>JAVFKF010000001.1:47500000-50000000 GCA_036926295.1 Pachydiplax longipennis | reverse complement strand
CATCAATAAATATTTATTGTATTTCTTAACATACTGAAATACTGCCGATATTGAATATCATAATGCCTTACCTCAATAGTGAATATATCTTATGAATGTTACATTAAATATGTGATAGCAAACTACAAAGTTTGGTTACTCACGAAATTGTTTACTTAACAACGTTTTTCGAGGTAAATAACCAAACTAACTAAACCGGCGCTTTCCTGGACGAAATGCATTCAAAACTGATTTGTTCAGTATGCGTTATCTCTTTCGCAAGAAAAATTTCCAACTTGTTAGATAGCTTTAGTTCTGAGTCTGAGTACCCCGTCTCCTAAAGATCTCTTTCTTGTAATGGATTGCTGTAATATTTAGTCCCTGACAGAATCTTAAGGGGTCTTATGGGATCTTTCCTATATCAGAGAGAACATGGATAATATATGTCGTCATTTAGATGAAACTTTTCTAAGCCGCAAATAAAATAGTATATTTTATCAAAATATTTCTCGATTTTGATCATAAACTTGATAGTTAGAATAAGATTCCTTGCAGAATTCTCTTACTTGTGTTTTACCTGGGGCTTCTTATTTAATGAACTGAATCTTTCGAAATACTTTTAGCTACTTGCTGTTGAACCAAGCGTATTCTTATGGAAAAGTATAACCTTTTAACCTGGGATTTTAGGGGAAAGAAAGCACTCTATATGTTCAGCTACGTGACAGCATTTGCATATTTTGAAAGTTGAGCAAATTGTGGATTTCCAGTATAGAAGAAAATGGATGATGATATTATAATAAATAAACTTTCCCAATAAATTAATTGGTTGAAAGGCTGTTTTCATAGTGGAGAGTATTTCTTTTGCTGGTTAAATGATAACCCTCGTACGAGACCTAGATGTGTGTTACTATTGAAAAGAAAAGTTACGAATGCTTTAATCTGCCGCACGCCGAAAGGCAGCTTGCAGGGTATTTATGTAGATGTAAATGTAATCTAAACTGCAAAGACTCAGGTCTCACCTCGTGGTAATTAACTAAAAGCTCCATGGAAAGAAACTTTTACTTTGCCAGAAGAGATTATTACCAAAACTTATTCTCGATTAGACATAACGTGTAATATTTTTAAATAGGCCGGTATATGCAAAAAAAGCTTCAAACTACCATCACTCTGATAGATGTTATTGTTAAAGTCAAGTTGGTTTACTTTCTCGCCATCCTTATAAGAGCTCTTAAGAGAATAAGTACGTATAGAATCTATGGTCAGTGGCCGACCCATGGGGAGGGGGTGGCAAAGAGGCCTTGGCATTCCAAGAAAACCCAAATTTATATTTAATGGGCAAGTCACAGCCACTTGGAGACAGCAATTCGAAAAATGAAAAAAAGTATTACCTCATTTTACTTGAGTGTGACTAGATCAAAGATAAAAGAAAGGCTCTTTTATCTGTGCTGTAGAATTGAAAATATACTCATTAAAATAACATTTTGGATACACTTTAAGGCAAAATATCGGGCAGATAGCCCCCCGTAAAACATTTTTGGGTGCACCTATTTCTATATTTGATCTATGCATGTCTCTTTAATAGTAAAGAAACAAGCATTAATATTAATGATTTCACGATCATATTTTCACGTTGTTGCAGCTGATGCGGATATTATTCGCAATTTCTGAATTCGGGCTTGAATATTTCCATTTCCGCAGTACCCAAACGAAACCTTCATTTTGGCGTAAATGCAATGATAGCTTTCTGCTTAGCATTTTTTAATAACTCTGGCTGGATTGCATTGAGTCCAATTGGGTTCCTTTGGGTGGGGGCGGTGTATCGTATTTTGAATTACATATGAAATAAACTTACACAAACTTTGATTGAAATTCATAGCCCCCAACGAGTCTATTAACGATAATGTCACATCATAATTTGCGTAAATTTATTTTTAATATAATTTCCACTCCAAAGCACTCAACCGAAGTCAATCCAACCAAGCCAAAGTTATTTCTAAAAGTCGAAAACCATTCGGAAATAGCTAAAATTGAAATACCCAGTCCGCTGAGGAGTGATATTTAATTTCGCCCATTTCCCGAATTCGGCAATTGCAAGTAACACATATTTCATATGCACAAGCTTTACTTTCTGGAAAGGTGACGTAATTCGACAAGAGAAAGAAAACCTTAGTAGTTTCTTTGTTGATGCACCAAGCTTGTTCCTCTTTTGGCATCATAACTTGCACATGCACAGTTAAAAATTATATAATGTTATGGTCATATTGAGTCATTTCATAACTGTTTACATACGTCAGGGTCAATAGAGATGGTCAATGGCAATGGTCGAGGGATATTCGGTCGCCGGCTTGTCATCGAGACGATTCTTCATTTCTGAATAAGTCTGATTACTTCAATCTTTTAACATATCTATTCATCTACGTATAATTAAATTAACGATATAGTTCCGTAGTTTGAATGAAATACAAAAGGATACCTGACCATTGCTTATTTTGGTTTCTGGAAATTCCGAATTCAGTTCTATAGGTCAATTGTGTTGGAAAGATTAAAATGATAATGGATGTAGGTAAGTTGGTCAACGGTGAAATACGTGATTAGTCACGTCATTTTATTGTATTAAATTTTATTGATTAAGCAACAAATAGCTTGATTTATGGTTTTTGTAACCAATAGAACCATATTGTTAATAAACGATAACTTTCACTATGGATTCATACATTCTCCAGGCGAATACCGGATTGATGGGTACACGGACATTATTAGATATTAGATCTATTATTCTTTTTATAATTATGCTGTTAGGGTTTTCTACTAGAGTTGGGTCAGAGAGTATCCGCTAATTATTTCTTAGCAGACGTATCGTTGAAATTTTAAGAGAGGGAATATCAAGTCAACGTTACTTACTGTATACCAAATCCTTAAAAATGACTTTCATATTAAGCTCAATGTATGTGCCTAAATTTTTTTGAAGATCAATTCTAACCACTACTAATCTTTTCTCCACTTTAAATTACATGAAAAAAAACAAGAAATATATGAAAGCAAAACGTAAAAATATGCTATCAAAGCCGAAGAAAAACTGATTTTAAACATGCTAAAATGATTTATCTTAAACATTTTGCCAGTCAAAAGCCAAGATAATTTGTGATGGAAATACGCGATTTGGTCAGTAAATGAGCCCTACCTTGCTAACTTAATCGATGAAATATTTCCTTAAGACAAGGCGGTAAGATACACTGTAATAGGTTCCAAATCCCTTCTCTTAAAAGTGCAATAGTGGGACAAGAATTATTTTTAAGGTCATTATCAGACCAAACTCAGGCAGCCGCAAGTGATTACGTCAACGTATTTTGACTGTAAATGTATGTCCATGTAACAATCTGTCCAGATGCCTTCCCAGATATTATGTCTTAAATAAGTGGCTTAAACAAGTGGCTTCTACAATTTTTAAATATGAATCAATTTTTGTTTGTTACAATTTTTGTGTCCCACACTGGTCCATTTTATTTTGTATAGAGGTAATTTATGTTCAAAAAGGCAGTATTGGATTAGTATTCGGCATAGTATTTGAAAATGCATCTGTTATTTGCGATAACGATAGTTAATTAGAATACAATGCAATGAATGTAATATCTCTCTCTCTCACTTGATGAAAAACGTTTAACTTTATCTTAGCTTTCGCGATTTCAAATCTAAAAAGTATACTTTTTGATAAGAATCGGAGTATCGATTTTCCTTGAGGATGGATTTTCCTACGGCTCTTTTCTCGATTATTTCATTATCTCTTTCATTATCTTTATTATTTCATTATTTTATTTCATCCACTGTTTGGGACAAGGATCAAGCAACAACTTGATGAGGATGTACACGAGAGCGTTCAAAAATATCTGGAATTTCTTTGCTGCTTTTGGAATAGTTTCAAACCTCAGTGACACCGAGCAATATTGCTCTATGGCATTTTCTCCTGTGTCAAATCAGCGTTTACTTATTGTTAGGCTAACCATGCATTCCGTTTTCTCCGGGACCCTCCCGTTTCAGTCCATATCTTGAAAAATTGCACCTTTTACCGTAATAACCTTTACTAAAAATGTGATCTATTTAAGATTGTCCGTTGCAAAATCTGTGAAGTTAAAATTTTCGATTTCAGATAAATTATTATAATATAATCAATCAATATAATATAATCAATTTAGTAAAACTGAAACCTAACTAATACCCAAGCATTTTCGCAACACATTTTTTTTATCTTGATGATTGTTTACCATTGCATATTCTCTGCTGAAGTTGCGGTGAAAAATTAAAGTTTCCAAAAATAACACTGCTGTACCTTTAAAATTGCAAATAATAGCTCACAAGTGCGAAGGAAATTAGGGGTACTTTATCTCTGGTTAAGTTTAAATCTCTGCCAACAAAGTGGCCAAGAATTCTTCTATTTATGTATTGAAAGAATGTAAACATTCTTCGAGAATAATCGAATGAGAAATAAGGCCCTGTTTACTAATGGAAATGTACATACATACTATTTTCGAATAGACAAAAAAGGTTAGCCTACGTTTCCTGCATTTACGCACGTATTCTGCGAGCCGCCTGTGCATCAGGAGATGCATGCACCATAAATCTATTAATCCATCACCCCACTTATCGACCTTGAAAAAATGAATCTTTGAAGCGATTGCCAATTGCATCTTTTTCCCTAATATTTTCCGTAATATCTTATCGGATGCAACTGGGAGAACGTATAATATCTCCACGTCTTCCAAGAACATATTAGCTCTGCATTTCTTGACCAAGTTTGACCTAAGATTTAACCTCCTTTCTGCGATTCTCATTCTATGTCAAGGGGCATCTTGGGCACTCATGTCGATTTGTCTTTGTAATTCTTAGCAAAACGCACGGATTTACGCTGGAACATTTTTTAATTCCCAAATGCAGACGTTTTTCTGTGATATCATACTACCATAATATATGATACATAAATTTGCTATCTTACACCAACAATTTTTAAGTTCCCATTTAAGAATTATCTGGTACCTCAGCTTGTAGACTTTTTTCTACAGTTAATAATATCTGAGCGTTGTTATATATTGAATTTTAGGGGATCAATCTAGTGGTCTGAATTTCAAGCAATTCATAGCTGAGCGCTTTCGAAGAAAATAGAATCAATATGATAAACATGTTGCATGCACACCCAGATTGGAGTCTAACAAGCGCGAAGTAACATGATTGGCGGACTTTTTCATCACCACTGCCGGTAATAATGTAGTGTGCCAATAAACTCATGCACGCTACAATAAAATGAGCAAATAGCTTTAATTGGACGATAATGAGCCTTGCGAGCGCTATGCACATGTTTAGATTGTATTTAAACATCACCGAGGAAGAGCAGTATCAATTGATCTTAATCTGAATGTTTAAAGGAATTTCCCGCATCGAACTCAGGATATTTTCAGGAAAGGTAATGTCCATGCGCTCTAACTCATCGAATTTTCTCGTATCATTCTAAATTTTCATGTCTTATCTTATCGGACAGCTGTTTGATAAACTCAATTTCTCTAGAAAGATATCAAGAAGAATATTTTGAAGATTGTATATGTCATTACCAATATGCCATTTGCACTCTTATATAGTTTTATCTTTAGATAATAATCCAATCTCGATGTATATGAGGGAATTGAAATACAATCACAGCTGATACGCAGCCTATCTTTCTTGATTCCGTGTTAGGTTGAAGAATGCCGATTATCAAAGACATTCTGAGACACAACCGAGACATTTAATATGATGGATTTTCCCATAACTGAAGATAGCAAAAATGTCATGATAATTTCGCAGATCTTGACTTAACATTAGTCTTGAAGTGGGAGCGCTCGTTATTCCCCCCCCCCCACTCTTATGGCGACTTTTCCAAAAATAAATTCGTCTAGGGCAGCGGTCGCTAACCCTCCGGACCTCAAGGACTACTTCACTTACAATCTTGAATCCCTCGGATTAGTAATTAAAACTTTTCAAAAGGTACAAATGTGTACAAAATAATTATGATACCATTATTGTAGTGCGATTGCTGCCGCACGTTGTTGGCGACTCGAAGAGGATTGAAAATGTACTGAAAAAGGATAAGAATCATAAAATTGCAAATAAAACCCGAATTTCTTCACGAGCCATATGCGGTTGGCAACCACGGCTTCAAGGCAGGATTCAATAATCCAATCTCTGAGACGCATATTACTATTGGGAAGTACGAGCTTATGTGGGACAAGAACAGATTGTTGTTTTATCAACCCATTTTCTATTATTTTACTTCGCTCCAAATAAATTCCTCGAGTGCTTCTCTGCCATCACTATGCCACTTACAGCAAATTTACGAATTATTACGTTTATTAGGAAACAAATCCTTTTCACTTTGGATGAGAGCAAAAAGTTTGGGAAACGCTGATCTTGACGAGGAGCTCAAATTAAAAAGTTATAGCGAATCGTATCAGAGTTTAATTAAAGGAATTTTTATTGTGAAATCGTATCTTAACAGCCGATTAGAGAAAATTAGGGAAATTAACTCTTTATTACTTTACGTCAGATACATAAGAGAAGTTCTTGTATGTTGAATTTAGGAAATATTCAAAGATCCACTTCCAACTTATATGAAAGCACTTTTTACTTACTCAGTTCATAGCATTGGTGGATCCAAGGGGGGGCCTCTACCGGACCAGCGGCGATTCGTCCCAGTGTTTGAATCCTAATAGTTTAACGAAGTTTTAAGGATAGGATACTCCCGAGTTGATGTTCACCAAATTTTTGTTGATGGTTTTAGGGGATTATTCCCACAAGTACTTACAATTTTCCAAGTTTGCCAAACTGGTTCCTTAACCTAGTCAATACAATAATGGTAGACATTTATGCTTAAAATTACTCCAATCCGCTTGTTACAATTGATTGTTGGATAATGAAATACTCCGTTCTCATTTCTTATCAAAGCTTGGATATTTTTCAAATTAGTTTAATTTTCCTAAAAAGGAAATAACTGCAATTTTAAGACTTTTCATTTTATTTTTTTAAGGACAAAGAAAACTTTTAAGGTTATCTGGCCAAAACAATAATTTCTCCTCTTTGAAGTTTCTTTAAAACATATCATGGCTTTTTCTTTGTTTCGTTTTAGAACATTACATTCACAAAAATGAAATAGCTTCACAATACTTTCTTATTTCTTTTTTGATTTCAGTTTATGAGAATAAATAATTTTTGAGTAGTGGATGACTCATTTCATATGGTAGCACTTCCTCTTTTTCCACTTTCTAATCAGTCAATTATTTGTCTACAGAAATTTTTCTGAGCATGATTATGATACTGTTTGAATTTTTTAGGAGTTTGGTACTTCTGGACTTTCAATTTGTGATAGATTCTTCTTTAGATAAATTATAGGTCTAATTTCATATTGCTTTGTTTTCTTCTTGAATTTGGATTTAAAAATTCATAAATGTTTTCACTTTTAATTGGTCCACAAATATTTCTGACCGCTAAAGCTTAGGTCTCTGTAACAGTTCAATCAAATACTGCTTATCTGGCTTATTTTGTTTAAGTGTAATAATCTTGAAAAAATCCTATCACAAGATTCTGAGAAGGCAAGTATAGAGGGGATTATTGGTCCAGATGGATGTTCCAATAGCAGAAAATAAATGACACATCAAAATCTTTGAGATAGGTTCAGCCAGTCTGGCTCTTCCAATACCAGGAACTTTTGAGGATTAGGGATGAGACATGTTTTGAATGAGATTTGAAAAGGTCCTATTGGCAATTTTCTTTATTGAGCAATATAATAAATATAAACTTTGAAATTATGCAATAATATCACATGTAAAAGGAGTTGTTCAAAGTCTTCATTCCTTCTTCCTCCTATTGAAAACAGATAAAAAAAAACATTCAGAAAGACCATCTTAGAGAAGTTACTTTCACTTCTGCACTTGATGAATGAATGAAAAGAAATGTATAATTTTTCTCTGCAAGTGTGATTTAAATGTTTGATTTGAAAAAAATCAGGCTATTTTTATACACAAACATGAATTGTTGGCAAATAAAAAACTTTAAGATAATGAAAAATTGAGTTCATTAACAGAAAGCTTTCAATGGCAAGATTGAACCCATCTTTTACAGAAAGATTAAATTTTTATAGTATATATATAAAGTATAATCTTTTATCTTTTATAATTAAAATACTTAAACTGATCATTGAAAACTCTTGAATAAAAATAGCATCTTTTTGGGTTACTTCTGATACAGGAACTTTCCTAATTTAAAATATGAATGATAGAATGCATAACCCACATCCAATAATACATAACCTTGTTATTTCAAAATTCCATTGCTAATAATTTTGTATAAAATCAAAACGTCTACTTCTGCTACTCTTAATTTTAGTAAATCTCAACTCAAATTTTGGATAGCTATGTAATTTATATCAATGCAGGTGATTTTACTCTTTTGTGCTTTATAACCGATGAACTTGAGGTGAGCGCATTCTAAAATCGCTATATCTAAAGGAAATTGTGAAATAATTCAATTATTATGGATGATAAATCATTTCTATGATAGAAATTTAATAATGAATACTGAATAATGAATGAAATAATTATTGTAGCACCTAGATATAACCTAATCTATATGGTATTAATAACTGGAATAATTTCATTGGGCACCTTTGTCCTTTGTGCATTGCATTTTTATGCACAAGGCCGATACCAAAAATCATTGGGAAGCAATGCTGATGTCAGCCTCAGGCATGCCAGTGACAGGCCTATAGAGGAGGTGCTGAATACCCTAAACATACTGGCTGTAATAACAAGTTGGATTGTGATCCCTAACAGTCCCTTAGAATGGAGACAATGCATTCAAAAGTATGTTTTGCATGCTCTAGGCAATTAATTTATTTTCATCCCCTTGGGTAGCTACATTACAATATAAATATTCATTCTCTATATAAAAAAATTATTCAAAGGAAATTAAATGATTATCACTTACAGTGCAGTCCTCTTCATTAAAATAAAGAAAAATGTATCATATGAAAGTAAAAGCACTAATATGAAGAAAAATGAAATAGCACCTGCTATAAAATAAAAATAAATAACCTGTTAAATTAAGTGACAAATGAAATAGATAAAAGTAATGAACGAAATGGAAATGGGCCCTGTATAATAATGATAAAAAATATCTCAATTTAATGACAAAAAAGAGACTGCTTCAAAATAAAATATAAAACTTAAGGAATGGCTTCTGCATCATAGTAATAAATAATTTTATATAAAAAGCTGCTACTCTAAAAATAAATAACAATAGAAAACAAATCAATCCTAGAATATCCAAATCAAAGATACATACGTAAACTTATTTCCTGTGGTTCCTTAATTTGAAAAGATTACACATTATAGTACAAAATATTGTAGCTTATGTCCAATGTATGACAACTAAGATTATGATTTTAAAGCTTACATATGTAGAGTACATTTCTATCTATACAGTTTTTATTGTAAATTGCATGTATTTTATATCCATGGATTATTTTGTATGTATGACCTTTCTGATTATATCTGTGTGTTTCCAGTACATGTAGAAATGGCTAAAATGGTAAAAAAACAGAATGGAATTGAACAATGTTATGTATAAATTTCTTTTCCTTCTAAGCCTTAGATAATGTTCTACTATCCTTAGATATTATCACATCATCCCAAACAAAGTTCACTTGCAATTTATTTTCCCCAATACTTAAGTTAACATGAAGGTATAGGTTTCATCTATAATCTTTACATAGGAAAATTTATAAAACCATGTCAAAACTCATCTTAAAAAGAATTGTTGTTATCAAGTCTTCTGTAGTACTATAATAAAGCATAGAATGCAATTCCATTTTAGTGCAGTGATTAACCTTTTTGTGTAAACCTTTTATGAGGTGGCAGAGTAGCAGAAGATGTTGCCTGCACCTCACAATGAGGTGCACTCTCACTGGAACTAGACACATCATGAGATGTGTAAGCAACCACTTCTCTCTGCTGGCTAGATACCCTCATGCTAAGAGCTTTGAAATGCAATATTACAAATTATTAATAATGTCCAGCGGTAGTTTAAATGTACTTAGAACATTTTGATCGAGGCATTGATAAATACCTCAGCAAATTTAGTGATAATTTTCAATGATACAATATGATTTAAAACGGGTACATAGGTTGGGATTATTTGAAGTATAAATGAACAAAATCATGTAAAATATTACCACACATCCATCTCAAATGCTCAAATGCAGGAGATTACTTTACATAAATTACTGTTTACTGGAAAGCTGTTTTTCTCTCCTCACTTGTCTCTTAGGAACCAGTGATTCCTTATGACATTTCATTGTTTCTTGACTGGGATAAGGAGTGATGTCATACCCAAGACGGATTTCTTTCCACTCAAAAGTGTGAAATGCATGGAAGTTGGGAGACTTTACAATCGACTCAGATTGAATCCAAATAAGTTGGCGCCAATCTGTGGAGACTCAGAAACACCTCCCTGCTCTTCTTCCGATAGCAACCAAAGAGTGTTGCAAATGATCTTCCATATTTTGCATCTTTAATGAATGATGAAGAATTTGTTTCAATTATATTTACTATAGAGAAATATTTACCTTTAGTTTTCTTGAATGAAATACTCCTTAGAATTTCCACAACTTTTAAACATATCTTTAATTAGATGTTTCTCATTTCATGAGCAGGTTCTTAAACATTTATAAATTTTAATTTTGATATTTCTTGTATTAGTTATAAATTCCGAGTGTATATACAAGGATTGTGATTATTCCTTAGAAATGTTACGTATTTTAATGTATTCAATCTGTTGTTTTTTACTGAATATAGACAATAGATGATGATGTCAGTCTGTAAGTTATGAAGATCATTGAAACATAGAGTTTCAGATTCCATGCACCTTGATGAGAGAAAGAGATTTAATGATATAATAGTGTAGCTTATCCAAGGTATCTAAAATAAATTTAAATATTATCAGACTTTGTAATCATGAAAATATTCTAAAATATCTCTGTCTGTAAACTTATGCTTTACTGAACATGTATTAAATTGCTAAATCCTTTTCTTGACTTTTATTTATCCCCAAATATGGAAGAAAATGTTATGGCAGATCTTCCCATTTCTCTTTAAAAAATAATGTATGGTATACATTTTAAAAACCTTATAGTAAAGATTTGAGAAGATTCCCATGACAAGAGAATTTTTGGGGCCCCCTAAAAAGCTGTAACTGATTTTCAACATAAAACAACACCTTCCTTACCTTTGACTAAAGACTGATAACACCTTGTTGATTAATGGCCACAATTGCATACTCTGAAATCACTGCTTGTTTCAAAATATCAACGAACATGGATCAAGATGTTTACTGTTGAGCAGCTAGATTGATTACATCTGTTTTGGCCTCCTCTTGACTTACATAATTAGTAAATAATGGTGTTAAACTTGAAATTAGAGCTTAAAGACATGGTGCCCATATAGATGGCATTCTCTTTGGGAATCAAAAATGCAACATATATAATTGATGAGGTTATTTATTTAGAGTTTAGGAGACTTGATATTTTCTTGTAACAAAAACATTCATTCACCCTCAACAATACATAAAATGAAATTAGCAGATGAGGGTAAGAACAAAGTAATTCAATAAATTCAAATATTCTTCTACGCAATAAATGCAGTTCGAGATATTCAGAAGATGTTAAGTTTTAAATCATGAGATGCAGTGCAGTTAAGTTGTAAGAAATTTGTTGGAAACATCTGTACTATGAAATCAATAGCCCACACTGATTGGATCCCTACGGATATTTATAGGCAATTACAGTTCCCCGTTCTTCATACCTTAGTCTGAAATTAAGAATGTAGGAAAATTTAGCATCTCTTATAAAATTTTAGGCAGTATAACTGCTCAACTATGAAGTTTCAAAGAAAAGTTTTAGCTGGTTATTTTGTGGAAACCCAAATGATTCCACTAGGAGGGAATATGAAACTGATTACAATCACTATTTCCAAGATCTTCATACAATAATCCTTACAATTTTAAATGTAATGTAGAAAGATTGTTAAAATTTCAACTCCCCAATCCTTACTGATTATCCAATGAGAAGAGTAAATTCGTAAAAACACATTCATTACCTCTGTAGTAGTAGTAGTAGTATTGTGGAAAATGCTTCGACAGCTGAGGTCATTTCCCACGTGATATCCCACCGGGAATCGAACCCGGGACCGCTGTAATTAAAGTCGAACTAGATGCCCACACGGCTATCCGGGAGCCCCACTAACACTCTGTAAATTCATTGATTAAAGAATTGGAGAAGTTTAGATAATGAATATTACTGATATATCGCATAAAAACTTTTAATGAAAACACAATATACAATATGGATTCGAATGATGGAACCGTATCCCTACACTCCCAGACATATTTATCCATGCTTCGCTATGATAGAACAAGAGAAATCATATACCGCCCTTCTCCAGTATGAATTCGTAGCGATGGTATGAATGTTCAGGTAGTCAATTTTGGCGGAATCGGTGCGGTCACTTTAGTGTAGTTGACTCATAGCAGTCGGAGCATTTGAACGGAGCGGACCTGTCTGTGCTGGAGTGTCTCAACGTTGGACTGCTTGGCAATTTAAGAATTTTTGAAAAGTCTAAAGATCTAGTTTTTCAATATTTATCGGTCTTATATCTTAGGGATGAGTTTTTGCGATTGCAACGAACATCCGATTCGATGATTTTATGTTACTCTTAGGGTTTACAATGCCTTATTTCCTTTCTAGTGTCCTGATAACTTCGTCTCTGAGTGGCAGGAAAAGTGTGCAGCAGTGTGCTATTCGCCTACGCTACAGGATAATTCTCCACTATGTTCCAAGGCAAAGTCGACGGACGTTCAAGTTACAGAAGGCTGTCAGCGCTCATTTTCTCGGAAGATGGGTACGTAATTTACAGTTTTCCCCTTGTAGTGTAAGAATATCCTAAACGTTAAACATAAATCAGTAATTGAATAGTTTTCTAAGTTCCGTGTTTCATTTAGGTATTTACGGCTGATATGTTCTCGATGATATCATGGTATTGAACTCTCGTTGAAGTGACTGCCGTCTAGATATGTATAAGAGAAGCTGAAGTTCATAGACCAGACTAGTTGATTCTCACGGGGGCTAAAGATGTAGGTAGTAAATTTTAAAAATAATTTAAAGAAGTACATCAAGCATCTCTCACGTTCCCTTAATTCAATAAGAGAAATTATTAGACTGTGTGGAATTTCCCTCTGCTTCGAACTTGGCTCAAGGTCTTCCGATTATTGTTCTTCTTTCAATTTTCCGATAGAATTAATTCTTGCAAAGAATTAAAATTGACTTTATATGCATATTTTCGATACTCTTTGCCTCATCTGCGGTCGGTTCTGAGATTAACTGGAAATAATGTAAAAGTATCTTCAAATCCTATTTGAAGATAGGGTTTGAAGATACTTTTACAATGGAAATTGCATTATTTCCATCCGAATCAGTCCTCTCAATTGATCTCCCCTATTATTTTTTATTAGACTGAATCAGCAAAGAGGCGATTTTAAAATACAGTAGAAGATGCGGATCTTCTCTGGAAATGAAGATTAAGAAATAATGCTTACCGATTCATAGATTGTTAACATCAATAAACTAATATAAATATACAATCATGTATAAATACCTTGGTGTGTAACGATCCAGGCCGAATTAATTGATATATTCGGTTTTAGCCAAATAGTTCTCCTTATCAGTGAATGGCTTCTTTGTTTCTTGATAAGTATAAGAGTATAAGTAGATAACTTATATGCAAACGGTTTAGATATTTAAAATAATCGTGATTCATTCAGTAAATTTTAAGTGTTATAGTTAACTTGAGAAGGTTTAGCTCGGTGTCAAGCATCTCAATTATGGTTTAAAATATATTTCATTCGT
This sequence comes from Pachydiplax longipennis, assembly GCA_036926295.1. Classification (NCBI taxonomy): domain Eukaryota; kingdom Metazoa; phylum Arthropoda; class Insecta; order Odonata; family Libellulidae; genus Pachydiplax; species Pachydiplax longipennis. The sequence continues at coordinate 49,986,046 of JAVFKF010000001.1, read as the reverse complement.
GTGCTTTTTATGTCATGTCGATACTTAGTTCTATCATACAAAGGTGACATAATCTAATATATATCCCCATGTTTCGTTGTTCAATTGGGATATTCCCGCGTTAACTTCTTATAAAGGAGAGGATTTAAAAAGGAATTACTGTGTTCTACACAGAATGATCAGAAATGCGAATTTATTCTTTTAAATGCTGCTACACGAGCTCTATCGGAGACAAAAAAGGACGATTCGAACCGGTTCTCCATATTTAGAGGGAAAGAAGCAGGATTTGAATCGAAATTTCGAATTTTAGCTAAATCTGAGCGAAAACCGAGATGAAGAATTTTACAGCATGATGCCCTGGAAGCATAGAGCAGCGATTCACCGCATATTTTCTATCCCACACTTGTGGACGCGGTTCAGAAACTGCCCGACTCAGTTCGCTCGTGTCCTTTTTGGTTGCTTCAGTATCAAAGAGTGGAACATATTTGTAAATCTATTAAACAAGTTTTTCTTCTATTGAAAAACTTCCTCGCTCTCAACCCAACGTTATTAATCACGAGCTCGCACAAGGAGCTTACCGAAGGAAATTACATGATCCTATTAATTCATTCACATACTAGAGGGAATTCGATGTAACCATTCCTCTTTCACCTTAGGTGCTCTTTTAATCTTATTGTAATCGGAATATTCCATTCTTGTTTCTATATCCTTAAATAATTCTTACTTGGCCAACCCCTTCCCTTCTTTCCCAGGATCTTGCCTTCGAAAATGTTGGTTAAAAAGGCACTGTGCCTCATACAGTGTCCTATAAACTTAATTTTCTATCTTTCCGTTTCATCCAGTAATTTTCTTTTCTCATTCACTACCTTTAATATCCCTTACATTTGTCTCCTTTTGTGTCCATTTTGTTCCAGTCATATTCCTCGAAATATTCCTCTAATGTGCTTGATCCTATACAGTATTAAAAGTAACATTTGATTATGCTTGCTTTAATGATGACATGTGCTTACTTATTTTCTTTGCTGACAGTAGCTAGCTATAAATTATAACTTTTATGTGTGAACATGTTCCTGTGATTTTATTACCGGTCACCGCTGTAGAAGTGCCATTTCAAGAAAACTTAATCTAGTGATGTACAGTCATGGACAAAAAATATCGCACAATGTGCGGGTTTGCATAAGATTAAGGATAACGAAAAATAAGGGTCGCCTACAAATGTGGCAACTTTGTAAAACTCTTCCTCCTCAACCCGACCCTTCACCCCTCCTATAGTCCACGCGCCCTTTTGTTTCCTGCCGTTCACTCTTACGGTTCAGGTAGTGTTGTAAAAATGATAGGAAAGCTTGAGAGATATTGAAATGAAATCGTCATGTATTTTTAAGGGGTTTTCCCGATTGGTATCGGAGCGACAGCGAATCGAATAGCGAATCTATGCACTTCGCATTTAAGTCGCCACCGATGATCGTAAAAGTATCGCAAAACTCTGCTGCTAACTTTTTCATATCACTGACATTGAGTTAAACGCCATCCCTAATTGGGGGGTTATACACAGAGATCAGGTTTATATTAGTTTGTTCTCAGATCAAGGTAACCTTCGTCGCCTTCAAATTTTTAAAGGTTTGTAGTCTCACGGAGCGGCATTTGAAATTGCTGTTGGCTAGTATTGCGGTGCCACGATACGAGGAAAGTTCGTCGTCGCGGAACACGCGATAGCCGGGAATTTCGAATTGTTTTGTTGGGGTTAAGTGTGTTTCACAGAGCAAGCAAATATATACTCTGTGGGTAATTAAAAATGACATAACTCAGCTTGTTGCCTCAGAACCCCGTTGGCGTTCCATGAGACTACCCTAATCATTCCGAAGGGCTTGTGTGGAGTTTATAATATAGTTAACGAAGGCGACCTTCGTGAGGTTAGCAAGAACAAAGGCCAGGGTCGTCACCTCCCTCTAATCTCCTTCGGGACCCGAATCTCTTTCAAAGAAGCAGATGCGACCTTGTACAGCGATTGCCATTCTGTATTTACCTTATACTTCAGACTCTTAGCCGTACCTCTTCGTAATGTAGAATTAAGAAGTATGAAGACCTATGTTATTGCGTCTATAATTCGGATACTGTATCGATTAAGAGAAATAATAAATATGATTCAAAATCATAGATAATCTTTATCCAAAAACAGGTTCATAAAACATGGCTGTGGCGCACACCAACTGGACAGTGGACAGCAGAGTTCCTTTTCGGCGAAACTTCTCCACCGGGAATCGAAAGGAAGGAAGCTTTGGAAATGATAGAGATTTCTTCTAGCGAAAATCTTACCATCCAAAACCCTTACCCTCTTCTTACCCTACACTCAAAGCTCCCTTAGATTAATGAATAATTGATAAAATCCATTAATGTGGAAATATACGAATATCTTTTTTTTATCAAATTAGCATGTCCACAAAAGTAGAAAAATGATAGAATTGACGCCTTTTAGAAGCTTTATGAGAGGCTTTTGATAAACTTAGAAAATAGAAATGATTATGCTTGTGCATATCTAGTAATACATTTTCATTACATAAAAACCTCCTCTCGTTATTACTGAGTATAGTTTCATTTTAATTTTCCATAAGTAGAGTACATAATGTATACAACTCCAGAATATAAAGCCTTTCTCACCCAATTCATTTCTTTATGTTACATTATTTGACAATGTTCGATGTCGTGGTAAATTTTAATTGAGTGCCTTAGAGAAATTTAAGAGTTGAGACTGACTTCTTAAATACACATTCAAAGAAATCACTTTGTTTGGGCTCTTTTCGTAAGATCTTACATAGCAAGATAATTTCAATGCATTCCTTTCTCAATTTATCTCGGAGACCTACGAGTTTCACAAAGACATCAACCTTGGCGTCTTCGACCGCTGGAATGGGATTCCACAGCTGAGGGAAGGATTGCAGTAATTGGCCTTTGGATTCATGATTGCACATGACCAGAGGTCCTGCAGCGGTGAGTTCCTCTCCAGGGCGAGAAGGTGCCTGTCAAGAACGACCCGGCACAATTCGGCCTCCTTCCCTTCAGGTGACCGCGAAGAGATAAGGGAGTGATATTTGTGTGTAGTGAGCCAGAATAGGGGAGTGATATTTGTGTGTAGTGAGTGCTATGCGAGTGGGAAAGTGAATGAAGTTGAAGTTGAAATGTGTGCAGTTTTCAGTGTTTAGTGTGCGTAGTGTTCGGTGTTACATGTGCTTATCATGGAATACTTATTGGAAGGTAAGTTAATATTCTTTCTTTACATCCTCATAAAGTGATAGGCATAGGTCTTTCTAAAAGCAGTGGTAGTTTCTTAGACGTCCCTGCGATGTTTGAGAATAGTACACCTCCTTATTCACCAACCGTTAGAAATACTCAAATACTTGCCCCGAGGTAGTGAGTTCCTCTAATTTTTTCTTTTCCCTGTTTAACACCCGGTGCAAGGGTTGGATTTGAAAATTTTAAAGGGGGAAGGGGCTATATGAGTTATCATGCTACATTTTTCCTGTGAAACAACGCGATTAGAATGAATAGTGTTTGTAGGATCACCTTTAGAAAGCTTAAGGCATTGCTTTTAACTGAAGATTATTTCCGATTAACTTACTGAAACAAGATTTGCTTTACAGATTAAAAGGCACGGAGGATTCACATAATTTACATGTTCTACTCTTAACACATCTGTAAGAGATGTTGGAATCATAGATTAAAATAACTTGAAACCTTCTAAAAAATCCTTTTCGTCATGATGCATGTCTTATCTATGAATCGTGCATGAACTATGCCTCTGCTACATTCTGATTTCATAAGGTATCGCCGCGCTATCATATAGGCGTTTTCAGTGACTAACATCATAAATCAAGGTATCAAAGTTTACGTTTGCAATAATTTGATGAAATAATGTCGAATAATTCACTATTAGTATGTTATTCATCTAATTTTTCATACTGATGAAAACCATCAGACTATTTACATATTTCCTTAGGTGAAGCTTGCTATCCGAAAAACTTTGACTTAGCCAGTGCGCGGAAGGTTATAGAAAAATAATACATTACCCAAATTGAAACTAGTAAGAACTACTCTACTATTAGTAGACTGTCTTAGTTACTCTACTATTGCCTAATTCTTTATCTCTATAGAGAATTTATAGGTACTTCGGTTAGTTTCAATATAAATCCATTGAAAGCGTAAGCCTCCAAAATCGATTCCATTGAAAAGCAGAAGAAAAGATAAATTAATTTCTCATCACATAAAAGATAAGAAATTTTCTTATCAACGTATTCAGATCCATTCCGTCTTGCAACAAAAGGAAAAGAAATAATCGCACTAAATTCAGAGAAGAGTTTCATGAGAAGGAAAAAATGTTCAGGATCATCATTGTGGTTGATATCATGATACCGTTGTGGTTGATAGACATGAAATTAGGAGTACTTCATGCCAATGATTATGTAAATGTTTTGTATCCAATGTCTGGATACAAAACAATTACATTATCTAATATGAATAAGCGTGATGTGCATGATTGCTTTCATTAAAGTAAAAAATCTGCATGACTGCCATACTTTAGATGGTTTAAAATATACTTCTAGCGCAGATTGCAGTTTACATTTTATTTACCTTACCGTTCCCGGAACAAATCCAGAAAAAAATCCTCAGTTTCGTAAGGAAGACGCGTACACTTCCCTTTTATAGCTTGGAAAGTACCATTCTATTGAGAAATCAAATTAGAAATGACAGCAGAACGAAACCAATGCTTCTACCTAGAGACATGAATTTTCATACGAGTTCCATTTCGGTTTCTTGTGGTTTTATTGGTGATAAAAAAAGTGCATAGATAAATTGACTCTTCGGTCTATTCCCCTATCTAAGAATAGGAATATGTCCTCATGCATTTCTTTTCAATATTTACTAAATATGCATCCGATCATTGATGCTGGACATTCGATTCCTGATTGTTATCCTTACAACTTCTTCATTCTATAAAAGGATATGAAAACTAAAACTTCCTCTATCGATTCAATCACGTACTGTAACATATTTAGAAAAATGTTCAACTTCTTTAAGCAAGAGATTTCAATAACAGCATGAGTTGGTTAATTCTCATCGCAAATAAAATGTAAAAATGGAAATATAAAATGAATTCGAAATCTTAGCTAACGAGTTCCAAGTATATTCAATGTGTACTACATCGGCCTAACATGGAGGAATACAATCGAGGGAGCACATTAAACATTAACGTTCAAAAATGTGTAATGACAGCATCAGGGAAGCACATAATGTGGGAAAATCGAAATTGAATTCTCCGTAGAGTATCGAGGGGCATTTCAGCTTGGCTGCCATAATCGACCGAATTAAAATCTATTTATCGATTTGTTTATTCTTGAACAGCATCATTGCTAATACATAGGTTCCCATTATAACTTTTATGTTAGATGCGTTGTGAATAGCTATACGAAGATCATTGGCTCGCTCAGTGGCCGGAAGTCAAATCATTACTTGTTATATTTTATATTATTTAGGAACAGCCAATGGACTATTGTAGTGATCTTATTTTAATGTAACTCGATTTTCTAGGGCAATGCATTCGTTTGTAATGCTTGAATATAATATTATGAAAATAGATTTCCACCCCATTTTGACTCTAGCAGTACTTTTCAGTCAAATGGAAATCTTTTTTCATTAAATTTTTAATGATTTCCGATGACACAATAAATAGTTTCTAAAATCGTATTTTGAATTATGTTGCTGTATCAACACAATGCTTTCGTTTAAATAGTTCGCATAAATATTATGAACGTAGTCGTCAATGCAATGCTCGCATCATCACTTCCGGTGATATATACATGATAAAGTATGAATAAGACGGATGTGCGTGAATTATTGCATGTTCGCTTTTATTCGAGTACTGATAACTGCACGACTTTAGATGACTTAAAATGTACTTAAAGCGCAGATAGTAGTTTACATTTATTTACTTTATAGTTCCGCGATCTTAGTAAGAGGCCGATCATCGTGGTCATAAGTAAAACACACACACTTCGCGTTTATCGATTGCAGAGTGTATTTTCAAGTGAGAAATTAAATTATAAAAGTCATAGGAAAGAAATCAAAGCTTCTACGGAAAAATATGAAATTTCATTAGGGTTTCATTTTGATTTATAGTAATTTTAATTGCTGATTACAAAATGCATAGTCTGTTAACTCATCGTTGAATTCCTCTATGTAAGATTCGAACATGACCTCATGAATTTCATTCACTTATTTCTCTCTAAACATCGGATCAATGATGACATCTCATTCCTACTTAAAATTGTTACAATTCGTTGACTCAATAAAAGGAGATGAAAAGCTATCCATGGATGTACTTAGTTTATAAATTAAACACAATATTTGGGAAATCATTCAACATCCATCAGCTAATGCATTCAATATCAAAATGGGTTGGTTAACAGTATCTCATATATATCTTCTAACGATTGACATATAAGGCTTTGCTTGCATTCAGTCCTTTTATGGTAATCCGATATTTATGGAACCTTGTATCGTTGATCTAATAGATGAATTATTATCTCAAGAGACTCTGACTACTGACAGAATAATAAAACCCACATCATGAATATGAATCCTGATTCAATATTATCCACATGAAACTTGTCTAAAGTTCGTCCGAAGATTAAGTGATATTCAAATTTCTCTGAAAAAAAATTAAAAGCCGATAAATTAGTCATTACACCGTTAACACATTGTGCTACGCTGTGACTAGTCTTTGATCTGACCGAATCCCACTAACACATAAAGAAATTTCTTTTCTGTCGTGGGAGACGACTTTTCACAATTTCCGTGTTTACTATGTATTGCATTTTCGGATTTTTTTGGGTGAATAAACCCAAACTCGAATCACATCTTTGAACTGCCGATGATTCTAAACTTTATATAACTATTGCTTATGGATCGCTGCATCGAATATCATTCTAATCGGGTTTAAATCTACATCTATTAAAAACATAAGTTGGAATAAATCTTCGCACGATCTGTAGTCAACACAGTAAAAGAGCTATCCTTACAAGTTCTATTTTCTTATTCTCGGATTTGGGCTGCGACCCCAGAAAAAGAGGCACTTCAAAAGACTTAAAATGTTCACATTATGTTTCTCTTACTATTTTTATCTTCGTAGGGAAATTACGGGTACTTATTTTCGATAGAAAAGCCATGAACAGCATGTGTCATTTAGAATCGATTGACAGTCCGTCGAAAGTTTTAAGCCCCACTGTTGACACGATAATTTACATGTATCTAAAGGTCTTCGGTTCTAGACGAAAATTCTCCTCAGAAAGATTCCAGAATCAAGGAGAGATTCTATCATGCTCATAGAAGAAGCATTTAAAGTTCATTTTAATCGCTTTCAGGCTGCATCAACATTGCCAAGTAAGGTATAGAAATCATCGTGCACACTTCAGGGAAAAGATTCATGAGAAAAGAAAAATATTTAGATTAATACAATTGTGGTTGATAGACATGAAATTAGGAGTGCGGCACACGACAGCGTGCTTTTTGCCTGAGAATATTTTCTTGTGAAACGTCTCTCTTTGAACCATGATAAGTTGTGAGGTGATATATCCATTTCTGGACGAAAATGAAGCTTAATCTACTCTTTGTTCATTTCTCTTATTCATAATTAACTTGAGGTTGTTACAGTCTCTGCAGATCTGTTGCAGTTACGAAAAATTTCGATTACGAAACAGTTCGAGCATGTCGATTCGTAGGAAAAGACAGTTAATAATTTTCTCTTAATCGCTTCGACTTTTCTAACTCCGAGTTAATTAAAGGCAACTACGAAGTGCACTTTAAGTTGGGTAAATCTATAGAGTAGCTCCTAAGGTAGTTAATAATACCCTAAGTATGTATTATTTTGTTGGTCTATGTGTTGTTTTCGTTAATTGGATGATGTTCCTCTGTTATTGCTGAGAAATTTAAAGGAAGACTAACGATTTTGTTACTCGGTTGCTGTTTGTGAAGCAGGTGGGATTTTTCAGTAGATCCCGCTGTGTGGATTCTCATGCCCCCTTCTCCGAGCTATTAAAATTATTATACCTTATTCTTAATAATAGCTCTCAAATCTTTATAGCAATATATTCATATTGTTGAGTGCTTTGATGGCTGAGTTCATTTCGTGCTCATGAGCAATCGAAATTGAATTCTCCGTAGAGTATCGAGGGGCATTTCAGCTTGGCTGCCATAATCGACCGAATTAAAATCTATTTATCGATTTGTTTATTCTTGAACAGCATCATTGCTAATACATAGGTTCCCATTATAACTTTTATGTTAGATGCGTTGTGAATAGCTATACGAAGATCATTGGCTCGCTCAGTGGCCGGAAGTCAAATCATTACTTGTTATATTTTATATTATTTAGGAACAGCCAATGGACTATTGTAGTGATCTTATTTTAATGTAACTCGATTTTCTAGGGCAATGCATTCGTTTGTAATGCTTGAATATAATATTATGAAAATAGATTTCCACCCCATTTTGACTCTAGCAGTACTTTTCAGTCAAATGGAAATCTTTTTTCATTAAATTTTTAATGATTTCCGATGACACAATAAATAGTTTCTAAAATCGTATTTTGAATTATGTTGCTGTATCAACACAATGCTTTCGTTTAAATAGTTCGCATAAATATTATGAACGTAGTCGTCAATGCAATGCTCGCATCATCACTTCCGGTGATATATACATGATAAAGTATGAATAAGACGGATGTGCGTGAATTATTGCATGTTCGCTTTTATTCGAGTACTGATAACTGCACGACTTTAGATGACTTAAAATGTACTTAAAGCGCAGATAGTAGTTTACATTTATTTACTTTATAGTTCCGCGATCTTAGTAAGAGGCCGATCATCGTGGTCATAAGTAAAACACACACACTTCGCGTTTATCGATTGCAGAGTGTATTTTCAAGTGAGAAATTAAATTATAAAAGTCATAGGAAAGAAATCAAAGCTTCTACGGAAAAATATGAAATTTCATTAGGGTTTCATTTTGATTTATAGTAATTTTAATTGCTGATTACAAAATGCATAGTCTGTTAACTCATCGTTGAATTCCTCTATGTAAGATTCGAACATGACCTCATGAATTTCATTCACTTATTTCTCTCTAAACATCGGATCAATGATGACATCTCATTCCTACTTAAAATTGTTACAATTCGTTGACTCAATAAAAGGAGATGAAAAGCTATCCATGGATGTACTTAGTTTATAAATTAAACACAATATTTGGGAAATCATTCAACATCCATCAGCTAATGCATTCAATATCAAAATGGGTTGGTTAACAGTATCTCATATATATCTTCTAACGATTGACATATAAGGCTTTGCTTGCATTCAGTCCTTTTATGGTAATCCGATATTTATGGAACCTTGTATCGTTGATCTAATAGATGAATTATTATCTCAAGAGACTCTGACTACTGACAGAATAATAAAACCCACATCATGAATATGAATCCTGATTCAATATTATCCACATGAAACTTGTCTAAAGTTCGTCCGAAGATTAAGTGATATTCAAATTTCTCTGAAAAAAAATTAAAAGCCGATAAATTAGTCATTACACCGTTAACACATTGTGCTACGCTGTGACTAGTCTTTGATCTGACCGAATCCCACTAACACATAAAGAAATTTCTTTTCTGTCGTGGGAGACGACTTTTCACAATTTCCGTGTTTACTATGTATTGCATCGGTTTTTTTGTGTGAATAAACCCACACTCGAATCACATCTTTGAACTGCCGATGATTCTAAACTTTATATAACTATTGCTTATGGATCGCTGCATCGAATATCATTCTAATCGGGTTTAAATCTACATCTATTAAAAACATAAGTTGGAATAAATCTTCGCACGATCTGTAGTCAACACAGTAAAAGAGCTATCCTTACAAGTTCTATTTTCTTATTCTCGGATTTGGGCTGCGACCCCAGAAAAAGAGGCACTTCAAAAGACTTAAAATGTTCACATTATGTTTCTCTTACTATTTTTATCTTCGTAGGGAAATTACGGGTACTTATTTTCGATAGAAAAGCCATGAACAGCATGTGTCATTTAGAATCGATTGACAGTCCGTCGAAAGTTTTAAGCCCCACTGTTGACACGATAATTTACATGTATCTAAAGGTCTTCGGTTCTAGACGAAAATTCTCCTCAGAAAGATTCCAGAATCAAGGAGAGATTCTATCATGCTCATAGAAGAAGCATTTAAAGTTCATTTTAATCGCTTTCAGGCTGCATCAACATTGCCAAGTAAGGTATAGAAATCATCGTGCACACTTCAGGGAAAAGATTCATGAGAAAAGAAAAATATTTAGATTAATACAATTGTGGTTGATAGACATGAAATTAGGAGTGCGGCACACGACAGCGTGCTTTTTGCCTGAGAATATTTTCTTGTGAAACGTCTCTCTTTGAACCATGATAAGTTGTGAGGTGATATATCCATTTCTGGACGAAAATGAAGCTTAATCTACTCTTTGTTCATTTCTCTTATTCATAATTAACTTGAGGTTGTTACAGTCTCTGCAGATCTGTTGCAGTTACGAAAAATTTCGATTACGAAACAGTTCGAGCATGTCGATTCGTAGGAAAAGACAGTTAATAATTTTCTCTTAATCGCTTCGACTTTTCTAACTCCGAGTTAATTAAAGGCAACTACGAAGTGCACTTTAAGTTGGGTAAATCTATAGAGTAGCTCCTAAGGTAGTTAATAATACCCTAAGTATGTATTATTTTGTTGGTCTATGTGTTGTTTTCGTTAATTGGATGATGTTCCTCTGTTATTGCTGAGAAATTTAAAGGAAGACTAACGATTTTGTTACTCGGTTGCTGTTTGTGAAGCAGGTGGGATTTTTCAGTAGATCCCGCTGTGTGGATTCTCATGCCCCCTTCTCCGAGCTATTAAAATTATTATACCTTATTCTTAATAATAGCTCTCAAATCTTTATAGCAATATATTCATATTGTTGAGTGCTTTGATGGCTGAGTTCATTTCGTGCTCATGAGCAATCGAAATTGAATTCTCCGTAGAGTATCGAGGGGCATTTCAGCTTGGCTGCCATAATCGACCGAATTAAAATCTATTTATCGATTTGTTTATTCTTGAACAGCATCATTGCTAATACATAGGTTCCCATTATAACTTTTATGTTAGATGCGTTGTGAATAGCTATACGAAGATCATTGGCTCGCTCAGTGGCCGGAAGTCAAATCATTACTTGTTATATTTTATATTATTTAGGAACAGCCAATGGACTATTGTAGTGATCTTATTTTAATGTAACTCGATTTTCTAGGGCAATGCATTCGTTTGTAATGCTTGAATATAATATTATGAAAATAGATTTCCACCCCATTTTGACTCTAGCAGTACTTTTCAGTCAAATGGAAATCTTTTTTCATTAAATTTTTAATGATTTCCGATGACACAATAAATAGTTTCTAAAATCGTATTTTGAATTATGTTGCTGTATCAACACAATGCTTTCGTTTAAATAGTTCGCATAAATATTATGAACGTAGTCGTCAATGCAATGCTCGCATCATCACTTCCGGTGATATATACATGATAAAGTATGAATAAGACGGATGTGCGTGAATTATTGCATGTTCGCTTTTATTCGAGTACTGATAACTGCACGACTTTAGATGACTTAAAATGTACTTAAAGCGCAGATAGTAGTTTACATTTATTTACTTTATAGTTCCGCGATCTTAGTAAGAGGCCGATCATCGTGGTCATAAGTAAAACACACACACTTCGCGTTTATCGATTGCAGAGTGTATTTTCAAGTGAGAAATTAAATTATAAAAGTCATAGGAAAGAAATCAAAGCTTCTACGGAAAAATATGAAATTTCATTAGGGTTTCATTTTGATTTATAGTAATTTTAATTGCTGATTACAAAATGCATAGTCTGTTAACTCATCGTTGAATTCCTCTATGTAAGATTCGAACATGACCTCATGAATTTCATTCACTTATTTCTCTCTAAACATCGGATCAATGATGACATCTCATTCCTACTTAAAATTGTTACAATTCGTTGACTCAATAAAAGGAGATGAAAAGCTATCCATGGATGTACTTAGTTTATAAATTAAACACAATATTTGGGAAATCATTCAACATCCATCAGCTAATGCATTCAATATCAAAATGGGTTGGTTAACAGTATCTCATATATATCTTCTAACGATTGACATATAAGGCTTTGCTTGCATTCAGTCCTTTTATGGTAATCCGATATTTATGGAACCTTGTATCGTTGATCTAATAGATGAATTATTATCTCAAGAGACTCTGACTACTGACAGAATAATAAAACCCACATCATGAATATGAATCCTGATTCAATATTATCCACATGAAACTTGTCTAAAGTTCGTCCGAAGATTAAGTGATATTCAAATTTCTCTGAAAAAAAATTAAAAGCCGATAAATTAGTCATTACACCGTTAACACATTGTGCTACGCTGTGACTAGTCTTTGATCTGACCGAATCCCACTAACACATAAAGAAATTTCTTTTCTGTCGTGGGAGACGACTTTTCACAATTTCCGTGTTTACTATGTATTGCATTTTCGGATTTTTTTGGGTGAATAAACCCAAACTCGAATCACATCTTTGAACTGGCGATGATTCTAAACTTTATATAACTATTGCTTATGGATCGCTGAATCGAATATCATTCTAATCGGGTTTAAATCTACATCTATTACAAACATAAGCTGAAATAAATCTTCGCACGATCTGTAGTCAACACAGTAAAAGAGCTATCCTTACAAGTTCTATTTTCTTATTCTCGGATTTGGGCTGCGACCCCAGAAAAAGAGGCACTTCAAAAGACTTAAAATGTTCACATTATGTTTCTCTTACTATTTTTATCTCCGTAGGGAATTTACGGGCACTTATGTTATTTTCGATAGAAAAGCCATGAACAGCATGTGTCATTGAGAATCGATTGACAGTCCGTAGAAAGCCCCACTTTTGACACGATAATTTACATGTATCTAAAGGTCTTCGATTCTAGACGAAAATTCTTCTCAGAAAGATTCCAGAATCAAGGGGATTCTATCATGCTCATAGGAGAAGCATTTAAAGTTCATTTTAATCGCTTTCAGGCTGCATCAACATTGCCAAGTAAGGTATGGAAATCATCGCAGGCACTTCAGGGAAAAGATTCATGAGAAAAGAAAAATATTTTGATATATACAATTGTGGTTGATAGACATGAAATTAGGAGTGCGGCACACGACAGCGTGCTTTTTGCCTGAGAATATTTTCTTGTGAAACGTCTCTCTTTGAACCATGATAAGTTATGAGGTGATATATCCATTTCTGGACGAAAATGAAGCTAAAATTACTCTTTGTTCATTTCTCCTATTCATCATAAACTTGAGGTTGAGCTACTCTAATTTCTCAAAGTAAGGTGTAAGTGTATTGCCCCCCAAAAACCATAAATTGTCTGAATCGTAAACTTTCAACATTTTTTAATCGTCTCACTGGACTTTTGATATACATAAAAAGTCCCCAATTCGATGCCAGATAAGAAATACCACTCTCATAAGAAATCCACGTGACCTTTTCTCATTTATCCTACTCACTATCGGGCCAGTAAATTCGAAATGGTTTGAGAATTCGGTTTCAAGAAACGAATGTGTTCTGAGGATACGAACAACCAGTGCCGTTAACGAACGACGGGATTGTCGAAGTCTTTTTCCCCCAAGAATACACGAGAAATTCAGCTGAATTCGATCTAAATGGTTACAATGGATCCCATCCTATGGGTTACGATAAGAGAAGGCAATATCTGTTGCTGTTACGAAACATTTTCCGTGTCGATTCGTATGTAAAGACAGTTAAGAATTTTCTCTCAATCGCTTCGACTTTTCCAACGCTGAGTTAATAAAATGCAACTACTAAGTGCACTTTAAGTTGGGTAAATCTATTACTTAATACTGTTAGAGTAGCCCCTAAGGTAGTTAATAATACCCTAAGTAGATATTATTTTATTGGTCTATGTGTTGTTTTCGTTAATTGGATGATGTTCCTCTGTTATTGCTGAGAAATTTAAAGGAAGACTAACGATTTTGTTACTCGGTTGCTGTTTGTGAATCGGGTAGGATTTTTCAGTAGATCCTGCTGTGTTGATTCGCGTGCCTCCTTCTCAGAACAATTAAATACAACTATCACATACATTTTTTGGTAAGTGCGAGTTTTAGTTGATTTTTCCTTGATTTTCGTAGTAACTTTAATCACCCTTTTTTAAGAAATTAGCGGATTAAATTTTTTTTAAGGTTAATATTAAAATTGTTTAAAAACAATTTTGTGAAATCGACAATTGTTAGCTATCATGCAGCATTTGAATAGAAGTCCTGATCAAGTCTTATACTGAAACTGTCCGCTTCCTTAGTGAATCTGAACTGGGCTGGTTGCTTTACGTAACTAAGCTATCAGGCTAGAAATGTTAACGACTTGTTGAAATTTCCTCTCGGATAGTTAAGTTATATACGATGTATACGATATGTCAAAACTCCACATTTTCCAAAATATTCCCCAAAATCTCTTGTATAACTACTTCTTTAAATAATCTAAGAAATTGCCAAAATATCACCCGAAGAAGGCCGAATACAACTCGATTATTCAATATCTTTTATATAATACTTTAAAACATACTTTTTTGGTGAACGTGGCTTTTCTCACTTCTTACCTCACCAATACATGTAAATGAACGATTATGAAACGAAAAGTATCCCAGTTTCTGCTGAAAATAATAAACTACCCAAAAGATATCAAAATAATTAGATCGTTAAGTTTTTTCTGTGTTCTCAAATTAATTATGGTGAAATTTTCGTCCGTCGAAAATTTTCTTTATACCTACCCCTGTTATCAAATGGTTTTTAGCGTTTTTATCTCACTCACAGAATAGATGATATAGACACATGACATAGACAATGTGTACACAATCATTTCCTTGTACAATTCATTCAGCAGCTCTTCTATACCTGTGAGTAGTTAAAGATTTTTTAGTCTTTTTATCATTAGAAATATTAATTTCGTTAATTTGCATCAAAGAAGCAAATTCAATCTTTCTTCTTTTATATATACACTATTAAAAAAAAATTCACTTCAGCAACAATTTTTTTATAACATAAACAATTTAAAGGAATACATGGCGAGTTTTTCTCTCTCACTTAACAAACAATATTTTTTTCCTTATTTTTACGGACACTTCTGATACACTATTTAAAAAAAAATTCACTTCAGCAACAATTTTTTTATAACATAAACAATTTCTTATAAGTTTTTAGTTTTATACAGTTTGCTAAAGCACATGAAAATCGCCCATCTGAATGTTCAGGCAGAAGGCAACCTCCAAACCAACCCAAAGAATTTAAGCGAACCCCCTGGAGTTCGCACACTTTTCTTCGTAGGATAGACTCCAAAAATTTAGCTTTTTCAGAACCTTTGACGTAAATAACATCAAAACGTCCAATGTAGCGGTAAATTATTTGATTGAGGGAAGAATAATCAACTTCCCCAATAGACTTACCGAGTCCGTGCAAGTTGTTAGTCAACCAAACATTCTCCTTTAAATGGAACAGCGAATCGTTCGGACACTTGAACAACCACACGTGTTGACTGTCCTCCTTGTTCTATAGCTGCCAATTCTCTTACGATGAATTCTTTACCGTATCCTCGGAAGCCTTGAAAATCCACGATGCACTTTAGGGACATCGCTAGTAAACTTTGAAGTTGAAGTCGTCCAAACCAGTCTTGGTTGTTTCATGCGGTAGTTCGACGGAAACCTTCAATCCTATGGTTACAGACTGAACATTTCCATTTTCCTCCCCACCGCTCTTTTCTGAATCTTCCAAGCTTTTCACAGATTCTTCAGTGACGCTGTGCTTTCCATTACCCCTCGATTCCTCACTCCTTCTCTTCCGTATGGATCGTCTTTTGGGCTGTCTTTTGGGTTGTTTTTCAGGTTCTTCCGTGGTTTCACCTCCACCGACGTCCTCGGACTTCTCCTCCTCCTTCAGAGTCTTCACCACTTCTTCTTCAGAGTTCTCCTCCTTAATAGGAATGGAATCTGCTGTAGATTTGACCTCACTCTCTCCAGTCGACATATCATCCACGTGGAAGCTCTCCCTCTGGTATCTTTTCATACACCTTGCGCAACCGCTGCAAATCTGTGAAGATGAAAGCGGATGTAATTAGCTAATGAAACGTATGTAATACTGAAAACTTTCTATGCGATAAGTTAATCATGAAAGAATATGAAGTGCGAGAGTTAAAAAAAAATGTGCAACTTCACTCTCACAAGTCGACCAGCTAACTGCATGCAAATATTTCGTCGAGGTGTCTTTTATACACTCTGATTGCTAAGGCAAATCTACGATAAGAAAGAAACCGGATGTGGAAGTCGCAGCCCAAGGAAAAAAAATTATGATGCAATTCCACGATAAGAAAGAAACAGGATGTAATTAGCTGAATACGTGATTGTGGAAGTTGTAGCATAAGGAAAAAAAATTAAGATGCAATTTTTTAAAAAATCATACTATTTTTTCACAAAGTATAATTATAAAAAAGATTGCACTTACCTGTTCGTCAATTTCCTGTATTTATCGATGATTTGTGAAGAAATGTAGTTTATCCTTCTCTTCAGGAAGAAGCAGATGCAAGCGTCTGGACCACATCTCGTCTCATCTTTTGCCCAGACGCAGGTTGATACATGTTCTTCTCCTCTTCCGTTAATGATGTATGTTAACTGCGTCGTATCTTTTATGTATGATTCGATGGTATGTCTATCTCCCTCGAAGAGCACGGCATCGTGTTCTTTCAGGAAGGATAAAATCTCGGCTCTATCTCTCTCCATGAGTGTTGCCCCAGCACGATTTGATTCGCACAGTCTCGAGTGAGGAGTATTTAAACACAGATAACATTTCAGTGGTTGAAAAAATTATGAGAGGGATTTTTTTTTGCTCGAGATAACTTAGAGCAGCATGACTGAGCGTTTGGATGACAGGTTCGAACACGCTCGACATCTCGTCCAAACTCTTGCTGAAGCAAATGTACGAGTCTGCAATCATTTAAATCAGGACGTCGTGTAAACTGTGAGAGGTAGTCGTGGAGGGTGCGTCCCGTACATTTATAGAGCGAATACAGACAGCAATATTCACCACAAACGTCTGATTTATAATTTTGAAGACGAAAAGAATTTCTAATCAGTTCGAATGAATTGAGAAATTTATCTATCGAAAGGGTTATCGGTGGTAAACCATACGAATCGAAATATTTAACCTTTCCATCACCTATTATGTGTGCTGCAACCCAATGACTTCCGGGGCGATGCGATGGATCCAAATTAATGATATAAATCCCAACATTAGGTGAATTTGGCAATTTATCAGAGGGAAAAACTCCTTGGAAATGTTGCTTTGTCTGAAGATTATTAAATAAAAGATTGCGAATTTGAATTGTATTCATTTTACAGTCGCAGATAAACCGCTCTCGTTTTATCAATATCTATAGCACTATCATACTCAGCATAGACCAACATCGTCACGGGGATACTTAGAGCAGACTGAAAGAATAATTCGATGACTAAATCTCCTTTTTCCGAAGGAGAAAGGTGATCACAATCCGCACATCCATCCGGTGAGAGATCTTGTGCTATAATGAAGTATCCTTTAGCGAACATATCTTTTGTTATGGTATTCCCCCTATCGGAATGATGCATCCCCAACCCATTAATTAAATTTCGGTAGGCTCTGGTGCATATATTATTTTTAAAGTCCATTTCCAACCCGTTGGCAGGTATCGGAAACCCATTGTATTGAAGGCAAAATTTTGTGAGGCCGAAATGTTGGAAGTTGTAAGGATTTTTATCAAGGGAGCCGACGTATGCAGAATGAGAAAGCATGCACACTACGATCCTAGTAGGTAATTTACCTTGCGCACCTGCAATGTTTCCCTGATTGTAATAACTGAGACCCTTCTGAATTGTATAATTTTTTATTTCAACTCTTTTGAATGGATAAACTATACTTTGGGTTAGGAGTTTCTTTTCAATTGCTAGAAGATGTGATTCATCGATGCTATAATGATCGACGTAGAGAGTGGCGTCCATTATCTTTAGTTTAGCTTGAGGATCCGTACCTTGCAGGAAGAACGAATCTTTCGCTAACGAAAACTTCAATTTAACATCTACACCATTCACCAAAAACCTGTTTATGTTGAACACGTCGCAGAATATCCTTCCTTCCAACTCCACTACAGAACTATTTTTGAAAATCTCTTTCCTAGCTACAAATCCTTCATTATGAGTTTGCACATCGAGATCGTTTCCTCTGTCGAGGTCCCAACATACACATTTAAGGTGTGTGTTGGATGCATCGAATCCGTAATTTAACAATGTTTCCAAGTAAGCCTTGTAATTGTAATGAGAGGCGTATGGTGAAATAAGAATATCATTCCAATATACGTGACACTGTGTGAAAATGGAATGTAGAAAATTATTCACGACCCCCGGTTGACTGCTATCGGCATCCTTGAAATCGCTACCATCGAGTTTCACTAACTTCAACTTCAAGTTCAGAGAAAAGCTGCTCAAATCCTTATAAGTACTAGGTCCTCCATCTTTCACGTGAAACTCTATCGTTGTGATCGCCCCACCCACAGAATTCTCTGGTTTGTAAGGAATTTCTCGCCTACCTTTGATAGAAAATTGTATGGGTGGTTCAGAAAAGAGATTAATACTTTCGTGTGTGACTGCCGCCATCACTGCACTCTAAGAAATTCCTCAGGAGACTGAAAGAGATTTCAAACAACTTGATTTTATATACCTTTTTTACGTAAATATGTCGGTATATGAGAGATTAATCTTAGGTCTTCTCCTTTTTTTTCTCCTCTCTTCACACTTTTCCTTTTGCGACATTTTTTTTCCTACCCCCACCCCCCTTCTGTATTCTTCTTCCTCTTCTTCTCAGCACTCTATGTTTCACCGATTTTCGAGCAATTTTTAAACCTGACCCAGACATCAGCGTCGGAATTTTTTCTTCAGCTTTTCTTTTTAGATTTTGACCAGCATCGCTGAAACGTCCTCTGAACGCTTCTTTAGCGTTTATCCCAGCAGCCATATCAGATAGAGTGCCTATTCCAGCATGCAGCGCCTCTTTGCCAACGGCCTTGGCACCTTTGAACACGACAGGTCGAAGCAGTCTCCACACACTTTGGAAAATGCTCCCTAACCCACGTCCTCTTTGATATCTGCGGCTGGTTACGTATAATTGTCCGATGTCGCCACCATCACCCACCCCACGACCGACATGTATGAAATATCGACGTGCATCCGCAGACATCTTCCTCAACAATGACGACTTCAGTCGTCATATATGGTATTTATGTTACGAATCTGCCTGAAATGAAGCACCACTTTGGAAGGCTTAATACCCCCCTCGAACACCCTTTGCCCTTTTTCCAATACCTCCATCCTTCAATTTATAAGAATATAGTTTGCTCCGAAGTCCGGCGAAAGCGGTGATAATTTCAGCACCACACTCATCCTTCATCTTACCTATTACTTTGGAGTTTAATTTTGAGTGACAAGGATGATTTTGAGGATAATTGGAAGTATCGTACAGATCTAGATCCTCCCTCATATCCTCATAAACATCCTCTGTCTTAACCTCGAAAATATACGAATCCGTATCCATATACAAAAGCGAGAGGTTATTTCCATATCGCAATCTTAATTTATCATAGTAAAAATGGTACATTAAAATTTTTGAAATATCCAAAACTGATTGACCTATGTAAATAGGTTTGTTCATCAATATCGAATGTTTCCTGCTGTGAACTCCGACTAAATTTTCACCAAAAATTATGCGGTCCAAAAATAGCGAACTGGCAATCAACTTCCTCAATCTCCTCTCGTTGGAAACTAATTCGAAATTTATCCGTTTCCGAACATTCTCCATCGTCTTTCCAAACACTGAATTATTCATTAACTTGAAGAAGTCTTTCTCGAAATCTGATGAAGCCGATTGCCTTTTTAGAGAATTTAAATCAATGTAAGACTTCATCCACGGAGATTGATTGAATTCCAACACTCTGTGAATGGATTTCAATTTCAGCCCCAATTCTAAAGCCTGCTTAAGATTTCGATAGTGAATAACATAGCGCTCTTTATCGTGCAATGTTGTCATTAATTTAGGAAATTTTGATTTCGGAGCAACTCTGGACTCTGGGCAAAGGGGTAAATCGTTGTGTTCATCATGCAACTGTCTGGGGTATTCGAGATCAACCTCCAAAATATACCCTTTCGGTGAGTCATCTGCTATTTGGTCGAGATCTTTCGGAGGTTCAACCCATCGGAAACCACCGCTAGGAAGAGGAGCGCTCAGAGCCCAACCATACAAATTATTCGCATCCAAATACATGATATAGCAAGACTCTTTCTCCTCATCAAAAGTATCCATATACCTGTTGTTTGCCTCGCTATATCGTTTGATGCATTGACTGATGCCGCCTCTAATTCCTTTTTCTACCATTAAGAGCATATCATAATCCGTCAACAATTCTAAGGATATTCCGGTATGTTTCAACATCGCGTCGAATGCTAGTCCTGGAGCAGTGTAATACCAAGCAGGATCCAGTTTATATGTCCCCATGCATACGTCTCTAAAACCTTCAAATACATCGGCCAAAAGAAGAACATCAGTCTTCAGGTAAAGATCGGAATATTCACCTAACGTATTACAGTTAAATTTTTCCCACACAGTCTGAGCATAATCATACTCGGCATCTGAAATATCCTCCTCGGTCAAAGAACTATAGAATGCTTCCTTAGGAGGTAAGCATTCTTCATCTAACCTCTCCCAACAGTTGACATATTCATATGGAAAAACACCCTTGCGAGTCATCAATTCCAGATCGGTACCGAAAACATGTGATGTCTGATGAAATTTATCACGAGAAGAAGCTTTGACAATGTTAGCTAATGAAGAACTCATAAATCTGAAACTGTCAATGAATCTCAATGAAAAACGACTATCGATAAATTTAGAAAACGAAATGTATTTCTCCTCGCTATTAGGGATACAGTTGATCCTGTTCCCATCATAGCCTAAGTACGGTATGATAAAATGTGCATCGTACTTACTTAAATTGTGAATCACTATGGGTAAAAATGAAGGATTTTGGAAGTTGACATTACACCGACCGTGTGCTGCACCCCTAAAATTACCTGTGATATGATCGTGATCCCTAACACGATCATCCTCCAAAACATTACCACAAATGTGACATGTGGTTGCATTGTTAAAATTAACATTCTCCTGTTCCGAAAGAGGTTTCATAGGGATATTTTTCTTATACATATCCCGAACATATCTTCCAATATCCCTTATTTTCCCAATGAAAACAGACATCACATCTTTTCCTCTATAAACTATTGGCTCGAACTTCTCCCCACTACTAGATACCAATAGCATACAGAAAGACATTGGCACATGCTTTTGTCTAGCGCATGTAAAGGAATGCCCGATGCAAGGTTGACATGAACTTACTCCAAATAAAATGCTTTCAAAGTCTGCATACACTATATACGGCACCCACTGAGTATTGCTATAATTCTTGAAACTAAGCCACTTCTCATTAACATTTGGAAGACAGACTTTAGTTGGACTTTTCCTAAAGCAATTGAGCTTATGATTTGCCAAAATAGCTTCGCTGGTGAAATTTAGCACACATCTTTTGCATACATATGCAACGTCTCGATGGTTTGTTAACTGCTTTCTAATTCTTCAATCAAATAAAGTATTTTTATTTTCTCTTTCCTACATTGAAGCTGAATTTTTGATTTTTTTCTGGATACTTTTATCATTTCTCTTTAAATTTCCTTATTTTGGTATGTTTTTACTAATATTTTGTAGGTTTTATTTGATGTAGAACTTGGTCTTTTTAACACTTATTTGAATTAATTTATGGTGGAAATGATTCTTGTCTATTCTCATTTTTAACTTCCTAAAGTATAATCAACTATTAATATAGTGAGAAATTTAATCTCATCCTTAATTCTCATTTGAACAAATTCTTTCAATTTAAATATTTTGTTTACCTTGAAGTTATTTTTTTTTTCAAAATAAGGAAGAGTTATATCTTAAGTTTTTCTTAATTTTAATAATATGGATAAAATTTCAATTGAATAATTTCTAATTTGCTTGAATTTTAGCAAAATAGTCATTGATAGTCTTATTTACTGCTAGGAATGTGTATTTAATTTCTTTTGTTTGGCTATATTACAGATATCTGAAAATATTTTGCTGTGAATGTAGCTATGCAATGCTACTTGCTAATGATAAGTTCCTGTTTTTTTAATATCTTGAAAAAAATTCTAATTTGCTTTAAAATCATATTTATTGAAATTTTGATTTGCTGAATTCTTGCTGATTCAATCTTTTTCTTTACTTTACAAAAAGTGTGAATAACAAAATTGTGATGACAACCCAATTTTTTCAATTGTTGCATATATTACTGAATTTGTATTATCTCTGAATTGTATTTGGAAACAGTAATTCATTGTGAAGTTTATTTTGTAAACTGAGATTTGTTAAATGAAATTTAAAGAAATGTTAACTGAAAAAGTAAATAAAAAATTTTAGTAAAATATTTTGTGGATTCAAAGTCCCCACAGAAAAAAGGCTCTTCAGGGCTGAGACCATCTTGAAAGTCAGATTGACTGTTCGAGATAGAAAAGTTTTTCAAAGTCAAAATTTCAAATTTATGTTTTGGATTTGGGTTTTTTACTGCACATGCAGAAATTCAAGTCCAGCATCTCCGAAAATTCTCAGGGTCCAACATAAGAACATGTCCAAAACAGAAGTCAGTGTAAGACTTCCGTTTTGGACTTATAATATTCAGAATATTCTGCCGTTTTGGACTTGGAATATTCTCTCATGTCCCAAATTCAAGGGTTAGATGTAAGAAGAGACTTTTCAGTCTCAATCTCGCCCGAATAAAGACGATTTATTATTATTATTGTTAATTTGGACTTTAGAATTTTCAGCAATGCTGGACTTGAACTTCCGTATGCTAAACTAAAAAAAACATTGTACATTTGGATAAATAAATACTTTATTAAAACATTTATGAATTTATCATTTCAATTACAAAAGAATAAAATTTAAAACTTAACCTAAAAAATAGAATTACATTCACATTTGCATACATAATGACAGTGAAATAAAAATTACTTTACTTAAATGAAATAATTTACACCAATCAAAATTTGGATAAAAATGCTATCAAAGAACTGTAAAATAAATATATAAACTTTATATGCAAAACTTAAAATTTTTGCTACAAAATAAAATTACCATTTACTTTAGCATACATGACCTTGAATTGAAAAATATTGTGATAGAATTAAAACATTTTATCAAAAGAATTTAAGTACCTTTTAAAATTTATGTGCAAAACTTCAAAATACCAGCATGTTTTTCCATTGGAAGTTAGCTGTCTTGTAACTTAGGTTTGCTTCAAGTTGATATTTCACATTCAGGTACTTTGCCTCTCACAATGCTGGTTGTATAATTTCTATCAGTCCTGTACATGAAAAATCATAACATGTTTAACTCTGCAATTATAATTAACATTTAACTTAGAAATTCAGTTATCTATTCTGTAATAAGACAGAGAAATGGAAGATCTAAAGACCAAGTAAAACACTTATTCTCAGACTTTACACTCAGCTGTATTAATTTTTTGCTTTGAATCAGCTAAGCAGTTGAGTTTCTCAGCTTTCTCTGCAATTGATTTAAAAAAAAACTATATCCCCACAATATTTCTATTGCTTTTACCATCAAATCTACCATGACTTCACTCTACACAGAGACCTCAACACATACAATCCTTACAAATCCAAACTTATTGGTGTACAGGCAAAAGCAAGGCTTTTAATTACATTATCGATTGCTTTTTTCTTACAGCCTCTTTAGCTTACTCTTCTTTTGTAACAGTATCAAATCTCAACTATGGCTGAAGGTGTAGTGCAACTAGTAAGTCAAAATATTTTGAATTGATATACAAGAAAACCATTATATCATTCTTCCTATACTACTGTAGGAACTAACTGCAATAATCAATTTACTTCTTAGGTTTAATTAAAGACCAAGCATCAATAATATGTTAAACACCAAGCAGAAATACTAAACTAAAGACCAACTGGCTACACTAGTAAAAAAAGGCTGAAAAAAAAGTATTTCTAACTCTTTTACAAAAACATGTCAGAATGAATCTCTACTTTGAAATTTACATGACACTCATCTCTCTATCTTTATGTGGATTCTAATAAAAATATTGAATATGAATCATGATCTAAAAGCCTGAATTATTCAATGATCTAGTGATGATTCATTTCTTTACAGTTTCAGTCACATAAATCTCATTGCTTTAAAAATTACATGTACTCATGGAAAACTTTGCATTCGGAGATAGACACTGACACATTGTGTTTTGTGCTGGTCATAATTAATAATAAAATAATTGCTTTTGGAAAAGTGAGCCATTAAAAAGCCACATAAAAGTCAAAACAAAAAGGTATTGTTATAGACTATGAAATCATTTTCCTAAATATACTTAATATACACAGGAAATAAAAGTATTCTTGGAGAAAAGAATAAAGTAAGCTCACAAAATAATTGTTTTGATGAAACTAATATGAAATAACAGTATATAAATCAATTCTTGGCAATCTGAAATGCAGACACTTGTACGATATTACAGAATGAATGGCTAGCGGTCAAAAAACAAAATTGTGAAAAAAATAAAGAAATGAAAATTAACAATTAAAGAAAATCTCTTTCTTTTAGAACTTAACTGGGCCAGAATCCTTCTCTAACAGCTCAGCAGCAATGAATATGGAAGAGAAGCAGTTAGGAAATTCAAGAAAATGAAAATTCAACTTTTACAATTAAAGGCGAAAAGGTTATGACTTTAATGAAATGAGCGGAAAATAATATGAAATTGGGAAAAATGTCTCAAGTAGTGAAGTAAACACAGAATTTGCATCATCATCTGCAAGGTAAATGTATTCATTTCTTAAGTCTCCAAATCTATTAGCTTCTTCAACTCGTTGCACTTGTTTGAAATATTGCCTGGAGATAATTAACATCAAGCACTTGAGCATCATATTGCTCACAAAATGTGTGATAGTAAAATAAATGTTTTAGAAAATTCAGCTTATTATAATTTCACAAAAGCATATAATGAAATCCTTTTCCTAAAATATAGATCCTATATAAGCAGAATTTAAAGTATTTTGCCATAAATAAATGATGTTAACTAATGTTACATGAATGCATCCATGAACCCCGGTCACAAACACATGCGTTAATAAACTACTTTAGGAAATGGCCTTGAATTTTAAAATCAAAAGATTAATTATTACACTGGTAATACTACAAAATAGTTACTACACAGTTAATGAAATAAGAGATCTCAATACAGAAATATCTCTTTCTTCTGGAACTCAATGTGCCTACCATTGATTGAAATACTTTCCTAATAGTTCTGTACAGCAAATTAAGACAAAATTCAAGAAAATTAAAGAAAAATTAAGGGAATCAAAGCTTAAAGAAACTATTTAGATGTTTGTTGAAAATATTTAAAGATATTCCACTAAATATTACATTTAAAGAAGAAAACATGCATTAAGATCATAGACAAAACTATTCAAAATTTTCAAGGTCATTCAATTTCCTAGAACTTCAGTTGGTCATACCTTGGTATGTATGAAGATTCACTTCATCAACCAACCTTTTGGAATTTTTTCCTTTAACTTTCTTAAACCTCTTCTATAATAAACATAATTCAGAATCAGAGTCAAAAAATATAATTCAGAATAAGACTTGAAAGGAAATAGTATATTGAAACAAATAAGAAAAAGTACAAACAGCTTTCAAAAACAGACATCCTTGGGAAAATATATGCTGAAAAAAATTGTTAGGATTCCAAAACAAGTGATTTATAAGAAACTGACAAGAGGTAAGTAAATTATGCATTAAAACATGATGAATAAAAAATAAGGACTGGATGGAATGTCTGTATGCAAAACTTTCCTTATTTTCCTAAGGTCATTTGCTTCACTTAAGTTCCAGTAGTTGAAAATCTCACCAAAACTAATTTATTATTTGTCTTGTTGAAATTTGCCCTATTTTGTTGCCCTCCCTTTCACAATGCAATATTTAGCTGAACTTGATTCAATCATCTCTCATATCGCAAATGCAAGAAATTGATCAAAATAAAATTTGTAATTCAACGTAAAAAAGCATAGAAATTTTTAAAACACTATAAGAAATAGTTCCACAAGATAATGCTTGTGAAAATATACTTAACAGACAATTTCAATGCTAAAACTGTTGTTGTTATGATCTTAAACTTCTTAACGGGGGAAAAACTCTAAAAAGGTAGAGCAAATACGATGAAAAGATATGATTCCTGACCTCTACACTGATACCTTTACTAAGAAGCATTCACTTGAGTTAATTAGACAAACTGAGTAATATTATATGAAATAGTGGTTTGAAAAATTATCTCAAATATTTGATAAGCCAAAATGCAAATATTCATGTTTGAAAATAAAGTACCTCATAATGTAAAATCAAGGAGAAATAATATATTTAAAAGCCAAGACATTAAAATGAATAAATTCAGAGCAAAATAAATATATTTTTTAAGTCGATTTCAGCAGAAGATGTTCTTATTCACTTTTTGATAAGTTCCCTTAAATTGCACATGAATGTGAAATTATACAGAAATTGTAACTATGTATTTTAGAATTACTTATAAAGAAGGAAAATAATGCATAAAAAGCATGACCCTGCAAGTTTAACACTAAGCTAATGGAGCTTGTAATCTCTGAAACTTTAGGAAAAGGGTAATTGCGAATTCAACAGGCACAAGATAATGATATTGAAGACAAGTGAGCATTAACCAGTCAAAAAACTGAATTAATTAAGTAGCAGTTAAAGAAAAAAATCCTAAGGTAGCTCTTCAAAGATGAAAAATTTATAAGTACAGTAAGTACATACATACCGAAATTAATGAATTTGATTAGATAAAGTTACAAACATCAGTTGTAAAATAGTTAGCAAACTGAGATTCTAGTAAAAATAAAAATACAACACAGTGACCTTGCATCGTGAAATAAATGTGTTTGATGACATTAAATAAAAAAAAGAAAAGCATGATAAAAACTTAAGTGCTTCTATGATCCAGTAAGAGATGAGATTTCATGCGATGTGTGATTTCAAGTGATGGATTCATTGTCAATTATAGGATATAAAAATAAGTTTGCATTAGCATTCAGATTTGGAAACTGAACCACTGAAGTCAGACAAAAAGAATCTTCAAGGAAACCTGAATCATAGAGAACTAGCAAACCCCTCTAAAAAGAGAAATTATGAGTGACTTTCTGAATAAATTGCAAGAATCTACCAAAGAAATTAAATTTAAAATAAGGATAATTTATCAAGATGGCCAAATCAACTGAATTAGCAAGTAGATAAGCAGCAATAAAAATTCTACGCCACAGCCATGTTGAAACAATGAAGATGGTCACATAACTCACTATATTTTAGGTTATGATAACCAAAAAATGCATTTGCTTGCTCTACGATATTAAAAAAGAACACTTTTATGAAACAATGGTCTACGATGAAACGAGAAGAGAGAAACTGGCTAACACTTTCATTATTCTGTGCAAAAAACTGATTCTGAGGAAGATGTCACTTCCATTATACATTTTGCAAGAATAGAGAGAGTAGGGTGGAACTATTTTTTCCAAAAATCATTCACTTACAGACATCGGAGGGCTTTGAGAAGGGCTTCTAGATGCGTCACCGACTGTGCCACCTTGATCCTTAATAGTGTTTGCTTGCTGTAACACTCATCTATTACAACACTGGTTTTTAATACTTCCCAGTTATCAATGCTTGTTAATCCGAAAGCATTTCTGATCTTTAAGGATTTCATCTTGTCCCAACAAGATCTTATTATTCACACATGATCAACTGAGATGAACAGAGGATGGGCAAAGGCTCAATGAAACCAAAAGGATTATGTACTCAGATGCCAGCCATGGGATGAATAACTGATTCCTTTGACACGTGGATTCACTGCAAAACAATCATTAAAAGTTAATAATAATTAAGGGCAAATAAACCTCAAGTAACTAGGTACTTATCAATAATTTCTAAAAACACGACCAAGGGTGACTGGATTTAATGGAGTCAAATGAATAGAGCGATCACATCTATCATATTGATATTAACAAACCTGTACCATCCACTTGACATAGTCTATTGAAAGGTTAAATCGACAAATAAAAATCTTCAAATTCAAAATTCTCAAAGGTTTTATCTCAATATTCCCTCCTCATTTGTAAGAATACACTTAGTATGTAAAAAAATATACTCATCAACAAGATTGCAGCAAAAACATCGTCTTCGACATTTAATAGGGATATAGCTTACATTCTGGTAACGGGAATAGGCTATGAAAATGAAAGGCACACTCTAGGTATCTCTTTGATTAAACAATTCTTATTATTTCAGCAATGGTTCTTCGATGATGTGTTTTATATAGAGTGGAAAGTTTAAAAGTGAATAAATCAAGGAGTTATTCTTAAAAGAAAAGATATTTCCAATGTAAAAGAAGAATTCTCTTTAGAGAGCGCGCATACCTCGTTAGATCGACGTCGACCAGCTGTCACACGATTCTGACAAACAACGCGCCCATCATGTACTCTGAATGAGACAGTTGATTAAGGATAAATTCTTTTCTTAGCGGGAAACACGAAGTTAATTTTCTAAAACCTTTAAATACAGGGAGGGAGATTATGCTTGAAAGAAAATGGGTTCAGCAAAGTTAATAATTCTTTGAAGCTATCAATATTAGAACACACATGATTCATTATAGGATGTGTATAAATTTCTATCAACACTGTATCTCATATCTTTAATGCAAGTCGGTGATTTCTATCTGTCATTTAAAGAAACAATTATACTTCCAGAGTAGCGTGTCATTCAAGATTGAAGGAACTTTCTAAGAAATATTTGTTTTGGTTGAGTGCCATTCAAAAGATTCGCTCCCAGGTAAATCACTAAAATTTGCTTCATTATTCTCTATATAACAAGAAAACGTTTTGTATTTAAAATTAAAGTAGAGTCCAAAGAATGACACATGACGGCAAATCTACCCTATAAGCTTCCTAATAGCCTGGGGAAAGAACGACCAAAAATAATTACCCGTCCTTGCGATTTTTTTCGTGTAATGCTTTGCCGATGCCTCTCGGAGATCGCGCTTGTTCATTTCTGGAATCAAAATTTCACTCACATCGTCTACACGTTATGAATCGATGAACTTTCTGTGAAGATTTCGTCGGTAATCATATCATGTTATCGAATCTGACATCTCCAGTAATCAAATGAGCATCTCTAAACATGAGATTAAACCTGCATAGTGCGGATCTCAACCCCATGGCGCTTACACTAAAACCCGTTTTAGGCTCTCCCGCTTAAGATGCGATTTTCCCCAGGCATCAGTGTCTTGGTTAATTAATTTTTTGGTTAAATGAACATTAATATTTCTCATTCTGAATTTTTCTAGTGCATAATGTGTCATTTTTATTTTTAATATTCTATTGCTTTTTATTGGTGATTTCTATTTTTTCGTATTAAGATTCAAATGTTTTTTCCTAGATATTTGTGATATTAATTTTATGAATGCTTCGATAGGAGTGGCAATTTGGTTATCATATATATAAAACACGGTGAAATAATCCTATTTATAGAACATAACTCGTATTTTCTCTTCTTTTAAATGGACTGAGAAGTCCGACAACTAATCGATGTATTTTTTTATGGATTTATAAGGAAAATTCGATCTCTCGCAATTCAACTCAACACCGAGAAAGGATTTATTTCGAGTGGCGCTGTTTTTCAAAATCCAAAAAAATCCAAGTTACGAAAAGAAGTTAAAAAACCTTAATCCTTGGTGAAACATTCGTGATTTGAACTTTGGATTAAGGAAACATGAAACACCACTTTGTCCCTTCCTCAGGTTTTTCTTCAACACTCTATGAGAGAAACAATTAGTCACAGGCCTCCAAGTAATGGTCTTAGCAGAGGGGTTATCAGGATTTCTACGTCTTCCGCTGAAAGCTTTCTTGAGATGAGCGCCTGGTAGTGCAGCGTACTATTACAGCAATTAAATCGAAAGAATGCTTTCTTCCCTCGTCCATGTTGAATTTCCTGCGCACTTACTCGTACTAAGGATACCTACTATCGACTGAAATTTGTGGAGCTTCATTCGATGTTACTTAATATTTCTTCGCAGGAAGAATTGTATTGATACATTCAGCCATCTGCATAAATAGCTTTAGTTCAGGCTACATTGAGACTTGATGATGTAGGAGACTAGGAAAATAATGAAATAAATATATCACACACAAAGAAACTCACTATGTAGAGTCCACAAAAACTTTATTATACGATCTAGGTTTCGTTACGGAGTAACATCATCAGGTGTAAATAAATAAATAGAGTTTCATACGAGTAGGTACGAGATAATAAAGAAAGTTATAAAGGCAATAATTTTTTTAAAGTCTGTTAAATCATTAACCCTTATAAATAATTTAATTAATTATCTAGTTAATTACTAGATTGGATTATCCATCACTCACTAGCTATCTAAAGCCCGCTAAAGGATTGAGACGTACTAGTAACGGCAAGGAGTGAGGTGATTTGAGTTTGCTTTACTCAATGAAGCACAATGATATTAGAGGTGCAAGTCCATACAAGTGAAGCACAATGACCCCTAGGACAATACTTTCCTTGCCATTAAATGCATTGTTACCAGGATGTATGTCAACTTTCGACGTTATTCCCACCCCAGTAGCTTTCGTCTTATCACGCTCATGAAAAATCCTCCACCCTATACCAAGGGACTATTGAAAAATACGGCGTTGATCAAGTGACGGTAGGAAAAACACAAAAACATATCAATATTAAAGAAAAGTAGAGGAAAAATATGTTTTGATTACTAAAATTTGATTTCTCACTATGGAAATTGCATCCACTACAGGAAAAAAACAAGAACAAAGAATATTAAATCTTAAGAAACAGGAAAGTAAACGACAGACAGGTATAGAGTACTACAGAAGTATGTATGTGGGTAGAACATAAAATTAATGCGCTAATATAGAGATAGGAGAGCGTAAAATTTAATTTAAATAATAAGTATGTAAAAATATGTAAATAATAGCATACAACATCACTGATAAAGAAACTTTAATAATGATCTCAGGTTGGAAATTATCAAAGTTACACTATCATTCACTACGATATGTACTTAGACATATTAAATTTTAAAAATATAACTTACCTTGATCACCCATGTAACAAAAGAATAGTTGAATTTATGTGATTTTACTGTATTTTTAAGTTTATCATATTTTATGAATGTGTCTGCATATTACAATCTCAATTAAACAAGTTTTCATATGTGTAACGTCCCAAGTGTATACCAAAACTCGAGTGTATTATTTTGCGTAATGATAAATCTTTTCCTCGGACGGCAGAACCCCTTGAATGCCCCCTGCAAAGATTAAGAATTGGCTGGGATCGCTTGGCTCTGTGCTCAGTTGGAGGGATTCCCAACGCCCTTGAATAGTCGTAG
Source organism: Pachydiplax longipennis (assembly GCA_036926295.1). Classification (NCBI taxonomy): domain Eukaryota; kingdom Metazoa; phylum Arthropoda; class Insecta; order Odonata; family Libellulidae; genus Pachydiplax; species Pachydiplax longipennis. Next base: position 49,954,247 of record JAVFKF010000001.1, on the reverse strand, counting down.
CATTCCTGATTACTAAAGTGTACTGTCCTCATAATGATGCTCGCCAGAAGATCCGAAATCTTTTAAATAATCTTAAGATAAAACTCTTCTTATAAAGGAGGTAAAACAAAAGCTAGAATGGTATCAGGACGTTTGTTACTTATGCTATAAAAGGTACGCATATGCTATATTTAAACATAGTAAAGGTATTTAATTATTTATTATATATTAAGTACATGACACAGCAGGCCAATGAGAGCCAATACCCATTCAAATGGTATATAATAAGGATGATACGTGGTCATTGGGTAGATTATAAGCAACCTTATTGGCTTTTCTTGACCAGACTGTATCCGTTTGGTAGCTTCCCAGCTATGTTCGCGATAAGGACGGCAATAATACCTTTGAGGTTCGGGACAACTACATGATATACATGTTTTATCATTTTATCGATGAATATAGTCCTGTATAAAATTAATAGGGGATTGTAAGCACCTATTGGCATGCTAATAATTACTTTACTTCAATACACCCCCAACGCAAACCACCCCTACCCAACTACAGTTTAGGCTCTCCGTTTTGTCATAAACGCCATATTCACCGAATCAGATATTAATCTCCTTCTTGATTATGTTGAATATGAATGTATGAAAAAATCGCAAATATTCTATGAACATGTTAAAATAATAATTCATAAAAATTTTAATTCTTAATAAAATCGAGTCGGCGAAACGGCTGCATCGAGAAGCATCTAGCTGCGAAGTCCGGCGGCAAAATGTCCCATCCCTTTTTTGTTTCCTGGTGGGAAATAGTCTTGAGTCCAACAGATCGGGCTTCTAAGAACCTTCCCTTCTTTTTTCTAATACTCTCTTGTCTCTTCACTCACCCAGTCAATCATAAACCCTAAGACTAAATGCTCACTTCTATTGCATTCATTCAACACAATTATCAAACGCTCTCCTAAATTAATCCTTAACAGATTCACCTTCGCCATCCACATGCAGCCAAAAGAATTTGCAGATTCCATATTTCATACAACAACTTATGGGGCATACAATCATACTCCCTCACATACATCTCTCCCACTGCATTTAAAATCACAGCTCCTTGACTACCAAGAATATTTCATCCAAGCCATGCCATAAACCATATCGGCTTTATTAATTACCTCAGGATACATTTCTATACCTTTAAGTCTCTCAAAATCACGGCGCACCTAGTCATCTATGATTCATATCAGCGGTGGGATTCAGTCGGTTAGAACCAGATTGTTATTATTGTAGCTGGTTCTTAGAATTTTTCCGAGCTTGCTGAACCGGTTCCTAAATCTATAAGATACGATAATGATGGAACGATATACGCAAAGGTTCCACAATCCACTTTTTACAGCGTCAATATAATTTAAATATTGGACAATGAAATACTTCATTCTTACTTTATCTTAATGTTTAGCAGAGGTATTTTAAATTAGAGTATTAAAAGAAACCAGACTTCAGTGCGTGGTTGCATACTTCTTAGGATAAGAATCTGATCCTATTTATTTTATCCCACTACTGATTCATATATATATGTCTTGTGCTCTTGGCTTGCATTTTTATATCATTCTGAGTTCCGGTGTTTGTGGAATTTACCATATAAATCCCAATACTCGGTGCATTACTGTTAGAACATTTGTTTCTTCTACCGACAAACCCCAATCAAAGTCTATATACGCGGCGCCGCTACTACTTAGCCCGCATTAGCAGAAAATAATCCTAATTACCCATGAAAGTATGGAAATTTAATTCCAAATTAGAATGAAAAATAAAAGATTAAATCGCATATATAATTGAGAGCATATTTAATTATCAAATTTCAATAAATAAAAATATGATACTTTGGATACAAACTTAAACCAATCTGCAAATTTAGACAGCCATATTTAATTCTTGTAAAATCACAGGGACGAAACGTATATATCACATTTGATGATTTAACACGCAGAATAACTGATGGAAGTAATGTACTGCGTTTATAGTGAGACTAAAAATATACATAGAGATGCGTAGTAAAGACTTAAGTCACCCTGTCCAGAGATATTGCAGGCGCCAAAAATCAATTTAACTCAGCATACAAACGATGGTAGTTTTTAAAGAAATATTTTTCTTAAAGAAAAATAAAAATTTTTCTCAAAGAATATAAAAATGACTTTTTTCAGGCCTAATGTTCTTGAAGATGTTATTTTAGATATTGCGAATTTCCGGCACCTGGAATTACTTAACAATGATGTTAATTGACACACTGCTATGTATTTGGGATTATGCGGATTATGGTTTCACCGCACTCCGGTTTATCTGTTCCCGGGTAATTGATGGTCTATCACTGGGAGTTTCATACAAGCAAAGTCCTTTTGAGCAACTTCATTAAGCACAGGTGGCCGTGGAACACCTGAGGCAGACAAACAGTTTACACAGACCATCTTCGAGCATGGTGACAGCTTTTTCGAGGTCCCCGTCTTGTGATATCAGTTTCCTTTGTCCGTCCGTATCTGAAGAAAGGAATTGAAGAAAGGATACAGTCGATTGGACAAGAATTTGATTTATTGTCCTCTGAAAAATTATTATAATTATGTTTAAGTATCGCGTTAGTAAATAAGCTTCACTCATTATTTTGACTTATATACTAATTTATGAAGTAGAAAATGTTTTTCTGAATGTATACGAGTGTTCTGAGTACTACGTATAATTATACGAGTGTACTTATCTATGTAATATTCCTCAGGAGAACCATAATTTTTAGTCCTCATACTTCGGAAACCGTTACATGTAATCACACAGATCTAGGCAGAAAACCCTATTTTGATTCATCTGTGGTCAATATCGCACATTATTATATTTTCATAAGAATACTTGTAAAAATAGTTTTTTCAATGTGCAGCATTATTTTCTTACAGAAAATTAAATTCTAAATCTCAACTGGTTAAATTTTAGACTTAATTCATAAACATTCATGGAGAGTTTCAATATGAACCTAATTTTATCATGAAGAGTGGTTCCCGGCTCAAATCATAAAACGTATCATCAACGTATCAAACGTAAAAATCATAAAACTGTATTAAAATACATGAAAGAAAATGTGAGACAATAAAAATTTAATAAAAAATTAATAAAAATCTATAAAAACATTTTGGAACAATAAATATTAGAGTTGAAAATTGTGCTCCAAATAAAAAGATACTTTACGCCAAATTTTTACCTTTGAAACAAACGTCAAACGCTTGATCCTTTGGAAGGCATAAGATGTGGGCTAGACGAGATTTAATAATCTGGTAGTCCGTTGGGGAGGGGTACCTCGGGTCTTTGCCGGAAATACTGAACCATCCCATCCGAAACAGGCCATCGGAACTTCCGCCACAGCACGGTTCCTTCCCGCAATCGCCAATCACCTGCACCTTGAATACCACCGGAACCATTCCCTTTTAATCTGCAACGATTGAATCCATGTTGACATATTACGAATCCAGAGAGGATCGATCGTCCCCTTGATGACTTGGCAAAAGAAGCAATTTGCATAGGACGATCTGCTCCGACTTAAAACTAACAACGAAATATTTATTTTATTTCGTAATATTGCATTAATGAACATTAACATTAAGTTAATGGGGAAGAAAGAGTACACAAAATCAATGTTATTTTGAGATGAGTCTTTAATCCAATAGGAAATTTCTAAATCCGCCTATGATTTGTGCAAATATGGAAAATGGTCGCAATAGATAATATTTTCCGATCATTAAGGTGCATTCTCTTTCAATGAAAACCTGTTATCTTAAAGTCGAATAAATGATAATTATTATTGTTAATAACAATTTGAGTGATAATAATTATATTATTTTAAATGTTATGTATCAGATTCACTCAAACCAATAATCAATGAATTCCCTCGAAATAAATAGGCTTGCTCTTTAATAATGGTCTTCAAATAATTTTACAAGTAAGTATCTCAATATGTGGCTACGGGACACCGTATACGAACAATTTCTCGTAAAAAGTTGCTCACTGGACGATTCTCCACAAAGACGGTTGCTCGCTTCACATTATTTATAATTACCAGAATAGTACGGAATTTCTTTCTATAGAATTTATTTATACTCCCAAAAGAATAAATACTGCCAGTACACATTTGGCAGGTCCTGTTAGCGATCACTTCTATTTCACAGAATTGAAATTGATTTTAAGTTAACTTTGATAGAGATGGAACGCGAACTTAATCATCCAAGCTCAAACCAAGTTGGACTTTAGATAGAAAGGTTTAAAACGTACGTACGTGCAACCACATTGTTTTTTTTAATAAGCCCTGTTGCATTTGTTATGGATGCGTAAACAAGAAGCAAAGATCACACATAAATAAAGTAAATATAATCTCCCTGTTGCTTCTCTGAGGCTAGAACTAGTCCCTAGTACATTTTTGCGAAAGAAACAAGCTTTGCAGAAGATACAAAGGATTTTCACGCATTAGAGATGAAAGTTCTTTTTGAACATACGGTGACATTGAGAAAAATAAAAGGAAGCCCAATATCTGCGGGGTTCCGATTTTCAGAAGAGCACTAGATATACTCTCCACACTCACTCCAAGACCTCAATGTCTCAAGTTTTTGGTTTCATATTCGTCCATATCAACTCACTAAATTACAACTAATAAGCAAATTTTATTGTGAAATTTTCTTAAGAGAAACACAAAATGTCTGCTGAGATACTCTATGGAATTATTAAAGTTAATTTCATCATCTTCAAAATTATTCCTTCCAATGTTGGACACCTCCATTTACGTCAGAAGAAGACCTCTAATACAATTTCCAAGATCCCAATAAGATGCAGGAGGTTATTGAAATATATATTTACACCCTGAGACTCAAGTGTCGGCATGTGACATTTGTAAATCTCAAGCAATCAATTTATTTAGTACTAGATTAAAAACTTTCTTTTAAATTCAACAACAAAGAATATGTATTCTATTTTCTTCTTTTGACATAATATAAAATAATCGGATGATTACTTTTGAAATTCTTACTGTAATTTATTTTTTAATTCATATACCTCTTTCTATTAATCTGTTCTATAACTTTTACAGGAATTTCACACCCTTCTTCTCTTAGTGGGCGATTTTCTACAGTAGAAATATATTTTCTGTGAAGAAAAATATAATTTTTTCCTCCAAAAAACCATTCTTTCTATCATTTTTTCTTTTATTTGCAACTGCACTTGCTAAAAATTCTGAATATATTATATTTTATATTCTTGATTTAAACCTGGACTTATTTTATGTCTTTGTGCTAAATTCTAACAAGGGTTAAATGGAAGATGTCACTTTCTAGCCCTGAAGATTGCATGATACTCTTCCTCATACCTACCCGAATTAGCAATCACAGCCTATCTCTTTTTCCTATATGATTCCCGTATCAAGGAGCCCTTTTGTTGCTGTTTGATCGTAAAAATTTAGTACAATAAGCATCGCCTGGGCTATTCCTATTTAAACCAGTATCATAACCTACACGCCTACCGCATATTCTAAACGAGACTTCACCGGAGCGAATTAACATCGCTCTTGAAACTTTTTGTCAGATTTTCGACTGTGCGCTTCGTGATATCAAGTTCTTTAGAATCTTTTATCGCAGCTCTTAGTACGTGTTTACTCCAGTTCAAGTCATTCCTGAGCGTTGCCCCGTTCAACCGAATCAATTACTTTTAAGTTTGAGTTCATTTAACGGTCGTGACGAATTTGCTTCCTTTCCAAGAATTTGCGTAAATTCGGAGCATCTACCTCTAACGCTCAAAAAGTTCACGAAATTTAGTTTTCCCATATCTAAAATAATTTCAAAAAGAAATAAAATGCTTGCGTAGATTAAGTTCAATTATCTAATAATAAATTTGAGACAAGTACTCATGCACTTGAGTGATGCGCAACAATATTTTTTGCGCACGGCAATGAAAGTCTTACAGGAAAATTTTCAAACACCCTGCGTACTAAAATTGATGTCTCTTTGCAGATTTTCGCGCCACTTTGTCATGAAAACTATATCGCTAGAAAAAAACGCGGTCTTCCACGTTCGATCTGCTTCTCCGTTCTGCGGGATCCTCCGCGAATAATTTGCATTTTTATCAATCGATTACCAATACGTTCCTTATAATTATCTGCTGTACTTACTGATTTTCCCCCTGGTTTCTCCGGTGATTGGCGATGCTGACCCTCTGATGCCAAAGAGCTGTCTGAGAGAGCGCATGTGGCAATAGGCATTTTGCCGGAAGCCTGCTGCGTCGTCTAGGCCACAAACACGCAGCGTTACATAACACTGCATCCCCTTCGCAATAGGGTTTCCATGCGTATACATTTAGGAGGTGAATTTGCCTTTTGGGCAGGACTAGCAAAATCAAAATTTAAATGAGCGATAGATACAGGTAAGATAAGACATTTTAGTGCCCCTGGCTATGGTGACCATACTTTGAATGCTAGGAAGGATAACAAATAGAAATTCAATAAATTCATTTTATACCTAGAGCAATAATGAATTCATCATATATAGAGCAGCAGAAATGCTAAATGTGAACATGTCATGAAAATTCAGGGGCATAACTAAGGGGGACAAGGGGAGGACACCCTCAAATTCTTTTAGCCCCTTCTAAGCTCTCTCTTGGTCTAACTGCTTTTATATAATTCTGCAGGTATACAACGTCTTAAATTTGGGACTGCTTTAATCTATTGATTCACTGTACCGAAATTTTCTTTCTTTTCTGCCATATATTAGCACTCGTCTAATATTGCTATAAAAATGCTTCATCCCTGCACAAAAGTACGATAACCAGATTTCAGAGCAGTAAGAACGAGACAAGATGATGTATTATAGGCAATTTGCAGCGTCTGCTATTTTTAAAAATCTATATAGCTTTACTGATAAATTTGAAAATTTTTCGTTCTAGGAATATTCGCTAAAGAAATTTTTGCTATAAAAAATGTTTTGTTACAAATTGTCTTGCCACAGTCGCTTCATTACAAATAAAATTTATGAAATTAATGAATCGCGAAATTGTTTCACTAAAGTTTACGTGTAAATATATATATATATATATACACACACACAAAGCTGTACGTATAATATAATACAAACCTCTGGGATAGCAATAAGGGCAGGTGATATGATTTACCGAATTAATCTTTACGTTCAATGTAAAGAAGAAACCAAGTGGCTCTGAAAAAATGATGATGACTTAACCAAACCAACACAGAAACAGGTTGCCACAGAATACCTATTATTCTTTCGTATACTTCAAGAAAGAGAGGGATTTCTCAATTAATGTGGGTAGCAAGACGGCCCCGTCTTGGATTTTCTTCCTAGGTTTCCAGGTTCCGGGAATTTTGGAAACCTAGAAAAATTTTCGCTCATTCAAATATACCAGAAATTCTTGCTTCCCGAGAAATCCCGCAATATCATTAAAGCATACAAGTTAGGAACAATAAGAGCTCCAGTCAGCAAATCAATCGCCGCAGAGCATCTTAAAAAGGAGCTATAATAAATATCGCTGTAGTTACGGGTGAAAAAATCCAGAGCATCTCTCTCCAAATCATTTTTTCTTTGTGTGTTAAAGAAAATTCCACAAATGTCTTTGGAATCGGAAAGAGCGTTCTCAGCTGATGGAAGTTTCTTAACTAAAAACAGATTGAGTGATAAATGTATGACTCTCTTTGTTTTCTATAATCGTTCTGCTAATAATTTCAATGAATATTTTTTATTTAATTACTGATGTCAAAAGTTGTTCACTGTGAGTTTTACTGAGTAAACTGAATTATTTCCTTCCCCTACCAAGTCTATTTTTTGATCGTGACAAACCCCGCTAAATCATCGAAATCTAATTCAGATCTTCCATAGAATCTACTCACTCACCAGGTTGCTTGCCAAAAAACAATTCTAAATTGGTTTCTGAGAAACTTCTCAAAGCTTTCGTTTCTATCGTCCTCATCTTGTTTCATAACATGCTGTTCTGTTTTTGTGTCATTTTGGCTCTTCATCTTCGAGGCAACTGGGTTAAGGGGGGTATCGCTTTCATTATATTACTTTTACGAATCACATTTTCAGCTTGAAACTTCCCTTTCATTCACTCATATTTAGAATTAAAACACTCCATGTTTGAAAAGGCAATTTCTATGCTACGTCGTAGAGTGGGCTAGAATCGAAAAAAGCTGGCCAAAAATACGGAAGCGGTTTTTTGATAGGAATTTAAAACTTGGCATGGCTATTCTTGAATAAATTCTGCATTCAACTGTGCAAGTCAATTAAGTGGTATCCTGATCATTTAAATTATGCAGGGGTCAAAGTTGACCAACATTCGCGAAAAACGCGTCTTCGATTTTTTGCGAAATTCTTCAACTTCAACCAGGTGCTGAACCCATTTGAAGAAAATTATCGGATAGACTTTGAATTCTATCCCATATCTTTTACACAGGTGGATTTTGATGGTTACTATTGAATATTAGCATACGTTACATAAAAAAATGGCTGACCCTTATTTTAGACCAAATTTTTAACTAAAGCGAGGAAAATAGTAGAAATGGACATCGATGGACACAGGCTAACTTAGACTACACTAATCTGTGATGTTTCGTGAAGAGGAAGTTGAAGATAACTTTTGCGACCGTTTGCGACGCCGATAAAAATACCGACTTTTCGAAACCCCTGAAAGGTCCTCAGCCGCGCGGCGGAGCGCCGCTCTGCATGACGCTTTCTGTTTAGGGAGGAAATACGAATCAACACGGTTGGCAAATGTATTTTTTTAGTAGTTAACAAGCAATAAATATACTCTACACATATTTTAGGTGAGAATTAGATATAAAAAAACCCCGGATTTCAAGGCGGGTGATTAGAGAAACTGTTGTATTTTAAATAATGAAGTTTTAAGACGCCGGACGATGCATACGCCTATTATTTCATTGATATTATGCTATACTGCTAGTTTTTAAATGAAGACATGCTTTTAAGCATTTATATGTCTAAACAATAAAAATAGTAAAAATAGACTTCCTCCTCAGCCGCGCGGAGGATTACCGCTCTCCATGACGCTTTCGCTTTTGAGAGGATATACATGTTAATTCGCATAAGGCTATACTTAAGAAGTTCATATAATCGGTTCGTCGTGACCTTATTTCGTCGGGGAACTTCAGACGAATTCGACTGATTGAAATACATAACTACGGAGTATAAAGTATGAACTGCTTCTTATTCCCCTTACACTATGTCTTAAGTAATCTTCTTCAGTAATCCCTGTCGTTTCAACATTCGATCCTGCCAATTCTTCCACCGGAGCATGCTTCTCTCCATCAGAGTGTCCGCCATGTAGCGATGAAGAAATCGACAGTTTTGCAGGTCAATTTATTTTCCGATTTATAGAAATATATCGTAAATTACGACATTATAGAAATCACAAAATTCTGGTAGCCGTCGAGGAGCACGACCGGCCAAACATCCCGAAATGACTAACATTTCCTTTCTTTTCACTGTTACTTTGTGTTCACTTTTCACATTTCACTGTTATTATCCCCAATAAGAAGCTAGCTAGTGGCAACTATAGTATATTTCCGGTAAGAAGGCAAGTAAAAATAATAATATTATAAATTTAAGCGTTAAAAACTAAATAAATTTTTGTCCACCAATCAGCAAATTATATCAACAAATATGTGTGTGTTCGCTATTATATCTATATATTTCCTATTGATTATTATTAGTTATATACTTTTCTATATCTTGCATTCTTTTAATATAGTCTGTCTTTCGATTCTGCAGTCGCATGCGTGGGATGTTGTTTCCCCCATTTATGAAGCGAGTCCTGATTAATATTCGGGAAATGGAAGACAGCCTATTCAAAGCTCTGATGTAGTCATCATCTTAGGATATCAAACCGAAGAAGTTTAAGTCGTTTTATCCTTAGTTCTTCAACAAATTCCCACGTAATTCCTAACCTTGGTTCTAACCACCACCTGCTCCTCATAATGGAACGTAAGCGTCCATTTAAGAACCCCCATTGCTTCCAGTACCGTCTTCGGCAGATTATCTAGAGTCCTTTGTCTTTCCTGCGGAGTTCTCCACATATATCCTCTCTTCGTTTTTCTGCCGACGGAATTAGTAACTTGGTCAGTCCATTTTACTTTCGTCATCAATCTTCATCAGTGAGTTAGCGAAGTGGGAGGGGGCGGAGCGCCCAAAATGGAATTTATTTTAGGACGGCCATTTTGTCAACTGCAGAGAGTACGAAAACACGTAAATTATCAAAAAATGGGCTAAATGCACATAGGTAATAAAAACGAAATAAAAGTAGAAGTAAAACTTTTAATGCATAAAAATTCATTCAAGCTGAATTCCCGTCGTCTTTTCTTTCCTTCGTGTATTTAACTCTTTTAGTTACATCCTTTTCATGGCTGTACAAGCGAAAATGCTTAGCTTTCCAATTATCACCAGACGAGCTGCTGCAGAATAAATTGTTTACCTTTTCCAAGTAAAAATTAATAGGAATATCTTTTTCAAGCGAAAAATGCTTTCTCCTATATTTATCGATGTTTTGTTTAAGATTTTTTTGTCTATTGAGTGAAGCGGCAAACTCAGGCGCCCAAAAGCGTAGCTAAAAACTGTTGTTTACTCTTTTTGTGAGTGAACTCTCCAGTCTTTGGATTGCAGGCAGATGCGCTATCTCTCCAATACTCTGTAACGGAATTAAAAATACGCTACGCTCTAAGGTTATTAATCCTTAGAGGACGTGATCAAGCTGCAACATCGTCAGTTTTTCTTCAAATAATGCCCGGAAGTGAAGCATCCGTGAGATCGGATCTCACATCAACGGTTACGCAGATATGATCAGGTTAGACCGTATATGAAAAACTCCGCGATTCCCGTTGGAAGTGGTTGACATTCCGCATGAACGAGGGCGTAACATTCAGACAGTACCACGCCACTCTGTATAGGATTCGTAACTAACTCGGAGAATCACGACGGTTGACGGAGGGGCGGTAAGAGTCGTATGAGAGTCATACCCTGGTAATTTCCGCGCATTACTCATTACCCCCTCCCTATTCGCTTCTTGGGGGTTACAATTCGTCACTGTCCTCGTAATTACGGGAAAGAATTCTATTCTGCAAACTTGTCCACTTCAAGGTTTTTCTCCGTGTTAGCGATGTCATAGACAATATCTTTCCAAGAAACGAAACTTCAATAATTATTAAAAATAAGATGAAAATTTACGCTTCATTTCAAGCCATTGGAGTGGAAAATATTACAATAGTCATTCATTAAACTCGAGAAACTTAGGAATTTATAATTAAAAACATATAAACGCATAAAAATCAATTCCTTTTTTATTATCCATGAAAAATGAGACGCTTACGCTAGCCTTGGTCACTCCCGTTATAAGGAGAAAGCTTTGCAATGGATTCCACGATGCTTGTATTTGTGAACGCATTATTGTCTCTCTCATGAATGAAGGCCAACGACGAGTTGGTAAAATACAAAATGTAAAAACTCGAAAAACTACTATTCTTATGAAAATATTGCTAACATGATGTCAATCATGAGATACAAAGTCAAGACCGGACATACTTTTTCCAACCTTCATTCAAGTTTACTCAGACCAAACGGTAGTTGGAATGGTACGAAACTCTTATTCCCACTTTCTTTTCAGCCCTGTGAGCATGTTACATCGTTAGCGCAAATTTTTGTACTTAATCTCCGTTGTCCACATTGCAATTTAAGTTCGTGTTTGTCCGAAGGCAATTTTCTCTTTAACTTTCAATTACGTTAATGAAGAGCTTAAATTAATTTTTTGTGTGGGTGGTACGGGTTCTACTCAACGCGAGATATCGACGCTCAACTGTTTTAGGCGTTTCCTGCTAGCGTTACATCTCCACGATCAACAATGTTGACTTTTACGTTAATTTCGTGTTTATTATTCGCCCTGGGTAAGTTTCGCTAAACCATATCTGTAAAGAAAGTAAATTTTTATAAAATTCTTCAGTTTAATTAAAGAAAAGGTTGGATATTTGTTGTTTATAATTGCTAAAACTGCTTTGTTTGGGTGTTCTACAGTTAATTAACGTATGTTTGATGACGTTCATTCAAATTTCTTTATTAGTTGAATTCTGTTGAATTGAATTTTGGCTTCAAAACAGTGCAACAGTATATTTTGGTACTCTCTATTTGTGTGAAACATCTATTTGGTATTTAAAAATTTACCATGGCTACTTTAGGGAATTGCCAGCGGACGCCTACAATACAGTACATATCTCAGGAGCAAATAAAGGATATTGGACAAACTGTTGACCTCGATTGTTCGGTGATTTACAGCCAAGAATATCCGGTAATGTGGATTAAGGTTGATCCTAAAGGAAACGTTGTTCCCATCTCTAGTTCATCCAATTTGAACATTAAAGATAATCGACTATCTCTCCGGCACGATCCTACCAGCACAACATACACTCTACAGGTTAGCAGCCATTAAGATGCTGTTTTACTCGCTTTAAATTTATTGTGTCTATAAATTCTCATTGTAATTTTATCAATTCCCTTATAGATTAAGGATATCCAAGAGACAGACGCTGGTGTTTACCGATGTGCTATTTACATCAGCATTGGAAATCCTGTTTCTGCCGATGTTCACCTTCTAGTTCGAAGACCACCTATAATATCTGACAATTCCACGCGGTCCGTGGTAGCTAGTGTTGACCAACCAGTTCGCTTGGAGTGTTATGCCGAAGGATTTCCACATCCCAGAATTTCCTGGCGTCGTGAAAACAACGAGATGCTCCCAACTGGCGGTTCTATTTACAGGTACCGTATTGCTATTATTTATCCCTTAGATATGTCTTTTTAGCATGGAAGGGGGGTTTAATGTAATTGTTATAATTATTTTCATTACTCGAAAATAACCTGTTGTAAAGTACATCCGTAAAGATTTATATCAGACATATGGAACCTTGCTTCTTTAATATTATCCATCATTTTTTGCTCAAAATATTAGTAATAGCTCTTGTAATTTAATAAAAGTAGAATTTATTATTATTTTATCATTATTTTATAAGTTATTTGATTAAGAAATTGCATATGTAGGAAAAATTAAATTTCATATAATCCACAAACTGCATGTCTTATCCTTCAGTATCTTATCCTTTGTTATCAATAAAGGATAAAATACTGAAGGAGAAGAAAAAGAAAACCATAAACACTTATCAATGGAAACTATTTCCTGTTTACTACCTTAGCACAACCATAGTAAAACACAGAGCACACAGCATGATTCAATGCTTAAGCAAAAGTGTTTCCAGTTTTCTTTTTCTTCTCCTTTGGTGTCATGAACTTCCACAAAGTTACTCATCATTCCGCTGACTTCATTTAAAGGATAAAATATTTAAATGTTATTTTCTGTATCTGCTTGACTTCCATGCATTGTTCAATTGGTACCCAGGCAATCAGTCTCAATGGAAAGTTAAAATCCTGATGGAGCAAATTAAAGTAAAATCAAGGATTCATGCAGAGAATCCTGAGCTATAGTAGCGGATTGTGTCACATACTATCTTTAATGAATTCTCAATGCTCTACTGACTACAGCGTCTGCCCAAAAAGTAAAATCTGGGTTCAATTCTCAGACAATTCAGGTTCTCTTATCATACATTTTCTTCAGATTTATTTTCCTACCCTAGTATTCTTGGTTGCATACCAATATGTTCAGATTTTTAGTAATTAATTGTATCAAATTCTAGGGGCAACGTATTGAAAATTGCAAAGGTGCAGAAGGAGGACCGTGGCACATACTACTGTGTGGCTGAGAATGGTGTGGGCAAAGGAGCACGTCGTAACATTGCAGTGGAAGTGGAATTTCAGCCAGTCATCACTGTGCCGAGGCCTCGCTTGGGTCAGGCCCTTCAGTATGATATGGACCTTGAGTGCCATGTAGAAGCTTATCCACCTCCAGCTATCGTTTGGATTAAAGACAATGTTCAACTTTCTAACAATCAGCACTACAGGTAAAGCAGGTGTTATTTTTACAGCATAATTGGTTTTAACTGATGAAACGTTTCTAGGATTAAAAATAGATCATCTAATGCTGATTTGCAAATGATTTTGTTGGATGGATGTCAAACTAATGTAGGTCTCAAGGATTGGTTGCTATTTATTGCACATGTTATCCCCTTAGTTGGTAAAAGATGGCGTTATAATTTTGGTTCCTGCTACCATATCTAAATGGGTTATTTCTTATTCATCTTTTGATACAAACTCTGTCAAAATATAACTCTGAGAGATGTGGTAAGCCACTCATCAGGACCCTGGGAATTAGGGGAATAAGATTTCCTTTACTATTTGTACTGAAAGATGGATAAAGGGCTCAACAAGCCTTGCGTCTAGATGCTAAAATACCTTGAGCTGGTTCAGGATAAGGGATAGAGAAAGATATATCATTCATTTATTACATCTTAGTCTTTTTCGTGGCTGAGATAATACAGGCTATTAGTGGAGCATTGTTATACACCAGAGGATCATGGAGACATTAGTGATCATAGTGATATACTCCGAATGTGTACAATTTTGTTATGCTCAGTATAGTCTGAATATATTTCTTTATACTGACATAGCTTAAACACTCAAATTTGAGTTATAATGCCTTAGCATGGGCATTACTTATTTTGTTCCTGTCTTATGAAAAGCAATCAGTTCCAAGTTTTAATTATGCTTACTCTCTGAATACTTTGTATTTTTTCTATGTTTTCTGATTTTTTATTTTTAAATAGGTGTTACAGATCAACAAAATTAGCTCATATAAAATATAAGGATGTTTTAATGATATCTCTAGTGTTGTTTTCTGCCAACAAAAATAGTCCTAGTTCTTAAATAGATGTTTAACTGACTTGTAGGTGAATGTGATCATAATTAAACATTTTTCTTTTTTCAGCATATCTATCTTTGCCACAGCTGATGAGTTCACTGATACCACTTTACGTGTCATTACAATTGAGAAAAGGCAGTATGGAAAGTACATTTGTAAGGCTACAAATAAGCTAGGCGCTGCTCAGGCAGAGGTTGAGCTGTTTGGTGAGTTATTAGTGTTGCATGTTTATTAGGCATTAATTGACATTGCAAGCATGATTCTCGCCATTTGGATGTGTGTATGAAGGAGATCAGAGTTTTTTTTTGTTATTTATTTTCATCTCCTTCCTTTTTTTTGGCCTTGCTTTTTGCAGCAAGAGTATGACTTTGTTTGTCGTGGCTTACGTATATTAGCTCAAGTATTATTTGTCCACTTTGCAGAATCTATAATACCTGTGTGCCCTCCAGCCTGTGGCCAAGCTCAGTATGGTGAAGCAGCGCAGGTTACAACCAGCATGGCTCTCCTCCTCATCTCTTCTGCCTTGTTCCTCTTCCTCCATTGGTATGATCACTTCCTATCCATCCCATACTATTACACCAACTCCTACTTACGTACAAAACAAATTGCCTTTTGTAATATCCATACTAATCACTGCCCTAATACAGTATCGTAGCTCACCATGTGTTCTATCCTCACCTGTGATTAATGCAGTGTTGTAATGCTGCCTTTATCTAACGAAATATTTCCACCAGTCACAGTTTATGCTGCTTGTTAGCTAGAAGACTTTCAGTCAGGTTTTCTGTAGTTTTACAGCAAACAGTAATTAATCCTGATTATAGCTCATAAATATATAATATCATATAAGAGCACTTAAATTTGGCATTGTTTATTTTTTAATTTTATTAACCCTATAAATGTGGATTATATTTTTCTTATCCGATGGTCATGTAGGGAGGGTCACTTCCCAGAAATAAGTTTTTTTCAGTATTTCATCATTTTGTCTGTAGACACTCTCCCCGTTATATAAATGGAGTGCATATTCAGATGCTTATCCAACTTAAGGAACTAACAATAAGCAGAGCAAAATATCAGATGGTAAAAAGTGGCATCTCTAGTTTGATGACCAAACATCTGGGATAATCTGAACATAACTGAAACATAAATGAGGCATGGGACAAACATGTTAATCATTGTTGTGATTAGCAGTGTCTATCAACTTCTGAGTGCTTGACTTTCCATTACGTGGTAATGCAAACTCAAAATTAGCTTTGATTGCAAATATTGTTTGAAAATTTCATTAATATAAATCAAAAAATAATTCATATGAATTCCATTATATTTACACATACAAATGATTACACTGAATAGTTATGAAAGCAGTATAATTTAACGAAAGTTCAGTGGAAATCATCTTAGTAGTCTTAAGACTGGAGTAATATTCTGGTCGTATAACTTCTGGGACTTGAGATAAATATCTGGAATAAATCTCAGAAAAGCTGATGTCAGACCCTTGACTGATGTTGCACAACATGGAGACAAAAGTATAAGGTTGAATCATAGTTATTTTAAGGAATATAAAACTTTGCTCACATGTAAGTCAAGGAGTTGGTGTATTCCTGACCCCCCTGACATGTCTCTTTTACAGCTGCATCCAGCCTTGCATTTGTAAGAAAAGTACATAAACATTCTCCTCAGTTTTAGTTTTTAGTCATTTTTAAGTACAGAGCAATAAAGGTTTACCATGTTTCCCCAAAGAGAAGCCACAGCATAATTTTTCAGGATGTCTTCAACATAAGTCCTTGTTGAGATCATCAGCCAGATAAGGTTTATTGTCCATTGAAACACACTATAGAGACAATTATAAAGCATTGAATTTATAAATAGATATTAATTATAATATTGACATTAGTGCTTTAAATAAATGATAAATCAAAACAAACGAGGACTCTTTTCCCTATTAGTGTATAGAAAACCAAATAACATTTTTCATGTGCTAAGTATCATTAAGGACCTTGGCAATCGTATTAAAATTGAGCCCCTGAAAATTTGCCCAAAGGCAGCTTTAGGAGCAATATTAATATAAGATCCAGTCTTGCTTTCGGGAAAACATGGTATTATCAGCTAAGCATCTACCCCTTGATTTTTGTAGTGTACAGAAAGAATACTTTAACTGCTCAGTTGTGTCAAAAATATTTTCTTTTGCTTTTATAGTGCGTTTTTTATTACAATACTAATCTTTACAAAGTATCTCTTCATGAAACAGGAGATACCAATTCATCTGAAAATAATTTATGAATTGGTCACTCAGAGTTTTCATAAAGTAGATGTTTGTAAAGGGAGTTATTTCTGTACTGTTTCAGCTAATTGTAAGTTGGTCTTTATATTAGCACTTAAACTACTTCAAGAGCATCCAGTCAGAGATTGAAAAAATCACATTCTCTTAAATTATACTGTTAGTTTTTGGCAGTTATTTGTATTTAATCACCCCCTTACAATAATATAAATTTAGTTTCTACAGAAAATGCTATTAGTAATAAAATATGCAGACTATTTTGGAGTGCATTTCTACAGGAGTCACTAATAATATTCTTTGGAAAAAAAGTCTTATTTTTCTTCCCTTATTACTTGTAATATTAAGTAAGTATTAGATGAAATTAGCTTAAAATCCATTGCTCATTTTTGTTAAAGATAACATTTAGAAACAGAAAATAATTTAAAACTTTTTATCTTGTGTTTATAAGTTAAGATTTTTTATTAATACTTAATAATTCAAATGATTTTCAAAATGGGGTGTATAAAGTAGTATTAGTATGGTATGGTAGATGATTAAATGAGAAAAGGTTGTTAAAGATGTTGTATAATAAAATTTATGGATACATTTCACGAAAAAGTGGTTTGGAAGAATAGGAAAGTATAGTGGGGTACTTAGAATAAGTAAGATAACAAGTTAATCCCAAAAGGAACTTGCATGTATAATTTATATGATGTTAATTTCATGTTTCTATTCTCTTCTTTCAGAGACATCTGTTCCAAATCCTTTAAATCCTGGAATCATAATGCTGCTTACAAGTGGAAGTGGTGAAGCAAAGTTGTTCTCCATGCTCATAATGCTTACCACATTTGCCATTTCGATGTTTATCTTTGTATAGGTATTCTAAGTCTAGTTCAACAGTGCTGTACCTGTAATGTATGCAGTCTTATTGTCTATCTGAATGTCTTTTTATGGTTTATGTATTCCTGCTACTGTGATTTTCTATGTGTAAATGATTACCTTGTATTTCTGACTGACGTCTGTTAATATATGGTAAAATGTAACGGGGTGAAATTTACGTATATGTGTCCCATTAGCAATATGAAAAATTTTTAATGTTTTTACTAGCTCTAAGTTACAGCATCGCTTTAAGGCATCTGTGCTCTGCTGCTCTGACACCTTGCATACATCTGTTGTGATTTGAGATTTTTAAAATGAACTTCGTCTTTTACATACAATCATGCATTTATACACTATGTACAAAATATTTGTATTTACATGGAAGATTGAGGACTGAGTCTTCTTTCTTGGAAGCCAACCATTATGTGCATAGAATCTCAATTTAGTTCACCATTTAGCAATATCACGTGTGATATTTAGCAGCTCATTAATTGTTATTTTATTATGGATATTTACATCTATAATACTCATGCCATGATACTCTTTATATTATTTGTTTTCTGTTTTAGAATTTATTTTTCTTGTAGAATCTATTTTTAAGGTGTTTTAGAAAGAATTGATTTCCACTTTTTGATTATTTTTGCATCTTGTTGCAATTTTTACATTCGTATTTGGTTGTGAAGCTGATTAGTGCAGCTTTGTGAAGTATTCACGATCAATCTTTAAGCCAAATGATATCACAATCTGTTTGTTCAGTATTCTTTGCAATTTTACTCATGCCCTGCATTTGACAGCTAATTAATTATGTTTTCAATATGGCTGTATATGACACAAATGATGATTAAGCACAATAAGATTTTTTGGAAAGTAGCAGTTATTGATAGAAATATTATACATTACCTATTAGAGAATGTAAAAATTATCTTTTGGAATACTTTTTTTAAAATTTCCAAAATATTTTGTATTATCTCTATAATATATATTGTACAAAATGGTTGAAAATTGAATTGAATATAATAATAATTGAATCATCTTGGGACTAAAATATCAATTTGATAAGGATTCTTTATTATATTGTAATATTAATTTGTTTTTTTTTGCAAGCTATAAAGGTTTGAATTTTTTATTGATGTTAATGGAACTTTTTCTTCACAGCACTTAGTCCATAAGCTGTACCTTCTTAGTAGATGATTATGTGATGAATGCTTTAACATTCCATATTTCTTGTATTCAATGTAGTTGTTAACAATAGTATCGCACTTATTTTGTATCTGTTTTAAAAGTTAAAAAGGAATCAATTTTAAAAATAAAAATCATTCAAACTGTCTTAAAATGTTGTGTGAAAACTTTTCAATCTTGTAAATTCTATCCTTCTCAGGGTCACAGTAAACCTTGTATGTGTATTTATGATTGGAAATGAAGTCATTATCATTCAATTGAGTGCTTTTATTGTAGGTGTTGGCAAAATTTTTCATGCCATAGAAGTGTCATTAAGTTTGTTTTTTTCTTTAATCTGATGGATATAATATCCTCATCTATGGTTTTGTCTACGTTTTCCCTCTGCTTTTCAGCAAAAGTTATGCTTAGACCCATATTTAAGGAACCTATTGGGATCAGAAAATATATTTGAATAATCCAGGTTTTCAGTTTATATGAATTTATCATTATCATCCTATGTTTCTTAATTAATTGTCATGCAAAACCTGAATGAGTTTAATGGAAGCAGGTCCAAAATAAGCCTTTGAATGAATTTACACTGGTGCCTTAGAAATAAATATAGATGCTCTATTTTTAACCAATTACCTCTTTTTTACAAATATGATGTCTGTTCCGTTAATTTTTATAATTAGGCCTGTGTCAATTGGCTACATGAAATTTTTGTTCACTGTAATGCATTGAATTTTTCTCTGTATGTAGGTTTTTTTAACTGAATAAAAATTTTGAATTGTCTCGGAGAACTTTGGCAAGGAACAGATAGAATATTCATTATGTATATGAATTTACTATATGCAGGAAGATTCAATCAGGGATTTATAGTAAATACTGCACATGCTATTGGCTCAAGCAATTGTTACCTTTCAGTTGTTGATTGAATTATTCTATAATAAGCAAGGAAAATGACTAATAGAAAAACTTTTGCTTCTGTCTTTGATGAAATCCCATATGTTAGTTTTTAAGTAAATAACGCTGATAGATCTGCTGTAAATTAAGTCAAAATTTTCCTAAAAACATTTAGGTCGACTTTTAAAAGCTTTTGTAATGCAACATCACTAGAATGCTATCAAGAGGATGTAATGCATCCCAACTGATGAACCTACATCTACTTGCTACTACAGAATTTAACTAAGATTCTACCGATTTCTACCATGCTTAGGGAAAATTTAAGGTATGACTCCCACATAGACCATCTCTTAACTTAGCAATACCTCCTTATTACTTCCCCTGGAAGAGGTCCCTCAAATTTAGTATTTTAACCTCTTGAATGAGTTCCAGCTTGATCACCACTGAAAATTTTCCATCATCCCCACAAAGAAATTAATTTTCCCACAAAATCCATTCAAGATGCACTGATAAACCGGTTGATAATCACCTTAATGTGAAGAAGGTAGATTATTAACGAAGGTGGAGAATGTGTATGTTAGATGTAAAAATTAAAGGGACGACCTGTGTACAGTGAATATAGCAAAGGTTCCTCGTAACATCTTCAAGAAATTTGGCAGTTGCCACTTGAAGCAAAAGCACAAGAAGCAGTGTATTTCTCCTTATTTGACCTCTCATTTAATAATTCTGTGCGATTTAGGATCCTCATGGTGTAAGATGTAGAGATGGCTCAACGTATAGCTGCTCGTTTCTTAACGGTGTTCTCAGAGTTATCTGCAGAGTATCATCTGAAAGGATAAAGACCCCGAGGGTAGGATTTGCTTGGGGAAATAAGACTAGATTACCGACGTGAGCTTTTCAAAAAAATTTATTGGAACAGAACTCGTCTGTGAGGCTGTTACTTCTGTTATGCCACTAAAACTGCTCGAATTCCGAGGGAAAAC
Organism: Pachydiplax longipennis; assembly: GCA_036926295.1. Lineage (NCBI taxonomy): Eukaryota > Metazoa > Arthropoda > Insecta > Odonata > Libellulidae > Pachydiplax > Pachydiplax longipennis. The sequence goes on along the minus strand of JAVFKF010000001.1, from coordinate 49,933,206 downwards.
GATAATAGCTTTCCAAGGAAAAATCGCCAAGACGGAATGTGTCTTCCGGTTGTTCTTACCTAGGAGAATTAGAGGTGCTAACAGACTTAAGAGTTAGAAAAGGTTATCGATGTTCGTACACTCTTTACCAACGGGGCTTGGAGAGTGTATATTTGAATGTAAATGTAATCTTCAGGCTTAATATAGTATACACCAGAGAAATGGGTAAAACAGAGGAGAAAGTTTAGAAAAGGATAGAAGACGAAGGTTGGTTAGCTTGTGGGTGATGTAAAACTAAAAAGGTAAGTGCAGGAAACTAGGGGAACGATTGTTCATTAATAGGGATATTTTTACTTCTTAAGCCATTCAAATCGTTCCAAGTTCACTACCCTACCCGTCAAGCTTCCATAGAGCAGAGGTCTGGGTAAAACTTTCTGTTGTGGTCGTTGCTAAGCAGGTGTTGTGACGAGAAGGAACTTCTTATCCTCATTTCCTCTCTTCCCCTTATGCATACAAAGGCTGTGTATAACTGTAACGTTATCTGAAGATGTTATGATAGCAGTCAGGGACATAGGCAAACGGGCGTTAATGAAGTTCAAACCCCCCACGAGAACTGAAGAGTTTAACGATGCAAGGGTTGAATTCCCGAGAGTAACTTAAAGTTAGACTAAATAAAACTATAAGTGCCATAAGACTAAAGATGTCAACTTCTCAGAAGCATATGTGACTATTGTTACTAGCTATTGCTAACTATAACATACAACGATTGCTACACCGGGGATAAAGTAAATTTAGATAGTATAGCGGTCCATCTGTTTCCATTTTTATTTAATTTTGGGTGTAATTTATTCCACTCTAAGATAAGAAGCAAATTTGTATTCACTAAAAGGCCCTAAAACCCTCTTGTAGCCAAATCCTGACTACGCCCAGGGACAGACAGGGGGCATACGGTTCAAATATCCAGGGCCCTGAATTGGGAGCGCTTGCTAAGAACTTTGGGTACCGAACTTAAATGATATCACAGGATTTTTGGGAATTCGGGAGAAATACGATTATCCTCTTTTGTTTCGCAAACGTGGAAACTAATTCCATGAAGTATATTTTAGTAATAGTTTTTATCGTAGGCCCAGTAATCAAAGAGCATTTAGTAATTATATGCAAATGATAATAAATTAATCTCATACTTCAGCAAAGTCAACAGGTACATTTTTAATCACAAAAATTTCCCGCGGTAAATAGGAGTTTAACCTTACGATTTACAAGCTCTCGCTCGATGAAACCTCCGAATTACGAGTTCATATTTTGAAATGTAATAAAAAATATTTTTCATGGAAAATGTCCTGATATTATTTCCAATGCTTGCGAAGGCATAAGACGAAACTTAGTAGTATGGAGGATGTTATTTAGTATATCCAAAGGCAAACTAAAGATATTATTTGACTTTCCATTCGGTTGTTCGCGTCACTGATAGACTTAATCAAAATCCAATAGCGAAGGTACTACGTCATCACTAGCGGGTGACGCCGATTGTATTAAATTCACGGTGGAATGCAGCATTATGCTATTATATGGGTGGGATAGCCCATGGTATAAACACACGGAGGAATGCTATGGAAAGAATAAATTTCAGGGGCATTGTTCTTATCTTTCGTAGACTTAATCCCCTCACTACATTTTAGCTCAGCCAGAGAAGCAACGACAATCCTGATCTTGCCTTGTAAGCCTCATTCCATCTGTAAAATTTTCGGCAGCTATTGGCAGAGGGTTTGAAGATCCAACTAGCCTTCGGACTGATGAATTTAGTGGCAAACATATATTTTTTGGCTATCAGAAAGATCAACCTCTTTATAAGTTTACATTTCATTTCTATAATTCTGGTGTAGCCAAAATATATCCGATTAAATTTGACAATGCAGCGAATGCCTTCGGTTGGAATTAGCTTAGTCAATTAATTCAATGGAAACAGCATTAAATACGCTTTACCTGAATATCGCTTCTTTCTTAGCGTTATAACCCTATATGATAATCTATCACCACAACTTGATAGATGTACTTTTCATTTGCATTTTGATACACGATGAAAGTATCTTCCATCCACTCTTTTGTAAGTCGTGTCCATTATATGAAATTTACATAGGTATGAGTGAATATTGATTGAAGTCTCTCCTTATGGAATGCTACGAAAAGTGTTTCTCGTGGGGTCATTCTGCTTCGTTTACACAGACTTGCGTCATTCTGGCCCAGTGAGGAAAGCAAGAGCAAACTACTTCACTCCTTAATTTTGTCTAGTCGCTTTATCTCCCTCTCAAAGATATTAATAGCTAATGATGAAGGTATGAGGTTCAGACAAGCCATCGGGCTGAATACCATGCATACATACATGATATTGCATAGAAGCGAATAAAGTACATATATTCAGCATACTGGCTTCCCTCTTAACCCTTCCCTGTATACTCTCTTAGCCGGCCAGTTCACAAGGCCTGTTTACGTAGAAAGACGCGACACAATATGGGTTCAATTTACATATTTTATTTTCCAAATATTACTTACCACTTTAGATGACAAAATGGTGAGATTAAGGACTCGAAATTTCATTTAAGTTGAAAAAACAGAAGACATTTTCCTTCTATAGAACTCAAACTCAAAACGAATAAATTTATATGGAAAAAATCTATATTTAAATTTTATATATCAGTACATATTACTTTACATATTAGTATTGAATTTAAAATACATAAGCGCAAAAACGGAATATTTTTCCATTTCTTATTCACCCATGGAAATATTTTTCCACTTGGAGATACACAAAGTATGAAGGTAAATATGGAATCAACCGGCTAAGTGCGCATTCCTGATGTGGCCATTTAAGAGAAATTATTTTGTACATACATAGTTATCATACGGTTTATGCAATAATGTAGTTCACAGGTCTCCCAGATAGCCAAGCGGGCAGCGCTTTTAAATTTGGTGAAAGCAGTCCCGGGATCGATTCTCGGTGGGAGTCCATGCGTGCGAAAAGACATCAGCTGTCGAAGCAATTTAAACGATTCTACTACAGTTTAGTTCATGACATTATTCTCTTGACAGTTAAGAGATTATCTCACTTGCTTACCCTTAGAATAATGCCCTGCGAGTCATTTAGGCTCTTAAACTATAAAATCGTCTCAGTTGCCTCTGTTATTTCGAATTCAGCGTCAGTAGCGACCTTAAGAGTACATTCAGTGGCCGCGGGCCAACTTGGAGAGATCACGTAAAGGAAATTGCATGAAAGATGGAGTTTTAAAAGCGTTTACGCTTCTGAATTTATATCGATCAGCTTACCGATCTCGAAGATACAGAGAGGACATTCAGAAGCGAAACTTTCAGACAAACATCCAAGAGACATTTGGTGATAAGAACTATGCATTTTCGGAACGCAAGCAATGAGTTTAATGATATTCGGCTGGTTTATTTTTTTCATATTGATTGAAAATTGCACCTAAAAATATTTATTTTTTTTAATACAGCTAGTTTTGAGTCGTCATCGTCTATTAGACAGACCATTTGTAAGCTGGTTTTGATACCAGAAATATGTTTATTATAAATTAAATTCTGCAGAGAATTAGTATTCTAAATAAATATCTTCTAAGCTAAAAACATACAAGCATTTGTGTCTTATAAACCATATTTTTTGTTCCACTTTTTCCATATTACCTTAAAAATTAATGAAATAGTGTGCGCGGAACTCCTGACATACGCCCAAAAGGGTTACTTATCAAAATATATGGATAATTAAATAAGAAAAAGTAACCTATCAATTCATTTGTTAAGTAGGGAGGGGGTTTTGTTTTGTTAAAATAAAATAAGCCGTGGCAACGCGAGATGTATGAAGAAATCAGAACTAAAGCAAACTTTATATGAATTTTAGAGTACGAAATGTACGAAAATTATAAAATTATTACGAATATCTATACATCTATATAATTGTGCGTCATTATAACATACATTTGCGTAACCAAGTAAAGAATTGCTTCATTAGAATAAGCAAGCTATGGAAACTCCTTATATTTCCTTTCGAAACTTATTAGCAAACCTGAAACTTAATTTTCTGAAAAAAAATTCCGTAAACAGGATTTGAACCACAGAGGATAAACATTTGGAATAATGTTTGGAAAGTTCGGAATTAAGAACTAGACACTCTAACCACTCGGCCATTTGATGAGAATGAAGTTATAAACTAATAAAAAGATTATTTAAGTAGACTGCTGCATGCCAGATAAAGACAGATAATATAACAGATACATTTAAATTAATCATCGACATTTTGACGGGTTATTTTGACAGACATTAGATTTAGGCGATAATAATAGTACATTTCTCTATAAATTAAATTAATTTCCGTCATTTTTGTCGGAGGAATTCATTAGTATGTTACAATTTGAGCACTTGATCAATTCATCACAATTGATCGCTTTATGCTTGACCTTAAATATAGATCTCAACTAATGATTAAAAGCAATCTATATAGAATAAATCAATTCCAACAACGACTTTCTAAAGGATCTAAATCAAACAATTGACAGTTCGGAAAGTAACTTTATTTGTAAAAAGGCGTGGAAGATTTCTTCAAGTCCGTTTTTCCCTTGAGAATTAACTGTTTCTCTGCGGCGCACAATTTAAAATAAATACATTTTCAGGTATAAAACACGTTTTTACAAAATACAGGAAGGTTTTAGAATTAGAGCTTTCAGGTTTAAGTATTCTTAACGTACCCTATAGAAATTACCGATTTCAGAAATAAAATCTGAGTAATAAATCGCTCTTAAGAATCGAGGTGTTTGGTGAGTATTGATCATTTCATCTTGTTGATGGCATCGCAGTACATTAGATATTAATTTAAATTCAGAATCAATTCGTAGGTAGCGTTTATTTGCGTTTTCTCTGTCACGAACAGAGTAAATAAAACTGTGGTCGTGCTTACATAGAAACAACGAGTAACGATACTTGGGTTAAAAGAGAACTTTGGCACGTAAACGCGGACTTATTTCTAATCCAATTCTTCAGTAACTCAGGCCAATAAATTTTAATTTTTTCTCGTTTACATTTAAAGTATTAGATGTTTTTAAATAATTTTGGATCGCTTATTCCAGATATGTGCTCAAGAAAGCCCCACTAAGTAAGGTCTTTTGTTTCGGCAACTTTTTCCTTTTCGCTTTTTCGTAATTTTACACGAATTCCCCTTTATCGTAAAATTCTCCATACAAACAAAGCAAAAACCGACGAGAAATCACACTAGCAAATACGTGACCGGTGTTTTCCGTTAATATACCTGACCGGCCTAAAATAATTCCGGAGCGTCCGGAGAATTTCCGTGCCGATAAAAATTCCTTCTTCCCTCTTTGAATTATTAAATCGTTGGAATATTTCCCTTATATACTTGAACCCTTCTCTTTCCTTCTCCATTGCTTCGAAAAATATTTTCATTAGTCCAGGTTTAATTTGAAGTGGAGGTACGGAAATTCTTTCAACATTTCAACATTCTACAGTTCAACCGATGATTTTCCCGGATTAAATACTTTCCTTTGCAGCCATTTTTTGTTTCATAGTACATACCTTCCTGTTGCTCTGTTGTCCCACATATGTAGAAAAGTATCATTAGCCTTTCCCACAAGGTGTGCAGGAAATTAATTTACAAAATACGTGGAATAATTCCTTTATCTCAAGAATGGGAACTGGGACTGGAGCAATATCCCACTGAGTGTCATTGAGCCCTTTACTAATATAATTAGAGAAGTGAGGAAGAGATTGAAACTAATTTATTAGTCTTCAGTTTTATGTTATATTATTTAGATTTTTACAAAAATGGCTTAATTCGGTGCAAAAATTATAATAAGAAACAATTACGTCGACGTTACCGAATCTCAGTGTAATTATTCTCATTCGATTTCTAATTTGTGATGTAGATGTGTCTTTCATTTACTTCCGTTTGCTTTCATTACTTCACGCCTGGTCATGGCTGAGATAAAATGAAAGCTAGCGAGGTATGAGTGATGTCGAATAACAGAATTCATCTTAGTCACTCCTTATTTACATGGAGCATGAAGAGGAGCTCAAACTTAGAATTAAGAGCTATGCGTTCCGAAAATAAATTTACATATGTTACAACTTGCTTAGCAATTTGGAATTTCAGGCAGAAATTTGAGACAATCTGCTTTAATATTGACAAGGCAACTAACTTATTGAATGCTATGAAAAGTAGAATGAAGAGAAGTGATGTACATCCGGGAGTTAGAGGCTATAGGCTTTTACGGCTTTGTTGAATACCAAAGAGACCAAACTGAACATCCGCAATATCAACAATGATTAAGTCTTTTTAATAATGACCAAAGTTCTGTGGGCGATAACAATAGTTCTCTCGTACATTCTCAAACGGAAGTCTGAAATCCTAAATCGATAATTCCGCGAAGCTCATCCCTGAATCGAAAAATTCTATGACAGAGGTGGGAAACCTGCGATCTTCGAATTGATCGCGGCTTTTTCTACTTTCTCAGATACGCATTTACATGTATATAAACGAATTTTAATGGCCTTTTAATACACCCAAGCTGAAGCATTTTCGCCTTTCATATCGCAGGACAGTAGACATTATCGTCCTTATTAGCAGTAGTTAATTTTAGATTGAACTGTGAAAATACATTGTTGCTTTTCCTTTTAGCTAGGGTGTAGGAACGAAATGCCACTAAGAATCAGAACAAGCAATTCTCAATACTAACTTTTATTTCACTTAAATCTCCCTGTGATTACATCACACAAAACTAACCAAATAGCAAAACAACAGTAAAACATCACAAGGAAGACCGGAGGGGAAGAACAAGTCTGCCTGGCATTCGCCCGAAGTTGGAAGGAAAACCCCTCCGTAAAAAACCTCCCAAAGGCAGCCAAAACCATATAAGTTAATCAGCAAAACATCTCAAAATTCAGTGATTTATAAACGAATTATTTAACTACAAGCGATTCCTCAGATACTTTTACAATAACGAAAAACCATGTTTTAATCCATCAAAGCGTAATGTAAATACATTATCTGGCAATGCAAGCTGAAAGCTGACAAGATTCCAAAAGTAGGCAAAAATATTTGTACATATATAGAGAACACGTAATAATTATGTGATAAAACATTTAAATGAATAGAAAACTTGGTAAAATTAAATTCTTCACTGGATCTGGTAACCTATTGTATTATTCATCACTCACTTCTCCTGAACTTCGATTAGGTATAGCACCATAGGCCACAACATTAAATTCACAAAATAGATTAATTGCTCCATGAAGAATGAATAGTACAGGGTTAAAACAGTTAAACATGCGGTCATCTCTTTACGAGAACATTGATTAATAAGCACTTCAGCACGTTAAGTTAAAGTGTGGCTTCACTGGTGGATGAAAATATAGTACAAGTAAATGCTCTGCAAATGTATCTGAACTTGCCACACGTCAAAAGTCTCTTAACAATGCACGCAAGTTATTTGGTGTCCATTACGGGCGCCCCTTCGGAAGATGGCCGTGAATTAAATATGCTGCAGCATCACACTTCTGTCTGTACGATTCCTAAAACTGGACCAAAGGGTTGTAATCTGATGAACTCGAAAAAACTTCTCCAGAACCTCAGCATATCTGTCGTTCAATTGGCACCAAGAGACCAAGGCTATCTCATCTTTGGGCACCTAAAACGGCTCAAACAGCACCTTCTCCACTAAAATTCCACCAGCAAATGAAAATTGTGGCTAAATACGAGGCTGGACCTGGAAATTCTGAGCAAATTACACGGAACAGAAAATACACCAAACAGACCTTTCAAAAACAAAAATAGTCATATGCGAAGACTGGGAAAAAGCATTAGATATTTAATGCAATCATTGATATGCGAACACGTATAGAAAGGAAAGGAACGATACACCTTACAACACCTTAAAATTTCAAGAAAAATACATCTTATCAGTAATTACAGATGAGAAATCACGAATTCAAAAAATTCCTTAAAATGTTGAAGACTTCCTGTAAAAAAGGGAAAATTAACCATATGGATTACCACAGAAGACATTAGAAATTATTATAAATGCAACATATGATACTCAAATTCTCACAATAGGAAAAAAATTATAACACCACGTAACACTTATTGAAAATAAAATCATCAGTAATAACATAACAAGGAAAGACATACTAAATCCCTCAACCTTACTGACATCCAATAAGAAAATTGGGTATAGTATCAAAGGGATATAAAAACAACTTATAATCTAGCAGAAAAAGTTGCCTTAAGGATAAGGCAACATGTAATATTAAATGAAGGACAAATACATCAGGATCTTTCACAGTAAATTCATGAATAATAACTAAATTCGTAAAACCAATTGCAAAAACAAAAAGGCTAAGTCATATACAGGAGTTATATAGATATGTCGACTGAGGACACCGTACGCAAAAAAACTAGCATAGTAGAGTGCCAACATCGGCTACAGCCGATGGTGACGGCGACGGTGATCGTAGACATCACGTCGACACAAGGTGATGATATAGTATGATGATCCAGTAATTGGGAGAACGCAGAGATAAAAAAAAACTATTTTAAACGCAGTAATCAATCGCATTAGGTGGATGCAGCGTTTAAATGTACTTATCAGACGCATCGTGGACGTTTCGTTTTGTGGGATATGTAGAGACGAAGTGTTGCCGCTAAAATTCGGATTCGTGCGTGAAAATCGTCGCAGACTATCTTTGTGCTTGGCTTCGCCCGCCCATGCACAAATTATACCAGTCCATGAAGCAATTCATGAAAATAAAATCATATCAGTAATAATATACCAAGTAAACACTAATTCAAACAACTTCCTTAAGCTTAACGACTTCATATAAAAACATACTCCATCATAAAAAATAGCCTTAAGGATGAGGCGACATGTAATGTAATATTATACGTAGGAAGGACACCGAAATGCAGCAGGATCATTCACACCAAGTACATGGCTATTAACAAAGTTCGCAAACAATCGCAAAATCTAAGAGGCTAAGACATATAAAGGCGTTATACACATAGGTCGACTGCAGACGCCGTATGAGGAAACATTGCGTAGTATTGAGAGAGCATCGGCTGCAGCAACTGGCCACGTTGACACAGTTGTATTACGCATGACGTCGACGCAAGGTGATGACAATATGATAATCCAGTAACTGTGATAACGCAGCGTTCGAAAACACAGTTTAAAATCGCTGTTTTAAAAAACGCAGAGTTAAAAAACGATATGTTCGCTGTGTCATATTCGCAGTGTTCAATCGCATTACGTGAATGCAGCGTTAAAACGGACTTTTTAGACGTATTGTGGACGCTTCGTTTCGAGAAATATTTGTAGAGACGAAGTGTTGCCGCTGTATATTCGGATTGGTGTGTGAAGTTCGTCGCAGGCTATCTTCGTTGCTTGGCTTCGCCCGCTATTTGCAGGCTCTTCTTTCTCTTCCCTCTGCACTGCTGTCGAGCTCGACCTGCGGCCACCGCTGTGAGGCTCAACCTGCAGTGGCGTAACTCTCGGCACCTCCTACAGACGACAGACACGCAGGCATTCCTTACTGGCACACCTCACGCGTACGGCCTCAAGGATCGACACAAAAGCCGCGCGTGCAGGTCTCGCGCACACAGCTAGGCTCGCAGAATCGTCTCGACGCTTCGGCTCCCGAATTGAAGCTCCGAAAAGGCAAAGAGTTTTAAAATTACAATACAATATGTATAGGAGAATAAAAGCGGTACAAAAAAGCAAGTCTACAAACAGATTCAAGATTTCTTAAAGTATGCCTTATTTAACGCATTAGATTATCGACTAAATTGACTGAAATGAATCGAGAAAAATACTCTACACGACCATAAAAACCACCAAATATCCAAATTATATTTGATAAAAATTAGCCAATATAAAAAACTTAAAGCTGAAAAGTCTGAAAATCACATGTGCAAAGCTGATCACATTGACAGAAATAATAAACTTGCTCAAACGGGAGAAATGTTCAAAACTATTCCAGCCGAAACACATTAAAAATTCATTACATACTGGAATATCTATTTAGATCGATATTTAAAAGCATCCGTCAAAATCTTTCGCGATAAGTGGATTTGAAGTAAAGCAAAGGATGGTTTAATTACTGTCGCAGCTTCCTTTAAAAATACATCAGAAGACCTTAAATTTGTTCGAATATGCAAATTGGATTTTCATCTTCATTGTTATACCACACCACACACATGAAATGAATAGCCATTAGTAACGATGGAACTAAAACTGATAAACAACCTAGCCTACTCTCCTCCAGCTCTCTAGCGATTCCATTCCGAGGATTTTAACCTTTCTAAACCGCTACCTATTTCATAAACCCTCCCCAAAACATACCGACCTGCCTTCCTTCGCACTATATTTTTGCGATCATTCTCACGGGATCCCTCAGAATACACACAATATATTTTAGATACCATGGAATTACTAGATTGCTAATACTATAATCCATCACCAAATACACAAAAGAGAACACTTCCAGTCACATCACCATACACTCCATTCTCACTGAGCAACCAAACTTATTGTTAGTACCAAAACCAAATACATGCACTCTCAAAATTAATGAAAATGAAAATCCAACTTAAATGAATATATAGAAACAAGTCGTTTTAAGTCAAACAATCCTCGCTTTGCTTCAATAAAAATATTTCTATTCACTCATTTTGGAAATTTAACCATATTTGAAAATTTGAATATGACTGAATGGAAGGAATTGGTGATCCATTCCCAAATTCATAGCAACGGATTCCTTTCCATTCATGGAATAAAAATGCACGGAAAACAAAATATAGTTTAAAAAGGGTAACATTTACGATTTACGTCTGTATCGAATCAAGGACAAAATTAAATCTAAGAAGCGCCGACAGCTTTGAGGTCTTGATTTACAAGATTGTAAGTCTCGTACTATTCTCCAAACTACGTACCTACATAATGTGGGAGATATTATTGGCTTTGTCGGATCAACCAAATTAAAATATTTAATACCAGTTGTATGGTTCAATGTGCTTAAAAGCAGAGGTAATTTCGCGCATATGACATAACAAGGAGAATCGAACCCGGGAACGTTATCACCTAAGTATTACACTTGGCTATCCGAGTGTTCGACGGATAAAGTAACCGAAATCTGATGGGGCATATTGATCTAAGGAGAATATGAGCAGAGACCTACTCAAAATCTCCTATTCTGTGTGATTTTACACATCTCATGCTCGCCAAAGATATCCCTGGTCGACTATTCTTCTTGACTGAATTTAATTTCGGAGGAATGTGGAAAGACTTTAGACTTTCTTAGCATGGAGATATTTCGACAATCCTTAAATCCCACGGATACTTCGACGTAGTAGAAGTATTCCCTAGGGTTTCTGGCGAGCAAATCTACGAAAGCACATGTTATCCCTGACAAGCATCCCGTCGTAGCTGATTATTGAGTAGAAATGAATTCTTTATCAAATGGAGCGACTGAGGGAAATTTTCAACCGAACAGCATACCCGAGAACATACTTCAGACTGAAGAAACCTTGGCAAAAATTATGAGATTTTACATTCATTGACAAATTACGGTATAGGAAAATGAATTTACTAAGCACGCCGAAACCTTCGAAAGAGTTCGAATTGCTCAACGCCGGTCATTTCGTCAAACGCCAACGATTCAGATCACAATTTCTAAGGGATGCCTGACATTCGAAAATGTGGTGCGATTCACCATGAAAATGACGGATTTACCGAGGAAAACCTGGATTAAATTACTTGGAAATAAGAAGGGATGACACGCTATAGAATTCATAACTGGAAGAAGTCTGGAAGAAATGTTCGAAATCACTTAACTTCTAATTGTAAGTCTCATTGAAGCTCCCTCGGCGCAGTCCCTCGGTATGGCAGAGCACATGGTTGACAGGATAAGACTTCCGAAGACAAGCCACACATTCAATACATTTTCCAATTTAAGAAACGCTTTCCTGAAATTTAGAAGATTGTCGTAAATTACGTATTCATAAGCCATGAAGAATCTGAAGATAATAAAGAAGAGGCAGAGTTAAGTAACGTAGGTATCGAAATCTTTACTTTACCTAATATTCTTTAGCAGAAGAGCTCACGATGTGAAGACGACTGGCGTTGAAGCATTGAAGTCCAGAAATGAGAAGGAGGAAGGAATGTATGAAGGTAAGTGGAGGGAGGAACTGTAAGTAATGGTTTGGGGATACTCTCTACCAATGGCGTGGCACAGAATATGGATGAGTAATATGGGAGAGGAAAAAATGGTTTAAACTTTCCTAAAAATATTATTCACTAAAAATGTGGAATGTACACATAATTTTATAATTTATATAATCGCGTTGAATATTGACGATTCATGTTATTTTTTCTTTTGAATATTCTTTGCTCTTTTTCGAACCCTTACTATATCTGTCTACATCGTTGCCATTCTGTCTACATTGTTGCTATAATCAACAACTCTATCTTTTCTCATGATCTTGTTTTCTTACTTAATGCTATCATTTTCATATGAATGCTTTCCAGTAAGCGATGGCGTATTTTATAATAATTTTAGGTCGAAACATAGTATGACCTTGTTATCCACTTTAAGATATGTTAAATCAGTATACTAAATGTAAAAGAAATATTTCTCAGCGAATATGAGCTCCATTCCCTCTCGTACGGATCCCAGTTATCTATAATTGTAAAAGAAATCGAGATAATTATTATATATTTTCCTGATTCAGGAACCTGATTGCCTCCAACTTAATCAACCCTTAATGTACTTTATTTATTAAGTAATTTATAATATACTTTACCTAATATACCTTTATCGTACACCCCGCTGAGGGAGTCGCCCGGTCTTTTATCTTTGTTGTGGCCGATGGCTATGTATGTTCCAGGGGACATAGAAAGCCGCTCTCAGGTCATTAGGAAGCATGTGTCCCAATCTATAGGAGAGACTTCCGAGGAAGGGGATTCTCCGCCATGAGGATGGGGTTGTGGAGGATTATTAGAGGGAAGGAGTGATTTTACGGCATGAGAGGATATTTGGTTTTCTCCTCAAGAGTTTATCCACCATATCTGGGCTGTATCCGTTATTTATAGCAATCTGTTTGATGATTAAAACTTCTTTAAGGGAATTGGCCGGTGACATCGGGATGTGGGTGGATCATACTGTGGAAAGCGGGTAACTTCTGGGAAAAAGGATGGGGGGAATGAAAGGGGATGGTGAGGTCAGAATAGGTGGGTTTGCTGGAGGGAGTTGAAATGATGTCTGACAGACGAAACTAGTTGCCGATTAATTTATTTCTGTGGAATTTACTAAGTGTGATATTTTCTTTGCCTGATGGCACCATTCCACAAAGTTAGGCTGGAAAATGTCAATTTAAAAAATATATCTTGTTTGTGTACCAAACTATTATATGTCGATTTCTCATTCTTTTACTCATAGATATAGATTACTCGTAAATGCCTTTTCTTACGGTGTGACCGAGGGTATAGGACACTGCGGGGTTCTTCCTTATCGCTTAATTTCTGTCTAGCTCTATTCCCGATCATTTTCTAATACCCTCCTTACCATACACGGATTGAATACTTTTCTTTGTGCATCACTGCTCGGATTTTTATCTTTAATTTTCGGAGAATAACCTTTGCAAAATTCCTTTTCAATCCAAATAACATGTTACAATCGTTATCATTACTCATATTACTATGAGTATGCTATTAAAATCTAATGAAATATATTGCATTTGCTCTGAAGTGGCAAGTATTATTTTTCTGATTCAATAAGTACCCTAATCATAATTGATGCAAGATTTTCACCTTAAATATGTTTACCGGAAAATTCCTTAAAAATATAATTTTCTGTTATTCTACAACATATCATTAGTAATGAAATTTTAAATTATTATATACATATGGATGTCTGCGTTGTCCTGAGACTCGTTTATACAGCTGATTATCTTCGCAAGTTCCTTTCATCGGGTTTTTTATATATAGAATCTCAAAGCTTGCCGCATTCCTTTAAAAATTCTACTTACTTTCCGTACCTTGCCCCCTCTTGTCATCGTTTCCCAGGGCAACCCCCGGCTCGCAGTATGTCCTTCTGGCTGTGGTCAAATATGTAAGCGATTCTACCAGAGAAGTTCATGCAAGAAGAAGGAAAGAGATTTCGAAAGTTTCTGGAGGTCATAAACAGCCCTCAACTTTGCTGTTTCATTGCTTTGTATTGCTGTTTTCCTCCCCCAGATGTGGGGGAGGGGGAGAGTCCTTTATCGTCCTTCACTACCCACTCCATTTTTCCCTGAAATGCTCGGCACGGCTTCGGAGCACGGTCGTGAAAATTCTGAAAAAGTTACTCTTCCATTCATTCCCTCAGATGTTTATGCAAACACCGATATTATTAAGAGTTTTACAGAATATGATCTCAGTATTTTCAAGATAAGCTTTGCATTAATATCTCCAATAAATCGTTTTGATAACAGTGGATACCCGATGACAATGGCTTGCACTTTTAATGGATTCATCTTCCGAAAATTGTCCTTGCAACAATTGTGAATTCGCTGGAGGTAATGGTTCACATACTGAACACATTCAGGGAAGCAGACAACTGTAGAATCGAGATATATCTGCAGATCATCAGCGTATAAATGATGTTTACAGAATTTAATATAATTTAATTTTTAATATATATCCGCGTCAACAGAATCGAAGGCTTTACTAAAGTTCAGTAATTCCATTAATTAGTCCATATCCTCAGATGCTTAGGAAGTTTCCTAACGCCTTATATTAAAATGCAATTGGTAAATTCAATCTATGATTTATCGCAAGAACTAGCTAGCAAGAGGCAACGTGGCCAGAATGCGTCTGCTCGGTTTATATTTAACTTGAAATAGTATGGCCATACTTTCGATAGGTTTGAGAAAATATTTTGGATTAAACTAGAACATCACCAAAGAATTCATGTTGTAACGCCAGGTTTCAGGGTCTTGCAAGCACAAACTGCGGAATATCTCTTTTTTGAAATTTTTAGCTTAGAATAAGTTCACCAGTGCAATACTACATGCAAAAAATCTAAAGTAAAACTATATCAAAGAAAGAGCTTTTAAACAACCAAATAATACATTCCGATCTCCGATTCGCTAAAATATTACTCTGCCATGTTAATGTCACTAAAAATTCGCTTTAAATAAGTTATTTTAATAACAATAACGAAAACAAATCCCTTTAAACGCTCAACGTGGACCTGCATAGCAAACAACGTCCTCCATCTTTATTTTCGCTCTCTCTCTTCTAGAGGCTCGCTCGCCCGAAACGAGGGGTCTATTGGACGAGTTGCCCCTTGGAAGAGGTAACTTTTTTTGTACTATTTCCACAAAAAACTAATTTACTTTAATGAAAAAGAACAACCAGGTTTCGACGAGCGATCATCATCATCAGGTATCAAGATTAAACATCCAAATCTGATCGAGTTCTAGTAAAGAAAATAGAGATTTGTGCAAAAACGTCTTTCTTCATCCTTCAAGATAGATTTCCACAACACCTCGCTTCTTACTGCTATTTTATGCAATTAAAAGTGTTATTTGGAGTATTTTTGTGCTTCAATCACGTTGAATTCTTCCTGATAGAATTCCTGGCACAGTTGGGAGAATAAGGGAAAATTACCTCACTCCTCATCGAGTCTAGTAAGCCTCATTCTCTTTTCAGAGCTTTTGCTATACTTTGTCCTACGCCATCAAGAGACCATGTACATCTTATGGCCCCGTGTATTACTTATGGGGAAATGACGAGAGCTGTTGCGCCTTTTGCATAGAAAAAGAAACTTGGTGATAATTGATTGCGAAGGCATTTATCATAGAGTAAAATGTATTCCTCATAGAGCAGTACGAAGAGCGCGCGTCATTCTCCCGCAAGGAATACACGATGCCATAAGATTTAAGCGGTTTCTTCATGACGTTGACGAAGTATAGGTTCAAGCAGACCTGTACTGCACGGAGCGAGAATTGCACATGATATCCCAAATGAGAGCGCGACAAAACATACTGGCGCAGCATCTTTCTCGACGAGCGTCCCCGCCAGATGCCCCCCTAATCCGCTTCTTCCCTCTCCGCGGCGGCCAGTCTGTCGGGAACAGTGATTAGGATCGGGTGTGGCATCTTCCACGCCCCTCCACACCATACGGGCTTCCTCCGCCATTCTCGTATGCGATAAGTACTCCGTTAAGCGATCGCATTGACTCAGCGGCCGTTGACGAAGATGGATGGCTCTTACCACCCGCACTCTGCTTCTCAGGATCGCCTTCGACTCTCTTCGGATCGCGGAGCGTCGTTACGTAAGGTGCTCTTCATTTTTCTGCTCCCTAAACATGTAATTTTAGTTTTATTTGCGAGGATAGTTCGAAAAAATCACGTAATCAAGCGTGGGATTGTTTAAAGTTGGAATAAAATCCAGCGATATTGTTACGCAGCATTGTTGCGAGTGTCCAACAATGAAGAGAGCTCACAAATTTCTGACGCACGACTGTGAGACGTAAATAAAGCTGTTAGCGAGCTACAATGGGCGTCTTCCTAGAGGAGTTTGAACGCCTTGCGTATATACAGGGCGTGTCAAGAGTACTTATCTATTGGTCGAAGTGTCGGGAATGGCATGAAACTTGTTTCAAATGAGAGAAATGTGAGAAATGTGAGAAATATTTCAGGAGGTATGCTGTAAACAATCGGTCAGTTGTTGTTGATCGATTGTTTGGGATCAATAATGAGTGTGCAATTATTAGTGTTTGTACGTGTTTGGATAGTAGAAGGCTGAAAATTGAGGCTTTTAAGGAATGAAAGCTTTCAACCTTGTTAAAAATATGATCGATATATTCAGGTTAGTTCAATGTGGAAAATATTTTGATGTACATTTTATATTTATAAATATATTTTCATGTATAAAGAAAGTTTTTTGTGACTCCTAACACTTAGAATAATATAGAAAATGGTTATAGTTCCTGTTATTGTAGAGTACCGTATGAAGTATGAAATATTTTTCATATGTCTTTAGTTACCAGATAGAGTAACATCTTTTCTTCATTTACTAATTAAGGAAAACAAAAGTTAAGCACCCAACTCCTCATCGTTACTTGTAAGCCTCATTCACTCTGTTTTTTTACAGCTAATGGTGGATGGGTTGATGATCCAATCAGCTTTCAGTGTATGGGCAGACTTTTGAGTGTGCGGGCAGACTGATCTGATGTCATATATCCCTCTAGGTCTTGATTACTCCAAAGGAGAATTGGCCTTAATTATGTATAGGTAATATAACGCGTCGAAGCAAATTATTTTCAGTGTGAGTTTCTTTTAAAACTATGCTCGCTGTAATCATTCGTTCTAGTTGATTTGCGTCACGCGGAGTCAGTGTTCCCCCCGTTGCGGCCCACCGCATCTTTGCGGTTTCTGCTGAATTTCACGGACGATTCTTATAACTGAAAGTATGCAAGGACAAGAGATAGAAATGCGAACTAAAGAGGCCATTGTCGTACCTACTCTCAAAGGATTGCGTGATTGTTATTTATGTTTCTATTCTTACATTGTTACTCCATTGTTATGATTTTGATTGTGATATATTTGTTACGATATTGTTTCTTTTATCGGCGTTTGGTTTTTATCTCTCCTCCATAGTATAATTGTGATATCCGTTTTACTCTCTGAGTTTCCATCTTTTTCTTCGTTCACTTTCGTACAGTCCTTCGAAGCAGTAAAAGACGTAATGCAGAATGTTTGAAGTCTTCCGAAGAAAGTTAGAAATGTTTTCAAACGTCACGCTTTCTTCTTTGTGCAGCGCGGCCTTGCTGCGCAGTGCTGCTACTGGAGACCCGCAAGGACACCTCGAGGAAAACTGAAAAGACCGCCTGACCATCGGAGATCGTAGGAAATGGTGAGTGTTTCTTCTAGAGTCAGTAATAACGTCTTGAAAGTTGTACTCGAATGTTTTTGTCGGCATAAACGTCCATTCAGAGTGTATTGGGATTGCATAAGTGGGAGGATAGACGGTTAAACGAGGATTGCAATCGTTCCTTGATTATTACCGAAGATTCTCAGCGCTTTGTCGGCCCCTTGGGATACCGCCACGGGGGGTCCTGAAGGATTCTGTCATTCCTCGAGAACGAGTAACCTTGGTGAACTAAATAACGGACTCAATTAAATATGCTTCCGAGTAGACGGATAAAAAAGAGTATGCTAACGTGGTCATCCATAAATCTTGGCTTAAAACGTATTTAAAAATTTTATCAATGTTTCAATTTTTACGTTTATCTATGCCAGGCGCATTCTTGTGTATTTTGTTATATATTGGGATTTTTAAGGGTCTGAGAACGGAGTAATTTGCTTTCAAATATTCCGAATTGAGGAGAAGAATTCTAGTCTAATCTGACAAATAAGAAAACCGACTCCTGAAGCAAGTTAAATTCGAATTCCGAGGTTCCGCAGTGCGTCGATTTCTTCTCTCGGGATGTTTCTAGCTCTGATTTTCACAATTGAAGGAATTTTCCGACTCGTACGGGCAATTCTGAAGTGGAGCAGAAATCCGTTACGTTTGACGAAAAAGGAAGCGAGTTCGACTTGAGTCCGTCGACCAAGCAATACGTCTTTCTTGAAGCTCATAGATTCCGAACGAACCACGTTCTAGTTCGACTCTTCAGGACCGAATTTTCGGTCTAAAAGCGGAGTAAGCATGTCTGATTCTTTTCCTTTATAAGCAGAATTGTCTACATTCGGTACAAATCCATTTTTGTATAAGTGTAGTATTATGAAATATTTAATATTTTCGCATGTGCTGTTTTTGTTAGAGGATAATGAAAAATGTATCTTCCACTCACCTCTGTCGTATTTATTTTAGAAATGCGATGCTCATTGGTGGTATTTATTTTCATCTCCCCTAATTGTTTGCTATGAAAATCGTTATTCATACGGGCAGAGTACTACACTTACGTGGACGGCTTCCTTTATAGTATACTATCTTAGTTAGGAAAGCAAAAGCAAACCACCTCACTCCCCACGTTACTTCATAACCCTCATTTCCTCCACTAGGCTTTTGGTGAGTAATTGTGAAAGGGATGAGGTTTAAACTAACCTGTGTCCTATGTTTTATAAGCAGACATTTCTGATATATTCCTCCAATCTCTTGAAATCAGTTGCATCAAAATGACTTGCTTGGATTTCTAGGTTTAGTCGTTTTTCCGAACCAACCACTCTTTGATGAATAAAAGGGCATTTTATTCCGAGTTTTTTAACATAAATACTTTAATATTAAAGAGTTCTTTTACACGTTTGAAATTGGAACGCTACACAACAAAACGAACCAATTTACCGCAGAACAGGATGGAGAAATAGAACAGTATCCTAAATTATAAATAACGTTTTGCGATTGCATGTTTGTCCGTTTACTGGGAAACTGACCATTATTAGAAGTAAACAAAGTGAATAATTACATACATATACTAGTAAATAAGGCATCAGAACCTTGACAAGTTATTAGAATATCTGCTCTCATTTTTAGGGTTTAAATCTCAGGTGAATATGTTCGCAAAGTATTAAATACATTCTTTGGTATGTAGGTTGGGTTTGCTGGATTGAGATGACGCGCATTGTTATAATAACAATAAAAACAATGAAGTTGTACAAGGGTAACTACGATTAAAATATCCCTTGCAAAAGCAAGCTAACACAGCCTTTATTTTTTAAACAAACCGATATTATTTTATACATTGAAGGTAAGGTGCATACAACGGCTAGATTGGGCTGGTAATATTTTTGTGGTTGTTTTTTATAAATACTGCTGAGATGAATACAATGCAAAAATTAGCCTTGCAATGGCTGTAACACCAAACCAAAAATCTTAAAGCAATAAACGCTTGTTGTGACAATTATAGCTCATCAAAATAACAATGGATGCCAAATTGTTGAATTGCGAGTCAAACAAGGAAAGTCAATAATTGACTGTTATTAAGCAAGTTTCGCCTAAAGGAGACCGTACAAATATCGCCATTATTGCCTTAATCTTTCAAAACATTGTTCAAACAGAGTGAGCGGAGAAAGTTGAAGACGAATATTTTTGTGTGCGTTCGGAGACGTGAACGAGAGCTCTTATGCGTTTATTCTCTGCATTAAAATGCATGGCAATGTGTATCCAATGTACGTATTTGCTCAAGGTAATGTCCCACTCCTCGGAGAATGCTTTTTCTGCAGAGATGTGATGTGGGAGGAGCTATTTATGGCTTGGAAAGTAACAGATAGGGACTCTTCTACTCCAAAGGAGCCTCTGTCCTCTCGATAGCATCTTATTCTAAGCTGTATGCTTAGGATATGATGGAGCGATCAAATCAAAATACCAGTTGCGAACTCTTTCTGCAATCAATACTTATTTATTCCTTTTATCATTCTTGCTATCCTAACCTAATTAATGGGATATTTTAAAGTTTTATTTGGTCAATGGAAACATTAATGGACGTTAAGAACGAAAAATCAAAGAAAAATTCGGTTATATGATAATACTTGGATATATGGCACCAAACTTTCTGATGACTCCACCTGTATGTAAGCTCTTAATGAACGGTTGGGTTGTAAACGGTACTAATGAGAGTTGAGGATAGGAGGTCCTTATTTCGAAGTGAGGAGGAATGGAATGGGAGAAGTGTCTATTAGAGAGGCGGCTTATTCTTAGAAAAGAGAAATTTGTTGGCTCATTTGAAAAGTATTCGATTGTTGACTATCGGATGCGTCGCCGCCCTCGGGCAACAATTGCTGCTATCTTCATTGTTGACTTATCCTCTTTAGACTAATCTTGCAATGTATAATTTAGGGAGATAGTGTATTTATGTTCACCTAAAAACTCGATAGCCGTAAGCTTTAAAGGTTTAAAAATCTGTGCATAGGCGGTCCGCAGATAATGGTTTGCTAATTATTAAAATCTTAGCCCTAGGTTTAATAAAATTGATATTTTCATTTTCTCAAAGGAATGTATACTCAATTTTTATTTGTTCAGCGTACAGCACTTTTTACGAATCTAAATTATTATTTATTAAATAACGAATTCCAGATCACTCGAGAACTATAAGATAGGCGATTCCGTAAAGAACGTTATTCGTATCATGCAATTAACTTTGAGCTTAAAATTACTAAAGGTTTTTGAGGATGTAAAAAACTAGGCCAGCAGGTGAAATGTCAATTTTCCTCTACAGAATTACCATTAAATATTCTAATTTTCAAATTCCCCGTCTAGATTTAACGAGCAGTTTACCCAGTACTCTTGTATTGTAATAATCCTTGGATCATTATACTATATTTATTGCTTACAACATGTAAGAGAAGTACTTCAACAAGAGTTGGATGCTTCAGAAATCCCGCGGGTTTAAGTTCCAGGTAAGCAGATCTTAGGTGGCTTTCTATAATTCTAAGTGAGTTTTGGATAATATTTTTCACTGTGACTTTCAATAGTTTTGAGTCAAAATTCGGCAGTTCTATGTTTTAATTGTATATTTTATTAAGGAGCACATTATGGGACATTTTCCACCCATTGAGATATATTCTGTGATATTACTGAGTTTAATATATGTTGTGAGATACTCAAGAAGAGTTTTGGGCGTGAATGCAGGTGTTCATAAGTCGGCCATTCCGAGAAGAAAATTATTTTGAGAATGTGTTCGGCGCGTCTTCGCATATGGATGTGAATCATTTGTGCTAAGAGAACGTAACTTTTGAGAATGGGCAAAGTATCATGATGAGATACATTCAAGGAATGGAGAGGATTACAAAATCAGGAGAATAGATCAAGCGCTCAAATTATAGAAGAAAGGATGTATCTCTAGCATTTCGAAAGAAAAAAGAAATGATGGGCGCTGAGAATCATTTGACTAAGCCGACATAGTATAAAATCTCCATGAGGGAAAGAAACTTTACATAGAAATGAATAATGTTCTTTAGCGAACTTGGTGTAGTACCACAATAAAATTTAAAGAAGAAACAATATATTTATAATTTCAAATGAAAACTTACTTCTTTCTCAGCACGAAACGTTCTACTGTTACCTGTCATATCTCACAACTAATTGTGGAATGACCTTCAAGTAGACCTATTTTTTCAAGAGTTGTATTCTCTTTGAGTTAAATATCTTCTACACACTCTCTCTCTTTTCCCTAAATTGCGGAAATGTACTCCATTTTAAAGAACTGTTAGTTGACACTGAGGAAAACATTAAGAAGCCAATGTATAGCGAATGTTATGATAATGTAGTACCGCAGATATGGTTTGGCAGTTATCTTAAAGAATTAATTTGCAATCTTATATATATGAAGAAATGATTTTAGAAGCATAAATTTTCGATAAAAACTCTTTCTGTATAGGATTTTTAATTTGACGTTAAGAGATACTTCGCATTTTTACTCATATTTGCTTTAGAAGTTTCATTTTTTCGTCATTCGGAAACAGCGTTTAACCTTTATGGTTATTGATACATTTCCATGATAAATTTGCCCTCATTTAGCATTTCTGGTGTTTAGTATTTTATGTACTCTTTGAATGGTTTGTTCCACTGTTTCTAGTCAGCAATGATATATTATATGGGAAAGAAGTATCATGTATATTTCTCCGTATTACAAGAATAGCTCTAATTCCACGTAGTATCCATCTGTGTTCATCGATCTGACAATTAATATTCCGATTCGTAGCACGTTAGAAAACTGCATTGTTTTATTTATCAAACTGACTGGAAAACTGAAAGGCAGTGTAGTATCGAATCTTTGTTTTTCTCTCTTACCAGAAGTGTGGTCGCCATAACTACCGACACGTTCTCTAGCTAGCATCTGCTGTTTTGCTGATTCTTGTTTCTTCCCACGACAAAATGCGTGGTGTCATAAGTTACAAATGTTTACACGTGTAGAATTTTAAAAACTTTCGTAATATGCATCATCAGATTAAGATAAATTTCATATGTACCGTGTTCTTAAATTGTACACATAAACTTACTAAATTGAAACATGTGAGAGTATCAAAGTATACGATGAAATGATTTCCAAGCAGCATATTTTGACTATTCCTTTAGTACGCATTGGGCGTGGAAACAAATTGGGTGGACATTTTTCTTGGAAAATCTTCTTGTTGACCATTCAATAGATATCTGAATCATTCATCCCAAGTTCAGTAAATCGGTATTAGTGTGGTTTAATGCCTTATCTTTGTTCCTGTTTAGTAATGAGAGCCGTGACTTATCATGCATTCTCTTTTGTGATGTCAAGCCATTATCTTCCAGCTTACGCATTATCTTCTTGAAAGGCAAGTTGGTAGTGCTCTTTGCTTGATCCACAAATCTGTCGCGGCACCGTTCTGTTCTCTTTTTAGCTCTTTCCTGTGGCGAATTGTCGATGTCGTCTCTTCTGATAACGGAAAGAAGTTTAGCCTTCTTCTCAGGGTTGCCACCTCAACCGACATTCCAGGAACCAGGGCATCGAACTATAACCTTTACCCGTTTTTTTCTCCGGTTCAACCAAAATATATACGAATTTCGGCTTAGTTCCTGTTAAGCTCTTACTAACGTAGAACCGGTTAGAACCGCTTTTCTTTTGTTTCGATCACTGTAGTATTATTTCCTTTTAAAAGTGTGTTTTATCATTTCCAAAAATCCTTATTTTTACTACATATAACTAGATTTAAGAAAAGAACTTTGTAATAGTTATCTAAAAGTTGTAGCTACAAATTTAGTAAACCTTCCTTCAATGACACGTATGTAAAACATTTGATGTTAGGAAAATCGGAACGGAGTAAAAACAGTTTTCGGTTTTATATCGGGTTTAAGAATTTGAATTTTTTGGATTCAGGTTCGGTTTTCGCTCCGGAAAAAGATCACGGGATCATTCCGTTTCTGTTTTCAAATAGTTATTTTGAAATTGCTTCGATAGCTGAGGTCATTTCGCTCGTGAGCCCCAACCGAGAATCGACCTCGGAGCCATTTTCACCGAAGTCGAACCAATTTCCCACTTGGCTCTCCGGAGATCCTTATGTTTTCGGTTCCGGTTCGACGCCTCTTCCGGCAAAACACTATTGCTGTTTCAGGTTCAGTTGAACGATTCGAAGTGCGCCGATTCCGAATGAATTGATACGTTCTTTAGATTTCATCACACTGAGGATAATTACACATTGAGTCAATTTTCTATGGCTTTCAAATTACTTCACACGTTTTATTTTATTTTTATCAATTTTCACCGAAAATGTTTTAAATCGATCGTAAATAATAGTTCACGTATCGTAGGATGTATGATTAGATCTTCCACATGTCATGTTAATTTCGTTCGCATTATTTGCATTTATTTAACTTCGCAAATGTAATTCATTCAGAGAAAATGGTTTAAGTGACAAATGTTCACATGAAAATTATGAAAATCAAAGATATAAAAATAGAAAAGTTTGATGCTAGGCTCCCGTTGTGCATTTCGCCGCAAGAGGAAAGAGTGCTCCCAGTATTAATTCGCATAAATCAGACACATCCCGGAGCATTCACTCGCTAAGTGGCAACCTTGTTTCTTGTTCATAATAAGTAGCGATGGAAAATGGAAAAGGATACCTCAAAATACATATATGAATACATACATTGTTTTGTGGAATTCGTAAAAATGTAGCGCATCATGATGATTAATGCAACAATTGAGACGAATCAATTATCGAGCAGCAAACTATTGTCGCCATAGTGTTATTATAATCATAATTATTAATTCATTATTTACAAAACACTCAACGTCTGAATTGTTGAAAGGTGAATTAGAACGGAAAAGTCAACAATTGGCCTCAATGATGGGAGTTAAGGGCACAAAACAAGTGATGTCCTCGCTCATCCCTGAGAGGTCGTGCCATTTGAATAGACAGCGTCAGTATGTTTCCGCTTCACTTGTGCAGACAATGATGCGAATATTTTTTTCTGCACCGAAAGAAGCAAAGGAGGCGATGGAGAACTAGACTTGACAACGGTGTCTTAGAGGTCCAATTTATGCTGCGAGAGCGTTTGATCCGTGAATTACATCATCCTCGAAGGCGAACTGGAGTCTTCTCATTATATCCTTTCATCCTTCGAATTCCTTGCATCCCCCCCTCGAGTATGGCTTGCGTCCATCTCACGAGATGTCCAACATCCTCTTGCATTTGTCATTTACGTTCTGTTCCTTTTTCACAGCACACTGAGTAAAATCGGATGCATTCCTTTTAATTACTATATTTACATAGAAAAAAGATTTCCAGCAAATACCCTATTTCATTACATATTGGAGGCATCTTTTTTCAATATTATGGCTAAAAAATTATCCTGGGTTTTATATACGAAGTTTTGGCCTTCTTTACCGTACTGCTCATTTATGCTGTATCAAAGGAGATTCGATCGAAATATCGAACGATCTTGATAGATAATAATAAAAAATGATGAAAAATCTAACCTGAAAAAGGAAATTTAAAAAATTAACGGATCTATAGCTAAAGTTTCAAGAGTGCCGTTAAAAATATTTTCTTGAGTTTTCCCTACTGAAGTGATAGTGCGTCTTACATGCCAGTGCTTTTCATATGACGTCAAATACGGTATCTGAATTTACCCTTCTTATACCATTGAAACATTGATTTTTAAACAGAGAAGAGAAGACCAATAGGTAATCAGTGGAAATGTATACTAGTAGGCGAATAGTACTAGTAAAGGCAAATTATGAATGTAAAATAGACACTCTAACAATGAATAGCTAATGATGTAAGTATTCAAACAGCAAATGCTGGAAGAAGTCCATGGAAAACTCCGTTAAAAAGAAGAAGGCAACTGTTTTCTCATCCAGACGAAGAAAAAGACGTTCGTCTTACAAAAGTAAGCGAATTCCTCGACTTCAAATAGTTAGCATAATATAGATCAGGGATGGGGACACATCAGAATCATATTTAGCATTCGGTCTTACATGAAAAGCCGAATGTGAAAACATCGGGGCACTCTTGTGTTGCGTGTGGCCTACATGCACATTTTTAAGCCTCGAAATATGCATTTAAGAAAACCAATTCATTCACTGAATGAACTGAAATAGAGCATTTTCCACTTTATTTTCACTTGAGAGTCATTGCAAGATTAGAAAAATAATACCGTAAATTCCGGTCAAGATCATTTCAAGGAATCTAATGAAAACCGCTTTTAAAGGGGGATAGCGTTATTACTAGGATATTACACATTTTTATTTCTTTTACAAAAGAAAACTAAAGGGAAGATTTTGTTGGCTCTTCATTTGTTCAAATAAGTGCTTCACTCCTTAAAAACTAAACGGAATCTTCTTTAGTTCTATTTCCTTGTCACAGCTATAGATTTACTCTAGATTCCGCGAATAATTACTGTGTAATACCGGTTGATTTCCCGTATTTTTTTAAAGAATGATCTGCTTTTCGTATGTACAAAGAGAGTATCTTCCTTTACGTATTTTTGGTCATTTTTCACTTTACAATGAAGCGTTTTTAACGCATGGACAAATAGGGAATAATAATATATGCAAACTTCGGCTGGTTGCTGTGAACGGGAAAAAAGCCGCCTTTTTATTTATTTATTTATTTGACCCTTTATTAGGCGATTATATTTTTAGCTGGTAGCAGAGCATCTTAAGCGGTATTTTTTATGAAAAAAGGTTCCCCACTTCTTAATGTAATACTTCTGTTCCAATGAGTTTTCCAAACAACGTCAGTAGGTATAATCTGAAGGGAATTCCTATAGAGAAACGTAATCTTCAACGAAATACACCTGTCAAACTTTAGATGTCTGCTAGAAAATCTAAGATTGGTCCATTACTCTAAAGGAGAACAACCCTTCTTCATTAAGATGAGAATCCTTAATAGGGTGATATAATATTATAAATAATAAAAATTACCATTTATAAACTCTGAGCTTCCTTAATCTGCCAAAGAGAAACATTAGCTACGTGATATTCTTGTCCATTAACTGCGATTTTTGAGTGAAACCTCTTTCAATTACTGTAAAATAATCCTTCTTCCACAAATAAACTATTATTCCACTGGACTGTCATACAGTTTCTGGAAGTCGCTCATTGTCGTTAGAGAGAAGATATCGTTTCTCCTAATTTTCTCATTGAATTGCATTTTTCAATACTTTTCACTGTAAGGTACTCAAATTTGTTTTGCTGCGATCGGCCATCAACGTATTATTTTTCACTTCGTTTAAGACATTTTAATAAGCACATTGCCTTTTGTAAATGCACCGCATAAATAATCTACCGCATGACTTGTAAGACATTCGTGGGCGAACCATTTCGGACTCTGAATTTAAAAAATGTCTCATGATGAGTGACGAAAGGCAGGCCTATTAGTATGACTGTCAAATCAATTAGGAATCCCCGGGATTTAGACTGTCTTTTTGACCGTGACCGAATTCGCCGGCCCCTGTGGCGATGTGGTTATCGTGTTGGCTCAAGAAGTAAGCCGTGTATATAAAAGAAAAACAGACACTATTATCATATCTCTAATTAAACATATGAAACAACAAGTATAACAAGGAGAATAATGATTACATTAACTGTTTTACCAGTTGGGCAGAGGTTAGATACGGTAAACATATTAACAGCGGAGGTGGGCGGTAGGCATGTTGACCATCGACGTCATGAGACCGGAAAAATTAATTTCCAAAAAAATTTCTTTGATCAGGATTTGAGCCACTTTGGAATTGTCTTCGGATAATTTGGAAATGTTTGGAAATCTGAACCACGCTAACCACTCGGCCAATCTGATGTTAAAATTTCTCTGAAAGACATAGCTTATAATTCAACAAAGAGACTGGTTAAGTAGGCTACTGCATGATAGATAATATGACAGATACATTTACATTTATATTAATACTCCGTGAGCCGCCTTATGAAGATATGGCAGGAGGCGTGAACACCAACAGATTATAACGGTCATTTTTATATTCAATTCTCTGTTACACTGAATAGTTCTCATCCAAAATCGCGATTCCAGCTGAGAACCTCTTTGTTCTCTCCTTGTTAGTATTCAACTTTAATATCCGTACAGTAAAATCTTCCTTACCAATGGTTAGCGAAGACTTATCTTACAGCTATGTCCATGTTTTTATTTGTTTATAGAGTTTGTTCTCCATGAATGTTTAGCCAATGTCATTCTTTTCACCCAACCGAGCATTCGTTGCCCCCTATGTACTCCCTAGATAGTATACTGTTTGACCTCTTGCATTGTGGTATTACTGATTTTTTAATTTATTAAAATGTCTTCATCCCTCTTTTTTACCATTAATAACTTGGTTTTCGTTTCATTTACTCGTTAATTTCCATTGCTTTAGCGTTCCGGACACCACGCTTAGCATTTTATTAATTTCTTTCGTACGACAATATAGCACTGTGTCATCTTAGTTTGAAATTATTCAACATGCGGGAAAGCTTGATTCCGTGAATTTTTCAGCCTCCCCTTTGCAGGCATTGTTTCGAACTGCGTGGGGTGTACGCGCTTAAAATTTGAAATATCCCCTTCGAATATTGTGGTCCCACGGACATCAGCCCCAACTCTATAGACGTCTGGACTTTCTGTAAGTTGGTTCTCATGCCAAGCAAATGTGGCAGATTATAGCAGTGATTTACTCATGGATATTTTTATATATTGCAGTATAAAAATCGTAAATAATGGAAAACAGTTCATTCAAATATTATTATTATCATTACATGTTGCAATTAAGCGGAAGTCAAGTGTCAATATTATCATACAATAAAAAAAACATTCCGAAATACCTGCATTACGACAATCATTATGTAAATCTTACTACAGATATAATACTTACATACTAACATATACATAAAAATAGAGTAAGGAATATATAATCATAACCCTTATCATGAATACCAATATATGAATCGTATATTCCACAATTATTTGTTTGCTCGAATATTATTACAAGTATTAAGTCGATTCAAAATATTTTATTCTGTCTCGTTAATTAAAAATCTCTCATTTTTCACAGTTACTCCCAGACAGTACGTCTGAGAGGGGGAGGAAATCCCTCTTCTTAAGTCTCTGAAGCATATCAAGAACAATAGGGAGTCTTTCATGTGCTCGAAATTGTACTCTCCGCAAAAAAGGGTCGCACATACTTCTTTCCTCTTGTAAGATAAGATTTTGAATTCACCTCTATGCTACTCACAATATTTTTCCGGTGTTTCGACTCTCGAGTCTTCTCTTTGACAAAACCAGAGGAAATGGAGAGCATTGGGCTGATCTTCCCCATCTCCATAAAGACATTGAAAGATTAGCGATGTACTAAGGCAGAGATGCATAACCAGTAGCCTGCGGGCCGCATTCGGCCATCAACCGTTTTTTATGTTGACCACGGCTCCTCGAGTTCTTATAAGGTACCCTCGCAGATATACGGAAGCTCATCATACGCTCGTTTTATTTTCGTAACATTTGCGCTGTGAAAGCATTGTAAGCAATGCAGGACGTATCACGCATATGGAAAAGAAGCAAAATATATGAAGATTTGTATTCTGCCATTTTAAAACATTTTCAGGGTTGAGTGGTTAACACATAATTTTAGTTATTTTGAGGAAAATTGATTTCTATTTTAAGTTACTTTACATATTTGTCAATTTAATAAATAATTAAGATATGCGAAATATTTCCCGTTTTCACTATTTTTTATTAGTACGGCAAATGTTGTTCTATGCAGTCTAATAGTCACTTTCTAAACCATACTTGTTTTTGAATATTTTTTCTCGACCTTGTTAATGCCACCAAGTGGAAAACAAAATAGAAAATATTCTCTTTAAGTTCACTCAGCAAATGAATTCATCTTCTCATGTGCAATTTCGACGTTAGACTATCATTAATTTATCGCATACAGCGAAAAACACATCGATTCGTAGTGATAATATAACAGGTATAAACGGCAGAAACAGTAAGAAAAACAAAATAGGAGAATAAACATATTTTTTACTCTTTCAATTTGAATGTGGGCAATGCACAACTCAAAAGCGGCCTCAAATCTTACGCAGCCGGATGGTTAATTTGTCTTTCTGATGAAAAAAATTACGATATACGCGGAAATTGAAATATAAACGGACTGCGATTTGCATACATTATGAATAATGGCATTCTTAACGCTTTGCGGGAGAAAAGTTGATCTTATTTTAAGATGAGCAAATGTGAAAATTTGATTGAATTGCCGTCCGCCATTGGTCTTTGACTTCTAGACTCGCCAGTGACTCCACCCCTTCGACTTATGCATTTGGTCACCCTAATCCGAATAAACCGAAACATCAGATGTTTCTGTTTACGTTATCACTTTCATTCCAGTAGGATGCGCAGCTTCTGGCCCTTTCCCTAGGTTGCTCTCTTCACCTCTGCTAAATTCTTCATTGGTAAAGGTGAAAGAATGGACTCGTAGAAGGTAAACAAGCCGCTTAGAATTTTTCAGCTATGTGACAGTGCACCATTAATCACAGTGTTGCCAGATTGAGATGGGGTCCACGTGCAGACGGCAAGGCCGAGAGAAAGGCTTCTCGTTTATACTCATCTCCATTGCCATTGCTCTAGTGCTTCTCTTTCACCTTTCATTCAAATCTCCAATTATGTATTTTGTAGGGTCTCTTTTTATTCTCAATATAATACAGATGGGTATCTTTTATGTGTGGCTCTGAAATTATTTTGGTGTATTTTCATGCGTATTCAGAGTTTCTGTGTTGAAAGTTTACATACGTGTGGTATTTTTGCCATCGCAAATACTGATAACTGCGTATTTAGTCATCATGATAGAGGCGCTTAAACTTGGTTGAGATTAATAACTGTAAGTCAAGGAAGAATGTTTTAGACATTAAAATGTTTTGAAGACATATTTTTACTTTGCGATCAAGCAAATGCGTGAATATTGATTTACAAATGCTCATCAGAACAGGAATTTTAGTAGAATATGTTTAAAAAGTATTACAGGGGCATAAAACGACATTCTAATTTTGTCTCTAAGGGTTACATATCCCATGAATACGCTACTAAATCACTGCTTTTATTTTATGTTCATTTATTCAAAGCCGAATCCATCTTCAGGAAAAGGCTATTGCATTACATTCAATATAGCAAATGAGCGTAACAAGCTATTCAGTCAACCAAAAGTATAGGCAAATTATATAAAAAGAATAGGATGAAACTTAATGGTCAAACTACAAAATTAAGAAAAATTACAAAGAGTAATGATATTTATTAAAATTTAGCTATACCAGATTTGCATACGTTTTAAAAAGCTCCTGTTTGTAACAGAGTCTGCTCGGCGGATCATTCTTATTCGAATTAATGTATTTTAAATCCTATTCTAGATTCGTTTGGATTTATTTCAAGTTTGATGTCAATCAGCTCATCTTCTAAGTTTCACGTTTTTTTCCTTAGATTATAATTTATTTACCAATTATATTCCGGTAAATGTAGTTAGATTCTCCATTTAGTTTGACCTTCAATTCTTCACGAAAAGGAAAATTTTCACACCTCTCGCATGTATCGTCCTTAGTTATTCCTACTTGCGACTGGACTTCTATGAGGTATTGTTCTTGGCTATCTATACCAAGTATATAAAGCAAAAGTATGAAATTTTCATCAAATATGTATTAATTATTGAACCATACTCCTCTGAAGAAATCGAAATACTCAGTAGCATACGGAAGTTGAGAAATTCAACTTTAGTTTTCTATCTTTCTTGCCCATAACTTAATTCCTGTTTTTCCTATTTTTAGCGGATATCAGTATTTTCTTGTATTCCGCAATATTGTTAAAAATAAGATCATGTTTTCCAGCTATCTAATTTTAATTTCATTTGATTAATTTTTTAACAGAAAAACAAATAACTTTACAAAGTTATTCGTTTTTTCGCCTTGCTATGGAGTTTCACAAAGTTACGGCTTCAACCTTCAATTTCATGATTGATTTTTGATTCTGTTAAATTATCTTTTATTATAATATTCATAATTATGGAAAAACTGATTCCGCTGGTTCAATTAAATATCTTCCGTAATTAATTTAATGTGTATTCTTTCCTCGAAAAAAATATTTAATCCGATTTATCAAATTTTAATAAAGAAAAGAAACTTAAAAGAAAATTCAGAAAATCATTACGAATATAATAAAATTATTACAAATTTATTAAATTTGTCTCATGGGTTGTAATAGGTAGTTCGAAAACTGAGTAATACAACTAAAATAATTTAACACGCCGAACAACTTATGGCTATGGTAATACACACTAATGACAATTTTAATCACAATTCATCACGCTGAAATAGAGGATTCACAATCCGGAACTATCGGAGTACACATCATCTGCAGATTAACTCCAATTAATTAAAATCTCACAGCCGTAAATATTATCAAGTAAGTAAGTGCTAAACCTTTTCAAATCCAAATCGTCATTCGTCCTATAACTTCCTCCTTTTACATCAAATTATTGCGCACTTTGAGGAGAAAGGATTGGATGAGGAAATAAATTGAATAACACGCGTTCTTGGAAAATGCCGATTGAATTGAAATGAAGAAATACGTTCTGCTTATGCCTTGTTTATCTTAAAAACTCTGACATATGCTCTTCACGTTTTTTACCTTTAAATACACGATCATTGCATTCTTTTCTCGTTCCCATCGGAAGGAGTTCATGAGGAACTGGTTTCTATTGCTTACTACGAGGGTTTCCAATTCAACTGTCCTCTGTATTTAGCTTCGGATTTAAGCTGTTTTTAAACGACTGTGGTTTCATAGCAACCGAAACGGAAGTCCTTCTTTCTGATATCTTTCACTGTAGTGATATCTAAACTTTTTCCAAGGTTGGTTAGATAATACATTGCTTGAACAGGGCTGGCCATTTGCTAATGGGGGGCCCGGGTGAAAATTTCCATGGGGCCCCTCTCTACGCCAGCCTTTCCCATGAGACGATTAATTGATTAAAAAAGCGTTCTATTCGACAAAACAAAATTTATTGCTGACAAAATATAATACTACTTACTTACTTTTTTAAATAGAAGCTACTTTAAAAATATATTATTTAACAAAAAAATAAGTTAATTTTTTTAAATGAGGCTAAAAATGGGGGCCTGGTCGATAGGTATTTACAGAGCTCCTTTCTTGTCTTCTTACTTAGAGGTCGGCAGGCTGTGATTGCGTTTAAGTAATAGCGAAGCCCATAGTTGACATCTCTTTGAAGCATAAAGCCTAATCAGTCGAAATTCAGCGTGACACGTGGTATTCAGCTCATCGACTCCCACGCTGCTGTATTCTGCTTTCCGAGTCTGGACCTGCTACATCCTTATTCATCCATATTAAACATCATGATACTGGATGGACACCGATGAATGTTGGCCTCCACAGGTATCGAACCGGGGATCGCTTCCACCGAAGATGAATGCGTTGTCCACCAGAATATCCGGGAGCCAATCTCGTATAAATATTTCAAAAAAATAATCGATTTTATGAATTTTTCTTTTCTTGACTTCAGCAGAACTGATTTATCTGTAAATTAATACATTGAATTGGGCTTTGGTTTGACATTGGTCAACTATGACCTCAGCGCTACACGTATACATTAGGAGACTAAATACGTGGGCCGTAATTTGTGAACCATTTTCTTACAGTAAGATTGAATTCTTTATGGAATTATAAATTCTTCATTCTTTATGTTATGCTCATCAAAATTATCACTAAAACATCTCTCATCATTTTCATGCATAAGATGGGCACTCAAAAATTTTACGGCGAATGCTAATTGTTTCCGCATAAAGCTGTCTCACTGCGATGCGCGTGTATTTATCTTGATGTTTCATTTATGTATAATTGCAAGAAGGAAGAGATTTATGTATAATTGCTGGATGAAAAAACCCGTAGACGACCCTAATCCCATGTAATGACTGACAGTTATTTTTTCATTACGACTCACATTACAATAATTTCAGCGTCGTTGATTGTGAAGTTGCACAACAATTGAATAACAATCTTTTATTCGATACGTTAATCATCTTGCACGATTATCACGAACTGTTCGCTAAACGCTGCTTATTACAGCTCATTTTCAATTTAAAGCGCAGTGAACAGTTAGACGTCTTCCATTGTCATTGTCATTAAAAATCGATTTTAATCCATTGTCGACTCAGTCATTGTTCCCTCATGAGGTGATTGCCCCACTTATCGGCTGTATCCGGCCGTGTTTATGCACATCTTGATGCACCAGCATTGACATTCTGCTCGCATCCACCCATCCTTGTGAAAAAAGCAATGTGAAACACCTCTTTTACACCAGGCGCTCAGACTTTCTTTCGGTTCACACGCATTTCTTACTCGCTTTTGTTTTCGATGCACATGAACCACATATAAATCATTCCAACTACTGTGACATGCTTCCTCTGAACTACTTAGATTCGACGTGACCACCATGACGGTAGAAAGTTCTTAAATATTAGTCAGTAAACAGAGAAACAAACCTTAGTTACCAGTAAAAATTATCGAATTTCAGTTTTACATTCGTGTCTGCCTTGTTTATTTTAATTGCTAGGTAGGAAGTCATGATATTCATTTTTGTGTTGATTGTTAAATGTATGAGCGTATTCTGCTTCATCTTTCCTCATCGTTTTATCTAAAAATCGTAAATATAGAGGTCCGCTACTACTACTCTAATACTTTTATAGGTTCGTTGTTCGAACCATAAAATTTAACATACACCCAGGGTTTCTTTTCTTTTTTCCGTTAGAGACTGGGTCTTTGAACCATATATGCCTTAACTTTACGTTAATAACTCAATGCGTAATGGTGTGAGAGTGTATGTTTCAGTTAGATGAACAGTTAACGACAATATATGCATGTAACTGAAGAGCGAACATGACTCGTGTATATTCATTTTATCGTAACAATGATCCTAGTACCTAGATTGAATTCTTTTCAATTAATTGTTAAAATGCCATTTTTTCTCAGGAAATCCAATTATTGTGAAATATTTGTAAGAACACTTTGTGTTTTTGGTATTATTTTTTTATCTGATCCAATAACAGCCAAGGTTGGCAACCTACATTGCGTATTTCGAAAGAATTTTCCATCTTAAGTTATAATGATGGATTAAAAGAGTGAAACTTAAAGTAATGAACAAAAGAAAGGGTCTTGCTGTCGTTTTCAGGGAAAAATTTACGGTTTTTTGTCTTCAGTTGGCTCTTTTGCTTGTTTGTCAAATAATAAATAGTTCTACTGCCTCTCGATTGCATAATTACGGCTTAAGGAGGCTGCATCTTTTGATCTTTTGCTGAATGATTATATAAATTTATTAGTATTCTAATAAACGTATCTCATTCAATTTCTTATTTTGGAGGCGGACTTAATGGTGAAAGAAAACATAAATTTTATCAACGTTGTATTCACCACTTGTCACATGACATGTATATTTTTTGCAGCGTCTAATTATGATAAAGCAAATGCACTAAAAGTTGGTTAACAGTACAGAATTTTCCCGCTCAAATTCCGGTTACACTTTCACCGTCTCTTATCGCTCTTATAATGTTGTTAAGTCTTCAAGTAAGGAAACCTACCCATCCTTCTATTTCTTAATCTTAAAAATATGTCCTGGGCCATCCCTTTTATTGCATTTTTTAGTGATTCCGAAAGCAGGGGAAACCGGTCCTTAGATCCTTAATAATAAATTAAGTTGGGTTTGAATTCAAGAGGTTGGAGACGTAGGAAACATTCAGGTGTGCCTCGTTTAAATGCTATGTTTATTTGGGGTGTGTGTATATATTGGTCCACTTCGATAGGCCGACCCGAATCTACATGTGACCGACCACGTTTCACGAAAAAAATCACGTTTGAAATTCAGCTTCATTTTATCGTTTTATCCATGCACGTGCACGGAGTTAAAACAGTTTTAAAACTTAATAGTTTCGATAAATTAATCTTGTGTGTTACAAGGCAACGAAATGGATAGTTTTTTCTTGGTTCAAGGAACTCAGCCAAAATGACATGTTAAATTCTTTTCGGTTAATAAAGAACTACTCAATTGGTTATTAGCACTCAATTCTCCATTGAGAAACCACGGGTAGTTCTGCGAGTATTTTTTTATTACAGAAATAATAGATATTTCAACCAGGTTTGGCGATATTGGATTTAGTTACATGTAAGTAGTTACATGTTTCCTTGGTGTTTTCCAAAATAGCTCTAGGTTCGTCTCCAGGTGGAGATTTTCTTCCATAAGAAATCTAAGAGGAACTTGGAATGTGCTTTTTGAGAAGCTTGAAGTTTTGATGACTATCTGTAAATTTCTTGCGATCGATGAGGGTTTTTATAGCTTCTTTGCTCTTTTGTATCGTTTTTAGGGCCTTTAGAGGGCCTCTGGCTTGATTATAAAAGGCCCTTATTAATAACTTGAGTGAGGAAATTATTGCTCATTCGGGGTCAATCGAATGGATTTAAATCCGGTCAAAAGCACTTCCTAGAACCCAGACACTTCTTTTAATGTCCCATTTCCAAAAACCTCCCAAAGAAACCCTAAGATGGCTCCTAAGGTAGGGTAATTCTATGTCCTACTGCAGCCCAACTAATAAAGCTTTGTAAGTTTGTTAGGGGCGAAAATGTCGGGGGATTATTGAAAATATATCACCCAAAAGCTTGCAAAATGTAGGTTAATATTACTCGCGTATAAAAATCTATATTTAAATAGTTTATATCCATAATTGCTCAAGAAATAATATAAAATTACATAACACGGAAAACTTGTCTATCAAGCGAGAGGAAGACGCGTATAATTATATAATTCAAATATTTTCCCCTTTAGGATGAACAACTCAGATAAAGATAAGTATATAAGATACAAAAATACTAAAATTAAATTCTCATAAACAAGCATTAAATGACTTTACGACCCTGTAGACAATATTAGTGGCTATACATGATATGAATAAATAATATCGTAACCCTGTATGTATACCTCTGAAGCTTTGTTAGAAAAACAGAAAAGCATTGAATCGTAGGTGTGACTTGTCATTGAAGTGTGACTCAGGTCTAAATTCGAACTCAAGGGAAATTGTTGAGCTTATCGTCCTTGCGTTTTCTATCTCTCTCCATGTCTCAGGAAACCGTTGAATTGTTTCGATTGGTTTCAAACCGTGATTTCTAAGAATTTATGTGCAGTGGAAGAGGAAATGGCAATATAGAGGGGTTCGTTGCATACACTTTCTTGCGGGGTGGAGAAATTGAGTTTTCATAAAGGGTTATGTGTATCGGTAACAAAATCTGCCCTAGCCTTGTGAAACCAACATGTCTTATAGTTAATTTTTAAATGAAAACACTGTTATTAAGGTTTTTAACGCCTATTTTATTCAATCGATAGACAGTTTACTCTTTATCAGATTTACTGTCTAAACTTACAGGAATATAGGAGTATATATATCGAATCAATATATTTTATTTTATGAGCAATATACCTTGAGTATCAATATTTGGAGTAAATCAAAAGCTATTTGAAAAGAGAGGGGGAGACGCTGAAAACGGTGAAATTAATTGCTTGAATCATTTGAAGGAGAAGTGAATTTGGGAATTTTATTAGGGTGTTATGAAAGCGCCAGTTCCATCTAGAGAGTTATAAAATTATTTTAAATCTTCTGAACCCGGGAAACCGAATACGGTGGCGTGGGTGTCGATGCGGTGACCACGTGTCACCAATGGTGAATGGACTTTATTAAAAACTTGCTTTTTACCGAGAGAATATTTTTAGCATTCATCAGTCTAAAAACTAATATGTGAATGTGTGTAAATATCATTAATATTCCCAAAATAATTACCACTATAATATTTAAATCTACGATAGTGACATTTTATCCAAACGAAAGCCTCCTTCAGTATCGGCGATCATTATCTCTTGCGATTGATTGACACATTAAACTTTCTCAAATACATACTTCAATATTTTTTCCGTTTTTTAAAGAAGAAAACGTGTTCACGGGTACCTGTTCTTTGCACGTTGTATGTTCATAGAATATACTACATAATTAATGACATTGTATTACATAAATTCATCATACTACCATTCACATTAAATTTGTGGAAATACTATTCATAATTCAATAGTTTGTTTATTCCTGTCGTGGTGAAACAACTGAATAATCTTTGTAATGTATTTTTGTGAATATTAGGTAAAAATTGGTTTTTAATTCTCATTATTTATATCGGGTGCCTCGATCGGATCGTTGCGCTTACGGCCTTTGAATCCTATCCTGTGCGCCACAAAGCTTGAGTCGATGTACCGTGGAAGACATGACAAGAACTGCTCTATTCTATGGCGGAGTGCTTAAAAAAATGCCGGAAATCAGCAATACACAATCTAAAGGGATATATAGGGACTTCTTTCTCAGTGAGAAACTGCCTCATTCCTCATCTGGCGGTGACTAGACTTTTAGCTGATGGATTTACCAACAGACAGACCAGAGACCTCTTGGGGGTGGATGTCATTCCGATATCCTTCTGGCCACCCACCCCACTTCCTCCATGTCGCAAGTTACCATTCTGTCACTCATTTTTCATAGCTCAGCAGAGATTTCTTTTCGTGAGATCGCATCGTTGCGATATCGCGCGAGAGTACACGAAACGTGTCTTCCCGTGCGTAAATGGGGGTGCCCATTCCAATTTACCGGACACCGCTAAACAGGTGGTCGTCTAACCTATTTATATTCAGGGAAGGGAACGTCTCCTTCGTGCTTTGCTAATGATTGAGCACAGTTTCGTCCGGCAGTCGCAAGGCGTCGCTCCTTTCTGAAGGAGGGAAGTGGTGGTAGGGAGTGACAGACACTGAGGGAAGGGACACTCGGAGGAGCGGACGTGATGGAGTGGGGACCTCGAGTTCCTTTATGGCGAGACACGGGACAGTCTAATCGGCACAAAACTTAGCCTCGCGGCACACTAAGCAGTGGGTTCGCCAGTTATAGGTTTAATTCACATTCTTTATGGGATTATGATTTGAGCGCGCCTTATCCTTACAGTTGGCGGCGACTGCAGACAATCAGTGAACCCTTTCAGCGATGCTGAGTGAGCGAATGCTTTGCGTTTACTTTCCGAGTATGCAGCTGTCTGTGAAGTCATGCAGCACACCGAGAATTCATCGTGTCGAAGAAGCTCCGCCGTAGGGGGATGGCGAAGGCAGGATTTCCAGCGGCGGAAACTCTTCTGGAGAAGATGAACGTGAGTAATTTTCCCGTCTGAGAATTTTTTACGATTTTTCGATATTACAATTTTGAACCGAGAACATCAGTGGTGACTGCTTCATTTACCGCGATTCTCATTATTTCTTTTAACCCCCCCCCCCCCCACACCAGTCATACCGTCCACAGTTTGTTTATGAATTTCAACGGGCCAGTTGAATCTTTAGGCAGTCGTTTATCAAACATCAATAATTACATAGCAACCCTAACAAATAAAAAATCCGAAGTTACCAACTTATTGGTCGAGTTTTTTGATGCACTTAGATAAGTGGTTTAAAAGTCGCAGAACTAAAAAGAAACAATATTGAGTTAAATAAATAGTTAAGTGAAATAAAATTTCGCTTTTATTTAAATTCGCTTTTACTAAATTAATATAAGAACAAATAAATGAGGGACAATATAGGTAATGTATCATTTGAAATATTTCGTCCACGAAACTTAATGCTGATTAATATATGATCCAAGAATATTTACGTCGAGGTGGCTATCTGAAAATGTTAGGGATATGAGTGCGTTATGTCTCTAGACAAGAAAGAGTCGCTAATGGAAAGGAAACCGCCGCTAAATCTAGCAACAAAACGCTAAATTGGCAACTATGCGTCCAACCTACGCAACATACTGTTGGGGGGAGGGGATGTTCAAGAACAGTACCCTTAAATCTAACCTGTTGCGTGGTCTCCTGAAATGCTTGGATTCCTGCGTTCACTTGCGGTCTGCTACAGTCGTCTCTCATACTTCAAGAACCGGAATGTGCTGTTTAGCAGGCTTACTATCTCCTCACATTGTCTGCACCACCATCTCTACTCCCCATAGCTCAACTTTTATCTTTTTACTGCGCTATTGTTCTATGAATTTAAGCTCCCTTCGCTCTAGGATACGATGAGTTTTTTTGTCAGTAAACGATTTTTTTGGTTGGATTGCGTACTATGTAAATTGTTTCCTACGTAACTTTAATTTTCATATTTCTTATAGGAATGGGATACATTTATGAAGGCGGGCGTATACTTCTTTACCTCTCCTGTTTTTTTATTTTCGATGAAATTTCGCAGATTACAATCATATGTTTAGTTTATTCCTCTTGGATACAAAAGAGCGTTCCTGATATCACACACGTTTGAAATACACGTATGTCTACATATAGGATCTACATACAAGAAACGACTATTTAAACTCTCCATTTAATGGTCTTAATTTCCAATATTTACTTATATGACAATATGATCCTAGGAATTATTTATAATTATGACAAATCCAATCGACAGCTGATTTATATTTTTTATGTTTTTTATTTAAAATTTTTCTCTCTCTGTTTCCGCATTTTTCCACCCCTCTTCTTGTGTGGGCGTTCCCGCTACGTGGGTTTTTTTCTTTCTTACCCTTTAGAGTAGAAGATTTTTTCTCACCAACTGAATCTTGCCTTCTTTCATTTTTATTTCCTTGTTTACGTTTTTATGATAAATATTCATGTATAAATGACGCACACACACACGTCTTTATTAAGCTTAGCTGGGACTAGAAAGTCTCGTCTTCCATTTAAACCTTGTCAGAATATAGTACAATAAACATAAAACGAAATCTGATTTTAACAAGAATATAAATTATAATAATATGTACAGACTTACGAGCGAGGTTAGAAGTAAGAAAGTTGGTCTAATGATAGTGATGTAAATTTTTCGCCGTTTAGTCGGAAATAAAAAAATGGCGAAATAATTCCTAAAATTACTTTTTCTTTGTTTGAAGATAAAGTTTTAGGAGTTATTTTTGAGGAAAAATAAACGGATATAGGGGGACTTTTATTCCTTTTGACACCAAATCGCATTCTTTACCGCTGGTTTTACTTTTCTGCTGATGATTTCAGGTGTCATCTGCTTTATAGACTTCGTTATCTTATGGAGTGAAATTTTTTGGTGAAAAAAGGGAGGATTCTTAAATTCCAATGAATTGAATTCGTTTTTCCTTTCTATTCCAATGTCTCACTTTGTTCAAAAGCATACATAGCAGTGGTGGTATCAAAAAAATTTAGGAACTGGTTCTTATCCCAAAGCAGTATGCAACCACACATTTTAGTGTTACTCACATTTCCTCATTACGAAATTTTAAGATGAAATTAAAAGGATGTGTTCCATGATTCAACATTGAAACTACTTATTGTCACAAGGAACGTATTATAGTGGATGTACGTGTATAGTTCTACTATTATCGTATCTGGATTTATGATGATCTGGATGGATTAATAAA
Source organism: Pachydiplax longipennis (assembly GCA_036926295.1). Taxonomy (NCBI): domain Eukaryota; kingdom Metazoa; phylum Arthropoda; class Insecta; order Odonata; family Libellulidae; genus Pachydiplax; species Pachydiplax longipennis. The sequence continues at coordinate 49,891,695 of JAVFKF010000001.1, read as the reverse complement.
CCAGTTCGGTAGAATAGGAAAATTTTAAGAACAGGTTCACGCGAGCCGGTGCAATGGATGAATCTCAACAATGATTCATAAGGGATGAATATGAGTACAAAATATTCAATGAATAAAAATATCTGCACTTGTCAAAAGACCGTTAAATCCTAATTCTTAGGACTCTCAAAGTGAGTTATACGCATGACATTCAATAACGAACCCTCAGTAAATATTTTGCGTGTTCAGAAATTTTTTATTATTTTGCTTTTATCAAACAGAAATGCTTTGTCACTTTTAATTATGGTAGCGACCTCGAAATACATAATTAGTGACGAAGGTGCTCGAAAGGGTCCTCGAATAGGGCACTAAAACACAATGGGCCGTTATCGCCTGTAATAAATAAATTGTCCTATTAAATTAACAATAAACGACTTTATTTGGACGAGACTGAGATTAATAAGTTTCTTCTTACATCTAACCATTCGTCGTAAAAATTCAAAAGAAGCCTTTAAAAAAAAGTGCACAGAAGAGAATTACTTAATGGGTTAAAAACCCTAAGTTTGCATCTAGGATAATATTCCTTCCAATTGGAAAACTTCCGTTATAAAGGGAGGCGAAACGTACGAAACTAGAAATAATTAACTAAATATTAAGGTAAAAGCATGTTTTAAGAAAAAGAGTACTCAATGAAGCTTTTGGGAGATAAGCAAATGACATATATATTGTGAATTACTTGAAGGACATTACTGTCCGTAAAGAAGAAGATAGAAACAATAGCGTACCCTTGTATCATTAGGAGGAGGTAGTAGGTAGGAGAAGAGTATAAGGATGAGGTGCTTGATAATTCTCTCTTATTGAAAGATTAAAAGTTGTATTTTCTAATAAAACTATAAAGACTTGCTTAGGCACAAAAAATAATTATTTCCCCCTTACATGAAACCCAGGAATCTGAATTAATAAGAGTTCTTGATTATGTTGGAGGAGAATGGAATGATATATCTTTAAAATCTTCAAACCAGTTATATTTAGTTGTTAATCAATTAGTTATTGATTTATCTGTCAAAAACTTCTGATGTTTTTTCCTACTTACTCAAAATTACACTCAGAGATGGAGGAAGAGCTACTAGAAAGAATTGAAAGAGTTTTGGCTTGCTTTTTGCAATAAGTTTTTGACTCAGACTAAAGTGATATGCTATTCTATAACCTGGTATTTCTGTAAATAATTTTGGCAGAAGCTTTTGTCTTGAACTGAAAGTAAATAATACAGAAACTTAAAGATTTTATAAAATATGTTCTTTGAAAGTATAAGAAAACAAACAGGAAAAGGAACTGTGCCATTATTTTAATAATCATTCAGTCTACAATCTTTTATCTGCTTTTCATTGAGAATTAAAATTTAAAACTCTGAAATTTAAAAATGAACGTTAAAAAATATGTCAGCATAGTGCATATGGCAACATTATGCCAATTTCTCTGTGTCATTCATCATATAGAAGTTATTTATTAAGTTATTTAAGGATTCTTTTTTTATTTAAATTTGAAAAATACAAATATTCTAGAAAGATTATAAACTGCCACATTAATACAAGATTTTATATTTACATTCTTCTGCACATTCTATATTAAGGATGAAAATGTTTACGGCTAATTTTCAAGTATTTATCTACCCACTTGTAATCATAAAATTTTCAATGTTTTTGTAACTGATATCATCCGATTATATTCTTAAAATATTCAATTCTTTTTGGTCCATCTAAATCCAAGGAACTTAATATTAATTTATTTTTGTTTTGCTTCAGATAATATATGAATATACTTTGTAGTTTTTCATTGCAAAACCTGAATCTCTAACTTCAATAAAGATACTTATCCTGAAATATTAAAAAAATATATATTTACATAACAAGGAGACCTTCAAGACAGAGTGATCGCTTTGATACATTTTTTAAAGAGGGGGCTATAAATGTTCCATTTCTTTATCTCTGCTGTATTAATGGAAACATACTTCATTAAGATGGCATCGACACTAATCGGTAATCATTTTGAAAGATATTTCCTGAAGTCGCATGCATAATTTAATTTTAAGTTATTTCTAATGTAAGCGTAAGTGAAATAAAATCAAGTGTATTTCCAAGATAGCATATATATTCATGCCATTTACAATTCCTGTTTATTGTAATTATTGAAAAGAGATTTTTAGCATAGCTGTATGAACAATTGGCTATTTATGTATTTATATAAATCCCCATTTAAAGTGTGCATTTAATCGTACTCTCGTAATTGCATGCTTTTACAGTGAATATGTGAAATGTAGCATTTAATAATGTTTCGTTTTCATTGTGTTAATATTAAGTCGCTTAAATGTTCTTGCAAACTTTCACTATTTTATGATAAAAACTATCGCAAGGAAAAGAAATTGTTTTGTAGCTATCTATTTATGGATATAAGATATCATCTGTTCTCAATTTAATCTCTTAAATTCAAATATTACCGCCTTTTATCGCGATTTATTCTGCTGACCTTGACATAGTCACTTCCCTTAGTGAGGAATTTGTGGAACTTCACCATACATCCCAATCACTTCAAAATATATCTTCTTTTCGAATCCCCTACGGTTATTAGTTTAATTTAAAAGAAATAGTTGTCATTTAAGATCAATACCGTTGAACATAAACGCATAATTCGGATTTTGCTGGATCTTTGGCAGATCCTGGACGGCATCCGCAGACGTTCATATTATTAATGTTCACTTGTTCGTGAGAATCTGTTGAAGAACGCGTACATCATGTTATCTTTCTATTGCATCTTTTATTTATTAATTGTCCTCGGTAAGTTTGTCTTTATTTGTAGGAAAGTTCGTTTCCGCTTTCTTGTTAGTGTGCAATCCTGATGCGTTGATTCGGTATTCACTAAAACATCTGTTGATGTAAACTCAGAAACTTGATTATACGACTTCAAATTGCTTTAAATCTTTATGTTCACACACTTAATTCTAAAGTAGTTTGCTTATCTTCTATTTTACTGAATTTTGGACTAAACATTTGTGACTTCGTTATGAACACCTTTATGCATTTTAATCATTGTGGCGAAATTGTTGCGGAAGTGAATGTTTACTTTTTAGCAATAAAAATATTGTACATCTGATTACTTTTATTTTTTAGCCTCATGTCAAAGATCTCCAACCATATCGTACATATCTCAAGAACAAATAAAGGATATCGGAGGAACTGTGGATCTGGAATGCTCTGTTCAGTATGCTCTTGATTACCCAGTTGCGTGGTTGAGGGTTGACGACTTAGGTATTAGTGGTGCGCTGCCTATATCTAGTGGGACCACTTTAATTATTCCAAATCATCGTTTTTCTGTGACATACGATCGATCAAGTTCTACCTACAGGCTTCAGGTGCGTTCCATTTTCAGCATAGTTGTTTGCCAAAGTATGTCTTACTTCATTAGATCTTATTAAATTGTTAAAAGTAACAGCAACTTACTCAAGGCCTTGATGGCCGTTATTATTTGCAATGTTACTTGTTTTAAAGCCTTTTTATAATAATTGTTTACTTCATAAGCTGAGTGACAACAGAACTTAATTGGTCATTTTAAAATAGCTTGCATGGACGAATTAAAAGTTTACTTTGCAGATTATGGCTCGCTTTAAAGATATTGTAGTGACCTAACTTATGAATACTTAGGGGCTAATGTATTGCATGTGCGGCTATGTAAGATTTGTTGCTGTGTAGAATTTATCAGTAGAATTATTTTAATTTCCATTAGGCATTGGATTTGTTGCCTGACATCATAGTTGAACTGCTTTCTTTTTATTTTCCTTTGTAGATCAGAGATATTCAGGAAACTGATGCTGGAATTTATTATTGTAAAATACTTATCTCCCTTATTGATGAAGTAGCTGCAAGTGTAGATCTTCTAGTTAGAAGACCTCCCATAATTGCAGCTAATTCTACAAGTTCATTAGTTGTCAGTGAGGGAGAAGATATACAGCTTGAATGTTATGCTTTTGGATACCCTTATCCTCGTATATCATGGCGCAGAGAGAATAATGCCATTCTTACTACTGGTGCTTCAATATTCAGGTATTTAATGTATATAGACAAGAGGGAACTATAATTTCATTCATGTAAAAGGCTGAAGTATTTAGTTTATTGAAGACTTTTGTCATCTGATCTGATGTAAAAATAATGTCAGTTCTTACACGCATAGCCTGTATTAGTCTTTTTGTCTCCAGTGTTTAATAATGATCTTCAGTTACAACTCCACTCTTGTTTAATGTCATAAGGTACCTAGATAAAGAGGAACACTTTAATTTTAAACAAAATGTTGAATTTAAAAAGGTTCACAGGTTAGCTTTCTTTCTTGATAGCAACCAATTCAATTGGGTAAGATATGATGTGTGGAGTTTCAGCTGCATTAATCTCATTAGTATTATTTGCTATAATTAATTATTTTATGATTTATCAAATATTATTTTGTTTACATTTTATCCAACATCATATCCTGAAATAGTTTCATTATTTTAATAGTATTCTAGTGTTAAATATAAAAATGATCTTATCCAAAAATTGAATCAAATTTATAATGAATGGAATGTTTTCTAAATCTTATTTAATGCTCAAGCACTGTCTTTTTTATTCCTGATTGCTTTTTTCTGTGCTCATACTTAACAAATTTATTGACTTGTTGTCTATATGCACTTAGATTAAGGGTGGGAAAACTAGTTGGTAGGTGTAATGACATTTGAAATTTCCCTTATGTTGAAATCTCTTTTTGGATCAGGTCCAAAAGTAGAAAGTGGATTCTCATTTTGAAGTGGCTATTTTAAATATGATCGTCATGCATACACATATGATATTATTGTTAAGAAAAAATCGTTGTTTAGTTCATAATTATTTTTACATAAAGTAATGCCATTTTGGTATCTTTTATCCATTTCATCTAATAGACCCAGATACACATTAAAACTGATTGCAATAGACTGAGCATTTTAGTTCAGCTGTACCAAAAATTTTCGTTTAGTTATTATTGGATTTATAATTTGAATATACTTTTGTATTAATTAAATTTGGAAAGTATGATGGAATACTGTTTGAAAATAAGATTATTAAGATTATTAGTGTTAGAAAGAAATTACATTCCTTCTCTATTTAAGCTTGCAATATTTAAACAAGTGTTTAGCATGCACTCATTTACATTAATATTTAGAAATTTTTGAAATTTGTAATTATCTTGTGGATAGAACATGGATATGTATTTTACTTACACAGTGGAAACATCCTGTAATTTGTGGCATTTGTCAATGTTGGGTTCTAGTATAATATGCAGAAACAAGATTTTTACCATTACTTTCATTTAATGGTATTTTTTCATTGATGTATATTTTTCTAATAGACCCGTAATATTGTGTGTATCGTAATCATAATTTTATTTTAACTTTGCTTTAGTGGAGGTAATATATCTCTGATCTCTTTTCCAAAAATTTCAGGGGAAATTTTCTGAATGTAACAAATGTGCAGAAAGAGGACCGTGGCACTTACTACTGTGTGGCTGAAAATGGTGTAGGAAAAGGAGCTCGTCGTAATATTGCAGTTGAAGTAGAATTTAAGCCTGTTATCACTGTACCAAGACCTCGATTGGGTCAAGCCCTTCAGTATGACATGGACCTCGAGTGCCACATTGTGGCCTATCCACCTCCTGCTATTGTTTGGATTAAAGATGGAATGACTATATCAAACAATCAGCACTATAGGTCAGTTCAGATCTTCTCCATTATCATTTCACAAGAAGTAATTATTTATTGATAAGTAAAAAAACTTACTGGAATTTATCATTCAACAAACTAAAGTGTGATTGCTACTTGATTTTACTATTTAGAGTCATTTACATAGAAAGTATTGGCAGTGGAAAACATTGGAAACTTGTTACATGTGGGCTCCCACCAGGAATCTAACCAGGGACACCTTTCACCAAAGTCAAAGACACTGCCCACCTAGCTATTGGGGAACCCTTTAACTTTTATCATGTATTGTGTTATACTTGATTGCCTCCAGTCATTAAACAATCAATGAGCTGGATTTCATTATTACAGCCAAAATAAAATTTATTCTTATTATCCTTATCACAATATCAGCCTGAAAGCTATTTTACCTTACAGGAAACTCATCATAATGATACCTCATTTATTATGGTTTCACATAATCTGTTGGTGCATTTCAATATCAAACTTTTCTGTGTTAGGCATTACTGTATGCTGTTACTCTATTTATTCCTTCTCCAAAGATGAGACCATGATTAAAAAATCCTAATGTTGACATTTAATAAGCCAGTTTGTTAAGTGTAAATATGTTTTTTATTTTCTAGCATCTCAATATTTGCTACTGCTGATGAGTACACTGACACCACACTGCGTGTCATCACTATAGAAAAAAGACAGTTTGGACAATACACTTGCAAAGCAACAAACAGATTGGGCTCTGCAGAAGCTCAAGTTGAGCTGTTTGGTAAGTTAAGCTATCATGTTTCATGATCACGGTGAAGAGAGAAGGCAGTGATCCAATTAACCACCCTCTGATCCATACCAAGAGCCTGCAATTTCTTCATTTGCACTTGATGGGGAGCCACATCGAAAGCTTACGGTATTAATAATCCTTCTGCTTCTTTGCATTTGTCATAGCAAGGCTGTTCAACCCTTGTCCCTTTAACCAATTAATTGTGGCACAATGATTACCAGATGTACTTGTGTTTAGGTCTGCCTCCTGAGTTTTTCTAAAATGTTCCATGTTTTAAATATCTTGTGTATACAATAACCATTGGAATTCCATGATTACTAAAAACTGCTAAGAATATTCCATTGGGTTACTGCTAATTATAAATTGTAAACTTTTTCGAATGCATATTTTGAATTAACAAGGGCTCTAGAGATATATTTTCGCAATTTTAATATTCTGATTTGAATCTTCTTTGTTGAGATATTTGAAATTATCTAAATTTCCTCTGATATAGATGGCATTATGGCAATATTTTTGTGAACTTCAGATATTAGGTAGTTGGTAAGATTTTATATCTATTCCCTATATGTAGAACATTTCCTTCTGGCAATCTATTTGTCACTAAATCCCAATAAGACAATTCACTATATATTGTTAGTGTATAGGCCAGCTGGAAACTGTTTTATTTGCAAATTTGTATTTAAAGGTCAACCTAAACATGATTATAAATGGTGTTTCTTTCTTGAAAGTTCAACACAATATTTTAACCTATTTTTCAATGACAAAATTTATAATCAAATTTTGAATATATAATATAATCAGTATAGTTTAATAAGTTAAATTCTGCACTTATTAAATATCATAGTAAAGAGATAAGTAATTACTTTTGATAAATTTTTATATTTATCAAAGCAGCAAAATATTTCATCGATGCCAAGGAAATTCTTTGTAGAAAATTGTGTGCCACAATGAAGGTTAAAGTTTTGAGATCCCTGGATGATAGTATCTATAATAATCTGTTTAAAACCTAATAGCAGAAATGTACAGAGCATTTTTCTAAACTCAATTAGAAAATTTGAGAGGTAATAATTTTTTAAGAATAATTTGCATGTCATCCATTTGTTTTTTCCTTAACTCATTACCAATTGACATTTGCTTGCCTTGGTTATCAATTTTTTATTGCCATTTGTTTTCTCTGCTTAAATATTGGCTCAATAAGGTCTATTTTTATAAATCATTTACGTCTTTGGACAAGGAATTTATTGCTTGTTTTTGTGTCTTATAACCAGTCTTGAAAGATGAGGTTCCCTAACCACTGCACTTTTCTTAATAGTAATTTGTAGACAACTGTTTTTAATCACTTATTAACTGTACAATACTAATAATGTTAATATCACAATCACACATCCACTTTTATACAATTTCTTCATATGCACCAGAATGGGAATGATATAGTGGTGGTTCTTTGTTGATAACTAGTATTTTACACAATCTACTGTATATTACTTTGACCTGTTTCTCTATAATTCATTTTCTTTTAAGATAACAAATCTTTGAAAACTTGATTATCCTATCAAATTAAAATGTTTTATCGTAAAAAAGGTTAAAAACTTAGTTCTATCTTAATAATACAGTTTCTGTGCCTGTTGATTCAAGAAAGGAATAGTAAATTTGTAAATCTTCCAAAATTTTATTTTTATCACAGATTTCAGTGGTCTAGTCTTTTCTGCTCATTGATTTAGAAGAATATTATGATCCACTTATTGACAAATTTATCAAGCTAAGGCAAATAAATCAGTAATGATTGAATAATGATAGTAAAATAAGTAATTTTTCCTCTGTGTCATGAGTAATGTAGTTTTCACCAAACAGAATGATTTATTTTTAAAATTACAGAGTCAATCATCCCAGTGTGTCCACCAGCATGTGACCAAACTCAATATGGAGGAGCAGCATGTATTCACTCCAATGTACTTCTACTGCTCATTGCCTTATCATTCTTCCTTCACAGGTATGTATAAATAAAATTAATTCCTGGAGGATTATAAGTATCAAATTATAGAAATTTTGTTTTTTTCCCTCTTTTTGTTTCCATTTCACAAAAATGTTTTGACCATTATCAGTCATTATAAAAATTAATTTCCTCCACACATCTATCATTCAAATTCAGTTTTAAATCTAAAAAAAAATTAGATAAAATATGTCAATTTCCACAAACTTCACAACTTTAAAATTGCCTTTGTCTAGGCTACAGGTGCTATTATTGAAGCAAATTGTTTTTACTTTCCATCACTATCATTAGATACATCTAGGATAAGCTTTGTAAGGAATAAGCAGTGATAATTAGCATTAACAACACTTTGTCTGCATTTATTTTGTTTTCCCATCATAACACCTAAACATTCCAATATCACTCTTTATTTGTAATTAATGCCCTCAATATCAGGATTTACTACATTATCAGTAGCTATTAATATGATCATACTGAACTAGATTTTGCTCGATAAGAAGTAATGAGCAATATCATAGAAATTGCAACTTAGCAAATTATGAGATTGTTTCTACATTTCATTCAGTAAGAGAAGTATAATTTTTTATACTATATACTCCTTAGGCGCTAAATTAGTTCATATCGATGAATTCTTATACTGCAGTTTTGCTCAGTTATTCTTATCAATTCTTTATCTTAAATATTAAGTAATATTAAACTGCAATCATTGGATGTATAATAACTTTGAAAAAGCCTGTTTGTATTATGAAAGTTTACTCATTCTCTGTAGAAATCTGATTTTGTGATGCCTAATTTTTATTTTATTATTTCAGATATTAAATGAAGTGAATGTATAATGTTTTGAAGAGAAAGAGCAAAGCAGATGCAGCAAAGTCTCAACTTAAGCTATTTTTAGGCAGATTCATTATAGGTATTATTTTCTGCTTAGATTATTTATTCTTTTGTCTTTGGAAGACATTAACTCCTTGAAAAGGTTTCAAAAGGTGCTCATATATCAATTTCCAAATCTCAAATTGAAGAGGAAGGAGGAATTAAATTCCCTTTTGGTATGTCTTGAATAAAGATGCACAAAAAATATTTATCATCAATAGATAATTTTTATGAAGTTATAATACAAATTTTGTGATTACTCTCTAAGATCTTATAACTGTCTTTAGAAAGTATATTGAAGATATTAAGCTGAGAGCATTGATAATTATTTTATTCTGCTGAAATGGATATTTAAGAATATACTTAATAGAAAGTTTTTTAAGTTTTTAAATTTTGTTATTTTTTAGTTTTGCATGTGATGCAAACTTGGCTGTAAATCTTGAGGTTACTTATTAGCAATAAGATCAGCAATAATTTATTAGCTGATATTAATGTCAAACATTTTTATTAGCTAAAGTCTTATATTATCCAAATGTTCCATTTTATTAATGTTTGGATAGACTTTTGTTTCTGAAACATTTCTTCTCTGCAACCAAGCAATTATTGCCTTAAAATATCACATCTGAAAATTCTTATAAGATGAAATAGATCATTTTGGATATTTGCCCAAATATGAAGTCTTTGATATTGATTCACTAGGCATCAGTTGCTATGAAAAGACAAATCAAAATTTATTTTTTATCCTAATTGTTTTATTGGAAGTTCGTTCCAGACCCTGATCAGTATGGCTAATGAATGGCAGAATTATGTTTTTATCCTTGTTCACTTATAGCCTGTGATGGGTAATTTAGAATTACCCACGTCAAAATACTTTTCAATAGAAAAGGAATTCCATTGATATTACAAATTAATTACTAAAATTAACCCTAAAAATCTTTAGTTCTTATGGATAAGGGGTTTGTAGTATTTAATTATGGAAGGTAAATTAATAATATATATACATTTTACTCCTAAATATTTGAAGAGGACAAAAAATTATACTAACATTATTAGCTATAAATACCATTGTTGAAATATAAGTATCTTTTGAATTTCAAATTTCTTGGATTAGAATAGATTTGAATTTCTGATATTTGCTGACCACAACTTCATCACTTAAAGTGCCAGCATGGGAAGCAAGGTAATTGATGTAAGATACATGAAATAGGGTATTGCTGCAGCCAACTCCCAATAAATAATGTTCTGTAATACATTCAGTGATTCCAGTAATGATGATAAATGATCTTTTTCCTTCAAAGTCGTATCAATCCAATGCAAAACTTGACCTTTCAAAAACAGCTTCATATGGAGCTTTGTGGGCTATATTTGGGGACACCTGCTTATGTGGATGCCTTTTCATATATTACTCATGTAATGGACCTGATGTAGATAGTTTTTAAGGGAGGCTACCTCCACATGGTGCATTAATCAAAAAGTTATCATTAATTTAACATCAGAAAGTTGTACAAGTACATATGACTAATTTATATAAATTGAAATAGAATATCTAATATATAGAGTTGTACATACAAATGAGTGATGCTATCAACTATTCAGTGTTTTTTAGGTCCACCAACAATATTGCCAAAAGAAAGTGGAAAAATAAATAACTGTTCATAAAAAAGCAAATAATTGTTTGAGGTTTTAATTATTAAATGTGAATTATTAGACTGTGATAAAATTAAGCCAAAATTTGAGATGACCGAGTTTTAAGAGGAATATAATCAAGGAAGCAAGTTTGCAATTATTGTAATGCTACCAAAGTCTTTCCACAAATGTTTGTATGTAAAAAGATAATGTTAACAATAAAGATAAAAGCCAAGAAGGAAATGTTGCAAATTGGATATGCAGCATCACTCATTCATAGTTGTTTGATGTCTGGAAAATTGCTTGCAAAATCATGTGCTGCATGTGAGTATACCGTCCATTCCTATCTGATGGAACTAATATTTTTATGCTAGAGTCAAGTTATTAGCTAAAAATTTTGGTCAAAATATATGTGCAAGCCCAATGAATTTCCAAAACTTTTAAATATTAGGTATTTAATGTAATTAGAGTTATAAATTCTGGTTTTAACATTTAATGGTTAAAGTAAAAGAAATTTTCAGAAAATCTGTTAAATTAAGCCTTCCAGATACATTCACAATATATAAATGTTTTATTTGTTAACAGCTCTTATTTTGTAATTTATTCATTTTAAATGGGTAAAAGCTGAAACTTTTACCTTTCATTTGTCTTGTAAAAGTCCTCTCAATTATTAGATTGTTTTACAGTCTTCAATTTCTGTGATATTATTCTCTTGGTATTCAATGAGGCAAAATAGTAAATGTGCTGGTAAAATCTATGTAGGTGATCAAATTGTATACGGTAAATTGTACACCTTATAAAGGTGTTACATGGAATTTTGTTTCTAACAAAAATTCTTCTATAAATTCTTAAATCCTTCCCTGTGGGGTTTCCTTATTCTCTCTTAGCTTTGCTTTATCCATCACTATTAATGACAATTTTTGGGAGTTGACTGGCATTTGTTTTTAACATTCAGAATAGTATTTGTGCTTGATTCCAGTTTCATATATTTTTAGATACAAATTTTTTTGCTCTCTGCTGGTTCATTCCGTTTTTAATGAAATATATTATTTGGGAGTTCTGTAATATTATGATATGGATATTATATAAATATAAGCTGTATTATCCACATTTATATAAATATGAAAGATTTATACTTGTTTCAGTTTTAACAAAAATCTGAAGTTGATAATTTCTTCATTAAAATAAATTATCAAAGTTTTATTTAAAGACCCTCAAGTGATTATAGTATTGAGGATTGGTTAATCAGTATTGTAATTTTGTTTAATGTTTTTGCTGTTTATTCTTTAATGATGTTGATGATAAGAATGGAGAAGTTTATTTTTCTTTAAGTTTTGAAGAATCTATATTGGTATCATTGTGTTTATATAATATTGCCTTTATATATCTAGCAGTATTAAATCTGCACTTGTGTTAAAGACAGTTACTGTCAGTTTGGAGGGTTATGAAGTTATGATATTAATCATTATATTTTATACTATTCTGAATAAAGTATTTTAATACTGCTTAAGTATTTATACATGTAAACAATCAAGGACCTTTGTTTGTACTAAAAAATTTCACCTAAGAAGGTCATTTGCACATACTTCTAAAATGTATTAAGATTGGAATTTGATAATATGATTAATGTTTGTCTGAATTTTTACAATTATGTCAATATTTTTGATACCAGAACCAACTGAATGTAAGGAATTTGACACCTTTGTTTTAATACTTTCTGAATTTTGTATCCTGCACTGTAAAACTTGTAGAGTTTTGATTTTATTGCTAGTAATATTATTTGATATTCAATTCCATATTAAGCTCTTTTATGTAGCTAATGGATAACATATGCCAGCAGAGTGGTGAGAGATACTTAGGGATATATTCTGTTGTTCTGGCTTTATATTGAAATACCATGGATAAAATCAAATAATAAAATTATTAGCAAAAAGGTTTTATCTCTTATTTTTCTATTATTTTTATCTATAAGTACCTTATAATTCAGACATATATATGCTCCATAATTTTCAATCAATTTTATTAAGATGATGTTTATCCATCATCTGAGATGATGACCATTATCACTTACCAAAACTTGTTATTAAGCTATAGGTCAGGGTTAAACCTGTGTATGAAACTGCCAGTAGGTTTATTAACTTAAGCAAACCCATAGTCGTAAAAGGTTGGGCTGAGGTGTGCACTCAACAGGCACCGCTCATACTCTTTAATTTTACATTATGTTCTTATTGCTGTCCCTCTTAAAAAATGTTTCAACATAGAAAAGGCTACTAGTCTCTTAATAAAAAAGGCTGTTAAGAAATCTTTACCAAATATAAGAGGTGTCCAAACAAATGACTAGACAAACATAGGATTATAAGATGTAAAGTTATACCAACAAACAAATGTTTTCTGCAAAATAAATAGATTGATCACTAAGTTTTAGAAATTCCTCCATTAAATTTTAGCCATTTTTTTATAAGAAGACATCTTGGTTTTTAGTAGGCAAATTTCTAAATTACATTTTAATATCACAGCACTAATATATTAATAATTGATATGGATTGTTCTAATGCTTTTTTAGTTTCTCTTTCAATAAATATAAATAAATCTCTATTAATATGCAAACAAATCTCCAAATTGTCTTTTATATTCAGTGGAATCTACTTTTTGACAATTACTCCTTTTCTCCTTAGCTATATTTTGATTCTACTTAAAGCAAAATTTATGAAATACAAACATGTGGAAGATATTGACTTTGTTATATTTTAAATATCTCCTAACAGTTCTGTCCTTCCAGTCTTTTTGAATCACTGTTCAGTACATTACAGTTTTAGATTTTATCTTAAGCAGATTTAACATCATTACTTCATAAAAATAAAGCATGAGTTACATAAAAAGTGACTGAAAATAACTATTAATGGCACATCTTTGGCACATAAAAATTCATTCAAAGATTTCATTGTATTTGTTTTATAATACAAACTCCAATTCTGTGTTCATTGTACACATTTTAAACTCATATCTCCTGCATACTTATCAAGATTCTTCAAGATTTCTCATAAGTCTTCATGGTTATTTTCCTCTGCCCTACCAGGCTAATTTTTTTTTGTTTTTGTTTGTAGTATTCTGCTCAGGATGGTATTTTTGTTGTTTCTATGCATTAGCATTGGATACAAAGGATGTTTAAGTTATCATGATTATACTTGTTTAAGGATCTTAAGATTTGCAACAAGTTGTAAATCCAAAGACTAGTTCAGATTCTTGATGCTCCCACTTTTAGTTTCCAAGAGCTTCAAGGGGAAGAGGTATATTTTGTTGAACACGTTTTCAGATAAAAGTAATGTACATCTGTGAATACTTCCCTTTATAACTGGTTACAATTTACTTGTTAATCTTCTATAATAGAAAACTTTGGTAGATTATTCCATTTTATATTCTATATTATGCTGCCTGAAAAATATTGTTTCATAATATAACGTTATCTACATTCTCTTGGTTCCCCTAGTTACTGAAAATAGGAAATGCCCATTAAAGGATATTACTCTCAGCTGCCGTTTTGTTAATAACTTTAATAAATAAATTAAAATTTCATTATTCATAGAATGAAGGCTTTTACTGGGATTTCTGTAGTTGATTGCTTCTATGATCCTCTGCATGAAGAACATAAGAAGCCTTGTGCAACTTAGATGAAGCCTGGGGTTTTAATACATGAATTGAAAAAGCTACTTTTGTTGAAGGGGCTAGCTGAAAACCTTGTAAGTTTTTCTCATGCTTTGGGAAAAGCAATAGACATTGAATTAGCTTAAGCTTGTTTAGTCTAAACCAGAGGTGAGGAACTTTTTTCCATCAGAAGGCCACGTTAGCATATGGTCTCATAAGAAAGGCTGCATACGAAAGCATCAGGCCACTTTTCTAGTGTGTTGCCTACATTCATATATTTAAACATCAATATCTTATTTGAGATAATGAATTAATTCATTGAGTTTACTGAAAATATTACTATAGTTGGTACATAAAGGGAACATATACTAAATAAATTCAGTGCTATCAGTGGGATGATTATAAGAGCACTGTAAAATAAAACAAGGAAAGAAACAGTTAAGATTTTATAAAACCATTGCTATACCAACACTTACTCACAGAAGTGAAACATGGGCAAGAAAGAAAGTAGATTCTTAAGTAAAGTGAAAGGCAGTAGAATAACAGATCATATAAGAAATGAAGACATAATAACTGAACTAAAAATATTTAACCTAAATGAAAAATACAGAAAAGTAGGGGCAAATGGAAAGAGCACATAACTAGAATGGACAAAGAAAGATTACCATTACAAGCCCTAACCTATATATACACAGGGAAAAGGAGTGTAGGAAGATATGGGTGCCATAACAGGCAGATAATGCCTAATACATGAAGTGATGAAGAAGAACTGAAGGAGATTCCACTTTTTCTTTCACTTGATGTCATTAGCAAGATTAGAAAAAGAATTATGTAAATAGGAGCATTTGTTTCAGGAAGTGAATATAGGCTCTTATGGATGCCCAAAATGGCCACAGGTTCCCTACCTCTGGGTTAAACTATTATTAAACCTCTGAGTTAAATCCTTCCCCATCATTTTCCCCAATCCATAGTCCAACACCATGTTCCAACTTCCTTGAAGCATCTCTAAGACCATCCTTATATGGGTCATTCCACGCCAAATCGAACAAAAAAAAAACATGATCCATATTGTAATTTTCTACAGGCCACTCTGTTTCTTGACCTTCACTTCTCCCCAGCCTGAAGCATTATTCCCAATTCTGTTTTTTCCATTAAAAAAGGAATGCTGACCAGTATTCCATCTCCATTTCCTCTTCTCCAAACCATTTGGGTTTTAACAAACAAAACCTGTGATCACATTTGTACTCCTGCCAAACCCACTTGCTTCTCAAGACCCACAGTCACACCCCTGCTCTTGCTGTTGCAAACCTGCAGTGGCTACAACTGTGGCTGGACTGTATGTCCAGTGTGCAAGAACATTCTCTTCACAAGTGGAAATTTTGCTAAACGCAATAAAAATATGATTTTCATCAAACTTTGACTTTCAGCAACTTAAATCTTCTTTGCATCATGATATAGAAAAGCTGTTTCTTCAACTTTCATTATTGTTTGCTGTTTAATTAAGAAGTTGTCTACTCCAGACTATGATACCATTGTAATGTCTTTTTTCAATTTGAATTTTTTTAGTTGGATAAAAAACTATTTGTAACTCTGTTACATACAGAGTTCTATTAATCATTATCATTTTTATGTATCTCTTCACCGAGTTGTAACTACATCATCAATTTATAAATAAATTTCTCCTTTCCATAGCAATTCTTCTATGAAAATATCCCTCGGGAGCAAATTTCTTTTTTACTGCTAATTAAATCAAATTTGTTTGTCAGGACTTCATAAATACCTTTCTTTGCTCAGATGAAGCACTTACCCTTTTTACTATGGTTGAGTTATCAAATCTTTCTGTTTCCATATTCTGCAGATATAAATGATTATTATATATATGTATAATTACCATAGAATAAATTGCCAATTTTAACAACGAACAGAAATACTGTGTATATTATATTAAGTAAGTGGAATTACACATAGTTTAATACAGAATTGGAATCAGGACATCAAACTGGAACCAAACGAACACTGAAAAAATAATTGTTAAGATTGCTATAGTGAAAACTGAACTCAATTGAAAAAATTCTTCAACCTAAAGCAAAACTATTGTTTATTCCATTCCAACTTTCAGTTTCCTGCTATGCACATTTTAATGTGATTGGAGGAAAGTTTATCAAACATATTTAACTTGCAACTAAGTTTCATTTTATTCTTAAATATTGTGGTAACTAATGTAAATGATGAAAGCTAACAATAATAAAACAAACTTTTAGAAGAATATAGTACAAAAATTTGGTTTTCTTGTTGAACTATAGTGAAGACTGGAATAAAAGTATTAAATTTTGATGCCCTGGAAATAATATGATGTTTGAATTATGGACTGAAAGCCTTGCAATTTACATAAATTGCAAGGCTAGATGATAGGTGATTGCTTTCTTTTGTGTATCGCACTCTCTTAGAGTCAACATGTATCATTACTTACAATCAAAGAAGTGAATCAAGAAAGAAGATATTTATAATATCATCTTATTTATCACTGAAACAGTTAATGATACCTATAACAAATCATCATATTGTTTTAGACCAGTGATTCCCAAAGTGCACAATACCACCACTGGAATGATCTAGGTGAGCTTTTGATGCAAAAGAGTTTTATTTCATCACCTATTATATTTATTTCAATTGAATTTTATTGGGTTCTAGAGAGCAATTAAATTTCCATTTAGTTATTTATTTTATGCCCTTATCAATGTAGTGGATTGGGTTGCAAATGCAAAAACATTTGCAACCCATTCCTAAGTTGCATATTTTTAGGTCACTGCTGGGGACAGTTGTTTGTATTGCATGTAATCAAGGAGGAGGTAGCGCAAAAAAGTTATGGAAACACTGGTCTAGACAACATCATCTACTTGGAAGAGAGCTTGAGAATTATACCTTTGCTGCATGTAAGATTTCAGTGCAATTATACCTTTTAACAAATGTAATCATCATTCAGATATAAAAATTTGTAAATGTTTGTTAAAATTCAATCATAACTGTAAGTACTACTTAATACAAATGATTTATTTATCCTAAACATCATTATCTGGGGTATAACTTAATTTAGAAAAGATTTTCAAAAATTTTAAAACTAAGCTCTATATTATGTATTTGTCTTTATTCTCAGTGGTAAACCCTGAGAATAAAGACAAATTCCATTAGAAAACCTAGAATAACATTCTTAGATTAATCTTAATTAATTAATTAAGGAATACTACATGTTAAAATTTTTAAATTTGTAGAGTAAGACTTATTGTGTGAGTACTCTACTGAATTTATCAAAATAATTTTATTTTAAAGGTCTGAATTTCCAACAGTTATAGGAAACATGAGCATACATTTTAATCACAGATTTTATTAAAAGTATATGTTTGATAAATCAATTTCTGAAGAAAACATTTACTGTTAGTCAAAATTGTGATTTGCAGCAACATTATTACATTTTCATAGTAATGTGAAAAAGCATACTCTAAGTGAAGGTTGATGCAATTCCCTACTTTTCTCTCGCAGTAATTTTTGTAGGAGATAATATTTCAAAGCATTTTGGTAGGAATTAGCAATCTTTGAGAAGAAAGTAAATGGTTGGTGATAAATTCCATGTAAAATTAATATGACCAGACGTAGCTGAAGAAAATGAGATTATAAAATAATTGAATCTGTTATGATTCTCTATATAAGTTAACTATTTTGTATTAAGAGATTCCCAGATAGCCAAATGGGCAGTGCGTTCAAATTTGATGAAAGTTGAGTTCAATTTCTTGCAGCCCATAATTGCAAAATGACCTTGGCTATTGAAGAACTTTTGACAATGCTATTATGTATTGAACAAACACTATTTTCTATTTGATACAGGTTAAACTACTGAAAAGGCAAAGCGATTCAATATGAAGTTAATAAACATAGGCATGATAAATAAATGCTGTTGACACGATTTGTAATGAGAAATAAGAGAAAATGCACATAAGAATAAAAATTTAGATGAGATCTCTCATTTTCAGAACCATAATAAATAAATTCAATAAAGCAGAGATGTGATTACTGTTTTTTTATATATTGAATTTTTCTACATTTCTGAAGTCATGTTGATAACTTATTGTCGTCTGCTGGACTGAAGAGAAACTGTTATTAGATTAACATATTTTTAATGATGAATAGTGGTAATAAAATGTTTTAATTTAAAAAAAATATAACTTGAGTCAACCTAACATACTCCTGAAAGTATTATTTGAATGATATGTAATGTTCTACAAGTTAAACATGTTGAAAATATATCAAAATTTTTTCTTCATTTTCTGTGATTCTGAAGCACTGAAGATAATGGGGAAAGACATAATTAAGTATAAAACTAATTTATTTTAACAATAAAGCCTCAAAAACAAAAAGAAAAACATTATTTCATCTCCGATTCAATGCCATGTTAACTGAATAATTAATGCTTATCAAATGAATTATTCCACAAGTAAGGTTTAGAAAACATTAATACCCTGCATGCAAGGAAAGAGATTTTAAGTCTGGCACTCTGATGGATGATGGATATAAATTTGATTTTTAATTAATAGCGATGCTATGAAAGAGTCAGAAGACATGGAGACATTTTACTTCAATAATTTTTATCACTTAAAATTCTAAAACAAAGACGTTACAACTTATAACTACAATCGAGCAAATCTTTCAGAGAAGAATATGGAATTTAAGAGGATATTCCTTTTAAGTATGAACCAATAGCCAATCTCTATAAGGAAGTTGCTTGTTTATGAAACTATTTTCACTACTACCTTGCAATTCTGATAACTCTAACTCTTCTTGTTATGAACATAGAAAGAAAAACTCCGTAAACCTCCACAGATGATCATCTGTGGAAGTTTACGGAGTTTTTCTTTCTATGTTCAGAATGTCCTTCCACGAAGTTCGGCCTAGTACCATTGAGTTTCTTCTTGTTATAATAGTAGTACTGTACTTCAACATCTGAGGTCATTTTGCATGTATGGCCCTCTAATAGAAATTAATCCAAAAACCTCATTCCCCAAAGACAAGCACACTTCTGGACTTAATACCTGAACCCCAACACTTTCTGTTTGAACCCAAAATAATTCTAAACTAAATTCTAAACAGTGAACAATCAAGGATCCAAATGCTTTCCTATGAAATAAACTACACACTTTATTTTGGATCTCAATAAGACCATTCTATCCTGAATTTCCCTACCATTATAGTGCCAAATTATTGTAAACTATCTATGTATTTATATTTAAAAAACAACTCCTTTGCCCATTCAGTAAAAAGTCATTTCATATAATTATCATTGGGAATAGGAATAATGAATGAGCAGTATAAATTAGCTTAGTCTATTTATTCCATTGCTACTAAAACACATCTTGGGATTCGGAAAATTTCTTTACAATTAACAGTACTCCTGTCAATTTAGAAGACAACTCAGTCACAGATCCTGGTTGATCAAGGAGGATGGCAAAGGCCCCCTTTTGCCCAGGATCTGACAAAGAGCATAAATTAAAGTTAAATTATGAATTTTTTACGATCACGATACATCTACGACATTTCTCACGGCTAAGGGAAATTTCAAGAGTTAAATGAAAGTGAGTTCATAAAGAAACTTAATAATAAAACGCCCACCCCTTTTGGCTAGTTATCCTCCAAAGGCAATTTCTTCTTCCCCCCTTGGAAGTTTTTAGATCCGCCCCTGTCACGTCACAGATCAATGCATTAATCCACAACTTGCAAGGGAATCACTTTTTATCTACGGTTATCTGCTATGTCACCACTTCACCACAACGTTATAATACAGTTGATTAAAACGGTCACGCAACTGCAACTCGGGCTGAATCACGCGTAACACTGCTTAGAAAACCAGCATTTAGAAAAAATATCTACCCACGTAAAATCAGCGCACGTTCACCAAGAAAAAGTACCGAACATAATAGAAGAATAATTATATCTAACGTAATTACGATGCTTCTGTTCTCCATCAATCTCTACGCTAGTCTTTTGACAGCAGAGACAACCAAACCGGAAATGGGTCTTTTTAACCTTGCAAGGACATCTAGAAATACGACATTCATGAATTATCTCAGGAATTTTGTATTATATTTTCAAAACCTTAAGTTTTAATTATCCAGTCTTAGCTCCGGAAACTCTTCAGACATTGAATTAAACTAATATCGACTTTAATTAATGTAGAGGATTTACTTTTTCCATTCCCAGTGCAACATGATTTGTAACTAAGCAATCAAAATGTTTTTGTAATGTTTCCCTTCACTTTGGTTATGGCATTTGGTTTTTAACATTATACAGTTTTAATTTAATATAAGCGAATTGGACGTGGACAGAAATAAATTGGAATATAAATTTAAATTTTTTTCTCTTTGTGTTATATAACTTCCAAATCCAGATTTTAGAGCATATCCAATATAGAATTACATTTATTTTCTAAAATAATTTCTATAAAGTTTTAGCTGACGTAAGGCGCATTAGAATGAGGTTGCAGTTTGAACAGCAATGTATTTCAAGTATTCTGATACAATCGTGATTAGCCAATACTTCTTTATTATCCAAAATAAATGACTGCCAAGCCTCGTAGTTATGGACTCTTGCTTATTCAGATGCTTTAAATTTGAAGTATGTACAGTAAGTTAACTATGTAAAAATTTCATTATGATTATGAAGTTTATATAGACCACAATGGAATGACTTTTAGATTATTCAGATATATTTCAATGAGAATTCATTTTCTTGAAGGGTATACAGTGATCGCGCCGTAAGGATGGGCCCACTTAATCTTTTAACGATATTCCAACTGTAAATGCCCCTCAGTTCTACCCCCTCCCTTATTTCTGTATTCTTCGGAAGGATGGAAAACGGGGATAGTTGCATCCTTTGAGCGCGAACACTGTAGTTTAGTTTATTGTTCTGAACATTTAACACTGCTTATATTAGAAGGATAAGGAATTAAGTCATAGAGCATACCACCAAGCTGGTTTATTTATTTTCCTTCGTTTGTTCCGAAAGACATGAATCCCACTGAACTACGTACTTTCAGTACGTCTGTTTGTCCAATGGTTTGCGAAGTTCGCGGCATACTAGTGGAATTCGTAGAAAGAAATACAACTAAAATATTTTTAGGCATTCATTTTGTGTATGTTTATCAGTTATCAATAAAATTTGATGCTATATATTCTCGTCATATTTTCATCGAGTTTTAGCTTCCAAATTGTGAAGAAAACGCGCGTGCGGCATGAGGTTGGAAGGAAAACAGATAACATCAAAACGCTGTATATCCGCAGAAAATCCCTTTCCGTACGGTATAGAGAAAATCTATCTATAATTTACTTTTGTATCATCGTCAGTCGGGATGGGATTTATAATTAGACGCAATAGGTGCTAGTTGAGGGCCTCATCATTATGTTGGCCTCGGGAAGACTGCCTAGAAACTCTCAACAGCATACTTTTTCAAGTTATCATATACGCACGGTTTGTTCAAAGTTTTTTAATGTTTACTTCAAGAAAAAACTTAACATGTATATGTGGAAGAATTATTTTAATTCTAACCTACTTATTGTATATTTTACATAATTTATATATGTGTTAAATTTGTACAATGCTTGACTTACTTTCCTTACAAATTTTAACTGATATAAGTGCCACATATAATCCAACTTTTTTCCCTTGCTACAGTGAAGCAACTGAATTTTCTATGTATTTACAGGCATTTTATTATGAAATAGACTTTTTTAACTCAGATAATTCCTAATCAGGTCTCGATCTGCACTTCGGGCCTGTGATAATTCAAATCCGCCGCCATTGTCTGTGTTATTTGAGGCATATTATATTATGGTGGATAATGAAGAATGAATGCTGATTTCAGCTTGGTCACCTCTTATTAAATGCAATGAAAAGTATTATTCATATGGTCATTGCACTGCAATCATAAGGACGTTTTCGACTAATAGCATTCTGGCTCATCGAATAAAGCAAGGAAAAAGAACCTCACTCCTCATTTTCCCTATGAAGTCTTATTTCTTGAGGGATTTTTGTTGCTAGAGGTGAAGGGCGTGAGGTTCAAACCGGCCTTCATGTGTATACTCATACAGACACCTTATTACGAGGATGATTATAGATTGTTGCTTTGAAGAATCTGTGGAGAAGTATCCAAAAATACGTAATTTCATATTTTGCAGGTTTTACTTTCTTCTTCGTGGATCCGTCTCACAGGGTTGGTTTTTCCCCAATCCAGGCCAAATGTGACCAAGAGGCGGCTCGCGAGCCTCATAACTCTCCTAATAAATTTGTGTATTCATTGCCAAATTGCAATCGATTGAATGAAAAGAATCGAATGGATTGCCAAACGATCCGTATATTACAGTACCGTTCCATAAAAATCGTTTTCTTGTTTGGTTGTCACGGTAACGTCCTTCGGGAACGGCCCATATTTGCGTAAGTATAGGTTATGAATTAAACTAACTTCTTTTGACATGCTTCATATTTTATCGCTCTTTGGAACGTTTATAGGATCTAATTATTTAATAGCGCTTCGCTTTACCCAATCTTTACATAAATTTTTTATTTGCGAAACACGAGGTGTGTAACGAAGGACAACTTTTTCAATGTACGAGTATGCTAAATGAACAGGTAGCATATACGTAAAAGTAATTTTTTAAAAACTTGATAGAAGAAATTTATTATTCTTATTCGCTTAAGTATGTTGAATTATAGAAAATTGAATGTTATGTTTTTATTCTGTATTAAATTAAATGTTTTTCTTGTCTCGAATATTTAGAAAGGAAATCATTTAACCTCTAATTTTCACCGACCACTTTTAGAAATAGAAATTATATATCTGAGAAACCTTTCTGAAAGTATGTAGTTTATTGGTCTTGAATTTTACATTGGGTGCTGCGGACCCCCGCTTGAGAGATTCTTACGATTTACGCTTACGTGTTATCTTTGGCATCCTTTTTTCGGGTTCAAGAAATTCAAGTTTTCGGTTAGTTCAGTTTTTACGCCGCCAGAAATAACGTTTTTATTCAGTGTCGGTTTTTGGTTCCGTTCCGGTTCGATGCCCTGCTTATAAACTGATACCTCTTATTTAGAAGTTTAATTTTATTTTTTTAACGTGCAACTGGTGTAAAATGATGTTCAATAATGGGTTTAAGAAAATTTTTAAAGAGAAAAAATGTAACTTACAGGAACACTTTTAAGAAAGAGGAACTTGAGGGGATCTTTTTTGGAACACGTTGTTGATAAATTCTACTAAGACAATAATGCTCAAAAAGGCCTGACTATCCCTTGTCTTTACCATGATCTTACAGTGCTAACATAAAAATTATAAAATCTATAGTAACAGCCGTTACTTTGTGGAAATCCATTACCGACAAATGAAACACTTTCTATGAAATAAAAACTATACTCGCTAAGCGGATTATCCGACGATTCAACGGAATGGGACCTTTCTCACGCCAGAGTATTTCAACCGGTTATTCTTTAATATTTTATACATGCCATGCGTATGTGCGGATGTGTGCGCTAGGGCATCAAACCGAAATGTATTTCCTTCCGGTTTTCTATCCGGTTCCAAGAAAGAATGAAATTTGGGTTCATTTCCCGTTTCGGTCCCTCAACCAAAGTCGAACCGATTCCAACAGAATATATTTCCTCCTAAAATTTTAATATTATATCCTTCTGAAAGTTTTTAAAAATTATTTACAGCTGTTTCATTTACATAAAATTACACCAAGTTTTATACAAAATAAATAATATAATAGTAATTTTTTGGGTAAGACATAGCAAAAAGTAATTGCAAGTAAACCTCCAATTGCACCCAAAAATTATGTGCATTGTTGGACCGAAACCGAAAAACGGAAGCTAATAAATAACGGTCTTCGGTTTCGGGCACAAGAATGACAATTTTTTCGGTTTTTAAGTTTTTTGGTTCACGGTCGGTTTTTGCCCCGGCAAAAATAATGGTAATTCTCGGTTTCGATTCTATTCCGGTTCGATACACTGGTAACTGTACCGTGTCGTTCACGGAAAAATTTAACGTCATCTCCCAAATTCGTGCGTTCGTTTTATCTGTTATTATAATCTCCGTCATTTAGCGACCCGAAGTACCAGGCGATACCAGGGAGGAGAGCAAGACCATTTTTAAAAGCATAATTTCGTTCTGACGGAGTAAAAGTAAAGTAAAATGTTTCACGTGGGCGTGTCGGGGAGGAGGGGCGAGGAGCGGCGTGGGAGGGGCGCTTATTGATCTGCCTTTACGTGAGTTGCCGGCGCCCCATCACGCCAACCAAAGGCGTGCCAGTCCGTCTGGCGCCCTCCCAAAGAGCGGTCTAGCACGCTGTTACGCGCCCTCTGACGTCACCAACCATCGCCACCCCCACGTTGCGTAACCAAAAGGGGGGTTGACGAGAAGAAAGAATCGATAAGGCGGCGCCCCTCGAGGGATCGATATACGGAGTCGATACATCGAACGACTCCACCCGTTAGAGTTAATCCGCCGGGACGGGTTCGTAAGAAAGCACCCTTGGTGGAGAGCACGTTTCCGTGAAAGGGTCGCGAGGAATAAAATTGTGGCGTTGACATCCACGTTGGGGAGAGGTCTCCCGCAGAGACTTCCCCTCCGTTGAGCTCATGATCGGTCCGGAGCCGCTCCAGTCGGACGTCCGTCGGCCCCCCGAATCGCTGCTGCGCGCCTTTCAGGAAGACGCCAGCATGACCGCCGATCCCGACGACATCCACGCCAAGGCGTACCAGTTGTGTCGCGAATATCTGCACGGCGCCTGGAAGAAGATCTCCCCCGAAGAGTTGATCGTGAGGAAAGTGAGGTGAGGACGGTGGCCGTGCAAAGACAGACGGCACGTGTGAAGGATCCGACACAACTTTCGCACGTGCCGTCTGTCTCGGCGCGGTCACTCGGGTGCCGCTCTTAGTCCGTGACCGTGCTTTCACACCTGTCCGTTCACAACGCAGCCGCGATATCTCGTGCGACGCAGATGACGTAAGAGAGGGATGACGTATGACAGCCTCCGTGCGACCAATTAACCCAGTGATTATATCTCGGGATTACCTTGTGGTTCCGACATTCGGATCGGATTTACCATTTGGGGAACCTAGGCAGTTCCTGCTGCCATATCTTAACGAATAGAAACGAAATGTTTTTCATTTGCCTTTTGGTACAGGATTTAGAAAATGCATCTTTAATTTATTTTCGTCTCCTGTTCGTGGCTGTGATAATATGACTGTGAGATATAAGAGTGATAGGTGTGAGGTGTGGAATATGCTGAGGAATCAGGGCATCGAACCGAAACCGAACGGAATAAAGCATTATTTTAGCCGAAATGAAAATCGAATACGAACCGATAAAACTGAAATCCGAACCGAAAGCACTTTATTTTCTAGCTCCGATTTTTGGCTCCCAGGTATACACATTTTACTTTACTGTAATTGGAGAAAGGTTTATTAAACACGTGTTACTACCAGTTGAAACTAACTATTAATATGTTTTATTCAAAATTTAGAGCAAGGGAGATTAAGCTGATAAAAACAAAATATTTCATTAATATAATAAAGAAGGAAGAATATAATATTACGAATGTCGGGGAGAAAGGAAAAGGCTTGAACCGGTTTGAAAGCAGGAGCGAAACCGGAACTGAATCGAAATTTGGTTTTCTCGTTGAACCGGAGCGAAATATTACGGTTCGATGCCCTGTGATCAATACCATTCATGTTAGTTACTCCTTATTGAATTAAAACTGCTAATAGTAGGGTAAATGTACCGCACTTACGTGAAAAATTTCCACTACAGAATACTAGCTCGGTACAGAAAGCAGGGGTAAACTACCTCACTCCTCATTTTCTCTAGTAAGCCTCATTCCCTTTCTAGAGCTTTGGGTAAATAATGGGGAAGCTTCAAATCGACTTCCAGTCTGATTAATGTACTGACAGACATTAATCTAATTGTAAGCTGTTAACTTCAGCGGGCCGCATTAGCTCATAGACAAGTCACAGGCCGCAGACGATGAGAGGATAATCCTCCAAAAATTGCTTGTTTTATTTTTCAAATTCAGTTATGTTTCATTTAGTATTTAGGATAGACTCCAATCAGTATTTATCTTTTTCTCAATAGCTATGAAGTTTTAGCATAGAAAATTGCATTCAACATTTAGGAATGAACAATGTATTAGGCCGCATTGCTTGGGCGGCCTGTATGTTGGAGGTGACTGCAGAGCCAAAGCAATCGCCTTTGGGCCTCAAGACAAAGGGGTGAAAATTAATCAATCATATCGACGCAGCATGAATTTAAAATTAAATTAATACCTGGAAAAATACGCCGGAATTCGAGTCCAAATATTATTTTCTTATTATTATTATTACACCAGAATCCGGTGTTACCTGGGAAGAAATAAATTTATTATGTAGATTTTTTTCTGACGCTAAAGTATACATTCCAGAGGTAGAAGTTTCTGCAAAATCCTTCGTTATTCTTCATTTTTCATAATTTAATTCATAAAATTCATAGGCTTTATGTAACATGTTCTATTTTCAGAAGCAATGAGCCATTTCCTGAATAATAGATTGGCTGTTAAGATATTTTTTGAAAAAATCTCTAGTTAATGCTTAAAATTACAATGCTTGAATATTGTATTGAATATTTATTTTTCTTGGTCTCCATATTAATTTTTACTTAAATTATACCACAATAGAGCATGTGAAACAATACACCTTTCGGATATTGTTCCTTCTCTCGATTTTGGAGATAGTCCAATAAATAACGCCTGCAACCGTCGCACGTATATGCATTTAAGATATAACATTCGAGTGTTGAGAGTTATCTTAGAATAATAATGTAAATTAATGCATAACTTTTGAAATAGCAAATTAATCTTTCGATGATAACTAGTTTATTTATAATTTTCATAGCGATATATTGTACCCATTTTTGTGAATGCATATGTGCTTGTCTGAGAATGGCTATATACAGCGAGAGTATGTAAACATTTAGATTTTCTTAGCTATTGGGCATCAGGTTCCTGTTGCTCTTCCTGTTATATTTTCATCATAGTGTAGCATCAACGATAATGTCTCAATTCTCTCCGACTTACTGTTAAAATTAAATTCTATTAAGTAATATTCCAAAGTAATGTATAAAAACTTCGCTACTTGTTTTCAATTTAAGCTGGTTGTCATTTCGTCAGCTACTTGCTTATTTTTTAAAATCAACAGGGAGAAATCGCCCCTCTTCCCTTAAGAAAGATATCTCATAAATTTTAAAATAAAGTTATATACTGTTAGCAAAAATACTAATGATATAAATATTTTATTCAGAATGCTGCCGGCCTCAATTAGTTATAGCGATTAACCGGTGTAAAGTGAGAAATTTATATTTATAATAAACTCTTTTAAGTTGATGATTTCCAATGTGATGTATCTATGTAATTCGTAGATTTGACTAAAAGACATTTACAGACAAGAATTGAGAATCAGATGCATAATTTAAAGAAAAATCCTTAGAAAATACTTTGAAACAAATTCCTTCAATTCAACTATTCCTCAGTTCTTGTTTATAATATACATTACTAAATGCTTTCAACTTTAATTTCCATTACCATACTTAATGAGAGTCCTGGATTGGTCCTGGGTCTTGGACGAATGAAATATGATGATTATCCTATTTTGAGTTAATCGCTTCAAATTAAATACAAATTGCCTATTATATTACTTCCGTAATTCCCGAAACTATTAGGAAAGATTGACTGAAATCTTTTACGTCCAACAATTAGTTTGCATTTGGAGGTGGGCGGGATACAAACTCACTGGATTTGTCAGTGTTTGCAGTTTGGTTGGATTAGTTTTTCAGTATGGATTTACAGTCATTCAGAATTGGTTTAACGTCTCGATCCATTCATGCCTAATATACTCCGGGGTCAATGTTTACTGTAGTCATTAAAACCCTTCGATTCACCTATTATTTAAATGGCGATATATGACCCTGGGCTCTTGTTTACGTGGGTCATTTAAATCCCACTCTAACCTTACTCTGACACGTGGACCAAGGCTTGCCCACCCCTGACCTAGAGTAATATTAAAGTTTGAGGGTTTACTTTCCTTAAGAATTTGAACCTTTCTCGAAATAACTTTGATTTTCGTTATACAAATATTTTATTGCATATTCAGCAATGTGAAAAGTGCCATTTATACACATTTTTGAGGAATTATGTACTATATTTGACGGCATATAAGGCACCCTCATGTCAGAAGATAGAACTTAAGGAAAACTTTAAACGGAAATGTCGAAACTTATGCTATAGTTCCGTTTACTTTTTACAATTCTCTTTTAAGATAACGTTTATTAAGTTCATATATCATCATATCAAGGTTGTTTGATATCTCGCACCAGCACCACCAATATTACAGAAAAGAGTAAAACGGTAGAGAAAGCCGAACCTTCGCATAACAGACGCTGGGCCATTTTTTAGCTATCGTTTCGAAGAAAAGGTGCCGTCAAATATGGTGCTTATTTGGTATAGAATAAGAAGTGCAACCGTCCTGGATCAGGGATTAGCAAGAATAATAAAGAACAAGTGATTAGCAATAAAAGGATTCCTCCATTTTCAGCTAGCCACTTTACATCCTTCCAGACTCTAGCTGTCCGTCCATAAATTCCCTCTTTCTCTGATTTTTCTCCTCCATTACCGCACCTTCTGCAACGTCTGCATCCAGTTTAGGTTGCACATGGGGTTGGAATCCGCGACGTGTTCATCTTCCCACGCAAATATGCAACGCATCACAAAGTGAGGAAGGGGTGTGGTCCGTCGACGGGCTCGTAAGTTGACGGGGAAAAGAACGGGATGAGCCGTCACTTCCAGAGACGCTCCTAGGGTGCTTGGCGACCCTTCCCACGTTAAATTTAAATTAAATCTTATTGTATCATCGACATTTTCATGGGAAAAGAGAGGAGAATAGCTGCTGGATGTACCGATCTCATTTAGTCATTTGGATATCACAAAAATTATGAATTCATACCTACCAAAACACAACAAAGCGATACCGATGTAAAATTTGAAATATATCATGGAACAATATACAAATTGATATCAATAAATACTGTCGCGTTTCATTTTACTCAAATAATGTTAGTTTCGAAGCAATTTATGTGATATTGCAAGCCATTTAGAGGCCAATGCCAACTTTGAGGATCCCAGTACATTAAAGGGCCGAAACACAACTTGGTTTTGGGTTCGAAATAATTTTCTTTCCAAAGTATATGCTAGAAAGTAGATCATTTTTTAAATATAACGTGGGTTATATTAAAAAAAAGGAAGCACCCTACGCTGATGCTGCCCGGCATCCAGAAGTGTAATAAGCTCCTCTAAATTTAAAAAATAATTACCTTCGAGTAGTCTCTTCGGGTGTATTTGACCCGAGTAATGATGGAATGGCGAAAACTTTATATGTCGAGCATTAGGGTACATTGAAAAAGATCATACATTTATGTCTAATCGTGAATACCATTCTGTTGTGCCGAAATTCATGACAATGTTCCATAGCTTTCTAAATACAAGATTGGATCCAGAACTTCTGCAAAAAAGGCGTGGAAAATATCATTGTTTTAAATTTCGTAAAAAGTTAAATTAAAAATATAATGACATGATTTCCTTCTGAAACCATGGCACGATAAGCAATTTTGAGTAACTGATCGAAGTGACCCGACACGACTGTTATATCAATTTGCATCCTCCGTATGGCGTATCATAGGAGGAGTGTAAACACCTAGTGAATTGTTCGCACGCCTTACACTACCCGGAAAATAGACCAAGCAACTATCCGTTGCTATTATCTCGAGAATACTCTCAGCCTTGCGAAAGTCGCGTTCACGAGTAGAAGACAGTGCGACGTGTATTTCGTCATGCAAATAACCAAGAATTCCTGGGAAGTACGTTTGTTTTCTGATCTCTTTTCTTTATAAGTGATTCCCAGCCGAAGGTTTTGATGATTTACAGTTAACCTCCGATTAACATGAGTTCAGTTAACATGAAGTTCGTATTAACACGAATAGCTATTTGTGAACGTATTCGCATAACATGAACGAATTTCCTCCTTAATGCGATTTCATATAATTGTAATTAACCTTGTTCACATACCTACATGTCACAAAGGGTCGAGTTTTGACTTGATGAGATCCTAAGCTATAAAAAGGTTTCGGGGCATCTACCGTTCTAAATTAGACAGGGAAATCTCAGAAGAATAATTTAAAATATACGCATCTTTAAATCATTTGGATAATGGTATGGATAAGATTTAAAATATATTAAAACAAATCAAATTTGTGAAAGAATAGGATTTTTCAGGCTCTTGCAGATTGTTAGATCCTAAGCTATAGCTTATTTGGCCTAAACCTAAATACGGCTCTGACTTCACGCGACTTCTTAAGGGTTTGACGTAGAAGTTAATTTTACGACATATTTTTATGGAATTTTTTGGAATCCATTCACCGTTCTAAAAAGAACGCGGATGATTTAGCATGGTGCCGATCTTTGAAGCAGATTTCGACCTCTCGTTAGGTTTCTCTCGGGAGGACTTTTGGGTGCTATGTCCTTGACATTCGTCGTTTGTTTATTGTCTGGCTACTTGTCCTTGTAGCGATGGTATTCTGAGAATCGCTTTCGGAAAGAATAAGATTTATTTTGGCGTGAGATGCAGTCGAAGGTCGGGCCAAGTGCGACTTGTGTTCCATTTAAAGTTAAAACGGAGAAACGGAGAATTATCATGCGTTTCCATACCAATACATCACGTGCTAATGTTATCCTAATGCAACATATGTTTACTGAGAAATCCATTTCTCAGGACGTGTTAAGACCTCAATGTGTTTAGAGAATGAGTAACTGGTGGGGTGATTATTCGTCCCGTATTTTGCGGGACAGTCCGGTATTTTGATCCATTGTTCCGTACCATTACATGCACCGTAAAACGTCCTACAATTTGAATGTACGAGTAGTCATTTCTTCCAAATTCATATTTACTGACCTCGAGAAGGCCTAGTTGATGTCAAAGTACAATTATAAAAATCCACTCCTATAAACTATCAGAAGACAACAAATTGAGGTTATTCCAACATGGATCTTTACTTTTTAGGTGGTTCATTTGAGTGGATTTTTATAATTCTAATTTTACTTTTATTAGTGATCAGCGTTAAATTTTTAACGTATTTTTAAAATAATAAATATCCTTTAGAAAAATGGCATAGTGAACTCTCGATTATTCGGATAATGATTAATGCATGAATAATAGAAAACACGGATGATCCAAACCCATTTCCAAATTCTTACGATGCTCATAATTTGCGATAGTGAACAATTTATTATTATTTGCGCACGTGATCCATTTATTTCGAATGGACTCATTAACAGTTTCATTCAGTCAACCATGGATCTTTTGAGCCTCTATAACGGCATTGTAGTCGTACGCCTGTTGCTCAATAGCAAAGATCTTACATAAGTCCTGCTTATAATAGAACGCGGAAATACTTAATTATTTATGGTGGATTTTTTTTAAATATAAGAATAAATTTCGACTGAGAATAAAAAATCATACTCGATTAGTACAGAAACCCAATAATCCGCCCACGGATAACCGATAGTTCGCTGTATTTAGATACATGCGCAGGAAAATAAATACCATGTTCATCAAAATTTGGAGTAATCTATATTACGCTCCCTTTTTCTAGCCATTGACGATGGATTATCTGGGAATGAAACCCTGTCTATTTTTCTCCATAATGTAAGAGTAGCTTCATTCCAGATCGTCATTACGGTGTTCTTTGATCTGACTATTATAATTGCGATTCTTAACTTCCATTAGAAGATTTCAGGTACATTTTTCAGTTATCAAGCTGAAAAAGAGAAAAACGGGAACGCAATATAGGACTACAGCGTGTGAGTCACATATCTGAAATGCAGGTTGACATTTTTTTTGAGGAAAATGGTCACCGTAATCTACAGGAAGTGTGAGATCAGAAACTAAGATCTTATGCGTGTAGAAGCAGGAAATCGTATTCTTTTAGGAGAAAGAAAAGTGAGGTTGTATGGAAAGACGAGGGTTCTCAACTGTTTGACCTCAGATATAGTTGGACGGATATTATACATTTGCCTATGATTAAGGTATTGTCCCGAATCTGTCCCGAATGAGCTTATTGAGAATCTAGTCACCTATGCTTACAGTGTATGTAGATATTGGCGAGTTTGGTCATGTTATCATGAACATACTACATTGGTAGAAGACATACAGATTTTAAATTATTATATCAGATATATCTACATAGAATGGTTTTATTTATAGACGTATGGAATCAGGAAGGGAGAAGAAAAATTTAGGACAGCCGGATAACCAAGTGGGTAGCGCTTTTGCATTAGATGACAATTTTCCCGAGATCGATGCCCGGTGAAATCCCTTACGTGAAAAATGACCCAACCTTAGAAGCGCTTTAAAAAATAATACCTCTAAGAAAAACGCAAGTTCTTTTCAGGGCCCAAAACCGATAAAACTAAACATATAAATTTTTCACCCTTAAATTTGCTTATCAATAATGGTCGCTTTTGTTTTATTTATTTACCCTACGGAAAAACGTTTATGTAAATTGAATTGGTCGGGTTTTGGGTATCCATTATTGTCCGAACGATACATAGTGTTTTTTTAAAATCAAATATCCTGTAACGATCTAAGAAGTTGGACACAAAATAATTTTTCTAGTCTTTAGGCGTGCATTTCAACAAAATATTCATTTACAGCCAATTTTCTTTATTAGAAATCACCCTAGTCTGGTACACTAGGGATATATAACATTCAGCATTGCTTACTTCGTCGTATTCACAAAAAAGCAGGACAGGTTGAGCATCCATTATCAGGAATGCTTGCTACAAACTTGGGTTGGAATTTGGGATTTTTCGGATTAAGGAATACATGATTCGGCGTAATTTAAGGGAATCGAAACAAACTCAGACTTTTAGAAGAATTAATGATAATAATGCAAAGAATTCAAATGTATATTCATTTATCAAATTAGGTTAATAGACCAATATCCGAATCCTCTGGGGATGAAGAAGAGATATTATATTGCATTTAAAACTATCAAAAGATTCCACTGCCAATTGAAGGCTAAGAGAAAAAGAGATGCTTATGGTGTTACGGCCGTTGTATTAAAAACCTGTACTTGATAAAAAGTGAGGTTATACGACGGATTTCGGTATATTTCGGATTTCGAAATTTGAATTAGGAATTCTCAACCTGTATTCAATATTCATACATTTAGTATTGAAAAACAAAAAAATATTTATCATGCATAAGGTGACTAGAATTAATATCGTAAGCCATTCAAATTTAAAAGGGAGTATTTTATAAATTTCTATCGGTCTATGGGATATTATTCCTGCTATTACATCTGTATGAAAGGATTGTTTCTTATCTTTTTTGGCACAAGATGAAGAATTAAGTTTCCGTCTTGTTCAAGGTTGAGATAATATGAAAACTATTGAGGTATGAATGACGCATCCTTTCTAATCACTCAATATTTAATGCTATTTCTCATAGTCATGCATCGCAGTTATATCTATCACTCATTGAATTCTGTTTTATGCATCTAAGACAAGGAAGTAAAGGACTACCTCACTCCATATCCTGCATTTCTTCTCCGAAGCATCTGCCAGCTGATAGAGAAGGTGATAAGGTCCCAAAATGGCTCTGCATGCAGACGTATGCAGAAGTATCGCCTCAGGGGATCTTTTCTTTTAAAAATATCCTTAAACGATCACATTGAGGGTTACGAGAATAAATTTATCATAATGGTAGTTTAAACTTTCATATGCCTATCTTGGTAAGCTACAACAAATTTACAAGCAAAGAAATACATAAAATTGAAATCGAAGTAATATGTTGGTGGCTTTGTGTTCCCAGACGAAGGGTGTTCCCAGGTCCTGTGACCCAGACGATAGGCGGCTTATAGGGTATCGATGTAGATGTAGAAACATCAATATTTTATGCCCTTAATTCTGATAGCTAAGCGTTTCATCGAAAGTATAGTACACAAAATGTGAATTTTCATGCAATATAAATCCGTTATTTTAACACACTGAAACAATACTCGAGATTTACCTGCGGAAAAATTTAACAAACAGCTTCGATTTTTATACTCACACAATTTCCCCGCCAATCTCTTGTAGTATATAGCAAGGGGTCAATATACGTCAACGTCCTTATCTTACTCTAGACTGCTGTTGTTCCGAAATAATATTACATAACAATATATAATTTGGCTATAATGTTCAGTATTTTTCAGAGACATTGTAAATAGTCTGAAATTGGTATAAAATTTACCGAGAATCCCTTAAGGTTCATATTTTTGTTTCTTTCTTCAAGCAGCTCTTCATTCTCATCGGGATAAAAAACTTCTGAATTGGCTGCTTTCTCAGCTCAGATTTGCAATTCATGCTCCGGATATATTTTGGAGTGGTCACATTTTCAAAATATGGCGTTGCAGAGTTGTATATTCCTGATTTATATCTGGAATTCAGCCAAAAGTACGCAAAAATGTCCGGGAGGTACGGTTTATGATTGGTCAACGAACAGTTGTTACTAGTGAGTATTTTTTATGTCCATTTTGTATGTAGAATAGAATACATGTTAGGATAACAAAAAAGTATCGGAACAGACTCAGGAAGCGACGCTATGTTTATTATATACTGGAAGATAAGGAGGGTGGAACATATGTTGCTAAACTTCACCTTAAAAAGTGGGAGGATGTCAGAACAATGGATTGAGGAAGGTAACCGAACCTAACTGAGGTAATTAGAATTGGAATCTGCACAAATACATTGCTAATTACCACTTCTGATAAATACTGGAGAGAGGAAAGTAATTGACAATGAGTACAATTGAAGCTCCACATGCGGAAAATACCAGGTTGATGAAATTGGAAACTTTTAAATATAATTTTTGTCTCAGATATATAATTAAAAGTATATAAATATTAAATTCAAATTATCAATCACATTAAATTAAAAGTTGCTATCAATTACGATAAGAATTATAATTATTGTACAATAATCATGACTGATTAAAATCATTTATACGAATTATGATGAATTAATCTTTGATTAATTCAATTTAATTGTTATTACTATATTACATGTAAATAGCCGGTACCAGGTATAGATCTTTTTCGTAAGTAATTAATCTAATTCCTATCAGAGCCTGTTTTACAATTTAGCCTAGGAGCGCTGCAACTACCAAGGGGCTTTGTACTTTGGTCTAGGAATCAACTCTACCATGCATGAAACTGCATTTATAATTCATTTATGGGGAGAGATAAAGATAAAATTTGTAATTAAAAAACATTTTTATTCACAAAATCAGTTATCAACCTGATGTTTTGTTACTGTATAAATGTGAAATGTGGACCTCCGGGAAGGACCTTAAAAAGATAGGAGTCCTTCGAGTTATGGATAATTGAAAAAGTAAACTGTGCAGATAGAAAAACAAACACGGAGGTACTGGAGATGGCGGGAGAAGAGCTTTAAATGAAACAATTCAGCGACGACAGGCACAAGGGCGGGTCAAATATTGATTGTGAGAGGAGAGATGTAATTGCTAAAGAAAGCAATTGAAGGTAGAATGCAAGGAAAAAGACAGTGAGGCAGAGGTAAAAGATGTTAGATGGTACAAATGGCGGGAAGAAACGAAAGAAAGGGAGGAAGAGGTTTAATTTCGTACACAGGGCGTGCACCAAAGGAATAATCCAAGGAAAAATGGACTTGGAAAAAAGTCTGACGGGACCGGAAATCGATCCCGAGATCTTCATCTATTCCGGAGAAATCGAGGAAGAGGATATAGGAAGATCCCGGGTTTGATTCTCGGTCCATTCAGACTGTTTTCAAGTCTGCTTTCCCTTGGAAAGAAAGGGAGCTGAGTAGGGAATATTTAGGTACACGACCTCCAAATAGATAGAGAACTAATGAGATAGATGTGTGTCTGCACGCCAGGGTATCGAACCGGAACCGAAATTGAAAAGAATTGTTTCTTTGCCAGAGTGAAAACCGAACAAATTTCAATTCTTAAACCCGACCCGGGTTTAAGAATTGAAATTATACATGTATTAATATAATATTACAATTGTTGAAGATATTATAAATATAATATTACAATTGTTGAAGAGAAAGCAAATGGTTTTAACTGGCTCGACATCGGCAGAAGAAGCGAAAACATAACCGAACCGAGTTGATTTTTTCGTTGAACCGGAGCGAAAGCCGAAACGAAAAACATTACGGTTCGATGCCCTGTTACATACACAGGGAAGTCTTACGATCCCTCTCATCCCTCCATAATACTCTTTGACTCCTCCCAATCCTCATCCCAAAATGACCCATCTGGCGAACCCCGCGTATTAATATGCATCATAAATTTCATTTTACAGTTCAGCCTTCCCTTTTCGTTTTCCCCATCGTTTCTAGCAATGCGGCATTTAGGCACTTCAAGTCCACCTCTTATTACGCACAGAAATCGATGAGACTGAATGTAGGTTAAGCGGAATCGGGTCGGTGAGATATTTTGATTCGAATGAATGTCGCTTTGACCCCTCCTTTTGGTTCGTTCTTCACTTTTCTGTGCGCTTTCCTTCAAAAATCTCTATGCGGGAAAAGGAAAGTGCGCAGCCTCCCGGTAGGTGTCCCGGTGAACTGGTAACCCACATAACGCCGCACCCCTCGCTGCATTCTCGTTGCATTTCTCTCGGATGCAGCGTCGTCTCCGTACGAATGTCATCGGTCGATAAGGGATTCCAGAGGCCTTCCTTGGTCGATATCGGGGTGCGGATCCAGTCTTCTGGTGAGCCAATGGCTTTTCTTTAATATCAATCCGTTTTTATGCGAATTTCACTCAAGGGTACGAGGCTAAACCATTTTTTTGCCTTAGAAACCTGCTCAGGCTTTTCCCGGTGGCATAGATTAAGAAGCGTCTTTTCTTGATGACGGAACATAGCTACAGAACTTAACTATAGATCATAACCGCGGTACACAACTACAGCCCCGATAATATAAGACAACCAAGCACCTCTTAAGGAAGATAAATTTATCTCTATAATTCTTCATAGATTAATAATAAATCCAATATTTACTTTATTTATTTTGGTTGAAACTCTAAAAATTAACTTCCAATTACGAAAATAAAGTACAAAATATGATAGTTGAATCAGTGAAAAATGTATCCGAGAGATTACTCGAAACTAATTTATCATAAATATTGCATTACCAGAAAATTTTTTGCTATTTTTGTGTTATGTAATAATATTTGATACCATTGCGTTGGTTTTAATCTCAAAAGTTGTTTTTAATTTATTTTTATTTTTCAATCAAAGTACTATTAAGAACACCCGAAGGCTCTTTGTTTAAGACGCTAAAATATCTACGGCCATTCCTGACAACAATATATCATTGAAATACATACCCACCATACACAGCTATATTAGTACGTTTCATAATTACAATATACAAGTACAAAAAGTGCCCTCGGTACATGACCATGTTTTATAACTTTCAGACTTTCGTCTGCCTCGCTCACTCTCCGTAACCTTCGGAGGATCACTTTTGTGGACAATTAGCATTTAAAAACCATGCCTAGACATGTTTTGGTTATTCATTTTGCTCGTTTAATAATTAATTTTCACCAATTTAAACACTAATTTCTTATAAAAATTATCACGCAGAAATTTTAAATCGAGTTTGATAAAACCGATGGTAAGAACGAGAGCTCACACTCCATATGTCTTGGAGACATATCTTTTTTCTTCCTTTTGAGAGACCAAGCTTGAAAATACTAATTCCCATATCTTGTAAGTGTTGAGTTCATTTTCATTATTGATTATTTATGAAGTTTCATACTTTTTCGAATACATTCCTATAAGTAGCGTATTTTAATGAGTGATTTAAATACCCGAGAAGGAGTTACACACATAAATAGTATCGGGAGGCCCCCTTCCAATGCAGGCCCTGAGGAAACTACTTCTTTTTGCCTACCATCTTATCCGGCCCCGTACATAAACTTGGAATAATACAATGATATATAACTATAGATATACATATATAAATATACAACGATATATAACCTAGCACTTTACATCATCAGCATCATCACCAGAAGATGTAGCCGTATTAGGAAACCCTTCGCAGTTTACATATTATTGAATTGTGGTGTAGTAAAAGTTGTTTTCAACGTATTGTCGATTCTTAGCAAGTATTAACGATCAGAAATTCTGTTTTCTTAAGCGTATTTTCGATAGGTATGCCATTCTCAGCATATACTAACGTCGTTAGCTTTGAGATATACGTACTACCTCAAAGTTTAGATTTTATGGATTACTTTGCTTATAAAGGGAAATCTGAGACGGAAAGAAGATTATGACGTCTTCCAAGGATTTTATAAATCTTGCGATAGTTAGTATATACTTCAAATGTTTGTAACCCAACTAGGGAGTTCATTAATTTGAAACAGCCGGACGGGTTTATAAGACACTCTGCTTCTTCGAGCGAAGAAGACATCCGTGAACCTTTTTAATTGCACTTGTAAGACCTTATCAAGAGTACACGTGGAGTATATGGTACCCAAGAGAAAAGTGTTCTGCGCTTGAATCAGATAAGGCACAGCGAATGTCGGGAAGTTTCGTTAATAATTGCTACGATAAATCTTAGAAAGCGTTAAGCGGAGATGCAAGATGAAAGTTCAAGAGCCAGGGTCACATTTGACTATAAAATTAAGAGATGATAAATGGATCTGGGAAGGCCTAGATATTTCATAAAATGAAAATGTTTGCTGAAGATAAAAATGCGTTTTACATGCATTCCTGAAGGAAGTGTTTTGTAATCGTTCATGATCTTTCGGTCGTGAACTTGAGATACTTGGAGTAAAATTGATATCGATGCTCAGTAACTCATTCCCTCGTCCGTTCTATATTTCAATCTCAACGAACAGACGATCAAATATGCAGAGCGCTCCTGAGGCTCCCGGAAGATTACTATCGTTACCATTAACTTTCCCAGGTTAACAGTTATTTTCGATATTCGTTTTCGATTCGATTCCAATTTCTTATTCTTCCCTTCTTTGATAGTTTTCTCGCCTCTTTCTACGGTTTACAATTTTTATTCTGGAGGGTTAATGAAAATTGTCTGTATAGGAATAGAGACTATGTAAAAGTGGAATCCACGGTGCAATAGCCAATCTGGGGTCAACAGGATCAGATAGCGGAATAATGGAAATTTATTGAAAACCAAGAAAACGAAGTCGTATGAAAGTTTAATATATTTGAAAAAATGAAAATTGAAAAGCTATATCTGTGTAGAATGCAGAGCGGAGATAGATTTCTAGTGACATTGTTCGAAGGAAAAGCGAATGGAAGGAAGTGGGGAAGGTCAAGGGCTACTAGAAGGACAATGTCAGTGATGACTCAAGGGTAATCGAACTTGGTATAGAAGAGTAGAGAGAAACAGCAAGTTTTATAAATTTGTTGGGGAGATATAGTATAACTTTTATAGTGTTTGGGGATTAGTCAACCATTTTTCCGTATCATTTTATTGTTTAGAATCGAGTTCATTGAAAGAAATAACAATCACATTATGTACATCATAATTACATTCTGTGCACATAATTACGAGTGTAAATAAAGTGAACAACCCTTAAGATAAGCATTAAGAAATCAAATTTTAAAATAATTTACTACACTTCCCAGTAAGAAAGAAGTACGAAATTATCGGATTCATAAGAGAGTATCATTGGATGTGAAAATTCGTCCTTACTTTCATCCAAGTATCCTGAATAAGACAGTAGACGGCTTTAAAACTCTCCCATAAGAAATGCATTTAAGTTCGTTTTTATTTCTTGTAGTCTTCAGTTCTTTATCAACATTAAATCAAATAAATAGATTCGAATCGAATCGGAATGCGTATAAAAGGAGAGAAATGAACAAAAATTATTTTTTGGAAGTGGAAACCGGTCTTCTTTTTGAATCTGCGAGAATTTTGATAAAGTAAACAAAACTTTTGTGGCTGTAAACGACCTGTCCACCAGGCGACCAAGGCGATTATTGAATCCTATCTTATACGTTTTCCTAAAAAGTTCTTGGGGAATTTAGGCCTATATAAGATATATGCTATGGAAGCTATGGAAACTTCTTAGCTTCTTCTTATGAAGCTTTCTAGCAAACTTGAAACAATCTTACGGAAAAAAATCCCTAAACAGGATTCGAACCGATGAGGATTAACTTATGGAAATCTTTGGAAATTAGAACCAGACACTTGAACCACTCGGCCAAGCTGGTGATGATAAATGATATCTTATATGGTAAATATATTATAATTCAAGAAGAAGGCTGGTTAAGTACACTACTGCATGCCAGATAATGTGAGGTACATTTTAATATTCCTCTTAACTTTTGACGGGGTATTTTGACATACATCAGATGTATGCGGTATAAGTGGTACATTTTTCTAAAATTAATTTCCGTCATTTTTGACGCGGAAATCCACTATTAGACTTGTAATTCGCGTATTCTGGCTTAGAAGAGTCATATTTATACCATAATCAATGTAAATTTTTCAATAAGTTAATTCAAATATCCATCCAATATATGATAATTTTTGACGTGGAGTATTTTGACTTGGTGGTTCTATGAGTATATAATCAATGCGCTTAAACAGGCCTGAATGCCATCATCTGGAGGAACAAACATTTAAGGAAAGAGTCAAAAAGCAAAATTTGTAAAGCATTAGGCAGACCAATTTTAACATATGCGGGAGAGACAAGACCCGATATGTACAAAATTAAAAGGCTATTGGGAACACCTGAGATAACAATCTTATGGAGGATTGCAGGAGAAAACACTTGATATAGAAAGGAGTGAGGTGATTAGAAGACACTGTGGCGTGGAAGACATTAACGAGTGAGTTCGCAGGAGGAAACTAGAATTACACAAACACATAGACAGAATGGATGAGCAGAGAATTGTGAAAGTCGCGAGGGATAATGCTCTAAAGAGAAAAAGAAGTGTAGGGCGACCAAAGAACAAATGGAGGGATTAGATGTGGGATCAGTGGGGTTGAGGTACTGAAGGAAATGAACCTAGGAGGAAAGAAGTTTGTTTTACGAAGCGGCGCGTTTCTTTTATTTCACGAAATATTTGATGCAATAGAAGATGCGTATCTTAAAAGTAATTTTATATTTTAAGGATGTGTAGAGGAAAAGGCATGCGGAAAGACAGTCAAAGGTTAGGCGTGATGAAAAAGGTTGAACCGCCTTGCGTTTGAGCTCACGTCTGGGCAAGCGTCCATCGTTGGCGTTCTTAATCAAAAGGTGTAGTGGATGAATGCCCATTCCATCTAGAATTAGTTCTCTTGGACCCACTTTTATAAGGTAAAGGTTTTCGGCGCTCAAACTGAAGCGATGTCACGAATTTAGGGGGGTATCTCGCGATATTTTAAATTAAACTCATTACAAAAGAGATAGTTACACAATATTACCAGAAATTTGCATGGAATCATCAAAATAATAAATTAATAATGTCTTCATTTTCGGCAAAATGGTAGTCTCCTCTTCAATGCAACCCATGGTCAATTTAAAATAGATGTAGTTAGTGAATAATGATGAAAGATAATTTGAAATAATAAATGATAGGAAAATTTTAGTTTTGTATTTAAGTAAACGTAGGTGAAGCTGGAGGAAAACACCCATAAAGAAGGAAGGTGTGAAACAACCGTGCAAACATTCAAGAGTAACAGCTAAAAGATTTTATAACAGATACCCTTAGCATGACCTGGAAATAGAAGTATGATAAAAATAACGACACCTTATGTAATACACGCTAAAAATAGTATAAAACTAATAAAATTCACAGCAAATAAAATACAAAACCAAAATTAATAACATGTGACTTGAATTAGTGAATGGCATCTGATTACACAAAGATGATAACTCAACTTCGTCTTTATTCCACAACTACATTATTTCTTGGAATAAAAACAAAGTTATCGTATCATTTTTGTTTTTAAAATACACCACAGTTCAAGTACCTACCAAAATGCTGCGAAGTGTCGAGTAAATATCAAAATTAGCGCACGTTACATCAAAAGCGTATGAAAATTCCTTTCATGTTTTACGATTATAGCTTCTGAATAGTCCAATTTTACTACTTAAACCGATGAATACTCCGTGAAAGTTTCCAAAGTTTCCATGGGAAACAAAATTTCTCATCATCAATAGAAATTAGTAGTTGCATCTTCGTAATGAATTTCCTTAAACAGTCGAATCAAGTTCATTTCGTGGTTTCGTGTTTGTGACATTTAAATAGAACCAATAAAGAATAGCATGGAAATAATAATAGCATAACAACCTTTATAACCCATGGAATCTCGATAAACTTGAGTGCTATGATGGAACAGTACTGCTCCTTACATTTTCATTTCTATACTCCCTCTGAATTCTTCTCTTCACTCATATTTTAGCCTTAATTCGTCTTGAGGCATTTTCGCGGCGAATCATTTCCCACGTTGCTCCTCCAATCTTTTCTTTTAAAAGAAATCAAGTTTGATACTTGCTTTATCGTAGTTCTCGGAATGCGATGATTGCGCTGAATGGCTGTGTAATGCGTCAACCAAAATATTATCAGATTTCGTGCAGTCGTGCTGCTCGTAGTCGGTTATCTGCCTCAATGAATGGGGTAAGGATGAGCTAATCGGGCTTGGCGTTTGTCTACTCAGCTGATAGGCGTCATTCATTGAACAAATAACTCATTTAGCTGCCATTTTTGCTATGCTATCGGCACAAATATTTCTGTATTATATTTGAAAAGTAAGCGCACTTTAGCCATCTAATACAAAAATAACTTAACATGGAAAACTCGGGAAGTGACCTCTCACTGAAATATAATTAATTTTGTACATATTTTTTCCTCAAGGCAGTATTGTGGTAATAACTCTTTCGGCGATACTTCTCAAAATATACGAATAAATAAAACGCATTGAAGAAACTGGTACTTTTTCCGTTTCTCTAACGTTACTGTGGCCAAAGCCATTAACTTGGTTAACGAGAGGTAACTGTTCTATAATATGCAATTTTCGACAAAAAGAATTGTGAATAAATTATCTTAAGGTTTATAACTAATTAATTCACGACTCTTTAATCAGCAATAGTTGGATTCGATTCAATAACGAAAAATTTCGCCGAAATAAAAAGGGAATAGTTTATCAATAGGTTTCTAAACTCATAACCATCTTTTTATTATTTATTGAAATTTAGGTAAAATGGAGAAAGATGCGAATTTTATCACACGTAGGAGAACGACTTTATATACAGGTTATATGGAAGAAGAGACTATTTAGTCTCAATCTCGCCTTAATAAAGACCTTTAAAACACTAGCAATTTTCTCACGAACTGCATGAAAATTTAACAAAAAATCTGTTAAATATCTTCGTATCGTGGTAATTTTTTTATGTTTGAGAAAACTTCCTATTTATTTTCCTACATTACCTCGATAAGGTTCATTTTACAATGTCAGCTCTATCTATCTGTACAGTTGCGTTTCTTATATAATCTCAAGAGGAAATAGCCGAGATTTCACGCCGAAGATTACATCTTTAAAACTTCCACAAGTTAAAAGAGTAATCGTTGAAGCGCGTATATTACCTAGTGATATACGTATCTTAATCAATTACTTACTAGAGTAGATAGCGAACCAAACAGTTGATTTGCGGGAAGAACTAGGTCGCATAGGTTCATGAGATAATAACACAAGTGGTGATACCATAATGATAAAATTTATCAGCTCATAACAAAATACGTTTCATTAATTAGGCATACACGGAAAAGGTTCTAGACTATCTATCTTAGACTAGATATAAACCTAAGGCAGAGGAAAAGAATTTATCAAAT
Source organism: Pachydiplax longipennis (assembly GCA_036926295.1). Taxonomy (NCBI): domain Eukaryota; kingdom Metazoa; phylum Arthropoda; class Insecta; order Odonata; family Libellulidae; genus Pachydiplax; species Pachydiplax longipennis. The sequence continues at coordinate 49,847,066 of JAVFKF010000001.1, read as the reverse complement.
TCTTTACCAACATTAATACCCTGCACCTTTCGGCGTGTGGCATGGGATGCAAACTAAACAGTTGAGCTACTTATTTAGCTTTAGTTATCGCCTATCGTTCGTAGAAAGATTGAGACCTTAAAACGGCTCATTATAGCATTTATTTCTATTATTTAACGCTCATAGTCTGATCGGCCGAAGCATCATAGGGTCGTATAAATACCGAATACTTCCTCAGTAATATTTTTCTCTGGATCTATCAAGTAATCGCAACCTAGCTTCTATCCTCCTTCTTCCAAGGATTCTTAACCTACGTATTAGAGCATCTTCGTAAAATTTGCCTTTATATCGTCCCAATATTTAACAAAACGTATCGCTTTGCGCTGCTCTTTCCTGAGCTCGCATGTACGCGTTTCATCCGCTGGATCTTATATACTTGCCGCATATTCCATAAGTGGCCTATATATTGTATAAAACATTGAGAAGAGACGAATAGGTAAAGAAGGAAATAGAAGGGAAATTGAAAGAAAGAATGAAAAAGACAATGGTTGCTATGTTATAGAAATCCTAGACACATTTTATGCTTTTGATATACATCCACACATCTTTTTATGTATGTTCTTTTATTCTTGAAGCCACATAAGTTTCTTCAGCATCTAACTCGCCCTATTCGACCACCTTTTCTGAGTATTCCTCTCCCTTTATCGCATTTAGAATTATCTAACACCACTTCTCATCGTAGTCATTCCGCTTCCATTCATCTTCTCTGCATGCACAAGCCAAATTAAAAAGCTCATTTCATGCATTAGTCATGCAGCCTTTATTTCAACCTACATTCATTCATTTCCCAGTAACCGCTGGCGACATCTTTCTTTCTCTGTCGCACCTGTCTCTCGTTCAATTACAAATGGCATGGAAACCTTGACTGCGAAGAGAGCCGTCTCGTACGAATCATCCTTAAGAGCTTCGCAGGGGGTGATTCAAACTCAACGACGTCTGCCGCTCAGAAAAGATACGGATTTAAAAATAACGACTGTCCCATTTGGCAGCCATCTCTCGGGGAACTTCCGGAAACAATTCTACCAGCAGCGAGTGGGCAAAGTCAAACTAATCCATACATTTCCACCGTTAATTCAATTGAAAATTCAGCTGAAAATATTTGAATATATTATGTCAACATCGGTTCATCTATCACATTTTGATGAATCGAACATTTTTCCTTTGTCTTTCGTTGCAGGATAGAGAAAAATTTACCTTAAATTAACTTCTTTCTCAGTCCAAGCCTGGGCTTGTGATGGTATGAAAGACACAGAGATATGAGTGATGCTGAATAATAGCACTGATTAATGGACACCATGGAAATAGTTACTCGCAGAGTCATTGTGCTTCACTTACTGAGACTTGTTTCGCTTATAGTATGACTCGATGAGGAAAGCGAAGGAAAACTACCTCACTCCTCATCCTTTCCTAATAAGCCTTATACAGATCTCCTAGCTCTTGGTGGCTAATGATAGAGTATGAGGTAGCTGAACACATTATGGAAATTATCTTAATGTATACAGGAGTCACAATTACACTGGAATGTAATATTTGGTATCTCAACTCTATGTATAGGTATATAGTATGAGGAGTAATACATGATTAAGGAGTGACCGTGACCACCTCAAGTTTTCGTCGGTGTACCCTCATGTTGTACTCGGTGTACCCACAAGTTTGCATCTTTTAATTATAATATTTATGTATAATTATAATTTAATTATAATAATATAAGACTTTCAATTCGGCTATTCTCCTTGATGAAAATTCGTCTTCCTTGCCCTCCGAATATTTTCAGAGAAATTTTTGATTTTGGCCCATGAGCCGAGTTCGTTGCTGCCCCCCTCGATTTTATCCACTAGCAAGGAAGCGCTAAGTGACCGTCAAACATCAGGTGGAATCTTTTATCTTGAATTTTGTTCTCTATGAAATTTCACCACCAATCATTTGCAAGAGAGATTCAAAATCAAATGCAGACATCCTCAAAAAGTTTCAGAAACCAAAGCAGCCTTCCAGCTCCAGTACATTCAAATCAAATTCCACACATTAAATTTTTCTTAGAAACAATGTCCCGCGAATTGCCTCGAAACATTGTTTTGCAATAATGTTCCACAGTATGTACTATGTTTTAGAACGAGCTGTTTAGAAAAAAGTACCCTTCTGTATGTACGATATGTACACCTTAATGACTTGGTAATATTAATTTCAGAGATAATCTCTGATGGTGAAACTCTTTAACACCCCAAAATGCAGACTATCGTACCTTGCCAATCCTTCTCTTTTGGAGACAGTTTTCCTCCTTTGCTCTTTCCAAGACCACAGAAACGTTCTTTGTCAGCGCCCAGGGCTATTTCCGTTTGCGGAAAAGTGATCTTCCCAGACGGCAACAGAAGCCAAGTTCAAGGCGCTCCTATTGTATGAATCGATTTCTTGAAGCAATCAATTAGTCTTGTTCTCCGTTGGTATATTCAATACCATACAATTCTATGCTAAGAATCATTAGTAGTTCAGCATGCTTAATGCCACCTAAGCTTGAATATCTGTTCTCGTGTAAATGTAAATAGTAAGTGGCTGATAAAATAACATTTTTTATGAATGTCTTATTATCATGAGCGAAAATTGGACAAAAATAAAGAAAGACACATTTCGCTTATAGATTGGCAAGAGACTAATCTCTAAAAGACAAGAGAAAAAAAGTGCATTTAACATGATATCATAGCAGGACGGACTTTGCCTATTTTTATATAGTTCAATATTTTAATAAAGGAATTCCACGCGGCAAAAAGTTGAAATTTACAGACTTCTTTAATAAAAAAAGATATTTCATTCTCATCGAATATTACTTTCGACCGAAACTGCGATAAAGAGTGTATTTATTTGATTAATTGATTTAAATTTATAACAATTGAACAATTTGCAAAGTGTGAAGAATTTAGAAATAGATATTTGTATTTGTTTTAAAAGGACTGTCCTAGGCGTAATGTCCTCCAATATAATGCGAAAAAATATACTCCAATTTTAACTTTAATCCAAGACCGGTTCATGGTTTCATCGCTCCGTGATTTCATCAGATTTCCTGATATGTTTGATGGTTTTACTGCTTATTTTTTTGCGTATTGTATTGGTTTTATTTGATGTCAGTACAAATTTTTCATAAAGTATCACAGTCGAGCCAATAGTATATATGTTACTTAAATAGTTTTTATTTGTTACTTTAGATAGGTTTTATTAATATATTTATTATTAAATAGTATTTATAGTCTATCATTAATTATTTAGTTGTATCGGATATCTCATTTTTGTGTTCGGCGCAGAAATGTCCATTTTAGAGTAAAAATAACGGTAAGGAAGTATCGCAGAATACTTTTCAAATCCCTATCATCAGATAGGAAGATATTTCGTAGTTCGTAGTCCTGATTTAAAATGAGTTATTTCTATATCTAGTGGCGGTCTCAGCAACCTCCTGTACTACTGCGCGCTTCCTGAGGACCGAAGAGGCAGGGACTCCGGCGGCGCTCGGGGTCGTTCGGAACCATCTGCAGTTCTGCTTCGCCTCTACGGGCAGACGACAGGCGGTGGAGTGGGTGGTGACAAGGCTCTCGAGGGGCTAATCACGGAGTCGGTAATCTTCGCCCTTCTCTCAGAGAGTCAGCGGGGACCGTGTCTTTTCGGTGTGTTCCCCGGAGGTCGCCTCGAAGAGTATATCCCGGTGAGTGAATGGTCTGCATTCCGCACCCTCTGCTCTCCCGTCCCTCAGGACGCTCTCTTCGATCCGTGCGAGCAAGAAGAGGTCCGGCGCCTTCCCTTTTTTAAATCGGACGCTTTACTAAAAGGCACCATTACCCGTGGAAGCTTCGCCATCCCATTGTCGCTGGCAAGTCTGAATGGCGGCTAAGCTGCCGCGTGTAATGGCGATTTTGCTGACTCTGAATTGTTTTTAGACGCGTTGCTAGCCGACAGGGGTAAACAAATTTTTTGAGCATTTAAGTAAAACAAGTTTCTTGGGAAACAATCGGCGGGTTTTTAAAATAACTTACGTTTCATTGAAGCGAAAATTTTATCTACGCGGATGGGTTTTAAGTATTAGAAATTTCCTTCGGATGCGTTAAAAATTCGAATTCATGAGTGGTCGCCATCGGTTTGTATAATTTTGGACCTGAATCCTCAACGAAGATTTTACGTGAAGTAAATCGACCTTGGCCGTCTATTCACCCACGGTTACCGTTTCACGGTGTATGCAGAAGTTTCATGCATGAAATACAATGTCGCTCTTCATGTGGAATAAGACTATAAAATTGAATTGCCATTTCGAATCCATTCTTTCGTGAAGGAAATATTTCTTCCGTGTAGGAGTTATGGAAAGCGGGAGTTTGATTCCACTCGATTCTTCTTCGGCTTGTTTATATTCTGCACATCTTTAAGTCGTATATGAACTGACACTGTCCAGATGTTATCCTTTTCCGTGTCCTTCTGGTCTTTTTTCGTTCTTTGGGATGATCATCTTCCGAGCAAAATTGAAATTGGAAATGTTTGATTTAAAAAAGGAGGAGTTTGAGAGAGCTTGTGTGTGAACGATAGAGACCCTCCTACCTATTTGAACCTCCTTTCCCCACACACAATGAACACTCATCCTATTCAATTGAAATCTAATCCGAATGGAAATTTTGCTTTGTCGCGATCAACCAGGCGCGCCCCTTGCACACCAAGGAACTCGCCGATAAAGGTTTGAGTCGTCTCATTGCCGAGAAAGTGGCGCAGATTCACCTGATGAAGGTGCCCATCAACAAGGAACCTCGATGGCTTTGGGACACCATGGAGAGGTGAGTATGTTCCACGGATTAAGAGAGAGAGAGAGGGGGCAATGCCTATTTCAAACTGTTCTCTTCGATGCACTGTGGAGGGGCACGTACACTTCTTTCTTGACTAATTGCTTTTTGTATGGCGCCTGGAAACCCAGCGAAGAAAATGTCCTTACAGGAAATGTTTTCATGATGTGGAGGTGGTCTGTTTCATTAATGATCACATATCTGTTTCACCGATGATCAAATCTCCTTGCTGTATTTGTTTGTCAACTTTGTTTTCAGTAGCCTGGAATCTCTGTAATTTTATTGTTTCATTGTCACTTGCTTTGTCTCCTGTTGCAGGATGTCACACAGTGTTTGTTGTATGTATTTGCATGTCAGCTTGCCCACTGTTGTGAAGGAGGCTCGTTTCCAATTTTTGGAGCTCATAATTTGAATGTCAAACAGATTATTGTGGTGTATTTAACTTGTGCCTTGAAGATATTTAGGTTATGTAACCTGTGGATTGACTCCTACTGTATTAAATTACAATTCTAAGAAATCTGAACCACCTTATATACTTTTGTATAAGTTGACCTATAAACAAATTTTTATGTAAAAATTTAGGTTCAACCAATACAAATGATCATGATTAGCAATTTAATTGCCATTATTTAGAGCTTAAAATGCTATTTAGTCTGCTACATTTTGTCAAGATGAATTATCCCATTTATCTATGGGCAAAAATCAAATCTGTCCCACAGTAGTATCTGAATATTGCAAAAATATAGCAATAATTTCATATATATCTTGAATTAATAGAAAGAATTGTAACCTTCAAAAAAATCAAAATTGAATGCTAATTATAATTAATATTATAAATGTTAATATTAAAATAAATTTAATGAAATTACTTCAAATTATTGACTGATTGTGGGAAAAGCTAAGATCAACTTACAACACGCAAGACCCATGGGCATAAATGGTGTTAATGAGGCTGGGCATGGAAAATATTCAATTTACTTTATTCTTTCTAATAATAGAAAATAATTAATGTGAAGAGCATTTTGTCCCAATCTTTATAAACTAGAGTAAAATTCACCATGAAAAAATTCACCTGAGTATTATGGTTTCTAACCACAAATGTTTTTCACAAGGAATGATATATCCAGGCTCCATAAAGTGAAGGCTGAGGTAGTTGATTATATCTTGAATGTAAGAGTAAAATTTTTCATACTATTAATTAATTCTTAAAGATGATAATGATAATAATAATAATAATGATAATAATAATAATAATGATAATAATATTTTATTTGTCACAGATCATAGTACTTGATATAGACATCGTCAATTAACACAATACATATTAAATGCATGAATTAAGCTGACATATAAATGTCAATGTTATAATATATTTTTTCAAGTAAATAGGATATAAACTTCATTTTAAAAGATATATCAGTTGTTTCAGATACCCGGGAAGTTTGTTGTAAAGGATAAGCCCCATGTATTGAGGCCCCATCTGAGTGGATTTAGTGCGAGCAAAGGGGACATGCAAATTAGTAGTATAACGAGTGCTATGGTTATGTATTTCAGAATTAGTCCTGTAATGCTTGAGGTTGGTTCTGGCATATGTTACGGTGGAAAGGAGGTAGATGCATGGAAGAGGTAGAATTTTAAGGAACTTGAAGAGAGGAAGACTGGGGGCATCAAGCCTGGTATTCAGTAACATCCTTATGAGATTTTTTTAAAGTTTAAAAACTTTTATAGCTTGAGGGGAGGATCCCCAAAACATAACACTGTACATAATGTGCGAATAAAATAGGCCATGATAGACAGAGAGTAGAACATCAGTTGTGACAGTAGAGCGGATGGTACGAATAAGATAGCATAGTGGACTTAGTTTTTCCAAAAGCATGTCCACCTCCAGATCCCAGTAAAGATGCAAGTGAATATGGATACCAAGAAGATTACAGGACTCGACCTGCAGTATGGTCTGGCCATATAGAGAAATATTTAATGTTAGAGGTATTTTATTCTTACGAGTTAATAACTTGGGAGTTTAATGCATTTAGTACAAGAAAATTGTTTATAGACCAGGAATGTATTCTTTGAGATACCAGATTGTAGGTTTCTACAAGTTGTTCAGTGGTAGGGGAAGAAATAACAACATTTGTGTCATCGGCATATATGATAGGGGTACTGCCACAAACACTATTTGTATGCTCAGGTAGGTCATTAATTATAGATTAAAAAAGGGTAGGGCCGAGAACCGAGCCTTGGGGAACAACCTGACTGTTTTTTTAGGAGATATGTATCTTTTAACTTCCTTATGTATCAAATCTTTCTGTATTCTATCTTTAAGGAATGAAAGTAACCAGGTCTTAGGTAGTCCTCTGATACCAATTCTCTCGAGTTTTATTGTCAAGAGACAATGATTAACGTGGTCAAACGCTTTACTAAAGTCAAAAAAGAGGGCACATGTATTATGATTTTTATCCAGGACCGTATTTAAATGGTTGATAGTCTCATAAATGATTTATTTAGATTATCTTATTGATTATTAAATCTTTCTACCAAGTGTTGCCTGACAATAATAGTAACCAATTTGATAGTTACCTAAACCTATAATTAAAATTTTGGCTTAATTGATAATACCTGGTTTTCTGAGAAGCTCTTCCATATTGATAAACAATTGTATTAAATTTCTAATGATTCATCAATTTACTCTTTAGTCAAATAATTGTAAATAGATGGGAATAAATCAAAATCAATTGTGGGATAGTCAATCCTAAAATAACTTCAGGCATAATGGAAGGCATTCAAGGCCATAACTAATATCTCATGGTACAAGGATTCATTGTTTTACTAGCCTTTTTAGCTTATGTTGTTTTTTTATGTAGTTGGTTGTATCCTAGATACTGGGACTCAGATTTCTATTTTGTCTTCAAATATGAAGTATTTAGTTTGAATTATTGGTTGAGGATTTACTTGTCCATTCCAGCAGTCATCAAGAAATAACATCCATATTTTTTTCATGCTGACTGTTGCAGCTAGATATTGCCCTTTATCTTTAACTGATGCTTGACACCTTATAATTGCTGTGATCGAAGTAACAGTTCTTGTCGGTAGGGACAGGATCCCCAGTAGCTTGCTTTATACCTTAGGCTATGAGACTTCTTTAATTTACTTCATAAAATCATAGATAATCATAAAGACAACTATTTTTTCCTGATCTTGTAGCAGAGGTATCCAGATTACTGAGTGGTCTGGTTAATTACAACTTTCCTAATAAGAAAGATAACAATGGTGCTCAATCCTTCAGAATTTTAATCTTACTCTCTGGCTTCAAGGTTTTATTACAATTTATTTGGACGGTAAGAATTTAATGTTACTCTTTTATGAAAACAAGAAGAGTTGCTGTGATAAATATAACTTCCTCTTTCTGCTCATGTTTTTAATAGCAAATTATAGTGGGTGATTGGTCAATGAACATAATCCAATCACAGATGTTGTTTGCTACTTATATAAGCTTTAATTTTATGAAAAGATCTAATAATTATAACAAATGAGCATACAGACATTTATTTTCAAAAGTCTTGTTTTTTTCTTATCTGAAGTACTAATGATGTCCATTGTCACTTGCTTTATTCTCCTCTTTAGCATTTTTTAAGTTAATTATATCATTGTAACTGAGATAATCATCAAGACAAATTGTCTCAACCTGGTAAACATTCTCCCATTACTTAAAATTATCTTTTATAGCCGATAGTACCATTGATCATCTTACAGCTTCCACTTATTAGAAAAACGTGGTACTTTTAAAATCATTCAGCATTCCTTTATCTTTTCTTTGAGGTTTTTGTTATTTGAACATATGCTTGCTATATGATTATGGAAATCTTACACAAAAGAGTTTGTTTTCTGATTTGTTCATAGGCAGAGCTGTTTGTTAACCAATCACCCAACCTATATTTGAGCAGTGCATAAAATTAAAATTATTTGATGATTTTGCTATTACCACATTGTTATTTTCTTTTGTGTTAGGCAGCAGAGCTAAGCACAACTGAAAGATAGTTATCCTTTATGAGTGACCCTTGCAATGCTTGGCCTAGTCCATAGCCCTAGATGAGCTGAGTGCATAAGGTATTATTAGTATATTACCACAGCTCTTAAAATTCTGACATCATCTCATTTACTCAGATTACTAATTTTTATTGGAGAAATTATTCTTGGTTTAATTAGTCTATGTTCTAACAAGCTTAAACAAGAAATCTAAAGATGAATATAAAAGGAAATTTCAAAGCCCAGTCATATCTAAGCTATAAATCTCAATTCCAGTACAGTTCCTTCCAGTACATTTTGCGACCATTAATTGCCAAGTATGTGGGAAATCAGATACCCAGTATCTACTAGATTAAAAAAACATAATTACTCTTTCCAGTTACATCCAGGATTTAACACATCTCTTGCCTGAATGCATAGCCAGCATGTATTTTTTGTTAACTGGAGCTTTGTTTTACAGATTATATAACTCTCGCAAAAAAACCAATCAATGTTTCTTCTTTTCTATTTTTTAGATGGCTTGTGACCATCCACGAGTACTCCACCAGTGGCCTAATACCTGATGCATCCAAAGCTGCCATGCAGCGGTTTGTCAGCTATAACCTGAGGAAGGAACTGGATTGGCTCAGGTGAATTACACAACCACCACCCCCTTAAAGCTGGAGGCTCTGATTAGAAAGAAACTGCAATGAATTCACTGTATTCCTCAACTAGGTTTTTCTTTCTCAGAGAATAAAATCATAAGTTGGGAAGGAAATTTCACATCTCGGGTGAACACCATTCTAATGTGTGCTGAAGGTGTCCTACCGTGCACCTCTAAGGTGGGGTTTGCATTTAGTCCCTCTTATGTGTAAGTGAGAAGTGATGATAATAAGGGTGGCCCATAACAGATGTCAATTCTTATTTTGGATGCTGAAATTGGTCCTATTTTCCCTTCCTTTTGACAGAGAGTACCTTGTGGCTGTGCAATCTCCCGTCGTCTTCTGCCACAATGACCTTCAGGAAGGCAACATCCTCCTGAGAGCTAACAATGGAGCAGATGCTGGGGCAGAAATGAAGGAGCTAGATGCTGTTGGGGACCAAGAGGGGGAAGAAAGCCCAGGAGCCGGTGGAGATGAGTACAGAGAGGCTGAGGAGCGGTGGTGTCATGGTCTGCCTGCAAAAGATGATGAGGAGGAAGAGGAAGAAGTAGAGGAAGAGAATGGAAGGTGGGCTGAAGAGGATGAAGATGTGGAGGAAGTGGACCAGAGGCAGCTTGTGGTCATAGACTTTGAATATTGCTCTTACAATTACAGAGCTTTTGACTTTGCCAATCACATGTGTGAATGGATGTATGATTACAGCAACAAGAAGCCTCCATACTTCACAGCCATGCCAAAGAACTTTCCTAGCAAAAAGCAGCAGGTTAGTATAAATATTACCAAAATATTCTTCCAAAGAAGTTAGATTCTAAGATCTTTCACAATGTATATTTTTCTATATACTCACAATTACACATCTACTAGTGGATTATACCCTTGCTTCACCTAATCTGCTACCACCCAAACTAATTCTATAGAATTGAATGCGTTCAAAAGTAGTTTATTTATAGGTAATAATATGATTTCTCATTTGATTCCTTATGGTAATTTTCTCCCACACATAGTGTAAATATTGCAAAGGAAACCATGCAGCTATCCTCTGACTTACTGACCCCATCAATATAACAAAAGAAAATTTGAGAATAATAACACATCAGTGTTAGGTTGGAACCCAAAAAGTTCAAAATTCCCAAATTTTCCCATAAAATATAATTCCTGTAAAAAATTTTATTCTTGTGTATACCAGAAAATTTCATGTTCACTCCTAAAAAAGGGAGAGAGCAAGAACAAAATATCATAAGGGAATGTTATAAAGCCAAGAAAACACCATTGAGGTCTTCATTTAGTATGCTGTCTTAAATTTGTACTTTTCTATATGCTAAATTTTATTAAGTTTAGTCTTTCTATTGGCTTTATCAATTTGTTCCTGAATATGGACATACCTTTACACAGCACAGGATTCCCAGATTAATCCCTTTGTTAATTTCAAATTCTAATATTATTGACTCTTGTGATTTTATTTAATTAATAAACGCTATAATTAACTCAATTGATATACCCTTTTTCTAAAGTATGTTGGCTTCATAGATCAAACAAAGATGTCAAATGTATATTTAAAAATATACGTAGAATATTATATTCTAACAATTTTTCAATAATTTTTCGATAAATTTTGATTTCTTACTAAATACTTATAGTTCCTTTTTCTCTTGCAAAATTATTTTTTTCAAAAATGACAAAAATTATTTTTAGTTTCAAAGAAGGAAACTTAGAGATTCTTTCTCTTGCCATGAACTTCTATTTTTAGATTTAAATTACGTCAAAAAGTACTATAGTATTCAAAGAAGTTTCAGTTTCACAACATTCAATCTCCTTGGAAACCGATGGTTTGTTGATAGTAAAATACTGATTGGGCACGTTTTTACATTCATCGATGGAATCAAACTTCCATCAATCAGTCCGTTCTTAAATTCGTCGATAGATCCATCAAACTGTTTTTACATTCGTTGATGAATCTCCGATGCTTTCCATCGATGTCCATCGCTTCCATCGTGACGATTTTCCGATAGCTCCGATGACAGTGGCTGGTCATACAAAAGTTAATATCCATTACCTCATAGAAAGGAAGTAAATGGCAACTAACAATGGGGAATATAACGTATTTATAATGCAATAATGAACTAACACAAAGGATGCGATGATTTACGTTTCAAAAGAGTTAAAAGAATTGTGTAGATGGAACTACTTGCATATACAATAATACTATAGCCATCTTGTCAAACAGCAGACGAACCAACAGACTGTTCTTAAATTCATCAAGAATCCGTCAAAGTAATCAGAGATCCATCAGAGAAACGTGGAATGAAAAAAATCGATGAAATCCATCGCTCATCGCATCGATGAATTTTAAAACGCTCCCATACTATTGTATATATTTCCTCAAGAATGCTTTGATTTTTTAACATAAGGTAAGCAGTTATAGTTTACAATTAATTGTGAAACACTAGCACATGCTAACGTCATGTATCAATGTCCCTAGTATAGCAATTTGTTCACTTAATGGCTAATTTTTTGGCAGAAAAGTATACCAAGCTTCATTTTGCATTGTTCACCCCTATTTTTACTCTATTGACTTAGTTTGTAAGCTAAGAAATCCTAAATTTTCGTCATGACATTTTTCATTTTGATTTGCAGGAATTTCTATTAAAATAATTATAAACTGTAGGGCAAGAAATGAAATAAGTATACTCTTAATCTAAATTAATCTGCAAAGTGAAGGAAAATTTAAAAAATGTTGTTTTTTTCCCATCCTTACTGATATTGATGATTACAAACCAGTGTGGTTTGTTCTCAATTTAACATTGTAACTAAAAACTGTGATGTTTTTCAGTATTTTAATTAGAGAGTTGAGCTATCATCATGAATCATATCCTAATACAATATTTCAGCAAGTGAGAAAGAAAATTACCAAAACTGGAAAGAATACTGAAAGATAAATTTATCTTTCATAATTTTCCTTTATTCAAGGAGCTCTATAACATGTTTTTTCCTATTACACCCTTCTTTACTTCCTACTACTGCTTCCCTATCTATTAGGATAGTTTTATCCTCCTACCACACAACATTAATAGAATGCAATAAGACAATGTATATGCATAAACAGAAAAATATAACTAGATTTGAATTTCATCAAATTACCATCAAACCTTGTGTATTCAATGTAGCGACTCTGAAGTATTGGAGAATAATAATTTTAAAGAATTTCTATAAATATCTCCATTTCCGGGTCTTATATATTTCAGAAACTAAAGCAGATTTTCCTCAGCCTAGTAAAAGCGTTGTAGTAATAGTATTGTTAAAAATGTTTCAACAGCTGAGGTCTTTTGACTATGGAATCTCACTGGGAATTAAAGCTGGGACTAGTACTGGCTTTCACCAGTGAAAGTGTAATATTGGAAATTTATATAAGTAGTGATACTAAGTTAACCCAAATACTTATTTAAAAAAATCATTTCAACCAATGAATGAGAGTTCTGCAGTTTAATTTGTTGATTACAAGTATAGAATGAGTTCATTGTGGAGTTTATGAGGGAAGCATTTAGATAAAATAGATTTAATTGTCATCCAAATTTCATTAACCATTGTAATTCATTATGCTCAATATATGTATTCTTTCCTATGTAGCACCAGTTAATACACATTCTAGAGAGACTACTTCAGTGGTGGGATCCAAACATTTTATGAACGGGTTCTTATCCTTATGGAATATTTAGTACCATGTAGTAAGTCCTAAGTGCATATTTCCTTTTATTCTAATTTGAAAATTTGTTTACTTTAAAATGAAATGAGAATGAAGTACTTCACAATCCAACATTGAAACTATTCTTATTATAAAGATCAGGCTGCATTATCTCTACTTTCATAATTCTATTTTTGTATTTGGTAGATATAGGGAGCACTTTGGCAAACTCTGGAAATTCAATGTATCAGTATATGCAGACTGGTGTGAATAAGTTGAATCTCATCACTGCTCTGCCACCAAATAATTAGTAGTCAATCACTGTTATTTTTAAATAATTGGAATAGCTTATGAAGAGAACATGGGAGAGTGTGTTTGTTTAGAGTACCTCATATATTTTTCAAACATGAATCTTCATAAGCTGTACAACATATATGGCTGTTTATATAAGAGTTTTTATAAATAAAACCTTGCAATGTATCCAGAAACTGGAACTTGCTGTGATATATGAACTGCTTTTGGCCTCAGGAACAGTTTGTGCGCTGGTACTTGGGTGCTCTGAGGAGAGAGGCAGCTACACAGGGGATTGACCCACCTCTGCGATGGAGGAAGAGGAGGGAAGAGGAAGGGGATGCAGATGATACTGAAGAGACACAAGCATTGTTGACAGAAATCAAGGCATTTACGCTGGCATCCCACTTTTTCTGGGCTCTATGGAGCATAGTAAATGGAACTGTTTCCAGTATTCCATTTGATTATTGGGTGAGTTCAATATATATTCAATTGTAAAGACTGTATTCATTGAGAAGATGGGTGACAGAAATATCCATCACTATCTATGCATTGAAACATCATTAATATGATGATAAAACTCAACAACATATTGTAAAAATTTATGGCATCAGCATGAGCAGATCACGAGAACCTAATACAACTAAAAATGTATCACATTTTCTTTAAATACTTAAGTAGAACATAACTGCAACAGAATGCCTTAGTGGCAAACTGGAAAATGAATAAATAATTGGAAAATATTCAGCTAGAATGTATGATGTGAATAAAAATGTATGTGATAGTAAAGCTTTGAGTCAAAAGTATGTATTTGAGTTGAAAATAAGTTACATGAAGGAAATTAATATTTTAGGATGGTTCCACAGCAAATGAGCACTTGCTAGTTGAGTGATATGATGATTGAACAATATACTTCTTCAGTAATTACTGATGTAACGACTAGTATAAGTACTAGTATTGTAAAAGGGATTCAACAGCTAAGGTCATTTAGCACACATAAGTCCCCACTGGGAATCAAACATGGGACTGATTGAAAGTTGAAAATGAAAATGAGTTGGCTATCCATGAACCCATGGAACAATTACAAATAATTAATATCTAAATATAAAAGATGAATAGACTTATGGCAGGATACAGCAACAATTGTGTACTATATAAAATCAAAATACATTATAAAAAATATTTAGCAGTGTAATACATACCTAATCTAGGATCCTCTACAGGTTGGAAAATGGGTTTTTGCAATAAGTGAATATTTATGCTAACAGCATTAGGGAAAGAGAGCTGTGATGCTCACATGTACATCAGGGACTATGCAATAGAAACCCTTGATGATGTGAATATGTATCTCACTTATTTAATTAAAATACATTGTACGCCATATTTATTCCTTCCTATGTTATTCAATCTAAGCTATTAAATCTTAGGTGATAAATATTTATAAAGCTACTTGATGATCATGAAATTCATAGCTCTTACAGCACCCCATAACAGAGCTTAATAAGTAGAACTGCTTTATTTATGAGGTTACTCACTTTGTTATGTTGATTCCAGGAATATGGAGATTGTCGTTTTCGTGCCTACTTTCGTCACAAGAGAAGGCTACTAAAAGAAGCTCCTCCAGGCTGTGACTCCCAACCATGAGAGTGCAAGACACCACCTGGAATGGGTGTAGATTTCTGAATGCTTTGTTGGAATGGCCTGTTTTCTTGGGAGGCTGTGGGATGTTACAGGAACCCTGCTTTCAAACAATGTCTGCCAGGGTGACTTTAAATACCTAATGTGCCCCTCTTTGTATGAAATAATTCATTCCTTTCATAAATGTCTTGAAAGTAATGGAACCACGTGCCAATCTGATTTGGCTGATGATTAATTAGAATATTGTTTGGAGCGTCCTCTTAGCCAAACAGTGTTTCATTTTGTATGTGCAGCAGGCCATGGATTGAGGAGTTTTCTATGTGAAATACCTATCCTTAGCACAAGATAACTCACTGTTGAGTGGGTGAATGTAGATGTTGAATTTGTTTATATATTTTATCAGTACCTATTCCTGAAAAAGTGAGGTTTTAAATGTAATTTTCTCCATCTTTACATTCCTTTCCTATAAATGTTATTAGATCAAGCTCAATATTCATTATCTGAGAAATAATTTATTCATTACAGTAACCTTTGGGTGCATCATTCTCAGAATATGGATGAAAAGACAAATTTGGAGGAGTCATAGGCATAGACTGTTGTTATGTTAGTTAACTTTTCATTTATCATCATTCCCGAATTTAAAAGATATAGAACACAGTCATCATTCAGTTGATGCTTAAGCTCTCCTCTAAGAATGTTTCAGAGGATCAAATAGCTAAAAAAAATATAATACCAGGCAAAAGTGGAAATTTTGTTTTTTCCTGTGTTTGATCCTAGGATAGAAGAAGTGTATTTCTAATTGATGATTGAATTAATGAATTGTGTCCTCTAATTAAATCTCATGAGAGTATGTGATTATAAAAACCAATTAACTGGTGCTAAATGAATTTAACCATTACTTATTGGCAAAATTACAAACTTTAAAAATGAATTTTACTCATTAAGTAACAAGTTCATACTTTAAAAATCAGTCCTGCAATCCTATTCAGTGAATTCATGAATTTTGCTTTCATAACCTCAGTAACCTTGAGAACTGTTTTAGTAGAAAAAATCATACTGCCATTTTGAAGTAAATTAAGTACAGCCAATGATACAGATATGCATGTTCTCCTCCTAACTGCACATTTATGTTAATGATTTGGTCCCTTCCTTGCTAATAAGAAAATAAATATATACATGTTGAATTATATAATGTAACTAATCTGCTATTTGTATTTTTCTCTGCAAGCTAAACAATTTATTTTGGAAAACTGTGGAAGATAGAATGGAAGGTATGAAACTGACTGTTAGTCATTCTTAATTTCCTCACTTTCATTAGAACATATCTTAATGTTCTTACATTCCCTTAGACTTTTTTAAAAGTGTTTTTTCCATTTTAAGGCAAGGGTGAAAAGCTAATTATTACCACCACAGCTTGGTTCAGAAAATATAAATTTATATAATGCTAGAAGAAATTCTCATGAAATGTTTTCATTTTCATGATTATTTCAACTTATATTTGTACTCATCAAAAATTTTGAAATCATTTCCTTTAAGTCAAAGTAGATTTACAAATATGATTCCATTAACAAATACTCATATTTTTTAGAACCAGCTGTAGATATCACTCTTTCAGTAAGTTTTATCTACTGGTCAAAAATTAAAGTTCAAATATGTTTCTGGAGTAAAATTTGAAAATATATATTTTTGATTTGCATTATTGTTAAAATAAATTCCCATATTTATAATTATCATTTATTTATGACAATCATTTTCTAAAATCTTTAAAATTGTTTAAAAGTAATAGTATTTTATATCAGCCAATTATGCATCTTAGATTTAGTATGAATTTTCTTATCACTTTTAATGACGTACTGGTGGATTAAGAACTTGCCAATTCTAGAAGTGGTGATTCATCAAGGCTGTGCTGTTGCAATGTGTGATATTATGCCAGTTCTTAGCAATTTTTAATGCTTCAAATTTTAGTGATAATTATTATTATATTGCAGTTAAAATAAAGCTTTTCCATTAAAAGTAGAGGTATATTTTCACTGAACTTCCAAATTTTTGTACAGTTGTACCTTTGTTAAATATTTAATACTTATGAAGAAAAGTTTGATGTTTTCCCAGTGAATTGTTTTCACGGGTTTTCTTCCTTAGCATTTTTACTGATATGCCGAAATAACAACATTATTCCTATTTTTGAAAACCCGTGATGAATTTCTGAGAGTTTAATACTTACGTTTACCTCGGCAAGAAAGAAGTATTAAGTAAAATATGCTCACATAGATTCATGGTATTATGAAATTATACTCTTTGGAAAAAACCTTAAATATGAAATTACTTACAATTGTATTGCCTAATAATGGTAAATATGAGCTTGTGCTTCTTAAACTTGTTTAATTTATTTTTATTTTGTGGATTAGAAAAGATACAATGTTCTGAAGATACCTCTTTAGTCAACAGATTTTTTTCTCATTGATTGTAAATAATCACCAGAATTTTGGAGTGGAAATAAAGTTGTCCTTATAATATTGCTGGTGTGCCTAAATTTTAAATCAGTATGCCATAATCTTAAATAGTATTCATGAAAAATGGTAATTTATTTAAATAATTTGAACGTTAAATAAAAGAAGTATGCATAATAATTTTATGTTACATAGAAATATTGTTTATTAATGGACATCTTTAAGCAATGCCTGTTCAATGTTTATCAAATTATCATGGAATATCAAAAATTGTTTGAACTCAATATAATTAAAAATTTGAAAATATTTTCCTTGATGGACTGAATGTATGGCATTAGGAATTGATGTCAACATTTAAGGTAACTCAAAGATATTGTATGAAAAATAAATGGTTGTGAAATCATATGCTTTGAATTCATTTCCTTACTTATAAGGAATATTTTAAATTATGAAAATAAAAATAAAACAGAAGAATACATACTGGATGCAATTATATAACTTCTCCTGTTGTATTCTTTGTTATGACTGTTCATTTCAAACAATTTTGGCCCAGTGATGTAAGCAGTTTCTGATGTTAATATTGTAGTTGTCTTCAGTTTCTTCAAATTGTTGAGACATAAGCCAATCCCTACTTGGTCTCTTATCACCCTAGTTTTATGCATAATTTATCTTACTCTTAATTATTATTTACAATGTGAATTATACATATTTGTTCATGTTATTTTAATGCAAGTTCACTCAACAGAAAATAATTCCTGTACCTTTGCAGAAATAAGCATAACTATTTCCATGGGTAAACACTTTTAAAAGAATTATGTTTTCTTTTTTGGAAAATTTTTGTATTTCAGAAGTCTCTTAACTTTTAGAATATTAAAGTTAGCTTGCTAAAGCAATAGTCCCAAATTCTCCTGCCTGGACTGGAATTGTACCAAGGAAATGTGAACTCTCCATTGGCTGAATATCTATAGTGAAAAGCAATATCATGGATCTTTGAGGGGGATGTAGATTTAACAGCTACATTAATTACTCATTAATCTTTTTTCATGGAAAATTCCTGAACATATTGCCTTACGTATTTTAGTTTTGGTAAAGTTTCTGATGGTACCCCATTCTCTGGAAATATCACATTGATATCCAAAGATTCCTCAGATCACTGAGTAGTTTCATATGATAAATTCATTACAGAAATAAATAAATGAGTTTTAATTGTATATTAGCACCGTGTACATCAACAAAAGCAGTATATCAACATAAAATGTTAATCATTTTCATTCATCCATCATAAGTATCAGCTCATATATTAATAATATAAACCAGTAGAAGAGCAGAGTTGCCAATGATATATTTATAAGATGTATATCTAAGTTCATACTTTGAGCTTATGATAATTTAAAAAGATTAATTAATCAATTATTAACATAAAAGGAATCTTGAAATGATTTATATGGTTTTTTAGCTAAAATTGACATATATAACAAAATACTTTGGTTAGTAACATTGCTTAAAGTTTTATTGGGAACTATTCCAAAATATAAAATGTATCACTACAGGGGATAAATAAGTCTGAATTATCTTGAAGAAAGTTCTGTTTGAGCCTAGGAATCCCATGTAAACTTTGACAATTACTACAAATTCTCCTATTTTCCTGAACTGTCCAGATAAAATTCAAGCTGATGTCAGTTCTTCCTCAGCCACCAGTTGCACATCTAGAGCATAGATTTATTAAATGAGGCTAAGCACAGGATTAATTCTCATTCTTCATCATTCTTAATGAAATACTTCCCTCATTCTTTTCTATTTTCACAACTTGACCCATATGATTTTCTTTATTCAGCAGCTTCTTAAGCAAAGAATCTGATAACTTAGACTCAAGACATAAATAAAATTTTGACATATCCTTTTCCTTAGATTTATCTGCCAATATGTGAAGAAAAGTATTTCCACGACGATCATGTGCAAGTATAAAGTTTTCTAAGGAATCTTCATCAAATTTCTCAACAAAGTAACCTATATTGCTGCAAATGACTTCCAAGGGGGAATTTGAATTACACATGCAGTGGGCACATGTTCCTTGATCATTAATTGCCATAAGTAATTCATTGAATTTTTCATTTCTCATAAGTTTTTCAACAATGTTCAGATCCTTAAACTCGAGAGATTTTTCACCTCTAATATGAAATATTGTTCTTAAATTATAACACCCCCAGCGGATAAATTTTTCTAATTTCTCACCTTGAATATATCTATGAATCCTCTTAGCTGTGATTTTGAATATTTTTTTGTTTTTGTTCATTGCTGCATAATGTAGAATGCTTGATTTATTACAGTCTAATTTAAGAAACAATTCCCTTAAAGTTTCACTTTCCATAACCTCACTCAAATATTCTATCAATGATTCATAATACACTGATGAAGGACTCCAAAGGGCTGCTGTATTCAAGAAAGAAAATTTCTTATTACTTTCTGGGCTTAATAGGAATAAAAAATTATCTCTGTCTAAGTATATTTCCAATTCCTCCATAATGGTTAACATGTTACGATTTGGAATGACTGCACTTAGGTGTAAAATGGAATCATCAAAACCATTATATTCTATCAGTAGATTTGATAATGTCCTTCTATCCATGAATTTTGTTGCAAATTGAAATAATTTACAGAAAGATTTTTCATCTTTGTTTTTACTCACTCTGTGAAACATGTTACCAGGTGGATAATTCAAGAGCTTGACATTAAATAGCTTTAATTCTGGAGATGCTTCCCCCTCACAGATAATGTCTGTTTGAATTTTGAAGGACAGCATTCTATCCAAAAATTTTATAACTTCACATACTTCATCAAGAGAGCCTTCTCCCAATATGTTGCCAATAGATTCAGCACATAGATTTGCATTCTGATCAAATACCTCCATTAACATTTCATCACTCAAACACTGTGTAAGGAATTTGAATGTTTGGAAGTTATATTTATAAGATTGCTTTAAGTGTAATGCTATTTTTGGTGGCAATCTATTGGCTTCATCCTTCTCAGAGAATATTTCATAGTTCTTCAAAATCTTTTTCCAAATATTGCAGCTCATGAAGGAACATCCTTTTTTATCTTTCTCATAGTACTTAAGATAGTCAATGAATTTTTCACTCACATTGAAATTTTTCAGAAAGAAGTGTGAGAAATTTACATTAATGGCATCATCTGTTTGAAAAAAGCTGTCAAGGTATTCTACAGTCCTTTGGTATATTTCTTTAAACAATATATCAGAGAATAGCTCAGCTTCCAATGTATCAGATTTAATTTTTTCTTTTATGAGTGTAAAGAATACAAACTCCTGAATGGTCATGTGGATAAAATGGATATGACCTTTCTCTTTTCTTACAAGACCAATGTGTTGAACAATTTCCAGGTATTTGTCATCTTTCATGCGGAGGAGGCTTAGTTGATTTTCACCTAGCAAATTTCCCAAGACCCTAGTTAAAGTGTTTAAGATCACTTCCCTCATAACATCAAAGACAATCTTTGAATCTCTTGTTTCACTCTTCATTAGGCATTTTTCTCTAAGATAAGTTGTAATTTTACTCTCCAGAAAGTCAAAGTAAAGGTTGAAAATGCTGACATGGAGGCGTACTGTAAAATTTTCATTATAAATAATGTTTGCAATCATAAAAAGATGCAATGGGAGGCTTGTGAGAGGTTTACCTTTATCTGTTATGTCACTATTTACATTTTTTAGGACAAATCTTGAGTATTTCTCAAAATCACATTTATTAAATTGTGTTCCATCTGTGATTCCTAGAGTTTCTCTTGATACCTCCTTAGACTGAATATCATTTACAATGCTTCTTAACATCTCAATAGTATCCAAAAGCTTTTGCTCATCATTTCCTTCATCAATGTTCTTTAGCACCAAAATCAATGCTTCAACCTTTTCTGTGCATTGAATCCTCTCATATTCATTAGAAATTGCCAGAGACTCCAATTTGAATCTCCAAAAATTATTCAAAAATTTCACCTGGTCATCATAGGAAAATGGACAAAGGCTTATTGAAGAAGAATTCATTTCCTTTTCCAGACCCAATTTTTCATGAGTTCTTGTAAATATACAAATATGTATTTTTGTTTCATTCAATAAGGTTCTAAGTAATTTCAAAGCATTTACTTTAAACAGAGGGACAACCTCATCAAAACTATCAATCATTATGATGACATTTCCTTCTGTCTTTTGTAAATAACACATCAGACTAAGCTCCAAGCAAGTTTTTAGCCCTAAAATGTTGTAGAAATATTTAAGGATATCTTCAGAGCTGGAGCAATACTTGATGTGGTGCAATGACAAATGACTTGAAGTTTCCACAGCATATTTACTTAAGTCAATTCTTCCCAGCAAAATGTAAGGTCTTTTCTTTTTTATTTTCTCCATTAATGAGTTGATAACAGTGGATTTTCCAGCTCCAGGATCATCTGCTACAATGACTACTCTTTTTTCAAATATTTTTATCACTAATTCTTCCTCTTTCAAGATCTGCTCCTCAAGGAAATCTGCATCAGTGTATCTATGGGAATATCGCAAGCAAAAGTCTCCATATTCATGATGTAACCAGTATATTGATTTTTTTGAAGTTTTTTCCACTATTTTAGTCATATTTGTGAGATATTCCTGATAAAAGAGGAGGTCAGGATTTTCCTTTTTTGGAACTATCAGGTATTTCTCAGGTTGAAATTCACTTTTATTCTCTAGTTCATGGATGAATTGTTTTCCAATTTTTAAATTCTCAATATTTGTCTTCTGCAATCCAGTTAAGAGCAAGTAATATGATCCCTTTTCCAAATTGTCAATCAAAGATTTATTGGAGTAATAATGAAAACTTCTGGGGATATAAAGGCTTTTTGAGCAAAAGAGAGATTCTGATCTAAATTCTGGGCCAATATTTATATTATTTTCCTGCATCAAGTAGGACAGCACCTCAGGGTTAATAATCTCTGATTGAGCCTTATTGTCAATAAACGCTTTAATCTTATCAATAGGGCAAGTATTCATTCCCTGATATATGACTATTTTACTCAGTATCTTCCTTTTAAAATCATCATTTAGGTTACTCCAGGGATAATGAAGTACCTTGGTTTCTTTTATATGCTGCTGCAGTTGCTTACACTTTTCATGAGCAATCAGAATGATGTTTTTATTTTCTTCTATTCCTTCAGTGATGTATTTTGAATATTCTATCTCTTCATCAACCTCTCTCCATAACAATACCAGACAGTGGAATAGTTTGCACTGTGAAACTTGAGAGATAACGTCAAGATTATCATCCAAGTCTTTTAAATCAATAAAGAGGCATTGTTTATGAATGTGAAATGGAAACTTCTGTTTCAGAATATGATACACATGTAACATACACAACTTAGGATTTGAGGTGAGCAGAATTGATTTGTCATGTAGTTGAAAAATGTGATCTTCGTAACTCGTTAAGGTTAGAAAAGGTGAAGAACTCCTTTCCTCTTCACTGAGAGCCCCAATCACATTGGATAATGTCTCAATGGAGCAGAGAGGTTTAGAGAAATATGACAGGCCTGTATACTCTACCAAGTCTCTATGTATGAAGTCTGTATAATATCTGAGCAATTCAGGGATTTTATCTTTTAATATCTTTTGTCCTTCCTCCTCTCCATAAATGCCCAAAATATGAGGCACTCTTACTATCAGTTCAGCATGAGATGGTTGCATGAGATATACTTTCATCACTGAATCCCATTTTTCTATTTTGTCTGGTATTTCAACCCCAATACATTCCAATGATTTGGAAATCTTTTTGTGTACATCTTCTAACAAGTTTTTTCTCTCTATACTTCCCTTGTTGTAAGGACAAGCATAATTATTGTATAACATATGCATTGCTCTGTGGCAAAGTTCATGAGCTACAGTTCCTGCAACACTACGGAAGCCAGTTTCGTTCAAAGTGCAGTTCTTTGCTCCAATATATATTCTGTGAATTTTTGTTACATAGAGTCCATAAATCTCATCTAAGCAAAACTCAGGATATACTCTATCTACTAACTCAGAATTGAAGTCAAAGATAATTTCGATTTTTTCATATTGAACAGCCTTCATCAAGAATTTGGTAAATTGAATTGTATCCAACCACTCAAAAATATTTTTGACTGCTTTTATTTCTACATCAGTGAAGTTACCAAGCAATTTTGTTGCAGAGATAAGTGTTGAAATGTGAGAGTTCTCAAATGGTATGAAGTAATCCTCTAAAGCATTCTGGAATTTTTCCAATTCATCTTTATCACATGAACCCAAAAGATCTTTCTCTTCTTTTCCAAGCTTGGCACCTATGGACAGTAGGTAAGCATAAATCTCATGCTTTCCATATTCAATGGCACAGTATATTGCAGTCATATTCTCTGGGCTGTAAAAAGTCAATGAATTTTCCTTTTCGGCCAACTCTTTGACAGAGCTGAGGACTCCATCCTTTATTGATGAATGAAGAAGCTTCCTTCTATCTATTATTTCTTGCAGTTCCATTCCCTTAAATGCAGTTGCATCAATTCCATTAACATAAAAATCATCTGGAAACACTGAATCTTTACTCAGCAAAATTACCATACAGTCATAATTTCTCTTTTCCCAAGCAATATCTATTGCCCTCGCTTCTCTTTCATTCTCAGCATTTACGTCAATCTCATCAAATCTCAAACAGAGTTTCACCACATCCATACGTTCACATTCTATCGCTTTCATTAGTAGTGTGTCTCCTTCATCATTGCATTTTTCATTCAAATATCGTAGGAGCTCTTCCCTCTCAGCAATGCTATCTGATGTACCTGAAAAATCAGTACTAAACCTACTGACAAATGCATCAAACATTGAATTTAAGTCAGAAAACTTCTGACTGAATATCTCATTTCTAGCACTCATTATATATTTTTATCTCCTAAGTCAAGTCAATCACATGAGAATTGAGAGTGAGTAAATCCAATATTATCAGCTGTAGCTCTTGTAACTAGCCTAATAACAAGTTTGGGATTGGATGATAACCATTGGATGATTTTCACTGATCTTTCTGCTTAGGCTGGATTCAGAGATATCTTTTCCTAAAAAAAAATGGAGTTTTTGTTAATAAAGGACCCTAGTTTGTATTTATATAATACAAAGAACCCAAGCCCCCTGACCACCAGCAGTAGCCAAACCCCATAGCTTTGCTCCCTATTTATTTATTTCCATATACCCCACAAACATCCATTTTCTGGACCCTTACAGTGGAAGGTAATCAACAATAATAATGAACAATCACACATGATCATTCCCTAATCTGCAAAATCTGACTAGACAGGATTCGAAACCAAGACTGTGGGGTTGGAGCAATGATATGCAAGCACGTTAACCACTCGGCCATTATGGCCGGTAAAAGATGCCACCATTCATACTATAAAAGTAAAAGAAATAATACTTTCATTATAATTGAGGACTTCTGGTGATATATAGAGGAAATTATTCATAATCAGTTAAAAGATTGCAATCTGACTGCATCCACAGAATTATTTTTTTTCTGCCCTGTTACTGTTGCCACTGAAATTGGTCAAGTCATCCTAAGCTCTACAGAGCTTTTCAGGAGGTGCTTAACTAAAGCAATAGCCACAGTAAAGGAACATGCACAACAATTCCCTGATCAGATAAATCCTATCAGCCAGGATTCAAAGCTGGGACCTTAAAGTCAGAGCAATAGCGTGTCCCCACCGGAACACTGATCACTCTACACCAAGGCTTAGTGGTATATATCAATAATCTGTGGACACAGCCAAATTGTGTTTTCTATAAATAACTTTAATTATACTTTAATGCTAATATTTTCATGACAAATGCTTAAGTTTATGCCCCTGGTCTGTCACTTTTTGGATAACTAAGGATTTTACCACTTCTAGCATATGAATTCTCTCTCTTGACATGCATAAAAATAATCACCCGAAGGAATTTTTTATCAATGTAGAAATGCGAAATCACATTACATGAAGTACTAATTCATTAAAACCCGGTTAAGACGCTTTTCAGAGGACTAAGCGAAAACCACGTCTTAAGCGGTATAGTGTTATAACCGGGTTGCGTACCGCTGGTTGAAGAATACCTTACAAGAAGAATTTTTGAAGAATGGTCTACTTTTTCTGCAAAGAGCGTCATAGTTACTTAATTTTGTTAAATTTTCACTCTGCAATGAAGCAGTTTTCATAAGCAATTCCCCACCTAGTTGTAGACGGTATGTGACCTTATGTAGATTAATTTTCCGAATTAGTTTTTCCTCGTAAGGAGCAAGGTACGTTGTTGCCAAACGTTGCGAAAAATTAATTTGCTAATTTAAAAAATCATTCCCAATGAAGAAATATACGATACATTGAGGCGGGAAATTTATATTTCAATATCTTTTGAAGTGAAATTTATAATAAATTAATAATAATATCAATAAGTAATTATTTCCTCGCACATTTACGTGGAAAGACGATTTTCCGAATTTAATCACGCTGTTGTGAGAAAGATACGACAAAATTTACGTTGAAATATTTTCATGCGTTTCTTTCTGTATCAGTTTTAATTTTGTTATTTCGTTTGAACCCTTTAACATTTTTGGATTAAATTCGCAAATGCGATATACTTGATTTACCTTTGATGACCTTGGCGTTTAGCACTTCAAAAAATAATCTTTAGAATAATATATTATTTTATTTAAAACCTAAAAATTGTAACTTCGTGAATATGGCAAGTACGAATTTGTTGAAAGTAAACACTAAAAAAAAAAACGTTTCTGCCACCGTTTTAAATGAGAACATTCAAGATTCTCCATACTTTCTGTAAAACCGCTCCTCCTATTACTTTACCATCTGATATGCCAAATTTTACATGCTATACTTCCAATAATTTTCTTTTCATTTTTGTTTCAGAAAGTGATCTTAAGATATAGTAAACCAAATAAAAGAGTTAAAACTAAGTTTTAGTAAGCGGGAGGCAGGGTAAGTCTTAAGCGGTATTTTTACCATGGATTCGTATGAAAGGGACCGAGAGTAAATCGCGTATTTAGTTCCATTATAGTCTTCAGCGGGAGCGTCTTAAACGGGTTATACTGAATACTTTGTCATCCGAAACGGGAAAAATTCTTTAATTCATAATTACTTACCTTGTCCTTCAAACTATCATATAAGCCTTTATTTTCTCTTTTTTACTAAGAAAGTTTTATTATTACTTATTATTATATTATTGTTGTACCATGGTTTTATGTATATCACAATATTATTTTTTTATATTATATTCTAAATATATTACATTTTATGAATAGTAATATTATTGTTCGTAAGTCAATCTTTTGGTTCGGATTATCCTCGTTCAAGTTTGAACTATTTAATTAATATTATCAATTTAATTAAAGTTAGTATACTTACGCCATGATAGAGCTAACCAATCAAGATGAAAAATGATTTTAACATATCGGACTCAGCCTGGGCTACGAGCAGCGCGATCCATCGGGGAGTTCACTTTGAAGGGGCCGGATTCAGACAAGAAGTTTCGGCTTCCGTAGACCTCCAGGGTCGGCGGGAGTGCAGAAAATGACACTTTAAAGCAGCATTCAATAAGAAGTGACCAAGTAGAAAGCCATCATTCAGCGTTGCCCATATCCAAGTAATATTCATATGATTACAGCTACGTATAAGAAAGACTGAAAAAGAAGTGAAAAGTACATTTTCCTCTATCCCATGCCATTGAATAATAATCTTAATCCTTGTACGGCCGCAAGTACGATATTTCAGTACGTAGGAAGAACTGAAGGACACATTTATCGTGGACTTCCCTATCAGATCTGGAAATGACGACGTAAAAAAATCATCCAAAAACTTTGCTTTTATAAGGCATTCTCAAGGCTGAAACTAACCCTGCACCGTGGTATAAGCATATCTAAACATATCACTGACCTTGGAACGTTGGAACGGAGGCTGGTTAAGCATCAGCTGACACAACAGACGTCGTTTTCTTCCCTATTTCATTTGAAGAAAGATTTGCAAGACTTTAAAGGATGATTCCCCTAAGATTTTATCTCTAATCTTCTAGTTCCATTTCCTTCGAACTTACTCGTGGCGCTAGCGTACCGGCCGGAATTGTAATGATGAGGCCATGGCGATGAATAAGAGAGATGATCGCGAGGCAGGAATTTCGAACGTAGTTACGGCAGCTATCCAATACATAGAATCGTATGAGTAAGTATGAGTGGCACGTGTATCAGCGTGAAAAAGCAGCTTTTCGAGTATTTTCAGCTTTTGAGCATTATAAAGGTATTTACAAGATGATTTTTTTGTCACGATTTAGGAATACTTTGGCTGGTCTTAAGCGGTTGCATACCGATATAATTAAGTAATTTAAATTCAATGACGAAATTTTCTCCCGGTCCCTTTCACACGAAGTATGTACATGGTACACATACCGCTCAAGACGCGGATTGTTCCAATCCAAAGATTCATTGTACACACTTTAGTCACCAAAATTTTTTTTGTCATCTGTATCCTCCTCTCACAATTAGCCTTTTCTCTAGAATGGACCCTTGTGAATTTCTTCTATGGAATGACTGATTTTAGGGCACTAAAATAAAGATATCGCGAAGCAGAACAATCTCCAGCCATCTGTTGGAGCTGCTGCGAACTCTCACTGAGTGAGATCTTTAACACGTTTAACACTTTTTCTCAGAGCAGAACGTTAGATAAACTAGAAAAGGAGTGCACAGTTTTTCGAGCTTGAGATTGCTATGCTCTCTCACCACTACTGTTAAAAAATTCGCCATTCTTCCCCGATTGTCTATCTGGTAAAAATTTGTTTTATCATAGAGTGAAAAATGACCAAAATTAAGTACCTGGACGCTTTTTTCGTGCAAAAAGCAGAGTTCTTCAAAAATAAGATGTAATGCTAACAGCATTACACAATCCGATTATGAAGATATCCCACATTAGACGCGGCGTTAGTTTACTCCTCTGGAAAACGCCTAAACTGGGTTTTATTGTGTATCCTCCGAGCCGCCAGTCGCTTATCTTACGTATTAGCTTCTCTAATGCTCTGCAGAAAAAAATACCACAATAACCGTTTTAATTCCTTGTAAAACTTTTGTCGATAGTTTAATTATAATGTCTTTTATTTCGTCAAATAATTCTGAACCGATGAATTTTTCGAAAATTTTCCGTAAGTAATTTCATCGGATGGATTTTATCATAACGTTAACATTACTGTCGAAGCTGAAATCTCCAATAATAAAACGAGCTACTCTGAAGGACCACCTGTAAATCCTTACTTCGTTGGGAACCAAAAATCGCGCAGCAGTATAAGAGACTATACTTCATTCAACATTACGAAGAGACCACGTAAATCTTACGGCAACTTACGGAAGAATGTCGCGCGCTGTTCGTACTCTATCAGGAATCAATGTTACGTTATGCTAAATGTCTTCATACAACCAACTTTTTTCCTATGCAAAAGTCTGAACAGCTCGTGCCATTCTTCCTTTAGTAATACAGGAGGCCATATAATTTATTTTCATAATCTTTTTTCATTACGTTTGGCGAATTATAGGTCGTTTAAGGGGAAAGTAAGCAATTTCTTTGATCCTCTATGGGCATTCCCTAAGTTCTACTTCTGAATCTTCATATTCTATTCTCCTTAGCTGTTGTATCATGTTCTTTAAACTATAAACTTCTGTGAAAGTGACTTAGAAAACTACTGCTATGCAATTAGATAGTTGTTGCGCTATCTTCTCTAATTGCAATTCATTCGTTGTTGTTTTTCAAAGAAGGGCAGTGCCCTCTACGATCTGGAAAAACTGTAGATCCTGAAAAGCATGAACGATCCAAACGCCCCATTCTCTCCTAGCTGATTTTTTAGTCCTCTAAAGTGCCTTCACGTCCTTCCGAGCCACCCTGCGGAGAAACTGCTTCCCCTTCACCCCTTCCCCTGCATAACCTTCGCTTACCCTACTAGTTTGACTTATTACCAATTCTCTAAATCGCTATTAAAATTGAAATCTTTTTTTGGGCAATGAAGTCTAAATTTTATATATTCCGAAAGGGGATGACATTTTTCGTCAATTTAAAGATTAATCGCGACCGATTAGTATGATTTACTGAAAATGACTGGAAGGACTCGAAAATCACACAATATCCAGCAAATCGCGAAATGAATCGCTAACAAAAAGGTTTGGATTAGAATCCAAGACATCGCGAGCTATTAGTTTAAAATTCAAAGAACGGAAGAAATTAAAACCTTTCATTTGAGTTTAGTTCGCGAAGAAGAGCAGCCTTTCATTCAGAAACGCGGAAAATTTAGAAAAAATCTCTTATGAATAAGCTAATTTACTAAGAAGATCTAACATATTTCCATAAATTAGTAGCATTGAAATAACGAGTATGAATTACATTAACGGATTAATTAAAGTCCTTCAGCCACCAAAGTTTGCTTTTATATTCCATTTTTAAGTTAATTGAAACTTCCGCGAACAATATTCTTCAAAGTTAAGGAAACTCACCTGCCAATATTTACGAATTTCTCTCCAATGCTGGTGACATGTGCTGCATGTTGTACCTCCGAGGAAAGCTTCCCGAAGGATATGTAGAAGCCTGGCTTGGAACTAAGTAGTTTCGCTGCAACATAAAAAGGAAATCCCAAAAATTATAAGACATCTTTGATAAATTAAATTTATGGAGCTTCTGATATTTACCGTATAAATTGCGTGGTAGAGAATTCAAATTTCTAATCACAACAGAAATTGCATTATTGCTGACATCTTAAAAACTTTCTAAATTGTTAGAAAAAGTCAAGTCTTGCAGAAGAAAGATTTAAAAATAACTTAAACATTAATTTTAAAGATTAGTCCAATAAAGAAATAGTATTTTGCACGAGTTTCCAAACCACGCAAAGACGTATCGTGCTCGGTTCGTTTCCCCTTTTGAATGGAGGGGTATCGCCAGCTAATTGCAACCGGTAAATATTTCGGGGGGATGGGGACGCTCGCGTCATCGGTTGCAATTCACCAGCCCTATGAAACCATGGTGTGGCTACGGCTTGAAAACCATAGCCACGGAAAAAATAGAAGAGGAAGACTTTCAGAAGACAAATAAAATTTTATTCTCCAATGGCTAAAAAGCCGGTCTGTAGAAGTGTGTGTAGTGCCTAACACATTTTCCCACCCCCCCAAGCACATTAATGCAGGCATCTCTAAAGCCCATCAAGTGGGCCCTACTCCTTAGTTCCCCACTCCCCCCAAACTCTAATGCAGACCTGTTCTATAATGCCCGTTGGTTGGGCCCCTTGTCTAAAGAAACCTACCCTCTACCACCCTTTCAGCTGAAAGACGTCGATCCCTTACCTTGAGCTGCGGAATTCCTCCAGCGGCGGCCGGGCTCAGCTTTCCATCGGCGCACCGAACCTCCTCTTGAAGTCACTTTCACAGAATTTCACTACACTTCACTAAAATGACC
This sequence comes from Pachydiplax longipennis, assembly GCA_036926295.1. NCBI lineage: Eukaryota > Metazoa > Arthropoda > Insecta > Odonata > Libellulidae > Pachydiplax > Pachydiplax longipennis. The sequence continues at coordinate 49,816,018 of JAVFKF010000001.1, read as the reverse complement.
ATAGCTCACTACACAAACTCACTTAACTAATCTTCTTTGCCAGAAGATTCCTTCAGCTTCGGTCTGCAATCCTTCGAAAGGCCTCGTCTTGTTGATTTCGGTGGCGACAGCGCGGCACTGCTTCGATGAGGTATCTTCGAGAACTTGACATATGGGTCACCTTGTAGTATCGACTGCCGGAGATCTTGTGCCGTTCGAGGTGCTCGTCGCGGACGTTGGGCAAAAACTGCGCCGAGGGTTGAAATTTCAGGGTTTATATACCGTGTTGGCGAAGGAGAAGCGTTAGGATGGGTAGGGGAAAAGGTGGGAGAAGGTTATTGGTAATGTTTCTCTTTAACAAATTTTTTCGAATGGAGACTAATCCCTACTCTTTTTTCCTTCTTCCGATGTTTCACTGTCTTGTCACTTCGCAGTAATGACTTAATCGAAATAAAAGGGTAAATAACGAGAGTTGGGTGGCTGCGCCATCCAAGTCAAATGGCGAATATACAAATGAAAGCCCTATTAATCTCAACATGCTGATTTCCCCCGTAGAGGCACATAGCAACAAAATTTATCATTAACTATATTGTCTTTCATTTTTATGCTATTAAGTTATTTATTATATATTCTATTGTCTTTCATTTATTTCACCCGAGGCGATCAGGTCACAGTATGTCGCTCATTGCCTTTCACAATAAATTAGATTTTACTTCTCATTATCACGTGCGGGAGCTTGAAGTAGCTCTTCATTATTAACTGCAAAAATACTGGGCGACAATATCAATCGGTTTCATTATAGCTTGAAACAATACCAGAAGCGGTAAAGCGTGATTCAAACTTTTTGAACGACCCTCCTTCGTTTCATGCGTGATACAATTTAATTCTTTCGTGCAGGACTTTTATTTCCAGACGAATAAGGAATCCTTTAAATTAAAGCTATTTAGACACAAGCATTTTCGGAAATTCCTCCTTATAAACGAAACTGATGATGGTGAGGAATTTCATTACGAGGAAAAATATTCGTTACAGCTTTCCATATTCAACTCGCAAAAAGAAAACTGTCGACGCGGAAGTATATTAAGTATAGCAATGTTAATTTAATTTTTAATTGTTGACTATTTCGGCTGGTCTATCATTACTCTCCCGCCAGTACTCCTTTTGACCGTTTAATCTTTCAGTTGCCTCACATTGGAAAAATTGACTGCTTGGATTAGAAAGTTGCCTCCCTCATCCACGGCTTACTTAACGTAACAATTCCGAGCTGTAAGTCTAAGGAGGGTAGAGGGTAGAAGTATTATCTTGAACGCATAATGTCAAATCTTTCAATAAAAATCATTATAGAAGAGAGTTGTGATATCTCTGCACAGAAGGGAACCCAGGAAAAATAAAAATTCCAAGGAAAAACGGACTTGAAAAAGGCCTGACGGTACCGAGAAACAACTTCTGTTTGACCGGTGCCTCCAAGAGGTCGTGGCGTGAACGATGCCCCTCATCCGGACGAAACCATGCTTGCCTTTGCCTGCGAAGTTCGCTTAAACCATCTGAGAAAATGTTCTGACAGGGTAGCTTAGTTGGCTATAGCAACCTCCGTGTAGAGAAAGATCCGGGATTCGATTCCGGTCCCGTGAGACCTTTTTTCAAATCCATTTCCCTTAAAAGAAATAACCATACTATGGTATTCTTTATTGCAATCTTCCAAAGTGAAGGTGGTGCTGGAGCGTTTATGAGAGACATCGCAAAAATCCCTCCTACAGTGATCTAAGGATGGGGATGACCGTTTTCGTCAACGACAAGTCTATCCTTCATTAGAATTAAGGAAGAGGGGTCGAAGGGAGGGGTATTTTACTGTTGGTATATTCGAAAAACCCTCGGCTAGCGTCCAAGAACACTCACCAACCCCTTCCACTTTCCTCTTCCTCCAACTTCTGTGCATTCGGTCGCTTACGGACGGTCACATATTTTTAAAGGAGTGAAGAATAAAATGGAAGCTCACCCATTACACGATGACGGCACCGATCGCGTTTTGCAACCATCGACTGCCGCTGGGAGTGTGCCGTGTTTTCTTTCAGTCGTGTATGCAAGCCCCAAGATAACCTAGTGGGCAGCTCGTTACCTTTCGCGGAAGTGATCGAGGGTTCGATTCCCGGAGGGGTCCAACATTTATCGGCGTCCACCCAGCATTGTGATGAATATGTGTAGCTATCTGAAAGGAGAGAGAGGGCGGCGTGGGAGTCGATGCGCTGACCACGTATCACCCACGAAGAATGCCGCCTCTCTCAAAGGCCATTCACTTCATAGGACTTTACTTTTTACTTACAAAGAGAGGTTCTCAGGCGGAATAGCGATTTTGAGACGAGACCTGTTTAGCATAACAGGGAATTGAATATAAAAATACACCGTGTGTTTCTCTTCTGGGTTCGCGAGATATGTTTTTTTAAATACAGCTGCATGAGTAGCAGATTATATGCTTGCTGCTTGGCAGCTAATCAATTACAACAAATATGTTGCGGGAACTCACCGTTCACTTTAGCTCCTAGGGTTACGCAGCGTATCAAAGTATTATTTTTCTCTTAGTTTAATGAATATATTCGCCTGTATAAATGCACTGCGTAGCAATCGGAGTTTTATCAGCTTATGCTGTAGTGCAATCGCAGAACAATCAAAATTCACAATAGTAAATGGCTAAATAAAATCGGTTCATAAAGGCATTTTAAGGCAATCTGGTACATAAAGGTAATCTGTCGGTGTTCACTCCCCCTGCCATACACCATACAGTGACTCGCGGGTTATCAATGTAAATGTATCGGTCATATTATCTATCATTATATGGCGGGTGAAGGTAGTAGCCTACTTAACCAGACTCTTTCAATTGAATTCTAACTTACTTCTTCTAAGATTGCTTTAACATCGAAATAGCCGAGAGGTTAGAGTGTCAGGTCAGGTATCCAACTTTTCCAAAGTTTATCCTCAGTGGCTCCAATCCTGTTTAATGAATTTTTTTCGGAAACTCAAGTTTTCAGGTCCTGTTAAGTCGATGATCAAGATTGCTGCCATCCACGTCCACTCTCAGATCTCTTTCACACGCACCGGTTTCGACCGGATGAATTTTTTCCGCAGTCGCAGTTTCATGTTATAAAACATACCGAAGAAACCAGAGGGAGAATGCGGTGTTTTATGAGTGTAGTCTTATAGAGATCTTTCTCTGTGATACTCTCTCACCACTGCTGTTAAAAAGTACGTTATTCTTCCATTATTGTCTATCTGGTTCATTATAGGGCGAAAATGACCAAAATTAAGTGACTAACAAGTCACTACAAGACTTTGGTCAAAATGACTCTATAACGTAAAATGGTCTCTTTGTGCGGAAAGCAGAACAATATCACAATATATATATATATATATATATATATATATATATATATATATATATATATACATATATATAACAATAACAATATAACAATAATCATAGGGAAACCAGCAGTACACAACCCGATTATGACGGTATCCCGGTCAATACTCGGTTTTCTCTTAGTCCCCCGAATAGCATCTTAATGGGGTTTTATTGATATAAATTTTCGATTTAAGAATAAAATTTCAATTTGTTGTATTCCTATGGTGATAATAGGTTGTTTTTCGTCTCGGGACCGTCATGTTTTCGAACATGCTATCCCGTCGTTTTAGTAAAAAAATAATTCCCAGTTTTGAGGCTTCGTCGATCGTTTAACTGATTTGGCTTATAATGATGCTGACCTATGTAAAATAAAATAAAAATATCGCGCCGAAACCATATCTGAAATTATTCGAATTCATAACGAAACGAGATTTTTAAAATAATTAAATAATTTTAAAGTTGATTTTATTCATGTTGGTATTGCAACCTTCACAAAAATCTACCTTGAGGCTGCAGCTAATCTAATTACAAAATGAGCTATTTCTTGTTTAAAAGTATTACACCTTTTAACTCGAGCGCTGATTTTAGTTAAAGTAACAGGGCTCCCTTCTCTCTAGTTGAGATAAAATTTTCTTCATTTAAATGACATTTTCATTCAAAGATAAATCCCAAAAAAAAACTCGTTTCGTTCCTTCCCGTTTCATTGATTGGAAATATGTATTTTCTTTTTCTGCCGATGAAGATACGTACAGTCATGGTATTCTTTATTCCATTATCCACAGATTGCTTGCAGTTTACTACAGGATATCATATTTTGACGAAATAATAATGGCTCTTTAAATAAGTAAGTATTTTCTTGTTACAATGATAGAAGTCAGCATGATATTTTATGAATACAATACTTGTAATTACAAGTGCCGATCTGAGCGGTCCGGTATGCACCAATCTTACCGTTTAATCCATAGCTAAACATTTAGAAATGCTACACTCGCGAAGGGCGACTCCTTACTTTGTTTCCACAGCAGATAACAGTAATTCATGGCCACAGCATTCATTGTATGTACCACAATATGAAACAGTGACTTGATATTTTTAGATACGACGTTGCTCTTAATACTTAAATTCATTACTCAAATATTCTTAATATTCTTTTTCTCCTTTCCCAAGAAAATCTCATTTCTTAGAGTCCGGTCATCACTTTTAGATGCCTATGAATAGGAATCATAAGACTTAGCAGAGGCCTATTTGGACCCATCTAGCATTATAAGCAAGAATTTCGGCCGATTTAAAATTAATGATAAGAAGCATTGGTAGACTCTAAAACTATCAGGAAATTTTATGAGATTTTAGTATTTGCAGCCACGATAAACAAGTCGATGTGTAAAATTTACGGCTAAATTTATGTTAAATTTATATCCTTTTCTTTCCTAATCTATGTTTGAATCCTTCGTTTGCATATCCCTCACATACTGCAGGGAAGAATTTACAGTTTAAAACGGGAATCTGCTTCGAAATTTAGATTTGGCCAATTTCATGTAAGTAGTATGATTTTATATTGTGAGCAGCGTCGGAAAGTCATTCTATTGTCTTAGAATTATTTTCATTCTTTATTTCTGAATCCACAGTAATTTATTTTATGTATATTTTCATTCTAAAAGGGACAAAATTAAAAATTTACCGGAAACATATCACCAGATCGAGAGAGTCCCGAACGTAACGAGATCTATGGAAAAGCCACTCGTATACATTTGGAAGATAACCGTTAGCTTAATCTTAAAATAATGAGACGACTATGAAGTGAAGTGAAATGAGTTCATCGTTGAGTAAATAGTTACTTCCATGTCTTATTTGTTACAATGACTGACAATTGCTTTCTTAAGAATCCAGTAATTCGCAATTAGAACAGTATTTATCAGTAGCACATGTTGAGAATCAATGGTCCTTTCAGCTAGTAATGAAATAATCACTAAAAAGACCTCTCTTCGTTTATTTCGCAGAGCATTAAAACGGGATGACTGCATTAGTGACAGAATTAGATTAGATGGTCTTAATTCACCCCCTGCATTAACCTACTTGCACGGTAAACATGTGAATGTAAAATAATCCCTTTTCTCTTTTACACAACAAGTGCCAATAATTCGTAGTCAAAACAATCATCGAACCACAATATGAAAATGTTACTTTATTTCCTATAATTTCTAATTACGGAATACTTACACATTTGATATTTCCTCTCCCTTTCTGCAGAAAAAATAAGTTTCGTGAAATGATCTTCATTTAATGGGTTAGCACCAGTTATAGCTAAATTCTATTTCTAGAATGTTTTTGTGGATCGCAGCATTTTGAAGGGCTTCTTTAACTAGTATGCTTTGGTGTATTGAGCATGGAGGAATTGTTTATGGGACTATGCAACTTAGGAAATCACGCATGGCAGGAAGAAAAAGCTAAACAAAATTATGGAAAAGCAAACTCCCTTTCATCATATGATTCTCTCCGACGTTGAAAGACCAAAAAATATGAAAGTTCCACATGCATACGATTGGGATCGGAAGTCCCTCTGTTTTAGTAGAATATCAGTGGATTTACTAACCACATTCATATTCCTTATCAGCTGAGACTCTGCAGAGAGTGGATATGGTATACATACTTGGAACACGGATAACTTTAAGTAGAACAAATTAAACTAGTGCACGATACTAGAGGGTGCGTTGGATGATGCTAAACCGGAAGACATGCGTAATCTTGCGGCGGAAGCAATATATCGAAGACCGGATGGTTGAATATCAAATGGCCTACTTGGACCAATCTTCATGATTTGTTTTCCGCATGCTCTTTCTCCGGTTTGCATCAGAATCTATCAAAACACATGGTAATTCGGATTTATCATTTATTTTTAAATGCGCATAAACATGATTTCAAATACTCACTCAAAATATTGCCAACATGCATCAGCACGAATATCACACGAAATTTACACAGTATTCACAGTATATCACACACACACACATACACTTTAAGAAAGTTCTTCTGCAGCAGTGATTTGCATTTTCCCTCAAACCCAAATAAATATAATATGAACAAACTCTTTGAGTGAAGTTGGATTGAAGGAGAATCACATATGGTAAAAGAAATAGTTCTCAATAGTCAATATTATCATCAGGTTGTTCAATGTGGTATCCTTGAAGATGTCTTCTATTTCTTAATCTCAGTTTCTTCTCATTTTAAATACCCATGTCCAGGAAATGTATTACTGATGAAGCAGCTCTCCAATTCGATTAAAACCTTTTAGGTAGTAGGTAGTTTTCTGTTACAGTCCCCGCGCTTTCTGCTATGTACTACATGAACCAACAAGCTGTCTTCACCATACAGTCTCCCAGGGCCGGTCCGAAAGTATCAGCCCTAGTAATTTAGGCGCAGTTTGATAGATTCATTAATTGCAATTGTGAAGAAAAAGTGAAAAACATGGTGGTTCATAGTAAGGAAAATGAAACTTTTCGCAATATTGTTCATTTCTAGCAGCCACTTTTTAAAAATTAGGTTGCTAAGGCGATCATGTAGTAGATGCTATAAGAATTAGAGAGCACAATCTAGAAGATAAGCCCTGCGTCGTCTTGGGAAAATCTTTGGTATTTTGCAACTCCTGTCGCCTATATAACACTGTGAGAGTGAAATTTAATTTACAATAATACGTAGAGTGTTCAAAAAGTTCCCATAAGATGCTCATTATATTTAGCAACAAGCTATTTTTACATCTCTTTGTCTCACTGGATTGCCAATACTTTTATTGTATAATGGTGTGAACTCCCTATAAGCTTTTGTAAGGTTCAAAGATAAATCGATTTTAGATAGATACGGAGAAACTTATGAATTGAAAGTAGAACTATGCACAAATATTTTCTCAGAGTGGTGCTTGTCTTAGAGATGTTGCAATGCAGGCAGAAGATTTGATTTCTATTAAATGATAACGAAATCTTGTAGCTGTATTTTCTATTTATATACATACATTTCCTCTAAGTAAGGCAAAAAGCCTTTTAACCCACTTACTTGATAAGAGCAGGATCAAAATGACAGTACAAGCAAACTAAGTGTCGCTTGGGGCGGTAAAATTTTTGGGGCGAATATCTTGATCAATCAGAGATAAACGTATTCTTTTGTATTGACATTTGATGAAATTAGGAATTATATCGCATTAAACTGTTTACAATGGAAGACTTGTGATCGTTTCGACATCTTTTGAGGATATTGGTCTAAAAACGAAGAACAGAAAAGACATTTAGAACACTTACTTCATGATCCTATCTCGAAAGTCCATCGTCTTGGTATCTATATACAAGTATTTCTCATGTGTCAATTTTCATGATGCAACTAAGTGAGGCTGCATTTTTTATGCCCTTAATACTTCTAAATTTAAGACTAAATCCTCCAAATTTGTCCTAAACCAAAAAATATAATATTTTCTTATATAAAAAAGCTCCATCTCCAATTTAGAAGCTAGCAGTCGAAAGTCTACTAGCTTGGAACATAAAGTTTCTTGAGGAGTTTCTAAATGTAAGGCAACTTAATAGAGATGCTCTTGCCTTTATATGCCTTTAATATGCCCTCCGGTCTTCTGAATTATTACTCATTAGCTAAAACCTTACACATGGATATAATAGTATATGAGGACTTGAGACCTCTAAACTTAGGATTTGGAGAAACGCCGCAGACGAAGAATTATTGATGCGGGAAATGATATTAAAGGGCATCACCTCAAAATTTCGGCTTTAAATGTGGAAAAAGAAACAAAAAAGTTAGATGGAGTTCACTCTCAAAAATGCTGCTAAAAAATCTCGCCTGTTTTTATTTTAGCTTGAAGCTATTCCAGACACTGCTGTATTTTGGGAACTTTTTGAACGTCTCTCGTAGTTCGGAATGACTTCGGTTTTCATGATTACACCATAGAAGTAAAATACACATAATCCAATATTTGTTAGCTTTGACCACTGCGTATTCTTTGAAATTGAAAAGGGGTTTGTGCGGCTTCATGACTTCGGTCCTCGGAGACGAAAGTAATAATCGAAGAGTACCACAAGGCCTTCCGAAGTATCTCTCGTATTTCTTCAGCAATCCATAAGTGATGGTTAGAAGAAGAGCTGGTAGAAGTGCTGGTATTGGGGGTCCTCTTCCCAGCTTCCCTTATCAATCTCATTGCTCCTAATGAAGTCATCCATTGTCCGTGGAGGATTCTCCGGACACCATATGCTCGGACAGCACTCCGGGTACGGAAGAGAGTTGTTCTGAGGCAAAACTTTGCAAGGCGGCTCTGTGCCTACAGTACCACACCTACCGGAGAAAATAGATACTAAATATTAATTTTAATACATAATGTTTACATTTGCATTTAGATATCCGCCCAAAGTCGACAGTGGCGTATGGCAGGGGGTATATTAACACCAATATCCATATGTAACATGGTTTGTCATCTTCATTTTGATCCAAAATCCATTTTTAATTTAATTTTGATGGTAATTCATGAGTTTTGATTGTCTTTCGATTAACTTAATTAAACGACAGAAAAAATAATTTTAGATAAGAGAACTACACTAAATTTGTTGCCATATGCGAACGGTACGATGCTTGAAGCAGATTTAAGAAACGAAGTCATAAAAAATATGAAGGATAAAGTAAAAGCTTAAGGAAGCAAGAGTTGGAATAAATGTGAGTAGAATGGACTAAAAGAGATTACCATCACAGTTCCTAAATTACAAATGCAAAGAAGAGAAATTATAAAGATATGTGTACCGCCACTGTCAAATTCTGCCTAATGCATAGTGAGAAGAATAAGATCTACTCATATGCTGCTTGAGGAAATGGTTAGCAACAAACTGGGATATTTGATATCCTATTGACTCTCCAGGTTCAGAGATAAAACACCAATGACAAAGATCAGTCTGATGACAAACATACAGCTTTCGAAATGTAATACACTGAAGATACTACACTTTGGAAGGATAAATAAAAATTAGAGTAAAATCATCATAAGTTGGAATTAATCTATTCTGAAGAAATTTCACTCACTGATTATCCTTTTATAAGAATGAAATTTTCGTCGTATACTAATAGTACCATAGCTTCTTAGTTTACATTTGCATAAATTAAATATCGCCTGGAATGAATGTACTCTCCAGTGGTGTCCACGCTTTGACACATTTGCAAAACTGACATATTTCACGGTTCAATGATAAACATACAATGTTTTTGCTGCGGTGCTACTGATTTGATCATCAACAATCGCTCGCTAATTATAGTTGCTCTCTAAGAATTACTCGCTAATAATTGATCGCAAATAATTGCTCACCGATAACTTCTCGCTTTTCGTCCTGAAAATAGACGAGAGAGGACAAAGTAAATTGAATTTTCATCATAACAGTTTTATTGTAATTTTTGAATGGTCAGCTACGACCAATCGCCGTTTGACGAGGAATTTTTTGATGAGTAAGGGCAGTTGCTGGAACATGTACAGATGCCCTCATCTGGTGGCGCCTTACGCAGTTGCTTTGTAAATCCGACTCTGCCACCGCTGGAACGAGTGTGAAATGACGCGAGGCATGTTTACTGAATTATCGAGTCTTATATCGAAGGAATTTAGCAAAGATAGTGGGGTCATGAGACTGGGTCACGATCCTACTCTACGCAAAACCGATTCTCAGGAAAATGAGAAACAGATATCGCGCTGCCCAGCGGAACTTTCAAAGAATGCGAGCGATGCTGAATCTTTCCTTATCCTAAACGTCGATCATAATATCACCGGTGCGATTTTTCTTGGAGATGAATAGGATTGCTAAACAACTCGATTCGGAGGTACAATAAACCCCGTTTAAGATTTTTTTTAAGGAACCGTGTGAAAAGTCATAAGCGGGATGGCGATTTAACAGGAATATTACAAATTTTCATTTCTTTTACGTCAGAAAATAAAATGGAATAGTACTCTGTACATTAGAGAGATTACTCTCGTACCTTTCCACCAGACCTGGGGTCGAGTTATGGTCCTGTCGGCATTTCTTCATTTCTGTATTTACTTGATTTTTTTCTATGCGTATGCATTTGCGTGCATAATCACGAATTACTCTTTTCTTGTATTTTCCAGACCTCACGAACTATTTTCTGCACCAGATTTATCCTTAGAATATCCCACCATTGGAGATAGTTACAGTGATAAGGTCTTCGTGTTGTAATCGAGTATATTCTGTGTCTTTTCTACCCATAAAAGAAAACCTGTAGATTATCTGTGCGTAAACTCAGGCAAGGTTTATTATTTATTTTTGATTCAAATATCTACAAAAGAAACTTAATGAATTTGTTATGAAAATATGTTTTGAAATATAAAAAGCGTATCTAGAAAATTTCCAGTGGCTTGAATTCGAACAATTTCATTTATGTTCTAATACATTTACACCGCAAGCCACCTCTGACGTATGGCAGGTGGTGACCAACACTCCGATCTAACTCTAGTCCCTTATCTTAATTGATGTTCTGCGGAAAATGGTCATTGTAAACTATCTCTATTATATTTCCTTGTAACATTTGGCCGATTTTCTCTGAGTGATTCTAGAGTAGGAATAAAAATAGCTTTGGAGATTATATAAGAAGACCATTAGCCCTGAGTAAATATGTTGCTAAAATAAGACTCTTAAGATTCGAAAAATAACCTGGCATCCTTCTAAAGTAGATCGTTAACAAATATTTGTTCCTCTTACACAACTTTCTGCCGATAATAAATGCCCAAAATATATTCGATAATTCCTAAGAAACGCCCTAATTTCATTTGTGAATTCAGAATTGTATAGAGGATTTAGTTTTCCTTATATCTACGCTAAAATAAGAATATTGAGTCTAAAATTTGAATAATAAATTTATTTGATAGGACCATTCGTATTTATATGTATAAGAATAAACTATAATGTTATGAAACTATTTCGGAATACAGTTTAAGCATCTTTGAAATAATTTATTTCTTGAAACATTTGAGTGTTGAAGTATTTTCCCTTATCATTTGGTAGTTGATAAAGGAAAATGTATCTTTCATTTACTTTTGTCTCACTCTTGTTCTTCCGTGCTGTGATAATTTGAGATTTACTAAAGTATGATTGGTACGGAATAATGGCATCCATCTTTGTTACAAATATGTTATACATAGGATCGCAGTACCTTAAATTACGCATGTGGCATTCTGACGTAGTGAGAAAAGCAAGGGAAATATACCTCACCCCTCGTGTTGCCTAATGAGCCTAATTCTCTTTCAAAGGCTTTTTGTCGGGAACGGTGTAAAGGTTGAGCTTCAGAATTGCCTCCGGGCTGAATAAGGAATTCCCTCTGAGATTAATTTACCAAGAGTAATCTCAATAGTAAGTTTCTTTTTGAATTTTCAGTTGCATAGTACTCTACTGACTTGAATTTCAAAAGCAAAGGCACAAAATTAATGAATGAATGGGATTTCGATACTTACGATACGTATTGGATGAACAAGTCGTCTCCCAATTGTGTACATATAGCCTTGGCGCAGCTCTCGATGTCCCAGCTTTCTCCGGGTTGAAACATCTGCAGAGGCGGGGGATGTCTGCCCAGAGGGCCATTTCTCTTCTCCCAGAGACAGCGACCCGGAAAATCTGTGGGCAAATTCAGTCACTTTCCATTTAGGCTCATCTTCATAGCATCCGCGGCCGAAATTCATCAAATACAATACATTTCACCGATTCGAATCGTAGGCGGATTTCAGTTGATTAATAACCAGCAAAGGCTCGGTAATACTGACGAATTTACATATTACTTATTTTATTTTTGTACTGAATTCAGCTACGTATGTGAAAAACACTCTGCCACTTAAAATTATTGATTATTTTGCCCAAGCAATAAAAAAGTAAAGGAATTTCTAGGTTTATTGGGATGTTTTTATTTGTAGGTCGGTAACGTCGTAAAGGTCCAACCTCATTGTTAATCATTTAACAGATTTACGATTCCTGTACTTAGTTTTTCATTCCTTTTATCGGTGCTATGGCATTATTTTTGTCATATTCATTAATAATCCTTAAAACTATTATACTAACTTTTTCCTAAATATGGATTACTATATTTATTTATCAACATACGAAATACTCCACACACATATCAAAAGATCTGAAGGAAAAAGGAATGAATTCTCCTTTAAAAGTTGAAAGTGTCACAACTCATCCATCGCCAGGAAAAGTTTTTGCATAACAAGAGGCACATTTCTGACTCATAAGTATCGATGATTCAGGCGACTGGCATCAGGAGGGGGTTCGTCGGATGAATCGCAAATTAAAATACATACTTAAGTCTTACCTCCATATCTTAGAAGTATAGTCATATTTTTCGATATAAATATACATGTATCTTATCTAAAATTGTCCAGCCAACACCTTCATGAAATTTTGGGACATTACGTTTTGCTAAGTTACAACGAAGAGAGCAACCTATATTCTGACAGAAAGACAGTTTTGAGATAGCTACATCTTTGATGTATTCTAAACCACAAAATAACATCTTCGACTCTTAATTGTGGAGGGTATTTTTACAAATAAAACAGGCAACAAAGATCTCTAACAATCTACAGCAAAAGGATAGTAGTAATAAATTATGCAAACGATCATGTGAGTTTTACGTCAGTTCTTTTGTAATAATTGCACACATGAGTTTGTTGGTTGAAGGCCAAATTTTACAAAGTGTTCCAACCTTCAGTTTCCATTGAAATTCTGGTTACAAGCTGATTTTTAACCCATTACACTAGGGATTCCCATACTAATTAGTCCTCACCCTCCTTTACTTTAACTACCCGTATCCCCTACCTACTCTTCATTTTGATAAGAGATAAATTTTTATGCTTTCCTCTCACGTTCGCTGACAGGTGAGGCTAACAGATAGCACCAACAAGGAAAATCCTTGATATATTTATAAAACGAGTAACTTTTGAATATTTGAATGATATAATAAACTTGTTTACTTACTAATCATCTTACTCACTCACAAGCAAAATTTCGTACCACTTGGCGATACCAGTACCACAGAGTGGAAACCCCTGTATTGTAGAATAAGTATTATTTTACTTTACTAGGGTTTCATTACTGATGATTGAATCCCTACAAAAATTAATGCTAATCAGATATATTAATCATAGATAGCTACATATTATCCATGGCTCATTCCACGATTATATAGCAGATAGCACAGCTCCTGGAGATTCTTTCTTTAGTTTACGAATAGCCTCAATTTGTTTACCTCAAAAAGCAGCTTATGTGGCAACGTTGAAAGAGAGAGTGGTAAATACTTGGGTAGTAATAAATTAATTAGAGAGAGGAGTAATATGCCCGCATGAATCCTAGCATTCATTGCTGTGGAATGAACTTCAACTAGGACACTAGCGATCTGACTTCGCTTCATTACAATCTTGAAATAAGTTTAATGCTTGAGTTATACTTCATTAGGAAACCAGGGCATCGAAAAGAAAACGAACCGATATTACTTTTTTATGATTTCGGAGGATAGTTAAGTATACGTGACTTCAATTTACAACTGTTACTAATTTTTATTTTAAAACTTAATAATATAATTTACAATATAAATGTAGTACATGTAAATGTAGAATGGAATCAGCAAGAAATAATTAAACAAACTTTCAGATAGATATAATATTACAATGGTTGTAGCGAACAACTGAGCGGTTCTTACCGGTACGACGTTGGCAGAAGGAGCTTATCCGGAACTGAACCGATATTTGGTTTATTCGTTGAACCGGAGCGATAAATGAAACGGAAAATATTACGGTTCAATGCTCTGGTTGAAACTGAAGAAAATCATAGCATTTTAGTATCAAACCCTTTGATGCCAATCTGTTTGTTATAAGAACGCTCCGCTCTAAAAACTTCCAGAAGTACCCATAGTCGATTGCAACAATTGTTACGTACGTATAATGGGCGGTAATTTGCCAAAAGTTTCAATTATAAGTTAATTTCCAAAATACGCACCTTTGTACATTCTTTATCACAAAAAAAAACTACTTTCAAATATCTATGGAATCCGTAATAGTTGTTTTTTGGAATAAAAAGTTAATATATGTAGTTAAATTATAATAATCGTTAAATTAATTTAATATAATTATTTCAGAGTCAATAAAACATTTTATGGATACATAAGATTAGTATCCTTCGCGATTATTCACGAGATAAAGTAAGCACTGGTGTGTATTTACTGTATATAGCTCAAAGTGTGTTATCGCCAATGTTGGCCTAAAACTGGAGAGCCAGAGGCTGCAAAGTATTCAAACATCGCAGATCATTCAATGACGATACGCGGAAGAGCATAGCTACTTCCGTTCACTGCTTCTAATCGAATCCAAGTAATCTTGCGATCGATTTAAAACATTCTTATGTGTTTCCATGATAATTTAGCCAAATATCGATGTTTTCATGCCCAGCATGATATTCTTGAAAAGAGTTGTATCAAATTGTTGATAAACCATCTAACTTTAGACATAAAACATAGCAGAGGTATTTCCACAGAGAAGCATATCATTCTCACGAATGTATTTTTGACTCAATATCGCGAAAACTCAAATAAAACGAAATAAACGGATTTTTCGTAATATTTTGGGGCTTTGAAAAAAGTTTCCTCCCTGACGGCGATGGAAACATTTTAGTCGCCCGTCATTAGTATGAATTAGAAATATGTGCCCATTAAGAAAAGATTAAGAATTAAACAACATAATAATCGATTACAAAATAATATATTTCATATTGAATTCATAATTCGTGGACGAAAATGTGTTGTAGGCTATCTATGCTTCACGAAAACTTTCCGAATTATTTCCGCCATTGAATATGAAACATGCTCCAAAAAATCTTATTAACTCCCTAATACCATATTAAAAGTGCAAATAGAAAGATGATAGGGAAACTTGAGAAAATGTTGACTTCTGGGGAGTATAATTTAACGTAAGAGAAATTCTACCA
This sequence comes from Pachydiplax longipennis, assembly GCA_036926295.1. Classification (NCBI taxonomy): domain Eukaryota; kingdom Metazoa; phylum Arthropoda; class Insecta; order Odonata; family Libellulidae; genus Pachydiplax; species Pachydiplax longipennis. The sequence goes on along the minus strand of JAVFKF010000001.1, from coordinate 49,800,640 downwards.
CAAATTATGAAAGTAATAAAAAATTATAAAATATATGTCCTCCTGGTAAATGGCTAGATCAATTGAAAAGTAATCGCGTGTTTAATATCACAGTACTAAGACGCTGAAAACTGTCGACCAATTATCGTACACCGATGGCTTCCTTGCGAAGCTCTGAATCAGTTCTTTCCACTCTGTCGACATCCACGATACACTGATATGTTAACTTAAAGTTGGCGGCACACTAAGCCAGAATCCCAACAACCTCTTTTATTCGTGGCAATAGCCAAGGGCGCCGAATTGATGCATGTGAAGTCAAAATATTACACGTTAAACCATATTAAGGTCATGATAAATCATTAACGGCATGAATTAATCTTACAGATTCACAAAATTGTCAAAATAGAAAAATGCAAGAAAAAGAAACTGCACAAGAAATTTCAAGGGGCACGGGTTTGCTAAGCTCCTTCATTAAAACACATTAAAAAAATTTACCTCGCATCCAGATTTATAAAAACTAAAAGAGCATGTGTAGAATGGAACGTTTATATATAAACAACGAAATTCACCAATAAAAGACACATGATAGAAAATAGAGAACACGCACTATGTGCTATTATGAGCATATGGTTCTTTCGAACACACGGTTGAGCTGCTGCACAGCCGATATAAATCCCTGTACCGATCTTTTAAGAGGGACTGCTCACCTGGATCCTCCCGGGCCTTCTCCCACGCGATTGCCGCGGAGCACGAGGCAGCGCACGCGGTGAGGATGAGTAAAATGGTCGATGAGTGGGTTGCCATGGCTCCGAAATAAACGATGCTCTCCGTGACGGCCGAAGAACGCGTAAAAGTACGGAAATGCGCGCCTCATCTGTTATATAGCCTCGCTGCTCCTCTGCGATGGAGGGGAAACCCGCGCAGATGACGACGCGGTTTGGGGAAGGTCGAGGAGAGACGTAAGTGCAATGGCCGCCTTCAGCACCAAGGAGGCCTTATGAAACGACTGTTGAAGTCCCCGAGATATTTCCCGTTTCGAAAATTTAAGATTTCAATTGATACGGTGGGATTAGGAGTATCCGCTCATTATAACTCCAGATTCTCATATGGATGCATATAAACTCGTGTGCATCTATATTAGTGCCGTACGTTAACTGAATCGGGAATTCCCAACCTTCTGTCTTTCCCGCACACGTATGTTACGGACACAGCGGCCAAATAGTGGCTCCCAATGATTACCCACACAACTAACCACATAAATTGCAGAGATCGCTAAGTACCAAAATAATGCTTCAGAAGCAAGTACATCTTGATTAGATCGACTTACCTGACTTGCAAGTTGTCGCGTAAACTAAGTAGTGCAATTTTGATATCCAGAGCATTTTTATACTGAAAATTCATCATTTCTCATGTTAGTCAAAGAAGGTTTCTTATCGAAATGTGATACAAAAACGTTAATTACTTGGCTATTTGAAGCCAAGATTACTAATGCAAATTTAGCCACGGAATCGGAACTTCAAGATGGATCACATGAAATTTCCTTTCTTTTCTTTAAAATTGTTTTTAATTTGCGGTGAATATAAGTCGGAGTAGACATATTCATGGTTAAAACGTAGGGCCTTTTGCACAGGGCCCTGAGTGGTCGATTCATTTGCTCTAATTATTTAATCAAAAGTGTTTTTATTTCAAATTCAGATTGAAAAAGAATAATAAACGAATTACATTGTGAAGTATGTAAATGAAAAGGAAAGTATATAGTGTTAAAATAGAAAAGACTAGATTAATATTTTTGGACAATTTCAAGAGCTTAGAGGAGCAAAGAAGGCCGAGGAAGGCATCGGAGTAGAAGGTGATCGGAGCGAGACCTAGAGAACAACCAAGAAAGGGACGATTGGAAAAAGATGCTGGAAAAGGAATTGAACAGTCTTCGATGAGGAATGGTGGAGAGACGGAAACTGATAGAGAAGACTATCACGCACCCTTGAACTTAGACTAGCATGGATAAAGAAAAACAGGAAGATCTATAATCTATGCGTTCTAGGAAACGATCATTGATTTATGTAGAGACTTATATTCGTAGTGACAAAGTGTACTATGGTTAAAAATCGAAACAACAAATCAATGGAAATTAGCGGTATTAATTTAATGATTTTTAGTAAGGAGTATTTAAATAATCCGAACAATCACATAGAGGCTTGCTCAATTAGATTTATAGACATTTAAGCTGTATAGTAAGACGATTTCTAATTTTTGTCCTTTTTATTCTAAGTATACTTTTTGGATGCAGGTCATTCTTCTGTAACGCTAGATCCGCTGCAAAGTCTTCATTGTCGACTATTTTTCTTCTCCAATCGCAAGTGATTGATTTCGGCAACGATTATTCTTACGAGTATCAACAGAGAAGAATCGTTCGACATTTTATCCATCCCGACTCAATATTATAGTCGAAAGTTCTGCTTTTTTCGGTTTATTGACATTTAGCGTAATAATAGATGTAAATTATCATTCTTTTGTCTGAAGCTTTCTTACTAAATTCGAACATTGGGGCCCATATTGGGCTAATCCTGACTCACTTACTTTCCCTTCTAATCCTGCCCTTACATCACACCCTCCGAAATCACCGCAGCATCACTTAGCGATAGATTTGATGACTTCATCATCTTCGTTTTTTTCTCGCTCTCTAACACGGGCGTTACCACTCGCGGGTGATTCTCCTCACTTATTTCGTTGGATGTAAGCATACATAATTGCAGAATATCCATATCTGCTGGTGTATCCTGCTAGCTGCACCTTGGCGTGTAATTTTACCATTCAGCCTATATTTCCTCAGTCTTACTCAGCAGAATCTCATTGAGACCCCCGCTAAGTATACCCGCCGTCCTGCGTGCTGAATATATGCCTTCAGTCGAAGATGCCACCTCCCACCTGGTGCTTGTTGAATCAAAACAAAACTGAAAAGCAAAGTACTGGTTGAATCCAAACAAAATTGTTTCTTCTGTTTGTTTTTCTATCGCTTGTTGTCGAATTAAACCTGGAGTTGAGAGAACTTAAACGCAGGACGCAGCTTAAACAGGAACTCGTGAGCAGGCGAGGCAAACGCCTCAGGACGCTGCAGTAATTCGGGTAATCATTCTGGAAAATAATAGTAAGAATCTTATTCGTTTCGGTTCGATCGGATCGACCATAATCAGTAATTCGCGTGAAAAATTTTTGCGATTTTGAAATAATATGACTCTCCAGTTTTCAAACATACAATCTTACTGCCACGTAAAATTTATTTACAGAAAAAACGCCTTATTCCTCGAATTAAGTACCCCATCTTTGTTGGGAGGCCTCCAGGCCAGAATTGGGCATCCATTGCGTCCTTTCAGTCACTTCCTGGAACATATAATCCTAATTTCTTATCTTTGGTATCGGTTTTCGGTTCAGTTCCGGTTCGATGCCCTCGTAAAAGGGGCATCGGCAAGGCCCCAGGGAAAGATCCTCTGAGCTCCGTATATTCGTGAATAATAATGTTAGAATATGAAATAATTTACGCTTTAGCAATGACTCTACTGAACAAATCGCCTATCTAATTGATCAATTCACTATCTTTTCTGTAATGAACGAAGAAACTACCAGAAAAACACGTGCTTAATTTTCAGTAATGATTCTTTCATGGGTAACAACTCATAGTAACGAAAAACTACAGGTAACGATTCGTAGTTGCCGTATCAATGAGTCGATGCTATGATTGCTGAAATTTATTTCGAAGCGGGAAAATCCAATTAAGATAGTGATTCTTCCTTAATGACGTCGTTCCAAGATGGCCTTAGGCCGAATCTGCCCGTAAGTGAGCAGATAATGTTCCTTTCCCGCTGTATTCTCATCTCCTTAGTGAGAAACAGCTCTGGGCGCCGCCAACGCTTCCTCAGGTTAACTGACGTAAGCGCCTCGCGGATGACTCACTTTCGAAGAAAATCTCCGCCGGAACTCTCCAAAACAATGAATGAATGACAGAACGCTCTATCTGCTCGCATACGGTGATTTTAAGGAGTTTGTTGGGTCACATAAACAGTTCACAATCCATTAACTGATCTTTGCCAATCAAACAGCAACCATTGGAAATCAATAAAAACAATTTTCAAATTAACAGAAATATTAAAATAATTGAGAATGTTTATAAATGCTACAGCTATCATTGGCGAATTCAAGAGGGGGCCGAAGGGGTAATTTTCCCTCTTAATGACCTTAACCCCCCTGTAGTGCTAATAAATTGCCTAGCATGTGACAAGGAGCTTTAAGTAAAATCAGGTAATGAAGTATTGCTACAATCACTACACACCTCCTGTATTTATCTCATCAAGATGATATTTTATAGCTAATTGCATAAGAGTTCATGAGGAAATTGTCTTAAATCGTGTTCTCTTGGCAAGTTTGCAGCCCTTCCTTATTGACAAGTCGCTAGATCTACTCTTAACATCAATACTAATTTAAATAACTGCGAAGGCTTTTCAGCCATTTCTAACCGTGATTTTCCATTCATATCTTCATTATTTTCAATATGTTTATATTAAGTATTTATTATAACTTTTGCTAACAAGTCATTGCCTTTTTTTAAGGTTGTAATTCATAATTATGATTTTCGACGTTATTACTAAACATGTGGAGATAGCTAACTATACATTTTAATTTCATTATTTAAAAAATATACATTCATTATTTGTCACGGCTTTTGCTACTAATTTGTCAAGAGTGTTAATGTTTCTAAACTGCGAAATAAATTTTTAAAACTTTTAATCGAATTTAACCTTCGTTGCTATAGGTTCGAAAAATTTAACTCTTGATTTTAAATGTGTTGCTAATCGATTTAAATGGTAAAATCATCCTGCGTCCAATATTCTGCATGCAGCTCTTTGCGTGTTTGTGCTCAGATGGAAAGGTAAACATTAAATCTGAAGTTGGTGCAGGGAGAAATTTCAATAAACTGAATGAAGAAGGAAATGATTGATGGAAGATCATGACTGGAATAAACAAGAGGAATATTTAGTAATGATTGAGTGCGAAACCACATTCAGTCTATAGGGATCGCAATCATGGGTTTATGCTAAAATTTTAATTGAAATGTAACTTTAAATCATGAAATAATGCTGGAAACTACATGCGGTTTGGGTGTGATAAATATGTGTAAACAATTTGCTCTTCAAATCTTTCGCAAATATTTTGACCATCCTCACCAATTTTCCAATTACAAGGAGTAAGATGGGCTTACTCCTTGTGTCTAACATTACTTCATTATCTTTTACCATGTATCATAACGTTATTGTTGTACGCATTTAATAATAAATTTATTTTAATCATTTAAAGTTACAATTATGCACTGGATTGTGGAATGTGCAATCAATCAGAAAGGAACGCAACACGGCTATTACTAAGATCAAAATACAAACTTGTTTTCTCTGTGCCGCAGTTAGAACGGAAAAAGGCCGGGAGGCTAATTTACATTTGGTGAGGTCAATTTCTTCACCTTAAGTTTGTATTTTGATTTGATGGAACATATGGTTTACTTTATCTCATGATTGTTATCTTCAACGTCAGCCTGTTTTCACTATTCTGCTCTTCATGTTTATGTCCGCAAAAACCCAGCTGATGTTTCCTTTCCTATCTATTGAGAAGATGTCTTCCAGATTGTTTTCCTGCGGTGAATACGTTTACTTGCTCCAAATTTTCAATTCTTTTCTATTTCATCAATCTTTATCCCTTTATTATTTACTTTTTCATTTTCATGTCTTACATTTCTGTGTTTATTTATTATTCCTTAAAATTTTATCGTCTAAATTACTGAGAAGATCATTCTTTGGGAAGCCCTGGTAAAAGTTATCTTTTACGAATCTACGAAAGGTTTCTTTATCAGGTCGCGTAGTTGTAAAGTTTTTTCTCACTTCTACATCTTAACTATATGAGAACACAACAGAAATATAAAGCAGGTATTTGATGTGCTAGTTGAAATATTAATCGAACTTTTCTACAGAAAAATAAGGAATTGCGGCAATATAGAAAAATTATTAAAAATTGAAATTACGGATAAATGGAGAAAATAACGGATAAAAAGATCGGCAGATATAATCGTAATTCAAATTACCGAATTTTGTTGTTCACTTTCAATTAATTTTTTATTGTAACTATTTGGCATGAAATTTTTTCATTTGATTTAGGTGCATGGTATTAATGTTTAATATTGCTGCATTTGGTACTACAGATTCAACTTACGCAGCTTTATTTTCCGTTATTTCGTGGTCATATATTATTCCAACAAACAGCTGCTGAGTTGGCCAATATCCATAATATTATATTTACTTGACTTATTCACTGTTTGTAAACTTTCCTAGACTGGACTCAATTTATCTCGATGGGAAGTCGTCTTTTGTTTTGTGAATTTGGACTCATCGATTGGAGGTGAATTTCCCTACGGCTTCCGCTCGTTAGCCCGACGTCCGCTGACTGGGAATGAATACCTTTTGCGTCATTGGCGATCCCAAGGCTCTGTTGTCTTCCCCAAGAGGATGTTTCTCCTCTCCACCCACGCCTTCGTCCTCTAGCTATTCCGGGAGCGCCTTCACTTCTGCACGTACCACAAAATGGCGCTCGACTTCGGTTGCTAGGAAACTGATCCTTCTAACTTGATCGAATTTGAAGGCCGAGCGCCAGGACCACCTAAGCGGGTGTACGAGCGTTTTTCAATACAGACCGTCAGTGATTTTTTAATTACAAATTACCCTATATCCAGATCAAAGTACCTAAGATCCAGATGGGCATTGTCTATTTTAAATTAAACGTCAGTAAGCTCTCTTCCTATGCCCATTATGTCCGCTAGTTAAGAAAGACGTACTGAAAACCCTTTGATGTCGTCTTTATAGAGGCCTCCGCCTTCTTTGCACCAGCCCCTGTAAAAGCTGGCCCCGTAGCTGGGTTTTGAGACGAGGAAAGAGAAAAAAGTAAACGGACCGTGAGATCCGTCATGGGAAATTCAGCTGGAACTAATTGGCCGTGAGTTGATGGTTTACGAAAATCCACAGGAATCAAGAAAGCATTCATGTCGACTTTGTTTTCACGGGCAATTTTTTAATTACTAATAAAACAAGTTTTTCTGCCATTTGAACTACAGTTAGTGCCAGACTGAAGATGACAGAAATTTTTATATTTTCTTTTGCAATGGCACTGTTCTTTGCGATTTCAGTGATGCATAAACAAATGCAATTGTCCTAACCTCTTTCTTTTCGGTCGCAGATAATGTTATGCATACTTTTTCTATTTCTACAATTTACTCTCAAATGTTCCAGAGGACATTTTAGTGATGCTGTTTTACCATCGCAATCTTCAGCAAAACTCATCGCTTTCTGGAGTTCGCTGGTGCAGCTCTCAAGGTCCCACGTACTTTCCACAAAGTACCCAAATAACCTGAAGTAGTATCACTCTCTTTCATTTCCATCGCACCTGCTTAAAAATCCTGATAAAATTGTTTCCCATAATGTAATTCAACATCAAGGTAAATCAGATAATCATCTGTGTGTAATGATCGATAACAGATATAATTGGGAACAAATGCAGAGTTGTGAAACGATAATCGGTGATGCAAGTCGACCAATGAATCAAAATCGAAAAAATTCACCAATTGACTGTCATTATTGAGTTAATGCTATCTCTTAGTAAGTAAGAAAAATCAGGAAAAGTATATATTGCTAGGTATATGTAATCTGAAACTCAGAAACTTAACAAAGACAACCATACAGTTTGTTTGCATAAGTGTATCTAGAGCTACATAAATGCATGCTATTAATAATTTCATATTTTCCCATTAAAAAAATCTAATTTTCTGTCTGTAATATTTTCATCTCCGAGATATAAGTAAATATGACATGATTAGATGAACGGATGTTTACTTTTTCGACGGAAATTCAACACATCTTTCCTTCGTTATCATTTTTCTATTCCGCTCAAATCCGTCATTTAAATACTTAAAATGTCATCGCTGTTTTATTTCCATCGAGTAAATAGGTATTGCTATGTCGATAGATTAAATTTAATTTAAACTCTACTGATATGTTAACGTTTAATATATTTACAAAAACATTCATGGTAAATTTCATTAGTATTATTGCATTAATCAAGCGTTGATAATTAATCTTAACGTTGAACTTTTGAGACCGTGGCAATTATTTGTTTCCTTTTCTTTTGGTCGATTGGACTGTTAGTCCGTGTTCGTGGCTTCTCTTCTTCATTTTTGTTCAGTCATATCCTTTGCTTATTCTTTCATATATTTCGTAGCTGCTTCTTGCTTCAATAATCTCTAACCTTACATTTTTCAAAACAGTTTACACGCTGAATAATTTCTCTTCAGCCACAATTATTAGACAATGAAGATAGTCTTGAATGAAAATAAAGGAGGAAACGCAAAAGGAATGAGATTTTTGTAAGAGAAAAGCTAACTTAAAGATCAGGGTGGATTGGGAAAAACTATAACAGATGGATCAATTGTCTTACTTGGGTAGTCTTCTTTCCAGAGATGAAAAGACACAACTGAGGTTCGGAGAAAGATAGCATTGACCAACAGAATAGCAATCGCGAAGAGAAAGGAATTGATGACGAAGGGATTCGATAAAGGGATCAGAAAAAGATAAGTAAAATCCTTGGTGTGGATTGTTTTGCTGTGTGGGTGTGAAACGTGGACTTTAATAAAGAGAACATCAAAGGAATAGAGGCCTTCGAGAAGTGAGTGTGGCGTAGAATGAAAAAGTAATTAAGGTCGATAGAAAATTTTTAAAAATATATAAGTTTAATTTTAAAGTTTGAAATTGAAAGATATACGTAACATGACATATATATAAAATTTCATTGAAAACTTATTCATTTTTGCAATTTTTGACGGTGGATTTAGCTAAAATGTAATGATTATGGAAAAACCCACGATAGACTTGTATCAAAAAACATAAAAATAATAAAGGATTGGTAAATTTTCAAAATCAAACTTTAAAATTGAAATAAAATGAGAAATTTGATTTATTTAATGGGTCCTCGTAGGATCTCTCTCGCCAAGAAATCCTAAAGACGGCTCCTTTGAATGGTGTCTTGAGAATCTCGCGCGAAGTTTAGCTGCGAGCGGAGGCGTGTGGAGTCGAAATCTTAATTGAATCAATGACTCACTGGCGCATCCGCGAGGCCTTGAATGTCCTCGAAAGAATCTGTAGGGTAGCGAACATGGGAAGGCGTGTGCGAGCGCGGGGGATACGTGTGAATTTTTAATTTAATAGCGGATATCAAGATCGCTTAGGAGGGTCAAATATTGAGAATTTTCGAATAGCGCTAGGCAGTACCTCAAAGTCAAGATCCTGAATCGGCCATAGAGGGATAGTTTGAAGTTGAACCCGAAGATTTTCATCAGCGACCCCTATAACTTCAATGGGTACCTTTTACCAGTTCATATGCTCTATTTGCTACAGCAGTGTATTCCAAAATGTGTTCCGCGAGACGTGGTTTGTGTGCTGCGAAAATTTGACCGTAGATTCGATGGTTTGAAGCACAGAACGGTGTCGGAGATAGAAAAATTATAAACAAGGAGTAGATAATCAATTTGCAAATTTTTATTGATGATAGAATCTCTAAAATGTTACTAAGGCTTTAAAAGTGGGCTTGTGAGTCATAAATTTACCACTTCTTTTCAAAGTTAGTCAAAAGTCTAAGTAATATGTACAATTTAAAGATCTGAGAAACTCGCTAGTGCTGGAGGATACAATTTTTACGTTCAGCATTTATGTGAGAAGATTCTTAATCATAGAATATTCCATTCGAGTTACAGAACCTAGCTGGAATTCAGTTAATTCTTCGTTCAATGGTACTTACCTTTAATCATTTTCCATATGCAAACATTCGTTAGTTTTAGGGATGGAGGTTTACCTCCAGAGGTGCGGCATCCATTAAGTCAAGACAATATTTATTGACGTTTTCCTGACGTCAGGATAAACACTTTTCCGACTAAAGCTTTATTTTGGATTATGAGAAACTTGGATGGAATTTACCAACTTTAACTTACAATGAGAGAAAGAAATGAGATTCCAAATCATTTTTCGTTTCTCCATCACTATAAACTGAAGAGAACACAGCAGATCAGTGCTTAAGAATTCAAAAGATAAACTACTACAAAAGCTAATCGGATGCAAACAATTGCAGGGATAATTAAAATCTTTGCATAATAATAGAGATATTGCAATAAATGAATGAAAGCAATAAAAATATACAATACATATCAGAATATTCATGTTCACTATCTTGTCATTAGAAAGCATTGGTACAATAGTGAGGAAATAAATAATTACTGAACTATACATGGATAAAGAAAATTGAATATAATATACGCGTATGATTTCATCGAAAAAATTAACACTATGGGTCTTAATTTTGTGCATAATATGAACATTACATTCATGATAGATTTACAAGTAATGATTCAATGATCATAAAGAAGACCGTGAGCATAAAGAATTTAGCGAAGCGATATTCCACTGGACTTGAAAAACAATGCAAGAACTATATCCAATGGATGCAATCATGAATCATAGGAGAAATAAGTACAATTTTCTCTAAAATCAAAAGAGTTTACTCCTCAACAATGGTAAATGTATGTACTTAGATGTACTTAGAAAATGACAGGTAATGGTGGAAAAACGAGATAAAGAATAGACTCTTCGGTCTTTCCACCATATATGATAAGTCTAGCAATACATTTTATTTACGTTTACAAAGTGTGTAAAGTTATTTGAATCTCCTTTTTCTATAAAAAGAATGGTAACAGATGGAATTTTTAAATCTCAATGAGTTTCCTTTATGCGGAATTCAACGATTGATTTATTTCTTTCGACTAGTTCATTGGTAGTTATCCTTACTTCGAAAGAAAGCTCTATTTTCTAAATCTATATTAACTGTGAAATTAGGTGCCTGTATTCGTTTCTTATTAAAGGAATGAAACCAAAAATCCTCGATTGCCATAATCTCTTTGTAGATCATCGTCTTTCACGAATCTCCGCAGTTTTGTTAAGTTGTAAACTACGCTAATTTGGAAAGCGGCAGATTAATCGGCAGCGCAGAGAAGTCCTTCTCACTGCCACGGTCATCTCAAATGCAGTAACATTGCTTTTTTGCGCAGCAATCAAATATAAAATTGTTTGCCTTTCCTGAGTAATATTTTACTCTAGCTCCCAGAGGAATACGAAGTTTTTACTGCACAAAATATCGTCAAAACTAGTTCAATCGTTTCTCCAAAAAATTAGACTATCCTTTTACGTGAAATTTTATAATTCTTGGAACTGCAATTTTTCAATTCGTATTAATAACGTCGAATTACTCAAAAAAGCATCTGAAAGAAGCTTTTCTGAATAACTGTGTAAATTTAAAGACCCTGCCTAAAAGTCCAAGTCTGGCCTTTTCTCGTCTCACCATAAAACGACAAGCATCTGTTTAATTAAAGGAATTGCGCATGACGCTTCTGTATTGCGAACACCGGCAACGGTGTTGTGTCTCGCTTCTTTGTTGATAAACTTGGTTGATGTAATCCGAAGCTCGAACATTCGTTAATAAGGGTACGTAGGTGAGATATTCTCTTTTAAATTTTTTATAATTTCTAACTAAAGTTGATAAAATTTTAAGCCTTTTTCTATGGAAGTAATAATTTTTATGAATATCCTAACATCGTAGCTGTTAAGTAAGCAATCACTGAAAATATATTTCGATGAATGGAATATATTTGTCTTTGGGTACAGATTAAAGAAAAGTGTATCTTTTTGCCTCAGTCTTGTTCGTGGCTGTAAGTAAATGAATTTTTCATTTAGTTTTACAGCAGTAATAATTATTTGTGAATGATACTGAATAAAGACATTAATTCTGATCATTTATGATATGAAAAATGCTATTCGTAAGGGGATTGTGTTGCACTTATGTGATTGATTTTTCCAATCGTTATACTCTGGCTGTGTGAGGAAGGCAACAGCGTACTTTCACACTTCCAATCTTGTCTAGTGAGCCACATTTCATCTCGAGAACTTTTGGTATCTAATAGAGGAGGTATTGATGATCAAACTAACCTCTGAACTGATGATTCTACTGACAAATTTCCTTAAAAGAGGTAACATAGATTTTAAACCCTTACTCACCGACAGATTAAGATTTTTAAGCTAAATTCTATATCAAACCTTCACCATGTTTTCTGTCCAAATATGGTCGCTTTCCTACGATTTGTATCATGATGTACATCATGCTCGGTGTTTACATTCCCTGCAAGCCACCTTCCGACCCCTTAGGTAGGGGTTGTAAATACCGAACGTTTGAGCTACTTCTTTAGTTAGTTATTATCGCGTTCGCCGGAAGAATTATTCCTTAAAAACACTTGTTCTAGAATTTCTCCCTCATATGCTCATTTTCGGATCGGCCGATGTGGCAGGAGGGTCGAATACTACCGAATACCTCCTATCAAACATGCTGTCTCTAAATTCATGAAACAATCGCAACCTAGCTCCCATTCTCCTATATAGCCGAACTTTTGACTTGTTTAAAGCAGATTTTTTTGGATCTGTGAGCTTTACTTTAAGTTACTTGTAAGAGTTATCCCAAGATATTCAAATGATTTGAGTACATTTATCCTTCATTTTTTATGTAAGGGTAATTCTGACGCAATTGTTTTCTTTCGAAGAAGTTAACTATAAAAAGATATAACGTATCTCTTGGAATTTTTCAATCGTCTGAGAAGATATCGTGATCCTACAGGAATGATTTCGGCTGTAAAAATTAACCTATTTTCTACAATAGAGTGGAGTGGAAAATGTTATGAGTCTAATACCCTCTCAAATAAATGAATCTACATGTGAGGGTACTAAACTATTGCTTAATTCAATTGTAATAAGAACTTTTACTATCACCTCTTCTCTATCATCGTTCAGTTGGGTGCTTCCCGAACCCGCATTCAACAACTGATACTAAGCATTGGGGCGCCGCAAGTCCTAAGAGCCGCCCTGCATGATCCACTAATTCTATTTTCCTAATGAGTTGTTGTTCTGCGTTTCGTTCGTAGTAAAAAGTCTTCACGAACTGCCGTTTGTAACGCTTCACCCTGCACAACCAATAATACCAGGATTCTAGAATTTTGCACGCGTGGCAAGATGCGCACTGTAAGAGATCTGAAATCCAGATAGCAGCGTACTCATGCGATGTAATGCTGCCAAGAGAGCGTTTTGCGTCATCGGCGATTCGCAGAAGTGAACGCCTTCAAGAAAGGATTCACAAGCGAAGGTCGTCCGCTGGAATGTTTTCCTGAAAACTGGGAATTTGAAAACTAAAGAGGCACGGTTGTTCCGGGAGCCTAAGATCAAGGGGTCCCAGAATTGCATTACAAATGTAACTCTTTATTTTATATAATTCTATTCTGCCAAATTATAAAGCTGGTTTTACAATTTTTTAGCAAAATACGTAAAGTATTATCAAATTTTAGATTATAAGGATGAGTGTTATTTTCATTGCAATTTATAGGCGCGTCCGAGATTTCTTCAGCAACCGATTTCTAGGTCAGAGAAAAGTTCGAGTGGGGTCATTTTCATGGAAACCTCATTCATCTAACCTGATACCTCTTGATTTTTACTTCTTGAGATCAATCATAGAAAATATTTTTAAAATACCTTACTGATTACGTTGAACTTGGTGGAAGAATTAATGGTATATCTAAAGAAGTTTGGCCTGACATCCAAAGAATTTTATTATCGATTCAAAATCATAATAATTTTGTTAAAATATTCCAAAATTTATTAAAATTCAGCACAATTTTATTAAAGTCCTCTCGCCAACCAGTGCAATTACGGTACGGGTACTCTAATGATTGAAGTCCTTCCCAAAGCAGTTATGCACCATTTTTCGAGAGACTTTTCAAGAAAGTCTCAAAAAGGCTTTTATCTACCCAGTCTTGGGGTAGCCGAGTAAGAGAAATATCCAGGTTTGAGTTCTGTTACTAAAAACCATTATTACTTAGAGATTTTTCTTAGTCTTCTCTCATCATCCACACTTTTCACCTTTAGAATAGAGACAAGATTATTAATACAATGGCTACCATAAAATATAGAAGGGAAGTATTCTAAATGATCTAGCCATGATAAGAAGAAGGTAGAAAGAATATATTGAGAAAATAGAAAGTGGGAAAAAGTAAAATGAAAAAATATTGAATCTTGGATATAAATGGAGAAGTTGATAATTCATCTTGCATGTAGGAGCCCCCACTGAGGATTGAGCCTGGTACTACTTTCACTTAAGGCAAATGTGCTGCTCACTTGATTATCAAGAAGCCCCTGCAGGATATAAAAGGTGATAAAACTAAGGCTGTTCATGAATTCCAATTGAGTGCATTAAAACCTGAGGGAACAGGAGAAGAAAGATTTCTACACTTAATTTAGGATTACTAAAAATAGGATGGGAATAACTGAATATTGTTCTTCTTCTTTTGTTAAATAGAAAAAACTACAATACCATAGAATGTCAAAATTATTTAATATTAATATCATTTTTATATTGAAATCAGTTTAACATTGAAAATGGCAAAATTTATTCTAAGGATTCTAAATAGAAAGGGAGAGAGAAAAAGTAAGAAGCATATAGAAAGATCATTTTGGCATTCAGATAGATAAAACTGGAGTAATGAAGACTTACTGAATTACGTTGAATTTACGAAGGATGTATTTGTATGATTTGTTAATTATAAAAAAGACTTTGGATTTAGTGTGACTAATTAACCCAATTAAGGTTATTAAAATACCTCAATTGGTTTCCCTCTGTCTCTATAAATGGAATATTTTACATCTGTCTTTTGTTGATAATAACTTATTTGGTTGACTTTGATTCTTCTGGCAAGGACAAGGTGAAGTAGCAACTATAGATGACAAACAATACCAGTTGTTGGTACCACAACTTTTGGTTTTATCATAGAGTAAGTACTCTATGGTTTTTGTATGCTTGTGGCTATGATAATTTTGATGATAATACATTTTATGCCTCTTCTACTTTGTCTCTTCTTAGAGAAAATTGCTTATAAATATTATAAGAACAACTTGCTTTTTCTTTATTATGAAGGTGCTCCAGGCTTGCCTTAAATTTCTACATCTGGATCTAATCTTTCAGTAATCCAGCATCCTAGGTAACTGAGATTCATTCTCTTCTCTAAATCATGATCATTTGTTCATGATACCTGAGATTTGTTTTATGAGTATTAATGTTCAGCACAATGCTCGATGTAGTTGCAAAACTGTTGATCTATAGATTAGCTATGTATATCATCAGTGTATGCAGTACCAAAATGTTATCAATAGATCTTGTGCTATTTCAAATCTTTTTATTTATTTTAACACTTTGGTTACAATCATTCAAAGGTTAAACAGGAACTTCTTCAAAAATCATGATTAACAAGAGCTGAGATGAAACACAGCTCAACCTTCCTTCCCACTTTTTTTGTTTGTAGCTTTGTATCTTAAACTGTCATAATTATGGCTATGTTATTCAAATCGATTTTTTTCAATATTTTCAATAAATCTAGAATCATCTGTTGCAGACTTTCAATATATTCTGATTTTTATACTCTATTGAATGCCTTTTCATAGGCAATGAAATATCTACACATGTCTTCATGATGATTCTAGTTTTACCTGCTGTATTTCTTTTCTTTCCTGGTTCAATTTCACAGCATTTAAAATTCATGTTCACATTCACAAAGTAATTATTTAGAGTACGAGTAAAAGTTGCTTGCATACTGCAAGCTAATTGGTGAAAATTTACAATAAGTTTCCCTTTCATCTACGAAGCTTATCCAGCAAAATTCTTAAAAATTGCCGCAATACATTTCTTACGTGAGAAATTTTCATCCATCTGGCATCGAACTCACGGTCATATGCAACCTTTCTTCCACTGGTTCTATAGAAAACTACTTCAAACGCAAACGCTGTGATTTTGAATAGTCTCCTGCATAAAGAAAGGCCTCAAAACAATTTTTTAAAAATTGCGTAAATGACCGCCTGGCGTCGAACACAGGACCCGTTCGTGAGAGACAATGGCATATGAATGTTAGAGAAGTGCTACTCTGACGTGTTTCAAAGTTTCAATTCAGTATCTTATCGGGAAGGTCCTAAAATAAGATCCGTTATTCCCGTTTGAAATGCATGGTAGAATCGGAATGACGCTCTAGCATCGAACCAAGGACCTCTAGAGAAGCAGTGGACGTCATGAAGGAATCTTCTCAAACGCCTCTGTCACCATTCCGGGTTTTATCTTTCCAGTTTATCGGGAAGGCATTTTAAAAAATCGTCCCTGATATCAGCAATGCATTTCTTACGGAGGCATTTCGGACCCACCTGGCGTCGAACACACGGACATATGGTAACATTTCTTCGTTTGGTACGATGGAACACCATCTCATCTGCAAACACAGTAATTTTGATTGCTCTATCGCATCGAGAACGGTCTCAAAACAGATTGCAAATATTCGCGCTAATGACCGCCTAGCGTCGAACTCAGGACCCTTCTGTTAGAGAAATAGCGAATTAATATTAGGTAAGTGCCATTATGACTTATTCCTAAGTTTCGATTCAATATCTTATCGGGAAGGTCCTAAAATAAGATTCCGTTTTCCCCGTTTGAAATGCATGGTGGAATCGGAATGACCCTCTTGCATCGAACCAAGGACCACTAGACGAACGGTGAAATTCATGAAAGAATGTTTTCAAACGCCTCCGTCGCCACACCGAGTTTTATCTTTCCAGCTTATCGGGAAGACATTGAAAAAAAATGACAAAAATTGCAGCAATGCATTTCTTATGGAAGAATTTCGGACCCACCTGGAGTCGAAGTCACGGTCATTTGGCAACATTTCTACCATAAGAACCATAGAAGACTACCTCAGCTTCAACCTCCGAGATTTTGGTTCCTCTATCTTACCGATAAGTGCCTCAAAATAATTTTTAAAAATCCACGCAATGCATTCTTATGGGAAAATTGCGATTTTTGGGACATTCTAGTATCGAACCCATGACACCTAGCGTCGATGTCTGCATTATTCTGGCATCTAGAGTGTGGGGCCAGTACGTCGAAAAAATCTGACGTCAACAGCGCTCGTGGAACATGGTCAGAATTCGTATCCCCTATAAATATCTATATATATATATAGGTATATCCGGAGAGTTAGCTATATATAATAGATATGAAGTAACATCTTTACCAGCTTCAGTATATCATTCAGTCCGAAGAATGCTTGGAATTATTTCAAACACATAGCAGTTTATAAGGTAAAGATATGGTAATATGCATATAGTAATAATATGTCAAAAACAGGGAAGGAATTGAAATTATGAAGGTATATAAAGCCTGTGAGGCAACTCTTTGAAAACCAATCAATCAATGATTATCTCCTCTATTTTTCACATTTACCCCATATTCTAGTTGAAATCATATTTCTTGAATGTCTAAGTAAAACTGAGACATGAGTCTGATGAGGTCATAGCATTTAGAATATGGATGTCATTCATCTCTTTGGAATGTTATCTATCTTGTATCTGTTATTAAATATTTTGGTCTATAATCTACCACTGCTAATAATTTTGTTAAATTTTTATTATGCCTATAAAATTTGCTTTTCTTCTGTAATTCTGCTTTAAAGATATTATAATGTCTAAAAACATTTCTGTGGGTATTTGATCTACAAGAGCCTTGGTATGAATTAGTCTCATCATATATGGTTAGAGAAGGTCAAGATATGGCTCAGAGAAAATGAGAGGTGGGTATACATTGATACCCAGATCATTCAATAAATAATTTAACTGTGGATTGTGCTTATTCTTCACAATGGAGATCTACCACAAAGTCAATGCTGAATGATTAGATTCCATCACTTATATCTCAATAACTTTCATATCATAATAGCCAAGAAGAAAACTGAGATAAAATTAAATTTAAGGTACAATATTCCCATGCTGTACCAAGACTGAAACTTAACTATGTCTACTCAACATGAACAATGATAAGAGCATAATATAAATGCTTAGATTTAGAAAGTAATGAAGGAGAAAAAGTTTGCCATAGCTGGGACTTGAAGCCAGATTTGTTGGACAGTTGCTTTATCCAAATAAACCTTGACAGGACAATCTCTTCTTCCATTTCTAAAGCTACGGTGAGACTCATTGTGCTTTGGAGGATCCATCTCAAATGGAACCAACCTTTTTGGACTTTCAGGACATTAGATACCTCCTCACTATCAAAACATTCTTCCTGGAGGCTGTAACAGCAAAGTATATAAACGATGAAAAGCAAATGCTAAAATGTTAGCATTTTTATTCTGTTTTTCAGGATAGTAAGTTATTTTTATTCTTCATTCTTTAAATCTTGATTTTATTGTGTGCCTTTCATCAATTACTGTATGCAATTGATTCTCAAATATAAATTTCATCATATTTCTTTAAATGTTTCACATCATTTTGTATTTTTGAGATCTTTACAAGCTGTCAAACCGATTTTAATCACAAAATTCAACTTTAGTGAAAGCAGTCAGTTCAATTCTGGTAGAAGTCCATATGTGGAAAATAACTTTCAACTGTCAAAACACTTTTTAAAATACTACTTCTTTCATGTTAAATCTAATATAGTTTCCATCAACTTTCAGTTTACATTATTCATAGCTAAAATATGTATTTATCTTGATCTTTCATGTAGAACTAATTTCTCACTCTTTGATTCTCTATGAACATCTTCATGTATCACATAGTTAGATTATCTGCAGGTCCTTCTGTTTTTATGTGAATATTAGAATAGTTTTATCATTCCATCACATGACACAATCACAAGAGGAAATCATTCATGTAATTTAAATATGTGCTTTACTCATAAAAGCTTTTTGACCTATTTTAAAATTGAGTTTTAACATCTCTCTGCCATATAGTACATCCTTACTCTTCAGGAAATATAATTTCATATCTTGATATTATTTAGCAATCAGTCTGGATATTGCCTGTATACTGTAAGAAAAACTCAGATTTCCTAATTCTTAATAAGGAATTTCACATTGATATGGATTTTTCTATAAACGAATCATAAATAATTTTTGTTTCAAACAAAAAGCCTCCACCCATATAGAATTGGTTGCTCTTTGTTATATTTTTCAGTAACCTTTTTAAAATGAAAGTATTGGAATGTATGATATAATGCTATTTCTCTCAAATAATAATGGTATCTCTCAAACATCCATTTGCTAAGTTTCAACATAAACTGTGATGTGGAAGTAACTGATAAATTCCAAAACTAACCCTCCCAACCCTTGGAAAAGCTTTGTGTAAAGAGACAAGCATAAATTTGCTATACCGATTTTCTAAATCATATATCAAGTTTTATTGATCATGATTATTTAATTTTAGGATAAAAATATTGGTTTAATTACATTCATTTTCATTAATTAATTGCTCCATCATTTTAGCAAAAAATATAAAGTTCCTCCTGATTCATATGTTGTACTCCTTCCTTTGTATGAATGTTGTTTTCTATGAGGAATTTACACAAATAATCATCTTGAGCAATTACTATCTTTCCAAAGCTGCCTGGACATTACCATTAGATAATGATTGTTTTGTGTGTCAAAAAGCCAGGATAGTCCTCAAGTCTTTTAATTTTATTGGTTTGAAACAAGTTAATGCTGTCCTCAACATTTTCAATTCTCAACTTGACTTTTGGCTTCTTTGACTTGGGTTTTGCAAAAACTCAACATATTGCCTCTTTCTCTGACTCTTCTCCTATAGTACCATGTGATAAATAACATCATATAATTCATCATTCAATTAAATTAACAAAAGAATTAGATCACTCGTTTTACTTTCTTAGTATGTAGGATTTCAGTAATTGTGATTTCTCTTCTGTTTCTATATATCTAGATTCCATCAATTGGCCAGATTTATTGTGCAATATCCCCATTGATGATGTTTTTGCATATTTCATTCAATTTTATATCAACCTATTGAAGTTTATACTCCCTATCTTCATGAAGAAAGTGTCATAATCACTTTTATCTTTCTTCTCTCTACAGAATAACGAGAGATTATAAAGTAACTAACCTTGAAACAGCTGTATTTATCTGTTCTTTACCTACCTTTAAAACAGAGTAAAAAGTTCTTTGGCAGTTTAATTAAAGACTTGTTCATGCATTTGGAATTTTGTTCTATATTGTCATAATCATATTATTATCTTAAAGATTCCTGTAACGCTTTTTATAGGTGTAATCATTTCATTTTACTTTGTGCATATTCAAATTTCAATCATTGTGATTTACTCATATTTATCTATTTCATTTGCAAATTTGTACAACTTATTTAAAAGGGCTTGATCCTGTCCAATTAAGTTATTCATCATTATTGATATTCCAATATTTTTACTGGTGACCAATTTCTTTTTACCTAAACTTACATTTCCCTTGTTGGAGTGTATATATTTAAAATATAGAAAACTTAAGCAAGGTAAGACTTTTAACAAATTGTGCTTTTTACTTAATTGAAATACTATGTTCAAAAGAATTTGCTGCAGTAATGTGAATAATTTTTGATGAAGGATACATTTTGGAACTATCTTAAATTATTGGTAATTTGCTTAATGCTATAACTTGTGGTAATCACTGTAAACAAATCTTTTTTCTATTTTAGAGACTCCATTCTTCTTCTCTCAAGAAAAATTTTGGAAGAACAGTGATGAATTACATTTATTATATTAAATATCATGTTGAAATTTATGTGTGGTATATTTTATAAATTCCTTGCTAATAATTAAAAAATTAAATTTTTGCTGCTTCTAACCTAGAATTATGCAAAATAGAAAGGAGCGAGTTCAATCTTCAATGGAAACTATTCTTAATTTGACAAGAGAGAGTTGTTTCAGTATTTATAGGACAGGGCATTTAGTTTTTCTTGAAGAAGATAATTGTTTGTGGAGAAATTTTCTCCAATACAAAATTTCAATTCAATTCAATTTCAGTTAAATTTCCAGAGAATCTTTCATCAAAAGGTCTATCATTAGACTTCACTGACATAAGAAAAATTGAGCACTTTTTGAAACTCAAATCTAAAATTCATGGTTATTTTAAAGTACAACATCTCTCAATCTATCCACAATAACTCTTTGAAAAGGTATCTGTTCTTTACTTACCTTTAAACATATTAACTATTCATGTTTGCAATCATACAAACCTTTTCTTTAGATGATCCAATGGGAAACCATATTTATATAAAATGAATGATTTTTTCAATACATTAACATAAGTATATTTTGAAATTCATAGAAATTAATCTAACAGATCTTGTGATAAATTAATTTTACATACACTGAGTATCATATGAAAAAGTAATAATATCACATAAAGGCTTCAATGTAATGCTGGCACGAGATACACAAAAATCAATCACCAAATATCTCAGAATGACATTAGAAGATATTGATAAATAAATTGTTGTCAAGAGAAAACAATGCCATTGTAGATAGTTATACATTTATATTGAAAAGAAACTAAGATTTTTGAGAGGTATTATATAAGACAGCAAATCTTAATTCCTCAACATTAAGCATGTAGAAGAACAAAATATTACTCAGGTTTGCTGAATATGCTTGTTTTTTTTAATATTTTGAGAAAATCATGCCCAAAACATGTTTTACTTGATGTTTTGTTAGCTAACAGGATGACAACTGAAACTGATACTTGCACATGACATTGCTTTCAAAGTGTGAGTAGGTTATCACTTTTACTAATCATAGCTAATGAATTTAATAAAATACTGCATGATATTATTCCCTCATATTAAAATACCAAAATATGTGAAAATATGTTCTTCCGTAGTCTGAAAGTAAAAAATAGCTTTCAGAACATAGACAACTAATAAAATGATGAATGCATACATATAACTCTCTTACAAGAGTTTCCATGAGATGAACAACAATAAAATGTATTTCAAGAGCTGCAATGGAAAAACATCACAAGCAGCTGCAAAATTGAACAATGCACTATTTACAAAAGTAGGCATACAAAAAGATATGACTGGATTCACAATTATGGATGATGAAAAGTTGAGTGTAATGAGAAACTCTAGGAGGAGCACCAACACACAGAAGAAATAATATCAAATCATCTATCATTAGACTTCACTGTCACAAGAAAAATTGAGCACTTTTTGAAACAAACTTGCACAACTCTTTTCTCCAACTCAAGTTCCATTTGCTTCAGATAGTAAAATAAAGACTACACTCCGGCACATTCAACGCGATAATTTGAGAAATCCAAAGATACTCAAAGCCAACAATTAGCATATAGTACTTCAAACTGCACAACTGAGAAAATAAAACCTAGTGAGCATAAATAAAGTTATGATAGAGGCCTTATCTAATGATTTAGCCTTGCATTCAACTCTTTCACTCACAAGATTGGTTCGATGAGTCTTCACAGCATGCAAACATCTCACTTAAATTAAAAGCTTGTAGTTTTCACTCCTACTTTATCACAAATACGATTTACGGTACAGTATTTAATAGGACAATGAGCTGCAGTGTGATCTTCTATCTTCCATTTAAGGAAGGCTGGTTGTGGAAGGCTAAGCTGAAAAAATACAGCTTAGTAAAATTTAAGTATTCTAAGACCTTTGTCAGCAGCATAGCACCCCATAAAGAAGCTCTCTTTTTCCAATCCTGTAGAAGATTTACTCCAGTGAACCAGAAGCAAAATTATAGAAAATTTCACAACTACCCATTGACAATTTTTGGAAAGTTTGACATCCAAGTTTTCAGAGTGTTCTAATTCTTCAAAGGAGAATGGCATGTGAAAGGAAATAAAAGAATACTTCCAATCTCATCACCTGGAATTTATCCGTTATTCATAATAAGTAATACTGCAATTATTACTACGTAGGTAAGAAAGAATGCTTCTCAGCATTTTTATTGGTAAAAATATTAAGAAATTTCCTCAGATATGAGACTAACACTATTGCACCAAATATTAATCAAAAACTGCCTCAATGAAGGTCAAAAAATAAGGGAGAAAACTAACATATTTGAGATGTTTAACAGTAAAAAAATATTCTTCTAAAAATTCACAGCAAGAGTACTAATCCAAAATTAGGATGTCATCAGACTTGTCTCAGAGGTACCATTTTGCTCTGATAGCAGATAAGATGTACTGATAACCATGAGCTGATTACTTCATTTGAGTATATGAAGAAAGAAATCATTTTCCATTAAGTATTACAATGACCATAAGCTTATTCATTTAACAGAGAGCAGATACTACATATCTCTTCACAGTCAAAAAATCTGGGACAATATGTTGATAAATAAATTTCAAGACAAGCCTTGGTCAATATTAAACAAGGAATCAAAATAACTACAATTAACTATTCATAACAAAAGGAGTAAAGTGCACTTACATAAAAAATGGTCAAGAGAATTAATCTTATAATTCAGTTAATATAACAATCTGTTCATTTTTCCATGTCATAATTTTTCTCCCTACATTAAGGCTGGGTAATTTGCAATTAGAAGTATTCTTTTGTTCCTTAGAAATTTCCAAATGCCATTCCATAGCTTAATTACCATTCAGAATGTCCAAAATGTTACAAAGATTGCTAAAGAGAAAAATTTAAGGTTTAAAAGGAAGAAACTCATTAATAAACCAAAACTCTGTCTTCCTTCATATTCTGTGAGAATCAGTGTCATTGGGTAGAGAAGCCAATAACAGTTAACTGATTAATTTTGCTTCAGTTAAACCAAACAAAACCCTCCACAGAATCCACAGCACCTTCCTGTTAGACCATCTATCTAAGATAAAATATCTTCAAGAACACTTTGTGCCTAACGATGAAATGCATTCTTCTGAAACATCAATGCAAGAAAATTCACATGATCACTCAAAAAAAGGCCTTTCTTTTTCATGTTAATATATGAAGACTAATCTGGCATGTCTATCGAAAGGACAGGCACAACAGGTTTAAGATCTGCTTTTTTCACTCTCTTCTCTGACTTCCTACTTGCATGCCCAGGAATCTCTTGAGTATTAGATGCATTTCCGGCTGCTCTCCTGGCAGCTTCATTGCTTTGGACATTGTAAGCAATATTCCCATACTCCTGGAGGCAGGGACAAATCCCCAAAAGGAATTGACAGAAATCTTTCCTAATGCCAAACCACCCTGAAATAAAAATTATTAATTATATTAATAACTACACAAAGAAGCAAAAAGAACTAATATTCCTAAATATAAGGTAAATTATCAGTACTTGTTTTTCATTTCTGACACTTAGGACAAGAATAAAAATACAATACAAAAAATGGGACTCCTGAAATTTGATACATTTTATAATATCAGCATTTATATTGTCATTACTCATTCAGATTAAAAATATTAATTTTACATCAATTATCCATCAGGCATATATAGTGAAAATTGGCTTTACTTTTTGACATATTGCATATATTATAGTTAAGATTTCAAAATTAGAAAGACAAACTAAATCTCATATTCTGAAATTATAGTTACTTCATGTACACAGTTCAGGAAGTTTGGGATTATGGAGCATAGGCAGGATGATTTTGGTCATTCATGGAGACTTCCAAGCTAAATTCTAATGACTAGTAACACATTCACACAGAGAAGAACCTTCTTAACCTTAACCAACAGAATTTAGTTCTCAAGTCTCAGTTTACTAAAATCATCCTGTGCATGCACTGCAATCTCAAACTAATTCTGAACTGCCTCTGCATATACACTTGAGAAAAGTGCCCAAGAAAGCTAAAATACCAAGGAAAGCATGTTAAAAGAGAAGCTTTCTTACCTCAGTTGTTGCAATTAGACAAATATTGGATATTTCTTACATCCAGAAGATAACATGTCAAAATAGTATTATATGGAACAGTTCCCTGAGATATTGGTGACTGTTAACCCTCAGCTAGTAGGATTTCCCCAATTTCCAATCTTATTATACTTATGTATAAAAGCACGAAAAATCAATTCAGCATTTATTATTTTATCCTTAAAAATTAATACCATTTTCATGATTTACGTACTTTCCTGAGCTCAAGAAAGTCGTGTTAATTGTCGCATAAAGTTGAGAGAGTAAAAATATGAAACAAGCATTATTGGGGAGGAGGTTAATAGCAAATTTAATTTCTTGTTTTCTAACATATGAAACACGATATTTCCTTAAAAAAGAGAGGAACTATACAAGATATCAGCCTGAACACAAGTAAATACAGTATTCAAGAACTCACTGAGTAAATAGCTTCTAAGCTATTTGGAAAGTATTATGTGATTAGGGTTTCATTTAACTTACATCTATTTCCTCCCTTGGCTGCAAAAGACATGATGATTAGAGTGAAGTATGATATAAATAAAGGTGACACAACAGCACAGTAACTCAAGGAAATATCTTCATCCATTTTGTTGGCTAAAAGTACCTGAAATAAAATAAGAGGAGAATAGTCAAATAAAAGTTTCACACTTTATATAGATAAAAATGTTAACTTCTAAACACAATTTCAGGCATAAGAACATTTTTAAATAAGTAAAAGTAACGCTTTAGATCAAGATCTTATTTTTTACCGATTAAAAAATTAAAAATATAATCCAATCTTTTTGAAACCTCAAAATTTACAACTTCGGAGGAATAAAACAAATAAGATTTAGAATTATGGAATACCCTGAGTCAAACATGTAAATCTTGAATGAATCTTGAAACAATCTAGTGATTAATAGAATAGATATCTTAAGGCTGTCCTTTAGTTTTTACATAAATGTTCTACTCCAAGATAATTTCCTTATTGACAACTCCTGAAAAAGACTACTGCTGAAATGATCCACTGCTTAAAGAAATGTATCAGTGTAAGAGTATCTTTTACATCATAATATTATATTCTATTTGCAGTTGTTTAACCAGTAATCACTAGATAAAACTTTTACATACACTTCAATAATTCCACTGACAGGACAAGATTAATAAATAATAAAGTTTACTTTACGATACTTTAAAGTACACAGAATGGTACTCTTTGAACCCAATGGTGAACTAGCAGTTAGCCTACTAACCTGAAAAACCAGAATGGGTACAACAAGGAAAGTATAGGCAAGGGCTGAGTGTAAAGATGCAGATCGCTGTGCAGGAGATGCATGGGGTGTCCGCAACAGTATGGCAGCAAAGACAAGGGAGTAGAGAACTCCTACTAGGCAGAGGCACATGAGGACCCAAAGGGGCACCAAGGTAACTTCCCACCTCCAACTCACCAAGCCATCAAGACGAAGGGCCCCAAATATGAACTGGAGGACATTCACAGAGCAGAACAACTCAAGCTGGAAAAAATAAATATGCAAAACATAAGTTATTAGTAAAGGGATCCAACTTAATTCAAAAGACACCAAGTTATACCTAAAGATCAATGTATGAGGTCTGAAAAGATGTTGTTTACTTTGTATAAGCAGATTTAGCTGGAGGATAAAGTGAATAATTAACCCTGAGAATTCAAAAGGATACATACACAACTGTTTCACTCATGTTTTTCCTTCTTGTGGTAAGAATATCATTATATTTGCCTCATTTAGAAAACTTCTCTACGATTTCCTATCCTTGCATACATCTGCTTCAGACAAAGCCATGCATCTTCTTTAATTCTTTAACTGAATGTTGCTTAAAACAAGCTTGGATCTCAAAAAACAAGTACCAAATCTACTTGCATATTAAGCAACCTCAAGTAGCTAAGAGTGGTTGGCAAACCAAAAATACAGGAAAATTTCAAAAGGTTATATACCTCATGTTGAAGTTGACTCTAGGTTTTCCCACAATTATTAAATGCTCCTATGCTAATTCCAATGCATTAATTTGAACTATAAATGATGAGATATTTTACAACACACTTTCTCAAGTAATAAGGGTTAAGAGTGATATAATTTTTTTAACTCAAAGCTATTAGTTTCATAATTTAACAACACTTTTGCATAAGTTAAGATAAATTAAATTGTGAAAATACAAACCAATTATAAGACCTTGACCTTATGGTGAGATACTGTCAGGGAATTGATCCACACTAACCTTTACTCCTTATCACAGATGCAAGAACTAAAGAGAAGACATTTTTAAAAGGCTAAAATAGTCATGGGAATATTTCTGATAACTCCAAAAAGTACAATGATGGAAAGATTCAATGTCTTACACTGAGATGATCAGCATGTTTTATCCTAATATCTGTAATGTATTGAATGACAAGTTGTGCAGTACATTAATTGTGATGCCGACAATGATTCTCTCACATATATATCAAAATTTCAGATTCTTTTCCATTGGTAGCAGTATTTAGATTCAAACTATACACAAGTATATACTGTACATATAGCAAGAAACCAATCTAACACTGTTTTTTAACTACCATATTTACTGTGTAACCTAAAGCATTCTATGATTGTAAGCACTTGTAGATTGATACATTTTTTCATCTTAATCATTATTAATACTCATCACTCAAAGCCAAACTTATTACCCTCTAAACATAAAGATGATAAATGTGACTGATGATTGCAATAAAGTTGGTGTAAGAATACTTAGGTTATAAAATAAATATTTTATAATGTACAAAAACATTTCAATAGTTCATTTTAAGTGTTAATACACCAAAAATATTAGAAAAGAACAAGAAATAACATACAAAATAATTTGTAATACATGAAAGATATTCGGTTAAGTTTATCAATTCATGTAAGGTGAGCAAATAGATTATCTTATGGATTTGTATTCATGCAATGAAGTCTCAGAAAGACAACTTTTGTTCTTTGATGCTCAATATACTGTTTCCAATTGCATGAAGTAGCATTATAGTGAAAGTGAGTTGGGTTTATAACCCTTCAAATGGTTTAGTATTAATTGCATAAAAGAAAGTATTTAGTTCCTGGAAATTTGAGAGATTTAATTTTTTAAACAAGCATAGATTATTCATTTTTCTTTCAATGCTTCATTATGTGGACTTCTTTATCTATGGTAAGTGTAATCAGATTATCCATATCCAGTCTTCAAAACATGGACAGAATCTTAAGTAAGAGGCTAATTGTTTCTATCATTTGATCTGGGATTCAACAAGGTATGAAGTTACTATGTTTTACAAATACCACATCAAGTATTTTCTCAATTTTAAGGGAGAAAAAATCAGATACGATTTACTTCTATTTCAAGGTAATAAACATACCTCAAACGATCTGTCATGCTTCACTGCCCAAATGCACACTGCAATGGATACGATGGAAATAAATATCAAAGGAATGAACACTAAGATCCATAGGTGTCTCCCAGATTCTAGCTTGTCACAAACCAAGAGTTCAAACATAAGCAGTATGAGATGAAGTGCAAGGCTGATTAGCATTGCTTTGTAATGGACGTACGCCTCTCCCTCCAACCTGAAGGACAATATTCAATAAGTAATTTTTCAAACTTTATTACCATGTTTACAAACAATATTATAAACAAATACCTGAAATGAGGATGCCTCCACCAAACATAACTGCCAACTGTAGCACCTGTTATTACCATGAACTTCCAAAACCAAATTGGTATGAAAATAGTCCAGTAACTCCATTGTATCGTTCCATCCAATCTCAAGGCGAATAAAGCAGTGAATATCATCAAGCAGACATAAACAAGGAATTTACTAAATGGCAGGAATAGACGAATAAAACATGTTAAAGTTATAAAATAAATGTTAAACGCATCACTTTTTCAATTTTCTAAAATACAAGGACTAATATAGAGAGACCTTCGGTAGAACCAGTATTTTTACCTTGGATTGAAATCCTGGAATAACGTTTGTAAATTCATTCTAGGTTTTTTATTAATTGCGATAACTCAACTTCCTCCGGATTTCCTTCCGTTCTAATGCGTTAATAAAGGGAAGTCATGAATTATATTTTATATCTTCTTCCTATACCACTTGTTTCGTAAAATATTTTTCCGGATAGATTATTTGCTTTGCGACATAATTTATAATATGTCATCACAAAACTCAGCAGTTAACTCAAAATTAGCCAAAACAATCCATGAATCTTTGTTTACAATGCCAAATGCAAGTTGTGAATGGGCATGATCGACATATCATAACACAATGCAATATCGTAGGATCGTAGGTCTTATTCGATTCGACTGAGGTCGATGGTCTCGAAGTCGTTTGAGTCGAAGTGGTCGATGGAAAGGAAGTCCTTCCGGTACATCTGACGTGCACCCTTCTCCATATTGAAAACGTGACGATGGCGGTAGGAAAGAATAAGGGACTATCCAAAGGTGGAAAGAAGGGTGTTAAGAAGAAGATGTAAGTTCATTTGTAGCTTATGTACTTATATCTTTCAAATAAATTTTAATTGTGTTATAAAAATCTTGGATGTGTGAGATATTTTTGGATATTTGGAAACTAGTCGGCATGGCCTCATTGAAGCCGAGTTTATTCTTTCAGAAAGAATATGCATCTCGCGATATCTGAAAAGCGTGATAGAAAATAATTTTTTGAGCCGTAATTGCTTATGTGCTTTTGTTTATGTATTATTTTACGTTTTTCAGTGTCGATCCATTCACAAGGAAAGATTGGTATGATGTTAAGGCTCCGTCAATGTTCGCCTCACGGCAAATTGGAAAGACACTCGTCAATAGAACGACAGGAACCAGTGAGTATTTTATGACAATAAAATTTCTACTCTGTAGTTAGTGAGAAGTGGATTAATGACCTAAAGGTCTCGTATGTTCTAGTCAGTAGATTTGTTCGTTCGCACGTTGTTGACATTGCTTAATGGATATGACATTATTTATTTCAGAAATCGCCTCTGAAGGTTTAAAAGGGCGTGTATTTGAGGTATCCCTTGCTGATCTTCAAAATGAAAACGATGCAGAGAGATCGTTTAGAAAATTTAGGCTAATAGCTGAATATGTTCAGGGACGCAATGTCCTGACCAATTTCCATGGTATGGATCTTACCACTGACAAACTTCGTAGCGTCGTGAAGAAATGGCAGGTAAGATCATAGTTTATTCTTAGATTTAGTTGCTACATTTTCTGGATATGGCGAGTTCCCCAATAAATAGTTTCATTTCTCTCAATGTCTTCTAAAATACATTTTAAACTTTTGTATTTTAATAGCACTGGCCGACGAAAGTAAATTGTTGATACAATCGGTGTACTCATATTGTAGTGTCATGGGTTGCTTTGTTGGCCAAGGGCTTATGCCAGATTGGGTCTTGTATTTCTCCATATTGTATTTCATGCTATGAGTAGGAAAATCAATTGAGTGAATTTAGATTCTTTAATTGTTGTTATTGTTAAGTTGGGTTAATTGATCTGTTTCTTTCCATACAGACCTTAATTGAAGCAAATGTTGATGTCAAAACGACTGATGGATATTTGCTGCGTGTATTCTGTATTGGTTTCACCCTTAAAGACTCCTTGTCCCAAAGGAAGACATGCTATGCACAGCACACCCAAGTAAGTGTTCAAACTTTTCTAGTCTTGTAAGAGTTTTTCTTCATTTAAAACCATAATTCTGTAATTGTTACGGTTAAAATCATTTCATATTACTCTCAGGTAATTTAAAATTTTAGTGCTCAGACCAAGGATTAATTGCAACTCTAGGTTTTGGATTCCCTCAACTTTTTCCTTATTACACATCTGTAATAGATCAGTAGATATAAGACTCTAGTAAACTCTTTCAACTACATAAATACTATTGCTTTTAGGGCCATGAAGCCCTTAGCCAGCCATATTTGTCTTTGTCTTTTTCCCCTAGATTCCATCAAATATATTAACAGCTATTATTTTCGTACTCATTATGTCCTGGATTATGTTCATCCCATCTAATCTTAATTTGTCCAGATTTCTCTAAATCCTCTCCCTTTAGGACTACTGTGGCTACATTTTAGAATAACCTGCACGCTTAGTCTAATTTATCTTAGACTATCTCCTGATCTCCAAGTAGGCACAGTTATCCCCACTGCAGATTTTAGCTTATGGAGCTGTACCACCATTTTGAAGGAAGAGTTTTAAGTTCAAATTTTTATGAAGTTCTTCATTTAAAGATTAAATTAACCATGTAACTTCCCTCTACAATTCATTAATGCTTATGTGCAATCTAAAAGTAAAGGCTTTCTAATTTTCCAACAAATGGTAGTTCATGACGAATTAGTTGGGTGGCACTTAAGATTGCATAGGTGCACAGCTTAGGGGGAGCCTGAATCCCTATCCATCGTTTGCCAAGATTTCATTCCTAACCCAACCAACCAAATTGCTCAAAATGCAGATTTTATGTGTCATAATAATTTTGGGAAACGATATCATGATCATGAAGGCTATGATTTCTTTATCTACATCTATTACATTGTAGTTTTTTATTTCTTTTAGACCATATTCTCTGGGTGTTATTGCAATTCTTTGAAACTTTAATATGTAGGATACAATGTTATCTGTTATGGAATCCTTGATTAATTATAACTTTTTAGTGGTGAATCTAGTGGTTGTCTTGAATTAAGTTTACATGTAAATCCTAAGTCTATGCATGTGATTGTTGACTCAAGGTTTTTCTGATATCATTATGTACTGCTCAGCTATTTCCAGTGAATTGTGAGTTATATTTTTCTCTTTGTTCTTATTTTCTTTGGAGTTTATAATTTCATGAATCCATGAATCAGGCAAACGGGATTTATTTTCACATTATTAGCACACACTCCTAGCTTAATTTGTTCTTCTGCCTTTTTATTTTAAGTTGTTTATGTGGGCAAGAGGGAATAAAAACTGAAAGATTTTGCTACTGATAGCATGCATCGTGCTATCAGGTTATTTTTACCTGCAAGGCTTCCAAAACTGAGTTTTCTTAGATCTGAGAAATTATATTGGGAGCTCATTTCTTGAGTTTGATAAGCCATAGCTCCTGGATATGAAATTCCCATAGCTATAAGACTCTAATTTTCCATCTATTTCTTAGAAATGTATTTTTATGTCCTGTGATAGGAAGACTTTCTACTCACCACATCAATATCTATGTTCAATATAGTTACTACAGCTTCCTGTTAGCTGTATTCTTGGGCAGTACTAACTAATTTGTCCAACATCCTCTCTATTACAAATTTTGAAATGCTCTGAAATGGTAGAATCATTTATGCTCTTAAATTTAGGGTTGCACCAAAATGTTAGCTTTTAGTTCTCATTGCGGATTTTTTTCTGTGAATGATGGTATTTAAATGCTCTTTTGATGACTTTAAAATCCCAGGATTTTCTCATTCAGTAGTTAAATGACTTTCTAATATTAATGAAAATATCATTTTAGTGGTTGAACAGCTGTTAGACATTGGGCGTTTTAATAATTGCTATCATTTTGTGGTGTGTATTTTCACCAGTATTCATGTTGAAGTTATGAAGAAAGATTCTTTTGACAAAAGAGATAATTAGATTTCAAATTAAGTTATGGGAGGTTCCTTTAGTGCGTTTTAAGATTAATGGTTCTTGATTTCTTTGCTTCAAAGTAAAAGAACATATTAACAATTACTTCGATATTTTTCATTGTAAAATTCTCTGGATGGGTCTCGAAGAATCTTTTATTTATTCTGATTAATTTATTAGCTATATTACTTTTGCAAATTGTTTGTGTGTTGTGTCACATATGGTAATTGCCTTGAGTTTGCCATGGTGTAATATATGGCTTGAATGAAGAATTTTGTGGTAAGTTTTAAAACCATCCACAATTTGGTTTATTTTATCAATAGCAGGCATTTGAGGTTTTGGGGAAGTTTAGACAATGGTTGCTTTTTACCCTTTCTTGATTACGTTGATTTTCTTTAGATGCATTTTCATGATGCAGCATTCTCAACAATTTTAATAGAAATTATTCTGTGTTGTTAAAGTATATCTTTGATCTGGGTCAATAGTATCCTCTTTAGTTTTGTTTGTCATACCAGGAAAATAGTATTGTATCTCTTTAGATATGTTAACAATTTTGATATCTCATTACTTTTGCAAGAATTTGGGAAACAAATTTCCATGTGAAGGGACTAGGAGCATAGTCAGCAGAAAGCACTAAATTAAAATAATCTACTTTTCCAAAAATTGAAAGTCACAAAAGATTTTTCCAGGCCTTTACTGTTCCTTTTTATACCTTCTGAGTAATGAAAAAATAATTGTCATTCCTAGATTGTTGACAAATTTTTCACGACCTGTGCAGTTTAATTTACATTCATCGGGGGTTACCAAGTTTTAAATAGGAGTAAATTGGTGTATAATTTGTTTTTGTCCTTTGTAGATTATCTGGTTCGTAACTTATGTTTCTTAATATTTTCATACTAACCTTTTGAAAGTTAAATGTTTAAGGATGCATAGGAATGCTGTACTTATCATGTCTTTGCAATTCATTGTATACCTATCCATTTATCATAATTGTTTTTCTTTCAGATCAGGGCCATTCGTAAGAAAATGGTAGATATCATTCAAAGTGACATTTCCAAGAGTGACCTTAAGGATGTAGTTAACAAACTTTTACCCGACTGTATTGCTAAGGACATAGAGAAGGCCTGCCAGGGTATCTTCCCCCTTCATGATGTCTTTATTCGCAAGGTATAGTAGTTAAATCTATTGTTGAAACGTGATGTTATTGCGAATCAAGGCGCATTTTCGCATTTTTCTGCTATTATGAAATTTTCTTACAGGTCAAAGTCCTGAAGAAGCCGAGGTTTGATTTAAGTAAACTGTTGGAACTTCACGAGGAAGGCAAGGGCACAACGGATGAAGCTGGTGCCAAAGTAGATCGCCCAGAAGGTTATGAACCTCCCGTGCAGGAGTCTGTGTAAACGTTTTCGGAAAATCATGGAAATAAATGTTGTGAAAAAAGTAATTTTTTTATTTAATATTTAGGCAACCTTTTGTTTCAGCGACCAGATTCATAAGATATTAATTTTATTGAAGTTGGCGATGTAGCGAATGTTCCGCATTGTCGCGTAAAAAATATTGACTTTAAAGCAGTAAAGTGAATCTGAGTGAATGGCTGAAGCATCCAGTCCGACGCACGTGCATGTTTTTCACGTGGATGTGATCCCATTTGTATTGATCTGCGCGCGCAGTTCTTTCCCAAAACGCACGTGAAGTTCTCTCATTGTAGTGAGTTGTGCGACTTGGTTCGGGTAAGGACGTCTGAAATAACCGCTAATTGTAAAGGATTCAAGTTCTCCGAAGTAAGACGTGAATCGGTGGGGACCCTAGGATCTGATTTGAAGATATCTGATTGTGCTCGGCGGATAATCCGTGACAACAGTTCTGAACCTCCGTAGGTGTCACCGACCACCTGCAGGAATTTCACGTGTTGGCGGTTCACGCGACGCGGTGCGCCAAAGTCTCTTTTGCTTCATCGGCTTGAAGTAGGGTTTCCTCGTTGCAAGAGGTCACGTGGATTGTTAGGAAAATTGTTTGAATATTCACCATATTCGTGAGAGTGCTTTACTTTCCTGGATTATAGTTGCTGGTTTCAAGGTACTTGATTCTCCGCGGAGGAGATTATCTAACAAGTCCGATACGTATCAGGTAAATGATAAATAATTAACAGTTTCGTTTTAGACTTTATTTCGCGTTAGTACAAATTGAGTTGATTTAACCATATCGTGAAATCGGAACAAGTTATATCGCGTTTTTGTGTTGACACATTTCTCAGCGCGAAGTTAATCGGAATTATTTACTATTAACTGTTATCCAAGAATTTTAAAGTTGAAGTCGCTATAAAAATTTTAAAATAGTTAAGCCGTTTTTATTCCATGAACGTGACACTGTTGATACCAGCGGTAATTGTAGGTGTTCTTCAATAGTAATAATAGTTCACTTTCAAGCTTAGATTGGAAACAACGCGGTTTACACTTGTAGTAGATTGGTATCTAATAATGGCCTAGACTGTATTGGTATTTAAAAAATTTTAATCCTCAAAAGCCAAGAGCCGTATTCAGTTCTCCCTTGGCTCACACCTTATTCAGTTGTAATACTTCACTGATTAACTTTTTTTCACTGCCTATAGAAAGGATTCTCATAATTTTTTGTTAAGATCTGGGGCTTAGAATTTTCAACATCTGGGACATAATGTTAAAAATCTGGATGTGAAAGGGTAAATAGAAGTCTTTTATGTATATACTACGATAGCATGATTCAGTTGTACTTCAAATACTGTCATCTTCCAGTATAATAAAGAATTAGCACATACTTAACCAGAGAAATACTCAATATTCAACTGGGTCAATTTAGAATTATTTTTCTTCTGCTATTTACAAAGTAGCTGAAAATGGCAATTATGACAACGTTTAAGTTCGATTGTTATGATCCTTCCATTTATATAAAAATACTGTTGCTTTTGAAAGAACAGATGGAGGGTAACCTTCATAAAAAAACCATAATCTCGAGATCATCTTCGCTTGTTTCAGAGGATTTAAAGGTTCTTGGGTCAAAAAATTATTTAAGGAACTGCACAAATAAATTACAACGTCATTTTAGCTGTGAAACTCAGCTTGTGTTAATAAAAACTATGTGAAAAAATAATTATTTAAATCTCTTGGGATTTCTATTTATTCATATAGTTCTATTTATATACGTACGGTGATTGAAATTTTTTTTACTTTGCAAGATTATATTGTGAAGTTGGAAAAATAATTATAATTTTTACTATGTTCAAATTTTACCATTCTCTGAGGATCATCAGCTTGTAAGATTGGGGGAATCCTAACAGTAAGTTTCCTTGTTGTGCAGCAGGGAATAAAAAGTTAGATTTTTTGATATACTTTCAGTATTTCAAAACATTTTCAGCGTCTTAGCAAATGCTTCTTTATTTCAATGTTACAACAAATTCATATCAATTTTTAAAACAAAATATTTCTTATAATTTGATGATTATGACAAAATTAAAAGGGAAGTGAATTTGTGTAATTGGAAAGTTGTCAACATACCAATAATATTGGGAAAGAATGTAATATGTAGATATAAATAGGTTAGTTAATTTTGATATAGTATTGAGTTTTTATAGTCAGGTAAACAACATTTTGGATTTGCATTGTGTATCATAAAGAATAATTAATGAGAGTGTTAAATCATCTTTTATTATTTTGTACTTTATCTATATAATATTTAATTCAAAATTTCAATTCCCTTTTTTAAGGAGAGAAAATAACTGTGCTTGTAAATTCACCTGAAAACTCAAGAAGAAGCTAGCAAAAATATCAACATGACTGTCAATACTCATTGCTTCCATTTCTCCTTTGGCTTTCATATTCGTCTCATCATTGCATATAGGGTTCCCAACAAACCTTGTAATTTCTATTCCTAAGTGATTGATTACACTAATTTAGAGTTATGTCTACCTGTATACTTCCATCTCCATGTAGCATCAATACATATTTGAAAACATTCACATTGAATTTCAGTATTTTTTAGATTCTTTTTTGGATGTAATAATTTAGTTTACTTCATAATTGACTACATTTTTATAAAATATATTCTCTTTTTTGGGTTAATTTATTATGCTTATACTTCTGTCATGAGCATTTTTCTCCGATAAGGATGTCTTAAACATATGAGAACAACTTAAAAAATTCATTCTTGCTACACTTATTCGTTTAATGTCAATAAGGTAAATACAAAGCTACCTAGCTTTGAAGTTGCTATTTCTTACTATAAGGTCCATCATAAGCAACAAAGATGTATATTATTAAATAATAATAATGCTTTATCTGCTGTAATCCTATAAGTGTGCCAAGAGTGCACCCTTGTATTAACCCTCTTTCTAAATGCCCCCAACGCTTAGTATATGTAAAAATGGAAACAGTTTCTTCAAAGTACAAACCAGTGTTTTTTCCATGTATTAAACATGAATATATCTTTTTTAGATAAGGTGATTATCCTGAGATTTTCTTAGGTAAAGGAAATTATCATCAGAGGTAAGGGATAAATGTTTCAAAAGCCAACTCTCATAGACTATAGCATCTGAGGATGGTAAAAACGGGTCTTCATATTGGTCTGTGGCAGC
Source organism: Pachydiplax longipennis (assembly GCA_036926295.1). NCBI lineage: Eukaryota > Metazoa > Arthropoda > Insecta > Odonata > Libellulidae > Pachydiplax > Pachydiplax longipennis. The sequence continues at coordinate 49,763,562 of JAVFKF010000001.1, read as the reverse complement.
TTTCATGCATACCCAGAGTAGAAATATGTCAACCTATTTATAGTATATGGGTGAAGACTTCAATACTTCCCAATAAGTGAGATTTTCAGTTTGAATTTACTCTTATCATCTCTCTTAATTACTCTGTGATTTTCCTTCTATTGTGCTATTAAGGGGAAATAGAATATGATATGACCCTGATATTTGATGATGACAGGCACCTATGTCTGGGTATGAAAGCTTTTCTTCTCTTCTATTCATCCATATGCATAAAAATTCTTGCTTTTTTCTCAGATAATAGCCTAGATGAAGTAACGCACACATACAAGAGATAGGGCTTTCACATGTTTACCTAAATTTAATTGTGGTTTTAAGAATGCTGTCACTAGCTTATATTGTGTCTACAGAGAGGTTATCCTCCAACCTGAAAATGATAAAATAGTATATATAGGGCCCTCTATATTTAATAGAACAAGTTAATGGTCTCAGTCATTTCATCCATCTTATAGGTAGAGGTGTAATCACCAATACTTCAAGAATTTTGAAACAGTTTTACCATTCAAGCCTACATCTTTTGGTTGATATGTCTTCAGGTCCCACTTAAATAAAGAGACCAACCCTTGAGTCATTTCATTTTGCTATTCTTTACGCACAAACTAAGGAGCGCTTAAGTTTAAAAAACATCATGCTATCCCTCGTAAAGTCCCTGTTATTTTAGAGCACATCTTGGCAAATAAATCTAATTTATGATGGATCCTGGATTTAGCCCTTTATCGAAGTAATCACAAAATTTATCATTCATGTAGTGCTATGTAACCCTATTACTTATTTGACCTTATCTGATAAATTCACCTGCTAGGCTGCTATTAACAACATTTTGGAGTTTCCTTTGCAGAAATTCATTGTGCTTTTTTACATTACTTATGGAAAGTATGGCGGAAGCGAAAGGGTCAAAGTATATGTAAATAGAGTATTTCAGGTTAATTAAAAAAAGGTTATCATAATCACTAATATATAAAAGTATTGCTTTGATTCAGCAGTAACTTTCAGTTACTATATCACACTTCCCTTATCATTTCCTTGATTTACCTTGACCTTATTTTTAGTTTTCCTACGCCAATTCTATCTGAAGGTGATTATGGCCTGATTCAATTGAGAAGCCAGAACTATATGGATGACCTCATTTTAAGTGATACTAAAACTTCAAGATGTATAGCCAAGGTGAAGAGACATGGCCATCATCACAATATAACATACCTGAAAAATAAAGGCTTCAAATCAACTTCATCTCTAACAAATGGGAGAAGTTACAGGAAGCTGATCATACCATATAAAATGACAGTTGAAAACAAATGGTTATTGAATGGTGAGTGAATGGGTTATTTCTGGAATTACAATCCACTAAAGTATTGTTCTTCTGTGATTATGAGTGCCATTTTATTTAGCTATGCTTTTATGATGTAATAAGTAAACCTTGGAAATCATTATCAATTTTTACCCTACCATTTCCAGAAATGGAATCGGTGATCTTAATACTATATTAAGATTGCTCTTTGCAGTTACCTGTACAATTTGCACGGTAACTCTAAGCCAGTCTCTATGCCTCCTAGAATCTCATGTAAAGCATTTAGAAATAGGGTTACCATATTCTTAAGGCAAAAACCAGGATTTATCAAATCTTGAAGGGGGTAAAACGAGGATGAAACTGGGATCTTACCTTAAAATCTGAGTTAACTTCACATACTCTGAAACATTTTAAGTTTTTTAGTAATTTTAACATATAACTTAAAAATAATTAGCTTTTGAATGGTTTCAATTTTTGAAATCTCTGTATCCTCCATTATGCTCTTTTTCAAATGTTTTCCTTCAAACTGGGACTGCTAAGAATTAATCAGGACTATAAGATAAAGCTTGACTACATTAAAGCAATTGCACCATCATTTTGTAATCTCTTTGTTAATTTTTTTACTTTCTAATTTTTTTTCTTTGGAAGTAGAATATTCATAAAATCCCCTTTCCCTGGTACCTTTCCTACATTATAATATCTTATATTTTTCTGTAGATGTTAAATGAATAGGAGGGGGTTAATTTATCATTTCAAGTACAAGATGCCTCGATTTTATTTAACTATAATTTAATTTCTATTCATGATAAAATAAAAGAGACTTAGTTATTTTAACTACATAATGGAATTGGAGTGCTACATTAACTTATGAAAGTATGTGACATTCCTTGTGTCTTGATGAGTATTCTTAGGATGAAGGGGCTTTGCATAGAATTGTTAGACATTACCATGTACTAACTGTTCTAAAGCATCTCTGGCAACCATATTTATGATCAGCAAGTTTTTATCATTTTCCATGTTACTAATTACATGTATGCTCCTTAGGGAATTATCAGTAGTTATAACTAATTTTAATGAAATGTATATAGATCATGCAATCAACTTTCCAGTTGCATCTATCAAGGAAGGAAATTTCAATAAAAAATACAGGATATCAAACGCTGCTTCGCTAGAAACTGTCATCAAAAAACGTAGGAAGAAGAAGAGAACACAATTGAGTCCAGTGAATTGGTCTGAGGTTCCAACAGAAGCTCTAGTACATGTCTTTTCAAAGCTATCTCTCAAAGATGTAGGAAGGTCTGCTCAAGTGTGTCGTTCCTGGCATTATGCTTCTCAGTTTGCAGAGCTTTGGCAGCATTTTGAGTTTGTTATTGGACCTTCAGACTTGTAAGTTATAACTATCAAATAATTTCATAAAAATGTATTACTATTTTATGCTGAATAATATGCTCAAACTCTAAATGTGTCTGAAAAGAAAATAATTCACTTTTGAGAATATTATTTTCAACAATAGATATTTAAGTGAATTCTAAAAGTGTAGCTATAATCAGTTATATTAACTTAGAATCACAAAATACAGAGACAGATCTGCTATTAAATGCACTAGGCACAAGCTGAGAGCCTTAACTTTTAGGGGAGGGGGCTCTAAAAGGACATTTAGTCTTTTTTTAGGATGAATAATCTTTTGGTGGGTCCCCAAAATGGTCCTTATGCCTACGGCCTCTGGCTAGTGAAATTCATCCCTGCTTGAATGGAGTTTTTTGAAATGCAATGAGCTTGTGTAATATTTCATTTACATGCCATTGATACTGTCTTTTAATTGCTATTTTAACCTTAGGTCTTACAACCAGCCAACAAGTCCTGGTCTAATCAACCACATCATCACTCATCATTCAAATCACCTGAAGTTTGTAGTTTTCAAAACTGATAGCTCTGCACAATCAATACAGTTAACTTGCCAGATATTGTCAAAGGTAAATAGTTCTTCAACATATACTCTTCAGAAATTTGAAAGAAGTGGTAATATGGCATGATTCAGATATTTCTTGCAATTTTTATTACCAGTTTCTCTTACTTGTTATCCTCTTATGATATTTTTTTTGTTTACATTTTTAAGAATATATTCTCCACTTCCATAGATGATTTATCTTGTCCTATAAAATAATTTTGCCACCCTTTAGGCTAATGAAACGGTCATATTACCTCACAATGCATCCTTGTGTCAATCTTAACAGCCTTCTTATTCATTAATTCGTTTGGACTCAAGAAGAAAAGAGTTATACAATTCATAATTTCTTAAGCATATATTTTCTAAGAATTTTCAATAGTGAACATTACCATATGAAAACTTTGGAAAAACTTTTAATGTGTAAAATCATTATTTGAGTACTCCATCAAAATGGCTATTAGACAGCAAGTATATTGTATATTTTTGTTGAAATATGTTTATGATATTTATTATATGACTTCCTCCTTTGTAGCTGGTGAACTGTCAGTTGCGGACATTGACGCTGGTAAGTTCTAATAATTCGTCATCACTGGATCATGTGGACCACACATCTTTTGCTGCAGCTCTTACTCTTTTGTTGAATCAATCATCGCATATTCTCCAGTCTCTAGCAATTGATGCTACCCCAGTTGATGACCAATCTCTTCAAGCATTGGTTGCTGCATCATCTCTCCGGTCACTTCAGTTGGTTCAGATGAAGGGCTTATCACACATCACTCCTCAAGGTTCATGCTCTTAAAATTTTTAAGGAAAATATGTTTATTTATTTTCAATAATTTACTATTATATAGCAGGTCAGGAATTTTAAGATCAGATTTTAATATAATCTTTCTATGAAAAATGTTTTTATTAAATTAAAATTCTGGCTTCAGCCTGGAAATGAAGAGAAGTTTGAATGGAAACATTTAAACCTCAAAAGAAAATTCAGTTATCTCCATTCCCTTCATTAAAATTGAATATTTTGCTCTGAAAGGCTTAAAGCAAGAGCCACAATATTTCACATCAGTATGCCAACATCCTGAAGGGATATCTTGGCATATGTTCAAGTACTTGTAGTTTGAGTTCAGAAAAGAAAAAAAAACAGTACCTCAAAAGTACTGTTTTTTTTCTTTTCTATACCTTTGCTATCCTAATGATAGAAGATACTTCATGGGGTTTGCAGAATTTTGTAGAAAAGGCAATGGCATTTCTACTCAATTCTATGTAATGAAGCATCTTTTATGAGTAATATAAATTATTTATCTTTCAATGCCTTTTGACCAGTTGTCATGAACTTTATTATTATTATCATTGCAGGAATACTGACTGTTGTGAGTCATTGCCATCATTTGAGAGAGCTTTCAATCAGCTGGCCTCTTCTAAGTGATGCATTAATCAAAGCACTCTCATCAGAGAAACACACTAGCCTCGAATATTTGCGTGTTGATGTGCATTCATGGTACTGCTATTGCCCTCAGTTGGAATCATCTAATCTTGCCTCTGAAATATGGAAGCCACCATCCGCTGACTGTTGGAGGGCACTGGTGAAACACTCACCCAGCTTGGTCCTTGTGATTCAATTCTTTGACAAGGATGGAGCCACTGCAGAGGTTATTTCATCACAGTACCAAGAAATCTATGCCCCTTTGCAGAGCTTTTTTGCATCGTACATTCCTGTAACACACTTGTATTTTGGAGATGTTGCACCCAGATCTATTCTTGCAAAGGTTGCTCAGTATTGTCCACGCTTACAAGAACTTGTTGCTGCAGGAGTGGGAAGTAGATACAGTGAAGGGTCCCAGGAGAATGCTGATCATTCTGGTTCTTTACTGGATGCTGAACTGTTAGCCATGGCTGCTGGATGTCCACAACTAGCTTCTGTTGGTTTGGGAGAGTGCGAAGTTTCTTGTGGAGCTTTGGTAGAGTTTGCTGGTCGTTTAGGACCTCAACTCTCCAGACTCTGTGTGAAAGAGGACTCCTTGGTGGAGGAAGGTGAAGTGGATATAGAAACAACTTGTAAATTAGTTTCCAATCTTATAGGTAGGGATTGGAGTCCAGAATTTTCTCCTCTATGGTGACATTACAGATTTACAAGTTTACTTAGTCAGTGGTCATTATGTTTGCATGTATGTCTCTGATCAATTGTTGAAGCATATGTTCATTTGCACAGTTCATTTTTAATTATTCTCATCATCTTATATTTGTTAAAAAAATATATAAGAGCTTTTGTGCAATTGAAGTAAAAATTATTAGGTTACAACATTCTGCTGTGCTACACTGAGAGATGTCAGAATCTTTCAAAATTTCCTCCCCTTTCTCATTTCTGAAGGTTTTCAAACATTTTAAGATTACAATTGTAAAGAGAAACTCTTAGTTGAGACAACTTTAATTACCTATTAGTTTTATTATAGTATTTGCCTCACATGATAATGAGATACAGATTTGAAGATTGTTTGATGACCAACGCTCATAGATAATTATGAATTTTTCAGCATTATTCTGGTTGCATGCTTAATCTTCAAGCCATCTCTTTATTTTATATAATATCCAATTTATTTTAATTCATTTAATTTCTTTTTTCTGTTTCTTTATTTTGATTTCTACTTTTTTAAAAACTTCTTCCACATTCCAACTCTTTCTTTTCAAATATAAGATCATTGCCCTTACCCTTGTGGGATATGAAACTGTCATAACTTCTCTCTCTTGTTTTCTTTCTCTATTCCCTTGATTTTTACCTTCAATTACATTCTATAGCAATTCCTCTCCTCACGGCATTAGATCCACCACGTAGAGATTTTCTCTGCCAATGCTTCCAACTGCCAACTTCAGTCAAATCTCTCTTCTTTGACCATTTCTAGAACTTCTGCATTTGTTTTTCCTTCAGATCTGCTTACCTTATCTATTCTATGCCATCATCTATATCATGTTTCTGCTTAACAATTTTACCTCATGGCACACTGAGGGGGTAGGAATTTTTCAGCACTCCAACAAAATTTAATTTTGGATTTCCTCTCTTACAAGCTAATTTAATTCATGAAATGCTAAATTTTAGATTCATAACTGTAACAAAATTCTTATTTTCAGAATCTCAATATTTAAGAGGCTATTGAGAACGTGTCCCTTACCTTGTTCAAGTCATATTTGCACAAAGATCACAAGCAAAGGAATCTCCAATAGATACTGAAAAATTTTCTATTCAATCTACAATTAACTGTTTTTCTATTTATATACTACTTAAGCTTGCCATCTAAATATTCGGTAATGGTACAAAAGTGGTGAAATTTACAAGTGTCTATATTTCCCTAGGGAATTTTTCACATTTTTATGTACATATGGTGAAGAAAAATTTTAAAAACACTTCATGGCACATTCACAGCTTCGCATGAACTTTAACTCCAAATATTTGCTGCACACATTTCCTCTAACAGCACACAGTTTGGAATAAACTGTATCAAAGCTTTCAATCATTTGATGCCCTCCCTTCTCAAGACTCTTTTTCATATCCATTAAAAAGACTCTCCAGTCCAAAGATTTCTTAAATTTTGTCTTCCCTCACCAAGGACTTTTTTCATCTGGAAGGTTGTGCACCTTCCAGATGAAAAAAGACTTCCTCTGAACTTGAATGAACTTCTTCCTCTGAAGAGCTTTGAGGACCTCATTTCTGCAAGTGCTATCTCAAGAAAGAATATTACCAAAGGAGACAAATTTATCCTTTTGTTTTAGTTTTCCTCTATCAAAAATCAACAACATTCCCCACATTCTAATTGTCAACTTAGCTTTCTTTTCTTTGGTAATCTGATAATTTTATTTTTGGGAAAAAATTGTTATTTATTTTCACTGCAAAATTCATTGCTTTATGATTTACTGTAGTTAAAAGTATTGAATACCCTTTTAGGAATCACCTACAACAGCTTAATCATCTGCATATCTTACTGACTTGGTGACTTTCCTGCAATATTTACTCCTTTATCAATTTCTTCTCTAGGTCAATTCAAGTAATTGCCTATTTTCAATTGTTTTTATTTATTAAAAAGTGCTGAAGATAAAGTAATTCCTTGTCTGATTTTAGATAAGAAAATTTGAAATAGGTAATTACTTGAAGCGACCTTTTCACTTTTTATAGAGTATTTGATGATACTTAGTTTATCTGTTAGGAGCTCAATCTCCTGTTATTCAAGAAAGTGATGTGTGGGTACCCAATTTTCAGATAGCATACAGAACACCATATTGCATCTTTATTTCATTTCCTCCTCCTAGATTGTTTGAGTGATGGATTTTTACTGACTGATTAACATTAAATAATTGCAGTAAGTAAATATCTTAAGTTAATGAAATAGGTTCTGCATTAATATTAATTTGTATATTTCTCCCTCTGATTCGATAATCTTTTCTTTTGAGATATTTGAGAATAAAGAATGGAAACTATGAAAATAGAGTTTACAAAATTTAGAGGTGTGAATTTTTTTAATATTGCTACTGTTGCTTAGGCAATTGTGAACTTTTAATAACCTTATGATTTTATGCTTCATTTACCACAAAAGCAGAAGTATAGCAACAAAAGAAACAAGATCCATTCAGAATCATTAAAGATGTTATATAAATATTTATCAGAGGTTAAATCTACAGAAAGCTAAGCCAATGGTAAGAAATGATTAAGGGACATTTTCTGAACATTTTAAGGAATTATTCTAAAGAATTGCTTCCTTGATCGCATTGCATTCCCAGTATCCTATGTCTCTCTAAGATCTATTCAGAAACCAGTAGCAATGATTCTAATCTGACAGTGCTATTCCATAAAGGATAAGAATATTGAAAATTGAGGATTTTGGAGTTTTTGAAGTATGATCACTATGTTCAACATTAGTCTGATGTCCTTCAGCCCTCATAGTTGCTACTTCTGAGTGTGTGACTTAATCTTTCCAGTTTTGGAAATTCACTTCAAAAGGTATTATTTATTAAAAGGGTTCTGTGTGGCTTCATGAGGGTTATTGAGGTCACCAACAAACATTTTGTAAAAACTTCTGGTAATTTTTTAATCTTATCTTTGGGGTATCAGCCAAAGTAGTGAACATTCTCTAATTATGAAATTTTTCATCTCTCATGTTTTCCACTTATAAATATATATTATTATAGGTATTTATAAATTTGCAAATGAAAAAGTTAACAGAAAAAATCACTTAGTTTTATTTACTGACCTCATATTTTTTAGATAATCCTTTCTAATAAGATTTTGAAAATCAACTGTGACTAAAGGAACCTCAATTGCTTTCTAAAAGTCCTATCTTTGTAATTCCAAAGTTACTCTTGACAAGATGTTTTGGAAAAACAAGATTTAATGAATTTAAGTAATTTATGACACCAAACATCTATTAACTTCAATTCTGTAAAGATACTCTTAGGCAGAAAAATAGAAGGCCATCCTAAAAATTAGTATTTTTATTACATTACATATGTACTATACAACAACTAATCGTACAAAATGAACACTTCCGGGGAATATGATACATTGCATTTGCAGATAAATTGAAATTTTTAAAAACCTTTGGCTTCAAGCAGAAATTTTGTATTTTCTAAGTAAACATCTTGCTCATGAACAAGAGAGGCTGCCAGACTGTCTGGAAGTGGCTCTTCTCCAAGCAGGTCTTTCAGTAATCTGGAAGGAGGTCGCCCTCCACCATAAGCTAAGCACAACTTCCTGTAATCCTCCCCTACTCCTTCCACCATGGGACAGCTCTCAAATTTCTGCCTCCAAATCCTGGATGCTACCGCTCTTGATAACAAATAAGAATAATACTTTGCACCATACCCGACCAAATGTCCAAAACGGAGCTGCCATGCCTAGAAAGATTAGAGGATTAATGAGGAATTTCACAAAATTATGAGCTTTTGGCAATTTAAGCAATAAGATTTGACAACTTAATTTATTGCATTATCTGCATTTTTATCCTGACAATTAGTTGTGCACTAAAATCATGTTAATGTTGTACCATGTATTAATCGTCAAAGAGCAAATCATTTATCTCTCAAGAGTAGACATTTCTTAAAGAAATTTGTTTTGTCTGTTTTTCTAATACTAATATATCCAATAAAAGCAAACAATTGTCTGTTGGATCGGTGATATTGATTCTTACTGTGTTGGGCACAGCTGGCAGAAGACCTGGATGTTGGTTCTGAACTTCAAGCAACACTTGAGTGGTGCTCTGCCCATGTGCAGGAGGCCAATTACAGTGATATTCCTGATCCAGGGCAGAATAGAACACTTGTGTAACCATCTCTGAACAAGAAAACAGATTCTTTGCTACGCAAACCCTGCGTATCAGCTCTTTGGGCATCAATTCACTAGTACGATGATGTCTAGCAAAACTGTTTAGTACCTAGAGAAAAGATACAAAATATAGAATATAAGTATATCTATATGTAGTAGAACATACACTTTGCCTTGTAAGATCAAGGCAGAGGTCTTCAAAAGATAAAAAGAGGTTAAAGAGCAAATATCAATGAAAAATTCTTAATCCTGCCCTTTTTACATTCACAGAAAGAAAAAATAGAGTAAATGGCTAAAAGGGAATCAATGTTAAATTCTTCTCAATATCAGCTTGAGAATAAATCAAACATTGAATTTTAAGAGGATCATTGGCTAACTTTCTCCTGAGCATGCATATATGCCCATTTAGTTTTTCCCAGAATTCGCTTGATCATTAGGCAGTAGGTAAGATGAGTAGAGGGATCTGAAATTTAGATACTCCAGATATTGAAGAAAGATGAAATTTATTTTCCATGCTTCTGTTTTGTCTATTCATATCTTTCTAACGAAAATCTAGGCAACTAATAAAAGTAATGTTGGTGTTAGCATTTCTTCAGCTATCTAAAAGATGAAGCTATGATTGTAGCCAGTGGCTAAAATATTGCTCAATGCATGAAGATGCTTATTTCATATATAGTCTCATCACTTTCTACAACTCGGCCGTCTACATAGTGTGTCAATGGCACCAAGAACCTAACTTTATGCAACATCAGTGTCTGAAATGAAATTTGGATGCCCCTAAAGAAGAATAATTGTGAAAAATGAGCAGACATTTGAAAATACAAGCTGTTGAAGTAATTTGACTTCAACATTAATATCTGTAACCTTGGAATATTAAACATGCCACTAACATGGACTTGATTTAGTTTTTAGGATTCATGGCTTTAATACATATCCTGAAAGTATATCCTGGCTTCTGGGTAAAGTAATTCAAATGGATTACAACTAACTATCTGTACTTTCAGGAAATAAAGGATGACATCAAAACAGTAAAATTCTAAACATTTCCTTCTATAAAGTCATTTATAATCCACAACAGAGTTATAAAACATTTTTTACTCATGTACAGAGCATTACATAGATAATAGATTCTCCCATAGAAATAGCGCTCATGCAAAATGCACTGTGACTGCTGTGCTATTACCTGTTCATCCGAAGAGAAGTATTCCATAAGTACAGAAGGAACTTCTGCAAAATCAGTTGAGCAACGAGTCCCAGAAACATGCTGGTAAGTGGTTCTAGCAAGCATTGAATGGATGGCATGACCCATTTCATGGAATAAGTTATCCACAGTAGATGGAGAGAGAAGAGATGGCTGTCCCCATCCCGTACTTGGAAGATTTAGCATCACAACAACAATGGGATTCTGAAATAACAATAAGACAAACAGCACTAAGATCACCCATTTCATTTGCAGCATTAATTTTATTCTTCTACTGAATTTTAGTTAAGGTGGGCATCCACACAAAAACAAATCAGGGTTGCCAAATTTTACATTTTAATTTTTTTTACTATCTTTTGATGATTTTGGTGAAAATGGGAAATTACTAAGGAAGAGTGATTTTAAACTTAGGATTAATGATGGATAAGTTTCATATTAGTAGTATGTTTATAAATGCTTCAACAGCTCAGGTCATATTGCAAATATGGGCCCCCTCTGAGAATCAAACCCAGGACAGCTTTCACCAATGGTGAATATGTCACCAACTTGGATAACCAGGAACCCCAGTTACAAGTTTTAATTTCATATAACTCAATATAATCAAGAAAGAAACCATACGTTAATACTCTGCATACAACAAGTAAAAGGTCAACATTTGACAGTATAAGTTGCGATAAATTACCTGATAAGATCCATCTGGCAGTTTCCTTCCACCACGGATAGTGAAATGGCAATCCTGTGCTGGTTTCCCTGTGCGTTCAAAAAAATCACAGTAGATGTACCCAAGCAAAGTGCCATCATCCTCTTTCACAGCCAATTTGTGCACATCTGAAGACCACGCCTCCCCTGGTTCCATGTCCTCACAGTGAAGTGAGATTCCATATAGTGAGTGCAGCAGCAAGTCTATTCCTTGCATACATGCACCCAGAGAAAAATAAGGGCAAAGATCTCCATCCGATGCCCCAAGCCACTCTTTCCTCAACTTGCTGGCATAATATGGCACATCCCATGGGTATAAATCCTAAGTAAAACAAATAAAGAACAGAATTCATCAACAAAGAGCCCTTATAGCTGAATTACTTATCTGATGTGCTGCATTTTCAATAATGATAACTGATGGTTATTTAATTTATATCATACTTAAATTAATGAGACATTTCATTACATAAAGTAAATCACACTGGTCAAACTTCTGAGATAAAGGAATCTTTTATTCAGATACTAGCAGAACTTCATTTTCATTCATAACAGGATAAACAAAATGAAAAGTAAAACAGAATTCTAGTTCAGTGCTTCTCAACTAGTTTACTGTGAGAAAGCTTTTCTTGTACCACATAATGTCAAAAGTTACATATTCTTCTGACTTTGTAGCATATATGCACTATACTTAGTATTATTTTGTCACTCTACACTTTTACATTTTTATCTTTTACATTTGATTTTACACTGAAAATGATAAACTAGTGGATTAATATGGCAAAAAGCTTGAGAGAAAACTTATTTGCACCATTAAAAACAAAATTTTTGGAAGCACTGCAAAGAGAATATAATCTAACACCCTTTATCATGGCTTAATTCTTCTTCTTTATTCTTAATGGATGGAAACTAACCATTTGATTGCCTTATGATACAGCAAAAGCAGAAATTATGTAATTTATTAAAAAAGAAAGTTTCCATAAAGCCTTTTATCAATCAAAATTTAATTCAATATCATAAATGTTGTAACAACTAATACCTCCTGCAATTAAAACATCTGGGAACAATTTTAGGCAAAATTTGGAAGAGGTATCTTTAGTTTATCACAGTATGCACATGCAAAAAATCATATGTTTTGTTAAGATGACTACATTAGAAACTGATGAATTTTGACAAATATTTTTATCTAGCAATTTTTCTATAAACAACTAAAGCAGAAAGATGATTCTTTAACAAGTTTCATTTTGAAACTTTTGAGGAAAGTTTTACATCATATTTACTATGTCCAAGTCACCTGTGAATAAGGATTGTCAGCCTTCTTCACTTTACGCAAAGCTGACAGCTCAACCAAGGATCGCTGCCCCAACTCCTCAGCAAGATATCTTACGAACTTTGAAACAGTGCCTGGATCACCAGCTAAACTACCTCTGAGTGCCCTATTACAAAACATAACTACAATTAATGAAGGAGAAACTTGGGAAATTGAGAAAAATTACGATTACAAAGTGGAGGAGGTAATACCTGTGAGCAAAAGATGGAAAACCACACAATGTTGCTAGATGATGCCTTGAGTTCAGTAGTTCAGTCAACAGTGTATCTCTCGTTTCATCTGGACGTAAGAAAGCACGAAAGGCAAGTTCCCTTACTCTCTCATCACTGGACTCAACACGAAGTCCACTAATGGTTGCATCCCTCCCATCATTAGGAAACCTATAAAGATGATAATGTGCACTCAAATAAGCATCTCATTAATTGGGCAACTTGTGATGGAGTAGTAGCTGAAATCAATAACAAAATTAGTCCAGCGAAGATACTGTATATAATCATGTATAGGATGTACTATTTTCACCAAAACTTTAAGTTACAGAGCAGATTACATTTTACAATGAGGTATAGATTTTCCATGGAATTCCTTGATAGTTCAAGAATACAATCCCAAGAACCTTATTTTGCCTTATAAATGGACATATTCTGCATTTATATGTATTAATAATAGGTAGATTTGTAGTAAGTGCTTTCACAACTGAGGCCATTTTGCTCTCATATGTTCCTGCTGGGACTTGAACCCAGAATTACTTTCATCAAAGACAAATGTGCCACCCACTTGTGCGCTATCTGGGAGCCCTTAAAAAAGTTCAATAATAGGCCGAAAGATAACAAAATAAATGAAAATTTTCTCCTAGTATACATAAGGAATTTCATTAATACATCTTAATAATAAAGTAATAAAACTTGACATAATTACATTTTTCTAACTTCACAACTTTGAAAAATAATTATTTTATGTAATCTTAAAAGCTTCATGCAAAATAATTTTTTCAAAATAAACTAACATATAAGAGAACACATTTTCTACATATAAAATGTGATATTTATTGAACTACCTTTGCCGAGAGCAATTAATATCTTACTTTCAATAAAAATGTATTGTGGGTGTAAACAAGCAGTGTAGCTAAAAACCAAGAAAAAACTCTCACCACATGTAGTTTACTACTGAAAATAACTGTTTTATGCCAAAATTTGAAATTTCCACAAGTGGAAAGGCAGGAAACTACTGATAATGATTTCAAAATTCATAAAAATGGAATCACCTCAAATGCAATAAAAAAATTATATCTTACATATTTCTCAAAGAAGATGGAATATTTTCCAAGGGTTCCCGAGAAGGTACCGCCACTTGAGTAGAGAACTCCCTTCCCAAGTGCAAAATATAATCATTAATGGCAACGACTTTCTTTCTCCTTTCTTCTGGTAAGTGGATGCCACTGAGCTCAAAATCCAGTAAGAATAGACGAGAAACATGGTCATCTTCATCTGTGGTTGGAACTTTGTCTCCGTTTTCACATACAGAATGAAGAGCTTCGTAGATGGAGCGGTCTGTGTTGAGCCTGCATTTAAGATATTCAATATTGCTTCAAAAAAGTTTTCAATTTCGCATGCGACAAATTATTTTATAATTATCAAGAAGAATTATCAAAATTTCAGGCCATCATAATATATCATAACAGCATTCAGGACAAAAAACAAACAAGTGAGCAAGGATTTTAACAAGTAAATTTATCCCTTAAATGGAGATGATAAAGATCAAAATAGAGTGATATGGCAGAAGCATAGCTAGGCACAGGCCTCATCCTATGGCGATCAAAATGAAGATTGTGCTGCGGAACTTGCAAAGAGAAGAAAATTCTGTGTATTTTACGTTTAAAGCATTGTTATTATAACATTTCTTCTCTACATATTCTTATGAGTTTAGATAATTGTAGATAGCTGAAAAGAATACTATAATATCAAAATAAAATAAAAAATTCAACAGCTCAAGAAAATATTTTCCTATCCTGTTCAATGATGTCTTAAAACCAAAGAAAGAGATTCTTGCTATCCCAGCAGCACCAAGTATACTTTTCAGAAATGCAGAGAATGTTAAAATTTACAATTAATTGCTTCTTCCATTTGAAACACAATGAGGAGAGACATATAAAAGACATGTACAAGAGGAAGATTAATGCTATAGTACATAGAATGGAAAGTATATGAAAATGAGGAAAGTGTCTCAGTTAAAGAATTCACTAAAGAAAAAATATTATTGAAGTTCAGAATATTTTAGTCATAGAATTTTTAAGGAATGTTTATAATGCATGATGCTACCAATCAGAAATCAAATCACCTTACATTTCACGCACACACACAACCATCATGAAGTCATCAGTTGGTAAATAGATTGAATTATCACCAAGATTAAGATTGTAACTTTTCCTAGAGCCTTCATTTCATTAAATAACTAAGTATTATAGTGTAATCTTGCTGGAGACCTACTTTAAAATTGGAAAATTTCTCATTCACACTGTAGATATATCTATATTTGAATTTACTCATTGAAATTAATCATTTCAGTTCACCATGAAAAAATCTGGGTTTCAAACATAAATTTAGATTATTTCTGAAAATTAACATAGTATAATTTCATTATTCATTTTTGGTATAAGACACTCATGTTTTTATCTAAAAATCCTCTGATGCTATGCTTTGATTATGTGAAATAGGTGAGGAACCAAATTTGATATTACGAGAAGACAACCAGGATTTATAACCTCTAATCCAATCTCTCCTGTAATGATGGATGCTTATCAATTAGGACATTAGTTGGTGAGACAGTATTTGATGAAATTAAATCAATATCAAATACTTTAATTTGTCTCCGTTTGATAGTTAGTTTTAAAGTTAAATAAATAAACATATATTTGGATTTTTAAAATGCTATGCTAGATGCCTAACCACCATTTACTTAAAGTTATAAATGATGAGTATTTATTGGCAGAGAAAAGGATTACTTGAAGACCTCTAAGAAACCATCCCTTACGTCAATGACCTAATTTTATATTGTAAGACTAATAAATGAAAAAAGCAAAATTTGCAAAAATTCACCAAATGTCACTGTCACCAATGAGTCACTGCTCACCAATTGCCAGTGGGACAGTGTGGTGAATCATTCTCCTTTTACCATGAAAATATTTAATTTTAATCATGTTAAGCATTTCTTATTGAAATTTATGTGGATATAAACACCATTGTTTCTGGAGAAGTCAAGAAGGGGGGGTGGTATTTCAAAGGTGTCATGGAAGAAATAATTACTGCACCACAATTTAGTTCTGATTGAAGCAGAAGAGGTAAACTGGAATTGGAACCATAGAAGTTAGAATAAAATCTGATGGACAGGTGAAAATTTGCAAAATGTGTCAAAAGGCAGAAAAATGATACAATCTTTAAAGAAGGAAGGGATGAGCAGATGCATGTTAAGGTGAATGAAATGGAATGGAGCACAGATGAAGGAGACTTTTTAATCTTCGATAAGCATTTGTAGTAGGAGGAGATGCCCAAAAGCTAAGCTTCGTTTAGTTTGGTCTCATCACCGCAGTATAATGAATACGATTTTTGTAAATTTAAGATGGTTTTATGGCTAACTGTAGATCACAGGCAGGTTGGATCCTCAACCAATCACTTATGGGGCTCTTTGGACACAGAAAGTTTTACGATGCAATAGATGAGCGGGAATAGGAAAATTAAAAGTCACCAACACCTACTCTAAGATGATAAAACAGATAATAAATATAAAACATTAGAAGTTTTCATGTGACATTCTTACTTTTCAACAATACTGCTGATAGTTATACATGCGTTTTCTGCTGCCGAAGAAAATGAATGCTTGGGATGGGCGATTCTTACAAACTCTGCAAGGTCTGCTACTTGACACAGAGTATCTGACAAATCATCAAATATATTTACTAATTTCCTTTTTCTGTTAGTATTACAAGCTTCCACTAAAAGGTTTTCCGTATCATCAATAGCTTTCTCTTGCAACAAATTGAATCCGTTAGCGTCCTTGAGCTCTGGAATCCCAAATAGTCCCTATAACAGATGACATAAGCTTGAGAATGGAACGGTGATGCTAAACATTCCTTAACCGTGATTGACCCTTACCACATTTTCGCGTCTAAAATTAAGTTTTCTTTCAGGTTTCCTGTTGAATGCAGTGGCTAGAGATGACCACGTCGTTAAAAATGCACGACTTCTGCATTTTAGGCTACAAGATAAGTCTTTCTGATGCAATGAAAAGATTGAAGTGAATAACCTCATTTCAAATAAAGTAATTTCATTCTCTTCTTTGGGTTACTTTATTATTTTATCACAGCTTAAAGAAGACTTATTCATACGTAAAATTAATTTAAAACATGATTAGAACACGCTTAACTTCAATGTAGAAGAGTAATATAGCATTGCATTTCAGTTTCGCTCTTCTTCATTAAAATATAACAACCGGAGAGTCCGACGATCGAAAACTACTCCGACCAAAACAAACTCAAAGGATAACAACGGACGAGAGAAAAAGCGTATTTTCCTATCAGCGATAGAGGAGATGCGGTACCTCAGTGTTTGAATCAGATGGAGGGAAATTAGTATTTCATTTCAGCAAATTTTCCCGGTTCTCTGTTGTTGTAATATTTATAAATTATTAAACGATAGGGGTAGTTTTTCATGAAATTCTCTTTAGTTTTAAATGTAGGTAGAATGATTTCCGCTAAAATTCATGTAAAATGCAGAGGAAAGATATATCCACGTTCTCAAATTTCAAGATCAGTCGTACCCGATGATAAAGTTTCATGGGAAGTGGATTGGCCGGAATATAAACCTGTTTCGTACACTTCACCTCATTTGATTAAATCAAGTAAGTTCTCATTCACTAACTCCTAGTGAATTACTTTTTCGATAAATTCATCCTCTGTGATGAATGTTTCAGTCGATCAACTACCACCATGGGCAGACCCTGAAGATGTTGGAGTAACCTTTCAACCTCGGTGGAACGATACAGACGGCCAAGTTAACAGGAAAAGTCATATGGGAGATTACAAGGTTGTAAACGGTGTACCACAGAATCCCAAAGGGAGAACAGGAATAAAGGGAAGAGGATGTTTGGGAAGATGGGGTCCTAATCATGCTGCAGATCCCATCGTTACCCGATGGAAGAAAGATAGTACGAATGGTAATAGTAAGTACCTTAATATCTCATCTATGAAGTTAATTTTTTAGGAGTTTCCCAATTGATGTGGATTTAGAGACTTTTGATGTTCTATTTCAAAATTCTTCTTTGTCGTATTTAAGATGCATTGCTTGAATGAATTACCAACTATAAAACTTGCTTTAACTATGTGATGTCAAATTTCTCTTAATTGTGTTTTGTTGAAATGTGTACAATTCTATGGTTTCCTATCTGTCAGCAATTGTGGCTGTAATTCACATCACTTGCATTCCAAGATTTGCTTCCAATCAAAAGGAAGACATTACTGATTATAGAGATACATTATACAGAGCTATTATAGAGAGATGCCTTGTTCGTTCAGGAAATGTCAAAGGGCAATCTAATGGAAGACAAACTCGCAGAGTTCTAGATGCAGTTCTTTTGATAACCTTTGTAGAACTCTCCTTTAATTTATAGAATGTAGTTTTCTGTGTAGATGAAAAAATATGCAGGTAAGGATACATAACTGTTCTCTCACACTAATGATTAACTAAGTTACTGTAGTAGCCCAGGAAATTTAGATGTTCACCAATGTTACGTCTGAGGAAATATATTTGAAATGAAAAGGAACTGCATAAGCAGTTAGAACCAAAGAAATTGCCGTAGAGTCACGAATTTAAGGTAAAATAAGAAGTTTATAGCTACTGGAATAGCTGTAGTGAGGGTAGGGCAACTGGCAAACCTACTCTGGGTGCAAGCTATTAGGGGGATGCTTAGTCTAAGCTATTCACCTCTTTCATTCTTTTCTCCTCAAATTCCAAATTGATATATGTACTACTAGATTTTGTCCAAAAAGGTAGAGAATGTTATAATAGTAATTAAAATGTTACTAAGGGTTATTAAATATTTGCCTCATAAATTTTGTCTGAAGATTGTTCATTTAGTAACTGAAATTAAATAAAATTTATTTACAGCCTTCTTATGAACCAAGAGACTTTTTGGTCTGCCTATTTTATCTATTGATTATAACTGCTAAAAATATACTCGTATATTTCAATGATGAAACAAACAATTTTGCTGCAAGTATGCTAGGAAAGTAAAACCCTAAAGAAGTAAATATTTATTGTTTTATAAAAGCCCTCTTGCTTATGAACTTATCTTATACTTATCATGCTGAGTTGCCAAAATCTTCCATGCCTTAGGTCACAAAAGTTGTTATAATCGCTGTATACTAGGAGAGATCATTGAGCTAAAAAGGAACTAAAATAAATACAGTAATTACTGGGGGAATTGATTTGTTTGTTTGCTCACTCCATTAATTATGTAATACAGGGTAATTTACTCCAACTTCAGAGAAGAAATGAAAAGAGTTTTTTTTTCATGAATTAGATTAAAGCTCTTAATTTGAATGGTAAACTGTATCTCGAAATATATCCAGAGATGTAATTTGCTCAATATCATACATTTCAGGTGAGAATTTTAATTGTAAAGGTGTTTATGTAAAGTTATAAACAGCTAAAGCTTGTAATTAACATTAACCCAGGATGACTCTGGTTCCACTGTTATAGTAGTCATAATATTTCTGTTTGTCTTTAAATATGTAACTTTGCCTTAATTTACAAGAAAGTTTTCTGAAATGACCCTAAGAATTTCAAACAAGTTTCTATTATCATGGCTACATCTATAGGTTAGAACATTATGGACTATCAACTAAATGATCATCTGAATGCTGGTACCTCTCTCGCTCGAAATGGGTAACTCTAGACATTGTTCCGCGATATTTTGTTGTGTGGAAGTGTCGAGAAACATGAACTTGTATCTCTGAGTGTCTCTTGAGAAGCCACGCGGTCAGAAAAATGTGACCCACGTAAGTCACTACTACTAATCACTGATTGTACTCGTAGATAATCGTGGGACTGCTTGTTTAAGGGACGTGACGACTGCCGACTGTAAAAATCGTGTCAACAAGGTCGCAGTTGAAAATTTCGCCAATAAATACTATACAGCAGCTTCCGATATTGAAACGAAACCACGTAATTTCAAAACTCAATTTCGCCGCAAATATAAAAAGGTATTCGCAGCAAATAGAAGTGGTTCATTTTCGTCCAAGTGCGGTTGGTTCGCCTATGAACATTTGCTATTTCTTATGCAAGGAACAGAAACGAAAGGCAGCCGGAACACCGACTGTGAGGAAAACAAGGAGGAAAATGACGTCAGTAACAAATTTTTTATACCAATTCCTTTCATATAAATAAATTGATTTAAAAAATGCGTAAATTTCGGAAACCCATGTTATGTTCCATTTTCAATTTTTCGAGAATATTAAGTCCGAATATCGTGCTCTTCAAAAATTACTCAAGCGTCCACTAACGTTTTTTAGTTAGTTTAGTTTTTTTTTCCTTATTTCATATTGTAACTAAACATTGCAAGCTGCGACTCCACAAAGCCACAGAAACTGACCCAGTCATTGCATTAACTGCAATGGACGCGCGATAATGGTTATAGAACTCTTTGCAAGGAAACATTACGTAGTTTTAGATTGTTGTAAAGATGCTTGTAAGAGTTAATGCGTCGAACCTTTGAGTTAGCATTTCGTATGTACAAGTACAAGACGCTCTAGTCTGGGACCCACCCCTCCCCTCACCTGAGGGGTCAAGTCACCCACATATCAAATGGGGTGCGGTACGGGGTCCTTATCTCTTGGTGATTGCCCTCTGAACCCAAGGAATGGACCGATCTGCGAGGTCTTATTCATTCGGACTTTATTCTAAGTGGCCGACTGATAATGTTCTGTTCTGACTGCGTGTGTTCTGTGTCCTCCCTCTGACTCAGGAGGTAGGAAAAGTAAGTTGACTAATTAGTATTATTTCTTTCGCTTTGTGTGTGTTTATTTTAATCACTAAGTGTGCCATTGCGCTCGAGCAATAATATGTTTATATTATCAGCATCTCGGCCGTCTAGTTACTCTTCTTCCCAAGTTATTAGCCCAATGTCGTCGCCAGCCACGACAACAAGGTATTTTTAAAATGCAATTTTCTTTCATTATTCAGGGGAAAATAATTTGTTTGAAAAATTTATTTCCATTATTACTATAATATTTTCATACTCTTCAATATGTATTATTATTCATTAGGGAAGTTTCATTTTCTTGTTTGAAATCAGCACGTTGTTCAACACATCTTTAGGGTGGCAGTCGTGGAAATCTTCATCAGCATCTTGTCTCCGACAAAAATTTCCCCGGAATCTGAAAATGTTAAGGAACGCTTCCATTCGGTTGGACCTTCACGGAATGTAATAGGTTGTTCCCTCGATCGAGTGAAGCACTCTATAGTCATTCAGTTGTTCGCTCACTTCTCCCCATCGAGTTAATCATTTGGATTGAGAAATCGAAAGAATTTGCTCGGTTAGGATTGCGTAAGAAATCGATAGGATTTTTGTATTATTCGAATGAAACAAATCGAATTTTTCGATTTTTTTTCATTCGGTTATTCCTTGAAATTGAAATTATGGGAATGTTGTAACTATGGTGTTGAGAATATGTTTAAAAACCAAATCTTTATTCGGATACAGTATAAGAGACAGGAATATTCCAAGCGCAAAATATCGGCAACCGTCGGGGGTAATACCTCGGAAAAGGATTATCACCCAGGCAGCCGCCAGTTTTCAGAAACACCCTATACGCATTTCCGAAACTATGTTTCCATCCTCATGGGGGTCAAATGTTGAAAGCATTTCTTCTTTCCTGTGTCTCTTATACATTGAACGCCAAGTACCTTTTCTTTTTGAAGATACAGTGTTGAAACAATATTTCAAGATACTAATTGGTCTCTTGAGATTGATGGATAATACTCAAAGGGCATATGCATACACATTCATCTGCTAGTTACCAGCAAAGCATGCTAACTTCTACTCTCTGATTGGGCGACTCGTAGTAAAATATGATTTTTGTTTAATAGGTCATAGTTGCCATTCCAATTCTACTTTACCGATTCTCCAGTTTGTGGCCATCAAGAGGAAAGATTGTGGAGAATGGGCGATACCAGGGGGAATGGTAGATCCAGGAGAGGAATACACCTCTACTTTATTGAGGGAATTTCTTGAAGAAACTTTCAACATAGACGATATTTCAGAAGTTGAAGATCGGCGATCTGTTGTAAACCAAGTTTCAAGGTGAGTCATTTCAATTTTACTCTTATCAGCTACTGAAAGGATAAAATAAAAATTGTCTTGTCGTAAATAAATCAAAAATCATATTATAAATCACTTAAATACCAAATATCATTAACTCAATATCTTTAAATTATACTATGCAGACTAATTTTTTACTACTCAGAAAAATGTTTACAAAACTTATTTCTTCATTCTAAAGATTTTTACAGAGAAATAGGTCAATAGGATTTTATGTAGAAGAAATATGTCAGTCATGAAATGCAATATGGGTTTATTATGAAAGATTTTCAATGCTAGAACATCTATGTTGGTGATTCTAAAAGTGGCATAAGTTAAATATTTTTACTTTCAAGATATTTAAATATTTGAATTTGAATACATTTGTTCTTGTCTCTCAAAAGGCTAGGCCTTGTCTCTGTCATTGTAGCCAATATTCTCTTTCCAAGGCTATTTTCTTCATCTCCCCATAAAAGTTGCAGTTCATGATTGACATCACATTGTGAAGTAAGACATCCTAGGTCAATTAAGAAACCTTTTTACTACACAACAAAATATATCAGATAAACTTGCTTATGTAAAGTAAGGTCTTTTGTTGATGTAAAATTTCATCTACCTAATAAGGTAGTGATCTCAAATTGTAACAGACTAATTCATTGATGTTTCATATCTATTATTCTTAATTATGTTCTCATACTTTTTGGCGTAATTATTTCTTTGAACTGAATATTTCAATTTTGAGTATTTTAAAACATTGCCAATAAATTGGTGTCATATAAAATGGTGAATCTGTTATTTCCTTATATTTTTCTTGGGTTATAGGTCTAACTGTAACTTGTTATAGAAGTTGGTGAATAATTCTTACACGTGTGAACTTTCCCAATTGGATGGAAAATCTAAAACCTTGAAATCCTCAGCATCATTTTTTAAGGAGTTTGTAAGGAGCATCCCATATGTGGCTTTCTAAAATCTTGTATATTGTATTTTCATGAGGCTGATTCTCCTTTGGTATTTTGTGCTCCTTTAGTTGATTCTTAATGTTTATTGCTAATGAGTGATTAGCATGGTAATGCTCCAGCACTAAAGGTCCCACGTTCCAGTCCTGGCTAGCTGGATTTTTTTGGTCTGGGAAAGGTCATGTGTGTTCATCTATTGTTAATGCCTCTCCAGTAATGGTCCAACAATGGATGTTAGTGAGGGCACTAAATAAATAAATGGGAATTTTTACACCTTATTTATTATACATAAGTAGATTATTATGAGACAGTTATGTTAGGATCAAGCTGTGAACTTATCACCTATGCCCTGTCCATGAGGTGTTCTCAGGGTTGGGAAGCAGTAGCCAATAAATCTGTCAGTATTGGAGCTTACCTAGAATATACTTTACTGCACTGGTAGAATCATCTGAAAATCACTCTTTTTTAATCCCTGAAGGTTTTCATAATTTGGATAAATATCTTGCTCTAGACGAACATTTAATCATGGATGGTAAAATGATTGATTTGGTGAGTACTCTGAGAAATTTTTTGAGAAACTTACAAACAAACTGGTTAGAAATGGCTTTTTGAAAATGATGAGGTTGCAAAAAAACACTTCTTGCCTTAAACTTTGAAATGATGTACCCTTGCGGTTAGCTCCTATTTTTAACCCTTAATTACTTGCATGGGATCCCAAAAGACCGAAAAAGGCTTAAAATGATAAATTTATTTGAATGTGAGGACGAGATAAATGAAATAAATTGAAAATAAATAGATTTCTGTTAAAAGTCGCATTTTAATTATTTATCATATTCAGATTATGCAGTAATACTATCATTTTAATTTATAAATTCTTTCATAGTAATAAAATAACCTGATATTTTTGGTAAAATATTAAAAGATAAGTCTTGGGGTCCTAAAAGATCCCATGCTAGTAATAAAGGAAATTTTTATGTGAGTAAATAAGAGTTAAGTTTTCCTATGGCTATCTACGATGTAGGTTGGCAATACATTTCTTTCATATCTCTACTTCAAACAGTTTCTGATATAGAGGGGGACAGATGAAATGTTGTTTACATGTACATCTTATGAGGCTTTTTGATTCTTTTGGGGTTGAAACGAGGTACCCAAGGTAACTAAACAGACTTTGTTCTGCAAAAGGATGACATTTAACAGTATTTTAAGTTTGAAAGTTGTGCAAGGTGTGGTTTCTGAGTTATGGTGGAACATACACACACATACATTCACTTATATAGATATAGATTTATTAAGTCAAAATGTCTCCCCATGTACAGTCCTGGCCAAAATCAACACAGCACTTCAAAGCAATCTTTAGTGGCCACCAAATGTACTACTTGTACTAACTTTGAGTGGCAATAGTGGTCAGAAAAGACGATGTGTTTACCTGACAAGGGCTTCCTTTAAAACAAACCATGGGAAGATATGAGATAAGTGTGAAAAATTGCCGATGACTATTCCAGCATAGAAAATACTTTACATGGCGTAGTGAGAATCCTCATAGTTTTGTAATAATAGTGGATGGACTGATACATCCTATTCTAGGTATATGGCAGGCTCCTTTTTATTTTATGATTTCTAAATTCTATTGTGGAAGTAAATGTTAACTCATTGTGTCTGTTTGGACAGATTTTTCAGAGACATAGCTGTGCGACATGTGATACATAATGGCTACGTGGATGACCCAAGAAACACGGACAATGCATGGATGGAAACCATTGCTGTAAATTTTCACCAGCCATCTGATGAGTCTGAAGATGTTCTACCTCCCCTTAAAGCAGGCAGTGATGCAGCTGCAGCAGAGTGGGTTGACATTTGCAAGGAGAAGAAATTCTATGCTAATCACGGAGAATTATTGCAAGCTGTTTCATTGCTCAGAGGTGCCCATTGGTAAATTTAATTTAAGACAGATGAGAGAAGTGGTAACTGGCAAATATTTTATTAATTTTGTGTAGCCTGATTACTTTACTGTTTTCAACATCATTGTATTCTTGCAGTGGTGTCCCTAGAAATCATTTTCACCTGAATGTAAGCAGTAATCAGAGTGTTCAATTGCATGGTGTCATGATATGATGGGCATAATTTTCTCTCCATCTCAGCATATTTTCTGCTTGACTCCTTTCGGGAAATATTTATTTCTTTGCCTAAACAAAATAAGTCTTTATTGTTTTCTATTTAGTGATAATTTTTGGAAAGATTATTTATAATTGGGATGAATTTTCTGCAATTTTGCTGTCTCTCTGAAATAAGCTATGGACATTTCATTTTCCCTCTTAATAATTCTGATTTTGGAATTAAGTGAATTATGTTTGTAGCCTCTGAGAAATATATTTTGGTCCTACTAAGTATGGTAAATCTTAGGTAATATATTTGATTAAATAATTTTCAAATAAAAAATTATAATTGTTTATTTTGAAGGGCACAGGTATTAAGAAAGGTCTTCTGTAACTCTTTCAAAAATTTCAAAAATAAATTGATATAAAAGATAAATATGAATAAAAAATATAAATTAATTATGAGTTTCTGGTGCATATAGCTTATTATTTGATGACCATATTGTCAAAAGAGGAGGGGTAGTTCACGACTCAGCTATCTGCAATTTCAAAGCAACCAAAAATAATTAATTATTAATTACTACAAGAGTCTTAGAAATAGGTTGAAACAGATGATCATGAATTTGAAAATTGTAGTTGCTTATTCTCTCCTTAATGGCAACAATACCTCTGCATCTGTTTGAAAAGACTATGCAAGCCTTCCATTTAATATCTAGTACTTCTTCGTAATCAAACTGAATGTTAAATAATTTGTACTTTTTGTATGTTTGTACTTTTTATATTTCTGCCACCACTCAGTAACATCTCCTATAGTATTCAAAGAGATACAATCTTTAAGCAACATTTAAATAGAATGAATACAATAGATTATGAAACAGTTAACCAAGACAATCACATAAAAGGAGATTTTCCAAAATATAAAGTGAGATCTGCATTAAAATTATAATACCATATAAAAGGTGGGGAAATTAAGTTATGAGGCTTGTGTCATAAATGTGATTTATTGCTTCCAGCAAGCAATTTCTTATCTTGGCTGATTTCTGGCTTCTGTATTTCAAAAGTCCACTTACTCTGGCTTCTGTATTTCCCCCGAGACACATTGCTAGAGGTCATTCTTATTGAGTACAGCTTCAGCTTGTATTTGCCACGTGTCATAGTTGTCCTTCTTCAGTGATTCCAAATGGGAATAATTTGTAATTTTCATTGTGACAATATTCATGGCTCCACAAAATATACACAATCAAAAGACTATGTTTGCAAAATCATGTGCCCTGGGCCCATAACCAATGTAGGAATAAACATGGAAGTTGCAGAAAATAAAGAGACAACTCCCGATGTGTGTAATATCTATTTCGAGTTGTTGGTTCTGCGTATCAGCATATCTCACTTCTCCCATTGATTGTTTCTGGTGATGTGATATCTCCATGGACCACTGGACAAGTTGTATCTTTGCAAATATCCAGAATACATATTATACACATTGAGATTTGTCACATGTGATGACACATATGAGCAAGTCCAGTTCTTTCTCAAGTCATTCCATGACATCAGAATAAGTGGGCTTCTGATTGTCTTTTTGTTCCTGAGTGAGGGTTTTTGGAATCATTTTTGCACTAAGTCTCATCATGCTTAATTGATCATGCAAAATTTGTCTTACTGTCTCTTTGTTTATTGTCACCATGTGTGCAATCATCCGAATGCTCATACATTGATCTTTCATCACAATGTTTATAATTTTCTGTACATTTCCCCGCTATTGAACTCAGATCGACTGAGATGTTCATCATCTTCAACCTCTTTTCGATATTCCGTGAACGGTTTGTGCCATTCAAACACTCATAGACCTGATATAGCGTTATCACCAAGCCTCTCCAGGAACATAAGAAAACATTCTGTTTGCAATGTGATCATCTCTTTCAACCACTCACCAATGGGACTATCTCTTTAATTGGATAGAACCCTGAGAAAAATACTTTTGCATTCTGTTCACAGCCAAAAACAATTTTTAATTGCCTTTTATCTGGGATCTGTGGCCGACCTATTCTGGCATCTTGATAAGAGACTTCCACAGCATTTGTTATAACTTTAATTATATCAAGAACAGAATTTTTATCTCTAAATGTAAGATTTACCCGACCATGATTGGAAGCAAAACATAATTGGTTACATCTCTTCATTTTTGTCAACCTCAGGAGACTGATGTGTTCATTGGTTTTTCAGCAACTCTACCTTATGTTTAAGACCCAGGAAAATGACCTTTAATCAAGATCTTAAATTAATTTTAATGAACAAATTATCTACTTTATTGGTTATATTAATAATTTCACTTTTATTTTCATTAACTATATGATCATTATGATGATACCATTTGATAATGGCCTATTAATCCTCCCAGATGTAACTGCCTGATCAAGATTTTTGTGTGTTGATATAAGAACAGCATCATCTGCATACTTCAAGAGCTTAGGATTTGATGACTGTGAAGATAACATTAACCAAATTGATAAAGTTGTAGTGCCACTCCTTGTTCATCTACATAAATAATACACCGGCACATGGCAGGGGATGTAAACACAGATCGATTGAGCTACATTTTAGTTTGTTATTATTGTGCATCATTTGCCGACAGAATGAGTCTTAAACCAACTTGCTCTAGCATTTATTTCTCAGCTGCCTTATTTTTAATATCTTCAGAAGTGAAATCACACACTATGATGGAGAAATGTTCCACCTCGTTCCTCCTCCTCAACATAAAAGCTAACACCCTATGGAACATAGTGTGGAGGTTAAGACTCCAAAATATCCTTCTCATAATCCTTAAGAAATTCTTCCAAGCCATTACCAGTTGCATAGTACTCGTCAGTTGTGATACTAAATTGGTTAACTTAAACTCTAATTCTACTAATTAAAAACTTTGAAAAACCTTCAAATAAACCTTTTATCAATTGACTGTGACCAACAAATTCAGTCTCTACTTTAGGCATAGTAAAATGCTTCTGGAAAACACTATCTTGAGTAAGGAAACAAATATTAAGAGTAGATATACCTCCACATTTGTGAACTATGTGAATAATTTTCTTGGGTCTTAATACGTAAGTATTCTTCCTGAGCCTACTTCTATTGTGAAGAAAGGAGAATTTCTCCTGGTTGAACCGATGCCTCCTCTTCCTTTGGAACAACATCTGATTCCAGCTCCCAATATGGCATGGTCATATGAATTATTTTAAACCTATTTCATCTAGCTAAATCATCACCTAGAGTATCAAAATTGGACACACAAATTAATAAACCCTTAAATTTTATCAATCTACCTTTCTGACAGTTTATAGTAGCACACACAGTACACACTCTTCCCCTTTTACCAATCTTTTAAACATAATTATGCAATGATACTTTAAGTCACACTCCTCAAGCAAAACTATCTTATGGTAATTTGGACATTATTCTGAATAAGCAAATTTACCTACATCCAGGTAGTAAACATATTTCATATTTTCCTTGCCAATAATATTTTCAATGAAAGTTGTCTTTCCTACATTACTGTTGTCACGAAGACATAAGGAAAATAACCAATACAGGTTGGCCTAAGAACAACCATTTTATTGCCTTACTTGTTTTCCATCGCTGTGAATGGTCCTGGTTCGTACGGCCTACACCGTCGGATCCCCAGCGTCCACCCTTCGATCACCGGCTGCTGTTGCGGGGGTTGCCGTCCGACCCCTCGAGAGGTCATCTCAGTCTTTGGTTCTCACAGGTGCTAGACGACTATCTTCAGGTCGTCGTAGTCTTTGATTTTCATCGGTGCTAGACGATCCCTTCCAGGTCGTCGTAGTCTTTAGATGATGGACGGGCGGACCGACCCGAATACGCGCATGCACACCCTTTATATATGGGTATGCTTATCGCCGAATTAGGGAAGGAGGAGCTGAGGGCTCCAGCACGGTGATCAAAGGCCAGAGGAACATTTAGGGAGTACACTGGGGAATGAGCTGTAGCCATCTTCAGCTTATGCTACAACACTGTCACCATACAAATACTACTGCTTTTTCTTATGACTATTATCACTAATGCTACTATCAAACCAAGTTTTAACTTCAGGACACCTTGCTCACTCTCTCTCCTTGGACGCGATCCCCTTAAGCTTCTTTGTTAGGACTTCTGTCCTAATCTTCATAGACCCACTGCTTTGACTGCAGTAGGAAGCAGAATAATCCCCACATTGGAGTTGGTGCACCCCAGAGAGCATTGGTACTTCTCTTTTATCTTCAGCTAATGGTAGTGAACATGGAAGGGTGGTTTGGGTATAGAAGGCTGCTTTCAGGTTCGGAGGGAGGAGGCTAGATAACTTGCTAGAAATTTTTCCCATAAACAAGTTTATTTATAACAAGGTTTATTTATACTTTACACAAACAACACATAAATTATGCTCATTATTAGAGGAAATGTTATATTTTGGAATACCAGCAACGTAATGAAATGGAATACAAGCCGTAGAATTCATCATGGTCAACCACTTATAAACCTTATTAAAATAATCCGCATTTGTAAAAGCAGTAGTATAAATGTAATATTTACACTTTGGATATACAAAATGTTGGAATGATAATTTCTTTTTAGTCTTAGAATTATCGACAGACTCATAATCAGGTATTAATTGATGCAAATTCCATCCCCAGAATTATTGAAATCAGCATCCACAAATGCTTTTATCCTTTTGCCAGTTTTAATATAGTTTAATTTACAGCATCTTGTGCCCTTCAAATATTTCAGTACATGTAACACATTGTGCCAGTCCTTAATGCTAGCCTTTTCACAAAATTGACCCAATCTTGAGGTAGCAAATGAAATGTCTGGTCTTGTACCCCCAGCTAAATACAAAAGACAACCAATACCCTTTCTATATACATAATTATCGAAAACTTCATCATCAAAAGGCTCTTCCTTCTCCTTTGCACTTTGGTCCAATGGACTTACCACTGGCTTACAATCTAACATACCAAATTCTTGCAGCATCTCATCTATGTACAAACTTTGGTCCAATGAGAGTCCATTTTCATCTCTCTTAGCTGATAGGGATAATATTTTCGACACTTCACCTAAATCCCTGATTTCTATCACTTTTGCCAAATTGATTTTAAATGTATCAGCAGCACTCCTTTCACCAATAACTATCATGTCATCCACATGAATTCCTAAAATTACTTCCTCCCTCCTATATACACACATATCATATTTGCACTGATAGAAATTCATACTAACCAGGATGTGGTGAAGGAAATGATTCCAATTCCTTCCTGACTGTTTTAGACCATACAAACTTTTCTAGTTTGCAAACATAACCTTTATGGGGTTTACCTTCAACCAAAAACATTTCTGGTTGCTCCATAAACACAGAGATGTCTAATGGGCTGTTCAAATAGACTGATATTACATCAACTTGATGTGCAACCCACTGTTTCTCAATGGCTATAGCCAACAACAACCTGAGGCATCTTCTTCTCATTACAGTGCAAAATCTCTCCTCAAAGTCAAAATATTTGGTTTAATTTCTTTAGAAACAGCAGAAGAAGCTGACCACTCCCTAGTGGAAAAGTGAAGGGATTCGGCACCACCTGGTTCAATATCCATATAAACTGTAACATCAGCCAGAGGTTCTGGTGTAGTTTTCTGATTTTTGATAGTCTTAGCGTAAGATATGGAAAATCCTTCGTTCCATTCCCGCTACCATATATTTCCTGGGTATACATTGATAATTGTTTGACATAAACAGTAATTTTATTGACAATAAATCGTGAATATCCCTCAACTAAACCTTTCAACATATCTGAAGGTGTGACAAAATCTAACACATAATCTAACAAAATGAAATCCTTATCAAAAACAGATTTATTCCTGAATAAACATGCCTAAATTTAACAATCTTCTTTGGTGCAATGTATATTTTTATATAGTCGAGCTTTACTGCGACAATAATAAGATCTCTTCTTGTTGAATCTCTTCCTCCGCTTCTTCAAATACCTCCGTCTTCAGTACAACGCCCTCCTGAAGTTGTGGTGGTGTTTTGTCATTGATTACAAGGAAACAATTCCTGAAAGCTAAATCTTCTCCAATAGTATCAAAATTACTGACACAAATGACTAGACCTGTGAATTTAATCAAACTTCCTTTAGAACATTTCACACCAGCATAAAATTCTTCACCTTCAACTTATCTCTTAATTAAATTTAAACAATGAAATTTAAAGTCACATTCTTCAAATAGAATAATCTTATGTACATTAGGATAAAGTTCTGCAAATGCAAATTTCCCAAAACTGGATAAAATATGTGCTTCAAATTATTCTTACTGATTAAATGCTCAATAAGAGTAGATTTACCTACATTACTATCTCCATATAAGTATAACTGTTTCTTTTTATGTGTATTATCATTAATAGAACTGTTAAACCAACTAACAACTTGACCTGCCCAACCTGTATATAAAATCTCACATTTCTTTAGCTTACATAAATGATTAACTCGAGCTATGATATTACTCTAAAAACTTATACTTATCAGAGTGTTCCACAACAAAAGGATCAATAACACAAAATATTCAAGAATTCTGTACCCATTTGTGAATTTGGTAATTGAAACTTAATTTACTAACAGGTACATTAGTAATTAAACATAAGTCCTCCTTAGATATATACTTCAAACACAATTTTTCACTCCGACAAGGCTGGATATCAATGTGCACAGTGTCAAACAAAGGCACAATCACTTCTCGAAGATCTGTCAAAAACGCAGGTTCTCCAAACTTCAGAAAACAATGCAGGTGCTCAATAAATTGATCAGAACAACAATTCAATTTGAGAGTGATACAGTAACTGATTAACTTGAATACTGATGAAACAAGTTCTTACACGTCCTCTCGGACTGCCACCCCTCCTTCCACGAAAGCCAAGGTCAAAAAAAAAAAAAAAATCTGCCCTCCCCTTACATGCTGCTTATGAGAGCGATGACATTGTACAGCATTGCCCCTTCCCTTGGTAACAAAATATTTTAATTTGGGGTTTATTACTGTCTATTATAATTGAGAGATCCAGAAATTCAGGGTTTGATTGGAGCTAGCTCACAGGAGTTCAAGTAGTCCTGACTAAATTCTTCTCACAAGATTTGATAGAAGAAGTTAAAGCAATGTAATTATACAGCTTGAGGAGTGTAAAATTTTAATTTAATATTGGCTCAAATACCCAGAAAACATTCACTTACTTCTGGAGGTAAAGGCAGATCTACCTTGTATGCCTTGTCAGGCATACACCTTTCTTTCTTCCTTGGAGCTTTTCTGAGTGACCTGATCAGCGGGTCTGAAGTTATCAAGAGGTTATATATTCAGTCAGTATTGTCATCAGTCCTCAATACCTTTCTTTTATGATATTCTCTCTACAGTGCAGAACCAGTACCAGTTGCATAAAATTTGTCCGTTGTAACGCTTAACTGTTTTATGAAAACTCTAATTCGACGAATTAGAAATATGCAGTAACCTTCTATCAACCCCTTAACTAATAGACTAGAACCTACATAATCTGTCTCAACCTTCGGTCTAATAAAATTCTTATTAAACGTAGTATCTTGAGTCAAAAAACAAAAATTAACAGTTGATATACTACCACACTTATGAACTAAACGAACTACTTTCTTCGGTCTAAAAACAGATGTATTTTGACGTAAGCGGGTCTTATTGCGATGATAGGAGTATCTCTTCCGGTTGAAATGAAGCCTCCTCTTCCTCAACCACTTCCTCCTTCGGAGTAACGTCTGATACCAATTCCCAGTACGGCGTCGTCGCATTGATAACTGTAAATCGATTCCTTACTGCTAAGTCGTCACCTAACGTATCATAATAAGTGCCGATGTCAGGATAATATACAAAACGCATGTTCTCCCGACCTATCAACTTCTCAACAAATGTGGTTTTTCCTACATTACTATCTCCATAAAGATATAACTGTTTTTTCTTGTGACAACAATTGTCAATATTTTCATCAAACCAACAACGAACCTCGGCAGGCCAGCCATAATAATTCCCATTCAAATACTTATAATTAAAGGAAGAACTAACTTTACACCAAAAATCTCTATGGTAACCATCTAAAAATTTATATATTCTAGCATGCTCAACAACAAAAAGATCAGTAAGATTAAAATACGGAGATTGTTTAGCCCAATAGTACAACCTATAGTTTAAATTCAGTTTACTGGTACTCATGTTAGTTAACAAAAAGGTATCATCCTTAGATATATACTTCAAGCAGGATTTTTCAGATCGACACGGTTGCAAATCAATATGTATCTCAGGGAAAAACGATGTCACGATTTCTCTGTTTCCAAATACTCAGGAACACACAATTTAAAATAAGAATGTAAATGTTCAACAAACTGCTCCGATACACTGTTCACTTCAAGAGCCACACAATATGTGAGCAAGTTAAAACAAGTCTGTAATATACATAGCATGTCACCCCTCTTGATAACTCCCCTCTCCTCCAAGGCCAAGGTCATAAAAAAACAGCATCTGGGTTTCACCTTACTGCGCTGGGGATCTACGGAACACGCAACACTTATAATTCTCAAGATAAGTGGATATCCTGGACGCATATAGGTTATTCTAGTATATGCGTCCGGTTGGTACTGACCTTGAAACTAATCGTGACCTTTGCCCCAAGATACGTTGGCAGTTGGGTTGTCATTTTTCACTAAATCCGATGGTCGTAGTACAGTCTTTGTTGTGTGATTCCTTTGCTTCTCTGGAAAACATTCCAATAGGAAGTACCACCCATAATGGAAGCACCATGAATCAACTCCTTATGTAATGTCGGAGACATGAAATACCATGGACATAGTCTTACATACAGTCCAGCTTATGTGTAAAATCTTTCTATTTGGTCTCATTTATAAAATATGGCCTGGCTATAGCTCAAAGGATTAAGTACAGTCTTTGTATGAGTTTCTCATTCAGCCCAGTTAATCAATACTCAGACAGACAATCGCAAGGCCTTTTTCTTAAAGAAATCAATTTTTATTTTCTTTTTACTGACTCATCATCAACTTTATCATAGCTGGTTGCCTGACTGAGTGTTGTCTGACTGGTGATTGGGTCCCTGATGCTCGGGGAAGGATCCTCAGGTGTATTTTAGTATAAGTCATGACAAGGATGGCCACCGTCAAAGACTCCAGCAGAATGTAGTAAAAGAATCAGCCCATTCATATTCCTAAGGCCCTTTATGTAGCCCTTTGAGGTTCCAAGGGGCACTTTGTGGACACCGGGGTATGAGGACTGGGCATCACCCTTTGCTATTGTAACTTCTCTGGGGAAGGGTTGAGGATGTTTTGGCCAATCATCTATCACAACAGTGATTTCAAGTACCCTCACCTCACTGCCATACATGCATTTGGGGGAGGTTTAAACACAAACCAAAACAAAAAGGGGAATGGCCAGTTGCCAACAACGCTTAAACATGGATCATGTTTAACAGGACCCTCCACCTCTGATATATACTTGGAAGTATTCAATAACCTAATTTCTCCTTTAACAGAGGAGAGCTAAATACGTGCTTAATTTTGAGAATTTTCTTTGTAGCAACAGTCGATATATTATATAGCAATCTAATTCTATTGTGACGATAGAAGAATTTTCTCTGGTTGAACTTCCTCCTGCAGTTCCTCAAGAACTTCCTCCTTCGGGATAATACCTGCCTGGAGATTCCAATATGGCGTCTGCACATGGATAATTCTAAAGCAATTCCTCAAAGCCTGATCACCTAAGGTGTCAAAATTGGAAACACATATCACTGAACCATTAAACTTAATTAATCAACCCTTTGAACATTTGACACTTGCTGTAAACTCTTTCCCTTTAACTAAACATTTAATAAGGTTTAAACAATGATATTTGAAATCTCATTCCTCAAAAAGGATTACTTTATGAACGTTAGGATATAAATCAGCGAAAGCAAATTTTCCTACATCTGGATAAAAAACATACTTCATATTAGAACGACCTATTAACTTTTCTATCAAAGTTGATTTCCCAATGTTACTATCCCCATACAAATACAATTGCTGCCTTTTATGGGAATAATTATTAATACCATTATTAAACCAGTTTATAACTTGGCCGGCCCAACCAACATTTCAATTCACATTTGCACAGTTTAAAATCATATTTCACATTTGACCAGTAGGCCGAATGATATCCTTGCAAAAAATTATACTTATTACTATGTTCTACTACAAAAGGGTCTATAAAACAAAATACACTTGACTTTTGGCACATAGTTTAGCTTGGTCTAGTTGTTTCTTTGATAAATTATAGCCTTAATGGTTAAAAATATCAATAAAATATTTCCTTTCATAAAAATATGCCTTTCTTCATAAGTGATATTGTACCCATTTAATTCTTTAAGTTGCAAAATTCTTGCATAAGCAATAGCTGAAACAATAAAAAAAGGCTGTAAAGTGATTTTTGAAGAAGTCTGGATTTCTAGCTCTCAAATCATCAAAAACAACGTCGACCAACGTTATAAGTCCTTCACATCCTGAATAAAATTTCTGTTGATCCAGCCTGGGAGCCAGCTCCTCACCAGGCTCTGGGAGCACTGCCTCGTGGTATAGGGGGTCATTTCTCTCCTCAGTCGACACCTTACTGAGGTGCTTCTGGGTCGGAGGTCCTTGTGAATGGGCTTCTTCCAACATTTTTGGACCAGCTATGTTTGTACGTACATGGCCACCATGGACCAATCTCCGTGGATCAGGAATTTCATTATGCATAGGCTGGCATTCCTGCAAATCAATGTCATGGGCAAAAGGTCTAAACCCATGACTGCAGCCTCCTCTACCATAAAAACCTCTAGGCTGTGCATCACCACCTCTGAAATAATTTTGATTACCATGTTGCATATTCTCTTGTGATATCTGTCTCCATGAGTTACTATACTTGAAACTGATTACTACTGCATTTTTGGAAGGCAAAAATTTTCGAACAACTAGCAATGTGTGTGCAGGTGTCGTGAAGAAGTTTGGTTAAGAAAGGCCGCTACGCTGCAGGAACGTGACAGATTATTGATAATGGGAAAGGAGGGCGGGCACACAAAGATGTCACCTTGGATGCAGCCTTCTGTGAAGCCCGCTGAGAGGTGAATGAATTCAACTGATTACAGGAAAAATTACCCTGGTGTGGCGGCGAATCAATTGATGCCAGACTGATAGCGAGGAGTGTATGAATCGCCTCCTCATTGCGGTTTTCATCGCATAGTTCCTCGCGGTCGCCTCTTCAGTCATAGCAAATTCCTCAGCTTCAACAATCGTCTTGGGATCGCAAACAAGAACAAAATGCCCTATCTCTTCGCGTAAACCAATGAGGAACTGGGAGAGAAGACGGCCTTCTATCATATTTCGAACTGATTCCGACATAGCACAGTGGGCTAGAATCGAAAAAAGCTGGCCAAGAGGCCAAAAATGTTTTTTTTGAGTGCGGGTTTTGAAACTTCGCATATATATTAAGAAACGATTGAATTTTATGTTCCCGTTCGTCGTTTTTCGATATCTTTACGCGTTAAAAAGATACATGGCGTCAAACTTGAACCATTTTCACAGAAATGGGCAGTCGCGAATTTTTCGGATAAACGTTCAAGTTTGCGTTTTTATGGAGGGTTTAAATATATACTTTTGGAAGAAACAACGATGCAACAATCTACAACAATTTTTTATCTTTTGACTGGTTGCTATCACCGCTTACAAAAATGAGTTTTTGCTCATTTAAAGCAACAAAATGGCGGACACCTTTTTCGGACAATTTTCGAGATAAAGTAAGGAATATAAAAAGGAAAACGGCCCTAATGCATCGAGTCTCTTATACCACGTCATATTCAGAAGTGTCTAGATGTGGAATCCGAAGAAACTGTTTCAATTCAGGTGCTCTTTTGGGAGTAAAGGCGATTTTTCGTGAGCGCGGCGCGTTCCGACTCACCACCGTGGAATCCACGAATGCAGTTTCGCTGTCCTTTTGGTGATACGAAGTCTAACGATTGGTCTCTTTCATGTTAAATTCTGGATAATTATACTTAAAACATACGTGAAGACAGTTTAAGAGAGGAATTAGATATCTCTACTTTACACAACGGATGTGGAATTAAGGAAAGTTTAACATTCAGATACAAAGCGTCTCATTTTAAGTAAAATAATTAAACCAAATGTTAATGCGAATTTAAATTCCACGTATATTACCTCTATGACAAAAATATCTATTTACAACATAAATATTTATGCTAATTAATATATATCGTTACTTTATTGTAGCTTTAGTCTTATTCGTCAGAAGATGAATCGTCCGAATCCTCATCATCAATAATTTCACCCTCTCGGTCGTCGATGATGAGGAGATTTCTCAATTCTTTCGCAATTATCTGTTGTTTCTTTTATTTGAATACTGCAGACATGGAAATTTTTGGATCTGATGTAAACAGAAGTCTTTTAAAGAGATCCTCGTTTGTGGCAACTCTCGAGTATTTTCTCGTAAATCTTTCACGTAACCTCCTAATATCTTTGTTTCTTGCCTCCATAACCTTTTCCGAGAGTTCTCTTAACGGAAGAACTGAATTGTTTGCAATTTGTGTTCCATAAACAACTACCTTATGTACTGTTGGAGGCATGTAGTACCATGGATACAAACTTAAATATAGAGAGGCATCATCCCAGCAGTTGTTTCCGAGCATTAAGGGGTAAACAACTCGAAAGTGCCTTCAGTATATTTTCGAATTTTTTTATTAGTTTGTCATCAATTTCTAGGAAATAAATGGTATTGAGTTATTTTGATTATCCAAACAAACTCTGAAACCGGTTAAACCAACAGAAATCATTACCGCGATTTATTTTACGGTGTTTGATTAAATTTACTCTAACATTTATCCGAGTTTTATGTAATTTAGATGCTAATATCGGATTTATACCTGTTATTTTTGCTGCTAAAGTTGGACTCTCAAAGAACCTCCGAGCAGTGGTTCCTGTTCATGCCTTTGGCGTATCGACTATCAAGGCCATTTTTTGCCGAAATTCATTTCGTAGGTATAATTTTCTCTGTTGCAAGTGAACTCTTTGGCTACCACGGGCCTGTAGTGTTGAATTATTGAATGAGGTTTCTTCATTGCTTCCCGAGTGCATGTAACTATCAATAACTTTATTCACTCACCTGCCACTGCCTAAAATCAAGTCTGTATGACCAATGCAAAAGACATTCAAAAAACCTGATATAGCAATGAAGAGTCGATATTCCGAAAGAGAATTTCTCCGGGTCCACTTTCCGTTCCCTCATTTCCCTTATGTCATTCATTTCAGATATTCTTGCCGCACAGATGTAACATCTCAATGTCGAGATATCTGTTAGTGCATTGCACAACTAAAGTATTTATGTTACATTTTAGTCAAGTTAGTAAGTCCAAAAAGTAGATTACTCTCACCTTTCCATCTACCATTGTAAGCATCATAGGAAAGTTGATTTCAAAATATCCAATCGTAACCTTCGTCAATTTTAATATCCGTTTTTTCAAATAATTTTGCTCTTCCTTCGCAACTGTTTTCGTTTCCTTCTTCCATTGAAGGCGGATTGGCCGACAGAATCTCGTTGAACGACGAAAAATACTGCTGCAGCTATAGCACACGATGAAGTACGAGAGCACAGAAAAAAGAAAAAACTTTCGGTCTTCATAGATGGACTAAAACTGAACTACAAAAATATTTTCTCTTTTCCTAAGAATCCAAAAGACACGTGCGGAATAACCCTAGCCAATGAGCGTATACGCAAGAGCGTTTGCGTAGCGCGGGAGTGCCATAAACCGTACTTAACTCCAAACCCGTGACGCAAGGGTCGGTAAAAATTTCCAGATGTGAGGATTTCTTAAAGTAAATTCTGCCAACCATTTTTTCCACCAACATCGGGGGCGAAAACTTCTCTATAAGTATATTTATGGTTAAAATTAAAATGCAGTCGCTTTGTATCTGAATGTTAAACTTTCCTTAATTCCACATCCGTTGTGTAAAGTAGAGATATCTAATTCCTCTCTTAAACTGTCTTCACGTATGTTTTAAGTATAATTATCCAGAATTTAACATGAAAGAGACCAATCGTTAGACTTCGTATCACCAAAAGGACAGCGAAACTGCATTCGTGGATTCCACGGTGGTGAGTCGGAACGCGCCGCGCTCACGAAAAATCGCCTTTACTCCCAAAAGAGCACCTGAATTGAAACAGTTTCTTCGGATTCCACATCTAGACACTTCTGAATATGACGTGGTATAAGAGACTCGATGCATTAGGGCCGTTTTCCTTTTTATATTCCTTACTTTATCTCGAAAATTGTCCGAAAAAGGTGTCCGCCATTTTGTTGCTTTAAATGAGCAAAAACTCATTTTTGTAAGCGGTGATAGCAACCAGTCAAAAGATAAAAAATTGTTGTAGATTGTTGCATCGTTGTTTCTTCCAAAAGTATATATTTAAACCCTCCATAAAAACGCAAACTTGAACGTTTATCCGAAAAATTCGCGACTGCCCATTTCTGTGAAAATGGTTCAAGTTTGACGCCATGTATCTTTTTAACGCGTAAAGATATCGAAAAACGACGAACGGGAACATAAAATTCAATCTCTTCTTAATATATATGCGAAGTTTCAAAACCCGCACTCAAAAAAAACATTTTTGGCCTCTTGGCCAGCTTTTTTCGATTCTAGCCCACTGTGCATAGGGTCGAAAGAGAGATCTCACAGTTGCCACGCTATTTTCCTAAGGTGCGTGGCATATTCACTGACAGACTCGAGCGGTCGCTGTACACAACTGGTAAACATTCGCTCTATGGCAATCTGGGAAAGTCTAGCAGTAAACCTCCTCTTAAGTGATGAAGATAGTAAAGAGTAAGATCCCAAAAAGTGCGGATTGGCATGAATGAAATCTGCGGCGGATCCCGTGATGCGGAGCCGCATTACACATATCGTTTGATTCTCAGTCCAAGCATTTAAATGACTCGTTATTTCTGGCTTCTAAAAATCTTTCAATCGAGACATCGTCGTCTCCACTAAAACACGGTATTAAGAAAATCTGACTTCCGATTGAACCGGAAGGGTTGGCGACACCGGAATTAACAGTACTTGCTCCCGAATTGTGAGTCTGAGAATCCATCGTGATGACGTTCAGAGCGGGCATGCAGTCCATTAAACTCGAGGGACAAGATAAGCGAACTGTCCGTGGGGGAGAGATAGGGAGATTACTAAAGATAGGGGACTGGAAGCCGAAGAAAGCCATTTCTACTTACAATACAAAATAAGAAGCCTTCCGAAAATTTAAAACATACATAATTAAATAAATTAAACACAAATCACTACAGAATTTGACAAAATTAAAATCACTTTTCACAGTTTCAGTGCATGGGGACGTTCACCAACACACCTGACACCAATTATGTCGTGAAGACACAAATACATGTCAGTTGGCCGAATAACAAATTTATTATTACTTAATTATACCTTTGTTGCCGCCAAGCAGTTCGAACCGGGAGGGCAGTCTTACTAGCAGATCGAACTTGTGGTCTTACTGGCAGACTGGAGAGGGTAGTCTTACTGGCAGACCAAACTTGGGGTCTTACTGGCAGACTGGGTGGAAACGAACAGGGGCTTTTTCGCTGTTTTGATCAGGCTTTTATACTGCCCAGGGGGCCCAGAAAATGTCTCAATTTGGGGGAGAGGGAAGGGGGCTAGGAGGATCTGCGGGGTCCAAAGGACAGCGATGACTCGTGGGTGCGACATGAGCTGTCGATGGAGCTCGACAGCTCATGATCGTAGTGCCAACTGAACAAATTGCTTCCTTACAACACAGACCCCTTGTCATTGTGCAGAACCCAGCCGTTTTTACCCCTCTGATCTGAACCTTTGCACCTAAGGCTTTCAAATAACTGCTTCAAAACTTCACAATAGAACTTCCCATAGACAGTTTGACCAGGAAGAAGAAATTCTTTGAGGATAATGCCTTTGATGTAAAAAAAAACAATCATCATAGACTTGACATTCCTGCAAACTTGACATGCTTTTTTGACCGAGTTGAACTTGGCGGCTTCCACTGTGATGACTGCTGCTTACACCTATGTCTCATCACCGGTTACAATATTGGAGATGAAGTTAGGGTCATCTCTTGCTGCATTTTTCAATTCACTGAAGACAACTACATGATTTTTTCTGGTCGCTGTTCAACAGTCTCGGCATGAATTTTGCAGCAATATGCTCATGTTCAAATTGTCTGACAAGATGCATTCTACACATCTATATGATATTTCTACAATTGCACAATCATTATAGATTGTTGTATTACAATCTGCAACAAAAGCCTCTCGCTCTTTCCCCATGCTTTCCCCTGTTGTGCTTGTTTTAGAGTCATCCTAAATGCTCTTTGTCATCGACAATCATTTGTACCACAAAAAAGTTTTTCTTTGACACATAGCACTCTCACCAAATGCTTCCACAAGAACACAATGGGTCTCTGCAGAGTTTTTTTTAAGCTTGAAGCAAAATTTGATACAGGTCTGCACTCTAAAATCTGCCATTTAAAAAATCACCAAAACGCAAGAACACAAGATTACAAAACCATAATATATATAATATTGCTAGAGGTGAAGAGCTTGATTTTTCTATTAAAGGCTGTCTTGGCCTGGTTGATCCGGCTCACTACATCCTTCTTACAGTATCCATCTGATGTTATCTTACTTCCCAAATAGGTGAACTCGTCCACTGTTTCTAAAATCTCTCCTCCTAAATCCAGTTCAACTTTCGTGCCATACCTGCTCACTATCATTACCTTTGTTTTACTTTTGTTTAAAGTCATGTTGTACTGGGTGCCAAATATCGCTTCCATTTCTTCTAGTGTCTCCCTCAGCTCTTCCTCACTCTCTGCCAGAATTGCTATATCATCTGCAAATCTTATCATATCAATCTTTTCCCCTTGTACTTTCACTCCTGCTCTATTACCTAGTTTTTGTCTTAGCTCATCTATCCCTTTCTGAATGTATACATTAAAAAGGATTGGTGATAAAGAGCACCCCTGTCACACGCCTTGCCTTATGTTAACCTCCTGTTGGTGTTCTCCACATCTGATTACTGCTTTTTCTTCTTTATAAAGGTTCCATATCACTCTTCTATCTTTATAATTTATTCCTGCTTCTTTAAGCGTACTAAACAACTGCCTCCATTCAACTTTGTCGAAAGCCTTTTCGAGGTCTACAAAAGCAATGTAGGTGTCTTTGCCTTTTCGCAGTCTTTTTTCAAGTACTAGCCTTAGGATTAGAAGAGCCTCACGGGTTCCTCTTCCCTTCCTAAATCCGAACTGGTCTTCCGAGAGCCTCAGTTCTATCTTGGACACAACCACATGAAACTCAATAATGCAGGCTCTCACTGCCACTGCTATTGGAACACTGATTCACAATGAGTACTATAAGCCACGTCTAGCTACAGCAGATCGAACCACCAATGGTTCGTACGATACATTCAAATTCTCCAAACTTTTGGATAGCACCTCGTACCTAATAGACAAGAATCATGATTAAAGTCTCCTTGAAGAAGTTCATAGATGGTATTAATTTCCTTTTGTGTAACTCCTCAAACATTGCATTTCAGTGTATTCCTTGTACTTGTAACAGCATTGCTAACTTAAGAATATTATCAATCTCGGATCATGTCTAACAGAACACTCCACTTCGGAAGTATACTTTGAGGGATTCAATAACCTAATTTATCCTTCTACCAGAGTGTTATAGTTTGACTTGGACTGGTTGTTTCTTTGATAAATTGTAGCCTTAGTGCTTGAAATACCTGTAAATCGAATTGGTGATAAAGATAGATAAAGAAGATAAATGAAGGTAGACCCCGAAGACCCATTGTTCACCTCCAACAACAAACAGAAACTGAGTAAGTTGAAACAAGTCTGAAGAAAGGATAGTATGTCACCCCTCTTCATCACACCCCCACTCCTCCAACGCCAAGGTCTTGAAGAAACTGCATCTGGGTCTCCACTTACTATGCCTTGCTCTTATAATACCCACAAGGCATAAAATTTAGAGAAAGATAAAAAGTAGATATCCCATATGCAGATAGCTTATTCTAATATCCATGTGTGGAGTTATGACCTTGAGAATTAGTTTGACCATGTTCTGTTGTCTTCCTCCAAAGACCTTGCTTTTCAGTGTTCTGGTTGTAGAGTCTGGTTGATCTTCCTCTATCAGCTCTATTTGATGCAAAAATAATGCGATAATATCTTTTCCCAAGGCAGTACACTACACACAAAACCATCCAGCTTATGTTTCTTATCCTACTATTGCGAAGAAAAATGTGGTTCTTCAAGCCTTATACTCTGTGTCAAGGGAGACCTAATAAATAACCTCAATCTTACATTTCTTTCTCAAGGCCTTCTATAACCAACTGCCTAACTAATATAAGACAAGGAATACCAATGATAATTGATGCAATAGCTTGAATCTCATCTATGGAATCACCTTTCCATTGCTCAAATCTCAATCTTGGGAAAAAAATGCCATCTCGGCTATTATAACTCACGTCAGTTGTGAGGTATTTTCTGAAGCATCATGTAACTGATGTAGGTCTTGTTAGCTTTTCCAAATCCTGCAGCTCTGTGTCTATATCCACCAGAAGGTTGATTTTTCTTCACAATTTTCATTTTCATTTTCATTACTGATGTAAATCACAATGGAGGGTTATTTGAGGCACTTTTAGCAAAAGTAAATTGTCAGTTTTCTTGGAAACATAGCATAAATGTTTAAGCTCCTATTAGCTTTCAGAGTTGTCTAGCACTGTCTATATATCCAAGAGCACTCTGCATAAGATTAGTGTTTACGTTACCAATGTATAACATAATAGAGGTAATTGAGGTACCCATTGCAAAAATCATTTTTGTTTTCTTTTGCACATTCCTTTCCACTGTGCACTGATGTGATTAATAACTACACACCACACAGTTCAGCTGTGTTTCTTATCCTTATGTTGTGATGGGAAATTTCTTTCTTTCGGTCCCATACTCATTTTCGAGGGAAA
Organism: Pachydiplax longipennis; assembly: GCA_036926295.1. Lineage (NCBI taxonomy): Eukaryota > Metazoa > Arthropoda > Insecta > Odonata > Libellulidae > Pachydiplax > Pachydiplax longipennis. Next base: position 49,719,244 of record JAVFKF010000001.1, on the reverse strand, counting down.
TCTTGTAACTACTTGTGACCTTACATTTCTTTTTTAAGGTCATCTGTCACTTACTGCGTAGCCAATACAAAGATGTAATAACCTCCTACAAGGGCTACAGTAACATGAGTCTCATCTGCAGAAACACTTCCATCGCTCAAATCTCAATCTTGGGAAAATGTAGGCCATCTCAGCAATCCTATCTTTAGTCAGTTGTGTGGTATTTTCTGAAGTATAGTGCAACTATTGTAGCTCTTATTAGCTTTTCCGAGTTGTGTAGCTCTATGTCTATATTCAACTGAAGATTTACTTTCCTCCACAATTTCCCCTTTGCGTAACAAATATGTAAGAAGACGGAGGTTTTTCAAAGCCTCATTGCCAATTGTTCCCAGTAACAGTCTGAAAGGGTCTGTGGAGAGAGGTAGGGGGTTCAGAAGTGAGCATTCAAAACTAGTAATTTCTGCAGAATATTTATTATAGTCTACTTGTTTCTCAAAGAGGGAAAAAAAATTCAAGAAAATATAATTGACCGTTTACAAATAATCAGCAAATGCGTCTTCTTCTTTATCAGGTTGATTATTAGCTTGTCTAGTTCTAGTATCATCATCTGTGCTGTATTGTAACCATGTCCTGATGTAATGCTCTAGTTTTCATCTCTGGATATTTGGGCCATTCAGCTTGATAAACATTAGTGCTGATACGTGCTTGATGGTCAGTCTTGTTCTAGTGGGTGATATTATTGTTAACCTTCTGAAGGATTGTGACGATCACTATTAATGGGTTCTTGCCCTTGGCGTCGGCGGTTTGGAAAATAATAATTCAGAAATAACAGGAAAAAGAGTTTTATTACCTTAGCCTGGTGATTCGAGAGGGGAGGGGGTTACATCCCCAAGGTGCTGGTCATAGGTAGAATGTGTAGATGTGAGGTTCAGACAGAGCGGCAGCTGGGCTGGAGAGAGAGACATGAAGCATTGTACTTCCAGAAAAGTAACAAAAAGACAAGCCCCTGCAATTGTGCCGGTGGGCTTAAATAATCTGGGTCCTTTTGGGAGATTCTAGGGGGAAGGGAACTCTACATGGACCTAGTCTTGTGCAAAAATGGTGAAGTTCAGGGTGTTGACAGAGGGCAACCAAGGGATTTGAGCTACATGACTTAGGGAAAATATGTTATTCGGTTGCCAGGCAACATAAAAAGAAAGGACTGGAATTGCTCATGGATCACAAAGATACTGGTGAAAAATAGGAATTTAGAGCAATTCTCACAAACAAAAAGGCTAGGGTGAAAAATAGAAAAATGGCTGGGTTTACACAGATGGTTGAACTGGGTAAAATAAGAAAAAAATGAACAATAAAAAGAGAGGAGAGAAAAAAATGTCTTAAGTTCTCTTTAGAGAAAAGGAAAATAAAAACACACAGTAGCATTTACACTCATTAATTGAATCTCTGCAGAATGCACTCGTGCACTCTTATCTTAAATTCTAACCCCACTTTGATTGTAAACCCAAGAAAGAAAGAAAGAAATATACACTGTCTCAAATAAATAAAGGGGGACATTGGTTCCCCTTTGCTTGTGGTTCTGGCTTCATCACCTCCATATGACAACCCCTAGCAAACTTATGAGGACGGACATGGATGCTGTTCCCCCTCCAATATGGTATGGTTGGTGTCCGGAGCTGGTGGCTTCCACGGGTGAGGTGAGACATGACGGGACTGACAGCACGGCCACTGTGTCTATAATTTCCCTGAAATGGGAGGTGAGAATGCCTTCTCTGAGACTATACACTTCTTTGGCTTCTTTTCCTTCCCTTCAACTAACCTTAAACGTAGACATACTATGAAATTTAAGATCACATTCCTCAAATAAAACAATTTATGGTAATTGGGACATAACTCTGCATATGCAAACTTACCCACATCAGGATAGTTAACAAAACGCATGTTTTCACGACCAATCAATTTTTCAATAAATGTTGTTGTGCCTACATTACTATCTCCGTACAAGTAAAGCTGCTTTTTCTTATGACTATGATTATCAATACTTTCATCAAACCAAGAACAAACTTCTGCTGGCCATTCAAAATAATTACCATGCCAAAACTTGTAATTAAAACTACAGCTAACTTTACACCAAAAATCTCTATGATAACCCTCTAAAAACTTATAAATTCTGGAATGCTCTACAACAAATGGATCAGTTAAAATAAACTCAGGAGATTGCTTAGCCCAATGATATAACCTATAGTTTAAATTCAATTTAGAAAAACGTTCGTCAATAAGAAAGTATCTTCCTTAGAAATATACTTTAAACTAGACTTCTCAGAAAGACAAGGTTGGAGATCAATATGAATATCAGGGAAAAATGAAGTAAATATCTCCCTGACTATGTCCAAATATTCTGGTACAGATAACTTAAAGTAAGTATGCAAATGTTCAACGAACTGTTCAGACACTCTGTTCACTTCCAGAGCCATGCAGTAAGTGAGCAAGTTGAAACACGATTGTAAAATGCAAAGCATGGCACCCCTCTTGATAACCCCCCTCTCCTCCAACGCCAAGGTCAAGAAGAAGCAGCATCCAGGTTTCACCTTACTGCGCCTGGCACCTGTGGAACACGCAATACATAAAACTTAGAATTCTCAAAAGAAGTGGATATTCCGGATGCATATAGGTTATTCTAGTGTACGCGTCCGGTTGATACTGACCTTGAAACTTACTTTGACCTTTGCCCCAAGATACGTTGGCAGTTGGGTAGACCATCTGGAAATACAACCTTGATATATCGTGGTTGCCAGTTAAGAGTTTGTGATTTAACGTGCTGGCCTTAAAAGTATATATATGTGTCACCATCACTGTCATGTTTCCTTAACTGGAATCCGAATACGTAAGTGGCACTAATGTTAGCAGTCAATTCAGCGTGTGCAGTCTTTGCAATCACAGATGTTTGTATCCACGTTTTGCCATTAGGCACAATGCCATCTGGCTCTGTTAGGATAATGTTTCTCTCCTTTGCTTGTCAGTTTTGGAATGTTAACAGCCTCATTTCAAAATGTCTCCATCTTTCCAATTAAATCAGAAATTTGATGGAGATACCTCAGATTGAAGCGTGTGTCCAGGACTAACTCTGCGAAGGATTCGCTGTATATGCCCTGTCCTAGCCTTGCTATAATTTCAGGCCTGACAAGGCTGGTCTCTGATCAGTGCAGCATAAATTACTCATGAATGCTGTATTTGCTGGTTTTCCGATTTGGAAGCTCGTTTGTCTTGGTGCTCCTTGGTTTAGTGGTTGCAGAGCCATAATCACATCTGCTGCGATACCCAAATAGGGCAACTCTTTGAATAGGTTATGTGTGTGCTCATTCACCTCAGTGCTATGGTAGCCTCCAAACCCCCAGGCTTGGCTTGTTGGTAAAGTTGGTACTTCCAGCTCAGTGGTTTTTCCTCCCTTATCCTTTACTTTTTCCACTTGACTTAAGTAGGCATATATCGGTTGCAGGATGTTCCACTTATCTGCCATTGTCACTTTTTGAATGTCCTTTTCTGCCGAAGTAAGAGATGTTCTCCCTTGTTCAGCTTTCACGTCCATTAACTTTAGCCATAGCAACGCAGTCGAATAGTAAACCATTTTGACTGGTGCCAAAAGACAGTCTAACTGTTTTTCGTCTGGTTGGTAGGCCTGATAAACCTCGTGAGCTATAACGGGTACCTTACTGTAGTTGGCAGAAAAATTCTGTCTTGGGTCAATTGGAAATAAAGATACATCGACACCAAAGATGGACTCTGCAATAATGCTTTCGTTCCTTTGTGGTGTAGGTGTACTTGGTGTATCCGTGTGAGCGGGATTTGGCAGTATTGGCGACTGTGGTCCTTGTTTTTGAGGTTGCGCCTTACTTTTGCCCTTGCTGCTTGAAGATTTGTTAGATTGCCCTTGTTTGGTATGGTCCACTGAAAAATTTTGGCCAATTTTGAATAAGCTTTCCTGCTTGGTCTCCCAAGGCAATTCCCAATGATTTTGTGGGAACATTATCATCTTGGAAAAGTTCCTCCATAGACAATGTAAACATCCCTTGCCCATCTTCAAATATTGCTCTTCTATTCCTGATCAAACGATAAAAGAACTCCATACCTCGGCATAACTGTCCTCTTTCAGCAATGTCAATGTTGACTTCAGACCCAGCTCTCGATCTTGAAGCCATGTTACTGGATTTTTGGGAGATAATAAGAACACAAACATTTTCTTACATATGTATTTCTAATTGTCGACCAGCAAATACAAATTCAATATACATATGTCGCGAGGACATAAAAATAACTCCTCTAGGTTGGCCGATCGACTGAACTTTTACTTCTATAGTAGTCTTGCTTTGGCAGACCAGTTCAGGTTTTGCTTTGGCAGACAGGGAGGGCAGCAGCAGTTCTGGCAATAACAGCCAACGGGGGATTGGGCGTCAGGTTTAAATATCCGATTTACTGTTTACTGATGGGGGATGAGGAGCTAGGGGCTCCTCTTGCGGGGGGATTGAAGATGAGACAGCGTGGAGGGCGGAAGGGGTTAGGGAGGCTGGCGAGGTCTAAAGGACAACCTGATTCTTACGACCACACAAACCGTGCTACTGTCCACATGATCATAAGGCCTCCCGACATCACCCCCTTGGCAGTTGAGACCTAGGGATGAGGCCAAAGTATGGCTCCAAGGCGGCTCTTCGTGGTACAACACATATTTTGAGAAACAGCAAAAAAAATAACAACAGCAAAAATCAATAAAAATATGAAAGAAAAAATTAAAATGTAAATGCAACACAAAATACTGTCTTCACTTGACTAGGGTTCACAAATTCGCACAACTTAATAAAATGCCATTACACAAAAGGAGAAACCAAACGTCACTAATCATCCAGGCTGGTTCAGTTTGCAATATGCTGGAGCTATTTCAAGAGAAAAAAACAATTAGAAAAAACAAAATTAAATAACACCAGAGAGAAAAATTTCAAATAATGTCACTCTCCACATCACTCTTACTATTGGGGGAGGCATACTACAAGGCTGGTTTCTCTAGCGCAGGGAACAGGGGCATTGGTGCAATGTTCTGGGAGACTGTGTGGGTAATGTTGACTATATGGAGGCCAGCTTTTTCTGGTCCTGTGCACAGACGATGGACTCTTCTTGGCTCGAGGACAGCAGAGGCAGGAAATGGCTGAGGCTATCACTAGTCCAACCAGGAGGAGAGTCGTGTACCCAGTAATATGGAGCTGTGTGATCTGCTGCTCCATTGGCACTAGAAGCCCTTTGTTGCTCCTAAGGGTGGCTAGCGATATGGATGGAAGAACATGAGTGTCCAAGCTCTCCAGGGGCCACAGCACGTCATCCAGTTGCTGAAATAGCTCGTCCTTGGCTGCTGTTGTGGTGAGGTTTACCAAGATTTGGGGCAGCGGTGCCAGCTGGATCATTGTTTCTAGGGTGACATTGCTGTCAAAACTGAGCTCCCTCAAGCAGCTTCGGGGTCCCACCACAGGTCCAGGTTCTCAGCAGCATTGGCAATCAGGTCCGACAGACGATCCATAAGGGCTGTGGCAGATGGGAGGAAGGCTGCCAGGTGATAACATTCTCTGCCGGTAGCCTTGTAGTTGCTTGTGGTGACGACTAGCGATTACAACTTCTGTCCTGGACGGGGATGCAAGTTGTATCTACAGGTTGGGGTTTGTTCAGCGGCTACTTGACTAGCTTGGTCTCCTAGAGTTGTTGAGTGTGAGACTGGGTACTGGCTGTTAGGAACTCCTTGTTGGGGAATGATATGGGGCTCTGTAGGGAGGGTAACAAAAGGAATAACAGATTGCCCAGAGACGGAGATTGAATGACCTGACGTGCTTAAAATCAAATTCCTGTAGGGCTGAAAATTAAGATACGGCCGCGGAAAACATCTCTGATGAATAGTAGTGACTGCCGTGCCTGTATCGACAAGAAATTTTTGAGGTGTATTAAAAACAAAACCGTTTACCACTACGCCAGCCTCTGGAGTCACTGCCAAAATTAGTTTGACCCTGACCGAGTGGTCGGGGGAAACGTGTTTCCCTGAGCTGATTCTAAACTTTTTTGAGTACAGTCGAGCGGTCGATGCCCTGGCTTTCTGCAAATACCACAAAGTAAGAGGGGACATTCCCGTGAAAAATGGCTCGTTCTTCCACAGTTATAACAATTCCAGGGCCTAGATCGACAAAAGTACACAATATGGTCTGATTGGCCGCAGTGATAGCACTTGCGGTCTATCTTTTGGGATGCCTCCGGAGGAATTGGTAATGGTACTGGAGACCAAAAATTGACATGATAACTTTGTATAAACTTATAATTAATTTTAAAACTTTATCACAATGAAAATTAATGTACTCTGTTATTGGGGATGATAAATCTAAATCGATCTTCAAACCACTGGAAGCGAAAAATGGAAACTGTCTAGATTTTTCCTTGCACTTTCCCCATGTGGTGGTCTCATCTGCTGTTCCATCCTTCTCTTCCTCTGTCTTCACTTGCAATCTCTTCATTTGAAGTGATGTCCTCACTTTCCTTATTGGAATCAGAAGGCTTATAATCCAAATCTTCTGATTCAGATAAATCTTGAATAGAAGTCCACCAAGTCCAGTTGAAATCCACCATTTTTACACCTACTACTTCCTACGTATGAAATGCTGAAGCAAACTGTCATAATCACCACAAGAGCAATGCACTAAGTAAATATTTGCTAGAAGGTTTTCTTTGTATGTATGAAAAGAAAAATCTTACCTAAGAGAGAAAAGTACCACAGCTGTGACATGATGCTCTGGAATGGGTCGTCGTGACATTAAAGAGCAGGATCCGGAATAAGAGTCTCCCAAAATGTTTCCACACTTTATTGCCGGGAATATAAATCTACCAAGCCGAGATCCTTCGTTGAGTTCAGTAGGCCGAGTGTCCCTTGCCGCATCCCGCCATAAGGCTGCCGCAGGCCGTATGTTAAGATGTGTCCTAAGTTTTCGGTGGTCCTCACTCATATACTCTTTTTAAGGGTTCAAAGGACACTCGGTACGTCAGTCGGAGGGGGAGAGGCGCCGTTGTCATCGCGGACTAGACTAACTTAAATTAGCTATTTCGTCAGCTGCTAGACTCTGGACCTCTCCACCCCCGTCACCCCCACATCACCCCGGCGACAGTTAAGATCCCAGAGCGGCTAGGGTAGGATTCCAGAAGGATCACGACAAAGGCTCAGCTTACAAAAACAGAGACATAAAATAACATACAGTGAAACCTCTCACTTACGAACACTAACGGTCCTAAAAAATTTGTCCGTAAGTGAGAGGTGTCCGTAAGTTAGAGGTGACCCAAAGAAAACGTTATTTTTATGAATTCTGTAGAAATTAAAGGCAGCTGAAAGAAATTCTTTTATTTCAAATATCGCTTTTGAATAATTAAAAATAAATTGGAAATAATAAAATAACGTAACACATTTACTCAGATATGTATATTTAAAACTCTCGGATCATTTTCACATGTCAACATATATAGTATATACATACAGTTATATAACTCACTTAGATGTAAAGAAATCATTTATTTTAGTTTGCTTATTTCTATTTACGACAAATTCTTTTTCAAAATTTATCTGTACATCAATAAGGCTACTTAATGCTTCGCTGTTTCCTTTTAAAATGCAAAATTTTTTTAACAATTCAATTTGGTGCAACGCACCGGCATATGATAGCACAGGCATCTCATCCACCATGTTCTCAGACTCACTGTTATCACTTTCACTAATACAGTCATCTCCTTCTTCAAGAGTATTTTTAACAATTTCTCCTATGCTAACCTCGTGGTCCACGGTAAACGGATTAGAGTCAATGCTCACATATTCGGTACTTTCGCCGGCATCGTTCAACATAATTTCTAACTGCAAGCCATCTTCCACCTCTGGTGACAATTTAGCGTTGCTGAACCCTGATTTAACAAAACAATTGCACACCGTTGAACTTTTTATATTTCTGACCGCTCGATCAATCCAAAATATTGCGTCGAGAACAGTAATCAATTTCCCGGCCTGAGTGTGGGAATGCCCCTGGTCAACTTTGGATAGCATGTTTTTTAAAACGAATTGTCTGTATAGGACTTTGAAATTTTTAATGATGCCTTGGTCCATTGGTTGTAATACACTTGTAGTGTTTGGAGGGAAAAATATTAATTTGATATTTTTTAACTTTAAATCGGGATGGCAAGGAGCATTGTCAAGAAATAGCAAAATCTTTCTTTTTTCCTTTCCCATTTCTTTATCGAAATTTTGCAACCACTCTTTCATTATCTCTGTGTTCATCCAAGCCTTCTTATTTGATTTCCACATAATGGGCAGTTTATGTTTACTCACTCCTTTAAAGCATCTTGGATTTTCAGCTTTTCCTATCACCAGCGGTCTTAAAATATCACCTTTCATGTTTGCTCAAAGTAAGACAGTCAGCCTCTCCTTGGACACCTTCCCTCCAGAGCATTTTTCTGTTTTAAGGGCCAGAGTTTTGTTAGGTAAGGCCTTAAAAAACAAACCCGTTTCTTCTGCATTGTAGATGTCCCTGGGTTCAAAGTTTTCTAGCAGCACAGGTAACCTTTTAATCCACTCTGTAGCACCTTCTTTGCACACCTCTGCAGCCTCCCCGCACACAGCCTTAAACACGATATTATGTCTTGTACGGAATTTTTCCAGCCACCCATTTGAGGCCTTAAAGTTCTCTACCCCCAGTGCCACTGCAACTTCCAGCGCTTTTTCCTGTAAAAGTGGTCCAGAGACTGGCAAATTATTTGCCCTCACTTTCGTGAACCACTCGAAGAGAACAGCGTCCAATTTGTTTGCAGACGGAATCACTTTTTTAGCGTTTTCATTGTGATTTTCCGTCCACAACTTCATGATGGTCTCCTTCTGCTTCAGAATATCAGCGATCTGAGTCTTACTCACACCAAAATGAGCCGCTAATTTATGCACACCACTCTTTTCTTTATCAACATGTTCCAATACCTGCACTTTCTCCCTTAAGGAAAGGCTTTTACCCTTTGGCATCGCGTAATTAAATCGATATGCTACGTAGCACTGAAAAAAGTATGAACTGTCAACGCACAACTGACGGCAGTGTGGAGAGGTTTGAAATGTTCTGAAAGTGCATGAATCTGTCGAAAGCCCTTTTTACATGCACCAGTAGAAGATAGCTTGTAATTGGTAGAGTATGAATTATTGGCAGTCGATTGTCCAAGAGCAGCGGTCACCCTACGTGTGTCTTACTGAGGCCTCCTTCGTGGCCGTGTCCTGCTATCCTGGAGGCCCCTATGAGGTGCTCCTTCGTTTGGGATTAGCATTACCAAGATCTCATTCCAGGGCATCCTTTATTGCCTCTCTACGAGTTCTGTTATCTTTAGACATCTGCATGCGAATCATAAGCAAACGCTTTCTTGAGAGTCCTACGCGCGTCTGGTCGAGGTGCTCTTTCGTTTGGGATTAGCATTTCCAAGAATGCATTTCAGGACACATTTTCCTTCATTTCCCTATATGCACATTGTTGTATCTTCACTGGTTTTATGATTTTCGCTGTCCTCTTTCCCCCAGCTATTCATAAACGCTATTTCTAAAGGGAATAACTTTTCATTTTTGAGAGATAGGTCAGAAAACCCAAGGCATTGGTGTCCGTATAAGGGAAAATTCTGCTGAACAAAGTGTCCGTGTCCGTAAGTGGGAGTGTCCGTATACTAGAGGTTCAATCCTTATACAAATGCATATCCTGCCGGGGAATTGAATACTGTCCTTAAGTCAGAGGTGTCCGTGAACAGAGGTTTCACTGTATATTGAAAACAAATGAATAAGCCACTATAGTAAGTAGTAGCCACTAGAAAGTAAGAGACATGAAAAGCATGAGAATACTACACCCAAAATAATAAAAGAAAGAAAGAAAATAATCCCAATATTCCAAAGAAAAACATCACTCATTATGAACCCTAAACAATAACTTATTTTCCAAATCACTGTTCCACGATAGTTTTCAATTAGTAATGCACCTCTTTCCAACTTACGTCACATAACTCTCGATAATCTATAATACCGTTCATTAAAACTAAATAGAAGTCAGAGAAACACTTGTCTCTCGGTTTTTGATTTTCACTGTTTTGTCTTTTCCAAAATCACAGTCACCTTACGCACTCCAACACTATACTGGTGTCTTTAGGACAGGAAAAAGGGGGGTATGCAATTAAGAATTTTCGCCGATGACTGCCTGCGTAAAGTTGTATAATTGGATGGGGTTAGGGTTTTCCTGTGGGGGGTTCACGATGGGGCAGTTCTGTCGATGACGGAAGCAGATGGATACGCCGACCAAGGCTGCTCCAAGCAGCGCGACCGCGGGTATGCCCAGGTGCTGGATGAGCCCGATGCTCTTCTCGACCGGCCGCAACACCTTCACTTGTCTGGTCACTTCGGACAGGGGTATTTCTGGGACCTCCTTCCTGTTAAGCTTTTCTAAGGCAGCAAGGTGTTCCTCGAAATCCCCCAAACCAGCTACTCCGTCCGTGTCATTGGATGCTCGTGGGCTGAGTCCGAAGTCCGCCTCCGGTAACTCTTCTAGGTGGATATCGATGGACACATCGCTCTCCTGGTCCCTAGACATCCTCTCCAGACGGGAGACGCCGTCGCTCGCCGAGCATCCTGGTGGTAGGATGAAGCTCCCTTGCCCCTTCAGGAACACATTGGTCTGATTTTGTGGGCAAACCACTGACAGACTTGTTTCCTCGCTGATGCTGAATATCCATTTTCCCAGTGAATCCCCCTTCACATAAACCGCATAAGGAAGGTTTATAATGTGAAGTTCACAGTTTTTCCTTATTAAACGAGTGTCGTTGAGGAAAGCTGCAACGCTGCATGAACGTGACAGCTTACTGGAAATAGGGAAAGATGGGGGGCACTCTAGGATGTCACCTTGAACACAGCTATCCGTAAAGTCTGTTGGTAGCTGGACGAATTCGTCCCGTTGTCACGAAACTGCCAGATACATGCACCCTGGTTTTTGCAGAACAGCACCCTGTAACTGTGGCATTACTTGAGGGAACTCATAGCTTTTAAAAGGTGAACTCACTGCCACTATGATGCAGTGGGAAGACTGCTAACAGAATGATAGTATCAGGTTGTCTCAGAATCCGTACCTGGGCGATACTATAGATGGGTCGAATGGATTTGCCGTCCAAAAGAGCAAACTGGATGCCAGATGGCAGCTTACTTTTTGCAGCTAGAAGGGTGGTCCTCAATACTTCTGTGGAGAGGATTTCTGGGGTGATTCTGCCGAACTCTGCTAGAGTCACGATGTTGTGGAGGTGTTTTATTGCCCACTGCAGCTTGGCTAGCTGGTGCGACAGGACAGTGAAGGCTGTATGGAGGGTGGTGAAAACAATCTGGGAGCACGCTCCGCACTGACTCTCTCTCCGGCTAATACAACAATCCTCCCGGTGTAACATCCTCATCCCTTATATACCAAATCGACCTAATGGCGGCTGATCTGGCATATAAGGGAATCACAGGATGGTCCGGGAAGGACGATCAGCTGGATTGTGAGCAGTCGGAACGTACTCCCAGGACACTTTGTGTGTCGAATCCTTTATTAATATCAAGAACATATTTTTATACATTTCACATGTGAACAATTGCCCTCTTCCCTTCCTGAGTGAAGGGAAGAAGGCAATTGTTCACATGAGTACTGCCTAGAGTACTGCCTTGTTGTCGGTGTAAATCACGACGTGACATGGCATTGCCAGGCTGCTGGTGAGGGCGATGGCTGCGGTAAGAGCCGCTCGGCCCTCGGCGATATAGATTGGAAGTTCGTCCGGGAACGGGATTATTTCTTCCATGTTCAACTGCGGGCAGACAAAAGCCATTTGCCAAGGTGTTGCGTCTGCAAACGCTTGGACAACTGTCTGTGGTTCCTGCAGTGAACGTCACTCGCCGAAGACTTCGTTGTCCCACAATTCTTTTAACCATTACGTCCGTCTTTTGTATGTGTCACTCACCAAAAAGAGCAGTAGTTGCATTAAATAACATACCCAAGAGATAAAGCCCGCTGCTTTGGGAATATCTGCTTGGCAGAGCCTGGGCACTATATGGATCAGGTGATGAAGCTTGACCCTTGTTGCTGGGGTAAGTTCGATGGACCTGTCTGTTATGTCTATCACCGCACCTAAGTAGTTCAACTTTGTGGTGGGTTCAAGGACACTTTTCCTGATATTAAGCATAATACCCAATTCCTCACTCAGGAAGGACACAATATTATCTACTAGCTGGCTTGTGACCTGAAGATAAGATCAAGGCCGCTGAGAAACTCAGCGGCGGCCGCGGCCTCTTCCTCGCGCGGCGATATATCCCCCTCGCTCGCTCCGACGAGAATCTCCTGGCTGCCCTGCGTACGGCCGAAAGGGTGCACGCGAGGGAGGCATGGCCGAGGAGATCCTCACCGTTTTGCGGGCAAGGAGTTCCCCGGGCACATGCGGGACATTGTCCCCTGATGCGGAAGGCAGTTGGGATGCAATATCCCAGCCGTGTCTTCCGACGACCGCTAGGATCCTCATCCTGGTGTACAAGATGTTCCTTATCCTTTCGGGTAGAGTTTCCCAATGGGTGGCTGCCTTGAGGAGGGCGGTCGCTTCATGTCGATCCCAGGGCTTTAACTTTTGTTGGTTAATAAAGCCCCGGAGGAGGTAGGCCAGTTGGAGTGCTTCTTCATCTGCAGGGGCCTCCTCCACTTGCATTCCCAGCGTCAGATTTTTCGAAGTAATTAATGGAGTCGATGTTTCCATTGTAGATGGTCTAGCCACTGCTGCAGGTGGTGCCGGCGCTGTACTAGGGCCAGCAGATGTGCTGGGCCCTGGAGAACCTAGTTGCGAGCGGGTCAGGTTCTCCACTTGCTGGGAGAGAACTTGCAACTGATTTGAAAGAGCCATGAAGTTCTCTTCCGAGAACATCATGGGCGATCCCTGGTTGGCCATCACTGCCGGAGTTTCTGGTGTAGTCGGTGCCTGTGGTGATGTTGGTGGTGTCCGGGAGGTATTCCTTGGACTTCTGGTAGGCGTCCGGGGCGGTGATCGTTCAGTAGTCTGCTGCGTGGGAGAATAGTATCGTAGAGAACGTGCTGGTGACGAACGCGAGCGAGTTTTCCTAGTCGAGCGTACTATCGGGCTATTCCCTGACATTAGCGAGTCCCAGAGCACTTGTAAAATTAGGATGTACTCGGTCCTCAGAAGCAGCATGCGCAAGGGTCTCTGCAACCTGGTGCAATGAGTGCATTGCTTCTGCTGTTTTTCCTAACAGCTCATCGTGACGTTGCAGGGTGTCGGAAACGTTGGCCAGGAAGGTGAATCAGGCTGTGGACACCTCCTCAGTCTGGTCCAAGTCAGTAAATTCCTTCTGTATGTCGTTCACCTGGTCATCGGTGGCAGTGCCAGCAAGATAATGGAGTCCATATCCCAGCATGTTCATTAAACCCCTATTCTGGCATCTTGGAACATTTGCAAATAAGCACTGAAAGGTCTTATGAAGACACGAGTTCTCACTTTCACCAGTCGCAGAATATTCATGCGCTAACCTCACAAGAAAGGCATCGTCAGTTTTATTGCATATGGTGGTGCACAACCCATGAAATTTCTCCGTATGGTCCTGCACTTCTTGGAGAGCCTCCCAAAATCTCTTCACCTGAAGATCAATGTGGACAACCTATTCTCCAGTGGTAAAGATAAGCTCTTTCTGGGGAATGAATAACAGTCCCATTGCAAAGGGGAGAGTTGAGGGTGCCAATGCAGTTCACCCGTCCTATGGGACAGCTGTCACAGCATGTAGGGAAAGATGTCTATTCTCCCGACTACACATGTTTTTGGCATGTGCATCAGTAAGAGATCCTGCCAGTAAGAGATCTAAAAGTTCCAAAAATGCAGCTATGAAAAATTTTTGCGATAAAATAAGATAATCAGAGAAAAATGTGGGATACAGACATGTGTATAAAGACATAGGTTATACCAATAAAAATGCGACTGAAAATATTGGAGTTGTTCAAATTGCACAGGTTGACTAACCTCATGGTATAAGGACTCCCTCCTGCTGACCATGCCTCTAAATCCCCTAAAGATGTTTTCCTTCCCACTCCAATGCCCCTTTCCCTTATCAAAATGAACCCCTAAAATTTCGAAAACAGAATTTTCAGATTGGATAACAAAGAAATTAGGGGATGTGTACATTGGGATAGCATACATCAGAGTGGCTATTCGAAAATTGGGATTATCATACACTTCCCACAACTACATTTTAGAAATACTTCAGATTATGCATTTAAAGACTTTTTCAGTAACTATAAAATAAGAAATCCCAAAAAATGTAATCTTCGAAATTCATGCTTCTGTGGTGAAACAGTTAAATTGCCTCTGTCGTGAAGGTGTTATGGAGGAAACTGGACACTGAATTTTCATATTCACTGTAAGATATTTTAATACCTGAATCACAGCCCTCTGCATCAGATTCCTCTTCATCTGGGAGGATGCAGATACACAGCATCCAGAGGCAGGCCATTGTCCTACCAGTTGAGGTAATCTGAAAGCAGAAGGGGGTCTTCCAAGACCAAGATAGGAGATGCAGCTTGTATAGTATAATTGGAGCAGTAACCTTGGCGTCTGCTGTTCCAGGTACTTTGGCCTCAGGTGTGCTGGCTGCCAGGCATTGGTTAAGAGTTCATTGTTGCAAAGTTGCCATGGTGAATGATCTAGTTGATATGCTGGTTTGGGACTGTGGTATATCGTTTAAAGTCCACAGGAAGAAAACATTCAGGAAGGAAGAGGGTGTGAAAACCAGTAATAAACAATCTAAAAGATAGAGTAGAAAAGTTTGTATAATCTTGAAATAACAAAAGCAGAAAACATAACAAAAATTTCATAAAATTAACGCAGTAAATGGGCACAATGAAATCATTCACTAACAAATAGAAAACAGCTAATTAACACTAATAAAGAGAAATCACTCAGAGATTAGCATTTTAAACATACTACTAAAAATCCAAATATGAAGCTTGAAAATAATTAAAAGTATGAGTATTCAATGGACCAAGTGACTATGAAAGATTAAGGGAAATATAAAATTATAGAATAGAACTTATGAAAATATTTAGCCGCACAATAAAAGTGATAAAATATTTAAGAAATTAAAATATAAAAGCAAATTAACAAATATATAAGAATGAATGAACATGTAAGATTATTAGGCTGTTATTATTTTTATTTTATGGCTGTTATTAAGAAATTAATTGCCATTCATAGATGAAGATAGTGAAGGTGTCACTTCTTTTATTAGTATGGCTACTTGATATACTAAACTTATGTTCTAATATCAAATAAACTCTTAAGTAAAAATACTTAACAAAGATTTGTTTATTTAAAGATGAATCTTTGTAAATCTATGGAATCTTATATAATAATCACTGATGTATGTATATTTATTTTTTCAATGTCAGTAACTCCCATAAGAAGTACATATTGAAAAAAATATTGACACAAATTTCATGCACTTCCAGGCATGATAGGATTATAAATTTTTGAGAGTTTTTTAAGGTCTAACAGAGTATTAAATATTGATAATTGTCTGTCCAAAGTATCCTTGGTTTGACCCTGGATGACTCAAAAACACGCCCTATAAGAAATTCACATAAGGCTCATTTTGATGGATTGCAGACTTTCTTTTGCTAAATTAAATCAGAAATAATGGTCCTACAAAATTGAGATGAGTAACAGAAGAAAGGAAATTGAATAAAGATTCTAATTTTTATGGTAGAATATTGTATTGGAGTCTAAATTAAGTGAATACCAAAAAAATGATAAAACATTTGTGTAATTTTGCCGGTATAAACAACCGTCCCCCTAGTTACAAAGGATATTGTTGAACTCAAGTCTCATAAGAATATCTGGGAGAGCCAACTCTTCATTTAGAGGAAACCATTAGTAAACTAACTCTAAATTCAGCAACATAAATTTACAAGTAATATAACCTTCTAAACTGTCGATGGTTTAAAATTGCACATTGTGAATAAAAGTTCATATAATAAATGCTTTCATTCTCAAAATTATGGATTATTTTTAAGTATGTCAAATATATAATATTGAAATAATTCTAAAGGTTACAATGTAAATAAAAGTTGAAATTGTTTTAGCTACTAAATAAACAAATACTCTCCACATTAATTTTTTGTGTGGAAGCTATACATTAACTTTAGGAGATATAAAATGGAACATTTCAAAAGAAAGAAATTGAATCCTCATTCATTTACCTTATAAAACCACTGTGTTAGTGAAGAGCAATTAATTTAAGTGTTTAATATTTAAGATGTATGTGATAATAGCAGTACATTTATCTATTAATTAAATCTGGAAAGTAACAACTTCTACCAATTATATAAAAGTAGATGGAGAAAAAGAAGAGATTCTTTGTAACATCTTTCTGCTGATGAATTTATTCTTTGGAATTATCTATGTATGGGATGAAAAGCTCTAAATAGAAACGTCATCTCAATAAGTTCATTTCAATCCAGTAAAACTTCCCCTGAGCCAATGCGGGCTGTTCTTCAATAAATTGGAGCATTTTTGTTTTTGCATTGGAGTCTTTGCCCTGAAGATCCTCATATTGGCTCCTTTTGAGCATATTTTCTAAATCTGAAAGTGAATTACTATGAATAGCTTGCACAGAGCAGAGATCGTTTTAGGAAATAAATTAGCATTTTTATGCTATAGTTACTACCTTAAGGGTATAATTAATATGAGTATAATGAATAAATGCTCCAATAATAAACACTTTGCAAAATTGTATAGACAAGTTCAAGAGTTAATGTTTGTATGTGAATAAATGAGCCACTACTCATCAGAACTATGTATTACCATCTGTTTCCGGCATACCCGAGCTCTCTATGCACCCATATATTTAAGCAATATGTAATTTAAATTGGTATTATAACTAAATGCACAGACAGCTTACCAGTTAGTGATTGACGGTCTGCCATGTGGCCTCTTTCACACTTCTGGAATTTGGCAGTAATGCAGGAGAGATGATTCTTCATTGGCTGGAGGCAATGACGTCTTTGCTTCTTCAGAGAGCTTGTGATATCACGGCTGAGTCTGGTTAAGACACCAGCGGAATTAATTCTACCAGGCTCCCTTGGGGGCCCTGCTTATAAAGGAATTTTGGGGTTCAAAGGGCAACCCGTAGCTGTATGGGGGTGAGGCCCCCACGCTGGCCCTTCTGCTTGGGGACAGTGCGCGATTTTCAATAGTCGCTGATGGCCGCCTTTACTACATCACCCCACTGACAGTTAAGACCTGGGGTTGGTAGTGTTGAGCCACCTCGATACAATGTTAATAAATACATTACAAAAAAAACAAAAAGAAATAATCTAGTATAATGTGGTATACAGGATGCCTCAACCATAAGCACAATCTTACACGTGGCATTTCGCTGCTTTGCCTTCTTGTTCAGGATGTCCATCAGTACTGGATCTTCTGAATCATCATCTGGTCTTGTAATATCCCATAAATTTTCATTATCCAAATACTTCTCCATTAAGAACTTCCTCTTGTTCCAGTTTACTTGCCCTTTCAATTTATCAAACGATGGCAATGTGGATTTCACCATATTTGCAGTAATTTCAGTTGCTGTTGGCAATTCAAAATATGGATTCATCCCTGAAAAAGATTTGAAATAGTGACTAAGTCAGTGTTATCCCTAGTCCTGGGCCCATAAGATGAAAATGAATAGAGAACACCTTACGTGAACGACAGACGCATGGTGATGGCTAAAAACAATAATTCAAAATAAAACAAAAACGGTAATAATGCACATCAAAGTTACCAGATGGCAGCAATGATACAAAACTCAAATACAAACATGAAGAAGAGATTACATTACAACAGATACCTTCTATTATTCATTTCAGGGATGGAAACTGCAGTAATATTTTTAGCCAAAAATATATCTAGATCCACCTCGGTTCAAAATTGAAAATGGTATAAATTTTGTCTAGCCTGTACCAAATGTCAAATTTCAATGAGCAGTCACATTCATTGTGCTCTGTTAATTAACTGTTCATAAGAAATAATCTGTTCGTCTAAAAATATAAACCATTCTTTATCCTGTTGAAATCGAGGTCATAGTAAAAAAACGAAACAGTTGGGAAGTTTTCTGAAGATTTAAACAGTAACATTATCATTACATGTAATTGCTGTAATTACAGTGGCAAAGATTTTGCAGATCTCAACTTAAGTTCACTAAAATGAATCTACCATCTGTATGTGACTAGATGCTGTTATGTACTCCTCACATTATGTTACTTGTTTCATTATGAAATAATGATTAATCTATAATAATGGTAATTAAAGGTATTTTATACATAATGAAGTTATTAACAATTGCTTTATTCTGTTACTAATGCAAATTATTAATGAAATGTGGTTATATGATGACTGAGAAAAGGCCATTATGAGGACAGCAGGTTGTTTCTCTAAATTATTTTTGCAATTTTCGAGGTGTAACTCACAAATGTTGATACTAACTGAAGAATACTAAACAATCCGACACATTGCCGGTGCCGATTTTCACCAATTTTGTGAAATAGTAGTCCTTACTAGTACTAGTCCTTTCATTTTCCTTAGTGGAGTATGTACTTTCAATACATGGTTGCTTAATTTTTAAATTTCTTAATTCTGCCTTGCACAGTATATGTTTGCTAACATCAAAGTCTACCAATTACCTCACACATTCATGTTGCTACTTCCTAGTGTATTAAGCTTTCAGGATGAAGTAATGGTCCCTAAAGTGTCAAAAACATTAATTCTTTTCAGTGTAATTCCTATGTATTTTGATCAATATGCAGCTCATAACACAACAATTTAAATTTGTGTAGCCAATAGTATCTCTACTGGTATTTAGCAAGTTTTCAAGTCAAAATCATCCCTTTCAGGATCACTTGCATAAAATAATAATAAAATTATAGATTTATTCATAAAAAATATAAAATACATTTAATCATGAAATATACAAAGTATTGCACTTGATAAATATATCACAAAAGAATTTATAATTCAGGTCCTTCTGAGCCACCAAGAGGCTCATCAGGTGGTGCCATGAAAAAAAATCAGAATTTTATATGCTTTTGTAGCAGGTTTTGAGGTGAATGATAGAAACACAAAGTTTTCTAACAATTACTTTAATAATGAACGGGCAATATAAACACGTACACGTGAACTGTTCGTCCCCCCTGCACACGCACACACTACTACACTGTCTGCCGTGTAGTGCTTCCTCTCCACAAAATGGTGGAGCAAAATATGGCGGAATAAAAAGGGGGGTTCACCCGCTACATCCTCCCCCTTACATCCACATGGGCGTCCTCGCATGTGGTTGTATGAAGATTGAGTCTATCGGGGGCCCTGCACCTTCTCCCTTGCTCCATGGTAGCTTCTGATTCACTAGGCCGCTCCTGCCTCCTAGGCCACATTCTCCCTTGCAGGAGAGCTGCTCCCAGTGCATATGAGCTGGCATCAGTTCATAGTACATATGGTTGCTGGTGGTCAGCTTGCCTCAGAATGGGTGCAGTGGTAAGGAGCTCCTTTAACCTATGGAAGGCCTCCCCCTGCTCTGCACCCCACCTCCATGGGGCATTCTTCTTGGTCAGGTCAGTCAATGGGCAAGCCACCATGGAGTAATTTGGTACAAACCTCCTAAACCAAGAGGTGTCTGGAGAAAGGTAAGCAGCTGATTCACATTCTGCAGGGCTACCATCCCCACAATGGCTTCTACTTTGCCTTCGTCAGGATGTATTCCTTCAGCCGTGATTCGATAACCAAGGTATTTCACCTCTGGGCAGCAGAATGTACATTTGGAACGGTTTATGCTGAGTCCAGCTTCAGGTCCTCCAAGTGTTCCTCAAGGGAAGATGACATAATTATCAGGTCGTCTAAATAAGCCAACACCAAAACATCGCCGAGCCCACCGCAAAATCTATCAAGCGCTGGAATGTGGCTGGTGCATTACGCAGACCGAAGGGCATTCGCGTAAACCGATAATGACCGAGTGGACAGATGAATGTGGTTTTATCTCTATCCTCCTCCTTCACCGGTACCTACCAATACCCGGATCGTAGATCGATGGTCGACATTTATCTCATCTTCTTTGCTGCATGCAGTAAGTCATCAATCCGTGGCATTGGATACCTGTCCGGTATCGTTATGCTATTAAGGCACCGGTAGTCGACGCACACTCTGTGGGAGCCATCCTTTTTAGGTACCAAAACTACAGGCACGGCATAAGGAGAATCGCATTCCTCGATTACCCCGTCAGCAAGCATCTTTGAGAATCTGCTCCTTTGCTGGGGACATTCGGTAGGGAGGAACAGAAATTGGCATTTCCTCCGTCAGTCGGATTACATGTTCAGCAAAGGGAGTTGGCTCCTTATGTGGTTGAAATAAATCTCTGTACTCCTTGATGATAACTGCAAGTCGTTCCCTCTCCGGCTGGCAAAGGCTGTGTCCCTCATCGGCCCCCAGAGACGTCACTTCCACAGCCTGGATCGGATCCCCTTGCATAGATTTTCCCTCCTCAAGGAATTGGTGGCGAATTGCACCATCATCCTCAAAATGCTATTGCTGTCTTCTGAAATCAAGGACCATACCTGCCTAGTGAATTAAGTCCATTCCCAGAAGAGTCTTGTTTTCCGGATGAGAGAGGATGGCGATTAATTCAGTGCGGATGACTCGATCGGTCAGCTTAATGTCTGCAGTAAATGTTCATACGGCTGTCCGCTTCACCTCTCCAGCCTTATATCTACCTCCGCATCTACATGCGGACAGCCTTCGTCAATGAGTATGCGGAAAAGCTGTGCTCCCACAATGCTCCGGTTGTCGATGCACACCTTTCCAAGTAAGCTGCAAACTTTCACCATCAGCATCAGTCGTGATATGTTGTCATTCCCTCGAATCCAGATGTGTGAGGAGACAGGCCACGATGCATGCTGCGTCCCCTTCCTCGGGGCGCAGTTTGGGCAATTGCTTTTGATGTAGCCTGGAGTACCGCATCCAAAACATGCAGGTTGGGGACGTTGAGGGGAATCCGGTGGGGACGCATCGCTGTTGACTGTGCACTTCGCGAAATTACCAATTACCAAAGTTTTGAACCAATCTTCAAAAGTAGCTTTAGTCATCCAAGCTTTCTTGTTGGATCTCCATATGATGGGTAGTTGATTTTTATTTAGTCCTTTAAGAGGCCTTGGATTTTCGGACAAATATATTAAAAGTGGTTTTAGCTTAAAATCACCTGTGGCATTTGCACCAAGTAGCAAAGTTAATCGTTCTTTAGACACCTTATAACTAGGTGCAGATTTTTCGGTTTTTGAAATGTACGTGCAATCAGGCATTCGCTTCCAATAAAGCCCTGTTTCATCTACATTAAACACTTGTTCAGGTTTATAACCACCTCTTTCAATAATTCCCTTTAAAATTTTGGGATATTCCTTAGATGTGGCCTCATCAGCGCTAGCTACTTCACCTTTTATTTTCAAATTATGCAAATTAAATCTATTTTTAAATTTTTCAAACCATCCTCGGCTTGCTTGGAATGTGACATCTTCAACAGATTCATTGGTATCTCCATTCTTCAAATTTTCGAAAATACTTAAAGCTTTTTCCTGGATAGTCATTTGACTCATTGGCATTCTCCGTTTGTTATTGTCCTCAATCCATATAATCAATAGTTTTTCCATTTTTTCCATAATCCAGTTTCCTTGGCGTGTTAATCTCGAGACATTTAAAGGTGCAGCAGATTGCAAATATGTTTTAATGTCTTCTTTTTTATCGTGAATAGTTTGAATGGTAGATTTCGCAAGTCCCATTGCCTTGCAAATTTCAACAATTTTCTTTCAAGCTTCTATACGACGTAATACTTCTAGTTTAGTTCCTAGTGTGACTGATTTTCGGCATCTCTTTTTATCAGTCTCCGAGGTCGATAATCGTTTCGGTGGCATTTTGTCCAAAAAATAATGAAATTATAAAATAAGTTTAATAAAAAAATAGACATTAAAAATTTTTAATTTGTACATATATACATATGTACTTAAGTACCAAAAATGTCCCTAATTGTTTCCAATTTTTCCAGTTAATGAGTAACAATCAGTAATAAATATGTACATAAAACACTCACAGACAAGTAACAATCAGTAATAAATATGTACATAAAACACTCACAGACAAGTCTAAACCAGCCGCTTTATGAGCACACACTGAATAACTCTTGTAAAAAAGAGGAAATAGAAAAGAGTGAGCAATGAGATTGCGTTTGTGCAAGATTGGCAACATGTTGATATTTTGACATCGAAAAAGTTTTTTTTACTCTTATTGCGAAACATTTTAGGCCGTAAATCGAAAACGTGCCTTAATTGAAGAGGGCTGTTATAGCGAAATGCCGTATAAAGAGTGGCCCTATAGCGAGGTATGGGTGTACTTTAATAACAAACAGGCAATATAAACGTGCACAGCGACGTGAACTGTTCGTCCCCCCTGCACACACACACTCTAACTACTACACTGTCCACCTTGTGGCGCTCGCTCTCCACAATATGGTGGAGCAAAATATGGCGGAATAAAAAGGGGGGCTCACCCACTACACTTTGTAATATTCACTTATCATAATTTACCCTGAAAATTAACAGTGACAAGATTCAAAATTATACCATTACATAATCAATTAAAAATGGTTTAATAAAACATTTTTTCTTTTATTATTGTTTCCAAAGAGTGCCATAAAATTACAAAATTACTTTTTGGACAGTTCATCTGATTCTTATATTTTGTGTAAGAGATAGTATTTGGTAATTTTCTTTAGCTCTGATAAGGTTTCAAATCCATGTATATAGTCAGATAATCTATTAAATAATTTTGGTATCACATCATTGAATCTGTGAAAACAAGCTGAGTGACTGCACAAAAACCATGTTCCACCAAATATGAAGTTGGAAATGCAAGGAGGAGTTTTTAACCACCATCCATAATGCAGGATAACAATTGGGTACCTCCTGTAACCCAAACTCTTGATAATTTATCTTAAACTTTGGTTTCAATTCTACATCATTTTGTAGTCCAATTAATTCTTCCTCTATTACTCCAACTTCCTCAATATCTACAAATGGATTTATCACCCATTCTGGAATTTCTAACAAAAGAAGATCCTCAAATTGCTGCATTATATTTTTATGCAAGGTTGCTAAACGGTCACCAAAGACTCGAATCATCATCACCTATACCAGCTTGCTCTTCCAGCTCAAGGAGGGAAGGAAATTGATAAAGCTTGCAGTGATCTATGTTGTGCTTAAATAAAAGCAACTTGGAAATAAACAGTCACCATAGATTTTGCCTTTATAAGGCTTGTATCATTTCCCTGCAATTGTAAATTCATTGCATTCAACTTTGCAAATATTCCAGACAAAATGCAACATCACTCCTAATCTCTTTGAGATTGTCACGGAGAAAAGCATCTTTCTCCTCAAAAAAACTGCAAGACAATGTTAAAAAGATTATAGAAGCGCCTTTTAAAGGTAGACAACCCAGTCAGTTCTTTGGTGTAAACCAACATTTCGGCAACATCCTCTGTTGCCATCTTCAGGGATGTTAAGTGTCTGGACTGATTTTCTCCCCTAGGGAATACTATTATTGCAGCTCCTGGCCCCAATGAATTTTATATGCAATACTGTGTACAATGGAAGTTAAAGTTTATATGTTTATTATGGAATTTAAGTTTACCTAAGTATTTATATGTTGATACCTGATCCATATTATAGCATTCACAGCATAATTCATTCATGTATTCATCCTAGCAGTTATGGTCATGCAACTTTAGATTTATTTCCAGCTGGTGGTTCAAATATTTTACAAAGTGCAATCATTTTTATTTTTGTTATCGATGACTAATTCTTTATCAGGAGCCCATAGAGATACACAGTTCAGATCTACTTGCATTCAAGATAAGGCTACATCAAAATCCTTATGTAATGTTATCAATACAACATTGTCTGCATAGAGCAACATATTAATATCTCAAATTATAATTGTTTCACAAGTCTTATTACTACAAATCTTAGATTCTCATTCCTCCAAAAAAGACATTATTATCTGGTGGTCTATAAATGGCTGCAATCCTGCATACTTTTCCTTTTAAATGTTGTTTTCCCACAATAATTTCAGCTTGAAGCATATTCATATATTCACATGCAAATTTTACATTGTTCTTCACAAATACTAAAATTCCACCCCTCTTCTATTTTATCTTAGAGCAGAAAACATATCATAACCAAGATTGCTTTGTCTCGTTGCTTAAGTCGGGCATTTATCAACTCTCCTGTTTAAATTGTAATTGTACATATTGGGCAATTGGGCATTGTTCTTTGATTGTCTTCCTTGTACCTTTTCCTAATTTAAGAAGCATGATGAATAGTGATTGGTTGTTGGATCTCAAGTGATGTTGAGTAATAAAGTTCAAAGTCTGCTCATATGATGGCAGCACAGTGCTAGTAGACTAGATACCTCTACCAGCAGAAAGATTAAACACTACTGAATTGAAGGAATGAGAGGGAATGGTTTCTACTTCAAACCCTTGATATGATGACACACCCAAAGCTGGAAGGTTCTGCTAGTTTGCACACAGAATATGAAGAATTGTCTCTTTGAATTACCTTGTGGGCTCTTTTTGCAAATTTGTATATACGTTACATTATAAAGTTCTGCAAGCAAAGGGAGTAATGGTCAAACTGAGATATCAGCTGTAGGTAATCTGATATGTAGGGCAATAAGACATAAATAATCCAAAGGGAACATGATTAGAATTTAAATGGAAACTGCAACAATGTATCAACTAGCCTGAAGAAATTCAGAACTTTTATCTATGTTATGATGCTAAAATATAATGAATGAACAAAATCATTGTAATCAGATGAATTTAGTGCCTTGTAATTTGATAAAATTAAACTTTCTTCATATCAATTTTCAAATTATGTAAAATGTTCAATTGCTAAAGACAATTAAAATCAATGCACCTAAAATAGGAAACTGTAACAAAGGCGTGTTAGTCTCACAATCGCAATGACCATGTGAAACTCTGCCTTCTTTCCCAACCATCTCCAAATAAATTTATACACATATATTTCCAAAGAATCCAAAAAGCTTTGATGCTCCCATGTGCCTGTGTTTCTTCCTCAGGAACAGGTGCAAGCTGGATAGGAAAAAATAAATGTAGCTAGAAAACAGAAACCTCCATTTATATCTTCTCCATTATTACTATTTTTAGGTATCAATGATTTATTGCAGATTTTATTTATAATAATCAGAATTTGCTTAAAGGTTAATTTATGTTTTAAAAACCTAATTTATAAACCTCAACAGTATGAATGGTATGTGAGCAAGAGGAATTTCAATCTATTATTCGTTTCCTACAGCATGGATTAAGCATATAGACCCAACATAGGCTGAGTTGGATGCATTATATGTAAACATAAGTGATATGTTTTGCTATCTCTTCAGAGATTGTTTCATGAGATAAAAGGTTTAAGAGCATCAACTTTTCCTCAAATAACTATACTTTGATGTCATATGTTTTAACAGATAGATTATACATCTTTAGATCTCTTCTTTCTCTGCAATTCATCTTACATTTAGCAATGGTTACCCAGTGAAGATATTTCTAGAATGATATTATTTTTTTCTTGTTAATTTTGACCCAGTAAGTATAGTAATTGGTGGCAATATGTCTTTAATTTTTCCTGATTATGTAGAAATAAATTTGGCCAGTCAAAAGAACGTATTTCCTTCTAAGAAAGATGACTTGGGCATCAAACTGCATGTAGCAGCATTGGAGGAGGACAAAACGTTGGAGTAAAATACACAAATGTCAGTGGTTGTAGTAGAAGATGTTTAGGAAGTAGCTATGTTTTGAAAATTTGTGAGATAGTACCAAGTGCAACTCTGAAATCACTCTACAAGAAACTTCTGCACAAGCACAATTTGTCTCTTAAACACTTTGTAATGATACAATGGTGGTTATCAAGCCAAACAAATCTTAATAACTAAAATGATGGTGCACATTTAAATAAGAACTACATGGTTTAATAATGGGTGACATATGAATTTTTTGCAACATAGACCTTGAGTGCTGTAAAAATTTTCACCTTTGAGTGAGGAACATTTATAGTTCACCAATCACAATAATTAGTATACCTCAAGAGCAAGTACCCACAAGGTGTTGTGTGAGGTTTAATGATCAACATTAAGTCATTGAATCATTCAAAATAAATACATGTATGTATAATTCTACTCATTGACGTAGCCATCAAGTAAGAATATGGCTATATTCATAATTACTGATCCACTTATCTTTGATCTCCTTATACTCGCAAGGGATCAAAATCATCTTTTGCTGGGTTCCAGGGCATGTTGGAATAAGGGGCAATGAGGAAGCTGACACAGCTATTAAGAATGCTCTCTTTAAAACAGCTATAGACTCACCATATGTCACTACCAATGACCTGAAAACAATACTCAGGGGGAGTATACATGAGGAATGGCACCGTAAATGGCAGGAATTAAATGGTAACAAACTGCGGGAAATTAAAGACTATGTTTCCTTGTGGCAAACTTCTTGTCACAAACATGTCCTCACAAACTGCGAGCAATATCAAGCCCTGAGGAACCAGTTAAATATCACGGGTCAGCTTAGAGATATTTTATGAAATGACAGAAAGTGTAAATAGAGTTTTTAAACTTTTTTAAAGAATCTGGTTAATATAACCAGGTATGACAAATACCCTACCTGGGAAATATATTTTGTCAGAGATTTTTTGAAAAATTATGTGAAACATTTTAATTTAGCACATCAGTTTTTGACTGGATTTTTATCCGTCATGCAACTGTTTTAACATACATTTGGTTTTATCTATTTATTTTATCCTTTAATTCATCTATTTATTCATTTTATTTATCTACTGACTTATTTATACTTATTATCTGTTAGGTTATTGACAGATTATTTATGGAAGTATACAGTTTAGCTAACACAACCAGCTGAACTGTCTTTGAACGCAGGTGCAAACAACCTTTGCAATTGAAGTGCCTCAACCCTACTACTACTACTACTACTTCTTAATTACTTCCTATTTAAGTAAGAATACTGCTGGTATTGACAATATGTATCAGCTGTTCATTGGCAAAAATAAACTCCTGTACCAAATTAAGCTTACCATTTTTTGCTGTAATCTAAGTGACAACTCTCTCATTTTGCAGAGGTAATGTTCAAACCTTCCAATTTAAAAGTTTTAATATCTGGGAAGGAAAAATATGCTCTTGCAATACAAATATCAGACTGAAGTTAAATATATGATAATTTAAAACAAACATTCAGGAATTAAAAAAGCTTAATTTAGCTGACTCTAAGGAATCTATTCTGAATATTGAGAAATTAAATTAAATTTTAAATACAAGCAATGTCCACAAAAAACAAAAGAAATTCAAGGAGGGATATTCTGGATAATAAATGAAAACAAACACTTATTGTGTGAGATAATTAGGTAAAATAATACATTTTATTGATTTAAAATGAAAAATATACCCAAAAATGATGCCAAATTGATGAACAAAGATTATGATAGTGTAAGAGATCAATTTTTACTTTCTCTTGCAATTTGTACTTGCACAGAAAAAGATCAAATGCTAATTTTCATGATATCTGGCTCAAAGGACAAACTAATTACCCCAGGAGATTACGGAGAGACAATGAGGAGAAGCATGGAATCAATTTGGATTGATTTAAGCACTATCTCCAAGATAGCTGAACCTTCATATTGCAAGAATAATTTCATGTAGAACTATGCAGTATGTATTAGTGCTGCATCACTTTTAAAAATAAAATGTAATCTAAGTTCTCAGCATTAGAGCTGCTTAACTTGAGGTATTCTTCCATTAAGCCGCTCAAGCTCCATTGAGATAAGGTTTATCTTAAGTGTCAAATATTTATTGTCCTCTATAATTTTTTGATAAGGCTAACCCCAGCTTTCCCTGTTTTAACGGGAGTAATGACACTGAAAAAGCTATAATTAATTAAATTGTGACTGAAAATAGGTATAAAAAAGAAGTGATTGAGGGATTATAAATAATGTGAATGATTTGACCTTAATAAGAACCAGTTCAATAACATAAATAGATATCATTCTGCTAGCTCTCATGATAAAGCATCTGTCCAGCACATAAAGTCCTAGTTGCATGAGACTTCTCTTTTGATTCTTTATCAAAAGTGTAGTTTGAGTTTAATGAGTTCTCGGAAAAAACATTCTTATTTTACTTAAAAGAATGCTGAAGGAACCTTTTCTTATGAACTCTTCTCCTATTAACTCTTAAAATAGCATTTTGCTGCGATAAGATCAGTACATGTATATTATACAGTCTGTTTTAAATACAGTTCTCATCAAGTTCCATGCAAATTGCTAGTCCTGCAAAGCCATGAAGGAGGGGCTATCGCCCCCTTCACCTCCCCACTTAGGATCCGCAAATTGCTCTGCCTGTATTATTATCAGGGCAATTTGGAGCTTCTAGACTCATAATCGATTCTCTAAAGCACTTTAAGGATAATCAAAATGGCACTTTGAAAGAAATATAATTTTATTTGACATTTTTGACCGCTGATCAAACCCCATTACACACACTCTGCCTACCAAAAAAGTTGTATAAGATTCACCCAGAATTTCCAGCATCAGAGTTTAGCATTGTCTCTACCACGACGTGGGTAGCAGTTCATCAACTTAGTCCTCTTGGAGGCTCTCTTCATCTCGCAAAAGAATTTCACTCGGTTGCTATGAGTTTGACGTATGAGGAAACCGCGCGATGTGGTTCCGACGGCTGAAACACGGGCCTTCTCCTCTTCGAGTTGGGTGGTCCAATGATGTCGTCCTCCTCTTCCAAATAATCCTCGTACTTAGTGGTGTGGATGCGGTCCAGACCCAGTCTTTCCATCGCCTTGGCGGAGAAGGCGGAAGAACAATCGACGCGGAACAGCGGGAAGCCCAGTTCACGGCATTGGTCCAGCGTCCTCCGGACGAGCGCTGTGGCAAGTCCTCGACCCCTCCACGAGCCATCTACGGCGAGGATTCTCATCTCAAGCGCTCTGTCCACTCCAAACCTCTGGAACACGTTCGTCTTTTCGTCCAAGTACACCATGAGGTTCAATACCTTCCGGAATTTGTGGTCGGTACAGTGCTTGGCCTCTTCGAGGAGCTGCTCGCTGCCTTCTGGAGTGGACTCTCCGTTGAGGGTCACTGCCACGATCTCTCCACCGGACACCGCCATCAGGGACAAGCCGTGGGAAAGGGTCTCTGTGCAGTGAGCTTCTAGGGCTGGACAGCTGGGGCGGCCGTCCTCTGGGCATGGCGCCCTACCCTCCAGAAGACCTAAGGCCACATTCAGTGGCTCATCTGCGAAGAAGGTGCGCCGGAGAAAGGCTAGGACGCGACCGTGGTCCTCTTCCTGCACTGGTACGATTTCGTACTGTGCCATTGGTGTCCTGGAAAAAAGAAAGGAAATTAAATGTTAGCTGCTATAATCAGCGACATAATCAAAAGAGAGTGGAAAGACCACCCAAGGTGCTCAGCGACTATAAAAGACTAAGGTGGCCCCCGATTTTTAAGGGTAGGGCATCGATTGCCAACCGTTTCATAAAGAAATTTAGGTATAATTTGCAATTTTAAGTTTCTTACATTACATTCTGAATCACTTTCGTGTCACCAACTCGGGGAAAACGATCGATAACAAGAATTTCATATTAAGTAAATGCAACTGTTGTGGTAATTAATTTATATAATGTTTCTACCTTTTGAAAAAGATCATATTAACGATCCACGGGGTCACTTTTGTGAGTGTAGTGGTCCGCGAGATCAGACCGCTAATGTAAAGCAGCTATTCCCAAAGTGCGGATCTGGTGCTGGTTCTTGGGTAAAAATACCGGTTCTCGTAAATGACGCTTATATGACCCACACGAATAACAAGGGCATCCACATCCGAAACGTATATGGACGGACTCGCCAACTTAGTTTCGACGAGAGAATAGTCGGCAGGAGCGATGGGAAAGCATGTTCCTTTGCACTAATGAAAATCCATCAAAAGCAGTGTATCACACCTGAATATTCCGCGAACACTTTTGTTCCGCGAATATGGGTCAGATACTCAGAATATTTTAAAATCAAATTTAAGTGCTCAATTAACATTATTATTGCAGAATGTCAAAACGAGCTACAGATTTTTTCCATTAAATTAAATTGATTTTTCCTATTCCTTACAGTACACTCTAATTGTTATTATTATAACAGTCTTGGCGAATAATTTAGCTGAATACTCTACGTAATTGAGTCCATTGTTTTCTTCCGATAATTATGAAATCTATTTGTCGTAGAAAAGTACAGGTAAATAAATAAATGTGTGTTACCGACGGTGCCTAACTTTAGGAATTGTTGCCCCAGCCCGAACTCAAATTTGTATATATTGACATCCGTATATATTGAGTAAACCCTTTATAAAACGAGGCAGACGCATCAATAACGATAATTCTTTACTTCTACATTTTTTTGCATTAACTTCCTGTGGAATTTCTCTCCTAAATGGCTTAAATAGATTTTTTTACGGTGTGGATAATGGATACATTTGTCAATTTTGTATAAATGGAGAGATAAAATTTTAATCGCAATACTATTCGTCTCCAATCCGCTTATGTTTTCTTTTATTTTATGTTAAGGAAGTAGCGCACGCTTTACAAATATTTGGATTAATAAAAATGATTATCGATACTTACTCTTCAATATCTAATGAACTATGGCTGTAGATTTCTTTGAGAAGAAAACTTTCCATGAATTACAGAGTTATAGAACGTTTTCTAAATATAATGATTCACGAGCAAATTGTTTATTTTGAAAAGTTTACTATTCAAGGTTGGAAAACGTTTTCCTTGAATTTGAAATTACTGACTTCGTTTATATCCCAAACGAATCAATATCATAAAACAAAATAATTTACGTTCTCACATCTCTGGATCGACGTCACATTAAAAGAAATCTCACTGAGAGATGCAAGCTTAAGTTTGAAGTTGAAGTTCTTCAGTTTTTCGAATACATCCCTATAAGTATTTTGTTTAGAAATTTCAACGACTGATAAAGAGGTGCGCCATTCTAGCCGCAGAGAGACCACCGCCATCAAGTGAGCTCTCCGAGGCAGCTGCCTCACTTGCTTACGGTCTCCATCCAACCCTGAATTGTAATGAATGTGGATGATGAATGAGCAGTACATCATTAGACCCACCATGGTTTTCAAGTGCATTTTTAAAATATCGTTAATATGTTCTTTTACAGGAGAACCGTAATCTGGAGATGCCGTTTAATTCCACAAATCCATAAATTTCTGCAAATTTAATATGCTAGGAGGATTACCGTTGGTCAATTAATATCGGATTTCAGTCCCCACACCCTCCATAAGGTCCGCCCTCGCTTCGGGGAAATGTAGAGTATCGGAAGGAGTAGTGACGGCAATGACTGGCAGTGATGTCGCTGCAGTTTCGCAATAATCACCAAAAGAGTATGTGTGGTATTATCTGAATGGCTAATCGCTCGATTTCAGGGACGCCAAGGAGAACGGGAGCAGTTTGGTCCAAAAAAGAGCGCGATCA
This sequence comes from Pachydiplax longipennis, assembly GCA_036926295.1. NCBI lineage: Eukaryota > Metazoa > Arthropoda > Insecta > Odonata > Libellulidae > Pachydiplax > Pachydiplax longipennis. Next base: position 49,687,485 of record JAVFKF010000001.1, on the reverse strand, counting down.
TGTAATAAGAGCGGAGAAAGGCTTGCGGGGAGCACGTGTCACGGTCGAGGACGAATCATTGTTCAGTGAAGGGCGTCTTTCTTAAGCCGCACCCCAAATATTAACCCGTTACGTATCGTAATTGTGGTAGATCGAGCTCCCTTTGAAGACTGCAATTACGGGAGGCATAAACTTGCGGCAATCCGTGGCCTCGACATTTGTCACTGCTTTTCAAGGACGGGAGTTCAGTGGCGTACCTAGGGTATTACTGGCAGCTCCTCGGAGACCTTCGCGGGGGGTGACATTGAAGACAGTGCTTGCGATATCGTAGGGACGTCACTGAACATTTTACCATGATAAACGGGGAAATAGGGCATATGAAAATCGAGGAGATGGCAGCCCTAAGTTATATGTCGAAGCAAATAAAAATATTTGAGCGCTGACGTTATAGACCGACGCAGTGCTCAATAAATAGATATATAGAGAAAACAATCCGTAACTTGAAAGGAATGTATGTAATATGAACATATGTATCACATATAATAAATATGTAAGTATGAACATAATATAATAATCATTCTTGCTTTTCTAATGAGCAAAATAAGAAATGCGTAACATTAAAGATCAGGGGTTAAAATTCAGAATTTCAACATCCTTTTTCTCATAATTTAATTTCAGAATATCTCTGGAAAGAAATAAATCGCAGTTTCTTCGTTACAAAAATCTTCAATCAATCGATAGGAAATGATTTTGGGTTCCGAAGATGATGATATTGCAGCATATTAAATTCCCCCAGGCAAACTGAATATTATAAACAACAGCATAGCAACAATGTGGCATTTTGGATAAGACACTGCAAGGCCAATTTCATCATGCAGTAGGAGTATAATAGAGCAGTTACTAGAAAAACTTGTGAATACATTGTGAAACGTATGTATGACGTTGGAGACGAATCAATCCAAGAGCGATTTAGAAGGAATTTTTCACAAAAGGAATAAAGCGACGTTAAGTGCGGACAAACTGTATGATTAACTGATTCGTGAGTCATTAAGAAATAACGGATTATTATTGTCGCAGATGTAGAAGATTATGTCACCTTTGAATGATACCTTCTCTTCGGGATTTCCTTCAGAATAATGAAACCTATTGATGATATCATATTCACAAAAATATCTTGCAAGTAGCCTTTCGACGTATGGTTTAAACCATGTTATTATTCCCCTATTCTCATCTATTCCATACAGTGCACTATCTGTGCAGGTCTTTCACACCCCCTTCTTTGTGTGTGTTTTCCTACTTCGGATATATTTTTCTATATTTCACTTAGCTTTTTTAAATCCACAGCTATTTTTTATTTTCCCCATTAATTTAAATTTAACCTTTTATTATTATTCACATTTTATTTTTGTTCATAGACGATGAGTTAAATGGAATTGGATATTTCAAAGTTTCAATGTCACCCAAAGTAAAGAATGTGTATTTATTTACCCCGGAGGTGAATTCTTGAAGCAACTAGCCCCGGCATCTATTTTCTTGATTCTACTCGCCGTATCCGAAGCTTCTAGGTAACTAGAAGAACACACATTACATGCATCATTTTCCTAGAAAGCTCTGTCTCTGAACTTATTAAGCCTTTGCTTCAATTTTCTTTCTCGTAAGATCTACATTTTACATTTTGAATTACGTAGGCAATGCATACAGATTTGTCGTGAAAAATATAAATGAATCGTATAAATTTACTCTGTAACTTTTCTAATTCATGAATGTGACGCTTATTTGCAGGACTTACATACTGTAGTATGCATGATGCATTTACAGATCCAGGGAAGGGGGAAGAGGGCGACCGCCCCCTCTTCTTCATCACTTTGTAGTACTAGTAATTTGTCCAATAAGATCCGACGAAGAGCTTTAATTAAAATCAGATTTTAAAGTCGTCCAGAATCACTTTACACCTGCTACATGTATCAACAATATCGAAATTAATCGATAAAATGGCATTTTAAAAGTTAATTGGAGATTATTTCATAAAGAAATTGTCTTACCCTTCTACCCCCAGTACCGCCTCCCTCCCTTGGCAAGATTCTAGATCCACCCCTGGCACGATGGCATAAGACTGTTATCAATAACTGAGTAAAATTACATTACCTCGAGTCGCAATGCAAGTTTGGTTGCCAGCTGTTGGCGATATACCAATAAATTGATTCACATCCACTTCGCTGGTTAAAAACCAATAGTTATGTTTGATCTAACTTATTTTATTTTTCTTTCCTTACATGCTGACAATGTTTTCAAGGATTAATTGTAATATTTCCATGGAATCCGTATGTTGTCCGCGTTTGGTTTTAAATGATGTTTCTTTCCACAAACTGCTGTTGTTTTGTTGCTTTGATTTTTCCCATTTCTCCATTTTTAAATTAGACCACAAACATGGCTTATTTTGCAACACGTTTCCTATTACAGCTCAATGTTGCTTTGGTTTCTTACCATACTGTCATTTCCTAGTCGTGAAATTAGCTTAGTCTTGATGTTTTGTCTCTCACCGTTTCACTCATTTTTTTAATTCTTACATTGTTTCCATACGTATTATTCTTCGTTTTTGACGATCTATTATAAGGTTTTTATTGACTTGTATTATTTCCTTAGTCGGAAAGACGTAAAACTTTTCACATATAAGTATGTGCCTTAAAAATCGAAAATAAGTGGAACATAATGACTCGAACCTAGCTAGTTCGTTAACTTGGATAGTTAACCGCCAAAAGTATTCGCCTCATTATTATTAAACCGATTTAGCTATCGTGTGAAAATGACACTACTATTTGGTCTTTAGACGCCAACTTGCAAGAAAAGTACGGCGTCCGATTTTACTTTCCATATGAGTACATGAGCAAAGTGACAATGTTCAAGAGACTTTTTCTAACCTACTGACGATTCGTCGGACGAAATTAATTGCTCGACTATGTTTCGGATGTGGTAAATTACGGTTTGGAGTGATTCCAAGATAATTCACTCGGTTCTCTGTTTCTAAAATATATCCTGTCATACTGTACGTAAACTCATCTACAGCAGGTTTCCTGTCCGAGAAGTTTTCAGCGGAACGTTAAGCTCTAATTGCTAGTCCCGCCTAATTTCAACATATCATTTAAATCCCTGAGCAATATTGATTTATTCTATTTCCTTTCTATTACCCTTTCTGGGGAAATCTGTCTAATTTCCAGAGTCTATCCCAAATCACAAGAAAATAATGCATAACGAATAGTATAATTAATTATACTATTCTTTCGTTAAGGATGGTTAGTAAGTCTCTTTGTTCCTCTAAGATTCTAAATACTTACCGTTAAACATCAGTCCCTCCTAATTCTCCTACGCATTTGTTACGAACATTTCGTTTTATTCGTTAAATTAAAAGCGTCTCTTCAGCCTTTCATACACCACATTAGACCAGCTATTTAACAATCTCTCTTTTCCTAACATTCGTAATTGTCATACTTAAGTGAATGATCATTAAACATTAACATACATAGGTTACGATTCATAATTACCAACTTGAGTTGACTCTTTCCCATCAAATAAAAGGCGGGGTATTTGACAAGTGAAACGGAACAAAATTTTCCCGAAGGGTGTTTTCTTCAGTTCTTTGATTCAAGGGTTCTGGAATTCTATTTTGTTCATGGAAATTTTATCTTAACCAGAGATAAAGTGCCCCTTGCTCATACGCCCAAACGAATTGAAAACATTAATAATAGATTTTACAGAGTATTAATAAATTTGAGCCAAAAGGTGAAATAGTGTCATTTTTTTAGATGAAAGTTTCAATGCAACCTCTACCCAGAAATTTTTAGAAGTTAAACTCTCCTTATGATAATAAAATTCCCCCATTAAAATGTTCAATAATTTGATGCATATTAATTTTACTCTATCGTTGAACTCTTTCAGTTTAGCTGTGGCCAAAAATTCCAATTCGTAATTGTAAAACTTGTATTTCGCTATTCAATGCCATGAAAAAATTCACAATATTTGGAAAAAGCTTTAACAAGACAATACACATTTTTTGATTGCGTGGAAAAACCGGAAAAGGGACAGTCCTGGTAGAAACTGAATGTATGGTCAGCAATAATGACTAATGTTTATCATTTTGCTGATTTTATCCTTTCCACGTATAAACCAAAGTATAAAGCTGCATTCGGCTCACTCATTTTAATTATCCAGCAAAAAAAGAAACTATAAAAGTGATATTTTTGGTGTTCATGCAAATGAGCAGAGAAGGAAAAATTCTTTTACCCACTTAAAATGTTTATTGCCATTTATATGCGTTTTCAGTTGTTGTTGTGAATATTTTAATTTATGGAAATAGGAGTAAATAGGTAGTTTTTGATAATTCTAACTAATGAGATGGAAACAGGTGGACCCGATGCTATAAGCATTCAGAATGCGATAGTAGCGCTTGACCTCATACAAATCCTCGGTGACATCCGGATACGCTACGTATTTGGCGTTCCAAACTCTCTCATGACTAGGATATACTCTGTGACCGTGACTTTCAGCTGTGGCCTCCATGCAGTCGATTTCCAATAGTGCAACTCCAGCTCTTGCGTGGGACAGCCTTGACTCGTACCAAATCTCAGATAGAAATCGTAGGCACTTGTTTTGTCACGTGGTCGACCAAGGAGGATACAAACACCAATGAGTAGAACAGAAATGCCATTTGATTTCTCGGACTGAGATTTATGTTACAGACCGCAAGTATTGAAAGACCTTCACACTTCATTGGATAGAGAAGCGTTGGTAATTACGTGTTCGCTAGCCGTATAAATATTTAATTATTGTTTCTATGGAAAAACAGGATAAAACGAATGTACATGTGATTCATATTTATCTGTTCGCTTAACTTAACGATGGACTTCATTGCAGCAATTGACAATTAAGTAATTTATCGGGTGTAAATGCGTCAAATAGGTAAATGCAGCGATGCCCGCTTAAGACGTTTTGCAGGAGACCGAGAGAAAACCTCATGGGGAATATGACAACTTTTTAATTTTTGGTCGTTGCAAAACGAAAGGAAAATGTTTTTCATTTTCTTCCCACAAAATTGGACATCGCAAAAAAGTTAAAAGAAACCCCTTAAAGACAACGAGAGATGGGAAAGTAAAGCGGAGGATGGTGATATAGATATGTATGGAGGTATTCAATTCAATTTATGATCTATGAAATGTGGCAGAGGATGCGTGGCTGTAGTGGGTTGAATTGCATAAGGAAAAAATTCAATTTAAAAGCGGGTTGCAGAGCGTATTAAGCTCTATTTTCACAAGTTTCAATGTGAAAGGGACCGGATCCGAAGCGTTTTAAACAAGTTTTACTGTGTACAATGATCTACGAAAATTATCTTTCATCGATTTCCAATCGCGGCTAAATTCAATCAATTCTCTTTTTTATATATCTGAACTTTTGTTTGTTAATCACCAAGCTTGTCGGAACAAACAGTGATTTATTCATCGTGGTTACAAGTTCTAAAATATCAGAAACTTTCCTATTACTCAAAAAGGACCCTCACATTTTCACATAAATTCTGTATATTTTGAATTATCCATGTATTTTTATGGGATAAAGCATAAGCAGGGTTTCTTCCATCGCAAGAGACTGTTTATTTAAAACTTCAAACTATAATTTAATAAAAAAACGATTTTCTTATCACTATTCGCGATACTAAATCGCAAACTGTATTCCACGGCCAAAAATCTTTATTTCCTTTCTTTTAGGTCTTCTCTCAGTTTTGTATGACGATTATTCCCAATTTAATTTTGCAACATTATACGAATATTGAATGTATTTTGGCATTTATTTTTGCATGTACGCGAGTCTGAACGATATGAAGCTAAACCCGGCACAATCGTACCTATTAAAGCTGTAGGGTATTATTTCCCGTACTGCAAAGACCAATTAGGGGACATTATAGATTTTATTGATTAAAGTTTTGTCATCTTCTAAATAAAGTAATATTATGGAAGTACTTCCCAAGTAACGAAATATTTCATATAATAATAAGTTTATATATTCCAAGTGCATGTGGTACATCACCAAAACATGGGAGCTACTCGTCTACAGTAAAATCCGGTTAAGGCGCATTACAGGGTCCAATTGAATACCGCGTTTTAAGCGGGATTGCGTTATAATATATATTAAAAATTTATTTTTGTGTATTTAGTATTTATTACGTTGAAAAACAAGAGGGAAGGAATTTTTGATAGAATGGGCCAAGAGAAATCGCGTATTAAGCGATCATTTTATTCTGGAGCCTTTTCCTGTGTTTATCCTTTCTCGCACACGCTATTGCCGCATAGAACTATAACTTGGCATGTTCAATAGGTTTTCGTAATGCTCGAAAGCGATTCCTGTAGAGGTAACTTTGATGAAATGCTTTCAGATGAAGATAACGCGTTACACGATTTATGCTGGTTTATCACCTGTTACGAGCCTCGACTGCAAACAGAATATACTTCAATGAATTCCATTTAAAGTTTCTGCTGGCGAACCCATTGAATCTCTATGAGACCTTGCTTAAAATGTATGTTAAGAGTTCTTGAATTGGATAGGATGAGTGGTGGCATAAAACTCGGGAACTGGTTTTCCAAGGATAATCGATAAAAGATAGAAATACAAGAATATTATTTCGGTGGAATAATTTAAACACGAAAATACATTAATTAAATATTTCACCTTTCCTCGATAGGATCGATGGAAAGGTGAATTCTACTTCTAGGTGCTTCTACATCTTTTAATTTTGGCCTCACCAACAAAATATGCAAAAGTATGCGAAACTTCCCGGTCAAGCCTTTGTGTGCGAACTCGAGAAATTTCAGCGGAAGACGATACGTTTTTGTTTGAATATACAAAGAGCGGGAGGTAAGAAAAATGCTCCCTTGTTTAGGTTGGGAATCCTTGGTAGAAAGGAGATTAGAAACTAGATCGCGATTGATATTACCTAAATGAATTCAGAGAAAGTGAGTTTGCAGAAGACATAATCGGTATTACGCTACCTTCCTAGTACATCGGCCGATCCTACAATGAGCGTAAAATAAGAGAAATAGAGGCAAGGACAAATCGTTTTATCAACTCATTCTCTCTATGAAAGATCGTAAAAAAGAAATAGATCCGTCGCTCTGGGTTTATATCCCCTGTTGCACATAAATAGGCGGACACTAATGCAGATGTAGATAAACGAGTTAAATGTTTCAGATTATTGCGAATTGATTGGTATTGAAATGAATTCACTGGAATCGGCATGCAATAAAATGATTTTATATGGAATAAATACAAATCTATTGATACAATATGTTAGTTTACAACAACAGTAGCGTTACAAAACGATAAACGTCGCGGATATTGCTTTATTTTCGTGCTACAACTTTCATCGAAAACAAAGCAGTGGAACAATGTTTTATCAAGGCAACCAATCATCCGCTGCGGGTATTACTAATGAGGCATTGAAACCTCTTTATTTATAGATTAGAGATAGAAAATATGACATTCCAACTTAATCGGCCTCTTTGTTGGATTATAACACACTTGTATTAACACATTAAAATCGCCGAGTGCTTAGAGTGTCTGTTCCCATTTTCAAAGTTTCCAATATTTTCGAAGTAGTTCGAATCCTGTTCAAAGAGATTTTTCCAGAAAACTAAGCTATATTGATCATCGAAAACACATGAGACCTATATTTTCCAGAATTTTTTTTTCTCCAAAAAGGGTTTGAACTGCTGGGGATATTTTGCAAAATGTACACTCTAACCGTTCGGCCATATCGCGAACCACGAAAGGCAAAGTTATTATTTTTTTAATTCTCTACTACGCTTAACAGGTGACCTCTCAAAATCGCGATTCCATCTAAGAGCTGCTGTTTATAGGCTGAATTTAATTGAAATTCTAAAATCATAATACTATATTTGGATAACATTGAATGATAATAGTATTTTCGGCAGTAAATGCTACTCTATGGAAAATTACTCATAGAATATGACATGGAAATACTTCAATAATGGAACCTTCTTTTATTTTATTCGCTATTTTACCCACAAATTATTTTTTTTCGAAAGATTCCTTCAATAGCCTTCTAGAAAAAAATAATTATACTACGCTACAAAAATGAATTTTCATTGAGAGTATCTTGTAATAACGATTTCTCAGAATTTTGTAGAAATTCACCACCTCCTAAACCTCTCCCTTCTCTGATATTTAAATTTAGAATCAGCCATCTCGCACTAATCCTACCTCGTTCATTTGTATGTAATCTACAGAAACGACTGTAGTAACATGAGGGTAAGAGAGATATAATTCCTTAGGAAATACGAGAATTAGTGTCATTTCCGTAAATCTTTTTGACCTTGCACTCGTTTCTCCTATAGAATTCACAATATTTTTATATAATTTTGTGTACCGCTCTGGTCCAAAATTTTATGCTCCTCCAGAAATTCAATTTATCCTTCCTTCCTTCCAGATTTTTAAAATCTTTTCTGGATTTACTACTTTTCGAATTTATTTTCGGATTAATTAATCCCTTCCATCCTAATCTTCTTTCCTCAGAACGGCTCATCGCGCATGAATTGTCTCAAATTTCAGAAAATAGTATAATACACAAATAATGGAAACTTTCTTAACTTTTCCTTTGAGAGTTTTATTTTTCACCGAACTTGTAGCAGTGCCACAATAAATCTAAATATATTTTCGATGGCTTATGTAGCAAGGAATACTTACATACCTCCTCATTTCCGTAATACTGTTATTTCAAGATCGAATGGTTTAATCGTCAAGAAGGGAGAAAGCTCAAAAAAGTGAGACGTTCAATCATGAACATTGAACAATGTTAAGGTATTTATTAGTACCATCATCATTGGGCGTTCCCCCAACCAAGGATCTTGGCGTTGATCTATTCATAATCTATTGATCATTGCTTCGACCTTCAATTTTATGTATCCTTTTCTCCCTTTCAAATTTTCATACGTCTATCTCTCCATTTCAAAATTTCGCTCTTATTTCTGCCTCAAATTCGTGTCTATCGCCCCTTTTATTGCTGCCTTCAGTATTAAAGCATTCAAAAAAGTTTCCAATCCAATTCCTCTGCCGCCTTTTAATTTTTCCTGTCAGCACCGTGTCTTATAGTTACATGGCTCATCCTGCTGATTTTCGGAACTGTGCATTTTCCTCTGCATTCTTTTTTTGTGAATCATTTTGAAAATCCAGTAAAAAACTACATTCATAAAAATATTATGTTAAAAATAAATGAAATTTTATATCAGGCCAAAGAAAGGAAAATCTGAACATTTAAAGAGAAGTCATTTAAATGTCTGCCTTCCAATTCCTATTCTTCTCAGCAGATTGTGATCTTTCATTTAATTTTTCTTTCCGGATGTCGGAAATTGAGGACGAGATATAAATATTTTAATTTCTACTCATTTCCTTTCAAATCCGCAAACTCTCAGTATATCAGCGATTGTTTAAACCTATATCTTCGACGAGTCACAAAAGGGTAGCAGTATATAGTAATTTCGAGAATTTATGCAGAAAAATAACTGGTTCTGGTAAGAGCATAGTGAAGGAATATTTTCAATTGTGCGACGTTTGGGAATGAGTGGGTGAGGTTTCTGTTCGAATCCGATTCTCAGAAATCCCACAGCGATCCAATCTTAATCCTCACTCGCTCATAGTTCCAAAACATTCCACTGTTTACTTTCTAACCTCCAAATCATGTAGCACCAACAGAAATTTTAAGTGCAGTTTGGCCGCTAGAACAGCGACAGAACATGCCCACAGACTTTTGCAAGTGACCGAACATACCTCTCCCGAATTTGCTTCATAATTATTTTGAAGTACATTTTACGGAAAATAATGACGGAGGTAAAAATTAAATATACTCACATTACTAATTGAAGTTACCAGCATCCAAAATATTAATACACTCACTCGATGTTTATTATTATAATGGATGTTCTGATGACCCTTCTCTTTCTCGAATGATTCTTCGTTCAAGTATGCTAACCATCCATCCAACCAATACTAACCATCTCCTTAAATAATTAATTCGGAAAGGTGCAAAATGCCGAGAAAACGTGGAAATGTAAGCGAGTATTCCAGTATAGATCAAATATGTGGGTCACGTTTTCATTAGCTAGTGCGGTGGAAATTCACTTCAGGATTTTCGCATGTAAGAGGCGCTAATATTTAAAGATGATCGAGAACATTCTTGCTTAATCCTACGTCGAATGCTATTCTCTCGTCTCGACACGATCTCCAGCAGAACGCGTCATTCTGAAAAAATAGTTTTTCGTAAGATTACCGCGGTTTATTCGACTCGTCTGCAGCTGCATTCATACCTGCAGTCTTTTCACCGAAGAGAGGGGGAAAAACAAAACAAGCAGTGTCTTACGTTGATTTCTGTCGCAGATCGTTCGCTGAGAGATATTAAAAGGATTTACGTTTACTTCTAACTCTACAGTCATCATTCCGAACGAAGGTTCTCATCCATTATATACTAAAAGCCTAAGAGTTGCGGTAGTTAATATTTTCAGCTTCTGACATCCTATGAGTTATCACTATTTTTCTCGCTTCCTCTGGCAAAAATATTAATATTTTTGGATTAATTGATACAATATGCAATTTTTGCAAACTATTGAGAATCAAAACTGTGGTGTCCCCGAATTTTAAAATCATAAAGAAAGTTTTAACTATTTAAACATACTTCTCATAATTACATGAGAATTACTAATATTCTTTCTTTTTGTCACCTCAACTACATAGTAAGCAAAAAGTTTAATAATTTGAGGAATTTAATTTGATTATAACGGATTTCACAATTTGAACAAGCTTCTAACATCCTAGAGGTGTATGCACCCTGGTACCCGGACGTTTCACTCAAGAGATATTTCACCCAAAGGATATATTACCCAATGAATATTTCAAAATATAGTCATTTAAAAGAAAGTAACTATAAGCAAGATAATCCAGTATAAAAAACGATAATTAATAAATTATTATTTGGCCGAAATATTTAGGTAGGTAGCATAAAAGAACTATTATTATAATTTTCCTAAAAGCAATTAATTTAATTAGTTTGCGTAATTTTCTGTGACTGTTAAATAAGTAGTCGACTCAGACTGAAAGATATTTATATAGAAAATATAATGAAAATGTAGGGTTAAATACTACCGCACTTTGTCTTTGCTGGTTTATTCCATATTTCGTTCGTTGTTAAGTTGATAAGACTTTATCCATACATGATCTTTGCTTTCTCCATTAATCACCATGAATCATTAAATATTGATTACCAGAAATAAAGTTGGGTGAAAGAGACGTCAGCGTGTACTCAACCTCGCCTAAGAAGGGCCCATCTATTTGACATCTTTCGAGAGATATTTCAAATGCCTCATTTGAAGGAGGTGTTGCATTCCTGACGTGGAGAGGAGTGCCACTCTCGGATTCTCTCCTTTGTCGAAAAGGAATTCCAAAATCCCTTCATTTGTTTTTCCATGTCCTTTAGCGAAACACATTTCCATTCACGCCCAACTTTATGTGGGAGTTACGATTGTCTCGATTCCGTGACTGTTCGGCCAAGGTCTCCTCAGCAGGTGAAAGTGAAGTTACTATTTCGAGTGCCTTCATAAATAACAACTCACTTGTCTCAAAGACGAGTTCTGCCTTTTCAAATTCTCATAACCAACACAAAGTGTTTCAGAGCTATTATAGGGACGTAAAGAAGAGGACAGTGTACGGAAGTTAATCCATCAAATGTTAAAAAATCCATCATTTCAAACATCGATTGTCCTGCATACAATCTGCTTTGTTGGAAGATGTTTCGGTAGGAAATTTGTGTATAGTCTGATGGAGACCATCGCAGGATTTGAAGTAGTGAATACCCCCAGAATACCGGCAAATTACGTCTTGTGTACGTTAATTCAGAGCATTTCTTACACAGCTATACACAAACAATAGTTAATATATTACGGTGTAAAGTATTTTCGGACAATACAGTGTTCTTCATGTCGAGCTGATTCCTAACTAAACAAGAGAAAAACACAAGGATTTTGTTCCAGTTTGATCTGAACGGATGCTTTTAGTTTTCTAATTTAACAAAGGAGTGATTTTTAGTATTCTGCGTTCCAGTTACTATTTATAATGCAGATTATAATCCATCAATACTGACTATAAATAGTCAGTATTTTTGTATTATTCTTATGAATGATAAGCCTTATTTCGGGCATTCTCTATGCAGCTTTCCTCGATCTGACGGTTAAAATTACAATTCATATTAGAAGGTTCATATCATATTCATATACATTAGAAGATTTCAATATTTTCTTCTCTGCTATTAAACTCGAGAATTGGAGGTCAATACACAAAATTTAGTTACATTTTTTTCTTTTCCAAAATTAGATTCAATAAAATTTTATCAATCTATTTTCGGGCTTTCTGTCAATATTTATAGCTCGAGTTTCTATCGTAATGATTATTTAAAATTGGAGAGGGATTGTTTTTCTTTTGATTGTTCAGGATAACCGGATAGTTGAGTAATTTTTATAAGATAAATTATGTTCCGTCATTTCTGACGGAGGAATTCATTAGAATTGTCGTACTATTAAGAATTTTGTTGGCAAATGTTTGAAATAAAAGTGAAATCGAGAGTTATCGGCTACATGCATAAAAGAATTCGCTAGCTATTTTTCGTGCTTTGTATCCAGGATAGAACTTCCAGCGTGAAAGGTTCGTAAACAACAGTGAATTTATTTTCTGCATAAATCCAAAACGCTCACTATTCTCTCGTATGAAATACACTTCCATTATGAATAATGTCGTATTGATGGTGAGCAGAGATTAGTTGAACGAAATGAAAAGAGAATGGGCCTGTAATGTAAAAAGGAGGAAATATTCCTTGAAAGAAATGATCTAGAGAGAGTTGGAGGATGAAAATGATAGCTATAAAAGTGAAGGAGTGGATGGAAGAACGAGACCTGCAGAACGAGGTCGTTTACGATGAATATGATGCAGTAAAATCACTTTCAAACCCCAGCGTTTATCATAAATTTTAGGCTTGTGAATAGGCTGCACATTTGCAAGGTAAAATATTCATCCATATGTACACACGTACCGTACAAACCTCCAATGACATGTAGCAGGGTATATGAACACATTTTCTGCTACTATCGCTCATCATTCGTGTTTTTAAAACTATTTATATTTGCCTTCGCGTCTACTATGCGCTCGTTGTCGACCGAAGTGGCAATGACATAATACCGATTTAGTCTTCCGCAAACGTACTTTCTCTGAATTTATCAAACAATCGCAGCTTACCTTCAATTTTCCTGTCTCTCCCAGACGGCATCGTCGGTGATTTCAGTAAAAATTTTCTCGGTACATATTTTCAAGAACATATCACCTTGCTAAACCTTCTGGAGCTCTCAAATGAAGATTTTATCCATTTGGTGAATACGCTTGCCGCATAATTTATTCGAGGCTTGACTAAAGTGAAGAGACATCACTCTCTCGCATTTTTATCGCTCCTCATATCAATACGCTACCAGATGCGTAGTTTCTTAATTACTTTATGCCAGACTTTTCGGATATTCGTTCTTCAACTTCCGTTATTCATGAGTGTGACCTCGACTATTCAGCTGTATCGACAACTTATATGCATACGCGTGTGTGTAGGGCCGTGCCGATGGTTCAGGCGCTTCTCGCAGGGGACGCAAGTTGAATGTTTTCATTTTCTTGATAAATTTAGAAAAAAATGTGAATTTCATTAGAGACGTTTATCACTCCTTTTCCTTCACTAATGACTTAAATTGACATAAAATCATTTCCTTGGAAATAAAATGGAAGGCAAAACATCACCATTCCACAGAACACTGCAACCCGTTATAGCCAATCTTCCATCGATAGATTGAAAATTGATTACATCATCCTTCCTTAACTGTCGATCTGGTAAAACTGCCTTGGAAAAAGAGTATTGAGTGAAAAGTGACCAAAATTAAGGAAGATTTTTCATACAAAGAGAGCGTCATCCTTTGTTAAGGAATACGCTCTCTTTGTGTGATAAATCTTCCTTAGTTTTTCTCTTTTTCTTTCTGTGACTTTAAGAAACCGGTCCATTCCTTGAGAATTTAGAACGCTTTTTTCAAAATTAGGAGGGTTCCACCGAAAATCGAGAGGTCTGCTCACCCTTTTTAACTCAGCGGTTGGCTTTAAGAAAAAAGAAAAGTTTTTAAGAAAAGTTCTACTGAAGTAGAATAATTTAGTTAAAGAAATTCAATTTAGGTCAACTTTGAAGTCTTACGTTTCTCAAAAGAAGCAGATTTACATGAAGTTTGTCGTGCCAATATTGCAAAATGTTGTATTTAACATAAATATTTTGATAAACGAACGATTGTGGCCATGTAGCCGTCACTTGGTACTAATAATGGCAGCAAAGTCGAAACCGGTCTTTCGTTAAAATATTGTGGACGATGTACAGCTTTTATTCAATCAATTGGATTCGAAATTGCGAGAATTAGGACAAAAGACGAAAAGGTTTGTAATTTTTGGGTTATGAACAACCAGACCTCTTGACAACTTAGAAGATGGTTGATCTCGACTCTCATATAAAAAATATGGAGTAACAGGCCTGTATGAAATATATTGGGAGAGAGAACTAACATTTTATGGCAGGGAAAGATTTAGTAAATTTGGAAATCCAGCTTTATCTAATTACAAATAATGTAACCTTCCGTAATATAGATGGTTCAAAAGTGTGCATCGTGAAGACAATTTCAAATAATAAATGTTTTTGTTCATCTGAAACTTGGGAAATTTTTCCAACCAAATTATGTATAAGTTAACGACGCAATATTCTTCACGCAACCAAGTAAACAAATACTATGAAAGATATTCATCGCTAAGTACGTAAAATTAAATGTCTTAACCGGGTTAAACTTCAAAGTTCCTCCACGAAGTCGGTTCAACTCATATGGATCACATGTTTCACTTGATCGATAGATGTACGAAGCAAATGTGGATAAGAAACAGGTGGCTCGAAGCGCAAGAGTACGGAACATTACGCGGGTGATTAATTAACGACGAGGAAAAATATAGCCTTGACGTCGTCACTACGAGAAGAGGAATCTCATATTTAACCTTAAGAATTAATAGATTTTCATCCGCTAAATCGATTGTTTTCGCGCATTGTCTTCGATTTTTATTCAAAATTTATCTTTCCTTCTTTTGACACACTAAAAGACTTAGGTATTATTTCTCACTCAGGATTCTCCTATGCTGGGCACGTTTAAGAATTAGTTGTTAAAGTGTAGCTTTGTAGCGGAAAGAGCATTTTTTTCCATTTCCAATTCGATGATAGACCCTCAATTAAGTATACGTTTAACCGGAAAATTTTATTATTATATCTTTTAAATGGTTTTAAGAATAATTCTAGGAAACACGATTTTACTTCTTTAATTTTTTACAGTCTTAAAGTTAAACCGTTGCGCGTGTAACTTCGTCAAACCTAATTTTCTTTAATATCCCGAGCAGTTCCGGACATTGGACTGTATCGAAAGCCTTTTCAAAAGGGACAGAACATCCTTCTTAAATTCTAAGCTTCATTCTACAAATAGCCTAATTACTATTTTTCAGGGATTCTAAATTCGATTTTGTTTCCATTTTTGCCCGAAAGAGTTTAAAAATTTAAGCTCATTTTTCATCATTCTCACCAACTTACGCTCCGAGTGTACATACATCAGCAGCAGGATATCTTCGTGAGTTTATCTCTATTCCTAAATCTCTTCCTTACTACTAGTCAATTTGGTACCTTTCTGTATCCTCAAAGCTTTTCCGATGCGTACCTCCGTTTGTTATGGTGCTGAAAAGGGTGTAATTTATGCTTAGATCTCTTACTAATAATTAGACTCCATCAATATCTTCTGTCGTTTAATTCCCTTGTCTGAACTCTCCCACTTCGTCCCCATCTTTGTTTTGCCCACATACCGCATATCAGTTCCCCATTACAAATAGATATTCCCGCCTTTACCTTCATGAATATTACTTTTTGTAGATTAAAACATGAAATTAACTTCTTAAAACTTACGTAACTGAAGGAGCGCTGTGCCTCCTTGTCCATTTGTTCGAGCACGTCACATTGCATCCTCTCGCAGACCTTTTCAATTCGTTCGAATGATACAATCATATGCTTCCTAAACGAGCCTCCTGGCGAAAGATATGACCTCCATCGTTTCATCAGATGTTAATTGGTAAATATTCGCAGGAGGACGCCCTCGAGGTCGTTAGATACGTTTTAGGATCCTCTTCACTTTAGGTTAAGGTAAAGGATGCCCAAATTAAGCGAGTGTCTTTATTGGGACTCCTCAATCGATCCGTAGTTCTCATGAAAGGCAGTTTAGAAAAGCGAAGTGGAAGGGGTGACCGGATGTTGCGAAACAGTCATCTAAAGGTGCCATCATGAGGTTCGACTTCGGTCTTCCTTTTAAGCACAAGTATTCGTATCTATTCTCCTCGGAATCTAGACCTAAATTTAATATCCGAAAAAAATATACCAAGAGTCGATCACTTTAAGCCATATTTCTGTTACTCCACGAGTACATCGTTTCCAGACGCAAAAAATATACCGTATTTTCCGGCCTATGAAACGCGTTTTTTCGCGGCAAATAACTTCTTAATGATCAATATTATTATCTTAAATGATATATGCAAATGTCATAATTTGCCAATAGGCAATGGAAAATGCGTCTAACATGCCCCTGCGTCTCATAAGCCGGAAAATACGGTAATTGATTCAACTTATTCATACTTACTAACTATTTTTGGGAAGAGACTTCAACACTATCCGTAATGAAGGATGACCAGTCTTTCCGATTCAAGCTGGACTCTCACGCTTTTCAATTAACCGGACTACTATTCAAAATCGTCAAGAAATGTCCCATTTTCATTTAGTAACGATGTGATAAGTTGATATACTGTAGCAATATCTTTCGATGATTAAATTACCCTAAATGAGAAGATTAATACAGATGTAATGTCTGTTTATGTGACTAGTATGTTGTAAATATGTCTATATAATGCTTACGAGTATATATTTTTCTACGTATAAAATAGGATCATAATTCGAATAACTAACTCTGCAAGTTATTTATTCTTTTATTTACACGAGACTATCATATAACCCCGCTTTAACTACTCGGAAATCTATTTACATTCTCCATACTGAGTTACCGTTCATTTACATTTACACGTCTATTCCCGTTGGAAGCTACGAGACGACCGATTTCGAGAGTTGGCATCTATATGAAAAATTCCTCGCAATGTTAGTAGTAGTGTGGTAAAACCTTTTTTCAAATCTGGTATTAGTGTTGCCTTAGATTTAAGAGAAGATGAAATTTTATTCAAAGAGACATTTCGATTGAATACAACTTTTAGGTGGTTTTAGAAACAGCGACGATTCTCTTGATTTCGACGATGAATAATTTACGGTTCGGTTGCTGTTTTTCGTGAGTAACAATCATTATTTCCCCATTAATTGTAATTCAAATTAAGTTCTTTATCTCTTTTCCAAAATTTTTGACTAAAACATCCTAGTGTATCTTAAAGTGAAAATCTCAAATTATTAATTTTATTAAATTAAATCTCAATCTTATTAACTTTCCTTATCACACGAAAATTTCGCTGAAAGAAGGAAAAGGTCAACAGGTATATCGACAAAACCGCGGTAGTATTCTCTACGGACACGCAGAAATTGAACTTTGCGATATGTGTTTCACTCCGAATAAATTTCATTTAAAATAAATTACGGCTAGTTAAGATTTACTACCCATTCAATATATTCCGATTACAAGCGTTTACTTTACTTCTCTGATTCAACAAAGTACTTTATCGAATTTGACGAATTCACGTCATCTTCAGGTGTGAACCATGTAGGCAGCGAGTACGCATATTAAGGCGGGAAAAGAAAGCGGATGTTATAAAAAAATCGTATGAAAATTGGCGCCTCGGCAGACAGCCGTTCACGCGCTTCGTTTATACAGATATTTAAATGAAATACCGTGAAATCCGTCTGAACTATCCCGTTTAAGACGCTATCTCACTTTAATCACAGTTTTCTTTTGGTCCCTCTCACATTAAACACATGATAAAATTACCTCTTAAGACGCTCTGCTTATAAGGCGGATTTTCTCCTCTCCAGATGCACACCGTCTTTTAGTTGATGGGTCGAAAATTAATTACGTTATTTTTCCCTAATTGTTCACCTGATAAAAATTTAATCATATCTTCATTGCAGAATAAAAATAAACAATATCAATTGACGTAAAACTGTCCCTTTGTACGAAAAGCATAAAATTTTTTAAAAATATGACGAGAAGGCAACCCGTATTACAAAATGATAGTTCGCAAACTCTCAATACATCTACAGCTGTGGCAATTAAAGAGAAATAAAGAAAGTTTCTTTGTGTATTTAAGATGCAAATCACTTAATTCATAATTAAATAGCCAAAAATCTTCCCTTACATTTCAACTGTAAAATAAATAACAATAAGTATTCTCCAGGTTATAGCGCTATCCCTCTTATGACTCGGCTGGATTTCACTCGGTTCCTTGAAAAGCGTGTTAATCGGAATCTTCTCTAGTTTCAAAATCTCAATTTTTTTTAGTGATTCGGTATATTTAGTGATAATGTTTGCTGGGAGCGGAGGTAATCTAAAATTCTATATTAAAAAGTAAATTCATCACAATTGCAATAATTATCACCTATGTAACACAGAAAGTAAACAAAATCGTTCGTTCAGCAATTAACGAATTCACCCTAAGATTCGATGTTCAATATCGAATTCGTTCGACTGATATTTTGTCGTTACATCACGGATTAAATTAATCATTTCGATCATAATCTTTCCTGATACGCACTTATTTCATGACTGCTTCACTACTTCTCTTATAAATTATCGTATTGTAAAATGGTTTTTGACTGCAAAGCTAATCCTCAATTCTCTCTTGTCAGAATATCCACGGAATCTTCGACGTACGATCAGCATCATCCGCACCTAAACTTAAGGCGTCCCGGGGGCCGTCCGGTTCGCCCGCGTCTCGGGCCCGACAGAGGGAGTATGAGATGTCGCGATGAGAAAAAAGTCATTCCTATATGTTTATGGCAGCAATGACGATGCACTAGCCTTTCTGCATTCAAGAGCGACGGATGATTTCTTTTCCAAGTGTTTCCCCATTTATAAAGATCACTTACTTACGTGCAATTCACTCGAATGTTTCGCGTAAAGTAGTTCCCATGTCAGTTTATGAATTACGATTGTCGCCCGTTGCCCAGGTAACAGATCCATCTGCCGGAAATCCCTGAGAATGCGAAGCGTCTTCATCGCTCCAAATGCGATTAGCGAGAGCTCACGAATCGATAAAGTGCATTTGGGAGCGACGCCGCGCGACTCCTCCACGTGTCGCGGAACAGTGCTCACCTCATGTCGAGCGATCCCGCGGCGGGCTGCCCCCAGTCTCGGCCAAACGTACCGATTGTTCTCCGAAGGCCTTCGATATATAGGTGAAGAGGGGAGGGTGTGGCGGGCCTATCCTCCTGGAGCAACTCCAATTAAAGAGTTGAAGACGAAAAGAAAGGAAGTTTCGCCGGCGGAGAAGCAGCGATACGCTCTGCAGGTGCATTGGATACTGCGCCCGGTGCAAATCCCCCTGAGGAATCGATTCCCAAGAAATTGTATGTCTGCGTATTTGTGAATGTTCGACGTGGGTGCGGATCCGTTCTCCGCGGAACGTTTGGGAGACTCCCGAAGTCCTGGAGTTCTGATATTATATGCATCATCATTTACTGAGTTTTGCTCAAGTAATACCGGTGTTAAATTTAGTCGTTGTAGTCGATTAGTAATGAAATTTTACTAACTAATGGAGGGTTGATTAGAGAAAGTTTCAGAAATAATAGAGCTATATCCATCTCGTCAGTAAAGTTTTTTTTTATGGATAAACCACCGATGTGATTTACGAGTAGTCTTACGTTGATTCACCATTGGCGACGGCCAGAGAAAAATTTTCAGTATTTTCAAGTGTCTCTGATGATTAAATTATGATAGACTGGCGCACAAAACCAATCAGCGCCTAGAGCGATCGTCCAGGAAGTCTGTAATTTGGCTCGATTTTTGTTAGTCCATAACGATAATATCTCATCAGAATTAGGATAATCAAAAATGCGAATTATCTTCCTGCATTTCTTTCGCTCAAAGAATACAGAAGTAGCATTCTGTGGATATGATACTGAATAGGTAATGATTATTTTCGGAAAATCGCAACTTCATGCATGAGAATCTCCAGTTCTTTCAAAAGAATAGTTTTATATTGAAATTGCGTTAATTTGAACGTTTCGAATTGATTTTTCGTATTTTTGCAGAGCATCTGATTGTATCTGACTACTACTGATTATCAAATAAACTTCAAATGATGAAAAGATTCTACCGAAACTAATATCACGACTTTATTGAGACTGGGAAGTCATCCCTTACATCTAACGCTTATTCATTTCAGATTAAGGTAAACAAATTGTGAATAAAAAGATAAAAGAAGAAAGAAACTTCTTTGTGGATTAAAAATTCATAATGAATCGATTAATAAAACGTAATAAAACTACTGTGAGGATTTAAAAATATACTCCAGTCTATGAATACTTAGGAAAAATCTTCTTTACAGTAAATCACCCACAAAAATAGGGTTTTGAAAACTTTTGAAACCTACTGTTATAGCTCAATTTAAAACATAAAAAGGAAGCAACGCTAATATAATACACTGGCATAAAAACGTACAACGTACTGTAGTAAGTCAATGTGCTTCATTTTCGATTAACTGAAAGGGATGATGTTCACTGAGATTGCGCGAATTTTCAGGCTTACGGAAGCCTCAGAAAGTGGAAGGATTACTCGTTTATCACGTTCTTAGAGGTGTCGCCAAGATGTCTATTCCTTATTGTGCATTACGTTGGAACCGGTTTATATGAATGATCGCAGGAATTTCATTATTTTAATATTGAATAATACCTTGACAGTGAGTGATTGAATTTATAAAATTACATATAACAAAAAAAGACCTTTTCCACAGCATTTTATTTATTTATATGTATACGGTCACCATGCCACTCGACGATGACTACTACTCGTTGAAATATGGTCGTGTGTTTTTATAAAAAAATTAAACTATGTATAGGAATTAGTAGTAGTAGTTCTTAGTAGTAGTTAGTAATTAGTACTTATTAGTTCTTCAGTCTGCACGATGGATAACCGTTAAACATCGCCTTTTACTGTGAATTTTACTATGAGATTACATGTAGGAACGTTCACTATCAAGAATTCAATATGGTTAAGTTAAGCATGACGTAAGGAGATATACATTTCAATTAAAAAAAGACTAAAGCGCAAAGTAAATAAAAAACTTCATTTTTATTTCAAAATTAATTGAGAGGCTCTCTAAAAATACGACTCCGCTACTAGAAAATAAATAACTAGAAGATACCAAACAATATTCATCATCATCCGGGCTCACCTCAGATAATGCTGATATTACAATATATATAAATCAATTATAAGTTTAAGTAGGCATGTCTTACATTTCTATGCTGTGTAGAATTAACGAAAGTGATCCTCGATATTAAAAGCAGCTGGTGACTTTGAGGGAGGTTATTTAAGTAACTTGGGGACTACTACATGAGCCTCAAACTTTGGGAGCATATAGTAGAAGGTCTAAGATAACCCATTTGAAGGCTGCTAACTTCGTAAAGCAGAGCTACCTGTAGACAGAACGGATCTAAAAGGATTATCATGTCATAGCAGCATCTATTATTAAAGAGATTTCTGAGCACAGATTTGCTTCACCCAAATTTCAGAAGCTTTTTGTGATCCGAAAATAAGTTTTTTTTTAAAGTTTCAGAAAGTTTTTTTTTAAAGTTTCAGAAAGCAGGGTGGCCAACTTCTCCGATAACCGTTAAAAATTAAATCAAAGCCATATTATTTCTACTTAATTTAAAAAAATATGAAATTTTCTCTAACTACGAGATTTGAAAGCAAAGAGAGGTTATGAAATATCATTTTCGACGGCTTAAAATAGGAAGGGATTAAATAGTTGCAAATATTTTGACTGATGTAAAACTTCTCAGTAATATTTTCACCTATCGACGGCAAGCATCTTTTAGCACATATTTTAATGCAAATGACATGATAAATATTGGCTCCATTTCTTGCAAGGCACAGGATATTTTATGTAATGCTGCAATCTTAATCCTTAATGTATTTTATTTGGGAATAGATCTTTTGAGGATTTAAACAGAACCGTTTTGTTAAATGTAGTAAAAGTAACGAAAATGCTTATGTTTTTTGACTTTTTCAAAAAGTTCATGATGATATCAACGAAAAGTGGAAAACACGCATGGATAATGCACCCACGGATAATCGGTAAATCCATGCATTGAATTTACTTAAATAATCCAGATGTAGTCCAAAATAAAGTAAATTCCATAAAAATCTCATTCTTATATGCAGTGTTTTGCAACGAAGTCGCCAAACTGATAAATTAGAGTCTGCGTTACTGCATTGAATGAGTTCCACCTATTCAACACAGGAATGATAAACTTTATTATTGTTATGATTAGATTTATGATTAGATTTTAAAACTCACTGGTAATTTCAAAAATAAATGTTAGGCTTGATTATATAAAATGTTGGCAGTTTTCCCAATTAAAAGGAAAATGCTGAATATCCACCTGTTTAGTGAGCCATTAAATAATAGCGGAAAGTTACTGTCGTGCGTGCAGTCACATGTCATGTCACCCTTGAGCAAAATATATATTGTTTCGCAGTGGGATTTGTAGAGGATAAAACCTATTAATTGTAAGTATTTACCCTTCAGTCCTCTTTTTGGCAAATGGCAGTGCATACAATCATGCATCGTGTGTCTACTTCCCAAAATTATCTTTGTCGCGGTTTTTCCGCGTAGAGAGATTGGTTTTTGGAACTGCTAATCCTTGCATCTAATTTCCTGATGCATCACGGATTATCTGACCGGCTCATGTCACAGGGTATGCATATGCACAGGCCAAACGGTTCCGGGACAACTGAGTGCGGGACGAACGAGGCCTACCATCCAGCCCGTTTTGACCAGTAATATATCACTTTTAACTTATCACCGCAGTCAATTCTTCAGCTTTCCCGATTTAAATTTCTGCTATTGCACACTTTTAAAAAGCATGAGAAATAAATGTAGACTGCTTTAAAGTGACGTCTCAGTTTTACCCACTTCAGAATCGGATAAGCTACAATTTTTTGACATAAGAATATGGTAATCCTATGCGTACATAGTATCTTAAAGGTCTAAGACGAGAACCCCTTAATTTATTTAGTGAATTAAGCGTTGGTTTAAGTCTTCCATCTTCCGAAGATTCCCATCTTACCTCTTGAAGCATTTTATCATTATTAACAATTTATCGGTTATCGATTTATAATTATTATAAAGTAAAAACTTTTACGAATTTCAGCTTCACTTCAACGGACGATACGCTCTGGTCAAGATCAGGTTCCTCAGTGAACTTTAATGCCTCTAATTAAGTTATTCGTGAAGATAACTCTGAGAAATAACACATAGTCATAGTAAGTTACAATGTTACTAGAAGTGAGTAAAAGGTTGTCCTTAAATAAATAATTCATTCATTCTGGAATCAGTCGCATAATAAGATGAACGCCCGATTATTTGTTGGAGAATTATCCGGTTTGCTAGTTATCCATGCATAATTTTTTGCTCATCTTCGATAATTACCACGGTCTTTTAAAGATATTCTAGCACTAAAAACAACCTAAATATTTCCGATTTCTGATACAAGTAGGACTTGCTTAAGACATTTTCTATGGAGTAGTGGAAACAGGATTGCAATGACATTCTTGCTGCTAAAAAGATCCGCCGTCGGGGGAAAAACTCTTGATGACTCCATGAAACAATCGCAGACAAAGGAATACGTGCGCGAATAACAATAAATAACTTATTTGCGTAAATTATGAGCGTTATGAGAAATCAAAGTGAATTTTTGGATTATCCGTTTTCTGATTATTCGTTCATCCTCTTCTCATCATTTGCCCAGATAATCGAGTTTTCACTGCATAGTGAGAAATAAAATGTTAACATAATAAAATGAGGACTTTTCCTTCGTTAAAATTTTCTCATGCAATTTACCAGTAAAATATAGCCTCCATAAATGGTAGTCATTGAGGAATTCATGCCAATAAGTATTCTTTTCGTTTCCTCTTTGAGGTACGTGACACCGCACAATGGAAATAGCGTATCATTCATCTTGTAATCTGAAAGTTTTATTTCAAAGTAAACTCCCAATCAAAAGGAATGACGTTGTCAAAGTTTTACGAAAATTAGTTACTTACATCCTTCCACATTTGGCCTGGAAATCATCGAGAATTTTATACATTTTGCGTGATGTGAATGCCGCTCGATTTTAAGCGATGTTTCCATGAAGTTTGTTGACTTTTGGGTGTCTTCCACTTTGAAATAAGCGCTATTTGATAACAAGGGTCTTTATTTCATTCTTATCGGAAGCTTTTGGTATTTGGTAACGATCAAGTATTACTATGATTTATTGCAACATAATGTTTGTTAAAATTTTACCGGAAATTTCGCTCGATTGTTATATTTCCTTGTTAGTAGAAATTACCTTTCGGTCGGTCATTGCTTCAATCTCTTCCAATATTAACTACGCATATTTCAGTAGCTCTTAAATCATCACAAGACTGAGATAAAAGTATACGAAGGATAACTTTTCCTCCATCGTGAACAAATGAGAACATTCCATCAGTCAAGAAATGTAGTAAGAAATTCATTTCCACACAATAACTCAAATGCTTTTTAATTTATGACTGATATGTCTTATGGTTATTTTTCATCGTGGAATCCAATGTTATTCACTCTGATAGATGGTTTCTGTTTACACAGTGAATAAAATAATTAAATGTCAGTGAATAGCTAAAGTTCGTGAGCGGCCTGTTATATAATGTCTAAAGTAAAGGATTCCACTAGAACGCATTTTAAAATTATTACTTAGTCCATCTTAACAAATAGCCTCGAGATTTTCTTTGAAATTCTCATTCGAAATTCTCTCTTAACTGTATTTCATTTGTAAATAAATAACAGCTTTCTCACCTCTATTTTATGTCGAGTATTCGTCTTCTCTTTTCTATAAATGAAATATATGATCAAAATCAATCATTAATGACCAAATATGCGATAGTTATCTTTAACCTTTTTATCTTTGTAAATGACATTGATGAAATATAATTTTTTCAGTTAGCTCATATTGCGTTATTAACGATTCATCACATAATATATCAAATGAAATTACTAAATTATTTCTGTATTATGTTCATAATTGGCTCTTACACACACAAATTATAATATTTACACTGGGTATGTACCCAATCTATACCGTGCATTAACAGTTCTCCTCTGGTTTTGTATGTATTAGTAGACAGCGCGTTCGCCGTGGTCTCGGATTCCTAGTGGAAGCTCTCGTAAATGAAGTTACCTCAGCTGTCAAAGTAATTTTAATAATAAATAATACCACCACATGTTACATTACATAATGTAAGTCTTGACTCAATTTCTGACATGCACCCTCAAGTCACATTAAGTCTATATTTACGTTGATTTTCACACGCTATTTATGTATCCTATATATGTTTTCAGACGCTTTACTCACAGCATTTCGTTCGAGGGAAGTTTAATCCTGAGATGTTCCCCCCAAAACACTGTTTGCCGTTGGAGACTTTTAACCCAATATTTCATCTAGAGGATATTCCACAAAATGGTATTTTCAAAAGGGAGTGAGGTATAAAATAGATAATAATATGAAAGTTAATTTCATTTTTGGGGTAAAGTTTGAGCCGTTTTTTACTTATATATCCTGTTAATGGTTTACGTAGCAAAAAAATTTACAAAATCTCCATGTACGGCCTTTAAAATTCTTGAAGCTTAAAGAAATCCTCGGGCTAATTTTTTCCACTCATTTTTCGACATGATTAGAAAAGATTATTGTATATTTGTCCTCTAAATTAGCGAAGAAATTTTGTCTTTATCTAGCAATATAATTTTGCTAATGATCACTTCTATGCCTATTAACTACGGAATATTTGTAGAAGAATCGCTTTTCTTGGGACTCATCTGGGGAAAATCCGTTGGCATAGCAATCGAATACTTTCGCATAAGAGAGATATCTATTGCCGGATATCTCCGGCGCATGTTACACAGTCTCCGCACCCATTTTATTCCGAGTAAGTCAATGTCACCACTCAATCGAGAATCCGTTTCATATATCTCCTCGAAGTCCATCCCCCTACATCTTTTTTCGCATTCATAATAAGAATCATTGCTCACTTTGCTTCAAACATATTCATGTTGTTCGTGCCACCACGTCTTAAGGAATGGATTATTTTACATTTTTCTTACGTTAAAGGACAAATGGAACTTTACCTTTCTTTTAATTTTCTCTCAGTCTTGACAAAGTCTACGGCTACATTAAAGCAACAGAGACATTAGATATCGATCCGGATTTGGGAGTAAACTAAATAAGCTGTAGCTTGGAGTCTCACAATCTGCAGGGGTCTCGAAAAATTATTTTTTTTATTCAAAATGCAATTTTCTATTAAAATATATGAAGATTTTTACCGGGATATTTTATTATTTTTAG
The DNA here is from genome assembly GCA_036926295.1 of Pachydiplax longipennis. NCBI lineage: Eukaryota > Metazoa > Arthropoda > Insecta > Odonata > Libellulidae > Pachydiplax > Pachydiplax longipennis. Next base: position 49,660,751 of record JAVFKF010000001.1, on the reverse strand, counting down.
GATATTATCTAAGACTTTTGTTTATTCTAACTAGTTATGGTCTATTTAAATTGAGTAAAATAATCATACAGCAAACTTCCACATTTTATTAACTTACCTGTAACGAATTAATTAATCTGTAATCTTGTATTTAGGAAATCAAGAAGAAGAATGTTTGCAATTGAAAGTTTGAGCATTTTCGAGGATTAAATGATAAAATTTCTGTGATTTTGCCAGTATATGATCATTACCTCTCTCAATAAGAATTAGATGACAAAATAATTCACATTTAAGAGGCATAGAGATTTTCTAGAAAGTTTTTTGAGATATTTTGGTGATTTAAACAACAGTAGGGGACACAGGGGCTTTATACAATTCAGGGCGTTAGCAAGTCTAAATAAAACCTTGATGAGTGATGCCGATTTATGGCATTCATCTTCGTCACTTTCTATCGGATTTTACGAAAAGTGTTATGCATAGGACCGTAGTGCTGCACTGATACATGAAATCTGAATCCAATTGGAGAAGTGCCATAACAATCTAGATAATGTGTATAAACAGGGAGAGAATATGCCACATAGAAGTTGTTCATAACTATACATTCTGCTATATTATAATCTGTTACATTCCTTTCCACGTTATAACAGCCTTGAGAATGATTTCAACGGCAACTATGATGATCTTCTCAACGATAATTAACTTTTATTGTGGCTGACATGTAACAATCCTATTTTCTTCCTAAGAATTAAAAAAATTAAACATTTTTCATAAAAATGTTCCTCTAAAATTTACACTAAAAAATTTATACAAGTGCGTCTTGTATATCGGTCTTGTCTGACGGGAAATATTGCAGTCAACGCATTGAATTCTTAAGTTAAATCTTGTAAATGAGAGGAACCCAAACAACAGTCTTCGAAAGTTTCAATGCGGCACACGAACTCGTAGGACATTTTACAAATGTGTTATCGCAGATAAGAAATCTCTTCTCATTGAATAATCTCCACGCATATTCGATGTATTTGTGTCACGCTCTAGGACACCTTGACAGGTTGGTCTGCTCAATTTTTCACATATTCCTTCTTAGTTGATGTTTTCTTTCAGTGTATAAAATTTTTCTTCTACGGATCTCTTTGGTTTTTTATGTCTACGTTTTTCTCATAATTTCTCGAACTATCATTTTAAAATTAATATCTGGACGATTGAATGGCTTTTGGTTTCAATCAAGCCCAAATAAAGACATTATATTATTATTATTATTACTTAAGTTAGTTCATCTAAATCAACGTATATACCCTGAAAGCCGCCTTTAGGAGTGAGACGAGTTGCATGCACCATGACTCTTCTTTCCTAATCGATTACTTTCGTATCGTTCTCGGAATAATTAATTCCTCATCCGACTGGTTATAGCATCTATTTCTCTGATCTTCCTCTCGGTATCAAAACGCCCTATGTAACAAGTAGGGCGCATCGGGTACATCCTCTACGAACGTATTCTCTCTGAATTTATTAAGATAGTATCGCGGCCGCCTATGATGGAAGAGGTCCAGCGTTCAATTTCCTGTGGGAGCTCGTGTAGGATTTCCTGGCGGAAATTCTTCCTACCTAAAGTTATGCATTTCTGAGATTTATAGTTTCCGGATCGCGAGAAATATTAAACGGAAAATCGAAAATATCCTTTTTATACCGAAGTTTAAGAAGCATCCCTACCACAACCAAAGTTTTTCAACTATCGAATTAGGAAGTTAAGGAACTGAAATCGTAATAAACTACTAATAAGATAATAGTTTTTCATTTTACTTATACTTTACTCGTAACACATAATTTGTACTATATGATACATAATAATTTTTAGATATGTACGTACATTGAAATATACTTGCAGCGTTGGCAACCCCTACGTAAGGATTTCATCTGAACTGCCCAAATTTCACTTATTGTAAGGCGTTTATTTTTTTTAATTTTTATTTTTAAGTTTTCCAACTTCCATTTGCTATGCATCGTCCTTTTGTTCCAACTTCCCATTCTCCTTTCCCCGCCACAATTCCTCTACCTTTCCTGTCATATCTCATGTTATATTAGTTGTGTCGTAAGTTTAACTAGAGATATTAAAAGAGTATCTGTCTTGCTATTATATACACGGCTTACTACTTTTGCTAGCATACAGACATATTCAGTTATGTTAAAAAAATGTCTAAACCTCCGGCATCCCAGGGATGCCTGACAGTTTCGAAAGTCAAACTTTGATCTGCCTTTCGTCACTCAGCATGAGACATTTCTTAAATTCAGAGTCCGAATTGGTTCGCCCAGGTATGTCTTACAAATTATTCGATGGGTCATATATGCAGTGCATTTATTAAAGGCAAATATTTGTATTAAAAAATTAAAAGAAAATAAAAATAACCCTTTAATCGCAGCGTAACCCGAGCAGCCAAAATGAACGGCGAATCGCTGCCACTGATAAGCTGCGAAGAAGCTAAGCAGTAGCTTAGCTCTAATCTGCTACTTTTGAAGGTATTCTTAATAACTATATCTTGCAAACTAGAGGAGAGAAATCCCTAGGCCATTATATATTCTATTACACTAAGCAGGTCCCTTTTCAAAATCGCGATTCCACATGGGAACCCCTCCTTGTAAGTTCCAGGCAGTTAAGCTTTCTAGGTCACAGAAACGCGCAAGCCTTTCCATCACAACTTGTACTCCTGTTAAGAGCTTTAAACAGATCAAAAATTTATTTTATTCGGCAACACCACCCCAGCTTCTGCTCTTTGCAAAGCCCTAAGGATAAAGGAGAGACTTTAATCGTACTGTATCATGTCTTCTGTTAAATTTTCATTTTACTCGAAGAAAAGTCATAATTATCGGGAATATTGTAGCCCTAAAAAATTTGAGAATAAATTTCGGTTACTATGATACTGTTTTCATGGATATACTATGTGTAGACTTTGCAAACCTTTGGTATGATTCTTCAGAGAGAATCCGTGAGAGAACCTCTCTTTCGTGTAAGATTTGAGGGAATGTCGAAGTCGATGGAGGAAATTGCGGAAGAAAAGTCAATTAACGGGGAAGCGTCAAGTGTCACTCGATGGCTGATTGAGTCTGAGATAAGCGCTGCTTGCGGTGAACTCCAGTCCATTAACTACGCGGTGACAAAGTCCTTCGTCGAGCTATTGTTTATCTTTACAGACAATGCGTACATCAGCTATTGTGAGAGAATTTCAACCCTTTCTACTTCTCGTTGTCGTTTTTCTTAAACTTTAATTGATGATTAAGATGATGATTGTCAGGACTATTATTTTTATTAGAATTATGACCGTATTATACATATAGTTTTCTTAGTTTCCCTCTCCACTTGTCTGCAAATCTACATTTGTGGACCTTTTCCTTTTATTAGCATTAATCCTAATACTTTTCCGTCGATCTCAGCTTAATCTTTAATTCTTATCCTTTGAAACACAATAAATGCGGCTGTGAAGTTTTCATACAGTGTCAGTGTTCTTACTTGAATCGCAAACGACATTCCACGGCAATACATCCACAATAAGAATTAATATTCTATTTTCCATTTTGGTGCTAGTTTCTATTTCATACCATAATTCTTTTCTAATTTACTTTTTCAAAAGAAATATAACCTGCTTGCAACCGAGCAACAATCGCAAAGATGAAGTTGACATGTATTTCTTATGAGAACGCATTGAATTGTTCGGAGTCGAACCGAGGACAGTTAGATAAATAAAAAGTACGAGCCTGTTGTAGCCTGTTGTCTGCGCAGAGAGGAAATTTAACAATTTCTAAAGTTTGAAAGGTGTTCAACTTTGAGTTCTCCAGTTTCAAGCGAACATACACCCACACACACACTTTCTACTATTTATGAGGCTATGTCATGAGTGAGTTTTGTATTGAATATCATTACAAAGTTTAATTTAAATAAATTGCCATCATGGGAAGAAGGCTAGTGATTTTCTAAACGCAAGTATTGTTTCAGAGATGCGAGGAATTCACACGGGAATTGAATTAACGGTGAGGCGATTACAGTTATCCTTTTACTAATTTTTTGCTATTAATTGAAATATACAAAAGTGTCACGAATGTTGATTTAGGGTAATACTTAAGATCAGCATATTCATTTGCGATTAGCAATTTCATCGGAAATTTATCAAGTCACAGTCAAAATATCAACCCGGGCAATACCTCATTATCTTATTAATAGCATGAATGAGAAATGTTGAATTATTTTAGACATGGTACTCACGTATTATCGCTCAGAAGGATCGGATGTATAGACGGATGCCCTTTCGCATCGGCAGAATTCTTCTAGAAATGCATCCACGTTCAGATTCTTTGGGAAAAAGGTGTTCTTTGAGCACCTCCGAGACAATGACAGTGCCAGGTGCAGCAATATATTCCTTTGAGATCTTCTCAGCGGGGCCCTAGACCCTACTTAAGACAGCCACATGGTCTTCCTGCTAAATCCTGAGCTCTTACCCGACATGGAGCCGCGGTATACATTATGTTACCTCAATCGTTTCTTTATGGAATTATTTGTTGCATACATTTTCAATACTACCTTGGAAATGAAAATCTTGCGTTTTTCTGATAATATAGAACTTTTAAACGAATATCTACTGTTAATATTACTGTTTTTAGCCGTCTACTATAATAGAGTATAAAATGTGTATTTTTTCCACATTAACTGTAATATCAACAGTAACGTAAATATTAACAAAAGAGTTTCGTTTTAAAGTTGTATATTATCAGCAAAACACAAGAATTTCGTTCCCAAGGTAATATTGACAGTGGAAGTCTTTATCGAAACCATTGCACTTAACTTTCCGCGGTATAATTTGATTGCTCATTTATTTTGTATAATATTATTTCATAGATTTTTATCATTTAAACAGTCAATATATAAGAAAGCCTACTATGAAAATAAACTTTTTAGGTCACGCATTCGGATAAGTCGTTGACAGAATTCACGATCCTAACGAATATGAGTGCGTTTTGCAAGTTGATGAAAATTGTGCGCAGTCTGCCGCATATTTCTAGATCAAAAGGAAAAGAACCGGAAGGAGAAAAGCCTTAAAAAATATTGCTATGAGTGAGCCTTAAATCGTTTGGCCGGGCGACTTTTCACTGCACTTGCTTTATAAGGCGAACCAGGACAGCAGAGCAAAGCTAAGTGCTTACCTAGAAAATATCTGTGGAGAAAATCAGCTGAACAAATTATGCAGTGACTGAAAATTCCCTCGTTTTCTCCATTTTAGGAAGGTTCTAAATCATTATTTGAAAGATTTACTAGAAATAGAACCATTTAATAAATAGAATTTTCTTGAAAATTCATTTTGAGATGTACGAGTATATGTAATCCTAGGAGTCTATTCCAATAAGTAGGAGATCTATAATAATCTAGCAACACATGAGAGCTAATACTATTTCCATCCCAATTGTTTTCCGGAAACTTGCATTAACACGCCTAACTTAGATCTGTGGAAAGAAGATATTGTGTGAAAGTCCGTTTGCTATAGCATTTACTGTTTAACTTATTCAATTAATGTGTTATTTGAGTAATGGAAAAGTTGATTTTAACTAAGGTAAAAAGATCTTGAACATTTTATAATTACTCCGATTAAAATATTTTCTATTCGTAAATTGGTCTATTGGCAACGTTCAAATTAAACTGTTGCTCAACGACTTATATACGATTCTTTTAGACGTAAGGATAAGCAAGCAACATGAAAGTTACAATTTTTTTGTAATTACCCCACAAGTTAAAAATTTGCGGTTATCTAAAGCTTCCTGAGAATATTTTGTAAATTGTGTTTTTTTTTTACAGCCTCCAGAAAGAGATAATGGGATATAACGTATTTTTGTTTACATTTGTGTTATATCGGTACCTCAACATCTGCTAAATTAGTACCCAAGAACACTGCTATCTGTTTAGTTATCGGTCAACGTACAGTTCTGACAGGGAGCAATCGGGAAAACTTCCGCAAGAGATTTTAAGTTCGGTCAAAGTACAAATGGTCGAAACGAGCAAATCACGGAGAAAAACGGAAGAAGAGACACTTTTTATGAATGGGGAAGGCAGAGGAGGAGGAAGAGAGGCATATTTTTAAAGATATATTTAGAAGCGGGAGATGTCTGAATGACGGAGTGTTAGAATGGCGCCCAAAAGATACTGAGGGTCACGAATAACCATACTTTCCGTTTCTTTTTCCGACAGGAAAATCCCATTTTCTGGCCTTCCGTCCCATTCAAGAAGTCAATAAATATAATTTTTCCCGTTAAAGCCTTCGCTGAAAATTGTGTTCATTTTCAATACTCAGTAGAAAATATAGTGAAATAATAAATAATAAGTAAGAATAAATTAATAAATGAGAAAAACAAACTTCGTACAAGATATTTTTGTTAATTGATCAGTTTCGGTATATTGCCACCCTCAGGTATGCATAGCTGAAAATACGAAGTTCGGTCTTCTCATATATTAAATGGCGTTTCACAAAGTAGGGTCATCTCGTATTAATGAGATAGGGAATTAAAAATTTCGGCTAAATAAAGTGACAGAAGCCAACTGAAATTGAAAAGACGATATGTTTTAAATTTAATTATCACAAGGATTCTTAGCTGAGAGAGATACTCTGCATCGAGATTATCCTGATTTCTGCCAAACTTTGCATACGAGTCCTCTGAGCCCAGGATGGAATTACCGCAATTTTATTCCCTCATTTTGCTGTATTCGAATGTCTCTCAGATAGATTTCCAGAAAGAATAAATGTTAATTTCATTTTCATCGGTTGAAGGCTTTATTTCTTTTGCAAAATTAAATTAGAAAGAACAGTAGTACGAAATCGAGAAAATTGTTTGGTTCTCTTATTTAAAAATATTGTTAAACTATTACATCCTACTACAATTTTTGCCATTGAGAAACAACGGGGAATTGAGCTAGTTTTGAATATAAAAGAAATCATGTTAGTAATATCCATCCCCTGCCACACGCAGAAAGGTGGCTTGCAGAGTAATTATGTTCATGTAGATGAATAAGTACTGATAAAAGGTGGCGTACAGTTTGGGTAGCCAGCATCCTCTTTGAGTGTATTATGATCGTTTACCCACTCCTCAATTCTCGAACGAAGAAGGTTCCCCATGAAACGTGATCACTGGACAAATCCATGCGTGCGTATGTATGAGCGGTGAATTAGCACGTGCTTCCTTCCCTTCACCGAGTCACGCCCACAGCATGGACACATCATTTTTTGTGTCCCCCGTCGCGGTTGCGTCACCGAGAAAGGCCTCCGTGGCGAGGAAACGCCCAATGTAGTAGATGATCAAATTGTGCGCAGTTTCCCTTAACGGATTTATATTCTCAATCATCAGCCCTATCCTCTGCAGCACAATGCACGGATTCGCAAGCCCTTCTTTCGCTCAACTACCAGTGGTGAACTCAGCGGGATCATATTGGCGTGCCGGATAAGTGGCAATTGAGGCGAGCAATTCCTCGATTTTTCAGAAATTATATCATTGAAGGATATCTAAATAAAATAAAGGAGAGACAAATTCCTCCGAAATCCTTAAATTTATTTGATGTATTACTTGAAACCGCTGCTATATGATAAATAAAACTTATTCTTGTAGTTGTATTCTTCCTGAAATTTTTTTAATACAATAAGGAAAAAACTTTGGAATTAAATTGCGGTTGATAAAAAATGAAATATGAAAGTTTATTTTAGAATCCTTGATGCATTGACACCTTGTGTTGTTTATTTATTTAATTAAGTTCAGTTGATTCAGCTTGATGTTTTCCTTTAAGTAGTTCTCAATTTCATCATAATAGACATATACATATATAGATAGATACATTCATACACATCACATACATTATCTAAAAAAATTCTTTGTCATTCGTATAATAATTTTCTCGAGCAATTTATTCGTCTGGAAAAACCAAAAAATTATATTGTAGATTGGTATAGAAGTAAAAACTGTTATAAGTATCCGCAGATCTGACAAAATAGTGCGACTCTTTGCCTAGAAATTGTAGTAATATAGATAATTTTAGTATGTAAGCATCGATCGCAATCCATAGTAACCTCGGATCACGAATTTAATAATTTCGTGAGGCATTCGAAATGTTCGTATACCGGTTTGCTGTTTTCGCCATAGGAATAAATGTAAAATAGATTAATTCAAGGAAAAACAGAAATGGAAAATACAGACAAGACTGGGACTCGAACACAGGTCCCCCAAAGCACTTGTCTCGCTCACAGAGCATCCGGATAACAGAGAGGTTTAGTTAGTTTAGTGGTTAGAATAGCTGCTCAAAAAGTTGGGGACTTGGGTTCGAGTCTCAGTCATGTCGATATTTAACTTCTGTTTAACCTTGGGTCTCCAGCCACATAGCTATCCGTACTAAGTTAATAAAACCTTTCCCTCATCCATAGATTAATCCTTTCCTGAATACTAAACAATTTTTTATTCCAAATTTTTCGAAAGCATTTTTGCGCATGTTTCATTCCACTTACTTCCAGATTGATATCTCTCTTGCCCAAAATATTCCTCAAATGGTACCACATCTAACATGAATACAAAAAATTTGTGTAATAAACGTCAATATTGATTTAAAACCATTTTTATTTTAAATTTCGTTTTTCGGTTCGATCTTCACCCGAGACTGTTATTATTCGTAATTTTTTTCGTGAACCAATTTGTTCGAAAGCAAAGGCATAAATGTCTCTGTTTCGAACAGAAAATGCATCCTTTCCGTCTCGAATACAGAAGTTGCCGTATCATAAATTCCTAAAGTAATTATATAACAAACCTATTTACATACGAAGTGAACAGAGAGTTACGGCTCGTATTCTCGCAGATTAATATGTATCGTACTTTCGAACATAAATTGTGATACACTGTGACCACTGAGTTGGCTCTGTTTAGCTCATTTACTGTTAAGGTAATGAGATCGTGAATCAGATTCCCCATGCTTCGGATTGATACTGGTTGGTTCAGATTTATTTGGTGTGAAGAGGCCTTAAGGGAGATGGGGTTGTAATAGAGGAATGTTTAACATCGGAAGGTCGCCCATATTATTCATCCGCATAAGAAAGGCCACACGTACAGCAAAACCATCAGGCCTCTTTTTTTGTTGCTTATCATCAAATATTCAATATCACAATTGTTTAACTTTGATATTGTGTAAAGAAAAGATTCGCTTTTTAAATTCAAAGAGTAGATTCTACATTTTCTTTTAACTTGAAGTCATTAGCGAGATCGGGAAAAATCTTTAAACATACACAGCACCATCAATTATCAGGGATAGTGACGGGGAGAGGATTCGCGAATGATCAGAAGTCACGGATAATCTAAGCTTTCAGTTTTATTTCTTATTGCGTTCTTAATTTACGTAAATTAAATATGTTATTATTTGGGCACATAGTCCGTTATTGTCGACGTGTAGTCATCAAGAGTTTTCTTCCCCTAAACTGATCTCCTTATAATTACATTGGAGTCGTAAGCAAGATAACAATTTCGTTACATAAGGCGAATTTGAATGGCAAAAATAGGTCTTCGGTAATTCCTGCTTGTATCAAAAGTACTGTTGTGATTTGTTTTATAGGAACCTTTATTTTAAAATACCGGGGAAAATATCTTTACTATATGTACGAATAATCTCCCAAACAGATAATCCGCCCATGGATAATTTGTAATTTTAAGTAAGTACGTTTAATGTGCATGTTTGTGTAAGGCAGTGATGTAAATGCTGCATTTAATGTCCAAAAGGGGATACAATAGTAGTAGTAGAATTGTTAAAAATGCTTCGAAAACTCAATTCATTCCGCATATTTGGGTCGCCTCCGGAAATCGAACGAGAGACCTATTTCACCAGAGGCGATCGCGCTACCCTCCGGAAGCTCCTTGAGGTATACAGGTTTCCCACTTCTTGGTGAAAGATTTATTATTTATGTTACATAACTGTCCCATTGCAGTTCGTTTTCCAGCTCGTCATTATAAATCTAAACCGGTCTAAGACTGTCACTGTAATCAATTCACTGGAATTTAACATATTACTTACTCCTTACTTATTTACTTACATTTACCTTGATGGAGCACCGTTAAGTGACGGATTGTTCTATTTATTTTGTAGCCAATTTTTTTCGACCATATACATCCATTCCATCGAAATGAAAGGAGTTGCCGTCTTATGAACTTTTAAAGCAGAGCTCGAGAAAATGCGGCCTATAGACTACTAACAGCACTTCCTGGAATCAATGTAATGCATTTTAAAAATTTTGCTCCCTTAACTCTACCTTACGTGAAGTGAATTTTACATGGAAAATGAGCCATTTCAGTTTATTTTAAGATTCTATTCGTTTTCCTTTGGGACTTTTAATTTCAAAATTCTCTGTTTGTTACAAAAATACATTATTTGAATACATGGTAAATTTAACCTATTATTTAAATTTCAATATTTTCCCAATTTACAATGCCAATCCTTTAGGATCTATCGATAAAATTTTGCATTTCAAATTTTAGGGACATCTTGGAGAGATAATTTCAAGTGTATAATATAAGATGCATATAAGATTATCGATTTCCTTGGTTTAGTTCATACTTATTTTTCATAAGCATTCATACAATTTATATTTCATGAGAATGAAATTTTCTTCCTTTTCATTTACTTATTGCAATCGGTAGAACTGCCATATGATCCCATATATTCTAATATAAATTTTTAAATTTATTCTATAATGTCTTATTATCTCGATATTTATCTCGATATGGTATAGTGGTGTAGCGATTAGATTTTCTGTGGCATAAAAATCTGAATATTTTATAACAAACATATTTTCGTTAATTACGACACAACGATGATTGCAAATTGTGGGCCTTAACTTTTCTTCGGGCCTTGGTCCTTCGATAATGTAAATTCATCCCTGGTACTAACTATTTTCCTTACTTTAGCTCTATATTTGGCCGAAAAAGAGCTTTCGTTTGAGAGATTCCGTCATGTAATATGAACAATTTTTCACAACGTGTAACAGAAACTGAAACAAATGAAAAGACTAAGCACAATATCAGAAAAATCAATCTTCATATCCTCCTATATTTTCTTCTATAGGTTCTAACGCGTTAGAATTACGAATAATGACACACGGAACCATATGACACAATCCTCTCGAATAGTTATACGCGAAGTTTTGAGACCCGCATATAAAAATGAATTCTTTTCTCGTTGGCCTGCTTTTTTCGATTCTAGCCCACTTAACAGGGTTATTCATCGGTTCAAAAATATCTTTAAAAACATGACCTAGATACCCTTATAAAGAGGAAAGGGAGGAAGAGTAAAAATAAGACATAAGTCGTTAATTGAAATCAATATACATAAATTAGTTTATGCTATAATATAGTAAAATTTAAAAAAAACGATGATAAGGCATTTCTCATTAGTAGAACGTTGGCATCTCTTGATGAACTCGATTTTGAGAAGTGCTACGGTTTGATTCTCTTCCCAATGGTACCTCTCGGAGACTATATGCTTATGTGACTAATATCTCTAGGAGTAGAAATGTGATATGGTATTTTCAGTTCGGTATCGGAAGAGACAACATACTATAATAGACGAATTCCATAATATGCTGAAAGCGTATAGCTTCCATTTTTAAATAGCTGTATATTATTGCGTAACACTGCATACAAAAGCCGCGTATAAGACTCAGCAAGTTTTATGGGACAGTATTCTTGATTTATCATGATAAATGCCATAGAAAATACATACCCCCCTATAAGTCGCTCCCTTCTTTTTATTAATTTATGGTGAGAGAATATTGCGTCTTTTACTTTAATGTAAACAACTAAATTGAGCATGCATTGCATGAAACTTACCAATGAAAAGTTTGCTGGTCCAGCCTTTACAGCTGTCGGAAGGGCATAACTATGACGCATGATTCAGATTCAGAATGTGAAGGCACGATGACGGACGATGCTTTCCGCATTTAGCCTCGCAAACCTTATCTTACTTCCTGTTTCAGTCATTTGGACCTTCGAAAATTGTATTTATATACAGGATATATATATAAGAAATTAGGGCTTGGAACTTTCAGCCCACTCTTTTGCCTTCCTTCTGTACGCGCCTCGGCCGAGCTTCAATCGGTCAGCGACGCTGCCTTTTGCGGTAAATCTGCAAGATCTACTCTGGGAAATGAACAATTAGGAAAATTGAAGACCAGTATTCTTCGTAAGATATGGTCGCATTTGATCCTATGCGTAATTTTAATACTTTTCAAGTATGATTTGTCGCGCGATAGTCGCAGTTACACCACGTTTTTACACCCAAAACAATCCGTCAAGCAATTGTTCTTTCAAGAAACTTAAATTAATGTGTAAGAAGTCTTCATCGAATGAAAAAATGTTCACTTTTCGCGGCAATTTACGATCTACCAGTCATAGTAATTGTTTCCTTGTAACGCTTTGTCGATTTCTCACGGAGTTCGCTTAAAGGGAACTCCGTGAGATTTCGCTTTCTTTCTTAAGCATATAACCTGCATTTGTTCACGGTGCATGTTTATTTTAAGTTGATCACGTGTTTTTTAATCCCATTTTAACATTGTTACGTATTCTTTTGTTGATACTATCAATTATAAGGATGTGAAAAGAAACAAAGCAAGTTTTATGGATGTTTTTTCTAGGAAATCTTTCGAGAGTCAATGTCGAACAATTGATCTCTAACAATTTATGGTCAACATTTAAGTCATTCCTGAAAGCGCATTGTTTGAAAGAATGTATTCCTCGTATTTGAAACCAGATATAATTACAGTATCTACGTTATTACAGATACTTCTGAAAGGAAATTTAAAAGGGATTTCTCCAACTCTGCGTTGATTTGAATCGAGAAATGAGAGCATTGTATTCTCCAGCAATTTTTAATCAAAACGTTAATCAGATCTTAAAGCTTATTAAAGAATGCAATATAAACCCCGCTGTAACAGATGACTGGTTTTTACTGACTTTACACGCCCAACGCTACTCAAGTTGATAAAGAGAAATAAGTCAAATAAAACAGATAGAAATGAATTTATGAAGCTTAGTCAGAAACTATTATCCCAGCACACTTCACGGTCTCACAAGATCAAATCTCCATGAAAATGGTTTCACGTGGAATATTAAGTAAAACATTGCTAACGCTTTCACAAGGACAGCTTGGTCGTTCCTCAAGTAGGAGTAATCTCATTCTACGAAGTCCTTGACTCAGCCAAATGCGCTATTGAGATCCTGAAAGGGTTAGGGAGGCGTCATATTTATTGTTTCCCTTTATTCGTGCAGAGTGGAGATCACAGTATTCGTGACGAAGAATAACAAACGTACTTATTCCATAGGAGTGAAATTTCAAAGTGTGATTTACGATGCATTCATATGCATAACAAAGGCCACGGATTGCAACACGCTATGTCGAGAGGCAGACCTTAAATCGAGCGTGTCATGAAAAGTCACGTGATCCGCTTGTTGGGACCTTTTCAGTGCATGTCTTCGGGGGATTGTATCGGCGAACAAAAACGCTTTTTTCTCCATTCCTCTCCTTTTACTATTCTATGAGCTCTGGCGTATGCAAAGAGAGCTAGGAGGGAGTACAATTGAATCCAGATAATCTGTGGAATAACCGGGTAACAGTGTACGTCAATTTCAACTCTACGTTTTTTGAATAACGAAAACCTATTTTCTATTTAAACAGGTCCCGAATTCTACAACAACTCATTCAACAAGTTTTCATAAGGCATGTAAAATTCGTTTTTACCATCTGCATGGTTCATTTAATTTGAAATTTCGAACTAAAAAGGATCTTCTTACAAGATCGAGATAAGTATCATAAGAACGATAAAGCTAACAATTAGAACAGGGGCAGGGAACATTATTCCAATTAGGATTCGGTCCCACAAGGAAGATCGCAGGCGAAAGAATCAGGCCACACTTGCGTTGCGAGTTGCCTACATTCAGATAGTTAAATAGCGAAATTTTGTGTGAGAAAATAAATTCATTCGCTGAGTAGTCTGAAGGAGAGTATTCACCACTTCATTTATCACTTGGTGTTAGCTATTGTAGTTTAGCTATTTTGAAAAACAATATTTTAATAGGAGTATTTGTTATCAGGTGACTGAAAGCTGCCTTAAATGCCCCAAAAGGTCTGAAGGCCATAGATTCCGCAGCTTTATCTGGTGTACTAATTCAAGTAACGAAATTTATTGTTTATGGAGTTCAATCGCGTAAACTTTGATAAAACATTCCAAGACTTAGTGCTTGAAAGAATTACTTTCCTGCGTAGCACAAGCATAGTGAATATTATGAGACCGAGTGAAAATATTTTATAGTTGTAATAAAATATGAAAATACATGGAAATAATAGAAGCAATATAAGGTTTCCCTTCAAATAAGGCTAGTTTATCTGTTAATTAACTTTAGTGGAAAATGAATAAAAATAGAGTGAACTCTCCATCACCCGGATTAATGATGGAGAGGCATACATACATACAGTGCACACTATGCACGAATAATCCGAAAACATGGATGAAAACTTTCACTTTTATTTCTTATAACGCTATAAGTAATGTATTATTATTCGCGCTAGTATTCCGTTATTTACGATTGTTTAATGGACTCATCAAGAGTTTTCGTCCCCGACGGTGGATCTTTTAAGTAGCGGTAATTTCATTTTAGTCTTATCTCCACCGCATCATAGAAAATGACTTAACAAAGTCCTGATTATATCGGAACGCGAAAACACTTGTGTTAATTTTATCTTTGAGTTATTTTTTCAAAAAGACCGTTTTATGCATCGACGAAGAGTAAAAAATTACTCGGCTAAACTGTAATAAGGATAATCTGTCCTATAATATTCGGTAGTATAGGGTGTCACGAAATAAAATCTAGCAATATATTCTACGGAATTCTGGTGGTCACGTTTACATTGCCCAAAATATAAAAAGAGACACACGCAGTACTAGAAAAGAAGTTACTATTTATTTACTTGATTTCATCTGGTTTTGACGTATTATTTCTGATGCTTCCATTTATAAGAGACTATTGCTGCTCAAATTGTATTTCAACAGCTAGCGTTTCTATCACATTGACAGGAACTATCTCCGACATTCTGTTGGATATTCTGCCCGAGAAAGACGGAACTTTTAGTAAAAATGTTGATGATAGATAAATAAATTTATTATTCCTTAGATGCAACCCGTAATATTGCTTAAGTTATCTCCTTGTTCTCAAATAGAGAAGTAGCCATTAAATTTCAGCATGAAGAAAGAATTGCTACATTTAGCAGTCATTACTTTTTTTCTCTTTGTTCAGAGATGAAAACTCCTCTTAATCTTTTTTCTTTATACAAGTATGCTTCATTGCGCTCGGTTACGCTTGACCAACGAATTTGGCGACGATTACTTTATCTAATGTTGATTCTACGCCTTGCACATTCGTATCTCTGATATATGCTAAAATATTACGTGATTTCATCGTCTCTTAATTCTTAATTCGGCTCAAATTATACACTTTTCAAGAAAGTAACTCCATTAGAAAAATACGGAATATTTTCAATAAATATTTCGCTTAAATTTCTAGAATTATGATATTAAATTATTCATGCAAACAATAATCATGAGGTCACATTTTATGGAATCGTCTAACTTGATGTTTCAATTTTAATTTCACCCTGAAGTGAGTAAACTTATGACTTCGTCTGCTGCGACCTTACAGTTGACAAGTGTGTTGCAAAGGGAGAATGGTTAGGAAGTACTGTAGCTGTATGGAGACAGAGGAGATCCAAGTACAGATCAGGGTCATTTCATATTTTCCCCTAAATCTCCACTTGTCAACATAATTTAAAACATAAGTTAAAGCTGACTCAATTGTTTGTCCCACTTCTACAATCTTTCAGCTAGTAAGTATTTAGGGCAGCATCTTCCAAACATTTTACCTAACAGCACACCGCGGAAGAGAATTTCGTTTGGTTGTATGCACCATAAATACAATATTTTATATGAAATTAAGATATATATATATTGTGTAAGTACATCCAATATTTTATTGAAAGTATGCCTGTTTGAAAGGATTTTATCATACTCAAGTAAACAAAACATTTCCTTATTTTTGCACTGCAATCACTATCACTAGTACATTATTGTTCAACAGAACACTTTGGAATTCATCGGTATAAAGAAAAACTTCAGAAGTGGTATTATTTGAGATAGCCATTCTTGTCTTGAAGAATGTCTTTATTGGGTGAAACAGGGACCAAAAAATTCAATGTACTTAATGTATTTAACTCACTCCCAGAATATGATACAAAATATGTATGTATGTATTGAATTTAGACTTCAAACAAGAATATAAACTGTTATAGATTCAGATGTTTTACAAGAAATGAAAGCAATAGATATGAAATAAGGAAAGGAAGATTGGTTTTGTGGTGCAAAACAACACTGAGATGATTTTGATCAAAGAAATATATTTTTTTAAAGAGCAGGAAAACACCTGCAAAAGGATAAGAAGCACAACTCAAAACCAAGTGGAAGGACTGGGAAAGGAGTGAGAAGTAGTGACATGAAGAAAATGTCTAATAACATAACAAGATAATCATAATATGTAGTATTTGGGTAATTAACTATGGTGCTAAGGGTTGTTTTATCTATGCTTCATGAGTATTCATCTTGTTGAGAGCTTATTAGACCTGTAAGAATTTGTATTAGCCATTTAAGAAATTAGAAAGAATAACTCTACAAAGTGCCCTTTCTAAAGTGGTAAACTATAACATTCTGGTGTTGAGAAATTCAAAATGATGAAAAACTTGATGTGAAAGAACTGAGGAGATGTTGCATAAATTGGGACTCCTCAACTCACCATCTAGCAATTAAGAATATTTATTGGAGATAGCAAAATTTAACTTCCCAAGCTTTTCCTGAAGATTTGTTCATTCAATAAGGAGTCACTTCAGAAATTATCACTTAGATTTATGTTTTCAATATACAGTGCTTATATTCTATTTCTGTTTTTCACTGCTGTTAGTTTTCCAATTGTCAATTTCCCTATGCATAAAATTCCAAGATAAATAATTAATGAATAACAATATTGAGCTTTGAAACTGGTGACTAGATGTACTTTATTATAGTGTAAATAATTGAATGAGTAAATATTTTTATTGAAGGCCAAAAATCAGAGAATTATATTGGTATTCAATTTTGTGTATGTCATTCATAAACATTCATATATAATCATCGTAATTTAAATATATAATACTAAGATTAATAGGTAATGATAGTAATATATTAATTTATATTTTGATTACTTAATTATAAATTTTGCTGAAAACATTCTAGAGTCAACCATTTTAAATCATCATAAAGATTGAAAATAATATACTCTGGCAATTTAGCATTCCACAATTAGTTAAGATTATAAATACTGATTTTTTATAAGCAAAAATATGATCCAGCCTACTTTGTAGTACTCCAAGCTTGCAACAGCATTGTCATAATTTTGTATATATCTAAAATTTTACAAAAGTATCTTAACTTAAAAACTAGTCCACAAGCTATAATAATTGCTAATACTTTGAAAATATCTTAATGATATTCAGTAATAATAGAGAAACAGGGTAAACTTATGCAGAATACGCATAAAGTACAGAAATTATTAACATAACATGATAATATATTAGATTGAGAATTAAGATCAACATATAAGGATGCATATTTTACTTCCTTAGTTCTCCATAAATTTGATTAAATAGGGAAAAACATGCCAAAATATAGACTTTACTCATCAAATGGTTTAGCCTCAAGATCCAAGAAACATTACGTAGTGACACACGGGTCTTCTACATTGTATATGTTGATGGAATAGTCATTGTAAATGACAACAGAAACTTTTTTTACTTAAAAACAGAAATTATATTTACATACAAAAGTTATTGTTATAATTATGTTATCATTACAACTATTATTATTAATACTTTTGTAATTTAAAACATTAATAACCAATAAAAACAATCAGAGCATTTTGTTTTTCATTCCTTAAATTCTTTACAGTTAAGTAAGAAAATATGTCGTAAGTTCGATGAGTTATTTTTATTATATGATAACTGCTCTGTGTCTATTTCTCATGTTTATGTTTCCACATTTACTATCATCATTAATCCTGATTGATATTAAAACGCTGAATTGGATTTTAAGAAAAAAAGAGGTTTCAATGTATTCAATTCTATTAAGGTTGAAGAATCAGGAATTATCTTCTATGAATCAGATTGCTTGGTACAGAAAATTGTACAGCACAAGAAACTGAAATGTAAATACTCAAATCAGCAAAGGACTGCACTAGACAAAATATATTAAAATGTGAAGGTATCAGGAGAAAATTAAAAATTTAAGGCATAAATTAATGATTTATGCAAAAAGAAGAACTGAAGGTATCAAACTGGATGGCTGTAGTTTTTTAATAATACATATGAATATTATCAGAATAAATTTAGCTATACTTCCTTGCAATTATGTTTGTTGCTGAGAATGAGGTGGAGCTAAAAGAATGGCATCTTTTAGGTTGGGAGGGAAGATCAATTGAAGATAGGTAGATTAAAATAACTTCTTTGAAAACTCAGAGATGCTCATTATCTTCCTAGTGTTCCATTAATAAACAGTCTCTCTCAGATCTGTTTAGCCTCCTGTGATTTATACTTTTCCTTACATTTTTTAGACCCATCTAAATCCTTAGCATTGTAGGGATCCATTCGAGCTTGGAAATCGATTGATGATTGACGGAAAATGCGTATTCAATTTTACTAATACGGTAACCAAACAAACGGAAAATATTATCGGTGGAAACACAGAGTTTTATTTCTCATGGAAATAATGAAAGTCTTGCAGTTAACAGATAAGTCGTTTATAACCTACTCATCTCTGATTGGTCTTCCCTGCACCCTAAGAGATATTTTTTCTTCTTCCTCTCCCTCAGCCAGGAAGATAGATTTAACAGACCTTTTCAGAGATTGGACACAAAGAATGAATGCCACGGATATTTTTTCAGTCATTTCAAAATGTATTATCTTAATATCAAATCAAGGTTTGTTGCAAAAAAGGAATGAAAAAGCAACTAACTAATCGATATACGTTTTTTTGTAAAATATACTGAAAAATGGTCATCGTCTTTTATAAATGGCATCAAGTTTTTCACCAAAATAAAGATCCACTTTAGACATTGATAATGAGTGTACGCTATGCGATGTATATGGAAAAACTTTGAGAAACGGGCGTTTGAGTGATATTACGAGCGCCCAATTACGCACTTTTTTGCGAACTTTGTCAGCTCACTATTTTCTTATTATTCGGATTATTGGTCTGGGAATTGACAAATATATTTCTATTGTCAATATCAATGTTTTGACCGAGTTTGAGAAACATCCGGATATGTCATCTTCTCTCTTGGTTTGGCGTGGAATGTCCCATATTAATTAAACATGAATGGACACTGAATCTGATTTCCTGCAAAAGATCAGGAACTGAATGACATGAAGCGCAAATGTTAGGTGGACACCGATACTATCCCACCGGCAATCGAAGCAAGGTTCCCTTCCTTCAAAGGCGAGCACGTTGTACACAGGGCTAATCGAAGTCCCTACCCAACAGTAACACCTCAGTGCTATTTACCGCTGATTCCTTAACAAAATTACGTAACATTTTTTTCTTTCGAGTTTTCCTTAAGGACACGATATCTTAGCTCGAGGCTCGAGTTTTCCGCTCATTTCTGTTATGTAAATATTTGCATTTTGTCAGCATTTAGCGCGCATTCCTATCCTAACCACTGAAGGCAAATAACTTTCTATCACTGTTGCCATGTGAATGGTGGTACCAAAGAATGAGAACAACGCACTAGAATCTAAGCAAATTGGCCAAAAATACGAAAGTGATTTTTTTGAGTTAGGACTTAGAAACCTCGCATGGCTATTTTTGAATTAATTTTGCTAGGCTGCCAGCCAACTCCGCTCTTATGGTTAATCAACGTTCATTGCTTTTCCGGGACATTCAGAGTCGAACCAAGGATACTCTCGGTAGAAAAATATCGAAATGTGTTAAGTCACTGATCATTTAATTAATTTCCCAATTTGACATTTCTATTTGGTCGAGAAGTGCGTGAAATTAACGTTCTTAAATTTCTCCCATTATCTCCAAGTCCAACTTTAAACCAACTTAAGTATTGAAGGTTCTATTATTTATAAATGTACTAGTGAATTTCCCCGTCAAATATTACGAAATAAATTTAATGTACAGAAAAATTAAATGAAAATTCCAAGGATTAATTTAAATGTATCCGTTATATCATCTGCCATTATCTGGCATAGTGTAGTCTACCTAAGAGTAGAATCTTTTCTTAATGCAATTATCTAAATGGTCGAGTGGCTAGAGAGTCTGGTCCAATTTCCTAAAGTTTCCAAAGATTAATCCAAAAGTTAATCCTCGGTGGTTCGAATCCTGTTCAGGGAATATTTTTCCGGATTATTAAGTTTCGGGTTTGCTTAGAAGCTTCATAAGATGAAGCAAAGAAGTTTTCATGGCTTTCTTGCAATTCTTTACTTGGTTACGCTTTTGTTTACTTTAAATACGTGAAAATACATTTATATTCATAATATCCTAATATATTACCAATAAATATATGTTCTTACTATGTCTCAAAGGGAAGAGAATACTAAAATTCAGGAATGGAATAGAATAATATCGTACTATAAAATTCATAAAACCTATAATTTCGATCTCGTTTTGTCTCATTTCTTCATACATGTATTACCTATATAATATGCACATATACATATACGAGTTCTACAATCGCCTTTGTCCCCAGGGGGACGGATTCTTTGCACATGAAAAATTACACAATTTGTCGTCCGAATTCTTGCAATTTGTATTCGAAAACGATACTCCATCGACGAGATTTTAATGCACAAGAACCAACGAAAATGATGCGTATAGTCGTCTGCAGAATTGAGTCAGGAATGACTACGTGAATTTTCAAAGTCGGGGTTCAAAACAACTGTGTTTATAACTTGACAGCTATTTTCGATTTCATTGCATCATTTTACTATAGTATGAATCACAAATGTTTGACATTTTACTGGATATCTGCTGTTTATCACGTTTGCAATCTATTAATAGATGTAGTGAACTATAGTGGAATTAAAAATAGAGAACTGAGCGAGTGACAACTGAGCGCCTGCCAATTGGGTGATTAATTAAGCCAATTTTGTGTTGAGACAATTTAACTATAATATTCCTCACTATTTCTGATCGAGAAATTAAATATAGAACAGTCATCATCATAGTGTTCTCACCCATCGGTAGGTCCATCTACTTTAACACTTCCCATTCAACGGTCTTTTTTCCGTTTCCTAGTAACTTGCCCCACCTTTTAAGTCATCTTTTGTCTTCCCTCCTGTCTTATTCCTACCCTCAATTACTCTGCTCAGCAATCCCTCTCCTCCCAATATTCGAGGCACCCACTTCCTCCGCCGTCGCTTAATTACTCCAATTAAAACCTCCTCAACCATTTCTAGCACCTCTGCGTTCGTTTTTCCATCAACTCAGCGCACTTTTTCCATTCTACGCCATACCAGCATCTCGAATGCTTCTAATATTATGATGACCTCTTTTCTTAATTTGCAAAATAATACCAAAATTTAAAGAAAAATCAATTAACAATGAAGGTATTTCGTAATAAAAAATTTCAGAACATTCAAAAGATTTTTATTGTGAAGTATCTAAAACCAAGCATGATCAACTCAACAAGAAATAATTATCACAGTGCGAAAGATTCAAATTAGCCTTTTCTGAGCAACAGAACAATATTTAGCGATATTTTATAAATAGTTTTGGATTAATGTTAATTTAATTAATTGGAAATATAATTAATTGGAATGAAAAATATCACTGTTTTTATAACTGCATCCTTTCTCACCTTCTGAGCAATAATACTCGTATGTCTAAGCAACAGTCTTCGTTCTTATTACTAGCTACATACACTAAACACTGTTCAGTGTAGATATGTCATTCAAAAATTTTAATGAATTTCTGAAGATTCTTCTGAAGCTCTTTAAATAACTTCTACAAATACTAATGTTTTTAATATTTATATTAAATCTATCTTGGATTAATTTTAGCAACTTATTTGGTTAATTCTTACATGGAATTTTATGATTACTTATCGCTAAAAATTCACTTTACTAAGTAAAGAGAATATGCATAAAAATATGCTCTTTTTTTAGATAACCTAGTAAACGTTTGAAACACAAACTTTAGAAATAAATACTTTAGATTAAGTAACATTTAAAACAATACATGATGATAAACAAAATTTTATTTCCATATTTCAATCTTCTCGATATTCCGAATCACAAAATGAAATGTGTACATCATATTGCAAAGTTAAGATATTTAGATAGTTTGCTGAATTGTTCTGATTATATACTGGTTAACCATACTCTCAGACCTTGGAATCTAACTTCCGCTTTAGATGCGGTCGAACTGTATAAGGCAATCCTTGTCTTCTTCATGAAATTCCTTTCTGCATTGAGTCTAGCATCTATTCCGCTATTAGCTGATCGCTTCTAGATGTGAAAGAAGGAGGCGCAGAACTCGCGTTGGTAAGATAGTTCCTCCATTGGACATTTTCCAAGTCCTCTTTATTGCTGTTTTTCCGGGAGAGGGTCATAATAATATAGATATATTTTCGTTCAGCCGTCTCCTCCGCTCGTTTCGAAACCAGTCTTTATTCCAATCCTGTGTTCACAATCTTGCCCCTCTAGAGAAGGAAACCATTTTGTCTGGAGCCTAGATATATAAGCATTAAATTTCTTTTTTCTTTACTTCAACTTTCAGAAAGATTTAGGAAGGGTACTTTATGTTTTGACTCCGACGGAAGCATATGCGAGGAGAGTACAAAAATATATTTAATTTTCCTTAATAAAGGTGACGGTTTGTATGAAACGCTAAATTTTACTGATGATGCTGTACTTCGCTGAAGTTTGCGTAAGGTTCTAATTGAAAATGGTATTCGATTGAACGAAAAAATCATTGTGGGTTTATTCTTCTCTTTGCGTAAGTCCCGAGATCGTATGATTTTGTTTATAATTTAAAGTATTAAAGGCACGAAAAGCACGAGAAAAAGAAAAATAACATACATTTACAAGCATTTATTTTTTAAGATTTCTGTTGCCATTCATTCGAAGCCAATATACCTATGCTAAAAATAATGCCATATTTGGATAGTATTCGGGATTTTTACCTACCAACTGTAACTTCATGGTCATGCAAAGTGCAGAGTATAAATTTTCACGTAGTGCTAACAAATTCTTTTGGGAAAGTTGATTTTCTTGATGATTTTCGGGGATCCGTAACTCCTGGGGGCCAACAAAGATTATTTCTGACGGTTTATTATTGATTCCTTGAAGATCGCATGCACTGTACCACATATACTTAACATAATCCTGTGCAAACTCCCATAAATGCCTTCAGGCTTTAATTCTATGTCTTTCTCTGAAGTTAGAATAGTGTTTCCCATCATTTTCAATTCCACTGAGTACTTACGTATTCATTCAAAACTCGCGTAGACTAAATCAAAAATTAAACATCTTCAGTCTAAATTCAAACTAAAGATGGAGGAAGCGCCGTGGGTGGTATGAGATATTTTAATACTTAATTGCACACAGCTCTTCCTTGAACGGTAAAACTTTTTTCTAAATGGCGCATATACGCATTGACCCTCGTATGTTACGCTGAAAACCAAGTTATTCACGGCACCCTCATTAAAAAACATTGCATTAGAATGTTGTGACACTTGAAAAACTGGGAGAGCACTTTGTTTCGTTCACATGCGAAAATTCCATTCGGTGCACCCGGATAATCAAGTAAGAAGTGCATTCGCCTTTGATGAAAGCGGTCCCGGGTTAGATTCGCGATAGGAACCCGTATATGCGGAATTACCTCAAAGTACTTTTAGTATTACTACAATTCCATTCTTCGTAATTTTGGATAGCGGACCAGTACCAAAGGTTGTCTTTTTCAAAGGGGAATTCTATAGAGTCTTCCTAAAGTGCAGCGCACGCAGTTTAATTGAAGTCACTTCCCTTTCAGTCGCCTGATTGGACTCTTCCACTGCCATCGTCGCAATTTTATTGCCCTCGGTCATTCACGGTAAAATTGATGAAGGTCGGAAGCACCACGCATTTTTGGGATGTTTCATTGGACAAAACACTGATCTCCGAAGCACTTTCGAGGGATGGACCATCAATGGGATGGTCGAATTCGCCCAAAGTGGGACGCTCGTTAAGCCTTTAAAGTGTCGCATATAATCGAAAAATCTTTAGTCGTTACTCTCCCATCCGCAAATTTGATCGTAAACAGTCATTCAGTCGGTTCTGTTTTTAGCTCTCCTTTAATGTAAATTTAAACCAATCGTTTACGGTATTCCTTCTCGGGATGAGGACATTATTCGCTTCATTTATTCGGTATCCTTTTATACTATGTAGCTTCTTTGTCTTGCAATCGTATTTCGCATCAGACACATCCACACGTCTCTTCTTAGACTCCCTTTTAATCTTGAAGTTACGTATATCATTACAGGTTCTCATTCATTAAAACCAACCAATATTTTCTCTGTCTTCTTACCTGTGATATCAATCATAATCTTCTCCTGCACTAATTTGTTATTCTGCTCCTATCTTTACTTCTTTAAAAATGTCCAAACCAACCCCTTTCATAAGAAAACCTCTTTCATGCTAGAAACTCAGCTTTCATTGAAATCTAAATTAATCCAGCTGACTACTGACTCTATCTCTGCTGTGTTCCTCTTTATAAAACTTTAATATCCCTCTCAACATTTTCCATAGGCAAAAAGAATTAGTCACTCCTGACACTTCCTTCCTTCTATAATTTCCTACAAAATCGAACTAGTCCATTGAAGGAAAACCTTAATTTGGTATTAACATGAAAGGTACGGAGGTATGATAGATCCAGAATAATGGTACCAGGGCCGGCACTAGGTGGCAAGCAAAGCATTGCGGCGCCCTGAGTTTCTTAACAATAGATATGGAAGGATGGACAGAAAGGGGAGAGCGCCATCATACTAAAGTTTTTCGAATTGTACCTGCGCATACCTAGTTCCGGCCCTGAATGGCACTCTTCATATTCACTCTTATTAAAAAGGATTATTCATGGAGTCATTCTACTTCATTTATAGTATAACGGCTCAGTGAGGGAAACAAGGGAAACTAACACACTCCTCATCTTGCCTTCTTAGCCTCGTTACCTCTCCTTGACTTTTGGTGGTATTTATGGGAGGGGTTGAGGAACCGACTAATTTAATTCGGGGTTAAAAGTGCCTATGAAGAATTGGAGATTGAGAACGGTCAGTGGAAGTAATTATATTTCAAAAGCTTCGTCTACACCAAGAGTGGGAAACCTTTTTCAATTGGAAGACCACATTTATCATTCGGTCACAGAGGCCGCATGGGTCTTACATTTCATTCAATTGAAAGTTCACATTATAAAATTGGAAGTTCACATTAGAAAAAAAATTCATTCGCCGAGTAAACTGAAAGACAACCTTTTATACTTTATTTTCTTTTGGCATCATCAGAAAGATTGGAAAATAAAATTCTTTAAATACAGGTATTTGTTTTTGGAAGTGACTAAGGACCGTACTGAACGCCCGAAAAAGCGACAGGTTCCCCACTTCTGGTCTAGATAATCGAAAAACCGGCTAGGTAGTGCGTTATATATATTAAAACGAAGAAAATGAGAATCACTTACCATTCAGGCTCGGGCAAATTAATGCTCAAGATTTTATGTTAATGAAAATAGATGTACTACAGTTACTCTCATATGCGTTTCATTTTCCTGGCGAAACGATAACCATGATCTAATGATTTCGATTAAACGACATTTTTAATGTAATCCTCATCAATAAGAAATCGTAGCATTTACAGGATTTCAAAATGAATAGATAACTTTATACCCATACTAATTGAATTTAAATCGAGAGTAAATGCGCATATTGCTCGTATGAATATTAAATCATATTATATTACGCTTTGATTGCTGGTTTTCCCCCAATCTATTTCATGATCCTTTTTATAAGATGGCCCTTATCTTGCCTGGTTCATTTCATCGATGACTCAGCTCCAAAGGGTTTGAACCCAATAAACTCTCTCTCCTCATCTAGTAATCCCTGCTTTTAATTTGAGGGCAGTATTTAATTTATCTTATCTATAAGCATACTTCAGAAAGATAAAAACTATTTATCTCGCTGCCTAAGCCTTTTATCACATATAATATACAACAGCAGATCATTCAAAGGATCTTTGGACAAGGTAAAAACGCTGTAAATATTGAATGTGGAAAAAACTGCATTGTTTAGAGCTATAAAATATACTGTGATAATCTAATATACATCATAACTTACACGGGAGCATTATGACTATAACAGTCCATCTACTTATACATGGGTGTTCACGTTGTTTATGGGCATTTAGTTACATTAATGCAGCGCAACTTTCAGTGTCAGTCTTTCATGGTCTACTTGTACATTTCTCAAATATCGAGACATATTAAACCACACGCTGGTTAGCGCTCCTAAATCTTAAATAAAAAAATAAAAAACTTCTACTGTGAAATAATGTACATGGTCTTTCATAAGGAATAAGCCGATTTCATGAAGCTATATTTTAATAACATTTGAAATGGTATATTTTATTGAAACTTAAAATTTGATGAAGCCATAATTTATTAAGCTTTGACATCGGTTCGGATTTTTGAAAGTCCATGTATAATAGAAACGTTTTGAAGAACTTATGTTCCTGCTACCATACCTTGATGGATAGAAAAATGTTGCCTTTGTGTACTGTTTAGAGAGAATTACGTCTATTTTTATTCTTGGCTGCAGAAATATGAAATATACTTTATTTATGATTGTTGATGAATATTGATATTGATTTTGGTTATTACTTATTGAATGCCTTGAAGAATTTTATTAATGACTAATACATGGCTGGTCTGAAAAGTTACCGACATTTCGCCATTTCTCGACATGTTTTCTGAAAATTTCTGAAAAGTCCGGGGTCGGAAACTTTTCAGACCACCCTCGTAAATATTTATTCATATACTGTGTTTTAATATACTGTACGGTGACATAGTATTTTAGTTCTTCAAGGAAATGAGGGGAAAATTGTCTCACTCCTCTACTGAGGTCAAAATGACGAAGCTAGTCAGTAGTAAGGCTTGTTAACCTCTCCCTCGCCAGAGCATTTGGTAGTTAATGGCGGGAAGCTGTCAGTTTGACACCCTTGCCTTTCGTGCTTCTTAGCACGTCCTCTTCTACCCTCCACTGGTTACGCTTGAATCTTAGGCAACCACCACGACTTACATTTAATGCGGGTTAAATCAACAGTAGCCGAGTATTTAAGCAGGGGTCCCAGAGTTGCAGCTAAAGTCGGCATGAAAGTTATTCCATTACGGCCTGTGAGCAAAGTGCATCTAAAATAGGAATCAACCGTGAATACTTTCACTCTTTGTACTCAGCCACTGTTTTGCATATTGAGAAACTTTGAGTAAACAGCTACAAATTTACTTCGAGAGTAGGAATTGGGCGTTGATGTTTGAATGTTGATAAGATTACAAGAGTCAACGTGGGCGATAAGGAAAGGAAAAGCAAAGCACTCCTTAGGAAAGTAAAAGTGATTCTGGAAAACTCATGGTGCACCAGTTCATTAGGGTTTAAATACATGATAATTTAATATATAAATACACTGAATAATGAATGGCGTGAACTCTCCTAACTTATAAAAA
This sequence comes from Pachydiplax longipennis, assembly GCA_036926295.1. NCBI lineage: Eukaryota > Metazoa > Arthropoda > Insecta > Odonata > Libellulidae > Pachydiplax > Pachydiplax longipennis. The sequence goes on along the minus strand of JAVFKF010000001.1, from coordinate 49,632,912 downwards.
AGGTACCATAGATACAACAATTGCACACCACTCTGACGCTTCCATAAAATATAATTAACCGCTGTATATAAATTTGCCCATACAATATTTGTATAATCCAATATTTCTATAATAAATAAATGTCAATTTCATTGTTTTTTTATCTGGAAGACCTATTTTCTTTCGTAAAATTTAATTCATCTGCTTTTATTTATGTACCCAGCAATATGTACGGAGCAATCAGGTCATCACCAAACCAGTTTTAAGTTTAGATCGCACACTTCATGTCCTTATCATCTGTTGAACAATGCCGAATCGAAGTGACTTGAAATCTCAAAGATAAAGATTAGGATGACGAACTATTTTTAGCGACTTATTGCAACTCTAAGGAAAAAAACTCTGGTATATTTTCTAAAGTTTTGTGAAGAAAAGAGATTTTTTTACATTTAAGTCTCCTAGAACAGAAAGGACCTTTAATTAAGGTTGTGAAGTCGCGATCCACTTTTTATGGAGTCGGATAAATAAACAGACTCCGACTACATTTGGCAGATTTGAGTGAAAAAATGAAAGCGGATTCAAATGGTGCTATTCTTTTCTTATAAAAAATTTTAATAGATTTGTTAATGATACTATATTAGTAGCTCCATTTTGTTTATGTTCGTGTTGTATTCAGATTGTTTGATGAAATAAAAATTCTGTAAATTTAGTTCGAAACTGGAGTTGGGTGAACTCTTTCACCTTTACATACTGACCCTACTATCCGCCAGTGGCGTACGGCAAGAATCGTGTTAATCGTGTTCAGCATCCCTATTCTATCTATAATCTCTTAGCTTCTCTAACGCTCTGCAGAAAAGCGACCAGGAGTAAACATTCGTCCTTGTGTTTATTTCTTTGTAACTTTTTGTCGATTTCTCACGGAATTCCCTATCATTGTGTACTGAAATAGCGAAGGCAAATACATCCTTATACCCTATATCCGGCCATTAAAAAACCTTAGGATTGCTGGATAAGACGTTTCTCCGGGATAAAAATGACATAACTTTTGCTTTCGCTTAAAGAAACTCATAAATTTCTTGAGTGTTTTTTATACTTAAGATTGTGAGATTTCTTGTTCAATGGGAATCAGGATTTGTAATTCTAAAATCCCCATCGTCACATTTTTCCTCTGAGTTGTAAATATTTCCATTTCATTCATTGAATTTCCATTCATCTTAGATTCTTGTTCTCCGTTTGCCTAGCCGCACTACGTCAATGCACGACACTTCCGAAATTTTAAAACTTTCAATCGCGTCACTCTTTTCGGTTTCCGGATAATGGGGACCCGGATTTATGGTCTGTACTTCGTCGATGCTTTTTGTCCCAACGAAAATTTTGGAAGACTTCCGTTTGTTCTTTAACCTCATTTTCCCGTTATCTCGAGAATGCCATAAGGAACGTCCTGAATTGGCGTAAAAATAGCCTCTGAATTAAAATAGTATCTCTTGACGTGCTTTACCTCGTATACCAGCGTTACTTTTATAGGTTTAGATTGCATGCTTTGATTTGCCATTTCCGGCCGTCTTTAACGGTGAGACATGCACTTTGTAATTAGCTGAGAATAAACTACTTCGTGCCGATATTAATAATGAGCGCTTAATGCTGAGGTAACCAATTTAAATTTCAAATTTGAATTTCTAATGCCAATATATGCGTGAAGTTTTATAGAATTTCCCGTTTTTGCTTCGTGTTTCATTTGAAATTTCTTCTTCATTGTCCCGTTAATTTAAAGATAACATCTGGCAATCTTAACCGTCACTCGAATGAATATTAACTCTCTTTTCCTCATTCATACGTCGTTGTCGTTTAATCATGAAGGAAAAGTGTAAGAATTTTCCTCTTGAACTAAGTTTCCTCTCCCCTCGATTTTCATTGAATTTACTCGGCTTTCAATTATGAAAATCCCATATTGTACTCCTCGATCAAGCGACAGTTATGATTATTATTACATAAGGGATAATATTTTCCTTATTTTAGTAATATTCGTATAATATTTGCTCTCAATGTAGTAAATGCGGTAGAAGGAGATAGATGACATGGATTAAAAAGAGAGAAATATTTTCCACCTGACTTCTAATTCATAAATAATTGTTGAATTAATATGAAGAGGCTGCACTTGGTGGAACGCCATGACAGCAGTAAAGTGAAATAAAACTTAGTAATTTCCACAGTTTTGTTTAATTTACGACCTGTTTCGGCCAAGTCCGACCAACATCAGGTCAGTTTACAATTGTTGAATACATGTAATAATTTAATAATCTAATTGTTGAACTGCTAAGTCAATCTGGCTAGTCCATCATTTATGTCCTATCTCTTGTGATTCTCATTGCTCCCTAGTTCTCCTCATGCAACATAGTAGACATCTTGTTACAATTTAAAAAAAAATAAAATTATCTTGAATCGAATCGAATTTGGCTTATACTGCAAGGGATTTTTTTTTTTTTTTTCAAGTTTGAGTTCCAGCCATGTGGATATTTTTCGCTCCTCTCTTGGATATTTAAACCGCGACGCTGTGTTATTTCTCATCTTTATTCCTTGCTCCTGTTGAAGTGGCTGACAGTGAGATTCTAACCGGTCTTCAGTATGAATACATACATTTTAGCTCTATTATATCATCTTACACGGACGCTGTATATGCAAAACGAGAGATATTTTCACAGATGAGAAACGATGACGGAACTGCTTTTCCTTACAAAAAAGGGAGATTGGCGAAGCATTAAAAAGAGCATCGCTAGGGGTCATGCACTCACCAAGAAGATAGCTGCTCGGAAAATCAGGGCGCGTTATCTCAAGTGCTGATAACTCACAGTGCCGATGAGGGATTGCGCAGCTTTTTGATGGATGATCTATTCCTGCGCCGTTCTGTCCAATCCATATTTCATTGGAATTGAATTTGAAAGAATGCCTCACCGAGCGCCGTGATAACCTACTTCCTTCTCCTAATATTCAATTCCCCAAATAATTTCCTCTGATATGGATCTCCAATGCGTTTTCTCAATAATATTTCCGTCCAAAAGAATGGTTATCGAGCTCAAAATGTTTCATCCAAATGACGGTTCGCCAAAAGTCAGTTTGTTAAGAGGAGTTCCCATCCAGAGACATTACGTCAAAGATATTTCTCCCAATTCCCGGTGAAAGACCACGTCCGAAATGACCTCAGCTATCGATGCATTTTTAGCATTGCCATAGAGACTAGTACCATAGAGATGCATTTTAGCAGTACTCTACAGTTAAAGTAAATAATAAACAGAAATAATTTTTGAGTAAATTTAACAAATAATAATCATTGTATAATTTTAAAAAATTGAAAATTTGGTAGAAAAAATAATTTTATCTGTGCTATCTAAGAGTCGTGCTGAGTTTTAATCATATTACTGTTTCCGCCGATGCGTTTTTCGTGTAAAGGGTTCACATGCAAATACTTCTTGAACAACTTGAAAATATTGATAGGCATTAAATTAATGTTAATAACGGAATCGAAAGAATACAATTTAAGTATCATTAAAAATTTATAACAAAAACCGGTCGAAGACCACATAAAAGATGGTTGAGAGCCGCGGGTTGTGCACCTCTGGGTTAGGTGGTAATTGTCTATAATTCATTTTGAAGGAAGGATATATTGCGGGTGGGTGAAAAACCTAAATTTAAATACAGCTCTTAGGAAATCCTCTCCAAAAGACCTGCCATCGAACTTCGGAGAGTTTGGAAGTTGGTAAATAGCTCAATGTTGTGACTGAAAAGTGAAAAATCTATAAAATTCAAGATTTTTCCATATTATTATTTCCATAGGCGTTGATGAAAATCGATTTATCCCTTTGAAAAACATAATTTGGGTGAAATATATTTTGGGTAAAATTTCTTTAGAATGTAAGGTATAATATTTTCTTAGTCCATATGTGGGGAACCTGCGACCTCCAGGCCAAAATTGACCTTTTTCGGCGTTCATTGCGATTTTTTAGTCACTTTCTGATTTCTATTTAAAAATTCTGTTTTCAAATGTTTCAAATGACGCTAAGTGAAAATAGAGAGGAAAATGTTCCCTTTTAATTAGTGAATGAATTCCTTTTCTCAAATAAAATATTAATGTTTAACTAATTAAGTATCCGCAACACGGAATAAAAATGTGGCCCAGTGGTTTCACATGCGTCCTTTCTTGTTATATCGAGTGCTAAATATGGCATTCCGATCGAAATAGGTCCCCATCTCTGTCCTAGGCGAACAGCTCATGGGCGAAACATCTATGGAGAGAAACGCACAGGAAGTAATGTCCTAGAACTCCAAAATGTGATATTGATTGGTATGATTGATAGTTGGAGAAAGTAACGAGGCTTTTGAACGGGGCTAGTATCGGGCAGTAGACGATAGAGGCAACCGCCTCGTATTGAAATATTATTCAATGGAGTAATTAAAATGAACAAAACGATGGATTGTAATGGGTATTCTACAACCATGTCTCAAAAATGAGACTACTGAGAATTCAGAGGAAAGAAAAAACGCAAAAATAAAGAAGAGTATTGTTGATAAATTAAATTTAAATTAGAGAATACGTATGAACTATTAACAATGCTGCGTTCAAAAATTAATTAATTCATTTTTAAATGCAAATTATTCAACAAGTGAATGAGGAATAAAAAATATAATTCACTGTTGCGATGAAGTGATCGAGCGGGAAGATTGTTTACACGTTAGAGGAAAGTGAAAGAGATAACAATGAAAGAGATGACAATGAAGACAGCGGGTTATTGTTGTCTCAGGGCGACCACATAACTGAGCCCAGCTTTGCGTTTGATAGGTGGAGCTGTTTCTCGATCCTTTATTAAATAAAAGAGACCATCCCTTGCTTTCAAAGCCGATTTTCGATCGGCCGAATTAGACGTACGACCGTCATCATCTGTCGCAACGTTGAGAGAGTGTGACATTTAGCAGAGGCGATGCATCATAGAACAGCGACTCAACAAATGTCACTCGATGACGGAACGCACATAGATTTCCTGTCAGATGCGTTTTCAGAACATCTTTGCTATTGAAGGGAATTCGTGGCTGCGCTTTGGAACACTTTTAAATCATCCGACGATAAGCAAGTGGAGCAACCAGATATCCCATTCTCCTATGGTTTCAGGGACCTCAAAAAAAAAAAAAATCCACACATTGTGGCTATGCAAACTAAGAGCAGAAAAAGACTGTAGTTAGCAGGTTTTGAGGGAGGCATCTGATATACATAAGTATTGAAAATAATAGATTTTCATAATGAAGTTGAATTAGCCAGGACGCACGGATAACCAAGTGGGTAGCGCGTTCTCCTTTGGCGAAAGGGGTCTCGGGTTCGATTCCCGGTTGGGGTCCATATGTACGGAATTATTTCAGCTCTTGAAGCACTTTTATAAATACGACTACTACTAGAATATACTCGTTTTTTCAAATTTTTCCTTGCGGATAAAAACATTTTATCTGCGCAAAAGTTATTCTGTTTTTGGGCTGAGTTCAGATATTGAATACAGATGCATTAAATCTCAGGAACTATGTAACCTAACTATCTATCATCTAAGTGGAAGATAAAATGATGTAATAATAACCTTCGTACATCAACCTATATTTTTATTCCACGTGAGAACTGTTACTTTTTCTTTTGTATTTGATAAGAAAAGGCTGATAAACAATCATTTACTTTATTATTTATCTAGCCTTTTCTTATAAAGATAACGATAATGAGAAGAAAATATGGAAACAAAGGGATGTATATGTCACATTTCATTTTATCGGAAAATTTTATCTTTTTTTTAAAACCTGAGATGCGTACTAAAAAAATTGAGGATCCGTACGGCGCGGGGCCGAAGCGCGGTACTGCAGGAAACTGCCCTGAGGGCACCCCAATTCATACAGCCGTAATTGCTTGAACATTTGAAAAGGGTGTCGAAAACAAAAAAAACGGAAGCGAAAATGCAAATCGCACACAACAATGAGGAAATGGACAAATAATAAATTAATCACGATTGTTGCAACTGGTGTAGCGTTACCCAACAATAACAGAGGATTGTTATGATAATAATATAAGTCGGGATAGTCAACAATCGAGAAAAAGAATTCGTTGTTTCCCGGGTTGCATCCAAACACAGAATACATACAGAAGTCGTTTTCTTTCCCGAAAATCGAAAAGCGAAAAACGGCGATCAAAATCCTCGCGCCCCACCATCTGATCCACTTCTCTTAAGCGCCTTAGCATAAGAAATTTCGCGACAAAAGAAAAATCCCCGAAAGATGTCTCTCGGCTGCGAAACAAACGACGGTCAGAATGCGCCCCTCCCCACGTGAGGAAAGGAAGTAGACCCCGATAAGTCACGGAGAAAAATAGAGGGAAAAGTCGATGAAGAAGAAAGGAGCGATTGGATGGAGCACTTACCTAGAGAAGATGATGCAGCAGCAGCGGTGCTCAAGTGAGGAGTGGCGCGCGCAGAGAAGCTGCCGTGGAGCGGGGAGCGAGGGGGACCACGCCGCAAATACACACGCTTTACTCTCCTGGGGAAATATCGGGCTCGCAGGCGGAAACCAACACTGTTTCCGTATCACCGCTGAAACCAGGATTATAAAAAATATAAAACACAAAATAATTCTGTACCAAAACACTTCAACGCTGTAATGTAAACACGTTCTATTTTTGTAGTATAAACTATAGAATACTTCGCTAAATGGGTGCGGGAATGAGGGGCCCTCACATGGGCGGACCGGAAATACTCCCCCGCAATAAAAAATATCGGGGCCACAGTCGGAAAAACGCGAAAAAATGGAAAAATTGGGGGCCCCCGGATCTTGAGCCCTTCCGCGCATCCGAAGAGTTTCTGAGAATTTGGGGGCCCTTCCGCAGTAAAATATACGAGGACATAAATCTTGTCCCCCCCGCATAGCGAGGGTTGAGGGGCCTATCAGAACGTCCCTGGGAACACAATTTAAGCTCCCCTATCTAGCAGACAAGGGTTGGCTCAATTGGCCGAAATTGGGACCGAAAAAAAGTACCGCCTTATATTCATCCCGTCAAAATATCAATAAAAATGTAAACATGGAGAAATAAAGAATTACCTGATGGAGTGTTGGCAATTTGTTCGGGCGCTCCGGCCGATATTTACGAGCGATCTGTGGAGCGAGAGGGGGAATCCGAAAAGGCGCCACAACACATCTGCGAGGCAATTGGGAGCGACTTCCTGCACCCCTCCAGCAGCCGGAGCACACGCCCCGGCGCAGGTGCCGCGCCTCTTAAAGCTCTCGGGATCGAAATCCCGCAGTGTTTTCCCGGGAAAAGGAGGAAGCGGACGTGTCGCTCGGAGACAGTGCAGTTGCTCAATGAAAAATCGTTAAGAGACGAATTCTCCATCGCATTTATAGATAGAGAATCAAATCAGTCTCAGATTGGCGTCTGAGAATACAATGGGGGAAGTCTCCATTGTTGATTTTTTCCCCTTCCGGCTCGCTTTTCAAAATTCCTGGTCTCGACAATTGATTGATTTTCAACGCTACTTTTGTTGCCAAATCCCTGTCATAATTGTTGACTCCTTCGACTGAATAATGTTGATTATTGTTGCGTTAAGTTACAATAATGTATAATAAGATACAATAATAAAATATATCAACAGTTGTAACTATTTGAACAGTGGAAATAATTGCTTACAATAGTATAAACAGAACCTAATACATTGGAGACTATACCTACAACAATAGAAAAAGTTTCCTACAATATAGACAACAATCACGATAGCTGCAATAATAAGTCGTAATTGCAGATATCTCAAATTAAACCCCACTTAAGAATGCCAGAAAGATTTTGCTTACTAAAAATTTAATCATCTCATCAATGGAAAAATAGCATAATAGCTATGTCAATTGATAGCTAGAGCTACCATATATTGTCATATTCGGCCCGCCTCTAGAGCTTGCGGGCCCATCTTTCATTTCAGATCCTAGTGTTGAATGCAGTAAGGTGAGAAAGTCTCCGACTACGTAGTTACCCTGCTGAAGCGAAGAAACGGATGAAGTGATGGAATAACAATCGATGTACAACAATATTTCATTTCCAACCGAAATTTTTCACTTATTTCTTTTATTCCAATGAGTGAAAGAAATTTTTCGATCGCTAAAATTTGTTACGCTGATTTTCTATTGAAATATGATAGCATATGTAGAGAGTTATTAATGTGCAGATCTAATCAGAATATTATTTTTCCTCCTGCGATTACCGATGTCCTTCAAAATGTGTTGCTCTTGCAGATGCGGTCAAAAGGGCGTTCTGTTGCTATATCTAATCAGACTCAAATACATGAGTGCCCAGATGCAACGCATAAGGGTCGTCATTGTTGAGTCTTTCTCTTATAATCACTTTCTAACCTTATCATTGGTCGTTTTTGAACGCTACTTTTGTTGCAAAATTGCTCTCTTAATTGTTAACTCTTATCTACGTATATGTGGTGGAACAGGAATGAAACGGACATGCTCAGCATTTTACAAGTATTAAGTAAAATATATTTCCTTAGTAAATTTATTAATTTTAATTACTCTTCTTTCTATCAGTTTTGTGCTAAATTTAATGAGCACAAATTCTGCTTTATTACTTATATGATTTAATTTTAATTACTTTTCCATATTTTTAATTGAAATCAAAAGCAATAACCCAAACAGAAGCAACCTCAACTGCCAAAGGAACGTTCGAAATACTCGGTTTGAATAGAATTTACCAAATTGAAACTGTAGAAATTTTTAAACATCAGCAAAAGGCTCTTCTTCGCATCTATCGTTATAAAACTCAGTATAATGTGTATTAGACAATGCATTTTCTTTACCATGTGGGCCACAGCATTTTAAAAACCATTTTATTTATCACAGCATCTTTTTTGCATTACCAACCCATCTTTTATTATGACAAGAATATCATTTCATGGCCTTTCTGTGATGGTTGTCTCTTCCGAAGGAATGTGGAAAATTCATCGGAAAAGAGGCTTTATGAGGAAAATAACCGATAGGAGCGATGTAAGAGATCTCGAGCGGTGATACTTATGTTAGCTTTTCTTAGAACCCATCTGGAGGATTCATTTAGCATATGGGTTCCTACAGTCAAGTGTTGAGTTGGTGAATTGGAAAAGGCCAAGTGTAAATCTCAAGATGCCCCTTGACACAAAAAGAGAATCTTTAGAAGAAGGAAGATTTAAAATTAGACTAAGTTTTGTTATTTAATTCATAGAAAAGAGGTTATTGGAAGATGTTGTGGATATCTTGCACTTCCCATTTGACACAAGCCTATCAGATACCGCAAGAAATTCATAGAAATAAAACATGTCAGATTAGAATTGGGGTATTGAAATTTTTTGAGAGCGGGCCGCGCATTAGTTCACATAAAGAGCTAGGCGGGCCGGATCCTAAGGATCTTCATTACGTAGGTCCTTAAATACAGAATGAATCGTGCTCATAAAGTAATAACTCACGTATAAGAATATCTATAAATTAAATAAATCAGGAATACTCGAAAATAACAAAGAAAGAATATCAAAAATATTAGTAAAAATAAAGTGACAGAATATTGCAGAAAATGAATTTTAATTCAAATTTCCATAGCATTTTCTTCATTCGACCGCTAATAGAGATATGATATGATATGTCTTATTCTTTTTATATTTTACATTTTGCAGTTGGTTATTATAACTTTGAATTTTTCGGGTATTACTTACAGGACTGTTATAGTTGCTACGGATTCATCAACCGATGTAAATAAACTAAGGAATGGTTGAGGTGTCGGAGCTACTTTTCTGAAATCGAAAATTTATCGGTAAAAACGTAAAAATTATTCATTCAAATGTTAAAGTACGAAAAATGCATTCTGCAGACTATAGAAACGATCTTTACGCTCAGAAAGGACATTCCAAAATTCGTGTGAAACGTTGCTTAAGCTGCAATGACGTTAACATCAAGAAATTTTAATTTCAACCCTACTCTGGGGTAAATTTAAAAAATGTCGAATATTTTTCTGATGGCATTCAAGTAATAAGGTATTGTCAAAATAATTGCCGTATACTATTGAAAATTAGTTTACAGTGGTAAAATAATTAGCCCGAGTCGATATTAACTTCGAAATTGAAATTTGGTTAATTCATCACTCAAAAACCTCCCCTTAACAAACATTCATATCAACCATTTTCTTCTTGAAAGTTTCCTTCGTTTACTGCAGTTCTTTTCTTACCTCATTTATGCTCCATCCATCTTAAGAAAGATAATTCTCTTAAGTAGAATAATTGATCCACCTGTTCTTGTTTTTCTCGATCCACCCTGATTTTTTCTTCACTCTTCCTTTTTTCTATGCTCATACATGAGGTTACCGCATCGGCATTATATCAGTAACTAAACATTATCTCATCTTCTCGTAAGTAACTCGTTTATTTTCAAATTATTGCGATAGTGCATTGTTTATTTATAATTTTATTTGTAGGCATCTCTGATATCTTTTATTTGAACTTTGGATCAGTTGTTAACTTGAACTAAATCTCTGTGATTACGCAAGTTGTCATAACTATTCATTCTTAATACGCAAATGTTTTTCATATTTTAAAATATTTTTTTGTGAGTTTACTTGACATTTCATAGAATTCAACTTCGTACTTTGGATAGCCATTTATTTAATTTCTGATGAATTTTAATGGTAGTGTATTCTATTTCTGGAGTCTTTTGTTTGAAATTTTTAATCTGTACTATACCATAAGTAAGATTCTGCAGATTCATATCACCCTCCTTTGTGTTTTTTTTCAGCCGTAATTACATCACCCTAAGCTTCGCTTAAGTTTTTCAAATGCACCACTAAATTTTATTCACTATAGATTTCAATTATCTTTTTAATTTTATACTGATTTATTTTACTTTGATGGTGTGTGGATGGAAGAGGAGGATTGAAGTTTTAATTTCGTCGGAAATAAAGACGTAATTAATTTATTTTTAACTTCACTTCCTTTCTTTAGGAGAAAAATCTTAGTTTCTCTGATGGAGCCCTAACTAGAAAATTTAATCCTCTTTGCCATACAATAGCTTTGTCGTCTGAACATCTTACTGACTTTATTACTTTTCTCTAAGCTTCCACTCCACTCTCCACAATTTTGTCCAAAGCTTCATTCACCACTTCCTCCGCATATATATTGAGAAGTACTAGAGATTTAGAGCAACCTTGTCCCACTTCTTACCTTCTTCCTAACTCTACCTATTCTGATTTCGCATCCATCCATCATATCCAAACACGCGCTGTTTGATTTAAGTACAAAGTTTTCGCCAATCAAACAATGTTGACCATTGATATTTTATAACACAATGGGATAAATAATGGGAAAATTGATAGAGCACTTGGGGAGAGGAAAAAAGCATTGTTCTTAAGGATGTTCCAATTGGGAAAACGTCAAAGTGTATATCTAAAATTCATGTGAGAAAATTTTGATGAATGAAAGTAGTCAGAGGATTCCTTCAGGTTTCTTATGTCCTGAAGTTGTCAACACGTCGTCGGAATATGTAAAATTAAAAATTTACAGCGGTAGTTACGAAATATTTTTCTTTTGAAGATTGTTTAAAGATCAACGGTTCAGAATTTAGGGATTATCATAAGATTTGTTCCATAGCTCATGCGGCAAAAATTATCATCAAAGTTCTGAGGGATTAAGTGAAAGATAGACGGAAAAATCGACGAAGATAAGTTCGGTTTTCAGATATGGAGAGGACAACGAAAGCAATTTGGGTTATGAAAGTACTCAAAGAACGAAGCCTTGACTTTAAGAGGATTGTATGCATGTGGTCTGCAGAGTTCGATAAGGCTTTCAATAGAAAGCAATGACCTAAATTAATTGGGCGGTAAAAAATATTGGATGAGATTGGAAAAATAGGCGATTGGCGCAAACTTTATACTTAAATTGAATAAGGGAGTTAGGGTAGAGGATGGGAAATCAGAATAGGTAGAATTACGAAGGAGAATAAGACAAGACCGCCGTTAATCTCTAGCGTTTTCATCCATATACTAGGATAGGTGGAAAAAATCAATCTTTCGAGTCTATCCAATTCTACTAGGACTCAAAACTTACGTATTTGCGTGCTTAATTAACGAAACGAAACGAGTAGTGTTAAATCTTCAGTTCGCGCAAAGAGCCTATAGTTTGGCAAAAATGAAAAATGCACGTAAAATTTATTTTAACGCTAAAAAATATAGGTCATGTTTTTTTGCTTTTAGTAGCTACTAAGTACTTCACTTTAGTAGCTTAATGATATAAAATATATTTATTAACCATAAGCTTCATTTTTTTCTCACGCAAAAGGCCTAAAATGTTAGAATTCAGATGATTGAGATTTTACCGCTGTACGAACAGACGCACTCTGGCACTGTGACTTAAAGTGGTGTAACAGAATATCTCCTTTAAAATTTGCGATTTGTGTAAAACTTTGTTTTTACGCAAATCAAGTGTAAAACTGTGATTTTACGCATTCTATCTTCATAGTGGTACATAATTTACTAGTCTTCACACGTTCCACATTTATTTATGAAATGAGACCCAGAACTCATCACAAGGAAGTGACTGATATTCGAGTTCCACCCACATCGTATCCAACCATCCAACTTATTAATGTATGCTGAACTGTATTGATTTTCAAGGACGTCGTAAATACAGATTTGATCAAATTTTGACGTTTTAGATTTTGAGAGCAATGTTTCTCTTATGTAGCCATCTCATGCTTTTGCCTGCCCACTTTTTCTGTAGACTCTGCGACATGTGAGATGCATCTTTCCGCAGCTGGAATTTGAAAAACCAAACTGCAGAAGTTATATTATCTTGCAGAAATAACGAAATATTCTCTGCTGTCAAGCTCTTCATCTTCGGAAGGGGCAACAGCTTTAGTGTGTCAAATCTATCAGCTTATCTATCACTTAGATAAAAATTTATTGATGGAGTAGTGAACATTCTAACGTTCCCTTTGGATTTGAAGCTCTTGTCTTCAGTACTCTCTCATTACACTATTATCGTATGTGTTGCCTCTCATCGATTATTATAGCCAACAACATTTTCTCTAGGTGAAAAAATGCCTTTATCTCACTCACAGGATCAATGATTCTTTTAAAGTAACCGGTGTACTTCTTGTTTTTGTAGCAATATAAAAGCAAATCAAATTTCACAGTGATGTTTTTTAAAGGTGAACTAGACAGAAAAGTGTTTGAATGGGTTATAACCACTAACATTAATCAGTAGTGATTTTATTTTGTCAACTAAATTTAGTTTTGCCAGACATAAAAATCCACTATCCTCATCTCTCTTAATATGCCTCACTCCCTCTCAATGGATGGTGAATTTTATCAGCAATTATAAGAGGGCTTGAGGTTCAACTGGCCTTCAGTCTTAGCACAGACATTAGGGAATTGTTTTGAGGTTAAGCAAAAGAGATCTCAATTGAAAATTTCAAAAGCTAAACAGAAGAAAAGCATAACAGAAACCTAATATATTATTTTTATTAAATGATGGAGTCTTAGAACATACATTCATGAACCATGTTTAGTAGTAATTATTTTACAGTTATTTTATCAGATACTGATAAAATAAGCTCTATGTAGTTGTCATAATTTTGTATACTAGAAAGTGCAGCAATAAATGTGGTGGAAGATAGATAGGGTAAGTTTTCATCATATTCCAACAATATTTTTATTCATTGTAATAAAACCAATTGCAATCAGAAACTTAAGATATTTATTTATTGGTTCTCATGATATAAAGATAGGGTTTTTAAAATTGTAAAATTCTCATCTAGAGTATATTTAATATTTTCTATAATCCTCATGAAATTAAAAATATTCATCTCTTGAGATGTAAGTTTGGAAAATACCCTGAACTGTGATAACTGTAATGAGAAACATGATAGGTAACTTTAACGTCATGATAAACATGATGGTGATGTCAATCTATAGCAGAACTGTTTTTTAGTGTTCTTACTCACTGATTTTTCTACATATTTTCTATATTTTGCATTAAAATTTAGATGGTATAGGTTAACAACATAGATATATTTATCTTTGAATGCTATTATGTATGTCTTAAGGGATAAATGATTTATCTAAAGTTATGGTAGTAGATGTCTTGCAGAGAAACTTTAAGCCAATTTTAGGAAAAAGAATGGCTCTGCATATGAAATCTAGTGTATGAAACTACTTTTAAACTCCCATATATGGAAATGCATATTTGTTTTATATTAATAAATGTCTATTCTATTTCTTGTGATAAAATCTATCGCATAATAGATAGACACCTTGTATAGAGAAACTGAATGAAGTTCAGAAGGGGAAAACTTTCAATTTGTCAAGGAACTTCCAATCCAATCTCCACAGAATGGAATTATTTCATGGCTTTTTACAATTTGCATTTTATAATCTCTCACATATTTATGACAACAGTATAACTCTTGAATATACAAACTCTCATATATATGACAATAGTCATGAATATGTTAGAGATTATAATCAATTATTAAAAAATGCTTCATAGATCTTTTGTCATCAATTGTAAATATGAGATGTTTGATTTTATGTTTCATGATTTTCATGGAGTTAACCTAAGTAAAATCAGTGAATATCAAAAAATTTAAACCAATGATTGGTTATGAAGAAATTGTGGATGGAATAAGGAAGCTTTTATTAAAATCCTTGGTGTGGAGTATTTTATTGTGCTGATGTTAAATGTAGTCCTTAAAGAAGGAGGATGTAAAGAGTTTAGTGGCCTTCAAGATGTGGGTATGATGAAGAATAGAAGAGTAATTTGATTTTATAAAAACAAATGCAGAAAGGCTTAAGATAGTGAGAGAATAAAAGGTATCATTTAAAGTTTTAAAGTGATGACAGAGGAAAGTATTGGGTCAGATGTATATAGTTAAAGGATGTGATTTATTTATGCTTAAAAAATGTAATTTTAGATTAACAAATAAATGGTGTCTTTATTTGGGGTGAAATTTAGACTATATAGCCTCCTTTTCTATTTAATCCATGATAACTTGTTATAGGTAGTATGGGATGGAAAAGACAGAGAGGTAGACAAAGGCTAGCAATATTGGAAAGGCAATGGTTGGGATAAGTTATAAAGAAATAAAGGAAAGGACAATTGGTTAGAAATTGTAGGTTATATTGTAATACTGAAGGCCAATGTAAGCAAAAGTTTTGTACAATTATGCTCTTCTTAGGATAAAATTTACAAAAGTTCTCTTGCTATATCAAAAAATTCGATGTGCTGAGAATTTTCAGTGTATTAAGTCACTATTTATTTTTCTTTAAATGGTATTTTTGAAATGATTAAATAGCCGCTGAATGCAGGTGTTTACTTTTCCACATAAGGTTTTATTTAAGAACTACCAGTTTCAGTGTATAACCATCTTCAGGTTCGAACAGACTGAATCCTCAAAATGCTGAGACTTACATTGTAATTTGGTTAATTATAGACAGATACACAATGTAGAAGAGGAAAATAATGTACAACAATAACAATCAATTAGGAGGGGGAGTGGGAGGGGAAATTTACTGGTGACTATGGGATGGGGGAGAGGGTGGATTCCAAGATGGGGGAGGGAGAAAGAAAAAGATACTCGTTAGTAAGGAAACAATTGGGGTAGGAGAGGTAACGTTTAATTTCAAGCTGTTCCAGGGCATTGAGTCGAGGACTTTTACTTTGAAGGTGAAGAATTTCTGGGGAAAAATTACTTGAAAGACCGTTTTCAATGAGGTGTTTGGCAAAGTGGAAGGAGGGATATTTATGGAGAAAAGCTCTATGGTGTTCTTGTGCTCTGATGTTAAAATTGCAGGTTGTCATTCCAATATAAATTCCATCACATTCATTACAATTTAGTTTGTATATTCCTGATCTATCTAAAGCTTTGAATTTATCTTTTGAATTGGCTAGTAATTTTATTAGCGTGTTATTGTTTTTATACCCTGGAATCACGTTATATTTTTTAAAAAGGTTTTGCAGACTGTAAGAAATGGAGCCTTTAAATGAGAGGGCCACACATTGAGGGGTTTCTATATTAGTTACAGATGCAAGGAGAAAAATTCGTCTGGTAATAAGGTTCTTTTGTTTCCATAGATTATATAGAATTATTATAGATTATATGAATAAAGAGCCTCTTTTTGCAAATTTTTACCAGAAATATTTTAAAAATATTCACCCCTGAATAGGAGAATTACCCGCATCTGACTTTATAAATTATATGCATTCATTTCATATTGATATGTTAAATGAATAAATAAGCACTACTTGAAAATTCTTTCTAAATCATTCAGCTGATCAGTTATGGGATTCCAGCCGTATCATTGTATTCACCTTATGTCGAACTCATAGTACTTATGTATTTTGGTAGCTTGGATAAGTAACTTGGATAGCAAGTTGGTTAATCATACATCCTTGCTGTTTTATATAATTGAATATAGCAGAGAAGCAAAAAACTTTATTTTTTTAATGTTGCATGAGATGAATATTAAGTGGATTTATGTGAGTGCTTACTTATTCCAAACTTTATCAGTGGCAATGACAAGTTTCTGTCCAGATTTAGTTATGACTTAGGATTGGAATGAAGTTTTATAAACAATCTTCATTGTAAATTATATATTTGACAGTGAAATATCATTTGAAATCATAATACTTTTTTCAAAGGAATGAGGTTGAATTTGATTAGGATGATGATAAAACAGACAATCATTTTTTAATCTTCGTGTATGGTAATTTCATTGCAGTTAATTTTTGTTGTAGTTGGTATTTGTTGATAGTTGAAGAAAAAAAGATTAGGTTACTAGTTTTATTAATTTCTTTGAGTTGTCAAATTATTCTCATTACCAGTTAAGGGAATTCCTCTGTATCTTTTAACCACCACCATAAATATCTGGGCATTTAAATTTTTTTTATTATTTTGCAGACTATGTAATGGAAAAATAAAGAGTTCACTAAAACAAAATGTATTTATAAATATAAAAAGGAAAATACATAAAATGGAGTAACATCACTCATTTCTTAAGAAACACTTGAGTATGTTATTAATGACTGAAAATTTCACTTTGGTATATTCACAGAATATTTCCTCTGGGCATTCTTTTAATTTATATCTTCTGTATTCCTTGGGATTCTATTTTCAGTGTCCTTGTCAATATTTCTAGACAAAGTATCCATTTCAATTCCAGTTGTTTCTTTCTTGCGACTCCAAGGAATATGCCAATACTTTTGGTCTTTGCCAAAGAAGGACGCATCATTAAGTGTCTCTGGAAGGTGTTCATCCATTGTTTCAGGCAGAAAGGATGAGGCAATTGCACCCAAAAAGGCCAAAGCTCCCATGCAAGCATAAGGATATCTTTTATCCAAGTTAGAGCCCTTTAAGAAAGAAAGAGTAATCATCTCTCTTCTGGGTAAATCTCTAGATATCAGATAAAAATAAATGTGTTTTCATTCTATTATAGTGAAGTGATATACCTTTTTTCACTAGAAAAAATTTGATTTTATCAATTACATTGTGTAAATATTTTGAAAATTTGTCTACTATATCTACAGAACTGTTTTTTAGATTTTGCTTACCAAATAGACAATATATGGTGCAAGAACCCCAAATGCACTGCCTGTTATAACTCCAGCTGCTGACCCTGTCTGTCTTATACATGTGGGATAAATTTCCAGAGATTGGAGGTATAAGGTGTAAAATGATAGAGAAACACAAAACTTGGAAATCATAACCAGGGTTATGTTGAACCACTCCAAATCATAACCTGGAAGTAAATTTTTTAAAAGTTCATAAATTTAATGACGACTTAAAATAACAGTGTATTAACTTTTCCTGCTTTTGTTTTTTATTTTTTTTGGCTATTCAAAGAATTACATTTTATCTTTGGTTGCCCTTTATGGGTATAATATTGATATGAAGGAAGTCAAATTGCTCTGATTCACTTGGTTCATATATAATAATGAAAGGGTGAAGGAAGTTTTATGCCATAATTTATAGATTACCAGTTTAAAGTTTTTGAAACCAAATGTTAAGAGAGAACTTCAGAATCAAGCAAGATATGAGCATTTTGATGACAATATCATCTTTTGTATCAACTTTGTTTGCATTTTTGAGAGCTACAGGAGTAGATAATAACACCTTGTTAGATGCTTTCAAGGGATGACAAAAAATTTTATAAAGCTGAATTCTATTTTTAAATTCTGAATTCTTAGTATATATCTGCCTGTATTGTACACTGTCATCACTCAACTGTTTTATAAAAACAACAGAAATTTATTTCTTACTTTATGAATGATAAGTTACTTTTAAATAGATTCTGGATCTTGAATGGAGCTTTTAGCTGCACTGAATATGATTAGCTTATCTGTAAACCTAAAACATACATATTATTTAAAATAAAAATTTTGGGGTATCGGCAAAAGTGTAGCTACATATCTTCCAATTTCTCAAGTTTTTTGTTTGTAACCTTTTCTGTATCTTAAGCAACAAGTAAAAGTCCTCAGCTAGAATTATATCTTCATAAAAACTTTAAACAGAAGGGAATAAAGATTTTGAAAAACCTTAAGTGTTAAGGTTATGTAAATATAAAAAGCCTTCATTATGTTACTGTATATTAATAAGGCAGGATAAGTGTTACTTTAGCTTCTACTATGCCTAATTTATTTGGAATGTAACTACACAAAAATTTAGCAGCTGGATTTTAATTACATCAAATTATCATCAAGGACTGATAAAAATTGTAGTAACTCTGAGTTATTGCATATAAATTATTTCCAGCAACAATCCATACATATCTCCATTTTCGCATCTTAAATCTATATTCCATCCTTGGTCCAGTATAAATAATTAGATATTGAATACATTATTAATGGCATAAGGATATGATTGAGTTTTAATGAAAGTTATGCAATCTTTAGATCAAATCTTACATGATATCAGTAAGATGATCCCTCCACAGGTGAAGGAATTTAGCAGAAGAGCAAATACTTGAGTCCATCGTCGTCCTATGGAATCTGTCATCCACATACCTATTGCATATGCAGGAAGCTCCACTATTGATTGGTAAAAGAAATTGAGATATGGATTTCCTGATAGGTTTCTAATGTTAAGGAGAAGTACATCATAAGATATTGGGGTGATCATCCTGGAAAGAATACCTCAAATTTATTAAAACCACATCAAGCTCTTGTTCATCATTATCTGTTGATGATCATTTTCACTATGCATAAATTTTGATAAATAACTTGCTAATTTTTCTTATTGAACAAATTAAAACTTTGCTAACCAGCAAATCATCAGAATTATTGTGTACTTGGCCATATTAAGACTCGAAAACAAACTGATGATACCATAACACTTCTCGCTTTTGCAGCTGTCAGATAGTTGATTCAAAACATTCATATAATTAGCTGGTAGTTTCCTTTTATTGGCTTTTGCAATATTATTCAAAATAAATGAAGCCTCCTTGGTTCGACCTCTTGATGTTAACCAACGAGCAGATTCTGGAACTAGCCTAGAAGTAAAAAAAAGGATATTAGAAGAGGATCTTAGAATTTTTTCCAGTGTAAATTTTTTATGATATGCACTTAATTCCTAATTTTTTCATGATTAGGAACATACTGGTACCTATAAAAAGGTATTTATAGCTATTACTATACATTTTATGAGCTTTATTGGTTGTATTAAACAGGAATGATAATAATGTAGTAATGCAAATGAAACTCTGGGCAAACAATAAAAGATGTTTGCTCAGATATGCATGCTCTAAAGATAAAAAATAACACAAATAAAATGGTTACCACCCATCGTTGATTATTTGCAAAAGAAAGAAAAACACTTTTGGAATTTCTGCCATTGTTTTTAGCAATTTGTAAAGTATGAAAATCATCATTTTGCTAGTTAAAATGAGACCTAAGGTATAAGAGTGACTTTGATAGTCAAGATATCACTGTATTCTTGCATAATTTTTCATTTTATTGTATGTCTTGCCCAACCACAATGAAATTAAGAACTCTTTCTCATCAATGAACATAACCTACTTAATACTATCATGCAGTTTATGTCAGATGGCTCCATCCAACATGTATTGGATATGCTTTGTAGCTTTTGCTTCCATGTGTCATGAACAACCTTACATATTCAACTTCTCTTCAACAAGCCTGCATTATTCATTCTACTATGCATGTAGGTATATTTTATAACTTTTAACATTCAATATTAAAACGGATTTCAACATAAGACACTGGGTTTCTAAAGTGAATTTATTGTTTTGAACGATTTTGAATGATTTTTATTTTGAAGAAGATGCTTTATGCTTTCTCTATTCCACCTTTAACTTTTAAATATGATCCCAAGTTTACATTGATTCAACATCATTCAGTCATTTTATAAATATTATTGCTGTATATTTTTCTGTTAATTTATTAATTCTCTGAATTTTTCAGCTTCAATCATCATTTTAGCCGTTCTTTATTTAATTTTAAATTCATATTTATTTTCTATTCTGAGTATCATCTTTAATTACTATTGCATTTCAGTCTTACTGTGGACCATTATGACATACAGTATATATATAATTTCACCCATACATTTCCATACATTCCATCACTTAATTCCAATTTATGGTATTGCTACCAATCATATCTCATTTTCCTTCACAAAATATCTATCATATCTTATCTCACTCATGGCCTCTTGCTTTTCTCACTGTCTCGTACACAAAGTTTCACAAATTATTTCTTTATTGTGTAGTATTTTTGCTTCCATTTGAGTGACTTAAAATTGTATTGAAAGAATTTGTCCATATCGGAGACGCCATCAGGCAATATGCAATTGGGGAGTAGTCTATTCTTTGACTAGTCTTGTAGTGACCTTATATTCAAATCATCATGTGCTTCCAATACCCATATAATTGAGAGACAGGGCCAATAACAGTGCAAGTAATGACTTTCTGTGGTATTATTTTCTAATTATCTTTCAAATGGTAAATCATTCATATTATTGTGTTTACCTGTAAGCAAAGAGGAATAGAGCAGTAGGCACAGTTGTGAGTATCATAAACAGCCTCCAGCCTTTGCTTCCCCATTGTATGAAAGGAAGCAGGGACAAGCCAATGGTCCATGCTACATACTGCACCGTGTTGATGCATGAGTGGGCACCCTTTCCACTCATTTCTATTCCTTGAGAGCAGATAATAAAGATGTGCAATTTGTCAATAAATGATGATATAATGTGAGGGGCTTCCAAACAGCAAGTTTCCTTTTGCTTGAGAAGCTATTGTAAAGTTACCTGAAACTCTTAAAAAGCAAGGAAATTATGTCCAAAATTAAACAAATCCATCAATAAAGAGTTTTCTTGATTTGGAGTTTTCGGAGGAGAACAGGGTTTTTTCTTTCGAATAAGTAAACTTACTATTTTGATGCCCCTTGAATATCACTGTGCAATATAATATGTTTCAGTAAATATAATATAAAAGTAATTTGTATTTTCTGATTGTAAATTTTTGTAATTCACTACATTCTGATGGGAGTTAATAATGGATTTTGATTAGCTTTTCTAGGGGTTAGATCTTTCAAAGCAAAGTCCATATCCACTTAATTCACTTAATTTCATACAAATAAAAAATTATTTTCAAAATTTTGTTTTGTACTCACCTTATATATAAAAACATGTTTTGATTCAAAATTTTATCTCTAAAATAATGATAAAATTTGTTAATAATTACTCGGAGAATGAACGATCAGTCAAGAGACTGAGGCATAGAATGGATCTTATGTTTGAGTCAGAATCATTAAGATCAGTTTGATTTAGGATAAAAGATTAAAATAATTCTGATGGAAAGTACTTAGGTCAAGGAGATCTCATTGAAAGTCTGTGTGACCAGCATGGAAAGGGCTCATAGAAAATGGTCAGTATTGGTACTTGATGGTGTCTCCTAGACAACATGCCCCACCTTGTAACTCATTCACTCTAGCTACTCCTTCCATTCTCATGCAACAAGTCTCTACCACCCAAAGGGTTCACCCAACAGATGGAAATATTCAAGGAAAATAACATGTCTACTTTGTAAGGATTCACTGCAGCTGATATGTGTAAATGAAAATTTTTCAAAAATCATATATTTCCTAGGAACTCTTAAGCTAAACTCTAAACACTCCTGATTTATTAATTTACTAAAGCAAATATGAGACTCATTGAATCTTACCGATTGCTAACAGTGTTTGAAAGACAGCGTTTGCACCGGAGTTAGACAACAGCATGGACAGAGCAAACAAGGGATATATGCCAGCAGCGGCAGCAGTTATTAGACGCCCTATGGCCACCAGCGCTAGACTTGTTAAGAATACAGGCTTCCGTCCGATACTGAAATAAAACACATGCACATTATTATATGGTTTACAAAGTATTACTGTAAGATCTAGGGCTGCATAGCCAATTGTAAAAACATTCAAATAAGGAATGTTAATAATCGTATCGACTCATCTACTAAAACCTATAATTGGTATTCTTCCAAAACTAAATTTTATAAATCATGTTTACGTTCATTTTCGGTGTCATTAAAAAGGTTGCAGGACGGTAGGGAAATGAATAATTTTAGAGACTACCGAGATCTGTAATTTTAATTCTGCAAGGCGAAGGAGAGTGAGCCCAGTGACAGCCCCTGTTGCATTTGCTACGAAAGAGGAAATATTGCTGTCTTACATATCTCCAAGTTGACCGAAGAGGAGTGTTCCCAGGAAATCTCCAACTCTGGCGCATGCGAAGGCGTTGTTAATGTAAAGATTTTTGTCGCAGACCCAATCGGAATCGGAAGGTGCCGTGCTGCTGTACCAAGTGGTATCATATTCCCAGCCATGTTCACAGTCTGAAAAAGCATAGGAAATAAGTTTAGAGCCTTGGGATGAGGCTATTGGCAAGAATATAAAATTTTAATTCTATTAGTATAACCAAAAAAGAGTTAATATCAACATCATCATTGGCCGTTGAATTGGGGCAGTAGCGTATAAAAGGAAGGGCAAAGGAAATCAACAAAATAAATGGAGTTTTCGAACTCATCTTTCTTACTGTTAGGTGAGCTGAAATACAGAAATACTTCTTGGAGAAATCCGTGAAAACCATGTGAATTAAGGCAAAATAGGAAGGATATGAAAAGAAAGTAAAGACATTTTCGCGGAAAAAATCGATAGTTTTTGCATTTTATATCCATTTAATACGTAATAGAAGTTCTAATAAAAGAACGACTTTTAAGTTCATTACTCAAAGGTAAATGTTCGACAATTTCTACCGCTTATGGAAATTGTCTGCGTCATTTAACAAAAAAGACATCTGATTGAAAGAAAAAATTTATATTAAACCCGTCCCTTTTAAATACACATCTCGTAAAAATGCAGGAAAATTATGAAATGAAACATTTAACCAGCAGTTGTTCTCCAAAGTTCACGAAAATTTCAGCCCTGATGGAATAATAATATGAATGGATAACCCTGGAAGATTTTGAAAAAGGGGTATACATTTATATTACAGATTTATGAACGTAAAATGATTTTTAAGGGATGTGATTTAAAATATGGGCAAAAGAATTTGGAATTAATAATAATAGAGGCAATAATCCAAAGAGGGCTATTTGATATAATTCTAAAGATAAATGATGATATCAGTTAATAATCCTTGTTAATTAGCTAACACAAGCTTAGATTTTAGGACACGGTTCATAAGAAAACATATTTGCTAACTTTTCTTTTTCTGACTTTAAAACATAGATTGCAACAGCAATAGAGAAGAGAGGGTTAGAAGCAATGGATGATGAGATATACGAGTATTTCTGTGGAAGAATGATTGTAAATGTGAGTCGGTAGGGTAACTAATCAAGAAGTCCTTTGTGAGGGCGAAAGTCTCTGGAAAACAGTTAATTAAAGAAGAGGAAACTTAATCCGTCACTCATTAAGGCACAATTGTCTCCTGAAGACAAGATGGAAGGAATTAAAGAGGGAGAATTAGGTTGGATTATGAGAGGTTGGTAATGGTTTCTTTTAAGGTTAAGAACTATGAGAGAATGAAGCGATTGGTCTGAATAGCAGCAACAAACCAATCTTTGTATATCTCTATGATCGTCAATGACGTCAGTTTGCTAAGTCAAACGTTTCACAACCGAAAAATTTCTTGTGTTAAAGGGAAATGTGGCGGAAAAATGCGTGTGAGAAGGGATTCCATCATCTCGTGTTTTTACTGAGGAAGAATTTATTTCTTTTGAGCTAAGCTTAAATTTTACAGCACTGAAATCCGTTAGCTTCCATTATTCTCTGCTGAAAATGCGATCACAAGCAGTGATTTATCTCATAATAATTAGTAATAGAAATTATGTCCTTGTAACGCAGTTACAGTTACAGTGGCCAGTTTCTCTCGGAGTTGGCACTCGTTTCTAAATGGAATCACAAAGTCATTTAATTCGTCAATGAGTTCTGTCGATGAATATTTCGAAAAGTTTCTGACGGTAATCTGTTCTAATCATCTTGAGCGAATCCCATAGGAAGGACTTTATCGTTGCCTTAACACACCTGTGGAACCTAAAATCTCCGCTTAATTAATCGAATCCTACGTTGGACTATCTCACCATAACCAATTCTTCCTTCAATCCTTCTTCCGAATTCCCTCACACTATTCTACATGAGGTCGAATAAGAGATAATAAACTAAAGTTTGACTATAGATGGACATCCTATCAGAAATATATTGAGTAGTATTTGGCATTCTGTTATCATTTCCTACTACATGTCCATTATTACGTTTGAAGTTGTACCTCGACTATAATTCAATTCGTTCCATTTCGAAGTTCGTAACTCGAAAAGTTTGCATCTCGAAACTCAGTTTTCACTTATATCTTTTAGGTTATTTTGGTTCGTTTCTTGAAGTTGACTTCGTATCTAGAGGTCGGAATGGAGTAAGAAAAAGTTCGTATATAGGGCAGTTCGCAAGTCGAGATACCGATGTAATTTAAAATGAAAAAGCATTGGAGACTTATGTAACTGGTCCAATAGCCTTACTAAAGGTTGTGCTAGCTGTGTGCATATATCCGGGAATGTGAACTACATTAAAATCCATTAAGCGGATTCTGCAAGTCTGACACGTGGGCATCTTAGGTATGGGTATGGCAATACTGGAACCTGTAGCTGAAAGTGATACTCTAGCAAATGGTTACATTACATGCCGTAAGGCTTACATTTTAGTTATTTTAAATAAATAATTTTTGTACATTAAATGTTATGGACTCTGAAATAGTGGATCGCTTCCAGGCGCGCGTCTGGTAACGCATTTACCATTTCCATAGTCATTTAAATATAATATTTTGGGGCAGTTTTTAAGAGAATTTTCCTCATATAATTTAAGGAATAAATTTGAAATAATTCCCACTCCATGCGATACAAAGTTTAAAATGAAAACCTAACACTAATGTGAAATGGTTCCAGTGAATTAAGATTATGATCCTCACCTATAATTTGTCTTTCCCTGGTTACATTTCTTTCGCTTCCCTCCAATATTTCAGCCACCGTTAAATTATAAGCAGAGCATTTGCTGAATCCTTCCTCTTCATTTCCATTCTTTTCCCTGAAATATTTTAGCCAATTAATGACAGTCATAAAAATTGAAAGAAAGATGGAAACAGGTAGAAATCAAAATACGATGTTAGGCAGAAGAGTAATGAGACTGATTTTTGTAGCCATAACTATCATTTACAAATTCTTACTACATCAATCAATTTCAGAGTAGTTCCTTGCCACCATTAATTTTTAGGACATACAATTGGTTTTTTATACTTGAAATGTGCTTCTTTTCAATACCTTCCAAAGATAGATCACAAGGTATAGTGAAATTGATGACTTTTTGCACAGAACGTCAGCGGAAAGGGGACTTTTTTGCGGTGGAAAGCATACTAAGAATCACTATGTGCTGTGTACCTCGTTGTCATAGATACATTGCAAACATCACCGCAGAGCATGAATGACCACTCTAGTCTCTTCCTGCACGAATTTCTTAGAGATAGATTAGCTCAAATAAAAATATTCCTTCTATACAGTGGACAAATTTCCTAGGCTGGTAAAACTTTGCTATGTATGTACATGCAGTCTCTTTAATAAAAATCATCGCGTCAGCTTTTAAGCAATTGAAATCATTGAATCTGATTTGGACGCATCTTATATCTGACGTTGGAATTCCGGTAGACAAAGAGCGTGAACTGAGAGAGAAATCGATCAAACTTTAAAAGTGAATAATAATCGCTATAAAAGGTAAAAAAACTTACGATCGTCACAGCATTAGAGAAAAGTATGGGCAGAATAGTTAAAATGCCTGCCCGGAAAAAGGGTATACCTATGCTAGAGTCCCAGTCATGTCACTATTTTGTACTTCTGTCATTCCTTTGTTAACATATTATATTTACTGTGGGTTGATATCATGGAGTTCAACATATAAGAAAGAGAGAATTGCGAAAATTCAGAAGAGTACTTTTACTTTCGCTTGATGGAGTACCTCAAAATGCCTTCCTCCGTGACTTTTATTGAAGAAAGAATGATTTTTATGGTCCAGAAAACAGAAAATTATGTAGTCATAAGGAAAGATTGCCCTCTAGAAAACACTAACGAAGATGAGGAGCGGCAAAAGCCTGTGAAAGGTACAAAAAGTAAGAGACAGTTTTCATGGTTTATGAAAATCAAAAAAGCTATCAATAATTGTAATAAATATAACTAGTAGCCCCGTGCGAAAATTTCGCAGACGACATTGATATTCAATTTCTCCAACGAATTACATTATAGTAGCAAACACTAATCATTACAGACGAATACACAAATATACTAAGACATACCAAAAAATCGCACCTTCATATTCCATGTCAGTGTCAGTTTCGACATACCTCGTTAGTAGCGATAGTTATCGGTATCTACACATCCAGTAACGAAAATCTATGGGCAAATTCAAACTCTTACGTTTTCTATTCCCTTACCACTTGAAATTTAACGAAGTCCCTAATATCTTAGAGAGTGTGAGAATGTAAATGTTTAAGAATGTTTTAAAAATTTTCTTTTAGCACTATAATCACGAATAGTACGCGTCATTTATATAACGATGTATGTTACCTGGAATTGAAGGAGAAGGAATTAAATAGGGAATATGGGGGCACATGAACCTACCGAAAGGCAGAACACTTTATATATATAATTCATCCTATACCGAATACCTCAATTCACTTAATGTATTTTTACATCACGAATTTACACAAAAATACAAACATCACTACCACATTGCCACCATCACATTTTGGTAAACTCTGTTTTTTCTAAATACCACTTCCTTTTATGATGCGTCGCTTAAGGCTTCGTGTTTAACATATATAACCAAGAAAAAGCAACAAATATACCTCCTGCATCCACGTTACTTATTTATTTTCTATTTTTTTCTCTTCGTACACGAAATATAAAAAAACTACTACTCGTCTGCAGTGAAATTGCATCTCATTAATTCACTGAATCAGTTTATTCAATTACTGAAAGATATATAGTCAGCAATAATTAGTGGAAAGCTTGTTGTCCTGCCGGCGTAGAATGAGAGTAAATGTTACTAATTTGGGAGAAGGAAGCAAGAGGGGGAAGTATCTGCGGTGTGAGTCTCACTTTCATAAGACCATACATCGTGTTACATTGTAAAAGTGCAAAGTAAAGTATAGCAAATGTAGCAAACCCATTGCCCGCATTTTTTGAATGTCTCTCACACAAATTGTATTGTAGTCAATCATGGTATTTTAACCCATTCAAAAAACTTAGATTTTAAAATACTACTCTTACGTCTACTACTACAAATACTATTAAATTGGTTGATCATCTTTTTGTACTCCGGGCATAGCGAATGGAAATGCAAGCTTGGGTTTTCGATACGCTTGTATTCCATAGAGGTGAGTTTTCTTGAATCGCAGGTATGATTTCCTATTATTCACTCTTAGATATGAATAAATGTTGTATATGTATATGTATATATTATTTATTCTGTGAGTAAAATATAAACCTTAAAAATCATTTGATAGGGTATATAGAAAATTTTCAACAAACGAAAGTTTCACCAAAATAAATTTGAATACTCGGAAAACGACCTAATTATTTTGATCGCATGACTCGTAAATAAAAATCTCTAATTTTTCTATGAATACCCCAAAATCTAATTGTAATATGGTCGATCTTAAATTAAAACTACCGGGAAGGATATGATGGAATATTGTTCAAACATACCACACGATTAAACCGTGACGCAAACTTTCATATTCGGCAATGTTCATGTTTCTTTGGCCGTCGTTCTGCTCCCGTAAGATGCAATGTGGTTTGCTTATTAAACTGCTGTGGATGTGTACGACATCGAGGTCTTCGTTCATGGAGACTATAATATTACTAATACTTACTTAACTTACTAATACTGCTTCAATCAATTTATGACCGAGAATGTTATCCGATTATAAAACTTGTTTACACTCGTCACTAAGTAAACAATTTTACCTCAATTGTAGCGATGGATATCGCCTTCTACAAATCCAGCAACAAAACTCAATAGCCAAATAAAATGTCTTGCGTTTTCTAACGCCATACCATATGAACCCAAACAAAATCCCTATTATATTAGAGAACGTGTGAGTATAAATGTTATAGAATGTTTAAAAAATTGTATTATAGTAGTATAATCACGAATAGTGCACGTCATAACTATAACAATACATGTATCTTATCCTACACCGAATACCTCAATTCACTCAACGCATTTATGACTAAATGAATTATGGTAAAGATACAAAATATCACTGCCAGCTTTACTTAAATCTGTCGTTATAAAAACCACTTCCTTTTATACCGGCAATGAAG
The DNA here is from genome assembly GCA_036926295.1 of Pachydiplax longipennis. Taxonomy (NCBI): domain Eukaryota; kingdom Metazoa; phylum Arthropoda; class Insecta; order Odonata; family Libellulidae; genus Pachydiplax; species Pachydiplax longipennis. The sequence continues at coordinate 49,603,997 of JAVFKF010000001.1, read as the reverse complement.
TGTCACTTAAATAACCAAGATAAAAGAACGAAACATACCTTCTGCATCCACATTATTTATTTATTTTCTATGTTCTTCTCTTCATACATGAAATTACTACTACTCGTCTGCAGCGATCTGATCTGGGAGAGGAGAGCTAGAGGGGAAGCTAAATGTCACACTTTCATACGAATACATTGTGTTACATTGTCAAAGCGCATAGCATTCTCCCCGCATTTAAAGTCTCTAACATCGTTAATGTGGCAAAATAATTCATTTTTGTGCTTCGGAGATAGCGATTGGGAATAAAAGCTTGGGCTTTCGTTAAGCTTGTACTACATGCTGGTGAGTTTTCTGAAATCGCAGGACATCCTTTTCTTTCCTTAGAAATATGATTAAATGTTGAATGTTATCTATTCAATGAGTGAAATATAAACAATAAAAAATCATTTGATATCAGGTTTAGATATATAGAAAATTTGCAACATACGAAACCGGGAAGTAATATGATGCAAAATTATTCAAACATACCAATGATAAAACCGTGACGCAAACTTTCATATTCGGCAATGTTCATGTTTCTTTGGCTGTCGTTCTGCTCCCGCAAGATGCAATGTTTTTCAACTGTTATGGTTGCGTACGACGTCGAAGTTTTCGTTCATGGAGACTGTAATGTTAATTGCGAATCATTTTATGCCCGAGAATAGATGCATTATCCGATTTAAAAATTTGTTTACACTCGTCACTAAGTAAACAAATTGAATCTGTATATAGCAACCCGGGCCTTTTTTCGTCCAGTAAAAAATGAGATGATTAAAATATTATTTCAATTTGTTTAACAAATGGTGCATTTTTGATTTGTCTGACTATTTTTCGCAGGAACCTGACAACTTTTGCCATCAAACGGTCATTCATTTATATATATTGATGGAGTAATAAGGGAGAAAAGTCCCGATCACCAAAAAAGCATGTTTTAAAATAATATATAGATAGATTTCGTAAGCATTAGTTTTCTTTGCAGTAGAAACGATTAGTTAATAAGGAAATAAATCATTCCTCGACAAATTATAGGTATAAGTAAAAATTATTAGATTAACTCTTTGAATGATGTATTGAATATTGAAAATTATAGAATGATTTTAAGTTTATACTTTTTTCATTAGGATTAGGAGAGATATATTCAAGTTTCCTCAATACGATGATATTACTACGGAGGAGGAGAACAATCTCAGCAACACACAGGACAACACTCACAATCCGACCAGTAAAACGAGAATAAACGCTGATTCGGAATGATTCAGCTGTTTCACGATTAGCACATTGCGCATTCATGGGGTTTTGGCAATTACGATAGTGTTACTGAGATGATTTAAGAATTGTGTTGTCACTCATCAGAATATATTAGCCCATAAAAAAGGATTGAGAAACCCGTAAATATATTTATACCTTATTCCACTAACTTCTCAACATTTCTTTGTTCTTCTATCTTATATATTTTCTTGAAAAACGTAAATAATTGTTATTTAACAGGTATAGGAAATTTTTTGTGACAAGTGCACCATATTTCATAAATATGGTACCCTTTGGACTAAAGTAATGCCCAACCATAGCGTGAGATGCTGATGTTATTTATTTTAACATGATGGAATCCAGGCGATATAATTAATGTAAATAACCATGATTTATCATTACTAATGAGCAAAATTCACATTTACTTACTCTGGGGCTTATTTATTGAAGTGAAAAATACGTAACAAGTTTAGTGCCGTCAGAGTTCTGCGTGCCTAAAAATTCTCTCGAGTTCCTCTTTCGATACCCGTGTCAAATTATCCACCCCTTCATATAATAATAGTAATAAAACATCGGCGTTTCCTTAGAGATATTGGTTCAATTATAGCATTTGCAACACAAAAATAAGTGCTCAAAAATTTTGTTAATACAGACTGAATTTTATATGCTTAGACAGATTTCAGCAGTTAATACGTAATAGACAAAATGATAATGTAACTACTGAAGTTAATTATTATATTTATCCGTAATAAGTTATCATGAAAGATGATTAGAAACCACTCATATCTTCCCTAGCGGTATAGGTATAAGTGCTTTATAGTGATATTTTTATTTTTATGGAGACCTACGACATAGTCGAGGCCGAATTCATAGATTCCGTAATAAGTTCGTTTAAAATTGACAGACGATCCAGATAGTGAAAAAAACTTGCGGTAATACGAGAGTCAGTATTTGTAAAAAAATCGTTCCAAAATCTCCTTTGTTTGGCAAAATTCATTCATTCACAAACTGATGCCTTGTCGGTGCAACCATTCCTCTCTCACTTCAGCTGCTCCTGTTGTAATCGGAATATTCTATTCTTGTTCCTATATCTTCGAAATAATTCTTTCTTGGCCTACCCCTTCCTTTCTTTCCCAGGATCTTGCTTTCAAAAATGTTGGTTAGAAAGGGCAGTGCCTCAAACAGTTTCCTATAAACTTAATTTTCCTTCTTTCTGTTCAATCCTGCAATTTCCTTCACTCATTCACATTCACTTTGGCAAAATATGTACCAAAATTTTAAAAAACAGCTAAATTATTTCTTTAAGTTCCTATGTCAACGGAAATTAAATGTAAACTGTTTGGTATCTACGCTCCCTTTTAATCGGCGATAGGCGACTTATAGGGTATGAACGTTGGTGTAGATCATGGGTGAGGAACCTTTTATCATAGGAAGGCCATTTTTGAAACCATTAAATCGTATATGGAATAGGTCGGACTCGCATTGCCAGCGTCGAACTTATAAGAAAGTAAACGAATTTCATTGTTTATTAAACCCAGTGGAATATTTTCAATTATTCGTGATTGGGAAACGAAATTGTATAAACGTGTGCATTCCTTTCAGAGAGTGATGAAAATACCGCAGTTTCTTCACCTCTGTTGTTGAGATGGACTTTGGTCTCCAACTAGAGGTAATTTAGCGTCTTTACACTCTTTAAAGCTAATTTTGGGCGCTATGGCAATCGCTGTTTACCGTTCTAACGTCGCACTCAGCATCTTTATCCCCCCTTTCCGATACGGAGCAGCCTTGAATGGAAAATGATTCCTTATCTCAGGGGAAGTCGTTCTCTTGCAATTGTCTCAAGTGCGGCAAATTTTTCCGACGGCGATGTTTGTAGAGCATAGATAGGAAGGCATAATGGAAATTTCACTTGCTAATGGACTGAATTTACCTGCAGCTTTACGATGTGCGGATGCTTAATGCTGAATCCAGAGATTTCGTGCGCAAAACTAATTATCGGCTAAATCTCCGATGCATACGAATCGATATTTTATAAACTTAATTACTTTTAATGAAAAATAAATTCTACTATAGAAAAACATGTACGCATCTGAATAACCAGTTACGCTTTAGCAAGGTGGAAAAGTAAAATATTCATAATTCAAGATAGTAAAATTATTTTACCCACACCTACGCAAATATCTCGCGAAGCATGGCGGAGATATTTATTGAAAATCAAATATGACTGAATTTTTATACAAAAAACGTAGAATTTTGATAAATTGGATATGAGAGTATATTGATGGGAATCTTGCGACCTTTTAGAACTTCTGATATGGTCTTTTGTTTTTCTGAAACCAATGCGAGCATTGAAATACTTTTCCCAACCTTTTTCACGTCAAATTGTAATAAAATATAAAATTTTTACCTAGGTATATTGGCGATTAAATTCGTTCACCTCCTTACGATTTCGAAGTTTTATTATTTGAATGTAGGCAATACGCCGCTCAAGTGCGGTCTTATGATTTTAATAATAAGTGTAATGGTTTATCTTGTGACGCAATTGCACATATAACTTTCTGATGAAAAAACTTCCATCCCTGGTTTTGAACAACAAATTTGAATATACATTCCATTTATTTTTATTATTAATATATTGCTACAGTTTGACAGTAGTCAGGTGGCAGTCACAAACATCGTTAAATTAAAAACCCTTTTACACTTATATTATTACATTTAAAATTCCTAAATAACATCACTATATCGTCAAACAGGATAAGGTCACTTTTTACAACAAAATATTATACATTTAACAATATCTTTAAAAAAACAATATCCCAAACCCCCTTTCAATATTTTTTTAAAATTTTGAACTCATTCTTGTTCATGGAAGACATAATTTAACTGCTATTGACAATGAGGCATAAGCGATGCATCCTGGTCTCCCTGTCTTAAATTCCATGGAAAGTGGGCTCCTCATCTTTACTAGTAAGCCCCATTCCCTCTCCAAAGCGGTTTACTAATGGTTGGGGAAAGAGTATTTAGCGTGCTTTCGGTCTGATGAAAACAGTAACAGATACAGCGTGCTTTCGTTCTGTCAGTCAGAGATGTATTTTTATACGATGGTGTATACTTTAAATTATTAATTGCTTCAATATGAACGAACTGTTACCCAAGATGCCGAATTAGTCACTTTTTCCCGATAGAAATTACATATATAATTGTATTTTATCTTCTCCTCCTATTCGAAACATGTAACTCAGAGTATTAGTTTACATAATTTTTGTTTCGATCGGAAAATCTCTATGTCCGGATCATATCGTCTGTAGTCGAAGTCCTAAGATAAATATATATTTTCTTTATTCTTGTATCCAAAGTGCATGTAATATTCCAAAGCGTTGTACTAAACTCAGTCTTTAGCCGCCGCTCAGGCGAGAGGCCAAACTCCATTCGGAAGTGTCATTATTGATGGACCGCTGAGGTCAGAGCGATAAGCCCTGCTTCTGAGGTTAGAAATCATTTCTAGCGGAATATGGATTCCATGGGATATTCCATTGTTCTCTCCTGTTTCATACCTCAAGTTCTTGCCTTGTATGCCTCATTGCGTCTGGTATCAAAGGGTTTCATCTACATTGCTTATTGCAAAGGTGAATGCACATAATGTCTAATCGATAACAGTATCGTATCATTCGCGAACAAAATTAATTTTTAGAACGAATTCTTTTGACATCTATTTTCCTGATTCTTTTCACAGTATCAGATCGGCCCGTAACCCAGGGAGGACGCGTAATATCTGCACATCTTACAATTAGAATGTATTGAATAAATGTAATCTTAATTAAATCTTACTTCATCTCAAAATTCCAATCATAGCGGATAGCGCGTTGAAGAAAGGGGGTTCAATTTCCGGTGGGTGGAAGCCCACGTGCGAATTAATCTCAGCCGTCGAAGCTCTTTTAGCAATACTAGAAATCACTTTAACTTAATCTACTGCTGAATTCCCATCCAACTTCCTGAAGCATCTAGAAAACGCTTACCGATTTGTCGTAGTGATTCTCAGCAAAAAAATATATATATTCAATTCCCGAATGAAATTTAATCGGCAGGGTCTCATATACTGCATTCAAACCAATTCTGCTAAAATACTGTATTCATTGTATACATGGACTGTGATCAGTACTAAGTAACATATCTCACGGAGTTTTTCTTCACCTGAAGTACGGAAATGCAATGGAACATATTACCAATATATCGAACAAAATATATATTTTTTTAAGATTAGGGTTTAAGACCGAGAATTAAAAAAAGAAAAAAGAATAACTTTAACAGGCTTAATAAATTGAATACGTTACGCAGAGAAGAAAAAAATTATCGCCCACAGAAGAAAAAATTTGCAAAGAAAAGGGGTATGAAAAGAGGGCAGTAAAAAAAATCAACTAGATGTAAAAAATGGCGCAGATGTCTTTAAAGTCATCAACCCGAGGTCTCGTTAGATCCTCAACTCCTCCACCAAGAACTATAAAAAACTTTGGATAGGGAATGAGGTGACTATGAGAGATGTGGAGAGAGATGGTCCGCCGTTGTTTAACTCACTAAAAATTCTACGAGTGGAAAACTCCATGCATTTGCTGCACTATGACTTAATGGATTGAGAGAGATGTCATTCACGAGCTTAAAAAATAGTGTCGAAAGCATTTAAAATCAATTACGGCAGACTTTACTGTATGCAAATTCAGGGCAAAAGTGTATGGAAAACGAATCACCCTTTTAATTTTTTACTGAATAATGCCACAGTATCCTGTGGCATATATGTAGATAGTAATTCTTTTTCCCTAGATCTTTCGTTTAAATCACCAGGATTCCATTATGCGACGAGAAACTTAAATGGAGGGAGTAAGGAAGCGAAATGATTAGGCGATAAAGCAGTGGTCGCCAACTTTACCTAAACCACATCGTTGTGCTCTTGTTAATTTTATAACTTCCTTACTGTCTCAAGAGCCTAATTGAGCGCTCATGGAAATATTTTTAGTTCATGTATTCATAACAATAACGTTTATAACTTACAGGTCTACACTAGAATATGTGAAAAATATATGGCATCTGGATCATAAATCTGATAGAAAAAACGGATAAAATGCAAATGAATGCTGCTACTATAGATATGTACTGGGTAGACATACTAGCGAGAATATTCAACGAAACTGTTGGGATTTCTCAGTCGGGAATTGTTAGAAAAAAATGAGGAATAGGGTCAGTTGGACTTCAGTAAAAAAGTTGGCGAAGCGTGGGAAGAGTTGAGCAGTAGACTAGAAGCTCCCAAATAGCCGACAGAATAGCGCTTCTGTGTTTGATGAAAGCGGTGCTGGGTTCGATTGCTTATGCATCGTTAGAATATACACATAAAATCCAGGTTGCTTAGGCTGAAATGAATAGTGAGTTAAGGGAAACATGCTAAAGCAAGTTGGTTCTAGGATTAATTTAAAAAAAGTTTATTGATGAAATAGAGCGCGCTTCCCCTGCCATACGCTCAAAAGGATTACTTATGTAGATATACGGATAATTAAATAAGATAAATTATATAATTCATTCATTAATTATGGAGGAGGGTTTGTTTTGTTAAAATAAAAAAGGCATGACAACGCGTGATGTATGAAGAAATGAGACGAAATGAGAGCTAAAGTAAACGTTATTTGCATTTTAGGGTACGAAATATACGAAAATTATAAAGTTATTAAGGATAAATATACATATATGTAATTGTTATCATTAAAATAAACAATTGCGTAATCGATTAAAGATTCACTTTGCTAAAACGAGCAAGCTAAGGAAACTTCTTAGCTTCTTCCTAAGAAGCTTATTATTAGCAAACCTGAAACTTAATTTTCCGGAAAAAAATTTCCCTAAACTAGTTTGGAAGTTTGAACTAGACAAAATAACAACTCGGCCATTCTGATGATGAGGAAAGTTAGAAGTGAAAGTCGGTTATAATTTAATAAGAAATGTAGAATACTGCATGCCAGGTGATATGACAGATTTAAATTAATCATTGACATTTTTGTAGGAATATTTTGAGATACATCAGATGTATGCGATAATAGTAGTACATTTTTCTATAAATTACATTGATTTCCGTTATTTTTGACGGGAGATTCACTAGTCTTATATAATAATCATCGATCTGCATATATTTATTCATCTTATCTCGGTAAGTCCATAAGAAATACATGGTAGAAATCTTTGGAAATTAATTCCTCCCTCATCCTGACGTGTTAGGATATTAAATTTTTGGAGGTCGTTGAAGATCCAATGGCGATATTACATGGCGATATCTTTTGCTCAAAGTATCCTTGGCTCGACGTCGGACGACTCGAATCATCTCTCATAAGAAATGCATGTAAAGTTAATTTTGATCTATTGCAGACTTTTTCCTTTGGCAGAATTATATCAGGAATAATGGTCCTACGAAATCGAGACGAGTACTAAAGGAATGGAATGAAAATTCTTATTTTGGTCAGAGAATATCTTTTTCAAGTCAAAATTGAGAGAATTTAGACAAAAATGATGAAAAATTTGTGTAATATTGCGGGTATTGCTTTCTGTCCCCCTAGCGACAAAGGAGGTTGTTGCACTCAACTCTGATATGACTATATGGGAAAGAAAGGCCCATATGAAATGTATGGGGAAGGAGAGCCGACATTTCATGGTAAGGAAAGTATTAATAAACTTTGTAAATCTAAATTCAGCAAAATATATTTACAAATATATAACCCTCTATACCATGTATGGTTTAAAATTGCATTTTGTCAATAAAATATCAAATAATAAATGTTTTATTTCTAAAAAACATTGATAAATTTCGTTAAAATGATTCCGAAGGTAGCAACGTGAATAAAAGGTAATATTGTATTAGCAAATAAATAAAGTAATACATTCCACATTGATAAGTTTGAGGAAGCTGTGTATAAATTTTACGTGGGATAAAATGGAATATTTCAGAAGAAAATAAATCGGATCCTCTTTCATTTACAACACATAAGACCACTATGTCAGTGAAGAATTGTTTTTTTATTCTGAAGGGTCAGATGTATGCGATAACAGTAGTACATTTTTCAATTAAATTAATTTCCGTGATTTTGACGGGAGAATTCACTAGTCATGTATAAAAGAGTTACCTGGAGATAGAGCATATAGTTTTTGGCTGTTTCCCCGATTTACAGAAAAAAATAGAATATGATAGGTGTAGATATATGCAGTATAGATGAGCTATACTGATCTTTGTTTAATAGTCGTGGAGTATTTAACCATCCTCTTCAACGAGATAGAAGAGAACAATTAAGACATAACAATGTTAAACTAGTCGTTGAATCAACGGTTCTCCGGGTAATTGCAGTTTAACATTGTTGCGCGCCGGCCTTTTTATTCCACATTGTTGCGTGACCTCATTTACAACATAATGAGCGGCATATGACGCTTTGAATATTCGATTTCACCAAAGAGGGCAGCTCCGCTTCATTGTGAGCAGCGGCCGAGTGCGGATATTGATGATTACACGCATTTAGGACGAGCGGCAAACAAGACACGGGTTTTCATCGCAATGTTTTCAGACGCTGCCCTCTGTACGCTTCACTCAGCATTTTAGGATTAAGTGGGCTTGATTTAGAATACACGGCTCAAATGGCAGGATTCTTCAGTGAAATGCGATAACAAAGATTGTGCATTCTACGATGGAACTGTGATATGATATGCACCTTATTGCCCACGTACGTGTGTTTTAACATCGTCATTCCAAAATTTGAAAAAATTAATCCGACTAATTGGACATTCTATAATTATCTTGTTTCGTCGATCATGGGTTGTGGATCAAAATCACGTGAACTTGGATGATATGTATTGAAATTTTGTCAAATTCATTTGTCACTTCAAAACTTCATCTCCTGGAATACTTCACTTCGATCTCTTGTAGTCTGCGTGCTATTATTTTCCAGCTATTGACAGAATTAAACAGACAAATACCCATAAGAGTAATAAACGATTATAGATTTGTGGATTTCCATCTTTGAATTTAGACTCTAAAGAATATTTTGATAACGTTCCATCAAAAAACGGTTGGTTACTTTGAATATTGCACACTTAAAGTGAACTATACGGATGATAGCAATATTTTAATGATTACGACTGTGTGATTTTGATGAGTAGCTAAAAACTAGACATCAGTGAATTAGATTTCGCCCAAAAGGTCAAACGTAAAATCATCGAAAGAATGCCTTTATCATGCGGTTATTAAACGAAAGTTTCCATTTATTTTTAGCAGAAAGAACTAAGCGAAGACACTTAGACCCTCTTCTCTAAAGACAAGATTGTAATTATATTTATTATAGCATTACCTTACTCTTATCATCACTGGGAGAACAGACGGGAAGTTCCCTATCAAATATGTAAAACAGATAAATGGCGAGTCAATAAAATTAAATAAATGGGCCTGAAGATCGAGTGCGAGATGGTAAACTATTTTGTAAATGTAGTGACAAAAGAACGTTTTAGAAAGACAGGATGTGGCGCAATGAAAGTACGAGTTTAATTCTGTGTGACCGAAGGGCACACGTAAGGACAATGGAAAAAGAAAATCATTGGCTCTTAATAAACCTGTTTAAGGCGCTCCTGCTTAAGTCGCTATCCCACTTAATACGCGGTTATCCCCAGGTATCAGTCCCTATGGCATATGGTAAATATACCACCTAAGACGCTCATCTAACCGCTTATAAGGTAGATATTCCCTTCCCCTGACGTACAGCAACCCGCTTGTCCCACTGTCGGAGCAGATTCATTATGAGATAGATTGAGATCACTCTCTTCCCAGGAGAAATTATTAAAAAGTTACCAAGATTTTTCACCACTCTCTTTTCGCCGTATTCTAAATTTAAGAGACTTACTTAATAAGATATTTGGGTTGGATCAGTTTGGCTGATTATTTTAGGGGTTAGCACAAATCAAGACAGAAAGTCGTCAATCGGTTGCTACGATATAAAAGTACTCCGAGAGTAGAAATAAACAATTTAAAACCTTTATGGAGATGTACGCTATCGAATTAAAAGCAGTTGATCGAGTACGTTAGCAGCAATTATACAAAAAGTTACGAAAACTCTATATTTTTCCTTTCAATGGCGTTGACGTTATCACCTCATTCATCTTATCCTACAATTAAAGAAATATAACTCGATTACATTTCAGAATTTTTGGGGTTAACCCATGTGCTGGAGTTCAAACATCTTTTACATCGTCCTCGGTCCATCTGATTAGTTTTTATTTAATTCAGGATCTTGGAAGTGGAATATTTTGAATGCCATTGAAAACAAAATGCCGTCATATATAAATAATTATTGGTTGAGTATTTTTTAGTACCTTTCGCTGTACGGACTTTGATTCGCATGGTTCTCTTTGGCCCTAAAATTTTACGAAGGAGGCTCGCGAATATCGTATCTATATTTACAATATGTATATAGGCAACTGTTGAATTTGCTTTCATTTGTGTACAGATTAATCAGAAAAGAAAGCTGATAATGCTTCATATATCGAATTGAATATTTAGTCAATTCAACTCTAAATTCTGATAATGATAATAAAGATTCAGGCAATAATAATAAATGTATCCAACGTCATATACAAAGAGGTATAGGACAAGTTAATGTCATAGTTACGATAATAATTTAATCAATTCGTTTGGAATTCGATTCGATAAAGAAAATTCGATTGAAAAAGCACATCATTAGTTAGAGCTCATCACAAATCTTAGTCATTTCACCTATAAATAATTACAAAGATAAAAGGTTACTGACATATTCTATCAATAACCTTTGATTTAACTTCCTATATTATACGTATATTAAAAAGTGAAAACATTTCAGAATTTGCGGCTATCCTGACTACTGATATGTATATTTTATCGTCAAATATTTTTTTTCAGATTCCAACTATAATTTCCTGTCAATTTATTGCCTTGTGTTCGTGACGTGAATTTTTCAAGAGAAGTCGTTAACATGATCTTGCACTTAGAAAGGCTTGAAAGACAATAAGTTGCCAATTATCTGCAAGATGTCGGCGTTTAATGACGTGCCAATTTTTGAAGCCTTGGAAACTCCTGTTATTCGATTTCAGGAGAGCATTATTCACAATGAGCTAATTGCAATAGAACTGCCGGAAATTGGCACACTCATTCTCTGTCATATTCAAACATTCCTCAGCTCGCTAATACCCGCAGTTGTAAATGTAATAGAAAAGGGAAGTTGATAAGGAAATCGCTTAAGGGAGCTTAGGAAGCATCTGTATATTGCATATTACGCAAGTGTCATTCCTTAGTTTTTTCAGATCTGCCAGACTGTTAAATCATCAGCCCGAAGGCTGTCTGGATTCATATCCACCTCCATTACTTATTCTCCACTATTTCCACTTATTCTCCACAACGTCGATTTATTTTCCACAGTTATCTATTACAAGATATCGAGAGGGAATAAAATAGAACACGGCTGTATTTGAGGGCGAGCCTGGGACTCACAAGTAATAGAAGGGAAGGTAAGAAAAAACTCCTGAGTGAATTAAAATAATCAATTCAACTATTTAAGAAAAAATCTCTGCAAGAAAATCCAAAAGAAGGGGAGTGTGAAAAACCAGCGCATCTTGCTTTTCCTGAAATTAGCATAAAAGAAATAAACTTTTCACATTTTAAGATAAAAAACTAAAAATAAAAAAATAAAAATTGATATAAAAGAGCGAAGAAAATTTTCCACGGTGGTACATACATATTGAACATTGAAAATATAACGTACAAAATCAAAGGTAAAGCTACTAAAACCATGAGATTCGCCGATAAGGATCTTCAATTCCATTCAGAAAGATACAAAGCTACTTCAGTAACCGATACAAATCAAAATAACCACAGTGAGGGAAACTTAAAAGTTAGAGCAAGATAGATTTAGAAGATAGTATAGATGTTAATGGAAGGTAAGAAAAGTCTGAGAAATCAGGAATGGGGCTTTCTTGGCAAGATGGGGAGTGAGATGAGCCTCTAGAATACTATCAGCAGAAGAAGTCAATGCAATCTCCATAAGAATTGTACGTTCAACCATAATGTGTGTCGAAGATGAATGCCATAATTTCATTTACAGTAAATGCGAATGTTATCACAACCATGAACGAAACTATTACAAGAGTTAATAAAAGATACGATTTGTAATTACGACGGCTAGAAAATGGCTACAATTAGTCTATACTATTCCCAATGTTATGAATATTTTGTTATGAAGAATTTTCGATTTCATAAGGGAATAATTCTATGTATTTAAAATTTTTTTGGAAATAATTTTGCGCAAGTCCTCGACAAATATTTGATGTCTTTGAGTCTTCATATGCCTTGACTCCGCTGAAAGTGCTATTTCTATCCTATTTAACTATAGTTGCCTGTTCAGAGATATTATAGGAACTACTACCGACCTTATCCATATGTTTCGACTCTGTATCTGTTTCAGTTACGTATTGTCTCCTTGAACTAGAGAACTAGAAGAGTCTAGAACTTTCTAGAACTTCATGTAGACTATAATCGAAGCAAACATATTATCGAGGGTAAAACAATCGGCGCTTAAGGAGTTCCGACAAGTAGGGGCTTCCAATCCAAGCTCCTCCCCTTATACTAATATTAACAGTAAAAATCACATTAATATTATTTTCTAAATTGATGTTTTAGAAAATTATTATATGACATTGATTACATTACTTTTGCTTACATAAAATTGTGTCATTTGGTTATAATAATTTGGTTATACATGAAAGAAATATTACTGGAGAGGAGTATGCAGGGATGAAGAGGAAAACATAGAGCCTACATTTGAGGATAGATCGTTTGTCCTAGATATGCCGACAATTTTCTTCTCTAGAATAGAAGAAGTAGTATTGCTAAACGTGCTTCCACAGCTGCGATCATTTCGCACGTGTGCCCCACTGCCTTTGCCAAATGCACTGCCCACTTGGCTATACGGGGGCAGGGAGGACTCCTCTACTTAAATGGAACGTTTGAATTCTATGTGAATTAAAATAGCACTACGTTTGGACTGATGAAAGACTTACAATTCATATTATGTTATCCATGCAATATCCGACGCCTCAACTTCACGAGAATGATTCCTGTCCTGATTCAACAGCTGTCGTCTTATTTGAAATCTTCTATTTCCATTCATATTTCATCTTTCTTAACGCTGTATTTTTGCGGTAAGGGTGTTTAGACTGTCGAAATTTTCTCTTTACTCAAATTTTTTTTAGACGACTATCATTTCTTACAAAAAGTTATATCAGTTGCAACAATCATATATTATTCGTCATTTCACCAATTTCAATAGCAATATTATTAATGTATTTATCTAATTTAAATTTAAAGCTATTATTTATTTTATTAGTTGAGCGATTCATAGGCAGGGTATGCTTCATGCAATATGTATTATATGAGTGTTTGTTATTTTTCCTATGTTTTTATTTCTAGGTCATGTATCAAGTAAAAAAAATTGTTTCAACATAGTTTCAAACATCATTAGATTTGTGTATTTTTCTCATTCCTTCCATATTTGTAGATGTTTTCTGGAGTGCATACTTTTTCCATAGCTTTTTTTAAAGCTATTTCATTCAAAAACTAAATTTTTCCTATACTCTATCCATTTTAATTATTATTATTTAGTAACTAGTTCTATTTAATATCGACATAAATGGAAGAGAAGTCTTTAAGGTCTCATTTTTTAGCAAAAATAAAGTAATTTATTTATTTATTCTTATATTCCGCCAAATTAAATCTTGCTTATCACCTGGTCGGTCTAAAGAAAAATTAAACTTTTAAAATTTCAACTGTTTTCAATTATGAACGTTTATAAACTTCCCGACATTCCGTATAGGTGTCTTACCAATTTTTGCATCCTGAGGTGCTTATTTCTTCTACTTATTGTCTGAAGTAATCGCTGAATGTATCAACTAACTCCATACATTTTTATAAAAACAACTCCATGCATTTATTTATTGACTAAATTTTAGCGACATTTTTGCTGAGTTTAGCGGCATATATCGATGTTACTTTTTAGCGATATTTTCAAGAAATAATTCACACCTCTACGTTTAAAATTATTTGGTTTCAAATCACACTATTTTCCTCTTCCAACCGAATAACCCTGCTCATTGATTGCATTTTTATTTTAAAATTAAAGTATCACATTAGGATATAATTACTCACTGGCTTTTCAAGTCGGCTTGATCGATAGAATCACCATTCCAGAATGGAATAGACTAACTTCGAGTATTTTCCGTTCGAAGTGTCTTCGCAATGCTTACCCGTAGTAACAAGAGAAGCATGCATTTGACCTTTTCATATTAGGTTATCGCTATTAACTCTAATTTTATCCATTACAGAGATATATCCTACATATTCTTCCTATGACGACAGAGAAAGATTGATAGGAAATCTCTTAATGGATTTTATGTTTCTGCTTAATAGAACCGAATTTTTGCATAAAATTTTTGGCATAATTTCATAGCAATAGGACAAACAATTAGATAAATTAACCCGCTTGTCTAATTGGTAGCCCATAAATAAATGAATTATTAATGTTATCTTCATTACGAAATACTATGTACATAATGTCATCGCATATTAATCAATGTATTTACTCACATCATCCATAATTATGAAATTGTTGCTTATTGTAATTTATAAAATTAATAATTATGATGGACTCTTCCTGAAACAGTAGTAAAGAGAAGAAGTAATGGAATCAATCTTCTTATGCCGGAATTTCTCTTCGTCTAAAAATTTCTACTTTAAATATAGGAGTACCGATATTCCTTCGAGGAAAGATCGGACATTGGCATATTTATCTTAAAATCCACACAAAAACTCCTAATCTACAAATTAGAAGAAGAATTTGATTCGAACGTGCTATATGATTTTATTGTTGAAGTTCCACTTCGAGATATTGCTAAAGATCGTTATTTACATTGTTAGACATTTCCGTTGTTATTTCGTTCCAGTGCTTTTTGTTTCCATGGTTCGTTGGCTCCATTGTTCGTTAGTTCCAGCTTTGCAGTTTCAGTTCGAATTACGTTCTATAGCAAGATTTCCACGATACATTACGTAATCCATTGTTTCCTGTACTGTCAACTGATTGATAATTGATGTGGCTAAATTTTTCAGACATTACATTATAATTTCAAGAACATATTTGAAAAAATAAATCATGTGAAGATATCTAACTAAGCCCAAAGGAACAAAACACAAGAGAGTTATAAAACCCATTCTTAAATATTCCATTTAGCCCCTCAAAAAGCTTTTACGAAGTGTAAATATAAAGAATTGTGAATAAAGATACAAGTGAACCAATTGTACGCTGGTAACGCTAACTTCAAAGATATAGGTATCTGTACATTTAGATATGTATTTATGTACTTTTCGTTTCACCAGATCCAGCCGGATATCCGGAGACCGGGATCTTGAAGTTTGATCTTCAAGTGAAGATTCACCTACGAAACTTTGTTTTGCTCTGTGCGAAATTATTTTGTGTGGAATGAATCTGCATATTTTTGCATTAAACAACGGAAAACTGTAAGATTTATCCTATGAACTGAGAGTAACTACGTTACTTAATATCAGTAAATTTTCCAGAAAATATTTCTGATAAATTCATAACTTATTCGAATTAATTTCATCATGTTTATGGAAGGCCAAAAATAGACATTAACAATAGAAAATAGGCAATAGACGAACTACTAAAAATAAAAGATTATTAATTGATACTGATACAAAATAAATTCCTACCATTCGTATTCCATATGTAAATGAAAATATTTTTATAGCATACACGGAGGGAACCCTAACCTTGCATTGGCTTCAATTTAATAACTTTTGATTAAAATAATAATAAGTTTAGCAAAAATTACATATAACAATTGTCTTAGGCTTGAAAGTGGGTATAATTAGGATAGACAAATTGATAATGCTTTGGTAGGTGGAATGAAAAAATTATATTAATTTTTTTTATAATTTATCAATAATTCCTGATTGATAAAGACTAATTATCAGTCTTTTTATCTGTCATGAAGAAACTACATGCATTAAAAAATTAAAACAACCTGTTTCGTGAACTTTTTCTAGTATGTTGAGATTTTTCTAGTATGTTGAGATTTTTCTAGTATGTTGAGATTTTTCTAGAAAATAATGTGCTAAAATGTTATCTAAATACACACAACGACCCAAGATCTGCTATCCTACATGACCAGCAAGCTCAGAGCTCATCTAGAGACATCGTAAAAATTCGACAACGGTGCAATGGACTGCATTTCCTTACAACGGGTGGTCACTTCTGCCAGATTTCTCAACGATTGGCAATATTTTTAAGACTTTAGATAAGTATGTTCAGCGTGATCTGAGCCATTCGCTATTACCAGCTACATGTTTTGTTCTTGCTAACATGTCTTGATAAATGGAATAATTTCATTTTATATTACAGAATAGAGAAAAATAGCTTTCGCTTTTACTGAAGCCCCACTCCTTTCATCGGCTGTGATAATATGAAACCTACCGAGGTAAGAGCGACGCTGACTATGGACTATCCTGCTGACATTTTGAATACTATGATTGTTGTTTACAGTGTCATACTTCAGCACTGATACAGATTTGTTCACTGACAGCTGTCCATCTCGAGAAATCAGTGGCATACTATTTCTTCCTCTAGCCAAGTAGTCTCATTCTCTCTCCAAAGCTTTAAGTGACAAATGTTTAGCATGTATTCTTCAGTAGTCATAAGTGGTCATAATGTGCGACCCATGAAACTTCCACGTAGTCCCATGGATGTAAAGACGTGGACCTTCGTATAACATTAAACGTTTCATCTAATGATAAGAGAATTGGGATGATCAAGAATTCTTTCTTGAAACCATGTAACAATGCTTAAGTCAACAGTGTTAACTATAAAGAAATATTTAAGTCAACAATACTAACAGTGTAAATATGCCAACATTGTTAATTAAAATACTTTTCATTATTCCGAGAAACAGTGTTGAAATGCTCAAATCAACAATGTCAACGACGCGATTTATCCGGCGTTTTGTCAGTACAACAATGCTTAATTTAAGAATGTCAAGTTAAAACGAATACTACTTTTCTTTCTTTCCAGAAACAGTGCAGCGATGGTTACGTCCACATCGATGGCAGTGCAGATATACTCAGGTCAATAACATCAACTAAGATACTGTAAATAACATCAATCGCAAATTCTTCCTCAAAGCAAATGCAATCCATGTGAATCTGAATGATGGCTTTAGTCAGCGAACGGTGACGATGATTAACCCTTAGCCTGGATCCCCCCTTGTGCGTCATTGATATAAACAATACAATGCGTCAGCTGGAATTCCTCAAGATTTACCCCTATCCACAATATCCAAGCCAATTTTTCTATCCAAGAAAAGTCTCTTTGAGAGGGTCACTTTCCACCAGTCAAAAAACACCATCACAAGCGGCAGTTTTGCACACGGAAGATAACAACGTCACCCGTTGACGACCGCAAACAAGTACCTTGGAATGGTGACTTCCCTCCATTGCTCCGGTGTGAGGTTCGTCTGTTGGCGCCCTGGCACCAGACACCAGTGATCCGGCACCGTCATAGCCAGCACGTAGTTCATACATGTCATAGAGAAGACAATGACCAGGGCGAAATTAAAGATGAAGTTGAACCTCTTCTGATAGAAGCCGTTGGGTCCAACATCCTCCAAGAGGACCTCGAACGGATCTTCCTCCATCCCGCTCGCTCCGGGGTCAGCGGAACAAGTGTCCCCGATTTTCGAGGGCATCTATTGTCAGAACAAATGCCAGCGCTTATCTCCACAAAAGACGAATTGCGCCGAACGAATCTGGAGGCGTTGGTGGCGCTTTGCCGCGACTCTGAAAGAGCCGTACGCAAAGCGATTCGAAAGAAGAGGCTATAATTTGACGGAACCCATGCGGAACTCCACCGCGACTCACTGGAAATCGTACGTACTTCTCTATTCGTGAAATACCGGCTTTACCCAAATTTTCCGCAGATCTTGCCTTAGATATTGGAGGAATATTTATTGATTTTCTGGATGCTATATCATGGTCGTTTATATTTACCCTATTATTAACCGTAAAATAATTCAGAGCTTGGTAGTATTCATCTCAATATTTTTACATTCTCATATATTAATCCAGCATTAATTACTGCCGTATAAAGTATTTTCCAGAGTCAATAATAATCAGTGCTTCTTTTATAAAATGGAGTGTCTGCAGATATCCTCTAAGATAGGGTTAATAACTAAAGCTACATACCTATGTTATATTGATTTTATTCTTCCATAGTCGAATTTTAGTGTTTCACAATGCCAATTTGTTGCCTCTGGCGTATATTCCTAATTTATTCCAATGAGGGCCGATGCCGCAGTTTTTGTCATAGACATTATAGAACTATTATTCAATAACTTTCTGCCATATCCCTACCTTCCTTTTCTATAGTTTGATACCTATTGTTTGTTTTTATTCATGAAAACCATGTTTCACTGCTCAAATTCATTGGCTACAAGGTATTGCTTTCCATAACAAATTGAAAGACTATTAATATTGTACATAATGAGGTCTTCCGTTAATAATTTTAAAGCATGTTAATGTCACATTAAATGTGTTATATCGCAAGCTAACTTTATAATATTTAATTCCAAAGGCACTCATACTTAGCCTTTCGAATAATCCAATATAGCCGATTACACCTAATTCCTACAGGTTACTTCAATTATGATTGTGGATGCTAAGGTAAGATTATTCAAATTCACATGATTTTACCGAAAATTCCATTATTCATGATAAGATCAAAATCTTTTGCTGTATCCCCTGTCTCATGATTTATTTTATGGTCTCATTTTATTGTGGCTATAGGTGTTTTTAATATTCTAGGAGAAAATGACGCACGTCGAAAAGCGATTATTCATATGAGAAAGTGAAACACTGCATAGAATCTAACCCAGGAGTGTAAGATGAATAAAATGTTCGTTGCGTGGAGATATTTCACTCAGTCTGAAAACCTTCCAAATTATGGTTATTCGGTTCAAGGGCAACATTGGTGATAGCATAAATAACTTTTTCTTTGTATAGATTACGATTCAAGCCGGAATTGGCCGATATGTTTGAATCTTATTGGAAACATCACGAAGAAAAATATCAAATAATTACAAAAAACAACAATGTATCAATGAAAACTAAGTGTACGTAAAAATAAAATACAAACACATAATGATAATTTACGAAAAAGAGAAAACAGGGTTTTTAAAATGTCGGCATCTTCAATGTATCACATATTTTATATTAAATACCTCTTTCAAGAAATTTCAACTTCTTCCATTGAAGGTATTTTCGTGTAGTGTTTCGTGAATCAATCAGTGAAAAATTTCCATGGGTGAATATAGAGACAATAGGCAGTAAAATAGGGATCTTTGGGAAATAATAAGCCGGAAACTACGTTTATCAAACAAATTTATATATAGCATGTGGGATAGGAAGGGACTCGGAGAGAAATATGTGAGAGAATTTCCTTAAAATAATTCCTATGAAATATAGAAAAAATAAAACAACATTGACAGGTTTGTTTCTCGCTATTAGTTGCATCAACGAGGTAGTATAATGAAAAGTCTAATTTAACTCTTGATTAAACAAGATTTAAATTATACTGTTTAATTCAATTTATACTTTTAATTTAAACCTAAATCAATTAACCAATGGTTGGGTACTTCATAAATCCCACAGGTAACAGATCTTAGAAGGATTCCTCGTTAGCGAGTTTTGGCAAAAATTTTCTGTAATCTCTTTCAGTAGTTTTGGAGAAATGAATTTAAAAAATTACTGAATGGGTTCACAAGATAGCTTAGTGGTCCTTAAGCACCGATCGGAAATTGGGAGATCCAGGTACGTCTCCTAATTCTGTCAGACTATTCTCATGTCCCTTTCTTTATGGAAATCTTGTGGATATAAAATTTTATTTTGACCTATCATGGCTTTGTACATACCAAATCCTTCATGGGCTCTCGATGGCCAAGTAGGTAACGTATTTACTTTAGGGAAAAGCGGTTTCGGGTTCGATTTCCGGTGGAGACCATGTTGACTTAGCATCGTGAAAATATTAGGAAGCTTAGTTAATTAATAGGTAGCGGGTTTGTGCGGTCTCGAAAAGCCAAATACAGTGGTGTAGGAGATTGTGATGCATTGAAAACGTATCACTCACCGTAAATAAGGCCATGTTAGGCCATGTCCATTGAGGGGATGTCGCGCTAAGGGCTTACTTAGGATCAAATTCCTCATATTGATTTCAACTAAAAAAATAAATTATCGCATTAACTATTAATTTCAGGTCAGTGGCCGCCTTCGAATTGGATGTTACTTCCTCTTTTAATGGACTAATTCTCTGTATCATTTCAACAATGTAGGCGTATATTGTTTTTATGTCATACTACAATTCCTGCAACAATCACTGATGCTAATCAGTAATCGACAACCTGCGGCAATCATTTGCTATTCGTTCATCTGAAGAGCAACATTATCGACGGATCTCTTCAGCATCTCTAGAATCGAAAGTTTCTTCGGCTTCTCGATATATTAATTACGACAAAAGGTTCTAATTTTTTATTGCTTCTAGGTCGGGGCGTTCGAAACACTTCTCAATATTCAGCCATCGATTCCTAGTAGATTGGTCAGCCACAGGTTGCACCAGTCTACGAGGGGTATAAGACACCTATCTGTTTCATAGTAGTAGCATTGTATCTGAGCCCGGCCTTGATTCTGTTTCTAGAATCGTACCAGAAATATATTTTAATCAGCTTTTCATTTAACATCCTTTGTCAATCGAGTATCGTTAAGGCAGTGATTAATTTGAGAATGAATCATAGTGATAATTCCGCTAAGGTTATCGCCATCCAAGTATTATTAATACTAACTCTCAATGACAAGCTAATATATTAATGATAATGACTTTATTAAACGAATTTTAGTCTCAGTTATTCTTACAATTAACTTGTTCAAGTTACGCTCACAAATCATGATAATAACCATGGACCTCGTAGTTGCTGTGACACGCCTATCCCTACGCCACCGAGGCTGGGAGATATGATAAAATCCAAAACAAAAATCTATCAAATTACCCTCCCTTGGTTATAACTTTCGAGCACACAATTAAATGCATAAAAACAATTTTTGCCGCGAGAACACTGAATAATTGAGATGTTTATAAATAAAGAAACATCTTCATTACAAGGAAATATGAATAGTATATTTTTATGACTCATCGTTCAAAGCTTTTTATATTTATATTTTCGATTTATATGTTCTCCGGTGGCTATAAAATTGACGTACTTAAATTCAAATATGAAAGTTATCTTAGACTCGAGAAAACTACATAAGGAAACCGGTGTCAAAATAAATAATTTCTATCGCATCGATGTTTGGGAATGGCGGGGATCCGTTTCGAGCACCTGAATTTTTTGTCTCTTTGAAAAAGTAGTCACCATTAATTTTTAAACATGTAAGAATCGACCTGTTAAATTCAACTTTAAAAAATGGACCGAAAACTTGACTGAGGATATACGGTAACTTGGTATTTGGGGATACTCTGTAGTTCTGTAATAACCAGCTGTATACGTTGGTGTAGTAGTTCATAATTCTCAGTACATAGTAGAGAACATGTGTTTTAACGATTCCAAAACTTAAATTGAATCGGATGGAGTAATTTTAAACAGCGTTTCATAATTATGGAAAAATGTGTTATGGTTGGCGTATTAAAAATGAGTTAGAACGCAAGTTTTAGTAAAACTTCGGTAGAAGGATCCATATATTACTACTATATAAGGGAATTATGAAAAATTGCGGAAAATATTGATTTTAGGATATAATTATTTCCTTTTATCCTTGAAAATTGGACGATTAAACTCATTGTTTATTTACATATAAGCTCTTGGTGGATTGGTGAGTGTTGCTTTTCTCAGGGAAAAGCAATGAGGAGAAGGAAAGAGAACGCTAGGTCGGCATATAATCCATGACACAAAATAAGGACAGGATTCTGAGTTAGAGGTCCAAAAACGCCTTGATGGCCGATTGGCGGTATACAGACAAGCCTCCAAGTCCGAGATTACTGTTCTATGCGTTGGACGCTTGTTCGTATACCGACAATCGGCCAAGTAATTAAGGTAGTTAATTAAAGATTTGAGATATCAATAATCCCGATTTTTATGAGCATAACAATGAATGATTGTTGCAAATAAGGTAGGGTTAAGGTAATAATAATAGACGAACTCTTGTTTATGTGTGTGAAAGGGAGGGGATCAACAATCTACCCGATTTCAACAATCAAAGCGTAACAAAGTAATGGAAAATCACGCACCAAAATCAGGAATCAGTGGCCGGGGCTGTGGATTCCTTGATTGGAAGGATAGGTCTGTGCGTAGGTGACCACAGGAATCACTTTTTAGAGTCGAGAAAAATCCCTTCAAAATGTAAACGTAATGCATCCTTTCTTCCCCCTTCGTGACATCTTCACTTCCAATTTTGTCCCTGGAATTACTTCACCTGTCTCTTTGTTACGCCTAAGTTAAGGATGTTTCTTAAAGACAACTTAATCGCTTTTTTGGTGGGCATCAAATGAGTCGTCCGCAATTTGAAACAGCAATGCAGATCGGAAGGGCATCAAAGCACCTCTCTCATTCATCCGCCGAAAATAAATGCCTATTGCTGGAATGTGATTTGAGGACTCCCTAACCGCGCACGGCTCGCATCCCGTTGCCGCTTGACCTTGATTCAGAACCAATTTCTTCAATGATATCGTTTGAACCTGGTGGACGTCTTGGCCAATACTCCATCTCCAATAGTTGGCGTTTCGTTTTTTATTCTCTCCACTATGGCTAGCGTATGGTTATTGTATAGTTACGCTAAAAAGTTCCCGATACAAGCTCTATCCTTTCTTTGATATTAGTATATTAGACTAAAGAAAATTTAGCAATATTGTCATGCAGCCAGAGCGGTTCTTCAGATGGGGGCCTCAGGATTTGCCGGGGCTTCAAACATTCCAATTTATTTACAAATGCAATGTTTTTTATGTATTTAAAAATTTATTCATACCCATATCTCTGTACTTAAAGTTTCATGCAATAGGTAATACTCCATCTTAAGCGACTCCCAGGAATTAATAACCTATAACGTAGGGAAGTGCATGAAATTAAGGTTCGAACATTTCTCCCATGTATTTCTTACGGGAGATACTGAAATCGGATAAATGAATATATACGCAACGGCGATTATTATATAAGACATGGATTAGTTTAAATGTATCTGTCATGTTACCTGTCAATATCTGCTTTCAATATCATGCAGTAATATAATTGACCAGCGTTTTTGTTGCGTTGTAATCATCATCAGATTGGCCGAGTGGTTAGAGTGTCTGGTTCAATCTTCCAAACTTTCCAAAGATTAATCCAAAAGTTAATCCTCGTTGGTTTGAATCCAGTTTAGGGAAATTTTTTTCCCGGAAAATTAAGTTTCAGGTTTGATAAAAAGCTTCATAAGAAGAAGCTAAGAAGTTTTCTTAGCTTGTAATTGTTTCAGCTAAGCAATTCTTTTCTTGATTAAGAAATTTTTTATTTTAAGGACGCTCAATTAAATGGATGTATGGTGATTCATAATAAATTTATAATTTTCGTATATTTCGTGCTCTAAAATGCATATAAAGTTGACTTTATTTCTCATTTCGTCTCATTTCTTCATAGATTACGCGTTGCCACGACTTGTTTATTTCAACAAAGCAATCCTTCCTCCCTACTTATTTAATGAGTAAATGGGGTCTTTTATCTTATTAATTTATCCATATACCTAAATTTACTTAACCTTTTTGGATGAATGGTAGGAGTCCGTGCACTCTATATCATTAATAGACTTTAAAAAAATAATCGTAGAACATACTTACTTTAGGATCTTTCCCTTTACTCACTGTATTATTTCGGCCTATGTAACATGGATTTTCATCTATTTATTCTAAGAATGCATAAGCCTGGATTCAACAATCGAACTGATCTTCAAGGGGACTGGTTATGTACAACCCCAAAATCTTGCAAAATTTTCGTTATTTTATCAAAATTCTCGCAATTTGGAATCCAAAGAAAAGAAAAAAATCGCCACCAAAATAAGAAAAAAGTCTGCAATCGATCGTAATGAATTTTACCTGAGTTTCTTATGAGAGAGTTTTCGAGTCGTCCAGAGACGAACCAAGGATAATTTTGGTCGAAAAATATCGATATAGATTAGGTCACTGATCCTCTAATGATTCTTTAAATTTCATATCTCAAACTCGTCGGGTTTTGTGTGAAATTAATGTTCCAATATTCCTCCCATGTATTTCTTATGGAAGTCACTGACATCGGATATTAAATATACACACAAAGGTGATAATAGTAGAATATAAACATATGATTACATAAGATAGTACGTTCGATTGTCTATTTCGGAAGAAATCGGTCTAATAGCTTCATTTTAGACACACAGTTAAGTTTAGGAATATTTTGATTGGACACCTTTAGCATTCTTTCGTTGCCTCTGAGGATATCCGCATAGGAGTAGAAATAAGAATGAGTAAAATAGCCGTTTTATGAGGGTTTATTGGAGTTAATTTTCTTAATTATTTAAAAGAACGTTAATTGTTCAGGGAATACTGCCGGAATTTCAGAGATCTGAGGTAGCTAAATTGTGATATGGAAATGTATTAAACAAAAAAGGATGATTAATTTGAAATAATGGAATTGGATCACTCAGTTCATTTCGTCTAGGGTATCCTGAAATGAAAATTAAAACAAATATTTTTGGTTTTGAATTGTTGTTATTATATAATGATTAACAGTCTTTGGCAATTCGCACTCACAATGGTGAGACTTTAATCGCTTTAAGCAAACAACAATAATCGTTCGCCGGGAACTTTGTGAAATTCCTTCATATACGTATGTGGCTGATGGGAAGATGGAAATTTGTACATTTCAGCATTAGTATTACCTTTGCACATCGAATAGCTGTTTGTAAACTGTTTGTGGTGAGAACCATGTCCTGTCACTGAATGAAAATGCGTCAAATACCAGACATTTCCCTCCTCGATGTAGAATACAATGGCGGACATTGAGATTGGAAGGAATTAAATAGCATTTAACAAGAGGGGAATGCGAAGGATGCAGCCAATTAAAAGAGATTTTAGGGCATCTGAATTTATTGCCTAACTACACACGTGTATAGTGTACCACTCGGTGTCTTAAAATTCCCCAATTAACGCCCTATCCTTCACTTCTTGATAACCGAATCCTTGTGTTTTTAAACAACTAAAACTTTTTCTCTCTATCTTTTGTACTTCACTTACTTTAAGAAGAGAGGAGCTGAAGAATTCGGCTTTGTCTTGGAGTCGGTCTAAGGTATTATAGGTAAAGTAAATTTTTCTAAGACGCTAAACTATCTCAGTAGTCGAAATTCCTGCAAATTCTATTTCATCGTTCTTTTTTATGATTTAATTCGTAAAATCTTTAGGTTAAATATTTTGGATTCAGTGACGAATTAAAACGATAATTCTTCCAACTGTTTCTCAGTTTTAGCCATTGTATAGCTGAGCGTGGACGCTAAGGAAGTGAACAGAGACGAATTTTCGAGTGTTTCTTCGGATTCAGAAGAGTTTAATTCTTTTAAGTGATAGTGAATGTGAGAATGGAGAAATCTTTAAGAGTAGTTTGGGTGTCGAAAGTATATTGCAAGCCATTCAGAAGTCGACGCTAAGTTGAGAGAAACCCCATATTCGATGTTAGAGTGAGGTGTATACACCTGAGTGGCGATAAGGTTTTCTTTACAGGTTGAAAGGCTGCTGATCGTACATTACTAATCTTATATGTTAGATTCATAATTAAAAATCTCTAAGGTGTCTCTAAGGGTCTTAGAATAATAATTAAAAATCATGAGAATGTTACTTTAAACATTCTCAGGTTATCGATAATTGTAGTATGGAATTCCCACTATATTCATAAAGTGTCTTTCTATCCCTTGTAATATTGAGATAGAGGCTGACAATGTCTCTGATTTCGAAGATGAAAGTTTTTCAGAGCAGCCAAGTCTCATCAGTCACTCGAATATTTTCTTAAAATTTCCTCGTTTTGATCCGGAAGCTAAATTTGTGAAAAGCATGAGATTCTTTGTAATCTCCTCTTAGCCCTTTTTCTACTTAGCGTTTCCATTTGGGACATTGAGTTTTATCGCAAAAAAATTACATATATTTTACTAAAATATAATCTTGCTTAACATTTTATCACTCTGCCCACTACTTCCATTGCGCTCGAAGTCAATTGGTTATTACATCCAAGTCGTCGAAGAGAAAAGTTCCTTATAAAAGGAAATCGGACGGCAGCTTTCAAAGATTGGAGGTCTTAAATCCATCGCTCGTGGAACCGTAACCGTTGTCCACTTCCGGTTGGTGGGTCATCTTCCGAATGGCGGATGAAGGTCTCCAAGGCAACCCGAAGGAGATTGAGAGAGGAGCATTATTCAATCTGCATGGATTGAGAGCGTCGGATGGCGTGAGAAAGGAGTCAGCCGTTGCTATTTTACGTTACGATGTTTCAAGTTGTACGTTATCACTCCCTGTCGATGACCACGAGAATATGCATTTTGCAATGGCACGCTCTAAGTAGTCCTATGCTACTGTTCGTACTTTCGGCTTTACAGAGCATTGTCAGGTGGTTACAATCAATGGAAAAAACTCAACATTTATAATCAGTTTTGCCAACTTTTATACGGAAAGTTCAGCTTCTGAAAATTTATTCTGACTCATTACTTTCATCCTCTGGACCGTTCCGCTTACTATTTCCATCAACATGCTTCTACAGCTGGTGGTCCTGCAATCCAAGCGGAGGAATTCTTATACCAGTTCAAATCCAGCACTCTCTTCCGTTTTCGGCTGCAAGGCTTGGTTTTAGTATCACTTTGAGGCTTTATTTCTTCAGAGAAGAGGGAGTCTGAATTCATGCTGGTTTTCTTTCTTTCATTCTTTTGTTTTTAAACACTGCATGCCCATTGGTTGTCCTTGTGTTTGTATACCATTTTTTAATTTTGCTATGGAGTTTGCACGCAATGAACACTATTTATGGTAATAAAAAAGTAAAAGTAGTTAGAAGTGGATAAGTAAAATTGGAGGAAAAAGTAATAACACAAATAGTAAAGCCAAACAAATGGATTAGTAAAAGATGAAGAACTAACAATGAAATCGTATGAGAAATTAAAAATACCTAAGGATGTTACAGTGAAACATATCTTATGGATTATTTTGTAAAACATTAAAGAAAATTAATAAAACCCTCTCATTGAAGGAGGTGATAAACTCAACTACTTTCTCAAATATCTTTAAAGTTGTTCTGCTGATAATCTTCTTTGACTAGATAGGCCAGATGAAGCAGAAGATGTACAGGTCAGTTCCCAGTCAGTACTTGTGTTGCTAGAAGTCTCATTTTGCACTGGTTTGTCCTTTATTTCACTATCTTTTCCCGTAAACTTTTAAAGAGGGAATGAAGCTCACTTGGTAAGATGACATAGTTCGTCTTTCCTACCCTCACTGAACCAGAATTCAATGAGTGGAACAAGTCCACGTAAATACTGCACAATGACAATTTTCATAGAAATCACAAGTAGAAACCAGCTTGAACGCCATCATTCAGCATCACTCATCCCTCAGCACCATTCATCATATCACAACCAGGAACAATTGTGAGGGAAAAAGTACATTAAGTTACAATTTGCTTTATCCTGCGCCAAGGATACCTCTACTAAAATACTTGACAAAAATATTCCATTCATCAGGATACGGTGGCAGGAACGATTTAAATAGGCAAAGGAGTTAAAAATATCAATACGGTTAGTTATATTGAACTGTAGTACAGAATATCTCTTTTTTGTCCCATTTTTACACAAGTTTTCATCCATATCGTGTATTGGAAATGAAAATCTGGCAACACAACTTAGAGTCTGAATCTTTAAAAAAAATCAACCAGACACAATGTGTTGTTCATAGAAAAAGAAATGTAAAACTACTCACGAAACAGCACATCAGAGTCAGATGTAAGAGGGAAGTGATCGAGACTTAGGTTCACGTGATGCGGGCAATGCGTGCGCCCGTACCTTCGATGCAGATCCGAAGAAATCAGCGGCGAAAGATGACGGGAGTAGGGGTGGTGGAGGCGGAGGACTGTTTTCGGAGTTCTTAAAGAGATAGTGGCTGTTACCTGAGAGCTGTGGGCAGACGAGTCCTTCTCCTCGAGGGAGAGCCACGCTGACACTGAACGGGCCACAGAGGTAAGCGACGTTACCCCCCTCGAACTATCTGCACGTATTTTTTTCCCCACACTGCACTTTTTCATAGAAACGCGGTCGCCTGGTCGGACTGACGTTCCGAAGTGCAACTGTCTCTTAGCTAAAAGATAATCGAGTTTATTCTTCTAAATATAGTCTAAAGTACTGAGAATTCGTTATGCATTGTTGTTTTGAATTCGCTCTCAAATGGTGGCATCACTGTATTCTATAATTTAAATAATATTTGTTGTTTTTGATAAATAAAAAATAATTCTGGAGAAAGAGCAGAAGACGTCTCCGTGCAAGGTCCACAAAATTTTTTTATTCTAATCGCCCGGTATTGGCTAACAATATTCTTCTGATTATTTCTACCATAATTTTGATGACTTGAACATACTTCATTTACCTTTTGGTACAGGATACAGAAGAATTAATCAGGAAAGAAGAATTAAAGGAACTATGTGGTGTTAAATGTTGCGGTACTAATTTTCCATTGATATAAATTTATAAAGGAATGTTCCTATCTTGAGGCTATTGTCTTTATTTTTATATTCGTACTTTGTTGCAAGATTGTCTAAAAGAAGATCAGTACAGTTAACTTCTACTGTAATTATAAAATCTTCGAATGAATAGCTCATGAGTGAGTTATGTGGGTTATAATTTCGCACAGCTTTTGTTGCGTAAAGCTATTTACTATGACGCTAGAAATTAAAACGATTATCCTTGGAAATTTGGCTTTTGGTTGTTGCTGTGGCAATAATGTCCCCGCAGCTATATCTTGATGAAGATTTTAAATTATTTATTTTATAATAATATGTCTTTATTCGCGCGAGACTTAGACTAAACAGTCTTTTCTCTACATCTAACCCTTTTGGCATAGGATAGATGAAAAATGTATCATTTACATGTTGTCTCAATCTTGTTCATGCCTACGAAATAGTATGAAAGCTACTGATATATAATGGATGTTGAATAATGACATTTATCATGCTAATTTCTTATTGAAAGATATGAAAAGCGTTATTAATAGATTGTGTAGCATGCATCGTTTTAATAGACCAATCAGGATCAAAGAGAAAATCGATGCAAACACCCTCTCTCCTCACCTGTCTTATTAAGTCTTATCCTTTTTCCAAAGCTACTAAAAGTTAATGGTGAAGGGGAGAGATATAAATCTTCTAAGTGATGAGTTTACAGTGAGACATTGGTACTATAACAAGTGCTGAAAAAATGGTTGACAAACATAAAGATATCATAAAATATTAATTACACCACATACAGCTTTTTACTTTCCTTCAAGCTTTTTCTATGATTCTTTATCACATTACGCGGCGAGAATGTAAAAACTGTTCACAATTCATTATTGTGATTTTCTGCATTATTTGTGTTTACAATTGTATATAAGAATAGTTTATATTTCTGTTGCCCTCTCATTGAGATTATATAGAGAACATTAAGATTTGGTAGCAATTCTTAATTTGTAATATACGGAGGACTGTACGTTTGGGGCGGTTTCGCTACCATCCCAGCCACTACTGGAGAGTGCTGCCGCTTCAATAGTGACTTATATGGTAGGGAGACCCTCTCAGTGGCTCCCTAAACTTCGGAAAGTCGTCCTTAAAAACGTATATTTCGCTTGTTTTTCCCGGTCTCAATAACGACTGCGCGCGCCTGCAAGCAGGCACAAAATAAATCAAAAATGACCTTAACTATTGGATTATCCAAAGTCTCGTTTACTGATAACAAACTTGTGGCTTTCTTGTTAGCGTTTGTATTTTAGATTTTGGGCCTCATTGGAAATCTTATTTCGGCCAACGGAAGTGATCCTGGTACGAATCATCTTCTTATGCAGTAGTATTGTTAAAAGTGCTTCGACAGCTGAGGTCATTTCGCACGTGAGCTCCCACCGGGAACCCGGGAGCGCTTTCACCAAAGTCGAACGCACTGCCAAATCATCCTCTTTATCAGGATGTATTACAGTATTGTCAGCATACATCTACTTAATATTAAACTATATATGATTAAAAATCAATGCAAAGAATGACTTAATAGAATCGTTGGTCTATGGATCTCTATTATTTAGAAATCTAAAAAGCGTTACAAGGATATAATGAAAACTAGATAGCAACATCTATGGCCTTTATTTTCGTTGCTGAGAAACTAACTGACCAGGGTTACTTGAAGATATTCGAGGTGTGTTCAGATTATGTAGATATGATTTACGAATTTTATAATTACTCTCCCGTATAGCCATGTGGGCAGTGTATTCGATTTTCGGGTTCGATTCCCGGTGAGAGCTCACTTGCAAAATTAACTCAGCTGTAAAAGCACTTTTAACATTGTTACTACTATCTTTTTTAGTACCTTGAGTACATTTATCTCTCTGAGTTTCATCTCCAAATTTGTGAGGATCTTCAACTCTGAAAAATTCTCAGTTCAACCACTTTATTGCATAGTCAACGGCATCTTGACTAGGGAAAGTCATCCTGAATCCTCCATTTTTCCTTTAACTGAGGTTACATCCTATGGGATTGATATTAAAGCATATCACCGCATCAATGTTTACTGTTACTAGACGTCCGCTTTTGAACAGTCTGCGCCACTTTCTACGTCACGCTTCACACTATAGTCACGGTTCTGTTTTCTGGTTGTCTCAGGAGGAAAATTATAAAAGTTACGGAAATCTCATCAATGACCGTTCCATTAATGCCTAGTTCAGACTAAAAAATACTTTCTTACTGAATGTTTGCAGTGATTTTTTTACAGTTGCGATACATTGTTTCCGAGCAGTCTTTTTCTACTTTTTTTAACAGTATTTGTCTCCGAACTTTGATTCGCATTCACCAGCCATACAGTTTCAGTGTTTTTCAAGTGGCCATGGTCTGTGAAATTATTGCAGGAATTTCTCTTTCATTCTTTAAAGTAGGCAATTTGACTGTTCGTCTCTCCGCCTTATGTATGTACATACATACTTGTAAGATCCTGTCATCCCTCCATCTTTTTCTTGGCCTTCGCACATTTCTGTTTCCTTTTGGTAACACCTCGTGTTACTTTCACTATCTTTCTTCGTCCATACGATTTATTCATTTCATTCGTGCTTTCTCTTGAATTTCCACTCGTTAATGTTTTCTAAAGGTTTTCTTATGTTTCGTATAATAATGTCCAATAATGTTGCACCCACATTTTTCTGTAGCACCTTCATCTCAACCGTTTCCAGAGACCTTCACGTTCTTGCTGCCTGGTCGAGTCTCCTCCGTAGAGGCCGTTAATGATCTTATAGATGTTTTATATACTCTAGATTTTGTCTCTCTGCCTGGATGTCTGTTTCATCATATAGTGCTATCCATCAACACTCAGGGATTTTCCATTAAGGGAGGCCTTTTTATTTTATTTATTTTTACCATATCTATTGGAATGAAAGAAGGAGACAGTGATAGGAAAAGTTTAAAAATGAATAGAAAACCTTAAAAAATACCTCATACCTCCATTCACTGAACGGGTAGTAGCTTCTTGTCAATTGCCTCCGGCTAAATGAATCATATACTATGTTAAGTAGACCTTTGAATTTACAAATGCGGGAATAATTCTTAGATACATTGTTTATAGCAGGGGCGGGCAATCAACCGTTTAATAATTACAGTTAGGCGTTGATGTTCAAGACCTTACTTTTAAATATCTGATTTTAAATTTATGCAATCCGTGAACAAATTATCAATCTTACGGGAGTTGTTGCGCACTACAACTGTGAAACAACCCCGACTTCTAAAACAAGTGAAAACTCAATCAAGCAAGGATGAGGTAATTTTGTTAACCATTAATAAATGATTATCATTTAATTAAGAGATAAGAATTTATATATGCTGTTTAGTTTAAATCATCTACACATTTAAATATGTAATATTTAAAATGTATATATCTGAAGTGCCGATATTTATTTTTATGGAAAGCATATTGAGGCTTCCAATACTACGAGATTCCAGCTTATGCGGTTAGCAGTTGAATGAAGGCCACCCCTGGTTTATAGCCTGCTTTAGGTATAAGCAGTCTTCGGTCATCTATCTTCTCTTATCGTGGTAGATGAGACCACATCGATGTAATTTTGAAACTAATAAACTAACGATGTAAATAATCATACTTCAATTTTATTATGTTGCGAGAAAAATAAGATTCTTCAGTTCTCTCTTTAGATTACTGCATAGGCAATCACGTGCAGGACAAATACGCTTCATAATGAGTAGTGAAAGTTTTAGTAAGCTTGGAACAGGTGAAGGGCGTAAAGCGTAGGAAATTACTTATAGGCGTAGTTGTAACCAGTGATCAAACAGCTTTTTGATATGAGGGGTCGTTTCAGCATCAGATTCAATGGAAGAACCCCTTAGACCTACCCAGCACGCTAGGCAATCCCCGCTGAGCCCAGGTTGGAAACCATTAACGCAATGCTTATTAAGCGAAACACTAACAGTAGAGTTTTATTTCAAGATGCTTTGTTAGACTCGCGTGAGCCATTCTTTGCAAATCACTACAAAGCACGCATAACTTATTTCAAGTGTAAAGTATACACTCAGGTGTTTCCTTTTCTTTCTTGTTAAAAAGATGCAATCTACTGCAATCCTGAAGTTTGGCTCTGTACTCTGTTTACTGGAACATCCAGATGTTCCAGTAAATATTGTTAATAGATATGCCCACCGGATTCCACTCAGACTAAAACTACCATCTACAATATTGATCTTACATTACTGTCACTGTGAGAGAGGAGATTTCAGGAACCTCTGAGATTTAAAAAAGCAAATTCCAGGAAACAGGAGATCACTATATATTTTCTATAGATGAATACATACAAATTAGCTTACACTTATTCATTTTGGATTGTAATGATGAGGAATTTCAAATTACTATCATGGGGACAAAGCAGAGCTTGATGAATCTGGGGAGGACCTGCACTTCCACATATAGCAGCCATTGTGATTGCTCTGGTGTGACTTTTTATGTGTATTCAGTCTAATCCCCACCATCTTTCATACTCTAGCTAAAAGTTATTCACTTAGATCTTTATTAAATCGGACTTTCACCTAAAGGTTCTGATCCAAACTGGTGAATGAATCCCATTCTGCAAAAGGGTGGATGAATTACTCGGGGACAAATTTTCCTTGATAGTAGTGTCTTAGGAAAGGGTACAGAGCCCAGCTGAGAAGGGTTCAATTCTATACCTGGTACCATCAGAGTGTAGAAGTTGTTCCACGTGTGGGAGAAGTTTTTCAGAGAATACTGCCATCTCATAAGGGTTAATTGATGATGAGAGAATAGCATTACACATTACACTTAATGCTAGCCTAATATGAAGAGAACAATTCACTGTTTTCCATTATACTTTTATCATATCTTCATTTTATTTAGCTACGTTTTGCCTTCTTTCTCGATTATGAACTTCAAGGCAATATTTTCATTATTATATCAAATATACAATTGAGCAACCCGATTTCAGCTATATATAAATCAATGAAGGAGAGCTTCACTAAAGGTTTTAAACATGGTTTTTGGTAATCCTTCAGCATTTACTGGTACTATATATTTTATCAATGTATGTGCATGTAGTGGTATGATTATATTGGCTGTCCTCTTAAACTTGATAGTAGTCCCATAAGATAATCTTTTCGATCGTTATTTATTTCTCCATTGAAGGTATGAAATGACTATATACTGAGAATGCAAAAATAACTTGCATTCAACTAATATAGGATTTATCTTAAGATATAGCACCTGCATTTGAAAATTTAGTAATAATGCCAATCAATAACTGCTTCATAGTTGTTGTTTGTATAATAATCTGTCAGCTCCAACAACATACATGCAAAGATAATAGGAAACTTTCCTGAGCTATCATCTTACTCAACATCATTTCTGTTCTTGAACATAACAATGTCATTCGTATATCTAGAAAATAAACCATGAAAATAGTTCACATGCCCCTTTCAAGATGAGTGTTGAATTTGCTTCTTAGCCAAAGCATATATATTTTAATTCATATGTATCCATAAATCTTTTTAAAAATTCCCTTTTCTCCTGTATGATACATGACCCTTTCCTCTTCATAATCTTAATCACTACATTCACTAGTTACTTCTCATTTTTCCTCTCACACAAGGACTGTTCAGATAGTCTTCATAAAGTCTTTATCTCTGCCATTCAGCTTCCATTCATCTTCTTCATGTTCCTAAAGCAACAAAACTGGTAAACCTACAACGTTAAATTCATAAGTTTTAAATATATGTTACATTTGTTATGAAAATATTTTAATTATCAATGTGGCCTTTTAAATAGTAGATATAGTATCTCTATATCTCTTTTTTGGCCTGTATGCAAGTAGCTTTTCATCCACTTGCAGACACTCAAAATCAAATACTGCATCCCAGCATCAAGTTTGAAAGCAAAATTTTAAAATAGACTTTCTTGTACACTTTTGGCACAAGGAGAAGTTATATCAACTTAAAACTCGAAATGAACACTTATTATTATTTTTTGTTTTTTTACTCTTGTTCCTTAAGATGCAGGACAATTTTGAGTCAATTTTTTAAATGATTCTCATTGGCTGGTAGATAGATTATAGAAGGAATATTAAAAGGATAGGACAGGGTAAGATAAAGAGAAAAGATGCCTGTTTCAATCAAGATGTTAAGGAAGATTTGAAGGATCAAAGGACTTAATGATCCACTATGAGGTGGATGACTCATGTATGCACCAAGTTCAGCTCTAGGCTTGCCTCCAAGATTCTACAAGTACACCATTATTTTCTTTGCCCTCAAGCTTTCAGTAAGACTTTGCAGTGCATATAGTAAGTTAGTTGTAGCATAGAGTTAGTATGTATAGTATACTTACTCTATGGTTGCAGTAACTCTAGTTGCTGCTGATTTTTCTTCTTTTTGATTGTGAGAATTATTAAGTTTGCTTAACATCAGAAATTGTAACATGTTCAGTATGTTATTAGTGAAAATTCTTTAGTTGAACCTCGTCCCCCAACATCCTCAGTATGGAATGACTTGTGATGATGAGAATATAACTGAAATTGTTTTGCATTAGTTCTGGAAATATTTGGTATTTTTAAAGTCTGTGTGACTTTATCAAAATGTCATATCATTATTTATATCATAAACAACTATATGCTTCTCTTAATTTTCATTTAGGAGTATTTTTAAAAGTCTTTTGATGGCTAAGATCATTTTTTTCTAAATGAAAAATAAGATAAAAATCAGCTGGGAATTGGACACAATACCACTTTTATAGCAAGACAAGGAGGCCAAATTTCTAGAGGAATCAGGCAACTAGGCAAGATGAGATGTTGTAGTCTACCCTTGCTTTCCTTATAGCTGGAATGCCAAATAAATAAACTTTTAAAGACTTTCTACAATATTTTACCTGGAAAAAATGTTATTATTCAGCATGAATCTTATTTGAGCTAGCTTTTTATAAAATTAAATGACAACTCTATATAATCTTGACATTGGTATGTGTGAAAGTGAAACAAAATATTTGTCCATAATTTAGCAATATTATTATTATAACATGCTAAAGTGATTCCTCTAATGAGGGCTTCTTAGATAGTTGTATATAGAATGTTTTTTGGACGAAGGAAGCCTTAGTGTTTACCTATCATAAAGGGCAGTAGATCTTTTGTGGTCCAGAAAAGAAAATAAAGTAGCATGATAGTCCATAAGTTTACTATGCAACATACACCAGTATTCACTCTGGTTGAGTTTTTGGAAAATAAAGCAGTGTTCTATTTTTGATTAAATAAAGGAAGAGGATGAAGGAATAACAGTACTTTGTAGGTGATTTAAAACACTAATGAATTTAAAAATTTAAGCACTGTATAAAAGTAAGGGATTGAAAATTCAGGATATTGTGCTGAGATTTCAAATAAGTGTTTTTTTATAGACAATTACAAGGATACTCAAATGATTACAGTAAATTTTTCTTATGAAAATGGAATTCTTTTAGAAGTGGAATTAGGAGGGAAATGGATTTATAACTCAAAGTTCAAAGTCTTACTCTGCTTCAATACATTAAGTCAGGTATCCATATTTCAATATTAGTGTGTCTAATGTTGTCTTGAAAATGCTTCCATGAAAGTGAAATTGTTCTTAATACTAAACTATCTGTTGAAATAAAGTTTCTCGTGTTACTATGTCATTCCACCAAGTCACACCTTTGCACATTGATTTTGAAATAAACCATAGTTAAATTATATAGTTATCATAGCCATACTTTAAAATTTAATAAACTAATGCATTATCAAGCAAAAGATAAACTACTTTGAGGCAACAAGTAAACATCTCCTAAACAATAAGAAAGTTTCAGATAGGCTGAGTATACTTGTCAACATCAGGAAAGAGGTTAAGATAATTAAGGATTAGAGTTTTTCCATCAAGTAGAAGGAAGCTTATAATTAGCTTTCATTTCATGGAATGAAAGTAGAGACTTAATTTTTTCCTGGGAACCCCTTGGATTCCTTGTAAACAGTATATAAAAATGCTTTAATGGCTATATCTTATTTTCTTGAATTTTATAATCATGACATGCAACATTTTCAGGACTCCTTTTCCATTTAATATTGCAGTTTATAATAAGATAAATAAAATTACTTTATTGCTAAAAGTTATAATTTCCAAGCAACAATTTCTGCTCTTTCATGTTATTAGATACTTCTTTATTCTTAGTGGCACATTTGGTGATAGTTTCATTTTTAGTTCATAATATCCAGAACTTAGGGCTCTGGTGCCACATTTTGAATTCCTTGAATTGCTAAAATGTGCTGAATGTCAGCTTCTTTGCTTCATTGGAAAAATTCATTGAGACATTACATTTAAGCATTTGAAACATGGTTTGGGAGGCATATATTACTTATTACTCTCTTCGTGTGATCAAAAGAATCTTACCTTTGCTGTGTATATTGGAATTTGCTTAGATGAATCCATTTGCATCAGATGTAAAACCAAAGTAGTAGAATGAATTAAACCAGTACTTTTTCCAACTCTTCCCATTGCCTGCTAAGTGATTCAAGCACACAAGATTATGGAAGCTTTTGTAAGTGTATCTTAAATTTTATGAACAATATGTGATACACATCTTCATTTCATGTTAATTGGACATTCTAAATATGAGTTTGTTCAATTAAACTGCAAAAAATTGCTCTTTAGATCTGTTTGAAACTCCTCTTCTTAACTACAAATTTTAACCGGAATTTTAATTTTTCCTTAAATTTACTTCCAAATGCCTTTTTGACCACTTCAGGTTCAAATGTAGAATCGATTTTTATATCTTCTAAGGTTTCCATAGATATCAGTTCAGTAGTTTCTATTCATGCCAACATCCTTTTCATACCAAGCTTTTGCACTGAAGCAAAAAATATGAGTACTATGATCCTTGACTTCTCTGATGGCTTCCTAATTTGGTGTTACAGAGGCACATTTATTGTTTTTTACTTTTCTTTTCTTTCTTCGATGCGATATATAACATGTTACAGGTGTTATTTTCAGTCCTCACTTTAATTAAACATTGTAATGTGTTGAAATTCTTTTCTGTTCTCTTCGGTTTTCTTTCTCCTATCATTAATTTTTCTTCATGCATTCTACATGTTAAAGTATGATTATTGTTCTGTTAATTAGTTATTTTCTAAAATTTTGGGCTTATTTTCTCATTGAAAGATAATATTCAATTTTCCCTCTCTTTTCTGATTTTTTAATTATGTAAGTATTAAGAATGATGAAAATTTAAGCAGAGAAATTCTTATTGGACCTAAAATTGGCACAATGCAGGTATATGTGAAGGTATATATGCAGGCCTATAGGTTAAGTAAATCTATGATTATTTACTTAATATTACTTATTAACTAATGCCACCAAAGCATAATTTTACCATTATTTAAGGATGTTTCTTTGGCTTAAAACAAATAGTTTGCTCATTTGTATTCAGGATTTTGGATTAATGAAATTAGTTCACCACCTGACTAACAAAATAACTAAGTGGTTATGATGGCCATTGCCCTGATTTCCAAGAATTCCCATGCCTTAGACTAAGAAATCCAAAGATCATCAAATATGATAACATTATCGTCTACACTTTGTATTAAAATATAAGTATTAATTTTCACCCTAGTAGTTAACTTCTTAACAATTATGTTTTACCACATTATTTGACCAATTGTATTATTATGTTAATTCTATATGAAACGCTTTTTCTATGTCAAGGAATACCTGAGTGTTATATAAATTTATGATTATGTAAATACCTGCACAGTGACTCCATTATTAAACTCCATATCTATTTTTTATATGAACACCAATGTCATCCTTGCAGCTGCTTTAATGTTGAAGTGAAAGGTGTTCCTCTCTATGAACTGCATAGAAACAAATGCATAAACAACAATCCAGAATGAATTTTAATGAAGCACAGTGAAGGAGATAATGACTGTTTATCAGCAGTGAGGATTTATCCAATGAGGGCAGTCTCTACTTGACATTTTACCTTTATATAACAAGAGAATCATTCAAGCCAAGTTTTTTTCATGATGGAATAGCCATGAAATGTCTATTAATCCATTCACTCTGATCTCTGCCTCTTTGGTTTGTGTGTGCAATCCATGTGTGGACGCAGCCACTAGTTAATAATTTTAATAGTAATAATCTTAACTGCTACAATAAAAATTTTTATGTATAATTTTGGGAAAATTAAACACAGTAAAACAATAGAATTAAAGGTTCAATTGAGAAAACCAACTATTCAATAAAAATTTGATTAATGATTAAATAAATAAAAATTATGTAGGCAAGTGGTCCTTGGTTTCATTCCTCTTTTGGGTCCTGTGGTCAAATAAACTCATTTGTCAAAACACATTTATAAATTATCCAATATGAGTATCATAGATATATATGAATCAATGCATTATATCTTATTATATTAAAGTTAGCCGTAGACTTAATGTGATTTATAATACTGCAGCATTTAAAAGGGAAATAAGTCCCCATCTTTATATTTACCATATATTGAATACAACTACGTATAAAGATCTGGTTAGCATTTGCTCACTATAGTGATGTTACTGTTGGACCAGTGGCCAAAGTATGGCTTCCTACATACTTAGCAACCATATATCACTCTTTTGGGTCTTTCTATGAATTATAGACATTTATACAGAGATCCAAAGGATTTAAGTCGGGAAATACATGGTTCTATTTCCTTGCTGTGTTAATTTCTACATTCTCACAAATTTACATCATTACTGACTCTTTTATTTCCCTTAAGTAATTTTGCTGATAGGATTACAAATATGTACTAAGTATTTTCATGAGATGAATTTCTTGCCATCAATGATATAATGTTCTAGGGCAATTTTATGAAATACAGTATTTTAGTGATTTTGATTTTTTTAATTTTTCAACCTTCTTGTGATTTGTTTTAGTTAAAGCTTTAGATTATTCATTATCTTTTTTGGAGAGTGTGGATAATTTAGGATGCCCCTGTTATTAAGAATCTATATTATCAAATGCCTATATAAGTGTTATAGATCTATTCCAACCCAATCTTTTTTTACCAAAGAAATTATGTCAATTAACTTTTTGTTTGATAAAACCAACTACTGTATTCTTTAAGTATAGTTAAGTGTTTAAGGAAACCAGAGTTATGAGGAAAATGTAAAAACTAAAATCTCACCTTGTTCACAAATTAAAATTAACCTAAGAAACATTGTAGTATGGTTACAGATGTTGAAGAGTTATATGACTAATTCATTAGTATAACAATAAGAACTAATCTTAACTTTTTATAAACAACTAAGAACCTCTTCCGAGAACATCTTGAACACTGTACTATCTTGCAATACCAGAGCAAAAGAAGTTCATAAATGCATCTCCTTTCATGCCAAATTATCCAGCAAGATAAATTCTGCAAAATGATCAAGAAAATAGTCCAAAGAAATGTTCAAAACCATCAAAAGACTTCCTTTACTCTATGATAGGGACAGCAGTTCTTTTGACAGAATAATTCCATACATGATGAAATAAGAGACATGCTTATGTAGTACCAAACCATAGTATGAGATGCTGACTCTATTATATGTGATTAAAATAATTGTGAGCTTAAGTTGAAGCCTTTATAAAAACATCAACAATAGAATTTGCATTTATTTAAGAATGAATATTATTTTTATTCACAAAATAAAAATTAAAGATATTATACACTTCTGCCAAATTTAAAAAACACAATGACATGACTAGTTTCAGCTTGTTCAGCAAGACGCAGTTGCTGATACGAGAGATTGAACACACATGTATATATAGGCAGTAAAAGGAGGGATGGGGTTTAGAAATAGAGAGGGGAAGGGGAGGGTGAAGAACATTATGGGTTGGGGACTGAGGACCAATAAGGAAAGGCACATAAGAGGAGGGGGGAATAGCTTGTGAGTATATATTCATTGGCAATTACTTACTTTGAAGCTAAAAGATTGCAAGTGAAGCATATATAATAATGATAACACTATCCAAGTATATGCGTCAAAATAATTTTCTTTCGTACTGCTTTGCATATATGAGCAATAGGTTCTTAATGGAACCATGATTATATACTATATATTATTTATACAAAAAGGGAACATTCTTAGTAGTTGAATGACGGTTTTTATAATGAAGACTGTGCTATTATGAGAAGACAATCTAATTGTAGTTCTGAATTTTTAAATGGGCTAACATAAAGGAGATTCATTATTAAATTTTTCTTATTTGAATCATGGTCATATAAGAGAGAATGCTAGGACAGAAAGGAAAAGAGGTTTATGGAAAGAAGAGCCTATTGGAAATTTTACTTAGAAAGAGAAGAGAGTGATTGTTTTAATTTTAAGATTTACAAGAATATCTTAACCCACACACTGCAACTAATACATGTGCTCAAGAACTTTTTTCTTAATTTAATTTTTGATCCCTGAGGCTAAATGATGGGTATTTTTTTCTAATCTCTGCTAGCTAGTAATTTGATGCCAAAATCTATATTAACAAAATTTTATTTTCCGGCTTTGAAGTCTAAATACCTGGATTAAAGTATATGTAAAGTATACATTTTAGTCTACTCTTTTTCAGAAGGCAATTGAAAAGTATCCCGTCCAAGAGGTGATAACTGAGTCTACTGAAATGATTCGTATAAAATAACACAATAATAAAAATTTAATCATTTATATCATGAAGTATCTCTATATTATTCTCGCTATTGCATTATGTTCACAGTCTGTGTGTACTTCTAAGTAATAAGTTAAGGGAAAAGGATTGTTATGGGAAATATTAATAAGCGGTTTATGTGGCCTTAGCAGAAAACACGGTTTCTTCCAGAGTATCGAAATATTATATTGCTCGTTCAACGAAATAATCAAATTTCGTTCCGATTTCCGTTCTTCAGTCAACATCCAACCGTTTTTCTCTCAAACCATTATAATATTATATCCTTATGAAAGTTTGTTTTATTATTTCTGACTTTTTCCATTTACACTTAATTGCAGAATGAAACTTAGAATAGTTAGTTGCAAGTCGTAATTAGAATTTTTCGTCCGTAACCTCCTTCCAACTACACTTAAGTAGAATATTTGAAGTTTGCTGAAGTAGAATGTTTGTTCCCAACAATGCACGTTTTTTTCTGAATTTTTTTTCTGTTCAGGTTCGGCTTTCACTTCGGCCAAACGCCGATTTATATCGGTGCTGGTTTGGTTAGATGTTCTGGTTGCTATAACAGATAAGTACCCTTGCAGGAGCCTTAGCTACCTCCGGAAAGACCCTGATTTGCTTCAATAAAATTCTGTTGGACGTCAGATAGTCGTCGTTTAATCCTTGAAAATCACGGCAATATAGATTCCATTCACGGAGATATGATGAGGCGTTATAGTGTTTGCTACAGTGACTGAGGGTAAATGTGACGTTTTGCAATCTATGGGCAATTAAGAAACTTAGTTTTCTCTTTCTCTTATCAGCTCTACTTAGAACAGGGCTCTGGGTTCGGTTACACCGAAGATTTCCTAGTGTTCATTGGCTTATTCATGACATTGAATATTTCCGCATTTCACTGATAATTACTGCACTTATAGACTAATATGCAGTGGGATGAACAGTATACAGCTCCAGCAATTGTCTCTATTAGATGTGTCATAGTATACACTACTAGTCTACTTTATAGTCACAGATGTTACTGCCATTGTCTGTTGCAATACTGTATCT
Source organism: Pachydiplax longipennis (assembly GCA_036926295.1). NCBI lineage: Eukaryota > Metazoa > Arthropoda > Insecta > Odonata > Libellulidae > Pachydiplax > Pachydiplax longipennis. The sequence goes on along the minus strand of JAVFKF010000001.1, from coordinate 49,561,088 downwards.
ATAGTAATTACCACGTGCTGGTCTTAAACTGAGAAAAAGTTTAAGTTGTATTTAATTAGTTGTAAATTATCACGATTCATTTACAAATTCTTTTTAAAGATTAATATCATAGTGTACCGATTCACATAAATTTGATACTTACGAACGTGAATCTTTGAGTTCATAGGAAGGAACTCATCGTTCGTCCTAATTAAGAATGTTGCTCAGTGGAATGAACATATTAATCCTTTATATTTGAAAATTTAACTCTCTTAGAACGGTAGCGACGAGGGTCAAGTAAAATCAAAAATTTTGACGTTCTTTTTCTCGTTTAGAAAATAAGTTTGACATCTCGAAAATGTGCTACCGTCTAATACTTAAACAAGAAGCGTATGTTCGTGAAATCGCAATTTTTTCTAAAGGTTTCCTAAGATTATTGTGTTCTCCGTTCTCTATACCTGAAGGATTACAACTATCGGGAATTCGGAATTGTAATTTCACTTTCCATGTTTTCGCATACAATCATTTTGTATGAAAAGCATCAATTTACAAGGAATGCAATGATTCATTATTTAAAAATATTGTGTTTCCACATCACTGAAAATCACTGGTCTTTCATTCTAAGATTCGCTAATCAATCATAGTTCTATACAAGTAAATACCCCCGAAGCTTTCATTCTTTTTATGACTTTGCCTGTAACAGCGAGGAACACGACTTTCCTAAGAAGAGGAAAGGGGAATGAGAGAAGAAAAACCTGTGGAATGAGACAAAGTTATGCAGGGTTCCCAAATTGGTACAGGGCCCTTTAAAAATGTTTCCCAAGTGATTCGGCAACCACCCGAACATGATCACTTTTTTACACGGAACTGTTCGTGCCAAATGGTTATTCTCGCGCCTAATTTTAGTGCGCCGCTGTGTCGCTTAGGGGATGGAACTAGACGGAATTCTCTATCCAGAGGTCCACAGCTGTATCCAAGCACAGCTGTCCACAACATTAGTAAGTGAGAGTGATCTGTATTATCGTTGGAACTTCCGCTTTGGCGTAGACCGTGGATAGTTCCTTAAATCCTCCTCTGATTTTGAACCATTTCTCATACATAGACAGGTGTGAAGACGTAAATTATACGCTTCAGAGGTTATGGAAATTATTCATGTTCCGGAAAGTCTTCATTTATTGATATAGTAGTTTTATTGTTTGCATTGTTGCTCGTCTTCAGTATCGAGCGTTGATCTAGCTGAAAGTTTCTTTTTTTGAGAGTTTTGTCTATTTGTGTTATTCTTGTTGAAGCTCTTCTCGTTTAACACCTATGCTATTTATTCATAGTGATGAGCCTTGTAACAAACTTTGTACGAATAGATAAAGCTACTTAGCTATAATAACAAATAGCAATAATACAGTCAATCCTCGTATTTTTCCGTTTAACTCCCTTCCTGCTTCCCACGACACCAAAATAGTAGATTTATCAATGAATTTCCTTTATTTAAACAGCTAATTTCACCCCGTTCATATGTCTGCCATACATATCTCCCAAGTTGGAAATCTTTTCTGGCCTGTTGTTAAAATTATTGTGTTGTAACATGTTTTTTTACCTATCAGTTAATCCTTTCACAAACACTTTTGCAAAGACAGACAAAGGTGGCATTATATTTGCATTTAAGGTATGTTTGAGAAATGTGCTGATTAATGCTTGTCATAAAGGCGTTTCTTTGATCGGAGAAAGTTTTCACGTCAAAATTTGACTGCAGTCTAGCAATAGCATAGGCAAGGGAATACATGAGAATGGCATGACCAAGGAAAAGTTGTATAAGCATAACAATGTTCCACTAATTCTTCATCAGATGAAATTTAAAAAATTGTTTTTAGGAAGAATAATCACGTGTTTATAAACAGGACTAAAGTTGTTTATCGCTTAATTAAAAGGAGGCGTGAAGCCGTTTCTTCGATGTTCAATAACGTATCTATACATAATTAGACTAATTATCACGGAGAAATAGAACGCATACGAGTCAAGTTCAATTTCAAGAAGATGGTAAATTCATTACTTTCTTAGTTGGAAGAACTCTTGGATCTCAACTGCAAGATCATTTGGGGGGATGGGGTTATGTAATTTCGGTCATAACGTTGGGAATAAACCTCTTTAAAGGTAGGATTTTGTTTACATCAAAGATCCAAATTAAGATTCTTTTCAGCTCTTACAACTTGTTTGCAAAATCAAATTAGACTTGTCAGTTCCAAGAAGTGAAGGCTGAAGCGGACGATTAGAGTGAGAAATTCATTCGAGTAATATCAGAGGTCAATTAATTTTTTCATTCGAAGAAAGATTTCTTTAAAATGTTAAGTGACCCATTGCATAATTAGCCTTGTTCTCTACTGAATCTATTTCTTATTTTTTATTGAATGCAGTATTCGCTCTTAGGTCGTGGAATAGATTGAGAATACTTAAGAATGTATTGAATGTGGAAGTCAAGTTTAGGAGAAAGAAAATAGCAGAGCTTATGGAAAGTGTCCAAGAAATTATAAAAAATGCTCCACTAAGATCCATAGTTGCCAATTTGCATTTTTCGTCAGCAACTTTTATTTTTCAGCAATATCTCGATCTCAGTGTAACAGGTTTTGTTTCGTGAATCTACGTACTCTTAACACGTATTACCTTATTCTTTAAATTTGTTGCATTATATTGGTCATTTCTTCAGTTTACAATTTTGTTTTGGTTAGGGTAGGGAACAATTCAATCAAAATTTAATTTCAAATGTTTGCATTTTATTGTCTTCGTTGTAAGACAGGTCGTTCCATTCAAATAATGCATGCTTAAGCCTGAGCTGCATTGATAATCACACATACAACATGATAATTTTGCACTTTCCACACCGTCATCCTTCTCACCAGAGGAACTGTCATCCGCCACAACTAAGTTGAATACATACATTCGTCATTATTTCTTCTTTGCCACTTGGCTGGACGTGCATGATCCAGCATCGAGAAAGGCTTCAATACCTTTAAGAAACAATAAAAATTCAGATTACTATAAGTATTAATGTTAAGCAAAGATATTTAGATATCTTGTAAGTAAAGTCGCAGAGGAAGAAAGATGTAACAGATGTTAAAGCTAGAGCATGCATTCAACGGGAAAAACAGTTGTTAATTATTCAAATACCGTAAAACTCGCTCAAACATACTTCAGGAGGCCGGTGTTTAATTTCAAAAGATATTCCGTTACACCCAAACTACCGCAGGATTTTTGTCGTTAATCCTGCGCCATTCCTATTAATGCCACTGATCTTTGGTATTTTTAAGTATTAGTTGCGATTAGGACCGGGACAGGGAGAAAACTGCGTATTAAACGGGATTTCGTCTTAAAAGAATTTTACTGTATTTGGGATTTTTGGACGGTCACAGTATTTTTGGGATCTCTGAAAGCCCTTTGTCATTGGGAGTGGGAATCCCATGGAGCAGCATAAGTGCATATTTATGGTTGTCAACTCTCACGGATTCCAAGGGAGAGTCCGAAAACGGGGATTAATATCTCGCGTGTCCTGGATTGAGGCGTTTTCCTTTTGTTTTTCTCCCAATTCGTAACGTACGCATTTCATGAAATTCTTAATTTTTCGCAACTCGTTTTTATTTACACTTAAATATCAACATTCCCTCTGCGTAAAGTATAATATGTTCCAATTTCGTCTCGAGGTGTTTAGGAAGTTTATTTGATTAGACACAATCAGCAAAATTCTATGATTATACCGAGATTCTATATTATATGGAGAGATTGAGTTTAATCGTCCAAAAATACACATCTGCGAAGATCAAGTCGAATTTTTATCTAATTGCACATTTATGCCGTTCATTAACCAAACATATATCACTTTGCAGAGATAAAATAAGCAAAGAGGAAGTCTTTTGAAAGTAAAAGGATAGAAGGAATGATCGAACATTGAAAGGAAGATGAAAAAATTGGATTGGTCATCTCTCAAGGAAGAAATAGGTCATCGTGAACATATTGGAGGGAAAAAGTATAAGAGAAAGACCCATGCAAGAACAATGAGGCTAGTTTATGAGAGAAGTCGAAAAAAAGAATCACAAGGAAATGAAAAGAATAGCAAAGCATATACGCATACGAAGATGAATTTACAATAAACTTATAGTAATGATAGATTAAAAAAGTACCAAAGTGACGATGAATCAATGAAACATCCATAATCAACAATCAAGGAACAATGGATAGTGATTGTAACGAATGAAAAGGTTGTAGTTAAATATTGAGGGGATTTTATGGTTAAGTATGAATAGAAAAACCGTCGAATTAATCAACAGTGAAATTTATATTTACTACCTTCATTATTCTCAGCGCCACCCTCCGAACATGATACTTCATTTGCAACTTCCGCCATTTCCTCCTCGTCTCCTTTTACCCTTATCTCTATCCTCTTCCTGTTTTGTTGCCTCTCCGTGCACCATCTACTGTACGACTTACATGCTTCGTAGAGTTTCTTGCACATTACCCCTTTTTCTGTACAATATTTGAGGGCAGCTACTAGGTGCCTCTGCTTACTGTAACTTAACGTTTTGGGCATGGTGCACAAACACAAGCTCACTCTGAGATAGACAAGCTGAAACTGCCGGATTTCCTCTCTGGCTTCCAAATAGGGTTCAGGGTGTTCTTACTCCACCCCCCATATCCTTACATCTGATGGCAGTACCTGCTCCGTTGCCACATCTCTTGTCTTTCTTCTATTCGTCCTCATGTGAGGTTATGGTTGCACTCACCGGTATCTTATAGAATAATCATCGGTGTTGTAATAATAAAATAATAATTGCAATAGATATTGATCCAGTGTCAGAAACCCCGGTAAGAAATACAAAGAAGAAAATTTTGTACATTTATTTTACGATATTCTCAACGAAATAGAATAGTGAAATTTTGGAATTCATTAGAGATCCATATATCAATATACATACCAAGACAAATCAATATTCTTCTACCAGAAGCATCCTTGGTTCGACTCTGCGAAACTCGAAAATGCTCCCATAATAAATGCACGTTAAGTTCCTTTCGATCAATTGCAGACTTCATTTCTTTAGAGCAGTTAAACTAGAAATAATGGTCCTAAGGAATCGAGACAAGAATCAAAGTAAAGGAAATCGAGTAAAACTTTTCATCTCGGTCACAAAACATCGTTTTCGAGGTGAAATTGCTTGAATTCGTACAAAAATGACGAAAAATTTGTCTAATTTTGCGTATCCCACATTAAATTTATGGGGAATGATACCCGTGTTTTTACGCCTATTTGTGCATTAGAAAACTTTGAAAATAAAAATTCAGAAATATGCATTTACAAATGACACGACCTTCTGTGCTGTATGTGCTATAAAATTGTACAGTGCTCACTACCATTAATGCAATACGCAGTGGTCTGAATGAGCTGCGACTTTTGAACTATTTGAAGGATTGGGGTCGCCAAGTGTTTAGAAAGGTCATGCCAACGCTGGAAAAAGGGTGGTGTACCCTTTTTCCACCCACTCAGGGTGGTCAGGCGAGGATACTGACCTTGGGATAATCCTTGCAAATGATCATTGTTTCGAGCGCAATGCAATGCCTTCACGTGTATAGGAAGGGAAAGTGTAGGATTCCTTCAACAAAGTTATTATTGAAAACTAAATTATATAGAGAGCTAAATTTGCGATAAAATGTGAGATACATCTTTGTTTGACGTTTATTTCAATTATCCGAATAAAGACGCACTTGAATTCCCAATTGAATTATACATGCATGACTTCGGAGCGTTTAGCCGGCATGAGGAGCAAAGTTCCTTCTCAATTTTTTCCATTTTTCTGCTCCAGAAAAATGAATTGGGACGCTTAGTATGCGATGCTTCACCATTATTACTAAAGAGGTGTTTGAGATTGTGAATTTCCCTCTTTTAAATGTCGAGACGAACGATTTAATCTCACTACACAATTCATTGTAAACGATGTCATTAATTTAATACTAAATTCTTAAGCAGAAGGCTTCCACATTGTCAATAATTTGTGAATGCCCGATAAAGATTAACGGCGTTAAAAAAAGTATTTGTTAAAATTCTTTTCGGAGGAGCTCAGTTTCAACTCTAGAAGACTTTTTATATCTTACAATAAAATTGGCGATAACGATTGTGTGAAGTTCCAAATTTCTAATGTCGAATTAACCACCTTCGTTTCCGTTTCTAAACGAGACTACGCGCCCGAAATAAGCTCAACAGGAAATTTAGCGAAATATTCACTAGGAAGACATCAATGGATTATACGAATAATGGTTTAATTAGTAGATTACTGGATAACTTCAGAACCATTTATAGCAAGCTTACTTGCTCCTCCAAAAACCAGCAAAATGAGTAGGGAATAACGTGAACTCTAAGAAATGAAAATTCCTTCGCCCATTGATCTGAAAGTAACCCCTCTGACTAAGAAGACCCAGGAAGTGACATTCAAAAATATGACGTTGATTCCGAATAATCAGCTAATTAATATTATACGAAGATAATAATTACCAAAAATTAACGTAATCGTTTAATGATCATGAAATGAGATCCTTTGGGATGAGTCATGCAGCGATAAAGATGTATAAACATAGTAGGGGTGCATCTATCTAAAAAAAACCTATCCTATTTTAATTCAAGTTTCTCGTCATAGGCAAATTGCTAGACTGCTATTCTGTCGAATTTACAAATCTTCTGAAGTATGCAACACTACTGGTAGTTGATTCATTTTGGACAGGACTTTTCATTTACAGAATTTGCTGCTAATTACGAATCTTATAGGGTATAGCAGAAGTTCAATAAAAAACCAAATTGAAATGATCGTATTTTATTGTCTCCGTTGTAAGACAGGTTGTTCCATTCAAATAATTAATATATTAAAATCTGAGTAGATAATCACACGAATTTCACATAGGATTTTACACTTAGCGTTCAACAAATGAAGTTCACTTTTCAGGTCCATCGCCTGAGAAATGATATTGGTTTGATAGGCACACTAAATAATAACGTAGGGTTATTGAAATTGAATTTAGTGTACCTTCTCCAACACAAAGAGGGTCAAATTGATTTCTAATTCTTCCACCATGATATTGGGAGAAATATCTGTTCTTTCCACCAATAGAGTATGATTTTGCACTTTCCACACCGTCATCCTTCTCACCAGAGGAACTGTTGTCCGCCACAACCAAGTTGAATACATACATTCGTCGTTATTTCTTCCTTGCCACTTGGCTTGACGTGGATGGTCCAGCATCGAAGTAGTCTTCAATACCTTTTAAGAAACAATTTAAATTCAAATTACTATAAGTATTAATATTAAGTAAAGATATTTAGATTCCTAGGAAGGAAGACTTAACAGTTATAAAAGCTCGAAACTTCAGAGAAAGACCGGTATTCTATTTCGTTAAATACGAGATTTCGTTACGTCTGAAGGATTTTTGTCGTTTACCTCCTGTATTAACGCCATTGATTTTTGGTAACTTACGAAGGATTATTTCGAAGCATACCCTGTATGATACGAATGTGATACGGGGTGACACTCGAACGATCCTAAGTGTGACAACATTTCATAACAAACCTCTCCGATATGCACATAGACGGTTAGGCATCGGAGATGACTATGATTTGAATAATTACTAGGCAGCTTAACATGTGATTTAGTTTCCAACAAAAATCGTGCAGTGGCTGTAATGAAGGAGGCAAGCCAATATTATTGGAATTCTAATATTTTTTCATTCCGGGTCTTTAGGCTTCTCTTGGATGCTCTTGTATAAATTATGAAAACTACCACGCGTGACGTTTACGTTGATTTTCTCAGAGTTGAACACGCTGAGGTTAAAATGATTTTATTATTATAATTTCGTTTATTTTAAACACTGAACAGATTTTCTTGTTCAGTTCGAAAAGATCACGCGTAGAGAATCTATATGCCATTGCATTTCAGGAAAAGGCTTTAAAGGAATTTATTTACGCTTATTAAAAAACAAAATATGCATTTAATCACGAAAGGTATGTACAAATGAACTCTTTTCTTGGCATCCGATTCGATGCCTTGGTAAATGTTTTCCTTGCTATTCATAATTGATTATCGTCTCCAGTATTTAATTTATCGATATTATTTTGTTTTTATTTTTTTAATAGAAGCAAATATTTCCTTCTAGGTTATGAATTTAAGGAAATGGATAATATATGATAATATGAGCATAAAAATACAAAAGAAACATTTCCGCATCGCGCGCTTACTTCTCGTGTCTCATACTTAAAATGGCGACATCTTACTCCTTCATGGCATAAGACCGCATTAGCACATTCGCATTTCACATGGGAGTCCGCGGGTGACATCGTGTTTCCGTTTATTATCTAAAAGCGCCTTTACACGTTCGCTGTTTGGTTCGGTTCAAGAAATCGAGACAAGGGAAGATTTACCATCATGAGAGGCAACTGCAAGAAAAAGCAAGTAAATTGAAAGTCTTCGCCAGAGATATTTTGATTAATGCTTCTCGAAATGAAAATCTAAGGCCGCGTTTAAAGAGTTTGACGAGTCAAAGTGCTTTTAAAGACCGTTTACGATCATTCAGGTCGTTAGCGCACTTTCCTCGTCTTCGTTTAAGACGAGTCTTATATTCCTCTATCCTTTTTTTTTGATCAAATTTATCTATCCATAAATCGATTACTCAAATGTAATATTAACAGGGTTCTCTTGTTAAATAAATGAAATCCTAGAAACGTTGTTATTTGGTTTGGAAATTGGTCATCCTATTGCATTTGCATATTTCATAAAAAATATTCACAGAGAATTTCCATTGACACCTTTTCCATATTTTGAACGATAGTTGAATTAATCTATAAATCGATACTTATGACATTAATTCTTTATTTTAGTAAACAAATTTAGTAGTTGATCAGTTTTGTTAAATAGTTTCTACTTATTCCAGTTTCGATGACATCGTATGACTTTAAAAGTCAGCCACGGCGATGACCTTTTCATGACTTATATACGAATAAATTCAAGATATTTGTCAAAACAAAACTCAAATGCAGAACAATGAGGATGCCACCATAATGTCTTCGCTTAGTTCCCTGAAAGGCGGCGCCTAAATATGCACATACTCAGTAAAACCCGATTAAGAACAGGAAACCCGTCGAATTAATCAACAATTAATAAGTATATGCTTTCACTTACCTGAATTCCATATAGGGCATCCCTCCAAACATGCCACTATTTCTGCAACCTCTTTAGCTATTTCCTTTTCTTTTCTCTCGGCTTCTGCTATTTCCATTTCCTTCGATTTCCTCTTCGCTCTCTTTTTCGGCTGCATTTCCGAGGACGATTTTTCTTTATTTTCACCACTTTTCTGCTCCTCGTCTCCTTTATCACATTTCTCCATCCTCTTCCTTTTTCGGAGTATTTCTTCGCTGTATCTATTGTACACTTTACACGCTTCAGAGAGTTCCTCACATACGATCCCCTTTTCTGTACAATAACGGATGCCAGCTTCTAAGAACCTAGCTTTATCACGAATAATTATTCTGGGCATGGTTCAAAACACACAGATTCACTCTGGGAAAGACAAGCTGAAACTGCCGAAGTTTTCTCTCCGACTTCCAAAAGAGGTGTTTTGTAGTCGTTTGCTAATGGCTGCAGGATTACCATTAACCAATGAGAAAAATCTTCCCTTCCCTGACGCAAGTCCATGGAGAGGGCAGGGTTTACTCAACAAGTACCCCTTGTTTTGATTTTCGATGAGTCCGTTGCCCCAACTCTTCCAGGTCGCCCCTTTATTAGTCATCTTGTGAGGTCACTCACCGGCACAATGAGAGGAAGCAGAAAGGCAAGGGTTGCTCAGGATTTAAATGACTGTCTGATGACCTCCACCATCCCTGAAATTCCTTTCTTAAAGCTCAGATGCTCTTCCATTATATGTTCTACCGAAAATATCTGTTTTCCAACTCTATGTGACTAATCTTGAATTATCAAATCCGGAACTCAAGAGAGAACCCTGCAAAAGAGCGAATTACTGGGCCCAGCGTAAATCCGGGGGCTTTGTTGAGACTTGGTTCGACGAGTAGATAAACGTTACTAACTTTAGGATGTGGGTCATTATAATAAATGAAGTTAAATGTTAGGTTTGCGTTGCTCAATAAATTCAGAGATAATACTTTCTCGGATGACGTGGCTGATAATATTGATCCACCCTAATATTTACCCCGCTAATATACTGGAAAAATAGGGAAACAGAAATAGCTCCTTCGATGATTCATCATTTCACGTACGATACGCGATAATAATAGTTAGTGTAATACATTTGTGATGCGAAATCCGCTAACTCGTACCGATAGTCAGCTTGCATATGCAGCCATCCTTAAATTATGTCACGGTATTTTTAGAATTTCCAACTCGCTTTGTCACAAAGAGTCCTCAGATTGGCAAACTAAGGCTCTTTATGGAAATAGATACGGCTTCATATATACATTGTGATTTTATATGAAGGATTCTTTTATAATATCATTTATGATTCAATTGCTTCTTCGTAGTGTAATGCATTTTCATTGGTCCTTATTTGCAAAATATAAATTTTAATCCTTATATTGTATTACTTTGCATCAAAAGTTCTTTTTCGTAATAATTTTCCTTTGATAAATTCGTTATTCCGAAGGGTGTAATCTTGTGCAAAACGTTTAGACTCAATCTCGATGTACTGCCAATTCGGTAATATTTATGAACGAACTTCGTTGTTTCCACAATTTTCTTATGGAAACTAATAAGTTCGTTGATATTTATTCATTATGGTGTTTCACCAAATAAAGCGAAACCATATTGATTGCATACTGTCAATTCTTTTGCATGTAGTTCTCATTAGATCAGTCTGGGCTCTTTGCCCTATGTGTAAACATGAGAAGATTAAATTTTATTCTCAAAATGTTACCGACCCATGCAGTAGCGTAATGCAAATGTAGGTGAACAATCTATTTCTTGGTAAAAAAATTTATTTGAGAACATCAGTTTCAATGACAATCCCGTTAATTTTAACCAAGACGATCTTTTTTGCTATGCTAAAAACAACTTTCGAATTTACAGTCGCTAATATTGGATAAGTTGTTCGTTACTTTAATCCTTATTCATAGCTATTGCGATCATCGACGGCCGTTTTCATTACTCATTGTCGGTATTCGACCCAATTTTATCTTTGATTTACAAACAAATTATATAAAAACGTAAAACTTAAACGAGCCTGACTTATTCTTGTGGACTACTGATATTGTATGTTTTTAAAAGTTTATAGACTCTTCCATAAAATGCTCTACCGAGTATTTCTGATCCATAATCATAATAATAAACTTGAATTTCAATTCTTGATGCATCAAAATAAGAGATCAAGTTGAAGGTCATCAAATCCAAAAATTATCCGTAAAGTCATCAATTGTAAGGCTGATTGGATCTCAATCTCTGGACCATAAGGTGCATACCGAAAGACTTGAGATAGATATTAGTTTTCTGTGAAGTGGAGCCTCCTTAGCAATGGCACGTTTTTGATAGTGTATATTCTTATATTTTTACTGTATATACGTTTTTACCCACAAATAATAACATCTTAGAAAGTATATTTTGTCGTCTCTATCAACGTTAATAAACAAAAATATAATCGATAGCAAATACATTATTATCGGAGATATTACGAACTCTCTTCAAGAACACCTTTCATTGACATTTCTTCGTCCAAGTTTGCAAACATTATTATTATAAACGACACTCATGGCTCGATTCTATAAATTAACCTCCCTTGAATTGTTATTTAAACGCTTTGTTTTCTTTGTTTTAATTTATTATACCAAAAGTTATAGTATTCAATGTAAGTTGCCAGTCGCGGCCGGATCTGTTAATAGATAAATGAATAGCTGATAATCCCTGCGTCTACGAATGAGCTATAGAACGGCGTAGGACCATAGAGAAATGATAAGGATGGAGCCTTACGCATTGGGTAAGGATAATCCATACTCTATGCGTGGGACTACTGTATATTACTATAAAATACTATTGTAAGAAAATGGCAAATTTTGTATTTCGGTGCCAAACATTCGTGTGAAAAGAAATTATGTCAACACATAATCATTTTCTTAAAGCACGATCGTTCATTTTGGTCGGCTCCGCCTTGTTTCGCCACTTAAGTAAAACTGAATGAAATCGTCACCCCAGGAGCTCCCACATTGACTGAAAGGTTGAAATGCTCAGTAACCATCTTTATTTTCACGCATTCGAATTTCTTAATGAAGCCCCTTTTGTGTGAATCCCTAAGACACGTTGAAGATTCTGCAATCGGCCTGAACAGGGCTTGTACGCTCTTATACTCCCACTCCATTTTAAGTACCTCATTACGAAGTGGGGATTTTCATAAGCCTTCGCAGTAATGTCCTCGACGTATCTCCATTTGAGATTTCCCTTTGAGACATCTAGATACCCCGTTAGTTCTTAAGCTCATTGTTCTTACAACTGTGTGTGGAAGAGAGTAACTGAAGTATTTCTCCTTCTGGCGCCGGCTGGTGTTAGCAAGTACAGACCATCATTATCTGAGTAAACCTTTTCCTGAGAGTGCGATCAGCGTTCATTTCTTTGATCTTTAATTACATCTCTATTGTTTATACAACTACTGATAGTTTATGTAATTGACAAGAAACTTTTATCGAATACGCAGTCCACAATTATTCTCTTCGCATTTTCCTGATCATTTTGATACCAAACAGTTTTCAAATATCTTGATTTTGAGCAATAATAAAGACAATTCATTAATTTCGATAATAAAACAATTGAAGGTAAAGTATTTTGTGCCAGAAGGGTTTGGTAGGTAGGTTCAAGAGATTTTAAAGAGAAAGTTTTCCGCTTCCTGCTAAAACAGAATGAAGGTTGAATTTGCCCACAGTTGAAACCAACAAATAAAAAAGGCAAAGTTTGGTCAAAAAATCGAGTTGAAAAAATTTGAATTTGCTCACAGTTTCGTTACTGAATGTGATATCTATCGATAAAAACGAGGTATATCAAAACGGACAGTGATACAGAATATGAAGTTGTGTTTTTAGGTATATTTTAGTGTTAGTGTATTCGTTTAAAGTGATTGATGTGTTTTTAAAAATCTATTTGGGTAGGTTAATAGTATCAGTGTCCGTCTGCGAAATTTTCGCACGGCATAACTAGCAGGAAATAAACTTACCACTCATAATTTAACTTTAAGAAATTTAGTGAGTAGTTTATACGAAGCAACGACTTTTCTCTCCTCCAAATTGAATACATATAGTAATAAATCTGTATTATCGTGACTCTCTTAACAATACGACCAGTGTCAATGGATAATGAAAGGAATTCATATATATTGAATTACTAAACAAAAATAATGCTTGCTTGATCGAGAAATTAGGGCCCGATATGTCTTACAAATTTCTTTTAAACGTAAAAAACGAAATGAAACTTGAAAATTTTTTTAAAACAAAGCGATAATATGAGAATTCTTGTCCAGTCATATGTAAATATCATTTTCTTCCGTTTTGCTTGAGCATTTACTTTATAGAAATGATTAAATGGGCTGACTTAGCGACATAGAGACTATGTAATATCCACTTTCATTTAACCTATAATAAGAGAGGCGCTAAGATAAGTGAGGATATAAGAGAGGAGTATACTTAGGGATTAAAAAAATATTATAAAAAGGTAATTTTTAAACAGTCATATATCCTAAGAGAATGGAGAGAAACCCTTATTAATAGTACGAAATCTCTTAATCTTGATTCTGTCACCCTCAGTCTCGTTTAAAAATTGCTCGATTAAAAATTGCAAGTATCGCTCCTTGTTCATCGGAACGCTATTGAGTGGGAAAATCCCACAGAAATGCAGTACAATGAACCTATGAGTATACTTATCGCAGCATTCAATGACCAAAATTATTTCCACTATTCTGCATCACTTATACCTCAATGGCTATCATATTACCGCAGCCATGGACAATATTGAGAAAAGTAAGGGAAAGATAAACAAAGAAAAAGTCTTGAAAGAGTAAAGGACACCGTCGAGTGAAAGATTCTTTTAGCACTTTCTGTGGTAGAGCAGAAGGTTTTGGGTTGAAAAACAAATCCTCTCTTCACCCAAATTATTACTCACGAACCTCAGTCGTCCCTCAAATCCGGTCGCCACGGGCGAATGCCCACGTCGGCTCTGATTTAATCTATAATCGATGATTTAACCGAAGGAAAAATCCAAAAAAGAGGCCAAGTGCAAGAATCTTCAACCCGCCAATGCCACTCGTTGAAGCAGAGGTGTATAAAGGTTTAATTATGGTAGGGCCAGACGGCTGTCCTTCCATTCATCACGAGGGGAAGATTGGGGTGTTTTCTCTCAGACGTCTGAAGCAGACTTCCTGCTCACCTCATTCATTGGTGGGGAAAGGTCCTCCGCAGAATGGCTGTAGACTATGAATTCCAAAAAAATGTTAAAGAGATGGATTTACGTATTTTTTTATTTATAAGCGATACCTGTTTTAGCGCTGTTCTAACAAACATGTAATGATTCTTCTTAGACAGTATTCATTTTTTTAGCGTGCAGAATATCGGTCAGCATGCGTTGAATCATCCTTCAGTCTTATCTCTGATGTTTATCCTCAAGAACGAAGTACTCATCCCCCCACCCTCATTTCAAAGCTGCTCTGACAGATTGATATCATGCTTCACTTTCATGTATTAAAGTGGTATATATTATAATATAATAGTATTAAGGTAATAAATATTTAGCTATATAGGTAGCTATTTCGGATTAGGTAAGTTTGTTGAGATTCGTTACAATGAAAAAATAAGAAAGGCCCTAAGTCATCTACCAGACCTGTCGCCTATTTGCAGGAATTTCATAAATAAAAAAAAACAAAATTAGCAAAGGTAAAAACGATAAATTTATGTTAAAAATATTCAATAATAATGTGTACAATACATACAAGATAAGAAGAGCAATATAATGGTGTAGAAAGTGCAGAATTTCCTATGATCCTTATTCGATTTGATTGTTATGCATAGTTTGATTGAGTGATTTCCGTGGATATTTTTTCCTTATGGGGCGCTTGATGACTGCAGCATTTGAGTAAATGAAGTTAAGGAATTCATCTCAATGAATTCCGTTTATCATTTGCCCACTCGTTATTTGAATTGGTGAAATATCTTCAGTTCCGATGTCCGTGATACTTTGTTTTTTTTTCGATATTTTAGTTTATTGAGCTGGCAAAAGAAAAAATATTTATGTTTCCCTGATGTAGGACAATAAAATACTTGAATTAAATAAAACAAGGAGTATCGTACATTTCTTAATATGCATTAGTACTGGACGCATTCATAGAAATCGAGAGCCGATGTTTAATAATCCGAATTGGTTTTATTCTCTTAGAGGCAGTAGTTCCATGGGTGACTGCAAGAGGGAGATGCCGTCGGCGGGTGGGGACGCGAAAGACGCCTTCAACTCGATTCTGGAGGCCGCGGGCACCAATGGGAAGTTCCAGGTCCGGTTCAACGTCATTTTCAACTTCGGCTTGAGCGCCGTGGTCTCCATGTCCTTCCTCAACTACGTGATGGCTATGACTGTCCCGGACCATTGGTGCCATGTGCCAGGCCACGAGGCCTCCAACGTATCGCTGCTCGTGTGGAAGGAGGTGACGCTGCCGAGGTGAATCTATGGTCAAGGAGAAGGATAAACCGCAACCTTTTGGGATTGTGACGCGCTATCTTAAGGGAAATTAGGATCGGAGATTTCCGGTGCACTTTAAAGATTTCAGCAAGGTTTCGAAATTCCTTTTATCAGTACCACTGATTGATGATGATGAAATGCCATGGGAAATTCCCCGAAACAACTTATAGGGTTTGGAGCTATGAGGGAAACGGATGAAAAAGTGTAGAAAATGCTATTTATCTCTCTATATCTCTGTCTCCAGAGATATAGAGAGATAGGTCAGGGGTGGGCAAGGTTCGCCGGATTTCTGCTTTCCGCGTGTTCTTAGAGAACCGCATAAATCTTCTTAAGGTTGATAGCTTTTTCTTGTTTCACTTGATGCCATTCACAAGTCGGCTTGAGATGCACGGCAGCTCGAAGACAACAATCGTTTTCCTTTTTTTTAACTCTTTTCTTCTTATCTTTCAACTTTTCGTGGCCAATTATTGCTCCTTAATGCGCTATTCATCACAGTATCTGTGTTTTAATTGTTGATCTTTTAATGTAGTTTTTGCAAAGATAACAAAAATAATTTACGCAGGAAGACTACAGTAAATCTGCAAAGTCTGCAAAGTGTACATCATTTTAAATCCGACGCTCACAGGATGGACGCTGCAGGATGGAAATCTTTGGAAGAAAGAAGCTTCAATCCAAAACTTAATTTACTCAATAATATTAAGTAAATTGAGTTTTTGATTATTTCATAATCCTTAATTATTATATAATCAAAATTATCAATTATTGATTAATTAAATACTTAATTAATATTTTATGTCCTCCTTGTTACATGGACCGTTCTGACACTGAGAGGAAGATCAAAGAAATAGATTTTCTAGAGCCAGTCGATACAAGAATTAATTTTTCCGAATACGATACGCGAAAATAATCGATTAGGAGGGTAGAGTCTTTGTGCATGCAGCCCCTGCCACACGCCGAAAGACGTTTTAAGGATTAGATATAGTCTCAGATTTAGAAATAGTCCAACGCATTGCAGCATGTGGAATGAAGAGAGCCGTTGCACTAATTTCACAAAACGTTTTTTTCTTGTGGAAACATTACAACGACTCTCAACACAAGTAAAAACTCACGGTCGGGAGGAGTAAACTCTTAATGAGACCACGAAGCAACCGAAAGAAAAGGGCTACCTTCGCAAATTATAATAAATTGTGTACTCACATAAGTTGTAAAAATGACACAAAATTGAATGAGAATTTGAATCATGCGTGTTTTCTTATTTTTCATGCGTCCTCTCCATTATTATCCCGGCTAATCGAGTTCTTTGTGTGCGATATATTGTAATGAATGGGGAGTTTTTAATTTTCGAAATTTCGAATTTTCATTCTAGAAAATAATTTCAATTTAACAGTGGGATATCAAGGAAAATGTGGTACACGTGGAACTTGAAGTTATTTTACATAATGCGGCAAGCTGAGAAAATACTGCAGATCCATCTACAGCTGCTTGTGAAGCGCTGCTCTGTGCGGTCGCCAATAGGTTAAAATTTATCATCATTCATTTACATATTCATAAGCATAGACATATAAGGTACGACAGTTTAGCTATTGCTACACTTGTACCCATTGAAAGATTAATATAAATTCCATTGGTTATCACCATTAATCGGTTCATAGTTTTCCAATCACACATCAATCTCTCTTATTGAAGGAGTTCATTCTTAATGGATTTCCCCCCGCAATCAATCTTTCAAGCCCTTGCTTTTTATTGGAGATGCTATGTAATTGACTGTCAAGGCTAGACCATCGCACATTCTTGTTACGTAAGAATCTCTTTTATTAAGTAATGAACGTTCCAATAGAGATATCCGGGTCCGAAAGATCTAAGCTACTTTTCAGGCTAATTTAGTTCCCGAAGTTTCCCCAAAAACTTTCCCTAAGTATTATTCTTATTTTATTGTAAACCTATATTTTTAAGTACTAGTAGCACTTTCTACAAATTTATTTTTCTGATCGGTCATGATTTTTAAGTGAATATTCCATCATGGGGATATTAGTATACACAGGACCGGCCCAATATTAATCGGCTTCCTTGGGCTGGGAGACATTCAGGCTCCTCTTTCTTCTGGATACAGTTAATAAAATTATCTTATGTGACTTGTCCAACTTTTCGAGATATCCTATAAATTACCACAATCTTCACAATTAGTGATGTTTTTTCGTTGTTATTGCAATAATTATTCTCACTATGAGGCTGAAAATTAAGGATACAAGAAGAAGAAACCTAAACGGAGGAACCTAAACCCATGATTCATACCGAAAGAGAAAATTTTTCTGTTTCCTCGAAATTTGTTGATTGCATAATGAAACCCATCTATGAAGGCCTGCGTCCGAAGGAAGCTCCTTCTCTCCCACACTTGAGGTACAGGACAAATCCATTTCGAAGAATTTCGGAGTTAGAGGAGGATCTGCTTTTTCCGAACAAACCAGAAGACAATGAAAGATTCCGCCCATGAGAATTATCATTGTTTTTGTTGACACTCACCTGGACGAAGACAATTCCGGTTCTAAATTTTTTTGCCTCTGTATTGTAGCCGAACCATTATATGACTTCAGAGGTAGGGATCCTCAGAAAGTAAGGCCATGGAAGCATTTTCTTTTTTATAATAGGTTTTGGGTAGCTAAACAATACTCTTTAATAATTTAATTTAAAGAGGATGTATTTTATTATTATTAATTTAATAATTAATTTTTTGCGCGCTTAATTCTGAAGGAGCTATTTTGCTATACAGATCTTCTCCGCTAACATTAGAGATACTTTCTAAAAATTTTCCTACAAAACGATTTCATGTGAAATGAATATTTGAAATCCTAATCATTTCATCAAGAAATATTATGAATTCGTGTTAAATCTGTATCTTTTTTGGTATTATGCGAATACAATCACAAAAGGCTACTCGTATTAAGGCGAATTCCGTATTTATTGAACTCGTATTAATCGAAGTTGTTATGTAAAAATTAAGTTAAATTATTTAATTAACAAGTAGAATCAAGAAGTTTAATTCTATATTTTTCATTCTACATGATGGATTTCCATGAAACATTGCTTTTTAACGTAAATTTTATCAAAGCGTTTAAGTAAAATGAGTGTGGATTCCTGTAGTTGATATTTTCGTCAATAATAATATCTTAAATTCATTATTGACATTCGCATAAATAATATTAGCATCTCACGCTATATTTTTACTCCACATTTGCGTCTAATGCTGTCAAACATGACTCTCTTCCGGCAAAAGTTTCTCCGGCGCGCCCTTGCCTCGGTATATTTATGCCTCCACACTAAAACCGCCGAAGCTTTTTTACTAATGATCTGTGGACAGCTATAATTATTTTTTAATTTTAAGGCCCCACCGGTTATCACTGGAAACGATCAAGGTTAGGGTTAAGGTATCTTAATTTTTAGATTTAAAGTGTCATAAAAAAGGAAAGGAAAATATCGATGCGACTGGAGCTTCTGGTCTTCGAATTTCAGGGCATATAAACCACCTTGAAAGTAATGGGATATTGACTTTATATGGTTGAAAGACTAGAAACCTTTCCGAAGAGTGGAAGATTTGGGTTCGAGCCCCAGCTATGTCCACATTTTATGTTTCCATTTATCGTTGGAGGAGATCAAAATCATGAAAATGCAACTGGGGTTTTGGCAAATTTATTTCATTTCAAATTTATATACTTATACTCAGTGGAGGGATTCAATAGTTTTGGGAAAATAGTCTCATCCTTTTACCTTTCATTTATCAATCTTATTTGTTTACGATACATAAAGATGAAATAGTCATGAAATATTTGATGGCCCAAAATTAAAATTATGTCCTAATATTTCATCTAATGTATTTAGGAACCGGTTTGGCGAACTCGAGAAATACTAGAATAGGTTCGCGAACTGGCTGAATCGCACCACAGCTTATGCTCAAATACCCCTTACCGTGTTTTACAAAATTTTTTAGTTGGAAAAACCAAGTTATCAAAATTTTCAACATTTACTTCCAAGAAATAATTATAAAAACCATCTTCATCTCCTTATTGACCTTTTGCCAGTCTTACCCCTATGGCATACGGGAATCCATCAAATTTCGGCATGCCTTTTCATTGCTCGAAAATCTCATTTCACGCCGTTTTATTCTTTGTTGACATTTTCTTGCTTATCTTATTGTAATGGTGTCAAATAACCACTGAAGTTATCATTCTAAACTACTTAATCGAGATTTCATATTCGGTATGTTATTTGTTTACATCATTACACACGAATTTCAGATGTAAAGAATGAATAAAAAAACTCGGAGAGATTATATCAGGAAAAAATGGAAAACCCCTCAGGCAAGTGGTTAAAAGCGAACTGGAGATGTTCTCTTGAATGGAACTACACTTTGAGCCTCGATAAGATTTCCTACGTGAGGGATACCCAATAATTTGTACATAAGAGCCTCAAGCAATTTCATCCGGAATTATCTGGGGTTCTTGTCGAAAATATATAAGAACACACCCTGTTTCTGCCAATATCTTGATCTTGAGCATCAACCCGCTGAAACTGACAGCCGTGTTTGGCGAGCATAAGAAAGTTGCCTCGACGTAGATCTCAAGGCCCAGCCGACAAGGGCATTGACCTGCATCGGCCTAGTTCCGTAGTTCGGATGATCTAGTTTAATTTTCGTGGTAGCTCGCTTTAAGCTACGATTTACCATGAATATTCCCAGAAGCAATATGTTCAGTAGGCAAGAAAGGTAGTTGCTTAGATACCCAATCCCAATTCAATTTTTTGTCTTATTTTAAAGGGAATAAAATATAATTAATCATGCACTTACACCATTACAAGAGGAATTTGTATAAACTTAAGAGTTTCGAGGCACAAAATATCGAAATTATGCTACATTATGATTCTTTCTTTTAAAAGTCTCCTCGGAATATCCATTCACTTTTCATCTCGTCATCACAACCCGTTCGCTATTCTAACGCTGCACTAAGGCGAAAACCGGGCAAATAGGTTATGTTTTCCAACTGACAAGGAAATTTTAGATATCACGAGAGGTCTACTGTAATTCCGAATATAACTAAGAGAATTGAAAAGAAATTCCGGAGATTTTCGAAGCATTAAGTACGGATTAATGGAAGTAAAGAGAGAGACACGGCTGTTAGTACGTATATTATAGCCGTAATATTGATGAATGTAATACTGATTAAGTATCACGGCTTATGGAGTTCCTTGTTATGGATATAACGAAGTAAGGCTTAAATTGCTTACCTGAGAGCTATAACGCACTTCTGCAGAGTATGGTTCAATATTTGAAGACCTTATTTTCGGGAAGGAATTTCATTTATACGTGTCTGTACGTATCTAAATATATATTTGCATGTGTATCTGTATGTGTATGTGTATTTGTGTAAATTTACCTACATAGATACGGTAGTTTTTAACGGCAAAGTAGGATTAAGTATTTATTAAAATCTCAAAAAAATATTACCATGATATTTTTTACGAAGTATGTTTGGAGGAAGGTTGTATAACTCCATAAAAGACTACGAAATTCTTTATAGTAAGTCATAAAGCAACCGCTACAATGTTGTTTGCATAAATTAAATCCTATTTCGTTTTAGAATGAAATTTCATCTTTATTTATTTCCAATATCAACGGCGTTTTGTAGATTGTTGGTAAAATACTTTATGAATTCTTCACCACAGCTTTGAATGAAGGAACACAGCGAAAGATTGTCATAAACTATTCTATTATTACATACTGGAGTATTGAAGGAAGAGAAATACAAGTCATTCTCGACTGTTCTAACCCTCCGCCATTTTCGTTTTTTGCACTCATATATTGCGTAAATTATAAAGTAAGCGAGTCATCTACGGTATTGCTTTTATGACCAATCAAATTCCTTCCATACGCCACTTTAATGATTCTGCTTTAATTCCTCCTAATCTTACATCAAAGCTAACATGAAACAATCTTCTCACACTGGACACGCAGTCTTTCTTTCAGTCCACATTCATTCAATATCCAGCTATTTCTGACATTCTCTCTCTTCTTATACTCGTACTCCTCATATAATTCATTCCAGTTACATTCCGTTATCTCCTATACTTCTTCCGAAGACATGTTCTGACGCCTATCAACAGTTAACAAAAGTGGTATCTAGCGCAATTATTAAGACGTTACTGTCTCTTTGGACAGTTCTTCAAGTTTTGTAACTACCTCACGTTTCTGTTTACTACTTCAGGCACGTATTTGTGGTATAGCTCCATCTTGTTGGAGAAAGAAAGGAAACAATCTTATACTCTGTAATCTTTACGAACGTTTATTTATTCATATTGAATTCATGGCAACCTACTCTTTCCCTTACCAATCCTATCCACCATAGCGAAATCCCTGTACTCTCTTCCTCTGCTCTATCTTACCCTCGTTTTCTTATGGCTTATATATTCTAAATGTTTTGTCTTATGATGGCGCGACGCGTTGAAACTAAAGACACAAAGGAAGCCTAATTGGTTTGGATAAAAATTTGTTTTATTTCCTTCTCCCCTACTTTTCAACAAAAGATTCATAATGTATCCTGGATACGGATGATGTTATTTCATAATTATTACGCAAATGTGGGAAATAAAGGAGAATACCTCAATGACCCCTAGCAGTTTAATGGCAAATTATAAGTGGTATTGATACAAGTGCGTTTTGTTAAACCTTTGCCATGAATCTTCGCATGCCTGGAGGTTTTTCGTTGAAACTTTTCCCCTGAACTGCATCTAGAAAGAGTATCTTATTGTTGAAAAGGTGAATCTCATTTTTAAAGGGTCATGTCTCAGTGTTGAAAGGGATTTATATCATTGTTGAAATGTCGATTATCCCTGTTAAAAAGGCATACCTCGTTGTTGAGTACCTGTCATGGACCTCAAATCTATAAAAATAATTTTAAATGCAAGGATGGATCTTTTTCTGGCCATACGTCACTCATGAAAGAGTAGACGCAGCGGCGAAATTTGGGCTTTGTAATGATATTCTTTTCCTTGACAGAGAAACAGGAAAGAACGGGGAGTACGGGTTTAGCAAATGCAAAATGTACAACGTCACATATGAGGACGTCATGTTCCAGCAGTATTCAAACCTCTCCAATCGTGATAAGGAAATTGTGGGTAAGTCCCTTTAACATTAAGTCCCTTGACCATTAAAAAAATAACTCGCATAGTCATCGTGGCCCATTGTGAAGTTGTGTAACTCATGTCTGTTAGGCTGCCTAAGCTGGAGGCTATCAGCAAACAATGGCCTTTATTCTTTCGTTTCTTTTATCTTATATTGTCACATAAATATCTGTAATATATATTAATGTTTCTATTTTTTACTGTATGTCGATGTTACATCGATAAAATATTTATTTAGACGTGTTTTATTTTCACATTGATTCATCGTATCCACAAAGTATTCCAACATTTGACATTCGATTTAATAAATACTTAGAATCGAATTTATTATCACTGGCAATAGGTTTAGATTGGGGACCAAGGGTTGCCAACCTGGTCCCTACCGCCAAGTAGTGGGAGAGTTAAGTTTTAAAGTAGGTCTTTAGTATTTTCTACATGATAAAAAGGAAAGATAATGATGTAATAATGTGAAAAAGTTATGTAAAAAAATTATGTAAATTAAAAGTCATTGCTGTAGAGATATTCCCTAAAATTAATGCCATTATTTATAAATTAAGTTCTTGGGAAGGTAGTGTTAGATATAGTGTAGAAGCAAATGAGTATTTAATTATAACTAACTACTAACGAGAGAACAACGGCGTGAGGTATATTGGCGGCCCCTGGGTTAGATTGAGGATTTTCAAACTCTGACCGCCGAAAGCTTTCAATAGCACAATCTCGATGTGATACCCCAAAAAAACTATTTAATTTACCAAATTTTCTCTAAACGAACACAAATCCTGCATTTGCACCTGGTATATCCACTCATCAGCTTCCTGATTCAGAAGTTTCTTATTTCTAGAATCCAAGACTTACTGACAAGAGGTGCTGATCAAGAGTCACATATCTTTTAATTCTCAGACTGCCAGTATGGCTGGGACTACGACAAAACATGGTATTCTCGCACAGCGCCTTCGGACAACGACTGGGTGTGCGACAAGGGACTGCGTGTCACCAACACTTTTATGTACGCTAGAATCGGCGATGTGGTTGGTGCTTTCGTCTTTGGACAGCTTGGTGATACGTGAGTTACTGCATGACGAATTGTCTATCACACTTTGGGTCATCACCATAAGATCTCTTTTTCTTACCACTTTATCCTAAATATAATGAATGAGGAGTCAATATGCTCTTTCACACCGTGTTTTTCTTTTGTGCTATACTTTCTCAAAATGTTTGTCTACAGAGAAAAGACTAATGAATGGCATGATTTATTTTAAGATTCGATGATTTGCTTGAATTGCGGTCAAATGTTGTATTAACTAATTAGCTGCAAATTTTATGTTTTCACAATTTTCACAAACAGTATATTAAACTTTCATTGTCAAACATTTAAAGATACATTTTATCGCTTCCAAAAACTGAAAAATATAATATATATTATAATATTATACTATATAATAGGTCTCAATAAAAAGTTACTGCCCTTCGAAATGTAATAATAGTATATGAAATTTCTCTTTTCCCACCATCTTCAGGATAGCATTTTTATATCTAAGTAGTGTTTCCCAAGTCTTCGTTTCTCTTGGTAAATTCACATGTTGACTCAATATATGCTGTAAACTAAACCATACCAAAAGCAGTTTCTATCTAAATGAATATTTCAAAAAGCAAACGAAACTGATTGATGACAAAAAGATTTTTGAGCTCTCTTTCAAACCATGTTTCGAAAACAAAGCATATACATAATGCTTGTATGTTATATGAAGAATATGTTACTATCTTATTTCTTGCGGCAAACCAAGAGCTTACACAAGGCAGACTGGCACTGCAATGCATTGGACCGCGGGACACCGGTTGAAAAGCGTTGACCCAAGACACTTAAATGGTTATATTGTTTGAAAAGCGAAAACTAAAGCCTCGAGGGAGCATGTGGTGTCTTTGCGGACATGATGGTCAGTGATTCCAAAAATGCCGTGACATCTGTTAAGGATAAGGACGCCCTCTGAGGTCTACGTTTCTCAACCGTAAAGCAAAACATCCAAAGGGAGAATGTCGTCAGTTTTAGCTGGTATCTGTAATGAATGAGATAGGGCAACAAGACTCATTACCGGAAGAAGTATTTGAGATACGACTGTCTGTTCCCAAAGTCATTAGTTCGGGAGGGTGGTTATGTCCTCACCCCTTCACCATTAGCTAACAAAAGCTAACATCATTATTGTCAACAGCTGCAACTATTCAGCATTCACTCAGACATGACATGACTGAGATAAAAGTAAACGAAAGTTATGCGCGTAAAAATAAATAGATACAGTCATCTATCATGTACAAAAATACGAATTAATTATATTCCATTCTTCAAGATATGATAGCAGGAACGCAATACTATCTAAATTGATACTATTATAGGATGGAGCCGTTAATTCTGTTTGAATAATACATTACCGCTAATTTTAAATATCTTGCATAACACTCACCGCATATCTTTACATATTTTTATTTATTCATCAAAAGTCAGTAACTTTCCATAAGAACTACATAGAAGCAATTTTTGAAAATTAATTTCACCTACTTTCGAATGAGATAGAAGCATGAAGTTTAAGGATTCGTTAGAGGGACGTAAGGCATATGGACATTTCTGCCAATAGTATCATGGGCTCGACTCTGGTCGACTAAATTGTAATATCGAATATTTAAAACATACTAGGAGTAGAAAAATTTCAGAAGGATATTTATATTGGTCGTGGAATATAATATTTGATTCGAAATTGTGAGGATTCGAACAAAAGTGACGGAAAAAACGGAGATAATAATGCGGGTATAAACAACCATTTCCCTTAATGGCCAAGGCGAATCGAAGCGCATGCATTTTTACGTAAGAATGCACTTGGAATTCAGGCCCATATACAATGAGTGGTAATGAGATTATAGCCTTTTGGAAAATCCTTTCTGTTTACATTATTTATAAGTACCATAAACAAAGCGTGCGGATAGACTTACCACCAAGTAGCAATATGTCATAACCAATCCTATTTTCTAAAGGAAAGTTATATTTTGTTTTGTCACGATGAAGGAGACGAGGGCACATCAGAGGTATCATCAGTGCTGGAGGAGAAAATGAAAAAGGAATCAGGAGATCAAGGGAAATTTCTAGCAAACATAAGTCAAGTATATCTATAAATTAGTTTCGCCAGTGTGAGCTCGGATAATTATCATGAATTATCTTATGCAGGAGCAGGAAAAATATTTTTTATTGCATTCGATAAAAATTTATAATGCTATATTTAGGCGTTCTGTTTTATATTTAGCCTCGGATTCTATCCTGATGGATATTTATGAGTGAGGAGAGGGATTATTTTTATTTTTGAATATTCAGAAGAGTTCACATGTATACAGTAGTAATTGTACATTTTAATAAGTTGAATTTATTGAATAAGTCCCATCATTTTGACGGAGGAATTCACTAATTTTATATAAAGAGACTTCTCTTATTCTACATGTATTTTCTTTTATTCACAGCATCGGCCGTAAGAAGGTGTTCATGGTGGCTATCGGACTTCTTCTGTTCGGTCGAGTTTCTGCAACTCTCTCCTCTGGAATCTACGGACTCTACGCATTCTGCATCTTCGTCTCAAACGCCTCTTTGCTGACGCTTTTCCACGCCCCGCTGGCTATTGGTGAGACATTCGCCGAATCATGCTATCCTCATTAGAAATCCACAATTGATATTGACTGTGGATTCCCTTAACGATATCCACCCAGTCCATTTTATAAGCATGTACCATGTAAACTACTTGTATGATTTTTATGCGATATAATCAAGAAATGTTCAATTTCTATTGAACCACAGTAACCCGTACGGAATATAACATAGTCATTAAACTAACAAACAAATGCTATCATAAGAGTTATAAATAATACGATACCAAGAATATTTAAATTCCAGGCTACCAACCAATCGATTGAATCAAAAGATATATAATCTCACCAATGAATAAATAATGGACAGCAAAAATACAAACAACAGTTAACAGTAACAACGGATATGGTAAAGAAAGAAAAATATAAGACCGTAATGAAACGGCTAAACGCCAAAAAATATTACGAAATATATGAGCTTCAGATAATATGATCATGTTGAATGTTGCTTTAGAATAATAAGATTGCAATACTTAAGTGACTGAAGTAGTATGCTGTTAATATTTTTGTTATAATCTTATTTTCGCTGACCATACGTTATCCTTTTTTCAAAGAAGTTCTATTTCTGCTGAATATTGCTGATTAATTTTATAACATCAAATTTATCTTTAATCCTTTGATATATGACTGGGCAATATAATGGAAATAGTGGGTCAAATATATTTATCGAGTAAATATTTGAGGAACATAAATATCTTGGAATTCTTATTTTACTCTGCGCAGTATTTAAACGAGATTCGTCAAATATACTACTACAATTCTTTTCTCTTTTAATAGGATGATAAAAGATATTTTACTCTTGCTTTTCAAGCTGTCATATTGACTCGTGTGGTCTTCTTTCGCGTAAATTCTTACAATTAGATTCTCTTTAATCTAATTTCTGTTCCTAAAATTCCCCATCATTTTCCTAATTCTCTTCCATTAGTGACTGTATCCATGCGGAGGTTACATTTTTATGGAACTTAATCACAGTTTTCTTCTTTCAGCTCACTACAATCTTTTCTTTCCTATTCCACTCTGGCAATAGATTAAATAAACGCTGGAATAAAATTCACAGTTTCAGGCGTTGTCTTGTGGAAATATTCCATAATGAGCAAGAACAATTTGTACTTTTTCCACAAATTAGTTTAATTTGTGGAAAAAGTACAAATTATTCTTGCTCATTATTAAAAACGCTGGAATGTTTAAGTCTCAATTTTACTACATTTGAGTTGTTTTTTTATCATTTTTTAATTTCAGGAATCTCTGATTCATAATAAACATGAATCCTGAAAGTCGCCTATCGTAATCTAGTAGAGGGTTCTTGTATCGCCTAGTTGATTTTTTTTAATCTTCCGTTCGAGATTCGGTTCCGATGTATGATGAAAAGATTTCCGACTCGTTTGATCTTAGGATTCACTTCCTTGATCTCTCTCTCTCTTTCTCGAGGTATCTGATATGCCTACAGAGGAAAGATATTACGTGCGAAGTACGTAATAAATCACTTTCGCATTGAAGATTTTACTACGTAAATTTATTGAACATGTTTAACCTGAAGCCAAATTAAAATTTATGCCCTCCAATTATTCCTATCCTATGTCAAGAGGCATCTTGATATCGCTGACTACCTTATTAAAGGAGCTCTTAACGTACTCACGGTTTTCCTCAGGGCATTTGTCTTTCTTGGATACAACGCTTGTCTGTTATATTAACTGAAAATTTATTCTAAATACTTATTTTTATGCAGCTTAAGATACGTGAGTGCCCTGAGTTTATTGTTGAAAATTTTGGTGATTATTAGGGAACACTTAAATTGTTTCAGACTAACGATCAGAATTGTTAACTCATTGAACTTTACATTTTAACAGTGTCGTTTTTTTTGTTAATACGCTATACTATTGCAGCTATCATCTATTGAACATTATTTTATTCATCTGAAGCGTTCAGCAACTAATTTATAGAACTGAATTTTTTAATTACGTTGAGCGCTCTAAAGATTACCGGTAGACGTTCATTGTCATTTCTTAAAAGTTATTTTGAATATTTTCTGCATGAAGTTGTCGAGGTCTTTCTCTATTAGATATCTACAACAATATTACACGATATTTTAGCTCGATTTTAGTCAGAAATTATCCTATGGGCAGTAATTCCTGATTTAGGTAACATTTTAAATTCTCCTCAAAAGTCATTAGATACGATTTTATCCAATACCTCTTCCTTATTGTTGACTATTAAAAACCCTGCTAATTTGTTTAGCTTAAGATGTTCTTACCCAAGGTTCAAGCGTTGATGTCCATTCGAGTTATGCAGCTTGGGGCGGTTGCCTCCATTCCACAGTCTGTAGCCGTCTCTGAGGTCTTCAACCACTAGTACTGGATCTCATAAAATAGCCAATGTATGCACATAACAGAGAGAATACCTATAAGCGCGAAGAGTAAAATTAAAATATGACTCCAAATGCCATATTTCCACCCTTTCATGAATTATGTAACACAATTTCCCTTCGTTGAAAATCCCAGTCTTTCGATGCAATATTTGTCGGCCCCATTACGTTGCATAGCAATCGAAATGACGGTTGCTGATGAGTCTGCATTTATGGCGGAAATTTCATCCGATCGTTCCAATTGATGGACATCGGCCTTCAGATACCATTAACACATTTTCTGATTCCATTGTCGGACGGGATTGCCATAACATTTTATGTATACCGACGCAATGTATGTCTTCAGCATGTCTTGACCATTCGAATACATTTAGAATGTAATGAAATGTTATATCTCGTTCAAATCGTAAAGATTGTATCGATCGAAACACGCTCACTGACATTTGCTCGGAATGTCTTGTCCGCTGCTGGCGTTCGTAAAGGCAATTGACAGGAAATGAGATTGGGCATCGAATGAATATAAAAATGGCCAAGCATTGGAATGAGGATATAAGGAGATGATATTATGTAAGGATTATCGAGGGAAGGGAATGATCCAGTGACTCGATGAAAGCGAATGTTGTGTATGATTATTTATTGTATGTATTATAATGTTAACATCGATTGATATTGTAAGTAATAGAGCGATACTAAAATTGTTACCGATTCCGACATGTTCCAGATTTTAGATCCCAGGATGATTGAAAGTATTTATTTTTAGTTACCATTGGCTACGGAAATAAATATTTAATGAGCAAGGTATATTTATTGACAAACATTCAGCTGAATAATTTATATTTAACTTATAAAGTATAGTGGGATATCCCTTTTATTAGTCGATCCCAATTAATAAGGAACCTGCTAAGGGAATTTACTTTATTATTTCAATTCATGAGCAAGCGGAGCAACAATATGAGTTCATTTTCTATAATAATTTTAATTACAATCAGTAAATTAATATTTTATACTATTAAGTGAGTGAGTCAATATTTAATGAATAGATATAAAGAATAAAGGTTTTTATTAGCAACTGAGAAATATTAGAACTACCGGACTTAATAGTAAGTTCATGGATTGGAATTTATTCTGTAGCTAACAAACTTACGGCTTATTATGCCGTGCTTAAGTTTGAATCAGTACCTTAAATATCTTAAAGAGAAAAGGTGCAGAACAACTAATTTAGAACCCTAAATACATTAAAATGCTCTGAGTTAGGAATGTGCAGGAGGAAAATCTGTGATATAATTTTGGTTTTACACTCCAAAGTTAATATTCAAAGGAATTTCTTATCAACTAAGCCATGGATATGAAATAATGTTAGACTCTATCCGTCAAGAGCTATATCCAAATATAATACGCAGAAAGGGCATCGAACTGTTTTTGTTCCGATTTTCGCTCTGGTTCAAACAAAAATAAAAATATTGGCTCAGTGTCGATTTCGGTCCATTTCGTAACATCGAAATGGTTCGGACTGTTTTTGTTTTCGCTCCGATCACTGTAGCATTATATCCTTATCTATTGTTGAAATTATTTTCATTAACACTAAATTACATTAAATTTTTAGAAAGTTATTTAGTTGCAATTCGTAGTTTTACAATATTAGACAATCTTCTTGCAATAAGACTCAAGTAAAACGTTAATTGTTGGGAAACAAAAATCGGAATCGAATAAATACCGGTTTTCGGTTTCGATGTGGGTTCAAGAATTTCAATATTTCCGGTTCGGGTTTGGTTTTCACTCCGAATAATATAAAGTCTTTTACGGTCTCGGTTTTCGGTTCGGCTCCAGTTCGTGGCCTGGATATCAGCCTCTAAAACTCTTCCACTCTAGTCTAGTCTGCTTTTACATAGTTTCTTACGTTTCTTTAAGGTATGGAGTTCTGTAGCAAGCAGGACCGGACCAAGATCAATATGCTGCAGTGCATTGGCTGGACCCTTGGCATCTGTTGTATGCCACTGCTGGCGTGGGCCATCGGGGACTGGGTCGCATTCACTCTCGGCACCACTCTTCCCATTCTCCTCTTCGTTTTCCTCCTCAAGTCAGTATCCACAATATTTTAAGTCCTCCTCCCTAAGCATTTATTCATAAAATCTCAAACTTCATTCAACATCTGCTTCCAAGAAGGCGGTTGATTGATTACCTCCCTCACATTCCTAATGTGTCGGTATGAATCAAACCCATACTTAAGCACCACGACCGCACGATCAATCGCAAATATTTTTTGCACCCCAGTTTAACATATGTAATCCCTTTTATAACGATTTCGGTGATTATCATGTAATAAGCTCTTGTTACCACATCAAGAAATAGCATATTCCTTAATTCTTGTTTTTTGTGTCAGTTTCATTTCTTCTCCGAATAAATTTGCAGTTCTAGTTTTTCATGTCCGACAGTTGAGTCATGATAGAAATTTCCATGTAAGTTTAGATTAAAGTTGGCTAATGACTATGCTGCTACTCATATACCTTGCACAAGCATGTTAGTTTAAGAGAAAACCTTGCTTAGCGGCTAGTATTCTAGAATTGCTATGTTGCAGACTGATGCCAGAGTCTCCTCGGTGGCTGATGTCAAGGGGCAGAGCGGAGGAGTCGCTGGCCATCTTAAGGCGGATAGCGAAGACTAATGGTCGAGGTCTTCCTGCAGACAGTCTGACTAGACTCCGGGCTGCTGCTGGGACCAGCAAAGAGCGGGTGTACGGCATAGCGAGTCTTTTCTCTTCCAGAAGGCTTGCTTACTTCACATCTCTCATCCTCATCTGCTGGTCAGTGGTTCAACTACAAACGTTATTCTAGTTCTCTTTGTTTAAGAGATATTTTCATTTTACAGTGATTTTTTAGGAGGCTCTTTCGTTAAGGATCCTGGTTCCAGGAAGTTCTTCCCAAAGTATTTTCCCCAAGAGACATTACACCAGAGACATGTCACCCAAGGATTTTTCACCCAAGAGACGGGTCTCCCAAGAAATTTACGATATTAAGGATAATATTTCAATGATATGTCACCAAAGAGTATTTTTAAAGCGACTGAACAACAAACATGATAATTAGATTAAAGGACAATTATTACACTTATCTTGAAATAATCAATCGAGATTGATTCACAACGATATGTCTCTAAAGAAAATAAAGTAAAAGTATAAAAAGTTATTCCCGAAGCTTTTATGGATGCAGATAGGCAAAGAAGGTTAAAAGGCAAAGTGTGATTGTATTAAAAGTATTATACCCTTATTTTCCGTTTACGCCTTTAAATCTTTAGCGGTGCATGTCCCGAAGATCACAAGAGGGGCTTTGACTCCCTCAGCGGGGTGTAAGAACTTACCTGTAATGTTTGTTCCGCAAAATACGTGGGGAAGACTTGTAGGTCTTTAAAAAACTAGGATTTTCGAACACAAATGCTGTCTACACACGGAGGATTTAGGTTCGGCTTTCGACGAACAACTAGCAGCGACTTCCAATCACGACTTCTACATCGGCAGAAGTAATGGCGCCGCCTCGAAACTCTCGAAATCATAGAGGTTTCCAGTAAGAAATTTCTAACAAATGAATATTTGTTCTCCGACCCCTCACCACTCTTTTCCCTCCCTGCTACTTTGTTCCCCTCTTAATGTTCTCCCCCACCCACCTCGGTCCTTCCATGACTCACCCCTTCCCTTTCCCCTCCCAACTCATATGTCCTAAAATTCTGCACTTCTTCACTCGAAGATGTCAACAAGCTGACGAAACCATTCGAATTTAAAGTCTCCTAAGGAACAAAGTGTTTTTCTTTTCAAGATGGTTGCTATAAAATTCCTTGAAGTGCCGATACATCATATCGATTTCAGGCAAAATAAGTGTAATTATTGTTAACTTTTAGCATTTAATTTTGCCATTATTATATATTGTTATCATTTTTATGGTTTATTCGTCTTTTAAAATACCATGTGTTTAATGTGCGTTAGTTAAATATCTTTTGGATGAAATATCTCTTTGATAAACCGAATGTTGGGTTAAAAATCTTTGGATGAAATAAGTCTTTGGTAAAATGTTTCGGGGAAAATATCTCCTGAATGCACCTTTCCTATGAAAAACTCTAGGGTGAAACATCCGTTCGCCGATAATCCTATCTAGGTTATGTTGGTCTAATAACAGAGAGATTACGTTTCGAAAGACCTCCCTCATACTTTTGCGCACCTGTCAATTTACGTAAAGTTAGAGAGAGACTTTCAATATCAATTCGCTTTAGAATGGATGTTTCAACGAATGTCGTGAGGTAATCATAACGCATATAAATAGGTTAAATGTTATGTATATACACTCCCTGCTACCGTGGTTTCCTATAATTTGGGCGCTCAGACTGGCGCCAAAGACATTTATAATTGCCTACCGATTGATTTTATAACCGTCTACTCTTTCTTGAGAATTTTGGAAACTTTAAGCCCGAGTTTTCAAGATGACTTTTTAAAGCATCACTCATTTTGACTGAAAAAGACTCCCATACCTTGACCTATCTCCTTATGCACGAATTCGGTAGTGGTTTTACGGCTTTTCGATAAAGTGGCCCCCATTATGCAATTTTATGGTAATACGTAAAATATTCCCATACGGTCATTAAAACGGTGAATTACAAAACAAAAAGCACATCTCTATAAGATTGCATCAGATCTTACCAAAATGTATTCGCATGGAAGAATTTATAAGGAAATCGATAATAAGCATATATTGTGAAGCATTTGGTCTCCCTATGAAAGTCTAATACGGAAGAAACAACTTAATGTTATACGTTGTCGTTTGTCTTATGTAATTTGTACCAATCCCATGAATCGATAGCGATCGATTCGGCGGTCTTTAAGAGATATACAATCGATCCTGAGATGCTGCCAAACAGCTGATTACTTTATTCAGATACTTCAAATGCAAAGATATATTGATAATGCATTCATATATTGCAGATCAACCTGAGGGTTTGCCAATAGTATGTACTATGAAATTTATCGTAGAATTACGTTTATCAATATGTAGAATGTGACTCGAATAATCCTCTTGTTACATGCAAGAAAGCGGTTTGCAGGGTATTAATGGATAGTAATTTATGTATTATGTGGTAGATTGTGTATATCAGGGAAGGTGAACCATATTAGAGCTGACGTATCAATATGGTGCCAACCCATAGACTGAGATGTTGATATTATATATTTTATATTGTCAACGGTGAGTTTAAGATATTATAATTGACTAACGTAATCATTACTAATGAATAGAATCCTCATTTATTTAATCTAGGGCTTCGATTTTTTAAATGAAGAATACATAACAATGCAATGCTTTACCGCGTGTTCAAATAAATTCTCTCTTGTGCTACTTTGGATATGCGTTCCATAGGTTCGCTTCCCCTTATGCAGATGAAATACTTAATAGTACAAAATCAAAGGCTAATAATTAAAGTAATTGCTTTAATAATGTTATATATTAATTATTAGACTTATTGAAAATTAAAAACTAACATATAAAATGGGTATTGATATTTAATTATAAATCATTTCAAACTCGGAAAATTCTATATTTAGTCGCTCTTATTCGAAAGCAGTCTACTCGATCACTTCATAGTCGATCGCTTTGTCAGATATGTTTGCCGCCTTTTTTATCCGCTCGAAAAAATCTGAATTGATTGCGATTTTCGTATTTAACGAATGAGAACACATATTCCGGGGGCGTTCATTCCCACGGGAATTCCTAGGTCACTTTCTTCGAAATAGATTACACAATCTTGAAAATGAGAGCCACGGACTCCAACATAAAGAGGCCAGGGTTAATAGCTGATGAAATCTGTTATCACCTTCATCTTTAATGCCTGTTTTACGTATCGTCGAGTAGCATTGAATCGCCAATGAAAATCAGTTTCCCATTCCAATTCACGACCGTTTTACGCTGTACAACTAAGCTTATGTTGGAAAGATAAGCACAGAATATGAGTAAACGCTTCAGCTGGTCCAGCTTCTTCCATTTCCTTTAAACTCCGATGTGTATTGTTTAATGATGATTTCGTGTTGGTAAGAATTTGATATTAAGGATGCCGGTGAGCTTAAAATGACTGCTACATTTCTTAAGGCAAATCATTATCAAATAGACTGAATTTAAATCAGACTCCAAACATAATTAATGTGGTCTACTTATTGATTTTCATTATTTATGCTGAATTATAATTTATTCCAATTGATTTTTGTTTTCTTGAGTCCTTATCATGCACATAGACTATTTAATTAACGTCAATGCGAACGACTGAAATAATCACCATAATGTACACAATCATTAATTTCCTCATTTTTAATTGTAATTCATTTAGACTGTATGTAAAACTATTCATTCCAAATTTACCTCATAAAATCTGTAGAAAATGGAATTTTACAGAAGCCTGATTTCAATGATCATCATTTGTTGCAACATTTCACGAAAAGGTGATATATTTTATCGATATGTTTTCGATTTCGAATCGAAGACCGATGAGAGTATGATTCTGCATGAGATTTTTCTTTTTATATTGCCTGTCTTGAATTTGGAAGACCATTATTTATAAGTATATTTAATGAAAGAAAATCCTGTATTGAAAATAAAAACGTAGTTCGTACACATTTCTCATGAAAGTTACTGATATCGGTTGAATGAATACATTAAGTATTTACATGACGGTGATTGTAACAGAAAGACTGACCATGCTGCCAAAAACGACGTCAAATTTTGCGAAGCGATTAGTGATCTTAATCATCGATTCCTTAAATAGCTCATGGACGTCTACCTGTAGTCACGAATTCATTAGAGACATAGGCCGTCATGAGGAAGTTGAATCAACCGTGCAGAATCTCACGAACGGTCGATTTGTCTTATCCACTCTTTCGTGATAACCTATATTAGCTTCCAATAAATTCGATAACCATCTTCGGAGAAATTCTTTTTTATGGTCATTAAATCTATTTCGATTAGAAATTATTTCTGATTAAGTTTTGTCTGTCTGTAAGGCCATCAGCCCAAGGGCTCGTTTCACCCTACGTGATCATTGCTGAATATCAAAAGTTTTGGAGAGGCCGATGATATGAGACCAATTAGAAAAGATAAGGAGTGACCAAAATGATCGGAATTAATCTGAATCACCCATTTCTTAGTATAATATCTCAACCTGGATGCTATCTGAGCCAAAAGTGAATGAAAGATACATTTTCCTTCTCCCGTACCAAAAGATAGAACTTTTTTAATGAAAAGAATTCTTCCAGAGATAAATATTCTCATTACCCATAATGGACTCAGCTGGAATCTGAATGTATTTTGTAAAAGTAAAAAGGATATCTATAAAAAAAATAGGGCCATATTGTGATCTCCTTAATTTCATACATGTCCATGTTTGGATTACACACTGAATTCATTTTCAAATGGAGTATATTTTATGGAAGAATGCCGATATTCCATAAAAATAGTCCAAAATGAGGCAATTACAGTATAACTCGATTAAGACGTTTTTCGGGGATAGAGTGAAAACCACGTTATTAGCGGGATAGCCTTTTAGCCGGGATACCGTAACGCTTTCATTTTTGCACATTGGAGTTGAAATTTTGCATTTTCGCACATGAATTGGTGACGTATTTAGATAAATTTAATGTACTATACAGATTTAATGCCAAGAAGATGGAAATCTTTACCATTAAGTGCATAGCTTAAAATTGAAGAATATACAAGTTAACAATCATTAGCAAGCCCTCCAAAAATGTTTCGCGTGAGCGATTTTTTTCGGAATTAGCAGAATCTATTTTTTAATATTAATTGTATAGAAATTTAGTGTTTTAGATTATTATACTACTCTCATTCTTACAAAACGATTTATAGCAAGTTCGATATCTCATCGGGAGATTTACTACAAAATTTTGACTAATGAAATTTACTACGTAATAAATGTTTCGTGATACCTGGAGCTTAAGAGAAAAGGTCCTGCATTCCTGCACTGATCCACCGTGAATTGTTACCCTTAAAGAAAACTCTAACTGCAGAGTTCGCACTCTGAAAGATTATAAGCTCTTGGCTTATGGCGGGAGCTACGAAAATCAAGTTTCCCCAAAAAGTAAAAGAATGAGGGCGGCATTTCCTGATATCAGAGGGCAAAACGAAACAATTGACACCAAGGTCGGTAGTAGCTAAATTTATATGTCAATGGAAAAAAATCCGGGGCTCACTCGGTTGCGTCTCTCAATAGACATGACAGCCCCTAGTTCACAATGAGCTTGAAAGGCAAAAGACAAAGCGTTGAGCGGAGAAGTAAGTTGTTTAACGGAAGTAGGTAACCCCAATAACTGCCATTCAAAGAGAATTTAGCCTATCTCTAAAATCCACGCCCTCTCGGCATCCGTTCATGTGACGTCAACAGTGGAAGGTTAGCTCCGTAACTCCGCAAAGGCCAACGCTTTTACACACATGGTGATTGT
Source organism: Pachydiplax longipennis (assembly GCA_036926295.1). NCBI lineage: Eukaryota > Metazoa > Arthropoda > Insecta > Odonata > Libellulidae > Pachydiplax > Pachydiplax longipennis. Next base: position 49,523,707 of record JAVFKF010000001.1, on the reverse strand, counting down.
ATAGAACCTGGTTTTCTGGGAATTTTAGCCTTTGCGCAGTCGTCTCGAAATGCGAGAGTGACGGGTGGATTTTGAGTAATGTTCCCGGCTAATCAATGCCATGCTTAAAAAGTTTTCTCCAGTCGGTCCTTGGTGCAACTTCAACGGGATGGATGCCAGGCTTTAATGTTGAAGAGAAGCAACTAAATACCATTAAATACGGGAAATTTGGAAATCTTAAATTATTTTCACCTACGCACACAGGATTTTTTCATTGTGCTATGTGTTCAAAGTAAAAAATAAAAAGTATTTCTTTCTTAAAAATAGTTTCCATTCCTCCGTGATGAAAGTGTTATTCATCTGTTTCATCTATTTGTGTTAAGGAATACCTTGGCATTTTCAATTGTTTTATTTGATGACTTCTCCTAATATATTCCTCCGATAATATAAGCAAACCTAGCAATGCGTGGGCTAGCTAAATTTTGGGGGCGAAAGTTTCGATTCGCAAGGCAATATCCATACTCTGTACCCTTGACAAAAATCAGGAATAATTTCAAATTTAAGGAAAGTATGAAAGAATCATCTACATGAGTTAGATAAAGGAAGTTTGATAAGGATATCGAGGTGAATGGGCACAAGAAAATTCTTCTTTCTTGGAATCCTAGCACACATTTCACAATGATCAGCAGTTAAAGAGTAGCTGTGTAAAAAAAACGAGGATTTTTCCCTTTTTCAGTTTTATATATTTGATAATAAACCTGGCATAAAAATATTAAACAGCTCATATATGATAACCAACCCTTAACTATAAGTAGCTGATTTTTCTCTGAGATTCAAATTTGTGAAAAACAGTATTGTATCTGCCCCATAATGATAAACTTGACACTGCTGCAACACCTGTCTACTCTCTAAAGCCTACCGACTTTACATGGTGTTATGAAAAGTTTCCGACATTTCGCCATTTCTCGACATGTATTCTGAAAATTTATGAAAATTTTCTGGAGATTTCTGAAAAATCCGGGGTCAGAAATTTTTCAGACCACCCTCTTACTCCATTTCACTTTCTGTAAGATTCGGTTGATCGAATGACATAACTATAATTCGATCTAATATTCGTATTCTTCGGCCCGAATGCCTGTTTGAACTTCATCACCTCCACCATTAGCTACAAAAAAGACACTTAGTGGAGAGGATGGGCAACTAGGAAAAATAAGAGAGGCATTTTGTCCTTGCTTTCCTCACTGAGCCAGTATGCTATAAGTGAACCAAGTGTACTTATCAAGAAGTCATTTCAAAGCATTAAAACAAGGGATTGATTAATGAGAATGCCTTCATTCAGCATATGTCGTACTTGAATGGCTTTCATATAATCGCAATCGTAACATGACTGAGGTAAAATGAAACGAAAGCTTCATTCTCCTCTTTCCTGTACCAAGAGATATATGGAGAGTGCTCCGTTCATCAAGATATGATAGCAAGAACACGATCTTTTCCTAAGCCAGCCATTATTCAAATCCAGCGTCTGCATTTCAGGGGAGTGAACTCCTTGGCCTACTACTCGCTGATGTTGAACGTGAGCAACATGTCTGGAAACCCATTCCTCAACTACTTCTACCAGTCCTTGGTAGAGCTTCCTGGCTATACGTTGGCAACTTGGTGTGCGGACAGGATAGGCCGCCGTTGGACACAAGCTGGCTTCTTCGTGGTGCTCTTCGCCACTTGCGCCGCTCTAGTCGGCGTCGTGCAGAGTAAGCTCCACTGATAAGGCCGGAAACTTCATTTTGTGCGAACGACCAATTTCCAGCATACATTAAAAGATTTTTTTTAATTTTCAAACAAAAATCTAAAATGAAATTTTCTCAAACTTTATCGTAGTCACCGTAAAGATGAAGGAAAGAAAACAAACCTTGCACATATCGGTGTGCGTCTTTTCCTTGATCTTCCTCTTAATTTAAAACTATCCATATTCTCATTGCGCACTATTTAATGATTACTCTCCCTAAAATCCATTCTATTTATTGTAATAGAGGAATTGGCTATTATTATAAATAAAATTTCAATATGCTACTTAAGCCGTTCTATCATATTCAGTGGTTAGAAATGGTTATTGCAAAAAATTGAATTCTTAGTATTATTTTAGCCCCTGAAAGTGATAGCTTAGCTATTGAAATACGTTTTGGTTGTTCTTTCCAAAACAATGGCTTTTTTAAGTGACCTATTCTCAGTATTTCAAAATATGAAAATAAATGAAATTCTTCCACTGACAGAAATTTTGACCCACGAAAATTAAATAATTTTAAAAATTCCTTCGATATTTTTAGGAGATATTTTCACTGTATACACACAGCATCAAAAAACAGTATATGAAATTTTACTTTCTACTAGTCCTTCACTGGTCAATTTAACGAAGTTAAATCAAATTTTCAAGGGATCAAGGAAAAATGGCTAATTATTGCTATCTTTTCTTACAGTTGAGTACCTATCCGCTCTCACCGTGACTCTCGCTATTTTCGCCAAATTCTGCGTGTGCGTCACATTTTTCACCGTGTATATACACGCTCTGGAGACATACCCAACCTGTTTACGACAAACAGGAACATCTACAAACTCAGTGCTTGCTAGTTTCGTTGGAGTTATCGGACCCTATGTTGTTTATTTGGTAAGCATTTAAGAAGATAAACGGTTTAGTGTTTTGTTTCCTAATTTTTTATATAGTAGTCGTCGATCTTATTAGAATAATCTTCATTGCTTCTGTAGAGATATAGGGATATTAATTCAAGTTGGTGGCTAGTGACAGTGCCAACCTCTTCAAGCTCGACGTTGTTAGGGCATCCAAGTTCGATTAAATTAAGTTCGAATAAAAAATTCTAAATGAATTCGTTCCTAATACATTGGATTAATTATCAAAATTTATTAAATAGTTAAACATTATACACTGCTGAAATATATATGGATGTCAGAGTAATTTAAGGAAAGAGAGATGTATTCATTGGAGAAGCAGCAGATTCGATGATGAAATATTTATTTTAACAGAATCCCTCATTATCTAATAATCTAGGCACCATCATAAGTAGCATGGAAACTCTTTTTAAAATAACTACCCAAAGTCTAGGAAGACTATTTCTGGAATTAAAACTGTTTGGTAGATAACGTTAATTTGTTAGTCCGTAAATTTAATGAATGTATTTTCTAGAACAAAAATTTCATCAGTTCACGTATTTTTAAAGTATAATAAGAGGGGCATAAACACCCCTAATCGATGATGGTTTTGAAGAAAGGCATCTTTTCTTTGGTCCTCAATGGATGCTAGAGTCGCATCTGCTCCTCATAGGGAAGGGACTCCATTTCAGCAGTGACTTTATGAAATAGTTAAGGCAAGCCTAAGGTGGAACAATTTGAAAGCTGAAGCTTAAATGGACCTGCTTTACTTTCCAGGGAACCTCCGTGGATTCTCGCTACCCATTCGTAGTTCTGGGTTTATGTTCGCTGATCGGGGGTGTGGCAGCTACTCTTCTTCCAGAGACCCTCCACGCCAAACTCCCAGAGACTCTTGCCGAGTTTCAAACTTTCGGCAAAGGTGGAAAGTTCTGGTCGTTTCCCAACAGGAAAAATATGGAAGCGAGCGAGCCAGAGCTTAGACCTATGAAGGATTCTTCTGAAGCTTGAGGAGACTTCAACGCTCGAAGTGAAATGTGTAAAAGTGATATCCTTTCGGAGGTCTGCACAATAGGATAGGCGTAAATCAATATATTTGAAAAAAACGGCTGAAACAAGCTGTCTTCTGTTATGGGATCCGCCACAAATTGTTAAGACCTCACGAGTGTCTTAGGCGTAGTTTGTTCCTCACAAAACTTTACAAGACATGTAAGCAGGGACCTGATGGCTACCACTGGAATGGGCGTGCCAGTCTCTGCCAAAACTTAAGGCTTTAACGAGTATTTACATTCCCAGTATCACGGATCTGTGCAGTTGTTATGGATGTGTTTTTATTGTTTTGCACGGGTTCGTTAAATTCGTTAAGTATCTGATACATTATTCATATAATATAAGCGAAGCACTTTCTACAGAAAAGGACTTTGAGTCTATTACATTGGGAGAACACAAAAGCGTACCAAAGGATTTGTAGTCCGAGAGATCTATTGAGCATGCGGTTGTGTGAGCGTTGTGTCCTATTGTGTCCTTATGCAAGCGCTATGCTATTTGCGAATTTAATTTCTCGGAAGGCACCACTATTGGAATGAAGGTGCAGATGAGCAACTTTTGATTGGTGAAAGAGTAATGAACCATTATTGAGATGGACAAGGTATTGTCGAGCCATCATCTCATATATAATTTCCTTAGGCAAACTGAAGTTAATTGAAGTTTATGTATGAATATTTTGATCTTTTGTGTTAGGTAAATCTATATGTGCGAGAAAATCACTGGCTTAAAAAACCAAAACCAAATGTTGATCACCTAAATCATACTTTTGTCAGAAGTTGATAATTTTGAATGTGTAAATGGGGTAATCATTGCAACCTATAATGCGATATGCCAACCAGCATTCATCAGCAATTGAAATGAGTACACAATAATAGCTAAGGACGTGACCAAACAAAATTAATTTCGCCCAAAATATATTTATATAATATATTGGTCAATTTTGTTAAATAACTCACTGATAAATTAATTGAGTGATATTTAATTAAGTTATCAGCCACGCCCAGAAGCAGTTGCTTGCTAATTATTCCAGTCCAGCCCTGATAATTGAATAAGTGAATAGCATGTTTATAAAAGCGAGATTGGGTCTTAAAAGTCTCGTCTTCCATCTAAAAAATGTGTTAATTAGAGACCGCTTATCGTTATCTCTGCCTATTTCTAAACATAAAAATTCCTAATGCAATTGGATCTTGAAAGCTGATTGGATATCGATAACTAATAACATCAATAATGTTACCTCTAGCGGAGTCCACATTTACCTTTCCTCCAATGACCATTCTTACAAAATGATTTACACTTTACCCAGTCTAGGATTCACCGCTCTTAATTTCTGTAGGCAATATTTATCGTAAGTTTTGATATTTTCATAAAGTTTTCGTTGACTTATACAAATGTAGCTCAATATTGGTTACCTGAAGTTCTGTTTATTATAATAAATATTGTTATACAACTTAAGCTACGGTTTCATTTTGTTCATTCTTTTGCAAAAATAAGAACTACGTATATACTTGTAAATGTCATTTATTTCATAACCAGATCTTCCGATACCATCAATGCGAAAGAGCAATCAAAACTGATTAAATTATTTCAAAGTTTTCATAAATAAGAGCATTCTGCCGTTTTTCAAGAGTCATCGCTGTTTCTCACTTCCTTCCGAAGAGCAGGCAGGGGATGCAGAAGCCGGAATTTGAGGTGTTTCCGAAGGATGACACAAACTGCAAGGCGGCCTTGAATAAAAAATTCACAATCCAAGTGAATTGGTAAAGGAAGTGACAAAACACATTGGATGACATGAAAGAACGCAATAACGCTTTGTCATAAAGAATGCTTGAAATACCTTTTCATTGCGACGGACCAGGGTTAACCATTGGAAAATACTAAAAATTTTATTAACCAGACCATCAAGGACAATTACAACACATGGAAAGCCCGCGTTGGACATTTTATTCAAGAGATATACTTGGTAGTTAATTAACGAGTGTTTGACTTCACTTACTCTGATAAGCAAACTGTTCGAACAACTCTTCATTTTTTTTTAATTTGAGACCAACTTACGCTAGTGAGCTTGCAGTACATCGGTAGAGAAACGCCACCTAAATTAGAATTCTAAACTGTGTGTTGCGATTCACCAGTGCTGCTTAAGGTAGTTAATATTCCGTGCAATTCTTGAGGGTTAAGTAGATACTTTGAAAGTTTTTGAAGTGTCTGTAAATATTTCTACGCCATAAGTTGGAGCAAATTTGAAACTTTTCGCATTAAAACAATGGATATTTACAAATTTCAACCGCTTAATACTACAGCTGATTATTCTGATTGAGAACTCCAAGTCAATATCCTAAATCAGTACCCACTGCAATTAAATATCTGTCGCTATTTAGATAATCCTGTATTTCCCAATTAGCTTTGTCAACCATCATGGAGATAAAACCAAAAACGCGAACGCTTGCAGATAGCAAATGAGAAGATTCGAATACATCAAATTCTTAGCCAAGCTTTGAATGATATGCGTATATATGAAAAAAAATTACTTCCTATTAATATAAAAGATATTTATTTACATTTAGTGCGCCGTAAAAGAAACTCCCTGAAGTACCTTGGAGTGTAAGAATTAAAGGGCAGACACTGTCCTGAGAAATATTACCTGAAAAATGTTTCGGGAAACCGAGTTTCAGTATACTTTTTCGTAGAAATTGCAAATGTAGTATTTTACTGTTTCATTTTTCCTATTTTACAGGACAGAGGAAAATTTAGCTATCATTTTACTTTTTGTCTCAGTTTTCTTCATGGCTATGATATTATAAACACACTGAAAGGACTTGCAGGGTATTTATGTAGATATAGATGTAGATAAATATCATTGAGACATGCTGGATGCTGAATAATAGTGTTCATTTTGATCACTCCATAGTTTGAATGCTTTGAAAAGTTATTCATAGGGTCATTATGTTGCATTTACGTGGACTTTGTTCACTTACAGCAGTAAGGAACCTCCTCAAGGAGGTTTTCTGTAGCTTTCCTTACTCAATAAGGAAAGCTACAGAAAACTACCTTGCTCCTCATCTTGTTCATTACGCTTCATGTCATTATGTTCATGTCGTAGTTGAGGATGGATGGGATGAGAATCCGAGCAGCCTTCGGGATGTTTACTTTACAGACATTGTTTTGAAAATCGCGGAAGCGGTCAAGTGGATTCCTGTGGCTCTTAACCTCACAAAGACAGATGTTCATGATTCTGGTTTGTGGTTGCAAGGGTTTGTTTCTCCTTGATTTTGTTTAGCCTCGGTATGCTTTGGCCAGGGCAACGAACCGGAACCGAACGGAAAACCGTTATATTTGCAAACCCGAATCGATATTATGAAATTCTTGAAACCGAACCGAGAACCGTTATATTTCCGGTTTTCAATAATGCAAATTTCACTTGATCTTAATAGTGGAAAGGTTTAAGAAACAGGTTGCTGCGACTTGCAAGTAAATATTATTAACATTTATTCCAAAATTTGAAGCAATGTAGTCGATGAGAAAGCTAGAATTAATAAATCAAGCTTTTGAGATGGATATAGTATTATCGGGGAAAATCGTTCTTAAAAAATAATTCTAGTTGAATACTATGGGTAAGTTGCAGTTTGTGTGAAAGGTGCCATGTAATTGACGGACCCTCCTCTTTCCTCCTCGAATACCTAACATTCTAATCTTCGCATGCTGATGAGGAAAGCACCTGGAAAATTCCATCTCCTACTCTAAAATGACTTTCAATCGAAACGTCTTCCCCTGTTACACTTTTTATTCCGAACTAATCTCTTTCTAAGCCTTTTCAACGAATTTTTAGGCATACTTTAATGATGAAATTAACGATGAAATCATTGAATTTTCATAGGAAAGTTATATATATTGGATATTAGTATTCTACCCAACAAGAGCCCTAAATTTTGGTGGTTATTAATGCTTGTTTAATTGAACCCTCACGTGACTAACAGTCAAAGTTCGGGCATGGAATGACGTATATGATAATTGGAATAAATCTGAAAACATAAAATACCAATTACACCAAATAGAGGATATTTTGCATATTTGCGGTTTTTCTCAAGAAATCAATATTCTCTGTGAGCAGTCAGAAATTATTAGTATTTTTAAAAGTGCTGCGACAGCTGAAGTCATTTTGCTCAAGTCACGCTTGAGCTCAACGGGAATCGAACTTGTGACCGCCTTCACTAAATACGAAAGCGCTATTGTCTATTCGGTAGTCTCAAAGAATTAAAAAAAATATTAATATATATTATGGAATCAAGGTTTTTAAACTACAATGTGTTCTATAAAAATATTGATAACGAGAAAAATTAATTTGGAAATGAACTGGAAAGAATATCAGGACAGGATAAATGAGCCAGAATGCGCCAGAGAAGGAATAAAGATGAAAGGAATCAGCAAAGAATAAAATTTTGGATTTAAAAGCTACAGAGGAATGTGTTAAACTAACATTTGTACCATTTAGTTAATCATAAAATTGCTGAGGACTACCGCTACTCATTTAAGTCCTTGATAGAGATTTTAGCAATAGAACAATATACACTTAAAAGGAGTCGAATACCATTTGAAATAAAGTAATGCTCTTATCAACACCTATTTTAATGTTTTTGCCAAATATATGTTCAGCTTTGACCGAGACTGTCCCAGTTCGAACGATTTCTACATTAATAGATAATTAGAATTGATTCGCTAGCATCCTCTTACCGAAGCCGTGAGATTGATGGCAGTCTGAGGGAAGACTCCGAAGACGATGGGGAAAATTAGACCTTTGGATTTATGGGAAGTTTTCGACTGTAAAAAATAAAATGCAAAGAAAAAATTCATCAGTTCGGTACTAAAAATATAATACAACGATACAAATAAAAAAACAATCAACAATTGCTTAAAAAAGAACTCAGGAGGGTGAACATTAGAATTGCATAAGCCTTAGTTAGAGATGAAAATGGCGTTTCTTTTATAAAACCTCCAACAAGATACTCAGGAATGTACTACATTGCTACATTACAAAAATGATAATATGCGATTAAATAGTATATCCTCATCTTTTCTACCTAACATAGATATCACAAATCCTCATTGTATCCTCGTGAATAACATCCTTTTCAGATACATCCATGTATTCTATGTCATATCCAACAAAGAATGATGGAGTGTATAAAGGGGAGTAGATAGATGTTATATATTTCCTTCAAGGTACTAGATAACTATTTTTACTTTATAGCTAACTTAAATACCTTCCATAGTAAACTAGCTATCAACCTCCTCTACTTCTCCACAATTTCCAATAAAATCAATGTTGTGATATCATTCTTATAGATAATATTTCTTTTCTATACTTCACTGTATTTGTAAATATTTTGGAAATGAATTATTTCAAAATATCCTCAAATAAATAATTTTAATATTAAATTTAGTTTAATAATAAAGGTTCCAACGACAACTGCTTTACATACAATACTTGTATCAAAATTCACAGTAAAATTTAGCTTCAAAAAGTATAGAGAAATGTACTGTGTGAAAAAGAGGCAAAGGACAACCTTACCCTGATAGGGAACAGAGTGAATAATTTTTTCGAATGTGATATTATATTACATGAACAATGAATGATATTACAAGGAGTGCATCTGAATGTGGAATAAGTGCATCAGACTTACGCTGAGAGTGCCAACCATGGCAGAGACGGCGAAGAGATAGACGAAGAGCAGTACTCTAGGAGACATGTCTGAGGTGCAGTGCCCTCAAGTCTGCTGCTCCCAGGCTTTTATTTGCCGAAAATGAAGTCAAGGGCGAGGGCTTCCGAAGACACCTTCTTCAGCAGGGATTCCCCACATCCGCTGCAAGAAGACGGGAAGTTCTAACGACTAAGACGGCTTCCGGAATCGCAGGAGACAATATCGAGCGAAGGTCCCGACAATAAATCAATCACGGGGACGAAAACATATTTGAAAACAGGACAATGTGCGTTGACATGCTCGGTGAGGTGTAATGGTTGGGCGGCACGCCCATTATGAAGTTTTGCAGGTCGCTTGGGTAGCAGAAGGGCCGGTGCAATTCGGCGTGCAGGTAGTGCACCGCACGAGGGCGCTGAGCGAATGAGGACCATAACTTGCAATTTAGCGATTTTTTCACTATATTTAGTGACTTTTTCCTTGTTATATCTCTCTGTTTTAGTGACATTTCTCTGTTTAGTGGCATCCCTTACATACTCGAAATATAGCATTTTTGACTTGTGATTATCAAAATAACATTACCCTTTAGCTCTCATATGACTCAGAATTTTTATTAATTATTAATTACTTTATAACTGATCTTATTTAATTAATCCTTCGTTTAAAAAATTATGGCGTTTCACATCTCAGATTGCTTTTGGGCAGCATTCTTTATTCTATTTCTTTTGAGCTTCTCAGGGTATCTATTAGGAAAATTTTAGAAATAAATTGGCATCTCTGGCGCAGAGATGACTAAGAATTAAGACAACGAGAAATATGAATTATATAAGTTAGCACTTAAGTCATGGCAGGAGGGGATTTATAAATTCTCCAATTTAGGAGAAGTGGCGTTTTAAGAAAATTTCTCTCCAAAAAGAGAACTCATCTCCAATTACGATTTTAAAGTCCAACTTGTTGCGATAAACGCAGATAAGTTAATAATTGATTACATTTTCGGAATGGTCCAAGAGGCAACGCTTTGCCGTCCTATGAGAAGCTTCGCCTTTTGAAGGCCCACGTAAACGTAGTGTATTTCTGCTACCGACCAGTGATGGGATTCATTCTGATCGAATCGGTTTGCGCGAACCGGTTCTTAAAAATTTTCGAGTACTCCGAACCATTTCCGAAACATATCTGATACGATAATAATGGAACCTTATTCGTTGGGATACCAGAATCTACTAGTTTAAATGTAAATATAATATCAAGGGTAGACCACGAAATGCTTCATTCTTATTTTATCATAAGGTTAAGTAAACAATTTTTTAATTACAATAATCAGGGAAATTTAAAACTGAAGTGCGTGGTTGCATACCCATTAAGGATAGGGACCTGTTCATGTAATTTTTGAATCCCGCCACTACTTTCGACCCATCTAATGGCAAGTTAGATTGTACTCCATTCATTTGTTTCTCATTCTTAACCATGCCGTCGAAAGAGACGGACTAAGTACTTGAGCGTCTTCTGAAGAACTACGTTCCACTCGAGTTTTAGACCTCGTGATTTCCGCACATTGTGTTTCGTACAGTTCCCTTCAGTTAGTGTTTGTGCTGATTTCTGAGGAGCCGTGTGAATTAACAGACTAGGAGCCTACGTGAACGGTAAGTAATCTCTATATTTGAGTTATTTCTTCCTTTTTAGGTTACCCAGATTTTATTAAGGGTATATTTTGTACAATCTCTTTTTCTTATTCCTACTAAATCAGGGCGACCTATTGAATCGCATCCAGTCAATTTGCATACTGAAATTCGCGTTTCTTTCTTATAAATAAAGGCAAAAATATACCAAGAACTAAATTTTGTGCGTACAAACTGTGATGGTTTCGACATTCGATGATTGTATTACTCTGTTAAATTGAATATCGATTATTAATGACTATGATACTATTTCGATGTGAATGTTTTATCTTAAAAAATTTTACCTAAATTATAAATATACGAACATTTTATTTTGTTCTGTCCAAGATTAGTTTATAAATGCCCAAGGATATCTCCAATAATCTACCGGTTATTGTCATGATGGACCTTTTCGTCCACCAAGTGTATTAAGAACTGGATAACTCTCTAACCATTTCTTCGTCGGTAGCTGATCTTCCTCCTATGGTTTCCTGACTTTGTTTCATTTCTTAGGGAATCGATCTGTTTCTATTTCTGAATAGATTCTATTCATGCTCGTAAGCATAATCAATATTTCAAGCTTTAGTTTTATTTAAGTTTTATTTCTCTCTGACTTTTCGTCTTCTGATATTTGGAATCTGTAAATTAGATCTTGCTGACAGTTTACTGCACTGTTTAATTCAATCACTCATTCTGCTTGGTCGTTAGCTACTATCTCTCAGAAAGCTCTTTTTTTCTCATTTTAAGTGCCATAGCAATGAAATCATCGAACTAACGATTCCTTATCGACATGTAGAAATGCGATTAATCAGCGGCTAAGTACCTGGGGCTAATATTTAGTTTGTTATCTGCTTTATTGATCCTAACCTAACCTCAGCAGTTTACGTAATTAGAAAAAGTTTTCTGGCATATTCTAATCAATTCATACATTTGTTTTTTGCAAAGCATTTCTTAAGGTGGAATTCGAGCCCTTTTCTTTGAGCGAGGTCACTCAGATAAAGCCCAGCGGGTGCTTCATTTCGCCAATTTCTCTTGGTTGCTTTAAAGCAGGTTCAGTGTTTTGAAATGACTTGAAAGGAGATTGAGATATGAATTTGACGGAGGGTTATTCATTCTATCCTCCTTTTTTGTCCGACGATTATGTCAACAAGATCATTGTAATGAAAGAATATTAGACCGTGTCGTGAATAAAATCTTTCCTGTGGAAATTAAGAAGTCAGAAGATCAGAAAAGGAGTGCTTTTTGGGCTTTTGAGGTTATTCTCGAGGAGATCGTGATGGATGGTCGTGTGATGGATAATAAACTTTACTTTAGATTGAAATTAAAAGAATATCTTTAACTTGATAGGCTCATACTATTCTTTGCCTACATAAACTTATGCATACCTAGAACCGTACTTTGGTCGGAGAATTTTCTAGAAATTACTACAGGCAGTAGAAGAATTGGTCACGGAACTTGCTGCTTTCGATCAAATGAATTCATACCTCATTATAAATTCCTAAAAAAGACTTTTTGCGGTGGTTTGTCCTTCAAATAGCATATCCGAAACGCAGAACAGAAGGTGGTTGAAATGAAAGATTAACTCTGAAAATCCTGAGGGGAGACCTCCCGATGAGAAAATGGTTTAGTTTTTTTTACTTAATTTAATCGTCTCTGCTTGAACACTGCCGCAATGAGTGGGTTCCTTATGATATAGTGTTGGTCTCATATACAGAGATGGTCCAAGGTAGAGCAGCTCATTTCGTTGGCGGATGTGCCACGCGGAAGTGCTTCTGTGATGATTAAGTACTTGGAGTGAGGTTGTCTCCCGGAGAGGAGATCATGTTTATGGAGGAAGCATATAAATATTATAACGGTCCGATGAAATAGTAGATGGCGTTGCGATGTCAGTTAACAGCGGTTGCTCTGTCATAAAGCGAAAGAATTAAAAAGGATATGACTACTGGGAGAGATTACTACTTTTGGTTGTTAACATCCTAGAATTTTATAGAGGACAATAAATTTTTAATCTTACCGGAAATTGAGAACGAGTAAAAGGATGCTGAGTATGCCACCTGCCATACGCTGCTTGCGACTTGCAGGGAAAAATTATATACATGGGTGGTATGAAAAGTTTCCGACATTTCGCCATTTCTCGACATTTTTTCTGAAAATTTTCTGAAGATTTCTGAAAAATCTGGGGTCGGAAACTTTTCAGACCACTCTCATAGAAATAAGTACTAAGTAATCATAATACAAAGGGTGTCCGGAAACGATCTTTATAACTATCAATTTGATCAGAGAGGAAAATATATAAATCACAAGTGCTTCAGAAGAATTCGATGTGAAAGTATTACTCAAAGAGTTTCAATAAATGAATAACGCATAAGCCATCTGATTATGCATTAATTATGTTATTTTGCTGCATAATATAATATCTATGACTAAACCAAGTTGTAAAGATCTTTTATTTACACCGAATAGCTTCGTAAATCACATGTACACGTTCAAATATTCAAAATAACTCATTACAGAGTTATGAACGAAATTTCATTATATTAGTGCAATTTAAGACAAGAGTAAAACTCATAAAAATAAACTTTTTTGGTTTGGAATTGAATATTTGGTTCTCTTAAAGAATAGAACTAGCACTAATTAAAACTTTTACACTTGATAATGCATAGATGTCCACTTGAGTACATTATTTATGTTCATGTATCCCCGAATTCTAATAAAGTCTAATTCAATTTAATGATCTCTATAGAGAATCAAAAATATATAAGTTATAGTAAATATACCATTAGTTTGATATAACGTGAATTAAACTATTTGACAGAACCGAGAAAGAATAGGAAAATTTCAATTTCGTTCGACACTGAAATTTTAGGAAGAAATCGTAAAGTGCATCGTGAGTAATCGTAACGTAGCACAGGATGAATTTGCGCATTTCTTTGTCCGAATTGTTCAAGTTCAGTCATCGTCGTTCGGTGGTGTTTGCGTCGGTGTCACGTGACCAAAAGTCGGCCCTTGGATTACTTCTTCCGCATTTTCACAAAAGAAATTTGGCCTCAGTGCATCCGACGCATTTCAGTTGTGATTTCCTTCGGTGTCCTCACTGATGGCCTTCTATGAAAGGTTAAACTTGAATGCCAAACCGGTCAATTTTTCAATTGCCGAAGATTGTTTTCTTTCGGATGGTTAGCAAACGTCTCGACCCCATTTTCAGGTCAATTAAATTGAGATAAGTTATATCTCCGCCGCTTTACGCATTGCTGTCTTCCTACTCCTTACTCTTAGCTCTTGCGGATGCCGTGAGGTATTTTACACACATTACATCTTCTAAATTTCAATTAACAACATATTTGTAGTGAGGAACTTAAGATTACTTAGTAAGGAACTTAAAAGAAAAGGAAGAAGAAGACCTGATTATAGGAAACTTTACCCGAATCGATGATAAAAAGAATCTGTAAGTGAGGCTGTTTCCCTTTCGACGGCTGGTTGCTGTCTCACCGCAGAAAACAATAATGAATATGGCCTACTTTTGATGCGCGTTACTTTTTAATTTTATCGATCTTATTTTATCTACATCAATCACTGCTGTCATTCTCCTTAGTCATTTTTTCTGTGTTTTTTTATCCAAGCCTACAGCGCTTCATACTTGGAGTCGCTTTATCATCGCCCAATCGTCACGATGAGGAGTTAACACCAGTAAGATTAATTTATTCAAGATTTTTCCCTTCAGTTCCACTGGAATTTCATGTTATGTTCTATACTTAAACATGCGCGCGTTCCTCACAAGATGGAAAAGTGGTTTCTCACTACTTTTTATCATTTTGCTGAAAATATGGTGTAATATGGTCAGCGATTGGATGATCCTCAAATACTGTTTGTTCCTTACGCTAAACAGAGGTCGGAGTCGGTCTCCATCGATCAGCTGTTAAACTCGTGAATGTTTTGTAAGTAACGGGAAGGAGGCTGATGAGGCGGTAACTCTTTGAGTCTTTCTTGCTTTCTTTCTCGTGCTAAAGGATAAAACTTGAATGGTTCCAGTCGTTTAGCATGGACAGTAGTACTTATGATAATATACTGGTGTAATGTCTGAGGTTCAGGTTATCTGCTTGAACACCATGTGCTCCCGGTGCTTTCCCATTCTTGACCTGATTGCCACTATTATTTCTTGTATACCAGAAGTGGTTTCTTGCTACTTTTAGTTTCCTTCTGTTTTTCTCCTCAACGTTTCCTGTCTTCTCTTATATCATTGCATTAGATAAGAATATATCATGCTTTGGGGTGTGTAACTGATGGAAAGACCGATACATTCCACGAACGAGTTGGTAACCTCTTTCATTTCTCTATCTCACTCTTTACTGCCATTAAGATTCTTACCCACCTTAGGGGTGAGCTACACGAGCATTAAAATCACGCAATATGGATGTATGTGGTAGGAGTCATGCTCATTATCTAGAGCCTAGTTGAAGTTTTCTATTTCCTCTACTGCTGTATGTATAGGGTGCCATGGCTTAGATAATCTAGGCTGATGGACGTTATTTATCTTAATAATTATCTTTGATATATTTTCTGCTTACATTAAATTTAAATTAACACGCCGCGAGCTTCTGTATGACGAATGGCAGGAAGTAATTTCTTCCACATTATTTTTAGGGACGATTTCTAAAACAAGCAATTTCTTGTTGTTGTTATTGCGTTTTCTTTTCTGCTTACACGTATATAAACATTCTCATCATTTATTCATTTATTAAGGAAATCGGAAGCTTGAAAGCGTTTAATATAAAATATAAGAGGTTTTCCTTGTCGTAATGTATGAGGTTTGCATGATTAGCTTTCTTGAATATTATTCGGCGTTCGGGGTTGCTGTCGTTGCATGCTCAACTCTAAATAAGTTGGAGGTGGTTACCAAGGTTTTCCGGATGATTAAAAAAAGCAACTTTGACTTTTTGGAATGCGAAGAACTGCTTCCGGTATCCCTTTCGTACGCAAGCGTTCAAGGAAATTCAACTAATTAATTTATAATATTTAAAACAAGCTATTCCTCTTACATATATCCCAGATTTTTAATTCATTGATAAATTATTTGATATAAATTTTCAGCCCTGCAAGATGGGGAGTTGTTTATCGGAGCTGAAGCTTTATAAATCGGTATGGTTAAGGAACGTATCTGGACTGATAATTCAAGCTAAAATAACAATTCATTTATTGCGCGTTAGGTAGCTTCTCGGTCTTTATGATCTCAAGTCCCATCTTTCATTTCTTCCAGAAGTTCCGCCTAGGTGGCAAAAATTTGGTTCCCTAGTTGAGGTAACTAATATTTTACTATTGTTTAGCTTACCGGCAAATTTCGGTGAATCACTCTGAGGACTCACCTGAGGAAATGACGCAAAATTTCAGAGAAGTAAATTGTTAAAACGAAAACGACTCGACTAACGCCTAACATGTAATTTCTAAAATAGGGTAGTCAACTCTTCCGGGAATCTCCTGGAATTGATAAATAATTTTAAAGTCTCTCGCCTCCAAGGCGCATCAGGTTTTCACCATATATAAATCAATTAGACTCATTTTACGGTTCCAACTATCCAACGGTTCCTAATATCTATCGAGTTTTGGATACTTATACTCTGCTATACTTTAATTCAAGCAATCCTCCTGCGTAATCTAAACCATGTCCTATTGTCTTCTCCAAATATTCTCGAGGTATTGGGAAATATTTTGGAAGTTTCCAGGGATAATTACTCTATCAGCTAATTTCTTTATTGCGGAAATCACCAAAATCATTCAAAATTACTTCTCTATGTATAGTTCATCTGTGAGGAAAATGAAAATTATGTTAATACTACTGAATACAGATTTTTACTTTTCCACCTTGGAAAAGTAAAAATCTGTATTCAGTTATGTATTTCCACCACATCTCGGCCGAGGCTATAGATTATATGTTAATTATTCTAACAAGAATACATATCTACATCTGTGGCTGAAGTCATGATTTACGGTTAAAATAAATCTCCTGGAATCCCCCAGAATTCACTACTCTTAGAATGGGATCATCTATTCCATCCGCTTCTATACCATAAGATGATTCGCCCATGGATGATTCATTCGAGGGACTTTCGCCCAAGACTTTTTACCCAAAGGTATTTCACCAAAGCGATAATTCACCCAAAAGTTAGATCTACTTACATAATTGAGGTTACAAAGGCGGATAAGGTGTACTAACAAACTAATGCCGAAGAAAATGAGAAGGCTTTAAGCCTAGAAAAATGCTATTTCTCTCATGTTAGTAATCATTTTTACCTCATTTTTTTGCAATATCCTTTTTGACACCTTATATGATTTTAGTTAAAAATTCCGATATTTTGTTATCCATAGAGTACTAGCTGAGGTAAAGTATCCTTTATTATTTATCCTTTGGATGAAAAATTCTTTGGTGAAATTTCCTTTCGGCGAACCGATCTTGGGTGAAAAGTCCCTCGGGCGAAACGTCTCAGGGTGAAACATATATCGGAAAAAACGCTTAGGGTATAACGTCCTGACACCATTGCTCCCTCTATAATCCTATTATCCTCAAGAAAAACACGCTGCGCCAGATGTCAGTTGTTTAGTATTTTCCTTATTTATAGAATTTTAAGTTATCTTACTCATGTTTTGCATGGGAAACGTCATTCATGTACACTATCCATTTTTCGTCAAGTTGTAGCAAATCAGCCTTTTGCGTTTGGGAAATTAATCATGGCTATTAATGCAATACTATATATGGTCATGATATTTCCGCTATCTTCTAATTTCATTCCTATATGAATCATCATTTGCACAATTATTTTAACAACTACATTATTAATTTTTATCGCGATAACCTTGCAATAGGAATAGTTGAGGTGGAATGGTTGATTGATTCTTGCACTCTTTAAACTTAACTAACAAATGTATCACATATTAACAATGAAATATTCATTCTTACTCTATAGTTATTAGTTAGTATTTTACTAAGCTACTAAGCTTCCTGTTATAGCTTCAGAGCAAATTCGAGTAAAAATATCGCACAAAATAAAAAAATGAAGACTTCAATGATCAGCTGTTTCTAAGATATGTCAATTCCTATGGTAACATCACCAAATAAAACGAATTTGCGAATCCTTACAGCGATGTTAAGATATTTTCATAAGTTGAGATCCAGCAATTCTTTACAAAATAATGTGTTCTTAAGGACTTGATCTCAGCAAAATATTTTAATGAAACTACGGTTTGTTACGAAATAAAAAATTTACAATCTTTTACCAAATGTTAAAAAATATAAGTAACCTCGAGATGAGAAGTGTATCCGTTCTAGGCATGGAAGTAATTTTTTGATAAGACGGAATTGGCCGAATCAGAAATCCATCTAGGACAGGATTTGGGAATCTGCGGCCTTTTCAGGCCTTCATAATTACTTGGGATTTGAAACAACGGCCTAAAATATTGATATTTACGAATCCGAATAGAAACCGGAAGCCGTTATAATCGTTCCGACATTTATTTTCCAACAATTTACATTTTATTAAAATGTAATTGGAGGTAGGTTTACTGGACCTGTTAAATTATGACTAGCAGCAAAATATCGATAAATTCTATTCTAAAATGTAGCGTAATGTAATATAAACGAAAAAGTTACAAACAATTTAACAAAGTTTCAGAGGGATATTTTGATTATAATGGTGTCGACCAAAAATAAACGGTTGAACTTGGCAGACGGAGCGTAACTGAACTGATTTTTGTTTTTCGTAGATTCGGGGCGAAAACCAGAACGAAAAATATTACGCTTCGATGCTCTGACTATGGCTTATTCCAGGGTTCCTTCAAGCGCGTAGATGGTCGCAAAAACTTTTTTTAACTTCCGCCAACTAATTTATTCAGCGTCCCTAATTAAAAAAATATTTAAGCCTTTAGCATTACTTTTCGGGCATATATTAATGAATTCCCATACTATAAATTGTTAGTGGAATTACACGGTTTCTTTTGATATTTAAATAAAGAAAATCAGAAAATTTAAACTTAGAGCTCTTTCTTGGCGTATTTTCGTAAACTTAGCGCCCGCAATATTTTTTTACTTCGCAAAGACGGACAAAAATTACAGAAGACAATTTTCGCCGCCTCCTGAAATTTCGAATGTAAATAATTTTGTTTCTCAATATCATACATTGCGTAAAGTGAAAATATAGAGAAAAACTTTTTCTTAAGTAGCTTGTGCGATCAAGTCCGATTTTTTCTTTGTACAGTTTTGCTGCTGTGTTTTTTGATCGCAAAGGATCCGCGATCTGATGATTTAGTGGTTTGTTTGCTTCCAAATCGTTATCAAAGTTCATAGCCCGCTAAGGAGTTCTTATGTCCGAGTCCAAAGTAGGGAGGTTTTGTGCGTCAACACTGTTTATCCTGCACACGAGTTGTTTCAACATTCCAGGGATTTGGAACCCGGTTAAAGTTATTGGTACGGTCCTCAGTTTCAATCGCCTTACGTGCAAGTTGTGGGAAAATTAAAAGTTATTTTCACCATCTGTTTTAATTTTATCAAACTGGATAGCGATTCCAAGTACCTATGATATTTTGAATATCGCGGAAGCTTTTAATTTTTTAATCCTGACCGTTGTCTAACGCTCTTTAATCCTCACTTACACCGAGCTATCAGTCTGGTCTGTATCTACTTAAATGTATCCCGCCTCTGCTACATGGTACGTGCCATGTATATCTTCGATAGTCAATGAATATTTCCTTTCTTGAGGAGCTATATCTGTCAGCTTTTTATGACGCTAAAGCGAACAAGGATGTTCTTTGTCCTGAGCGTCTTTGGAATGCAGTCAGGTATCCTTTTCATGTTGGGAGCCCAGCGAAGACGGTGTGTCTTTCGTTCTAATCCTTGTCATCTTTCTGTGTTAAGCCATTTTAATGAATCAGTCGTCATTTTCATATTTTCAAGGCTTTAATCGGGTGCCTTATCTCTGCTTGCAATACTCTATTGTCTATATTTTCACTATCACAGTTAATCGTTCACTGCCAGACGATAAATTATCCTAAGAGAGACGCTCAATTATTTTTGTTTATATCGGTTCCACATTAAGTTATGGACGGAGATACACTCATTTTCTTTTAACAGGTCTTCAAACTGATGTTTTTATTACGATTTCCGCTCATCCTCCAATTTTCGCCCTTCTCAGCGGTCCGCTGCTTTTGACACAATGTGACAACTGTGAAAAGGTGAAAAAGCAAATTTCCGATTCCGTCGATGCGTATAAAAGCGTTAGCTTGCGTAGAGCACCACATTACCATGCATCACCGCCGATCTGCGCTCATCCTCGCTGCGTTCGCGCTGCTGCTTCTGATGCCGCTGACCACTGCGGCGCCGCAGGGCCTCCGAGTAAGAACTCTCATCCATCCTCAGTGCAGGCGTTGAAGTCTCTCTGAGATTCTGATCACTTCAGACCCACGAAAGCTCATGGTGTATTCCGTAACTTCCAATTAGTTAAACCTTATACTATCTCGTCATCTTTTTCAGCTGTTTTGTCGAGAATATACCATCATCGTGTCCAGTCGTTCCTTTCACACCTTGTCAACTCATTTCGGTCCCCCCAAACTCCAAAATGTCCATAAATCAAAACGCTTAATCTTGTACTTTCTTTTTCATTCATGGTCAAAGTTTTACTTGCATCATTAAATTTAAAGATTCTTTTATACATCTTCAGTCGATCTTCAACTCTAATCAGTCTCCAAAATACCTCTTCGTTATGATAACTTCTTTCGATATTTCCACACCCTCTCTAATGTTAACTCATTCTTCCGGTTATTTGTTCCCGGAATTGGAAGCTTTAAAATATTTTCATTCCCGTTCTTTACACCTAGGAAACAATTTTATTTCACACTCTTACTTAATTTTTCTAGATATTTAGATATAGATCAGTAGAAATTCAATGTAAAATCACTCAAAAACCTATTTTAAAAACTATTTCACTATTATTTGAATGCGAATTGTAAACAAATATAGGGATAGAATATACAGGTCCGGCTTCAGAAAATAAGCAAATTAGGCAGTTGTTCCTTTAGCGCAGACGAGAATGGGGAGGTCCAATGCTGCTTTTATATTACAAATTTCTGTTTTATCCTATATCTGTATTATCGTTTTTGACCCTTATGGCATACCCATTTCTCTTCAATTGAAAAATCTCGAAAAAATCAATCATTTATTAGGGATATTTACGAAAAATAAGGAATTATGTAATTTGGAAAAGGCTCGAATCTTATTAGAATATAGAATTAGTCTTTTTCCAAACTTTGTCTTTAAAGCAATGGAAAATTAACTTCTACGAGACATTTCCTGATCTTCACCTCAGTATCACCCGATAAAATATTTTAATTTTTAGTGTGGAAATTTAAGTAAGTTGAAATAACTAATGAACGCAAAACTGTCCTTTAACAAGTCAAAATTAGTAAACTGCAAATATTCAGCGTTTAAATTAGAAAAGCTCCGGAATAGCTTGACCCCCCGACCATCACTGAAAGTGTGTGATGAAGTCGACGGCCTCTGAGGCAGAAAGTAGCCTTCTGCTTCAGAGCAGATGAAACTCTGAAGCCGGACCTGAATATATAGAGTAATGTGTCGCGAAGTTACGTGAGTGTGCCGTGGGAGAAAAAAGGTCAAGAAGAAGTCGTTGACAGCTCTCATCTCCATTACAGAGGAACCCATCGAAGTCCTTCTTCGTTCCAGTGATCAGCATTCCTGCTAATGGCACCAACATTACTGCAACCGCCACGGTAACTATTCTCTTTAAGTACCTATGTATGTGCGTATATATCAACCATGCCATTCCCTTTTTTGGCAAGATAGCTAACGACCTATAAGAAAAACTCCATACACTCTTAAGCCTGCACACTTTTCACTTATGAAACGTAAAATGTATCATTGCATTGATACTTTTTTATTCTTCAGACTGTTTGAGTCGCGTATCTTAGGGATATCGTTCGCTTTATTATACTATTTTTTCTTTCGACATATTTCTTTCAATTTCTAATTTTTAATTCTCTAAGGAGCCATTATGAATATCGGGTTTTAGGATAGCCAATCGGAAATTCAATTCAATTTGAATCCCGGTGGGGGCCGATTACGATATGACCTTAACTGATTATTCACTTTTAGAAATTCTTCTATTATGAATAACACTTTTACAATGCTTGCGCTACATAATATGTTATTTAATATCCAACGTATTGCTAGAATGAAACTTACTGATTGTCTTCGTGAGATAAATGGCGAATGAAAATCATCGCTCTCAGTTATATATCTCAGCTATATCGCAAAATTGTTTCTCCTTACACGTAAGGATTGTTAAGATTCAAAACAGTATGTTGAGAAAATTAAATTATTTTTATTTTCATTAAACATTATCACTGCTTTTTACTAGTGAAGATACCAATAGTGAATGTTAATCTACTAAAACAGCTTACTAGAATTCAGCAAGTACTGTAAAATTTAGACTAGCTTATACATGAATCGTTCCTTTGTAAAACGCGAATGTTTTTCACAGAAATCTGACCGATCGACTTCCACCACATGAAGTCCATAGATCCACCTATGCCTCGAAGTGCAATAATTAGATAAATAAGTAATTGAAGGTCGTAGAAAATCCGATTCTGGAATACGATATTTTATGAATTTTAATAAAAGAAAGCGTTGAAAATTATTGACTGTTTGATTAGATACACTCGCAGTCGATTTATTCGTTATTAATTTGAAGCAAACGTCCTCGGGGAGAAAACGGAACCATTCCCATGCGTTTGAATGATGTAGGCCAAAGATCTCACTCAACTTAATTTTATTGGTCTGTCTCTCTGAATAGAACTTCTCACGTACTCGTTCAATGGCATTAATCATTCTGTTACCATTCTTCATCTCTTACAAACCAATGTGAAACATCCCTTTCACATCTTTCACGCAACCTTTCCTTACTCCAAATTCATTAATCATCCCGTCGTTACTGAATATCTCTCCTTTTTTACCGATCAACTTTGCCACTCTACTGCCATCCATCTTTTCTATCTATGCGTAACATATCTCACGCGTCATACAGATTGTCTTTCTGCACTTTCATCCATTTTCCAGTCATTATAATCAATAACTTTCTCCTATATTTGTTACACATGTTTCTCATATGATACATTCCAGCAGCATTCAGTTTTCTAAAATACTTTTCATGCTACATCTAACTTTCCCCTTCTTAGAACAAGGTGGGTGCAAATTTGGGTAGCAAAATATTTTAAGAAACATGCAGAACAAAAGTGGAGCAAATGCAAGATGAAAACAGGAGGCTCTGCTAAAAAGATGTTTGCATGAAATATAACGTAATTCATATTAAACTTACCATACTTGATATTTCAACACGAAAAGTATAGTTTTTACCGCAAGTTATATTTTTCATTGAAATAAAATTCAGAACAAATCTTAATCCATGCGCTGTATTGTATTATTTAGACTCTTCCTCTATATCAAAGAAAAGTAAACTACTTTTTTACTTTGCTTCATTCGTTTTGCACCGATAACGTCTTTTACTGATTTTATGCAAGAATTATTTGAATCCAGGGAAATAAATCTTCGAAAATTTTCAACTTTCTTTCCCTCTATGATATGATCAGGATCAATCAAATCAACGACTCTTTTGTCTTTTCTTAGTGCTTAATTGTTCCTCAGGGACTCGCTTAGTCCTGCTATCATTAACTAACGAGTGGAATAATGTTCATTTGTCATTCATAAAACAAGTTCAACTAATCCAAGTTTAAATTATTCCCCTAAACCTTGTTTATTTTTTTGTGGGGAATTCAACATATATCACTTTGTGAGTCAGGTGTCTCGATTAGGACCTCAAGCGATGGCTGGTGCCGCTATGTGGAGCGCCACCTGCTTTGCTCACGAAGCATCCCGATAACAGTGAGGAATGGGCTCGATATATTGGTTTAATGGTTAGAATGTTTTCTCAGGAAGTGAGAGACCAGGGTTCGGGTCCCAATCTTGTCGATATTTTCACTTCCATTTATTCTTGAGAATGTATGCAATGATGTACGGATGTAGAGTAAGGTGTACATGAGTATAAGAGAGTAGGGAGTGATATTATAAGTAAATAAGGCAAATAACATGCCTAACCCGAAAAAGAATATAGTGTTTGATATGCATGAATATGTTTTTCTAGTTCACGCTGCGGGCTGGTATTGCCAAGAGACGTCGCCTTTGAGGGACTCATCAACGCACAGATCGACTGACCGTGCGACGTTTAACAAATGGGGGAGAGCATTTCTTCAGTACGACCCATCACCTTCTAATAGCAAATCCACAATTTTTATATTTGCTGTTAATTATTACACATATTCCCTTCAGTTTGAAAACTGAAGATTTTATATTTTTGTTTCTTTTCCAGAGTACTTGGATCTGTACTGAATAAATGATTCGATATTTTTAATAAATGTTTTGATATTGAAAGTGATGTGCTTCTACTGCTGATTCAGAATGTTTTGGTGTGAGAGGCTATTTGATCAAGTTCGGCCTTGAACATGACATAAAAATTATGACCCCTGATTATTATAAACCCTGATTAAATTATTATAAACCCTGGTTTTTTAATGTGATTTTTTCTCCGTAAATTTCCAAAATTAGAATTCTTTAGTCTTGAATTAGTTTGCTTTTTATTTACGATTTAACAGACTCAATTCATCGGAGCAGGGCCGTCACAAAGGAGAGCTTATGTTTGAATAATGTTAATGCGAGAGGATAATTCATATCCTAAACGGGAGACGATTCAACCAAAGATGCACGAATAAATTAAACAATTCTAGAGCAATAACTGGAGACAAGATTTTTGTTTATTTCGCTTAACGATATACGTATTTTCTAATGTTACTTCCACACACTTTACTATCATTTAAATATTATACATTGAACCACTAAATTTTATCGAGTGTGAGATGCCAGTCTTCTACTCAGCGAAAGCGATTTCGTTAAAATAGCTGTTATTGGTCTATTTTTCCAAATTTTATATATAAATTAGTTATTTAGATATGATTATGTCAAATAGAAGAAATAAATATGATTTCCTTTTATCCTGACCGTTAAATTATTTATCCAAACTTATTAGCAGAATTGTACAAAAGAGATTTATTTATTAGTGTCTTTTGTTATCCAATACATACATTATTTTCCTCGATCTCAAACCAAGTAACAATCACATATTTATAACCTTTATGTCGTTTTAAACAGCAGTGAACCGTGCTAATTCCAACGTTTAATCAAAAGATAGAAGGGATAATAGCTTTTCTTTTGGAAAAACGGGCATGAAAAAGATTGAATTCTACGCGTTGAATTTTACTCATCAAGAAAGACTTAATCCACTGACTAATTTGATCGTCAATTGTATAAGACTCTGAAGTAACTTCGCGTGTAGTACTGTATCGAATGCTTTCCTAAAATCAAGGAATATGGCATACCTCCTAAAGCCTTCGTCGGCTGACTGCATTACATCGTGACCAAGGAGTGCAAACTGGCTCTCACAGAATCGACCTTTACGGAATTCATGTTGACTGCGCGTGATTGCAATGCTTTTAAGTTTGCGAGTGAACCTAAGCGAAGTGGCGGTTTGGATAGTGAGTCGGATTTGGGATAGAGATTATTTTCCTATGTATATTTGACTCTTGATTTCCGAACCGGAATTTAGAACTCGTAACCGATGTAAATAACTACATCGGTTACGTTGCAGTTATTTTAACAGCAAGGACAGATTGTCCTTAAGAGATTATTAATGTAATGCATATCGGACGGCTTTAAATCATCATGCAATACCAGCGGAGATACTTCAAGATTGTACCGAGTATCCTTTAGAGTTAACGTATTTGAAAGTATAACTATGTAATT
This sequence comes from Pachydiplax longipennis, assembly GCA_036926295.1. NCBI lineage: Eukaryota > Metazoa > Arthropoda > Insecta > Odonata > Libellulidae > Pachydiplax > Pachydiplax longipennis. The sequence goes on along the minus strand of JAVFKF010000001.1, from coordinate 49,497,776 downwards.
GAATTTTAAAATGGACAAGGCTGAAATTGTCAATGATTTTAACGTTACGAAGGTGTCATAGTTTCAAACTAAATTTGCGGTAGATTCGTTTATAACTGCCAAAATTTCTAGTATCCAAAATATACGTTCATTGTTTATGAGAAATTTTCATTAAAACCTAGCCGAATGATTGCTTATTATGAAGTTAAATTGAAAATTGAAGCAACTGTGAGAGAACGTAACACTATATACTTGATCATTTCTCATACAGAAAGATAACTTTGATAGCTCATCCATCATATAATTCCTCCATTTAGTTTCCTAGTAAATCATAAAGTTCTATAATTATGATATAGAGAGAGCATAAGATGTAAATGAATTCAAATCCATGTCTTGACTGATAATATTTTCAAACTTTCCACATTAAACACATGAAAGTATACCCTTTTAACCGGCCACCTCGGAATCGCAGCTCTGTCCGGTGAATGCGACGAGTATGCAAAATATTTCTTAAAGTGCAAATGCATTTCGTCATGGAAAAATATTTTCGTGGGATTAAGAATGAAAAATTATTCTATTTAACACGTTTTTATTACACAATCAGGCATCAGTACTGAAAATTACTTTGAATTATTTCTAAAAGATTTAAATGTGTTTGCAAAATTCTGCAGGACAATCAAAATATTGTAGATCTGTATTACAATATAGTTGAATGGTTGAAAGTCAACTCTTTATTTCATTTCAGTAAATAATTCTTGAAGGATGGAATTTGAAAACGGAAATCACAATTGTATTCGTAAACGAGCAGTTTAGCACAATACGTTTGAAGCAGAAGCTTAATCCAATTAATGCGCAGCCAGTTAAGAGGAATTAGACTGTTATAAATTTCATACTGAGCTTAATTTAACTTATACTGATATACAGTTTTACTTTTAAAATTTAAGTTGATCTTAACTATAGCTGAGATCTAGCGTAATATTAAAAGTTTAGATGGATCAGGCAAATAGAATAAATATTAGCAATTGTAAGAATGCTACTCAACATTCATCTTGTTGCTAAAAATTTGTGACAAATGCTACGTCATTATCTCTTCGCGAATAAATTCCGCAAATATACTCTGATGGTATAATTTCTACAAAATTTAATGTGAAATTAACATTCTACGCTTCGTCTTATAGAGAGCAAAGCTTGAACTGAATACATAGCCTTCGTCAAGATATGGAATTAATGTGTTTTATCAGTGAAGACATCAGTGAAGATCAGTGAAAACATGGCTATTACATATTCTAGTATCTTAACAGTGAAAGCAAACGAGAGACGTCCGACCTTGGGATAGTAACGCAGATGTTATCCTGAATGTACACTTCAGTATCCTCTCATTATCATTGAATGTAAACGGACACGAAAAGGAAAATGCCTCTTATTTAAGAAGTGAGTAAGGGGAAAAGTGATTGGTAGGAGACACAATAAGCGAACAAAACATACTAAAATAAAGTCTAAGTGGAACCGAAACATTTGTTGCGTAGAAAAAAACCTACCTTTGAATATTCGAGAAATGGGATGTTATCTTTTCTGATGATTACAACTTGGTACATATTTATACGTTTGAATATTGCTTCACGATCTCATGGCTTTATTAATCCAGAGATGATCGACTTCAGAGGGCTCATTTTTCATATTGGCGCAGACTTTAGTTTTTCACATGATTTTAATTACAAGTAGAAGTCGTGCGAAGTCAGGAAAGGATAGGTAAGAATGGGAAATTCAAGCACGTTCTGATCCGTAACGACGAATTTTATATTAGATCAAAAATCTCCACAAAAATATTGATAAACGATAGCGACATTTCATCTAATCGAAGACAAAACTACAATGAAAATATTGATTATTCTTGAATTTTTATTGGTGAAAAACATGCTCCGAAACATTCATTCTTTCATTCTCTATCCATAGAATTATGCAGGTTCAGTGGCTACAAACATATCTCCTATATTATGATAAACAAGTGGTTAACAAATGAATTAAGGGTAGGTCAAGAATAAGCATCTTAAAATTAAAAATTGAAATGCCTGAAAATTTAAAACCCAATTGTAATACAGAATAATAATCTTGTTGGCTGACTACAAATGGTCGCACTATAAATACCATTTCATTTTATTGGAGGAATTTAGTGGAGAGATATTACCAGCGGAAAAAATGTTCTAAGTGTTCATTCATGTCAAGCGTTTTCTCTGAAACAAATTAATATTCAATGACTGTTATAAGAGAATGAACGACCTAATGAAACAACTATTGCTAGCTGAGGTTTCGCGTTCTCAGTTTTAATGTCAGTCAGTTTCAACTGTATTGTTCATTTAAGGAACAACAGAAAAAACAACGAGATAATTTCTAAGTTTCAGGAACAATACTGTTCCCCGAAAGAGAAAAAATTCTTAAGGCGAATCGTGCCTGAATTAGTTCCAAGAAAATCTCCCACGTGGCAGCACCAAAATGAGCCAAATTTATTTTCCTTCTTATTCGTAAAAGGTTCGTTCAATTTTTAATCAAAAACTGGATTTTAACTGTAAATAACCATAGAAATCGAGGATACCCTAGAAGAAATTTATTCTTTTGAAATTGCGATTTTTATTAACAATTTTTTTCTTATCAAAACTTTTTTCAAAAATTAGCGGTAGTCAAAGTGTAGAGAATTTTTTAAAAAAACACATTGCAATTTTTATATTAATAAATTAATATATCGTTTGTTCAGGAGAGTGTTTTAAAGAAGCACTAGGAAACAATTCTACGTTGCAACGCTGCCTCTGGAAGTGCATTTGACGGGAGCGCGCGCTAAACCCCTCTCATTCGAATTCGTTTCTCCCAAGAGGATAATATGAACTTCTAAACGAAAACAAATCAGAGGTGTCTGGTTTCTGAGAACATATGCTTATCACGTTTTCGACCACCTAACCTAGTCTGAAGAATATTCGGTAATGAGCTCGAGATATTCTACCAAAGGCTCCAAAATTCTCCGTATGTCAGCGAAGAAAAAGCGACGTAGAGGAATAATTACGAAATTAAAAAATGCAAGGTAACATATTAATATATTAATGTAAATAAGAAGTGTAGAGCGGTCATATAATAGACAGTTCTGAAATATTATCTAGCGATAATGAATGACAGTTTTAATTATTTTGACATTTAGGCGCCGTAGAAAGAAATTTATATCTAAATTTGCATTCATTCTTTCAAGACCGTGTTCCATATTTTTTATATTTTTTGTTTCCAAGTTAACAGATTAAGTTATTATTTAGCTGCCACAAATTATTCATAAAGTCAGTGAAAAGGTTTAATCGAATGAAAAATCAGTTGCGAATTCTTCGATTTGTCGCATTTCGTAAAACAACATTTAAAATTTCAAGAAATTAAGCATTTTAATTTTTACTTTACATTATTTACTACATTTTAATTTGGCAGAATTTTTCAGCTATCGGTAACGACCTGTACGTTTGATAGAACAATATTTAATGTATCTTACAACTTCTTTTTTGACAGATGTGAGGAGGAAAATCCGTCCTTACTTTGAATTCCTTAATGTTAATTGAGCAAGAAAATTTATTTGCATTACATATAGTTAATATATTTATGGAAAGTACATTTCAATTAAGCGAATTGGCACAATTTTCATTGCAGGCAAGATGAAAATCTTATTGTTAAATCCGACGGTAGGTATACCGAGAAAGATTTCGATGATATTGTAGGAGATCATTACAAATTTAATTCTACAAAAAATATCTGCAATCGATCAAAATGAAATTTACGTGCATTGTGATACGTGATAATGATATATTTGTGCGTTCAAAGTTCCAGCGAAGAGTTTCAATTTCTGTAATTATTCTATAATATAAAAAATATTCCCCTCTCAATACTCAGCATATTTTAGGGTGCCTGAGGAAAACATCCAAGCACAATATACCAAGGCTTCCGAGGGAAGACCCCGGTGGCAAAGGACGGTTATCAGTTAAAATGAGATTACGCAGGTATCGCATGGCATTTAACTCTGCTTACCCTCACATCCAGAGAGTCCGTATTTTTAGGCGGTGTGCTGCGGCATTGCCGTTTTACAATTTTCTTTAATGCATGCTAATGCAAGAACTATACATCCAATTTTAGAAATAAAAGTTGCTACGTGTTTTAAAAAATTTGCTCCTCAGACTGACTACACCAAAAAATTTTATTACATCTTTATAAGAACCTTTCTTGTAAAAAAGATGGTTAAAAAAGGAATGTAAATTTTGATTTTTGGTCTGCGTATATTTTATTATTATTTAGTTTATTTAACCGTTCACTAAACGAAAATCGGGTTAACCGTTATCAAATGAGAAGGAAAACAAATTTGACGCTAGCGGTGCTGCCATCTCTTGAATTTAAATCGTAACTTTTTCTGGGATGATTCGCCTTAACTGCTCACCTCTTGCTGTTCCACGGGTAGCCTCAGTCTTATGTATTCCTCTTCTGTTCCCATCCGCAGTCACAGAGGTGAAACGCCCACACGATAGAAGTGCCGAAAGGGAAATTTGCCGCAATCTGAAAAGTAGAATCATGAAATTAATTAACTGATGAATAGCGAACATAATCTTGGGTTTTATATGCATTGTGTATATATTAGAGAGAGCAGGTGTTCATGATGATGATTAAAATTGAATTTTGGTTATGATTGATTATAATTAATTATACTAAAACTTCGGGTCATACTATTTGCTCATAATCTCTAAAATCGACCCTAAATTGTTTTTCTCTACTCAAAAACATGGGAAATAGGAATTCCTTTAAAGTAGAGCTTATTTTAAATTTAAATTAATGTCCGGACACAGAATAGAATGCTCAGTCAATAAATATAAAAAATATAAAATAATCTTAGTTAGAATCCAATAAATGATAAAAAAATTAACATACAAAGGATCTAAATGAAAGATTTAAACTAATGGGAAGAAACTCTAAATATTGGATTTTTTACAAAATATCGACCAACTCATTGATGTTTATTAAAATTATTATCCAAAATCCAGTTTGGAATTACCATACACCAATAGCACTATAGCATTTTATATCTTATCTTAAAGTAACAGAAATACACTTTGCTACTTAAATACCAAAACCATTATTGTAAAAAATTAAGCAATTAAAATATATGAGTAAAGCAGCAGAAAGCTAACTCATCCCTCATATCGCCCGTAAGCCTCGTTTCCTCTCAAGAGAATTGTTTCAGGTGAATGTTCTACCCAGTCTATAGACAAATGAAGCTACACAGGGACCTTGTTGCTTTTCATTAAGCATTAAGGTGGAGCAAATGTGAAATCAAAAGATTCAAAAATTACTATTCTCTCTTCTGTGCCTTTAAAATGTGCTTACAATTATACATTTACATAACGATAAACATTATACATAACGATTTCCAGACTTAGATTGAGATTTTGAAGAAGTGGTTCACAATACATTCTTATAGACATTCTGCCCATTACCTTACATCACCCAGCTCAGATTGCAACTGAAATCAATTACAATACTCGAACATCTCCTCGTTGGAGTGATCATACTTACTTTCCTACTCAAAATGATGCTGACTTACTATGTATATATGCACGAAGAAGTCCATATCCATTACCTCCAATCAAAAATCCATCCATTTTGGTTGCAATGGCATCTTAACACTGTTGGTTCACATACTTAGAAGTTCAGAGAAACTGCAGATTCCTGTCAACACCTGCCTCTACAGAAACTTCAAATAAAGATATAAGTATTCAACCGAAAACTGTTCTCACTGCTACTTACTTATCTTTCTTACTTTTCGAATAAGAACGCACCGACCATAGGACTTCTAATTTTATAATGTACAGACACACCTTTATCAATATCATTCACATCACACAGAACACGCTAAACATACTTCGATTGATGTTTCACCAAATAATATTGTACCAAAAGTTCTAAATCAACTTACCGATGACAACGAATTAAGATTTGAGGTTCACAGAAGCATGAGCAATCTACCCTTGAAGTTGGCACGAGGCCTTAACGTGTTTCCGCGCTTTAAAAGGAATTATGGTATAGAAACTTCTGACGGACGAAACTTATCACGCCATGTGCCCTCTTTATCTCTCAGTTCTTGCCTTGCTAAGTTGGTTGTATTCAAGATGGTTCTCTCTACATTTTCCAGTGAATCTCAAATATATCCATGTGCGAAAATGTGGTTGTGTAGTGTACATTTAGTGATATATTCGGTGATTTCCTTGAGAAAAAGTGCGTCGGAATCAAATTATTACAGTGTCTGTAATGCAGTTCTGTTAGCAAGTATGGAACACCTGTGATGGCGCCATTAACACGAATTCATTCTTCGCCAGTTTGAAAATCTTTCGTACGGGAGAAGCTTTTAATTCGGAGGAATATCTAAGGAAAGGAGTTGTAGAGATCATTTAAAAGGGGATTTCTTCGCAGCTTTACAAGCATGTAAAGGTATGTTAGAAGGTATTTATGTATCTGGAGGCAATACTCAGAATAAAATAAGAAATAACCCGAGGAATTTCTAATAGTTGGAAATTTGTTTCAATATTCGAAAATTCGTCAAAACATTATCGTATTACGTGTGTTTAGGAACAGGACGAATAGCACTGATCAAAGGAAGATTTATTAGGGAATTAAATAGCAGCAAAATATTCAATTTATTTGCAAACTTAGACATCAGTTACAAACCTCTAATAATGAAGACGAGTAGCATCGCAGTACAGTGAAAACAAAAACGGATCTCTCGGGAATCTCTCGAAATGAAATATCTCATATACGTTGTTCCCTGTAAGCCGTTTCATTTCTTTAATTAATTCATTCATTTTCATTCCTTCTTTTCCTTCTGGGCTGTATAACAGGTCTTTCGACCAATAGAAATACTTGTCTCGTTACTTTCATAATATCCGATAACATTTTTAATCACAATATGTATAAGAAGGAGATAGGTCGAAAGATTTCGATAACAACGTGTTAAAGTTAAAATGGATTTCAATGCCGTTTCATGGCAAAGCTGTGTTTAATGATTAGAAGCAAATATTTTTTAAATATTTTGTCGTCGTTATGACCGTTTCATCTGTGAAAGTATCACAATTTAAATTTTACTGGCATTTATAGAAATCTCATTATCTATCTGGTATTACATGAGAAGAAAAATGTCAAAATAAAATATCACAATCTTTATACAATTATTACATGGATTTAATGCATTTATTATTTTTGGGGTCATTTCAGAAATCGATTTATTAAGATTTTCAGCTTTCGTACACCATTCCTTCAAGTTACGTCATCATTACGTCACGAAGAAATATTACTTACGTAATTTGTGACAACTTAAAGTAAACTATTTTTGAAGAATATAATTTTTCTAGAATTCCAAATACAATTAAAATAATGTTTAGATTAACAAAAAGTTATTTATTTAAATTAATAATTAATAAATAAATTACAACTTTCTCCGTTAGGGGGAAAAGAGGGGGGTCGGCCGAAAAAGGAACAGCCAGCGACCAATCAGATCTCACCGTTTTGATTAATCGTTGATTTTGGAGGCAAAATCTTCATTTTATTTAGGAACGTCGCCTAGGGAAGACATCTTGAAAATTTTGTTGAAAAAACCGTTGCAATTCGAATTTCTTGACGTTAGGCATATTCAAAATTGACGAATCGTTAAGTGTACTTTCAGCGGAACGTGATAAATTCTCGACTTTTAATAATCATTACATGGTAATTGATTAATTGACTAATTAATAATTAAAGTAAATTAATGCAAATCGAGTCCATTTATGGCGTCAAGACGTCCGTGGCTCATCTTTGGGATTTCTACTATTTGGGTAAGTATAATATGTTAATAGTATTTATGTAAATTGAGTCACTGCTGAGTTTAACTTAACGACCAATGACTGAGTTAATTTTCGCGACAGTCGTTGGTATAATATATTTTCTCGTTACATAAGTTCCTATGATAGGCTGTAAAACCGTCGTGTGAATGTTTCAACTTATAAGTGATTCTCTTATTACCTTCTAATCTTTTATTACCTTCTTCGGATGATTTCTGGTTACGTTAATTTTTTTTATCCCATTTTTGGCCAAGACAGATATTTAAGTGATATAACGACGACTCTTAACTTCTGATGCCGTCATGTGAAGGTAGTCCTCGATAATGCTTCGAATGTTTACCGATACCACTTTAACTCTTTAGTCATTCGCTATATTTAGGTGCAGAATATTTTCGACTATATTTTTACTGCCGATTGCTATTGTAACGGAAACTTATATTTGAATTTCAGTTCAACTTTGGGTTAATTGATAGATCGAACCAATCTCAAAATTCCTCTAACTTAATATTGGTTTAGAAATCAGTATCACTCCGTGTTCTATTTTTATTTTTTATTGTTATCTCATTTTAAATTAGCCATTGAATTGGACTCAAACGCCAATTGACGGTCGTTCTAGAGATTTTCTTTTGCCTTTTTCATATAACCGATACTTATGACCTTACAGCACTTATTAGTGTTGTGAACTGAAACTCTTTCGAAAGCAGCTACTCGTACTTGCTGGGCGGTTCCTATGAGGTATATGAACATCGATCTCGGTACCGCAATTGAGAAATCTGCGGGATGTCGATTTGGATTCTTTCTTTTTTCATCTTGAGACAAAATGGCGGCCTTCCCGCCATAATAATTCTTTTCGTCGGTGTCTTTGCATATGGTCAACAGATTTCGTGAAGGATATTAGGAATTTAGATCTTCAGTACACTTTCTGTATGTGGCTACTTTAACATAAGCCTTTATTAAAAATTAATCACTTTCTCAAATGAATTGTCTCTTTTATCGATGACTTTTTTTTCCTAATTTTCTCCGCGTCTTCTTTTATCATTTCCTCTAAATAATTCAATTTTTGATAGCGTATCTCGTGTCTCCTTTTCTTCAATCTCATGGTACTACTATGAATTGAATAAACCTTTAATTCGTTTATTTCCATTTTCTTACATTAATCGGTGACTACGAATTAGGAATTGCTTGATTTTCACAGTATTACGTTAAGAATTGAACTATTTTTTTAATTCTGTTGCTTATAAATGAGACGTAAAATGTTTTTTACAATTATAGTTTTGGTATTTTAGTAACAAAGTGTATTTCTGTTACTTTTAGATACTATATAAAATGTGTTAGTGTTATTGGTGAACGGTAATTCCAAATTGGTTTTGTAATGTAAATTTAATAAACGTACAGAATCAGTCGATGTTTTGTGGATACCCAATATTGCGAGTTATATTTAAAATTTTGCATTTATATCATTTGTATATACTTCGTTTTTATTATTTATTAGTATTATTTCGATTCTCTTGAAGTTTGAGTGAGGATCCTTTCCTGAGGTCGGACGTTTGTTGAAATTTAATCTTAACTCTAAATAAATTCCTTTTCTATCCGTTGTATTTATCAATAGAAGTACAATTTCGGGTCAATTTTCTAGACTATGAGCTATGACCCGAAGATTTAATATACGTTGCATATATAATCAAAGTCCAAATTTAATCATCATCATGAAAACCTCTAACATATACATAATGCAATATTACCCGAGATTATATTCGCTATTTATCAATTAATTAATTTGATGATTCTATTTTCCAGATTGCGGCAACATTCCCTTCTCGGCATATGTATTATCTGGGAGTCTCACCTGTGTGATCGTGGATGGGAACAGAAAAGGAAGGCTACCCGGAGAACAGGAAGAGGTGAGCGATTAAAATTTTTTTCTCTTGTACGTTTTCTCTTTCGGGGAAACAGTAATATTCCTGAAACTTAGAAATTTTCTCGTTATATTTTCGGTTGTTGTCATACTGAAAAATAAAGTTTAAGATAGCTGACATTAAACGGAAACCTCGGCTAGCTATAGTTGTTTAATTGGGTCTTTCATTCTCTTATAACACTCATTGAATATTAATATGTTTCAGAGACAACGTTTGACATGAATTAACACTTGAAACATTCTTTCCGCTGGTAATAACTCTCCACTAAATTCCCCTAATAACAACGAATGGTATTTACAGTGCGACCTTTTATAGTAAACACGCAATTAAAGATTATCGTTCCGTACTTCAATTTAGAGACATTTCTCTTTTTTAATTTGAAGCATCTTATTCTTGAGCTACAATAAATGTAATTGCTAAATGTTTTCCCTTCTATAAATATCCTATCTCTGTATCCGACGATAAATACTCCTCAATAGAATCAGCGAGTACCTTTATCAGGGAATAATAAGAAATTCGTCGGTTTCGTCGCATACTGATTAGTTTTAGGCAAAATGCTTAGCACGAAGCAACGGTTAAGACGGAAATGTTTTTGGCTCTCTGAATAATTTTACTGTAAAGCCATATAAGATAGCACAAGATGGCATATCCATTCATACAACATTTAAAATAATCAGTTCGTATTCTGAGTAGCTTTTGTAAATTGTCATTTAACGATCCATTCACAGGAAGAAGAGTTATGATTATTTCTCACTCCACCATTTAAGAATTTAATCATTTATATATAATTTTAAATTTTTGCCATGTGAAATAGGATATAATAAATTTGGTCACGTTAAGAGATAATAAAAATTTCATTTTAATAAATTCTCCCGTGAATAATAAACGGCAGACTGATGGACTTTATTCAGCAATTAATTTATCATTCCATATTTAAATAGCTTTTTATTTTTCCATAATTTCCTGGTTTGTTATAATAATCATCATATAATCATCATAATCATTCATGAGTTCAGTTTTCAAATGCATATGATTTTAGCTTACTATTCTCATCTTTATGAAATATGTAAAAATGTACTATTTAAAGCATATAATTCGCGTTTAAAAGTTATAAGCATACTACGAAATTCAGTCACCGCCATCCACTTTAGATTGGTCCCCTAAATTGCGCGATAACCAATTTATAACCTCTTGTTTATAGGGAGGGTCGTTTTTGGGAGTATAATTTTTTCACAAGAAATAGTTTTAACAAATTTAGAACCGCTTGTTTATTACAAATCAAGAGGCAGTTATAACAGCAACTGAACCTTCATCTGAACAACGAACTATCCATATTTTAATGGTGTTTTTTTTACCTAAGAATAAGGTCGACGATATGAATCAGAACGTGTATAAATTTCCCATTCTTACCGATCCTCTCCTGAATTCGCATGACTTCTATCCGTAATTAAAATCATGCGTACAGACTTTCAATTAAAAAAGACTAGTACAATATCTTATTCTCCCTATTTCGACTACTGTGACATTATATTAAATGAATTGCCTACCTCAGTATCTTCTAAATTAGACCGTGCCTTCAATCAGTCTGTTAAATTTATCTTCAATGCCAAAAGGTCTGATCATGTTTCCCCACTTCTAATGGAACTAAAATGGCTTCGGCTTGATGGAAGGCGCAAACTTCATACCCTCAGTCTTGTACACAAAGCTCTTAATCAATGTTGCCCGAATTATTTATTCTCATATTTCCAATTTTTAAACCATAATCATACACAAGGAACTCGCCCATCTGGAAAGCTATTAATCCCCAAACACAGAACTGAATTATGCTCCAGATCTTTCATGGTACTAGGTGCGAAATATTGGAATCAATTATCTAGTACCAAAATGAATTCCCTACCATTTTCTTCCTTCAAAAGAATGGTCTATGAAGAACTTTATGACCATCAAATGTCGAGAAAGTAATGGAACTTCATTTCTATATTGATACATTCTGACCTATCTTCAAGTCGATTTTGATTACTCTCACTTCAAGCTTGTTCATTTTTAGATCTGCTTCCCACTCCAACATTCTCAAGCAATGATGCTCAGGTAGTCTGTGCCTTCTGCTCTTTCTCTTCTCACTTTATTTCAGACGGTGCTCAACCTCGACTGTTGTTGATGCGGAGCATGTCAGCTGAGAAGGGGACAGGCATATGGCATCGGCTGCTCATTATTATGTTATAATTATGTCATTACTTCATTTTCATTATATTTTTATTACTACTTTTTTTATTTTATTTTTTGTATTTTTGCTTATGTATTTTTCGCTTTACTTTGATTTGTGAATTATGGAAATTTATTTTATTTATTATGTGTTTTCACTGTGTTTTCGCGGGTTTTTTTCGCCCCCCTTCTTGTGTGGGTGTTTTCCCGCACTGTGGGTTTTTTCTCTATCAACCTTCAGTTATAGAGGTTTTTTTTCCCGCAAATCAAATCTTTCTTTTTGTTTTTTTTTCTCCTTTCTCTTTTTTTTATTCTCTTATTATAATTTTGAATCTTTATAGCGATGTAACTTCATACGAGGTTAGGTGGAAGAGAGGCCCACTCGGGCCTAACCTCGCCTAATAAAGGGTCTATTAAATTAAATTAAATTAAAGTCCACGCCAATACGAAAAATGTGCTCTCTATAGTCGATCATCTCCAGGAAATTAAAGCTATTAAATGGCGAATATATCAATTTTCAAACGTATAAATATGTACCAAACTGTAACCATGAGAGATGATAACATCTCATTACTCGAGTAATCGCACGTATGTTTTTTCTCCGTGACAAATGTTTTGGTTTCATTTAAACTTCACTTTCGTTTCTTTTGTTCCCTTATTGTTGCCGGTCACTTTTCCTTCAGTTCCGCTGAGATAAAAGGCACTTTCGCTTTGGTCATTGTTTACATACATTGAAAATGAGAGGGTACTGAAGTGTACATAGATAATTTACGAAAACGACCGCGGTACTATCCCAAGGTCGAACGGATGGGATGGGAAGGCTTGCAACTCGTAAATGAGGTTTCACAGAATTTTTACCGTGAATTTTCAATTCAGAATGAATTCGATTCTTATTGACCTATCGGATTCGAATCACTGTATCCATTGTCTTCCGCTTCTTAATTTAAAAAAATATTATTAAAATCTTTTGTATTTGACATACTTACAGAATTGTAGTCATTTTCGTGCGTAAACAACTTAAGGTCAGAAGATTTCTTACATTTAATACCACACAGATTTAATTATAACCTAAAATAAGATTGACAGCTTCATTTGTTTCAACTTTGTACTTTTCTCAAACAAGATATGGAAAGGGAAATACCTGAACGAAATTTTTTGTAAAAATGTATTTCCACTGACGACTTACATTTAAGGTTCTAATGCTTTCATCCACTTCATATTTCGTTTCGTGAATATGTGTCTGGGTGGACTATGTATAACGTGTTTTGGAAGCAGTTTGACTAGTCCTAGATAACCCTTGGGCGGGAATCTGTGTTGCAGTTAATAAACGAAGATTCCTCTGACGATCCACGCTAAAAATATTAAGATTCTATTAAGTCTTTTCCACTCAGTGATATTTTCCTTCTAGTAAGAATGGTCGCATTTAAGGGAAATAAGGGGTCGCATTTAATTACGAAACAGAAAGTAGTATCCTCCCACGCTTAATCTTAAATAAATATGTGCTAGTTTTACAGATGCTATATTAATTGGGATGTCGGGAAGCTTTGCAATCTGACAAATTCAGAGAAAATGGGTCGTGCATCTCCAAGAATCTCGCGAGAGAACTGTTTCTCATGGACGCTGTCCCAGCGGAAACCTTCATGCGTCTTAGGTTTTTTGATTGATGTGAAATGTTAAGACAAATCACTATGTAACAAAGATAGGTAAAAATGAACGAATTTATAAGCATTTAGAGGAGCTATATCTATTAATGAATTTCTTCTCTTTTCCCTACAGGAATATTCATCATCATATTCTCCGGTATTAAACGTGAGTACTCAGTTTAATTTCTATTAAGATGATTAAAGCCTTAATGTCATTAAGTTCATCAAACAGATCTTTATGTCAGAGGATAGTGCGCCTGTTGTAACAGTAGTTACTTTTCTTAAACTTGCGCGCAAGCGCTAGTTTTCGAAGTGTCAACAAGTATCCTCTGCATTTTATTGAAAAAATTTAACCATCAAATTTATTTAAAATATTTACATTCAAAACTCCTTTAACTCTCAACATGAACGGTGGATGGCTGCAGCCAGATCAATCTTTGAATAAGATTGCCATCATTTGGCAATAGTCTTCTTAAGAAGTGCATCATAAATGTATTAACCACCTGCTCTGTAGGAGGCGTAGGGAAGGCATTCCCTACAAATCTAGCCTTGTTTTAGGCCTACAGTGGCAGGAATCTATTTCAGGGGCCTTTCTTTCACCTTCTTCTGCAGGGGTGAGGTAACTAAGCACTCACTTCTCACCTGCTCGCTCTTTCTGTCTATAAGGTCGGAGCTTCTCCTTGAAGTTGTGGCAGGGGGCCCTCTAGGCATAGAGGTGAACCCTATAGCACGTCACAACGACAAGGGGCGGTCCCCTCGCCAGGCTATAGGGCCATTCCCCCCAATCCCCCCCTGCCCTCCCTCATCGGCGAATTCCTCGAAGAACCATCAGGAGCGACGGTGCGTCGCACCCAGGAGTAAGTTATGGTGTTGGTTAAAGTATACAGTGTGTGAGAAGAACCAGGAGGAATTTTCAAACGTTTGGAAGAATAAAGAAAGGTCATAAGTCAGGAATACAATTATTTTTTCAGAAGTTTTATTTTTCTTGGGTTTTGCATTCAAATACTTAATTGGTATCACTGTTATATTGACACTAGTTAATGGATTAGAAAATCATCAACGTGGGAGAACCCTTCCTCTAATCATTCGTTAAGACTTTTTCATCATAATATTTCCATTTAATCATTCACTCCCATCATACCGGAGCAGTAAAGAACAAAAACTTTAGTGTATAAATATTAAAAAATTTTTCTTATTATCTGAATTTCTTAGTATACTGCTGAAAATAACGAGTCTAACCACAGTATATTTTTAAATATATGTTGTATTATCTCTATACCGCCTGATAAATTAACGTACGTGTTTACTTAGCGAGAAGAGGATAGATACGGTCCCTATTATTACATATTCTTTTTCCGGTAATTATTTAATATTTCAGATTTCTTATCATGAAAAGTTAACTGCTCTTTCATGTATTTTTTTGCGTTACAGAGCTAGGTGACAAGCAACTAGCAATAAATTTATCGGTTTTTATAAATTTAAGACTCTCTAAATGTTTATGTTAGGACGTCACTCATCTTTGACAGGTATTCCGATACCTTTCTCGGTATATTGAAACGTTTTCAAAACTACAAGCACACCAATAACACACCCTTGGTGTACTTGGTTAGAGTATCGTTTTTCAAATGGTTGCGTCTTATTGAATTTAATTTTCGCGAAAGTAAAATATAGTTTTAAAACAACCAAATGCATTCTATATTTAGGCGAAGGTTACGTGTTTTGGATATTCAATGCTCTGTATAAGACTAAGCTTAAAATGTGAATTGCACATCAAATTTCGTAGAAATTATACCATCAGAGTATTTATTATCAGAGAATTAACTCGCATCGAGATACTTACGTTGCACTTGTCACCTAAATGTTTAGTAAAAAGATGAAAATTGAATAGCATTCTTACGATTGCTAATATTTATTCTATTTGCCTGATCCATCTAAACTTTCAATCTTACTCAAATACTAGATCTCAGCTTTAGTTGGGATCAAATTAAACTTTAAATGTAAAACTGTACTTCAGTATTAGTTAAATTAAACAGAGTATGAAATTAATAACAGTCTAATTCCTCTAAACTGGCTGCGTATTAACTGGATTAAGCTTCTCCTTCAAAGTGTGATAAATTGCTCGTTTGGGTAGAAATTCACGATGTCACGTGATATCCGTTTTCACATTCCGTCCTTCAAGACTTATTTAGCATTTAAGAAATGAAATGCAGTTTTTAATGCGTTTGCAGATTCAATAATGGTGTTAAACAGAGATACAAGATCTACAAGATTTTTATTGTCCTGTAGAATTTTGCAAACAGATGTATAAGCTTTTGGAAATAAGTAAAAGTAATTTTCAGTACTGATGCTTAAACGCGTAATAAATACGTGTTAAATATGATCATTTCTCATCCCTAATCCTACGGAAATACTTTTCCACGAGGAATTGCATGTGCACATTTAGAAATATTTCGCGTACTCGTCGGATCCACTGGCTAGATATGCGGTCCCGAGGCGGCCAATTAAAAGATATACTTTCAAGTATTTAATGGAGTATCGTTGAAACTTGTATCGGTCAAGTCCTCGATGTTCATCCATTTACATCTTAATTTTGTAACTTGATGCGAAAGAAACTAAATGAAGGAATAAAATGATGGATGAGCTATCAAGGTTAATCCTTCTGAATGAGATAAGATCAAGGATGTATTGTTACGTTCTCTCGTATTTGCTTTTTCTAGATTTAAACTTTACAATAAGCAATCATTTGACTATGTTTTCCTGAAAATTTCATACAACCGATAAACATATTTTTGGTAGACCAGAAATTTAGTCGGGTATAAAACGAATCTATCGCAGTGTAATTTGGAAACATTGGCCTCAAAGCCATTGACGAACTGTCTTGTCCAGGGCCGTCCTTGGTTTTCGAGATCATTTCGGTTTGGGCGAGGTATACAGATTTCAAGAAATAATCAATTTACCACGAGTTAACCGGAATTAAAATTAGTCATAAAATTCTGTAGCCTTTGTTTTACTTATGGAAAACAATTATTTGAAATTTGAGGAGGTATGGAAACACGTAAGCTTCATTTGGTTTGGATTTGTTACTCAAAGGGACGATTTGTTAAGGAAGAGGCTGAAAAATCCTGGATAAGGATGGCCCTTTAGCCATAACATATCTTAGCAAGGGTTGTGACACTTCGATCTTTGGAAATGTGGGCTTGGGGAAAAACTCTTTAAAAAACATCTTGTTCACCCGATTCAATTTAGTTTATTTGGCTTTAAATTTCATTTTTTATGATGCTCGAATATTCTCCAAAATAAACAATGCCATAACTTTTATAAAATGAGTTATATCAAAACTTTGTGCAATATTTTTTTTTAAATAAGTTAGGAATTTAAGCTTTTTTCTTTCTAACTCCTAAAGAATCATCAAATTGAGGACTGTAGCAACGATTGAGAATCTTTACCTCTTATATTTAGGATTAGAAGCATATAGTGGAATTAAACGGGGCGGTATTTTCTTTGTTACAGAAAGGAATTCATCTATAGGAATTCAAACTCTAGACCCATGACTGAAATCCGTTTTACTTTGTTTTTACAAAGCATGTAATTCCAGCAGATTCTAACCACCCCTTCTCCCATAAGACTACTTCTTTCCACTCGTTAATTCATAGGCTCCTCCGCATTCTAATGTCCCAAGAAAATTTTAACCACGAACTTAATATTATTCATTTCATTCCTATTGTAACGTCTACCAACCGGATTTGATCTATAATATTCTTCGAAAAGAAACGGAAGGAGTTGGCCTTACGCGAGATTTTCGTACCAACGCCAGATCGTGCAGTGCAAAATGAGCAATGATTCTGACATCTTAAGTACAATGTCCTGCCTTCTATACCAGGAACGATTTGCAAACCCATCTCTGCAATTCTAAAGATAGAATTGATCCTCTTCAAAAATCTGGAGTTTTTAGATTGGAGTTCGTTGATAGTCCTACTTCATATATTGGTCAAACAGGGCAAAGCTTCATTAAACGAGCAACAGGACATAAGAATGTCGTTTTAAACAGATCAGGAAAATCTCATTTCGCAGACTACATTTGGGAAAAGAATCACTCCTCTTCCTTTTCGCCATTATTCTGCACCGTGAGGCTAAGGGAAAAAACCTTTTAGAAGAATTCCATATACAAGTTCACAAATATCATTCCTTCCTTGCCAACGAATTCCTTTTCCAAAACAATCCTTCGCCACTATTAATGACGCTTCTCCCTTACTCATTCCCCCCTCCCTCCACCGCAAAACAATGACTTTACTCACCTGTACTGCCATGTATACTTACCTTTCTTGACCGTCCCCTCTTGTTTACCTTACCCGTTACCCCTCCACACTATATAAACTTCGATCGATGATTCCTACCTTCATTAGGTTTGATGATGGCGTGATTGAATAAGCTCTGTATTTTTGTGGAATTGTACAAAATTTTTTACTTTTATTATTGTTAATGATTACCTTGGGCGTGGATATTGTTTTCCATTTAAGATTGCAGGAATTTCGATAAAATACGGGAATATTTTTGTGAAATTCTGAGGTTGTAGAGAACCCGTCCCGTACGACAAATAGTTTGTTGAATACGATATCAATCCATTTCTTGTTGAATACATTGAGATTTACGACCCTTACAGAAGTTACGACAAAAATATGATAACCTTCTAGTAGATGAAGTAATCTTTTCACAATTTTTTACTGCTTTTTTAATGTTTATGAGCGTTTTCATGAAATAAAATGATTTTGATATTTGTGTGTTACTTGAAGTTTCTATTCTAAATTCAAAAGAGATTTTGTACACAATCTGGTAAGTTGAGGTCGTTTTGAATATTGAGTTTTGAATTTAGTTATAAATCATATCTATTTCATCGTCGTACATTTTGCGGCTGACGAAAATGACTGACTTAACTCATTAAGTTAACATCTTCCTTTTTGATACTAGCTGGAAACCCCGTTGATTTTCGACGAGGATATAAGAATTTATAAATACCATACTAATTTCATATTGCTGAACCCTACAATGAACAATTGCTGATGAAATGAAGAAATTTGACCAGGAAATAAGTATCTACACAGCGAAAGTCACATTAAGTCGCTTAAATATTTTAAGATCGAATTTACGGTGACCATGAGGTGATATATTGCTATTAATTCTTTCAACCGTTCTGAAAATTTGGCAATTTCCTTTACTTGACTTCGCTCTACAACATCTCAATAATTAAGTCCTCCTTGGCAAAATTTTGAGAAAAACATCTGCCTTTGGGCATTCTATGAGGCAACTTTTCATACTAGGTAATATCGTGTTTCTTGGAAGATAAACCTGAATATATCGGTTCAAAGTAGATAGTTATCTATCCCTAATATTCTTGAAAGTATTACTTTCTTTTTTTCCTTCGACTCTGAAAGTATTTACCCTTGATTAAATCGCATTGTATTTTTGGGAATAAGGATAGGTTGAGACTTCAGTAATCCCAAGTTGAAAGATTTTCCTTTACAAATAAAGAAAACTTTCTGGTGGCTTCTTATTTGTATTGAAGATGAAATAAATTAAAGTTCCCCGATTTTCGTCGATATGTCTTATGTCACAATGTCTCACCCCCTTTTCGACATTATTACGTTCTCTAAATCTCACGCCATTGTTCTTTCACCAAATTAGCTGAAAAGCCTCTCATGTTTAAAAGTAGGGTCTCTTAGGATACACAGTTTGCAATTCATATCCTTCACCGTCAAAAATACGTGAGAAAACAGGTCATTCACTCATCGGTCACTTAGCTAATAATTACTTACTTATTTAAGCCGCCCAAGGAAGCGGAAATAAAATATCAGGGTATGAAAACTTTGCAAAAATTCGGCAGGAAAACTTCACGACAATCTTTATTTTGTCCGGCCTTTCTCGATTTCGTTCCGTTGTGGTTCATAGCGACACAGAGTAGCATTCGTAGCAGCCTCTACCACGGCTACTAACGCTCTCGGTTATAAACAATGAAAACTTAAGTTTTATTCAGGACATTATTCCAAAAATAAAGGTTAATGAATATTTCCTCATTTGCCTCGATTTATCTTGTGAATTTTTCTTTGTCATGTTAGAAACAAAACAGTTTTTGGCGACGCATAAATTGGGCTGCACGTTCCAAATTTTTCTAAGGTTATGTTACACTTAAATCTTTTACTAATTTTTGTTTGCTCCAAAATATTTGTGTAACTTTTGTGCATGCTGATGATACTAAAGACAATAGAAGAAAAATCCAGCGTCTTATATTGGATTCGAAGGGGGTAATGGCAGTTTTAAAAACAAATGAAAAATGCAAACTTTCCCTCCTTTTTCGCATTAAACAATATTAATAAGTAATATTTCACTCCAAATTTTCACTTCATCGTTTTCACTACGTCACGTTTACAAATATTAAAATAATGCATAACATAATAACTCCACTCCACTTAATTACAAAAAATATAGCTGTTTTTAAACTCCTTTCTTTACTTCGGTAAGGGTTTGAAGACCTTTTCAGACAGCATATTCCATTCTTTTATCCTTCTATTTATAAAAGAATACTTGGCGATATCAGTTCCTTGTTTTCTCAGCTTTAACTTCTGCTTATGATCCCCTCGTGCTGTCAAATGCGGTTCTTCTATTCTTCCATTTAACTCCATCCATGCCTCTCTTGCGTTTCTCGCCTGAAAGATGCCTACAGGTCAATTTACTCCTTGTCTTATGTTTCCCAACCGAGGATCTCTAACATTTTCGTAACGCTATCTTCTTTCCTATGTCTCCCTAATACTCACGTAACTGCTTTCCGTTGAGCTTTCTCTATCTTTTTGATTTTCATTTTATTTTGCGGATCCCACACATTTGTTGAGTATTCTACTAGAGGTCTCACTATTGACTCATGCGCTTTTGCTTTCCCTTCTACTTCCTTGTAAGTTTCTCATCACGTAATGTAGATTTTTAATCGCCTTAGACACAATTTTGTCTTTACTGGCAACACCAATTCTTTTAAGGGCTCCTCGAAGAAATTTGCAATACTACTTTATAATAGGTAAACCAATTACTTTGACTTCAAGATGTTACAGTATTAGCTTAATATGAACATGATAAAGCAGACGTAGATGCATGGGGAATTTCCATTAAAAATAAATGAATGATGTAGCTATTTGTTCAATTCAATTTGTCCCATGCTATCTAATTCTTGCTTCTCTAAATCAGCAGGTAACAACAAGCAGGATGTATGAATTTCTATGACAGTTTATTTGGGAAAGAGAAGAAAGGCGTTCCGGAATCTTTCTATATCAATTTTCATTAATTGATTGAATTAGTTATCTTTTGAAATGCGCAACAAACTACGTGGCACTTTTAATTGGGTCCAACTAATTTTCTACTGTTTTCGATTGCCGAATTTTTACCACCTGGTGTGTACCCAGGGATATGCTTGCCGGACTTTCACCCCTCTATGATTCTGTAAATATTTCTTTACTTATAAAGTCATCCTTTTGCTTGCTCAGTGTGTTTGTCTGAAGATGAGAAGCGATTTTCGAAACAGGTAGAAGATCAAATAACCTCTGGTTGGGTGTGGAAGTATTTCTCCTGATTTATTTTCTCATATTTCTCCTCTTGGCCTTCTACGATGAAATCTGGAATGGGACGGTTTGCAGCCGTCGATAAGTCGCCAAGAATGTTTTTTTTAAATATTACTCATGGAATGTTTGAATTTTTCTTGTATTCTTTTTGAAATTATATCGACATTATTTTGAGGTAGATTAATAGCTGAAGATACTGAGAATGTGGAGTTTCTGTCAAAAGAGACGAATCAATTCTTTGATTGATTTGGGTTTGGTTTAGGTAGGTTGGGTTATTGTGGTTAGGATTGTGGTGGGTTAGGTTAAAGAAGGGTGATTCTTAGTAGGAGAAGAAGCGCTCATAAAGCCCCATAAATTATCGATCGGAATACGCTAATCGATAAAAAGATAATACATCATATACCCGGCGAATCATCGGTGGTGGAAAATCTTCCTAGACCAAGGAAATTAAGTATGTGTGTTTATAAAATTAAAAAATAGATATTTCCATCAAAAGCTCATCAAACGATAATACACGATCGGAAATAAAGTGCATATACAGTTTAAATAGAAGTGCACGTTAATACACCGCGGCTCAGAAAACGCCCTAGTGCAAAGCTTCCCAACCGACTGTCTTCCATTCCACACCATCTCATGCCTTTATTCGTTTCGTTTTGACTCAAAGCTGAGAAAGAAAGAAAAAATAAACTGCTGAGGAAATGCATTAGTGTTATGAAGAAGAAGCCCCATTAACTGAAAAATATTTCACACAATTCAGCGAGCACGTAACTCAAACTTAGAAATTGTTTGAACTAGGATATTACACATCTCGTCAAGATCTCATTAACGGCAAACCGTTTAGGGAGAACTAATCTGAATTATCCAGGATAGATTCGGTATGAAAGACAAACAGATAGGTATGCGGAAATTAAAGGATACAGACTCAAGAGGAGGAAGATAGAGAGGAAATAAACAAGGGAACTTACGCAAACAGATGGTGCATGACGCAAATGGAGGGCGTGGAGTAAGCAAAAGCGGTCAATTCAATAAACATTTCAATAAAATGAAAGTTATACATTTCTTGGGTATATAAAAAGTGAAACTTGTATCCTTATGCAAATTTGCTTATTGTTTATCGCAGCCATTATATTCGCATCATGGGTTGGGATACTCTAAGCTATGCCCTTCAGCATCATTTCAAGGAATAACTAGTGACATTAAAAACTTGCGAATGTTTACCACCGTTTCCTTTTACTTTGTTCCATAATTAGTAATCTTATATAATATTCAATGTTCTTAAATTTTAATTTCTTAACTGCAAATAAAAATATACTTTTACAAAAATGCGAAAAAGTATATTGTGATTGCACAATGATTTTAGAAATTTATTAAGCACCCACCAGGCCGTCTAACAAATTAAGATATTAATGTTTTAAGTGAGGAATATGATAAATTTTTATAGACTTGCAACCCACACACTCTGGCTTATAAGGATCAGATATATAGATAAATAAACTTACGTTTTTATATAAATTGAAAAAGGGTTCTCTTATTTTAACGGGGAGGTTCTAATAAAACGCCTTTATATGAGCAATATACAGGCTAAAAGTTTCCTCTGCCATCTACCATGACCGAGATGGATTATAAAAACTTCTTTAGAATATTTAGTTCCGTATGCTTATACATAGGAGGAAGAAATCCTGGAAAGGCAACCTCTCTCTGTCCCTCATTTAAATCAAAAAGTTTATTTTGCCTTTTTTCAACAATCGCAAATATAAATGTGTGTATGAAAGGCAAAGGAAGGATTTGTTTTCTAAGTAATAAGAGAATCGATGGATGGCCCATATACAATCCATTGGTCGGAGGTTGGGGTTGCGTTACCACCTGTATCGGACACTCAGGGGGTGCCTGGTGTCCAGCTGAAGATCCTCCCAGATAACCTAGGTTTTTATCTTGTGCAAATTTAATAGAAAGAGAACTAAATACCAGATAGACGCTTACAAATTAATCACCTCAGATGAAAATCAAAAATACTTGTTTTTACGTTCCGTTACCTAGAAATGCATACCTTTCATCGATGGAATCGCTTTAGTTGCCAAAAATATCGAATTAAATCGAAGATGTATCAATTTATACTAGTAATAGGCGATTTTACGTGATATACTGGCATCGTTTAGTTTTGCGAATATTATGTTAACATTTCACGTCGGTGCATATGATGTAACGCTTATCTTGCTTGGAGTTCACATACAACGAAAGGCATCAAAATAAGTATCAGAGACAATAGAAATTAAAAATGATATATTTGTACTTTTTCCACAATAGTTTAAGATAATAAGCTGTACAAATTTCAAAATTTTTTACACCGTTAAATTGATAAGCGATACGCAACATAGGTTCGATGAGCTGTTGCGTCACGAACATCCTAGAATTAAGCTAGGAATCTGACTTATGCAGACCGTTGGTCATGAGACAACATAAAATCTTCCCGTGGCACCTGATCCAGACTTGAGTGTGGCGTCCGGAAGTAGGTGGGTCTGAAGTATGAAATATGGAGTCTAGAATGAATGACTCTCACTGGCAGACACGCCTCTCAATCATGGAAGAGATGCCGTGAAGTGGAACTCATTTCCATCACGAAATCAGAGCGGAGAGAGTTGAGCCGTTTTCTGGACGATTAAAGTGCTTTGATTGATTAATTGTCTGATACGACCCACTACGTTTCCCGAGAGGCAAAGAGTTCCCGTCCGTTCTTAGAGAAGTTTTGTCGTTTTCCCGTTCCCGAATCCCGAGAGAAATTCGTTAGAAAATATCGGTCTTAGAACCCAGTAAACGTAAAAAACGTACTACCTATTCTGTTTTTTTTTCATTTTTTTCTATATATCGCACATACAATGTCACCAACGTAAAAGGCACGCATGACACCGTAATAATCAAGCACATGGCTACATACTTTTATCGCTTACATAAATACTTCTTAAGCTATTTTGTAGTAATACAAGGAACAAAACTTCTTAAAGTGTCGAAAAGCTATTTCTCTGCTTCAGCTGGATATTTTTCTGAGTTTCTTCTTATTTGCTAATATTTGCTTCATGTTTCCTGCATGAGACGAACATTTTGCAATCTATTCGGAGTTCAACTTCATTCTACATCTCACACTTCTGTAAGCTCTTTCATTGCTGTTCAAACTTCAAAAAATTGTGTAAAACTTCTCAGTTGATGACTGCGTAGAGTTTATTTACAAACATGTAGACTTTTGTCATTTTTATTCCATTGGGAAATCTTCACTTCTTTTAAATTTTACTTGAAGTATGTATTTGTGGTATACATATTGGTTAATTTTGCAAACTTAAGTAAGCAGAGACCTCATTCCTTTTCCTGGTGAAGTCCGCTTTGTCATCGGCAGATATCATAGATAATTTAAAATAATTGAAATGGATATGGGCAGGACATATCACAAAAGAAACGAAAATCGTTGGAAATCAGCTATTCTCAACTTGTAACCAAAAGATTTGAAAAAACCAAAAAGAAGACTGAAAGACAGATGAAACAGAGACATCATCAAGTACTTCGGAGTAAATTGGCAACTCAGAATATAGGGAATTAGGAAACGCTTCTGGAAATCTACATCTGATGTCGATTAAAAAAGGATTGATAATGATGATATATAAGATACAAACTTAGTCTTTTGTTTTCGGATAGGCCCCAATGGGAGACAAAAAGAAAAAGTGATAAATTGATTCTAGTTTTAATGTCTAAGATAAAAAAAGGCCCAAAAATTCCGATTTATCCAATTAGAAGAGATAATAATGACATTCGTAATTTTCTTCATTTGTCTCCCAAAAGATATAGAATTGAAAATCGATATATCATTAGCGGTGTTTTTCTGTAACGTATACTGCAAGGAGATCTCCGGAAATGTTCCCTGGTTCGACGCTTGGCTAGTACAAAATTCTCTAGCAAGAAATGCCCTGTGGCGATTCTCAGAAATGCCTTGTGAACATTTCACGGCAGAAAGATTTATTTCGGCTGATAAAGAGAAGTCAAATTTATGTTTTGTAAACGCAGCCGGTCGTTTTAGGGTTGATTTCATGAACATTTTTCTTTAAGAAATATACGTAAAACTTTCTAAAAAAATACAATGCGGCGATGTACAATAACTATTTCGAACACTTACCGGATATATTCATGGCAGCGGTGACCTCTCTCATAGGGGACTAAGGTCAAATATATTTTTTTCAGGGGGGAATTTTTAGAATTCGAACAAACAGGCCTGCACTCAGTTTAATAATATTTAGAAATATGATAAAAGAATAAAAGATATAAATAAAAATGAGTGAACAGCAATTACTATGAACTCACTCACTACCACTAACGAAGCCTTGGTCGTTAAGATCTCTAAATGGCAGCTCTTTTTTAGCTAAAACAGCTGATATTAATCAGTCGCTTCATTAGTTCTCTATTTGAGTCAACCTCTATATTATATTTTAGATTGCTATTTAATCTTTTTGGTCACTCAATTTAAAATCAAACCTGGTTCTACCGAGAGTTTTAATTTAGTAAATGCGGACATGTGTGAATAATTCTTTTCGTGGCTTACCTTTGTGAAGATCGCTTATATCACAAAAACCATCGTTATTCCTTTATTGTGTGGAACAAAATGCAAGGCCAACGATACAATCTTTTTCTTGGTTTACACGCAGTTAACTATTTCGAAGAATCAAAATAGTCCAGTTTGAGATTACAATTGTTATAATTCAATTATCGTCTTTGGAAATGCCTGAAGGTGGCCTACCCTTAGAAATAATTTTTGCATTTCTTGAAAACTTAGGCCTCCAAATGATATAAAGAATAATTGGTCAAGAACACATCCCTGAGACAGCCGATCCCCACTCATACACTCCGCCCTACTAACTGAAACACATCTGCATGCGCTATTGCTCTGTCGCAAGGGACTAAGTTTCCCCACTGAGTACCCCTTCCATACTTTACCCTTGGAGTCACTGTAAAAATTTATTTGATAATCAAATGCTTTCGCGTTTTACTATATCTCTTTAAGGTTAAAGAAAAAAATGTAAGCTTAATGAAATTGTAAATACCACTAGTGCATTGCAAACGAAAATTGAGGTAACGTAGGACCGAACGGCCGAGCATAGAAGTAGGGAAGACAAGTGGGTTAACTGACTGAAGCCTATTCATTTACCCAAGAAGAGCTCATAAACCTATTAAAACGTTTATGTTCTGCACTCAGCTTGGTTAGCAATAGGACGGGTTCTGGTGAAAGCGTATGTGAGAACAGAAGAGTTATTTCATGGGGATAATAGAGAAATACAAATTTCTACTTTTTTGCAACCCTACATATTTATCGATTATTATTTAAATTAATTATGCCTAGTCCCCTTACTTTAATTAATTAAGTCCCCTATTCCCCTTGATGGCACATCATTGCTCACCCTGTATGTGGAGAGAATACGTAGATTTATTATAGAAACGTGGTGGAGCTCTCCTAAATTGATTCTGCGTTCGATACAAGGGCGTTTTATGTATTCCACCATGAGACGTATATAGAGATATCAGAAATGGGTGATTGTAATGCGCCTATTGTCTGATTCCATAGAAAATGGGCGTTTGTTACCAGTAATGTCTCAAGACGATTCAGCGCCTCAAGCGAGGAATATCTCAAATACCCTGATCGATAATAATTTTTTAAATTGAAACCATCATAATGAGTGATAAGAGTATTTTTCTATAAAAATGAGGTATTAATAATATCCGGTGAGATTATTTTTCCAGAAAGGATTTACTATCAAATCATACAGAATTAGAGAAATCAAAAATTCATAGGAATAAAAATAAATAAAAATGAAAAAGGAAAAATATACGTTCATTTTTCCTTTTCTAATTATGTCTTTCATATCCTTTCATCCCGCTTCAATCCGTTACCTTTTTACTTATATCCATAAGCATTTTAAGCATTAGGTTGGACTTATACAGTTCATAATTGGAATGGAACACAGTCTCAGTTCTTCTATGTTACTAACCACAGAGATGTATGCAAGCAATTTTACACGTATGTAGTACATAGGAGGTAAGTGCATAGGAGTAAAAGTTGCCGCGTGTATCTACAACACTCACAGTCACATATACACATTTTTTTTAAAGATATGCATAATCATACACGTATGCACACATACGTAGGCATTTGTAAGTGAGTTTGTCTAAACGCAATCGAAAACTTATGATACTTATAAAAATTTGCATTTAAAGCGGTTCTAAAGCCGAGGTATTTTCATTGAGGCACCATTATAGATTTATTTTAATACTTGTTATTGCTTACGATTTATTTCATGAAAGAATGTATATATTTTCATTTGAATGATATGCGATGGAGATACTTGACGTTCTCTCTCTCTACTTACAATTCGCAAAATCAAGGTCATCTAAAAGAAGAGAATTTTTGTTGATTTTAGTGTAAATGTGAAGGGAGAAGGTCGGTAGGGTTTTAGACTGGTCCAGGGTCACCGACTGTTGCCGAGTTGACCAACTGTTACCATCTAACACCACAGCTTCCTTAAATAGTGTGAGACGCCCTTATTCAACAAACTGTCATCGCCAAATGAAATTTATTATCAATTCATGAAAACTGCCCGATATAATTCATCATGAAATATGAATTATTTACTTAATCTCAGAAAATTAATAATTCATCGCATATAATAAATTGCTCTTACATTCAATTTACATATTTAAATACGGAAATTGTAAATTTGAAAATTTCTAACGTATTTCCATATATAGGCGAATTGAAATGAGGCATACAGCTGGCAAGTCAGCAATATCAATATTCAGTACAAGTAATTAAGAAAAAATCGCGGATTACGGCACAGATTTTGAATCCAGATCACGTATTCTTTTAATAAGAACATTCGTAAAAATAAGTTTTTCCGCGTGCCGCTATTTTCTTATTGAAAATTAAATTTTATATTTATAAACTTATTGACTCTAGAAATCAGCCAATAAAGCTATAAATATTTAAAAATCTCATGCTGATCATGAAATATTAGTTTGATTCCGAATCACAAAAGCTTTGATGAAATAAACTGAATTTTGTAACTTCTTGAGAGTCAGAATGTAAATGGCTCCTTGACGATCTCTGGCAGTGATGAAGTCCCTTTAAATGTTTGCATGGAGAAGATCTATCGCATTATTATTGATTATTTAACATGAGATTATTTAATTTCCAACGCATTTTTAATGCGTTGGAAATTAAATAATATCATGTTTTGCTACAGAAAAAGTATTAATGTTTCTTTTTGTGACAAGGAAGAGATTATTTAAAGATTCGACGAAATTTTAGGTGTTTGTTAGATCTCAAAATTTTCAATCGATTTTCCACTGTGCAAAATTTAAGTAGAAATAACATGTTTATAATATGTTTATAATCTGATCAGCGGATTATATTCAATCCCACCTATTTGATAGGCGAGAAACCTGTGAAAACGCTGAAAGTAACCCAACTGAGGAGGATCAGTATTCCAAGTCTCGTATAAAAATCACACATAAATTTAGGTAATGAAAATTATAAAATCATTAATGCTCCGTATTAAGTAAAACTTTACATTATATATTGCACAATATATTGTAAAATATTAATAATATTATGGTAAATTATAAAATCTTACATATAGATTATTCCTTAGGAATTCAGAAGAGAGAAAAAAACCCATAGTTATTAGGAAAAATGAGTATTCAAAGAGTTCAAATTCCCTTCTACTATATCTTCATATTCAAACATGAATATTAAGATATCGTAGAAGGGAGTTATTAAGTCCAACGAATATTTTTAGCAGATCATAGAGATAATTTGTCAAATCTTGGGAGAATTCTTGGTTCATTTTTTCTCGTGAATCCGGTTCTCAAAGCTGGTTTTTCCCCGACCTATCGTTATTCAAAATTGATAACCCTGACAGTGAGAAGGAAATGAACCAATCAGAATTTACTACGTTCTAAGACCTTCCAAATCGTTCAGGAGCACTTAATCTCCTCAGGGCAGGAAAAAGATGCGTGGAATATTGATGTCTTCCTGTAGCAGCTCACATTTGAAGATAAATCGATTCACGGTCGAAACATGTAGGGAAAAAAATTACGCTCTACAATTAGTTCGCGGTTTACGCAGGTAGGGGACCGTTCGCTTTAGTTTTTACCGCCGTTCTAAATATCCCGCATATCCTAATTGGATCAGTTTTTATAGCTTATGGTGGAGGTGAGAAATAAAATGGACAATCTGATTAATTACCGGTCACCATTATGTTTTTATTATTGGAGTATGACGCACGAAAATTCACGTGACTCGACCGTGGCTCCGCCAAGCGGTAGAATGGATTGGGCGTGGCAGCCGCAAGATGGCAATGGGATACAAGTGCGATGGACTTTTTTAACAAAATGCCCACGAATTATCGTGTGATCAAAGCAGAAAGCAGTATTCTATTTCGGGCGCCTAATTGAAGAAATTCGATCCTCCATTCACGGGTGTGTTCGTACGCGGATATGCGAATGCCGTTGTGACAATGAGATTTGGGTGACTATCTTTTTTACCGGAATCATATCGAGAGGTGAAATGCAGGGCGAAATTCCCAGAAAGGGCATTGAACGTATCGGCGGCTGTCGGGTCCAAGGTTGGGTCGGTGGAGTGAAGGTATCCAAGGTCGGAAGAACGATATCAGCTGTTATTACCGGTACAAGGCGGTGGCGGGCTAATGATTTGAGGAAGAGATTTGATATTATAGGGTACGGATGCAAGTTAATGGAGATTATCTCAATGGTTTCGTAATTTAAAAGTCAGAGAATAGGAGGCGGCGCGATGGTGAGCTAGTTTATGAAACCTTGATTAGGCCGATTTCAGAGTGTCTCTAGAGCGGCAATTCCCGGTTTTTTTCGAGTCACCGCCCCCTTGTTTCCATAACCCAATCCTCCTTAACCGTAGTGGAATGAACCTTTGCCTATGGTTTGGGTCCGGCCTCCCCTACAGCCAACTTCCTTCTTTCGACCCCCTGGATCAACTCACCGCCCCCAAGAGGGTGGTATCACCCGCTTTGGGAACCACTGCTTTAGATTCTGCTCTATCATCCCAGAAAAGTAGTATAATTAGAAAAGATCCGACGAAAGGTAACCGGATTTTTCTTATTGTTTGGGCGTTTCGGGAAAAGGAATGATACTTGAATGATTCGAGACTTTTTCAAGAGATTCAAGAGATTGAGGTTCATTGCAATCAAGAAAAAAGGTAGACTAAAACGCTTACACGACAAAGAGGTGGAAATAAAAATCTTTGCGTGATTTTGTGATTTTTAATTCATACTTTTCGAGTTCCGTAGGGTAAAAGCTGCGTCGGTGACTTTTATTATAATGGTAAACTGAACTGGAAAGAGATTCAAGGCAGGTTAAAAAGTACAAAATTAATTGGTTAAAGGTATATAAAGTACATGTTGAACCACCTTGGAGGGACATTGAAAAACATTCTTTCGTTATCCAGGCCCTAAATTACCCAGAAAAAGTCCCCTCAATTTTTTTCTCAGAAGTTCTTATCTTTCGTAGATCTAGACTTTTCTTTTGCGGAATAAAATTACAAGAATTTGGAGCATTATTTATTCTCTTTGGAGCTTGTTTGAAATAAGGAATTGGTGGATGTGTACCGATCGACAAAAGTGTTTAATCTCTCCAGTTTAGAAATTTTATAACAATACGAAAAATAAAATTTATCGATTAAAGATGTAACGAGTAAAATTTAAGGTCCTTTCCTCTATTACTATAGGGAGCTACTACAAAGTGAACGCCGAAACAGTGGATTATGTTAAATAATACTTAATTCATCATAAGATCAGTTCTTCGTAGAATTTATATATGTGGATAGACTTTCATACTTGGATAAAAAAGATATTTATAGAAATTTATTTGTATCTTTTTGCAAAGTCACACGCGGTGATTTTTAGAGTTACTCTTCGCAATAAGTATCAGTAAATTTAGGCTTATTCTAAAATCGTGCAGAAAGCATACTTGCGAATGTTTTAGTGGGCCCTTTTTGCTAATTGTGTTGCTTTAATTCTAAATAAAATCAAACCAATCTTACTTTTTGATCTAGGGTGTGGCATTAAGTATTAGTATTTGCATTATTATAGTATTTAGGTTTAGTATTTGCCATAGAATAAGGACCAGGATCGGTTTCAGATGGACGGAGGTGAAGCACAACTTTTACAGCCAAAGATTTTTTACATTAAATAAATACTATAATTTCTTGGATAATTGGATGTAAAATTGGCTGGGTAATAAAATAATCAATTT
This sequence comes from Pachydiplax longipennis, assembly GCA_036926295.1. Taxonomy (NCBI): domain Eukaryota; kingdom Metazoa; phylum Arthropoda; class Insecta; order Odonata; family Libellulidae; genus Pachydiplax; species Pachydiplax longipennis. Next base: position 49,466,250 of record JAVFKF010000001.1, on the reverse strand, counting down.
TATTGGGTTAAATCGTTGGAAAGAGTAGGAATTATCACCCTAAACATCTTAGAATTACGGCTTTTCCCTTTCTTCGGAGATAAAAAGCTTGGAAAGAACACCTCGAATATATATTAAGTATCGAGGTCCTTTTGGATATATTGAAGGTCTTAATTTTTTCCTACTATATTCCTTTAATCGCTGATTTTTCTGTGAAATGTAAATTGGTGAGAAAGAGTAGCACCATTACAATCTCAAACAGTATTATGTTACCTCTCTTATTATGTGCATTAGTTCCTAACCAACGGAAGCCGACCCAGAAGTTAATAGTTTTATAACAGTCTGATACCGTGACAAAAGCGATAATCAGATTTTTGTATCGCATCAGCGTACTTAAATGAGAAAAATGTTCAAGTTGAACGCGGTAAATCGAGACTTTCGGCTGAGATACGAAAGTAAAATATTTTTTGGAAAGATTTTGTTGAGAAATTTTTTCACGAAAATATGTTGGTCTGTAAATATTTGCAGTGAAACTTTAATTGCTAAGATGATGTAGCGAAACAGAACTTGAGGTGGAACCAAGCGAATTCATGCAATTAATCCTTTGGGTTATAATATAATATTTTTCAACCGTCTTGGGAAGGCAAACACTTCACAAAACTCCAGCAGAAGATTTTTTAATTTGACATGTTTGGTTAACGTGTTGACATCTTCAGGCACCTGAAGTTGAAGAAATATGTCAAATCACAAATCTGCTATAGGGGTTTCGGAGTGTTTTGCTTTCAAAATGGTTGCTGCGTAATTACAGAAAGTGATTGAAAGTATTCATTTTAAAATATTTCTCTCCACTCAATTCATAAATTATCTTGCGCCGTTAAAAACGATTTGCATCTCTAACCTGATCCCTATCGCCAATAGGGTATGTTTTGAAGTATTCAGTTAGATGTAGAGTATTTTCTAGCTGATAAAAAGTGGATAATGATATCGATGTAATAACCTTAAAAATGATTGTATTATGTGAATTCATTGTATATGTAGTCGATTCAGATTAATATCTTGGGATACTTCAATATATATTAAAATATGGATTATTGAGATATTAATATGGATTAATATCTCAAAACAGATTAATATCTCAAAACAGATTAATATCTTCCGATAACTCAATAAACCCAACGAATAACTTAAATTGGAGCACACACACCCGAAAAATCTACCGTAAACAAGTAAAAAGCTCGGCTTAATAAGGCGTATTGTCAGTAGATGCGATGAGGAGTTAGAGAGCGATATTATTTCTCCTTCGTCAGGCCCCATCTTGAATACATGGCAAGTAAATGAGATACAGCGGATGTAACTGGTATCCGTGAACTCAAGCTACGATATGCTAAATGCTATGATAAAAAGTCAAGCGTTGCAAAAATGATTTCAGATGCAAGTTGGGAATCATTGAAAGAAAGGAGACAAGAAGCTAGGTTTATGAAATTAAAGACAGTACATTTGCAGAGGACGTAGTAGATATTATGCGACCCCTGCTACTTCTGCTGATCCGAAAATGAGCGTAAATAAGAAAAATAGAAGAAAGAACAAGTCGTTCTAAGGACTCATTCTTTCCACAAACGATAATAACAAACTTAGTAGCTCAAACTTTCGGTGTTTAGACCCCCTGCCACTCGCCGAAAGGAGGCTTGCAGAGTATTTATCTAGATGTAGATAGTAAGTAAAATAAGCGAGACAATCCCTGCCCTAGGCAAACAGCCATGGTGCTTCTCTGGTTAGTGAATACCAAAGAGAAGGAATGTGGATCCTCGTATCCGAATTCCTTCCATTTAGTTGGAACGGGGAATTACTGATTAAACCTCGTGAATCAAACGGCTGCCGGAAATGTTAAGTCTCCGTATATGGAAAATGTAGGAGCCCCTGGAAAGTAGGCAATCCCGCATTTCGCCGAAGTCGAAGTTTTGCCTCTGGATGACCTCGAATCGATTTGGCGAAAGGAAATCCCAGTATCTCGTAATATGATTCCGAGCAAGATTTTTTTATAACCCTTGTGAACCTTGTAAACCCTTGTATAACGTCGAAAATTACCGTCTATGAATGGGTGAGAATTCGTGTGCACAATGCGTACTCTGTTGTCATCCGGAAGGTTTCTCTACCCCTCAGCCAATAGCTGCGAAAATCTATGGGAAGAGAATGATTCATACGGAGTGGTGGTACGAGATGATGTGTGAGGCAGTTTTCCCTTGCTTATGTCACTAATTCAGATTAATATCGATGAAACAAGTCTATTCGAGTGCAACACAATGAACTTATGAATACACGGAGAAATGGATATGTAAATATCTGATGGGACTTGAACCCGGGTCTCCCCATTGCCGTGTGTCGGGTGCTCTAATATTTGAACTATCTTATCAGAACTATATTTCTGAATTGAGTCCCATCATGACTTATTTCTTGTTTGTTTCTCCTTGGGATTTTTATCTGGGTGCACATATTTATGAGCCAAGTCACCTAAAACCTTTCCCCCATGAATAATCTTATCATAGCATTCAATAAGGATTCAAGAAATAATCCATTCATATCTATCGTATTTTTTCACCCACAAATGATACCGAAACAGAAGTAAGCCAAAAAATACATTTACTCCATCCTTTAGCGAAGGACTTTTGAAAAATATTTCATTCCTCAAACTGTGTTAGCAGAACAGCGCATTTCTATACTTCACGGTAAATCCTTCGATTCTCTCAAAAGAAAACGCTCACTCAACATAATTAACACAACAATATTAGTATAAGCCAATAACTTTTGTCTTTCTCCTCCTCTTTGCGTTTTCCCAGCATCTCACCTACATTTATTTCACCTTTTTTCCACAGCAACCTCTCTCGTCGTCTGACCAACCCTTCCTCTTTTTTTATTTTTTATCTCTGCCGACATCTCAGTCACTTCCTCATTAGTTGTCCTATCAGCCCAACTTACCTTTCCAAGCCTCGCCCACTTCTCAGTGACCCATTGAGGACATTCTTGAGACAAGAAGGCATTGAATATATACACTTGACTGTTAACCCTGGTTTGAGACCAAAATCATATGGTGAACAAAACATCATCATTATTTTACCACTAACTGCAGTGCGAACCTCAGAGTAGGAGGTTGTTATATTCATATAACTTTATCACAAAGTGTACGGAGGCTTAGACCAAATAGTAGGCTCGAGGCCACCCCTCTCTTTTCCAATTCTTAAACAAAAATGTCACGCGCCGTAAGCATAGCTTTTTAAATATTGAGTGCACTGTGTGGCCTAAGGCTCCAGAGTCGCAGAAGTCCAGAGCGCGCAGAGATGTCACCTGCGTTTTATTATGATATTTATTCTTGAAATTCTAATCACCTCTATCTGATTTATTCTCTTTCTCAAATTTCCTAACATATCTTTTCCCATCGTTGTCTCTTCCTTTTTTCAATTTCATGTGCCAAATTTACATACATATGTACTTTTTGTACTTGATTTAATTTTAATTTATTAGATATATTTAAAATGAAGTTACACAGCTAAAAAAATAGTTCCTTTGAAGGCACATTTACATAAATACCCTGCAAGCTGCCTTTCGGCGTGAGGTAGGGGGTATAAACACCGAACGATTGAGCTACTTTTTTAGCCTATTATTATTGCGCATTGTTCGCGAAAAGAATGAGTCCTTAAAACGACTTGTTCTAGCGTCTATTTCTTTTATTTTTCTCTCATTGTCGTTTCGGCCGCAGTAACAGGGGGGTCGCATAATATCAACTACGTCCTCGGAAAACGTGCTTTCTCGAAATTTGTTAAGAAGTCGCAACCTAGCTTCAAACCTCCTTTCTTTCAATAATTCCCAATCTGGAACCATCATCCGACATTGCTTAGAGTCGTAGTCTACCTACTCTTGTTCCGGCCCTATATCCAAAAAATATTTTATCTCTCTCGTCTTTTCCTTCTCCTAGCAACCTACCTACCTTCAACTATTTTCTGCGACGATTTATCTCCTCCCAGAAACCATCCCACCCATGTCTTCTGTCACCGTTTTATATCCTTAAACCTTTATCACTGTTACCAAATCCATCTTTTCCTTGTTTGTTTCCTTATCGAACTAACTCAATATTTTCATAGTAGGACGTGCTTATTTTCTCAGTTGTCATTCAGACAGAATTTATGAGTTTTAGTTGTCGCTGGGTGTACTTTGAAAGCAACTAAGAAGGCTGTAATTTCAGGAGAAAGGCACTTGAGTGTAGTTAAAAAATATCTTATATTTTCTTTTAGAAAAGAATATCAGTTGAGATATTACAAAAATTAAATGTGGAATATGAATTTAGAGTCCAACTTAACGTAATACTATATTGATATTAAAATATAATAATTGCTATTCTTTAAAATATTTGCAAGAAAAGAAGAAACTTTCTTATGCTATTTACCTGAATATAGCTCCACATGAATGGAAACCAGTTGCTTAAAAACTGTGGAAACAACTAAATACTTTTACTTCTTCCTCTAAGCCCATTACATCATGTTATGAGGGGTAGAGGAGCGTCAACGTAACGTATTATATTCTGAAAAATGATAATGGAGAAACTTTGTATACTTTTCACAGGATTTTTCTTCATATATTTATGCGTATTTTTATAAATTTTAGCGTAACTATAAAATCAAGGTGCTCAGGCCTAACATTGTGGAAAGCCATTGTAAATGAAAACCGTTAAGTACTTCGTAATTTCCACAAATTTATTTAAACGACCAATTTCGACTGTTTTTTCAGTCATATTCATTTAGCGTAACTAGTAATCACAAAAAACAAAAATCCTGCGGAAGAATACAAAATTGCTCCATTTTCATTCACATAGCTTTCCACAAAGTAACGCCTGACCATTTTGAATGCATTCTACACAATATGAGATGTCACTAAACCAGATGTTAGATCGCTAAAATACGGTAAAAGTCACTTAATATATCGACAGTATCGCTAGATTGGCAATTATGCTCACATCTCATAAGCCTCCCATCTTTAATTTCCTTCCAAAATATTACTACAGCACATTATCGCCTAATTGTCTAAGCGTATTCTAGTTTTTAGTTCCATCAAAACATATTTGTGGTTCCATTTAAGACAATGAAAAAATACTGTTTTCCTGTAACCCTGTATTGCACAAAAGCCCGTTAGGCTATCCGTTAAAAATGAGTGTCAAATTGGGGTTGTCAGATGTCCTCTATCACGTTAATTTTGTAGTTTCCTTCCGCATACCAAGAGATTTCCTTTTTAAAGAATTTCCTGTACATTCATTTACTCAGCATCTGTATCAGAATAGCATAACTTGTTTTTTATAGAATAGATAAGCAGTCAATGATAAAAGTAGTATCAACTGCTGACTATAAATATTTGTTAATTCTGTAATTTAGCGTGTAAAATTGTGGTTTCGAATTTCGCCGACAAAGCCATTCATATATGTATTGAAACCAGGGAAACATGCGATGGATTCCGCAGAGACAAAGAAGCCGCTTTTCCAGCCGCCAAAGTCACCGAAATCCAATTAAGAATCTCCTTCTTCGGAATCTTTCGAATGGAAGTCGAGGAAAAATCCGAAAAATCAGATTTCAACGGTAGAGAGGAAAATTTCAAACTTCCACATTCCTCAGAAGATTCGATATTTGAAATTCAGAATTTGAAAATAGCTTTCTCAAAAATTTTAAACATTTATAACTTAGGGAATTTATTTCATGCATTTAAATCTTAGAAAGATCGAACAATTTTTTATTCCTGTTCTAAAGGTTGATTGTTAAATAATAAATATATATCAAAATAGTACAGGAGGCTTGTTCGATTTTTGTTTTTTCTTAAGAGTTAGCGTAGGTACAAATATTAAATGTTGTTTACCATTAAAAGTTATCTATTTATGTATAGTGCATTTGAATTATAATTTTCTTCGCTTAATACTTATTCTAAAATGTAATCTTCGGATAAATAATTTCCATTCTTCTGATGTAAAAGCTGATTTATTTTACCCCATGGTTATTATTAAGTACACATATTTAGAGTTGATTCCATAGTATTTGTTAACCAAACCCAACTCTTTCCATTTCCTTTTCCTTCACCTTAGACACTGTAATCAATGAACCAAGTATACATAAATACATGTACACACGCATGTTTATGTGTGTGTGTGCATGTATCTGTATATAAATATGCTTATAAAAAATATGCAATATGTATGAAATGCACGAAAATTATGAATTTGTATGGAATATATGAGGTATGTTTAGACATCGAGTGATGTATGATTTAGTAAAAATATAGGTCATAAAATTTGTCTGGCGTTCCTTTCTTATTTTCCTGGAACATAGGCAACAGCAGCAGCTTGGGAGAAAAGATTAAACTCAAAAGAATAGTATTTCCAATGTGGAGTGATTGAAATGAAATTGACATATCGAGTGAATAATGTAGAAGCCTTTTCAGCTAAATGATGAAAAGACTTCTTGGAAAAACTTTCCTAGGAGTGGGAGGAATGTTAATCAGGCCCATTGGGACGTAATAGCTAATACGCAAAATAAACACTGATACGAAATAGTCTTTTGAAGACTATTAAAGTAGGAATTTAGGATAGAAGTTATTACAGGGTTGAGTTATAAAAGATGGGTGATTAAAGTTGTTAAGGTTATAAATTATTACATAAATAAGAAATCGACAGAGGGAAATATAGAGCAAAGAGATGCAACCTATTTTATTGATGGAATATTCGGATTCGTAACTGACGATGAAACTGATGAGTATATCCCATTCGGACCTAACTCAGCTTCTAACATCAACTAATGGTTTCAGTATGGATTTAATACTTATGGATTGTGAGGAAAACATAAGGTTTTCGCACTTTAGATGCATTTTTATTTAGTTATTATTTACTCACTTAGTTTGTCCTTCGTCTCGACCAATATATTTTCGTATATTCGACGCAGGATAATTTTTGTCATCATTTTGGTTGTTTTATGTGAAAGTAATAGTTTCTCTTTTTCGTTTTTTTATGAACGTATTTATTTTCAAATAAATACAAAAATGGCACAGAGATATCAATGAGTTGTCATGGTTATAAATTAGCTTCCTTCATTGTTGTAATGAAAACGTCAAGTATTATCAAATAAACAATACAGTATGAACATTTTACATCGCAATGAATTCGACATTACAGGAAAAAATTTCGGACACTGTTTGTTCTCAGAGGACTTTTTTCTAGTCCAAAAGCCTCATATCAATTTTTTCATTAATATTACAGAAGTTGGAGTTGTTAAATTATGCAATAAATAATCACTGTTCTTAAAGCCTAGTTACCAAAGCTTAACTTCTGGGGTTTCTCTCCATAAGGGAAAATTATTTCCAGATTCGATTCCTTATATCCCGCTTACTTATTCAATCATTTCGAAAAGGAGGGCTCTTTTCGTTTTTCATAAAACAGAAATCAATGAATAAATTAAGCACTTAAAGTTGATGTGTGCTGATTGATTCCTGCACTGATGTGATTATCTAGAGAAAACAGCATTCTTAAAGGTAAACCTAATTTGAATTAGGAGAAAAATTCTTTTTTTTCTCATTTGAATTGCTGTGATTTAAGCATTTACAACGGGGTTTAACAGTGTTTTTTTCATTATGATTATCCGTGAAATTCAGAGTTGGTAAGCATCCATGAACTTCTACTGATATCTACAAAGTATGCCTTAATGATAACAAAGACCAGTAGTTTTGGTGACGATGCAATATTAAAAACAAATAAATATGGGCCTGCATCGAGAAGTATTCTCTACTTCGTAGATTCAAGTTGGTTACTGAATATCGGTGGAGTTCGTTGGATCACGATGATGCACAATTATGTTTACGAATGACGTGAGTAATGAGCGAAGTCAACTTTTCTTAGGACTCATCCATCCTTAACCTTCCGAGTCGAAGAATCATGAGGGATTGTGTGCCATTTCGGGTCACCACGAACGAATTAAAATCCCCTCAAGTCCTCCTCTCAATCCAACTAGTGTTCTTTCAGATGATTGGTCAACGGTTGTCTTCGAGAAGAAACGCTAACCAAGAGCGGTTTACAATGAGCCGTCAGCGTCCCATGGTTACCATCCTCTTTCTCCATTGCTGCTGATTTGCCAGGATGTCCCCAAGATTTCGCGGTTGTCATCTTCACAGCTTGACTGCGTAGCACTTGACGTGCGAGTGGGGAGAGCTCGGAATGAGCGGAGGTTGAGCGTCATCGCTGTACCTCTCAGACTCCTGCTTGGCGTAGTCTTCGTACGAGAGGGAGTACACGCAGGGAAGGCCGGCCCTTTCCATCGCCTTTGCAGAGAAAGCGGAGGTGCAGTCCACTCTGAAGACCGGGAATCCTTTCCTTCGGCCCAACTCGATGGTCTGCTTCAACAGCTTGCTGGCCACTCCACGTCCTCTGCACGTATCGTCCACGGATATGATCCTCAGCTCCAGCTGCCTGTCTGCGTTGTACTTCTCCAGCACGTCCGAATTCCTCTCCACCGTCTCCAGAAGACGCAGGATCCGCCGGAACTTGGGGTCAGGGCAGCGGTCGGCCTCCTCTGCCATTACGTCCGCATCTCCCGGTTTTCCCTCGGCGTTGAGCGAGACGCCGATGATGCGCCCGGTGGGTCCGCCCTCGACGGCCATGAGGGAGAGGCCGTGGGAGAGGGTGACGAGACAGTGCGCCTCCAAGTGCATGGAAGAGCGGCCGTCGGAGGTGAGGCCGATGGCCGAGTTGAGGGGCTCATCGCGGAAGAAGAAGCGGCGGAGGAAGTCGAGGACTCTCTCGGCGTCGCCCAACGCGATTGGGAGGATCTCGTATTCGGAGGCGGTCGAGAAGTTGGTCTGCTTCTGTGGAAGACAAATGGATTTATTAGTGAGGCCGTTATTTATCGAAAGACATCCCAATTGAATTAGAAAGCAGTGAAGGCTAGAGATTCATGACACCCTGAAGCCTAACGAACTAATTTTTGGGATGCCGGACGACAGTATTACAATTTTTTAAGGTTTGCGTTTAACTAAATTTTCCAACACCATTCATCGTCAAAGAAATGATAATTTTAATTACACCACAGAATAGTGGGAAAATGTTGCCAAAAAATGAATTTCGAATATTTTAATGGCAATTTATACTTATTCGCTTTACCCTTTGAACACACTACCCGTACTCCTTAGGAGCGTCGACCTTCGGAACTATACAAAAGGCAATTAAACGGTAAAAAATTGACATTGTAGTTCTTCCTATAACCTTGTTACCGATACCATGGTGAGATCGGGTGATACAGTTCTTGTGAAAATCAACCATATTGGTTTCTATTGAATGTCCTTGAAATTTGAAAGATATTGGCTAAAGATTGGTCACTGAAAGAGACTGAGTGAGCAAACTAACCCAAGGGATAGAAATTGGCCCGGCTAGTTTCTATTGATGACCTTTTGGTGGTTTTATTGCTAAATGAACTCTTAGATCATATCACTGGCTTAATTACTATGATAATCTACCAAATTCGCCTATTATTATAATATTTAAGTATAACCGGAACTATTAAAAGTAAAATTTAGAGACAAAGAATGAAGGTCGATTCTAAATTACTCTATTATTAGAGATAGTCGTCTTTGTGATCAAGAAAACACAAACTAGATCAAGGTCTCTCATAGATGGCATTGTGACATTAAGCAGCGAATGTTACACATTAGAAATTTAAATTTGTTGTTTGTTTGAAAGTCAATTCAATACAAACATAATAAAACTAATAATATATGTTAAAATAATGATTTCCTAAATTATATCAATTTACTAATTTTATAGGCTTCCTAATCAGTGGTCATAAATTTTTATGTTGTTAGAGACGACATTTACGGTGATCCCATAAAAAGATAAATTTGGACTTGATAATCCGGCTTTACGATCTTACTCGATATGATACTCGTCATGACATTCCGGTATTATTGAGAAATTGATGGGACAGTTTTGAATTTTAGGATTCGCAAATTTTGAGTTCGTAATACATAAACAATGAATCAATAAAAGCTGACAAGATCACTAAAGTGGATACATTAATTTTATCAAGTGTAATCAAATAGCATAAAATTCCACATTTATGTCAAAAAAGTCACATTTTTGTCGAAATTTCCGCGAAGTGAAGCCTTCTCCGAATGATATCCGAAGACCAAATTCTCAAATACATATCAGACGTCGCGGAATAAAACTAGTTTCTATATAACTGATAAAGTCTACGGTTCTTCAAATGATTTAAATAGATGCTACTTATAAATCAAGTGAAAAATGTCACCTTATTAACCTATGAATCGCATAAAGAAATAAATTTCATTTATTCTCACCATTTCTACATGCCAGATTATGGCATTAATATAATTTCTGCCTGGAAATGCCGCTAATTTTGCCTTGAAGAGAGGTTTACAGATTCATGCATCATACGAACTTGAGGAATTCACACACTGCGAAATCGATCAGTTGCGTTCCGACTTTCATAATCTTATCTCTTATCTCTCAATACTTTTCTGTTTCCAGAAATATTTTCCCTCTTCTTCGCCATTGCTTTCAGCGGTTCTCTTTCAAAGGGCGACACCACTAAATAGTCAAGGCCGAACTAGTTCTTCTATTCTAGCTTCTCCTTTCCCTGGATTCACCGCCCTTTTCACCGCCCAACCTTGGCTCCATAGTCTGCGGTAATAGCGGTTTCCCGGTTACGAAAATTGATACGCATCTGTGGTTTCCCCGGCAACGCCTTTTCCTACATTTTGGCTTGTACTGTAGCGAGACAAACAAACTCCCACTCCCTTCTACTCCACATCCTTGTTTCGAATCTTTCTTTTAGTACAAGATAGAAATAGATGTTTCATTTACTTTTTCCCGGTCTTGGCTATCTTCGATTGCGATAATATGAAAGCCATTGAGTTATGAGTGACGCTGAATCATGACTCTAATTTAGGTCACTCCTTATTAAATGCGGTGAAATATGTTATTCATATGGATTTCATATGCCGAAACTTTCCCACTTATAATAATTACTAAACTAAATAATTAACGCTAAATTAACTAACTCCCACTAAGAACGACTGCCACTAGGTCTCTTTACAGTCATAGAATATAAATAAAAGATAATTACTATTGTTATGTACAGAAGTAAAATTGATGCGACCTGGTATTTCAGTGGTTAGAATACCTGCCTGGAAAGGGACCTGGGTTCGAGTTCTAGTCATGTCGCTGTTTTTCCTTTCTGTTCATCCTTGAGTATTATAGGTAGCGCACCTACATATGCCAAGATATACGTCTTTCACCTTTCTTCCCACTAGTATAAACGAACTCACGCCTCTTCTTATCTAGTAAACCTCATTCCCTCTTGAGAACTTCAAGCAGCTGACAGTTGAGGGGTTGGGGTGCGAAATGGTCATCGGACTAAATAAAAGGAGAAAACTTTGCTAGGGAAAACTACAGGTGCGTTCAATTACGATGTTTATGCACCGGCTGTGAGTAACCTTTACGTGAAAGCTCAGGCAGAATATTTTAATCGAAAAAATCATGAGAAGAATTAAAAACAATGCCCCCTTATCAAACGGCTACGTGGGTGCAGATGGGCATAATGGAAGAAAGTTACCGGCAATTTTCGTTTAAATAATTCAACAAACAACACGGATTTAACGCAAATGTCGACAAAACGATGATGACTAATGCATCGTCGAGACCTATTTGCTCAGATGGCATTTTCATGCAAGACGAAGAGTGCTTTTACGTTTGTTTGTTCATCCGATGGTTGAGGAGGATTGGAATCCAAAAGAAGGAGTAAAACCTGCAATTTAAAGTACTTTAATACCTCCCGAAAGGATAACACACCGCGCAGATGATGCCTGACTTTTAAATGGACGTTGAAGAGTAAGGAGTTGAACATGTGGTGAGATCTTGATCTTTCTTCGGTCATATTTCGCAACCGCAGCTGCAATACCTAAGTCTCGCAAATTCAAGCATTGAATTTTCATGATTGGACATGAAAGTGAAGGAATTCGTAGTTTAACTTTTAATAGATTCTAAATATGGACAGTGAGAAAGTCGTTTAAAAATTCGTCCATAATAATTTTATCAATAAATAGTATTGCACATTATACTAATTATTACTAGAAAAATGAAATTTCGTACATCGTTCTTCAGTCCAAAACTGAGAGAATGTGCTATTCATTTATTTTTCTCTGTGTTTTTTAAGGCTATGATAATATGGTTTACAGGTGCACCTCTCATTGTGCAAATTTCATTATCTTTCCGTCATCCTTATCAATATGAAAGGTTCAGTGGTATGAAAGATGTTAACTAATGACCCTACCTATTAAGCCATTTCCATATCATTTTGATGAAAGGGTTGAGATCACATTACATTTATGCAAAAAAGTATTCTAAATGCTCTCCTAGCATTATGAATGGAGGAAACTAGCTAAAATCTTGACCTTATTAATTAGTTCTTTGAATAAGAAATTTCATTTCGAGGATAATCTAAATGTCACCTTATACCTGAATATTACGATGTAATGGACACCGGTTAACAACGTGTTTCCCGGTGAAATCTAAGATGCAGAATTCCTTATTAATCCATATTGTATTTCTCAGTGAGTTCGAGGTAATCTTTCGCCCCCTTCTTATGTGAATACGGCTTCCCCGCAAAGAGTGTTTTTTTTTCATTCCGACCTTCGCTTGAGATTAATTCCCTTAAAACCAACTCTTTCCTACTCTTTTATTTTTGTTTACCTTTGCGATTATTATTAAAGAGAAGAGTATATAGACATATGAGGTTGGCTGAGAGGTCCACTCGGGCTTAACCTCGCCGAAGAGGTCGACTCACTCATGCCCTCTTTTCAGAGTCGAAAATTTCCGCTAAGTCCCTCAATGTGTCATTCTCCGGTTTTGCGAAAATCCCAGGAATAAATATAATTTTTCCTACCAGACTTTTCCTACTTGACGCTTGAATTGATAGAACATTCCCTGATTCTGTTTCCCCGTATTAGGCTAGCACCAGCGATTAATACAGCGTCAATACAAAAATCAAGAGTTTAAGCTCCTTCAAATTTTACGTTTGAAATACCTTGCTATGTAACTTTATTTATATTTACACAATCGGGGTATTTTCGACTGAACTGCATTTTATTTTAGATCAATAAACGAAGAATAGCAAATATCTATGCAATAATTAGTATAAATCGTAATAATCATCGGTTCCTGCATTGTTGTCGTAAATGAGACATTATTGCTATTTTCTGTAACGGAAACTGGAGCTAACAATCAGTAGTATAAGACTTAACAATTATCGAGTACCAAATGAAATAAATAAACAAAACTAGTCAAGTTGTGTTGACTATTTTTGTTTCTTTATGAAAAAATGAATAAGTTCCACCACGTATCGCTGGAATCAGTTAATTATAGTTATCGGGTAATTTTTTATTATCAAATTAAGAGTAGAATCGCGTTAAGTGTAATGTTGCGAAACAATGAGGGACATATACTTTGTTTGAACGCGAGTAGATACCGCTGCCAACAATGGGAGCCATTGTATTGTTGCCTAACTATCGAAGCAGGCGTTGTCAACGGTGAAGTGATTATAATGAGATTTTAGTGTTTCGGGATTTCGAAACTCCCTCGTCTCTAATTGTAATACAAAGCCTTTCGAAAATGACGCAGGAATAAGAGTAGCTCTTTCTTACTCGGAAAAACCATTTTTCGCGGAGACGTGAATAATGTCGAATTTCACTCTTATGCTTCCAAAGTCATTCACAGATGACCGTGAGAATGAACTTGGTCGAGGGCGACCTCAGAAAGAGAAAGCGCCGCGCTTCGTTGAACGCTGTCGAAGGCTCATCTTTAATGTCTCCTTTGCTTTCGGCTGTACAAAGAAATCGGAAGACACTTATCTAACTTTTGTGAGTGAACAGCACGAATGCCAGGCTGAATCTCAGTCAATAATAAAATGTCCGACATTGACACGAATTCCTATTTTCTACGCTTTTTTAGCAGTTGCTTTCGTTACCACTCTGTATCCTTAAGGCTATTTAACCCTAAGGCTAGTTGAGGCAAACCCTCCACTATAAGCAGCCAAAAGCCTTAAAATTGGGATGAGGCTTAATATCGGCACGATAAGGAGTTTCCCCTGATTACCTCACTAAACCATCTTATAAAAATAACAATTCCACGTAAGAGCAGCGCAATGATACTAAAAAATAATACTTTTTTTCTATGAATGTTGTATTTGGCATAATTTATACCTCAGTATCTCTTATATCACCACACCCATGAGCAAAAAGTAAAGGAAAGATTCATTTTTTTCTATACTACACCAAAAGAACAGCCAAAAATACTCAATTTTATCAAGATATGGCGACAGGATCAAATCGGATAAATTGTATTTTTTGATCTTTTGATCGAACCATTTTGATCCCTCACGTGGGAAGCTTAAGGCAGATTGCGTTTCCCATCCATACAACCTCCAATGTCAATAAAAAGATCGCGTATTTACGCTGAGAAAAGGAGAAAGAGGATTTGAGCGGGGGTTTTTCGCATCTGAAGGTCAGCCAAGAAATGATAGCGCCCGAAAGCTCCTGCAGGAGAATGGGGATGAAAAACATTTGCAATTTTTTATGTGTAATATCTTAGTGATAGCGACCGCAAACTGATTTAGCCGATGGCATGACATCCGGTTTCCGCCGACTACCAATCAGAGAGAAAGGATAACTCATCGTTACGGAAGAGCAATTTCTCTTCTCAGAGCAAAAAGAAATAGAACTCTCTTTTTTCTGCGACGCTCAAAGACTGGAATTCTCAGTTCGTACCCAAAGGATTTCACGGTCGTATTAACCTAGGAAAGAAGACCTTGGCCATTGCATTTATCCTTTTTTACTGCTATAAAAGGCAATGGACAGGTTTCGAGACATTCGGGCGGAGGAGGCTGTACTTTGATATTATCCAACAAGTTTAGTAATTCAGAGGACGATCTGGTAGCAGAGTTATATTTACAACCCCGTCAAAAAATATGGTTGCAAAAGAATGAAAAATGAATAATAAACTCTCTTCCTAGACGGGTTCTTCAATGCAAACGGGAAAAGTTTGAAAATTGCGGATGAATCGAAAATTTGTGTGGCGGATTGTTTGCCTGTGATTGAATTATCTCAATTTAAACTCTTCATGGTAGAGAATTATTTTATTATCTCAGCCATACATTAAAGGTCCTTGGTGTTAAAGGTTTTTATTAAGGCGAGATTGAGACTAAAAAGTCTCTTCTTCTATCTAAACTCTTGCTATTATTATATTGTATATTTGCTTCTCATTGTTGAATTTAACTGTCGAAGGACATTGTTATGTATTTCAATGTCATAATTGTTGCATTGTCCATACTATTGTCGGACCATTGTTAATAATAATAAGACCGGAACCATTCATTTTGATGATCTTCTCTATTGTTTACTCTATTGTTGTGTTGTATGTTGAGAAAGGTCTCCAAAACCTCCTTCAGGTCGAACGCGTTGCAGCGCACTTAGCGTCATTCTTAAAGGTCGGCCCATTGTCGCAATTGGTTATTTATTGCTAGACTGTGCGAGTGAGAAATGTATCAATTTCGGAGTTTTGCAGTGGAAAGGAAGTTTGCAAAGGACAGTAAGCGTTTAGAGAGACAAGCGAAGGTCCGTGTTCGCACGACCCTTTGCTTCCACGGCCAACATTTGTACTTTTACTCACGTTAATGTATGTCAGTATGTCGTTTGCGACCACAGAATTATGACTATAT
This sequence comes from Pachydiplax longipennis, assembly GCA_036926295.1. NCBI lineage: Eukaryota > Metazoa > Arthropoda > Insecta > Odonata > Libellulidae > Pachydiplax > Pachydiplax longipennis. Next base: position 49,450,471 of record JAVFKF010000001.1, on the reverse strand, counting down.
TTTTGCTTCTTCTCTACCTCTATTGTTCATTTTTTAACTTTTGCGAATTTGTTTTTAGATGACATTCTCTCTGGTCTGAATAGTTGCTACCGAGTGAATCGCATGAACTGGAGAACGAAACAAGGGATAGAACATTGCCCCTGATGTGTTTTGGTGCCATAAACCCGTAAATTGATAGCATGGTCATCCTTTTTACATTAGCTTACAAAGTCTTTGGGTGAAAAATACTATATTTTTCGTTATTCTATTTTCTTCGCTGTAAACAAGGTACTCAGCCTAAGTGAAGGGTTGAAACCTTCTCCCCTCCCATTTGCAGCTAAAAGCTCTGCAAAGTTGAGGACTACTGGACAAGATGTTGAGTGATGTAGTTTGCCTTTGTTTTTTCACTGATCAAGAATGCTATCGGTAAAAAATTTTCTCGTAAATCCTGCACAATGACCTCATGAGTAATAGTTTATAGTATCCAATAACCAAGAAGAATACTATATATCTGCATCACTCAAATATCAGTAACTTTCATGGTATTACAGACAAGGATAAGAATAAGATAAAGGGAAATGAGGCATACATTATTCTTACCCTGAATCAAAAGACTAATGAATAATATTCCATTTATCAAGGTATGGGAATTTTTCTTGCAATTTGTAATATACCACCCATGAACTTCCATGAAATGATTAACGAAAGCCAGTATCATTTAGTTTTACCCCAAACATAGAGTCTAAATTCTCATCATTTTCACCATAATCTTTCGCGATTCCCACTTCACTCATAATTTTTAAATATTATTACGTCTGTTTTTCTACATCTACCTTTCAATCGCAGCTAGCTGTATCAGATTGGATTCATTAATAAATCAATAACCATCCGTAAATCCGCAATACTTGCAGCCAATGCGTCATATTTTCAATCTCCGAAAATGTAACCTTTTATGGGAATAACAATTTAAAATTTAACATTTTTGGGACGCTGAGTGAAATTAGAACGGAAAGATAAAACTCGAGGCCGTCATGTTTCACGATAATCGAGGAAAAGTAGTACGAAATTTTAATAAATATAATCTTACATTCTCAGAACAATTCATACTGATAGTCAATAGTCATACTAAGGTCTGTTACAATTGGCTGAGGGGAAGCAAGAAGAAAAAAGATCTGGAGCGCGGAGGAAAATACTATCACAGATAAATAAATTGAAGCTATATTTAAGTAAATTCGCAGGCGCTCTTTATCTCCTTATAATTCTATTTGAAATCCATCTTTCTCAACGTTGCACTGGAATATTTCGTTTTTTTTCAAAGTACTGTAATAGTAAATTTTGATTTTCATTTTCCTATTTTCTCCAATCGACTCCCGAGCTCGAATCGATCTTTATCTATTAGAACAATGGGGTCAATATATATATTTAGTAACAAAAGCAATATATAAAACGTGGAAAAAAGAATCAATAGATATTTAATGAATATCTCAGAGTTTATGATAAGTAGCTTCAATATGTTCATCTGTGATTGGACTACCCTTCGCACCCTAAAATATGTAGTTTTATGTGCTCCTCTTCCTCAGCCACTAAGATAAATTATAGGGGATGTAGTAGTCGGCATTTTATGAGAAATTACACATTAATTAGTATTTTGGTCTTCGAATCGAATTAATGAAACATTCACGGTTTATCAATGACCGATTAACGAACAATGCTGGTATCGAACCACTTTGAACGTCTTTCAGCGGTCTATCTTCGTTAACTGATCACCTATTGTATTCTGTTCCACTACAGAAGGCAATAAAAGAATCAACTTTAACAGGACGGCTTTGAGATATATAATAATAATAAAGATAATTTAACCCCACAAAAGGCTTGTTTGACCCTGAATGCATTAAATTTTACGGACTATATAATGACGCATGAACCAATAAACTTGATGATAAACGCTTTTGCTTCAAACGTAGCTGCGAAACTCTTGTTCAGAGGTGCTACCAAAGTTCATTGATTCAGGAGTATAAAACTTAAGTTACCACTTCATCGAACTAGAAAGCCAAAAACCAAAAAAAAATTGAATCGTAACTGTAACAAATAATATCTTCGTATCTAGGAGCGAGAGCAATTCTAATGGTTTTAATTATACCGACTGATTCAAATTAAATCGATCTAGATTCAGATGTGCGAAAATTTTTATAAACTTATTAAAATATTTCAGCCGAATAATTTATGCGAACCTGAGAAAATTAATCTGGAGTTTCCTTCTCTAAGAAAGGATAAGGTGAACAAATTTTCCAGGGTGTTAAACGAAGTAGGACTCCATTAATCATGTCCGTTCACATCTTCTAATTAAAATGATAGGCATCCTTTCACGGGCGTAAATGCAAGGGTCCTATGGACTAACTTGTTAACAAAAGATGTAAAAATAAATACAATTATATCAAATGATTGAGTGAATAATTATTGTTGATCAAGATAATATGATTAATTAGATTAAAACATTTTCAATTGAAAACTTTTCAAAGGAAAGGTAGTCATAATTACAAGAATTTTCTCCCAGACCGAAAGGGCTTATTTGAATGAAACTGTTTAAATTTTTATATATATCTTTTCTTAGCATTTGCAGAATCATCCTAATTAGTTTCGAACATAATTACAGGAATCCTTCATTTTTTGTGGAATGTTTTATGGAATCTGTGCGGTGCATAGAATGTAAAAGCTCAGTAAGACATTTGTATACAAAGCCTGCGACGAAAACATACCAACCAATGCTCTGTAATAACATAAACTCCTACAACCGGGATTCAGATAAAAGTTTTAAAGGTAGAATTATAATCCTTCCCTTCTCGTATACATCTAGTCAATGGTTATTTCAACTTAACACGACAGATATCAATATTACTCTGATAACAGTAATTTTCCCTGCAAATCTCCGTTTAAGGGAGTTATAGAAATGCCCGTCTGATATAAAGAAAAATAAACGTTTTCTGAATTTTGGAGGTGTCTTAAGAAAAACAGCTCATTTATTAATTTATCCTATAAATCTCCTTATACTTCGTTTGGATTTCCATTCAAACTTTTCTTTCATAATTATTTGTATACAGAGGGATTTGATAGAGAAGAAAGAAAGATGGCAGCGGTCGCTTTTTAATGAGTACCATGGAATCAATCCTACATTCCTAATTTTACTGTATTTGTCGATGATTTCATGAATCTCCATGCTGCATTCTGAATAAATAGGAGGAATAAATTCAGTAAAATTCGTTCCTTGAAATTCAATCCGATTTTAATTAAAATTGAGGATTTTCATTAAATATCACAGCAACGGGCAGATCATCATAAAGTGAAAAATCGCCTTCTTCGATAGAATTGCAAACTTTTCTTGTGGATCTATATAATCTCCGGGAAGAACCGGGAAGAAAAAGAAGAACCGGGAAGAAAAAGAAGAACCGGGAAGAAAAAGAAGAACCGGGAAGAAAAAGAAGAACCGGAAAAGACCTAAAAAAATTCAATGGAGTGAACTGATGAAGAAATCAGTTTTTCCACATCAATTCCTATGAAAATGAATCACAAATCGTCGATTATATCTGAGACGGTTGAGCGCACACTTCCAAACAATTATACAATGAAGGTGTTGGATAGAATGATAAAAATTTTTGACAGTAGAAACTGGGCTTCCGTTTCGCCTTTGTCCTTCAAAGTTTCCCAATATTTTCCAAAAATACTTATTGCTTAAACTAAAAAAAGTCTAAATTTTCTACCTCATCTTAAATAAAACGGTTAGTTATTTCGTCTATATTCTTCGTGTTATAATAGAAGTTGGGCAAATGAAATTTTGGACAGATTATCAATAAAACAATGGAAACTTAATGAGGTATTTCGCAATGTTTTTTCGTTCACCGGTTTTCGCTTGTACGGCTCATCGGTCATCGGGCATCTCTCTCACCCACGCGACTAAAGACCGATCACTTGATGACTTTCATCAAATATCTCGATCATTCTACAGCATCTACATTTAAATACACATGAAATATGATATGTAGTTTCTTCCATTTTTATTCAGGCTATTCTGTATATTCCTCTCTGTTATAATGATTGTTCTACCTTATGTTTTTAGCATTTAAGTGGTGCATTAGTCTCAATGCATAATACGACTTAGCGCGCGTTTCTACCGCATTTGCTCTAAATTACACGTGAGTCAAAATTAATATGAAAAATAATTGAAGGCAATTCGCAGACAAAGAAACAAAGTCAAAACTGAGCCACATGAATTTTTCAACTTCTATGCCAATGTAGAACGGATTATGCGTGTACAGCACAATTTCAGAGAATGCTACCTTATTTATTGTTACAATTGGAATTAAACTCGCAGAAACTTCCCTTAAAATAGTACTGTTAATGAGCGAATACGGGAAAAATAATATTTTTGTAATATTCCTTTTCACCATTATTCTCTTCACATTTCACACTGGTACTTGTGTAAATGAATATTGAGATAGCAAAAATTATGATGCCATCCTCTTATCTTAATGAATTTTATAAACTTTTTAATCTAATATGAAATAATATTTATATTTAGATATATTTTGTCGAATTCATTTTAATTTTTAATTTTCACGGAGCTTAATCGTACATATACTGGTTCTGCTTTACACTTGATTCCCTTAGCCGGATTTGAAATGGGAGTATAGTACTTTTGGATTCTTCATGCCACATACGCTCACAAAAACTTTCGTGGATAATACTTCAATTCCTCCTTCCTCTCACATTTTCTATCCTCAGAGTGCAGCCACAACCAAACCAAACATACACAGGATTAAGTCTTAACTCCTTATAGATTGAGAGACGGCTGATGCCTCACCTTTCCGAACCACTGCTCCTGGTGAATCGCTCCGAGATGAATAGAAGCCATTGCGTCTCAGTGGATCAGCGTTAGATGCAACGTCGTGCTGCGATGCGACCGTTTTCCAAGTCTGTCTGGAAATACGAAGGTAGGCAGTGAGGCGAGAGTGTTAAATAGGGGCCCCGCGGATCCGAAAGTGCTGTAGGTGGGGGTGGCGTAGCGAAAGGGGTGAGATGGGACGGGGGGGAGTTGCACTCTGTGTGAGTGGGGGTGGGTGGGGCACAAAGAGGGCTACCGGGGAGGAATCCTGAACGGAGTGGGAGACAGAAAATGATAGAAAGGGGGTCGTTGGGAAGGTCCAGACGAATCTGAGTGTGCGGGTTTCGGAATGGATGACGTGGTAGGAGCGGAGGTCCACCCACGAGGAAACAGAGCCTCTACCTTGGACAAGCCGCTCTCTTGTGGAGATAGGCCCGGCGTGGCCCAGGAAGGGAAAAGAGATCGTAAGTTGTTGCTAAGCGACCTTAGAATGTTGATGTATTCGGAGGCGACGAATGAGGTCGCCTACGACGAATTGCGGCATTGTTCCGGAGGGACGTCCATTGAAAAGCCTTTGCTTTGAGGAGAGCGCGGAAAAATTGGATTACATTAGGGCTCGCCTAGGCGGGGATTTGATTATGGTAAATAAGCGTCTTTTATCGGATCGAGGGAGAGGGGAAATAAATTTGGGTGCTGGTGGAGGGGTCGGTGGGAAGTTCTTCGCCTCAGAACCGCAGTGTTTACTTCTCCTTGGGATGAATGACACGCTAAGCTTCTTGCAGATTGGAATCATCCAAGATATACGAATGCATGCGTATATCTTGGATGAATCCGTTGTATTTTTTCGTGGTAAGCACTCATCAGCTATCATATGCTCTAGCGATTTACGTGTACGTTAATTTAATTGTACACAAGACTTCATCCTTCACTATATAGTAATCTGTAATTCCTCGGTGAACGTGGAATAATGCGAATTAGTAGTATTTATAGTAAAATAAGCCGTAGATAAACTTCACCTGTCTTCTTCACGAGTACCTCAGCTACCTCCCAAGTTACTGTGAGTATGAATGAAATTTACGATGACCCTTAATATTACATCGAGGAGCATTTCCTACGATTTATTTTGCCGCAAAATATATTTTCGAACGCTGCTACATCAGTGAAAGAATGATTTAAGTTAATTTTGCTTATCATTTGACTGGAGTCGACAGGAAAGATCAGTTTTTCCCTTCAAAAATATTATTTCCTCACTTAAAATATGCGGGATACTGATAATGTTTCATTTAAATGCGTTTGGTATCATTGGAGTAATTCTTGTGGAATCTTTTTTCAACTTAAAGTAACTATCTCCTATGCTAGAGAGAAGTTAAAATCAGTGTAGAACTTAATCCTCGAGGCAGATTTCTTAAAGTGTAATATTTAGGTGTAATTTTTATTCGTAAAATAAACTCAATGCTCGGTGATGTATGCAAGGTAAAAGTAAACCTTATTGTGGAAGTTCATTCGAGATTTCTGAAACGTAGGGCACAATAATCAAAATAAAATTTTGAAATTTTGTTATTCAGTATTAATGCTGATTTTTAGAATATCTTATATTTTAAATAGACTAAACTAGCTTTAAATTATGCCAATGTCATGTAAATTTGTGAAAAAATTAAATAAATATTTTTTCTCAAGATAAAAACGTCAGTCAGTGAAGTCATTATCTAGACGGCTGTTGGGAACTTTTCCCCCATTAACAACCAAAAGCACTTTAAGGGAAATGAGGCAAATGAGTAAGATGAGAAGTGTGTCAATCCTCGCTTTCTTAACTGAGACAGAATTCTTAAAGTGTAAAGGTTCTTGGTAAGTGAATCACAATAGTTCTAGAAATAATTCCTCTCATAAAATTCAGTAAAGAGAAAATAAGTAAGTGTTAATATTCGGCATCATTCATATCTCAATAGCCTTTGTCTAGTCACAGGTAATGACAAGATTGAGACAAGTAGCAGAAAAAGTAAAGGAAAGATAAAGTTCCCACTGTCCAATGCTAAAAGATTCCTTAGTAAATGTTTACAGGATTCTGTGGATTCCGGGCGACTGTACTGCCGACCGATACTTTTTTCAATGCCACTCAATTAAATGTGTGAGCACCCATAACTTACTGAGAAATCTGAAAGCCTTCGATCATATTTTTCGCAGATTCTTTTACGAACTTCACGTTTGGAATATAGTGGTTTGATACACAGTCACGCTTCGCCATAAATTGTAAATTTAGAATAATATTCTCCCTCGGTAATCACGCGCAGCTCCGTAAGCCACAATTCACATTCTCTTTCCGCCCAAAGATAGAGTGAATTAGTGGAAATTACGGTCGCGGCGAAGGAAAACAATGGACACGTTAAGATTTCAAATTCTTTAGAGAGATCTCGCGTTTACTTTCAAAACTTTGGCAGAGTCTCCACCCTGTGATCACTGAGGTTTAACCTTTTACTTTAAGCAGCTCATGAGTTATTAATTATCCTCAACTGTCGGAAGCTTAAACGTTATCGACGGGCGGAAGCACGCAACATCCGCTTTTGAATGTTGAAAGCGATCCAGAGATATGCAGCTCTGCGTTCGAAAATTTTGAAACGCAGTTTTGAGAGTCTTTGTCATTCGATGAAATCGGCGTGTGATTATCAACACGGCCTATGTTGAGGTCGGTACGGGAAGGAATGATGAGAGTGGCGAAGGCCCTCATTAAGCATTCCGCGCCGAATCCTCCGGAACGAAACCGGATCCTCAACACTTGAGTGCCGATAGAGGCGAAGAGAAAGAGAGTCTATGGGATAGAGCGTAATTGAATTATCGCCATCGGTCGATAGATTTGGTATCCAAGGATACAATTCGGAGATCACGAATTGGACCGGCTCCACTCAAGCGAAAGACACGACTAAACGTGAAAACCGTGACAGCGAACATGATTTATTACGCTAATCTGATTCCACCTGAAGGGGAGAGCCGAATTCCATATTATTCATGTAGAAAGGTCCTTACTATTTATAAGGAAAGGTTCATCAAGCTTTCACTGCAGCACAGATATGCAACCCTGTATTATAAAACCTGTGCATCTGGATAACCGGAGTGAGAATTACTATTCCTTCGTAGCGAAGCTAAGTCACTATCAAAGAGGAAACTGACCAATTCAGAGCGGCGAAGTTTTTTGATTTTTCAAACGTGAAATGATGAAAGAGATATGTCTGGAGGCTTAATTGCTTTCAAATTATTCATTTTTTATTGCCTCTAACATTAGCATATTGTGTTTCGTCCATCCTTCCTGATAACCGATTACCGTCAATTATCCTCATAACCGGATTTTATTGTACCTGATTTTATCGAGAAAACAATATATAATAAAGATATTGACTAAGTATTTTATGGTCTTATAAATATGTAAGCTTATCAGTGGTTCCACAATGAGGTTTCAAAAATTGAGAGCTTCTGTTCGTGCATTTTCCAGAATCAGCGTGAAAATACCAGTTCCAAGAAAATGAGGAGTAGAGGAAGTCGACTTGACTGTCATCTACGCTTATTACGGGTTTTCCAGTCTGGCGGCGTATTTCTACTGCTGGTTTTACGCTATCTTGATATCCTTCTTATGTAGCTCTTTAGGTTTTTCTACCTCTACCGTGATGAATTATATAATCAATTTCAGTTCTACTTTTTGCATGGTGTTCTCATTCTAAGGTTTAAAATAAGGCAACAACGGAGAAAGAGATAACGCCTGTGAATTTGTATGCTCAATTTTTCGAGTGAGAATTGAATGATCGTGCAAAGTCATCATGTTTCTGAAGTGCCCGAGGATCCAGTATATCATTTAATTTTTCTCTGTCTCGTTCATGGCTGAGATAACGTGAAATATTATATATGATGCTGAATAAGTGCATCCAGCTTACTTCTTATTAAATGCTATGGAAAGAGTTATATATGAAAATGTAAATGGGGGAATACTTAACAGAAAAATATAGATTCACTTTGGTTATGTTTGTTTCTCTGCTTTTTATTGAAAGTTTGTCATTTAAACATTTCCTGCATATTATTACGTCACGAATATGAAAACAAAATCTCCATTTTTCTCACGCTTCTATAAAAAGGGATGTAAAATGAAATGTGACAGGAATTCTTTTTAACGAATGCGTTCTCAATCAAAAGAGATGCTCGTCAAAGAAATAGTATTCTGTCTCAAATGAAGTGTACATACCGGTTTCATTTTCAAGGGGATCATGATGGCCTGGATTTTTAGAGCATTTTTGATTCGTAATAACTCTTCCGTGTATATATGACAAAAAGTAGACATCTCTTCATTTTCAACGAGTAATGAGAGGAGGCATGAAATATCCATCCAATGTTACGAAGGGTGGTGTATGCCTTTTTTGCCTTCCTTTGAGATATGTTCATCTGCTTATCTCTTTTTTGAGCTATATATATCCATGGGATTTCTAAATAAGTCGAACTGAAAGCGCAAGCACCCAAGTTAACACACATCGAAAGCGATATGCGTAACTTTGAGACACAGAATTCTACTTTCTCGTCTCAAACACGCAACAGGTTTCTTGCCTTCGGGAGTAAAAAGTAGTTCCAAAACACATGGGTTTACTCACTATTTATTGCAAGGACTCCCGAAACATGTCTCAGTGAGTTCCAGGGACAAGCCGAAATGCACCGGGATTCCGATAGCGGTGGGGGTTAGGACGTCACGATGAGTCCGAGCGTTGAAGTCTCCGCATCACGACAAAGAAGGGGAAATTCGGATGACGTTGATACTGTTGCTATCGAGCATTACATTGCGTCCGAAAAGTCTCGATCAAATTACAGTTTTCGCCTTGAATGTTCCTTTAGTCGTAAATGTTTTGATAAGGCATGATCTAACGCATTAAATTTTCAAAACCAACTTACTTTTTAAGTGATGTATAATTTTTACTTCTTTAAGCGAATAATTAAAATTTGTAAAAAATTAAAATAAATATAAACTATCGATAATAAAAATGTAATTTATACAATATCATTGAAGTAGAAAGGATTTGAGTCTCGGTTCATAGAATCATCATCAGGTGGATGTTTCGTACTGTTTCTGGTTATGCGATATCCTATATACTCGTATTTAATTTGTTAGTTTGCACTGATTTTTACTTCTATATCATGGATAATCACCAAGTAACGAAACTATCGAATTTAAGTTTAATTTCTCTGTAGTACAATATCTTTCCAATGTGTATCGCTTTAAGACGATTTAACGACATGCTGAAATACAACATTTTAAGTTAATCTAAGAAATTATTCCTCATTTGAACTTAAAATGTTTTATCCTTTCCGAAAGCTATTATATTTTTCAGTCTTATTATATTTATGATTAGGAATTCTTGAATAGGAAAAGGTAGAAGGAGTTATTAATGTTGGTCTTGAGAATCTTGAATTTAGGCTTCAAAGAAGCACCAAGAGAGGAGAACTGTACGTAGGAAGACTATATAATACTATGAGAATAGGAGTTAAGGAGAATACGATTTAGGAGGGTTTTCAGCTCATGGTTTAGAATTAAATGAAATATTGGAGAAAAAATGGCGGTGTTCGGTGAGGAAAGCGTTTTGATTGAAGAAGTAATACGAAGTTAGAAGTAATGGGGTATTGAGAGATATAGAGAGGATGGACTGCAAAAGAATGTAGTTCCAGTTATTATTGAAAGGAAACGACTGTATGAGGAAAGACAAGACAGGGATTTCGAGATAAAATTAAGCGAACAGAGAGATAAATCTACCAAGGAATAGAAGGCTCACTTGAATGAAAATTTCTAAAATGACCCAACCTCTTCGGAAGCTTTTTTTGATCAAGGACTTAAAGCAATTCATTTTTTTTTTGATTTGCAATTATATATTCCTTTTCTTGAAAGCCAGTGTGTAATAAAATTTTAATTCTTAGAAAATATCGTACCTCTAAAAGGTTTGAAAATGGTCGAGGATAATGTAATTATGTGAGAGAGATATCTATAAGATCCTGAATCATTTACAATCTAAATCACATTCAAGAACCCATCAGCGATTGGCAGAAGATTTAATCATCATACAGTCCTACGGGACTGAGCAATTTATTACTGTCTGATTTAAACAGACAGGAAAATCTGATAATACATTTATAAGGTGCTCAAGTACTTTTGTTTAATTAAGAATACCTCTTATATTTTTAAGAGTTTCTCCTTTTCGTATCATTAATTACTTAAAAAATTGCGTTTTCTCCATTATTTTTACATAATTTACTAACATATTACTTTGTTAATCTACTATTTTCTTTATTTTAGCCATTACGACAAATAGTGTCCGATAATTCAAAGGAAAGCCATTGCCAGCGGTCATGAAGTTCTTCGACTGCTTAAAAGATGGAAGGTACAGAAAATGGTGTTTCCGATAAGCTGTTGGAGAAAAATTCGATAGCTGTATTTGTGATATTTTCATTTTCTTTGATGAAGTATGTTTTCTCTGTAGTTTAACGTAGATTCATCACGAATATTTTTAAGGGTGATTCCCTTATTCCTGCGATCTCTGTGATATTTTTGGAAAATAATAAAGAACTACTCCTTCATTCCATTAAACATAAAATATGGTTTGCTCTCTCATGGTGTATTTAAGCACCGTGTAAATACTTTTGTAAGTTTATTAGATCATTACTCCGATATAAAGTAAATGGATACTCTTCTTGTAAGTGCTGATTATATCGAATTTTTCTGAAAGTCTCAAGTAGCAAACCTGCAAAATCCGTCCGTGGTAGTTTTGTTAATGGCTGCTAATTTCATCTTGGAAATATATTCATCACATTTTATTCACCGCGCACATTCTTTCGTTGTCGACCTGGGAAGTAGCTCCTACCTTCACATGGATCCAGTTGTACCGTAAAAAGTAGAGAAGAAGAAGCAATAAATCACCAACACGACCGGTTTCTGCGAATCTGAGTATTCAGCGAAGGATGGGGCTCACTCCCTTAAACCGGTTGAGTGATGATTAACATGTGGAAAAAGTACTACAACTTCTCCTTTCTTTCGCTACATGACTTCTCTCCTCGGTGCAACGCCCTCCTGTGTAATTTGAATCCACTTGTACCGCACTTAATTCAGCCTATCTACTTCATGATTTCACTACCTCCTGAAGCAGCCACTCGCTTAACAATCGGCGATAAAAATGTAGCGATTCATACGTTTAGATAGTGAAACAAGACAAGTACGTAATGACCTTAGGTTTGCTGAGTACTTTGGTAACCGATAAATAGTAAATTATAAATGTAGAATAGCTCCGGTAGAGAAACAAATTTCCCTTCTGTCACCGAAAAGATATATTTTTCTAGAGTGGAATTGTGATAAATGATGAATAGGTATATCCTTATTGACGAGGTTTGGCCACTGTTAACCTCTTCTTTGCTTAACTTTATTAGTAATTCTAATATTTACGTATATTAGTGAAAAATACAAGAGAAGGGTGTGTGAAAAATCTTTGTAACTAAAGGTTTACATAGAAAAAACAGGCGCTTTGGGGAAACACCCACAGAGAATCAGGAAAAACCGGAAAAACAATAGAAAAAGCAGTACCAAGAAATCAGTCAATTTTTAGGAATTGAAACAAATATTTAATGTAAAATTAAGAAATGTGTATACAAGAAATTAAACATCTGGGAAAAATAAAAGGCTACGTACGGTATTATATAAACATTTAAAAGAAGGCCGACCGCCCCAAAATCGATAAAATAGTCTGCATGAACCGGAAGTTTTCTTGGAAATTTGTAAGAAAAGTTATTTTAATCATGCATTCCTCTTTTTCACAATGCTTTACCCTCTTCATATAAAATTACCTGAATAATTGCAGTAATTGACAGCCGAAAGGTGGGCTCAGCGATAAGATTTACTCGAAATCCCTGGTCGTCATTGGTGTTTTTTGAGTCTCAATTAAGTGTTTAATGAAGGACGATGCATACGCACGGCGATTTTTCATCGACCGCTGTTCCTTTGCCTGACTGCTGGGCGGCATTGGAAAGTGACTCAGCGTCATTCATATATATCTGGTGCAGTGCAGACCTATCGCTATATTTTTCAAGATAAACAAATGAATGACGACCCAATACTTTGTAATCTATGAGACATTGAGGGAAGAGCTCCCGGATAGCGAAGTGGGCAATGCATTCAACTTTCGAAAAATCGATCCCGGGTTCGATTCCCGATGGAGGCCTATATGTGCGAAATAGACTTAGCGGACAAATTTATTTTTAGACCCACTAGGTGCCAGCTGTTGGCCTCGCCGATGAAAGGGCCCAAAATGTTTTTAAAAATTTTTTAAAGGTGTGTAATCTCTTGCTAGAGCCTCAAAATGTTCCTTGCGCCTAGGGCCTCCGATTGCTAAAATTTGCTCCTGCTTAGCTGTCGAAACACTTTTAAAAAATACAGCTACGACCTTGAGTTGAAAATAGTCTAAAAGTTGGAGTCTAAAACTTTCGTTGGGGAATTCCTGTGTTCTGCGAATGTATCTGCTAAAAGCTTCTTTCTAAGATTGGCGAGGTGAGTAAGACATTCGACCTCCGAGCGTATATAGTTCTCTCACTCTTCTAGTGGTAACAAAGATAGCATGTGCAGCGCATGATTTAATCTGCATCTTCAATATTATTTATTTAATTTTAAAACTTTTAAAAATCTATTCAAGTATATTATTCTTTAATTAATTATCCATCTAATTATTCATTAAATTTTTTCCATTCACATTCTTTATCCAAATTTTATTAAAATATTATCTATATCATCTATTCTATAAACTAAGAAATAGCGTGCACTACGAAACGAAAATGATAAAGATAAAGATGTCTACTCTTTCCAGATTACTTGAAACGATAACATCTCCAACTCCCTAAGTTGAAACTATTTTCTCATGTTTAAATTTTGATTTGTTATAGCAAATTTTTATTTATAGCAAAGCACTTTATAGCAATTTCTATTTATAGCACCACTTCCTGAGGAGTCGATAATTGCGTCAGATGAATAGATATGTGTAAATTAGTCTTATTTTAATATACTCGATGGTGTTTCTTAGAGAAATCTGCATCAAAACAAATAAGAATATCTTCTAAGTTTAATTGCTGAAGTTGAACCTGGAGACTACTATCGAATTGGCATGTTTACCAGTGAATGACATATTCTTTTCTGCAGGTTGTAATGAAATATTCCTTGTGGCTGGTAAAGCAAGACTATTTAAAATCATCTACAAATTCGGACATACCATACTATAAGTGAAATATTAAAAGAAGAGGAAGTGAAAACAACTGTGAGGGTGATTTAAATGAAGCGGTAATGATGCTCTGGGTTTTAATGAGTTATAACTTATTGCGGTTGCTGAATTGGACGGGCAACCTCAAATTCTTTTCTGCTATTTATTTCAGAAACCATTACATTAAGAAAATGTTTTCTAAACTCTTTCTTAAAAAATCTTAATTGAATGTCCTCTGTGATCATGACTTGACTTTTTAAATGCCAAAAAATATGCTTCCTTCTTCTTTCTTATTTCGATTTTGCAAAATATATTTGAATAAATACATATTAAGAGACAAAGGTTCTCCAAGCGCCGATAGCGGCTGTCCTTTCCTTCCTCCGTTTCTTTCCTTCATAAATACATACATTTTTCTAATAATTCCGTTTCATCATAACATTCAAGATTATAAGAATAAATCACAAGTTAGATATTCCTCTATTATTAGTCACCAGTAAGTCTAAAATTCGAGGTAACGATCCTTCAAATCCGCCGAGGAGAAAATCGGTATCATTGATTTTTGAAATCAGTTTCCGCCCTCTAATCCGTTTTCACTTCACAGCACCTTATCGATAAGACCAGCAGTGGTAAAATTGTTAAATGTGCACTCGAGAATAGCAAATATAAAATATTATACATTGATCGAATCAAAAAAATTTTTGTCCTCTCCCCTGTAGAATTATAATGAAATAGAATAAACATTGGTTAGTGAAACTTCTTGAATTTCGTATTTAGAGCACTGATTTGTTTAGACGTTTATTTTCTTGGTGATTTTACAGCAGGCATGTTATTCCCGTCGCCAATCCTTATCGGGAATATCAGATAAAAAAGAGTCCCTTTACCAAAAAAATACGGTAATCCGGGATTCGAACTCGGGACCTCAGTTCTGAACCACAAAGACAGGTCCATTTCTGTTGGGGGCGATGGTATTGACATCGTGGAAAATTGGAAGCTACCTGAACAAACGACTCTTAGATTGGGCTGTATAAGGTGTGGTAGCTGAATCGCTGACCACATATCGCCCACTGCAGATGTCGCTTGCCTAGGCCTCAGCCCACATAGGGATGTTGCATTGACATTTCCTTATCCGAGGGGAATCCTATCATCCTGAGGGAATAAACCGCCATACTTGCCCACAAACCACCGAAAGGCGATTTTTCCGCCAATGACGACTACCTCATGAGAGAAAGAGCCGAATTCCCGCAGAGCGGAAGTTGCTTATGTGATCTGTCAGTTTAGGAGCTCATTTCGAAATGGAGATCGGCGGATGGAATTTCAGGTCTTCCCGACATTGGCTTCCCCCGTTCCGCTCAGATGGACCCACCAGAGGCCGTTCTCCCCCGCGGTGACCGAAAATCAAGAAGAGACTCTGCATGCATCGCTTGACTCGGAGAGCGGCCGCTTGGAAGAAGGCTTTCGTCCCGTCCTTCGGGTTGATGCGCGATTACAATCTGTTGAAAGGTTCGAATCGCAAGGCTAAGGGAAAAAAGGTCGTTCTTGAAAACCTCAATATTCAAAATACACGCCTTCGCGTAATGACCGCTGCCTTCAAACAGTCCACTTTTTCACAGCGCGCCCCATTTCTCATTCTTGACTTTGTTAGACGCGATTTACAGCCCTTTTTTCTGCTTTCCGAACAGATTTGTCTGCGACGGATTTGTTTGGTCTTTCTTACGCGAGGTTTTCCCAGCGCAAAGGTGGGGAGGCTGCGGTTTATTCTTCACATCTTTAGATAAATACGTTTATTGAAATAGCTTTGTTTCCGTAACTCATTCATCACTTCGAGTGAAAGTAAATTGAATATTCCACTTACGTTTACTTAGCGCTTAATCGTTTACCTTCGTACAACTTCGATTTTTGAACTTCGCTCGAGCTATTTGCATGTAGGCAACACGCCATTCAGGAGAGATTTCTCCCTTACGATAGGATGGAAGATAGAGCCTCCAGATTCAATCGCTAGGGGTGATAGGGGTAAGTATGCCTAAGGAGAATATTTTATTCTTATTTTTACTTGATGTGATGCACTAGACTAGAAGATTCTAAAGGTCGTAGCAACCTCTTGGAGGACCAAAGAGAGGTAATTAAAATTATATTGGCCTGCGATTATGTAAGAGGAAGAGAAAGTGTGAATAATTAGTTCAGATTGTGATTCCTTTCGAAACATTTTAAGTAAAATTAGTTTTATAGTTACATACACTCATAAATCTCATATGCTCATATCATTTACCAAATTTACTTATCCCGTGTACATACGTATGGTCTTGCCATTTTGCCGCCTGAAGAGAGATGCGCAACTTCGGCTTTTATTTAATTCCAAAATTATTTTTCTTGATTTTTAGTCATAAAAATTAGTCATTGAAAGTCATTAATAAGAGTTCCTTTACGGAAATGTATATCTTTCTAAATATAGATTAGAATGTCGACAAAATAAAGATTTTAATATTCAACTTGGCGCCCCCTGCGGGAGGCACCTGACGCAGTTGCCTCACCACCTCATCCATCGGTACATATGAATTTTACACACATATGTCCCTGTACGAATGAACTTATATTTCTATGCATCCATATATTGGCAAATCTTTTACATTCTCCAATGTCATAATGATTTTATTTCTATTTCATAGGTAATACGCTCTGACTAATTGTACGTACTACATATTCATACAGGATCGTGCGGAACCCTTTTCTATTTCTCGTCTAAGGCAAGATGTAATATATAACACGGGGCGTTTTTCCAAAGAAATTTTCGCCTACCTTGTCAAATCATTCTCTCAGAAGAGGGAGATCCGACCATCTCCTTACTGAAGATAAACATTTTGCATAAAGGAAACATAATATTAGTTAAAAGATAAGAATTTGTTCAGTCACTTTAGGGAGGTACCTGAGGCAGTTGCTTCGCCGCCTCACCCATGGGCGCGGCCTTTAATATATTAATGTACACAATTATGAAAGTTTACTTTAAAGGTCTTTTTGTTTTGTTTATTCTATTTTTTTTCTGTTTCCGCGGTTTTTTTCATTTTTTTTCTTTTCAGGTGCCCTTCCATAAAGTGGTTTTGTCTTCATCAACCTTCAGCCGGATACTTTTCCATAAAACCACCCTTTCTCGCCCAAGTTGATAAAATGGATGTAACTTGTGTGGACATATGAGGTTAAGTGGAAGAGAGGCCCACTGGAGCCTAAATAAAGCGTCCTTAAATTCATTAATTCGGGAGGCAGTCAACTAATGGACTTCAATGCTTGTACAACAGGAGGTTGGGTTAACCCTCAATTCAAGCATAACGAAAACGTGAAGCTACCTATTGAATATTTCAGAGATAGGTTAAGTAGAGTTGTAATGAGTGAGATACTCAAGATAAGCGTCAATAACACCACCCTCCAGATATATAAAAGTGACGACTAATAAATGAACGCGACAATTACAACTGTTATCAAAGATTGTGACATTAATTACCGTTATTATTGTTCATTATTGATTATACGATTAGCTTGACCAAAAGGGATGGGAACAAAAATTAGAACAGTAAAACTGTAACAAGTATAGCACGATGCGCGTCGACCATCCACGCTGAAAATGTGTTAAAGTAATTCGAGAAAAACAACAATCAAAAGAGCGGAAATTGCCGCCCAAAGGCGGTTACGCACATGACGCCGGTACTTCCTCTAAATGCTTCTCTGAGATTCTCGGGTGACTAAGAAAGATTTTAGAAATTAGATGGAATGGAATTACCCAGATTGTGAAATGAATAAGGAAGGAAGAAAACAGATTAGCATGGTGATTTGAGAAAAGGAGAATAGTTTGCATTAAAAATTATTTGCAGCAGAAAAAAATACAGAGAAGGGAGTGAAAATCAAAAATAAACAAATAAAAATTAAAAACAGAACATAAAACAAAATAAGGATGTAAGATTGCAAAGTCCTAGTCCTCTAAATTTATGAGTCGAAAGGCGGGTTAGATCGTGGACTCTTCCACTATTAACAAACATCATATTAAGAGAGGAAACGAACAAGATAAGATAAAGAGTGTGGTAGTTTGTCTTTCCTTTCCTTTCTTAGTCAGAATGATAATATGTTCACGTTATTTCGGCGCAATGATGCCTAAGCATTTTATTACGGCCAGATTGAGAAAATAGTGAGTGAGTGATATTCCTCTATCTTGCACCCTACTAATTGAAATTACTAATATAGTAAACTATAGTATAGTAAAATATGTAAACAGACCCGTTGTTTCTTTTTTTATAAAAAACTTCTACCAAAAGTTAAGATCATTTTTCACCTTTCAATTATTTGCGGAGAGAACTGTTTGAGCTAATAATTGCACTTATTCGGCGCGAAACCGATGCCACTTACATGTACTATCCTCTCCTCACAATTATTAATGACAAGATAGTGGTTTATAAAGTATCCGGAAACGAGCGGTCATATGATTTCTCGGTAAAGAGACAATTGTGATTCTAGAAATTCTCTTGCGGTTGAAAGAAACGGAGCGCCGTTCTTGAGTTTATATGGTGAGTAAAGATGTGATAGTTGTGGTGGGAGGAGCATTTTTAAAAGTGCTTAGATAGAAGAACTGAGGTCATTTTGCACATATGATACTATTCCCATCTAGAAACGAACTTTGGACCGCTTTCACAAAAAGCAAATGCTCTTCTCGATTTGTGGTCCCGGAATCCGGAAAGATGGATTCATCACTTAATAGCCGGAAATTCCTACACTGCCGATGTGAAGCCAGCGCAGGGATCCCATCAACGGATTCCATGGAAACCGACGAAAGGAGACTTAAACGCCATAATTAAGGGTGGTTAATATTATAAATTAATATAATTGCCGTATCATGGAGGGAGAGCTGTCTGTAGAACCTCTCATAAGGGATAATGATATAAACTACTAAAAAATTGTGTTTCGGGAAATCTTGCGTGCGGAGGGACCAACGTGTGCTAACAATTTTAAAACAGATGCTTCAAACATTTGTCAGCAATTACTGCCGAGATACAATGAACAAGGAAATTCTTATCGATGTTGTTACTAATTAAAGTTATTTAGATATTAGATTTTTGGTACCCTTGATATTTAACTAAAATGACAGGTTTTCATGAATTCTGAAGAGATGTAGGAAGATCGTCTTAAGCTGCGCTGTCTTGGAGCGTAATTCTACCGCAATGGCATATTAAAAATTACCAGGGAGGTGGATGAATAGTGTTAATTAATTAAGAAATTTTGTGAGCAAATAAAGAAGAAAGTTTTCAATTTAATTTGAAAAGAAACATATATTTCAGAGAGCTATGGAATAATACTTAAGTATGGTGCTATCTCGTTTAATACGAAATGTTTCCATGTACGTTCTCTCTTCACAGCTACATTCACTATTTAGCCAAATCCTAGAAGTAGTTATTCAAAAGTGCTTCGACAGCTGAGGTCATTTTGCACGTGAGCCTCACCGGGAATCTAACCTGGAACCATATTCTTTACAGTCGAAAGCGCTACCCACTTTGCTGTCAGGAAACTCTGCCAAATTCCATGTGGTAATCCTTGGCAAAAGAATAGCCTGAGGATCTCACGAGCGGAAAAAGAAAATATCCACGAAATATTTTTACCGCTATTCTTTCGAAGTGCGTAGAACTGGAGAGGCCGACGCCCACGGATAGTTTATTGTCTAAATCCGGGATATTTGCCAACGCGTGTTATGCCATCAGCAACGACCCATAGAATACTGCATGACGCGGTCGCTACGAATGCAACCTTCCTACAGAAAGTAAAAATTACTTAACAATCAAGGTTGTGGCGAGAGGTTGATTTACATTTGAAACAGAACGCGAATAGAACTGGGGTTCCATGGACGCCGACCGAGATTTACGGAGTGACCAAGATCCATAGGATGGCGGAAGGTTTACTACTATTTCGATCCATAAGATTTCTAATTTAGCGAATGCAAAATAAGTTGGAACATTTGCTTATCATCTGCAATTGGTTGGTGGTTGACGTTATTTTGGTACTGTGACATTGTTTGTAACAAAAGTGTATATCCCATTGAATAAATGAATAAATTAAATTTTTAATTTTGAGACCACGAAATTTTATTGGTTCAACTTTTAAATAAACATGTTTTCTTGTCTCAAGTAATGTATTGTTTGTACGTATATCCGCTTAATGTAAAAGGATAGAAAAATGTTATTAATGTAAAAGTGTCATGTAATGATTAATATATGAGTTTTAATGTGTAATGTATTGCCTACGGGAGGCATTTTGGAAAGGTTTCTCTCCCGTCTTTGGGCGCAAGTCAGGCAATGTCAAAAATTATTAATTATGATAGAATCCCCTCGAGCGCTGCCACCTGTACAGGAGCCGAAATGGCATCGTAAAAATAAAAGAAATAAAAATTTGTCTATATATTTACGATATTATATATACTCTTAACTTAAAGGTTGATAGACAGACTCCCTCGAGCGTTGGCACTTATATAGGAGCCCAAATGGCATCGTAAAAAAACAAATAAATAAACATAAATTTGTATACATGTTTATGATATTATATATTCTCTTTACTTAAAGGTAAACTCAAAGAAAGAAAACTACTTGGAAATGGATCAGAAAGGCCTTTATCCAGCGTTAGATAAGGGAAAATAACGTACGTAATTTGCGTTCCCCGTAAACTTTGAGCCCTGGGAATAAACAGATATCAATTTATTATGATATGTCGCATCAAACGGTGAATAATAGTATACCATTATATTATGAAACTGTTTATTGCTTTGGTTGTTTAGTTCGCATTATGAATATTTGAATATCAATTTCACGTAAAACTTTTGGTCTATTTTAATCAGTGATGAATAAAAATTAATGTAAAGTCAGCAATAAATAAATCAGTATACTCTGTTTGCAAACAAATTCCCATTTCTATGACTTTGTAGCGTTGATTTTAGTAGATTCAATACTTTTTCGCGATGTTCGTGAGCTTGGATACTTGCTATGTATGCGTTGTATCAGTAAACTAGGATATTGAAGGAAATCAATCAACAGTAGCAGACTGGGAAAAGAAATAGAGGAACTCTTTAGTAGTTGTTTACATTATTTCTCTTTTGACAATGTCTTATTCCGACGAATATCGAAAATAATTGATTAATTAGAAGGAAAGGCTATTGGTAGCATATTTCCCGCAGGGACTGACCTCTGCTTCAAGGAAAAATCAGAACCGCTGACATTTCTTTGAGAGATTTTTTTATCAGCGCTATATGATACTTCTCTCATGGCCCCTTTTAATAAGTATCCCAATCTCCATAAACCTATATTGCTTCCCTAATTATCTCAATACCCAATTTTCTCGATAAAAAATCTCTTTCTAACCATATTCGCATCTTCCCCAAAGTCTGCATAAGGTGACTGAGTGTCCATGTAATAAAAGGAATGTTCCAAAAAAATGAAAGGTACTTTTTATCTTATCATTTTATTTAACCTTTAACTGCTTTGAGATTGCGCAGAGTTGATTATCTGTTATTATCAGTCGTACAAGGGTAGGCATTGCTTTTAAACAATATTTAAAGCAGTGGGGCAGGTTTTGTTATTGTGAAGTGAGTGCCAAAAAATTTTATCAGCGACTTCCGCGCGCCGATCTGGAATTTTTTGCTCCCATTTTGTCAAGTACCGCTCTTCTCGGCACTTAAGATGCACTTAAGAAAGCGAGAGAATTAAAGTAGTCCTGCATAAAGACCGAAAGTAAGCATTAAGAGGAGTAATTTAAGCGATACGTTTATAAATCTCACTATTATAAAAAACCGCTTAAATGGAATCGAAAGTGATAAGATTATTGTAAGGGTTTGCATTCAAAAGCCATTCCGGTACAAATCATCTACTCCTCGGCGCGGATTTGACCTTTTTTCGATTCGACTTTCCTCGATCTCGGCTATTTGTAAATACATGAAATATAATCGGCCGTGACATAGGAGAGATTGTCGGAAATATTTTAAACATGTGTAGTAATCAACACTCTTAAGTCTCTTCACCGTCATGAATGAAGTATTTAAAATGCATTGGTGTGACTATCTCTTACTGCGAAAATGCGGCCGCTGTTATGACATAAAGGCTTAAAAATATAAAGTTAGGCAAAATTATTTTAAAATTCTTTTATTGAGAGAATATGACAGTGTGATTTATTTGAGGTTAATTTCAAGCATAATTGCAGAAAAATTCAAATGTTACGTTTCATATAAATGCAGGATAAGTAGTTAGTAATTAAGAAACAAGACATTTTACATTTTATTTATTTCAACGACTCAACTAAAATTGAATACATGCCATATTCATAACGATTGTTTCTGATGCCATATTTTCAGGGACTCAAGGAGAGCCAAGTGGGAAGCACGTTCGCCTTTGATGAAAGCAGTCCCTTGTTAGATTTCCGGTGGGAGCTCATGTGTACAAAGTGACCTTAGCTATCGAAACAATTTTCACAATCCCATTACTAACCAAAGTTTTGGTTTTCCACCCCTTTATTTTCATTGGTCCTCCTTGGTCACCCACGGTAAGAATTCTGCTTACGAATTCCCTACTTACGAAGCTCAGAATATATTAATTGCGGAGAAAATACCAAACCTTTAAATTGTTGCATTGGCATTGTGGCAGTGGCATTCGATTTCCAATTTTATCTTATCGATCTCAAACACATCAAGGGTGACCACATTTTTCGAGCCACAGAAGAGTATTAAATAGACCAAATCGATGATGCATCGAAAAGTAGGAACATTAAATGCAAACAAGTTAATTAAGGAATGTTGTGGCAGTAAAGGCAGTCATTCTTAAATTTTGATAACATTGAGATTCCTTCGTAAGCGTAAAATTTTATAATAAAGAGTACTTTTATGTCATACTAAATATTTTCTTTGGAAAGATTTCTTACAAAAAGGTATAAACTTTCTTGATAAAATTGAATTATCAGCCTAATCACAATTTAGTACGTTACCAAGTAAATATTGTATATGCTTATTTGTGATTTCTTCCTTCCTTGCGGATTAAACTTTTTCCCAAAAAGGAAAGAAATCGAAAAGAAAAATGTTACTGTATGAATGCGCCGAAATTCTTTAATGTCTGACATCGGACCAGGAATTTGAAGAATAATCAGTTAGGGGAATTTGTCCATGATCGCCATACTATTACAACACTTTGTACGAGGACGAAATGGCATTTCAAAAAAGTTAATTTGAGATGAGTTCATAAGGTCTTTAATACCCCCTTGACAGATTTCCGGAGCCGCCCCTGGTGGAGGGCGAATAATTATATATGGAGTGTTGAAAAAGCGCTGAGTAGCGCCGTGGATATTTCGCCCCTAAATGTATCTCTACCAATGCCCGAAATTTATGCCCCTAATTCCAACTTCCAAAGTCGTCAGCGTGAAAGGGAAGGGCAAAAGTGAGATACTAGCCAGACGTTGGTTGACAGCGACTCACTCCCACAACGTCTGCCGAGGGCTTTTCTAAACCGGATTCGCCACTTGGAATTGTGAATGAATAGCTTCTGGATCCCAAAAGCTGAGATTCGGAAGTGCTGGCCAAGAACGCAAATCACTCTTCTAATTGAGCCTCATTTAGATTTGCCCGTTCTTTCTTCGATGCCCCGCTTTCTCTCCAATCTTTCAGTTCATTCATTTCTCTTAAGTACCGCCTCTCAGAGTCGGCCAAACCTCCACATAAAATTCTCATCGGACTTATAGCAGGGGCACTGGATTCTGATCCATTTATGCCTGCAGGTGACATTTCAACACTTACGAAAGGGAGCTGGAACAAATGAAAGATGGCTAATGAGTTTCGAAACTAACAAGGCCTTACACAACAGCAATAATGCAATTGAGATTTTTGAAATGCGGAGTAAAAAGATTCAATAACTAAGAGAATTGATTTATTCCATCTTTATCAAATTTCGATCAGTCTCTGAACTATTCAGCCCGAAGGTTGATTTTATCTTTAACCCCTCTACCTTCAACGGCCGAAATCTCTTTAGAGAGAATGATACTAATTATGCAAAATGAGGAATGTGATAATTGTTCAGAATGTAAATTATAGCAGTAGTATTTTTAAATGTGCTATGACAGTTGAGGTCATTTAGATCGTGAGCTCCCCACGAGGAATTGTTCTGTGAATGATTAACTTTCTACCACTCAGTGGACGCCAGATCCCGATTTTTCTCCCAAATGATACCTAAAGGCGGCCTCGGACGGTATATTTTGCAGAATTCGAAGACAATATCAAGATAAGTATTTCATCGAAATTGAACCCACTTCCCACATGGCTATCCGGGAGCCACTCTAAATTATAATTAAAATTGAAACATATAATTATTAGTGCAGAACGATGAAGAACATTTATGATGACATTCGTTAAGGAGTGACCGAAATGAATGCTCTTCTTCTGCATACCTCATACCTCAGTGGCTTTCATATTATCAGGGTCATGAACGAGGCAAGAGTAAATGACAAACAATTTACCTCTACCCACTACCCGAAAGGAAATGAGAAATTTTTATTTATTTTTTTCAGCATTTCGATCTTCAACTAGATCGTCTCTGATTTAAGGACATATCTCTCTCTAGCTTATGTGTACTGTTACTTAAAACTTCTAGTCGATCAAAATATATTTCACTTATTTATAAATCACTTAATACTACCCTTATTTGATAAAAAAATTAAAAATCTAGATAGCATATATAATACCTATAAAAGCCGAACTGACATTTTGTAATTAAAAGCGCATTTAAGTCATCTTATTTGTGATTATATATTTTTATAATGATATAATTATATAATAGTGAAGTAGTTGGCGCGCCAGCGTTCAAATCCCTAAGTTCCGGGTTCAGGTCCCGGTTAATCAGAAATTTTTGGCTAAGGAATTGGAATCTGTGTTCGTTAATATGAATAATTATTAAAATAGATAAATTGAATTTTTCATGTTTCCATTAAAGAAATTATTACGAATATTATTATATAAATATCAAAGAATTAGTCCAAAATACTGCAATAGATAGATATTTTCTCTTAGGTTTTACTTCATTTCAAGGCATAACTATCTACATTTCTGAAATAAATCGGTATCTCTGTTCGTTACGCAGGATCATCTCAGGAATCTCGGCGTCGATGATTGCCGCGTATCATGAAAGTAGTAGCAACAATCAATCATTGTCCATTATCCTGCGCTCATCCGCTATATTGTTAGCGGGATCTCTAATATTTCACCGTCTAAGACTTAGCGTTATCTATCAATACTAAAGGGTAGATTCCGCACCTACATAACAGCTACTTATTCAATCTTACATGAACAGGATTCGATCTGTATGAAGCGAGGAAGCTGAAGAATAATCCTACAACGAATGGAGAGAGAGCCGGAAGTAATGACGCTCATGGGGATTCGCTGGAAAACGGATAGGAAACTGTTCTTTTTAATGATGAATCAACCATTCGGTATGAGAAAGATCCGGGTTTGAGCTCCAGGCAGATTTTTCGTCATCAATTTACTTCGATTCGGTAATATATTCATCGATCTGAGAAAGCATAGTGATCAATCACAGTTAAACACGTTGTCTCTCCTCCGTGACGGACTCCATATCTGTGGCAACCTGATTATTTGGATCCCTTGAGATTTTTCCAAGGTTACACAGTAGTGTTCACATATGCAATATAGGCCTTTGTGCTGAATTGAGTAACGAAACATTCCCGCCACGACCCTCGAATTCTTGAATTAATATTCCGTACACTATGTTCCCACCCATACAAGCTCTTAATTTGTGAAATTCTCATACTTGATATAAATCAAATTCCCAATCCAGTGCTTTTCAATGCTACGCTCAAGTTTCCGTTGCGAAAATTTTTAAGAGTAGCTTGATCGTTACTTAGTCACGAACTGTCTGTAAATTATTCATATGGAGGACGTGATAGAATTTCATCCCCCTTACCATTACAAACGGCTAGGAGAGGAGAATGAGACTTACAAGCCGAGATGTGGAGTGAGGTACGGACAATTGTGTCCCTAGGACAGCTGGAATTTTGCAATAATAGCATATTATAACATATTAATTAATAATTCTAATATTTTCTAAAACGCTTGACTCGAAATACCATCAGAATTTGAATGGTAAAATCATAAACAACCAAACTTTCTCCCATATTATTGTCAATAATCAAAGACGCTTGCAATCTTAATATCTACTAATTATTAATAGCTACATCTACACAAAAATCCTATAAGCCGCCTTTCGGCGAGTTGCCGGGGGTTTAAACACCGAACGATATGATTGCCTTAGAGTCCACCGATAGTTATTTTCATTAACAATCACTGTCCTTTCAAGATTCGAGTCGTTTAATTTTCCTAACGACGCACAGTGGGCTAGAATCGAAAAAAGCTGGCCAAAAATACGAAAACGCTTTTTTTGAGTGAGGACTACGAAACTTCGCATACTTGATTTAGAATAAATTCTGCATACAACTATGGAGATCATTTAAGTAGGATCCTCCCCATTAAAATTATACAGGGTGTCAAAGTTGACCAATTTTTGCGAAAATTTCCAGTTTTCGATTTTTCACGAAATTCTTCAACTTCAAGTCGATTGTGAACACAAACTAGGAGAATTATCGAGTAAAATATGATGCCATTTTATAAATATATGAAGTACATATGTACTTATATATGTATATGAAGTACATACGAGTTTTCAGGCAGGTGCGGGAGATGTCTCCTCGCATGCCGCCATCGGCAGTTCGATTTTGACATTTGTTTCTGAATTATCTACGATGAAAAACATTCCATTTGTGTAACGATTTGGCCAATGTTGTCGATCTACAACAATCCTTTGCGCGGAAACTTAGTTCCGTCCTGAAGAAACGGATATAGTTGAATCACGCATGTACAGCTAGTTCCAAAAAAAACTTACCACCTAAGCCGCAACCCGCATAACAGGCAGTGAGTTTCCTCCGAGCGAGCCTTAAGAAGTGAGAGAGAGAGAGAGAGAAGAAAAACATGGCGGAGATGGTCTGCTTGAGTCATAACTCCGCCTGCAGAGTTGAAATGGATTTATTTGCTTTATTAATATTGCAAAGATTTATTAGTATCCTGAGTTTGGTGGCATTGGCCTAGCAGAATAGTATTATAACAATACGGATGTCGAAATGCAAGAATTCAGTTATTATAAAATGGTTATAACGAATCAGTATATATTCTAGCATTGCTTCTCGCACAGAGGGAAACCTCGCACACGAGGTCCCGTTATTCCGAGGCAAACCCCCTTCCCTTCCGTTCCTGTCATAAAATTCGAGTCTGAGACGAAAGGCACAAGCAGGCTGAAGGAAATTTTCGCAAACCCTGCCTCTGAGCCGCTCTGAGCTTATGTTTAGCACTGAGATGGGAGAAAGAAAATTTCCGCGCTGTTTGAATCAGTGTCGGACCAAAAATATATAGACCTCGAATTCGACGCCTTCGCTTCCAAAACTCTGCGGTTATGATGGGTTATATTATATAATATAATAGTAAATAATATTATACATCGTTGATGAGAGCAGTTATTAGCCTTTAAAATTATATACGTAAGGAGTCCATATCGATCACCTGTTTTATCACAGCCTATGTGAATGCAATCTACACAAGTAAAGTAAGGTAAACTCATGGTCATATCTAGGCTATTACTTTAAATACATTAAAAAATCTATAAGTAAATATGTAGTATGAAGTCTCTAGGCATTCTCTGTGTATTTTAGATAAATTTTGTTTCATTTGATAAGCATCGAAATTAAAACTCGATCCGTAAAAAATCGATAAATTTTATCATCTATGCAGTTGGAATTTTTACTATACCGTCCAAATCAATTGAGAGAAAATGTGCTAGGATCGACTTTCCTGAATGAATAAAGATGACGGATACGAGACTACCATCTTTCACATTAATTTTGAATTCATTAATTAATTATTTTCAGTGTCATTGAAGTGTAAATCGAATAAACTTGATTTCTTCTGTGGATTCCTCTTGAAATGGTTGCAGTCACAAACCATTACGTTCTTAAACATTCTTCTCGCTATATTTATCACCTTTAAAAGTTCTAAAATACACAAAAAGATAGTGCGAATGAGGTTTGGTCCTACATTATTTATATTTCAATTGTTTATTATAGCGTTTACAATTATTATAATGTAGAAAACGTTAAAAATACGCAAAATAATAGGGACTTGGTGAAATAGTTTTTCCCAGGGCCTTTTTACCTGTAATTCCAACCCTGTAATATCACATGGGGAAGCGCATATGAGGCTCATGTTGAAATTTTGCTCCCCTCGGTTGATGGCTGGCCCTGCGTAACTCTCATATTTTTCGACAGAATTGTAATGATTGAGATGAATGGGTGGTGGTTTGGTATGGCTAGTCTATCTACATATTTATCGCTCGGTGATATTGAAAATATTCCTTCGTATTTAAAATGTATTGGCTATGAGAAACTTTTATCTCTCCACATTCCATGACAAATTTGAAAAGCAAGATAGAGGAGTGATTGGAAGAAGTGGTTAAAGCAATGAATTCACCAGGACTTCAAGAGAGAGACTGTTTTGATAGAGGTAGGGAAGTGAGAAGCGACGGCAACAGTAATACATACACTCACATGGATTTAACAACCTAAAGTGTAAGAGGTATGTTAATTCCAGATTTTTGGATAAATCACAATAGGTAATGGCATTTCTTGCGTTCCTCGTTGACCAATTGGTTACTTTGAGTAGGAGCAACGACCTCTTTTAAAAGTATAACTCACTCACTCAGCTCAATTTTCTCATCCAACATATATTTTTTCCGTTTATGACAGCCTCCGGAGAAACTACTCATTTATCCAATTTAAGTAATATCTTAGTCAAACATGGTTAGCATTCAAATATACAGGATATAACGTAGATGGCTTACCACACTTTCAGAAATTTCCTTCTGATGCATCAGTTTATCCCCAGGGTCTCCGAAATTGTATACAATAGCGATGTTTAATGTTTTGTAGCAACCTTCTTTTAATTCTATAAGAAAGTTGGAGTAGTTCACTAAGCCAGTACCTAAATCATCTTCTTATCAGCAATTTATTTTGGAAAGAGATTCCGAGGTCTTTTCAAACCGATAGAAATTGCTAACATTAGTATTACTATCTATGCAAGCCAATGATTTATTCTAAATAACTTTAGAGATTCAATTTATCGGTAATTGGCTTATAAACTTCAAGTTTCTGCGACGTTGAATATGCGGAGTGTCTACAATTCTGTATTTACGTTTCAATTCATATTTTAGTGACATTATAATAGAAACTTTAGTCGATCTAGTAAGATCATCTTCAACGCTCTATCAACTTTGTATTATAGATGTTGTAAGAGAAGTTAAACGATTTGGTTCTCGTAAGCGTAAGGAATAAATATTAGACGGCATTTCTCTAGTTCATTGTTCATTTCTCAAGTTATTTCAAACTACGAAATTTTGAGCTCAATATAGAGACAAAATAAAGCATAAATACAATATTTATAAATAAAGAATCATTGACGAGGAGCTTAATTGATATAAATTGACAATAGGCAGCATTACTTATTTTTTCATTTTTGTTGTTGAATTAGTTATTTAGTATAAGCTAATACAGTTTATGCCATTCACTTTAAAAGCAGAATATAGAGATACTATAATTCTGATATGATACACCCAAACATTGTCAACTTTATGTTATCGTTCAGATTTTCCGAAGGTCCTATTTCAACTAGAATGATCTTCCTTGCATTACTATTCTTAAAAATTCGAAACATCTTCGCAAAGTTCGTAGAGAATTATGATGTGCCTAGGATGAAGGATGTTACGGAGGTCCTTGGAGTGAATGTTGGAGTAATGGATTACATATGGAACCAAGAATATTTTAACAGCTAAGGTATGAATCATGAGAATTAGAGGAATATTCTCATGTAAGTCTGTTATTCGTATATACGTATTCTTCCATGACTCATATTACTCATCATTCATAATTATTGGCGGTGATTTTTCTTTTAATCATTATACATATTATGCACCATTCAAACAATTCGGGTTATATACTTTACTTGAGGCATTCAGAAACCGAAGCAGCGATCATTAATCATTAGTTTCACTTTCACCTAGCGCATAGTTCTGAAAATCATTTCAGTATAACAATGGAAATCGTGGTGTGGATGTTTTCACACCCCCTGACATACGTCATACGGCGGCTCGCGGGGTATTAATGAAAATGTAAATAAACAAGGTGTTAACATGTAAACCTTCAATATGCAAGTATAGAAAACCTGGAATTTATATGCAATATGCAAATCAGTCTTAAGGTTCTGATTTTCCATACTAACTGTTGTTTCTTAACCATCTTAAACTGTATTCCTTGCAAGAAGTCCTGAAAGGTCGTCTACCTCAAAAATAGAGTTGAATATCTTCATTCCCCAAGGGAATACCCGCGGCGAAGATTTGCAAATCGCGGATCCACCATTTCCCACCTTACTTGTGATCGGTCGCCGCCACCATACCCTAACCTTAGATACCTGCTCAGCAGGGGTGCGGTCGGGAATCCTCATTAGCGCTTTCAAATTCGCTACCCCGCATACATACGACCATATGCCGAAAAGGGGGTTTTTCTTCTCACAGCGGAGTTCACCTTCACCCATCGGCCGTTTTATGGTTCCTTTGAGAAAATAGACAATACCTTTCGATGGACGAAACAAAAGAAAAAGAAACAACAAAGGAATGAATAGGGGATACTCCTAGGGCCAGGGTGGAGGGAAGGAAAGACCTCCTTTCTCTATGGAAGACTTAGTAAAACCTCAGACGCGAATTGGGCAGAAACAGTCAAATCTCATCTCAAAATCATAATGCTTCATCTGATACCGTCATCACGAATGCCTGGTGGAGGAACAGAATGACCTGTTGACACATATATTCTAAAATACCTAATGCCCCGTTATTTGTCGTATCAAGCAAATTTTATACTTCTCTGTATTGCAGAATAATTCAACAGCAAAGAAATCGAGTCAAAATTTGCACCACGGGGTAAGAAAGAGATTTAGCATCAGATAAAAGTTGGGACAGCATAATTTTGCAAGGAACATGAACTTGATTTAATTAAAGGGATAGTTTTTCTGGAACTGGCAATGACCAATATTTTCGGAAAAGTGTTACGAGATGCTGGCGTTAATTTCGTCGTAAACAATTTTTTTTATTCTATACGTGAAAAAATTTTGTAGTTCTCAGTATTTAAATAAAGAGTGCTACTATTCTAATATCTATGTTATTCTCTAAAATACTAAATTAGCAAGTTGAATTTTAAACAATTGCCTTAGAAAATGATGATAGCACACCAATTGATATTTTACTTTCTATCAGTTGATTTGGCGGTATTTAAATTTTTTATAATATTCGA
Organism: Pachydiplax longipennis; assembly: GCA_036926295.1. Classification (NCBI taxonomy): domain Eukaryota; kingdom Metazoa; phylum Arthropoda; class Insecta; order Odonata; family Libellulidae; genus Pachydiplax; species Pachydiplax longipennis. Next base: position 49,418,926 of record JAVFKF010000001.1, on the reverse strand, counting down.
TGTAATTATCTGATTTAGTTGATCGTAATTTACTTGGTTTACGTTATTGTAATAAGTTTTGGGTCTAATTCTCAGAGCTCTTTACTCTTTACCAGGTCGACCTAAAATGATTCTTTCTCAGTGTATTCGTCCAGATAAAGTTTCTTTTCATCTTTGCTTTCCTTAGTAGGATTCGCAGTTTTTTCATACTCCCCTTCTCGATAGCATTTTTCTGCAACATAAATCAGTTGAAATACAGTTGATTGTGTTCTTTTTCATAATTATTCTTTATCTCCTTACAGAGTTTTCGTTCATGTTTCTATTTGAGTCATAGTCGTGAATTTCCTCTAAATAAATTTAAAAGTTCGTCCTGTAGGCGTCAAGAGCATTAAAAACGTAATAATATAATCCTTTTTAATCTTGCAATGACATAATTTTTTATTTGATAATAGAAGCAGCTGAAGTAAGTTTACCCGATGCCTCCAGAAAAAGGTGAATTACGCAGAAATATCTGGCCGAAATGAGGAAATCCGATTTTCATTCATTTTTTAATACTATGCTGCTGACATAGTGAAAAGTAAGACTAATTTTAAATTAGATTTCGTGCTAATAAAGACGGTACAAATACTTTCAACGCGTTTCACAACGGTTTAAAAAGGCGCCTTCCTTCCAAGAGCCAATAGAATGCGTGGAAAACTCTAGACTCGCTCTCATCGAGCTTCACGTCTGTTATGCGGGTTGCGGCTTAGGTGGTAAGTTTTTTTTGGAACTAGCTGTACCTCCACCACTAGATTTTCCAGGAGCCGCACTGGCGTTGTCGCGTTCGGGTCAGCGAAGGATCCAGCACAACCAGTAAAGAAAAGAAAGTGAAATCAAAGAAAAGAAAAGGAAATTAGTTCTTTTCGGTACGTTTGGTCGGTCGTGCTGCCCGACAGACGACAGAACTTTAAAATTATAAAAGTTGTATTCTCTGAAGAAGACCCGCATTTGTCTTTGTCTAAAGAGGAAGTAAACATACCCTAAAAGTTATATTTCCTGAAAGATCGTCCTGATCCCCTTTACCTTAGCTATAGCATATTTATTCCTAAATATCATTTCAGATTCTCTTCTCTCTACCTATTTTTTCAGCCCAATCCATACATTGTATAAAAGAGACGCAAACTTCCTGGACGTAATTGTCCTAAAGCCGAGGTACTTTGATCTTTCCTCTTTGCTTTCCTCACTGAGCCAAAATACCACAAGTGGAGCAAAACCACGTAAATTAAGCGCAATGACCTTATAAGTAACAATTTAACACAAATGGCGTTATATAACTAGCGATCTTAATGAATTCAGTATCATGCACACCTCAATAGCTTTCGTATCATCGCAGTCACGTAAAAGACTGAGAATTTTCATTGAAGTATGAATTGGTGTACCGACAAGCAATTTGAAGCTTAATATGGAAAATAGTTCCGTACCTAATTTCATCAAAAGAAAATCGTTTGCCAATGATTATTTTTATCGTCTACGAGGAAGGAACTTATCAACAGACGATTCGGCGAAATATCTTGGAGTAATCCTCACAAATTACTTAACTTGGGGTTTACACATACATAATATACGTGGGCAAGCTCTTAAGAATGTAGTAATTGGTAAAATACCAGGATAACAGGAAAATTACCTCTTATTAAGTATTGTTACAGATTTTATTTTTTAGTAAATAGATTAATTAAACAGATTTTATTTATCTAGTAAGAATTGCTTCATAGCAGAGTGAAAAATGACCTTATTTAGCCAACAAATGCTCTCTTTGTACGAAAAGCAGACCATTCTTAAAAAATATGACATGAAGACAACCAGTATTACACAACAGTAGTTCACGGACACTCAATATATCTGCAGATTTGGCAAGTAAAGGAAACAAATGAAAAGTCCTTTCCGTTTTTAAGATGTGAAATACTTACTTCAAATTTAATAAGCCGAAAAAACCGTATGTTTTTCAACTAAAAATAAATAATTATTTGTAATATCCCGGTAAATAAAAATTTGTAATATAACGCGATAGCACTTATATAGCGCGGTTTTATTCGGTTTCCTAAAATGCGTATTCGCTAGGTGATAATTTTAAGTATAAAATGGTGATTATTATTATAGATATCCTATCTACGCAATGACGTCGACGAAAGGGCTTAGGTAACGCAAAGATATTTTCAGTCTATCCGCCCCTCGTCATATATATTGAGATTTATTAGCGCTTCCAGGTCGGACGTTTTTAACCCCGAATAAGAAAAAAGGAAGGCCATTAGAAAAGTAGACCGGCAAGAAAGAAGGCGGAGAGAAGAAATAAATGTGTTTCTTACATAAGGTACAATTCAGCAATATTTATCGAGGTGCTCATTGTCAGAGGCAAGCCCGTTCTTGAGATGCTGATTCAGTATTGTAGGTTCCGCATAACACTTAGATATATACGCGCTCGCGGAGAGTCAAGAAGAAAGTATAAGTTTTTCTCATTCGACTTCCTGAATATTGGTAAGCGATTTGGGATCCACCTGAATAGTCGCAGATTCATTGAGAGTATAGCAGATCTGTTCATGTGCGGAAATTTCAGATCCGACAAAGATGTTACGGCTATGTTATGTCCTTGGGTGGCATTCGCTGCATGTGACAGAATTTTTTCGAAAGATTCATCGGAACAACCATCCTTAAATATGTTGATGTTGACATTACTGCTAGTAAAAATCGTTATCCTCAAAGATAAATAAGATAAAATAAGATAAATCGATGGCGCTACAAGGAAATTATCCATGCGACAAATCCTATGGTATTATTTTCTAAACATAAAAGAGACTAACTGACTAGACTTAAATAGGGAAATCAGTGTTACATGCCAAATGTGGCTTGAGTGAAAAATTTATCAAAGTAATTGCCAGTAGTACTGTGACAGGTTGAATTTAAGACAGGGATCTTGTAATTCTATCACTCAATGGATTTCCTCAATTAAAAAAAACTTTACATAATACACGTTAAATTAAGATTAGAAAAACTCAATAATTTGCGCAGAATATATCTCCTAGTGGAAGTCCACCCGCGAAACAAATATCTTGAATAAGCAATCAATAAAAGGTAAAAGTAAGCAGTAAAATATAGCATAGCAGTAAAACACAGTACAGTAAATAAGACATATTGCTTACAAGTTCCACGTGATCTCAAAGTATAATGATATCTAACAATACAGACAGAAATATCACGCCTACTTAAGTTTACTATATGTAAATTCGTCATTCGTCATAATTCTATTCCTGTTTATGAAAGGAATGACAAAATGAATGACATTGTAATATTACTCATTCCTTCTTAATGAAACTGAAATCTAAAAGGTCTCATAATACTCTTCTCAGTAAGTCAATCAAGAAAGATCAATTTGTTCCCATTATGGATATAATTACAGATATAATTATACATCCCAGTTTCTTGGCTCATTTGCTAAGTCTTCGCACCTATACATTCTTACCATTCCACTTCGCAAAAAATTTGAATTTGGTGTCGAAAAGTCGCACTATTTTTTACATGCATTTCCCAACTTATTACCTCGCTGTTTTGAATCGCTGGGGCAGTTTTGCTTGCTGGACTCTGTCACTCCTCTCATCGTTTTCTAATTTAGGTGCGTACGACATTATTTGTCTCTCAGAAACTTGGTTGAAACCAAATATACCTGATGATATGTTAAATGTTACCAACTTTAATTTTGTAAGGCTTGATAGACTTGGCAAAATTGGTGGTGGTGTTGGCGTCTTTATTAATGACAATCTACAATATTTAGTCTTGGCCAGTTCTTCTGCTGATTATTGTTCAAAACCAGAATATTTAATTCTTGAAATATCAGGCCGTAGTACATCTAAGTTGCTCCTTTGTGTGGTTTATCGCCCTCCAAAAATTGGCTACTTTAATGAATTTGAACAGGAGCTTTCCCGCTTCTCACCAACTTACAATAACATTGTTATTATGGGGGACTTTAACTCTGATCTTCATAAGGATACTTTTGATAGCAACTGTATTAAGAACTTTGTGTTTTGTAATAATTTCTATATTGTTCCTTATGATGCTACGCATCATACTATTTCTACTGATACATTTCTTGATTTATGTATTGTTGATGACCCTGGGAAAATTATCTCGTATTCTCAGTTACCTCGCTTCCTGTCTGCCCATGATTTAATTGAAGTTAATTATCGATTTAATCTCCCATATTTTCCTCCGTCGCCATTTCTATTCCGCAACCTCAAGAATTTTGATGAGGCTAAATTTCAAGAAGAGCTTGCCGCTCTCGACTGGAGTGAGGTTTATAAATCCAGAAATATTGACTTCAAATTAGATTGTTTCAATGTTAACCTATTAAATTGTTTAAACCGGATGGCTCCCCTTCAACTATGCACGCCTAAACGGTCTCATGCTCCTTGGATCAGTGAAGACATCAAGGGATTAATAAGGCATAGAAACCGCCTGCGCAATGTTTTTATACGATCGAGAACCTCTGAATCTCATAGTGCATTTAAAAAAATTAGAAATCTTGTCAAATCACGCATGTCTGAAGCAAAGCGTCATTACTTCGCTACGAAACTTTCTTCCATGCACGATCCCAATCAGGTTTGGCGTGAGTTAAAGCACCTAGGTCTAATTTGTCAAAAAAGCCATACTCTTCCCCCTAATATTTCAATAGAAGAATTGAATGGATACTTTAACTCGTTATCTTCTGCTGCGAATCGCTTTTCTACTACATCTCCTATTTCTTTTGACCCTCAAGTTCCTTTTAATCCCAACAATTTCTACTTTCAACACGTGACACCCGAACTAATGCTTAAATATTTATCGTATTCCAAGTCCCAATCTCCTGGTGTTGATGATATTCCGATTGGCTTCATTGTTAAGGCTACTCCTGTGCTTGCGCCGTTAATTCTCGAAATCTTCAATTATTCCTTATCTTACTCAGTGTTTCCTTCCACTTGGAGAAAAGCTCTCATCAGACCTATAAAAAAGGTAAACAAACCGAATTCCCCTGCTGATTTTCGGCCAATTTCCATTCTTTGTGCCCTCTCTAAAACCCTCGAAAGAATTGTTTTTAATCAGATCTCCGATTATTTAAATAAAATCAAAAAAATCGACCCGTATCAATCAGGTTTTCGCCGCGGTTTTAGTACCCAATCTGCTTTAATAAAAGTAACGGAGGATATTCGCTTCGCTACGGACAACAAGTTATTCACGGTCTTGGTCCTTTTTGATTTTAGCAAGGCATTCGATCGTGTCAACCACTTTCTTTTATTGAATAAATTGAAAGAACTTAATTTTTCTACCTCCGTTTTAAATTGGTTTTGGTCCTACTTAGATGATAGGAGCCAGGCAGTTATGGGAACTGGCAATGACCTATCATCTTGGCTGCCTGTTACTAGTGGTGTACCGCAGGGTTCAGTTTTGGGTCCTCTTTTGTTCTCAATATATATTCTCAATATCTCAGATAGTATTAAACATTGTAAATATATGCTCTACGCTGATGACCTGCAAATTTATCTCCATTCGACCTTAGATGACTTGTCTGATGCAATAGCTGCAATCAACTCCGATATCAAATCATTATGTGCCTGGGCAAGTAACCATAACCTTTTGTTGAATCCTGCTAAAACGCAAACAATTATCTTTGGAAACTCCAAATCCATAAACAAAATTGATTTCTTTAATATCCCCAATATTTTAGTAGATGGTTCTGTTGTCCCTTACAGGAATTCAGTTAGAAATCTTGGCATCACACTCTCTAACACTCTCTCTTGGAATTTGTTAATTTCCGAAATTTCGAATAAGGTAAATAAAACGCTATACCAACTAAAACTGCACAAGAATAACCTACCCACAGCTACGCGTAAAATGCTTGTAAGCACTCTTGTCCTACCGGCGTTTGACTATTGTTCAATAGTATATGACGACTTAACCGCAGAACAAGATCTTAAGTTACTACGACTACTTAACAACTGTATTAGATTTATTTTTAATATTCGTAAACATGAACACATCTCTACTCATCGCCGTGCTCTCAATTGGTTAAAACCGAACATTAGAAGGAAATACATGCTGGGAACATTCTTGTTTTCCGTATTTCGCCAATGTCAACCTCAATACATCTACGACTTATTTACATTTAAACATTCTGTCCCTTCCAAAACCACTCGATCAGGCCCTAACCACCTCATATTTCCAATCCCCCGCACTAATGTTTACCTGAGATCATTTAAAATTGTTGCCTCTAAGTTTTGGAACTCACTGCCAGACCGAATTAAAAACTCTACTTCGTTGCCATCCTTTAAAGAAAAACTATTTAATCATCTTCTGGTTTCTACGAATTAATTTTAAATTGTTTTTTTGCATATTTTTTATATATTATGAGCTGTTTTTTTATCTTATGTACGATATGTGCAGATATTTTTTCTTTTGTATCTTGTTTGCTCTCATGGGACCTTAAAATCCCAGAGCATAATAAAACTTATTATTATTATTATTATTATTCTAAGTACTGCCCTTCAGAACTGGTATATTTCTGTGTACGAAAAATTGCTCATCAACGAATAATAATCGAATAATAACGATTTCATTGAAGGAAATGTAACACTCGGTTATTACCCCAATGATTCGGTGATGATTGGGCTGACTTGGGTTGGTTTGGTTGGGACTGGGTTTCCATTCCAATTATCTCTGACTGTTGCATTATTGCACTCCACATTTACATATAGTCATAAATTCGCCAACTAAACTGAATTAATTGGGGAAAAATAATGAATTTCGAAAGCTCATAATTTAAATCGCACGCCTTCAGGTAATTATCTAAAGAAGAGTAATGGGAGAAGCCAAAAAAACCTTGCATTTTGAATAATGAGGAGAAGTGGTCCAAAATAATTGGACTTCTAATAATAAAATATAAAAATAAATTTTGATTGATTTCAGTCTATTCATTATTAAGAAGCGAGCAATCGTTATCGTGAGCAAATGTGGGTAAGCAATTGTTCCTGCGAGCAACGACTTGCCCGACGAGTAATTGTTCTGGCGAGCTATTGTTCTGTCATGCTAATTCCATGGCGAGGATTTGTGGGCTAGTAATCCTCCGTCGAGCAATTGTCTAGGAGAGAACAAAATTTGGTGAACAATTGCTCTTGAAACCAATTGCCTGACAAGTAATTGCTCGGTGAGTCATTATACAACGAGCAGAAAATTAAACCGGAACTGTAATGAGCGCTACTTTCCCGAGTAAAAATCGAAGCCGCACCAAATAGTTAAAAATATTGACCCTAAACCGAAATCTTATTTTTCCGTTACATTTCTCGGTTCACATTCTCATCAAATGATTCAGTTTTTATTTTTAAAATATATGCAAGAGTGACTTGCAAGTAACTTTTTAACATTTAATTGTGATAACTGAACTTACTATTTGAGTATTTCTTTCGTTTCAATATTTTTAGTATAAATTATTAGGTAAAAGAAATTGTGTTTAAGGATTAAAAGGGTTATTTTTAGGTTTTAAATATGATTGCCCAATCCCAGGAGTCTCCCATCAAATCCGCGAGAATTCGCAACCCTAATGGAAGCCCTGTTAGCGAAAAACTATCCCTTTACTGTAAACCAATTCAAGTATTTCCTTTATTCTGATCGACTCACCACAACTATGGAAACCTTGCGGTGAAGGAAATCCATGATCCTATACTTTTATGCTTATGAGGTTAACCACTCCTGTTATTAATACTATATCCCTCTCTCAGCATTTTTTGGTCTCCACTTTCGTGAAAACTCGGCGGAAGTGGCGGAGATTAATGAGAGTAAGGTAACTGCACCGAAAAGCGTACGACAAACACAGCTATTCAGGCAACTTACGGAGGATCACATGAAGGTTCCCTATCCCTTCTTTCTGCACAGGTTGTTAAGGAGAGCAAACGCCCTGCGCTTCCTGGGATTGCGAAAAAGCACCCCATCTTTAACGACTCTAGCCGACCTTGCGTTTAAACATTCACTGAAGGAGGAATACGTAACCGAAATATATAAGTATATTTTTAAGAATTCTCCGGTGATCCTTCGTTTGATTGAATGAGTTGTCACCTTTCGTTGAGGCACTTAAGTTTTCTCTCTTCCCTATCTCCCTTCCGCCACAATCTAATCAAGGACGGCGGCACGAGACTCGAATACAATGAAAATGTAAATTTCATGATATAAGGTTCTGGGATGCGGTGAGTGTGCGCATATATTAAACCCTTTTCAATATATTCTCTCACAATTGGAAAAATCAAGATCAAATACTTCGATAGACAATTCTTTCGCCCTGTGATGTAAAGATAAGGAAACAGCTTAATTCCAGGAAACAATGGTGGCGATTTACTGACTTCTTAATGTTATCGTGAAAATGAATTTTTAAATGTAGTATTTAAAATTTTTTGTTTTCTTTAAAAAGTAAAGTTTACTATGGGTTAGCGTTTTAAAAATCCTCAATATATTATTTCTAAAAATCTATTTTCGGTTATCGGGGCGTTTCTCCCTTCACACTCCATCAAAACATATAAACGATTGGCCATTTGAAATTACAGTCTACCAGTTACTGTTCAAATTAGTCCGACCAATGAAAAATGCACCATTTAATCTAAATACCGAGTTAATATTTAATTTTCGTTACTGGATATGTAGACATCAGCGTTGTGGTGTTTGGAGTTTTCATAGTAATTGGTCATTACTGCTGTGATGTACAGCTTTTCATCTATTCTCTCTTCGTTACATCGTAATATTTCTCTCTTAATTTAAATATAATGTAGCCTGAACGTTCATGCACTCGAAAAGTTATCGAAACCGAACAATTCGATATCGTGCATGATGGATAATAATCCGGCTACTTTCTATCTTATTGGAGCAGTATGATAACCACATACATAGGATTATATTCGAGTTAGAAACCATTTGTCATACCTTAAGATAACTTATATAATCCACATGGTTATACTACCGCTTCCTTTTCAGGGAATTTCATGAGCTACAGACCACATGTGCGAATTTCTCGCATAGGACAATTATTGTATTTTTAAGCGATATCAGCAGATTTTGTTGTTATGTAAATCTAATGGTCAGTCTATAAGTGACCTTAAATATTTATACAATAAAAATAAATTATAAAAATCGTCGTCAATTTTCAACTGTCACTTCCACTCTCAACCTTTCAGCTCTAACGCTTCCCTAGTCCTTTAATTCCGTCAAAAAGAAGTCTTTTGTTACATGTACAGCAGTGTATGCACCATCCTTTTTTACTTCGTTGTGGAGGAGGAGGAGAAGTTCTTCTCACTAGCATAAGAGTCTCTTTATGTGGCCCAAAAACACGATTATCTACCGGCACTCTTTCATGAAAGTGAAAAAAATATACATTTGAGATCGGTGATCTTTACGACCATCGCGCTCAACGTTTTTTGCCATGCACTATCTTGATGCAAAAGTACACCTTAACAACATCATTTGGACTTTATTACTGGTTTCAAAAGGTTCTGAGGGTCAAAATGTGATTTATTCTCCACTCCACTCTTCACCATGAAATGTTCTTGACTGGCATCTCACCCTCACTCACTCAGGAACCTCACTGTCCCAGAATACGTTCCAGATAACCTCTCGAATGTTGAAATTCGCGGAAAAGCATTTTTAACCTTTCAATCCTAAAAAAAAACATTCTACATTCACATTGCTCGTGTTCAATAGTAAATCTAACTAAATTCAAAAATAAATTTCGTAGACTAAACATTAACTACTATGGAACTAGATAATAGTTAATACAAAACAAAAATGCGAATAAAATGTAAATGCGTGATAAAATTTAAGATTGAAACTGTATCTCTTATGAATCAATATGCTCTTGATTTTAAGAAAATCCAAGCAGTAGTAATATTTTGTGTGATACGGTTTGACAACGAATGTGAGTTCATAAGTTAATTAGTCAGATAAATAACGCGGATTTTTTTCAGTATTCAAATTTTATGACAACTTGCGAATACTAGAATTCGTGACTGCTGAGTTTGTGGATGCTGAGGGGCCGTTGTACTTGTATTTTTCTAAGTGTAGTACTAAAATTTGAAATTTCATTCCTTGCGGATTGAAAAATTTGGCATCTATTTCTACGTCAAGGAAGGAACGATAAAATTACTCCCTTACTTGATTGACTGTAATTTGTGTATTTTTAGTTTACCTTTGTGGTATCAATTCCTTAGGGAAGCTTTAACACCACTTTGCTGGTGGACGGAGTAGTGCGAAATTATTTTGGTCACAATTTGAAGTCTAACTTAAAATTTCTATGCCATTAATATTTCTGCTGAAATGAAAAAACCTTTGCAGTCTTTCTCTAACATTTTATGCGTCATTCAGCTAGTTTCCACCTTCACTTCTTAGATATATAATTATTCCACACTGTTCTTCTTTTTGGCATGTCTTTAACGCACCGGCATATTTGCTTTGGTCTGCTAACATCAAGCTACAGGTGACTACGAGTAAATAATTTGGCAATATTCTATATAATTTAATCCTCTTTAATTGCTACTTTTTAAATAAACGATTTTACATATTCCTCATTTTCAATATTCGCGCGCGGAACTGCGGATGGTCGCGTACTCAGCAATTCTTCTTTTTTATATCTTTTACTTTTTGAATTTTAACTAAATATTTATTCATTTATGTATTTATTATTTCAATCATTTGACGACAATAATGATTTAAATGTTAAATTTTATAAATATTTTATACTGCAATTTTTAAAACTTGAATGAAATTGCACCTAGGATAAGTCCTCAGGACCAGGTACCACGTCAAATAGTGTTGGGTAGGGGAGTCATAAGCGTTCTGTACTCGTAAGTGGAAATACTGCATAGAAAAGTGGTATTTACGAGTGAGGAAGAAAATAGAGTAGTTTTAACGATATTTCATAGAATGTGAAGTATGATGCGGTCGCAGTTGTAGAACGCTACTTCCATAAGCATTCATATTAATTGGACACGTCCTACTGTTATTCCATTCCTTAAGTCTACAATGCATCATACATAATCTTATCCCCATTTCCTGAAAATGAATTCAATGTGGGTTTCATTATTAAGTTTGCTCATATCATAAACAGTGATAACATTAAAACGTCACATCGATCCGGCGTATCTTGGAGGAAATCCAGGGAGGATTAATAACATCGAGTATGTGGATAACATTGAACGTTTATATCTGCACCAATATTATTTTTGCAGCAAAAAAGGCTATTACTCACAATGAATCTGGATTACTCGAAAAATAATGTGTGACATTCATTTCATTCCAAGCTTTTAGTTGTTAAGTAGTACCCATGATATATTTAATTTATTCCTCTTTTAATTTTCTTTAATCCTATTTCTCCAAAATTCTCCATTATTAGTTCCGACGATTCTACTCCACCTCTTCGTCACCTTCATTAAGTCGGCGGTGAAGAAGATATTACTTGATTTTATTAGAAATATAATGTTTTGAAAGTTAATTAATAATCAGATTAATGGAAAGAAGCATAATCTAAACCACAAGAGATATACAATAAACGACCATGGTTTTGTAGCAAAGATACATCATCAGGAAGGCCTAATGATACCATGGTCGTTCAATCAGTAACACTTGTGGTCAAGTAAAGGTTTCTTCTCATGGAGATGTTTAGTGTTGGTAATCATAATAAAATGCTACCCAAGTCTACGTCGTTAATTAATATTATTCTTCCTTCATTTCCAACCGATTTCACCATCCTGTCTATCCAACGAATGTTCTCGAAAGCGTCTGCTCTCTTTTCCCACTTTCATTAACTCTCCACATTTGTGAAACCTTCAGGGCAACATTTTATGCACATGACGTTATTTATAACTTTCTTTAAAGTCTCAGCCCTTATGAATTTAGATTTATGAATGCGATAACAGCTTCTTTTCTTATTGAAGGTGACTCTTGCTCGAACTAGCCTACTTTTAATCTTCTCACTTAAATACTTTCATTATCTTTTACACAATACCTATTTCTTAATATCTACCTATTTCTTAAATCTAACGCTGAATATTACGTTGATACAAGCATTTTATAGAGACTAGAAAAATGTATTTACAAATATTATTCAAATACCAGTGCAAAAATCTCTATCCTGGAAACTAAAATAATGGGTGGAAGCAGCCTTTGGTTAGTGGGTTTCCATTCCACTAAAATTTTCTATAATATATATGTATCTAAGGATCTATTTTTGCATGGTATAGCATCTATTGAGTGCTGCTGGAGTGTTATAGAAAAATTTAAAATCAACATATTTTCCTTACTGACTCCTTCAAAATCTTGCGTTTCCTTATAGAAAAGAAACTAGAAGTATGTAAATGCATGTGGCGATACATTATGAGAGCCAGTTTGTAGATTATGCGGGTTAAAATATCGTACTATTTCATAAAATTGAAACGTATATTTTCTGTTGCCTGTGAATTCTTAGCTAAACGTGTATAAATGATTCCCAGACTACCCAAATTTAATTTGCCATGTTTGAATGCAAATAATGAAGACATATGTGGGCATTCCAAATTCCAAGAAACTTTTTGATTTGGCTACTGCGCTTTTTATAAACTTTTCTATAAAGGTCGTGAATCCCACGATCAATTAAGTAAAAAACGTGCGTTACAAAACAAGGTATTTGAAGAAATAAATTTTTTGGAAGCGGGATTCAATGTATGACATTACGTCGCAAAAAAGAGGAGCCTTAGGAAAGACGGTAACCTACTTTATTATTTCATTAGAACTACTACATGAGAAGTAAACCGAATACGACCAGTTCCATGATGACCTGATGGTATCTTTATACGACCAAACTGTCAGAGATAAATTTATTTCTTACGTGGAATGCTATTGAAAAAACAAATCAGGTTATTGCCGTTTTACGTTATAGAGTTTTTTACGTATGAAATGAATAAGGTTGTTACGTAATTTAGAAGCACTCCAATGAGCACCCGAGATCAGTCATGTGCTCGGAGTCGTAAATTGTGCATCGGGTACTGCTTATTAAAGCACCTGGATGCTAAGTAAACAACGATAGGTCAAGTGTGATTAACCTGTCGATATTTAATTTATATGAATTTCCTCCGCAGCTAGGCAATTCTGGTGACCTTAGCCTTAGCTATGGCCTACTGAAATCTGAAATGTTCTCATTTCACAAAGGTGTACTAGCCAATAAGAGTACTGGAAAAAATCCAGCCAAAATTGTAAGCTTACTATAGCACTATAGCAATTGCTAAAGAATTAAGTAACTGGTCATTCACGCACAAATTTTTGAAGCGAAGTATCTCATATGAGAAGCGGCAAATAAATTTAACATAAGCCATCGCTTCATAATTCGGTCCACTTTGTGGATCTTCGAGGCTCTGTCTGAATCAGTGTCATCAACTAGAAGGGTTACATGCTAATCTCCTCAATAGCCTCCTAACAAAACCTTAAGAGAAGGGGAGATGAAGAGTTAAGTAGCATGTCCCTGCTTTCTTCACTGATTGTGAGTCAGAATATAAGCACAGCACAGTAAACGTACGAATAACACTTTTATTAGGAGTGATCAGGTCGTATACAGGGGCATTCATCCCTTGGCAACTTTCGTGTCGCCACAGCCACGAAAAATACTGAGGTTACAGTAAATGAAAGATAAATTTTACTTTATACTATGCAAGAATACGAGTGAAAATATTTAATTCGTCAAGATATGGTTGCTGGAATCGTCGATACAGAACTAAGACATTTTACTATATGCGAAGGTGAGTCAAAAAGTAACATTAATATGAATAAGAAAATTTTAATAATTTTGATCGACTATGGCTTGATAATATTTTGTTAAAGTAAATTAAATTAAGTTGAAAAGGTTAAAGGAGCAATAACTAAAATCTGATTTAATACTCGGCGCGGAGATGTGACGTTTCGTTCGAGTTGCAGTGGATGAAGCGCACATATCCTTAAATTTTTCATTTCCTGTAAGTTGCAATTTATCCGCGAACCTAACTGTTGTTCGTTTTCCTCGAGTGGCAGAATATTTTTGTCTCGCATAACCGTAAAACAGGTTTATAGATACAAAAAGAGTAAAACCTGCATTAGAAGCTTTTCAGAGAACCGAGTAAAAACAAAATTAATCTTAAACTTTAAATAAATGCTTTGCATCTTAAAAACGGCTAGGAATTTTCTTTAGTTTGCCTTATTTGCCACAGCTGTAGATGTTTAGAGTTTTTGAAAGTTATTGTTGTCTCATATATTTTAATAATACCCTGCTTTTCGTAAAAAGAGAATGTTTTTCTTCGTTACTTAACTTTGGTCATTTTTATCTAGAGTGAAGCAATTTTATCAGAGAAATAATGTAAATAAATATTTATTATTTTATCGTTATTTAGGTAGGAATAATGTAAAAAATTTCCGGTCTATCTAAGAGGTGTAGAGTTGGCTATAGCAGGTTGTAGTAAATCTGGCGATAGGAAAAATCCACGTTATTAGCGGGTCTTATCTATATGAGCTTCATCCACTGCGATCCAAGCAATCTACCGGATCGAAAAATTCAAAAATGTAATTAAATTATTTTTGAAAGCCACAAAAATGGTAATATAAGTAGCAAAATAAGAATAATCTATTTAAATAGCCAGATAAGCATATATACATCAAGATTATCTCTCGGCATCCTGGCGTAACTTTATATATTTTCTTAGGGGAGGAAGGAAAAGATGCAATGGAGATGATAAAAATTAAGAATAAATAAAGTCATGCTCGGAATTCCGTTTATTTTTCTCTCGTTCGATGAATACTTAAGATTGTCCCACATACGTCGCATATGAATACTTTAGTACGATAGAAAGACATATATTTGAAGCAGTGGGTGGAGGAAATAAACGAAGCGAAATATCGAGAAAAACCCGATTGGATGGTCTCCAAGAGATTACAAAGAAAGAGGTGGAAAATGCGACACGAGAACATGGTGAATGGAATTCGCATTTGAAGCCCCTGCATACCAAAGAGTACAATAGTACTCCGGTGCGAAGAAAATACACTGTAAAACCGGATGTTAACCCGTTGCTTACGTACTCATACTTAAAATATTCATTGCGCATGCATTCGAATATACATTTAAATTTATATCGAACCTCAGTCAACTTAAATGTATTTTCCTCATGTTTTGCGTTTTGTTAGATAATAACATTCATGTACCCAAAGGGAGGCGATGGAAACGGTCGTTCCGCCCCCTTTGACGTCTTTGTAAAACAATCAATTCGTTTCAAGCAAGGATAGGGAATCCTTTTAACACAGGGAGGCCACATTTCGGATTCAGTACGAGCCATTACTCCGAATATGAAATGATCAGAGCGTAGCTAAGCGCCGTATCGGCTACATTACATTAGTTCAGCATCGAAATCCCACAGTCGTACAATAAAACTATCCCAATACCTAAAGGGGAATTCCTTAAATGATGTCACGGAGTTCTTGGGGTTTTCACGTAAGTCTCAAATGTTTCTATCACACAGTTTCACATGGAACTGCATACTCTAGGTGACAAAGTGTCACGTATTCTTAGACCCCCTCCCTTAAGTTGACATCTTTAAAGCATGACCCTTACATTTTATTTTATATTCCTTTGAAGTAATCATCCTTACTGGAAAATTATGTACTTTGCCTTAGAAAGTGGGTAAAAAGAGGTTCCTGATCCCTGGCTTTGAAAATAACGAATCCAAAAACCAATCGTGAAGGGTTTCTATGATTTATTTATATCTATTGAAATTTTCACTAGGATATATTTTTCGAGTTTTCCTGGAAAAAATAGGCACTGAGAGTAACGATACTCTTAGTATTATTTGTATTATTGTATAGTATTTAAGGAAATTAGTATTATTGTATAGTATTTAAGGAAATTAGTATTATTGTATAGTATTTAAGGAAATTGTGTAAAATCATCCACCCATTGGGAAAAATTATTATGTCGCCACTAAATAATAATATTGTTTCCATAGCGATGATTAGGTGCCCGGAAGGTCACTATGTTTTTTATACTTTCGAAAGCACGAATGCTTATGAAATTTTTCTTTAGTACGTACAAGAGTACCTCGACTTTCGCGATGGATGCGTTCCAAATTATCTCGGGAATATTGATATTCGCGATGCCCTAATTAGAGTTCCCCGTCTTCACATGACGTCCTTGTGTGGTTTCCGCTGTCTTTTAGTAATTGGGTGTTTAATGACAAAATGATTAAATTGAAAAACTATCATGGACTTGGTATTTCACAGTTAATTAACAGCGATCTGAGGATAAACTTATTTAGGGACTCTGTGCTTGTCTCTATAGCCTGTTATAGCTTGTTATAGTCTCTATATCACATGCAACTTTCCCTTGATAATAGTTCAGAAAAGCGACTTCGTAACTTTTAAATATTCATTATTAACGGTGCTAATTTTGAGGTAACGGTGTATTGAATCTATTTTATCATTGAAACCTCAAATTTATGG
The DNA here is from genome assembly GCA_036926295.1 of Pachydiplax longipennis. NCBI lineage: Eukaryota > Metazoa > Arthropoda > Insecta > Odonata > Libellulidae > Pachydiplax > Pachydiplax longipennis. The sequence goes on along the minus strand of JAVFKF010000001.1, from coordinate 49,402,429 downwards.
GAGCCAACATCTCCTGAGAGATCGTGGTCTCGAAATGCTTTATGATTCCGAATCACAAGAAAAACGTACCGAATAACAGAATTGACTCGGTTATCTTCTATGTCAAAGGCTAAATATTCTCTATATGGCTATATTCCGATAAAAATCAACTTTCAAACTTATGGTAGAAAAATAATTTACTCTAGACTTATTATTTATTACGATCTATCAAAGCTCTATTAATAGGAGCAATCTTTATTTTTTCCTGCTACAGATTCGTAAATATCTGAACCATCGTCAATCGTATCCTATGACCATCTTTGCACATCACCTCATCATGATTAAGATAAATCGCAATGTGCTATATCCTGTGGTGTAATTAGGGGAGAGTAAAGTGGGCGTATCCCCTCTTAAGAACATAGTAGAGAAGGCTTTGCTTCTCAATGTTTAACTGTTAAGCAACAAGGCAAACTTGCACAACATAAAGGGAAGGGCTGCATACACATTAGACAATGAATGACCAAGGTCCGCAGTGGAAGAATTTTGGGAAAGTGAAGATTATTTTTATAAGTTAGAAGTAATATTTATAAAAGCATGAAAAATGAATAAAAAAGCGATATAACCATTATTTTCAGTGACAAATGTGTTTTTAAATATCTATTTTTCAATACTGATCTAAATTTTACACCTTAATAATTTTTGCAAATGATTATAATTTCAATACCAATTCCGAGCCTCCTTTTTCGAGCCTTTAGGTTGAATTTTGTGCAGATCTGCATTGAAATATCTTTAGTCCCATAATAAGACACATTCAACTCTTCCTTTGATAGTATATCCTGAATATTACGAAATTTAATCATCGAAAATAAACATATAGCAGTAGAGCCTTTCTTCACTTCTTAAACAAACTCAGGCATTTAAATGATCCTTTATTCATCGTAAATGAAAAATTAGCAAACAAGGTATAGACTTAGCACCACGGTAACGACGGATTTTAACGTTTCGACAAGCTGTTTCAAAGCAACGTCATAGTCAGCTGAAAGAAATCACCAAAAAGAAACAGGAAATACATTCCCTTTAAAATCGGAAGAAAAAGGGTAGGAAAGTAAATAAGACATTAATTAAAACCAAATAATTAAAGCTAAATTATTAATTAGCTAATTAATACATATTAACTTTTCTTTTGCGACGGACAGTCCATCAAGGTTCCCCGAAGTGAAGGCTGAATTGGTGGAGGGTGTGTTAAATTACCTCGTTTCTTGGTCTCATTTATCTTGTCGAGCGAAAATAAAAATAAATAATAAAATATTCTACTTCTGTTTAACTTCCGATGGAATTAGTTTCCCGCCTGTAATTGCTATGCTGCTGCTAACTTATGTCGATGAATGCAATATTATTTATTCTATTTTCGGGATAGGAAGATAAAAATGTACCTTTCTTTCGCTTTCCTGTCTTTTTCGTAGCTGTGATTAAATGAAAGTTTCTCAGATTTGAGTGCAGCCGAAGATTGAGTCCACTGCCGTATTTTCTACATGAAAACTATGATAAATATAATTAATTCCTATATTTTTCGAATATAGCAATACTTGTCGCAATTTTTGAACCAAGTACCTCATTCCTAATCTTGCCTATTAAGCCATTCCGTTTCCATTGCTTTCGGCCGCTTGTGGTTGAGAGATGAAGATCCTACCAGCTTTCGTGCAGATGGTTTCACATAGACAATTTTTACGTCGAAACACAGTATAACCCGTTTAAAAAGCTCCCACTTAAGACGCCATGGTAAAAATCGCTTCATTCTAGAGGGAAAAAGGACTAAAATGAAGTTACAAGGAAGGTCTTTGTCCAAAAAGCTGATAATTCCTAAATATATGAAGAGAAGGTAACACAGGTGTTGCACAACAAAACTTAGCGGGCTTTCTAGATATTTCATATTCAACTATGGCAACTAAAGCAATATCGTTATCGTGTTAAGTCGTAAAACATTTATTTAAATATTAAATAGCCCCTCCCTTTGATTTATAAGTTAGAGGAAATACAAAGTTTTCTTAACTCAGTTATAACGCTATCCTATTCATAACACGTTTTCAGTGGGTTCCCTGAGAGGCGTCTTAACCAGATTAATTATATTTGGAACATGATCAATATTGATCAACTATGAATGCAGCACCATCAGTGTGTAAAAATATTCTATTTGCGTCAGGAAAGCAATGAAATTAATTGCATTCCCCGCCACTCACCCGATCTACCCAATCCAAAACAATGGTAATTTTAAAAAAATTATAATGTCTTAAGTAACATTGATCTTTTAGTTAGATTTCTTTCACGATAATATTTTAATAATTACACTTTACGTTAGTGCCAGGTTTGCAGCAAGTTGCAAGTAGGGTTCACTGTTTACCAATACTAAACTTCAGCCGAATATTTGCGAAATACGCGATTCAAGAAAAAGAAAAGAGTTGAAAACTCCATTCAGGAAATGGAGTTTTCAATTTACATATCTTCTTGAAGAAGTGACACAATGCCTCAATTTTATATATAGCGATAAAGAATGTTTTCCCAAGGCTGCCGGAATGGTGACTCGGGGAACGGAAATAGCAATCCGAATGACCATCTCTTGTCACTCTCCTTTGTCATACAACGTGTTTAGAAACTCTATCGCGGAAGTAAGATGATCTAACCACGCTCCTTAAGTTAGTCATCTTTTAACTGGTAACTAAGTTTAACTGCCTGTCAGCAATGACCGAAATAAACGAAATCATTTCTTTCAATTTTGTAATCTATCATGACAGGCCGGACTTCGTAGAAGGACATTTTAAAAGGGCGAAGAAAACCTTTGCAATTAATAGAAACATTTATTTCATTGACTACCAGATTCGGCTAAATGCCATCATCAGGTTACCTGATGATGACATATATATTGCCTGTCATGAGTTAAAATATTGTTGTGGAGATTGCAAATTTTTTCCTCACTTCTTTTTCTGTTTTATTTTTTAATATATCCGTAGCTATGAATTTATAATATTCCAAAACACACCATTATGTGAATAAAACTACAATAAACATAACAAAAACAATATCAATTTTTGGCATATACTTGATGGTTTATGAACTTAAAAAGTGAAATCCTTAAACTTATTCGAAAAGAGAATAATCATCTCCGATGTCTTCTGTAATAGCAATTCCATACTCGTCCTATTTATATATAGGATTTGTCAAAAACTTAAGAAAATTTTTGTTTATGAGCATAACATAATGTTCTTTACTGTCTGTACACTATCACGGCGAGTTCAAGTAGGACAAAAGTAGTTATTTTCAGAAGAAAGAGCGCGAAAAAAAATAAACCTACCGAAAAAGTCCGTACTCCGTGACATTTTCCATCTTAACATGGGTAATTGTGTATTGATTGGGAATGGATTTGAGAATGTTCCAGAATATTTTTAGGGATGCGATGGAGAAAAAAGATCCGGACGACCTTCGCAGCTGCAACGTCGCAATAAAATCACTTGCAACCGCTGAAGATTTACGATCGAGAAATTAATAATCGTTCATCTGATTCATTCCATAAACTTAACAAAGTAACGACCCTTTCTATCCTCTCTCCATCGAGATTTATTGGCATCTTTACTCTATGATATGCGTCGGAAATGAAATAAATTTCGCACGGCTTTAATACGGATATAAAGGAGGTCAAATAAGATAGTGAAGACAATCGGAGGCACACAGTCCTTAGGCGTGAAGTCGAGGATTAGATTCCCTTTCTGTGTTCTGAAAGAAGCAAGTCACTCGTATATGTGGTGCAAACACTAGTATTCATTTCTTAAGCGATCAAGAGATTGTAACATGGTGAGTTGTGGTTTGTGAGTGATGCGGGCAACCATTTTAGCAGTACAGGCGAAAAATTGGATGCGTTGTATCAATTGGACCAATTGTATTCCATCCACAACTATTGGATGAGAGCAACAATTTTATGTACCACATGCTAATAACTTAATGCAGAAAACAATAACAGCTCCATAATAATTTGATGCAAAATTTTAAGTATCTTACAACAATTGGATGCGAACAACAATCGTACTACATGCTAATAATTTGATGTAGAAAACTTCATAATAATAGAACGCTATCAACAACTGTACATGCACTTTGATGGAATAAATACCTTTCAGTACAACACTTTGATGGAATAAATACCTTTCATTATGCTGAATTTTTAAAATGACATATTATTAGGATAAAAGCTTAACCCTAACTATTTTCGATGGTTGAGTTTCCACCGAGTAACAATTATCTTTCTAAATATAAATATCGTAATCAACATCTTCGCTTGGTTTAGCATGGAATATAGTCCCTTCCCAAATTTTGTGGCACAGATAATTTATTTAACATTCTTTTGGAAATGTAGCACGCGTTTATTCGGTTCGAATAAAATGCTGGAATGACTTTGCTAATGCCTGACTATCGGTCAACGAACTTCCGGATACTGAAATGGGTATTGCGTTCGCATAGAGAATTAGTTCTCTTCCTAAACATAGAATTCAATTAAGTATTTTATCATACCAATGCCGATACTTTCTCACGTGTTATATATAACGAAGTATTTGATTTCCTATCCATGACAATCCTATCTTAATAGATCCCGCAATGTCATACATCGGGCGACTTTTATTTTGATTCTAAAAATCGCTCTGTTAAAAACAGTAAATTCTATCATATTTGGCCGGACTTCGTGGAAGGCCATACTAAGAAGAATAAGATGAAAAATTTTATAACTTCCACAGAATTTTTATTAAGACGACCGGTTTCGGCACATTGCCATCCTCAGGTGAAGATGTACAGAAATAACATCCTAATCATCTATATAGTGCTGTTATTTCTGTACATCTTCACCTGAGGATGGCAATGTGCCGAAACCGGTCGTCTTAATAAAAATTCTGTGGAAGTTATAAAATTTATTCTTATTCTTCTGTTAAAGACTTCAGTAAAAATAATAGGAATTCGTTCTATCTTGAATGTGACTTCAGAATTGCAAGAAATCTTATAAGGAATTAAGTAAAAGGAAATCGAGCTGAATAAATGTAGAAGGAATTTATTGGAAATTTTACCGAGGGTGAAAAAGAGGATCACTAAGATCGACGGGAGATCAAGACGTTGGATTCGTGGGAAAAATCAAACACTCTCCTATAAATATTAGACGACACAGCCATATTTGGAGGGAAGGATAGAGGAATTATTATAAAGGAGCCCTCACATAACAGTTTAGAGGGAATGGCAGAACGTATATGTATATACACACCTAGTTTGGTGCCTTCTGAGTTGTGATGAGGTGCATTCAGTTGAACTCAGCTTCCACGTCTAACTGTCGAGTATCTCTCTCTGAAAAATGTCTAGAAACGATTACTGCTGAGATGCTTCCCGGATTTTGTTTGCGGTATCCGGTTGACCAGTTGGTCTGAGGAAGGACAACAATCTACCATGTCTGTCGAGATCCTATTTCCGCTGAGTCAAACTCAAGTTAATATTCTTTTAAGCAACAAATCAAGAATCATTTGATACAATTATTGCAAACCTTTTCATTACCTACCGCCCACTTTTGTACTTTTGTTAACACTATGATTTCCCTACCCTCTAGTGACGTCTCGGTAATATAATTTATCGGTTACGTCGACCACAATATAAAATACAAGGGAAATTTTCATAAAAATCTTATATAAATACATATATGTAGGTATTCAAGGCACGCAAGTACAAAACAATATGAAGTATCGGGACATTTGAGAATATTTTACCCGATTTATTAATGGAGGAACAAGGAAAAGATGAACTTTTAACCACCACAGTATATATTGCAAAAGAACCTTGTTTTCAACATCATCGTCTGATGCTGATAACTCACTCTATGAGTTGAAACCAGGGTCGTTTTGCAATAAATATTGTGGTCGGTAAGAGTTTGTCATTTCCCTGTTTCTCAATGGAATCCTACCGCCAAGTCACGGTCTAGCTAGTGGAATATATTTCATTAATATATTTATCGTTTGAAAAATCCTCTATCTCATTATGAATTTTTCCTACGCGAAAAAGTTTCCATCGCCGTATTTTTGAAGTGCATTTAGATATCCTTAATTATGAATTCCCGCATATCATCGACCTCGACTGTCGATTTTATCTTTTGGGAAATGCCGCCCACCTGAATATTTAAAACACCCATTAGTTGGCGCTAGATAAAAGGTCGGCGATCACTGATCTAATGTTTACTAGAATGAAGCAATTATTTAATAATTTCCATCATGAGATTCGTATCAGACAAAATACTTTTCGAAACATAATCAACAATATCACACGTACACTGTTGCCGAAAAATTTCCACTCTAGTCCACGAATCTATTATAAAGATATTAACCTTTCAAAAATGCAAAATGACAACCCATTGTTCTAGAAATTTGTTTCTCCGATAAAACATTATTGGTGTTTTCACTCACTGCATTATACTTTTTGGGTAGTTGATTACTGAATTCTGGAATACGTCTCCGCTGCAGTAATGACTTCGACATGCAGTTAAACAATCCCGCTTTACATTCGATTTTTTCTGTTCCAGTTCCTTGAATTCTAAACACTTGGTAAAATTTCGGCTGAAGACTCTCAGCTACCCGCTTATGAGGCAGATTTCTCCCGTCCACAGATCTACAAATGTATAGATGTTAACTATGTACTACAACCCAATATGGGCAGTCCTCCGCCTCAGTCGATAAACCGAAAATTGTTTACATTACTCTTCCCTTATTTTCCTTATGGTAAAAATTGCTTTAAAAATAGTGAAAATTTACCAAAATTAAGCTACAAAGGAAAACTCTCTCTTTGTTCGAGAGGCAGACCATTCTAAAAAGTTAATAAAAGGCAACCAGTATCACGGAAGTATAGTTCACGGACGCTCTAGATATCTATAACTCTAGATACCTATCTTTCTAAATATCTAACTACTAACTGAAGCAAGCAAACAAAAGGAGATTAATTTTCGTTTATAAGTTATAAAACCCCTTTTTTGAAGTTGAAGAGCCAAAAATCCCCTTCACTCTTGTTTCCTGGTATAAAAGAAATATAAAATTTGTAAAATTCCGGTTATATCGATATCCTGCTTATGACGCGGTGTTCACTTTGCACCATGAAAAGCGCCGTGTTTTACTGTACTGTTTTTACTGACAGGAATACTTTCGTAATACCTGTTCAGCGTTGACGAAAATGGTAATCAGATTCGCCGCAGGAAGAAATACATTTTAATGGCGTTTCGGACAGAGTTTTACGATGCACTCAAATGTCTTTTATGAAATCAATGGAATCAGTTTAAGTTTTGTATTTCTGTAACTTCGTCCTTGGTTTTTTCGGTCATTAACAAGTGCTCTTAAATGCCTATTTTTAATCTCTGGTTTAGCGGAAGGGTGTCGCTGATACGGACTCTTTGAGTAATCTTCCTTGAATATCTCCCTTGTTCTTGACGTCATGCAATCCTTTTATGAATATGACTGTAAAAGCCCAATCTTACTATCACTGACTTGTACCGTTGTCCCGGGAAGTCCTTCGGGACAGAAGTAATGTCCCGAATACGTCACTGCATTTATAGTTGCTTTTATGTTCTTTTTTATTCTTGGGCACTTGACTAAAATTACAGGTGCAGATTAGTATTTTTATTATGCTCATTACATATTCTATGCATGTCTTTATCTATGAGATGCACTAGAAAATACATTCGGAACCTCAACTTCCCTAATTTGAAACAATGCATATAAATACAAACCTCACTAAGTCTGGAGAAATTAAGATCTTACTGCTTCTCTTTACGATTAATATACGAGTGTACTATAAAATATCATGATTTTATTCGCGTTTCCAGTATTTTAAATTTGCGAATGGAAGAAGGGCGTAAAGGATTCCGTATGAAACTAAGTGCGATTTCAGATTTTCAATTTATAATATTTAACTGGATAATGTACAGTTTTGTTCAACCTAATCGATAAGGTAATTTTGGCTTACCACAACTTTTCCATTTTCTATGACAAATTCGTTGATTCCACGTGTGAATCTCAGAATTTAAAAATTAGGAAATAGGACGGCATTTTTAGAGTTAAGAGAGAAGAATATACCAATTCTACAGTTAGCCAAGTCTTTTTATAAACCCATTTTTCCTTCTTTATATCTCCCGTAGCTTAATATCCACTCCCTCTTTTATAGCTAATATTTTTTAAAACTGCATCGAAATAGCCGATATCCGTACAGTCCAGTTAGTAGTATTTGGCATTTGAAAAGAAATAGAAAATCGATCTTAAAATACACGGTTGCGGATTTTCTAACAGGTAATTAAAAAAATTACAGGAGTTAATGAATAGTTCCTCTACTCTAAGGTTATATGACATTGAATTTCTTACTACCATTCTCAATACAATCGTCATGGGCATACCATCCACAAGCATTCTTAAGAGAGCCGACCTCAACAGTGTCTGAGGTCGTCAAGGTTTTATACGAGCCATAAAAACTATACTATAATCCCGTTTATTTCACCAAATACTTCACGATTTCCAGCCGAAAACTACATTCCATGGCGAGAATGAGATTCTTTACAGAATTCCTTTTCTTTTCATTCATATTTGGAGTTTGTAGGAAAAATAATAACTCAAGTTGTACGTTTTTTTTTACTGCGAATAATAACTCAATTATCTGGAGAAGAAATACTTGCACGCGAGAAAATAAACTTTCATGAGTATTATTACTGGAAATGAAATATTGTATAGATCGAACTTGGAACAGTTGGGTTAATAGAAAGTTTTCCGTTGTCTGCGTGGCGTCAACTTCCGAGTTCTCAAAGTTTAAAACCTTCGCAGCTTCTTAAACAGCGAGACTATAGTATGTGGTCATATACGGGTATATAAGCACACCAAGAAATCCTTTTCTCATAATTCATGTAAGACACTTTGTGCTTCAGTTATTCTTTACTCAAGTTGGAAAACATGTTAAAGCAAACTAGCCGAATAGTAATGAATGAAGTAAATAATTAGATAGAAAATTATTTGTGGTGTTTTATTTTTAATAAAGTGAATATATGTAATTCTTTTAAGCAAATGATTTAATTTTTTCAACAATAATGTTACCTGTAATTTGAAACATTTATACGTCAGTTACTGGAGAGCGTATATGGGAGTTAGTTTGCCTACTATCGGCGAACATCTAAATAATACATAGTACGTACACACAGCGTTCTACCGCCATGCTATAAAATATCACCCTTTTATGAATAAGAACTCGATATCATTATCACTGACTTGTACCTTTGTCCCGGAACGTCCTTCGGGACAGGACCGAATACGTCATTGCATTAAAGTTGCTTTTAAGCTCTTTATTCTTATTATGGCGGACTTGATTCAAATTATAAGTGCAGATTAATAAAATGATGTTTTTTGTATATCTTACTTTAGCCATACTAATACTGATACTCTTTTATTCATTAAAGGGTGTTTTTATCGGGCGTGAAGTACGCACTCATTAGCTAAATATATGGTTGGAAATCATTAGATTGCGATATCTTATGATAAGCTTAATTGCAAGCGGTTTTATACAGACTTGAAGCGTAAAGTCCTAAACCATTAGATGTGCGGAAAATTGGGAAGAACGGTTCCATTTAATGGTGGGTTGGACTCCGAATTACCGGCATCTACTCCATCAGCGTGAGAGGGCGAATTCCTTAGAGAGTCGGACTGCAAAATCCGGGCTAAAAAACGATAGCGAGAGGGCCAATAAAAGTTGCCTTGAAAGACCCTGAAAAAGTATTCCGGTCGACCTTGCGAGGCGGTGATTGCGAGCTAACCTATCTCTCTGGAAGAAACATTCGGGCGGATTACGTCGCTTTGGGGGACAAATGAGATCCGCGATTGTATGCATTCCCTCTGCTGAAACACGAGCGCCGAATTAAAGATTCCATTTGTTCAAACTTTTCCTACATTTTGGAATGCAAGGCTTTCCTCGATCGCTCATAAAATTACGTTAACATGTTCGGGATTTTATGTTTCTCCTTCATTCCACGCCCAAATCTCCATTTTTTCTTGGTGTTACAACCCTTTTACGGTGCGATGACGATTCTGACTGACGGCAACCTCATATTCAGCTCAGTATACCGAACACGCACTTCCTAATGACCATTCATGATGTCTGATCATTATGCCTGTACGAAGAAGTACGAGGGCTTCTTAGAAGTAGTAAAATTGGAAATACAGATGTGGTTGGTACTGCACAATAATTACGATATGCTAAATTGATATTTCATAAATTTCCGAAATATCTTGGAAGTTTTTACCTGATTACCTAAGAAGATTTAATTCTATCAAAGATCACCGACAGAGCTCAATGCTAGAAGTAAAGTTAAGAAGGTTACTAATGTCTTTAATTTCCGTTTCTTTATTTTCCTTTTCGTTTATATTGCTATTTTTATACTAATAATTTTTATTTCATAGTGTCCTTTTTCTGTTATTTTCAATGAAAAAATATATCTATAAGTTTTATTTACGTGAGAATGTATTTGTATACTTTGCCTTTCAATCTATCTTAATCTGATTTCTCCTTAAAATTAAGTTTACATCGATAAGTTTCGTAATTTTTCCGCGTATGCCCTTCTTACGGGTGTTTTCCTGATGTGGAGTGTTTCTCCAAAACACAAACTTAAGTTTTTCAACCTTAAAAAACTACAAAGTAGTTTTCTTTTGTGTGCTTTTTTCTAGCCATTTCTTTTAAATTTTATTTGACAAAGGGTAAGAAATACTTATTAGTCTCAATCTCGCCTTAATAAAGTCATTCCATTATTATTATTATTCTGGATATCTATAAAAATTCTGCAATAGAAATTAAGGAGGTAATGAAAAGCATATTATTGTTGAATTTAATACAACGTCATAATAATACATTCCAATAAGTTAGCACCTGAATGTAACCGACCGTCATACTCAGTCTTCTAACTTGCGTTAGGCTCACCTGCCCTAATTTTCCATACCCAAGGTCTTATTTTCCCGCCCTTTATACCACCCACATCCTCTGCGTTTATCTTCCCCTCTGTCTTTTACTTCGCATCCAACCTTCGGCCACTTTCTTTGGCAATCCCTCTCCTCTAATTGTTTCATGATCCGGCATTAGCTTGTTAATTTTTGAATCTCTAAAACATGTCGTGAATGAAGCTGTGTTTTTATACCAGGGGTGGGGAACTTTTTCCATCGGAAGGAAAATCAGGTGGTCGAGAAACCATTAGAAAGCACTTGAGTTGCGTATTGCTTACATCGAAACGGTTTAACATCGAAGTTTTATGTAAAAAAAACATATTAATTCGCTAATTGAACTAAAATATAACATTTTCCATTTCATTTCCACTTAGTGTAACTAGCAAATTTGGAAACTAATATAATTCACATTGAGGTAGTTTAAGAAAGGATCAAAAGGCCACTTGAGAAAGCGACAGGTTCCCCACCCACCTCCCTAATATATGTATCCATGATCTCCCTTGTGAAGAGTTTTCTGAAATCTTCTCTATCTAAGTACAACCGAAAATTCATTAGCATTTAAATGAGGAAATAGTTCCAAAGGAAACCACGGTATAACCCCTACGGCGCTTACGCTCTCCTTGGGTGTACGATTGGCAGACGTCCTGCATCACACGGATCTGTCCTTGCTTCCTTCCATTGTCCCTTCGTCCCGGGAAACCCAAATGCGATACCTTGTAAACATTGTCAATGAATTATACTAGGAATGTTTCATGCGCTATTCTTTATGTACATCTCATGTGAATGTTTTACTCCTTTCCATTTCTGTAATGACAGACTGTTTATAACACGCTTAAATACATGACTTTGCCGATGTTTGACATTTATTGACTTCTTTCAACAGCAGAACTACAGTTAACTGTAACCATGGCGTTTATTAGCTTACTTTATTAGGTAAATATATCCATATCGTTTATCTGTCTACAGATATACTAAGACTAGACTGTAATCAATATGATGTAGCTTAACTTGGTGGAACATAATAATGAAAAAAATGAAATTTCTTGGTATTTGTGAAAACTACCAAGTAATCTCATGCTCATTTCAGTAAGAATAGACCTTCAGAACTAATCGCCGGCAATGAAAATATATTATAAGCAATTCATAAATATAAGCGAAGAAAACACGAAATATAAACAAAATATTCCAATTATCATTAGATATTTATGACTGTTTTGATAACAAAAATATTTCCGATATTTATCATCGTTCTCCATCACCTGCTGTACTCATGGAATGATCAGCGCGCTCCAGAATGTAGAATGTCCGATTTTTCAATTTTCCTTTCTCGTTTATAGAAGATAAGATTTATTCGACCCGCAATTTTGAAACTGGCAATTCTACTTGATTTAGAAACTGAGGCCCAACTTGCATTGTAATTTCAAGACATTGTTTCTTGGAATATAAACGACTAAAAAATTCCTCGCGTCATTGGGCTGAGTATGATGTATTTGATTCAATCCCAAGTCACGTTAATGCCTCAGATTCATTCTAACGATAATTACGAGTTGATTACGTCACAGGCGTTTCGAAGAGAAGGCCACCTGCCGTTCTGAAGTACTTAGAAATCCAAATTTGCATAGCCCATTATTTATCTATACAATGTTACAATAAACCATCGTTTCGTAAAATAACTATTAATCTTCGCGCATTTAAGTCAGCAAATTCGTTTGTTCGGTATGTTGAAAAATATTAGCTAATGCTGTCGATGACATTCGTAGCCTACTGAGGGATTTTCCGGCTGTGGAAAATCCCATCGGAATCCGCCTACGTTTGATTATCCTCAGCCATTAGAATAAGCGTCTTGTCTTTGTCTGCATTGGGAAACATTCCTATGATCATTAGCGGATCCAGGAACGAAGGCACCCATCCACCCCTTGAAGACTATTTTACTACAATTCGCCTAGGATACGACGAGGACCTTGAATTAAAATCAGTGAAGTTTTTCGACGATAACCATACATCTACTACATGAGGAAATGGTATTCAGTTACTCAGACATGAGTTCCCATGGAAACTGCATTCAATCTCTCCCCCACCTTTGTTAACTTCCACCCCACTCCCTTCGGAAGTTCGCCCCACTATTGGAGGGTTTCTAGATCCGCCCTTGCACTTGCTCTTTTGGATATTTTCAAAGTTAGGCTCCAGTTCAGATGAGCTCAGTTGCCTTGGTTACCCAAGTAAATGAACTGAAAGATTGAGTGCGGTAAATGACTGTTTCTTTCTATAGTTACTCAGATTAAGATCAAAGTAAGTAATGGTTACTAGGATTTCGTAAAAGAAAAACAAAAATTGTGCATTCTAGGAAGCAGCTGATCGACGGATTAACTACCGGCTTACTAGAGATATACAGGAACCTGAGACCAACAGTCATATCCGGCCTTCTCCGCACTTCCTGTAGTGAATGTTCGTAAGTAAATAATTTTGTTTCCCAGTTTCCTTTGTTACGTAAAGGGAAAACAAAAGGGAAAATGTTTTACGTACGTACGGTATGTTTACCTTTTACATCCGTTTCCTTTCGGTCGATTTGAATGTTATTTCCATGTAGACAATACGTAATTCAAGTGATTCATACATACCCATTACAAGTTAAATGGATTCTTATGAGGTTGAATGGAACATATGATCGACCTAAGATAAAAAAAGACCAACAATCCTGGGGAAGTTCACTGGGCAAAAATTATATTTTCCTCCCCCCCACTGGACTGTTTTGCATTTTACTGCTCTTGATAGAAATTAGCAATATGTTCAGTGAATTGTTACTTTTAGATATATTATAATAATTCTATTGTTTTAATAATTTTCTTTGTTTAAAGTTTAAATTACAATTCTGTCACTAATCTTTACACATAATTACGACTGTATGAAATGTAAACCACTGATAAGAAATTTATTAAGATAAAAATCCAAAAATAATTAACTCACCTGTGAGATAGAAGTATGAAATTACAGGATTCATAAGAAGGTTTAACTAGCTTTCGTAATTATATTGAAAAATTTACCCTAGGTTCTACTCTAGACACTGAAAATCCCATAAGAATTCTATGTAGATTTCTTTTAATGTCTTGCAGACTTGAGTTCTTTAACAAAATTAAATTAGAAATGCTGGTGGTACGAATTCTGGATACGTATTAAAATTAGGAATAGAATATAAATTCTTATTTTGTTCTTATAATATTGTTTTTGATTCGATATTCGCTGGAATTAGAAGAAATTATGTGGTTGTAAACAACCTGTTCTCCTGGCAATAATTTGTTCTCCTGCATTCTTTTATAGAGAATACAAGGAGAATTTAGACCCAAAATATATTGAAGTATTATAGACTTAAAATTCATACATTCAGGGTTGAGAGGTTCACATACACACCGTAATAGATATACATTTTTAAATGGTTTAAATTAAGTTCCCTCATATTTGATGGGAGGGTTCTCTATATTATAAATAATTAGTAAATAGCGTAAAAATAAATTGATCATTAAATAGTTTACGAAAGGCCTATCGAGGAATAGCTATTCTCACAAAAAGATAAATCCTCTTTTGTTTGAAATATACCGGAATTTATGATTATGTTACCCATTGATTCCAAATCTATATCTTCTTATAAAAAGAGGCGCATTTTACAAAAAAACTTCAGGTTACTCTGAGAGAAAATTTACCTTTTTTCTTTCCCATTCTATAAGTATCGACTTCCGATTGAGGCACTTTCTAAGGAGTTGGGATTCCCAATTCGAGCGTGAAATTCGACCTCCAAATTTCCGAAGCGATCTCCCGCTGTTACGAATGCATGTGCTACAGAACATTGCTCTTTGCCATTTGCAGTTCAAGGAGAACCTGCGAATCAAAAGGACGGAGGAAAGCGATGTCAAATTTAAGGTGAAGCGGAATCTGTGTACGTATGCCGTCTCGAAAACTTGCTCGGCCCTTGTGTGCCATGTCCCTTCCGACCTACGCACCTACTTACTGGTTGACCAAAAGAAAGTATTTTTAACTCCAAGGAACCTTCTTCATGCATGAGTTGAACTGAATGGATTCAGTGTTTCCATGCGTAACTTGTTAGGATGCTATTATAAAGTGAACTAGCCAGCCATGGTGTCAAGCTACATTTCCTGCAGCAATTAAAACTAATTTTGGTACCCTTCAGAAAGGTTACAAATTTAGCATTGTGTGAGAGCGTTGAATAATTCAAATTAAATTTTCACCTTCGTTGATTATTCATCAGAGTAAAAATACTCTCATTGCCGAATACTTTGCCTTCAGTCATGCATGAGATAGCAGAAATTTTGGATATGATGAACTAAGTTATCAACAATTTTAATTGAGGGCAATATTAATTGATAGTAACATACAACAGCAGGTGAAAATTCCATGTAAAGGATTTGTATTGTTTCTCAAGCATTTTGATTGTAGACTTAAAACGTGGGATGAGTTTTCATGGGAATGGTTTTTCATGATCGCCAAATTTAACTCAAGCAAAATGTATTTTTTTCGGTGATTTCGCATATTAAGTACGATCTAGCATAGATTTTACGAATCAATGATAAATTTTAGGTATCTATGATGGAATTCAGGAATGATAATAACTGTCTAATGTCCTTACAAGCGATTCTTATTTAAATTCTGCGAAACTATTATATCTCATTAAATGCTTAAGGATAACGATGCAGTCGATAAAAATTAGCTTCGCTTAAATTTCTCATGGATTGTTTTATTCAATATCAAATCTCAGGCCACCATAATTAGCATTAATGACGGTGCATAGCAGGCAAGATGGAAAGAGCGGAATTCTAGGGTGCTTAAATTCATCGTTAGTTAGAAGACTAGGTAAGAATATTTTTCAGGACACTTTGTGAAATTGAATTTCTAGCATCACCATGATGGATTTCTTGCTGAAAATAGGTACTATCTGAATGATAGTTATTTACGGAGCTTGCTCTTTAACTACGAATCGAATCGACTAAATTATTCAAATTTCGAATCAAACACGCTAAATATTCGATTCGATACATGATTCTCGGTCCGCTTGTTTCTCTTAAAATCCCCAAACTGGAGCTTGGTTTTTCGTCGCGTCTGCTCATTGCCATCATCCGATAATATAGTGTTGCATATTTATAATAAGGATTTTTTGGATTAGGTATAATATCGTTATTTTAATAACTCTGATTTGTAAACTAGTTTCGGTTAGAAGCCTATTGTATAAAATGTGCCATTCATATTTGCAGGAGAAAATTTAAAAAACGAAACAATAATGTTTTACCACCACTTATTTTTTTATTCGATTTTAAGATTTGCTGACGTCGATTCGCTTCGAAGTTTTTGTCGAGCAAAGAAAATTTGACTTGATCCGGGGTTTCGAATATTCGCTCCCCTCTTTTCAAGGATTGCTAATAATTCAATACTGTTCTGAAAATTTATCCAACATATCAGTTGCTATTCACCTGACCTGTGTAAGAAGAGCTGATACTCAATATCTTCCCTTATGTCAATCCATTCTAGATTTATTTACAGTGATATGAAACCTTTAGCCCTCAAACTGTAAGCAGCTGTTCTTTTTTGTGGAACGAACTTAAGAGCTCATATTATTTGTTTCCAATTTCGCTTATTGAAAGAAAAGATAATAAATATATCTTTCTTCGGAGTACGTAGCGATTAAATTCTTTTTCAAATTTACAATTTCAGTGTTTAGGTGTCTGAGAAGGTGCAATGCATTATTCAAATGCGGCTTATTGACTTCACACGCGGCCTGAAAATATACCTCAAAATATACAAGTTCCCGCGGCTTTCTTTAGAAGAAAGGTTCTTGTTCTAGTTTTCTAACATATAGTGATGCTGTTTATTCTACCATTCTACCTCCTAAACATCTTTTTTTTCAAACTCACTATAGCTTCTGAAATTTTAATTTTATCAAGTACTTCTAACCTTCTTCTTCCCAGTCCAAACTTTTTTAAATTGTCTCCACAATTACACTTTTAGACGGAAATTTATTCTATTTTAATTTTTACTAAAAGAATAATCAAGAATTGGTTTGAAAAATCCCAGAAATTTTATCATATAATCCTCTGAAAGGGTCTTTATTTCAATTTTAAAAATTAATCAATTCTTGAATTCTCAAATACGAAATCATTGATTATGTCATCATATGAGATGCTGCGTAACATATCGTATCGCCTTCTTGACTCATGATTCTAAGTGCTAAACATTTTGTGATACAAAATTATATAAAAATTAGGAATACTTGAGGTAAAATGTGGAACCGTAAGCTGTAGCTTGTTAAGATTATACATAATCTGACTTCGTATTTATCTCAAAGAATTTTTGAGTTTGACAAAAGATGCAAAAAAATTTGGAAAATATTATTGGGAACCATGACACAGTGATGATTCGTAGATGGTGTAGTGCTGTCTAAGAATTAAAAAATTCATTCTGATGCGTTTTTTAATTGCTTCTTCGTTGTCAACTTCAAGAAGAAATATCCACTGTAGAGAAATGTTGCAGAACGTCGATAACACCTCCATCTACCGCTCAGCACCGTACTTGATGCTACTCTCATTCCGCATTCAGAGTCATCTGCTTGAAGGTTATAAGACTAAGAGTACGAATGGAACAAGCTGTGTATGAAATGGGATGATTGACGTTGAGCTGTATCTCACAGAAGGAACGAGGGGAACAAATTGATTACAACGCTCTGTCATAATACGAATTCGATGCAGGATATCTCCTTTAAAAATGTTCATTATAATAATTTTATAATTCCGATAATTATAATCGTATCTTTTTTAATATCATTATCTTATCACAATACTAATAATTATTATTATTCTATTAATAGAAATAATTGGCTAAGAGATGGCCGGATTATCATCGAAAATTAAAGTACTGAAATTATGTATTTCATTTTACTTATAGCTATAGAATAGTATAATGCAAGGATGTGGTATCTTTTTGCTTAGGAGAATCGGCTGCATAAGATAGGCCACATCATGTCGATTTTGATTTTCATATTGTCTACGTACAAATAGTTTAACATAGGACTTATACATGAGAAAATTGATTAACTCTCTGATTGAACTAAAATAAAACATTTTCCATTTCGTCTGCTTGATGGCATTGGCAAGACTTGAATATAGTTATTTAAATACGGCATTATTTCAGAAAGTGACCAAAAGGCCGTATAAAATGACGAAAAAGGCAACATTTGGCTTGAAGGCCGTAGATTCCCCACCTCTTGAATTGTGATTTCTTATGTTAGCAAAATAAAATGAGTAGCGCACTGATGGGATGTAGATGATTATCGAGTTTACGACTCGAATGCTGACAATCAAAAATAAGTGATTTTGCGATACAAAGACTTTCTCCAGACTAATCAAAGTATACCATGGCCATAATGCTAATATTGAAAATCTTCCGAAAGATTACGATCATTCTGGTGATTTTGGAGCATCCTATAAATTTTAGTGCGCACTTATGACTCTCGCTCACTTTTAAAGGAAATTTTTTGTTCGTACTTTTAGATATCCTTTTCATGATAAACATAATTTCTGCCATCTACGTTTACCCATATTATTCCATTACTCAATAAAGTAATTTAAAATTAAATAGCAATAAAATTATGAAAATATTCATTCTGACCTCGTAACAAATGAACGAGTCAGGAATCAAAAGTTAACTGAGAAAATCTATGTGCGTAGATTTAAGAATATAAGGGAATGTATGAAAAGATTTATGGATTTTTTTGTAGGTGAATGTGACTATAAGGAGATAAAAATGAAGATTATTGTACTTAAAAAAAGCCTTAATAAAAAGCTTCCGAAAATCACTCATTATCGCCCTATGAGGCTACTGTTACTAATCGTTACGCCCCCTTGTCACGTTGGTTAATTAATCAATACTTATTACAATTTGATACTTGCAGCATTGTCAATATTTTAATAGGTATAACTTTTCTTTGAAATAAACTAAGGCTCGTCCCGGGGACCTTTTCAAACGCCCTTCCTACTGCATATAAACGTATGCGTTTTTTTATAAAATCATCAGAAAAACTTCACAATCTCTCACAAATTTTGCAGATAAAAATATATTCCTTAGACTTTTACTAAGTTCTAAAGGTTGTTGCTTCTATTAGAATTCAATGTTATTAAATTTCATTATTTCATTTTCCTACGAATATGGTTACTCTGTAATATTTATTCGTAAAGGCTGTTCCTATTATCATATATTGTTGAATAAAATATTCCTATGCTTTCTCTTCATAATAATGAAAAACGTTTCTTTCGTTTACTTTTTCTATCATTTTCATGGCTGTGATGATATGATAGATACTGAGGCATGAATGATGCTGTGAAATAAAACTCATTTTCATTCCCTCTTTTTGAATCATTATCATTTAAAGAGTAACTGCTGCAGGTTTTCCACTTATAGTGTTTTGTTCAATCAGAAAAACAAAGGAAAACTATCTAATTTAACGAAAATTACTTCATTTGCCTATTATTTTCTTTCTAAAAATTTTGGTAGCTTATAGTACAACTAGAATATTACGTGATAAATGCTGTAAACTTTCCCAAGGTAGCACATGAATTGAAATATTTTTTTTATATTATATATTTGAAAATATCAAAAAACACCTAAGTATTAAAGAAATTATAGACTGGCGACTTTTAACTAAATTTTTTCCTTACATGAGCTCACCGTTAAGCCGAAAAAGAAGTCCGCCATTTTGTTACTTTAATCTTCTAAGACTCAGCTAAGAGCACGAAAACTCATGCTTGTTTGTGTTATGTTTCTATTTGGTTATGTTTCTCCCTGTGCAATACTAATCTAATACGTTTAGTATATTCTATGTATTAATGTTTATTGATTGAAATGTGTTTATAGTGTAGGAATTTGCGTATACGCATTGGATTGATTGAAAAAATTCATATTGTCTAAGGGAGATTTTGAGGAGTTTTCCTCCCGTCCTGGGGAAAAGGTCTGATAAATTACGCTATCCTCTTCCATTGCCACCTGGTCCAATGACGAAATTGTAACGTAAGATAAACAAAAAGTTAAAATAAATTATCGACCCAAATTAATGGAGGTTTTCGGAAAGCTCTCTCTGGACACCTTTCGGCTGTGCGGTAGTCTCGGCTCTCTTCTGTAGAGGTGCGCGATTTCTCAAAGAACCTTGAGTACGCTGGCAGATTTCAATCGCTGGGACTGGTCCGAGAGGCAGCTTCCTTAATTAAGCCTCAACCGATTTCAAGTTAATCATATCTTCTCAGGTCTGCTTCGGGTAGGTCCGTAAAATCGGAGATTCCGGTCAAGGAAAGGTGGAAGCTTGAAATGTGAAATTAACAGGTTTTCAAATGATATATTAATGGTCTAAATGAGGCATCTTTTGGATTGTGTGGAAATTAGCAGGTAAACGACCGAGTTAAAATTAATTTCTTAAGCCATCAACTCTATGACTGGTTGTATCTTCATCCTTTCCATCATTAAATGTAAAATTTGTTACAAAGGGGATGAATAAAGCGGGCTGGATGAGGAGTGAAGCAGAGGAAGGATTCCAAAATTTCACAGGTTCTTATCCCAAATGAGTATGCAACCACGCGCTGCCCGAATTTTCTCATCATTCTAAATTAAAAATTTGTTTACCAAATATTAGGATGAAATGAGAATGAAGTATTTCGTGGTCCAAAATGATAATTTCTTCTCAAAGAGTGGATTGTGGTAACTCTTTCATTCTACTATTATCGCATTAGAAAGATTTTGAAAACGGTTTGGCAGACTCGGTAAATTCTAAGAACCGGTGTGAACCAGATGAATCACTCTGTTGTAAGATACTTTGCTTTTGCTTTTGTCACTCATGTGCGACAGATGATGAAAAAGTGTACGTTAAAGTTGTAGCCTTTAAAATAGCCCTTTTCTCAGAATTTAAGAAGAAGCAGCCAAAATGGACGTCGTTACTCTGCTTCATTCCGAAATTTTAACATTATCTCAGTATTGAACGATGATTATAAAAATTTAACGAAAAATGCATTTTAACTAAACCTATTGTAAAAATAACTGTTTATCTATATTTATTATGGACAAATCAAAAATATTTCACAGATTAAGGTATGGCAGCAGAAACGTTACGCACGATAATTTTAGATCAGTCCGACCATTCTGGTTGGATCAATCCAGCGCCTGACATTAACCTTGATGAACTGAAAACAAGTTTGAGATTTAAGGAAATCTTGGGGGGCGAAACAAGCACCCGAATGGGAATCGGAGGTCTTCAAGGACGGTGAATTAAAACAAGTTTCCGGCTGTAGTAAAGCCTTGAGGGGGATGAGTGAAATATGTATGCGTACGGTGGAAGAATGATAGTACGCATTACGAGGAAAAAAATAATTTTAAAATGGTAACAAACAAAGGATGAAATCAGTGGTGAAGGGGAAATATTGTTAATGAAAGGATTGCATATGGAAGAAAAATGATTGTGAGAGATCTAACAGTTTTTCAACCATGGTCGACTCCGCTGCGAAGGCTAATATTATTGTTATTAAAATGGCTGAAATAGGTCATTAGGCAAGGTGATCTAGACAGGGCCGGCTGCAAGTGAGGCAGTCACTTCAGGTCGCCAAATAATAGTGCTTGTGGCCAGAGAGGGGTACATTTCTCTTACCAATTCAAATCTCCAAGTAAAATCAGCCTCAGAAAGCAATCCTAAAAGAACTGTAGGGTCTTATTATACACCTCTCACTTATTAGACGTTCACTTTTTGTATCAAGCGGCCTACTCTCTCCCCATTCATACCTGTTGAGATTTTACGAGAGATGTACCGCTACATTTACCGCAACATCATTACTCCGGATGATAACATCCTCTTCATCTCTCATTAGTATATGTTTTCTTGTTACCTCTGTATTTTCGCGATTTTTTGCCCCCCTTTCTCGTGAGACTATTTTCCGCATCGTGGCTATTCAAACCTTCGGTTGAGGAGTTTTTCCCCATAACCCAAGTCTTGAGTGTAAATTTGTATCTGTGTAATAATTTAAAATGTTTCTTTTTCCGGCTACTCTCCTCCTTTCTTTGCAGGTATTAGACCTTATATCCATATTTGAAGACCATGCGTACTCCTTACCACATTATGTTAGGGCGGGACCGAAATGTCGACATTCGAGAATCATACGCTTAAAAACACATGAAAATCATGTTGGACATGATTTAATTAACTTTTAACTGCATTTTTGCACCTCAGCTGAAGGCTTTCAGCGGAAAACCGCACCGTGGATTTTTCTCTGAAAGCCTTCAGCTGGGGAGTTTTTTTCCCAAACTCTCAGTCTTTCATCCTCACATTCTCTATTTTACTTTTTCCAGATTTTTGAGATTTAGAATCGAAGACTGCATTTCATGACAACCGTGAGAATATTTGTGACAAACTCCTTATCGCTAATGAATTGAAATTTCCGGTTTATAAATATTTATTTAATCTTCTAAAAGATAATAATTCGGTACTTTCTTATATTCTTACGGATAAATTTTATCCGTAAGAATTTAATTTACATTAATGATTGAATACTAAACAAAACGCAAGTTCTCAGGATGGAACTTTTAGCGATTCTGCGAGCCCCACAAGCTTTCACTCAAAATCACTTCAGCAGTAATTGACCATAAGAAGATACTCTCACGTAAATTAAGAATACTACAGAAAGATATATTTTGTACCTTATAAGAAATTCGTATTTCAACTAAGTGTATCCTGTTCCACCGTTAGTCCATACCACTGCGAACAGGATTTACATAATTTGCTAAATAAATAAACAAAATGATTGTATGAGGTGGAAAGAAAGTAAATTTTCAATAGAAATTAATGTAAGATTTTATCTTACCGTTGCATTATGTTCCAGATTCATTCAGAATTACATACTCATTATGAAATGTATGAGAATTTCTTAAACCCTCCCTCCTTTAAACTCTTAAACTAAATCACTTCTCCTGACTTTCAATAATAAGGTTGGATACTGACAATGGATGGATAGAACACTTGATGGGAAACTTTAGAAGTTAGTCTCCCCATACCCCTTTTCATAGCTTTTGATAACCAACGGTGGGGATGGGATTCAAACCAGCCTTCGTCCGGAAGAATGCATATGATATTCATTATTACGCCAAGTGAAAATAAAATAGCAACTAATATACTTAGCGATTAAATTCATTCCTCTCTGTAAAGTTTTGAAATTTCACTAAGAATGTAGGCTTTACACTCGTTGTTTAAGGGGAATAGGTAACTCGAGGGCGCAGAACTGTGGCTTGCCTATAACCGATTGTGCGCCGGCTTCTACTTTCTATTTCCAGCAATTATTCGCGATGAAAATGAACTAAAAAGTACAAGAGTGAAAGTTTCTTGGAAGATTGCTCCAATCCACATATTTGAATAATGCAAGATATTGGCTTAATAAAGTAGGACTTGCGTAATTCATATGAAAATTAAATATTTTTATGGCAGAAACTTTCCTCTTTAGACAATATCCAGTATATTTATCCCCAAAAGCTATATCCTTTCTCTCTCTCAACTCAAAAAAGATTTATGAATGCGTTACCGTATAATTTATTTGGTGAATATTAACAATAATTATGAAAAATTTTCGGCAAAATTTCTTTACATTTTCATCTGACAGTTAATGGTGATTGAAGCATAAGAAATTCCGCTGAAAAGATATACAAGCACTGAATTCCCGATTCTATGGCATTAGAATGTATACCTGGAATCGAAACAGGATGCAACCGGAAAGTCTTTCCCCAGCGTCACTTTTTTCTTCGGACGCGAAAGAATAGTATTCGTATTCAATTAGCCTTTTTGTATATGCTGTCGTAGACAAAATCTTCATCTACTCGATGTGCTTTGTACCCGACCGATAAAACTCACTGTCATATTTTCATCATATATTCTAGGAAAAACAATATGGTCATGAAGGTACCTTGATTCTTGTTATATATGGAAATAAAATTGGATCAGTGCATATCAGACTCAGCACCCATAATTTAAGTCATTCGTCGCTGAAACCCAAAATAACACCTTCGCTGTCCTTAAATCCATTCTCAAGGTTATTATCTTTAAGCGTCACTTTTTAAAACAAAACTTCACCCCTCTTCCATCTAAGACCTTTCTAACCAAAGTTATTACTATTCATTCCACATTCCTTGAATGATTTTATGATTTTCTCTTTTTTAAATGGCTGCTGGAAAATTTTCATCAAACGCTCTACTTTATGGACTGTCTCAAGAATTAAAATTTGAATGAAAATTAACTTTAAGATAATCTTCTCTTCCGTTGTTCACTTTACATAAATTGGACTTGTACCGTCTTATTATTTCCGTGAACAAAATAAGGAAATTAATCACAATCATACCGACGGAAATTCCTCCGAGGTACTTATGCGATATCATTCACACCAAAGGAAAGACGGCCGCAGTTTTGAAAGATTCCTTTTCCGCAGCGCGAAATCCCTTTGTGAGACTCGGCATAGCCAGGCGGCATTCATTGTGGGTGATAGGTGGTCAGCGCATCGACTCCTACGCCTTTGGAGTGATTTGGCTCTCCGTGACTGGACCCGCTATATCTTTATTCAGATAATTACACATACTTATCACGATGCTGGGTGGACACCTATAAATGTTAGCCTCCACCGGGAAGTACTTTTATTGGAGAGAACCACTCGCTGACTAGATGAGGCTCATTTCACTGAATTTCGAGAATAGTGAATTGCTTTTGATAATTAATAATTATTATTACGAGTAACTTGTGTCACAAATTTATGAGAGGGCAGACTTTTTCCTTTGTAATAAAGGAAAGAGTTACAAATTTTTTTTGAGGGCATTTTATATAATAGAGATATCGTATATTCTTCCCATGAATCGTCATCATTTAAATTCGTTGAAGATTACATTAAAGATTAAAATCCATCCCAATGAATCACTTACAGATAGCTGTATTCTATCAGCTGTGAATTACGGTTTACCCCTTAGGCTATTGGGAATTGATTCTAGTTGCAGGAAAAGGCGCTTGAAGGAGGTATAAGCTCAAGCAAAGAAGAGCTTTCTCAAAACCCTATCACCTTATTTAGGTTAACTTTCTAAATATCTCTTCTTGTTGGAGCATTCTCTGTACTCCGTGGATGTTTGTTTGATGTTTTTATTTTATGAAATAATTTATGATTTTTAATTATTCTATTTTAATAATTTGTTTAGGAAATTTTAAGATGAAGTAAGAATGAAATGTTTCATTATGCAAGATTAAAAATATTAGAAATATTCACCGAAAGATACTACAATAACCTCGTTACGATGATGGAATTACTGCATTTCTACAGGCATCCTTCTATTACGCATGGCCTCTATCAGACTTAAGAACTGATTCAAGCGAACCGGTGCGAACCGGCTAAATCCCACACCGTTCTCTAAATCTAAATATATATCTTGCCTCCTTTTGGGCGAGTGGGCTGCATGCTATTTTCCTGGGCAGTTAATGCCATGAAACGTATCATTTGCGGAGAAAAATGAATTATTGATCCATCTATAGTCTAAAATCTATCTCTAATTACCTTACCTCACCGGCCTGTGTAGCAGGCTGGATTTCCTCCCTCCTTCCCCTCTGAACGACCCCCCAATACTTTTTTTCAAATGCCACCAAACGAATCTTATGATCACTGGCTGTTTTTGAGACCAATATCCATCAGCTATAGTTTTTACTATTATCCTTAAGGTTCCTTCATCGGTAAAATTCACTAGAAAAGTTTACGATAATTCCTAAGCTTGAGATATTGCTAAATTCGAATGGTATGGTTGGATAGCATACCTTATTTTATATTTTAACTAATGTATTGTTAAATTCTAGGTAACAAAATTGTATTAATATAGTATAGATAACTATATTCGTACTTGGCAAGTAGGACGCTGCTTCGTTTTCTAGATATTCACAATAATTTTCGTTCTACCCAAAGAAGTAAGATTTAGAATGAAATTTTAAATCTAATTTCTGTTTTCATGAACAGAATTAAGGTAACGGTACTCGGTCTCAATTTCCTTGGATATTCAATGAAAGTTCGTATTTCTCCTTCTTGTTTATTTTTTTCAAGCCACTGATTTAAATTAAACGTTAATACCGTTATCAGTTTCGCTTTCATTCAATTCTAAGCCATCTCCCTGTCTCTAATTTAATGTATATATCACTTTATAATTTGTTAGAAATTTATTTATTTACTATGATTAATTCGTCATTTCCCTTAAGCAATTTCAAAAAGTGCTCACATCTTCTCCTTAAACACGTCGAAGTTGACATTCGATCCACCCTCGAACTGAAAACATCAGACATATTTTGTCGAGGATATTCATTTTTGGTTAATGCGAGGGATTGCCCTTTAATTGACAATTAGAAAATTAAAGATTAAGATAGCGATTCTGCTTTTAAAGAGGAGAATTCCACATTTCACTCCTCAGCCCAGTATTAAGTAGTAACCATCCAGATGGAATTGAAGATTGGGAAGCACTGATTTCAAAAACATTTCGTTATACTAGTGGGTAGTAGCGCAGTTGTTCGCAGGTGCCCCCGTTTTCTAAGAAATTTTGCGGCAAATCTCTCCCGTTAATGTCTCCGGAGAGATTTCAACGGGAGAGGTAATTAAGCTAACGGAAGGGATTGGTTTCGATTGGTATCGGTCCTCTTCTTTGCGGAAATTGTTTCTGCAAACTGCATTTAAATATATAACACTGAGAGAACGTCTTCGAAGATGGCGTAAGTGATTAATGATGTTCTCAGAGCAGTACCGAACTTATGATATAATCACGCCATTAAAAAGGATTCCAAAAGATATTGAGAAAAATAGATTCCCATTTTGCTTCATCCTTTTCACACAAGATAGCAATAAGAAAGAGAACAATTCAACAATTATTTTTCATTGTAATTTATTATATCAAAGTAATCATTATCATAAATTATCTTCTTTTGCTCTCGAATCACTCCATATTTTATTCATTTTTAATTCACCGCAGGTATTTGAGGATTGAACTTGAAATTGTATGAGGTGGATATTCCAAAAAGAATCCCAAACTACTTAATTTATACTCTTTCCTCGGATGTGCAGTATCTGACTTTTGGAACTTTCGGAGCTACTCGAATCCCTTTTTCGAAGAAGAATTTTTGGATTTAATATTTTAAATTTAGCCGAGGAATTCATTCTATAATAAGAATTGTCATAATTTTAATGAATAACGCGGGAATATCAACAATTGATTGATGTATTTGATATTGCCAAATTATTTCAATGGATACGAAATTTTTACAATTCTAATCATAAAAGCGCTAAAAAATTATATTTAAAATAATTCTACTCTCAAAAGTTAATGCAAAAGTATCCTCCTAGAGATAAATCAACAAAGCTTAGCACGATTTACATGTTACGTTTATATTAGTGTATCTCAATAATAATAATAGAATAAAAATATACTCAAAAATAAATTTTACGCAATATAAAAATGAGTTTCATTGGAATTGCTATTTGAGATATTATAGTTTCGTAAACTAATCAGAATATCTGCAAAGATAATCAACTGTTATAAAACATGCACTACTTTAAAAAGTGTTAATTGCTGTAGTTGAGCTATGCTTCTCTCTTGGATATACCATCTGATTTATTACCTATAATTTTCATTAATTTCTATTTATCTATGTTGCTATGTGCTATGGGTCCCGCAAGGTCTTTTGCTGCCAAGGTAACTTCCTGTTATAGTTTTACATAATTCTTTTGTGACTTTTGCATAATCTATTCATAGAATTTTACATAACACCTCCTTAATTATGAATATTTTTGGTTGTTCCCAATGAATTATTGGAAATGGAACCAGGTAAACCCAAGAAGTTGTCAGTTGTTGTTTTGTGTTGTTCTGCCTAATTTGAATGTATTCTTTAGAGGTTTTTTCTCCATTCTATCCATAACGTGACTTTCCTTGTTCTTTAAAATGTATCCCTAAAAATTTGTTGATTTTTCTGCGAGATTTATATTGTTGAGAGCGCGGTACGCTAGGCCGCCGAAGGTGACTCTAGTATGCGCCTTGAGGAGACTGCATCGCCTCCTTATCATCTGAAGCTGTCCCTGACCTCCAGTAACTTGCAACTTGAATAATGATGTAAACTATCAAATCATCTCCTTAAAAATCACATAAAAACAAATAAATCGATACTTCAATTTTTCACACCGAATCTAACAAACCAAAGTCTCCATATGTCTTCACGTCGAGCATTTAGAAAGTATACAATACAATACAAGTTCCAGATGTCACTAGGCATGTGGTTACGTCTGGAAGATTAACTACATCATTGCATTTCTCTATTTAGATTTCCTTTACGTCGCTGTAGATTACTGGTAGTCACCTCGACATTTATCTTAAACATTATAAGCTTTAGTGTTTTCTCTCTTCCAAGAGCAAAATCGCTGCTGAACATCACAAGTACAAAGATGCCTTGCAGTGAAGAATTAGTGTTGAATTGCGAGATAGCCAAATTCCTGGATGCTATTTCCAATAAGTCTACGACAATAGATTAATTAGTTATCATGGCCATCCCTGTCTCTCTAACCGTAGGGATTATGTTATTTTAATTATTTTAAAATTTATATTTATTTTATTTTAGGTTATTTATTTATGCATTGTACATAAACAGAGTAAAAACATATACAAATGGAAGTAGTACAGTATACAGTAGAGATTATGAACCTTTATTATAGGAAGATAAAATATTGTTAAATGTTATGTATATATACATTGTACCACATGTGCATCGTATTACTTTAATTTTTAGATGAAATATGCAATATTGCATAGAAAAAAAATTCAGTATTAGTTCAGCTGATAATATATCGCTGATGTTATATGACTATCACAATCTTACATTAAAATCGTACTGAAGACTTTCGTCGATCCACACTTTACCACTATATATATTCTGGAACGATTTCAACTTTAATAACACAGAACCAACGATTCCGTTTTAGGAAATGTTTGCTACCTGACAAAGAGACAACTGGACGGTCTGGTTTTTCGAAAGCAATTCGAATAGTTGTTTCCTCATTTTTTTGCATATTTTTAACATTTTGTAATCAACCGATTGGTAAGCCAGATATGAATAAATTTTTACTCTTGAATTATGGTCGAATTATCTTCCTGCTGAAGACGGGTATCCCGAGGGGTTTCTCTACCTTCCCTGGTCACATGCCAGGTAATTTTAACTTTTTTGTGATTTGACGTACATATTTATGGTCTATAAGATTAACTATATATTGCTAACATAAAATTAAATAGTTATACACTGTTGTTAAAGAGATTTATTTGCC
This sequence comes from Pachydiplax longipennis, assembly GCA_036926295.1. Lineage (NCBI taxonomy): Eukaryota > Metazoa > Arthropoda > Insecta > Odonata > Libellulidae > Pachydiplax > Pachydiplax longipennis. The sequence goes on along the minus strand of JAVFKF010000001.1, from coordinate 49,373,043 downwards.
GGACACTTACGCAATTTTTGTCCTTGCCTCGTGCAATTCAAGGCATGGTTCCCAGGCAAATAAATAGATTAATAAATAATTCTGTCATTCCATATTCCACCAGACGCTATCATCGAACTACGAAACACTTATATAACTAATTCCCGACCTTCTTCGCCTTTTCAGACAACGCCCATGAGATAGAGAGAGTTATTTATTATAGAAATTGCAGAATACTATTTTACGAGTAGGGAAATGGATGCTAGAACAAGTCGATTCAAGAATTCATTTTTTCTGCGAACGATAAGCGAACGTAATAAATTAGGGAAGTAGAGTCATGCCAATAAATACACTATAGGAGATTAATACGGTTTCAGGGATGGATAGGGTATTTTATATTCATTTCGTATAGTCTAGTGGTAGCTTACGATCAACAAAGGCATCTGATGGAAGAAAAATAACATTATCTTAGATAAGTAATTTTAACGGTATTTCCTTTTTTGAGATAATAAATTGTTTTAATAAAATCTGAGGCTTGAATATTAGTATTAGACCGAAGGTAAGATGAATACATGTCTATTTCATGTCACATTTCCCGGAAGAAAAGTTTATATAATAAGCGAAAAAGTTGTAGTAACTTTGTGTGGTACCCATCCAAAGTAAACTTATCAATTATCATCGTAGGAGATTAAGAATGAGTAAATTTATGTTTAAACTGAGCAAATTCTAGAATAATTTTACATGGTTTCAAAGGCGCTGCAAACCCTCCGGTAGCCCCCGCATGGCCGCGTTCCAGCTCTAAAGAGGACTCTCAAAATGAATCCTCATTAGGCAAAAAGGAAAAAATGCACACCCCTTAGAATCTTACTGCGTTAACAGAGTATATAAAAAATCCCTGTAGTCTATTCCTTGATTATTTGAGAGGTAGAATGTATGAGGTATTTTCTCTGTCTCTAATTCATGTATTCATGCATAAGCATTTCTTATTCTGTAGCTGCCGAATTTTCCACTTAAGTTGGAAGTAAATATTGGTTAACCAGTGAGAAATATGGTTTTAACTATAACTCAATTCTGGAATGAGGCAAAAATTTGGAATGCTAAGGAAAATGATAAAACAAACAACTTACTATGTAATTGAATTTACATGGAATTCACTTATGATTTTACATTGATCCGGGTTCGATTGTAGACCACGTCAGTATTTTTTAACCGCATATTCTTTCTGTTGAAGCCAATTAGCCAATTTAGCCCAAGACCAGTCTGAACCTAAAGTTTGCATGATTAGTCATTAAAACTCCTGAAATTGCAACTAGACTTCCTAGATAATATGAAAAGCGAGTTTTGCCCATTCTTTCTTCACTGAGCTGAAAATCAATATGTGAAAGAAAATAACAAAATGAGTAGAAATTTACAGTAACTCAGCAACCCTCACATCGGGGTTGCTATCTGTAATATTTACACGTAAATTTCTATTTATTGACTACCGGTTTCAGTATTGAACTGACGATGGCTATGTAATACCGAAACTGGTCGTCAAATAATAAAAATTCATTAGGAAATAGTATACATTGTTCTTATCTAAATATTTCACTCCTTATCTTGCCTAGTTAGCCCCATTCCCTCTCTTACCCTTTTGGTCGCTAACGTTGTAGTGGTTTAAGATCCAACCAGTCTTTTGGCTGATGACTTAACACACAGTTAAAGAGGTTGTTCTGTCATCAATCCATTGATTCCTACGCCCTTCGGTAATTGGCTCAGTAACCGAATTCGGCAGCGACCAGAAGTTACGTAATTAAGTTATCCGAATTCGTCGAGCAAGTTCATTTGTAGGTCAACATTCACCAAAAAGCTCCACATTGCCAGAGATCGAAAAGGCTACTGATAGCTATAGGCAAAACGGAGGACTGTCGGTTCAAAGCTTAGCGGGCACAATCAAAGATATTGGAGGGAATATTTATCAGTTATCTAACGGATAGTGGAAGCGGGAAACGCCCGTAGGAGCGGGATGAGGAACACGGAAACGGGCGGCGAGGGTTACGTGAGCAATGCGGAAGGAGGACTCGCTGACCTGCCTCAAGAAAAGCGGCGAAAGCCTCCATTCATTTCTCCAGGAAAAGAACGTTTGCTTTTTCATCGTGGAAAGAGCAAGTGTTTCCTGTTCCGATACGCTGACTTAATCCGGGAACCGTCGCCGGATTTAGATACGCCTTGAAGCGACACCAACTCGCTCATCGACATTCCGTTGTTTGAACTTTCACTTTCAAATTAAAATTTTAGCCTCACAACGCCGATTCTTCCTTCGAGACGGTTGATCTCAAGCTAAAATCATTTGTTGTCTCATAGTATATTCCCTTAAACGAAGCTACGTTACTGATAAACTCTTCTTTTCATTAAAAACTTCATTCAGCTCATTCTACATATTTATTTTGTAATTTTGAGCACAATACGATAACTAGGTTATGGAAAATCTAGAAAACGCGGATGGTATATGCAACCCTACGAATGAAACGTTAACTCGAGGTGCAGCGCAAGGCGGTCTTGCAATAAATGTTACGATAAAACAGTAAGCTTAACGGATTTGCTCCATGGCACAGGATGGGATTCCTTGTAGAAAGCAGATCATAACTTACTCTTACACTGTGACTGCTGAAAAAATTAAAGTTTACGGAAACCTTAGAAGTAATTACTGGACTTCTCTGCTACTAGACGAATATAAAGTAAAATAAGCGCAAAGACAAATAGTTATTTAACCATTCTATTCGTGATCCATTCGAGGTAGAACTAAACATAAGAAATAGATCTATCGCTTGACGTTTGAGCTCTCTTTGATACACTGGTAGGAGACTTACAAAGTGCAGAAGTAGTATCTTCGCCTAATTATATATTTATGTGTCGCATTCATTTTTTCGGATCTTTCAAAGATTTTTGAAAACATTCTGACTATAGAGAAAAAGATTTCAAAGCTAAGATGGCTTATAAACTTCTACGCCAATCAATCACAATGCAATTCATTTTCGAAAATTTTAAAATTCTCGCAAGACTAAAATAGTATACTTGCAAATCGAGAACAATTCTATAGTCATGGGTTGTGCACTTACTTGTATATTGAATTTCAAAGACTTACTGACGAACGATTGTCACTTGCAAAAAATAAAAAGCTTTTGGACTAATCTTTTCGCATATTTTTTTCAAGAAAATCAAGTTTTTGTTCAATCAAAATATTTATTGTTTATAGCAACTCCAATGTATTGTTAAATTGTTTATGGGGCAACAAGTGCTAGCTAGAAAATTTCCCTTGCCTGGGCAGTAAAAGCTTATTAATGTGAACAAAAACTAAATTCCTTTCATTTCATCATCTTTCACGGCATTTGATAATCAACGAAGACGAAGATATCGCAAACCCATCACTGTGCATTGGATAATATCTGTCGCAAATTCATGAAGTCCATAGAGCATCGATGAGCACCCAAAAGTAAGCTTATTTCATATTTCTTCATTCTATGGTATTGTAAGAACTTTTTCTTAAGATTCGTGAAATATAGCACAGGTAACGAGACCGTATAACATGAGCTGGAAAAAGTTGAACAATTTTTTTAGCTCATTACCATTCAAAATTCTAACATTATCTGATTATATATGGTATTCATTTTTATCTTCACCTAATTATATATGTTAGATTTTTTATGCAAAACATGTGACTAAAGCCAACAGAACTTTGCCTGAAATTGCCTTTGTTGACAAATTAATATCATAAGTATATGTTTATCCACATATTTCCTAAGTTACGCAGCGCCACGACCCAGCGTTAAATCATATATTTTTCAATAAAACATCCATTCTATCGCCATTTTTATATTTTTAACATTTAAATAAAATTCTGCGTTCTCTCTCTCAAATTATTTGGTGCCGAAGAGGGAACTTTTAATTCGAATTAGATTAGAAAAATTAATTTACCTAGAAAATTGAATCGCTCATAGGAAATGAAGTGAAATCCTACAACAAGGAAAGCTCTTCCTCTAACAAGCTTAAAAATTGGTATGCAAAGTACAATGCTACAAACGTTTTGAGAAACGCTTATGACTGAGAGAGCATGCATGCAGAATTCTGCACTTTTTGCGAACTTCATTTGCCCGAATATTTGAAACTATTAGGACTATAAATGTTCCAATGCTTGTATCATTACTATGAAAGAATTTTAAAAAGATGCTTAGATATCCGTTTTTACCTTGGTTTGTGGTGGAATGACCCACATAAAAGTCGAATAATGCTGATGGTTCAAATATTTTCGAAATAAATTTGGGTCACACTCCAATTATATTATTAATTTCTTGTCTTATGCGGCCATCCTCTTTAAATCATCTGATTGATAAATATTCCGACTGAATTCTTCAGTATGATTGAAAAAATGTTAATAATATCTCTTAAAAAATGTTGGTGATATCTTCATCATCAGCCCCATTTTAACTCTAAATGCCAATAGTCCCAGAGCAAACACGTTGATAAAAATTTTTCAGTTTCAATCTTATTCTTTTATCCTAAAAGCAGAGTTAAACTTTAGGTTGCCGTTGCTGTTTCGGTAGTTTCCGCACGTTTCTCACGGCTATAGGATTTAAGCAGAAATTGAGCTTTTACTAAAGGCGCCCTTGATGATTGATTTCCCCTTCCTGTACGAAATTAAATTAAAATTTTGCTCCCTCATTAAATGCAACCGGAAGCAAATTAAAATGTATAATCATAAGGAAGTCCCATAAATTCAGATTACCATGGAAGTTCGTGGAAATTTAATTAAATTGTTTTATAGACGTCAAAAATAAAAACTTAAATAAAGAATTCACTCCTACGGTTATAGATATGCAATAAGAAACATACGCAGGTAATTATACATATGTACGTGTAACTCTCATATAGCACGAAATTCACCTCAACACAAGTACCCGTATAACATGAACAAGTTTCCAACTTTATCACGAATTCATATTATTTCTTACATTCGAATGATACGATATATAAGAATTTTAATATCCGTTTAACAGGAATTCGTTTTGCACGACAATTTTTCAGAACGTATCTCACATGTTAAGCAGGGGAAACCAGTATATACATCATACACACAAACGTTGTTTTATCCGTTTGTGGCGCATGTACGATATCCTTCGTCACTAGCTTTTCTTCAGTATTTTTCGGAAGTGCTTCCGGGAGGTTCCCAAATAGCCAAGTGAGTAGTGCGTTCGTCTTTGATTAATGCGGTTCTGAGTTCGATTCCTAGCGGTAGCTCATAGGTAAATAAGTAGATTATATTGGCACAGTTAGGCCATATGGGCCTCACTTCCACTTTAACCCTGTATATCATTACAATACTTACAAAGATTAATTGAAGTATAAAGAAAGAGTACAGTGTGGAGGAAATCTTTGCAACTGATTGTTAACAAACAAAACACCTACCTTGAAGGAAAAAATCCACGGGAAAGGGGGATGAAAAAAAATCCCTGAAAACAAACAGTAAGGAAATAAGAAGGCGATATGCTCAATGATACACTCAAGGTACACAGCAAAAATAAAGAAAATTAAACAAGGAAAACTCAAATAAAATAAGAAAAAAACTCAGAAAATTATCAGTTTAAAAGAGGGCGATATCAACAAAACAAGTAAAATCACTAATCTCTCTCTCAAATTAGAGATAGTTAAGAAACATAAAAGCTACAGTTTGTGCTTACATATTGCTGAGTAAATACACATACAAATACTTTTAAATTCACCTTTCGCCCTATTTTTCGATTCGATAATGTACGAGCTACATTCACGGGGTCTTTCCGCATATAACTGCATTAAAAATTGATACTAAAATGAATACTGAGGTCCCGCAAGCTATTAGGCTTGGCCCCGGTTAAAATTTTGACAACGTAGTTCATAAATTTTACTTTTCATATCTTCTTGATGTAGCATTTTCTGATTATAATTTTTATAATCATGACAGCTGGGAGCTCTGAATCGGGCAAGGTGACCATTGATTGAGAAAGGTCAGCGCGGGCCCATGAGAATAATTGAGGAAATTGAGACACTGATCTCTTCCACAAATCAAAATAATTTCTTGAGATGAATATACTTAAATGAAATAAATTTTTGGTATTATTTATGGTGTACAGGTTTGAGTTTGACATGACATAGTTAAGCATTTTCATGCATGAAAGAATTGCGGAAACTTTTACGTATATAAAAGAGGCCATCAGGATATCCTGTGAGAGGAAGGAAGCCTTAAAATGATTTGGCGAATGAGAGTTGATGTCCTTGATTCAGCATTTGATCGTGCGATCTAAATTTTTTATCTCCCTGCGGCCTGTGATTAAAGATTGGTGTCGATAATGTATATGAATGCCCATATTCCTAAATTTCCTCCCTCTACCCCAAATACAGTTTGTGAGCGAAAAGTATAGTCTTAGTTTTTGAAGGCGTGACACCATTAGAAAATTTAGGGATTTCCAACTTTTCGGTGTGCAAAACTTTACTGTTAAAGCCAATGCGCTGCAATTTTCCCCTCATAGTCCCTGTTGTACAGTCTTAAAAAACAATCAACCACACCGGCTCAACCCACCACGCATTATTTGATAAATAATATATTTTCAGATTATAATTTGATTTCCCAGCTCTGAAAGATAAAATTTGGGTTGGGTAGGTAGGTGAGTTTTCTATTGTGGTGGTCTCTTGTTTTCGATCTGAGAATTAATTCTAATTAATTTTTGCTGGTGGAAGCTTACATTTTCATAATTTAAACTGATTTAAATTTATTAAATATGATAATTTTGTAGACAGTTAAGAGAAATTAAAGTAATTTTTTAATTCAGGAGGAAAATAATAAATGTACCGGATGTACAGCTGAAAATTTTGTGAATTAATCACCCTGATGGAATAACAAATAAGGAGGAAATGGGGGGAATAGGAAACGGATAAGGTTAACAAGTTGAAAGAGCCCAGTGGACATTTGAGGGCCAATAATTATGAGGATCGGCAGACAAGAGAAATTCTGACGGCATTGTAAGGATGGATTGCAGGAAAGAGAGATCTTAAGGATAGAAAGACTGAACAAAATGCAAATGATATCAAAACTAAAGAAATACGAATGGATTAGAAGAAAGAATTGTAGAAGTGGTGAATAGATACCCTTACGAAATAATTGCCTTCTTTCATTCCAGAAGAATCATTTTGACCATGATAGAGAATAATCGTAATCGAAATTCCATCTTGTTCATCGAATTAATCACGTATAACCCAACTAATTATTCCCTAATCCAATGGAAAGGAGGTGAGATAGGGCACGAATTACCTCCTTGGCCAAGAACAGTTTTTAACAAATGGAGAAAGTGCACAATGACTGGTTTTCCCAACTCCTTTTTAAATCCATGCGAAATTTTATTGGTTGAGGGAAGTACTTAGGTAAGGAGGATGATCAGTTGGAGAAAGTCTCTCATCTTGGAGTCTACAATAAATTTTAAAAGGAAAAGTGATCATACGAGTGGTCGTTATTTATTTCGCGACCTGTCGCTTCCTGGAAATTATTCCCTCACTCGTTCCCATGGTTATCGCATCCCAGTCAGCTCATGGGATTTCACATCCTTAGACCACTAACTATACGAAACCTAACTAAGGTCAGTTAAGTTTCTTTTTGCGGCTGAGGGAGAGGAGCAAGGAAAAAACTTCCTTTAGAGTGTGGTGGAAGACGCGTCCAGGATGAGTAGATTTAAACAATGAATCTGAATATTCGGAGAAGCTAATTATCTCCCTATAGTTCCACGAGAAATCAACTTCTCTCGTCTCCATTTTGGAATATGTAATGTATTCCTTTTTTCTTTCTGAAGTGCTCTATTATTAAATCTAAAGTGCTCTATTACATCTTTCCATCAACCTCGAATAGTACACCTCTACTCATCTTGGATTAGCCTCCCTCCCCGTGCCCAAAAGACTGTTTTTCTTATTCCACCTCCTCAGCTACGATGAATAATTAAAGGGGATTTAGATTAAACTAAACTAGATTGTCCCACTAATTCTGATCAAGCTGGACTGGTTAGTGAAGCGTTAAGTGACACAGGATTCAGATTTTCATAAAGAGCTAGACTATGCGAAAATACTTCATAATTATTTTCGTAGATTCGATTAACGTGTTTTGATGAAACATATTCTCTAATAAAATACATACTACAACCCCTCCCGAAGGTGATTGTTGAAGAAGATGTCATATATATTCTCATAAGAATACATGGGTATTTTGGAAACATATAGATTTACTTATTTATAATTTATAGTCTTTCCCCTTACGGAGTGTATTGCTTAAAGGTTCGTTTGTGTTTGCTGGTTGTTTTACTATAATGCTGATAAGAGAAGGAAACAGAAATAGGAGTTCCGCTAACACATTCCACCAAGAAGACAAAAACAAAGAAAAACAAAAAAATGTCAATAAAATGCCAAAAATTTTAAAGCCACCCTTAAAACATCTCCCGTTATATTTTCTTATGAAGAATTCGTCTCTAAGATTTCTTTTTTGATCCTGAAAACTTATGCGTAATTGATAAGATCTTAGAAATATCAAAAGCGCTTTTCTTCTCCAAAGGAATTTCAACAGCGGAATAGGAAATTTTTCAAAGACGCCGGCTGGTACGTAATAGTTGAAAGAAAGGATAATGGGAACTCGACTAAAAGTTGCAAGAGAAATTTAGAGAGAGTAGATGTGACGTAGGAGATGTAATGCGTTCACCCAACCGTCTTAGCCGCTCTGACCGCCAATGTTAAGTCAGATAAATACACTCCTTCATACAAGCCCATTTCAGAACTTTCTTCCACGATTTTTCCCCTTAAGAAGAAGCGTGCAAAGGCGCAGTTAATTTAATTAAAAAGATAAACTTAAAGTCTTACATTCAAAGTTGGAAACGTGAAACGACACAGAATTTCGTGCAGGGTCGATTTTACCATTAAGCTCACTGAGCGTTATCTGAAGGCCTCGCCCTTAAGTAGGTCTAAAAAGAGACGTTTCTTCGTTTTATGGTGATTAAACTCATGGTGGGACCTCAAAAGGATCCTTGCTCCTAGCGCTTCCGAATGCTTAAATTCGTTCCTGGTTAGCTATCGAAACACAATCAAAAAATACTACATTGAGGTAAAGTTGGAAACTGACTAATACCATCGTTAGGGAAGTCCTTTGTTCTGTATATCCACTGACATCCTCTTGTTAAGGTTGTCCGGGGATGATTAATATGTTCTCTTGATTTCCTAGACTAGGGGTGGGGATCCTTTTCGCAAGGCCACATTTTTGGCCAAAGTGGGCCTTAGTGTTGTATGTTGCCTACATCCAAATAGTTGACATGGAAATTTTTCGTTAGAAAACAAATTTATTCGGTGAATAAACTGAAAGAGAATATTTCCGCTTTATTGTTCACATGAAATCATTAGCAATATCATAAAACATAATTATTCAAATAGAAGCATTATTTTAAGGAAGTGACTAAGAGGCCACATTTGGGATTTGTGGCCTGAAGGCCACAGATTCTTTATCTCTATCCTAGACTTAAATAGACAGGAATTGCTTGTCGAAAAGATAGCTTATAGAGGCGACTTAACCACCAAGCGTATACAAACATGACTCTTCTTGTGGAATCCAAGATAGCACGGGGAACGCATAATGCAAACTGCATCTTTAATATTAATTACTTACTTTTAAAACTATTCAGATCCCATTCAATTATATAATTCTTTAACTACTTCTGTTCTTTAATTTATTCTTTCAAGAAGATTCTTTATTCAAATTTTATCAGGATATCATTCATCCATGTTTATTCAATATAAAACGAAATAACATAATTAATGTAAAAGACAATTATCTCACGTTAAAATTTTAAATCTGCTATAGCATTTTTCGCGTATTTTCCAGGGATAAGTGGTAAGTAGACCAGACTGTTTTACTGTTATTTAAAGCTTGTGAATGGAAATGGATGTGAAAACAACTTTGAGGAATATCATAAGGACAGTGACAATTTCCAGGGCTTCCGCAAATTATAATGTAGTACTATGGCCGCTGCTTTCATATGAAGCAATCCTAATATCTTCCTTAAATAAATTACAGAAACCAATATTCACCCATAACTTTTCCAATACCTATGACGAAATTATCAGTGCGTCTTACCCGCTGGAAATAACGGTAGATCGCAGTCTCATTGTCATAATATCTTTGATTGAACTCAAAGCCTTGAACTTGTTACAAATTTAAAGTGAAAGAAAATCACTCAAAATTAATCTTAATGATATCTCAATTTACTCTAACGTCTTCTTTAAGTTTTCCTCGTCAATATTGCGTCCCGCGTGGCTTTAACAGGGTAAATGTATTTATTTGAAATAGTTTTGTGATTCTCAAAATCAGGATAATTTTCTCTAAACCCTGTTTTAGAAACCTGATTATGAAAAGTATGTTAAAAATTTTACCACTAGAATTTACATAAATTACCCCTTTGCTCCTTTTTTTATGGCCTTAATAATTCGCCACCCAATCTCCAAAACTCCAATGCTTGGCTTTTTCCATCTTTTTTACCATAGTCAGTAATAAATAATCAATATTAAGTAATCGTGAATAGTTAACAACAACAAATAATCAATAATAAATTTAAAATAGAAACGATTAATAAACCCGAGTAACAGCAGTTCGAGAATTTTCTTTTTCAATTCTTTTGTTGTTCTAGTGTTGTTTACGGATGTATGTATTTTTTTCTTAATCCCTTAATTTAATTTTTAGAGTAATAGTCATAAAAGTATGGATTTTAATATAGAATCCGGATTAATTCTATGATATTTTTAGACAATAAGATAAGAAAATATATTACATTGGTTTAAAAATACAAGTAAATTAATGTTTCATTTGAAATGTTATGAAATTCGTATTTGAAATTTTGAACGTATGTATGTATGCGTTTGAGATAGGATCGAGTTCTGGTTGTTACTCCATAGCAATTATATAAAGTAACTTATCGCTACAGAGAATCACGATGCAATTAGAATGGTAAGATGTTTTATTGCCCCTGTAACAAACTTTCACCAAAAAGTCCCCATATGCTTCAACTTCCTATGTGGAAAGTGAGAGCAATGAAATAACAAGTGTGCACCCCCTCTGTAAGGCAGGGTTCAGACGAGGGAGAGGGTGGATTGGTTACTTTCTCCAGCGGCGTCTCGCAGCGTCGGTGTAAGGCGTCTTCATTGCTGCGATGAGCTCGGAGATCGCACAATTCTTCAGCGAGCAGTCGCTGCTGTTGACGGGTGCCACAGGGTTCGTGGGAAGGGCCCTCCTGCTTAAACTACTCAAGTCATGCCCTCAGCTCAGCAAGGTCTACGTGGTGGTGCGCAGGAAGAAAAAGAAGAGCGCCCAGGAGAGAGTTCGAGAGATCCTCGAGGAGGCTGTAAGTACTCAGGACCACAGTTCGCTAAATCACCACTTTCCTAGTATTTTCTTCTACGGTCTAATTTTTGTTTTAACTAAGTGATGGTCAAGCTGTGATGACCAAGCTTTTTTACTTCACTTCTCAGGCCTCAACAATCTCGGGCGTTCAAATCTCTTTGGCTCAAACTGTCGTTAATCATGTCAGATAAATAATGGAACATACATGCCTTAGTTAGAGATTAAATTCGTTCACCAATGTATGCGTAAGTAGTAATAATATTCAAGTATAGGCAACAGGATATTCAAGTAGGCCCAATGGTTTCATATAATTCTTGCATAATTGCTAATTTAAATAATCTTTCACTAAATATAACTAAATTCATAAATTCTAAAGACTTAACATTCGTGTTCTATATTTAATTGATGTAATATCCAAAATTGTATATTTAAAAGGATGACGTTCAACAATTTCCTTTTTTAACAACTTTTAGCTGTATTTTTCCTAGTAAATGACCTCAGCTGTCGAAGTACTTTCTATACGCACCACTATACCTACTATTCACTTTTTATAAGTTCGGCTTCTCTTTCGCTACTTTTCAGATTTAGTATCTGGCGAAATTTTCTTGAGGATATTATCATATCTACCTTTTGTTTTCAAACCTGCTTCCGATGAAAAATGGTTCTCCTCCATTGGTATTTAAACCAAACTTTGCGGCATAGCACAATATATTTTTATAAAATTTCCAATTTGCTTTAACGTAACAGAAATAACACAATATGGACTTGAAGTTGTTTAAAGATTTATAAGTTTATGATTTATCCGAAATTATATTTTATACTTGTAGGCGTTCGCCATGTTGTGAAAAAAGATGCAAAAAATCTTCATAAAGCGAAAGTCCAAACCAAGAGATTATTATGCAGCTCGCAAATACTCCGCGGTACACCGGGGGTTAAACGCATGTTCTGTCACACGTTTACCTGCTGCTCACGTGTTTGCCATATTTCATGAGTATTGTAGGGTTACCAGGCATTCTCTAAGGAGAACATATACCGTAAAATTCGGTGATAACGCGTCTTAGGGAGACAGAGTTTCCATTCGCAATATAATGGGAAGCTGCTTGGGAAACAATGAAAAACCTATTAAACAAAATTTGATAGTTAAAATATATATGGAGTGTAATGTGAAATTGATGTTTTCTGATTTAAATGCGCGTTACAAAAGATTAAGATTTATGTGAAAAAAAGTTATCAGCTATCGCGCCAAAAAATATCGAAGTGTTGCAGTAACTTCCGTATTTAAATCAGACTTCATTTTTTCCTATACTCTATCTCTCTCTTAATTGGCGGATTTCCGTATTCACTAATCACCGAACTTCCTCTTCAAAGCTTTTTGTAACTAATGGTTATAAATGACCACGATTTTGATAATCATTCCGTGATCATTTTTTGTAACTGTTTCAAGAAATTTTCGAGGCTCAAGATAAATGATTTTTCGATCATTATGAATCGTGACATCGATTTGATAGGATCATGTAGGCACCCCAGTGCCTTTGGCAATCTCTCCAATGCCAAAAGGTTGGCACGCCCTAGCGTAACCAATTGATTGGAAAGATATTAAATGGTAAGGAATGGAAGAGGATGACGAAGGAAAAAATATTTACAAGGCATAGAGGAGAAAAAGGGGTAGATATACACTTAACTGAAAATTGTTAAAGATAAGAACTCATAATTCCAGCAACATGGCTTTGAATGCCGGTGAGATAATAAAGTTTTAAGCGAATACTTTAACTTTGTTCGTTTAATAAGTGCGACATTGGCTACAGAGAATTTTTGCAGATTTCCCGGATAGCAAAATGGATAGCGCGTTCACCGTTGGTGAAAGCGGTCCGGGGTTCGATTCTGAGATCCAGGTGAGAGGTCAAATATGCGACATTACCTCATCTGTCGAGGAACTTTCAAAAGTACTCTTAGAAATCTTGAAACGTTCCGCAGTGGCATCTGGCTGCTTCATGCAAATATCTAATAATGAATAGATTTCGACCAGCTTATGCGCGCGAATGCGATATTTCAAATCAACTTTTTATGGACAACGATGAGTGTCTTCCGACAACTTTTTTTTAGGACTTTTCGTTGTTTTACTTGTGAAAAAATACCGAAAACAAGGAAACTCCTCAAAAATTTTCAAAACATAACCGCTCTCTGACACTTAGCCAATAACGGAAAAACAAGCAAAAAAGCAGGAACCGGTTAATATAATAGTGTTTTGACTTATTGTGGAGCGCTCTTGCCTTATGTGGTATTTTACCTGTCATGAATGAAAATTTATTTTGGAACGAAATTCATCGTGGCTGGACCTTAATACGTCCATTTAAATTCTTCTACTGTGAAACAGTCTCTCCTCGTCTCGAGGACGGCCTAATCTGCGTTAAGAAATAGTACAAAATAACAGTACAATATTATTGATACAATATTTCGTGTTAATTGCGGAGTAACAGGAAATGACGTGAAAACTGTTAACCTGTCAGACCAAATCGACTATACCACCACGACGAGCTTTGAATTATCTCACGAAGTTAAATTTATAATATATTCCCAGGTTCATTCCCTGGGAATATATTCACCCAGGTTTAGCAATTAATTTAATTTTTGTTTGTGCAATTTTGATCCTGAACTTTTTTGAATTCAGGCAACACGCAATTCAAGTGTAAGATAATGATTTCATATGCGGCCAAATAGTTTCTGTTTGGTTTTACCACTAAAATCTTGCTGGAGTGGGTGAAACTCCTGTTTTTTGGTCCGAATAGGTATGAAAATGCAGATACCCCCTCCATAAATGAAACCTGTCTCCTCAAAACGTACACTTCAGACGGAAAATTTATCCTTATCATTATAACGATACACCTGAATTCGGAAATCCGAAATTCATAAATGAACTTGTAAAGACTGCGGTGCTCTATGCATAGGGCGGATGGTAATGAACTTGGGCGTAACGAGCTGAAACAATGTAATCTGAAACTTTTTCCATAAAACTACCTTGCTAAAACCTATTACGATATAATATAATTAAATTAGTGGAGAAGTTTGCATATTCCAGCTTAACTCGAGAACCAGAGATAATTGTCAAACTTTACTCATTGTAAATGTTTTATTTTACCCTCTCGAGTAGCTTATATGCTTACCTTTTGATTACCAAACAAACCTCGGTTCGACACCGGAAGAGTCAAAGCGTCCCCATCTAAGAAATTCACTTCGACTTAATTTTGATCTGTTGCACCCTTTATTTCTTTTAAATAAACCATAAAGCCAAAGGTTTGGGGAGTGGATTTGGAAGTTTTTAGCGAAAATGACATGCACAAGCAAAACTTCGTTATATTTTAACCGATAGAGTTACCGTGTGGATTTTCATTTTAATTATTTTCTATGTCCTTTTTTGGTTAATCTTTGAGCATTTCTTTCCTGCTCTCATATTGAATATTCTGCATATACATTCTAAAGTAAACCTTTCATGTGATATCAAAATGATGAAACGACTAAATGTGCTTTTCCTTGAGTTAATAGTAATTTATAGTTATTTATTTGTAACTGTACTGTTTGTTTACTTTTCAGACTCGCATTGTATATTATTGTGCGTATTTCTTCTTTGGTATATTTTCCCTAAGGGAAAACTTAGGATCGTAAGTCCACAAAGCAGTTCTCTTCTGTAACGTTATTTCAAGCTATCTCTTTCTTTTGAATTTTAAAGGATAAAGGGTTCGATGTAAGAAAAGACTTAACGGTCTCGATTTTGTCCTAATGAAGTCGTTTTATTATTATTATTTTCACTTTTCATTCGTTAGATCGACTATCTATTGTTCTCTCGAAAGTCCTGTAAGCCGCAATTAGATTGGCATTCATCAAATTGTATTTCCTTGATGAGAATCAACGTGTATTTCAGCTAGCATTTGTATGCTAGCTGAACACTGAAACTTGACATTTAGCTGAAACCACTCTTTGGTACAATTATTATATATGAACCATAAAAACCTCAAACTTGACATTTAAGAGCAGATAGAAATGCTAAAAGTAAGAAAATCACCACTTATAAAGTAACTTAAACCCGCTAACCTTCACAAATTTATGAATTCCTTCCACTTAATATCTACGGACAGTTCCCTCGACCCACATACATTACTTTACTTCTGTTACTAAAAAGAATCACTCCTTTCCTAAAGCGACACTTGATGATGACTATAAATCTGTTGAAACCTGTCGTGCTACACCCTGGGTGAAATTTCAACATAGTGATTTTATTTTAGCCAATGGTTCGTTATGCAGCCGACTGTTACAAGCGGCCTTGCGATGGAAAAAGGTTCCACACCCTGAGGAAAAAAGGTTTTTAGAGCGAACCGCCCAGTAAAAAACCCAGGCATCGTGAGGTCAGAGGAAAGAAGGGAACATCATAACCGCAGAATGCGATGTCGTGAGACAAACATCAACATCCACTTTAGGCAAAATAGTATAACATTGCTGTCCTTGGTTGGGTCATTCGAACGAGGAAGAATAACCCTCTTTTCTACCGTTTTGTTTTAACTTTTTAGGGTTTCCATTTGGGCGGTCACTCTTTCCGTGAATGTGATGGTTTGGAATCAAGGAAGTCAAACATTTCTATTCGCTGTGTCAGAGAAGCTGGAGAACAGACAGGGACGCGTTCAAGCAGTAAACAAGTGAGGCAATCGCAGCAATTACCATCAGTCAATATCGAAAATAGTATTTTTCGGAAATCAACACAAATGAAACTGTTGTATCAACACAAATGAAATTGTACAAAATGTTTTCATTCGTACTTATGACGCACAGCGATTAAAATCTGATATTTGTGAAGCATCCTAGATATCCTAGATCTTCCTAGATCTACGAATAACTCTCACTTTAGCTGCACATAATAATCATCAACGAGGGAATATTTCAAATAATGTAGCGTAACGCAATAATAATCGACGCCTTGATTGTTTACATGTGAATGGAAAGGAGAAAAATCGGGGTGATTGTAGTATATACATACATGTAGAAGGCGGAATGGTAGTAAATGCAGCACGACAATTCTTCACGAGCAATGATCCACGTCAATGAAAGTTTCAATGAGAGCCCAAGAAATAATCAGAAAGGAACTCAGTAATGATCGTTGATTGAGGACTTACTCGTATCTTGTGCCTCTAAGCGCAGATCTGTTCGTGGTTAAGCAATTGGAATATTTCAGTTCACTTCATTTATATCAGGAGTATCTTCAGGACCGGGGGACGAATATCGGCACCCGGGCTGGGAGTCGTGCAGGCACCCCTTTCATTGAAATGATTTGTAAATGTCAATTATATAAAATACAGTAAAACCCGCTTAAGGCGCTAATAGAAATGCTATTCATCTTCCGCATTTTGGCGGTCACTTGGAGAATTGCTTGTGGTTATTCTCGCGGCAACATAACCGTCTCAATTCCTGAACACTTAGTTGTTTTACTGAAGAAGTTTAGGATCACGGCAAAGAAAATGATGATAAATTCTCCAAAAACTTCACTACAAAACCATCGCGAAAGATATTGGATGGAAATGATTACGGAGAAGATGAGTGAAGTATACGAAAATGCAATTATGATATTAATTGGAAATTTTACTCTGCTCTGTTATCTAATTTATGTATTTCATAGTTTATGTATTAATTTATCTACCTTATGTATTAGAACGAGATATCCATTAATAAATGTATACTTATATAAATATATACTTATAAAAACTTATCATGAAATATAGTTTTTGACAAAAAGAAGGATTTTTCTTACAATTTGCTGCTTTGAGAAATTTTGAGAAATTACTGTAGTCGCATTTCATCAGAATACATGGGAAAGATAAGATCTTTGCAAATTCCCTTGGAATTAAATAGTATTTTTTTCTTTAGTAGTATTAAAAATAATCTTTGATTACCGAAGAATTTATTTCAATCTAACAGTCATACATTTCATATAACAGTCATCAGCTCTTTAGTTAATAACGCAATATCTCATTATACGTTGTATCAGCAGTATTTCAATCTGATGATTTAAAGAATTATATTGGTCGTCTCTAACATGCTAGAAAATTATATCTTCATATAAAATAAAATAATTAATAAACGCTACCAAACTAGCAACGCTTCTCCGAACCTTAACAAAGAATATAATATGATTTTTCAGCAAGGACGATGTGGGCTGTCGGCTGAGGCAGCGGCAAAGGTGGTGGTGGTGGAAGGAGATATCTGTGCAGAGGGTCTGGACCTCTCTGTGGAGGACCTGAAGATCCTCACCGAAGCCGAAATATCCGTCGTCTTCCACTCCGCGGCCACCGTTCGGTTCAATGAGAAGCTCAAAGACGCACTGCAGACCAATGTTGGCGGAACCAATGAAATCCTCCGCCTTTGCAGACGATTCCGCAAGTTAAAGGTGCAGTTTCGTACTTTCTACTGTTATTTCTTTCGCTCATTTCCCACACCAATACAGAGATATCAATAAATAACCAATCCTCCACACTTATATGATACGTAGGATGATCTCCATTTAAGCAAGCAACCCTCGGAGCAGTACTATGAGGGCTGTATGCTTGGCACGTTTGAGTATCGTGTGCATTTTTACAGCTTTTCTTTAATTTTTCGTTCACTAAAATATGCTTCAAGATTCTAGTCTAACATCGACTTGTAGAATTAAAATTTTCCAAGAAAAGCGAAAGATAAACTGAAGTGAATTGATGTGATATGGCCGAGAATCGAAGACGGACATTCCACTTGTTAGTCAAGCAATCCAAGTTCTTTCTTTTACCGAGCACATAACCAGCCGATGGTCGATGGTGAATTGAATCAAAATTTAAAAAATAAATATACTGTTCAAGTTTGTTAAATAACGATTTATTCATAATAACCTTAAAAGACATAGGTATCCTCCAAGCGCTGTAAGCGGCAACCATCAGGGGCAATTCCTCGGAAAACGATTCTCACCCACGTGGTCGCCAGTTTTCAGAAGTGCCCGATGCGCATTTCGGAAGCTATGCTCCCATCATCAAGGGAGGTCATATGCTGAAGCTTGGAGAATACCTTTGTCTCTTAATGATTGAACGCCGAGTTCCTTTTCTTTCCTTTCATAATAAACTTATCTGCAACTATGTAATCCAACCCAGTTTACTATGAAAACATACTTTCAATCACCAAATCATTAGTTAAATGGGCCCTGTTAAGAGTCGTAATGAAAATCGGAAAGATTTCATTTCTCATACTGAATATCTCAATTTCCATTCCAAAAGCAACTCAACGCCAAGATTTACTGTTCAAAATGGACATTTTTATTGCTGCACACATTACATAAGTAGGAGGTTTTTGTGTTCTTTTTGGATTTATCGCATAGCAATACTATGCTTATTTTTTTAAGTCAAGAAATTTTGTCAACCAGAGTTCTTTAGCACTGCACTTCATTCATCCACAGGTTTTGGTCTACATATCCACTGCCTATTCAAATTGCAACCGTCCACTTGTGGAGGAAAAGGTCTATCACTCAGAAATACCACCGCTACGGATGATAGAATGTACCAAGTGGATGGACGATAAACTACTGGACAATTTGGAACAAGGGTAATTAACTCTTGGTTTTGCACAATGACAAAATAAAGCTGACACCTTTCAGCTTTCAATTTATTTAAAAGAACTAATTGTTATTTATAAATTCTATATATATGTGAGGATGTGAATAGATCACTGATACTAGTGACTTCCTTCAATCCTTTCCTTAATTTACAACTGAAATTGATCTTATTCTATTTTTATATTTGTAAAACGAATGATTATAAATATTATCTGTTTATTTTTGCTAGTAAAAAACTACTTGTTAAAAAACTCCTCATACAATGCATACCAACTGCAAGCTAAATACCTATTCATTGAATGTATTATATGGGAAACATGGTGTGGCATGGATAGCTTAGAGTCAGCTATGGGTGGGTAATGAATGATGGACAAAAAGAAAATCTTTACAAGCAGTTAGAAGAGAGAATTTAATATTGGTTTGAACTTATAAAAGAGATGGATGGAAGTAGAGTGACTGTAATGATTAATAGGAAGAACATGAATGGTTCTAAAAGGAGAAGAAGACTAATAATTGGCTAGTTGAATGTGGAGGATAAAATGCTGAAAGGATGAGGTAGAAAGCTTCACAAATAAAAGAGAATGTATATATTTTATATGTTATAAATAATGCTTGAATGTTTCTGATTTGAATGGATGGAAGCTAAGAAATAAGTTGGTGAATTATGAGAATATTAGCATGAAAAAAAGGTGAGGAAGTAAAGAAAAAGCTGGTTGAACTTGATGAATGATATATTGAATAAGAGACAGATTCAGATGTATAAAAGAGAAAAAATTGAAAGATGTATGGATTTATGTGAAGCAAAAGATGTAAAGTTAAGGTAAGAATATTGTGAGTTAATGAGTCTATTAGCATTTTTCTTCAAAAGGAATGGATATGTATACTGGAATGGTTATAGTATGTATGCACTCATCATGAAATTTATTACCCAACCATCATAACTGATAGCCTACCTTTGGTTATCTTGCTATAACTATTGATCATTTACTTTGATAGTTTCAATAAATTGATAGTTATAATCTACAAGAGAGATTAACTCAAAAATACATGCACACTTTACCCAGTGGTAGGATTCACGAATTTTAGGAATAGGTTCTTACCCCTAAGCAATTTAGAAACATGAACTGCAAGTTTAAATACATTTTCCCTAATTATACTACTTTTAAAATTTTTTATTAATCTTTGAAATGAAATTAGAGTGAAGTATTTCATGATCCAACATTGAAACTAAACTCTCATCGTAACACATGATGTTGTACTTCTATGCATTCAGGTCTACTGTTATTATATGAGATTTAGGAACTAGTTAGGCCAACTCGGAAAATTCTAAGAACTGGTTTGCACAAATAGGTGTGAACCTGCTGAAACCTACCCTTTCCTTAAACCTTTATGTAACTTATTTTAAATAAGTGTAAGTCAACTTTATATTTTTAGATAGAAATTTTGTATTTGAACGTTTACTCAGTTTACAAGTGCATACAGTAAGTTTTATAATCATACAACCACAGGTGATATAAGGGGATAGCATGAAATCTATGTATGTATCATGGAGTATTGATGGAGGATGCCAGAGATGATACAATAATGAGATACTCCTTAGAAGAAAAATACACCTAAGTTGACATATTATGTTGAAAAGGAAAGTCTCAATGTATATTCTAATTTTTGTAATAATTATTTTACAGGGTGATGTCCAACTGGCCAAATTCCTACACTTTCAGTAAATTCCTGGCTGAGAACCTTTTGAAATCAGAGAGCCAAGAAGTGCCAGTCTCAATTTTCAGACCAACAATTGGTATGCACTAAGCTCTTGGGTAGTGATTCCCTTATAGGTCGCAGTAGATCACAAGAAGTCTTCCAGACTCTCTAATGAGAATCATGAGACATAATCAATAACTATAATTCTTTCTAGACTCAAGTTTGAATTAAAGTATTTGAATATTTGATTACTATCCAGCACATATAAGTTGAAGCTGTAAAGTAGGTAATAAAAATGTTGCCTTAGGGGGCCACAATAAGTGATTTGAGACTTTTTCTTGAGGTTCTTAGATTATTTCATATTATAAATTCTATACTATACTCTCTACTATCTTTCTTATTTATAACAGGAGTAAATTCATTTTTAACCTCAATCATCTCCTGACTCACAGACAAGCTTACTACAAAAATAAAGACTTTATATCTTACTATAAATTTTTGAGAGAGTGAATAATAAATCCTACATTTCAGTTGTGAATTCTGTGGAGGAACCAAGTCCTGGTTGGACAAATAGTGTAAATGGTCCCACTGGTGTCACTGTTGCCTCAGCAGTGGGGTTGGTGAGGACCATCTTATGCGATGAGAGCCTCAAAGTGGATATAGTTCCAGTGGACTGGGTTGTAAATGCAGTAATTGCATCTGCATGGGATGTTGCTAATAACAAGTGAGTATTAGATGGGATAGTAAAGGCATGAGTACTGTTCTAGGGTTGAGAATATTTCTTCTTTATTTCATGTGTTAAACAAGAGACTCCCAAACTGAGAAACAATCTATGTATTAATTTTTTTGCCTGCTTAGAGAAATGCAATACCACCAGAGGGGTGTCACTCTTAGCAAATACCTCCATTTCCACATGTCAAATTTTGCATTTCAAGTTAATTCTGTGTTGCTCAGTAAAAGTGATTTGACAGTATTTATGGAGTGCAGCTGTTTTTCATTACTAAATGCAAACTGCTTAGCTGCAATCAACTTAGAGTGATGAAAAGGGGATGCACAAAACATAATTTGTTTTACAATCAAAAACTAAAAATTTTTACTGCATTTTCATTATGTATATAGAAATGTCTCATCAATGTCTTCACTATTTACATATTTAATTATAGAAAGTTATCAAATTGTGGAAATAAAATAAAAATACAGAAATTATAGCATAACATTCTTTAAGCTTGAACAACTGATTAATCATCAGAAGCACTATCTTTCCAATAATTTTGCAGAAAACAAATGTGTGTATACAACTACACCTCTGGAAATAGGAATCCAATTACCTGGAAAGAATACATGACAAACTGTGAGGTGTATGGGCATGAATTCCCTCCAGAGAACCCCATATGGTACTACAGTCTAACCCTTACAAAAAGGAAATGGATGTATAATATTCTCAGATTATTATTACATATTTGGCCTGCCGTAGCTGTGGATTTCATTTGCTCCATATATGGAAAGGAAAAGAGGTAAGCTGTTATTGATACCTAAAACTTACATTAAGTATTCCTTGCACTGATATTGTACATGGAAAAGGGAGGTTTGGTAAACTAGCTTGATAGAAGTATAATAAATAATAGTAGTTTATAAGCCATAAGGACAATCAGGCATGGGTATTATCAAACATATAAATATATGGGGTGTTCAAATGAAAAGGTACAAAATGATACTGTGGGTATAATTGAAATCGTTATTTAAAAGTAATTATAAGATGCATGAGCACTACTATTCCATTGTTTAACGAGCCTAAAGATTCCCTGCTCCCAGAATTCTTGCAGCTGTGACAAGAGCTAGTCCTTCACTGTGTCCATCAGTTCATCGTCTGAGTTGAAGTGCTTCCCTTTGAGATGTTTTTTAGCGGACCAAACAGATGGAAGTCACAAGGTGACATGTCCAGGCTGTAGGGTGGATGATCAAGCCACTTGGACTTGGCCAGTTCACTCTGGTGACGTGTGGGGTATCATGAAGCAAAAACACTCCCTCTGTGAGCAGCCCTAGCCATTTGCTTTTGATGGACTTGCTTAGGCTATGGACACAGTCTTCCCCATATACAGCCATCATCCAGTGATGAATATTAGCCAGCTAAACACCTTCCACAGTCAGAACTCTGATTACACCATACTGCTCCTCAATTGTCGAATTTTGCAAAGTGAACGCCATCATGTCCTTGTATCCCCTTTCACATCAATTGGATGGAACAGAAAAACCTATGAAGAACTGGCTACTGTCACAGCCACAGGAATTCTGGAAGCAGGAAAAATTTTGGCTCATTAAACAGTAGGATAGTTGTGCTCAGGCATCTGATAATTACTTTAAATAAAGACTTCAATTATACCTGCAGTGTTGTTTTGTACCTTTTCATTTGAACACCCCTCATACAAACATGCATAGAAACGCAACCAAATATACAGAGAAATGCAAACATACATAGCACTTAGAAAATTCATACACCAGAATAAAACCTGCATAGTTACTGGTCTGCTTTTGTATCGATTAATTATAGGCAAATGATTATTTTTCAGCTTTATAAATATTATATAATACAAGAAGATTTTAAAGATACCCATACTCATCTATGAAAAGATTAGAACAACAGATTTTAGATCTAAATTATAAAATTTTGCATTATTTCTCTTTTCCACAATTTCTCCAGCATTTTTCTTGTAATGTAGCTAGGCATGCATATGATTGTATATTACAGCAAGCATTCATTCTACATAGAGGAGATGGTAATAATTATAATAATAATAATACTTTATTATGGGCAAGGTCTACTGTAAATAATACATACTTTGTTTAGAAAATGCATGAAAATAAAAGAAATCATCAATATAAGTGAATACACATTTGTAAAGGGAAAAATCATTAGAAAGTATAGGAGAATTGCAAATTGGCAAGTGTAAATGATGCTCTGACATCATACATAGACAAATATTACATGTACATAATAATAAACATTATCAAAGAAATCATTCAATCTTAAAATTATGAAGTTAAAAATGAAACATTTATGTTACAAATTCAGGAGTTCAATTATATGCAACGTCTCTCTAGAAATAAAGTAATATCTGAGATAATAGAATTAATGTAAAAGAGAGAATAAATAAAAATGCAAAAAATGTAAGAGTATAAATAAATGTAATGATTAAACGAGAAACAATCTTATAAAAGCTTGGGAGATGTACGAAGAGTATAATTAGAGTTAAACTTTAGATGAACTAAACTTTCTTATATAACAGCGTGTGAAAAATAAACTCATATAACAGTAAAATATGAGTATATAAATATAAGGTACAAATTCTTTTGAGGACAAAATAATACATAGTAGGGAAAAGTATAGATCTTTAACCTCCAAAAAATGTTGTTCTTAAGGCAAAACATTCATCTGGACCTTAACTGTAAATATATTTTGAAGTTTTCTGAGGAACTCAAAACAAACAAGTATGAGATCCTTGATTGTCTTCTTCCCCTTCTGCATTTCTTTTGTATTCAGAGTTACGAGGCAACCTGCTAACCATAAAAAATCAAGGAAAACAATAAAATGATTTTCCAACACATGAAAAAGATTGATAAGAAAAGATGCAAAAACATTCAGTTCAGTTAAGAATTCAACTTTAAATATACATTCACTTTCCAAAAGACACCTCTTCGATTTTATACTAATCCTGGTGCACAGACTTTTGTCCACAAGCAGCTGCAGGGTCTGAGATTCACATTTGATGATTTTCCATCTTCTTCACATTATTACTTAACATTTTATTCCTTTGACTCCTTATGCATGTGTTTTATATTTCCATTCTTTACTGTCAGTTTTTTCACCATATCTTTTTATTCCATAGAATTCTTTTCTAATGCCAATCATTACATCTTCATCTTTACATTGACATAATGAACAGCAGGAATTCCATACTTATTCTATATTTACTACTTCTATTGATGAATTTAAAAATTAATTAATTATGTAATGAATGCATTGTAAACCAGAGAAGATGCAACGTAACTCCCCAGTTAGCTTGATATGATTATATTTTACACTCTTGAATAATTTCAATGGAAATGTTTTTAATCACAGAGGATCCTCTGAGGAACATAAACCTTATGGATCTTATTTCATCATAAACCCATAGGTTGCTGAACATTTATGAAAAAATAGATGAATTTGCAGACCTCTCATCTTACTTCACAATGAATCAGTGGACATTTCACGAGAAAAATATAACTGATTTAATTGGTAGAATGTCTTCAGAAGATAAGGTTGTCTTTCCATTTAACATTGAAGAACTGAGCTGGAAACCATATTTTTGTAGTTATATGTATGGACTGAGAAAACACTTACTTAAGGAGGATCCCAAAAGTATTCCCACAGCAATGAAACGGATGAATAGGTAAATCATGATCTTATTTAAAATTTTTGCATTTTAAATTAATTGTATGTGTACATGTTTAACAGTTAATCACATCTTTAAAATATTCATTTTTCAGGTTGCGATTCATCCACAGATTAGTGAAATTGATACCTTTCTTTGTTTTCTTTCTATTTATTTTTCATATGCAAAGAGTATAATTTTGAAAACAGACAAAAAAGTAGTAAGTATACCTTCAAGAACATTCAGAACACTGAAGGTTGAATCCAGTCAATCAATCTCAACTTAAATAAGTAAAGAATAAGAGGTATAGGAATTGAATCAATTTTCCTATTTCCCACTGTATGTGAATCAAGTAATTATTTGAAAGAAAATATGTGAGACAATAGGAAATGCTCAAGCAAAATACTATTTAAAAAGTCTAATATAATACCCTTCATAATATTCCTTGAACCAAACAGAGCAATTAATGTATCCTTGAAATCTATGGTTTTTATAATAAAAGAATGTGGAATGATGCACTGTGTAACCGCAATTAACAAGCTATTCTGTTATTAGTATACCCTGTAACTGAAGTTTTGAGGAAGTGAATTTACTTTACTTCATGAGATGGTTTATATAGGTGGTTCCCATACTTTTTTGAGCCACTGCTCCCTTGGAATTTAAAATTATGCCCAATGCCCTCAACGTTCAAATGCCCCACATAGTAACCCAAACCCTCAACTAAGGACAGGGTCCAGCCTTCAGTGCCCCCCAACAACCACCTTGCTTCTTTCTTGGGGAGCTATCACCCACTTTGGGAACCACTGGTTTACATCATAGATAGGCAACCAATATCATTTCAGGAGCTGTACATGGGGAAAATTAGCTGTGAACTTTGGTGTATCATCCAGAAAAAAAGAATAAGGATTCTTGATTGAAAATAATAATAATGATAAAGTTAAAACTATTTCATTCACACCATACACCAGGAAATAACCAAATTCTATAGTTTGAGTAACTGACACACCCATCCTTCCATTATAAGCTGGCAAAAGATTTGTTCACTCATAGTCCACACCAATATCTACATATGTACGCTACCTTTTGCACATGGCACAATTACTATTTTGATCCAAAAAATAAGAATTTTAGTAAATTATTCTAAGAATGAATCCATTGTTTTTCTGCCATCTAAAAGTAAGTGGCCTCTGTAGGTAGGTAGATATATAAATATTCTTATCTTTAAGAAAACCATCTAAAAATTTACTTAGTAAATTTTACTTAAGTTTCAACCAGATATAGCAGCTTAGTGATTAATAAGAGAGTAGGTCCTAAGTCGATCGAAGACTGGTTAATCAGGTATTTCCGGTTAGGGAATGGTTGCCCACTTGATTTTACCAATAATGGTTGGGTGCCAAGCAGGCATATATCCAGAAAATCAGTCATCATCATAGGTCATTCAATCCGTAGATTGGTTGACTGCAGCCCTCCATTCCTCTCTATCTAAAGCTAACTTTACTAAATCCTGATATCTCTTCTTTCCTATATCTCTCTTTATTTGGCTAATATATTCATCTCTTGGTCTTCCTCTTGCTGCTTTTCCTTCTATTTTTCCCTCAAGTACGTTCCTAACAAATTCATTGTGTCTGATGATATGTCCAATCCATCTGGTTCTTCTTTTTCGGATGATGCTCCATATTGTTTTAACCTCTTCTATTCTTCTGTATACTTCTTCGTTTCTTACCTTATCTGTCCATTTGATCTTCAGCATTCTCCTCCAGCACCAGGTTTCGAAGGCTTCTATTCTTCTCTGGTCTGCTTTCCTAATGGTCCATGTCTCTGATCCATAGAGTGCCACACTCCAGACGAATGTTTTCAAGAATTGTTTCCTTGTCTGTAGCCTTATATTCTTTGAGCATAGTAGTGGCCTCTTCCTCATGAATGCCTCCTTTGCTTGGGCTATTCTTCGCTTGATGTCTGTGGTACTTCTCCCATCCCATGTTATGCTACTTCCAAGGTAGGTGAATGATTCTACTTGCTCCAATTTCTCTCCTCGTAGGGTAATGTTTGCTTTCAATTTTTCTCTTCCACATATTAGGATTTTTGTTTTCTTTTTGTTCACTTTCATATTATATCCTTGAATAGCTTGATCTATTGCATTTAGGGATGCCTGCAAATCGCCTTTATTTTTTGCTATTACTGCAATGTCATCTGCAAACCGAAGCATGTTAATTTCTTTTCCATTCACCTTAATTCCCTTCATGTTCATTCCTTCTATTTCTTTCATTGCTTCTTCTAGGTATACATTGAACAATGCTGGTGAGAGGCTACATCCTTGTCTTACTCCTTTATTTATCTTAGTTTCTATTTTCTTGCCATCTCTCATCCTCAGAGTGGCGACTTGGTTTTTATACAATTGGTAGATTATTCTTCTGTCGTTGTAGTCCATTCCTTTGTTTTCCAGTATTTGGAACAATTTGTTCCACTCCACATTGTCAAAAGCCTTCTCCAAGTCTACGAAAGCCACATACACTGGCTTGTTGACATGTATCATCTTTTCTATTATTCTCCTTAGGCATAATATGGCCTCTCTTGTTCCTGTGCTTTTCCTGAATCCAAATTGGTTTTCTGACAAGTTGGCTTCAATTATTCCTTCTATCCTCTTGCTTAATATTCTTGTGAGTACTTTGGATGCATGTGAGAGCAGACTCAACGTTCGGTATTCCTCACATCTCTCGGCTCTTGTTTTCTTTGGTATTGCAACCATTATACTCTTCTCAAAGTCCACTGGTAGTCTTCCACTTTTATAACTGTCCTTTATAATTTCAAACAGGGTGTCTTTTGCTTTCCCTTCAAGCGCTTTGACAATCTCTCCATTTATTTTATCTGCTCCAGGTGCCTTGTTTTTCTTCAAGTCCTTCACTCCTCTCTCGAATTCACTTCTCGTTATCTCTGGGCCTCGCTCATCTTCATCCACCTCACTTTCGTTCTTTAATATATCTTCAAGAGGTTTTGGTCCTTGATATAATGTTTCAATATAGTCCTTCCATCTCTTTCCTATATCTTCACTTTCTATCAGCATATTCCCGTTCACATCTCTGATGTTGTTGCATGTAGTTTTTCTTTCTCTGAAGTGGTCTTTTACTAACCTGTATGCTGTTTCAGTGTTCCCCTTCCTCATGTTTTCATTTATTTCTTCGCAGCAGCTTTCAATCCATTCTTCCTTAGCTTTCTTTGATTCTCTTATAACTTGGTTCCGTAGTTTCTTGTAGAGGACTCTCCCATCTTCACTCCTCGAGTTCTTGTATTTCCTTCTTTCTTCCATAAGTTCTCTTATCTGCATTGTTATCCATGGACGTCTGGTATCAGTTCTGTTACTTACGAGTAGCTCTTCCGCTACTTCAGTGATTGCCTTTTTCAGGTCATTCCATCTTCCTTCATTGCTTTCATCACTCCTATACTCTTGCTTTTCAAGCTTTTCATTAATGGTTGCAGTGAATCTTTCTCTGGTGACCTTTCCTTCCAGAGCTTTTGTATCCCATCTTGGTTCACGTTTCACCCTCTTAATCTTTTTGTGGCGCAAACAACTCTCCATAACTACTAAATTATGATCACTATCTATGTCTGCACCTGGATAACTCTTGCATTGTTTCACTTGGTTCTTATATCCTTGCCTAACAAGGATGTAATCAATCTGGTACCTAGCTAAGTCCCCTGGCATCTTCCATGTATATCTTCTACGTCGATGTTGTTCAAATAGTGTGTTCGCTATTACCATTCTCTTTTCGTTACAGAACTCCACTAGCCTTTCTCCCCTGGCGTTTCGTTTTCCTAACCCAAACTGTCCTATGCTGCTTCCATCTTTTCCTTCTCTGACCACAGCATTCCAGTCACCCATAATAATTAGATTTTCTTTTGCTCTGGCTGCACTGATGATTTCTTCGATCTGTTCATACATTTCTTCTATTTCTTCTTCAGAGTGGCTGGATGTCGGCATATATACCTGCAATATCACTGTGTCTGTGGGCTCTGCTTCTAGTTTGATCATCAGCAATCTATTGCTGTACTGCCAATAAGACTTAACTCTTTTTCCCCATTCCTTCTTCATTATGATACCAACACCTGCTATCTTTCCGTCATCTCCTGAATATATTATTCTGTGTTTGTCACTCCAGAAGTCGCCTGCCCCAGCCCACTTTATTTCACTAACTCCCAAGATGTCTAGTCCTAGCCTGTCCATCTCTATCTTTGCATTTTCTAGCTTCCCACAAATTCCTAAGGATCTTACATTCCACGTTCCTATCCTGCACTTATCAGACTTGACCGATGTACCCCTCCCAATGGTCCCCACCCGGAAATCCGATTGGGGGACTATTTTACTTCCGGAATATTTCACTGGGAGGAATGCCATCATGTCATAGTTGAAGATGCAGGGCTGCATTACTTCATGGGAAATATAATTGGGGTGGTTTCCCGTTGCCTTCCCCAATAGGGTTTTTTACGTGACCCCATCACTTAATGGCCGCCCCTCTGGGGTACAGACGCCTTTGTAGCCGCCTCATTGAGGTACAGACGCTACGTGGACTACCTTTCGTCTGGCTCCTACCCTTCGACCTATCTGGCATGGGTGACCCTGCTAGGAGCAATCGTAATTGCTCCAGCCAGTACAGCTCTAAGGATCCTCGGAGCACACAAGCCCTCCCACCACGCCAAGGTTGCAGTCCAGGGGAGGGCAGAAAATCAGTGCCAAACCTAAAGTCATCATCATCAAAAATTACCAGCAAACCCAGTAAGTGATGGGAATATAGCTAAGAAAAAATATTACCCAAGTTTCAAGCTCCTTCTCTCTACAGATTCCCATATGACAACAAAAGATATTTAGATTACTAATAGGTACCAATTCTTCATTTAATATGCAGCCTTTTGCTAAAACATTTGATAATTCATAAATAAAGTGCTTTTCTGTGGCTTATAAACTGTGGAGTCAAAGTTAAATAAATTTTCATAATTATCAAACATTATAATTATTCATGCTGCTCCCAAATGCTCATCAAAGAAGTAAATTTGGGCAAATAAATACCGTTTTAATTTCCACAAGGATATTTGGTGAGAATTACTAAGTTTTATCCCTCCTTGACAACGTTTTTCCACCAATACTGTTCAGATAATGCTCTAACAAAGAAATTAGATTCTCAATCATCTGTCCTAGTTCTTGCTTTGCCTTACCTGCATAGACCTACATATCCTCAGCTTGTTGGTGAGGATTTTAAATATGTACTCCTCTTTTGTGGCTTCTTTTCCACGCATTATACAATTAGAGGACAAGTATCCAAAAAGTATGTGTTTCAGAAAAAGATACAAATCCAAAATATATTGAAAGATTGAATATGATACTAATAGTATAAAAAGATGGATGACATTAATGAAAATAAATAAATATATTGAAAATTTAATTCTATTCATTAATACCAGAATTGATGAAGTTGTATTGATTATGTAAAATTGGTATCACTGTGTATTGACACTTGAATCTTTCTAGAATCTCATGAAAATTATTATGAATTTAAGAACTAATTTGGAAATAAGAACAACATAAAATGTATCTGTAGTAAATTAGTTGGCATTCGACCTAGAGCAGTTAAATATTTGCCTTTTTGGTGAAGGGTCAACATACCCGCAAAATTTTATTCTGAAAAGCCAATTTCCAACATAAGCTTGATTCAAGAATATTCTTTGACCCAATATACAAGAAAAAATTACTAATTACTTTAGTACTGGAAGGTAACATCACTTCAAAAAATATTCACAAAACTATATTATATAATAATTATCAGTCATGTAAATGTATCATAGCAAAACACTTCTTTTCAAAAATTTATTATCAACATAAGTTTGCATTAAGTTGCTAAATATTTGTAAAAATAGTTTAACAAATATAAGTGACTACCACCATTAAATATAATCACACAATTTTGGTTTATAGCAATAGTTTCACTTCGTATAACATCACACCATGGAACACTGAATCTGCATCGATAACACATTCCCAGCAACACCAATCAGTATCCTTTGCGACCTCTAAATCTCTGCCGAGCATCCAACTGCAATAAATAAAAGTATTTTTAAAAACTCTCTAAATATAATAGTTGAATTTCGTATAAAGCCGAGAGATAAATGCATTTTCTTTTACGAAGATATTGTCAGTTAAACGCGTTGAATAAGTCCATATCTCATTAATTTAATCTCTCCTCATTAATGTGAGTCTTGAGAGCAAAAGAATCAACGTTTCCAGAATCTAATTAATACATAAACTAAATTTTCAGACAGCGAAATAGTGAATTGATGCAAAGGTCGATTCTCAATAAAGATACTCAACACACAAAAGTAGCAACGAATCAGATGCAGGTCATGAGCAACTAATTAAAGTAATCTTAACGAACAAATACAAACGAAATGAGTAAGTAACAACCCAATGTTTTTAAGATTCTAAGAATAGTTATACATTTGTTTTGCATCTTAAAACTGAAGAAACGAAAGTATTTTAAGGTACTTACCAGAGATCTTTTACATTCAAAAAATGTTGTTCTGAGGGCAAAACATTCGTCTGGAACTGAACCGTCATGAACATTCAGACATTCTCTGGGCGTCTTGCCAGTCTGAACAAAAGCACGAAATAAAATTCAAATCAATAAGTAAACAATGCAATGTTGAAAGACTCGAGAAAAACTTCAGCAAAATTGAAACTTTAATTCTTCTTCCGCATTAAAAATCAGGATAAATATTAAAATGATTCTCTAACACTTGAAGACTATTAAAAGAAGAACCAATTACTTAAGAATCCAACCTTCTTTACACATTCACTTTCCAAAAGACACATCTTTAAATCTGCACGTATCCCGCTGCACGGACTTTGGTCCGCAAGCTGCTGAGGGGCCTCAGCTTCATATTTCATCATTTTCGATCCTTTATGTTAACACAAGTTTTAAGACCTTCCGAGAACTCAAAACACACCGCCGCAAGATCCTCGATTGTTACTGTGTTCTCCTCCGCCTTTCCCTGCGATCGGAATTAAGAGTTGCGAGATTTAAATACCTTTTTTTTAAGGAGAATATTATATTATTTTTAAGGAAAATCTTTAGTCTTAGTCAAAAGCATACTGCGCAACATAAAACTGCTGCCATTTAATTTTCTTGCAAGTGAGAAAAACCAGAAGTGAGAATTTGTCAATTTTTCTTAAAAATATAGCGAACCTAACGGGAAATTGGATCATAGTTCATTTTAAGGCTATTTATAATAACCAATTTCGAGGTATTTCTTACTTACTAAGATAGCGTAACACTAAAATTATCATAACGGTTTAAATCTCGTTATTCATTCCCTTGAATTCCATTCATTTCCTTTGAAAGATATATTTTAGTGTCCATCGACTTCATTTCTATTCTCAAGAACTGATAGCACGCGCGCTATTTTAAACCTCATTTAATGATTAGAAATTGACGAGATAATTCTAACTGACACTGAAATTGATGCTGTTTCATACAGGTATTTCGTGGGTAACTATTCTTTGTAAAATGTTTATCGTCGACAAAGTAACTCTATACTACAAAATGCCAGAAGAGGTGCCTAAAGGAATAAAATCCTTAGATGTGTCAGAAGATTCGGGCTTGTCAGTATATGAGAAAAAAACTTCCAAGCTTATTCTGCCCAAATTCACTTAATGCGCCTCTTGTCCTCCGCAGATTGAAAACTTACAAACATTTGAAATCCCAAATTCGGTTTAGCGAAAAATGGCGTTCATATGAAATTAGTAAATACGCTACGCCTTCGATCAACTGTACGAAAAGGAGAATCAAGTGTCGTACGTCACTGGTCCATGTAAAATGTCTGGGAAAAATATTTGTGCCATAACAAGGCTTACCAGGAATTCTTCGCGGGATATTTTCTTTCCGAGATGCAAATTATTCATTCCTACTGCGAGATATTCTTTTAATAGATATTCCTCTAGTTGTGACAGAAGTGTCAGCGAAACTGGCAAATGGACAATTCCTAATGGATATTCAACGAGTGTATCCATATATAACTGTCTGACAAAAAGTAAGGTTCCCTTGATTTTAAGAAATAAAGACTTCGCCACTTGGTACATGTGTGGGCCAACTGTGTACGATTCTGCTCATCTGGGACATGCATGGTTAGTGAATTAATTGCTTTCTACGGCTATGGATACCTATTTTCCTCTTATAATTCATTTAAATGTTCTTTTTCCGTAGCTGTTACGTGAAATTTGACATCATACGACGAGTTCTAGAAAATTACTTTAATATCAATGTTTTAGTAGGAATGAGTATCACAGATGTGGATGACAAAATCATAAATAGATCTAGAGAGGTAGGATATTGATAATATGAGCTAAGGGTGTTAGTTTGTAAGTACCTAATGACTTGCAGTGTCATATTAAACTATTAATCACGTATGTTATCATTTTGATTTGAATCGTGTGTAATTCTAATATTTTCGTGAAATTATTGTATTTTGGAGTATAGTAATGCATTAATTTAATGTTAGTAAGAATCGGTTATTACAATATTGTATTTATGATTTTCACCTATTCATTGTTGATCCGGCTAACCTCTATCCATTAGATGAAACAGGACTTTAGAGCAATAGCCAGAAAATATGAAACTGAATTCTGGGAAGATATGAAGAAATTAAATGTTTCTCCACCACATGTTGCTCTCAAAGTAACAAATCACATAGATGACATTATTGCCTTTGTATTAAGGTTGATTGATATGAAGAAAGCATACGTTACTGAAGATGGTAAGGTATTTTCCATTTCATAATTGTATTCAAGCTCTTTGTTGCATCTTTATTATGTTAAGTTATTTTACTAATTAATAGTGCTTTCATAAGCAGTCATTTCATCTGTGAAAAGGAATCAGTCCATTGTAGGAAAATAAGTTCATAGCTTAAAATATGAAGGAGTAAATATATCTGGCAACTTTTAAATTAAATGAAAGTTATAAAAAAAATCCTATGCTTTCAGGTCCTTGACTTTTTGTTGTAGTTCAAACATATACGATCGCAAATGATATGTCTTTCTTGCCACTTAATGATTCACTCTGACATCTAATAACAAATGATCATTTCTTTTATTTGGCAATTATTTATTTTTACAGGGTCAGTATATTTTAATACGAAGTGTTATTCAAACTATGGGAAATTAGTTCCTATATCTAAGGTAGAGAGTGAGTATGAAAAGGACTCCAGCCAGGAAGCAAAAATATCTAATATAATCGGGCAAAAATTATCACCTATGGATTTTGCTCTGTGGAAAGGTAACAAATCCAATGATGAACCTGGTTGGCCAAGTCCATGGGGGAAAGGAAGACCTGGATGGCACATAGAATGTTCAGCAATGGCTAGGTATTATAGTAATTAAAGCATGTATATTAGAGCAAGCATAAACATCTAAATAACCCAGTAGTTATTTATTTGAAGTAATATAGTTGTAATTTTTTACTAGGACCCCAAATGTCCAAAGTAAATAGCTATTGGGGAATTTAAAAAGTTCATCTAGAATAGAATTTTCAAAATTTATGAAGGACTAATCCTTTTTAAATTAAAGTATGTTTTACCCTTTATGTTAAACCTTGTGTTTCACTCTTGGGTATTCATTGTTCTTTTACCTCTATAGTGGTAATCCATTGCTATTTATGGGTATTTTATCCATTTATTTTCAGTACATGATTGTTCCATTTTACTCTATGATTTATTGCATCCACTGCAAAGGAATTTCCTTCTAATTCTCCCCTTATTTTGACTTATCCTATACAACTATGTTTTTGTCTTTGGACTGAATAAGTTCTATTCTATTCTGATATTACAAGACAATTTTCAATCTTATTTGCAATTTTCTTAAGAAGGATATGATTTAAGTCTTGTTTTTGATGTTATCAATTTGTATGTAGTTTATCTTTGTCTTTATTGAATATAAATGCATAATTGGAATACAGTAAAATTTTTTTGTATTCACCATGTAAATCATTCTCATGTAGCTCCATATAGTTTGTTCTTCCATTAAAACCTCTGATTAGATGAAGGAGAATGTTGGAAGTTAAAAGGAGCAACTGTATTGAAGAAAAGAGGAGGCTCAATTGCTTGATTCAGCATTGTTGGAAGAGATGGTTGATGACAATGAAATGGACATAATTACTTGAAAAACTTCATGTTTTACAGCAAACTCTTTGGGTCAAATATTGACATACATTCTGGTGGAATTGATTTGATGTTCCCACATCATGAAAATGAAGATGCACAGAGTTGTTCTTATCATGAAATTCCTCAGTGGGTTCACTACTGGATTTACTCAGGTAAGAGGATCATTAAGATAATTTGTTAAATATACTATATCCTTCAGTTGACTTAAGCACTATTTTCCAATGATCACAGATGTGTGATGACTCTGCATTTCAAATTGGTTGTGCAGTGTGAAATGCAATAAGTCAGATGGTGATACTGTCTAATTTTTTGAGGAAGAATAAGAAATGTAATTATACACACTACATAAATGATTGATAACATCTATTTATGTTTCAGAGTATAACTCTGTTACCAGGCAAGAAATCTTGGGAAATTTGGATGTTATAGATTACTTTTATATAGTATATAGATACATTATACATGTTTACTTTAATCTTAATAATTGAATACCTCTTTATCAAGGCCTTGACAATTAAATGGAAGAAATTAAACTGGTAGAAATAGAAATAGATGAAGTCAGTAAAATTTACAGGTGAAGAAATAGCAAAGGCAGGGTCAAGTACTCATCCAGAGAAATTTGATGAATTTTGAAGAATAGTTTCACTAGCATTTCCAGATATCTTGTGAATTATCTTATTGTGTACCTTCTGCAATACAGCTGCACGTATTGAGAAATAGCTGAAATTGGATTGCATTGCATTATTATGTATTACAAAACCAAAACCTTCCTAAGTGAGACTATTCTTCAGTAAGTTTTTCTTGCTCTGTATTCTAAATAGTAATATAAATAATAAACAGACATTGTTCCAAGAACTTTATTGCCCCATTCATTTATTGACTCCTGAATTGCAAAGTTGGTAGCATATTCTCCTTTGTTGAAAGGAATCCCAAATTCAGTTTCTAGTGGGAGCCCTCAAGTATTTTTATATTACCTCAGCTGTCAAAGCAGACAGTACTACCTTGCATGCATCCAAGCACTATCTTTGGAAGTTCTTATGTTAAACTTTGAAGGCTTTCCTTCTTAATTTAAAACATCTTTAATCTTTTTTGATACATGTGTAATCATAGAATTAAAATTAATATTTTCTAGGACATTTATACCAAAAAGGACAGAAGAAAATGTCAAAATCATTGAAGAATACCCTCAGCATTCAAGAGTTCCTATCAAAATACACACCAAATCAGTTTAGAATGTTTTGTCTTCTTTCTCAGTATCATTCAGGTAAAACAAGGTCTCTATTGTAAGTTAAAAAATTTGAGAGACTTGTATTTAAGGAAGATGGTGGAAATATTCAGTGGCTTCACATAGTTGACAATATTTCTAGGGGTTGAATACACAGATGATACAATGGGAAATGCAGTGGCTGTTATGGCTAAAATTGAGTCCTTCCTGGCTGATGCTGATGCTTGTCTACATGGTCAAAAGCCAATATCAGGCTTCAATATGTCTGAAGTGGAAAAGGTATGGAGAACTTTATAAGTGTTTAAATTTTTTGTCCTTAATGACATAAGCAAGTAATTGTTATTTCAGGTCATCGAAAGAGTCAAGGAAACAATTCACAATTCTTTGGCTGATGATTTTAATACTCCTGCTGCCATGTCTGCGCTCATTGAACTTATACAATATGTAAACAAAGTCTATCATCCCCTCTCTGTAAGTACCAAAAGAAAGAACTGTATTTCTTCTTTTCAATATACCATCTCATTTTTACTCTCGGCAGTGATTTCAATATAAAATTTAATACATAATTTAAAGTCAAAAGCAGGATATTTTTAAACGTGACGATAAATTTTAACAGTCCTGTATGCCCATTTATGAAACCTTCAGGATTCACAAAAGGGCCTGATGCTTTCATACTTCTGTTTAATTAGGAAGTGCCATAAATTACTATTTGAAGTAGATCCATATGTTTCAAGCAGGAGTTACAGGCATTGCATTCATAAATGTATGCATGAAAGTCATTATTTTTTTTAGAAAGTTCAGGAATTTTCTATTTATTATTAACCTGTTACTCTTTCAGAAAATGGAAAGTGCTAATTTAACATCAAGAACTGAGTCCTTGGCTTTAATAGCCTTGATTTCTGCTTTCGTGAAACGATCTTTAGAAATTTTTGGCATAAGTTTTAAAACAGATGAGATATTGAGCACTTCATTTTCTCAAAGTGCATCTGATGCTGAAAATCCAGTTATAAATGTGAAACAAATAATTGAAGAAGCAGTTACATTCAGAAGTGAAGTTAGAGCCTTAACCATTGATAAACTCAAAGTAAAGACTGGAGATGATAGTCATAAAGAATACTGGAAGAAAGTAATGGGTTTGTGTGATACATTCAGGCAGAATCTCTCAGCCAGTGGAGTGACTGTTAAGGTTAGTGGCTTTTAAAAAGATACGTTGACTAAATTTAATCACATTCCAGGATTGCTGTTGGATAGGTTAGATACATTGGAGATGTCCATATAGAGTAATATTAGGAGTATTCACTATGGGCTTCCACATTACAATTGAATGCATTTGTGTATAAATTATTGTGGTAAATGTATACCTATCTATCTGAGATGAAAGAAGAAAAAAATTGCAATACATGCCATTTAATTTAGTACTGGGCTGTTTAAATTTACTAAATTATCTATAAACAATCATTTACTATCATATCCAAATTACAAAAAGAACATCTAGGACCATAAATTTTCTGTAAATTTATTTATTACTCAATATAATTAATAAATGTATCATATTTCCATCAAATACCATCAAATGATTACAAATATAATATCCATTACATAAATACTACCCTATAACTAATTGTAAGTGAAATAAATGTCACTTTGAAATGACATCTCAAAGCTTAATATTTTAAAGTAACAAAGTTTCAATGAAAATTATTTCAAAATAAAATATCATGTACAATAGAATCAATCAATCATTTTTGAAGGAACCATGAGAAAAATCAATAGAGGCCAAAATGATGAGGCTTATATTAATAAAAATAGAATGAGGGCTTACAAATTGCACAAAACTAAAAATAAACCTAAATTATTGAACGAAAGACTAATAGAAATATAAGATTGTTTAAGTTATGTAACTTGAGGATAATTTATTTTTTCTTGAAAAAAACTAATGATGGCTGTTTTATTACAAATTATTATTTTATATTAAAGAAAGGATTCCTTTAGAATTAGTGTTTTTTACATACTTGTCACCTTCTTTTATCATGAGTTTAGAAAAATGATTTTGTTTTTTTCCAAACTTTGTATGATTTTGAGACTAATACAACTGAATGATAGATGAAGATACTGGAAAACAGCTTGATGAGCAATGAATATGGTATTATTTAACATTGCTTCTTAAAGGCTACAGTAGGGGATATAAGAAATGAACAATGGATCCAGGAAAATGACACATGCTATAAAGATATTTAAATATATAGAGGTTCTACTGTTCATCAGCATAATGTATCAATAGCTTTCAGAATCAAAAAGCTTTGGTGAACTAAAGAAGGGACCAAGTAGAAAAAGCATGAAAGAACATAATGTTAGTGTATAAGTCCAGAAATTATCCAATGAATTATGCAGAAATACAACTTGGGTATATATGAATCATAATTGCAGTGGATATGGTAACAGATTAATTTGCTAACTTCAAATTAGGAAATTGATTCATGCTGCAAATAATTGAAAAATCAAACAGCTTCCTGTAAAGAATAAATTGTGTAGCCTGTTCTACCACTGTAGCAAAATAAGATATTAAATCTCTTTGAACTGTCGCATAATACATCTCATTTTCAGCAGTATTAGGATGAGCCATTGTATAAAAAGCACAAAATTTGAAGTTTCAATCACAAATGCCCTCTGAATGCACATTATTTCTTAATATATAGTTAAGCCTAATACCAAGTTTTCAGAGCCTTTTGATACTTTTGATTTTATTTTGAATTTGATACTTTTGCTTCATAGACTGAAACTGCTTCTAATATAATAATCTTTTGCAGGACCATGGAAAAACATCATCCTGGAGAATTTCAGAAAGTGAATCTGGCAAAAAATAGCAAAACTTATCTACTTATAATGTAAAAAATACATGTACAGAACTGGTCTGCCTCAACATAATGATACATTCATTGTCTTAATTGCTGAGTCTTTGGCTTGACTTCAGCATATTGAATTATATGTTTTGAAGGTTTTAGTGAAGTATATAAGTTATTATTATGAAAAATAAAAAAAGATGGTTAATTTTTAATAAGATGTCTAAATTTTTATCACTTCATAAGTGTCACTGTTTCATTACCACCACCCCCCCCTATAAGATATTGGTATAAAGCTCCATAACAGTGCAATAAAATAGTCCCAAGAATAATTTTTCATAGCTTTCAATATGGATTTACCTTGATAAATCTCATAATTTAGAATCTTCTTTACCTCAGTAGCTTTTCTGTTACCATTGCCATTAGCAAGACTGACAAAAGTATTTATATACATTTTTTCCCTTGTAGAAAAAAGAAAAGAAAAATATTCAGTTAATTAATGTAACAAGAAGTAGATCACCCAGCCATACATCGAAATTTCTTCTCTTACAAATCCTTTGTAGTTTATGGTATAGCCTAACATATTCCTTCCCTTGGGATGTAACAGAGAGTAAACTCCTTACTGTTTTCCAGGTGTGTACGACTGACTCTACTGCCTATTTTCTTTAAAATACTAGGAAAGTAAGCTTGAAAGCTTTTATTGTGAAAAAAAAGCTTTCAAAGAAAGTCTCATTTTGGATTTTCCATAAATCAGATTGTGTCTGGATGTAAGTATTTTCTTGCTCCATTCTTTCATTGGCAATAGTTCAAGGCAGTGGTTCCTAAACTACGGTTCATGAAATAATCTGATGGGGTCCTTGAGCATAAATTATTTCATAATTGAATTACTTTTCAACCTTGCTATTTTCTGTAATTTTTTTACTTTTAATTAAATCAAAAGATTTAAAGCTTAATATTTTATAATTAATTATATCTACTGAATGATAAGTGAACTCTTTCTTATTGTGTACATGAAAACACTAAATTTAGGTAGTGTTCAACCTCTGTACTAAAGTTTAAGAACTGCTGATTTAAGGAAAGAGTTAAAGATAAAAGGCAGCACATTCATTCCTCACATAGCAAAATATGAATCGTCACTTCTGTCACCAGAACTCTGTGCATATTAATGAACTGTGAATTGTTACGACATATTAGCAGTAGATAGGTATTTGATAGTAAACCAGTTCCTTAGATTTTTAATCCTGCCTTAGAAATAAAAAGGAATGTGCTTTAATTATATAATTGCCCAAAGCAATAGCATTCAAATAGAACTTACTACTTTATATTTTCAACAGTGATTCTGCTATTATCATCCCTAATTTCACTTTGTCATTAATCCTGAACAGAACCAAATCAATGTAGATACTGTCATCATGGATGTCATGATGTCTCTTGGTATGCTAACTTAGAAAGAACTCGGGTTTTAAATTTACCGCTTCAGGGATCAAGGTCAGTGAATACTATCCTCATTCTTAACATCAATATCTGTTGTGTCCCTCAAACAAAATACATGGGTGCAAAACCCTACTTTCGGCAGTTGGGAAGGAGACGGAGGCAATGAAATACGTTTTAGTTTAAGCAACCGCCAGTAGTTAACGCATATGCCAAGGTGTCTGAGAGATAAGTACTATATTCTATATTTTTCTATGCAAAAACCCTAGTTGTGCTCATATTCTCATGGCATTTTGCCACTATAACTACAATTTCAATAACCTCTATTTCAAGAACATCTAAACCAGCAGTATTGTTTTGATACGTAATAGACATGACTCCACCATAGGAGGTAAAAAGTAAAAACCTTCAAAAATTACCTTTCAATTCCTTGAAATAGAGTTTTTCTTACTTTCCGTGAGTTGCCTAAATTTCTCATACAATGTCTTTCTCTTCGTTCCGAAAGATATGAAGGTAGCAGTGCGCAGTTAGAATATTCATTCATTGAAGTCATTCAAATTTGTAAACACTGATTGATTATTTTTCTTAATTTCAATATGTCATATATCAATTTTGAAAGTTCTCGTGTAAAAGAAGCTGAGAGGAAAGCAATTCGAGAGGCTAGAGAGATAGTTTTGGAGAAGGTAACTATAATATTCTTATTAGATCCTCATATCATTGCTCTTCAGCAAGAATGCCTCTCAAAACTTCCTAATCTTGCAGGCAAAGAAAGACTATGAAAGAAGGAAAGAGCAAGAAATACAGGCGAAACTAAGGGGAGATGATAAGTGGATGTTACCATCTGTTGAAGCGAGAATTGCAGAGGACTCGCGATCGAAATCGAAGAAGAAGAAAAGCAAACGTAGTAAATCCAAGAAGAAAAAGAAGAAGAAGTCAAAGAAATCTTCATCATCGTCATCATCATCTGATTCGGTAATTTTTCTGTTTTCTGACATTACGGCAGAGCTTATGAATTGTGTGCTTAATCGCAATATAATTTCAGGATAGTGAAGAGGAGTGGGTGGAGAAGGATAATCATAAAAAAGAATCGACTCCAAAACATAGTAAAAGCCGCGATGTCTCAGAAAAGTTGGATAGAGATGAATGGATGTCCCTACCAGGTCTTTTTCCATGCGTTTCTCGTCAGGACCTGAAAGATCAAAGGAAATCCAGAGAAAAACCAGATGAGCAGAAGTGTATTTTAGATAAGGTAGTATAGTATGTTATCAGAAACTAAGAAAATCTTACTTCATCCAAACGTTTTTTACAAACTTACCTGACATGAATGTTAAACACAAAACATTAAACTCAGAATCATTGGAAGCGTTTACAATGAGATCAAGCTTTATTAGAAGAATTAATTACAAGTGAGGCGGATCAGGACGTAATATCATACCTCATGAATTATTTACTCTCTTGTCGGCTAAATTTGTTCTAATTACTGTGATGGAAACTGGCTGCAAAAACTATTCTCAAGATTTTTTGTTTTATAGCCTTTTAATCTAACTGCATTTTCTATGAAAATCACTCATACAAATGTTTCCATATTGATAGCATTTTATAAGATGTGTGCCATACATTACAATAACCATAAGGGTGGAGGCATTTCATTGTTTCAACTGTAATTTACTGAAGTTTTAACATTTTCAAAACAATTTATTTTAATAAATTAGCTATATTTTTTGTAATTTTAAGCTAGCTATAACTTTGAAGTCATAGTTTCTACAATTATGAGTGTACTCACTACCTCTTCTAGCCTGGACAAAGTGAACGAGAACTGAACCCTTATTGGAAAGATGGTGGAACAGGTCTTCCTGAAGAAGCACCAAAATCCTCTAGTTTAACCCATGGAGTTGGTGATAAAGGTGTTGATTGGCTTCATAGAGCATTAAAAAGGGCTCATGAGCAAGCTGAAGAAGAAGGTCGAAGTATTGAAGAAGTGGCTGCTGAAAGATGGGGGGTATGTTCTTTTGAATTCTTCGGAATAAACACATTATGATTTTAGAAATTTTTATTCTCAAAAGCTGTTTCACAAAATTGTGGTGTGTTCAGTGTATGAAAGACAGATTGGAGATGTAGTTAATTTATTTTCTTAATTTTATGCCTCAAAATCATGTGTGCATCTTCTTTTCCTTGAAATATGGTTCATTACTGAAAATTCAAAACTTAATTCTGATCAAAATAAAGAACGATCTTTGAACATTTTTATAAATGATGCATGGTAACTTGACTTGGTTGACTATTTCCTATGAATTCATGGTTATTTATGGTTCTTTATTCCCCATAGCAAAATTTAAATTTTCAAATTGTTCAGAATTTTCGTTCAAGGAGCAAAATTTAGTGGCAATAAGTTTTATGGTGCTTTATCAGCTACGATAAAATGTATTATGTCTTTTCATGCTAAGTAACAGTGTGTATTTTCACTTCCTAAATTATTTGATGGATTTCTCTTTATAGTTTTATTTATCTAGTTACTTGTCTTATCTAGTTTATCTATTTATTTTCTTACCATGATCTCTTGTAAAATACAACATAATTTACTTAGACTTTTAATTATAAATAAATATTATTGTTAAGCCATGCCTCTCAATCGTTTTTGATAAATTTTGGCATGAAAGTTTTCAAATGTTTGAATATTCATAATTGTTAATTGTCATATTAAATTTTGATGATGCCTAATTTATTGAAGCCTTTCTTTTCCCAAGAGTTAATATCTGTATTTTACCCTTTGTAGTCACTTGAGAAGTTGAAGCTAATGATCAGAGAAGCTGAAGAGAAGGCTAGAGGGAGGAATTCTAACTCAACCAGCCAGAGGCATCCATCGTATCACCAAAGAAGAAATGATGGTGAATGTAGCTCATCTAGAAGAGGGGAAGATAGGAAATATGAAAGAGATGAGAGGAGATCTAGAAAAGAGTATGAGGACAACTACAGGGGAAACCCAAGTACCTCTAGAAGTAAAAGTAGTATGGAGTCAAGTCGTTCTGTAAGGGATACTCATGAGGATGCAAGGAGAGGAAGTTCATCCATGAAAAGTGGTTTTAAGAAACCGTCTGAGGATAGTGATGAGGAAGGTAGAAGGAGTTCATCCAAGGCATTTAGAAAGCCAAGGGATGATGACTGTTCTAGTAGTCAATATTCTAGTGGATCTTGGAGAAGTGGTAGTGGTTCTGGCAACTGGAGAAAGAAAGGT
Source organism: Pachydiplax longipennis (assembly GCA_036926295.1). Taxonomy (NCBI): domain Eukaryota; kingdom Metazoa; phylum Arthropoda; class Insecta; order Odonata; family Libellulidae; genus Pachydiplax; species Pachydiplax longipennis. The sequence goes on along the minus strand of JAVFKF010000001.1, from coordinate 49,328,992 downwards.
TTTCCAGAGAAGAGCGTCAAAGAAGAAGAAATATCCAACAAGAAGAAAGAGGAAACGAGAATGGAATCATCTGAAAGTTCTGAGGAGGAGCCTGAAGAGGAGAAAAAGGAAGTTAAAGAAGAGTTGTTAACTGATGCAGAGATGAACCAATTGGGTGCAAAATTAGTGAAAGCTGAAATTATGGGAAACAAGGTAGGTGATTTTTGATTTTTGAGAAGTAATTCTCAGATTTCTGCATTATGTTATGGCTATAATTATCAAGTTGCTTTTAAATGTAATGACCCATCCTTAATTTCTTTTCTTTAAAGTTGTTAGTTACTGTGCTTTGCAGCATATTTTCACTTTCATTTTGTGAGAAAATCAACCCATGTCTCATGTATGGAACATAAATTCAGTTTTTTCTTGAAGTGACCATTTTCCTCTTGTAAGAAAATATATCAAGAGCATCTCCAAATGCTTATTGAGTCATTATTTTGGCTTCAGGAAGGTCAGATGAAGATCAGATGCAGACTGTTAATGAAAAGAAGTCTGCGACATTGTAGGATAATGTTCTTCAGGGAATCGTATGAATTGTAGAAAACACCAAGAGAAACTTGGGCAATTATGCATGATTAAGAAACCAGTGTTTTGAATGATTAATAACAAATAATTTGGTTTCATTATTATTTAGCAAATTTTTATTCCAAAATGCTGTTTTGCAAAATTGCAGCATGTTCAGTGTATGGAGGGCAGATAGGAAATGTAGTTAATTTATTGTCTTAATTTTATGCCTCAAAATCATGTGTACATCTTCTTTTCCTTGAAATATGGTTTATAGCTGAAAGATAAATACTTAATTCTGGTCAAAACTTTTTGTTTTACAGGACATGATCCAAGAGTTGAAGACAAAACTTGAGAAGGCAAGAGAGGTAAGGAAAAATTTGGTGGCAACAGGTGGTAAGAACAAGGAGGAAGAGAAAACTGAAGAAAAAGTAGTAATCCTCACCAGGACTGATTCAAGAGGATTTACTCATCCTGTTGCTCCTACCCAAGAGAGGTCTCAAGGTGGAAAACGAAGGAAAGAAAAAGTTGAGACCCATGTTGATGGCAAGAGGGTTAGGTATTTTGCTGATGACGAGAAGTACTCCTTGAAAGAAATGGTGAGTAGCGGAAGCTTGATTTGATTGATTTTAAAATTTTACTGCTAATCATAGTATCATTGTAGGAATATTGTGCCTAGGACTTTACTTGATCTTTTAATATAGTACATTATTTGTATTAAAATGTCATAGAAAGTGCACCTAAATTTGTTGTCACTCACTTTCTTCTCAAAATTTCATTTTAACATGGTCAATAAATTTGTAACAAAAATGTGCTAGTTACAGTATTAATTGGATTTATTTGGAATGAAATGTACATGGAGATGTTTTGGCAAAAAAGGAGTGACAGAGTCAGTAATGCTGTAACCATAAATTTTTATAAGAGTTCATCGCACCATGGATTTATTTTTGAAAAATTATAGTGTATAATAGAGTGAAATTTGTGAAAGAGTGACATATGGGAAAGATGCTCACTTGGGTCTAACTACTGTAATAGATAGTCAAGTTATAATAATTGGGTGTTTGTGAAGATCTCTATTACTAATAATGATACTATGCCATTTACTGAAATTATCTATATGAACCCATGCATGCAATTTAAGATATACTGCAAAAGCAAGTATGTACCAAAACCATGTAGGAAACCTTTTTAGCTGATTGATGTTATATTCTTGCTGTTTGTCCAATTGATGTTTGATAATTGTCTTTTTCTTGCAGTTTGAACGGGAAAAACTGAATACTGTAGAGGACAGTAATGAAATGTTTACAAAACTGGCTGCTAAGGTTAGTATTGCTCTACAGATGAGAGTTAATAATTTACATAGCATGTAGGTATTAATCATTATGTAGTTTTACAACTTGTGTGAACCTTCCTTTTATAGGGTATTGGGAAGCCTGACAGTGTCAATGACATGGATGACATATTTGAAGAGAATGCCAGGTTTACAAAATCTGCAGAAAAACTGGAGATATTGGACAGAAATAGAGCAATTTCTGAGCATAAGAGAGTGGATAAAGCATTGGAGAATTGTCGCTGGTGCTTTGATAGTAAACTTATGCTCAAGCATTTGATTGTTGCAATCGGGACAAAGGTAATTGTGGCAATCACATTGTCCAATCCTTTTGTTGGTGGAGTTACATCAATGAGGATTGTGATTTTATTTTATAGTTCCTCTTTTTATTTAACTTTCATTTTTAAATTAGGAATATAAAAAGTAAGTTTTCACAGTAGTGGAAAATGTTTCATAGTCAAAATCTTTCGATTCACTATCTATATTAATTACTTTATTAGTTGAAATGTTTTCCCTTAAATTTTACAGCATTTTAGGTGTTTTAGTTTCAGAGTCTTTATTCCAATATCACACTTTGAATCTTGCCAGTGCATTCACCTTAGATACCCAAGAGGAGACATTTTTCCTGAGTAATCACTTGGTATGAAATTTGAGTGCATCATTCAACCCCTGAATCAAGGAAAACAATCTATAACCTTATAGGATAAAGGAAAGGCATATTTTTAAATTAAATACTATAATCCATCATTACTGGCTAGAAAAATTGTAGTTTTGGTGGAGGATGGTGTGACATTAGAATAAAAATAACTGTTGCCAGGACACAAAAAAGCTTTGATAAACTAGGATTATGTTAGTATGTTAGAAGAAAAAATAGGGGAAAAATTGCTCTTTGAAGAAAAGTTTATCTTATTAATTGAATGCATTGTTCATATGCTTTAGTATTTCATATTTATGGGGTGTTTAGGGCACTGCCCTTTCATATAATTCCTTGGATTATATTTACTGGGAGTTCTCACTCAGAAGGAAAGAAAACAACAAAGTATCAGAAGATATTTATTCCAACGCACATATTTTTGCTTCTATTTTATTTCAAGGAATCATAAAATTTGACCTATTATTGTTAATTTTAAGTAATCAGATGTCTTCAAAGAATTATAATTCAATGTGTAAACCAAATGTTTAAATTTTTTTATTTTAAGTTTAACTAACAATTTTCTGGGCAAATCTTACACAAAATGATATCTCACCCTGTTTAGCTGTAACAATTTTTTATTGTTGACAGTTATATTATTATTATTCTTTCAAATTCTTCATGATATAGATTTGAGGACAAATTAATCCAGTAGCTCTCATATATTTCAGGTTTACCTATGCCTGCCACCTCATCAATCTCTTACAGAAGGGCACTGCATGATCATTCCAATGTATCATTCAACTTGTGGAACTCAACTTGATGAAGATGTTTGGAATGAAATTCAGGTAAAGTCTGATATGGAGAACTGGCGTTGATAACCTAACCATTTTCAAGTGTCTTTGAGATGTTTCTTAATAAGTGTCTTAAATCCCTTTCATTTGTTTTTCAGGAATTTAGGAAAACCTTGACAAAGATGTTTTTAGAAATGGACCAGGATTGTGTGTTTTATGAAACAGCTGTAAATTTGAAAAACTTTCCTCATATGGTTTTAGAATGTGTTCCTATTGAGAAAGAAACTGGGGATCTTGCACCAATTTATTTCAAGGTCAGCCCTAATAATATCTCTAATTTCTGATAAAACTCTCAGAAAGAAACATTTAATCAAAGTTGATTTTCCTTTCATTGTAGAAAGCCATTCAAGAGTGTGAAATGGAGTGGTCCAACAACAAGAAGGTAGTTGATCTAGGTCCCAAAGATGTAAGAAGAGCCATTCCTAAAGGATTGCCATATTTCTGTGTGGATTTTGGCCTTCAAAATGGCTTCGCCCACGTCATTGAAGATGAACGACAATGGCCATCAAATTTTGCTCAGGTTAGCAGAAGTTCAATATTTCCTTCCACATTGATAATTTTAATGAAATTTTTTTTAAATTGCTACTAAAGATATGAATTTAGTGGAGCTAGAAATCATTTAATGAATATGAAGATTTTTATCATTCTTTATCCATAAAGTTATCTAAGGGCCTATGTTATCTATTGTGTGTATACATGTGCAGATTGATCTTGCTTATATCTTAACCCTCTTTATTTTACAAAAAATAATTTTTACATATTTTTTGTGTAAATTGATGATTGGTTTTTCTATGATTATGTAATAGTCTTAATCAGCCTTTCTAATTTGATGAATCAATTTTAATTTTTTACACTTTCATGTTCTATAGTTATATGTTTAAATATTTTCAACATACTACTCTGAATCTCATAAGTTCAAAATATTTTTGTGTAAGTAAAGAAAATATTGCAACAATAAATTTGTAAGCTTCAGGTACTAGAAAGTTAGGAAGATTCAAAATCTTGATTTGTAATTTTAGTTTTTTTAATTTGAACATTGCTATATATGTATGAATAGTAATTTTCAATCAAAAATTTCCATCTGAACATATTTTAGTGTCAGATTTATTGATAAATTTCTCTTTGTAGTGATAAGTCTCTCAAAGAATAAAAGGAAAACTTTTTTGCTGTTTGGAATTGCTTGATGTATCTTAAACCAAGAGTAGAAGCCCTTATAGTGTTCAGTGTTTTGCAAGAGCAGGTGCAAGTGTTTGCAACAATAACAAGATTATGTAGAAATTCTCTTGCAGTCCCATCCCTCATGAACACTACTCTCCATATGAACATAATCCTACCTGAATCTACAACTGAAAAATATACAAGAGAAACACTTATCATAAAAAAAGATTTCCCATTCACATTTGGTATCTAAAAGCTTGCTAAATATTCCTGTGTTACGTTACTTTATAACTTACAAGAAAGGTATTGCTAATTCAAGAACTCAGATCTCTTGATACATGATATGTAAGCATATCTTATACATAAAATTGTAATTAAGACTAAGAAAGAAATGTAAGCACATCTCTCGTCTTTTTTCTCAAGAAAATTTAGTGATATTTTTTGATTACTGAAAAACATATAGCCTGTTAAAATGAGTTTTGTAAAAACAGATATTGTATGTAAAATTTTGTAGAGGGCATTGACATGTAAGCAAGATCCTATGCATGAGAAATCGGGGTAATAAATCCATCCATAATGAGTAGATAAAATACTTCTCTGTTAAAAATGATAAGAATTATGACTTAGTTCAGTTTCTATTGCAAAGTTTCCTCCCCAGTTACAAAAGTATTTTTTCAATTTTTATCCCAAAATTTAAGTATTAAATCCAATTCTCTCTAAAATAAACTAAGAGGTGATCATTAAAATATGGTGCGTAAATGACTGTCTCCAAGTTGGCTTTTTGATAAGCTGGATGTCTCTTGCCACTTACCAAACCAATATTGTAGCTAAATTTCAAAATTACCATTTACACTATCATTTGGTTAACCCCACTATATGTATAACTAATACTAACTAAGCCCACGATAAGTGATTCATTGAATACATTTTATCTGTTTTACCTTAGGCTTGAAACATGATCAAAATTTAAGCTATACATAAGATAGGCATGTCTGATGTTGTTATCTAGAAAATTTTGATCATTAAGTTCCTTAAATAGATGTTGTTAAATCTAAACATTACTTGGCATCAAATTTACAAATCATTGATTTGCTCCCTTATTAATAATGCTCTAATAAGGTTTTGGATTTCACTGAGGAAAGCAGCTTGTCATTATCTTGAAGTAAGACAGCAATGCAAGTAAGGAACTTTTATTCTTTCTAATCTAAAATTGTGTATTCGGTGTCTCACAAGGGATGTTGATGCCTGTTATAAAATGTTTTTGTTAGAATTCAAGATGCAAAATTTATTGCATGTGTCTTGATATGTCGATGTTGAACTATTCTTGATGTTGGAAATTGAAGTAACCCCCTTAAATTTTGTTTTCGCTTGCTCTGATGTAGGTTCCCATTAAGAAATTTGTTGCTTCTTGAATGATGCCTGTGCCTCACTTTTCCAAATTAGCTGTTTCTGTCTTTTTCCAAAGCTTCCAGGGGACTTTTCCTATCGAACTTAAATTAAATTCCTCCATATTAACGTGGAATAGAGCATACTGTGTAAGTAAGTAATAATCCTTACAAAGGGTGGTCTATTCCTTGTTAATGTGGAGATCTACAAGGTCAACCTAGTAACACCACAAGCCATCAGGTTTCATTTACGTTATCTTCTGTGTTACTTTGGTACATGTGCATGCATGCATGCAAGGTAGGAGTTGCGAGGGTCACTATGAAATTTCCAAAGCAATATTATGCTTAATTATTTCAATTCTTATAATTTGGCTTGATAAAGACATTTTCTGATTTATCCTGGCAAGCTTCATACCCTGAAGACCAACTTAGTTGTCAAAATACATGTTAGTTAAATTTTGAGAGAGGTGCAGATCTGCAGAAGTTCCTTCTCCTCTCCTCTGAAAATAGATTACCCTTTGAATAATCAAGAGTAGACTACCTGAGGCTGTTGCTTTAGCATTGTTTTCACATACAACGGGGTTTCTCTGTGAGTTGCACACCTGGGGGACTCTGCTATACTTATTAAGTGTCAGTCTGCTAATTTGTTCAGCATCCACTATTTATTGAAATATTTTAAATATGGTTTTAGTTTTCACAAATTAATTATTGATTTTGCATATTATGAATCACGTAGTAGACTTACATGATCCATTTTGCCCCTCAAATGAAGAACTCTGTAAACTGATTGCCTGCAGTAATTTTCTTACTGTCTAAAGATAGAAAAATGGAGAGAACTATGCACACCACTCTCTACTAGATAGAGCTATCATTGTCACAAAGATAAATTTAATAGGTCAGTTTGTGCATCATTAAGTTAATTTTAGCTGTGGGATTAAGAAATGAGTGTTTTTTGCAGCATTCATCATAATCATTATGGAATAATTACTCTCCAATATAATATTGTTGCAACAGATATTTTGAAGAGGTATTACTGATTGGGTCACCTGCAGATTTATCTCTAAGCTAGCATTTGAAATGCTGCATGCAATATGAAAGCCATATGCGGGAAAGACAAGACTATATCTAAGTGAGCCTCTGGCATTTGTACCAATTTGTAATTAAGCTTGAATGTACAGTTCAATTAAAAAGTAAACAGTCCAGTTAGTTACAAGGATTTATTACAATGAATTCTGTTTGACAGAAGTGAAGGGGCTCTGAATTATTTGAAAAATAGTTGATAATTTATTTCTGGAGGGTTTTCTTATTGCCACTCTCCCTCTAAACTGGCAAACCCCCCTCATAATCCCCCATATAATAGCATATGTAACTGACTATGCTGTCTTTTTTATATATTCTATAATTAAGACATGATCCAAAGCAAATATGAGTCACAAAAGGTTTGCAATCCCTACTCTATAGAATCGGAGGATCTTCTTACAGAAGATTTTCATTTTTGATCATTTCATTTTGATCATTTGATCAGGTTAAATAGCTTATAGATCATACTGAGGGAGAAGAATAAATTATGGGTACAGGATTTCTAGAACTATTTTATTGCCGTACATAATGATTGATGGAAAAAAGACTGAAAGGTATGAGTAAAAATCCTCCTATTAATATTTCTCCTTTGATTCATCTGCTTAATGAAAAGCACATTCTCAACTGCTGTTGTGGAAGCAAATGCTGTCTTCTGAGTAGGATGTGCTATGGCTTTAACTTAAAATCTTAAAGAAAAGTCATGTCCCTAAAATCTGAAAGCAAATTTGTGACCAATAAGCATGTCCCATTTCCATTAATGTAATCATACTATAGGTTAGACCCTCATAAGAAAACACACATTTTTTATCTTTAAAGTGAATCAATTAGATTCCAAAAAACGTTGGTAAGTTGATGTTTTGGTCTAGGACTATTCTGAAAGTTAGCATCGTGTTGATAAAATATTTCCATTGACATGAATTAACATGAAATTTTCCATTAACATAATTGATTGCTAAATTACAGATACAGGTAACCCATAATTAACTCAAGTTAACTCAAAATTCACAATTTTCATATTATGCTTGAATGTATTAACATAACACAAACTAATTTTCCACTTCAACACAAATTCATTTTATCATCCAATGACAGAATATAAGGATTTTAAATAATCTTTTCATACAAATTCGTTTTTTACAACATTTTTTGTGTTAAACAAAGGAAACCTAAATATATCTTTTATCAAATCAATCACATCAGGAACATTCTTTCTCTACTAGCATTAATAGAAATCTCTAGAAACTTTAAATAATTTTTCTCTTGTTTTGGAATGATCTGCATAAGTATGATTGAAAATATTCTCCGTTTTCATTGTACATAAATTCAATGGTTTGAATTTTATTTCTTATTTAAAACATATTTTTAATGTTTTCATGCTATATGTGACCGTTGATATGGCAAGTGTTTAACTTTTGTATGAAGAATATTCTCTTTTCTATACTTTTCCATGTTCTCTCTTTTTCTGAGTGCTGCTAACCTTATTTCATTAATCAGAATACTGTTAAGGATAGGTACAAAACTGCGACTGGTTATTTCATAAAAAAACATTCTGGAAGTCATATGCATTTTTGTTTCAATTTCCTTACAGGAGATCATTGGGGGAATGCTTGATCTAGATCATCATCGTTGGAGAAAGAAAAGAAATGAAAATTTTGAGGATCAACGTAAGAAAGTTGTGCAATTTGCAAAGTGGTGGAAACCTTATGACTGGACGCAGAAGACAAAGAGAGTGAAAAGTGATTCAGAATCTGACTGAAACTATCTCAATCAACTTGTGCAATGAACTGAAAAAATTAATCTTTGACTGTACCTGATGTCATAAAAATATCAAGGACAATTTTCCTGACCTCTTTTATTAGTTGAAAAGAAATTCTAAAAGTTTACAGAAGAAAATAAACTAGCGTTTTTATAAATTTATTTGATGGTTAATATTTATGGTTGCATAAATATTCCAGGGCTAATAAAGTGAATGTCTAAACTTGGAGTTCCTGAATTGTCAAGTGGGTAGCACATTTACACTTTTAGTATGTGGTCCCAGCTTCAATTTCTGATGGAGGTCCATATTTGCAAAATTATATAAGCTGTCAAAGCACTTTAACAATACTGGTTAGAGTTGAAGTTTCTTTTAAGCAAACCAGCTCTGCCTCTGACCTTTTATGTATCAACTTAGGTGATGATGGTTTTTAGAATAATCACTGCATTCAGATTTCCTATTTATTACTCCTGTTGAATATTTTTATCATGAAGAAAATGATTGATCTCTATAGAGAATGCTTTTGTAAATTGAAGATGATGGAGATTGTGTTTCAAATCTCTTTATAGTCTTTCTGGAAACAACATGTATATTACTGCCAAATATTGGTGAAAAGTAATAAATATCATAAAGTGAACTATCATAACAATAATCCATATCAGTAATTAATTTTCTAAAGACTTTATTTAAGGATAATAATTCTAACAATAAAACAGTTAATCCCAACCAGTGTGCTTAAAGTTAGTCATTGGTTTGTCATCTGCTTCTTATTTCTATCAGAAATATGTTCTTTATTTTCTGAGATATTTTGTAATTAAAAATGAAGAATAACAAAAATAATAAAATATTTTAATCCATGCCTGGCTTTTAATCTATTTGGACTGTAAAACCTTATTCCTAATTTTGAGGTCAGATATATGCCTGTGAGAAAAATTGATTAGGAAATACTGCTCACTGTGTTAAGGGTTCCTTGATTTCTAATGTAGAACTCTACCAGTAGTTGAATAATATCTGTTGAAGGGTCTCTCAGGAAAAGAAGTACTCCAATCAATAACACTTTGTATTATGTTTGTCTTAATGAATATGCTTAGGATGAATTCCTTACAGGACTCAAAAGTTGTAGAAAGTTGACCTTACTATATTTCTTTGAGTGAACCTTGAATAACTATTGTTTCTCCTTCTGCCTTGAAAATTACCTGGCTTAATAGTAACTCTATCCATTGAGCACCTTCATAGAGATAACTGATACAACTAAAATATTCATGAAGGTCATGCTTGTTTGGTGATGGTGACCAAGAATCTTTGTGCCAAAATCAGACTATTTTTCAAAAATATGATGCAAGGTAACCAGCATTTCTTAACCCAGTAAGAACGCTATCCCGATTATAACGCTGTTTTTTCTTGGTCCCCTGAAAAGCGTATTCACCGGGTTTGAACTGAAGCTGGCTAACATTTATTTTTAAATATTTCATTGAAACTGAATTAGAGCTATATACATGTAAGGTATTGTAAATCACCGTATTCCAATCGCATATGTCACTGCTGAAAGTTGTTTTGAAAAATGCCGATAATCTGAGCGCGATAAATCGACGTATCGAATCCCACTAACTTTATTGTAGCCGAAACTCGCAGTACGAATGTGTATACAAGACCGTGAGAATTTCAGGTGGAGAACTCACAATCATCTTACTCGCAATCGAAAAATGGAGCTCCCATCTCAAGTAAGGCTTAATTATAAAAGGTAGCAACATCTTTCAGCTTATCGGATACACCTATAGACGTAATGTCGTCAGGTCTGGGTCTTGTTTACTTGGTATGAGATTAACTGAGTGTGCTCTGAATGTGGGCATTGGAATCTGTTTATGTTATCCTTTGGTACCGATTCAGTGCCAAGTTTAACTTTTACGAAACCCTCCAGAAATCGTCTCTTACCGGTAAATGTAGAAAGATTTAAGTATTGCCCTTTCGTTTTATGACGAAATGGAAGAGTTCAATGCCTCTGCGTTTATTGTACTAAACTCGCGCAAATTTTAAGGTAGGAGTTAATAATGCGTGTTTGCTGGTCACAGTAAATTAATTTGTTTACGACCGAGGCCCGCAGAGTATTGCTGTGTCAGTATCTCGTTGCTGTAATCCTTGTATTTTCACGCCTATCTTAATCCGTTCAATTTCGTTTGCAAACGTGAAAATTTTATTTTCACGATAGAATGATTATACGTGACTTGGGCCAAGATTCCATTAACCGCCGGGTCATTGGTCCTACAACCACATTTGGCAATACATATTGTTTTTGTGATGTATGTGTGCAGGTAACATTCTTTTTTGCGATGCGTGCAAATTACTTCGGCGCGTATGCCCATCCAGCGTCAAAGAAGAAATAGCTGATTATTTACTTACTCGAACTGTTTTCATATTCTGCTGCGCGATTTGAGATCCGCATAAAGTGAGGTGAAGTTGGTCTCCGTTTCAGTAGATGGTTTAGCTTAGGGCAGCTTGGATAGCCAGCGGAGATTTAATTTCGAGAGCTGTATAACAGTTGTGATAAAGTTCCTCCCCATCAACTATCTTTTCTTTATTTATTTCTTCTCAAGCTTCTTTCGCCATTTCTCTTTCCCATTTTCGCTGAGTATTAGATAAACTAAAAGGCTAGATTCAAAGAGTTTATGTTAATGCACCCCCTGCCATAGGCCACGGGCGCATCGGTAAATACTTATATTTACATAGGAGAGAAGGATGATAAATAAAAATACCATTTCATTTAAGATAAATTTCTTTATTTTTCGATATAAAGGAGGAAATTTAATGTACAAATTATATACAATACTTAATGCAGACGTAAATTATCAATTGACTGACTAAGAATGTTACTGAAACGCATTCAAATGTATAAAAAATAACAGCTTTCTTCAAAAGTTATCAAAAATTAGAACTCTGTTTAAATTTTAGTAGATCCATCATTTTCCTTCAACCTTTATATTGTTCTCAGACTGATATATCTACGTTTTCCATTTTCTTCATCATGAATCCCATCAATTTACAACATGCGGACCTTATTCAGTCTCATTGATAAGTTACGTAAATATGAAAGACTGTACACGCATATTTACAAAAAATTATACGCATATGTTTTTACGTTGACTTATGTAGAAATATATATAAGCATGAAAAGTTCATTGATACTTATGAATGGATAAATTGAGGAGGTATTAGTAAAAGTTCGATAATTTGTACAGTGAACTTTCGATCTAACTGTTTTTAATCGACCAAGGGAAATCGACTTTAGATTCGAAAGGAAGTAAAACCGAGAGATGGAGCTATGTACAGAATAGTTCCTGTTTGTTACCTCAGAGTTACTACATAGATGCACCAGGTTTGGTGGCGATTTCACGAATAAGAAACGTGGTAGCTGCATTTTTCTGTACAAATAAGAGTAGGTCATAGTCGATTGATAGAGGTAGTGCTGCATTTATGTATATACACTTTCCGGTTTTCGTACTTCATATTCCCATTTACTGAAATGCCGTACGCCGAAATAATTCCACAAGGGGACTTCAGACGCTGAAAAACGTTATAAATGAAAACGTTAGATCGATAGTTCACTGCACTGAGGATAGACTTTACTCCGTATTTGATGCGTATCTTGTTAAAACCAACACGTCACCCCTTGAAATTATAACTGTGATTACTCATGGAAAATCTCGGTGATAGCTTGATGATATGAGATGATAGCTTAAACCCTGTAAGAAGTTCTGCCCTTAGCGATGCGAATAAACTTTATCGCATGAAATTAACAGGAGAGATACTTGAGCGGCGGAGGAAGCTATCGAAATGTTATGTTTACTTAATTTAATATTTTGTTGCGAAAGTGAACTTCGTCAATCGATAAAAACAAAATATTCCCAGAATACGACACTCATCCAATTCAGCGTGTAAGCTGTCCGTCTCTAGAATAATTAAAAAAAAATGGAATCGGATCGTGATAACCATTACACACGACGCAATGAAAGAGGTAGAAAGAAAATAATGTGATAAACGTTTCCTGGATCTCGGAATGTTTTCCTTGTTCTGATGACATTGTCGTATTGACCTGAAAATTCTATTTTATGAGTGGATGCATACAAGTTTTAATTATTTCCCATTATTTTCTTATTGAACGGAATTTACTTCCCAAGGGCACCATTTCTCATCCAGCTTTTAAAGTTTACTTAATGCTTTCATGAAATTAAGTATAACAACATATTTAAATTATTTTTATAATGGTACAGAGTTTTCACAGTGACAAATAATAGAATAATAATAAACCATTGTTACTAAGGAAAACAACTGTCCCATTGGTTGTCAGTGGTGAATGATTGGCACAATGGTAAACTATAAATCCCACTATATTCCCATTTTCACGTACGCGGCAAAGAGTTTCACGCGTTCAGCAAAAATGTGCGTTGTTCTTATTAAGAAACTTCACGTAACGCTTGAATTTTAATGGCACTAAAGTCAAGAATAAATCCACTCTTCCAACACAAAATGGTTCATCAATACTTGAAAAAGAGGTAAGTTGGGTAAGCTTAACTTGCATTTTAGTGAGAATGATCCGTTTAAAGAAAGTAAACCAGGAATGAAATAGAGTTGGAGTCAATCCACAAGAAGAGCACTAGGTTTCCCTTTTCGTTACCGCAGACCCAAATGTTGTTTTCTTTCCCAAAGTGGTTGCAGATGCAGCCTCAAAATAAGACGTGCGGATAGAAGCTTACAAATTTGGGAGAACAGAATAAACGCTTCTTTTGAATGTTTGAATAGGCTGAGAAGAACCTTTTCCGCAGAGTATCCATTCAAATACTACTCTGCATTCCGTAATTATCATAGCGATTCGTGAAGTTACTTCCAGACGTTCGGTCACGAGAAATGTTTCGCGGTTGAGCTATTCTTCTGAGCAATCTCGTGAATGGTTAAAAAAATTAAAAAAGGTGCATTTACAAAGATGGCTCGATATATACAATGAAATATGAAAGTGAAACATGAAGAGATAAGACGGGTAAACCCCCCGCAACGCTCTCCGAAAGTAATGTAATCGAAGTGAAATAAGGCCCTCTTAGTGTTAATTTAGTCGGAGTATACCTGGATACTTTCAAAGCCGCTATGGGACCTTGAAATCGTGGTTAGATAAAATATAACGAAGAGGAGAGAAGTTAAGGAAATTATGCAGTAACGTTAAGCTGCTTGGTATTTGTTTCCTTGGTCGTTTCTTGCGCTGGTGTTGACCAGAGCATGAGCTTTTCGACCCAATGAAGTCTGTAGGTGCCGTCGCTGCCACATTTGGGTTTGGACGGTGGTCTGGCGCAAGCACACAGCAGCTCGTAGCTCTCTTTGGGTGACTTGGACAGCAGGGCTTCATCGAAAGCCCTCAGAGCCCTCAAAGGGAGGACGGCCACGTGCTTCTCCAACTGCCGCCTCATCTGGAGTCTTTCCGCCAAGTTGTTGACTGCATCTGCGCCAGCATCCCCACCGGCTGGACCACTGGAGTCCTCCGATTCCATCGATATGACGTGCTGCATCGAGCCGAAGAATCTTTCGGAGAAAAAAGCACGTTATTATTGTGATCGGGTTTGAGTTTTCATAGGGAAAACGTATACTTCCAACGTTCAGGTCTCGTGGCCTAATTATACTTAGATATTTTCTAATACAATGATTGATTGATGGCGATTTACACTTTTTAAGATGTTCCTAGCTGTATTGGCTTTTCTCCACAAGCGTTATCAAGGGTTAGTCTATAAAATTGCATGAGAAATTCAGGAAAGAACAATCTACCGAAATGTTTGGGCCCAGCAGAATTGGTTATAAGGCTGCCTGCGGCCAGTAAATTGGCTAGCCCTTCCGTATAAATGCATTTTTCAGTTGGCTGGAAGTGAACATTCATGCGGGCATTTTCCCCTCTCTCCTACCAATATATTAAATAGTCGATCACTTTCATGTCCAAAGTGCTTTTTTTATATTTATATTTACAAAATATTTATTTTAGACATTTTACTGTTGGGTTCTCTGATAACCAAGGAGGCAGCACGTTCGCCTATGGTGAAAATGGCTCTGGGTTCGATTCCCTGTGGGAGCCAATACGTACGAAATGACCTTAGTTGTCTAAGCACTTTTAACAATACTACTCTACAGTATATACAATTATTAGAAGTATGATTTGCAGAGGCGAATAAATTCTCTTCACATGGGACGGAATATACCTTGGTGCCAGTTTCAAAAGTGGAAGAGTGGTTTTTTGTTAAATATTTGAATACCTTTCATTGTTAAAAGTGCTTCCCTAGCTAGGGTTATTTCGCACATTGGCTCCCACCGAGAATCGAGCCCACTTGGCTATCCAGAAGTGCTTAAATATTTGAAATTAAGTACTTTACCATTGAAATCATGAGTTAAAATGTTGCTGGAATTGTTTTTTTTTATAAGGTAAGTATTAAAAGGCCGCGGTCGGTGAGTAAATACCAGCTTTAGGTAGGTTATTCAAAAAGTCGTTCATTTTCATTGGCAAAAGGTAATTGATAATTATCATTGTCGCGCGAGTGAATTTTGTCAAGATTTCTCATTATTAGAAGTATCTTACAATGCAACGCGACATTGTTGTTATGTTTTATCAATAAATTTTATTGATAAATTATCCTAGACGTGTTAAACTTGATTCTGGGAATCTTTGTGGATTAGTAGGCAATGAACATACGTCGCTGGTATCTTCGGTGCAGCAAAGAGGTTCTCTGGTCTCATTCCGACGGGTCTGAGGGTCACCACATCGATCCCAAGCGGGGCCACTTCCATCCGAAGAGCAGCGCTAGCGCCCTCAACTGCAAAGCGCGCCGAAGTGTACGCGACAAGGCCGTTGGAGTGCTGCCCTCCGCCAGAAGCGCTCATCTCTTTCTTCTGCTTGACCGTCGCGGCACTCGCAAGCATACTTGCACTGCGACCGACGCTTCTTCTTCCGGTTCCGAGGGCTGAACTGGCCTCAGATGCTCCAAGGTTGATGAGGCGTCCTATGGAAATGAGATCTTTAATGTCTCCGATTGAAAGGTGATAGAATTCTACTGCCGATGAATGCAGGAATTCGATTCAGTGGCGCACCCACGGGGGGAGGGGCACCCAATTCTACACAGAACCCAAATCGATCTTTCATTGGTGAGTCAGAATCATATGGTGACAGCGATTGGAAAAATAGAAAATACTTGACATCAATTACTCGAGTGTGAATAGACCAAAGATAAAAAATGCTATTTATTTCGTGCTATAGAATTGAAAATATACTTATTAAAATACCATTTTGGTTACATTTTTGTGCAAAATATCGGGCAAATGCCCCCCATATTTTTTTGGGTGCGCCACTGATTCAATTAGACTTGGAATTATGGGGGGAAAGGAGGAAATTGGAAATCAAGGAGGAGGAGGGAAGAGCATTTGGCTTATAAACTCCAATCATAAGCTCCTTAGCAAATATCGTAAGAAGAATATTAACATTAATTAAACATTAGTAAATATAGAATATTAGCGCTTTAAGTACATAAAATATAAATTAAATATTAGCATATCTTGAGAGAAAGGAAGAGGGATTATTACAAGGGCGAGTAACAAAGTGAACGATGTAAACCGAAGATTTATGATTCTATACATGCTGGTGGACCTACTTATTGATTTTAAATTATAATCCCTTGGCTTTTGTGAATTTACTGCAAGCTAAATACTCAACGCATTGAAACGAAGCTTACACCAAATTGCCTTTAATTTGCTGAAATTCTATATTCTTTCGGTGGTATTTATGTCGCTGGAGCAAAGTGAGAGCTTAATTCACCCCGAAGAAATATTTAAACTAAGGTATACAAAAAACGGCACTTTTTGCTAGTCGCAGCTTTTTCACGACGTATAAAATTCAATTGCAAAGAAACGGCGGAACTTGCTGCAACGTAATTTCATACTTAGTTGCATATAAGCTGTCTCAAGGTGATGAGATTTTCAATATTTCCAAATATACATTATATTGTGGTTAGAGTTAGACAAAGTTTTCGTTCTCAGAAAATTTTACTGCACCATCGTATTATAAATGTTAATAAGAGAACGCGTAATTTTTGCAAGCAAAGAGCTTAATTTGTAAAACATAAAAATAATAAGCTTGCAATTAATTCACAAAGGTCAGGGGCATATAATTAAAAATCCGATAAGGGCAAGGCCGGCTTTAGACTTGCAGACTCCGCCTGAAGCGGGAAATTTCTTTAAAGATTAATTTTGACTCATTCTAATACTAATATTAACTTCTTTATTTGATGAAAGCAATGAAAACAGGAAATCACACACCAAATGTCTTTGAAACATCTTTTTTTCCTTATTTTGAGGACATTAATGTGCCTTTGCAACATTTTCGTCGATTAACAACATTATAATAGGTCTGCGTTTCGAAAACTTCATGTAATCAGACTGATTATATGAAATCCAAGATGAAATTACGTTCCCGCAGGTTAGCCCGTTTCTTTGCAACTTAATTTTACATTATATCCAAAAAAGTGACTCGCAAAAGGTATCGATTTTAGGTTACCTATCTTGTTTCAAACATTTATTTGCCTTAATTTTAGCTTTCAATCTACGCCTGCGAAAACATACCACAAAAGGAACATCACATTAGCCGTAAATTGATGCATCATCATTTTTTGCGTAGAACACAAAGATTGCAGTAGATGCACAAAATCCAGGGGCATAAGATTAAATATTCGACAGAACATGCCGCGTGTTCATTTGTCTCGGTCTAAATTCAAAATGAGAGAAAGGAATCACCGAGTGCGGGATAGAATATTTTATCATTTCCATAACGAACTCTCCTCAAACAACAAAATCTCTTCAATAAATGCGCATGAATAACAAGAAATTTCAGTTTCCCTCGGATAATACGCGGTCTAACTAAGCTGAAACAATGCTGCTCATCGGTTGGTTTGAAAACTTAATCTAACATTAACTAGCAAAAGTTCTTATGACTCTTTCTTGATAAATGTAATCAATATATTACAATCCTGCGAAAGCTTTGACTTGTGTTTGAGCGCCACGTCTTATTCTATGCAAATCGTTTGCCCTATGAAGTCAGCAAGGTGAGGAAGATATCTCTGAATCCGCCCGTACTGTTTAGATCAGGGTTCGTCAACCTTTTAGCTTCCGCCTCCCTTGGTGCTCTTTTTAACATTAAAATTTCTCTGCCGCTTCAATAATTTTACTTAGCATCATTTGAAATAATTTTAGGAAACATATTTATGATGGTGATGTTTATCGATAAAATTAATTTACGTAATAGAGCCACTTGAAAATATTTTCACATTTTTACGTGATGTCATTGTCCCGTTAATATACAGGAAATACTCACCGCGAATTTGAAAACTCAAATCGCCCACCTGAAAACTTAAAAGCGCACATCAGTGGGCAGTGGAGAACAGGTTGGCGACCCTTGTTTAGACTATTGGGGCCACAGAATAAATCACGGGTCATGTAGTCTTTATAGGAATAAAATCATAAATCCATTGCATTGTATCTTTAGCTGGTATATAGAGAAAATAAAACATACTCCGGATACTGTTTCTATTCCCAGCTACATTATCATTATTGTTACAATAAGAAAACTACTGTGAGACCTGATGTTACACATCTGTTACATACATATCTATGTATCACATACATATCTATGTATCACATACATATCTATGTATCACATACATATCTATGTATCACATACATATCTATGTATCACATACATATCTATGTATCACATACATACATAGCTATCTCATCACCTTCGTTCTGTGTCTTTTTAGGTTAAACGACAGGCTTTCATGGGTATCATAGCGATCACAGAAAAGTTCACCTCCGTATTTTACGCTTTAAAGACATTTCTTGATTCCTCCTGAACGTTTTTGATGCAGTTAGCAATCTCAAATATTCATCCATATGTTACCTCCAAAAAATACCTCATTTCCCGTTAAAAATTTAACCTTCTCAGATAAGAAGTTCTGCTCCAAAATACAATAAACACCATTTAAAACGCTCCGGCATAATACGCTATTCCATTTAGTACGCGGTTTTCTTTTGGACCCTTTCACAATAAACAAAAAATAACGCTTAAGATGCTTTGTACCCATTCACGAGGCGAATTTTTCCCGTCCCCTGATGCACTGCAACCCGCTATATCCAATTCTGCACCTCAGTCGATACCCCGAATATTGTTTGGTTTTCTCCCCAACTGTTTATAGGGAAAAACTGCTTCATTGCAGACTGAAAATTGACCAAGATTAAATAACAAAGGAAGACGCTCTTTGTACGAAAAGCAGACCATTCTTTAAAAAATATGAATAGAAGGCAACCAGTAAAATACGCAAAAATAGTTTGCGGAGACTCAATTTATCTGCTGCAGTAGTAAATTATGCAAACTAATGAAGATTCGTTGAAGGATTTCGTGCTATTGGTATATATTGTTGATAACGTCCTATTCGTTTTTAATATATACAGCGCTTATTGAAAAATAAAGAGAAAAAAACCTTTTCTAATGTAAAAGATAATGTGGCTATCCCGTTTATAATGCGCTTTTCACTTGTTGTCCTTAAAAGGGTCTTAAATAAGTTCTGCTGTACTTCTATCATTAAGAGAATATTCTACGATTTCAGTTCTTCGCCAGTTTATTTTTTTAGCTATGAATTTCTTTCTCTAAGGATTCAGTTTTTTCAATCGAAATTTTAATTTTTATGGATCTGCAATATCTCCATGACGAGATAAATACATCGTAGTTTATTTATTTTTCTTCTCTTTCCCAGTGTCTCCGACGCAAGTTTTTTTTTAAATTTCAGTCATACCATCCGTTTCCTGAATCCACCCATTATTGGTTAAAAAAATGCCCTCATAAAAATCTGGGATAGAGTTTTCTCGTTTGGAACCGTTACCTTGGTGAACCTTTCCTTGATATTGTGTCGGAGTGTAAAAAAAGAGACTGAATTGAGCGATACGAACCTTTTTTGCTGCGGAGAAGTGGCAGGAAAGTGCGGGAGGCCTTCAGTGTGCCCACGAGGTTCACCCGGAGCATGGTGTCCCACGCGGAACCATCTTGGGACTCTAGGCGTCCTCTGCAGCATACGCCATTGGTGTTCACCACTGCCCATAGACCTAGAGATAGAAAAAGCCATGTTAATATTCACCACTCAAATATTATAAATACCTATATCATAAATATTTCATCTTGTTCTGGTATTTGGTGAAAAATTTCGGCGACCATTGCAGAACAAGCGGCAAACATGCAATATTATGCATGTTTCCTCTTGTCCTGGTATCTATAATAATCATAATCTGGTAAATTTTTAAAAGGTAAAATCAGATAAGCTCAATAAGTTCTGGCTTAACCTTGTGGAATCTCATATTTAAAATTATTTTTATTTTTTAATAAAAATAATATTCTTTTTTTACGTGAAATTAAATTAAAAATTAGCTCATTTACATTTATATTATGTACAATATGAAATACATTCAAATCGCAATAACCAATAAACTGAATATTTTTGCTGTACGTACAAGTAAATAAGGTAAATGATTGCATTGGTTGATAGTATAACATGGTTCTACCATCGAACGGATTATATAAAAAAGATTCTGAATCAGATTTTCTTGATACTAAAATTTATAATATCAATATATTTAGTATTTACTTGTTCAATACATAATATGTCAATTTAAATTCTTATGTTATTCAGAGTTAGACCCTTTTTCATTTTACTAATTGTCTACTTGACATACTAAGAGTTTGTACTAAGATATGAGTGATATTGCGTTAATAATTGCATTCCATCTGGTACTCTCTTAGTAATGCTATTGTTCGACGATTTTATCAACTCATAGCATTCTGGCTCGGAGAAGAAAGTAGGGACAATTTCCTCACCCTTACCTTATCTAGTATGTCGCATTCTCTCTCCTTAAAGCTCATAGTAGCCACTGATGCATGGGGTGAGGATTTACCCAACCCTCAGGCTTATGAATTCCAAAGCAGAATCTATTTTCCATCGAGATAACCGTTTAGATGGATAGTAATCGTAATGCATGTTGATACACATGCTTGAAAAGAAGGCCGTATTGAAGCCGCAATGGATTCGTGAGATAAATACCGGAAGTTGATCGGTCAAGGCCATTAGAATGTCATCGAATGGAGACGTGACATATGTGTGAGGACCCAAAACTGTTCTGCTCCTATGGGCGTGATCGAAGTGAGGTAACCTAGCAACCCACCACTACATAATGTATCTACCGTTATGCGCTGCCCTTCCTTGCTTAGTTGTCCACGCCGTATCTACGGTCAACAGCAGACGTCCATTTGACCCACTTAAGACGTGGCCGAGAAGAAAGCAAGCCGAAGAATGCTACCGAAGAGAAATATCTGATGCGTTCTATTTGCCGTCATCATCCTGAGACGAGGAGGGATTCTCTTTTCACGCCCAATTTCACGCAAAATTTGACGAAACGGTCGTAAATTTCGCGAAAATTTTGGACCGATCCTCTCTTGCCATTGCTGATCTCGTTTTCTTTTATGGCTGTGTGAAGTAATACTGATTGTTGACGGATTGAATTACTTAAAGCTACTGTCTACTGTGTGTTTTTGCCATTTTACCTAAATATACTTACTGTTATGGAATTTTTATATTCAGGATAATAATCTGTATCTTTATTAGAGTTGATAACGTACTAATATACTGTACATAGAGTGCTGAATGACAAGTTTAATGTAAAATTATGCAGTCATATTTATATTCGTTAATAATATGAAAATATTCACACCTGACTATCGCCTGATAGTAACATGTAATAACGATAATAATCTCACGTTTGTTTACCTTTTAGTGATTCTTATAAGATTACTCGGGGCCTCGCGAAGCGGCATTGACGATAGGCAGGTGACTTTCTTCAACGCCCTTACGATGAAATTTAACCGTAAAAAACAGGGATCGATGAATGAAAACCGTAATTTTAAAGCAAAATATGGTGAGTAAACAATTAAAAATACTCAATGAGAGTCCAAAGCTAAAAAAATCTCTTGGATACCATGTATAAAATTAGTTAGCTGATACGAAGATATACGCAATATTTATTCTTTTGGAAATGTGAAAATTTTAAAGAAGTTTCGCAATCCGGGGTACTTAAATAAGTAAATATTAATTTATAATTGGTGGAACTTGTGACTTTCTTCATGCGACTTGGCTATATCACTCATATAGGAAGGAATAACACGAAGTATTTCGCTTTACACTTGTTTTTATTAACTAACAGAACATCAATATCGGCGGATTCAATCCCACCAATCCTTCATTTTACACTTCAATTAACTAATCTTCTTCCCCTTCCTTTCCGTGGACAATTCAAAAGCGTATACATTCGATATTGGTTTGTTTTATTAGACCTGATGATGACGCTCGTACGTCGAAACCGGTAGTCTAATGTTAAATAAAAATTTGTGGGAACCGAAATACTTCGTCAAATTCCTTTCACTGCAAAAGATAAATTCATTATGAAGTGTATAATCGCATTGCTGAAAATAAAGTTTTGGAAGTTGAACACCTATTTTTCGAATGATTTTCACTTATATTGCGACTTACCATCAAGGCTCTATATTTGGCTGATGAATTCGTTCACGGAAATCTAAATGGAAGGGGAGGATAAAATTGTGGGTTTTGAATAAAATGATTTAACTCGAAATTATCTATGGAGATTTCGATTAGAGGAGAATCAGCTTACACTGAAATTCCCTTCGGTTGATAAACTTACTCTCTGATGCTTCCAAACCAATTAAGATACTCTTTCCTTTCCTTGCTAAATTTGTTTTCTCAAGATTAAGATATTCGGAGGACATTTTGAGTATTTGTAATGGTTCTAACAGAGCAATTAAAGATCTCCTAAAGAGATATCCCACGTCCCTGCCTTCATTATACTAATGGATCTGAAACTAGCCATTCCATAAATTTTTCTTGATCTTCCATTCCCTTACGTAAGAATTCCTTCCATTTTTCCATCTATTATAAACTCACACAGTTCATACGATTCCTTCTCCTCCTCATATCATCTCCATTCACAAAAACATAAGACTCCATTCTCTCCTCAATAGATTATTAAAAATCTCCCTATTTCCTCATTTCCGGATAGAATTAGACATTACTTATTCCATAGCAACAGAAAGCGGACATAACACATCATCGCTTTTATGCTTCACGGAAAACTAAGGAAGCAAACTATTAAGTATACCTATTCCTCAATTTATGGCCTTGTGGCTGTTTCTAACGAAGCACTCCCTTTCCTGGCAAATTAAGTCTGGAAATTGGACAACGCTCTCCTAAAAGAACGTTCGAGATGACCATTTTACGATTAATTAACTTCGTAATAAATCTTACGCAATCAAAAGGACTATGTTCCGTACACGAAATAAATGAAGGAGAAAGAATTAAGCCTCGATTTTACGATGGATAGATTCCACGAAATTTCCGTATGAAAAGAGACTAATATGTGCGCATTAATCGAGAGAGTATGCCTACAAAAATATTTCTTAGCTGGAAAATTAATTTCCATACAAATTCGTGGGAAATAGATGAGTTAGGCGATATGAAAGGTATGAACAGGAACAATATTAAGAGTTTTCTCCGTATCTTTGAATTATTAATTTTTGTACATAATTGTTATCGTTTACTCTTTGTGAATATTGTTCACTAGTTTGAAGTTATTTATTGTTTAAGTGATTATAAATCATTCATTGTTTAAGTTATTATAAATCGCGCCTTTGTTGTTATTGTTGCCTTTTATAATTGATTTTGTTTACTCTTATTGTTGTATTTATTGACTCTCATTACAGCTAATTTTCACTCTCAGTGAATATTTATAACTCTGTGGAACGTCGTAATACACTGCTTTTAAGACACTTCGCAATTTCCTCTCGGTCCTTTTATTACGACCGTGATAACCATCAACAGCAACAAGGCTTTCGGACATTTCGGCATGCCAACAACTGGAACATGTTCCGGACGCTTCGGTATTCTTAGCACCTGATGCTGGCCGTCGTGGAGGAGAGTGGTCGTGAATAAAAAGCGTGTGCGGAAATTACGAAGTCATCCTTAAATATGGCGAGATGATTGGTCACTCTATGGTGATGTAACGCAACGATACCCGGGTCGTGCTGTTAGTTTAGTTTTGCATGCGGTGATTGTGTTATACTGTTTATTTTAATTGTAGTTAATGCGTCTGATTTTGCTGTGGAATACTACCAATTTCCCGGATAGACAAGTGGGCAAAGCGTTCGACTTTGGTGAAAACGGTCCTGAGTTCGATTCCCGGCGGGGGCTCACGTGCAAAATGACCTCAGCTGTCGAAGAACTTTCAAAATTGCTACCACTACTCACACCAAGTAAAGGCCCAGGGAATCGAGTTCAATTCGGACGGAAAAGGATTTCGATTTACGAAGTGAAGCGCATTACTGTGAGTATAGTGTTTTAGACGTAAAGGATTTCTTAATAAAGTAATTCAAGGTATGATTTAACGGATAAGAATGAGTATAACAAAGAAAAAGTCGTTCGATGATGTAAATGAGAAAATAAGACAAAAGAAAGAATAATAAAGGGCTTCAAGAAGGAATCTTTTACATCTACCGAGATGTAAAAGATTCAAGTAAAAAGGCATTTTTTCCAAAAAGGATGGGCAAAATGAAATTGGAACTCACGAAGGCGAGCTAAACAGTTATGATCGTCGGTTTGCAGCACTTATCTGCATTTTGCCCACGCTCGACCTCTATTCTGAACTGGAGGTCACGGCGACTTCGAGGGTCAATTTACTCTGCGAACCAAAGGGAATGACACGATAACTTATTGCCTCCAGAATGGATTTGGCAGTCGGCCCAGCGTGGTGATGCTAAGCAATGATACATATCTATTTTTCTTCAATTCGAATTAGTAAACGGTTTCTTATAGATCCAAAGAATTGGTGTTTACCTATTCATTCTTTAATGAGATTAAAAATAATGCCATTTCGTTAAAGAACTTACAAATCTTTACGACCATATTTTGCTTTTTCAAGCAGGTACGGATTTACCATCTAAGATTTACTCTAAGGGGCTGGCTGAGAGCTTCTTCGTCAAGGGGACCCGAAAACGGACATTAGAACCTTATGGTATAATAATAATCTCTTCTTGGAGCCTCGAAATGGCCCTTGCACCTATATTCTCCGATTTTAAAAATTTTCCCCCATTTTCAAGAATTCTTTCAAACATCCTTTCCATCAGAGTTCTATAAAATTGCGGTTTTTAACATAAATTTAAATGAAGCGTTTTTATAGCTGTTTGTTTTTTACAAAATTATGTGTTATTAGGAAGTTATCCATTGCTACATATTAACGTGCTATTTGGAAAATATTCGTATTTACACAACTAAGTAAATAAAATTGAATTAAATTCAAATAATTTTCATTTGCGTTTTGATGCAGTATAGAGAAAATAAATTAGTTTTTATTCTTACTCTTGTTCACGGTTTCGGTGTTATGAAAGCTGCTGAAGGATGAATAACACTGGATAATGGTAAAATATTTATGCCACAATATTGAATGCCGTGAAAATCATAGGGGGTCATTGTACTGCATTTGCTTGTCTTGTTTCCGTCATAGCATTGGCTCAGGGAAGAAGGAAAAGGTAAACTACCTCACTATTTTTCTATGTATAATTCTTTTCCCATGCTTTTGGTATCTAATGGTGTAGGGTATGTGGATCCAGCAAGCCTTCAAGTCCATGACTTTACTAATAGACAGAGAAAAACCTGATGATGACGATTACTCGTCGAAACCTACGAACCCTCTCCAATCAACAGAAAAAGTTGAGATAGCGTTAGTCTTATAATTCGTGTTCTACTACATAAAAATTGAAGGAAAATATTGAAAAAAATACTTCTATTAGTATCTTAGTTTAAAATTTATCGAATTTTAAATTTACTTATAATGAATTTTAACAAGTAGTAGAATAGAAGGGTATTTCTTTCATCCATCGTGAAAGAGGCAACCACAAGGTTGAGCTAAATTTATTTAAATGAAGAATTAAATTAACACTCAAAATGACACCGCGTATTAGGAGAATGTTCGTATGGCAGATTTCCAATTAGCCTGAATCATTGTTTTCCCTGTTTGTCGGCTCCTCTCACTTGCCTTCTCACGCAATTCTTTTTGTTCTGTCGCTTGGCCGTAGTTTTCGGTTTGGAGCAGAAGACATCCAAGTTCCGGTCGTGGGAGAATCTTTTTTGCCAATGCACGTGGGACGACTGTGAATAAGGAATCTCCCATGCTAAAGTTCAAGGTTGCGAAATTTCAATGTCTAGGTTGGAATGCCTACTCTTCTGCTTCCCACATTCTGCCCCCGATGTACTTGGCTTCTCATCCTTCCGAGTATTTTTAGAAAGTAAAGAGAGCATTATATTAAATTAATTGTAGATTTGAATGCACATTCGATTCTCCGAAGCGAGTTTCACTTGGATAATTATTCGTAAAATCTTTATTTGATGTGTGTTTATTAGCCATGGTCAACAATCATGACTCGGACCAGGGAAGTAAAAAAAAAATCAACTTAAAAACCACTAAAACTGAAGGTTGCTGTATAATTTTTTACTCGAGGATAATCGGTGGACAATTCTATAAGTTTTGTTTGACAAAACGAAACTTATAGAATC
Source organism: Pachydiplax longipennis (assembly GCA_036926295.1). Taxonomy (NCBI): domain Eukaryota; kingdom Metazoa; phylum Arthropoda; class Insecta; order Odonata; family Libellulidae; genus Pachydiplax; species Pachydiplax longipennis. Next base: position 49,302,535 of record JAVFKF010000001.1, on the reverse strand, counting down.
CTGACAAAAAGTCTGATATCCCTACTGTAGAGTATGATGAAAAATATCACCAAAGGAAACTGAAAAGCATATATTTTCAACGTCATGAGAGAGAAATGGAAAGAAGTGGTGACTAAATTTCTCAATGCACTTTCCTAAAAACTCTTAGCATACTCATAGATTTCCCCAAAATATTCGTCTCCAAATTTTTAACAGCAAAATAAAACGTGGGTAGGAAATAGTGAAATGAGGCAAATTTTGATAGCAAGAAAGACCGTGTTTCTTGAAAGATAGACTCAAATTCATCCGTTCAAAGAAAATCGTAACTAATTCCAAATTTTCTTGAAAATATTACTTTCTTATTATTCTTTCGACTATGTTACAAGTTAGCCTTAATTTGAATCTTGCAGTACTTCCAGGAATCACTCTTAATCCATGCTGAATGTTTTTATTATCAATTTTCGTTAACTTTTTTTTCTATACAAAAGTCGCAACAACGCGCGCCATTCCCCCGTAAGAAACTCATGGGGTCATAAGATTTATGTGGTTTCTTCATTACGTTGGACGAAGTGTAGCTCCTCCTTGCATGCATGTATTCCCATAGTTAACAAAATTGCTATCATAGAATATCTAATTCGTGAGAAACAACTATTATCTTTGGAAGCAGCACCCATTCCCATTAGTTACTTTCACATTCCACCACACATAATTACCTAAACACGTGAAAGAATATCCTTAGATCGGATGGTAAAACTGTCTTAGCGACCTTGCGGTTACACCACACAAACAGCAACAGAACGAGATAAATTTTACTCTCAAACGATAAATCTTGGGCTAACAAATTTAAGTTGTGAAATGGATAGCACTATGTCTGAGTACCGACGGAAAGCATTAGAATGAGTAGTTCGTACCGTAGTTGCGTGCCTTTCTTGCCCGTGACTATTTCTCACTGTTACCACAGCGTAGTAAAGGCATTAAAAATACGCAATTCGTCCTTCGGTGGAAAATAGTTTTCCTCGAGGGAGAGAAGGTGGAGGAATTCTTCTTTTGCGGTGAGAAAACAACGCCCGTGACTCACCGGATGTGAACGCCTTCGTCATCGCTTAGATTTGAAGGATAATACGGCGACGGGAAAACAAATCCTCCCACGAAATAGAACAATCTATCGCAACGACAACAATAACAATCATACCTATCACAAAAATAATAACAATAATAGAGTGGCTGTAATTGGGATAATAACAATAAGAGCTATATTATTATTTTCATCGATAACCGATTATCATTCTACATTATTCAGCAGTATATCCCATAATAATCACAGTCCTCATGGAGTTGTCCTGCCGCTTTGTTATTTATAATTTTGTGTAATATAACAATGGTATTTGTATTACGTGATTCAGAGCTCCTATTCATTCGCATCTGTTCACATAGAAATCTGAGATCCTTAGGAAATGAAAGCAGATTAGTTATAAAATAAATATTGAGTATTTTTATGTGGACCGATAATCATTCAAGAACATTTGTTTAGTTCAAAGCAATAATCGCAATAAAAATGGCGAGAATACAGCAAAAATCTTATGAAATATCAGTTACAGTAATAGCAATCAATTCCACCATTAAGGCAGAAAGTTTCCTCCTGTGATATTTCATAAAATAACATTCATTAAATACATAACACTCTTCCTTCGGTGAATCATCTTTTACTATATGATTCTTGAAGGACATCCAATGTCGTCGCTATACCAGCGAATGTTTTGCGTGGCCTTCTGTTGATGCAGATTTGTTTTCGAAATTTTTGAAAGCCAGAGGGGCGCCGATGGCAGGTGAATTATAGTAGTAAAAAGAGAATACGATTGGCTTATGAGCTTGCGATACTCTGATTTCGATATTGTAAGCAAGCGTCGGGGCGCTTAAAGAGAAGGTCTTGAATTTACTTTATTTTCCCATGCTTCGGTGAACTATGTTGACTTGAGGCTTAATGGTTCATTCACATTGTCATCAGATATTAGTGTTATCTCGGTAATTTAATGTGATCTAAATTTCCTTAATGCCCATTCCCATATTTCTAGATAACTTATAACTATTATTTATGTACAAACACTCAACATCAGTGATCGCCAACCTTTTTAAACCTACCGCCCACTGTTGTACTTTTGTTAACATTTCACCAGACTTATATCTAACTGTGACGGAAAATAAGTAAATAAATAAAAAAAATGGTTTATGCACCCCCTGCTTCATACCGAGAGGCGGATCACTTGGTACTAACTGTCATATAACGGAAATAATCCACCAATTTTTATCACTACGGTATTATTTTGGCGCAATAGGCTTATGTTTCGTGTTTTCTTGAAGTATGAAAATGTGATATTAATTTCCCTACAGTCTCAATAACCTAAATGCTCACGGAAATAATTTCAGCAAATGTATGCATGATAATGACATATATTGATACAATTAATTTACATAGTATAGCCAGTCGAATTTTTTCACATTATTACATCAATTTCATTACCACTTTATTATCTAAATTACCATCTTATTATCATCTAATCTTCCACATAAAAACTAAAATCGAGGGCGGAAGGAAAAAGGTTGGCGACTACAGTTATACATAGTAGTTCTGAATAATCATTTTCCTTTATAATCTAAACTAAGCTTTGTATCTTTAACTCATGATATTATTTGGCTATCGCTATAATTATTTAACCTCTTCTACGCACTTCCCATCTCTAGAAAGAACATACTCTAAATTGGGAAATCGGATCAATTACTTTAGTTTTCCCCATCAACCCTGATTGTTATCGCATTTTCTTCCCATTAGTATGTTTAATAAATTTAACATTCCTAATTGCTTTAATATTTGCAGCCTCTACTGAAAATTGTAATCCCATTACGGATCAAATGCAATAACTTGTCGTCTTCATATATTTAGTCAGAATGAGAATGAGATTGAACCTGAATGAGATGGTTGGGATTATTGAAGTACCAGATGATGATACGCAAAGAAATAAATGTGCAGGAGGAAGATAGCCAAATTTTAAGAGGTTACGGTGCTGTATTTGCTTATAGCTTAAGACGATGTATTGTTCCATCCGGACTTCCACACTAATTACTAGCCTAAGAAATTTCCTTAATTTCGTTTAAATTGAATAATTAAGATATTTAGGTTTGACAGAGCAATATTTATTATATTATTCGAAGAAACAAATGAGTTCATCTAGCTGAAGCATTTCCATTGAAGATCCTCATTTTAAATTTTATATTGGTGATCTTTCTTTGGTTTTCCAATCTAGTAACGAATTGCCAATACATCTTGATACGTTTTCGTATCTTATATTGGCAGTATTTCTTCATATATGCACAGAACTTTGATGTACTGATTCCTGAATTACTTTATATATATTTGAACATTCGATTGTTCAAAATTAATGTACTTCCCGAGAGGAGTTCAAATAGCAAGGGATCGTATTTTATTAATATCAGACAATGTATTTATTATAATTATATAATTATAGGTATTTTCCTTCTCAGATTTGTGTAAATGCTGAATACATAATAAGAGTAGAATCTCTTCAGTATTGGGAGGAGAAGAAAGCAGCGATAAAAGGTAAGCGTTCAAAAAAGAAGGAATGCCTCATAGGTCATGCACGTGTCGCAAATGGCGTAACTGTGGGCAATTTCATTCGACTCCCACTTCTTGAAGCGCTGCTTAAATGTGCCGTCTCCGTGAAATAGGCGGAACGCATTCTTATGCACTTACATACTCCACAAGTCAAGAACTTCACAATGCCGCCATTACCGAGACTTGGAATTTTCAAAATTAGAAGGGCAACAGAGGGGAAAATGAAAAGAAGAATCGCGGCAAGAAATTTTCTTTTTCAGCCCAAGAAAACAGTGAAATAGCATTTTATTGAAATGGTGTAGCTCTTCTAACTCGCCTAAAAAGGGATATTTTGTGACTTCTTCAAATATACTTGATCTCTCAGTGCAACATCGAGGCAGGGTATATCCTTATTCCCTCAACCATTATTTACCCAAAGCTTTGGAATGAGAATGAGGCTTGCTAGGTTGGATGAGGAGTGAGGTAGTTGTCCCTTGATTTTCTCAATGAGCCAGAATGTAATGATTGGTAAAGCTTCATAGAAGTCCAATACAATGAAACCTCGAATAACAATTTTTATAGCATTCAATTATGAGCGAGCAGGATGATTGCCTACCCTATTTATCTAGAAGATTATAATATTAAATAGTACATAAAGAAGCTTTTACAGTTACGCTATACTTTTACGGTAAGTTCATAAAATACTGAGACAAATGCAAAAGAAAGATACAATTTCTTCTCTGTTGTACCATGAGGAAAATTCAAAATATTCCATTCATAAAGATACGTTTATGATGAATAGGAACCTGTGGAAATTATTAAGCCAACTGACCATCGAAGATGAATAGAGCCTTTGTTATGGCTAATTAAATACGTAAAGGAGACAGTTATTGATGTATCTAATACGAAAGTAGTAGATATTTTGTTATCTAATACGGACGTTTTCGCTACGTTGATCTTCCATGATGACGGCGACTTTCGGTAATCAGCAGCGAAAGTAGTTTTCGGTTGACGACGTTCGCCAAAGCTACAGTTGACTTCCTCAGGATCAGAAGTAAATCGCTGATTCCCGAAAATCGCCGTAGTCATTATTTTTATGCTCTGTTAATATTAATATACAAAATATTTCTTCTTGTTGCAAGAGTCTCTGCGCATAACAGTCTTTGCCATACATACGTTGAAATTTTCTTAAATGATTAAATAGCTATAAAAATTGTTATCCGTAATTTACATAATTGAATGTCATTTTAAATTTTATCTTAACCATAAATAAAGTGCCCCTGGTTTCTTGGTGAAAATGAACTATAAAGCGCGGGGGATTAATACATTTTAAGATAAAATAGAGTCAATTTCGGATACTAATCTTATTCCCCTAAAATCACAAGATGAATTTTTCAAAGTTAACGTTCCTTTTGATTATAAAATGTAACTAACTTTTTAATTTTTAGTTTTGAATTTCCTATATGGTTGAATTCTTTGAAGTTCATTTACAGTTTGTAATTCTTTGAATATCGCAGATTTTCACAGATAAATTGCCATTTTCAGCTTTCACAGGAGAAATCAAGTTTCTTGGCAATACGGAAGAAAAACGGGATAGTTCCAGCAAAAACGGAGCTATCCCGGTAATAACAAGCAAAAGAGATCTATTGTGGTAAGCCAACTTATATGTCCATATCTTCCTTAAAAACCATTTATGTTTTACTGGTACCATTTCCATTGCTGTCTCCATCTATCATTTTCATAGATCTTAACGATATGAAAATAGTTGACTATTTTTAGAACATGCATAAATTTGAGAGGATAGGAACATAGAATTTGCAAAGTGAATCCACCAATATTTATATAAATATTTAAATGCCCAGAATGATTGTCGGTCGCATGTGATCCTTAGTTCGTATGTATGTAAGGCCTCGACCAAATGGCCAGCGACGTAGTGTGGGATCCCTCGTAGGAATGAGAATTTGAATGTTTTTCGGAGAACTATATTTGGGTGGTAATGTATGATAATTAATTCACTATCTTTTCTTAGGAATCTTTTTCGAGGTATTACATAAGTTCCACCGATGTTTATTATCCTTCGTTCATGAATACGTTAGCTTCCCTCTAGTGGTAAATTTCTCTCGAAAAATCGTTATTCTACTGCTGGAATGGAGTGCTGTCTTAATTGGATACCGCCGAAACGCGAATGAACTGTGACTCTCTCATCTCAGGAAATTTTCGAATGATTCTCACGCATCTGTATAATTTAGTATTCACTTACAAAAACGACAGTGGGGATTTTTAAAGTGCCAGGCGTTGCATGGAACATCTCGTGTCATTTTAGAACAACGGTTCTCAAACGGCGTCGAAGGTCTGCCGACGGTATTAAATCGATCTTTCAGAAACTCTTCACGCTTTCTCGCCTTTCGAATCATTATGACGATGTGTTGGAAAGAATCTCTTCCTGTCTCTCTTTAGCTGCACGTGCGTGAACGGTGAGGCGTTGTTTGAAACAGAAGTTGCTTATGAATCATGGCGTCTTTTGCATGCACAAATCAAAAGGATTCTATTCCAATTAAAAAATGGAGTGCTATGCACAGAAGCCTCACTTACACTAGGGTGCTGAAAGTTAAATATAGAATATGGTTTTGGGGAACTATAAGAATATTACGGAGTATTGGTAATTAGAGGGTATTGAATTTTAACCATAAGAATAAATACTGTATCAAACTTAAGATACTTTTAACCGGGACTGTCCCGATTTCAACTCATGGTCCCCATCGATGTTTCTACTGTCCCGGTATGATGGAAAAACTCTTAGACAGAATGTAATTTAATGTAAGATACGGAGATTTCAATGATCAAAATAATTAAAACGCAAATTTTTATACATTAGTGACGCTGCATACTCTTAGAGTGCCTTCTCAGAGCTCATGTGTAAGTGCGAAACAAAGTTTTACGACTACGTCCTGGTTTCTATCAACTTAAGAATTTGCTATGTTCCGGTTTCTTATTATTAGAATATGGTAACCCTACTTATATACAGAGTTACTTATTACAGTATATCTTCATTTTGATATTGGTAGGTTTTTGCTTAAGTGCATGGAGCATGAAGTTGCTCAAAATTTGATCAGATTAGTCAACTTTATGTCAGACTCTTAATCGACTTCTAAATATTTACTTAGTAAGCACACAATATATCGTATAAACGAACAAGTGAGTATGATACAAACTTGTTTTTCGTGTCTTTAAGCACCTTTCAAGTCTTTAGATAAAATATTTACCTGCAGCTACTTTCATCTTACGTAATCACCAGTTCTTACTATTTCATCATCTGTAGCATTAGCATTTTGCTAACTCGGTGGCGTTTGTAGCCAAAGCAATTCTCCATGTCTATTCATTGTGAGTAGAATAAATTAATTTGCATTAATACGTAATTTCCATTAGAGATTGATATTATGTCCAAACTACCGGAAAAAGGCATTATTCATACACCATTTAATGTTTTGAAAGAGCCATTTCAGAAATTGAATTTTCTAAATCGCGTGTTATACCCTGCAATGGGGTATATCTGACCAACCAAATTACAGCAATTACATGAATCAATTACATTGAAAATACTTTTACTTTAGCTATCAACAAAGTGTTTGACACCCTGATTTTCTATTTCCATTGCCATAGTCTCCACCCGTTATTTTAATTCCTTGTTAAGTTTTTAGTTAAAGAACCTCCATAATCTTTTTTAGGCTTTGTTGCTGTATCTTGCATTAATTTGATTATTGTTTGTAACAAACGTATCTAATCTAGTTTCTTCTTCTTTGTTGCACCAATGATTTTCTTCGTTTTACTCCTCTTAGGACATCCTAACTGCCCGCTCTGTCCATCTACGACAACCTTTATGTTATTTATCCAACACAGCGCCTCTTAATGAAATAATTACCAATAAAAACTCTTGAAAGTTAATTGAAATACATTCCGATGTCTCTGAAGCCATTGTTATGCTGACAGACCTCTTTCTTTCATTGCTGATTGTGAAAGTGGCTTCTTCGGTATGCCATCGCCTTAGTTTCGCAACGACTATATGTACAGGCGTCTCTCGAATATGGAAAGGCATTTCAAACTTGGAAGATATAGCTATCAATGTTACTGTGCGTTGCATTCATTGGTTCTGTAAAGGAAGACGCGAAAATGGGCGCTAGGCCTCCGAATCCACAAAAATTTCTACAGCCAAAATAAACGCCTGTTCCATTTGAGGTTCACAATGTTTAATTCACTCTGAAGTTTTCGGAATTTATTGCGGAGAAAAAGAAATTTGAACAAATATACTAATTTCTGAAGTATGCTTCTGAAAACTTGAAAGTATTCAGTATTTAAGTGCTTATCTTTATCAAGCGTTTTCAACCCGAATATTGGTTCGTTTATTCAACTCAAAAAGGAATGACTTACCAAGATGAGCTATAATAAAACAAAATAAATGCGGAACATACCAGTAAAATACAGGAAATTCAATAAATAACATAATTTAGAATTAAAAAATAAAAGTAGAACTGATAAACAACTTGATGAGATTCTTACATAATATTTTAAATAATATTGAATTCGTAATACATTCCATCAATTCATCCAAGACTGTATTAGTCAGTCTGTAGTGGACCAAAGTGCACCCGATTTAATTTTTCACTTATAAAACTTCAAAATCGCTTTTCCTTCTGCAGGGTAGATTTTTTGTTTAGAAAACGAAATTTTCTTTTTTTAGCTTCAAACGTTTTATAAAAAATGGTGTTTTTGGTTGGTCACAATAAAAAAAATCATAACAATGAAATAATTTTGGTAAAATATTTTGGATTTGAAAATATCGAAAATGAAAATTTTGAAAAATTGAACGAGAAAGGCCCGACTTGGAACGACTTGGAAAATAAATATGATAATATTTGATTACAATGTAATCTATATAAAGTATGATTCATCTCAAGTAAGAGATTCATAAATACCGAGAAACGTTAGATATCCTTGTTTGGTAAGTCGAAACAAAGTGAAGAGAAATTCAAACGTATCATCCTGTTAGCACGTATCATTTATCAGCATCATTGGTATTCTTCCTTTTGACTGGTCCATGATTATATGTTAAACTCTATTGTTCCTATTCTTTTCTACTCTTTTGGGATCTTGATCAAGCGTTGCGTTTTCTTCCTCTTCTTGTGATTCCGAGCATACAGCGCTCCACACTTCTTTGTATTGTTTAATATACATACAAATACGTCACTCTGAACCCGTGACGTACTCAGATAGGCACCATGGGGTCATATCCCTCTTTTTTAGTAACGAATAGGAGACAGCCTAACGTTTCTTTCTAACCTTTGAAACACGCGACATTTTAGCATACTAAACATGGAGTGATTCTTAAAAAATCGTCTAAATGTATGCACAAAAAAGTTAATGAAACAATTTTTTGTATGTATAAGCGTTTCTCATTCTATATACAAGTTTATCCCAAAAAACAAATTACTCACGGTCCTATCAAGAAGGGTTTTGCATACTACATAAAGCGGCAGTGATGGCTTTTAGTTGAATAGAGCGGCCTTTAGCACTCTAAGAATAATTTAATGCGACATATGAATGCGACACGTAATCCTGTTGTTTTTAAAGGTGTTTAAAATAAGGAAAATATAATTTGCAATACCATTTAATTGCAATTCTAATTTCTCTAGTGATTCGATTTTGGTAAATATATATGTATTTTCAGCTCACAAACGTCAGCAATCCTTGTCGTTCTATAGTGATAATATCCTGGCATTAGTTTCCTTTTCTGTATTTTCATATCAGAGTTTTCTTTCTTTTTCTCTATTTTTCCCATTTTCTTCCCTTTTTTAAAGGATTCCAATTCCATACGTTTAGTGGTATCCTTGTCTTCGAAATTCTTCTAAGATGCCGGTAAAATTTTAATCGTTTCTCATTTATTGTGTCTATGATTGTGTTTTCTAATTCCATAATAAATTTTGGCTTTGATTTGAAAATAAGAATTTTAGTTTTGATAAATAATGACTTCCATAACTTCCGAAACGAAATTGAAACCTACAGTCCACCTTACAGATATACACACTACATACATTTCGCAATTTTACCACGATTTCACAATTTTTACTGTTTCTCATACAGCTTTTCTAAGGTTAAAAGGTTAGTAAGGTTCATCAACTCCGCCGTAGAGGATGTGTTGTGCAAATTTCTTTTGCGCGAGTCAATTTTTATTTTGCATCACTTCAGAGTATAACTAAGAGTAATTTGTATTCAAAGTTAGTAATAATAGAATTAAATTTATCAATCCATTGGCATACACATGTATGCATAAGAGAAGTCAAACAGCTATTCAAAGTAAACAGACTGCATTAATAAAAATTCATTGTAATATTATAAGCCATTATGTAATATGCAATGCTCACATGCATAGTAAAATAAGTAGGATATTTTATAAAGACAAAATGAATTTTAAAAAATTTATGTACAAAATATACCGTGACAATTTTATTACACACCGAAATATCACAGAAAACCAAATCTAAAGTAGAATAATATGGAAAATCATAACAGAATTAAATGTTTCATCTGCATTGTATTACATTTAAGTCAGTAGATATATATTTTTTATATATAGTAGTATATTTTTTAAAATTTTTGCCAAATTGTAGAATAAGCCATGGATTCTAAACATAAAAGTCAATTCGCAATATAAGCGCATCAGATCATATTCTTTCCCCTTGGAAGATAATGTCAGAGGTTTTCGGACAGCATTTCGCGAATCGAACGTGCGAAACGAATGCATCCTCGGAAAAGTCAACGTCCTCTGCCATTTACACAACTCAAAACTTTCTCCGGACGATCGCAGTTCGATGTGCTTCAGTCGAAAAGGATTGCTTAATTCGGAAGACGACCGTGTTTACATTTTTGCGTCCTTGTTTGCAATCTCACGAGCGGATCTAAGTTTTCGTGGAATCCGAGAAAAGATTTTAAGAAAGGGAAAACGTTTTACGAATTCACTTTCGATTGTATCTTCTAAACCGTGAAGAAGAAATTAGTAATTGATCACGCGTAAAGAGAAAACGGAAGAATGAAATGACACAATCTATAAATTTAAATTAAGAAACTTGAATAATAAACAACACCTGTATATAGAATTAACTACATTAATATTTATTAATAATTCTTTATTATTTGATTTATATATCATATATTATATATATATATATATATATATATATATATATATATATATATATATAATATATATTATTTTATACGATTCGATATTCCTAGGTTGATCAAGGTAATTTATATTCCTTATTTACTATGGGGACTCGAAAATTACGCGGGCCTATGGTTTCGATACTTTTGTATTTTTTTGCTGAAATATCATTAATTGGTCTTATTTTCGACACTTATCGGATGTTTCCAAATTTTCTCTGTAATATCTGAGGTTGCAGATCTTGTTGCCAACTTAGCGATCAGTGTCAGAATATAGAAGTCAAAGTAACTGTTATAGATACCGACATTTTATTAATTGAAAATTTTCACGTGATTTATAGTGGAATTTATGCTCGATAAACATAAAGGAGGATACAAAAGGTGAATGTTTTACAATTTTAATAACTGAAAAATATTGATATGATAGAAAAGTACATTTTGCATCTTCTTTGGGTTTAGTAAAATTTTACTGGTAGCGTCGCAAACGTCAACTACATTTGCTAGGTAAATATTATGAAAAATCATGGAACGATATTCAATGATAAATATAAGAATAATATATGAGTGAATATAAACATGTTAATTTTATATAATATAAATTTTAAAATATGAAATAAATAGTTTAGTAATATAGAATAAATACATAGAGAAATATGATGTATAAAATAAATAAACCTTAAGACATGACCTTGTAATTCGAAAAGATGATATATAACTTCAAATAGTCATTTTTCATCTCACAAATTAGTAAAAATTTCCTTTAAATTTTCTTTTGCTACTTTTCCAGATTTCGTACAACCATTCTTTATATTCAAATTTTGCGATAAAGTTTGCAACGAATGGAAAACTTTAACTTTACGCCTAAAGCTACTGACATCGGATAAATAACTATATAAAAATATAAAGCATCATTATTAAAATAGATATCTGAGGATTTGGTAATGAGTGTTAAAAAGACACTGAATGCGTGTGTTGAAAACATCTTCCCACTATTCAAGAATGTTCAATTGCGTACTATAAATCTTAAGCGAATTCCGGCGAATTCGCCACTCGAATTAGCGGAAGTGTTCAGTATATTGTGATAAGAATGCGATTCCTTTAATTCACTAAGTTGTCGGATGCTTAAATCGCGGATGGAATGAAGAGTCCTTTTCCTTTGTGAGAACGGCGCTATTAATAAAGCCGTTGGAAAGATTTGCGGGAATGTGAAATGGAAAGGGAATCGATTTGGCAGATGTGTGCCGGAGAAAGTTGCAAATTATTTCCGCTCTTCCGCACAATTGCTCTCACAATGAGAAATATTTCTCGCCGCACATTTTCACGCGCTATCGGTTGATTTAAGCTTTCATAAATGGGACTATTACGGATGATTCCGAAAGGTTCGCACCTTCCACTAATGACTCCATTCAAGATTCTAAGGGAAAAACTTTTTAAGCAAAAACGATGATTTCAGAATTAAACGTTGTGGTACGGAAATCCATTTAAGGAAGACCTTACTATTTTGTTGTTTTATATCATTATATTTTAGTGTATTATTGTGAAAAAAATTTATTCTGATGGCTTATAGATGGCTAATAGCTATGTCATTTTTAGCAAATTAATTCAAGATTTTTCTTGCATAACGAAAAAGTTGAATTTGACTTATTTTTACTCGTTAGAAGGTTTAGGAAGGTCCCAGGATAGTAGTGAGCAACGCGTTTGTCTTCGGTGGAAGCGATTCCGGGTTTGATTCCCAGTAGAGGCCAACATTTATAGATGTCCTCCCAGAATCGTGATGAATATAGGTACCTTTGTGAATAAAGAGGTAATAGTTCTGGTCTTGGAAAGCCGAATACCGTGGCATGTGCTGACCATGTGTCTACCACGGTGAATGCCGCCAGGCTAGGCTTTATCCCCCAAAGGTAACTTAATTTAGAATGTTCGGAGTATCCCCAGAAACCAATTTCCAAGTCAGTGGATAAGGTCGAGCTGGACCAATCGCATGGAAATCTCGTTCATGCAACTGAAACCTCTCGAGTTTTACTTGGGGTTTACTTAGGGGGTTTATCAAACAAAATCTTTTACACCATCCTTACTGGCTATACTAGCAGATCTTAGAGGATGACTTCATACCGCACCTGAAGTTACGACAGACATTTTGCAATACGTTTGGTGGGATTTCTGCCGGGATTCAACCTTAATAACTATAAGATGAACAACTTGACACGTTTTGCTAGTAAAATGACGCCATAAACAGTTCTGGAAGTAGTCTGAATAAATGCACGTAAAATTGCAAATGAAATTTGTTAATTCTTGTCATCATCGTCCGTGTATACTGAAATAAATATGTTGATATTGGAAAATGTATTTTAAAGAGACTTAGGGTTAAACATTTATCCGATGTCCAATCACAGGGCAGTAACAAGAAATACTTATCTAACTTCCAATTCGCAACAAAAAAATATTTTTTCTCTTATATCGTTTCCAATAATCTTTAAAACGGTACCGGCGATTTTGCATCTGCCTGGAAATAGAATTGGATTCGAACCACAGTCGCGTTGGTATTTTTACTGCTTGTTATCCCTTGACTATTTCCAAGAGAAAAGCACATGGTGCACAAGTTTATCCTAAATCTTTTTCCTAGTTACAGATCAATCTCTCCGTGTGTGAAATCCTCCGAAAAGATTCATGTTTAGGGTGAGAAGAATCCTTAGCAATCCGCGTGGCAATTAAAAATCCGTCAAGTTCTGATTCGAGGGCAATTTAAAACAGATTGATTCGTCTCTTCGGTTACTCCTCAAGGACTCTCTACACCAAGATTTCTCCGCTTAGAAAAGGACTCTTGAGCGATAAAAATCATTCGTAACCTAGTTTCCTTCGTTGGTTTTCTTTTCCAGTCCGCTATGTATCGACGACTTGTCTTGGAGTGTTACAATGAGATGTGATTCCACCCATGAAGCGACGGCTACTTTACCTTAAATTCAACGTTGATAGACGAAACGCGAGGAACCCATCGCTCGAGGAAGATGGGTTTCCGAGACAATTTCCTATGAACATTATCCTAATTTAAATTCTCTTCGACTTCATTGTCTTCTTAAGGTATCGTTGACAAATAATTATTACGCTGAAGGATTCAAATCGTATATGAGGTCGATATGATCAAGCTTAACTAATTTGTAGGAGGTAACTGTACTAGAGATATATGAAATTCATTTTGGTCACTCCTTATCGATTGCTATGGAATGTGTTATTCATGGGATCATTGTGTTGCGCTTGGCTTGACTTACTCTTCTGATAGCATTGTGGCTCAAAGAAAAGTAAGGTCCTCACGTCTCATCTAGCTAGGTAAACCTAGATTTCTTAGCCTCTCCTTAGATTTTGGTGGCTTACGGTGGAAAGGATGAAGATCCAACTAACCTTGAGGTTGATGATTTTACTGACCGAATTCTCTCTAAATTAAATGATTATGAAAGAGTACGAGATTTTACATTACTCGAAAGATATTTGATATTCCCCATAAAACTTCAGTTTTGATTTACTTTAGAACTTTTAGTTATCGCATAGCTGAAGAATATCCACGAAGAATCAAAGAAATAGTTGAACGATTAATTTTATCTTAGTTTTCTAAGACTGCAGCATTTTCATACAGCATCATACATGTACATTTTTTAAATGAAAAATTTGAAAACATCAGGGTAGGAGGCTGTGTGTGAAAACAACGTAAGAACACTAAAATCGATAAGAGGAGTGAGTTAACTAGGTGCGTCACGCGTTTAAACTCTCGGTAATGAGGAAATTATCCTCTCGGAAGGAAATTGCGCCACCGTACTGAAAGGATTGATCCTTATCCGCTTGATTGAATATAATCTCCCATCTAGAATGTTCGAAAGGAAGCGTAGGAGATGCAATAAGGTTCCGCCCTCTATTACGATTCTGGCGCAACTCGAGCCAATCTCCTTAAAGAAGAAGACAATTCAGTCTCACGTACTCTAACACAATAGGACGACGAAGCAGTAGCTCGTTCATTGTGTATGCAACGGCTACTGCACCTGCCGACTCCTGATGCTTCCGATGGTGTCGCCACATTTACAGGATGGAGCCACTTACCGTTACTTGCTGCACCATAATATATTCTGTCCTGTAATTCGAAACGGATGCTGAACGTCTAACTCGAATCAACATCATTTTAGATTACTTCCCTCTAATCTCTAATGATGCATCATTAGCATAATTTTCCTAGTTTCTCTGTCTTATATAAAAAGGGCCTACATCCGGCGTCGGATTGTAAATGGATGATGATGCTTATATACATACATACCATTCCATTGATTTCCCATTGATAGAGACATTGATGTTTCTCACGCATCCCTTACCACAGGCCCTCAGTGGCTTGAAGACTCCTTGTGTGAATTTTCTGAACACGATGAAATCGTTTTGCAGGTTTCATAAGCCGAACTGTTTCGGATTAAGATTCTGGGTGGAATATAGTTTAGAAATTTTTATTTGTCATGGAATATTGTTTTTGATTTGGAAATTTGAAAAGTCCCATAAAGTGTTGATTTTACGCGGGTATTCTGTGGGGCTGTAAGAGAGAGGGTTGCCGCGAGCCCAACTTGGTTAGAAAAATATTCTCATTTCATTGTAATTTAAAAAAATCTTGTTAGTGTTTTTTTCTCAAACACAGAAAGGTATATCTTAAAACTGATTTCTAACATATGTTACTTAAACTTAGGGACCCCCATGGGCAAGGGGCCCGTAGCGACTGCCCCTCCCCAATTCAGATGGTAGTAATTTCAACAATCTGTCCCCAATGCAACAGTTGGGACCAATATCATGTATTTTCCCATAAGAATACAGTGAAATGATTGTCTGATACTGCGAGTGTCCTCCATTAGCGCAAGGAAGTCTAAAGATGATAAAAAAGTACATAACTAACAATGCTTTTATGAATAATTTTCCACATGAAACGCACTATTGAGCGGTTGTTGGGTACACGACTTCTTTAGATCGGCATGATCTCACCGGACATCTCGAGAAAGTTACAGCTGTTGATTGAGTGAGTGACATTTGTGACCCATTTTTTCATCTCGAGAGGGAATCTTCTTCTCTGCCCTTTGAGAGAAATCAATTTCGGTCCGTTCGAGAGTGATTTTAGGATGAGTTTCTCTCGTGATTTGGTTGAGCGTGGGAAGGAATCACGCCTTAGGCACTGATCAGAGTTGCTTTATTGGTTTGGAAATCCAAAATCTGCTGAAGAAGAGAGACGCGAAGAGGTGATGTTCTCAGCATAATTTATTTTGAGAACAGAGCTACTTACACTTTATCATTGAGAATTGCCTTGCTAAATCGATAAGCGTTACTAACAGTAAGACGCATCTCGGCTTGGGTTGGGAATCACTGGGAGATCAAAGGTTGAGTATAATTTGCTCGATTAATTCATAGGCGATAAATATAGCAGACATGCTGTATAGGTAGATCTGAAGTTGCGAGAAATACCAAAACTTGGAAATTTATACTTCGACCAGTCTATGGGAGCAGTTCATTTCAGCACGACGACGAAACGCTACAGTAAATTAAGATGATAATGATTACAATAATAGTGATAGCTGTAAGTAATAATTACTTTTACTCATTACTATCACTTATCATTATCACTTATTATTATTACTTACAATTATTATTATCTTTTGTTATTTTTAAGTTACTTATTATAGTAACTTATTATTAATTATTACATTAATTATTTAGAACAATGAAACGTGCAGCAGTCCATTCCTATCGTTTCTTCTTGTAGGTAATTAATTTCATATACCCAATTAAGGCGCCGAATGCATTCATTTATCACCTTATCTCATAAAATATTTCTCTTGACCTTTAAAAACTTTTAATCGTTTTTAAATTGCGTTGTCAGATATGGAAAGGGCTCAAAGACTTCCAATGAAAAACTTAGCATATATATTAGATATGTGGCTAACTGTACCTGGTATCAACTGTAATGGTATTAAACTTCCTTTTTAAATATATCTACGATCCCCGACAACTATAGTCGAAGATTCCTTAATTTTGAATCGAAAGCCTTTTCATAGACTATTGCTTTAGCTGAAACTACATTGAAATTTCCTCGCGTTTATCTGGTTGGCAGCGAAGGCCTCACGAAGACGGTGCATAGGAAAGCGTCTTTCAAGGACGCCCAAGGTGAAAAGTACCGCTGCATTTCGAAGATCGCGGAGGTGATCGTACTAGAGGAGGAATTGGCTCCAGCAGCGAAAAGGTGACCTACAGCAGACAGTTCAGGAGGAATGCAAGTGAACATTCCCTATTTCATTCCCTTTTGAACCAGACGACATGGAAAATGCATTTCTGCGCCTTGAGCCAAAGGAAAGAATATATATAAAGCGGTTATCAGAGGTCTAAAACTCCACAGAAACAAGAATACAAATAACTAAAGCAATACAGAATTAAAGAAGCTGACATGGGCATGAAGGATAGCTACGTATTTTAGATGCGACAGAGTTTGTAATGAGAGCACTAGAGATCTGTGATAAGAAAAACCAAAAAAAGGAATAGAGGATTAAAAGAGAGGAGGAATGAACGTATAAAGAGAATAAAATGTACAATGTAAAGAAAATATATCAGAAAGCCTTAGAAAAAAGAGTAGGACGACCACGAAAAGATAGTCATATGTCGTTAATACACACTTTTTGTTTTATACTCATGTATGACTATAGAAAAACCCGGTAAGACATTTTTCGGAGGGACAAGTGAAAACCACCGGGACCGATGGAAATCGCGTACTAAGCTGGATTGCGTCTTAAGTTGGAGTATTTTAAACTGGTTTTATTTTATGTTTGTATATACTTTCAATGTAGTGCATTGACGATGTATTATTACTAATATTCATTGACAGAGAATTTTATCATTGTAATCAAATGTTGGTTATTAGAATTTATATGAATTGTATATCTTATTTCTTATTCTTGTTATTTCAATTTTGATGGGTGTGCATACTTTACAAACTAAGGTTGTAAAAGATAGGTGAATGACAATTGTTCTTATGTATTTCCATATCAAGCCAACTTTTATAGAGGGCTTTCACAAAGCTCCCAAAGTTCACAAGTTCATTGCCATTCGCTAATAGCTATTGTTACATCTTGTCGTTTGTGAGGATTTTCTAAGGTGGGAAAAAGAATAAGAGTTCGACTGCCTTGACCAGAGCAAAGGTGAAGGATCTTTCTTTGGCATATCCCCATTTTAGAAGATTATCCTTTGATCTCTGCATCGCAATATTTCTAGACTTTCTCAAGTTTCCATTTTCACTTCTAACACTTCAGGGAACTGTTCTTTTATCTTCCATTATGTAGACCAAATCAGCGGGAGCCGCAGTTTTATTTTGAAGTTACGATCTTGTCTTTATATGAGTGCATTCCCTTGCAGAGAGTTATGCGGTCCTAGAAAGCACTTCCTTGATTTGCAAAGAGCAGTTATCTCACAGATAAAGAAACCCCAATGCCTGACCTAAGAACGAAATGGTGGCCGAGCCAGGTTTCCTGTTAAAAATCTAAAATCTAAACGTGCAGGTAGGAGAAGTCCATTATGTAATGGAACCACGGGCAAAACTGCTTCCTCAGCAGATTTTCCAGTCTGGTTAGGGCAGTGTATTTCAAACTATCTGCCACTGCTTAATCATGTGCTGTGAGAGCTAGAAAATGTACCACAAAAATGTACGGTGCTGTTGATGCGAAACTTGAGTGTTTGCGAAGTGTTTGTAAATATTTCTGCACCATAATTTTTTCGCAAATGTGAAGACGTTAACCCCAGAACTATTGATACCTGCAAATTTCATCATTTTGTACCATTATTGATTATTATGTTGGTAAGATGTTGAAATTGATTTACTAATAAATAGTTACTAGAAAATTCTCGGGTATCTGCAGGTTTCCCGTTCACTTGGATTGTCGAGCGAATACAACGTGACTTTGGTGAAAGACACGTTCTCTGTAACCTCGCGAATGTCGAAATCTTGGGGGTAAGCATTTTAGAATGATTGTGATTTCGGAATTCAAGATTCGACATGAACATTTCTTTATGCAAACGTAAATTTAAAATTCATTGGTGTGCCGCAAATTCCTGTTCCAAAGTGAGCCGTAGGTGAAATATTTTGGCAGACACTGTGCTAAAGGCAGCCCTTAGGATTTTTGCAGTTCAGATTTCAGAAATAGATATGGTGCGTAGGAATTCATCAAAAACCCCGAGATTGCCGAATTGGGATTTTTCAAAACTTAAGTTCACACCAAAAATGACATATTTAACGCTATCAATATATTTTTCCAAAATTAACCATATTCCCTCGTAACCGAAGAACTGAAGTTTTTATATGTTTGAGAAATTAAGAGAACGTGGTTTGCATTCAATGCAAAGAGAATATATTCTCAGATCATCACAGGAAAAAAATCTTTCAGTTATGAGTAATTAAGCGTGAAATTAGGTTTCCATTCTGCCCCTTCTTGCATGGGCTCCTGGGCACTAGCTCCATCTGCCCCTGCTTGAGATTACGCTTGGCTAAACTATTGAAAATAAAAAAATTAAACCACGTCCATTTCTTTGATTCCGAATTTCTGATCTTCTGGGTATATAGTCGCACCTTGTGTTACGCTTATGAGGTGCACACAGTTTTCATCGACGGTCATAAAAATAATTGTCAAGGATCCAAGTCGAAGTTTTCCTCCACCTGTTTGCGAGAAAATAAGAAGTCGGCGGTTTGACTTTCTCTCCAAGGAATGCAGTGACTGCGGATTTTGCCAATCGGTTCCGCAAAGAGAAATCAAGTGCAATAGTGACAATGTTGATGGCTCAAATAATACTAAGCAAGGTCTCTTTTAAACCATAGGTCCAATCGAGCACTGTCTTGGGTACGTTGCCATTCGGGCCTTATTAATAATGACAGTAATTTAGAGCATCTGAGTATTTTCATATTTATACTTTTCGCTGTCTAAATTACTATTTCCGAAAATAAATATGCGATTGTTATGTTATTATACCCTAAAATAGTCACTTGTTGTATCAAGTGTATAATTAAGCATTATAAGGCCAAAGATGGTAAAAAGCAAGGTGTAGTATATCTTAGGGGGCAACTATCTCAGGGGGTACATAATTGAAATACCGAAAATTTTCTGACTGCCCACAGTAAAAAATATATACTCTATCGAATACGATAAATAAAATGTAAATGATGAAATATTTGGTAAATTCTTCAATAATTATGTCATTTTAGTTATTGGAAATAGAAATATAATATTATTACTGTTATAAATTTATTCGTTACAATTAGACTAATAGCATGAATAATGCTGTCATTATTAGACTATTATAATTACTGGACTAAGGCTAATAATTAGCCTAAATGACTGTTACAATTGGGATATAACGGCACGTAATTATCAACAGATGATTGATTGAATCGAGAGAAGCGAGAAAGAGAAAAAATTATAAATAATAAATTCCTACCAAGATAACGTTACGAAGCAACAATTGACGCGGAAAATGCTGAAATGTAAGTCGGAAAAGTTAACAATTAAGGTGATTGTTGCCTCAGTATGGCCACACGTCTGGATTGTAAGGGACACATTGAATAACTCCATCGCAAACGTTTAATGGATTAGATCTCCATCCACATAAAATAAATCGCCAGTTTTTAGGAGTAAAAAAAGAATTCCTTGACAGGAGAATGTCGCATATTGTGATCTCCAAGGTACACTGTTCAAGGTTCAATTTTGGGAAAGGTATTCAGAAATATTTCGTTCTGTCAATCATGTTCTCTTGAATTCTACTTTTATTGTATATTCACGTGGAAAAGGATCAATTTTGTATGATTATCCGCAGTTATCCATTTACTTCGCTTATTACATTCAGGAATGTCGCTTTCTGTCAAGCATTTTTTTCTAAACGAAGGAGTTCCAGCGAAGCGTTTGCTTAGTTTTCGTTCCATACTGTTTTTATATCTTTGATGAGAGTCAGCAAGGTAAACGAGATCATGTATAGAATAGCGGTGAACTACTTTCCCAGTCATCAAATAGCTATTATGAGTGAAAAAATGTTTCCCGCAAGCTCAAAATCACGCCATTTCTGTACGGTATGAAAGCGATGTAGAAAAGGTGCATTGTGGCCCATCAAAAGTGTTTACAATAATTAGTAGATAAAAATATGTATTACAATTCATATATATTCAAAGTAAGTAAAATAAATTTCGGTGTGGAGAACGAAAGTTTGCACATAATATATGAACTTGAATGAAGAAATTGAAAGGATTTAGATCAACTGGAATGGAAAGAAAGCTGATAATTAGAAAAATGTAAAATATCAGCTACTTAAAAGTACAGTAAAATTCAAGACTGAAAATAATAAATTGGATTTTATTAGAAGCGAATTATATTTTAGGTGCAGAAAAATTTCATCTAGAAAATAATGACCAATCTACGTAGTGTGTACCTCAGATGTGTGGCCACCTCTAAGCAACATTTACATATTTTCTTGTGACTCAACAATGCTGACGTCTGATGTTGCTACGCACCGTAATCTAATGATATTTTCGCGTGAACTTTGGTTATGATCATCTAATAAAACATTGATGTTCATTTTTTGTTCTTATCGATTCATAATAAGTATTTGCAGCGATCAAATACCATTCTTTATCTATTTTCTCTCAAGCGTGACATTGTTGTCGTATATCTGAAATGCTTCGCTAATCACTCATAACTGAATCAATATTGGTAATATTTCGAATCAGTGGCATTCACTTCGCCTCATAACACTCCAATACCGTCGCACCCCTGATTTCTGCGACCTGGGGGAGACATTCCACCTGCTCCTTGCTTGAAGCCAGCTCTGGACCGAGAGAAAAGTGAGTGAAGAAAAAAATACAGCAGATGACAAATAAATCCACACTGCTCAGGAATTGGAAAGCTACGGATGAGTCTAGGAATATAAAAACTCATACCAGGCGAAACTGTGTCACAGGTCCACAATAACGGAGTAAAAAGGGGCTTAAGAACATAGGGGAACCCACAAAACAATCACCACAACAAGGTCGAGTAGAAAGTAAGAAAGAAAGAAAGAAAGAGAGTAAAAATGACTATTTACCCAAATAGCCCAAATTTTTGTAAAAATAAGTGAGAGGAATTCTTATTTGACTTCCAAAAACTTCGGTTAAATTAAAGAATAGATCATATTTAATGATTGATCGAAGAGTCGGAGCTACAATCATCCGTTATAAATTACCTCGACGAACTGTGGAACTTCAAATCACGAGATGAACTATATGAATATTAATTATATGCTCGTTAAAATCATAACTCTCTCAGGTAAAGGTCGAATTTGCATTTCTTTAGTTATTCGTCATTAGCTTTATTCGTTGAAATTTTATATTTAAAGGTCAAATTAAGCACGCTATCATCTGATGATGTATCATGCATGTATCAGACCCATAAATCATCCACAATCGTGCATATAATAAACATACGTCAATGATTCGCGTGGCTTGCAGTTTTACTGAAAATATACCAGCAGGAATGAGGAAAAAACCAGTGTTGATCAAAAGATTAGCGACTCCGTGAAATAGAGAAATTTTAGTAAATTAATGGAACATGACGAGCGAAAAATCAAGAAATCAAGTCGGAAAAATGTTGAAACAGTGTTGGAAAATAGGTTCAGTTCAGATACTTGCGAAAAAAAAGACAGGAAGAGAAATTTGTTTCACGGATCGTCCCAAAATCATCGCCAAAAGGAAGCGAGGCATTTTACAGTTACAAAATATTCTGCTTATTTTCCTTTCAAACCGCCTGTCACAGCCTGAATACAGCCACTGGTTGATTTAAGGCGATACACTTCTTGCATTCATGTCAAGAAAAAAAATACAGAATTGAAAATCGGTGATAAATTCGGCTTGAAAGATTTTTGAAAGACTTATTATGGAACATCTTTCTCCTTCATCAATAAGACTTTCCTGCAAGAATGAGTTATCAAACAACATTTTATTCTTCTGTAACAGTGGGTTTCTCGTAACAATTTGTTTTCTTACAATGAGTTTCCTGTAACAAAGATTACTACTTATATTATTATTATTATACATGATGAACATACGATTATTTCTTCTATAAACAAGGCTCTTCTATGACTTCCTGTTTTCTTCATAGTTGCCAATTGAGCGATTTTACGGCACTATCTAGCGGCTGTTTTTCTTCTTTCAGTGACTTCCTCTATCTCGTTTGTATATTTGCGTAGATCGCCCTCTACGTGCTCCTGACATAACCTGCTTTACTAATTTATAAAGAAAATACCAATTAGTGCTGCTCATAAAACAGTCGAAAGTTGCATATGCATGTAATCCATGGATTATCTATAAAGATACTATATTCATTAAAGCTCATTTGGATACTTATTTTTTCAAATAATTTTTAGCAATAATTTTCTCAGATTGATTTAATCTTTAAGAATATTTCCAGCGTCAGTTTCTTCAGATGAATAGGTATTCCAGCTTATCTTTGAAATTCAATAGGTCTCAGTTAGCAAAATATGTGCTCGCATCCAACCAAGCAGGGAGAGTTCTTCGAATGTATCTTAATTTTGAGACTGAATAGCGTATCCTTTTCCATGAGCTTCGGATTGATAAGTGGGAGATCCCTATTAGGGTAGAAGTATAGGAAATTCTTCAGCTGTGATGATCTCCATATGTAGCATAATCATCTCCCATGGCTTTGGTGACACAATCTCTGAAACTTCCTGGTTCGCGTGGGAGAGAGGTATCGGATTCTATTGAGAGATCCATCAAATGGCGAACGAAGCGTGGAAGAGGAGTTATAAGGCCTATTTCCAGCGAACCACGGAGAAGAAGAGGAGGAAATCTATATCGAAGATAATTTAGATCACTCGGAATTATTCAGAAAAATATCGGTTCGAGAACACGCCAAAACACTTCGTTTTTATTGCTGAGGAATTCCACACTGATGTGATAGTAGTATTTATAGAAGTGCAAAGTTCACCTCACACATAAGGGCCCTCACAGGGAATTAAATAAGACACTTCTTTCACCATAGTTGAATGCGCTAACCACTTGGTTATCCGGGAGCCCTACTCACTGCAGGTAGGTGCGAGGAGGCAGTGGGTAAATAAAAATATCGCGAAAATAAGTATTCCGTATATGACGGCACGTATATAGAATAGGATGAGCCTTTATTAAAAAAAATGGCTAAAAATGACCCCGTGTCTTATATGCAAAAATTCGACCTTTATGTAAGTACCGTTATGTTGGTTTCTGCAAAATCAAAGGAGATGAGATCATGATATCGAAAGACCATGATAGATTGGGTTTTATGATTTTAGAAAACGTATTCTGTAAAAGAAAATTTAAACATTAAACAGAACTCTAACTTTCGACAGTGTCGTAAACATTTTTCACATATTTTAGCACAATCAGTACACTCACTGTCAAAGGCACATTCATAGAAAGACTGATATAAAAAAAACGAAAAACGATCGCGTAACAAAATAACATGAATTAAGACACTTTCTGAAATCATCATCTTATCTTCACTACTCTGCTCTCCAACCCAAACACCATTTTCAGAATTTCTAATTAAAAAAACATGTTATTTACAGTGCAGAAACTAGGCAAGTTCGAAGAAATAATTATAAAATACAATAAATATTGCATCTTTTAAAATAGTGTAAATTAAAACACTTGGTCATACCATAAATTTTTTTCCTCTGCTTTTCTGTCTAGCCATCGACATTCTTCCTCAGGATTTTTATTTGAATTTATTTTAAGATTCTTAACCATGCCTTCAATTACACACACGTGGAGGAAATAAACACCTGAAAGACTCTTGTATGCGAAATATTCCACAGATTGGTTGTCTTACACAATATGTTTTTATTCTTGGCATTTATTAGCATTATGGTATATAGTCACGGCGAATGTTCCATTTAGCAAACAAAACACTCGCGTAATTCACAATGCGGAAATCCGCTCGTCTCCGGAAAGTTTCTCGTTTCGCAGTTTCGAGGTTCTCCGTCTAATTTGGGAGACAAACGCGCAGACATCGCGACACTTGGTTGCCTCGGTAACGAATTATCAGCAAACTCACGAATTCGATGCAAAGCTCATCCGTATCTCTCGAGAATGAGGATAATTAAACCAACATGCTGTACCATGCTCCCTCCTCATTACGGCAGAGTGTAGATAATGAACCAGAAATACGCTTCTGAGTGGAAAGATGAGAATCTTGGCGGGTGAACTTCTTACCGAAATACGGGAAGAGTTGGTTGGTTTTACATCACTAATACTTTCTTACGTGAGTCGTTCGGAAAGTTGCCGAAATCAAGCTTAAACGCTTCTGGGGTAGTTGAAAACTAAATTAAAACTGAGGGATATTTTCTCGCATAATTGTTACGAGGATTCATTAATATATGGCTTTGCATCCATCAATTAGATGAAATAACAAATCATTGTTTTCAGTATATTACTGTGATCGACAATGTCTTAATAATTTGCGACAACCGAAAAGTTTTCGTTTGATGCTTTAACACTATGTTTGTGTATTTAAGATTTTCCATCTATTTAACCCGGCCATAATAAACCAATTCTAGATTCCTCTCTAACCAACTTAGGAGCAAAACATGTTCAGTGGGTAGAAAGTAAAATAGACTTTCACAACTCGCCAACGTTCTCGAGGAATGAGTTTCCGCGTATCACGCTAAAGTTATAATTCGTCAATGTTTTACCTTAATTAGAGTACCATAGTGTCATAAGACGTGCATCCCCCGAAAATGCAGTTCTCTTCTTGGAATGACTTTTCTTGGATCTCTTATTCTTCCTAGAATATCTTAGTATTCAATGACACAATGTAATTATTCGCACGAAATTGATTCCCCCATATCTTGAAGAACGTCCTTCAAGTACCTGCCGAGGAGCCCTGGATGATTGCATATCCTTCTTTTTCTTCAGTCGGAGATATGAAGATATGTGCATAGCGTTATGTATATCCGCAATCAAAAATTAATTTCATTGATTGAAATTTGAGAGTATTAGATATTATATTATAGTTAAAGATTTATAGCCTTTTATTCAGCGAGTATTTAAATATGCTTTTTTCTCATGGTGATTGGCCGTTTTTATCAAGTCTTTTGGTACAGGTGTCTTCAGTTTATATTTGTTCAGTCAGTCCTGTATCTAGCGATGGTGATGTGAAATATGCTCATTGTGAGTATGAAGTGTGAGTGATGCTGAATTCTGTGGGAAGAATCATTCATTGGGTTACTGTGGTGCTATTAAATATATATTAGCTATATATTCATAGCATTAATATAGAAATTTACAGTACATAAGGTCTGTTAAAGGCTAAATGGCAGGCTAATTTAAAAGATGTTTTTATAAGTACTTCTGTGATTTATACGACTTGTGACCACCTGGATTTTGCTTATTTGAGACCTATAATAATAACACCTTTGGACGTCACTTCCGTAGATGAAGTATCATATCTCCAAAGCGGAAGCGACTTCATAGCTAGCGTGTGGAAGGCGTCTAACGAAGAGGGAATAATTGCAGTGCTTTCTAATTCCCGCTCTTTGCTTGAACGTTCTACTTTCACATTTTGCCGCATCGATATCTTGCTATCGTTTCATCTTCCAAGCAGAAACTCACGTTCAAATATGTGTCACTGGAGATATTTCCGGTTACTCTCTTTTACGTCTTTGATAAATGAGATCAGATACGGAACTGAAATACTAATTAAGTCATTCGAATCCAATAATCGCTAATTTTCTATGTTAGAACTGCTTTGTTTTGAAAGTGAGCTTTTCTCTAAATGTTGCCTTTCCACCATGCTTTTACACAGTTTATGTTATGATTCTGTTGACTTTCCCTCGGTAATTGGAATCGGCAAAGTTCCGCGTCTTTGGAAATGAGTTTTCGAGCATTTAATGGGTCAATTAAACTCATTCATTGCCTATTTATGACACATGCTTTTGATCGAAACTTGCTCTGAAAATGTACGGGAAAAATTTCACTTCAAAGCATTTACTGATCTTTGCGATTTTGTAATCGCAATCTTCTTTGCTTGAGAATTTGGCCAAATGGTGAATTGCAAGCGCTGCATTCCAATTCCAAACACTTTGATTATTCATTCGCAAAAAATATCCTCATTTTATACGCGCTAATTACAGTGAAATGTACATTGAATTAAGGAATTAAAGAGTAAAAAATGATCGCGAATTCCTTTCATTGAGGAGAAAAAGTTTGACCAATAAATAGTTCCTGGTACTCCTGCCTTATAATTGCTCTGAATTTACTGCAATCAAAGTCCAGATAAACTAATTTGATCTAATGGTATCGCTATACACTGGTGATACATCAGGCATAGATCGATCCACCAAATTTTAACTTAAAATCTCTGTATTTTATGTGTCAATAGACAGGTATAGGTCGACTCTTTATTAGTATAATTAATACCAATGGCGATAAGGCTAGTGAGGTTAATATCAATTCAACAACATACTAAATGTTGGTCATATTCGACTATTTCCCTCATAGATAGTCAGTGTTCCTTTCGACGAACTATATAAAAATAAATCACAGGCTGTGCCTTATATTAATACTTTTGTCCCCGTTAACTGCGGAATGCTTTTACTCAGTTTTCACAAATAAGGTCATACCTATCCGCGAACATCTGACACTTTTCTAAGCCTGTTTATTTATTAAAGCTTTTGTATTGAATAAACCCCCTGTGTTAGTTATTAAGGGAGACCTCTTTAAGTATATATACTTCTTCAATTTTGGTTATCTTAAAGCGGCAACTTATTAAGAAATGCAGTTCCCATCACTCTGTTCTAGTTTTTTATGTTATTATGTTTGTTTATGTTATATGTTTGATCCCATCTTGATTGAAACAAAAAAGTTATATTAACTAATAAAAGTCTTCAAATTAATATAGAGGGTTAATTTAACTTATAATGTAAGATTAAAAAGCTAAATTTTAAAATTGTCCACTTCGCATGGTTCATACCACCATTCAGGCCCTATTCCTACAGATATAATGCAAACTTATATCTGGTATCCATGATTTCTGTTTCCAAGACATTTTTCTAGAACGTATTCCTCGCCAATATTAATTTATTATTTCAAATAACAAAATACTTCCCCAATAAATTGAATGAATAATAAAATAAAAAATTGAGGGAATTGTATAGTATATAACAAATGATAGTGTCAGTTGTAATTCTAATCAAATTAAGGGATTTTTTTGTTGACATTTTATATTTCAAGGTCGACTATAACACGAGTATATGTGATCTTCGCGAATTTCAGCATTCGCGATGTTATTGGGGACGATGAGATGCCGGTGCATAAAGTGGAAAGAAATGGAGAATTTCTTTGAGAACGTCATTGAAAAGGAGGCTGAAAAAAAGAGCAAATCGTGGTCATGCTCTATTCCGGTTTCGGAAATAAAAGTGGAGTCAGCTAAAGGTTCCTGACTCACTTGTTGAGTGCTTCTCTTCGGATGGCATTTGTTGGCCATCCATTCTGCCCTCCTTCGCTTCCAGGAAAGTGAAACCTCGAGCGGAGAATCCTTTTCCTCGGAAGTGGATGACATACTGAGACCAAAGTGTGGCACTTTTTCGGAGAGATTCTTCGATTGATCGGAGATGGATCAAATCCATGAACTTTTTTGTCCGGCGGAGTATTCGGTGGAATTGGAGCGAGAAACCAAAGCAAAGGTGTACGTTGCCTTTCAACAACATTTAGAAAAACCTCTAAATTCTCTAATTGTCGCAGTAAAAAACAGCGTAGAAGTTTCAGGTTCTTTGTCTGATCTTTGTTGGGAAATCAAACAGCTAAATAAACACCCTAACATATGAATTTACTCCTTCAATAATTTTTATAATAATAATGTATTATTGATCACAACAGGTTAGATAAAATAATTACATGTTATGAAATTTTATAATTAATTCAGGGCTACCGGATATCCAAGTGGGTAGCGCGTTTGCCTTTGCTGAAAGCGGTCCCGGGTTTGATTCCAGGTTGGGGGCCCATATGTATGAATTGGCCGTAGTTCTCGAAGCACTATTAACCAAACCATTACCACTATTCATTTAGATTTTAACATCATATTCCTTAAAAATTGCAGAGACTTATACATAGGGCTTACGCAAAATTAATTTTCAACAATCGGCATTGGTCGCTATGAGAACGATTTATGGAAAACGCAAAATCTTTGTGAAGTGAAATACGTATGTATGAAATAATAAGGAAGTATGGGAGAGGAATGCCTGTAGAGTATTGAGCCCGAAGGCTGTTTTGCAGTTCATATCCTTCACTAATTATTACCTATGTATCGAAGGCAACGATATATACTAGGCAAGATGAGGAGTGAGGTATTTTATCTGCTTTTTTCACGGGAACGGTATGCTATAATGTAAAATACAAGGGTAGCATAATGTCCCTATTAATAGTGCTTTTCGTTGATTTTTATGAGAGTTGATCAGGATGAATGGCATGATTTAACATCACTCAACCCCCGTTTTAAACTTCCAAAGAATTGCTATGCACAAGACTGAGAAAATTTTAAATGAAATATACATTTCCCTCAGTACCGTCAAAAGATAACTAAAAATTCCATTTATCAATAAACGTGTTAAATAACGCACTTAAATCCGAAAGAGAATGTCGTGATACATGTATATGTCGAGAGCTTATCTTACGGCAGATTTTCCCCATCCCATTCTCTACATTTTGCAATAACTCACCGCATTTTCCAGCTTCTTTGATCTTTTAATATGTGTTCTGACATGAAAAAGCGTCATTGAAATCAATTTCCTCCGCCGTAAACGGCCATATGTGTATGTTCAGATGGGACATAAACTCGTATACGATCGGTACTAACTGTTGCTTCTCTCCGATTGAAAGGGAGTTTTTGTTCGATGAAAAATGACTTATTGTGTAGCGATTCGAGAGACTGAACGCAAATGGGTCGTTACAAATGAGTTCGCGATATGGTATCCACAGATGGCGCGCGCGCTTTCAGGCCGTTTTTTGTTTTCGACTCAAAGCCTACCAAATTCGTTTGTCGTTTCCCTTGTAGAATGCACGTACGTTATTCGGGTTAATATTTAACCTTTGCAGCATGACTTCTACAACCCGTAGTCTTCTGCTTTTGCAGATATTTTTAAAATAAGAATCCTACGCTAGTAAATATCCCGTCAAACATGACGGAACTTTTACCAATTTTTAACGAAACACTGAATTAGAAAATAAAATATCGTCTTCTTACAATTAATCCTAAATGAGTCTTACTTGCTATATATTCCTATAAAAAATGCATTAACATGGTTTCAACTATCGCCTAGGATCGGTGGTCGCTGGAAACCAAATTTTAGAAAAATATTCGTTGAGTTTATAAAAATTCTTGCAAAATCGCACTGTAAACAATATTCCATGCCAATTTAAAAATATTCATTCAATCTACCTTATTTTAGTATAAATTTCATATGACTTCGCTTCTACTTTAATTCTGTGAAAGGAAGAACGAGTGCGGGAGATAAAAACTAAGTTAAGATGTATTTCTTAGGAACGCATTTCGAACTAGAATCGGGCTGACTCGCTTCGTTATGAATAGGAGGAATACGAATATAATCACGCATATATTTAAATTTGGAGATTTTCAGTTCAAAAACCGTTTCCGACCACAAGAACTTAGTGCGCGATTCTTTTATTCATTTGAAGAAAAGTTCTAGCCCTGCAATTTAAGGATTTACATTTGTTTTTGGTTATATGTGAAAATATTTTTCATCGCGCAAGTGCTAAGTTTAGCGAATATCGAGGACAAGAGATTCTTCTTGTCCGAGAGTTTAGAAATGTTCACCCGATTTCGAAACGTTAACACCGGTCTGTCACATTTCGGAAGGGCAATAACTTTGTAACCTTAAAGACCATTCTTTATCAAACTTCATTGTTATCGTTTGAATTTTTATTCGTATTCATTTCTTATAATTCATTATTATAGGATTTCGATTGATAATTGTATAATTGTAAATGTTGATTTATGTTTTGTCACTAATTTAATATTATTGAAAAGAAAAATGGCGGATGAATTTCTAGGCACTTGTAGTTGGGCAACCTTTAAAACCGAAGGATAAACAGAGGTGAGAAACAGTGACATGACTGGGACACGAACCCAGGTCTCCCACTTTCCGGACAGGAATTCTAATTCTTATTTTTATTATTAATAAATTTACATAAGCAAGTATGTACGGGATAGGTTTTTGCAATGAGTAATTACAGTTATACTGCTAGTTACAAATTCACATTATATTTAATTATTGTTACATCATTTTACGTTTTATAAAATTATACATTACTTGGCAATAGCAAATATACACTGTTATAGTATTTTGTTGATTGCGTGTCAAATTTCTTTGATGTAGAGTTTTCTCAATAACAGGACAGGTTTATCGCCAAATCCAGATTACAAGGCTAATCGCACGAGAAAGTTGAGCTCCGATATTTTCGTCGGAGGAAAACGGGTGTCCCAATCGTTTAGCCGGGAGCTCCAGCTTTCCTTCACAGCAGAGGAATTTCAGAACGTCCTTGTCCCTTCCCAAACGGACACATTCTATTTCAAAATATTTCTCTGCCTTAACGGGACGAATGCGCGCTAAGGAAGACGATTACGTCCTTTCAAAGGAAATACTGCGATAGTCATACTTCATTGATGTCTATTCCGTATATCAATCTTGCCATCCGTAATAGCTTCTACTTTATGACGATATAAATTCTGTTATCATATAGATATCGAGCATTTTTATTTTGCTATCAGGTTGAGCATTCTATACGATAATTCCGAGTTTACATATTTTATAAGAGTCTACTATATACTCGGAAAGAAATTAAATCATTTTAAAAATATTCTCAGTGATGGTAGGAATATACAAAACCTTTAGTAAAAAGTTTTGCGGGATCCTTTAGAATCCTTCTTTACTGTAGTTTAATTAAAAAAACTCAGTTTGTATATTCCAGACTCAACTGTAATAAGTCATTGCAATTCTTAACGAATCGATTTACGGTCGATATCATACGAAACCTCGTATAAATAATTTTAAAAATCTATGAATGTTCCAGAGAAGTAATCTAGGTTTACGAATAGAACTCGATATTTCTGAAAGTTGCACATAGATAGAGGAAAACAGTAAATTCCAGAAACTTTGCAAAGGAATTAAGAGCCAAAACTGATGAAAGAGTGTGTAAATGGCTGGCAAAGTAAGTCTTTGGCATACTCATTTACCATAACTGTTCCGATAAATTTGTATTTTAATGCTCAACTTTACATAATCAAGAAAAGGTCAGTCACAGAAAACAAGATAATTGACAGCGGTTTTTTAAAATGTTTCAAAGGAATTTTCAATGTTGAAATAACATTAGGAGCAACCTTGGAATTTTATGCGCCGATGGTGAAGTTATAACCGAATAAAATGATCGAAGACTAACTCCTATATCAACGTAATGATGACGCATGAAACCTGTTAATTGAAGAATAATTGTGGATAAGTAAAATAATTACGTTTAGTTGAAACTAAATAATTGGAGACAAATTGATGGATCAATACATAAGTTGTGAAGAAACCAATTTATTGAAGACTGATTGTATGTTAAATAAAGCAATGAAATAATAATTTAATCACTTAACTGAAGTCTTAATACGTGTGCTAGAGAAATCTTAAGAATTAGACTCGAATAATATCAGTTCCCATTGGGGTTTTGTATTCCTCCAAAAAAACTCGTTTCCAAATTTTTCTAAAAAGTTTGTATTTTCTAATGCCTTATTCAGACTCTCAAAAGGATGTGTGAAATTTGAAATGGAGCGTTCAACTTTGCTGACAAATAGATCGTTTAACAAACAGAAATCCAATCATTTAATAATCACGCACGTCAGTAATTGAATAATTTTATTGATTAACGGCACTCATTTGTTCTTTCCGTTCTGAGACGGAGTGAGAAAGTTCCCACTGAGGAGATTTCTCAACTAAAGACGATTAAAATTATTTATTTTCGAGAAACCACAAGATTTAGAGAAACGTGTTTAAATTTTCATCAAATGATGTATCTGGCCTGACTTTGTCGAACGCCATCTAAAAAATCGCGAAAAACGTTCGTTATTACCACACTTTTTTCAATTCTACCGCTTTCGTCCTTAAGTGGTACATACGAGATTTTTCATAAGCTAAATGACCGCTGATATATCAACGTTATTCATATAAGATTTGCTACATATACAGTTGCGTATGAGAAGAGTTATAATTAGCCTTAGAGACAAAATGTCATATGTATTCTAGGTAAGGCTATGGGCCATCTTGGTCTTATACTAATAATTGCTCGTTATTACGAAAGCAGGGCCGGGTTGAGGCTGTAAGCACTAGACAGCCCGCCATAATGAGCCGCCAAAGCTCACCAATACATTAGCAGTTAATAATTGAAAGGAGCGAATACGTCATCAATAAAAATGGATACCAAGAATTTTCATTTTTTCGCAATAATATCAAAAGGAACAACAATAGACTTCTTGATTGTTAAAATGGGCATGGGAATAGAAAATACCAACAATTAATACGCCTCAACAATAAATATGAGTAAATAAGAATTTTTCATTGTTTCCCTAATAATAGCAACACTGGCAATAAGAGACGCCAATTCTTGATGTAAATAAAATAGAAAGTTGCAACAATTGTTACGGCTCACGAGCGTGTATAAATCGCTTCCAGAAGCAGTCTTTTGCCAATACCAAAGAGAAACCGAGGGCGATCACCCAGACAAGACGTGTCTTTTAAGAAAAAGAGCCGAAAAATACTCACAATTTAACGAATAAGTAAGGGGAGTAAACATTTTAAGTCCTTAATTAAGAAAGCAATCGTATCCAGCACATAACCAATTGAGCCGACAACTTAAAAAGGAGTTAAAAACTTTCCCGTTGCAGTCCACATCCCATACATATTTCGCTGTAAAAGGAATGACCTGGTTAGTGTGCTTTCGCAATGAGGACTCTTCCATTAAAACACACGCCGTGAAAGCAGATCCCAATAGCGAACGCAAGAATGGCACGATTTATAGGCACGCGGAAGCCTAAGATGCAATTAGCCTTGGCTATTGCACGCGTGAGCTGCATGAAGAAGAGCTGATTGTAAAGATGTCGCTTAGCACGCAAAACCTACATTTAGAATGGGGAATCCTTTCTCAACATTCTCTGCCTCAGCCCATACTTGTACTGCAGTTGTTATGGCTGGCATACATACTGCATAGCATTGCACATGGCGCATTTTTATGAGGTTAATAACAATTCTTTGTATTTCTCAACAAAGGGGAATTAACGATATATGGAGCATTTGTATCTCTCTTT
Source organism: Pachydiplax longipennis (assembly GCA_036926295.1). Lineage (NCBI taxonomy): Eukaryota > Metazoa > Arthropoda > Insecta > Odonata > Libellulidae > Pachydiplax > Pachydiplax longipennis. Next base: position 49,268,317 of record JAVFKF010000001.1, on the reverse strand, counting down.
GTTGTTAGTTTAATAATAATCATAATAACAATAAATTTATTAATCCAACGACAAAGGCATGTATAAGACAACTCATTTTCATTTGTTGCATTGCAATTATCTTAACACACAAACTAATAACTTTAAAGATATATACATATCATGCATATCTGTACAAAGATATCAATGCTGCTATATCAGGTATCATAAATATCTGATGTGAAATTTTCAGATATCCGAAGTTTCTCATCTTTCGGTTTGTGGCAGTGGGTGTATGCTCCATATGTCTATTTCCCTAATCTATCACATCATCATCGGAAAGAATTGATAATTGAAGAGGCTAGTTTTATCATTCATTTCCCGAATTTCCTTGCAGTATCTGATCGGCCTAAGTAACAGGGTGGTCGCATAACTACGTCTTCCGTGGTGGAAACATTGAAAAAAATGTTCGAAAATGGAATCCGGCGAACGGCAGCTGTCAGCTGCGAATAAGCCAGCCTACGTAATGGTGCAGACGTGCTGAGGAAAATTTTAGCATTTAAGATGTGAGGATTGAGATATATATTTATTCCTTCCTCCGTGACCACCTGCTCGGACGCCCAGGGCATTTGTCCATGCAACGGTCTCTCTTATCTACACGAAGAGGCCGCTGCAGCACACCTTGCCTTCCCCAGCCCATCCACACTTTCTCCCTTCACATTTCTATGAGGTTACTGCGACTACTTGCATCGGTTCGGACTCCTATCCACTATTTCTTTCCACGTATTAGTTTAGGGGAATGGATTAAAAATTCGGTGTTGGGGTATTGTATGAAGAGTGTTTGGAAGAAGAAAGGAACTATAATACGAGGGTATTGGTAACGTGTTTGGGGTTTCGTGAGTGCCATACAGATATTAGAAGGTATTATTTAGGAAGATTATTACAAAGTAAATATAGATATCTTGTGACGTTCTATGTAAGTAGCATACAGAATATTTTATAGTCTTTATGACTGCATTTCAACGAAATATTCAACTTCACCGTTTTGTATAATCACTAAAAATGAGTAATATGCGATTTTCAGCTATCAGATTTATTAGAGTTAATAATATTTTTATTAATTTAGTGAAGGAGACTGAAAAATCGAAATCATGTCTAAAACCTCGAAATCATTATATTTCGCACTTTCAGACGTTGCAAATAAAGTATTTCATTGATCTAATTGATTGAGGAGTTAATTCCCAAATGGGGCATTGAGAAATTGAGAACGTCTAAAAGGAAATGGGATTCCCAATTTTAATAACACTACATAAACACGCAAATTTTCCCCTCGTGGTAACCATATCTCTGGAGCAGATATAGATCAGTTACGCTTTAAAATATGCGGTCTGAAGCTTTATACCAGCATCGCTATCAAAAAATCTCGGCAAAGTATCTCTTAATCAAAATAGGATTTTATTGGTCAGAGATATCTTTATATACCTCTACGTACCTGCCCAACTATGGCGTATGACAATGAATTCAGTCTATTCTGATCTAGTCTCTTAACATACTTATTGCTCCGCGATAAGATACGATCAGAGGTAACCATCTGTTTTAGCGATTATTTCCTTGTAACGCTTTATCGATTTTTCTCGGAGTTTGTGCTCTCTACTAACTGAAATCACAGCCCCATCTACTTCGTCAAAAAGTTCTCCAACGATGAATTTCTCGAAAAGAATCTTTAGGTCATCTGATCTCCTCACCCGGAGCGAATCCTATCCGGGAGGCTTTATCAAAGACGAATCACCGTTTTCGAAAAATCTCCGCCGACGAACTGAGCTGCTCTGCTACCATCTCTAAATATAAGACTCTTAAACTGATTGTGAGAGTGAAGTAAACCCTTCCTTCAATGCGGATCTAAAATCGCAGAGCAGTATTTCTGAGGAAAAATAAGAAACAAGACATTTATTTGGTTCTCGATGTAGCACATCGAATTTGATCTCGGAAGCAGTGGTGCTCGCGAGCCACATCCGCTCCACGAATAGATTTGTTGCCTAGATCATTAAAGATCATTATATGATAAGAATTTTTTATGGGCATCTTTTGGCTTCATCATGAACTTCACTTCTGCTTACTGCTAATTCAAATGTTAAATCTTAGATATGGCCGGGAATCTGTACTGCGTTTCAGTTCCTCAGTTTGATAATTAAAAACTCTGTTTGAATATTCTAATGTAAGCTACGAATCGTAATTTTAATTGTCAGATCGCGTAAAACCGCATATAGAGGACCTGGAAACGATTTATTCTTGAAAATTGGAGAAAAATTCATACGGTTGCATTCGTAGATGATGACATTGGTTGTAAACATTTCTTGCACATATAATCTATCCTCGTTGGCCTGACTTCGTGAAATGAACCAATGAATGCTAAGAAAATCTTTGTAGGTTCCACACGATTTAATTAGAAACAAAAACGACCTGTTTCGGCTAATTCGCTTTCTTCGATCACCATCCTATTTTGTTTATAATTTGGTTCTCTGGAACTTACAACATTTTTCTTAACATTTCTTATATGAGTACTGGAATGACGCCGCTTAGTAGTAGAGGCCCGGATGTTAGGTATCCACGTATTTCTTATTTTGACTGGCCCTGATCTTATAAGTACTCGGGATGATGAAGTCAAAAAACGAAAAATATCAGAAAAACCGGTATACGGTGTGCACTTATTGAAGTACACATACATTACTTTGGCCCGCCGATCCCCGATTAATACTATACTATCGGGTAGTATACGAGAGTATAGAGTAGAGTAAATACCGTTGGCACCGCAGCTCCTTACGATTAACTGCTGCTAAGAGAAACTTCGGTTGTTATAATGTTTCCATGGTTCCGTTCCAAATGATCACAAAAGGGTAACCCAATGACGCCATCGACCGGACAAGAGAAATTCGCAAAGTCTCTTGATTCGCGTGCTGAGATGTGCGTGTTGCAGAGGTCGAAGTCCCGTAAGGAGAGAGAGAGAGGTGTGGAATGGAGCAGAGCGCCGGAAAAGCGTTTCATGCTCTAATGGCACCGCTCCCTGGGGTGCGGACATCTCTGAGGTAATCATCCGAACTTCTTCCTTTGTTGTCGGCACTGTTCGATTGTATGCGATATGGAGATGCGGGAAATGCACTTCCTGTGCTCTTACGTTGATATATGCCCTCTGCAAGAAGTGGCGTTTTCCATTTTGCTCGGTTGCGTCACTACTCCTTTCACCGCGCCCTATTAATGTCTAACATCGATTCTTTTCTTTTTTCCTTTTACGTGTTACATAACCCTTGAAGATTTGAAGCTGTGGAGAGCTGATCGTAAAATTTTTAATCATCTCTTACCGAAAAGTCTCGTTTGATACGGTGGATGCAGAAAAACTAACATACAAAAAAGGCGTTAAAAACGACCTTACTTATCCTGAAAAAGAAGGGATAGGTTCCGAAATTTTCTGAAATCGCATAAAACCACAAGTTACGAAACTCACTTTTTAAACATTTCAATCCAAGCTTGGGTGTTCATTATTAGGATTTTAGATCAGCAAAATTTAAAACCCGCTATAATTATATTGTCCTAATGTGAAGTTTAATTTCAGAGAAACTACAATTTATACCTTTTAGAATGGTTTAATAACGGACTGTAGGTGGTTAACACTTCCAGTATGCGGGAAATCCCCGAATTGCAAAACCTCCCTTTAATTAACAAATCATTCTAGAGTTTAGGTATATTTAGCTTTCCTTTACATCCATTCATGTATAAAGCCGGGAATGATTGAAGTGAGCTATGAGCGCACCACAATTTTAGAGAACTGTCCATAAATAAGCTTCCTAAACAAGTCTTTCTGTATGTCTCTCAAAGAAAGGTTCGGATGAAATGCCAACTGCATTAATTCAAAATTATATAAAAATGATTCATATAAGACGAGACCTCACAGGATGTCGTATCACTTATCTGCCTATTTTGCACACCACAGCGGGAATCAAACCCAGGACTGCCTTTTCCCAAGGCGATAGAGCTACCCACTTGAATTATCTGGGAGTCCACCAACATCAGCTTCCCAATTGCTTTTGAAAGAGTATATTAGGCAATTCATGGAGTAAGGTCGCTTTTTACTTCTTTTCTTAGTAAGCAGGAATGTTTTGATTGGTTCACAGCACAATGACCCCTCAAATAACAATTTTTACGGCATTGAATGAGTGACCAAGAAGAGAATGCCATTTCCCAAGAAGAGTATATTATGACGAAACGCCTCAAAACATGCCTCCTACAGTTCGAGAAATTCAAATCTCGATACCTCTGTACCTTTATCACAGCCGTAAAAAGTAAAGGCATAAGTTAACGAGGGGTATTTGTTTCGCTGTTCTATACAAGAAGGAAAATGTAAAATATTCTATTCATTGAGCAAACTTTATTAACTGTTAATTCAACTGGTCAATTCTAGAAATATAAAATAAAAGTTTTGTCCATTTAACTGGTTGGTCGGTCGAAACTACAGTAAAGGGGTAATTGATAGTAACTGAGGTCATTTCGCAAATATGGCCCTCCTCCGGGAATCGAACCCCAGGTTCACTAAAGTTGTACTCGTTGGTTATCGGAGGGGTCGAATATAAGGATGGCTTCGTTTGAAAATAGACGAATATTTTATCAATTGAAAGAGTCGTGTTAACAAGTAGTTTCCCTACTTTTATAAGTAAGTCAATAAAAACTCTCTCCTTATATAAAACCCTCCCATATTGACTCACTAGATTTTAATCTCCAGAAGAGTAAATTAGGACGAAACGTCTGAGTGACTACCTGTAGAGAAATTCTGATCTCGCAACGTCTTCCTTTGTTATATAATACATAAGAATTATTCTTGGCATAGGAATTTAGTATCTCACAACAAAATTTCCAAGATTTCTCAGTGATACTGAAACCTTGGCTTGCAATTTGGAAATGCAATAAATACGGCTTAAAAATTTAAGTGATTTTAAATGAATTTCATGCCGTAAATTTGAGGAACTTATGCAATTTATGATTTTCTGATTATGTTATAGAAACTTCTCTCTACCAAGAAAATACTTATCCATTCTGATATATTATCTATCTTTTAGGAACGAGTTAAAACTAAGTTTACTTAAGATTTTATTTAGGAAGTACAGGAAACTTAGATAGTAAGTCTGCCATGAAGGAAGATAAATTAAGAACCTCTGGGTCACACGGCTGCTTAACTTTAATTTTCCCTTGTGCTTAAGAGCGTTGATACGTTGAAAAACGGTTGACACGGTTAGGACAGAATTGACAGCATTCCAGTCGAGGTCTTCAGGTCGAAGAGTCACACTTCAATATCGAGAGGAAATGTATATATGTTTGTGTATTGGGGGTGATGGAGCGTGACAAAACATACAAACACATGCATGCTGTAAGTAGGAAAATTGATAACTGGGAGATTTTTGATTCTTTTAATTGTAGATCTCTTAGTTGCCCATCATATACAAAAGAACTTGGTTTAAAATATCATTAAAAATGAACGCAGCAATATGTTTTTAATCACAGACATTTTTACACGAATATCTTATAGAAAGCTTGCTATCCCTATTTAAGTTCTAAGAGATGCAACACCTATACCAACGCGTAACCCAATAATAAAAAAATTATGATACATTTGCGTTACTTTTCAGTTGCACTTTCGTGGACTCTTCCCACTGAAGGATTAGCCTCAGCGAGGAAAGGAAGGCCAACCTACCTCACTCTTAATCTTACCTAGTTGCCTCATACCCTCTCAAAAATTTCTTGACAGCTAATTACGCGTGCCTCTGAGTAGCCAAATGAGGAACGCGTTCGACTTTAGTAAAAGCGGTCCCGGGTTCGATCCCCGGCAAGTGCCTACGTGCGAAATGTGCAGTGGAAGCACTTTTAGAAACACCATAATATAGCTAATGTAGCAGCTGAAAAGGAGGGAAAGGGCCACATAAACATGACAAAAATGATTGCGAGACGCATATTATGACTTTTTAGTTTTTTTAATTAGAAAAGACATGAATCTAACGAGGAGAATATTAATTCAAACATAAAAATACGAATTAATAGTTAACAAGATAACTTTAATTTCAAATTACAGTTAGCTTAACATTCGATAAATAAAATGTGAGGTCGATATTCTTTTATTGTCTCATTGAGAAGTTAACTTTGATTAGTTCATTAAATTATTAAATTTTTAATAATTACCAGCATCTGGAATGGGTTATATTTTACAAAAGGTAAACCATAGCGGGCTGCATGTGCTCTTCGGGTAGTATGTTGTGCATACATCTCTATTAGTGTAGAGATGAGGATTCAACCAGCCTTCGGGCTGACGACTTCATAAACAGGTCAAACAAACCCTTGTTGAAGTTTACTAAACGTAAATGCTTTTTTAGAGTCATAGAAACTAAACAAATAGACAGGTGAGATCTTATGTGTGAAGGGGAAGACGAAATGTGAAATCGGCCATCCATTAGAAGTTGTTCTTCGCCTGGAGAATACTAACGACGATCTAAAATCTGATCTCACGTATCCTCCGCATTGTGTCCACAAGACCAATGGCGTCATCCGAAGAGGCGTTTTGAGGACATTCGCAGAGGGCGTTTTCTTTCTGCGCCGTGAGAATGCGGAGTCGTAATGGGCGCTTAACTAATCGTATGCGTGAATTAAACCCACGCGGACATGTCCGCGGCTCATGTTGGGTCGTAGTAAACGCCCAAAATTTAAAATCCGAGGATTTCTCCGCAGATTCATTCTTAAAAATTACGACCGAATCCAGAATCATAGACAGTGGGCCGACGAAGCAAAGGCCTTGGGGCTAAACAATCAAGGGCGTCGGTGACTGAATAGCGGACAGTGACATCAACGCCCGATATTGTCTTTAGAATAGTAAAAAACATGAACATAAAATGTTTTCTTCCTAAAATGCGATATTGAATAGTGCCTTTTTCTTAACGAAACGCTTAAAAAACATTCCATAGAAATTTTAACCGGTACATTTTTCTAGGAACAATTAATTGGATAAACATAAGTAATGATGACTCTACAAGCAATGATAAAATATCCCAGAAACTAGATCCAACTTTAAATGTGAAATGACTTAATAATTTCATTGGCAGGTAAAACGTTAGACCTCATGCAGATGCCGCGGCGAAGCCTAAATTTCTTCAAACTTTGATGAAGATATCATTGATCGTAAAGCTGTACCTTCCATTGTCATATCTATTGGCGGATCCAGGGTGTTACGAAGCCCCCCTCCCTTGAAGACTTTAAATACTTCTAATTTTCCTATGATCTAACATGAGGATTGAATTTAAATCACTTTGTGAAGCCGATCGCTACATCTGGTATACATATCACAACGAAGTGGCATTTTAAAACTGATTGGAAATGAGTTCATGAGGAAATTGTCTCCCGCCTTGATCTATGGCCGAACTAATTTGATCGTTAATTCATAAAATATGAAGTTTAGGGATACCACGAATCAGTTGAAGCATTGCAAAATCAATTTTTCCGGTCATTTGGAAAAAAGTATGTATGATTGTGTATAGAGTAGACATGGCTGTTACTCGTAACTAAGTAGTATGATATTTACCTTTATTAAAATAATAATTATTACTATTGTTGTTTTCCTAAATATAATAATAATAATATAAATCAATTGCTATCGGTCACGGAAATATTTCACACCACATAAATATATCTGAGATATGCAACTTATAACATAAAGTTCCTCAGAAGAACCTTCACAGAGACTTTAACGAACGAAGCACTCTGTTATCCTCCAATTAACGCCCCTATGTATGAACATTGTTACACCGGACGTAAATAAAGACTAACAAACCATTCCTGCAGCTAACGTAGCGTTATGTTTCAATAATTAACTCCGAGATAGTTGCAATAAAGACCAAAAGTTAGGACAATTAGCATAGGAAAGTGTAGATGCCTCCGGACGACTACGCATCTGAAGCAGAGGCGGAATTGGAAGGGTTCGCCAACACCGGAATAAATATAATGGGAATCGAATGCTTATCATGGTTCTCGAGTGAAAAGTGAGAAAATATATGCGTTCTTTATTATAAGCTGATAAATATATGCAGGAATTTCCTTTGTGTTGTATTCATGTGTAGAGTCATTGCCCCTCATATAAATGCAAATCTTCCCAATCTGACGCTATTCGGGGATAACCGTAGGAAGTGAATTTGAAAATAATGACATATTTCAGTAAGTATATAGTTATTCCAAAGCATGACATTTTAAACTTCTTTGATGTATTCCATGAGTTATCTTGCAAATGATTATCAAAATATGATTAGATCAAGCTCGTCTTACCTGATTTGCTTTACACCGAAATTATTCTATTCGGCTAGTTACACGTTGATTCAAATTTTAAAACATACTTATGATTGTGAACTATATAATACTTTGGGCTAAATCGATGCAAGTGCAGCTTTTATGAATAAATTAGTGTCAAAGTGAATATGCGCGTCATCAGTTGAACCACTGAATAACTTAGATGACAATATGAAGATTTTCTTGCCGCCAAGATGTCCTCCAGCCCTTGTTCCCTTTACAACATATTCACCAATTGAGATCCCTACTCTAATCTTTATTGGTTTAAATTTCCGGTTATGAATACCAGAAAATTAGGGACGTAATGAGATGCCCCAGAACGCTTTCAGTCAGATTTCTAATGTTTACAATTCATTTTCATCATTATTTATGAAAAACTGCTGTCATATCATACCATTACACTTACTAAGACCAGCAGGTTTCATACTAACTTAAGCGAAGGCTTAGCCGAAGAACGCGTTCATTTTTAAATTTAACATCTTTGCAAAACGAAAATGTCTCTGAACTGAAACTATGGAATAAAAGGTTTCTCATGGAAGTGCGCAAGTGCGAAAATTTTCATACCTTTTTAAAAAATAGAGGCCAATCTCTGTCCGATCTCCCATGTAAAGGCCCGGTTAATGACTAAAAGGTCACACTTACCGCTTAAAAAAGCCGAATCTTCCCCATCTCTGGAGAAGAGAGAGGTGGGAATGCCGGTTTAATTACAATAGGCCTATCTATCTTATAGAGGATCAATGCGTAAATATAAATATATGAGTTCAAAGGCGGAAGCAAAGAACCGAAGTTTGCCTGATATTCCGCTGCATTTTCAGGTTTTCCTTCAGCTCTTTTCCTAAGCGGTTGAAAGGACTCTTTCGCCTTCTTCATTATGTGCTCGACCTCACTTTCCGCGGCGCGTTCTAATTATCGAAACGTAGAAAGTTGCCTCGCGGCTCTCTTGCTTTCAAAGGGAGTTGAGCAAATAAACCTGCTCCGGGATCTCAGGAAAATGGGCTTACGACAGCCGCCGTTTAGTCCACTCGTAAAAATACCATTTTTTAAAAGCAGAATGGTGGGGATTAAGTATACGCTGCACGCCAAAGAAATATCGATCGAGTACGTCGAGACTCTCAGCTTGTATTGGAAAAATTATTTGGTTCGCTTACTCTTTCTACTACCATATCTTGAAAAAAGGGATATTTTTCATTTGTCTTCTGGTGCAAGATGAAGGAGAATGTATATTTCATTTACTTTTGTCGCAGACTTGCTCATGGCTACCATGATTAAGCAGCTGTGGTATGAATGATATTGATTAATGGAATTATTTAGTCATTATTAACTGAAAAGTCCTACTACCACATCTTGAGTAATGGAATATTTAAATCTTATCTATGAGTACCGGATTTGGAAAATAAATCTTTTGAATACTTTCGTAGTCGTGTTCATGGCTCTGGTGATATGATAGCCACTGAGGAGTAAGTGATGCGTAGGTTTTGCACCGATTAAGATCTTATTGAGTACTACAAAATGTTATCATTATTATTAAAAATCACTTATGGGAACTTATCCGCTTTACTTATATATCTATAGATTTAACACTCTAGATACGTTAAAAGCAATGTGGCAGAGTTTTATACGTCTTGATGAAAGCTAGGACAAACTACCTCACAACTCGTATTACCTAGTATTCCTCATTCTCCCCTCTCTTAATAGCCAATTTTGAAGGGGATGAGGTTTCAACCAACCTTCAGGCTGAAAACTTTACAGACAGAATTACAGAATGCGATAAAAATGTTATTATAGAGTTATCGTGTTGCTTTTGTTTGAACTTATCCCAGTCAAAGAATTTTTGGCTCTCTGAGTAAAGTAAGAGTACTACTCCTCATCTTGCCTAGCAAACTTCATGCCCTCTTTAAAGCTTTGGTGGAGAGTTGAGGTTCAAAGCTTCGGGGTGAGTACTTCACACAAGTTGCCTTCAGCTCATTATGCTAAGCCTAACGGTATTTCCACTTGAAATCTTTCCTATTGTTCGCCTTGATCACATTCAGCAAAGTCTTTATTCTCCTTTCCTGAAATTTGTTGCAAGTTCTCTTTTAGGTTTTATGACTTTGCCGTTGATATCGTTTAAAACTTTGAATCAATCGCAGCGTGTCAACATTTATTATCTATTGCGAGAATCTGTCCTAAGACCTTAAAATACTTAGTTACCCTTAAAAGATCAGCTTCTTTTTTCTACTTCTTCGTTTCCTGCATTTAAATGGCCGAATTTCCTCAGATTGGCGGACTTTCTTCTCGATAGGCTACGAAACATGTCCTTACTTCTCCCAATAACCATTTGATAAGTTTCCTGCTCCACCCAAATTATGTAACACCTTTCCCTTTTAATTTTAGACGTTGAACTATTGTCACCTCACCAGTGTCCATGCGTACGTAAATTTATGAATGTGTGTATAATTTACGAGTAGCTTTATACGACATCGCACAATGGCAATTTTTCTACCTAGGGAAGTAAAATTATCTTTGAAAGGTTTTGTTGTTTGTTGGCAGAGTAACACAAAAATATTAGATAGCATAATAATGAGGCTATTTTATTATGGGTATATTTGGGGCTCCCGGATAGCGAAAAGGGACAGCGCGTTCGACTTTAACGAAATCGGTCCCGGGTTCGATTCCCGAAGGGAGACGAAGTGCGAAAAATTCTAAGATATCAAAGCACTTCCAGCAATAATACTAATGATAATGATATTTTTCCTCTTAGAGGAATAAAGTAGCCGATTTCAACAATGGCAGTACAATGCTGACTGGGGTAACCCTGGGTTACGTCAACCGTGGCAGCAATACTACGAGACGGCCTTATTGTTATCCCGTGGCCACCAGGAGACATTTCATTCATTGAAATAAAGGCGACCTTCAGACACCCACGCTGTGTTGCCCACGATTAACCACTCCAGTGAACGTATTTATTTACATCTTATGCAACTACGGAGCAGCACGCCTTTGTTATGAATACATTCGCATGAGTATGGCGGGAAAACGCTGTTTCCTCATACGATTTAGCGTACGAGATAGCCGTGCGTAGATTCTTCCGCTTGCTTACCTTCTGCACTGTCAAACGAAAGAAGGTAAAAAGATGCATGTTTCGAGATATGGTGACGAAACTATTCACGAAACCTACGGTATCCATATCAGATTATTCAGTAAAGAATTTTGGTAAAATAAGACCAACTCTGTTCACTTTTTTCACGGGTAACTCGCCTGACGCTCGCCTTCGCTTTACCTACTACGTTTTGAATATGCTCTTTAAAGGAAAAATTACTACTGAGCGTAATACCAAGATATTTATGATGCTTCACGAACTGCAACGGATATCCTGAAACATTAGCGGAACGTGTAAAATTCATGGCTACGCACTTCTTTACATTCAAATCTAACTGCCAATCCCTGCACCAACCAGAAATAATGATTTATAATAAATAATAACTTCAAGAATAATAAGGTAACTGAAGTTAAAACATTGAGAAGTAGAGTAAACTATAGCACGTCATCCCTTTAAGGGATATGGCTTATGCTGGCGGCATTCAGCGTGGGTGACACGTGGTCAGCACATCGACTCCAACGATTCTGCTTTCCGAGACCGGCCCTACTATACGGCGATCAGAAAATTCTTGATTTTCTAAGTTACGTTTATTCATGACGATGCTGGATGAACACTGATAAATGAAATTATCTTATAGGACGTATGCTCTGAGGTCTTCTAGACACGGTATTGGAAGTAATAGCGAAAGGAAGGAATTATTGAGTAAGACGTAGGTTAGATGACGAGGGAAAGGTAAAAGGTGCTGTAACTCTGGAATAGGAAAGGAGCGATTGGAATCCGACTAACAAATCATCGGATGCAGTGCCGTAACGGTAAATCAAGGGGCCTCTCTATATGAAGTGCGGGTATGGATAACATAAGGGGCCCGTATATCTCGAGGGCCTCCCTACATTGCTGGGGCCACGTAGGCATCAACACTCACTTCTTCGGATGGGTGTTCATTGAAGATGATAAAATACAAGCATGAATGCTATAATTCAACCTTAAGATTTGCCCACTGCGAAAATTCTGTAATTGCAATCACAATAATGTACAGTTTAGGAAATACTTCAATTCTGTAAAGTTTAGATTTCATCCTATAATCTCAAATGTTACTTCTAACGTATTTTCTTATTGCTATAAAGAGACGAATTTCTCCCATAACTTAGAAAACTGCTTTGATTGACACGATTATCGATTATGTGCTGTACGTTCAAGTAGTTTCCGCTAGTTTTATTTATTTATATAAATGTAAAGCCATAGCACCATGCTTTTACAATGGTATGACAAACAGTAAAATGTGTAATAAGCAAAGTCAACAAAATCTAAATATAAATGAAAGACAAATGTACTAAAAAGGAAGAATAAGAAAAATATTATCTTCCAATATAGGTGAATAATGTAAGTCATAGTTAAATTAAATTATGCAAATGAATCCGTTGAGGGAGAAAGAGTTATTACGTCATTGTACAGATGAGGTAAAAGGTAAATGAAGGATCATTTAGTGAAGGAAAGTCAATGAGTAGAGCAATGAAATAAAGGGTTTAATCTAGTCGGATGGAAAGGCACACGGAGGGAAAATACAGAAACTTAATTATTCGCTCGTAAAAGGTTATTTTATCATCTCAGCGTTGCGCAAAATTCAATTTTCAAGTCTTTACATTATTGGAAACCTCCAACAATACTGCACAATAAAATCTAATGGTTTTATTTTATTTTTTAAAACATCCCATACGTGCTGAAGATTGCCTCTGCGATCGGTCCGCATATTTTTTCAAACCGTTAGTTAAATCGAAAATAATTTACCGGTAAAACATTTTCATCATTTCGATATTATGCCCGTTATTACGGTCCCAAAATGTACTGAATTCCTTTGCCAGCGCTCGTGAAATTTCTATGAAGACTTCCAACGTATAATATAAGCACTTATCGCTATTAATTTTCAACGATAATAGTCTAGCATATGCATGACATTAACATCTGTTTTTCGTCGATTGCCATTCGTGACGAGTAGCTCTCCTCCCCCGCTTTCCACGCGTGTTAATCTCTCGGGACAACTTTTTTAAATGTGACGATCACCCTTCCGCTGGCGAGCGTGACTTGAACGTTTGTGCTCACGAATTGACACGGAGGAACAGGAAGTGTTCGTCCATCCCATCCTGTGCAATTTCCGCGTCGATCTAAATAATGTCTTGAGAAACGTCTTGCACACCGAGCAATTTCATAGGTCACCCGACGTCCGCTGAGTTTGCGTCCTCCGCTAGGACGGAATTCCCGAAGAATTCAATTCCGTCGAAGCATTCCGGAATACTTTCGGGACTCTCATTTCGAGCGTTTATTCGCATAGATGTCGGCTTAAGGCGCGTGGCCGTTTTCTGTCAACAATGTCCGTGGGCTCAATTGTTGACTATTTCTCTTTCGACTCATATTTCAACAATTAAGGCGACAATCTTCGCTACGTAACGCTACGTACATTACAAATTAACAGTTTTAATTGTTGACTCTTGCCCTTTTGGTTACTATAGAAACGATCCCGTCGATTGTTGTCGCATAGAGCTACAGTATTTAAAAATATCAAGAATGTACTGAAAACTTACATGTTTCCCCAATTATAAGCGTTATAGTATGTGCATACAATAAAGGGAAATGAACATGAAAGAAAACGATATTGTAAAACGAAAAACCGTTCAAAAATCACTTAAAGTAGCCTAAAAGATATAAATAAACCATAATAACACAAACTTCATACGTGAGTGAGATATTCATACGTTCTCCGCTTCAGATAACAAAAAATCAATGAAATTTGCATTAAATTTGCAAAAATCAGTCGTCCGCAGTTATTTTAATGATCTGTTAAGCAATATTCTTGATATATATCGATGGAAATGAACTAATTTAACTTAATTTTACGTATCCTCTTTGTTTTGTAGAGCAACACTTATTTTAGTATTTTTAGTTCTGGACTTTAATTGACCTTCTATTCAAATATTGACGGTCCAATAATTCCTTCATCTTCATGCAGTAGCCTCTCTTGCTGGCTGTTTGAATACTGATATTTACCCGAGTCATTTTATACTTTTCTTGGACTTAGAACATGGAATTAGTTTCCTTACATTTCGACAGACATTCAATAAGTGGAAAATGACAGAGACAATTTTTCTGACGAATAACCCAATCGAAGGGATGGTAATCGTGATTCAGCCATAAATTTTCGATCCGTTGTCAATGAAAAAGTTAGGTAAATCAAAGTAGCAATGGGTGCGTCCCACTGTCTTTAGTAAAATACTGGCTTGGGTGTTTTGTTTACCTGCGTAGGTAGTAAAGGTCACCGCGAACTTTTGGATCCCCACCTTCAGAATGAGGGAACGCGACGGTCGTCACCAATATTGAGGAAGATGTTTCTGCGGTCCACCGGAAACGACATTTCAGTAATATTTAAGCGGCTCCTCTTCATCCCCGTTTGGCATTCGAAAATTCTCAAGATCGCTTTAAAAACCAGACGTAACCTCTTCCTTAGAACCGGTAAAGTCTTTTATAAGACGAAGCAGTTGTCTTCCAATTCATAATCTCTTAAGGATATTTTGCAATGGTTTACTTACAATCAATCCTACCGTTGGAACTATTGTTACTCATAAATAGAAGCAAGAAATCATATTATTCTCTTTTATTAGTTGGCTTCTCCAGAAGGGCTTGATGAAATCACCTCTGATTAAGTTATTAAAATACCTATCACTGATTTAGCACAGAATTTTAAGGCAAATCTGTGACAAGTTAACGCAGAGCTTGGATAGCGAACAATATCTTGGAAAGTTATCTTTTTTATTTTCTAAGGAAAATTATCTTTATTAAAGATCTCTCAATTTATAAGTTATGGCTTCAAAGAGAGGGTAGTAGGATGAATTCAGAAATTCAAATAAACATTTAGCCCAGAAATCTACTGGGAGGGAAAATTCCGGGTTAATGGATATCCGTATCATTACCAACGCCTTTTCTCGGCCCAATAAACAAACCTCAGTTCAGAAAGCGTCTTTCCTTAACCCAATAACGTCGAAATTCTTTTCCTTTGCAACCATAAAAGTGAAATCAAAATGATATTTTTTTAGAAACAGTATTCAGCGAAGCATTTAAATTCCTGTTTCTGAAGACTGGCGTTTGAGTCCTTTTATTTTAAATTACGGTAAATTTAGTGGTCAAATGACTGAATTGTACTTGTGATATTAACTTTTAATGAGGTACGACTGTAATGTTCATATGAACACTCTAAGCACTACGGTCTTAAGCTAGAGGTGTGGATTAATCTTGCGTTAAATCTGGCCTTTTCTTCGCTTATCGAAAAAACTCTTGTTTTCAATTATTTCTCTCCCAGTCTCATTTATTGCACCAATTGACAATGAAGTGGAAAATATTTCGTTTTAGTTGAATTAGAAATTAAATTGATTTCAACATTTTGAAGCTGAAGTACTACTACTACAGGTATGGAATACGCCACTCTAGTAGAGTGAAATTACAGTAAAGTGTTTAACATCCTTCATCTTCTTAGCGAGAGGTGAAGAAGATGCGACCTTTAGACCACATACGACCTTAACCAACGTTCTCGTTGACCTTTTCTTCACCTCTTCAAAATAACACTGGTACAAGCATGTATCTTTCTCTTGTTTCATCTCATAAATATCGTCAAGAGAAATTAAAATGGAAAATATCCAACTTCAGCTCTATTGGCAAATAAAGTCAACGTTGGACTGCCGGACTGAGTGAAAGCAAGAATTACGCCTATGAAGCGCGGATGAACGGTTTCATAGAAGGCCTAATGATTTCAAACGCGGGTTACCAATACATGAGATCGGAAATATTCAATCTGTAATAATAAATGTAAAGTCAACGGAATGGCGAGTAACTTTGTGGAAGTTCATGAAGACCAAGGAAAAGAAAATGAAAACAGGAAAGACTTTTCAATGGAAACTATTTCCAGTTTAATACCTTAGCTTTTCCGCAGTAAACTATGCACTTTACCACTTGTGTGGAAGTGCTAAGATATTAAACTGGAAATAGTTTTCATTGAAAAGTGTTTTCTGTTTTCTTTTTCTTTTCCTTCGTATTCAATCTATGCTTTAAGCCTTCGAATTTAACGCTGTTATCCGACTTATGAGAAAGAATTACACGTGCGAGAGGGGACACGAATAAACGAGGAGAACAGCATCAGCCACGGACGCCACAAATGTCAAGGATTTCACCTTTCGAGACATTCGAAAACACGCGTCGCCATTAACGACCGACGGACTGACATCGATGCCTCCAGTGGAAAGGGAATAATTACTTAAAGAATCTTTCGGACTCACCTTCCTCTCCCGCCGGCAGGTGCTTCCTCACGAATTCAACCGCCTCGTGCAGGTGGTCCTCTCTGGTCACGTCCAACGGCGCCAAGATCCTCAGAGTGGGGGATGTGGCCGCGGCGGCAATTGCTGCCGTCAGGGCCCTTCCAGCCGCGCCTTCCGCATCCCGGAAGCCCGCGAACACCCTGAACCCTAACCTATCCAAATGGAGAGCGATCTGCATCCCCAGGGTGCCGTCGCAAGAGGTGACCAGAACGGACCTTCCTCCGCCGACCCTTCCTCTTCGGCCGAATCGCATCCCTCCGCCCCCTTGGCCTTCTCCATCGCCATCGCTGAACACTTCGTCGTCCGTGTCATCCCCGGCGACTCCTCCTCCGACGCCGCTAACGCATAATCCACATCCTCCCTTACGCCTCTTGCATGCCAAATTGCGTCCCAAGTAAAGCAGCAAAGCGGCCGCGATGGAGCAGAGGGCCACGATCTGCAGAGCCAAAACCCAAGCGGTCTGTTCTTCCATGTTTCCCTTCTAAGAGCGCGGCAACGGACGTCCTGCGCTCACATTTCACGCACTCGGTAGTTGTGGAATCCTCTTCGAGAACGGCAATATGTTATTTATGCCGTTAACGACGGTCGTTCGAATGATCGCCTCCGGAGATTTCAACGCCACACTCGTATAGCTTTCTAGCCGGAAGCCTGATTACGCTCTTGGAAAGCTGCTGCGTCGACTGGAAACCGTAGACCGGTGCACTTTTCGTAACAGCGATAAGACGTGGAAGAAGCTCACCAAAAGGGAGAACCTTTCCGTTGGAATCTCACGCGCGAACGGGGACACCCGTTTTTATTTATCTTTTGGCACTCGAACAGGTCTCCGGAGGACAATGCTATGTCGACTCTTCGGATGGATGCAAAGCAGATGGGAAAGAATTCCGAAAGGGCTGCGGGTGGGTGCGGCGCTGGGAGACGTGTCGCAACCGCCTTCGACCAATGAGGCGCTCGGGTTGTCGCGGCGGTGGAGAGGGTGTACCGCGGAGGAGACGCTCGATTTGAAGGAAAGCAGCTTTGGATCGAATCTCCCGACAAATCACCTCCACCAGCCAAGTACTTTTTCTATGTCGATTACCAGACGAAACGAGCCGATTTCTCCGGGAATGTTTTCTTTTTGGTACGGAGCACCGCTAGAGAAAAAGAAGTAAAAACGTTCCGTAGTTTTTTTATGGCACGGCACAGAAATCACCTTTCACTTCCACAATCTCTTCTGGTCAATTGGTTTATATCCTAAACTCCCTCATCCACGCACGCGTTAGGACACTTCCTGATAATCCACACCGCGAGTCCACTATTCAACTGCACGCAAGTCCTTTTCGTCTCGAAGACGAATCCTCGATGGCAACCGAACGTATTCTTCGGTGGTTCACTGTTCCTGTTGAGCGGATAAACTCCACGTTTACCTCTTTTCACGGGGAACGGAGGAGAAGCGGGCGCACACGTCTGATCGCCAAGAAGTCAGCGGCATCTCTGGCGGTGGAAGTAGAACGGAGGGGAGAGGCGGAGGAGAGGAGATCTGCTCTCCCCGCGTCGTTTAAGCGAGGGAAAGAGCCGGTCTAAGCAACCGCCTTAGGGAACAGTAATCAACTGTGGAGAGGATCAGTGGGGTGTTAATTCCTGCACATCGAAAAGACGCCTACTATGACAACTGTTGAAATCTCTGGACAGACACGAATTCAGGGAATATCAAATAAATCAGCATGTAGCTTTATTTTCTATCCGAAAATTAATTCTTTGATCGTTATCATAAAACCCCGGTCGTTAATCTCAGAGAACGGAAAGAAATTTTATAAAGAATCTCTTTCTAATTATAAAAGGCAGCTTTCATTTCAAAGTCGAAATCGGGAAGGAAACCTTGCTCTAAAAAATAGAATTTTTGGGAAAAAATTTTCAGGTTTGGAAGAGTCTCATTAAGACGATGTTAAACATTACAGAAGAGAGCTAACGAATACTTGGGGAATATAATGTCATTATTAAGTCTACAATACACAATAACAGGATTAAATTTAATGTATCCGTGAGTCATCATACACTATATCAGTATTTTTTATTATTTTTAAGAAAAGCAGTATCTTATTTGTCCATCCTGGGAAATGCTGGAAAAAATCTGTTAGTTTTGCGAATTTAGTTATAGAAAATAGAGATAGTTGCAGATTTTATAGAAATTATCAATTATCTTATCTATGTGTTAGTGTCATAGCAAAGTTTTACTTACAATTAGTAAGTAAATATTTTCCTCCATGCCAACGCCAGGAACTTCAGCTCACTATTTATGTCGCTAAAGAGTATTGATAGAATCTTCATTTTCATAATAACACCGCAGTCGCAATTACATTCAAATATAGTGAATAAAAAGTTTGTATTGTTTAATTTTTTACGTTTTGGACTCCTACCAAGGTCTTGTCAGAAGCAATTCATAGCATTAATACTGCAAA
The DNA here is from genome assembly GCA_036926295.1 of Pachydiplax longipennis. Taxonomy (NCBI): domain Eukaryota; kingdom Metazoa; phylum Arthropoda; class Insecta; order Odonata; family Libellulidae; genus Pachydiplax; species Pachydiplax longipennis. The sequence goes on along the minus strand of JAVFKF010000001.1, from coordinate 49,249,124 downwards.
GCAGCTATTTTCAATTGCCATAAGACTGAGAGAATACATAAAAATATTTTGAATAATGGGTGATATTAACTCAAGGAAGCTAAATCTTTCCCTCCATCCACAAATGAAAACACTGTTAATGGTGAATAACAGAAAACTCTGAATTGTCGTGTAAACATGGGTGATATTTTCGCATTAGGATTTGCAGTTTAACAATCTTTTGTACCCAAGAGAAATTAAAATAGAGAATCTCGAATAGCCAACTTTAGTGAAAGCGGTCCCGGGTTCGATTCTGGGTTGAGGCTAATATGCGCGAAATGACCTTAGCTGTCGAAGCACTTATAAAAACACGCACAGTAAGGGAATCAGTATATTTATTAAAATGATTCGGAGACGTTGTGTGAAATTTTCCCACAAAGAATAAATGCAATCAAAATTTCTAGAAAATATATTTTGCTAATACATCGAGGCACTTGAGAAATCATTCAAATAGAGATTCCTCTTGCTTTTAAAGACAAGAATTCAATCGGATTCTTCCTGTCACTTTTTCATATAATTTAGTGTGTTAAAAATTAAATTATTTCCAATTACAAAGATGATAACACAGTTAAATTTAACAATTTGCGGCGTTACTTAGAACTCCATATCTAAAGTTAAAACTTAAACTTTTGAACTTGGTCAGCCCTACAAAATCGTTTATTATTTAGTATGCACTACCACTGGTAACATCGTCAGGTGCCGAGAAATCAAGAGGTCACGAATACGTAACTCAGGAGAGTGAGGAGTCAGAAAAGAGGATTGGGAAGGCGATTTCATGGGATTGAAAGTAGAGGGAAGGCTTATTGGATCATCAATTCTCCGCCATTACCTCCCAAAAGATTTATGTCAAGGATGAGGAGTGAGACACATACTGAGCCTGACTGCTTTCGGCAGAACAAATTCGCGTTAATGTAGCACTATGACCCTACGATTTGCAATAACACTCGATAAGTAGTTACTAAAATAATTACTATTATCGGCGTAATTCATACCACAGTAGTTGAGAGGAAAACTGAAACAAAAATAAATTAAAGGTACATATTCTTTCATCCTGTGCCAAATATATAAGTGAATTATATTCCAATTATCAAGGTATTATGGTAGAAACAAACTTTCAATGAGACTAAAATTTTGAAGTGTGTTTAAAAAGAGCATACATTTTAGATACTGATAGCGATATATGTATCTTACGATAATGCCTGAGGATATTCTCAAGCTTTCATTATGATGATCCCTTAACTTCGCGGAATATGGTTTTTTATCATTATTAATTACTTTCCTATCTCCAAACGCTAAATTAATTGGATGAATATTAATTAACTAAGAGAAAATAATTAAATTATGCGATAGGATCAGTTTTGAAGTGTTAGGCAACTTAATTGGGGTATCAATCAAAGGCGTTATTAATGAACGTAGCTACTGGCAGCTTAGAAAGCGTTGAAGAAATTCGTCGAGGTTATCCGATCGAAAAATTCCATTACAAAAGCGCAAAACAGGATCCTGATTATTAAAGCCATATCTGATAGGAAGGCGAAGCAACTGCTACAAATAAATCTACTCTCATTAGCTAATGCATTATGACAGCCTAAATAGTCCAAGTTCTTAATATGAAGTTGAATTATCCTTAATTTTTGTCTTACAATGGTCTTCCATGACTTTAATTCTAGGGTTCAACAATTTCTCCTTCGCACTGGATTTACATTTCATTTAGCGGTCATAAACGTACATAATTAAGTCCATTTGCATATTAAAGTAAATTCCCTAACGATAATTGACGCAAATTCACCTTGAAAACCGCCAATGTTGTATGGCAGGTGGTGTCCTAACATGATCACTATCAATCTTACCTTAACAAAATCACTATATAATAATAAGGACTGTTACTTTCTGACGTGTTCCTCTGAGAAAAATGGCCAAGAGTAACTAACCGTCTCGAAAATTGTTTTCTAGCAAAGATTCGTCAATTTTTCTCGGAGTTTGCACACTTGTATATTAAAAAAAAACAAACTGAATAGCCAAAATGGGGAGCACATTCAAGTGCCTGAAAGTGGTCCAGATTAGATTCCCGGTGTGCGTCTGTACGTGCGAAATGACCTTAGATATCGAATCACTATTAAAATAAATAAGGTATATTACAAAGTTAATTAACTTGGCGGGCCAAAAATATGTAATTATGTATTCTTTGCTCTCAACATTTTTGCTCTATTTCGAAAACCCATTGCTAAAAATCTCGCAGAAGAAATCGATTTTAATTGTTATAGATTGTTGTATAATCCTGACTTACTTAAAACATGAGATATGCGTTAAATTGATTGTTCCAAAAATCTATTTCCTAATATTCTATTTTTTGTACAAAATTAATTTCCTATGATAATTCAACTCTAACGAATCCAATTCAACTGCTATGATAAATATCTTAAAATAAACTACAAGAATACTTAAACGATATCTAGGGAGAAAGATTCTCTTTCGGATTCTAATAGAAAAATTACATAGAATAATCTCATGTCGAAGCCTTAAATTTTTTTTGCGAGACTAATTCGAGTGATTTAATTTCGGTATTTTAAAAAAATCATCTTCTTGAGCATTAGTAACTAAAAAAGATACACTGCTTTATGCTTTTATGAGATATAAGATATAGATGAGATAGCTTTATGAGATGTCGATACTTCCGTATTACTGAAGACATTGAACGAAGTAATTATTTTCATACCTCAGATGAAGGGAAATCTGCCAGATTCGATATCTTTAATCGTCCCTTAAAGGTAATCGGTACATTTTAGCTCGAAGAGCTGCTGAAGATCAAATCATAGGTTATGCTGTTTATTGATTGTAAGGATGACTCATAATATATTTCTCGAGTTTTGGTCAAAAATGGGTTATCCTCGGTGAAATATTGTATTTAAATTTTGACTGATATACGTGAATGTTTGTTTTTTTATAGAAATTTTCACCAAGATTTCAAGTGAAAGAGGTACATAAAATACATGATTCTGGGTCTCAAATATATATTTCATAATTGTCTATTAAAAGTCTAAATGATACCGCATTAATCTTGTGTTGATGGACCTGGGCAATATACTTCTTAGAAACTAAGGATATGTTGCTATTAAATACTCTATGAACGATTTGTCTTTTGCTACAGGTTAGACGAAATAAAAAATCTTACTCAGTTTTGTTCACGGCCATGATAAAATGAAAGCTAACGAAATATGGGTGATGTTGAATAATGGTGCTCATTTTGGTCATCCCTTATTGAATAGAAGAAAGCGCTACTCAAGGGTTCATTGTTCTGCACTTACGTGGACTCATTCCACTCTTAATATTCTGGCTCAGTGAGAAAAACAAAGCCAAGCTAATATTTGCGATGGCGATGTTAATTTACGTTAATTAGGTTTCACCTTAAGTATGGGACCCTGCAGAAATGTGTCGTTCGCGAAATTCGCGAATTGGAAAAGGTATGTATATACAATGTACAATGAATTATACGTTTTGTAAAGGATTGCTATTACAAATCGGTGAGCTTTATTCAGATGCTTTAGGACGCAGGAAGGGAATATTTTGAGGGAAGAAGATCCAAGCAAAAAAGAGGCTTAATTTACCTAATAAATGCAGACTATACGTTCTTGGAAGATGCAGCCGATACTATGCGTACTCCTTTACAAGTGCCGTTCTGATGCTGCGAGGAAGATCAGTGAAATAGAAGCTAGAGAAGACTATTCAAGAATTCATTTTCCTCAAACGATACGAGAAAATAATCTAGAACTAGAGTCTTGCTGCATGCACACCCTGTCATACACTCGAAGGCGACTTGCAAGATACATATACATACGTTTATTTATTACAGGATATTAATTACATCAATTAGATCTACAAATAATGGTGATTATTGTACTAGGTCGTAATTTTTCGTCCTTGATTAGTGAAATGTACTTCAACTTCTGGGTTACGTATGAAGATGTAGATGTAACATACCCCAAGTAAACCTAAATTCCTTTCCAAAGATTTTTGCATGTAATGGTGGAGAATATGAGGATCCAACCAGCCTTAGGGCAGATGACTCTACAGTCGTTCTTAGCGTCATCAATTGAACTCATAGATTTCGCAATGGGGCAGAGGTAAACATATCTCAAGGAGCCTTATGAAGGTTGTTGAAGCGGAGCGGTGCGTGCGATGGACGAATCGGGACAGTGATACGTGAAGCCACACTTCCGCATGGAGAAAGTGTAGAGGAAGGAAAAGTGGGACCTTAAAAACCAGGGCAGTGACATTCGCCAAAATATGGTCGCAGTTTCCCTCTGCAAATATGTATCAGTGGGTAACTAGGGAATTTAGGACTATGTCCACCTATGGTAGGATAGCTCTATATTCTGGTGCTAGTGAAGAGTATAAATGAGAAATAATCAGTACTAAAAGGAATGCAAAAAGGCCGATCGAATTATAAACAACCGAAATGCGGGCATATTCATCAAGGAAATTTATCGACATGGCGATTATGTTTTGTTTTTGATATTTAGTTTCTTGATTCAATTAATTAATAACTGATAGAGTACATGTTTACTTCATAAGAAAAACCAACCAAGAGCCTTGAACATAAGGATAAAATTATAATCGAATCATGAGTTTTGATCATAAACTTAAATGATCGGTAAAATCACTATTAAATTATTGTGTGAAATTTGTCTTGCTAATTAGAGATTTAAAAGAAGATATAATTCTGTGAAATAGCCAATCCAACATCATCTCCGTCACTTCATCAGAATTCCCACACATGCAAGTAGCTTTTATTTCCTGAAGTCAGGTTCTCTCTCACTTTTAATTTTTATTTGCTTATTGTACTTATATTCATTTCAGTTAATTTGCTTTCTTTTACTCTCACGTTTGCAGTAAGGATTACAGACCTGTCTACATATCTAGTAGCATTCTTTCGATTTCCTTCCTTTCTTTCGTGGATATTTCGGTCCTCCTTTTAGCTTGTTCTACGTTATATGACGCAGATTTTATCCCACTATTCTAACCACATTAGTTTTTTCTTTTTGTTCCGTTCATATTTATGCGTGTAATAAAATTTAAATTCGCACTTATCCTTCGCAATAATAGAGTCAAATACATAGTGATAATTCACCAGTGTCGAAAATCCTTTGCGAAACGAAGTAGCAGCTTAAGTTAGAGACGCTTCATAAAAAATCACTCATCAGAACTTAAAATTTCAAGGAGTCATTTGATGGGAATGATAAGAATCTTGTCATATAAATAAACCTCATGGAATGTGAATGAGACAGGCCAAGGATAACGGACCACTTTTCGGAAAAGTGCCAAATATTTTAAAATAAGGAATCATCTGCCAATGTTTTGCAACAGTGTACTTTTATATGCGTGATGAATACATATTTTATGGTTTTATGTATATCCAGCCTGCAAAACTTAAAATATGGAAGTGCTCCATGGATATTATGAAAAACGTTGACGGGCTGTAGATGTAGAATTTTGAGTGATTGAACATCATTTTTATAATTCACAAAGAATATGTATTTGAACATAATATTATAATATTAAAGTAATTTATTCCTCTTCCAGGATTATAACTAGAAATCAAAATATAATTTTTTGAGTTTGAGGTTTTGTTTTGGTGAATATTTGTTTATTAGAGATATTGTTCATGTTATTATGCCAATAATGGCTAAAGGCGCGATGAATGAGTAATAATCTTTAATTGATAATAGTCGTATTCATTGATAGAGTTTTTTATTTAAATTATTATTCCAACGATGGGAAATAGAGGTTGTGACTGATGTATAACCATAGCAAATTATTGAATTTCATAATTTTTATTTATCATGGAGTGTATCATGAATAAATTTCATTCATCTTGTAGTTTAAAGATTTTGATGGAAGAGTATAGAACAGAGATAGCTCCATCAGAGATCATCGCGCCAAAAAATTTCTCTCGCGTGCCACTTCGGATTCGCCACCCACTAAAGATAGGAGAAAGCGAGTTTGAATGCCAAGATGGCAACAGTGAATTAGAGAATACATGTGAATGATGCACGATTTAGGATAAGTTGATCTTCTTAGATCAGAGGTGAGGAACCTTCGGTTTACGGGCTAAACTCTTTGGGAGTTCATTGCGGCCTTATATTTTCACTGCCTGAATCAAATAATTCTATTTCAGTTACTTTTATTTTATCTTGCAAATGACTCTAAGTGAAAAATAAAATGAAAATGTTTTTTTTTCAGTTTATCCAGTGAATGAGTTCGTTTTCTCAAATAAAATGTCGACGATTAACTATTTAAATGTGAGGATCACGCAACACAAGAGTTGTCTGATGGTTTCACATGCGACCTATTTTGTGAGATGCTGAATAAGGTCTTCTGAACAAAAAACGTTCCTCACCTCTGTCTTTGATCTTGCCATAATAATAATCCTCCAAATTCTATTCGAGAAAAATTACAAAAATTTCCAGATAAATTACATACCCGAATCAAAAGATCAAACTTCAAAGAAGAGAAATATTAAAATTATAGCAATATTGTTATAAATATTCTACATTCTCATCTACATTAATAAACTGCAAGCCGCTTTTCGACGTGTGACAGGGAGGGTGAACACCGAGCGTTCGAGTTACTTCTTGTTGTTATCGCAATCTTATCGTTAACAGTATCGCGTCTTTTTGGAGTGAATGAGTCTTTACAACTTTTCTTAGCATCTATTCCTCTTATTTTATGCTCATTGTCGGTCGAAGTAGCAGTAGGGCGTGTAATACCGATTACTTCATATGTAAATGGGCTTTCTCTGAATTTATCAAGCAATCGAAACTTTGCTTCTAGTCTCCTTTCTTTTAATAATTCCCAAACTGCGTTTGCGGGATGTTTTGGGAATTAAACTAAATGAAATAGTTATAAGTATGAGATTATATTAATGAAGCTCAGCCATCAGATTTCAGAGGTAAATAACTATTTCAGGAAAATATCAGTTTTTCGTGCATCCAAATAGTGTTTCGAATTCTTCGTGCTTTTTGTAAATCCAGTTGTTTTAACATCAAACTCAATAACATTGCTGTATGGATTCTAACGCTTGCATTTGTAATCAAAGGATTAAAATTTCAAATTCTTTCATCCGAAAGAGAGAGAGATTAAATAGCTAAGACTTCGACTTTGTAGCAAATTCGGCGTAAATGACTTTCTTTCTTTGTATGATTTCGCAGGAATTGAATGCTCTCATAGTAAAATCAGCTCCGCCCAAGGATGGAAACATGGTGACAATGCTCTTAATCGAAGGACAAACGGAGTGGAAAATTGGTTGAAGGCACCACTCAAAGCGCCCGTCGAAGCAAAGGGACAATCATTGTGCTGCGGAAGCTCATTTATAAAGCATCCGTCCAACTGGAAGAATACCGTTTCCATTATCAGATATGCTAAGCTCTTTCCTTTCCGGTTTGCCTTGAATTAAGGTGAAATAGCAACGGTTAAATAACATTTCATCAAAATGCGCTGCGAATCAAGATATGAGTAGTTTTATCGGAATCCCTACAACAGGTATTACTATCTTTTTGGAAAGGCATATTCAGTACCATCCTTTCATTTTTCACTTTTAATACCAACGGAAGAGGCCAAGCAAGTGGGTCCTCTGCCCCTACATCTCTAAGAGCCCAACTTATCATCATAGGGAGACAAAATTTTAAGATAGAATAAAAATTTTCCTTGCTTTCATTCCGTCTTTTCTTTATCTTCCAAAGGATAGGCAAAGTAAATATTGCAAACAATATTGGTTTTGCTGTCTTTCCCTTAATTCTACCAAGTTATTTTTACCCTACGACACACTGAAGAACGGGAATTCGTTTCACTGTATACGAAATGTAAAGAAATTCTTTTTTATTAATATGAAAAACATGAATGTTTACATTGCGTATACATATATTCAGGATTTATTTCAGGTGTGTTCTTGAGGTAGGATTCTAACACAGATGACAACATATGATGAATAACAGATATTCTATATGGTATTGACAAAAGTGGTCTTATTTATTTTTTACTTTTATTATTCTTATCAATATATGTGTCAGTAAGCTTTCTTTTCTGACCCTGCATAGGAGCACCATCTATGCTAATACCAATGCAAGATTCACGACCACATCACTCATCTACTTTCAATGCTTTTAGTCAAAAATATCTCCGTGGTCGTTTGCTTCAATTCACTGATTTTAGAATTTAAGGGGATTATTATCCCTTTTACGCTGATTCATCAAATTTTCCGCAGCACATTAATTCGTCGCAGCACATAGGTTGGAATGCACCGCTTTAACCTATTCGATGAGAAAGAAATAAGATACAGTTATGATCTGAGGCTAAAATGGTGCTCAATTTACGAACATAGTTATTCTATACCATCATCTCATACTTGAACATTCTCAGGAGATCCCGCGAATCATAACATCCAACAGCTACAGTAAAATTAATTTTTTGATAAATCTTTGATTATAAGACAAAAATGATCAGTGAGTCAAATAAATGGAAGGCTAATTAAGGGTAAGTCAAGTGCATAACCTTGCTATCTGAGGAGCATTATAACAATATATAACCGATCTATTTCTAAATTAAAAATAAAGATAGCCCAGGTAGAGAAGATATAAGAAAGTTAAAAATAATAATTTAAGAAGTTAGCTTATAAACTTGGAAAGAAGAAATACTTTGCAGAATTGAGCTTTTGAGTACGTCATGTGGAATTGAAATTTTAAGAATGGTATGAAAGTCTAGGTTAGCAGCTATAGAAACATGGTACAGTATACAGGATGCAACAATTTTATTCCATCAATACTTATTTGTAGATAAAGCTAACAGATTGAATATGAAGGAAAATGACAGGTTCAAGGATTGAATTAGGTAATAATGCTTTCAAGAAGCTGTTATACATGCTGTCTACTCCATCACACGTTTCTTTTTTTAAAATTATTCAGATATATGTCAGACCAGAAAGTTCATTCTCTCCTCTGGCCTTTTGGTAGCTAATATTGGAGGGTTCAAGGATTCAACCAGCATTCGGGATGAGGTCATTACAGTCAGATCTATCCATGAAATTTATGGTAATATGTATTCCTAATATAATGATAAAGTAATATCTCTTATTGTGCACGTATTTTAAAGGTCTTAAGAAGGATTCTGAAAATTACTTTTGAAGTCCTTTAAGCAATATAGGCAGAAGTTATCTTCATCATATATATCAAGTTATCAGATCATATCTTCCATGCTATAACATAATCATTAAATTCCATTCCCCCTTTACAAAACACTTTCTCAAAGAAATCTTGATGGAGTCACGAGGTAGTTCTACTTTATGCGAAAATAATATTTTCAACATCCCACAGCAATCATTGATGTTACGGTGAATGTGGTTGGATTTCGTCATATTGGCGATTTTTTCAGCCTTCTCCTTCATTCACATAAAAAACCCGTTCGATTTTAGGTTTTATTTCTTTCCATTCAAGGTGAAGCTAAAGAGAGACTCCTAAATATACGCGTCAGGACACTCCTTAGCAGTTACTTCAGGAAAAATAGAGGCAAACATAAAGAGTTAAAGTGTGAAAATTACGATATTTCGAAAATTATTTTCGATGAAATGGCTCCTGTGTATTTCCTTAGGTGTTCAAATTACTCCAGAGGTTTATTATATGATTATTATAGACAAGTAATTAACTTTTTTGGCAAAATTGAACCCTAGAGGTCTCTTATTCTAACCTACCGTCTAAGTAAAATAGGCCAATTAGCAAACTATAATAAAAATAATGAAGATCAAAATAAATTTGGAAAAACCTAGACGTATATGAAAGTAATATTAAATGAAATTTATGAAAAATAAGAACGCTAAAAAAACCCACCCAAAAGATGGGAGTGATAAAATTGAAAGTAATAACTCAATGAATTTGAAACAATCCTTACAATACCTTAGTATTGAAGGAATTAAACAATATCCTTAGAGTGAACCATATATAACCCACTACAAATGTTACTCATCACAAATAAAATTTGCAATTAACGAAATACATTAAAATTAAAATATCCCTAAAATGTAAGGGTTACCGAAAATGAGAAATGCCGACCGGGACTCGAACCCTGATCTTTCAATTACTGGACGCTGCTCCAACCATTGTGTTATCTCGCTGAACAGAGAAACATGGTCAAAGCAGCCGTCCGTGAAGTGGACGATCCCTGTTCCGTTGAGATTTTTCACACCCGATTATCCTTAGAGATTAGATGTCAAAAGAGACTTAGTCTCAATCTCGCCATAAGATGTCGTAATATCATCATCATTATCCTTGGGTTTTCCAGGTGTTCGCATTAATGTACATACTACTAATTAACTAACTACTAATACTTAATATACCTTAATATACTTAATAATTACTAATAATGTATGTAATTAATGTATGACCAATTTAAGAGTTCCCTTACCATATTCCAGTCAGTTTTCTTAGAATTTAATGAGAATTCACCAAAATGATACCTATAATTAAGCGGAGAGTGACATATAATGAATCTCCGAATTTTGATCGAATCAATAAATTCTGATGATGCAACCCGAAATACCACAAAACCACTTTTCACTTTTGTACGTATAGTTCTTTTAGTGAATTCATTGAGAGCTTTTTTATTCCGGGAATTAATACATGGGTGGTCTGAAAAGTTTCCGACATATCGCCATTCCTCGACATGTTTTCTGAAAATTTTCTGAGTATTTCTGAAAAATCTGAGGTCGGAAACTTTTCAGACCACCCTCGTACATACGTCAATGATCTATCCCGATTAATCTACCTTGTAAGTTTTTGTGAATGTGCCGATGTATACAATCAAGCAGGACACAAAAGCAAGTGATACTGCTTTGGAAATATCTGAGATATCTGATCGAGGACTGGAAAGTGGAAAATTGGTGTTTTAGGGTGTACCTTCACATCCTCTCAATTATTTGAGTATAAATTTCGCAAATAAAACATTCCCTTGAATTTATGCAATCAATAGCATTCATGCAAGAGACTCGTTAGTTCTGCGTAGTTAGTTCTTGAGACGTACAGTTGAAGAAATCCCAAAAAATTTCCAATTTCACCTCTTTTGATCCTCTATATCATGGGATATTTAAACGTTGAAAATTATTCCAGGATCAATATTACATATTTTTTCTCTTCCTTTCGAATAAGCTGTGGGCTAATCAGTTAATTCATTTATCTTCAGCGTACGTTGTTTTGGTAAATGTGCTGACGGCCTTGGTCCTTACCTACATCTTTCATTCCTTGTATTTGTTTCTTTTTAATTTTTTCAATGTTCTTTTGTTTTACCACCATGTTAAACATGTTTTCTATATCATTTGAAATAATGATCGTCAAATGTGTATCCGTATTTACAAGAATTGTAGAATAAGTTTCAAGATCTTTTATGATATATTTTTCGTTTTCTTACACTAGTATGTTCAATGAATGATATCCATTAGTCTTGAATATTCCGTTTTTTTTAAGATGTCCATAAAAATTAACCCCTCTTGATATAAATATCCCTTAACGATTCTTGTCTGATGTATTTTTTCTCAGTTGTTTACCCTTGGCATAATGTCCTCCTCAAGATAATTCTTCGCTCGACTTCCAGTATCTGTGATAGCTTAATTTTATTTTTCCACTGCATTTATTTCGAAAATTTTCACATTAGTACTGGGTCATCCTAATGTTCCATTAAACTCGACCTAGATCCACTCTATGACTATGCGAAAGACAGCAACTTATATAATATTATATTTTGAAAACGCCAATTATGAGGTTATGTCTGACCATCTGGTAGCATCTGAAGTTATATATTAGTGAAGTACGGGGAAAGAAAACGTAGAATCGGGGATTTATCTGTGGACCGTAACGAAAAGGGGTCGTACCGGCAGTATCCCGCCTGAATGGAAAGTTATGGAACTTGGCATCCGTGGCGTGAATGTGTTTATTATATTATAGTTTGATCTAATACATTTGTTACCTCAATTTGCGAAATAAGAAAGCCCACGTGCTCATCTATTATTTCATATAATCTACTACAATTGTGCCCGGCATATAATCTATACTGTTGCAAAAACTGCTGGCATTCTTGGTGATCTATTATCTACATACATTAGTATAATGTTCATCATTGTGTGAGTCATTCATGATGATCCCTGGGATTCAGCTGATAAACACCTTGCTTACTATCTTTAAAGTATTCAAGTAAAAATTATCAGGAAATAAACTTGCTAAATGAATTGGGTGAGGCAAAGATAACAAATGGGACTATGCCTCAGAGATTGGGGAGTTCCTAAGGTATTCAGTTTGTAACCATTCTTCGCAGGATTCATCTAGGCCTTTCATATACTTTTATCTTAATTAAACAACTGAAAGATAACTAAAAAGGCATAGCGATTGATTAGCCTCGATCGACGGCGTCCTAAAAAAAGGTGAATGATGCCGGTCACGTGTGTGCCGCGCTTTCCAAACGGAGAAAGTCGTGTGTGCGCCTTTTAGAAACTCAACGAGCGCGAGTAGTGAATTATATGTCTAAGGACACTAAGTTCTGCTATGATTGCTTAGACTATGAGTTTAACATTGCGTTTTTTGCAATTTTCGAATTTTCGCTTAAGATATTCCAAATCCAAAGTCATCTTTGAAGATTCAGAGAGTCCAGAGTGAAGAAAAGACGAGCTAAACATACATAATATTAGGTTTAAGAGAGAAATTAATTAAGACAGCATGTACAACTCTATACGTGTAACAAACTCCATCATGCATGGGAGTTGTAAGAAGTTGTAAGCTAATCCTGAAAGGCGCCAAATGTACCGCGAATTGCGCTAAAACGATAAAACCTGTTTTGCTTCACGCGAAATACTGGATATTGTAGTAGTAATAGCTTACTAGTAATAGTTTTTCAGCAGTAGTACGTAATTAAGTACAGCAATACTCCGACTTAGGAGAACTCGGGGTTGATATTCCTCTGCCGTTGGATCACTTACACATGATAATTTCAAGCTTGAAAGAAGTTTTTGGATCATATGAAAAAGACTTCCAAATATTTGAAAACAGATGCTCCAACGGAGAACACGTTATAGCAAAAAAACAAGGAATAAAATAATTATCACCTTGACACAAGGATATTCTGCGTAGAAAAAAGAGACATCGTCTCGGCATACGAGTTCGTTAGATTTTATGAAGCCATCGGCTGAAAAAATTTCGTTTTACGAACTTGTTTATTTTTATATTGTGTATTTGTATGTTTTAAAGATAAGAATTTTCTTTAAAATATTTTTGTAGTAATCTTTCGTACTCGTACAGTGAAACCCGCTTAAAATGATACGCGGTTTTCTCTTGGTCCTCAGTCCTACTCAAAAAAACGATAAAGATACCACGTAGGACGCTCTGCAAGCAACTTATACGGCTGATTTTTCCCTTCCACATGCACTTCCACTCGTTACAGCCAATGCTGCACCACAGTCGATAGACCGAAATTGTTTCCATTATTCTTTCCTTATAGTTTATCTGGTAAAAATTGCTTCACTAGAGAGTGATAAATACTATATTAAGGAAAAAATGAAGACGCTCTCTTTGCTACTTTCATTTTTTTATTAACATTTATTGACGATAGATCAGATGGAAGAAGAGATTTTTTACTCTCAATCTCATCTTATTAAAGGGTTTTTAGGTCCTTCACCCACGAAAAGCAGACCATTCTCAAAATATATGACGAGTAGGCCTTCAGAGTTACACAAGATTTCGCGAACTCCCTACATATCTAAAGCTGTGGCAAGTATATTAGTCAATCCAATGCTGATTTCTTTTAATTTATAAGGTTGAAAGCGCTCATTTAAAAATTTAACTGCAAAAACATCTCTTTTGTTCTTTGATGTAAAAGAAAGAGTCTTAAGCCGGTTTTTCTGTAATTGGTCCAAATCAAACAAAAATTAATGAATTTATTTGCGAAGTTGTACACCGAAATACTAATTACTAATAATTTATATTCATTGATAATTCTTAAATGATTCTTAAATTCCTAAATAATTATTAAAATAACAATTTATAATTATTATAATTAATAAAATAAATTATAATTCGGTCGCGTGACGTCTGGGTAATACTGTATTACACAATGCAGCTACTGGTTAAGGAATCCCAAAAACAGAAAAAATTCCCTCCTCAACGATGAATGCGGAAATTAATATTGTTTCACGACAACGTTCCGCTCTTAAAAATCGCGATTTCCCACGTCCAAATATTGATTGCGCCCCATTTCAGCTAATAAAGGAGTGCAGTTCTTCCAATCAGCTACCTCTCAATTGGCCCCTTTGATTGTTTCGCCCTTTCAAATCGAATTGGCTAACAGAATTCCGATATCTCCAACTCAGTCGGATAGTTGAAAAGAAGAGGCTTCCCTTGCCGCACCATTACCTCGGGGTTTCTTCATCCGCTTTCAAAAAGTGGCCAATAAATGTATTTGGGATGCCTCTCTCTCCAGTTGTTAAAGGGAGTCCTTAAGGCCATCAAGTAACAGCTTTCTCCCTTCCAGTCACGAATCACGATTTTTATTTTTCTATTTTAAGTGCAATTTTTACCGTATTATCACACAGCTTGCTTGGCCGCATGTGCAGTAAAGACACCTTTTTTGGAATGGATTGGAAAGCAGAATAGTGATATGACCGGAATATTGCTAATTTATTTTTCTTTTACAAAATGAAATGTTTTTTTTATTTTTGACGTTTAATTTTTAAATAAGTAATTTTTACCTGAAAAACGGAAATGAATCTTCTTCTGTATGATTTACCTGCCAGAGCTGTAGATATCTAGAGTCCGTGAAATAATATAGCATATAACGGTTACCTTCTCGTCTTATATGTCTTAAGAATGCTCTGCTTTTCGTACGAAGAGAGCGTCTTCCTTTGTTACTTAATTTTCGTCATGTGTTACTCTGTAATGAAGCAATTTTCACATGATATACAAAAGGGAGAAATATGCACATTACCTTGTATCAACTGCAGCGAAGGTTGCAGTGCATCTGGGAACGGGATAAATCCGCGTTATAAACGAGTTGCTGAATCTTAACCAGTATTTTTACCATGTGTTTAGTGTGAAGGGACCGGAACCGTGAGAGAGAACCGCGTACGAAGCGGGATAAACCCCAAAGCGCGGGAGCGCTTTAAACGGGTATTAACGCGTATGCAATTTTAATATTTGATTGCTATTATATTGGTATTACGTCAATATCATTTAGCTCTTACTAAAGGATGGAGGAAAATTTAACTTCCATTTATTTTTGTCTCATTGTCAGTCTTGATCACGGCTGTACTAGAATGGCTAAGGTATTAGTATTGGTATTCATCCTGATCATTTCTTATTGAATATAGGCTGAGTATTCCCAATCGGAAATGTTCCAAAAATTCCATGATATTATATCAGCTCACTTTTCAGTATTGTTTTCAATGGGTCTACCTCGATTGACCGAGACTCACTTGATCGGCGTAAATCAAGGGAATCTCTATCCTTGGATAATATGAACAACAGCCGCAGCCCTATTACCTATTATATTAAACAACAAAAAAAAGACTTTTAACATAAAAGCCTTCGGGAATGAGGCTTATGACACTAAAGAAAATAATCTTAAATCCATCCTCTGCGGTGTCTCTTCTACATCAGTTGCAGATTCAGTACTTGATCCATTAACCTTATTCGATAAATCAATATAAGTTAACATTCTTTTCTCATTGCATTTTTATTCATGTTTTTATATTAAAGTAAATTTTTATAGCCTAACTCTTTCTAAATTCTCATGAGCTCTACCGGATCATGCATTCCAAATTCTGGAATCTGAAACAATCTTGGCCAAAGCGTTTCAGATTAGGGATGATTAATTAGTACAGTAAGAATGTTGTAAATAAATCTATTGAATACATTCCACTCATAGTATTCTGGACAAGCGGGGCTAGAAAGAATAAAGTACCTCACTCCTCATCTTGCTTAGTGCGCCACATTCCCCCATCAGAGATTTTGGTACCTAATTGCGAAAGGAAAGTGATGTGCTGAATTTATCTCTTTTGTATTGACCTCATAGATTAGTATAATGTAAGTTTAATTTATTTATTTTGTGTATCATTATGATATTTGTCCACTTATTCATCCATGACTACATACAGAATTATAATATTCTGGCGATTCCCTTTAAACCTCTACAGATTGGCGAATAGCATTGGATTTCTTTGCAGAGAAATAAACAGGAATTTTACATAAGAGAGGTAGTGGGCCGGATGCTAATAAGTTCATTATTTTATGATTTTGTAATTTATTAGTTCGGCCTCGAATTTGTGGTAGGTCTCCTTTATAATGAAAAATTACTGGGTATAAGTGCTCTCTAGTCAATTTTTTATTTTAATTGGACTCCCGAAGACTGAAGTGGGTTACGCGTTCATCTATGGAGTAAGTGGTACTGGGTTCGATTCCTGGTTGGGGTGCGAAATTATTTCAGCTGTCGAAGCTCTTAACTATACAGCTACTTCTTTAGAGGTTTATTTTGTTTGATAGTAGTGCAGGATGGAGTCTGATGAATCGAAATTGCCTGTGGAGGACCGGATTGTTTACCTTTCCACCCAAATGATATATTAATTTATATAATTTTAATGCCGAGTTAGCTCATGTTAGCCTGAAATGAATCATGACAACAGTTGTAATTAAAATTATATGGAAGTTGTAGGCTCAGTAGTTATTGTTAGTACTTAATAGTAGTTCAGTGGAGTCCTTAAGTATAACGCTCTTTCCGCACTTAATATATAGGTATACAGTTCGTTCATATACAGTGAAACTTACAGAAAGAAAGAGATATACGAAGTCTGTGAAATGAAAAGGCAGATTTCTCGCTTGTTTACCGAGAGGTAACAGAGTGATTGTTATGTATGTATGCAATCCATATGACTATCCTCTCCGTGCATCAATTTCTCCGCCTTATGCATATGCAAACGGTCGATTTTTCCATGTGATCGGCGGTGGTTTTCCGTCGTGTTTCACGGTTCGTCTGCGAATGTCGACGGGTGTGAATTTCCAAGGACGTCGGCAAGGCCGTTCTTCCATTCCGATCGAGTGGTTTTTATCAATAAGAGAGGGCAGCCAATGCTACGGGAATTAAATTACACATCCAATCCAAGCTTAAATGATCGACAAGGCATCGGCGGTGATTTGGCGCAAGAAATAACGAACAAACAGGGATATCGCTATGACTTACCGCAATATTTCATTTAGAGCGGTAAGCAAAATTTCTGATTTAATCGGAACATAATATTTAATCAGCTATTACGGAATATGCATGATATACAAACACAGTTATGGTGAACTCATTGATGGGTGACTGTTCTCCATTTGTCTTTTGATACAAGACGAAAAAATACATGTTTTATTTACATTTTCCTTCGTTTTTATCATGACCGTTATGATATGAAAGATGATGAGATCTCACCAGCTATGTAGCACTGTACGTAATACGTGAATGTGTGCTTTGTAACACGGAATTAATCGAGACTGTCAGGGTACGTCCGTGCTCAAATAGGAGACAAATGTTCGATCATTGGGACAATAATGCATTCTTTTATACTAAATTAGTCAGGTAACTTCTCCATACAAATGCATTACCGTACAGATCGTGAAATTTTCATGTAGGAAAATATTTTCCCTTTTTTCCTGAAAAATTACATTTTTTCGTCATTAAATTTCTACTTCTAATCTTCCACACATTATTTACTGTTCCACTTAATATATAAGAGCAAGGAACGCACCCTGGCAGTCTTGAGCAAATCCGTGTTACACAGACCCCTACGTACCCTTGTCAGTGATGCAGAATAATGCCTTTCAAGGATGAAGACCTTTCGGGTTTCCAACTGGATTGTTTCTTCGATGAATGTCAAAGTTTTGACTCCTGTCTCCTGAATTATCTTCAATATATGAAGATGGAGACAGAAGTTGAAACGTCATATTTATCGAAGAAAGGTAGATAATATAGATAAACATGAAGTCTTTGGGAGGTAAAAGTTTTCCCACCCCTGAACTAGGAGGAATGGTTCTTAAATATAGATTTTGCGGAGAAAAAGACAGATGGACCGACAGACACAGAGAGATAATACGGAAATTCTATATTTAAAATTCGAATGAGGACTGTAATTTTTTTAAGTATTTAGAGATCCCCATGCGGATATTCCATTCAGTCAAACTCTGGAACGATTCATGTTTCCTTCCAACTATATTATCCCGTGGTTACCCACGGTCATTTTGAATAGTGAATCATTTATCAATCGAGGGAAAGTTCGTTAAATTTTCATGAGCAAATGAGAGAGAATATTATGACTTGATTCAGTGGAATTTCTACGGGAGAGCATGACTTTCCACTCGTTTCAAAGAGAAACTTAAATATCATCATCGGTCTTTCGATCCGGAAAATGTTCTTTTCCGAATTTACTTTTGTGACCTCAAGTAGTCTTTGATCACAAATCCAAAAAAAAACACTTCCATTTTTTTCATTTCTGGGATGTGATAAATTTTTTCGTTTCAGCTATGTCTATTATAGTTATATTGCTGTCACAGACTTCGTATATTTTCTGTAGAAAACAGTAAGAATAGAAAGAATACTAACAAAAGGTTTTAGATTCTTTAAATAGACTCAATGCAGTAGCTAAAATTATACACCGATAAAATAGGGATACATGCATAGGAAAACAAATATCGCTAATAGATGAAATTAACTTACGTTATGATTATAATCCCGCATTCATCTTGGAAAAATATCAGCTTAATTCGACTGAGCTGTAATAACTGATTGAACAATCAATGTTTTCCTTATGTATTTCCTGAAATTTAGGACAACTCCACTCATGCGCAATGAGTCGTTCTGAGGGAAAGGATGAGGACGGGAGTAACTGAGGTAATCTGAAAATTAGTAAATCCAGAAATTTTTTTTGAAAATCTGGAAGAAGGAAGGATGATTGTATTTCTGGAGGAGTGTAAAATTGTGGACCAGAGCGGTGTACAAATTAGCTCAAAATGTTGTGAATTTCATAGGAGAAGCGAGTGCAAGGTCAAAAAGATTTACGGAAAAGTCACTAATTATCTGATGATATGAAGGAGTGATATCTCTCTTACCTGTTACGCAGTCGTTTCTTTAGATGATATAGTAATGAACAAGGTAGGATTAGTTAGCTGATTCCAAATTTAAATATCAGACAAAGGAGCGATTTTGGAGCTAGTGAATTAGTATAAAATTCTGAATCATTGGCGCCAAAAATTTTAATGGAAATTCATTTTAATAGCATAGCATAGTATTATTAATTTTTGTATGACAAGACTCGATGAAGAGAAAGTTTTCTCTCTCTTTCTGAGTTAAATAGCTACAAATATGTTTTCATTCGAAGTAATTTCGTTTCCTATGTTAACATGCAATTTTTTATTCCGTAACATTTATTCGCCGAAAAAATATTACCAATGATATTTTTATTATCAGTGATACCTAAAAGTAGTATTACAACACTAGAATTTTCGTAAACGTTCAGCCTAAAACCAGTGTGAAAAGAGAAAATGTCACAACGCAAACATGCGTATCTTTTTCTTACTCAATACTCTTAAGTCTCTATAAATCAGCTGAGTGTCGTCCTATTCCAGCAGAAATGGAAAACCTCTCTCATGATGGGGACTCTCTATAGATCATGTATGTGTATCAAGGCATATTAAGTGTATACAATATATCCACTACTTTTATTAAGCACAATATCTATGTGTACAAGGTACAGAAGTTTTTGAAAAAGTTGATATACGATATGTACGTACCATTATTACAAAATATTATACCTTATTACTAATATTATCTATTATAATGCTTATCGAATTATAAGTAATGCAAGATACAATCTCATGTAAAAAAGATCAAAGTATAAGTCAAAAATAATAACGCACATTAAAACAGAAGGCATTTTCATAGCGACTTCCCACATAAGTAAGAAATTGTCTAAATATTGGAATGTAAATAACAATTTGAACAAATTTCGACTAGAGTACCTGGTATATAAAGAGGTGAGAATGGAGGGGAAATAATAATAAAGTTTATTACGGGTTATCGCTCTGTCATATTCTTACAAAAACGTTTAAATCAACACACAATTTTATTAAAATTTTCTTAAATATTTGATAACATCAAAGTAGGATAATATCCATTACACAAGAAGAATTTAAAACTGAAAAAGAATATAATTTCAAGCTTACGTAACTAGAACAAATTTCAAACAAAATAAAATAATTTTCAATAAGAACGTGGCGCGAGATAAACTCTATCGAATGTTTACGTATGCAGTACAAAACACTTTCTCGAGAATCGGAATTTCTCTAAATTGCCTCAATCTGCTACTTTCAACAAAATGTCACCGCGAGCCAAACTAGTTCCAACAGGTGAAAGTCGCCTTCGAATGGTATAAACTTCACTCCTGGAAACTATCCCAGCCTCATATTCGCTCTCCGAATTTGAATCGTATCTCCGATGGTCCATTTTCTTAAAGCCTTTCACTCTGAATTCCACACTTTCCAAGAGAATCCCTTTTTTATATTTGAAGTTGTCACGGTCGTATACTCGGATTAGCTCAGCCAATGATATTTTTTAAAGATTATTTCGTCGCGCTGGGTTGAGTCCGATAGGCGCCTCTTTATTATTGAAAATATTGCAAAATTTAGCGTAAAAATTACATATTAAATCACTTCTTTGCGTAAGGTTATTATTACAAAAATAATTTAACATTAGAATGACTTATTTTATCTTCAATGAACCTAAAGATTGTTAGAAAGGTTCTCGAAATCCAGCTGCATCATGTAGGAAATGATTTTTTAAATTGAAATAAAACCGAACGAATGAGTACATCATCGTTGCTCCTGCTTACTGTAAAATACCTTTGTGAATGTGGCATTATATTACATATTAAATAACGGTATAAAATATACATATTCATAGGGAAATTGTGGGAGAGATGACTCACTTAATAATTAATCATTATAGTTTAAAAAGTATTTGAAGAGAAAATGTGAAATTTAGTCATTAACAAAATATAGTATATCAGTTATCGTAAATTTATTTAGTTTCCAAAAAATTATTTAATCTACCCTTTTTAGCGAATAAAAATGATATTTGATTTTGGTAATCATTCCTGGTCCTCCGGGCACGGTCTCCAGTAAAGAAAACTGTAGTTAAACAAATTCCATGGAGGTTAAAAGTAGCCATCATAAATGTACTATATATGTAGTATATGTCGATAATCTCTACATAAACTCATCTACATGCTAAGAAACATCTCATGTATATTTATTATGAGCTTATTTTCGCTTTTCCTCTCGCCTACAAATATCGGTTTTATCTTCTCTCAAAAATAAATTAACTCTTTTTATATTTATCAGCATTTTTTGTAGAGCATACATGCATCTCTCCAAATAAGTTGTGATACATCAAACTTTGTACTCTGAAAGATGCCCAGTTCTCTGCTTCCTCACCGAGCTACATGAATGGCAGAAATAATTCCTCTGCAATCCAGATATATATTAGATTTTAACCAGAGTATCACTCATACATATGCTTGAACTGAAAAGAAAAATATCTGCTAACATATCATTACATCATAGGATAAAAATAAGCCAATCTCACGTCTTTTTGTTTGAAAGTCAATAATTCTCAAAATAATCATGTAAGACTTTATCACCTTGAGCTTATATCCATACCTCTGACATGATAGAGGCATTTGCAAACTAATGATTAACTTAACATATGGTCCGCTATCCTGCGATAGAGGAAATCCCTGAGTTTTTCAGGGTAATATTTTTAATTTTCCGCATCCGCATTTTATATGATATAATCATAATTACCCATTTGAGGTCCGATAAATGGCAAAAATAGTTGTGCAGTAGATTCATTACGATGTTCTTTGAGTTCAAAGGCCGGCCGGAGCACGAGTGGCCGTCCTAACATGGATATTTCCTTTTCAGCCCTCATTTGCTAAGATATCTTTCCAGACTGTACTCTTTCTTCCTACTAGACCAATAACCCACTATGCTAGGAGGAAGGGAGAGCTGCATGGACCTATCCGGGCCAATGAAGGGTTAATCAATCTATCTACATATCTTCATTTCCGCTCCAGATTAATAGCTAATTTTTGCTTATAGTTATAAAATTGTAACAAATCTAACGATTTTTTCATGTATTTTTTCATTCAGTAGCCAGGGGCGAATTTCACCAGTCACAAGCAAGAATTATCTTGAGGCCCTACTGAGAGTTTTTTCAACTTACAAGAATGAAAAATGTCTATTTTTTGGCCTTCTCAATGGCGAGGTCTTCAGCTAGTGTCTATTGCGCCTAAAGGTAAATTCGTATCTGCTGGTAGCTAATGAAGGTAGCCCGTGAAGGGGTTAAGAATTCAACCATCCTTCTGACTATAGATTTAACAGCGACACTTGTTCTGTTCTGGTATTTCAGTACCAGAGCT
This sequence comes from Pachydiplax longipennis, assembly GCA_036926295.1. Taxonomy (NCBI): domain Eukaryota; kingdom Metazoa; phylum Arthropoda; class Insecta; order Odonata; family Libellulidae; genus Pachydiplax; species Pachydiplax longipennis. Next base: position 49,226,584 of record JAVFKF010000001.1, on the reverse strand, counting down.
GTTAGATAAGAAAAATCATATTAAACAGCTGATCGTCAATGGAATGCTTTCATTTCATTGTCTGCAATTTGGCCACATAGAGTTGGAGAGCGCAAGTAACGTCCCATCTGCAAAATGGCTTTCTCACGAGTGAGGAGAATTATTGCGCGTGAGTTGAAGGCGTAAAATTCCCACGTTTGAATGGAATACCTGCGACCGAGAATGCTTAAACGCTTTTTCCATAGATTGCACGACTTTCTCGCGCAAGTGTATCCCTCGTGTCTTAAGGGTTTTGTTACGCAACATCCTGTTTTACCTGCATTGTTGTCTGCCCCAATTCCGGGGAATGGCAAGGCCACGTGAAATTTCCCACATTAATCTTAGGAGAAGTCTTCCCACCTGCAAAGAATTGTTAGCATTTCTATGAGGGTTCTTTTTGGCAAATTTTCTGTAATTTCGAAGCATTTTTGTTTTAATGTTGCCTCTTGAAGTGGAATCTCATTATTGCATGTTGACAGTAAGGTATTTCGTAATTTCTATTGTTACCAACTGGAAACGTAATCTTCATCTGCTTCTGTCTCGTTTTCTGAAGTATCTCGTACTTTGTAACCTCATAAGTGTATTTGTACTTATTCGTAATTAATGATCTCATGTACGATGTAGAAAGTTATTTCACCTGTACTGATGTGTGTTATCATCAATGATAGGATAAAACTGGATATCATAATTCGTACCAAACTTATAAGTCGCAAATCATTTAATGTTTTCAAGTGACTGAACGTAAGGTAAATCTACACATAAGCTTTTTAGGCTATCATATGGCCTTTGGCATGTATGTAACATAAGTCTATTTCCCTAATCCTTTTCTGTCGCTACTCTGTTTTCAACTTAGTTTTTATTTTAATTTTGTATGACGAAGGATTAAATGTAAGAAAAGACGAACTAGTCTCAACCTCGCCCGAATATAGTCGCTTTAATATTATTATTACTGACCGTGGAAAGTATATTTTGTAGCCTGTCCCAGCATCTACTTCTCCAATTTTTCTCACAGTATCCGATCAGTTTGTGTAACAAGGTGGATGCATTGTATGTACTTACTCCTTCCAAAAACGTATACTCTCTGGATTGAGCAAGTTTAACTTAAAATAGAATCTCAGTTTTCCTTACGATTCCAATTGGGAATAATCTTCCATTACTTACTTTTACCAGATAGTTTCGTGTTAATCTCCAAACAGTGCTAGGTCTTTCTTTAATATCGGTAACAATCGGTTTTTCAACGTAAGAAATTATTTTATTTAGAAACTGTAATATTTATTTCTAAACAAAATGTATGAAATCATTGATTAATAGCAAAGACGTTTGATGTGCATGAACCGTATTTAAATGGTATGATACAAGTTTTGTTGTAAGAAAGGAAAATTATCAATAAAAAGACTCTTGAACAGTGGATTCTAATATATCTCGGCTCGGCTCTCGGTGTATAGCTTGGCTAACGTTTGCCCTAAAATTTAAATTGATCGCAAAGCTTAATAGTTTTTCAGAGTAATAAGACGGAGGAACTCTCATATTTTATCTTCTATTTCGACGCATGGTTAACGCGTGAGAAATTATCATCGATACTGGCATTTCACGGATATGACCCTTTGTGAATTAAAAGACTTTTGTTACCTTATAACTTTTCTTTAAAACTAAAATTTAAATTTAAAATTTACCAGTTTACGTCGGGTATATTAAGATATGTTACTGATAGTGAAACGTGTCTGTATTGAAAACACGATATGAAAAAATCGAAAAATTATCTATTAACATTTCAAATATATGCCATAGAATAATTACACAATTTTTGAGCTTTAAGAGGTGCTGCGATTAACATTAAAAGACACCGACTAACCGACACAGCGACTAATGCCTGGAGTCTTTTCAACGCTTACCATGATCAGCTATTGTGAACCTTGGTATGTGACCTTTAAAGACTAAAAGCATTCCTCCAACGGTAGTGGCTCGGGCAAGTCCTTCCCCTTTTGGAACATTTTTATTTTAGAGGTTATTTCTTCGCATTATTTTCCTTTTATCTCGCTCTGATTATCTTCTTTAACCTTGCTCCGTAATGGCTTAGCTGGACTGGACATAACGCCACTTTTGAGGAAAAGAACACAATTACTTTTGCCTCGAATTCATGGGAAACGGCCTGTTCTTTATTTCTGCAATGGTAAAGGGAATAAAAGGGAAAAATTTTTGCGCGGATTCGCACTCATTTTGCACACAAAGATAAGGTGAAAAAATAATTATTCTAAGAAATGCATTAATAATTATGATATGACTGTCTTGTTGTAAGATAATCATCCCAAAGTCTTGTTGAATTCTCAATATTTCCACAATTATCTATCAAATACTTTGGAGAGATGATGAAAAGACTAGGCGAAATTAGGAGCGAGGTTCCTTATCTTCATTCATTGAGAGTATAATGGATAGCGATTTATTTTTACCAAGTATTCCTCGATCTTTCGAAAATAACGTGGTCGAATGTACCGAATCTCTGGTATCCTTTAAGTGAAAATATCCACTTGAAGCGCAAGGACACTATAAATAACAATTTTTAATAGACATTGATACAATGTGATACTAACTAAAATAGCCGCGAGATGTAGTTATAAAAACCGCGAAGCATTTATGTGAAACTTATGAGTTTTGGCGAATTGCTTGTAATCCTTTGTGCGCCATGAGATTGCCCAAACGGGAAAATTACAGAACTATTTATTCCAGGGATGGAGAATCTTTTTCCATCGGAATGCCGCATTCGGTCTCATAAGAAAGGCCTCATGTGAAAGCATCACAAGCTACTCTTGTGTCGCATATTGCCTAAATCCATTTAGTTGAACATCGAAATTTTCTATGAGAAAACGAATTCAGCCGCTGAGTAAACTGATAGATAACATTTTTCATTTGGCATCATTGGCAGGATTTTAGAATGTATGAATTAAATAGGAATATTTGTTTCAGGAAGCAGATAATAGACCGCAATGAACATCCAAAAAGGCTACAGGTTCCTTACCTCTGATTTATTATAGTTTAGAACCATTATTTTAAGTAAGAACAAATAGTTACTCGTTGATTGAATGGAAAATTTTCGGGCGTGCGCTGATTTTTCATTCGCTTGGATTTTTGAGCGAATAACCCATCACATTAAACTTTGTGAGGGACGAGTATCCAATAACCTCGTGAATGTTAAAGTATTGAGGATTAATATTTTATTATAATTATGAATCAAAGCAAAAGGCATTAGACTTAAAAATTTTTATATGTTTAACACCAAACATTAAATTAAACATCGTTGATGTGCCGCAAAATATCTCAACTCCCAGGGTACCATGGACTGAAATAGCTTGACTGCCTTGTTGAAAGCCTCTATTAAGAATCACTCTTAACTCTGAAACTCCAATATTAATAGCTATTAATTAGACAGAAACAAAAGGAAATGAAAGATTAATTTCCTTCTATTTGCATCAAAAGGTAGTTGAGTATGACTCAGTACCAGATGCGAAAAATGGAGGAGGCGAAGCACCACAAAAGGAATATTATGTTTAGAAAAGATGAGAGGAACAGCTTGCGCGATTTCTTTAAAGAGTCATAAGTGTAAATGGCGAAGCGTTGATTATGCAACGGCATTTCAGTCCGCTGAAAAGGTCACATTCCTGAATATCCACTCTAAAGGCAGCGAATTAATTCAATCATAAAAGTCTTCTTTGACCCACTTTCTGCTAATATGTCCCCTTGTTTGCGAGTCTTTGCCTATATTAGAAAATTTAGATCAGTGGGAGTTAACAATAGAGAATGCTGCAGCATTAATTTATTGATCTTTGTACAAGCAACAGAGAGATAAACTCGACAACTTGGCACATAAAAGTTTAGGGCATTGTTCTTAACAATTTCTTATATTATTCCTGTTAAACAATCCACACAATTTCAACAAAAATTAGAACTTCACCAATTATAGGAATAATAAAATTAGATCAGATGTAATTGTTATATGAGCAAGATTGTTACCTCAATCATAAAAATAATATTTTTTTTCTAACATAACCTCATACAAATGCACATATAGGACAAATCATTGTCACTAATTGCATTGCTATTAATTAGTAGAAGTATTTTTATGAAAAGTGCTTCGACAGCTAAGGTCATTTCGCACACATAGACTTCCAACGGGAATCGAACCATGGACCGCTTACGGAGTCGAACGTGCTGCCCACATGGCTATCCGGGAGTCCTGCAATCAATTAGCTCGTAAGCTAATTATTGAATACATTAAAATCATTCATTTTATTACACCTAATTATGATAACCACATTTACATATTATGATCATAAGTCATCATCAATAAAAAAAATATGCCACTCTAATATAAAGTCTCCTATCATATACTAACATATCCCGATTTCATTATTAGAATTTTTATATAATAATTAGAATCAAAATAAAAGGGTAAATGAAGTAGAACATAGTATCAACAAAAAACAATAACTTATTACGTAGATTCCCTTCTTGTGGGTTTCTTCCTGCAGATAAGATTATTTGGAGAATTAATTAAAGAAATAAGAGATTTCTCGAGACCGGAAAAGAAAAAAAGCTGAACTCAGAACACAAGATTTTACGGTGTGAAATTTTCGCGCAGCTGTTGTGGACATTTATCGCTTGAATACAGTTATTGCAAAATAGGTGCTAAATATAATATAAACAGCGGAAATCCTCCGAAATAAGTATGTCAGTTACCATAAGCTTTTTCTCATATGAGAATAGGAATAATTAACAAAGAAAAAATATCATGTACAAAAGATATAAATTTTAGATATTTTTGTTAAGTCATCTGCCCCGAAGGCCAGTTGTATTTTCACTCCTACGATCATTAGCTAAAAAATGCTTTGAAGAGGGAATAAATCCATATAATTACATCACAATGATCCAGTGAATTCCTTTTTTCACAGCATTGAATAAGGACTGAACAAGATAAATTAAACGATACTCATACTTAAGTGATTTTCATATATTATCACCCGAGAGCGAGGCCAAGACAAACGTAAATTAAAGATACATACAGAAATATTATGAATTATGAATCTTTATTTAAAAATTTCAAAATGTAATACATCCAGCATAACACAATAGGCAGTCGGAGAGCATAAAATACTATTAATAACACAAGTAGCAGCTGTACATCTAGTAGCAAGAAGTGTGAACACAATTTAGGTAATTTAAATGGATTTCAGCGATTATGGACTTTCTTAAATGTATTACCGCAGGCAAAAAGGATAGAAGAATAATTATTTCACGTTTTTAACTACTAATGACTACTGATTTGAGTTTTAAAAGTCAGCAGTCCTTATGTCTTATTATTTTTTATTACAAATTTTTACGTTCCGATCAGGAATATGATTATCATTCATCTACAGATTTGTTATTTTTGGGATAATTATAGTTGTATTTGAGAAATTCAATGTTTTCATTAACGTGATTTTGCTGTTCTTCACGCACCAAAGAGCATAAAAAATGTCATAAATGAATGTTTCAATTACTTTTTGGCAATTATTTACCCATTACAGAGAAAATTTTCGAAAAATTTAGAAATTAATTTGTGAAAGCGTTAATGCTATTTGATGTATAACACTAATAGGTTAATGAAGTCATCAAATTTACCAAATACATCAATCATCTCGAAGTAACGCAGTTTGCAGATTAATTATACTACTCATCATTAGCAAATCTAAATTAGTAAGGATAAGTAACCGACTTTTCTTTGACTCTTAAAACAAAGATATGTTTCCATGTAAGTCTCATCCTGGTGGCAAATCTTGACTATCTCACAGGAAGGCGTAGGAAAACTTCGTTATAAATGATCCCAATTCGGGAATTTATATTCAATGGAGCCTAAAAATAAAATCAACTGATTGGCGGGTCACTTTGTGGTATTCCATGACAATATGGAAGAAATAAACAGGAACCACTTTTAATAATTTGTATTCTGTATGTGGTATTTTGCATAGTTATTTTAAATAAATTAGGAACTAGGTTCATTTTCGAAAAGTGGTTCCTGTTTATTTCTTCCATATTTCAATGGAGCCGTTAAAATTTATTTTAGAGTTTTCTCTACAAAAATGAGAGTGCGTTTTATATTCCGTCGAACACGATACATATTTTTAAAGGATAAGATGAACATTAATAACCCTAAATGAAGTTAATCTGGGATGGCTGTACTTCGTGAAACGCCATTCTGAACAAGTAACTGTTTCACAAACTTTTTTATTACCTAAATAAGTTTGTGAAACATACAAACTTTGCTCTTCTTACTTGTTCATTAATAACCCTACTCGATCTCTGTGTTGAAAGAGTCTATCTTCCCATATCCACATCCCTGTAAATATACCACTCTATTAAGTAAGTCGATTGAAGTTTTTTAATTAATGTTGCAATTAAATTACCTGTACATGGAAATTCACCGCTGACAGACCCTTATTTATAATTATTTAAACATCTGAATTTCGATTTCTTCATAAAATAGCAATTGTTACGATCAGAAAAATGTTTTCAGGGAATCAATATTCTAGTCCATTGAATGAAAAGGTAGGTGGAGACAAATCGGCGAAATTTTTTTTGTAATGTATTTGGGAGTATTTTCCTCATTCATGAGGAAGCTTGTCAGTTTATTTCTACTCTTTAATTTGAAATTAGTGAGAATTGATGTTTTACTTTCACCTTCGTAATTACATCGCGGAATTTCGCCATCAATTTAAAAATTTGTTTATCGCTTGTTTTCATCAGCTATTGGCCGATGGACGCTATTAACGAGCGATGGAAATGTACTCTCCTGAATCCAATATTCAGTAATTGAGAAAAATTGAGGATTTCAGGATTAGTTAATGGAGGAAGCAATCTATTCCTCAATTCTTGATGCTGTTATCCCCTGTTGATAGCCATTTGCTATGTTGTTTCCGTTGTTATTATTATTTAATTTTTTTAATTCAGTCGCAAGGACCGGAATATTCATCACTCCCAGGCATTAGCAATACCAAAGGGATGAGACATTGGTATGTGGTTCTGCTCTTGGCTGAATTCATTCTGTAGTTATTATTAATGCGTTACTTGCAGAAATTTTCTGGTAATGTTACAAGTACTTAAGATGATGACTCCCAGCGAATAAACATGAGATACTTAATTATGCACGGATATATCATATAGGAGTAATATAGATTTGCACTCTAAAAACTTTTATCTTGGCAAACTTCTAAGGATATGGCATTTTGAGATTTTATATTCAGTTTTCCTCTCCTATTTCTTCTTCGATAAAGAAGGAATTCTTTTTCAATAATCAATAAATTATCCTTGCTTGAGCGAACTCCATAGCGATCTATCTTTAAGTGTGTCTTTCAATCATAGTAGCCAAGATGGCGATTTTGTCGCTTGATCTAGCGACTTTATCCTTCCTTAATGACCTATTTTCTAATTTAACGACTTCTCACACACTACGGACTCTTCTCACGCTTTGTTGCGCGTACGTATTCTACTCTTAACATCATTTCTTCGACGGCGGCTATTTTGAAATCAAAATATAATTACGGCCAGTTGGCAAAAAACATTTCATTTGTGTAATATCTGGACTAATATCCTTTCATTGAAGCAAATTTAAGCTACTATATTATTAAACTACTTTTTAACCATATTTTTTTCAGAATTTATCGACTTTTTATCTATTTTTAGTGTGTTTCTAGCGAAATTTTCAAAAATGTATCGGCATCTTTGCTATCAATACCGATGTCCTCATAGATCTTCACATATTCAAAGAGACTTGCATTGTTTCACTCAAGTTATTTATACCAGGCTATATCGCGTGTACAGAGTGGAGTTCCCCTGAAGTAAAAATAATGAAAATATTTTCCACTATGTCAAACATACAGCAGCTGGTACCGCTATTTTCTACCTGTATTGCGGATGATGAAGACATCGCCTATATTCGGGGAAGTTATAAAACGCTTTTTAATAAACTCGAAGGAGTTACTGAATAAAAAGTTTCCCTAAAACCAAGTTTGCGCAGAAGTTGCGCTAGTGAGTTAGTTTGATTTATGTGCACAATGCGGCTGCCGTAGTACTCATGTCCTCCGGGTGGCCCATGGTCTGAAATATTCGGCTACGCAACCTGGGCAGCGAATGTTCAAAGTTAGCGATAGCATACGAAACTCGTGGTTTCCCGAGAATGAGAAGTTGCTCTGAGAGGCGCGGCGGTTTGACCGAACGCCCTCGAGTAACGGTGAACATCTCCCAAATATTTCCTCCCTCAAAACTTCTCTCTTCAATTGGACGCCGCTGGTGCGCATGGCATTCGGCCGTACAAATCTCCGATGTATTTATTAAGGTCAAGCGGTAATCGGCGCGCAGAATGAATCACGCTTTGTTGGCTTCCCTTATTCACGGCTGTCCTCTGCGTTTGAGAATCCTCAAATTCACCGTAAAATGGACGGTTTTGAATAAACATGAGCAGATTTGATGGGAGGCATCAGCTGTTCCTTAATTGTGGTTACCGTTGCTTTTAGATGCTGGTCCTCTCCGAAACTAAAGCTGAACTGAAATATTTAGCCGATTGAAGGCCTTTGAAATATTTAGCCTTCTCTACCTTTTCGGTGAGAGGACTGGATGAAGATGACCATAAGCGTTTGCTAAATCCAAGGTACAGAGTCATACGGAATATTTTAGCTATCACAGAGGCAAGGACCATTTTGAGGCCCCAGCAAGAGGTTATTCACCTTAAAAACGACAGAACGTCTCCTTTGGATTCACCTTAGCGGCGAGGACCTCTGCTTGCGCCTTATGGTAAATTCGTCTCAGGAGTCAGTACTGATTGGATAATTTGGAATGAAAAAAGAATGACTCGATGGATATAGAATGAAAGGAAAACCATACGAACAGAACGAAAGGTGTGGTTTGCATTGGTTTCTAATCGAATTTATTCCCGAAGATATGGACACCTCTTCTCTTAAGCGCAGGGCCGGAGCGAAGTGTCTTGGCTCCCCGGGTTGGGCGTCATGAAGGTGCCTCTACCATAAAGAAATGGTTATATAACGATCAGCTTATTTTTTGGAGAAAAACATTTTTCGTATTCGTTAGGATAAATCCAATAAATAATATCTATGAAGTTAATACAATTATTGTTCAAATCATCATCACTATTATACTAAGATTTGAGTAAAGGAATTATTTTATATAAAGAGGATGCGCCATAAATATCGATGGTTATTATCCATGGAAACCGTTTCATTTTCTATTTAGACTAATTAAATAGTTTTATTTTAAAGTTTTGCCAGAAAACATACTAGCACTCGCAATTTTTATGAAAACTTTAATATTTATTTTAAAATCAACTATCTATCCCAGAGAAAACAGGATTCATTTCTATAATGAATAAAACCCAAATATTGTTGTTTCTGTAATATAATAAGCTTATTAATTGGTAAAATATTTTTAAACACATCAAAGAAGAAACAAAACGAGAGGAAAGCTCCGTGGAAGTTATTGGGACATGACGACTTTCAGCTATAAATTGCATTTGTATACCCTATTATTTTTAATTAAGGCAGTAAAATTTAAAAATTTAAGTTTTTTATTCGTAAATTCGAAATGAATAGTGAAAGGAAATATGTTTCGTCGAGAGTTATTTAGAAAAATAAGTATTTACTATATGGTTTTGAATATAGGATTGGAATCTTTAGAAAATTAAATTTATTTTAATAGATTAACTTTCATTAAAATAGAATGATATTATCAATTAATATTTTAGCAAGTACTTAGTGATTTCAAGTCCTAAATTGTTTCTGAGGTACGGAATAATCAATATTCGCCTAGAAATGCAGGAACATAAGTTTTTGTTTCCTTAGAGCTTTCAAAAATCGCTTACAAGATGTAAAATCGTGAAGCAGGAATTGCAGAAAAAAATTATTTTAGTAATAATTCTTTAAAAAATAGTTCATTTTTCCCCGTGGTATCGAAAAACACTGAACTTCTGACTGAATAAGGTTATGGATGCTATATTGCCCCATCGTTAATGCTTGTTCCTTCGTATACCTGCCCGGACGTGTTGGGACACGTTCCATGACGATTAGCATGCGTATCATAATCAGGTTATTATCATTTTTTCCCTCTACACGACTATCAGAACCTGAGCGCGTCTTAGGTTTGAGAATATACGGTATGTGCGTTATTTGCAAACCACTGCAGCTATGGTGCATTATTTGGTGGTATCACAAGAATATTGGAGTGAAATTGAAAAGAATTTATCGATAAATCGATTGGAAAATTTATGAAATTAGAAGAGAAGGAAGGCAGAATATGTCCTTAAATTAGATAGTAGTCTAATCCCTAAAACTTGGTTTCTTCATTAGGACATTGATTGAAACTCACTAATTTAGCCATTTCTAAGTAATAACTTGTGTCGTTATGTCTTGAGTAATAAATATGTCTTGTACCCAAGAATGGTTACTTTCTCAAAACTTTGGGTCACGACTTGAGCTGATTATACGTGATATTTGCTTTTATGGAATGAGATCTGGATTTGGAATTGGTATCTGTTAAAACTTTAAAACTGAAAAACGTAAATTCCATTAAATGAAATCTATTAAAAAGCATTCAATGAAACACAGAGTCGTAGGGTTTTAGTATTTTATGAAATGAATATTTATAAAATCCTCCGCAAATGTAACCGATATTTTCTCGCATTCACAGGAAACTGGAAGAAGGAAGAGGAATCGCCTACTGATTTAAAAAGATCGCAAGGACAGTGAGACAGCGTCGCAGAAGGCACTTCCAACGAAGGACTAAAGACATTAGGCCCTAAGTCATCGAAAAAGATTCTTCCTGTTTTTCTTTCTTAAATACTTTGTGAATCATTTGGTAAAATACTTGTGGAGGCATGGAAGTTCAGTTCATATCTTAGGTCAAATAATGACCGTAATGACCGAACGCTTCCACTTTCCAATCGAATACTTTAATTTTTGATTTTCGATTTCTCTATTATGTATCTTAAAAATTTCTCATTAATTTTAAATGAATTCCATAGTATTATCATGAAGGTTCATTTCCCCTCGCCATATTGAGCGTGTTTTGTCCTGATCCTAATAGTATATGTATTGCAGAATAACTTTATAGATGATATTTAGAACATTTCTAAATTTATTTGATTACTCTCAAACATGTGGCTATCAATTTTCATATCATAAGGGATTCTATTCCTCTTTATTAATATGTATGTTTACGTGCGTGCGTACTATTTTGTAGGAAAAGATGAAAGCCGTAAATTATAATCATGGCTGGAATAATTTCGTTTTTATTAATCATCTTTATGCTCAAAAAATTAATCAGAAACTTCACGACTTACTCTAGACATAATTTAGTAATTTTCATCAACTGAGATAATTTTTCCAATTGATTATCAAATTTGCCGAGCGTATTGCCTTATCTTTGAACGCAACTCTCATCCATAATACATTAGGTCTAATGCAGAATTTTTGCATACTTTGTAATTACTGAGGATAAAATAGTAATTTGCTCTATAATGAAGTGGGATTTTAAGAACGTGCTATACTTCATTAGCTACTGTTAAAGTTCTGATAAACTTTAAAAATGGGGACTCCCGGATATGTAAGCAGTGTGTTCGACTTCGATAATTCCTATTGCGAATCGATATAGACAGAGCTATCTTTGCCCAAGAGATAAAATCAGCAAATTCATTACTTAAGTTTATGAATAAAATAATAAACCAGTGATATTATTAATTTTTAATTTAAAAATGGAATTGCGCCAAATATTTGCGTTATAGTATATGTGACATTTTTAATCATTTTTTATCGTTTGTGTCCCTTATATTTAGATAATTCTTAGTTTTTCATTTTCTTCAAAACTGCGAACCAGCAACCATGATGCAGTAACAACTTACTTATATTAATTTTGTCTAAATATTAAGTCTTCTTCTTTCGCTTTTATGGTAAGGGAACCATCACTGTTAACAAAGTACTCTTTTGAATTAAGTTCTTTACTTTGATGAATCGCCGAAGAGAGATGGCTAAATAAATACAAGAGAGAACTTGATTTTCTGCGCTCATAGCATTTGAGGACTTCCTCTCGAAATGCAATTAAAAGTTAATTTATTTCCGAGAAAGCGACTTTTACCAATTTCCGCAAATGTGAGGATGTATGGAACGAGGTGCGTGATTAATCCCGAAGGCCTGTTGATGCCTGTGCACTTTTTTAATGACCATATCCTCTCTTTTGAATCAAATCATCATTAATCAAAACTTCCAGCTTGTTACGCTTTCAAATCCTCCAATTTTATATCCAGTGATCGTTGGAGGTGAAATGATGCCAGAATTAGTTTCAAGGACCAAATCCAATTTTTAAAAAATTCGGTGGAGACAATGGGCTTCTATAGAATTTTCCTCAATCAACACCAAGGACTTTTTTTTACCACTAAATTACTTCATCATACGGTGTATTTGGTAATTGCATCTTTAAATTAATTCCTAATTCTACTTGTCTGCATTAATCACTGATGCTGAAGTGTACTGAATTAGTTTGCAGTACTACCTTAGCAGAAAACGGCAACTATTTGCGTTTTACGTTGACTAGAATTCGTCTAATTTTGAGATTTCTTGTAAATCTAATGCTTCATCTAGACAGTTTGTTTGTAAAGCTATCCCTCGTAAAGTACGGGGGTTACGTTTCTGAAAAGCTCCTTGGTCTTGGTTTTTGTAGGGATTAGGGGAATAAAAGGCATAAATATCGTACTAAAAGTAAACTTCATTTTATTAGTAAACAGAAAATGTAAAAGGCGATACTTAGAGAGAGACATTGAAATACAAAAAATGGAGAATGACGCTGTGAAAGAAATGTATTTATCTTCACGAAACTTTTTCGTAGCTCGTATCTTAATTGTGCTACTAACCATGGACTTGAAAATCGGTAGCAGTTTTCGGTTTTCTAAAACATAGAATAGATGCTTGGCTTATTTTCAACTTCAACATTTCTGCTGTCCTTTAAATGGCCTCATCGATTTATCTAGCCCTCGTTTAAAATCTCACGGGATTAATCTTGTAAAATCGAAATATCATAACTCGAATGATGTGTGTGTATACATTTTGAAGAAAAGCGTATACTTGAAACCGTGGTAGATAAGGGATTGATGTGTGTATTTGGAAAAAGAAATTACTTTGCAAGAAGAGGCCTTCTTCGGTACTTTCTCTAAGTTTATTAAGCAATCGAAATCTAGAATCTTCTCTCCCTTCTTTTAAGGATTCCTAACCTAGGTCTGAGAGCATTTTTGCCTTTTTATCCCGGCATATTTTTACTGCACTAATCGCGTTGCGCTGAACTTTATCGAGTTTGAGGTACGTTTTATCCCCCGGATCTCATACACTTCCTGCATATTTCAAATGGGGCCTGACTAATGTAAAATAACATCGCTCTCTAACCTTTTCATTGCATCTAGCGTCATTACGCTTTGAAAAGCCGAGATTTGTACTTCCTTTCCCTCAGATTTTCCGGATATGCTCCAGTTTTTTTTATAAGAGTTAATCCAAACTATTCGACTGATTCGACTACATAGGTATTTATTCCATTTAGTATGTACGAGTAATTCTGAAGCAATTGTTTCTTCTGTAAGACATTAACTAAGGAGCATTTACTCTTATTGAGTTCTCAGATGGGTTGGTAAGAATGCGATACATTTTCTGAGAAATATCTCAAGTTTGCGTCAGATTTCTTGGTGTAGCAAGAAACTAACTCAAATAGGCGACAGTGTAAGAATGAATACCTCAATAATTATTCTTTTATAGATTTTAATTTATCGAGAAAAGCCGAGGTGAAACTGCTGTGATGCTTCCTCAAAATTAGGCGCAGTGCTGCACAAAGTATGACTCATTAATATCTTATAGACAAACAAGTGCGTCATTTCCATTATGGTGCTGGCCTCAATGTCATCATTTAAAAATTCAAGCGGAGCATTCGCGTGTGGCTTCTTTTAAGGTAACGAACCAAAAGGATTCTTACCGAAGGTCTCAGCGGAGCTTATAGGAGGAAATAATCACAAGAAAACAATCTAGAATACATTAGAGCAGGACGCTTAAGCTCTTACTACTGTAAACATGAGGTTGAGAAATACGATTTCGCATGAAATTGAAATTTTCAGTATCGGACGTTTCGCCCAAAGCGTATCGCCTAAGGGACATTGTAATGGATATGTCACCAGATGTTATTTAAAAAAGCGTAAAATATAAATTAGGTAATTTAAAAAAATGAAAATCAAAAATTATTTTACCTAAATTCAACCTTTTACCTATTTATTTTACCTAAATATTACTCTTTACCCAATATTAATAATTCATAACGGATATTTCCATTTAATTACTATATAGACTAACTAACTAACTAAAAAACTAACGAAAATCATAAATTATTTTACCTAAATATTTAGGTAGATAGCAAATAAGATCTATTATTATAATTATCTTACGATTGACTGCCACCCTGAATACCTCTGCTGAAAGGAGGCTTACAGGGTATTAATGTAGATGATTGTGGTTGTTAAAAAGCAGTGGATTGAAAGTTATTTAGGTTGAATTAACATAAAAACGAAATATAGGCCCATTTATGACTTCAATTCGCCTTTTATCGTTTAAATTTCCGACTTACACCCTGAAAAACTACCAGAATGACTTTTTGCGTTTTTGTTTTTACTTAATAAACTCACTGTCGGGAGTTTTGGGCAATATCATGTTTATAGTTTTGAAAAAAATATTTAGCTAAAATCATCAATGACTAAATATGCTTTGGGTGAAATATCTTTTGGGCGAACCGACTCTTGGGCGAAAAATCCTGTGTAAAACGTCCTGGATCAAATTTCTATGTGTAACATCCCTTGGGTGAACCGTCCCTGTGTGAATTGTCCTTTGGGTGAAATGTCCTGGTACCGACACCTTCGGAACGGAGACAACTTACTACACAAACTGGAAACTTTAACAAAGGGGTATTTATTTCTATGCATAATCTAATTCAACCAGATAATAGATATCTGGTTAAATCCTCCCTCTCTTCACTATGTTACGTAAAGCTTAGGAGAGGCATGGTGAGGAGTAAAATTATTTTCGCCGCTTTCCTCACTGATCCAAAATACCATGAGCGGATTAAGTCCAAGTAAAAGTGGTACATTTACTCTTTGAATAACTATTGTCATAGCATTCAATGACGACTAAAGAGAATGAATGTCATTGTTCATCATCAATCATAATTAGGTTGCATCTTTTCACTGGTAGAAACAGGACAACGGACCTCCGGATAGCCAAATGGGTAACGCGTTCGACTTCGGTCCCGGGTTCGTTTCCCGGTGGAGGCTCCCGTGCCTAATGGCCTTAGTTATCGAAGCACTTCCAAAATTACTATTGCTATTACGAACAAAACAGGGACAAAATAAATTAAGCATAAAGTTTTCTTCGTCCTGCATAAAAAGCAAATGGGAAATATTCCATTCATTCGGATTTCAGAAGCAACCTCATTCCTAATATACACTAAATTATTAGTGGTAACTATGTTAAGGAATGTTTTTTCACGATTGCCAGAACCTTCTCGAAAGGACAGATGAAACAATCTCTCCTTCACTTCCTAGGGATTAAAAAATCACGTGACTTGAAAACGGCAGCTCCAGCTAAAAGCAGAAAATTGGACGACCTTGCCACGCCCTCTTCTTTCCTTCCTCTTTTTATGCTCTCGCAAAATCTCAATCTTCGGACCACATTCCTGCGACTTTATCTACGGCCTTCCAAGGACGAGGAATCCCTCAGCGGTTCTATATTCAGAATTTAAAACGCAAAAATGGAAACTAAACTAAAATCTCAGATAAATGTAATTTTAATTAATTAATCTAATACTGGTAAAGGAAAACGTTTCGATAACAGAAAGTCATTCAAAATTTACACATTATTAGATATCGAGGTAAATAATGGCTTACTTTTATATGTATTTAAAGATCCCCAGTTAGTCCCCAAGCGAGTCCAAAAGTTTGCATAACATAAACGCGTAAAGTTGATTTTTATTGCTTGCAGGCTTTATTTCTTTTGAAAAATTAAATTATAAAGAATATCATACGAATTCGAGACAAAAACTAAAAGAAGGGGAAATAGAATAAATATTCTGATTATGGAGTGGAATATTCTTTCAGAATCAAAATAGCGAGAAAAATTTTAAGAATAAAAAAGCGAAGTTTTGTGAAATTTTGAAGACGTAAACAACGCGTATCCCAGAAGACCAATGCGATTGTTGAGTACAAGCTCATGCATTTTCTTGTATTAGTAGATTAGGAACATAGGCCCGATTTAAATAATGGTAAGAATGAATGATAGGCTGTATGAAGATGAGAAAACTTCATGAAAGTCCAGCATTTGCAGTTACGATAAACAAGTCCATATATTAAACTTATGACTATGCAGGAGTGTTTATTATTCATCTCTATAATGAAATGGAGGATTTAACTTCGTTACGATCAAGAAAGCAAGGTGTTAAGATATTTATCAATGACCAGGGACGGAAAAGAGAAAATTTTGGGAAATTTTTTAAAAAATGTGTCTAATGTACTGATAAAATTTTAGTTTTATGTTTTCCATTTAAGTTATCATGGAGATTTTAACTTTTCTAAGGTCATCTTAATTTGCTTAATTTTCGTGTCTTTTTTCTTACGATTTGAAGACTTTATTTGCTCATGTACGCATTCGGAAATGAAACTTCAACGTGATTGAAAGTTGATGAATGTGCTTTTTATACAGTAAACAGTTATTTACTGTTGTTTCTACTACGCCCTATATGTTACAATACGATCTATTTTTTTATGGAGGGCCCAGAAAGTCGCCGTTCGTAGGGTGACGACCATGTATAATAAATTAGTAGTTTTGCTGGTTTATAAAGAATAAATTGAGAAAGTATACGAGCAGTAAGTTGTGCTTCTGTTTTTAATTAAAATGAAACCTTTATCGTGGAAATTTGGATCATCTTTAGAAACTCTTTGACACTGCAAATCAGGGCTGTCCAACGTTTGACATCCACTAGGAAGCATTTGCCACTGTAAAGACTTCGCAGTCCACATATTATGTGCTTCGCCACATTTCTGTGTGTTTTAGGGTGCCTTTATTATAGTTAACTTATTTGCATTATTTAATATTCGCAGTGAAATCTGAAAACATCCTAGTTTTTCATTTTACAGGGAAGATTCTGATTTAACCTATTTTTTCTTCACTTTCGTCTTCCAGGTTTAGGATAGTTTCATAACTAAATGAGCTATTTCTATCCTGCATTTGATGAAGAAATTATTATCTTTTGTAATAATCACCGCTGATTACATTATTTATAAATTTATATATGTATCCGATGTCAGTAACTTTCCGCAAACGAAACGAATTGAAGAAATTAAAGAATAATAATTTTACCCGGTTTTGGAAGAGATAGAAATCATAGAGATTCACTAGAGGGCGAATGGACTATTGATATATTTTACTAAAAGTATCACTGGCTATACTCAGAACGACTCGAAAATGCTCCAATAAGGTATGCATGTAAGGAGATTTTTGTCGATGGACGGTTTCATTTCGCTTATATAATAATTGTATATAAAATAATGAATAATTTTACGTTCATATCGTAAAATATTTCATTTGTTCTTTTAAAGCCTCCGCCAAAAATTTTAATTTTTGTATAAAATTCTGTGGCAAAATGTAGAGAATTAAAAATTTCTGCTTCATTTGAGTTAAGCTACATTAAAACCCATTAAAAATCGCCCTCACTTAAGACACTATCCCAATGCGCGGTTTATTCTCTGCGCCAGTCCCTTTTACACGAAACAATGGTGAAAATACCGTCTAAGATCCTTTGCTACCCAATCATAATGAGGATATTTCCCGTGCCAATATGCGCTGTAATGTGCTTCGACCAATTTTCCGCCAGATTTAATAGATCAAAAATTGTTACCTTAATTACAATTGTGGCAAATTAAGCAAACAGAGGTACTTTCCTCATTTTTAGATGTAAATGACTATAAATTAAAGAGCAAAAATCATAAGACTTTGTTCTCCAATACACAAGAATTTGACAGTTGCCATTTCCCAGTTAAAACGCTATCCCGCCGATAATGCGGTTTTCTTTCTATCCCCTGGAAAACGTCTTAAATAGACTGTACTATATTTCTTCCTCCAAAGAAATAAAGCCACAATCTAATATAATGCCTACACAATCTACGGTGGTGAGAAGAATATTCAGAATCAAAGCAAAACAGAAACCTAGAGATCTTAGTTACGTAACTTTCCCAAGGAACGCTTGTAAATGCGGTTGACCACTGAGGAGGAGAGTTTCCAGTTCTTATTATAAGGTTGAGGATATCTCTTCTGTAACATCAATCCGCTTTGTAGAGAAAGAAACTGGAGAAGTATTTGCAGTCTACGGAAAAACAAAATCGTGCACGCGAATGTACTGCAGAGATGTGGGAAGGATGAGAGTGCCTATTCCATCGCACTGACAAGCGAGAAAGCGCCATTCACGAGGGAAAGACGAGGACTTGCAAATTTCATAGCTGCGGAGGCACTCTAATTTCGGAAACAATCGAGAAGGGAAAATAAAAGAGGCGATATTTTTAAAAACTCGCTCTTCAAATATTCCGAACCGCCGCCGGTCTTTCCAACCGCGCCGTTATTTGAAAACGAATCGATCGTTTTTTGTTCGAAATGAGCTCCGAGATATTTCCGCAAACGATTCCGGGGCCGCGAAGAGCTTTTCAAAACGGGGAATTTGCACAAATTTGCGAACTTCCCCGAGACATGGATATCGCGGAATTAACCCGCTTTTTCCCCTTTTTTTATCTGCCGTTTACTTTTTCGTTCTGATGAAAGAGAGGAAATTCTCGTGGAAAGAAGGGAGTTCGCTCTAATGGACAGCTTAATTAGCGCACTCATTGGGTACCTGAGCTAGAAAGTTACCGGAGGGCTTTGAATAATTTACTGAGCGAAAATTAGAGGAGACCATATTCGAATAAGAATTTAATCACGGCGCATGAAGCGGAAAGAATTCGTAGTTTGCGCTGACTTTGAGTTTAACATCAAGGCGTCCACTTGTTTGATGCCGGATTAATTCGGTGGAATGCCGTCGTGCATACGTGAGCGCTGCACGTTTTTTTCCGTCCCCGGAGACACATATGGGAGTGATAGCTTGTAATTATGATGCATAATAGGTCCCTGGAAAATGCTGAGTCTGAATGGAGTTTAATCTGGAGGTTTTCGCGTTGAAAATAATTAAAAAGGGAGTACGTTCTTTTGTTTGCAATTACTCGTACTATAAAAGAATGTTTTAGATCTTTATTTATTTATTAGCAGAAAGTACCCAGCGTTTCTCTGGAAAGATTGAAAGCGTTGTAGCAAATATTAGGTCGTTTTTCTTTGCGCATTAATAATTATCTCTAGTAATTTTCACGCAATAGCTTCAAATGTATATCAATATTTATTTACAAAAGGCGATGATAAAACGATGCTACGATATAAGCAATAAAATAATACAAGCAATACCATAGCATAAAAATATGATAATTAAAGCTATACGTTATGTTAAAATCGATGTTAAAATATTTTAAATGCGAAATTGATACCAATAAATGTATTACGTAAATATTCCTGTTACATAATTATTTTCAGAAATAATTTCTCTAAATAAGAGAAAGTACAGTAATCCCTAATCAAACGCGGTCTCGTCAACCGCGGTTTTAAAAATATACGTTTAGTTAAAATGTTGTACACATTCTCACCACTGGCGTTGCGATATATTGAGCATACAAGGATTGAAATGCGTAAATTGCGCTTCAATTATTTCCTGAAGACATTTATTTTTACCTTTGAGGATTAAGTAAGACGTGCTGAACTTTTTGTAGCTTTTCTGAAATAACTGTACTTTAGTTGAAATATTTCTTGAACAAATTTTTATTTTTTTGAAGTTTGGTTAATATAGTGTTAAATCAATCAATCTCGCCCGAATAAACACGTTTTATTATTATTATAAATCTTAAGACGATTCCTTTTACAGTTTTAATCCCCTAACCTCAAATTTTTCACAAAAACCTGGCCTTGCTAACCGCAGTTTACCAACTGCGGCATTTTTCAGAAACGTGACCCCTGCGTTCGGCGACGGATTACTGTAACTCTCATAACGTTCTGCAGAAACATCATTTCTCAGGTTTACCGAAAATACTATCTGATATCGAAAAAGAGAATTATACGATTGATAAAGAAAACTTGACAGACCTATAAACAAGTTTAACTACATGTTACTAATATTTTGAATCACATTTAATTTACATTCAGGTATTTATCAATTCAATGATATCAGACTTGCTTGTATGGAATTTAAGAGTAACGTGATCAGTATATTTTTATCTTGAGAAAGAATAAAATTGTGTCATCCTCGTAAATACCTTCGATAAGATTTTACTTCAAGAAAACTCGAATTTCTTTGAAGTAAAAATCAGCCAAGATACGTCCCTCCCTCTACGCGATATCTTTGTATGGAAAGAGATATTATATTATTTGCTTCAGGCTCTACAGATTGTCCAGTATAGCTCCGGACGAACTTAATGTGGAATGAATGACATTGTTCTGGTTTCATTATGAGATTCCTCGAAAATTATGCTTGAAAATTCATACTCTTCAACACATAAGTCACCCTAAGCATTGGTAGGAAGCTCCTTGCTGGACCTATAGCAGTCCCCCGTGAAATTCTGATTGCCAGAAGCAATACTCAATGATGATCCTCATACAGAACTCGAAAGGTCAATGGAAGGGTATAACGTCCTTGGATTGCACTCCTTGATGGCTAATCCTATTTAGGGTGCTATGGGTGACTTTCCGTCGATGGAGGGAAAGGGGTCGATTGCACGTGGCTGAAGAAGGCCCGCCATCTGCCGTGAGGTCGACGAACAACTGTCGTCCTCATCACCAGTCCATCGCAAGCACCGGAAGTCCTTGACACCTTAATTCAGCGCACGTATCCCAAGACGTGGATTGCCACTCCGATGCTCGTTTGTCTCACTTCGGAAACCAATTCAAAAGCGATACTTTATTCGCTTAGAAGACGATGATTGGTTAGGTCCACGATATACTACGTTATTATTTCCAGTCGCCTTATTAATTCATTCTTCCCAACCTCAACTCTAACTATTAGCTGCCGATTAACTGAATCATATTCTTACTTATGTATTCTTCTATTATTCCTCCCTTCCAATACTGTATTCATGAAACTATCGAGCCTTAGATTATACCCTATTCCTCTCTATTCTTTTCTATACACATTTTATTTAGATTTCCTCTTCTTTTATCACTCTTTTCCGGAGATTTTTCATTTACTCTTCATCAGTTACTCGGTCTGTTCATTATATCTTCACAGCATTCTTCTTCAGGTGTATTTTCAGCATTCTGTTTTCACTATTCTTTTTTAGACTGCCAATAACTTCATTCTCTCATGGTACCTAACATTAACTCTAAACGTTACCTGCCTCTCATTATTTGCCGTTACAGTGCAAGTTTCATTGCCACCAAAGGAAATGGTGGCACTGAAACTCCAATGGTAGAATATCATAAACTGTTTCCTAGTTCCCAAGCTTGATATCAAATATATACAAATATACAGCGAACTTACGCGTACAGTGAACTCTCGATTATCCGTGGGTGAATGTTCCGGTTTGCAGATTATTCGTGAGTAGTATTTTAACCTAATCGATATTTTCTAAGTTTACGCAATAAAGAGAAAGAAGTATTTTCGGGTAATAGTACAAGCAGGACTTACGTAATACATTTCCTGTGGAGCAGCGGGAATACAGCTTTAATGATATTATCAGTGCTAAAAAGATCCGCGGTAGGCGTATAAAATTCTTAATGAATCCACGAGACAATCGAAAATAGCGGACTATGTGCGCAATAAATAATAAATTTGCATATAAATGTTAATTATGACCTCCATAGAAATAGAAGTTAAATTTTGTATTATCCGTGTTTTCTGATCATTCGTACATCTTCTCCCCATCGCTGGCCCGGAGAATCCGGAGTATATTGTAGTTATGTAAGAATTTATATAATTTTAACAGAGAAAATGATTCCTTCATCAAGTCTTCGAATATTATAAAATAGATAAAAGCTGATTCATTACACCTTAGATAATTCTATCGAGTTTTTAAACTTTGGTCTGTAATGTTTCTAAATTTTACCTTCATTAGGTTCAAAAACTAAAAATAAAACCATCTTGAAAAGAAAAACACTTTCTAACTCCCGTAGCAGTTTTAATTTGACATGTTTCGTCAACGTATTGACATCTGGATGTGAATATGTGCAGAGATTTACGACTTATATATGAGATAAGTTGCGAAAGGGGGTAAGTTGTGTAAGGACCGAGGTGGTTGGGGAAAGCATTAAGATGTGCTTTGCTCCTCTTTCCATGTTTTCCTACACCCACCTCTGCTCTTCCACAACTTAACCCTCCCCTTTCCCCTCTCATTTATAAGTCTTAATTTGTGTCTCAAGATGTCAACACGTTGACGAAACATGCCAAATTAAAACCCTGCTGCGGGAGTTAGAAAGTGTTTTTACTTTTCAAGACAGCTGCTGTGAAATCTTCTCGATCGATAATATCAATTCTACCAAAATACGTGTATTTGCAGATTATTAACATGAATGTATATATGAGACTCATTTACTGACTCAGTCCGTCCCCAATATCGATGTTTATTTTTTGTCTCGCCTCGGTAATGTGATGGTGATTCATATTGGAGTTGATATGCACAGTTCGGGTCCAATAATTTTCTTTACTCCAACCAGTCTTCTTTTATAGAATCCATTTAAGTTTGGCTACGATGCGCAATATACAAAGACCTTCAACGCAAGTGAGACGAGTACAACATACTAATGATCAGTGTAGGTTTGAAATACTTGGCCGCTCTAAGACGAAATCAAGACGGTTCCTTATTGGTATTGTTTTTCCACTTCACCAATCTCAGATAAGATCATCGTCACGTGACTTTCTATGAATTGGAACAATCATACGATTTCACGATTATGTATCTTCGCAAGAGAATCATTATTTATGCTTACGATAAATTAAAATTCAGAAGCACAACCTAACGATTATAGATATCTTAGTCAAGTGAATACAGCTCAATCTATACTACCCTCATTTTAATATAGACCAAATTGTTCTAAGCGATCTATATTCATTGCCGGGTACTATTCCGCTCTCCGCCGATAGTCACGTAATAACCCCTCGGATAGGGAATCCAAGTTCGAGTACTGTGGTATTGAAAATTTGGCACTATTTCCCATCTACTCGGAGAATCTGACTGAGAATCGAGTTCTTAATTTCAATCTAAGGAAATTTTCAAAGAGAAAAAGCGGGAATCACCGGTTATAATCGGGGTTGCATATGTCTCAGGGGTAGAGTAAAATACTCGTACACTTTTCATACACTTTCCTCGCACCCACAATTGAATACCTTCGATTCTGCACTCAGACACGTATTCAAGTTAGTCTAAAACAAAAATTCGCAAAAATAATTAGTTTAAAAATTTACTATTCTGGGAAATTAACAGTAAAATTGGCCTTCTTTAACGTGTCTCAAAAGGTTTTCTTTTTTTCTCTCATTTACTATCATTTTTCCCTACTGAGATTTGTTTAGTTTACTATTAGTTGATCCTTCAAAAATTGATGCATTTCCATACATTCCATAAAACTTCTATAAATTTGAATTTGAGTTGAATTGTTTTTCTTTATCAAAGATGAAGATAATGTTAAAGTTTGGAAACGCTTAGTACCCCGGAAAATATTAAATAAAAATAAATTCTTCATAGATTTTTTAAATTGTTAAAATAAAGTTTTTCATTAGCTTTGTCCTCCTTCTTTATGAAGAAAAAATACTTTTATTTTATCCCAACCGTTACGCCTTCGCATATTGAGTTTAATTTCCAAGATATGAGGCAACTTGAACCCAATTAAATGGCATTCTATTTTATTATTTCAAGAATAAAAGTAAACTTTTTTTAAAGTATTATGAATTATACGATATTTTATAGTATATATAAATATGCAAATTCTATAATGTGTCGTTGACCTTTAAAATACTCCTAGGTTTTCAAAAATTATTGCTAGACTATCCGGTTAGTTAAAAAGAAAAGGAATGGTTGATAAATTGCATTTCAGGAGCGATGGTCGCTAAAATATTCACGGATTCAATCTTAATCGCTTCTGTGATATTTTCGAAGTAAAATTGAATCGAGCGATATTGTTAAACTGAATTCTTGTAAATATCCAATAATGAAAACTGATTTCCCGCGTATAGCTGCAATAAATAACGCGCGCGAGCGACAGTGAAGGCTCTCTGGGAAATTTTGGAAGCCCTTACAAAATCTGCTAGCGGGACGGTTGGAAGTTTAATTAAAATGTGCTCTGAGAATGTTCCTTATTAAAATAAGTGGTTAAGACATCGTTCTTAGCAGCTTGCTTAAAGATTCACACGGATGAATTAAATATCTGGAAGCATAAATCCTAAAGAAGAAGCACTTAATAACTTCCACAGAAGGATTTATTAAGTCTTTTTCATTAAGATGAGGGCTTTATTCCACGCTTGAACATATACTTTATATTAGCTGGAAGTAGTTGGGAAAGAATCTCCTCTAATGAAAAGAACCTCAAAAATAAAGTGGTACTTAATTCTTTTGTCGAATTCGCACTCAATTCCGTGAACTACAGAAGGAAAAAAAAACAAAAAACTCATACCTATCTCGTGAAAACTACATTGCAGATAGAGCCAAGTGGAATGACATTTATCATATATTCTAATGAATATTATTTAATGAATACCACAGCAGACCGGTGAACGTTAAGAAAATGCTTCATCGCATGAAACTTTAGAAATTATATTACGAATTAAATAAAATTCGCTCACTTAATTTAGAAGTCGTGGCTTTCCGGAGGATTGTTTTTTTGTATTTCTTAGGTAAGAGTCCAACTACATTGACCGATAAGATTCTACTTGAAAAATCAGAGGAAATATTCACTTAGATTTTATTATTTCTGCAAATGATACGTAATGAATGGTAGACAAAATGATATTTGCACCCTCAGCAACTCTGCGAAAGGTGGTTTGCAAGATGTACATACACTGATGATTTCATACACAGAAAACCATATCATTGTTCTAGATGTGGACTTCTAGAGAAGGGTCACTCACACATATCAATCAGGTTATTCCCTTTTTCGGATCGCATTCACTGGAGTTTTGCTTTGTAAATCTGCGTTTTCTTTATTGCCTTCCTCCTTTAGTAGGTTTATGGATATGCTTACTCCAATTTAAGTGAACCATGACGTGAAATTTATTTATTTATTATTTGCTGCATTTTATTGTCTGGTGGCAGCCTCAAACATTGTCAAGTAACACTAATGACACAAACGAAACAATGACGCAGCACAAACACATTATGCTAATATTCCTGGGAAAATTGTTTTCTTTGGAATAATTTAACTATGGAGCTCTTATCTGCAATAAGGATGGGCTCTTTATATATTATAATAACCAAATCTATAGATAGAACATACTTTCCTTTCATTTCTTTGTATAATGCTGAGTAATCCACAGCTAAACTTATACTGCTAAAAAAATTTCATGGCATAAAATATCGACGTAGATATAGGTTTCCGTGTTAAATATGAATTTTACAAAGCCAATCTGTGCTTCCCGAATCCTCTTATTCTGAAAACAAATCGGTTAGAGAGCGTGGTGATTACTTTAGAAGTATCTAGCAAATAGGGACACCAACATAACACAATCCCGTCTGAATTATCCCTCTCATTGGCCGCTGCATATGACGCATACTTTTGAAATGTTTCCACGATCTCTGAACACGTCAGTTGGCGCAACAGTTCGTTGATCCTCCAAAGCAGGATGTTACTCTTAACAGAACGTTCCTTTTTTCTTATTTTATCCATTAATAATCACTAATGAGGAGTTATATGTCGCTAATCAGATCATCCGATCCATACAAACTACTGTGATTGCTTCATTAACGATTTTAAACAGCCTTAAAATGTAATTATCGCCACGATAGTTTTGGTTCGTTTGCTATATTTAATTCCGTTGATAAACTGATATGAATGAGCAGCGGAAAACCAGGAAATAAATTGAGTGATAATTATATACCTTCCGTATAGCGATGTGTTACAATGATAAATTATGATATACTGAATCCCAGTTTAACGGAAAATATAAAACAGATATCATAATGAAATATTGCCTTCAAAGTGAATAAACACCAATTAAAGCAGTGATTCTCAACCTCTTTAGTACGGATAGCCGTGTGGGTAGTGCGTTCACCTTTGATAGAAATGGCCTCGGGTTCGATTCCCGGTAGAAGCCCACGTACGAAATGACCATAGATGTAGAAGCACTTTTAACAATACTACTACTACCCCATAATCGCTAAATGAATTCATCTATATAAGTACTTTTCATAATTAATATTACTAATGTTTAGGGTATAGGAGTTTTGCTCATTTCGTTTAGTTACTGGACAACTTCACTAGTTCTTCCAGCTTTTTTTTAGTTTCCATTCACTTCATCATTCTTTAGTTTGACCTTAATTCTTTTTTATCCTGAATTTTTTAATTTAAAGCAGCTACAAATACGATTTCAGTAAGCTATATTTCATTCAACAAGAGTTTTTATTGGAATTAATAAAAGATTAATTTAGAACATCAGGAAAGAGGTAAATGCAAAGGTACAGGGTCAGCCAACTATCAAAGGGGACCCGAATGAAAGCATCTGTCAGGGATATACCTATTACTTTCTGCAAAAATAAAAAAATACCCTTAGGAAACGGGGCCCCTTAGAACCTGGGACGAGGATGCTGAGCATCCACGGAAACCCCTTGATGGCTGACCCTGTTAATTTACCACTTGACCTGTGGCACTAGTATAGAGTGCAAACCATATATAGCATTCCAAACTATGTGCCGCGGTAATGTGTGTCGCGAGACTAAATAAATATGCCGCGAGACTCTATAGCTGTGCCGCGAAAATTCTAGGGAATTTTCTATGCGGAACTAGGTATTTGCGAAGTATATGTATAGTTTTCTGCTCTAATTCTGCGCTAATGTGAAAAAAAAATCACCACAGAACTATTGATGCTTGCAAATTTCAACAAGTTTGTACCATAATTGATTATGCGGTCAGTAACAGGAATATAGTTTCCCATAGGCTAATTAGAAAATGCTCAGGTATCTGCTATTGTTCCGTTTTCAGATCGAAATATTCTTAGTAAGGGACAAATTGTCAATATCCTCGAGAATACCGTAATTTCAAAATGTAATATCCGACTTTCATAATGCTTTATACTTGATAGAAATCCCAAAATTCAATTTTGGCGGTATGAAAAATAAATTTTCAACTCTTAGTTCGGCGAGGATTCTTAGTAGACAATGCGCTGAGCGAATAAACGGATTTGTCTCCATATTTACTCAGTACAAAGAACCACGCTGAGAAGCGAGGTATTAGATTCTCTTCTCTGCATCATAATTTAAGTATTTCTCTCTTGAATCTTTCATGCTGAGAATCAACGCGCATTTAATAACACTCCGCGCATTTCATTTTTCTTGGATTAGTTGAAAATTCCAAAGCGAATCTTGTGAAGGCCGCTTGAGCAACACCGCGAAAAGGGAATGAAGTGAACGCTGCATCCGAGAAGATTGACAATAAAAGCCGCGGTGGCCTTGAAGAGGGGAGTCGACGCCAGAGATGAAGAGATGCATGGAATATGCGGCGGAGTTATTCATCAGAGGAACGCATGTGTACGCATCTGGAGAGAAAACATATAACATTCATGCATATAATGCAAAATAAATTACAGTGGTGGAAGTTCTTTAAATGAATATTCCTATACACTTGTAGATAGCGATTGCAATCTCGCTTTACAGTGATTCCAGCCGCTACTTTCCATATTTAAATATTTATTATCTATTATTTTCTTTCATTTATTATCTACAACAAAACAACGATATTTAAGCGTTACTTGAAAATTGGGTGTAAATATTTATTTAATACAACATTAACGACAACCGTCGAAGACATTTCTTCAATAAAGAAACAACAGATTTTCGTGGAAGGACTGGAAGGTCATATCATTAATGTTCAGAAATCTCAAAGCTCATTGTTCATGTACGGATGACTCCTTTGGAATATGCTAGAATAAGTGGCTTAATTTGAAAACTTTTAAGTGGCTTTCTATTGACAGTTATATCGACAAGTCGTTTTCTCGACCGCAAACCGAGATGATGCAGATATTCATTCACGCCTCAATGATTATACTGTTGAAAATCCGCGAAATAAGAGCGTACTTTACGTAAGCTGATGCCTATAATTGTGTTCTTTATAATTAGCTGGTGTATTACTCCGCAAAAAATAACGGAGCTGAATTTAACTTCTGAAATCGTACAACCATCTGGTCCTTCTGAATAATCAAAAATATAAATAATCAGTTCTTCAATTTTGAGTATCCATCATGAGATCACTGAACCTATAAATATATAGAACCTATGAATATAAACGGAACGCCTAAATTTTTTTTTTTGAATTCAGATCCCTTTCTTTTGGTACTCGTCTTGATTCGTAGGTCTATCATTCCTAATTTAAGTCTGCAAAGAATTTAAAGGCCTCCATCGATCAAAATTATGTACATGGTATAGAGATAATTTTATTTGATGGAAGCGAAGAGCTAAAGAACTTTTGTATATCCCTTTATACACTATGTTATAATATAAACTACGTAGCTTATCAGTTAAATTTAGTTAACGCTTCTATGAAATATGCTTTTTAACTTTAAATCATACATTGATACTGATAACAATACGGGAATCACGACCTCGAATTGAAGAAATACTTAAAGACCGATATTCGAGTTCTGTTTCAGCATTTCTATCACTCTATCTCTCCATTGAGCGAGTGAAATAGGAATGAATAATGCTGAAACATTTCTTGTCCTAATGGAGATACTCAAATTTTATTAATTTATAAATGAGCAATTTTAGAAGAGAATAATCTTTTTATTCCATCTCGTTACGCCCTAGTGCTACCCTGAAACCTTTCAAGACGTTCATTTGTTATGAATGACAAAATATTTTCATTACTATCAATTTTTCGATTATCTATTGTTGGATATTTAACAGTATTTCTTTTTTAATTACAGATAGCTAGATTATGGTGAGTTTAGTCCCATGTGGTCTTCTCTTTCAACTAACCTAGTATGTTGTCTAATTTTCATTAGTTACATAGACTAATACAACTAAAAAAAGACTCGAGAATGGGCAAAATTACGCAACGTTGACAGAGATAGTATTCATGTTGAGGAAAACATCCACAGAGAAGAAGAGGGGTAAAAATGTTGCGACAAATGTGTTAAAAATATAGTGGCAACAAACAATAGAATTAAGTTAACTAAAAATATATAATAATCAAATAAATAGTAGAAAGTTCATCTAAATCCTCCAAAACACCTATGAAGATTTTTAACTTTGTTTGTTGTTGTTGAAGTTGTTTGTTTAAAAAAAACGTATATTTTAAACAAAATCAAACTCTAATAAATTTTTACTGAATATTTTTATGGATTTGATTAGTGTTAAGTGTTATTTTCCTTACATTTTAGTTTTGGAGCAACAGATTCATCCATTCATAATGAACTGATTATACACCGGAGCTCTTTCCTGCGATTACGAGTATATATTCTATATATATGATATGTATATATTACATGTATATCTTCCGTAGGCACGGATTCAGCGTTGGACCGAGCAATAACTGGCCAAGAAGTGTCGTAGTTTACGGGCAAACTCTCTCCTCGCAAAAGGAGAATACGTAAGAAACATTCTACGTATTTCTCATGGAAAAAATGTGTCTTCACTGCTTTCAGATGGACGTAGTGAAACTCAATTGAAATCGTATAAAAGAAAAGGGGAAGTTAGTTACAAACTAAGAGAATTTCGCAGTAAAGGGTAGGAGAAAGCGCAAAGGGTGAAAATTGGCGGGAAATTGACAGATAGGTGATAAGATGTGAAGGCGAGATATTTTTTAAAACAATACCGCGACGGAATGAGCTTTTTTATGGTAAACCAGGGCGACTCCACGGAAAATTTGGGACGCATAGAAAAAGATGCGATTTCTTAACTTTCACACTGTGATCTTATATGAAAGATAACCGAATTCGGCGTAGTATGAGTTAAGTTGAGCGATTGCTAATTTCACCGCTGAGACTCCGGGTTCTTAATCCATTAGGATATGTATATTTGCAGAAACAATAAGGAAGTTAGAAGACTGCCTCTAAAGGCGACAGTAAATTGATCGCCAAAATAGCTTTAATCTTATGAAAACATGAAAATATAGAGCATATGATAGGCTGGGACAATTGTATATAAATTCTCTGTTCTTGATTGTCATTGATCATAGAGGACTTGAATTTCAATTTTTCTATAATGACTGTTGACGAACGAAGAGAAAAATAGATGAAAATAACAATTTCTAATGCAAGGAAGACATACCATGATGGCACTTGGATATATGCAAGACCTTATATTTAAGATTTCCACTGCTGTAAAGTTACTTTTTATGGAACAGAAAACGAAGCCTTTTCTTTCAATTATTATTTCTGTCTTCCCCAAACTCCTCTCTGATTCCACTATTCCTTGGCCTCTTCTTTCTTTTAATCAATTTTCTCTTACAATACACACTTGGACATAAAGGCCGATATACTTTAACTGAACATTAGCCCTAATAAATTTAAAATTATCTATTTTGGAGCTCCGGAATGTTTGCAGGAATTCGTATTAAACTAACTCAGACCATTAGAGGATTTTTCATGAAGATAAGAATGCCGTCACGATCATTTGCGGAATCCCCTCTAAATTTGGTAGCCCTGATTCACCGAATATTATTCCGTACCTCCCCTTGCTTTTCCAGCGTAAATTCATGGAAGAACAGGAATACAGAAATGAACACTCCTAGAAATGCATGTTGTCTTTAGGAAATTTCTTACGTTGGCCGCTCCGAATATCCCTTCTAGAGCAATTGCATTTCATATATCCCATTGATAATCGAATCTATTTCTGCGAAATAAGAGAAAAAGAAGTCGCTAGTGTCAGAAATAATAGGAGTAGATGTAACCCCGATCCAACCAGAATTCTATTTTAGACATTCCATTTCGAATGCCTACACTTATTTTATGTTGAAATATATTTCATAAATTCATTAAATTTAATTTTAATTGAATAAATCTGCAAAAGCACGTAACTAAATTTACTTTATTATATTAAAATCATAACTGTAGCTACATTACACTGTATATTGCCTTTGTATTTATTACTATGATTTTGCGGTTTTTTTCACCTCCTCTGTGCGTGTTTCCTGCAACGTGAATCTTTAGTCAACCTTAAGTTGCAGAGACTTTTGCCCATTCTTTACTCTTATGTTAAGCTTTTGATTAAATTTAGGGATATTATAACGACATAAGATGTTAGGTAAAAGATAGGTGAATAGATGAGTCAATCTCTCCCTAAGGGATTTTATCTACTAGGAAATGTTTATTACTGTGAAATTTTTCTTTCGATTCAATTCCATCTGAACTGCATTTATAACTTTGTTTCTTTCAAATTTCGGATTTAATTTTTATGGTTCTTCCGATGAGAATGAGTATTACTTTTCTGTTGATTGTTAGCATTGTCTCGCTTCGTTATTATTACATGAGATCTGATAATAAAATTTGATTGTATAAAGTTAAATTTGGTGAAACGTCTTACTAAATTCAACGAATTACAGTAATACACAAGTAAATCATTTTCTGTAGCCCGTATACAAATTAATCATAAGAAATAATTCTCATACGTTCTGGAGTCAACGTTATGATGATGTATTTCTTATGTAAACCTTCATAAGTAAAACATTAAATGATGTTTAAAACGCTGATTCAGTTGCTCTCCTCTTCAGTAGGGAGCAGAAGAACTAATGTTGTACATCCCTCATTCATTAATTATGAATTAACTCATTCAGCATTGGACCCCCTGTGATCATGAAAGCATTGCTTTCGAAATGCGCATTAGGGAATTCTGAGTAACTAGTTGCCGCCAGACGATTATCCTCTTCCGGAGAATTGCCCTGGACGGTTGCCGCTGCCGGCGATTGGAGAAACCTTTGCCTCTTATTCATTGAACTCCGAGTTCCTTTTTCTTTCTTTCAGTTTAAAAGTTGTTTCTTTGATATAGTTTTACTTTAGATATTTTGCATGTAGCATTGCAATGGTGAACTTATTCTAAGCTAAAAATTTCAGAAAAGAAATATTCCGCAGTTTGTGCTTGCAAGACATGAATTCTTTGACGATGTTCTAGTTTAATCCAAGATATTTTCTGAAACGTATCGGAGGTATGGTCATACCTTTTCAAGTTAAGTATAAACCGAGCAGACGCATTCTGGGCACGTTGCGTCTTGTTAGCTAGTTCTTGCGATAAATCATAGATTGAATTTACCAGTTGCATTTTAATATAAGGCGTTAGGAAACTTCCTAAGCATCTGAGGATATGGACTAATTAATGGAATTACTGGACTTTAGTAAAGCCTTCGATTCTGTTGACGCGGATATATATTAAAAATTAAATTATATTAAATACTGTAAGCATCATTTATACGCTGATGATCTGTAGATATATCTCGATTCTACAGTTGTCTGCTTCCCTGAATGTGTTCTATATTTGAACCATGACCTCCGGCGAATTCACAATTGTTGCAAGGACAATTTTCGGAAGATGAATCCATTAAAAGTGCAAGCCATTGTCATCGGGTATCCACTGTATACTATTAAAACGAATTATTGGAGATATTAATGCAAAGCTTATCTTGAAAATACTGAGATCCTATTCTGTAACTCTCTTGATAATATCGGTGTTTGCATAAACATCTGAGGGGATGAATGGAAGAGTAAACTTTTTCAGAAATTTTCACGACCGTGCTCCGAAGCCGTGCCGAGCATTTCAGGGAAAAATGGAGTGTGTAGTGAAGCACGGGAAAGGACTCTCCCCCTCCCCAACACCTGGGGAAGGAAAACAGCAATGAAGTTGAGGGCTGTTTATGACCTCCAGAAACTTTCAAAGTCTCTTTCCTTCTTCTTGCATGAACTTCTCTGGTAGAATAGCTTACGTATTTGACCACAGCCAGAAGGAGATACTGCGAGGGGGTTGCCCTGGGCAATGATGACAAGAGGGGGCAAGGTACGGAAAGTAAGTAGAATTTTTAAGAGAATGCGGCAAGCGTTGAGATTCTATATATTTAAAAAAACCGTTGAAAGGCACTTGCGAAGATAATCAGCTGTGTAAACGAGTCTCAGGATAACGCAGATATCCATATGTATATAATTATTTAAAATTTCATTGCTAATGATATGTTGTAGAATAACAGAAAATTATATTTTTAAGGAATTTTCCGGTAAACATATTTAAAGTGAAAATCTTGCATCAATTATGATTGGGGTACTTGTTGAATCAGAAAAAATAATGCTTGTCACTTCAGAGCAAATGCAATATATTTCATTAGATTTTAATAGCATATTCATAGTAATATGAGTAATGATAACGATTGTAACTTGTTACATGTTATTTGGATTGAAAAGGAATTTTGCAAAGGTAATTCTTCGAAAATTATAAATAAAAATCCGAGCAGTGGTGCACAAAGAAAAGTATTCAATCCGTGTATGGTAAGGAAGGTATTAGAAAATGATCGGGAATAGAGCTAGACAGAAATTAAGCGATAAGGAAGAACTCCGCAGTGTCCTATACCCTTGGTCACACCGTAAGAAGAGGAATTTACGAGTAATCTATATCTATGAGTAAAAGAATGAGAAATCGACATATAATAGTTTGGTATACAAACTAGATATATTTTTAAAATTGACATTTTCCAGCCTAACTTTGTGGAATGGGGCCATCGTGCAAAGAAAAAAACACCCTTAGTAAATTCCACAGAAATAAATTAATCGGCAACTAGTTTCGTCTGTCAGACATCATCTTAACTCCCTCCAGCAAACCCAAATATTCTGACATCACCATCCCCTCTCATTCCTATAATCCTTTTTCCCAGAAGTTACCCGTTTTCCACAGTATTATCCACCCACATCCCGATGTCACCGGCCAATTCCCTTTAGACTAAAGAAGTTTTAATGATCAAACAGATTGCTATAAGTAACGGATACAGCCCAGATATGGTGGATAAACTCTTGAGGAGAAAACCAAATATCCTCCCATGCCGTAAAATCACTCCCTCCCTCTAATGATCCTCCACAACCCCTTCCTCATGGCGGAGAATCCCCTTCCTCGGAAGTCTCTCCTATAGATTGGGACACATGCTTCCTAATGACCTGAGAGCGGTTTTCTATGTCCCTGGAACCTACGGAGAGCCATCGGCCACCACAAAGATAGAAGACCCAGCGACTCCCTCAGCGGGGTGTAAGGTAAAGGTATATTAGGTAAATTATATTATAAATTACTTAATAAATGAAGCACATTAAGGGCTGATTAAGTTGGAGGCAATCAGGTATCTGGATCAGGAAAATATATAATAATTATCTCGATTTCTTTTACAATTATAGATAATTGGGATCCGCACGAGAGGGAGTTCATATTCGCTGAGAAATATTTCTTTTATATTTAGTATACCGATTTAACATATCTTAAAATTGATAACAAGGTCATACTATGTTTCGACCTAAAATTATTATAAAATACGTCATCGCTTACTGGAAAGCATTCATATGAAAATGATAGCATTAAGTAAGAAAACAAGATCATGAGAAAAGACGGAGTTGTTGATGATAGCAACAATGTAGACAGAATGGCAACGATGTAGACATATATAGTAAGAGTTCGAAAAAGAGCAAAGAATATTAAAAAAAAAACATGAAAACTGATTCGTCAATATTCAACGCGATTATATAAATTATAAAATTATGTGTACAAATTCCACATTTTTAGTGAATAATATTTTTGGGAAAGTTTAAACAATTTTTTCCTCTCCGATATTACTCATCCATATTCTGTGCCACGCCATTGGTAGAGAGTATCCCCAAACCAGTACTTAGTTCCTCCCTCCACTTACCTTCATACATTCCTTCCTCCTTCTCATTTCTGGACTTCAATGCTTCAACGCCAGTCGTCTTCACATCGTGAGCTCTTCTGCTAAAGAATATTAGGTAAAGTAAAGATTTCGATACCTACGTTACTTAACTCTGCGTATATCCTCTTTATTATCTTCAGATTCTTCATGGCTTATGAATACGTAATTTACGACATTCTAGTAGTTTAAATACTTTACAATCTTCTAAATTTCAGGAAAGATTTCTTATATTGGAAAATGTATTGGATGTGTGGCTTGTCTTCGGAAGTCTTATCCTGTCAACCATGTACTCTGCCATACCGAGGGACTGCGCCGAGGGAGCTTCAATGAGACTTAAAATTAGAAGTTAAGTGATTTCGAACATTCCTTCTAGACTTCTTCCAGTCATGAATTCTAAAGCGTGTCATCCCTTCTTATTTCCAAGTAATTTTATCCAAGTTTTCCTCGGTAAATCCGTCATTTTCATGGTGAATCGCACCACATTTTCGAATGTCAGGCATCCCTTAGAAATTCCGATCTGAATCGTTGGCGTTTGACGAAATGGTTGGATCGGCGTTGAGCCATTCGAACTCTTTCGAAGGTTTCGGTGTGCTTAAAGTGTGTGTGTAAATTCATTTTCCTATACCGTGATTTGTCGATGAATGTAAAATCTCATAATTTTTGCCGAGGTTTCTTCAGTCTGAAGTATGTTCTCGGGTATGCTGTTCGGTTGAAAGTTAATGACCCACGTGGGAAAGATTTCCCTCAGTCGCTCCATTTGATAGAGAATTCATTTCTACTCAATAATCACCTACGACGGGATGCTTGTCAGGGTTAACATGTGATTTCGTAGATTTTCTCGCCAGAAACCCTAGGGAATACTTCTACTACGTCGAAGTATCAGTGGGATTTAAGGATTGTTGAAATATCTCCATGCTAAGAAAGTCTAAAGTCTTTCCACATTCCTCCGAAATTAAATTCAGTCACGAAGAATAGTCGATCAGAGATATCTTTGGTGAGCATGAGATGTGTAAAATCACACAGAATAGGAGATTTCGAGTAGGTCTCTGCTCATATTTTCCTTAGATCAATATGCCCCATCAGATTTCGGTTACTTTATCGCGTCGAACACTCGGATAGCCAAGTGTAATACTTAGATGATAACGTTCCCGAGTTCGATTCTCCTTATGTCATATGCGCGAAATTACCTCTGCTTTTAAGCACATTGAACCATACAACTGGTATTAAATGTTAATTTGGTTGATCCGACAAAGCCATTAATATCACCCACATTATGTGGGTACGTATGTACTTTGGAGAATAGTGCGAGACTTAAAATCTTTTAAATCAAGACCTCAAAGCTGTCGGCGCTTCTTAGATTTAATTTTGTCCTTAATTCGACACAGACGTAAATCATAAATGCTACCCTTTTAAAATCTATATTTTGTTTTTCGTGCATTTTTATTCCATGAATGGATAGTAATCCGTTGCTATGAATTTGGGAATGGATCACTAATTCCTTTCATTCAGTCATATTCAAATTTTCAAATATGGTTAAATTTCCAAAATGAGTGAATAGAAATATTTTAATTGAAGCAAAGCGAGGATTGTTTGACTTAAAACTACTTGTTTCTATATATTAATTTAAGTTGGATTTTCATTTTCATTAATTTTGAGTGCATGTATTTGGTTTTGGTTTACTACGTTTGTTTGCTCAGTGAGAATGGAGTGTCTGGTGATGTAACTGGAGGTGTTCTCTTTTGTGTATTTGGTGATGGATTATGGTATTAGCAATCGTAGTGCCATTGTATCTAACATATATTCAGTGTGTATTCTGAGGGATCCAGTGAGAATGATCGCAAAAATATAGTGTGAAGGAAGGCAGGTCGGTATGTTTTGGGGAGGGTTTATGAAAAAGGTAGCGTTTAGAAAGGTTAAAATCCTCGGAATGGAATCGCTAGAGCGCTGGAGGAGAGTAGGCTAGGTTGTTTATCAGTTTTAGTTCCATCGTTACTAATGGCTATTAATGGTGTGGTATAATAATGTGGTGGTGTGGTATAACAATGATGATGAAAATCCAATTTGCATATTCAAACAAATTTAAGGTCTTCTGATGTATTTTTAAAGAAAACTGAAACAGTAATTAAACCATCCTTTGCTTTGCTTCAAATCCACTTATCGCGGAAGATTTTGGCAGATGCTTTTAAATATCGATCTAAATATTCCAGTATTTAATGAATTTTTAATGTGCTTCGGCTGGAATAGTTTTGAACATTTCTCCCGTTTGAGCAATTATTTCTTTCAATGTGAACAGCTTTGCACATGTGATTTTCAGGCTATTCAGCTTTCCTAAGTTATTATATTGGTTAATTTTCATCAAATAAAATTTGGATATTTGGTGGTTTTTATGGTCGTAGAGAGTATTTTTCTCGATTCATTTCAGTCAATTTAGTCAATAATCTAATGCGTTAAATAAGGCATACTTTAAGAAAATTTGAATCTGTTTGTAGACTTCCTTTTTGTTCTAGATTTGATCTGTTTTCTATGTACCGCTTTTATTCTCCTATACATATTGTATTGTAATTTTAAGACTCTCCCTTTTGCCTTTTCGGAGCTTCAATTCATCCGGTACCTGTTAGATTAGAATATGGTAGTATTTTAGGTTTAAGTGCTTCGACAGCTGAGATCATTTTGCACGTGGTTTCCCACCAGAATCGAACCCGTGACTGCTTTCTCCAATGTAGAACGCGCGGCACACATGGCTATCTGGAACTGTCTTAAATTCGAGTGCTTAACTTCAACGAAAACGTAATTAAATATAAATCCCCCTTTAGTTTTTTGCCCAATTAGTACTTTTAATATTTTTTCCATTTGGTCAGGGTACTACTACTAAGGAGTTATTTCAAGGTAATTTCCGTATATTTAAATAAGTCTAAATTTAATACTTTCTCGGAGAATTACATTGCTTGAGTACCCTCAATTATGATGTAACCTTTATTAGATCACCTTAAAGCAGTAGATATATTTTTAACGGAAAATATCGATAATGATTATTAAAGTTAATCAAATTTTTAGAAGGGATATGCTTAATATCTTCTGCAGATGCTGTGTTGATTAATTTAAGAGTTGTAGTAATTCAACAAACTTTCCAAAATCATCTTCATAGATAACGTAGGGCTTGCAGCTTAGATCAAAACAAAAATTGATCTTTTTAAATCTTGTGCTATACACTTTCAGTAAAATTACTTGAGTGGATGTCATTGGAAGACTCAAGGGAATTAGTGGTGTTTCCAGAGGTTTCTTCCCCCACATCAGGCAAGCATACTGATCAGTTAAAAGATCAAGGAATAAAGGAAGCAGTTGGGAGCCATAAGGGGTAAGGTTTTCCTCTTATTAAATTGTATCACCTCAGTTTGTGTAGTGGAATTAAAGTGAGTTTTGCAATGCTTGTTAAGACAGTGGTGCTGCTGGCTTGAACAGTAACTCAAGCCCTCTCATATTGTACACTCACCAGAAGTAACGCTTATAAGAAATAAGATAGAGCTTTAAGCCAATAAATTTCAAGATTTTGATTAGATAATATAGAAGTATAGCTTTGTATGGTAGAATTAAAAAGCAATAATATTGTACTTTAACTTTTATTTGTGATACTTTTAAATCGTTTGCTTTCTGGAAGTTTAAAAAGTGTATTCACCGAAAGAAGGTTATAGCTCTCAATTAGAAAAGGTGTCGTTTCGGCAATGATTATAGTTACTTTGCCCATGGATGGTGAGCCTTCAACCTTTGTGCCATGTATGACCTTTCTGTCATTCAGTACCAGCTTTTCTTCTCTTCCTGAATTTTACATGGTTTTATGCATGACTTTTCTCACAATGCTTTATTAGATTCGGTGAAAATGGAATGGAAAATGTATAACCTGTATATATAAAACATTTCAGGTAAACTATATATCAGAAGCCTTTTGAATGTTATTAATATGACAAAGACATAAATAAAATAGAGAAAATGAACACTGATACAGGATAAGGCGTTTTTGGGTGTTTAAGTATTTCTGTATTAGTTCGTAGTTACCGGAGTGTTTGTTTAAATACATTTGGGTGGGGAAAAGAATATCAGTTTGCCTGGGAATTTTTTGAATGTGGAAACTAGCAGTTTTATATATTCAGATCTCATGATCCTGCAAATTATGCGTATTTAATTAATTTATCTTGCACATCTTGCGTATTTAAGGATAACAACGTACTTGTTCTGAACTTCTGCAAGATATTTAATACATAGCGGTTTCTATTTTTACTGTATTGTTACTTTGCTTCATTTATGAAATTCATTTTATTTACCCTCTCAACCTGCTTTTACTGAGTTTATTATAGATTGCAACATATTCATCGTACTTGCTTGCAGAACCTGAGGTTGTAGCCTGCATATGACACCTTTGGAAAGAGGATAAAGTGGATATTCCCTCCAAAAAGAACTGACAAGGCTATTAAAGGAGTTAAACCTTGGAACACTGAATTCAAGCAGCAAATGCGGATCCCTACAGCAGCACCCATTAGAAGCAGAAAGTTGTACTAGAACACTCGATGTACTTCATGAAGCCTGGATGCATTGGACTTAATTATTGCTAACTTTTATAATAGAGTAGATTTGACACTAGAATTTAAATACAAATCTGTAATTTCAGTATGTCTCGGTATTTTGTTTAGATGTTTTGCATTTATAAGATTATTTCTGTGTTTTGTGATCCGTTTGAAAAGTGTCGGGACGGCAGTCGAATGTATTAGGTGTGGAGGGAGGCTGTGCAGGGACCTGAGGAAGGAACTTTCACGTCAACGCCCGAATGCAGTGCAGAGGGAAGAGAAAGAAGAGCCTGCAAATAGCAGGCGAAGCCAAGCAACGAAGATAACCTGCGACGAACTTCACACACCGATCCGAATATACAGCGGCAACACTTCGTCTCTACAAATATTTCTCGAAACGAAGCGTACGCAATACGTCTAAAAAGTCTGTTTTAACGCTGCATTCACGCAATGCGATTGAACACTGCGAATATGACACTGCGAACATATCGTTTTTTATGCGTTTTAACTCTGCGTTTTTTAAGACAGCGATTTTAAACTGTGTTTTCGAACGCTGCGTTATCACAATTACTGGATTATCATACTATCATCACCTTGCGTCGACGTCATGCGTAATACAACTGTGTCAACGTCACCAGTTGCTGCCGCCGATGCTCTCTCAATACTACGCAATGTTTCCTCATACGGCGTCTGCAGTCGACCTATGTGTATAACACCTTTCTATGTCTTAGCCTGTTAGATGTTGCGATTGGTTGTTTGCGAACTTTTTTAATAGCCATATACTTAGCGTGAATGATCCTGTTGCATTTCGGTGTCCTTCCTACGTATAATATTACATTTGTCGCCTCATCCTTAAGGCTATTTTCTATGATGGAGTATGTTTTTATATGAAGTCGTTAAGCTTAAGGAAGTTGTTTGAATTAGTGTTTACTTAGTATGTTATTACTGATATGATTTTATTTTCATGAATTGCTTCATGGACTGGTATAATTTGTGCATGGGCGGGCGAAGCCAAGCAACGAAGATAGCCTGCGACGATTTTCACACACGAATCCGAATTTTAGCGGCAACACTTCGTCTCTACATATCCCACGAAACGAAACCTCTACGATGCGTCTGATAAGTACTTTTATACGCTGCATCCACCTAATGCGATTGATTACTGCGTTTTTTAAAATAGTTCTTTTTTTATCTCTGCGTTCCCCAATTACTGGATCATCATACTATAACATCACCTTGTGTCGACGTGATGCCTACGGTCGCCGTCACCATCGGCTGTAGCCGATGTTCGCTTTATACTATGAAAGTTTTTTTGCGTACGGTGTCCGCAGTCGACTTACCCGTATAACGCTTGTATATGACTTAGCCTTTTTGTTTTTGCAATTGGTTTTTACGAACTTAGTTATTAGTCATGTACTTATTGCTAAAGATCCTGCTTCATTTCTGTGTTCTTCCTTTATATGTTATCAAATGTCGCATTATCCTTAAGGCACACGAATCCGAATTTTAGCGGCAACACTTCGTCTCTACATATCCCACGAAACGAAACGTCCACGATGCGTCTGATAAGCACGTTTAAACGCTGCATCCAGCTAATGCGATTGATTACTGCGTTTTTAACAGTTTTTTATCTCTGCGTTCTCCCAATTCATCATACTGTATCACCGTCACCATCGGCTGTAGCCGATGTTCGCACTATACTATACAAGTTTTTATGCGTACGGTGTCCTAAGTCGACTTATCTATTAACGCCTGTATATGACTTAGCCTTTTTGTTTTTGAAATTGGTTTTTACGAATTTAGTTATTAGTCATGAACTTACTGCGAAAGATCCTGCTGTATTTGTCCTTCATTTAATATTAAATGTCGCCTTATCCTTAAGGCAACTTTTACTGATAGGTTATAAGTTGTTTTTATATCCCTTTGATACTATACCCTATTTTCTTATTGGATGTCAGTAAGGTTATTGTGGGTTTTAGTATGTTATTTCTTGTGTTATTACTGATGATTTTATTTTATAATATTATTATTTAAGTGTTACATGGTGTTATAATTTTTTTTCCTATTGTGAGAATTTGAGTATCATATGTTGCATTAAATT
Source organism: Pachydiplax longipennis (assembly GCA_036926295.1). Classification (NCBI taxonomy): domain Eukaryota; kingdom Metazoa; phylum Arthropoda; class Insecta; order Odonata; family Libellulidae; genus Pachydiplax; species Pachydiplax longipennis. The sequence goes on along the minus strand of JAVFKF010000001.1, from coordinate 49,184,669 downwards.
TCTAATATTTTCTATGGTAATCCATATGGTTACTTTTCCCTTTTTTACAGGAATTTACATTTTAAGGAATTTCTTTGAATTCGTGATTTCTCATTATCTGTAATTACTGATAAGATGTATTTCTCTTGAAATTTTACTGGCTAGGTTGTAACGAGTATCGTTCCTTTCCTTTCTATACGTGTTCGCATATCAATGTTTGCATTAAATATCTAATCTTTTTTCCAGTCTTCCCATATGACTATTTTTGTTTTTGAAAGGTCTGTTTGGTGTATTTTCTGTTCCGTGTAATTTGCTCAGAATTTCCAGGTCCAGCCTCGTATTTAGCCACAATTTTCATTTGCTGGTGGAATTTTAGTGGAGGAGGTGCTGTTTCAGCCGTTTTAGGTCCCCAAAGATAGGATAGCCTTAGTCTGCCTGATTTATGGTCTCATGCTGCCAATGGAACGACAGATATGCTGAGGTTCTGGAGGAGTTTCTTCGAGTTCATCTGATTACAACCCTTTGGTTCAGTTTTAGGAATCCTACAGACAGAAGTGTGATGCTGCAGCATATTTCATCCACGGACATCTTCTAGAGGGACGCCCGTAATGGACACCATATCACTTGCGTGCATCGTTAAGTGACTTTTGACGTGTGGCAAGTTCAGATACATTTGCAGAGTATTTACTTGAACTAAAGTCTCTTCCACCAGTGAAGCCATACTTGAACTTAACGTGCTGAAGTACTTATTAACCCATGTGCTCGTAAAGAGCTGACCGCATTATTAACTGTTGTACTATTCATTCTTCATGGAGCAATTAATCTATGTTGTGAACTTAAATGTTGTGGCCGATGATGCTATACTCGTACCTAATCGAAGTTCAGGAGGAGTGAGTGATGAATAATACAATAGGTTACCAGATTCAGTGAAGAACTTAATTTTACCAAGTTTTCTATTCACGTAAATGTTTTATCACATACTTTAATTATTACGTGTTCTCTATATATGTAAAAATATTTTTGCCTACTTTTGGAATCTTGCCAGCTTTCAGCTTGCATTGCCAGATAATGTATTTACATTAAGCTTTGATGGAATCGAGCATGGTTTTTCGTTATTGTAAAAGTATCTGAGGAATCGCTTGTAGTTAAATAATTCGTTTGTAAATCACTGAATTTGAGATGTTTTGCTGATTAACTTCTGTGGTTTTGACTGCCTTTGGGAGGTTTTTTACGGAGGGGTTTTCCTTCCAACTTCGGGCGAATGCCAGGCAGACTTGTTCTTCCCCTCCGGTCTTCCTTGTGAAGTCTGTTTTACTGTTGTTTTGCTATTTGGTTAGTTTTGTCTGATGTAATCACAGGGAGATTTAAGTGAAATAAAAGGTAATATTGAGAATTGCTTGTTCTGATTCTTAGTGGCATTTTGTTCCTACAACCTAACTAAAAGGAAAAGCAACCATGTATTTTCACAGTTCAATCTAAAATTAACTACTGCTTACAAGGACGATAATGCCTACTATCCTGCAATGTGAAAGGCAAAAAAACTTCAGCTTGGGTGTATTAAAAGGCCCTTAAAATTCGATTTAATAGTTTTACTGTACATATAAATGCGTATCTGAGAAAGTAGAAAAAGCCGCGATCAATTCGAAGATCGCAGGTTTCCCACCTCTATCACAGAATTTTTCGATTCGGGGAATTCCCCTTCTTCGCTTCGCGGAATTATCGATTCAGGATTTCAGACTTCTGTTTGAGAATGTATGTACTTTCGGAGGCAAGATTTCTATTGCTATAAATACTTCATATCGATAGATTAGAATCGACTCAACCGTGAGGTCATTTAATTCTGAGTGCATTAATATTGATTGTCACCCGAATAAACAAAAACTCTCATAGAATTCTTTGTTTCACAAATCGAAAGTGTAAGTCACGGATAAAGACGGAGAATAAAATACGAGTTAATTGCAAAAGCTATACTGTTTCCTCCGCTAGTTAACTTTTTCATCAATAAGACATTTAAGTATTTAATTTTTCAATTACAGAGTACAATAGTCTATGTCAAAGAATGGTTACTAAACAAAATATGTGTATGAGATCGAAAGAATTCTTTAAATTTTATAGGTTAACTGGAAAATTAGGCTCATTGCGAAGAAAGCCGTCCGAATGCTACTCGATTCTTGGGAAATTGTCCAGCACTTTCTAATCAGCCTGATTCTTACAGAGTCATTATTATAACTCCATACCCTTTTAGGTTATACCTGATTCCCGCTCCCATCAGACTTTTTTCAAATCCGTTTTTCCTTGGAATTTTTCCTTGGTGCACGCATGTCCGATCAAAACTGCCTTAACATTTTGATTGAATTAGTTAGTCTTGTAATTAAAAATACATAAACTCGAATAACAATCGAATGAGATTGAAAAACTAAGCAACGAAAACGACGCAAAACAATTTTAATATTAGAACAGTGCCGATACTCGCTGAGTTTTATTTAGCCTTATAGGATATAGAGGTATTGCAAGATATACTGAAACATGTCAGGCTGACTGGAAAAAGGAAGATGATTTGGTCTGGAGCAGAGTAATTTTGCTACGTGAGGAAAGATGCCATACGCCTCATTTTATTTTGATTTCCAAGTCATATTTGTAAAACTTATGCAAATTATTCCACTCTTATATTTTGATATCTTTTAAAGGCTATTCTTTTACCTCTTATACTCTTATTTTCTCTTAAATGCATAACTTAGTGAAAAAAGTGTTATTCTTCTTCTAACCTCATTAGAGTGACTTCCATACCTAAATAAGAAACACTGCCCAAGTATGGGGATTGCTCCACCTACTCTAGTTTTTCTGTTCACCTTGATATGTAAAATGGATTGCCCTTTCTCGGTGAATCACTAATCTTTATTTTTCTGATGAATAATTGCGTCATAAATTACATTTCTTCATCGTTTTCTGTATTTAAAAACAAAATAAATCTTGTTTATAAGGATTACGTAAGTAATGAAAATTCCGCCTAAAACGAGGTGAGTTATCAGTCCCTTGGAACTTCTTATGGGAATATGTTTGATGCAAAGGAAAACTATTCATTGAGAACTCCTTAAGGCTTTCTGAATATTTTTTATTATTTATTAAAAATAGAAACTATTTCTAGGTTAGTAACTAAATAGACGAAAATCAATGGAAAAATACACTTCAAAAAGCACACCGAAAATGCAATCAACCTACGCTACAAAATTCTGCAATGTCACTTAAACGTAACCCGTCGTGCATCTCCATCTACATTGTTCATCTAATCCAAAGTTGCGCAATAAACTAGGTAATCGTTCATTGGCGTACCGCAGTGTCTGAGATTGATTTGAAAGCATCTTCAGTGAATGTTATTAGTAAACGGGAAGGCGCTCTAACACTGGAAGACGTTGAGGATATTTGCGAGATTTTAAAAAGATTCATAACTCAGGTACTGATGACGATCCAGTTACAATAAATTCAATTACTAAATGTAAGCAATGTCGGGATGAATATAAAAAGGTTATATTGCGGGCTGATGGTGAATTGGTAAGGATCTATCTCGTTGATATAACGAACAACAAAATAGCCTGCGACCCTACGATGTGCACAGTAAAATTGTTACCTTGGATGTAATGAAATCATCTTAACAACTAAATAAACGTCCGATCCTATAAAGTTCGATTCAAATTAGTTTTTCAGTATTGTATAACTCTTTTTTGAATCATAAAAGCTCTGTTTAACCATAATATTTCACTATCGACTTTAATCAATGTAGTGTCGTGGGATTTCTACCAATTATTATCATCATCATATCCTCTACATTAGAGATGTTTAGCTCGCAGCCAGAGGGCTAAATGCAGCCTTTTACATAATTCATTGAAGCACAGTTCCTAATTATTTCTCGTAAGTTTGGTAAAATTTTCGATTCTGAAACTTCATAGAATGGAATTAGAGTAAACAAATTGTATTTGTAATCTACCCTAAAATGTGAAAATTTTGGCTCACTTTAATTATTATCTACATCTTCTTATACCATGCAAGCTTTCGAAGTATGGCAGGGATTATAAACACAGTATTTGAACTATTTCTTTTGCTTAATATTTTCACGTATCATTTGAGGGAATATCATGCTAACAAATCGATTTAAATAGAACTTTTTTATAATATACTGTTGTGATATTATATTCATATTATTATCTCCTTTTTCTTTCTTCTATATTAGGCCATTGGTCTGTTCATCTATTATATTTTATGCCGAAATGAATAACCAGGGACGAAAAAAGTCTGATGCTAGAGGAGCTCGAACCGAGATCTTCCCCTTGATCCACATCTGACGATAGGCAAAAAATGACCGAAAAATCGAAGACCCGGTATCATGTTCAGGTATGGTCATATTTTTCACATCTTCACTTTGGCTACCATAATATGAATCCATTATAATAATTTTTCACGAACGGAAATTTAAAGACAAGCTTATATCTCAAACAATCGCAATTTACCAACCTGGAGTAAGATAAGCTTAAATCCGAAGATAATTCATAACAGTAACGAGAGACGATTCAACTAAGAATGTACAGATTGATTAAAGAATTCTAGCAATAACTGGTCAACTTTTTTTTATATCGTTTAGCGATAAAGGCATTTTATGATTTTTCTCCCATACACATTACTACCTTTTTAATATTAAATGGTGAGCCACTAAATTTTATTCAGTATGAGATGTCAGCATATACACAACCGAAGGGATTTTCGAGGCCAAGGAATTTTCGCGAGAGTATAGTGAGAAACAATAGCTGTTAAAGGTCTATTTTTCCATTTAGTATAAAAAATTATATATCAAGCGTATACATTTGGTTAGGTTGAATGGAAGAAATAATTATGGTTCCCTTTTATCCTTATCGTTTAAATATTTATTTATTTATTTATTAAATATTTAATTACTACATATTATAAGCATAATAGTACAGCTAGTTCCAAAAAAAACTTACCACCTAAGCCGCAACCCGCATAACAGGCAGTGAATTTCCTCCGAGCGAGCCTTAAGAAGTGAGAGAGAGAGAGAGAGAAGAAAAACATGGCGGAGATGGTCTGCTTGAGTCATAACTCCGCCTGCAGAGTTGAAATGGATTTATTTGCTTTATTAATATTGCAAAGATTTATTAGTATCCTGAGTTTGGTGGCATTGGCCTAGCAGAATAGTATTATAACAATACGGATGTCGAAATGCAAGAATTCAGTTATTATAAAGTGGTTATAACGAATCAGTATATATTCTAGCATTGCTTCTCGCACAGAGGGAAACCTCGCACACGAGGTCCCGTTATTCCGAGGCAAACCCCCTTCCCTTTCCTTCCTGTCGTAAAATTCGAGTCTGAGACGAAAGGCACAAGCAGGCTGAAGGAAATTTTCGCAAACCCTGCCTCTGAGCCGCTCTGAGCTTATGTTTAGCACTGAGATGGGAGAAAGAAAATTTCCGCGCTGTTTGAATCAGTGTCGGACCAAAAATATATAGACCTCGAATTTGACGCCTTCGCTTCCAAAACTCTGCGGTTATGATGGGTTATATTATATAATATAATAGTAAATAATATTATACATCGTTGATGAGAGCAGTTATTAGCCTTTAAAATTATATACGTAAGGAGTCCATATCGATCACCTGTTTTATCACAGCCTATGTGAATGCAATCTACACAAGTAAAGTAAGGCAAACTCATGGTCATATCTAGGCTATTACTTTAAATACATTAAAAAATCTATAAGTAAATATGTAGTATGAAGTCTCGAGGCATTCTCTGTGTATTTTAGATAAATTTTGTTTCATTTGATAAGCATCGAAATTAAAACTCGATCCGTAAAAAATCGATAAATTTTATCATCTATGCAGTTGGAATTTTTACTATACCGTCCAAATCAATTGAGAGAAAATGTGCTAGGATCGATTTTCCTGAATGAATAAAGATGACGGATACGAGACTACCATCTTTCACATTAATTTTGAATTCATTAATTAATTATTTTCGGTGTCATTGAAGTGTAAATCGAATAAACTTGATTTCTTCTGTGGATTCCTCTTGAAATGGTTGCAGTCACAAACCATTACGTTCTTAAACATTCTTCTCGCTATATTTATCACCTTTAAAAGTTCTAAAATACACAAAAAGATAGTGCGAATGAGGTTTGGTCCTACATTATTTATATTTCAATTGTTTATTATAACGTTTACAATTATTATAATGTAGAAAACGTTAAAAATACGCAAAATAATAGGGACTTGGTGAAATAGTTTTTCCCAGGGCCTTTTTACCTGTAATTCCAACCCTGTAATATCACATGGGGAAGCGCATATGAGGCTCATGTTGAAATTTTGCTCCCCTCGGTTGATGGCTGGCCCTGCGTAACTCTCATATTTTTCGACAGAATTGTAATGATTGAGATGAATGGGTGGTGGTTTGGTATGGCTAGTCTATCTACATATTTATCGCTTGGTGATATTGAAAATATTCCTTCGTATTTAAAATGTATTGGCTATGAGAAACTTTTATCTCTCCACATTCCATGACAAATTTGAAAAGCAAGATAGAGGAGTGATTGGAAGAAGTGGTTAAAGCAATGAATTCACCAGGACTTCAAGAGGGAGACTGTTTTGATAGAGGTAGGGAAGTGAGAAGCGACGGCAACAGTAATACATACACTCACATGGATTTAACAACCTAAAGTGTAAGAGGTATGTTAATTCCAGATTTTTGGATAAATCACAATAGGTAATGGCATTTCTTGCGTTCCTCGTTGACCAATTGGTTACTTTGAGTAGGAGCAACGACCTCTTTTAAAAGTATAACTCACTCACTCAGCTCAATTTTCTCATCCAACATATATTTTTTCCGTTTATGACAGCCTCCAGAGAAACTACTCATTTATCCAATTTAAGTAATATCTTAGTCAAACATGGTTAACATTCAAATATACAGGATATAACGTAGATGGCTTACCACACTTTCAGAAATTTCCTTCTGATGCATCAGTTTATCCCCAGGGTCTCCGAAATTGTATACAATAGCGATGTTTAATGTTTTGTAGCAACCTTCTTTTAATTCTATAAGAAAGTTGGAGTAGTTCACTAAGCCAGTACCTAAATCATCTTCTTATCAGCAATTTATTTTGGAAAGAGATTCCGAGGTCTTTTCAAACCGATAGAAATTGCTAACATTAGTATTACTATCTATGCAAGCCAATGATTTATTCTAAATAACTTTAGAGATTCAATTTATCGGTAATTGGCGTATAAACTTCAAGTTTCTGCGACGTTGAATATGCGGAGTGTCTACAATTCTGTATTTACGTTTCAATTCATATTTTAGTGACATTATAATAGAAACTTTAGTCGATCTAGTAAGATCATCTTCAACGCTCTATCAACTTTGTATTATAGATGTTGTAAGAGAAGTTAAACGATTTGGTTCTCGTAAGCGTAAGGAATAAATATTAGACGGCATTTCTCTAGTTCATTGTTCATTTCTCAAGTTATTTCAAACTACGAAATTTTGAGCTCAATATAGAGACAAAATAAAGCATAAAAACAATATTTATAAATAAAGAATCATTGACGAGGAGCTTAATTGATATAAATTGACAATAGGCAGCATTACTTATTTTTTCATTTTTGTTGTTGAATTAGTTATTTAGTATAAGCTAATACAGTTTATGCCATTCACTTTAAAAGCAGAATATAGAGATACTATAATTCTGATATGATACACCCAAACATTGTCAACTTTATGTTATCGTTCAGATTTTCCGAAGGTCCTATTTCAACTAGAATGATCTTCCTTGCATTACTATTCTTAAAAATTCGAAACATCTTCGCAAAGTTCGTAGAGAATTATGATGTGCCTAGGATGAAGGATGTTACGGAGGTTCTTGGAGTGAATGTTGGAGTAATGGATTACATATGGAACCAAGAATATTTTAACAGCCAAGGTATGAATCATGAGAATTAGAGGAATATTCTCATGTAAGTCTGTTATTCGTATATACGTATTCTTCCATGTCTCATATTACTCATCATTCATAATTATTGGCGGTGATTTTTCTTTTAATCATTATACATATTATGCACCATTCAAACAATTCGGGTTATATACTTTACTTGAGGCATTCAGAAACCGAAGCAGCGATCATTAATCATTAGTTTCACTTTCACCTAGCGCATAGTTCTGAAAATCATTTCAGTATAACAATGGAAATCGTGGTGTGGGTGTTTTCACACCCCTTGACATACGTTATACGGCGGCTCGCGGGGTATTAATGAAAATGTAAATAAACAAGGTGTTAACATGTAAACCTTCAATATGCAAGTATAGAAAACCTGGAATTTATATGCAATATGCAAATCAGTCTTAAGGTTCTGATTTTCCATACTAACTGTTGTTTCTTAACCATCTTAAACTGTATTCCTTGCAAGAAGTCCTGAAAGGTCGTCTACCTCAAAAATAGAGTTGAATATCTTCATTCCCCAAGGGAATACCCGCGGCGAAGATTTGCAAATCGCAGATCCACCATTTCCCACCTTACTTGTGATCGGTCGCCGCAACCATACCCTAACCTTAGATACCTGCTCAGCAGGGGTGCGGTCGGGAATCCTCATTAGCGCTTTCAAATTCGCTACCCCGCATACATACGACCATCCACAATATGCCGAAAAGGGGGTTTTTCTTCTCAGAGCGGAGTTCACCTTCACCCATCGGCCGTTTTATGGTTCCTTTGAGAAAATAGACAATACCTTTCGATGGACGAAACAAAAGAAAAAGAAGCAACAAAGGAATGAATAGGGAATACTCCTAGGGCCAGTGTGGAGGGCCTCCCCTCTCTCTGAAAGACTTAGTAAAACCTCAGACGCGAATTGGGCAGAAACAGTCAAATCTCATCTCAAAATCATAATGCTTCATCTGATACCGTCATCACGAATGCCTGGTGGAGGAACAGAATGACCTGTTGACACATATATTCTAAAATACCTAATGCTCCGTTATTTGCCGTATCAAGCAAATTTTATACTTCTCTGTATTGCAGAATAATTCAACAGCAAAGAAATCGAGTCAAAATTTGCACCACGGGGCAAGAAAGAGATTTAGCATCAGATAAAAGTTGGGACAGCATAATTTTGCAAGGAACATGAACTTGATTTAATTAAAGGGATAGTTTTTCTGGAACTGGCAATGACCAATATTTTCGGAAAAGTGTTACGAGATGCTGGCGTTAATTTCGTCGTAAACAATTTTTTTTTATTCTATACGTGAAAAAATTTTGTAGTTCTCAGTATTTAAATAAAGAGTGCTACTATTCTAATATCTATGTTATTCTCTAAAATACTAAATTAGCAAGTTGAATTTTAAACAATTGCCTTAGAAAATGATGATAGCACACCAATTGATATTTTACTTTCTATCAGTTGATTTGGCGGTATTTAAATTTTTTATAATATTCGATGTAATTATCTGATTTAGTTGATCGTAATTTACTTGTTTTACGTTATTGTAATAAGTTTTGGGTCTAATTCTCAGAGCTCTTTACTCTTTACCAGGTCGACTTAAAATGATTCTTTCTCAGTGTATTCGTCCAGATAAAGTTTCTTTTCATCTTTGCTTTCCTTAGTAGGATTCGCAGTTTTTTCATACTCCCCTTCTCGATAGCATTTTTCTGCAACATAAATCAGTTGAAATACAGTTGATTGTGTTCTTTTTCATAATAATAATCTTTATCTCCTTACAGAGTTTTCGTTCATGTTCTATTTGAGTCATAGTCGTGAATTTCCTCTAAATAAATTTAAAAGTTCGTCCTGTAGGCGTCAAGAGCATTAAAAACGTAATAATATAATCCTTTTTAATCTTGCAATGACATAATTTTTTATTTGATAATAGAAGCAGCGGAAGTAAGTTTACCCGATGCCTCCAGAAAAAGGTGAATTACGCAGAAATATCTGGCCGAAATGAGGAAATCCGATTTTCATTCATTTTTTAATACTATGCTGCTGACATAGTGAAAAGTAAGACTAATTTTAAACTAGATGTCGTGCTAATAAAGACGGTACAAATACTTTCAACGCGTTTCACAACGGTTTAAAAAGGCGCCTTCCTTCCAAGAGCCAATAGAATGCGTGGAAAACTCTAGACTCGCTCTCATCGAGCTTCACGTCTGTTATGCGGGTTGCGGCTTAGGTGGTAAGTTTTTTTTGGAACTAGCTGTACATAAAAGGTTTATCTTTATGCGTATTTTGTTATCACATACACGTATTATTTTCCTCGTTCTCAAACCAAATACCAATTACATATATATTTACCTTGCCATCTATACGCTTTATGTATGTATAAATAATATTGATAGCACTTTCGACATTAAAGGAGAGTTAAGAGCCAAGAGACAAAGGTTTTCCAAGCGCCGATAGCGGCAACCGTCGAGGGCAATTCCTGGGAAAAGGATAATCGCTCGGTGGTCACTTGTTATTCAGAATCCCGATGCGTATTTCGGAAACAATGCTTCCATCTTCATAGGGGGTCCAATGCTGAATCATTCAGCATTGGACCCCCATTCAGTTGTAGTAATATTTTAAGAATTTTATCCCAAGAAAGTATTTGAAGAGATTCGTAGTTGTAAAACTCAGAAGAAAAAAACACTGGCAAGATAAATTGTATTCCTAACTGACTTTTGTTTAACATTTACAAGATATTCAATTCCGCCTGATTACTCCCGTACGCTCTCTTATTAACCCAACATCATAACTAACTCCTGGTCACGACACACCGTCGCTCCTGGTGGTTCTCCGAGGAACTCGCTGATGAGGGAGGGCTGGGGGGGATTGGGGGGGAATGGCCCTATAGCCTGGCGAGGGGACCGCCCCTTGTCGTTGTGACGTGCTATGAGGTTCACCTCTATGCCTAGAGGGCCCCCTGCCACAACTTCAAGGAGAAGCTCCGACCTTATAGACAGAAAGAACGAGCAGGTGAGAAGTGAGTGCTTAGTTACCTCACCCCTGCAGAAGAAGGTGAAAGAAAGGCCCCTGAAATAGATGCCTGCCTCTGTAGGCCTACAAGTAGGCTAAGGTTGTAGAGAATGCCTTCCCCACTCCCCCTACAGAGCAGGTGGTTAATGCATTTATGGTGCACTTCTATAAAAACTGCTGCCAACTCTTGAGAAAATCATTGCAGCCTTTAATTTTGATATGGCCGTGATGAGTCACGGTTATTTTGGCAGTTGAAGAAGTTATTGAATGTAAAAAGTTTTAGTCGATTTGATAGTTAAATTCTTGTGTTTTACTAAAATACAGAGGATAATTAAATCGGAGTTCGAAACTCAGTGCTTTGGCATAAGGTTAAGAAAGGTTAAGAACTTCTATTAAAATGTTCACTACTTCCATGAATATCCTCTGAAGTAAACATTTGTTTGATCAACTAGATGAAAATTAGGCTCTCATCGTCTGAAAAGATAAGAAACTGAGTACTCACGTGTGATACAGGAGTTGATGATACTGAATTTCCCTGAAAGGAAGAAGAAAATTTCATTAATACATAGAGTTCCTCTTATGTACTCATTAATCCATTCCATTTTTTATAAGTATTTTTTAGATATGTTTTAACATTTATCATCATAAGCAGTACCTGAAGTTACACGAATTATTCCTCTGTGGTGCAATGTAACTCAACTGTGGTGGTGGTGTAGTATTCACAATTCTTTTGTCTGAATTTGATATGTCGCAAAGCTTTTAATGCCTATTCAACATCTTCAAAACTTCAAATGGAAGACAAAATTTAAATCTCGGAGATTTACGTTTGAGGTGACCCTTTCTTGATTACTCATTCATTTCTTTAAAAAAAGTATGCTACCAATCTAATGTCAGGTCATGAAATTTGTAAGGATTATTTAATTTGAGGATCAGTAATCAAAATAAGTTTACTAATGAAAATGACTCCAATTACAAAAGTATTCCTGATGAAAAGATATTCTAATTATACATTAGTACTTCCCGGAAAGATGAGCAGACTTTTCCATGTCCGAATCACCTTGGGGGAGCAAACTCCTGTTTGGGAATTTTGCGAGTTAAAAACAGACAGAGCAGTCCGTCTATCGAATCGGATGTTAGTCCGTTCAATTCGATGCCACATTTAGGTGTAAGAATCTTTTTAACCCTATTTAGCACTTTGCAAAATTGTCTTAAAGCTTATGGAGTAGGAGAAATAATATTATTGAAATTTAAAATAAATTACAAAGTTGTATAATTTATTATGGCTTTCCACAAAGTTACGCCAAAACATATTGATTTCATTATTGATATTTTGTACAAGCTGATTTGCGGATAGCAGCAGGATTTTAAGCGAGTAAAAACAGATAAGTAAACGATATTGGTCTATAATCCGAAGAATACATTATGGACAGACTAGAGGAGAAACGAGGATAATAATGAAAGTGATGTTGACCGTGTTTGTTTACGAAAATAAGAAGGAACTTCACCATACACTTGAAGGTCAGAGATTCCATCTGTCCCTGGGATAATAACGAGGTCGTTTTTCTAAATTACCAATGCTTACTTGACTATCCTTTCATTTTCATTGATTGTAAACAAAGACGAAAAGGAAAGTGCCTCGTGACTAAGTGAAATTGAATAAGGGCAAAGTGATTGGAAAGAGATACCAAAAGTGAACAAATAAAACGAAAAGAAAGCCCAAATTACACCGAAACGGGTATAAAAGACGTACACGCAAATTCCCGAAAAATGGGAAGTTATCTTTTTCGTTGATTACCTTCCCAAATGTATTTATAACTTTAAAAATTGATAGCACAATTTATGTCATGCTTTCATTTTCCAAGAGATGACTCACTCAAAAGAGCACGCTGTTTGCATTGTTGTGGACTTTTTATATATGAGATCACCGAATTTCGTGTACAAAAAATAACTTGATAACGCTTAAGCGCTTTAAGTTGAAATTTTCACGTATTTCATAATGAAGAGGATTGTAAGTTGACATTCATTTAAAGCATTTGAAAGCTGTACTCATAAATGCTAACTATAGTATAACTATATAACTAAAAGGATGGTAAAATTGAATGCTATTTAAATACTGAGTGATAAATTAGCTGTTTATTAAAATTTCATGATTTTTGCCGTTTCTTGTTCTTGGGTGACTTTTGTACAAATAAAATTTTTGATATTCCTGAAAGAAACCATTCGTTTTGCTACACGTATATTATTAGGAGTATGAATCGTCTTTTTATAGTAAAAGATAAAAATATTATATGCATGGAACGATCAAACCTTTAACCAATGAAATGATAATTGGTTTGTATCCTTCTTCGAGTAAAGCGATCATTAAATAAACAAAATACTATACTCAAAATACGAACTGATTACCTTAAAGGTAGATTAATTTTAAATGTCTTCCTGTGGTATAAGATATGGCTTCGCGCGAATATTTTCCTCCGAGCCAAAAAACATTTCGATCTTAAACGTTGTTTCGTACTACGAATATTACGTAAATCGAACTAACATCCTTTGAAAATTATTATAATTAAGAGAGAGGAGAATAATAGAACGCTTAGTTCTATACTATTTAAGATCCAGGTTCATCCAATGGGACTCCGACTTGAATTTAATATAAGGCACATAAAATAGAAATTATTATTTTAATTATCATTAATTGTTTCAAAATGACTCACCACTTTTGCTATCCGGTAATCTTTGACCTCTTCAGTCCCTTCCACCATCACACTGTAGAAATTCACAGGAATATATTTGCAGGGAAGGAAAGGAAGACAAATCTGTAAAAATAGCCACACGAAATTAATTCATTGACGAATAGTGAATATAATCTGGGGTAATCTTGTATTGTACATATAACACAAATCCATTTATAAGAACAAGCAGTTGCTAATGATGATTCAAATTAGGATTTTGGTTTCTAATATATTCAATGAATTGAAATATTCCATATGAAGAAGTATTCTGCGTTTTAAAAATAACGGTAGAATTTTCTTATTTTATACAATAGATTAATGAAGGAGTAAATGCTGAATCCGTTGCACGTTCGGTTGAAAAATCAGCTGGTAATGTAAAAATGTTTCTGAAATACTATCTATAAATTCCACAGGAATGTATTTGATTTTCCCAAGTTATTGTTCGAATTGATCCTTTAAATGTGATTTGAAAAACTATTCCTGATGTATGTGATAGCAATGTTTAACTACGAATAAAAGGACGTATTCAATGAAAAATTGTATCAAAATCAAAATTGAAACTATCAGACATTTTCACCTGGAATTTGAGTCGCATTTAAGACAAATAAATAATGGAATTTATTTAATGAATGGTAAAGAAAACCTTAAAAATTCAAACGTAAATTTCTGTGATAATTACGGTAGGCTGAAAGGCCTAGTAGAAGAATACAACGGAAAATCTATGGTAGATTGAGACGGGGTATATTTGTAAGTTTAAAACATCCTGCGGAAAAATTTCGAAGCATTTTTTCCACTTTCTTCAGATAACGTCTTTAGAATTTGAGACTCGTGGCTTCGTACCTAAAACATCAGCATATATCGGAAATTGGATAAAATTAGACGTACATAACTGGAATTAATTGCTCAATAATAATATTTATGATAATTATATAAATGATGAGTGATTTAGAAGTATGATGTGCAGCAACTCATGAGAAAATTACACACAACGAATATATTAATTCACTAAGATTCCGTCCTCACAATAGTTACATAAATATGAAACAACATCTCACGACATTAACTATTTCGTTGAAGCGCTCAATTATTGCAATCAATTCAAAGAATATTAATTTATGTCACTTACCAAAAGTAAAGAATTCCTCAAGATGGCCGACGGACGGAAAATATCCTTCTATTCCTTTGTTTAATAATAATTAAGAAGTTTAAGATTGCAGATTTATTACGTTAAACAAATTATGCTTTGGAATTGCTGGATTTCGAATCTATTGAACTCCAAGAAATTCAAATCTTAACGGATTTCTCGAAAAAAGCTTCAATACGTCCAAACCAGGCGAAGTTTCAAAATTAACTAAAAATTTAGCCTAATAAATCAACGGTTCATCAAAACCGTGAAATCTGATTGGTCAGTGGCTATTACTTTTTCGGTCATCCCCCCTCTTATCCACCTACCGGAGAATTTTGTTACTGTTTTCGTAGTTATTAATTAGCATTAAATTATGTTTTATTGATTTAAAAAATTTGAACATAATTTAAAATATATTGGAAAAATAAAGTTCCTCTAAAATTTCGTACCGGAGCCTTATGTTAAGTTTATATCACCTGATTAGGTTATGTGTGACGTCATGATGACGTACGGTCAACAAACAGTACTCGAATATGGTGGAATTTTCCATTTATGAAACGAACCCATGCAATTTACCCATAACCAATTTTACAGCTACGTGTAATTGATACATAAAATTATTATGCGTTATTGTATTTGAATTGTTTCCTTCTCAAATAAACATAACAGAAAATGAGATTTTAATGAATTCCAAAATATACAAGTCGTTATATTTTCATTGATAAAATAGTAATTACGTTAAAATGACTTAATCCTAACTAATTCTCGGAAGATGGCAAAGAAGCGGCACTTGAGATTGATTAAAACTTTCTGAGGTTGTTATTGAAATCTTTGTCTTACTTTTGCACACGTATTGATTATAAATTCATCGGGTATTATAAATGTAGTAATAAAGCCTTATCTATCAACCTAAAAACCCGTTGACAGCCTTATTGGAAAAGGACTGAAGATGAATGAGTAAATTAAAGAAATGAAGCGGTGGCAAAGGAAAACGGATATAAGAAAATTTATATAGAGGAGACCCAGGGAAATCATTTTGATGTTAAAACGGTATTGCATTTCTTTGTTCATTCATCATTTAAGGTTTGATATTGATGTTTAAGTTTGCAAATGAAGTGGATGATTAGCCACCATTTAATTCCCTAAATGTTACGCTCAACTCAATTCGTCATGTTACACGTAAACACGTCATACGATAGTCTTTGACTTATTTTGACCGAAGAATATTGGAAAAATTGTAACCATTTAAAATTTTCCTGGCTATATCTTATGACATTCGGAATATTGCGTCAAGATACAAGAATTCTTTCTGACTTACCTTGGCTTGCTCGTAAAACTGGCGTGTCCAATTGTCCAACAGTGAAGGAAAAAACCTTTTTAAAGCTTCTTCATACCTCTATTGAAGCTTTCACAGACTTATCAGCTTCTCCTGTACAAACGTTTTTAGCGGTAGTGAAGAAAAATTTCGTGTTACAATCGCCATTGCGTGCTCCATAAACGAAAAATGTAATGCATTACAGACACCGTCATCCTTCGATTCGCGCTCAAGCTTTTTTTAAAGTAAATCATTGCATGTAACACTAGATTCACACATTCTCTAAGTCCATTTCACACATTTGATTTTCACACATTTTATGTTTGAAATTCGCAGGAAAATGTAAAGGCAACCATCTTGAACTCAACCCACTCAGCAAGACAAAGAACTGATGTAAGGTCACATGGCGTGATGAATAAGTTTCGTTCGTCAGAAGTTTCTATACCATAATTCATTTTAAAAGCGCGAAAACACGTTAAGACCTCGTGCCAACTTCAAGACGAGGGCGAGAGCCCATGCTTCTATGAACTTCAGATCTTAATTCTTTGTCATCGGTAAGTTGATTTAGAAGTCTTGGGACAATGTTTTTTGGTGGAATATCAATCGATGTACGTTTACCGCTTGCTGTGTAATGTGAACTATCTTGATAAAGGTGTGTTTGTGCATTATAAAGTTGGAAGTCTTATGTGCTGTCAAAGTGTAGCAGTGTGAACAGTCTTCGGTTTAATACTTATTTCTTTATTTGAAGTTCTTATGAAGGAGGTGTTGACAGGAATCAGCTCAATTTCTATGAAATTCTAAGTCTGTAAACCAACAGTGTTAAGATTTCATTGCAGCCAAAATGGATGGATTTCTGGTTGGAGATCAATGGATATGGGAGTTCTTCGTACATTTTTACAGAAGGCGCTGGAATTATGTGGGATAGGAAGGTAAGTGTGATTACTCCAATAAGGAGATATACGAGTACTGTGAATTCTGCTCTATTAAAAGCTGAGTCACGTAAGGTTGAGTATGTCGATGTGAGTTTAGTTGTGAACCTATTGATTTATTTGAAATTTCAATATTAGGCTTAGGAATCTGTAGTTATTTAATTGTAAGCAAATTTAAAGACATAGAAGAATGAATGGTAGTTTGTGAATATTTTGTTTTACATTTCTTTCACCTCTTGGCTAAACTAATGGCGTTGAAGTCCCTCTATAACTGAGTAGAACTTCCACCTGAAGCTACGCAATTCTTTGGAGACGACATTAGTCTTATCAGGAGAGACGAGGGATGAGGTAGCTTTCTACTGCTTTACTCACCTAGCCAGAAGGCTATGAGTTAGAAATGGCCTTGGAGGTATTTTAGCATGAAAGTTTTCTTAATATCCATTGTAAAAGGGCTGACATTCTGATAATAATTATTATTATTTATTAAATTGTTACAGTTAGACTTCTAGTCTGGTGGCAAATTAAAAATACAAAACTCAATCACTCAACAACACAATTACAATACTAATTCACTTACAAATGGCAACACTTAACTAAAGCACAACAACAACGCTAGTCACCAAAAGGTTACAACACTCAAACACAATATTGTCACAATACCAATTACCTTAAAATTTACAATAACCAAATGCAACCCAATCATATTGGCAATCCCCACAAATCAATACATATTTTCTCACAAACAAAACAATTTACATTGATAAAATACATCTTCCCACCAAACATTCCCCTCAGTCGCACAAGTTTTTTCAGGGTTCCTGGTAGGCCTTCTCGGCTACCGTAGCGGTCCCGGGGACAAGTCCCCACCGAACATCACCAGGCAATCCTCTACTCCAAGACCAAGATAATATAATGACCACGAATCACTCGTATGTACATCAGTACATATCATACTTCCATTCCCATGAACAAAACTCGGGGAATATAATTAGAATGTTTCTGTGAAAGAAGATTGACGAATCCTAAATTCCCCAATCTATGATGTCAAGAATATCACATAGTTACATTTAAGATTAAATTAAATTCTCTTAATAAAGCAGGCCATTTTCATGGTACGTTTGCTTGCATTAATGCCATCATAATGCCCCGACTGGTTTGGCTCAACGGGATTTATATCTTAGAAATTTAATGTTGTTCTTCTTGATGACATTTGTAAATTTCTTTCAGAGAAAATCTATCACCTATTTACTATGGACTATTTCTTCTCTTGTGCAGGCTGTGATGGAAAGAAATCTTCTGAGGTATGAGTAAATTTGAATCCATTGTCTCTTCGAATGATGTAAATAGTGTTTTTCATAGTTTCATTGCTCTACTGCATGTTGACAGTTGTAAAATTCCTCATTTCTCATCTACCCTCGTAATTATCATTCATTCCAACAACTCATACAAAGCTTTTCATAGGTATCAATGTTAAGTTCTATGTATGTTGCAGTTAGTACTATAATGACTTATTTTTATTGTAACATTTATGTCTTTTTTTCTTTAATGTAACTTGTCATTTAACAGTAATAATGATAAATTATGTCTCTTACACTTGTAAATTTCTCTTGTTAATCATGTATTTTTCTGTTTGTATTGTAATGGGCAATTATATCAATGATGCACCTCCCTTACAAAAATGCAACTTCTGTGTATTTTTATAGAGGCATCTCATAAGGTCGAAGGTCATAACGTCTGGTCTGGCTCATTGAGGAAAGAACGAAAAACACATTTCTCCTCATTTTGCCTTGTAAGCCTCATTCTATTTTTAAATGCGCTATATTCTGAATACTCAAAAGACAGGAGAGGGGCAAAGAATAATCTACGTAGAGAATTTCTTGTCTTCTCACATACTGCGCCTACATTAGTGAAATATATTTGCCATTCCATCATTGAAAATAATTAAGTAAATATTATGCATGTAAATTTTGTTGCAATATATGTGGTTAAAATAGTGTTATAAATTTTTGTTTTCAGCGTTTCGGAATATAACTTGTTTGCTACATTGACGACATCCGATGAATTTTCTAAGCTTCAGATAAAACGTCCTAAAATATCTAAAGTAAATACCTATTAAAGAGATGTTACTTATCTAGAATTTAATTAATAGAAATATTCGGGGGAATGACTTCTATTAAACGATGTTTACATCTTTGATTTGATTTTATTGGGTACCATACGAATCAAAAACTTAAATACTTAAATCCTTATTCCCGTTCTTGCGTTATATTTGACATGTTAAGGAACTCCGTGACTCAAAAATTATATTACGCACGTAAGTTAGACGTACGTAACGTAACGTATTTAATTAAAACTATCCTTAATTAGCTTTTCTTGATAAAAAATTTAATGTGGATTTAAGGCATTGCGTTATGCTTCTGTTAAACGAATATTAATTTAAGTAGAGTCCTTCTAGGGATCTGCGATATATTTGTGCAATAAAAATAATAAATATTTAAGTAATTTGTTTTTCTGAAATTTATTAAATTAAATTTTAATTATTTTATAATTATAAAATCTTAATTTAATGCTAATTAATGTATAATAAGTTACAACTTTTACCGGTAGGGGGAAAAGAGGGGGGTTGACCAAAAACTAAACAGCCAGCGACCAATCAGAACTCTCCGTTTTGCTGAACCTTTGATTTTAGCGGCAAAATCTTTAGTTTATTAGGAAACATCGCCTTTGGATGACGTATTGAAGAGCTTTTGAAAAACCGTTCGAATTCCTTGAAGTGCGGTGTATTCGAAATTCTCTAATCGGTAAGTTTCCTTGAAACCTAAAGTAATTACTTTTTCAACTTTTAAATATCATAACATGAATAATAATGAATTTATCGGAAAGTTAGCCTATTTCTGTCGCCAAGACATCTATCAAGATGGCGCTTCTATGGGATTTCTCCAGTGTTGGTCAGTGAAATAAAATAATAAGTAGTATATTTACTTTAGCTACTTCCGAATTCAAAGACATTCATTTATTTTATCGGTTGTTAATTTGTTATATATGTGACAGTTGTTGGTGAATATATTTTTAAATCACGCAGAATTTTATGATAAGCTGTAAGCCCGAAGCATGGGTGATTCATATCTTGATTTTCTTAGTATCTTTTAATTTCCGTTGAATTCCAATTGTGTATATCTATTTTGTACCGTATTTCTAGGCACATCTGATATTTAAGAAATGAAACAAAACTGTTAACTTCTGTAGTCGCTTGTCGATGACGAAATCTACTAATAGTGCTTCAATTCTTTACCGATATCACTTTTTAATTCTAGATAATCTCTCTCTTTAGGTCCAGAACAATTTTCGGAAATATCGTTACTACTAGGGGGAGTGTAAGATACTGCCGACCGCTATAGTAACGGTAATCTACATTTGAATTTCAGCTTAACTTTTTATTTATTGCTTAATTAAACAAATTTTAATATACCTCTACCCAGGTATTCGATTCGAATTTTTGCCTCTATCAGTATTAACTCCTTTATATTAAATACGTAATTTAATCGGAATTTAACATCAAAGGACGGCCATCTTGGAATTTTCCGACGATTTTCGTAGTTATGAAGGTAGAAAAGACTGACGTAAGAAGGTCTTAAACTAGGAACTCATACTTACCGGCTGGTTCTTCTGGTACATATCGCCATCGATCTCGGTACTACCGCGCAAGTGAGAGATCCATCGCAGGCTTTATTGGATTCTTTCTATTTTCATGTTGAACTGAATTAACGGCTGTGAATTCCGGAAATTATTTCCTCGTTGGTGTCAGTCGAGTCGAACTTCTTCTTAACGGACATGTGGAATTTTGAACTTTCGTACACTTACTATATATTATTCCTTTAAAATTAGCAATACTTAAAAAATATGCACTTTCTCTTATGAATTCTCTCTTTCACCGTTGATCTTTTACTTGTAATTTTTCTGCCTTTCGTTTTGTCATTTACTTATTCAAATTTTGACTGAATTTTTCGAGTTTCTTTGACTTCATATCCCAAGGTCCTACTTTGCGTTGAATAAAACGTTTTTTTAGTTTTATCTCCTGATTTTACATTAATCAACGAATACTAATTAGGAGTTGTTTAATTTTTCACAATAATACTTTTAATATTGAACTGAACTAGTTTAATTCTGTGAATTAAAGATGCATGTAAATGATTCAGTGCTACTTCTGTACCGTAATTGCTGGAGAATTTGGAATATTATTTTAAATAAACGTTACTAAATTGGGCGATATATATTGTGAAAATCCAATTTATAGAGTTTATTCCCATTATTTTAAATATTATATTTCGATTCTTTCCATGCATTTCCCTTCATTATTCATTAGATTATAATTTAGATTTTTTTATTTTTGGTGACCGAGCATTTTGATCTGAGGGTGAACGTTCAGTTTACTTTAAACTGAACTCTACCTTAATTCCTTATTTCGGAAGATTGGAGTACATCAACACAACTTTGAAGGTATTATCGAGATTATGAGCCAATGGTATAAATGGAATTTTTTTACGGAAATTGAGTTCAAATTTAGGAATTAACTTCAAGATAATTCTAAATCATTTCATCTCTATTTTGATTATCGAATCAAGTATAATAAGTATCTTATTTATAAATTTTGAATTTTTACTAATTTGCAATAAGTGAGTTTCTTAGTCTCGCTTTCAAAGGTTATGTTTCAGGAAATAGTTCTTGAAATTTTCTCGTATTGTAGCTAGGGCTCAAGCTGAATTGAAAAATCCCTGATATTATTTAATTGGAATCACTATTCAGTAGAAATAGTCAAAGGTAACTGTAAATGAATTCTAGTTCAAATTATACAATTTGTGCAACGGAAGTTCATTTTCCTAAGCGTTTTAGTTCATCTGTAACTACTAGATCCTATTGATTCAACTTACATCCAATATTTTTTGTGGTTATGCTTTGTCCATACGTGTATTAGAAATATAACAATTTTTTCTTATGCCCTTCGGGTTGATTTTGCCAATTGAATAAAATATAAAAGTAATTCTACTATAGTATTTGCAATATGGAATAGGCTGTTGGTGAATGTAATGCTAACCGAAATACTAATTAAAGTTATTATCATTTGCAACTGCTCGTTCATATATTGGCATAATACAATATCACTCCAGCTTATATTCGCTAATCATCGATGAATAATTTGGTGTTTCTGTTTTTCCAGATTGTGACATCCTTCTCTTCTCGGCACTTCTATTACGTGGGAGTTTCACCTGTGTGATTATGGAAGGTGACTGAACAGGTGTGAGCAGGACCAGGACTACCAGGAGTACCACAAGTGGTGAGCTCTTGATTATATTTTCTCTTTTTTTATTCACTCTTTCGATGGAACGGTATTACAGCTGTTACTCTGCTGATACTATAAAATAACTCGTTGTATTTTTGGTTGTTCATTAAGTGAACAATACAGCTGAAACTGACTAACATTAAAACAGATAATACGACACCTCGGCTGGGAGATACGTAATTGGTCCGTTCATTCTCGTGTAACAGTCAATGTGAATCAATTTCTTTCGTGGATAATGCTTAAAATAACTCTTGATAGGAAAACTTTTTTCCGCAATAATATATTCCTTTCAAACTCTCCAGATAATAATAACATCAAGAGATGATACTTATAGTTGGATTTCAACTCACAGTTAAGAATGCAAGAAATTGCATTAGTTATTCAAACATTTCTCTCTTATTTTTAATTAAGTTAGCAATGACCGACGATGAATTCATTCGTTAAATTTTTTCCATGACATAAATAAATATTCTTTCTCTTAAGTGATCAATACTCCTTAATAGAACACACAGCGACGCGTGGAGTGTTCTCAGGGACTTTAGTTAAAATGACATCCATCGTATATTAATTCATTTTAGATGAATTCGCAGCACGAAACAACGGTAAAGCCTGAATTGTTTTTAGTCCCGGAAAAAGTATTCCCGCGAAACCATATCGGATAGCATAAAATGACAATCCCATACAACCTACATTTAAAATAGACAGCTCTTTTCATTTTGAGTGGAATTTGTAATTTTTGCTTTTAATGACACCTTTTATTAAAAGAGGAATTAGACTAATGACCATTTATCAATTCATTGGTTTAAAGGTAATCATTACATATTTATTATATTTTAATCCGGTACCCTATAGAAAACATTGATTACTCCTAATCATTAATATGTTACTCAAAGCGAAAGATTGCGTTAATAAATGTTAAAAAATAATTTTTTCTACAATCGCCCGAGAACAAAAAACGACATAAATCTTGAGGTTTTTATCATCAAGTAATTCATCACTCTGTGTATCAAATGAGTTTAATTTTATCATCATTTTCCATAAATTTGTTAATTAGCAATTATGAGTTTAGTTTTCAAATGTATGAAATGAATGTCAACCTAAAATGCTTTTCACTATAAAATACCCTACTTAAGGGTAAGTTAAAATTCCCTACTTGAAGCACTCAAATTGCGTTATCAAGTTATTCGCTGAATACGGAATTCTATTTCCACAATCTTTTCTGATTGGTCTACTAGATTGCACTTCAACCAAATTCCAAAGTCGTGTTTGCTATATTTTAGGAGATCGTAATTGTGGCCACCGATTCTGCAAGTTTTGTAAATAAACAGTGAAACACATAAAGATTCGCAGAAAACATTACATACTAAAGCTAGTAAAAAGTTTGTCGAAGTAATATTTGAACTGATTCAAATGTGATGTAGGCTCTCATATATATTTACTAGGATATTTATGTAAGGCGCATTATATTATAATAAAATTCATGTAAAAATGCGTCTAAAAGTGAGTAAAATTATTTAAGTTATCAAATTATTATAGTGTATGTTGGGGTAATTTGAGGAAAGGTAATGTGCATTTAATCAAGGTAAATTTATCAGTTTTTAATGATCTTTTGTTAATATTGGCTCCATGATTTTTAAATAGTCAACAATTGATGTAAGAAACATAAAAGGTCGTAAAAAAATGTCAATTGAGATAAAATCTTGGCTTCTGACTAATGGAAAAAATTTAACAATTTATTTCCTATAGCTAGGATATTTTTAATGTTATTGATTTTTAATGGTCACTTCTTTCTTATTTTATTTATTCTGTTGAAGTTTTCAATGTTTTGATTTTGTAACATATTTGCATTTCAAGTATTACATGTTGTAGTAATGAAAATTCGAAAGCAATCTTAAGATTCACTACGTTTTCGTCTCAATTACATGAACTATTCGTCAATCTTTTGTTCTAATAGAACAATCGGCAATATACATCAGAACCTGCACACATATTCCACTCTATCTGATCCTCCTCTGGTTTTGCATTACTTTTAAATAATTAATAAAGTCATGTCAATACGAAAGTCTGCATATATGCAAAAAATGAGTCAGAGGTCTCTTGAAAAACAATAACATCAGATGGATCATTCTAACAGTTTAAATTTTATAAATATATTCGAGAAGGTAATCATTGGAAAGGTTAACTTTCAATCAATCGTGTATTTATACTTAGGTCCTATATACGCAAAAACTGTTTCGGCGCCATTTGGACTTCCTTTTCGTTTCATTTGTTCCTGCCAGTCACTCTTCCTCTTATTCACTTCCTCTTATACGTGAGGCACTTTCATTTTCACCTTTGTTTACATTCAGTGAAAACGAGAGGATAGTCAAGTATGCATTGGTAATTTAGAAAAACGACCTCGTTATTATCCCAAGGACAGATTACTCTCCGTTGCATTCACTTGAAAGATATTACCAACTGTAATATCCTCGTTTTCTCTGACCTTCGAGTGTATGGTGAAGTTCAAGTTCCCTCTTATTTTCGTAAACAAAGACGGTTAATATTTCCTTTATTATTATCTTCTAGTTTTAATTAAATTTCCCTTACTTATCAGTTGCTAAAGACTTAAACCTGCTGCTGTGATTCTGCAAATCAATATTTTCACTACTATCAATAATAACCACTAAAGCAATCTTTAGGTTTCAACTAAATTAAATGTTCACAATTTCGCATAATTACAACGCGCAAAAGAATGCTGATCAAGTATCCTATATATAAATAAGAAGATAACATACAGAATTTCCTACCATGATATTTTCCTTCCAATGGAATTCGGTTTGAATAGACTAAATCCCGATAGTATACTCAATCCGCAACGTCAGTTTCACCTTGAAATTTTTCTGAATGCACAATCTCTCGTAACAAATATACTAAAACCAATTTCCTTGTGCAGTAGTTCGCTTTCCCTTTGTCTCTTTCTTATAATCGCCATTCGCTACTTACATTTTCAAATTTATAATTAGAAAAGGTTTTGATTAGAGGTACGTTTTTAATCGCAGACATTTTCATTTCTAAATGTGCTTTGATTAGCACCCATCTTACAATAAATAATCCTTGCAAATTTCATTCGAATATCAAGTGAATTTCATGCCAGTTTTATGACCTAAGAATAGATTGATAGCATACTTTTGTGATTATATAGTATACTATTCTTAATTGCACAAATGATCATTTGAAAATAATGGAGCAGATTTTTTTACTTAATATTAATGTACTCGTTCTCTAACGACTTACTAATATTGTTCTCATGTTCTAATTCCTTCTTTAACGCGAAAACATATATAGCTGGGAAATTAAACACGTTTGTTGGGAGCGATGTGCGTAGTGCTACATATGCTTAAATATATGAAACTCAGGAATTCTTTTTTTATCCTTTGAAGGAATATTCCTTTTAATCTTCACACTTAGAATATTACAGTTTTATTCTTCATTTTTGACACAGTTGAAATCTAGCATTAACATTGAACGGTCTCATTTAAAGCATGTAATAACAGTTCAAAAAAAGGAATCCTATAACGTGAATTTCAGACACTGAACTTTATTTTCATTTGAAGTTTTGGAGACTTTTATTTGGTATTAATTGGGGTTATAAGCTTTGCGATCTGTCAAATTCATACAAAGGAACAGTGGAAAATAAAGAATCCAGCACCACAGTAGAGTTTCTCATACACCGCCCCAGAGGAATACTTCGTATAAATTCAGTATCTTCATATTGATGACAAAAGTTGAAACGTGTGAAAATATTTAGGGGTATACATAAGAGAATCTATCTAATAATGATTATTTTCTCCTAATTACAGGAAAATTAAGCTCCATCATCAAAAACTCCGGTATCAGATGTGAGTACTTAGTTTATTTTCTATTCAGATGATGAAAGCCAGAATTTCATCAAGTTCATCAAACTTATCTTTATTTCAGAGGATATACACGCAAGTAATGCGCCTTTTAATTAGGCTCTTAGCCTTTCTTAACCTTCCGCCAAAGCGCTGGTTTCGAAATTTGATTTAATTATCCTCTGTATTTTAGTAAAAGTCATGAATTTAAACATAAAATTAATCAAAAATATTTATCTTCAATAACTTCTTCAACTGCCAAAGTAACCATGGCTCATTGAGGCTATATCAAAATTAAAAATTGCATTGATTTTCTCAAGAGAAGGCAGTCGTTTTTATAGAAGTGCACCATAAATGTATTAACCACCTGCTCTGTAGGGGGAGTAGGGAAGGCATTCTCTACAACCTTAGCCTACTTGTAGGCCTACAGAGGCAGGCATCTATTTCAGGGGCCTTTCTTTCACCTTCTTCTGCAGGGGTGAGGTAACTAAGCACTCACTTCTCACCTGCTCGTTCTTTCTGTCTATAAGGTCGGAGCTTCTCCTTGAAGTTGTGGCAGGGGGCCCTCTAGGCATAGAGGTGAACCTCATAGCACGTCACAACGACAAGGGGCGGTCCCCTCGCCAGGCTATAGGGCCATTCCCCCCCAATCCCCCCCTGCCCTCCCTCATCAGCGAGGTCCTCGGAGAACCACCAGGAGCGACGGTGTGTCGCGACCAGGAGTAAGTTTTGGTGTTGGGTTAATAAGAGAGCGTACGGGAGTAACCAGGCGGAATTGAATATCTTGTAAATGTTAAACAAAAGTCAGTTAGGAATACAATTTATCTTGCCAGTGTTTTTTTCTTCTTAGTTTTACAACTACGAATCTCTTCAAATACTTTCTTGGGAGAAAATTCTTAAAATATTAGTAGTAGACGAAAAAATTAGAAATGGAAAAACTTTAACGAATTCGGAATTTGAGAACATTTTCAGAACTTCTCAAGATAAAGGAATACACCTCACCATAAGCACTTCCTCAGATTTAACAGTCAAACTCTCGCAAATATCTGATATTTCTTGAAGAGAAAATCGTGCAGCTGTTAACACATTTTGAGTGCTGATAACGTTTAGATTTTATGGCATTGGGGTTTCTAGATCTTTTTCGGTAAGACTTACAATTTGAAATTTAGTTTTCTTTCTGATGGAAGCAACGAACGAAAACGAATAAGAAACCCAGATTATCCATGCATACGTGAGTAGTATATCCTCACCGTGAAGGTAATGCAATCACCGTTTATGGATTAGAAAGATGCCCATGTATTGAAGGATCCTTCCTCTAATCATTAGTTAGCACCTTTATATCATGGTATTTACTTTAATCATTATTTTTCTGCACATCGGACCACTAAAGGAGAAAAATATTATACTTTTACTTCTTGACGTAGTAAGTCCTTGAATATGACTATTCAAGCGATGTTAGTATTATAAATATAAAATGGTATGTCTGTTTAGTGGTCGATAAAGATAAATGAAAAAAAAACATGAACACAAAGAAACACGAGATGCAATTAAGTCTAAGGCTCTCTATTCAAATAATTTTTTATTATTTAAGATTTAACGTCACAAGGTGTTAAATTTTTTTCCTGTTTGGCTTTGAATTCACTTTCTATTGCGTTATTGTGCCTGTTTAGGCAGTTGAATCATTTACCGCGAATAAACAACATTTTCATACTCCGCAGCTGCAGTTCCCTGTATTGACAACGTACAACGTTATGGTTTCTGTTAGTCAAAGTAAGCGAATCGTTTTTGCTGACTTTGAATGAAAAAGAATTTGAAAATGAAAAAGGTTGTGATTGTGCTATATTATCTCAAATCTAAAACTTGCCTATAATAACCATATCATATAATCTATTTTACCTCGTTGAATAGTATATATGATTCAGCAGATAGTTTGTGATTTATGTATGAATTCATGTTCGATTTCAAACTTTAAGATATTTTAACTTTGCCTCGGATGCTCGGTTCAGTTTAGAAGTATATTCGTGTGTTTTCCCTTATGTTTTAAAATCGTCTCATTTATTACATTTATACTCTCTAAGGGACCTCCTTCCTTTACTGTTACAGATAACTGCAACGTTAAAATATGTCGTACACGTTAATCTGAGAATTTATCTCGTATTCGACACTCTTGCAGCTAAAATTAAGAAGTCGAAAATTTTAAGCGCAGGCAACATTCATGTACCCTTAAGGCTCCAAATCCATCCTTTATTTTACGAAAAAACAGTTCTATTTTTTAGGATTCTTCAATTTAGGAAGATAAAAATATTATTTGGGTAAAATAACAATTTACATTAAATTCCGATAATCGATTTCGAATGTCCTTACTCTTCTTGTCTTTTCAAAAGATCACAGGACTACCACGGAACGAAAAATCAACTGGAAGATAATACTTAGTGAAGTTAATGACATATTATTCATAAATTAATGTATATAGATAAGTATTCGTCGGTGATTATGAATATCATATAACATGCCTATAGATATCTTGTTTTTTCATATTTCCCTTTAATGTTAATCGGGCACACTATATCATTGTGCGGATAAATTCTACTGTCACGCTGACTCTCTATTAAAGACACTTTTACATAATTGAATATGTCATATGAATTTTTTATAGAGAACAGAGTTTAAGGTATATAATTTCGTATTCTAATATATCTATCGCCATCAAGGGCTTAACACAGAAAATAAATCACCTTTAAATATGATACTGAAGCGCCTTATTTCCTCATGCATTATTTTTGAATAAGTTCCGGTCTAAAAGCAGAGTGTCTTATAAAACATTCATAGAATGATTTGAACAACTGCTACTATAGTAGACTTACGGTGATGATCTGGAATTCTTTATCGAGGGAAAATTTAATTATAGACGATGATGAACATTTTTGTTGATGATCAAATCAAAAAGATCATTGCAAACGATAGGAAAATTAAACATACAGGCTACATAATAGACTTAATATTTGACGTCACTTGCGTGACAGCCCTGTGCCTTAGGGTGGTTCTTATTTTCGTAAGTTTGAATTTCTTTCGGAACGCCCCCTGAAATTTTTCCATTTGGTTAGAAAATGAATTATGTAAAATATTTTTAGAATCGAATAACGGAAATACGCCGAATCGTACTTAAATTTTATAAATTTCAACAATTTTCGGCTTTTTCGGTTTTTTGAAATGTTTTTAATTTTTTTAGTTCATTACTCGACATTAACTGTGATTTTCACAAAATATTTGTTAAATCCAAACAGTGTTTTTCGAGATCCAGTCCTAACGGTGAGCACGCGTCGTAAAAGTGGCGACGTTCCCTCGGCGCCTCCGCTCGAATTTATAGAGTTCACCGCCATGTATCTCGTTCGATATTAATGGCTATAAATTCATTTTGATCTTACCTTTTTTAGATAACGTAGGTTAAATGTAATAAACCGTTAAAAACATTACATTTCTCAGATATCTGGGGTCTTTTCTGAAATTCTACGAAGTACTTCTCTATTATATTTTAATTACGCGTGTTGTTTTAGTGATAATTTTATATTATTACTATATAATTTTTATATTATCAGTTTATTATATGAAATACCTGCGAAGTAAATTCTTTGCGACCAATGATGACTTTATAGAATCTTACTTGGTCTGCTGTAAGTAAAACCTTGAACTTTCCTAATATTCTTACAAAGAAAAAGTGTCTGAGCATTTTTATTTTACATGGTGGCACTAAATTTCGTAACGCTTAACTTCCAAAAATTCACGAAATCACCTCTTACATCACATTTCACTCCATTATCATGCGAGATGGGTTACAAGGACCCTTTCAACTTCTTTTCTGGAGCATAATCATGGAGAGATTAATGACGCTGACCAATTAATAGAGTGAGAAAGGCTAGAAAAGTTACGCTCCACTTGCCATGGTCTTGACTTGTCTGGATTCTCATTTCATAAAACCTCCGTTAGGGAGTGGATTGTGTCACAGTCTTGGCCCATGCAAAAATCTCTCCAGCCAATTAACTGATGTGAGAAAAGTGTAGGAAACAGTTCCCGTCATTACCGCTCCTTTATTCGAAACGAAAGTGAATCGGAATTCAAACTAAGCCGGACTCTCACGCATGAAAGAGTTGCACGCGTCGATGCGTGTCGTATTACGTGCTGTATCTGTTATGTTTCGTGGGAAATGGCACGCGTGTTTCAATCATATATTTCCTTCTCTGCGTATGCGTAAATTAAAATTAGGTCCCCCGAATCTTATTCAATGTATAGCAGAGATCTGCTGACATTGTTTCGTGAATTACTGTTATTCCATACCAGGGACTAATGCTTACACTCTTCTTTCATTAATAACCTATGCATATCTTAGTGTATTGGTACGTAATGTGGAAACTGAACTATAATTACTAATCCTTGTCTGCCTTACAGTAACTGTTATGAAGTCAGTCTGAGTACAGAGTTTCCTCTTTGGTTTTTGTGAAATGAAAACACCAAATTGCGTTGTCATTTTGGTTACACTCCGACTTCCAATGCCGAACTGGTTAGAACGATTTCGTCCCGACCATATAATATCAGTAAAATTTACTAATTAATAAAAACAGTAATATTATTTTCTTCTGAAAGTTTGATTTATTGTATTTTGATTTTTTAATTAATATAAATGACACACTAAACTTATAAATACTATAAATATTAACTATAGTTAATTAGTAAACAATGTATAGTAAACCGTCCTCCTATTACTAATAAATGAAATGTGCGTTGTTGAGATCTGCAAATCGGAACGGAATCAAGAACGGTTTTCGATTCGTTTTCAAGAATAAAATTTTTTAGTTCTGTTTTGTTTTCCACTATGGAAAAACTTGGGAAGTTTTAATATGGTGCAAATGTTTAAAATTAACCGAATGCTACCCGTTAAGTATTTCATTCAGTTGAATATCTCGGGTTCAAGATTAGGGGTATTTCAGGTTGGAGGATGAAAAATATGCAGGAAAGCAACTAAATACAAATATTTACGCGTATTAAATCACACATTTTAAATAGTACGTATGCGTAGCCTTTTGTACATCAGATTGCTGTTCACTGTTTAGAAATTCTTCACATTAATTTCTGTAATACTGAAATAGGTGCAAAAGTTATTGATTCTCAAAAAATATTCATCGAACTCATCATTAATTCATTATGACTCGGAATTCAAACTTTCAAGGATTTTGTAATCCTCTAAACAACGCTAATACTCTGCTATAATCTTACGCTATACTATCAAATATTTCGAAACGAAAATTGGTAAGATACCAGATCTGATACTAAACCACACACTATTAAATTATTTTCTCCTCCCAAATAATCCAGTAATAATGTACGCAAAATCAATATTGTCCTCGTGACCCCGTAATACTGCTATACGATCATTAAACACGCGAAAACATGTGGGATCTGCACTCCCATTCCTTTCCTCGGGCTGAAACATGACTTTAACCCCATCCGTTGGCAAAATTTCAAAGATTGCAGCTCCTAAACAAGTGAGAGGCGAGAAAGCGTGACTTATCTCGTTTTGGGGACTATTAAATCGAGACCCTCTGCTTTTGTCTCCTACTTCAGTGTTTCTCTGGAAGGGTCTTTTGGGAACGGAGGGTTTGTACGAAACAGGGATCAAAAGGTGAAGGGATTAGTGCGTATCTCGTTAGTGGGAACGTAAGGAATGGAGGGGAAAACACATTCCCCTATCCAAGAAGCAAATTGTCACTAGGGCGAGCTCGTGACCCAGCGCTAAGTCATCGAACTTTTCTACTATCTACATTTAGTGTAGATATTTTTTTCTGCGCGTGTATGAATTATTATCATTTGACTTTTCATTTACGAGGTTGCCCCAAGTTTGTCTCTGTATCGCCTAGCCTATTATGTCGTTTTTACATAAGAATTAACACGTTCAAAATAAAAAAAGAAGGAAAAGCGAAGGAAAGATATTTCCGCATACTCGGATCGATAACTATATTCCAAGTCAAAAATATAAATATATTCTGTTTTCCTTCTTTTGAAGTTCGTACTGTTATATTTTTATTGTTTCCAAATGCAATTATTTTAACGATAGTAGTACCGTACCGTAGTATTCCGGTATCTGGTATTAGGGAAGCTAAATACCTTTCAGGAATGACCGAAATACTATTATCAAAACTTAAAATTGTAGTTACGAATTCCATTTCCTTCGTTATTTTCTCTCGGTGAGAAGACTACAGCTCAGGCTGAGCTTTGACCTCCTGGACGAAGCGCCCTAACAGCTCTCAGTTGTCCATCTATCCCCTCCAGCCTTCCACTTTCATATTGCCTAGTATCTTTATCTTTATGCGCATCTTTTAACCATGTCAGCCTTGGTCTCTCTTAGGTGCTTATATCTTTCCATATAACCTCTTTCGCATGACAGTCTCCTTCATTCCTTCAATAAGTCTTGACCACTGTAGTCACTGAGCCTTTATGAATCTTAATATATCATCCTCAATAATAAATTTATGTAATTAATCATTATAACGGATTCTGTACCATTCTGTACACCATTGTCTATGACAGGCCGTATGTCTCCCTTAGTATTTTATTTTCAAAGGCTCTCAGGGTATCTCTCCTGTTATTTTCCTACCGGAAAGTTTTCTGCACCATATGTTACTACTGCTCATATCAGTGTTCTATATAGAAACCCAAAACTTAGGAACAAGGAGATAAAACGCATTATTTTATAGAATAACAAAAATGTATTAATCCATTTTGGTTTTGCTTTCCAAAACGCTTGGGATATTTCGAAGGAAGCCTTGCAAAAGCTTCTTCGAGGGATGTTGCGGTTTTGTGAAGCTGTAATTGACATATATAACTAACATATACGCGAAATAGGCGTATTAGCAAAAAGCAATAGAAATTTGTTTGTGTTCATATCTTTGCGTTTATAACACACCATAGCCGTAGTTTATAATTAATTTCTAAAGCGAGACCAAAGAAGGTTAATACATTTTTGTTTATGTATAAAATAATGTTTTTATCTCCTTGTTGCTAAATTTGGGGTAGAGTTCTTGTATTCATCTACGTTAACTTGCTTTCAAGAGGGTATAGGTTAGCTAAATATATTTTATTTCCGAACTGGATTAGCTCAGCTACTCAGCTAGTGATTTTGTTATCATTATACACATATCCGAAAAATCTGCGTTTGTCTTTTTCAAGGGACGGAATTGGTATCCATGTTACTTCGGCCGATTTGAGTGGGCATAAAATAAGGGAAATTGATACTAAACCACGTCTTTTTAAGGAATGATTTTTTCCTCAAATGATACGTGATAATAACCTAAAGAAGCACTTCCATCCTTGCCTCGCAAAAGCTCAAGAAGACTTGGTCGAATAGCAAAATTGTGAAAATCGATAATTAATGAAGAGTTTTCTAAATTTGAAATCGATTTTATTTTTTATAGAACAGTAAATCTTAGTTTTTGGACATCCTTCATAATTTTTAGGATGCGTACTAGCTCTCTCTGGTTTAGGGGTTGTCTGAAAGAAAATTCTAATTGGTTTCCAATCGCTCCGGTATCTATAGCTAAGCGTGAGTTCACTATGTCTTTGTAAATAGCTTCCCTCCGGAAGTTAAAAAATAAGAAGAGAATATGGGATATACAACGTTAGAGAACGTTTTCAGCAGAGAATAAATACTCAGAATTTTTCAACAATGATCCAACAGAAGATTAAACAAATAACAAATTCTACCTGTAGAAAAACTGTTCAACTATTTTTCTTCTTGAAGTAGTTTAGAAAGTGTAACATACTTGTCTCAGAATCGTTGATTAAATCAAAATAAAATTGAAAATTGGGAATTGGGAATAAGGATTAAGAATAACTAGGCTAATATTATTCGTTTAGTTTTCCTATCCAAAGTAGTATCCAAAATTAGATACAGTTTGAAATATTTCGTCTATTATCGAAGAATGCTGTTGATAGTTTAAAAACGTGACTGCCAAAGAAGCGTTCTTCCGTTGGAGCAACGTCCTCTAACTTTCTTTCCCAGAAAATCCTTCGTCATCGCTTTGGTCCCGCATTCTCCGATATCGTACGCTCCAGGAATACTTATCGGTCGATCCTCTGCGCCCATCGCTCCGTTCAAATTACAGCCGACGATCGGCAAAAATAATGAGAAGTGTTTTCGTGACGCTTGTCCTCGATTGCATTTCCGGTATGGCTAGGAGAATCCTTCGCTGTAGAATGGTTTCTCAATATACGGAACATAGGGTACGAAACACCAGTTTATTCCTCCTCAGTGTTTAGATATCCTAGTCACGTTCACTTTCTTCTTTTCGACAGCATCTCCTGTCAGTCCAACGAAAGCATCGAAATTCCAGAGGATGGCACAGAAACGCTTCTTGGCAAGAAATTGTTTGGATACCTCGGCAAATACAGTAAAACCCTGTTAGGATGATTTTAGAGGGACCAAGAGAAAACCAGGCGTCTTACGCGGAATAGCGTTATAGCAGGGTTGTTTAATGCTGGTTGCCATAGATCATACTTTTGAAGAAGGCTTTTCTCACTTTAAGATGGTCTCAGTTACTTAATTTTCGTATCATTTTACTCTACAATGAAATGATTTTTACCAGATAATATTTAACAGCAATGATAAGCACCACGTTGTCTCCGAAACTATACTCAAAAGCTTTGATTTTTTGGTATGATTCCTTCCAAATATCATGACGAAAGGAAACATCGAAAAGCGACTTTTAATCTACGGTCTACTCAGAGAAAAAATCGATAGAGAATATCTCAGTCTATCTCAGAGTTCGTATCGGCTCCAACCGTGGGATATAGATTGCTCCTCTTCGCGATATTTTCATTTTATTCTCACAAAATTAGTCATTCAAAATAAGAGATTCATAAGGGATTCTTTTTGAGAGAAAAAAGGAGAGAAGACGGCGACAAAATTAATGTAACATTTTTTGGTCTATCAAATGCAGCCAACGATTGGCCATAGCGGGTTTCAATGCATCTGGGGTCGGGGAAAATCCACGTTTTAAGTAGCGGAGCTTATTAAGCGGTATCTTTACTTGTGATTCTTGTAAGGGCCAGTAATCTTGAGAAAACGGCATATTAAGCGGGATACCGTCTTAAGCGGGTTTTATTGTAAACTGGGAAAACAGAAATGAGAGGGCTGGAATTTTAATCTTTTACGGGTCTTAAAGTTGGAGGGACAGAAAGGAGTGTTTGAAGCCATTTGAGTAGAGCCATTTTATCACCTTCAGATGCTTTCATCTCTCACCGCAATTGCTTTCATCTAAACCAGTCTCTGCCAAATTTATATATCCTACGGCACTGCAGGGAAGGGAAATTCATTTTGCTGCACGAGAAGTATACAAATAAGCACACGAATAGAACCTTTTATATTAATATGAGAAATCGAATAGTAAAATTATTAAGAATAATAGCAAAAGTAATCATCATCATTTCCATAGTAATCCCTATGATTTTAGGAGTTGTAATAAAATATTAAGGTTTAAGGAGCTTCATGGATTTCTCGAGCTTTGCCGTGCTCCTAAGGGCAAATAGAATGAAGGACATCTTTAATGGCAAAAAAACTACAAAGTAAGCATAAAAGCATCCATCAATTACAGTGAAACCCGTCTTTAGCGGAATCCATTTCTCGTGATTTTTTTCCGGATAAGGCAGTTTTCCGCTTATTACAGGGTCGGTCATTAGTGATAGAATGGAGTTTCATTACCAATGTTTCTTTGATCGGGGCAGATCTTTCATATATTTGGCGGACATATCTTATGCGTAAGTGGTTTGAAAAAACCTATATTACGTATTTTTGTCACGAAGATTGTTTTATTTTAAATACGTAACATGGCAACTTATTTACAACTTATGAAAATATTCCATTATTATTTACTGTCTCACCTTATATTTCTGTATGATATAATTCTCCTCTCTTTCCATTACCTTGTTAAATATATTGAATAAATCTAAAATACCTTTACTTAAAGTAGATTAGACCAAACCTTTATTAACTCATTAATATTTCCTTGCACGATTTCATGCTACTGTCTCCATCCGGCGATGAATTTACGCCTTCATCCAACACACCCTCTACATCACCTTCTGTTTGTCTACCTCAATATTTATGTATAATACTGTATTACGATAATATTTAATAAGGGTCACGTATTTCACTTTCCATGCCTTAGGTTTCATAAGGAAATCCATTCCGTTTCCACGTTTGACAGTTTCAGTTTAGCACGAGGTTGGAATATACTAAAATCCTATAACACGCACTGAGACCAAACTTATTTCCGTATAAAACTGGTTTCTGCTTTACACAGTTTCTGCTTTACACAGTTTCTGCTTTACACAGTTTCCGCTTAAGACAGGTAACACTTAAACAGTCAATTAATTAAGTCACATAATAAAACAATCAATGTCTTGTGGTATATAAATCGAAAATAAAATGAAGAAATGTCCTCCAAAAATATTATCCTTACAATACAGATTATAATCTAGGCAGAACATGCTTCAGAGAAGTAAAAAATTAGCATACAGATATTTAATGAGAATAATGCACCTAATTTGAGATTGCATTTTGTCAAACATGGCTCGAATTATTATGGACGCACTCGTAACTCCTTATCTATAATCGTGCCCGTATTTTATATTTTATTTTCTTAATTTTTCTAGGATTGTGCTACGATGACTGTAATAGAAAAGTACTCGTGCGATGACAGTAATTAAAAAACGCAGTACTGTACCCACACTTCTACCAATAACTTTCTGTTGTTACTTAAGCCGAGGAATAGGTGGAAACGTGTATTGATTATTCTTCGTGATGAAGTCCAAAGTAGAGGCGAAATTGAGAGATTCCGAAAGAACGTTTTTCAAAAGTAATTACTTTCTCGGAATTCCTTTGAAATCACGACTAAATCATTACATGGCCACTTAGTTCCACATCCCTCAAAACTCATTTAAGCACACTATACAGATCGCCAACATGAAACAGGTTTCCGAAGGGATCCGGAATTTATCTCTTTCATTTGAATAGTCCCTAATCCACTTTGCCAGTCCCTTCCCATTCGCTTCTCCCATTGAATTATTCATGCCACTCCCCTCCGCAAGATGGATTTTCGCTTTTTTATTTCCCCTCCAAAGATAAGAAGCAGGAAGAGGTTTCTCCAAAAGCCTAAAAATCTTACGGGGTATTTCCCTCTTTGCCAGAAGGGTTTGTAGCCTGAGATATTGCCTCGCCTTTACAGAGTCTTTTTTAAGCAATCCTGGGGATTGGTTTTAAAATAACTTGGGGAAAGAAATGAAAACTCCGCTTTTCCAAAGGGAGTATAAGGTGAAGATGCAGTTGACGCAGATGTCTGTTTGGTTACAAAAAGTTTCCTTTTGAAAATTACCTTCCAAGGAAAGTTACTTCCTGAAACGGAAAATTGGTATTTGAACCCTCTCCTTTCAGGATTTAATTACCTGGAATGAATCGCTTCAAAACATTTCCTTATCCTCACCAATGAATAGCTATCCCGTCAGCGTAAGGAATATGATTTAATTATTATTAATCATTATGTTTATATTTTTAGAGGAACAAATTCAGTAGAACTATTCGGGAAGCTATACTACAGAATCTACTGAACAGCAAAGAATTTAAAGATTGAATTTTACGCCAGGAAAATGATGCTATCTGATTGAATAAGAGAATAGAGAAAGAAAAATGCAGTTTTGGATCGGAATTAATTGTGAAAGACTAAAAGAGGTGAACGAAGAGATTTGTAGAGGAATAGAAGAATGCTTTAATAAAGTGAAGAGAACTGAGGACAAAATTCCGGGATAAGGGAATCAGGAAAATATTAGTGAATTCATATTCAAGAATGGTTTTCTGTATTGCTATGAAAAGCGGACCCTAAAGAATGAGGTCATCAAAAGATCGGAGGCTTATAAGATGCGAGCGGCGCATAAAATAGAAAAAGTAAGGTGGGTTAATAGAAAAACAAATGCGAAACTAATTGGGGGTTATCTGATAGTTTAATACCGAGTGTAAGTGCTAAATTAATCTTAGAAGTCATTAATCTCGATCATTGGCGCTTATGATGTAGAAAGGGTGCAAGAAACACGGATAATCGAAAAATGTAGCCTTATTTCTTTTAACGATTATAATTTACTTGAATGCACAAATTTTCATTATTAGAACACCTAATTCGACATTTTCGATTGTTTCAGGAACTCGTCGATAGTTTTCTTCTCCCGACCCTGGATATATTTTTAGGAACGATGTTATTGTAGTCGAATTCCCATTGCTCCATAGAATAGGTCTTAATAACATCTTGCTTGTCTTGCTATCATTGAACCTGAAAATACTTAGCGATATCTAATTTAATTTTTTAGACCACTCTAAATATCAACTAAGAATAAAAGATTATGCACGAATTTTCGGAATACGGATTATCGGGAGCTCAATATAATCCAGGTTTCATTTTATTTTCACTTGCCGTAAAAATAAGGCTGGGATACGATTTATTTGACAACATGCATTTGTTTCCGGAAGTGTGAACTAAAGGCAGCACTGAATATCCGAAATGGTCTCATGCGGCTTTAATGCTTTATGGCTTCCCACCTCTACTACTAAAATAAAGAGTCCAATTTCACTCAATCATAGTGACGGTAGGATCGCTCAGGATTTTATGGGATATTTTACTTCCTGTTTAAATAAAACGGATTTGATTTATATACTCAAGATGGAATTTCGCATTTCGACCGTTGTAATTGAAAGAAATCAGCAAACGCGACCCTCTTTGTTAGCGCCTCCTAAAAAATCTCCAACGTACTTTATTCTCTCTCGCTTCCTCTTCCGAATTCTCTCGGATATTAAAGAAAAGGACTTCGGAGACATTCGGAGAAATTCCGTAAATTTCCTTCTCTCCGGGAAAATAAAAGATGGAGAGCGAGCAAATAAAGAAGTCTAACTTATTCGCTCTACCTTATGGGTGACTTTTCACGAATTCCCGAGAGAAATAAATGTAAATCTCAAAATCTCACTTCCCTTTCCTTTATCCCCCTCTCCTCCTTTTTTATTCACGCCGCTTCCACGGGATAGCGATGTGTTTGCCTCTCTTATTTTCCTGTCCACACTCACTTTTCCCTCTTCCTTCGCTTATTCACGCCTCCAACTCACGTTCCACTCTATCTATTTTAATAAATATGCTTCCCCAATTCGTCGCCCTTACCACGTCCTTTTCCATTTTTTCTTTCCATCCTAACTTTCTTCCGATTTCCTCCTTTATTCACTTCGAAATATTTTCCCGCATACTCAGCCTTGATAAAATTCCTATTCTTTACTTTGGTTTCCGAATGAAAGCACTCGGATAGCTATTGGATGTCTGCGGAGGAAGTTTTGGCTGTTTTCTATCGGAGTAGAAAGTTGCATGGTTTTCCCTGTTTGAGTAGTACTTAGGTTAACGATGGCCTTAGACAACGATGTATGCACCTGGTTAACGCCGAGTTTTTGTTAGAAATAACAGGCCATGGGTAAATACACAAAATTTGACTAACTAACGATTTATTTATCGCATTAACGCCAAGGCTTGAGTAACCGTATTATATATTAAGTCAATTAATAATAATGGAATATAAATAAATCAGAGTTTATTAGACTACGATTGCTTTTCATAGAAAGTGCGCACACTATTTGAAAACATATTTAAGAAGAGAAAGAAGCAATAAATTCGCACAAGTTTTTCATATGTTTGCGGAAGCGGAAGCATATCATTTATGGATTATTTATTTTTACACTTCAATTTGATCTCTTGTATAGGTAGCGACGTTCGAGGGGAGTTTAACATACTTAGTAATTTTTATCGTTGCCTAGCATTCACCTAGAGAAGGTAGTGAAACCCCTAAAAGATATGAATTGCATTACTAACATTGTTCTATAACTCTACATTAAGCTGCTATATGTATATTAAAAAATAAATTAACTTATAAAATACTTATACATAGTTGTACAATGCCTACAATTCATATTTTCAATTAAACACAATTAACAAGATTATCACATTTCTTTACTCAACCGAAATATTCCAAAACTAAGAAAAATACACGGAAATACGTAGTATATTATCCGAATAGTCACATACATAATGGGTATATTTCAGTAATGATTCGAAAATGAAAAATGTAGCACGGAAATAAATTTAGGAGAAGAAGTCCACCATAGCCGGGATTCGAAGCAAAAACCTCACTTACCGGGCGGTTGCTTTATTTATCGAATTAAGTAACCACAATTTCTCCTTCAATTTCTAAACCTATATTAGGACATGGTCTATCTAAGATGATACCAATCCTTATACTATGCGGGGCATCCAAAATCCCACCTCACCATCATAGCGGACAACCCTGGAGGCCGGACCTGCGAAGTATATAAACATTGAAAACCACATGAAACTGCAAGAACAAATTAATATTATATATTAATGAATTAGATGAAAAATATTATATATTGAAAACACATCATAAACTAGAAGGGCTGAATTGGAGCCGACTTGGGAAAATTATCTTAATCTACGTTATTTCATGAATGCATATTCTTAGCCCATAGATATTATTGCTTGACTGGTGATCAAAATGCAGTCTAAGTCTAAAAATGTCTCAGCACGGATGTTGCCTATAGTCGCCTAGCAGAATAATTTTCTCCAATTTATCTTGATAAATTACTAAGTTCTGTCTAATTTATTTCCTCAAGAAAAGAAAATTTACGAAACCATAAACCTGCATCAATTATCTATGCATTGTTTTATACTAGATAAAATTTTACGTATTCGATCAGCTTGATTAACTAGTCACATTCCGACACATAAGTTCCCTCGAGATTCTCCTCTCTCCTATTTTTTTTTCTTGACGAATGTTTCCTATTCTAACCTTATAACTCATTTTCCCTTTTCTCCATAGGATTTCCCTCCCCAGGGTGCAGAATCAAATCGCTCCTCCTTTTGAGCACTTCTTCGTCCTATTTGTTTCCTTTTTGTCTCTACTTCATCTTCATTCAAACGTATATTTCTCTTTCCTTCGCTGCACCATCTATTGACGTTTCCCCCGTGGAATAAATCGGAACTTTTCTCCATTCCCGCTCGATCCTCAGCTGCTTCAGAAAAGATTATTTCTCGTTTCGGAAGCGCTGCCGACCTCTTTACTACTTGTCCCGAATCCCGCCGAAAAGATGCATCGCTCTCCAAAGAATACTACGCCTAGTATTGAAAACTTATCATTTTGCAGTCTTACTGCATTCTATGCTTCGATGGCTTTGCAAGCAATAGTCTTGTGAGCTGCGAGTGTTGGTTTTCTTTCTATACTGATTTTTTGAGACAAATGCTAACGAGAGTAATTCTGCGCCTATGATTTTAATTTTGTTTAAACTGGGTAAGGGACTAGTGTATTCCTTAATTTTAAAGCTTGAGGAAGATTTAGGCTTTTGATATAGCGTTAGTGACTTTCATTCCATTTTCTTCGTTCAATCTACCAGAATTCAGTAT
The DNA here is from genome assembly GCA_036926295.1 of Pachydiplax longipennis. Taxonomy (NCBI): domain Eukaryota; kingdom Metazoa; phylum Arthropoda; class Insecta; order Odonata; family Libellulidae; genus Pachydiplax; species Pachydiplax longipennis. Next base: position 49,142,840 of record JAVFKF010000001.1, on the reverse strand, counting down.
GTAGAAAAGTTTAATACGCGTTATATTTTACAAGATTTTGTAATTAAATTTATTATTTATTAGTATTTTATTTTTACAAGTAGGCAGCATTCCAAATGTAAGTCATTGGTGGGGAAAATAGGAAAATTAAAATCCTTCCCAAGTCTACGTATTCACAATATATAATTAGAAGTAACTTTAACTATACAATTATTGATATAATTAACTTAGGAAATACGCATTTCCTCAGTTTAATAAGTAATTTCAATTCTATTCATAAACACACTACAGTTACTGGATGTCATTATGTAACGATAAATTCAGTGTGAAAATATCGTACGGAAATTGAATACGTTTTTTTTCTGCGGAATCTCCACATACATACATAATAACCGTATCAATCCATTTCTCCTTAAAGATGGGGTACATTTAAATATTATTTCTTAGCTTGGAAGATGATTAAAGACACCGCTATAAAGAAAGCAGTGGCAGATATCTTTTACGAGGCTGAAAGAAAGGATGAAAAGGTGAGGAAAATTTGAAAATCCGCTTTCGAAGTGTTTAACTACAAGCGTATGAAAAGAGGTGTTTATTAAGAAAGGAGGACATGAAAAGACTGGAGGCGGCGCCAGCGATGTCACTTTGTCGTGAGTTTTCCGAAGCAGCTAATTTGAGTTGATAGGAAGATGAATGAGGAGTGGTCGGAAAAAGAGAGGGCGGACAGGTTCAGAAAGGGTCGAACTGAAGTGAAGGGAGGGAAACGACAGAAAAAAAAAGATCTTGGGCTATTAAAAGGATTCGGGCGCCTATGAAAGTGCAAAGAAAATGCATTGGATGAATTGAAAGGAAATGGAATTTCAGGATATTGAAGTCTGTTCGAATGCGTCGATTCCGAAATTCAGTTATTTATTGATGGTTTAGCAAACAGATAACGATATAAATTGAAATTTGTTGCTGGTATTTACATTTGGATTCATCCTGAGTTCATTCAGTAGTTCATTTTATCTAATGGTGTGATACATCGTAAGTTTTGTTCTTTTTTCCATAAGCACGGCTTCCCCTCAAGGTATGTAGATTAAACATATGTGATGCATCGTTGGACAGACCCGTCCTTTCAAATCCATATTTCAATTTTCTATGAATAGGATATTTTCAGAGGTTAGCCTTGATTTGGAGGTACTGTTTAAATTCGTCATTTCAAAAACTTACGTTGAGATGCATAAATAATCGCAATCTTGTAGAGAAAAGTTCTCTTTCTTTTCCCATAAGTTATGTTTTATTTAGGTTCTTCATTTAGTAAATATCTATTTCGTGAATACGGCATAGTTAATGTGATGAAATACTTTTCGTGGATATTCCGCTTCAATTTCTTTAATTCTTTCTTCTTCCTGGTCATCTGAAGATGAACTTGTAATTCCAAAACCGGTCGTGCATACATTAAAGAATTTTAAGCGGAGTTTTCACATGGTGAATTTCATTACAACCCGTTAACAAAAACAAAATGAAATCATACACAAACGAGCGTGATTTTGTAACTATCCGTACCGAATAATTGAAACGTACATGATTTTCTATATAATTTATAGTCCTGACCGAATTGGTTTAGTACTATTGCCCTTTTTCTTGCAATATGTTCAACAAAAATGCCTATTCTGTAAGGTTAGGTGATGATGATGATTTTCCATGTATTCTTAAACTATGATTTTTCGATTTCTGCGAATCTTTTCAACCGTCACTTCTAAATCGAGTGCTAGTAAAGTGCGTCGATCTGCAGTGCATCCACGAATGTGCTGCGCCTTTGCGGACACCAATCATCCTTTTCTCTGCCGTATATCTTCTCCCTCTTCTCTTTTGTACCCTTCAAATCACGAAGAGTGTGGAAATACGCGGGATACATCCCAATCCCTCGCCTTAGCTTGTTCCCTCTCGCGACGCGATTTTCAACTGTCATCCCACTTCGGAGAGATGAAGTCCTTACAAGGTAAAGGAACCCCAAGATACGGAGGAAATGGGGGTGTTGACAGCTACCTGATAAAAATACGAAAATACAAAGCCATGTGTAAGGCCACAATATGGAGAGACAGGGTTATAAAAGGTAGCGATGAAAGGATTATGTTTTCCCAACTTTTTCCTTTTGTTTGTGAAAGCCTTTACGTCAAACTGTCGTGTTTTTCCTGAAAGAGAAGGCGAAGTTGTTGAAGATCTGATCGCTTGCTAGATCGGGAGGTTCATCGAAAAGAGATTTTCATCGATAGGCCACATTAAAGCGTGTATTAACCCATCAGGTAACACTTGAGTGATGTATCACTTACATATAAATAGTTCAACATCCTGCGAAGGCTTACATGATCCTAATTAGATGATCTCTGCATTTTTGGATGCAGCACTGCGGCGATTTCTCTCGGTGACAACGATTTCACTAGAATTCCGGCAGGCGTCTTCAGGTCGAAGTAGCGGTAGTCTGATTCTTTATAAAGGACTGTTTGTCCTATCACTTTTCTTGGATTCGTCCATTTATTCCTGTTCTCTGAGTGGTCAGACTGCCTTGACACTCCTCTCCAGAGTTAAGCCTCGGACACTATTTATGTAATTTTTTTGCTTTATACTCTTCTATAAATCCATGTCGAGTCCCTGGATATTCAAATAGGTAGTGCGTTCATCTTTGGCGAAAACGATCCCTGGTTCGACTCTCGGTGGAGGCCTAAAAGTATAAAATGATTTTAGCTGTAGAAGCGCTTTTAAAATACAATTGCAGCTATGGCGATTTCGTCCATTAAAGTCCTATATTTACCATCAATTTTCTTATTAATTTCGCTATTGTTTACTAAGAATAATGAAGGACCGATAGGGCTACCCTTCAGGATGCCATAATTCAAATTAATTAAATTGGAACTGATGCCACCATTAAATCCGTACTATTATCTGTAAAAGTTCTTTATCCTAAGCCAAGTCTTTTATCCATACTATTAATTCTAAAATTAAAATAAATAAATAAAACTTGAATGTGTATATAAAATATAATATCTTAAAAATGCTAAAAACTGCTTTGAAGGATATAATCTCATTATTTAATAATATCACACCTTCTACGTAATTTTCTATTCCTTACATGAATAGTGAATTTATTTTATGAAGAACCTTATCGAAGAGTTTCCAGAAATCTAAACATTTCGTAGTGACTCATCTACTATTTTAGGCAATTTTAAAAGACCGTGAATAAATAGCGCTAGCTAAGATTTGCGCGACCGCGTTATAAAGAAGTTAGTTCCCTCTCAGGAAGTAGGAAGCCTCTAGAAACCAAATTAAGAAACTTTGTATGTATAGACCATGATTCAACTACGAGAATAACTTCATCCTCCAATATTTTCCTGGTTAATTTAGTTGGTATTTTAGGACTTTAATTCGCTAGATCTTCCTTTATTCTACTTTTAAAAGTAGGAATGAAAACACGAGGGAGCGGGAAATCTTACTAGTTAAAAGATTACTTATCGTTGCCCATGTTTCCTCACAAGATATTTAATCCATTCTGTTATCTTAGGACGGAAAACTCACGACGATGAAGTTGAGGATATCTTTGCAGAACAAAATCGTCTCTCTTTCCTTTGAAATAAATATCATTGGAATCAGTGAGTGAGGAAAAACAGCCTTCTCTGTCGATTTATCGGCGCGCAACGAAGAAACTTTTTCCCCTCATCTCTTCCCTTCCAAATGAATAAACTTTCTTTGAAAAGACGCTCCGGGAACTCGAATAAATACCGGCAGTTTTCTGGCTTTTGTGAGAGGGCAAAATAAACGAAAATCTTGAGGGAGTCACAGAAACTGCTCCCGAAGGTAAACAAGAAAGAGGCGGAAGAGAGTGAGGAAGATAGTGCTCACATAGACTATCATCTGAATTTGTTAAGGACCCGTTTTAATCTGCTGGTGAAAGGAGCTTAGACAAACTTGAAAAGCTTTAATTGCCGGATTCGCTAATTAAGGAATTGTGGAGCGTGACTGAAAGGGGTGAGTTTTACTTGGGAGGAAAGCAGTCTCGGCAAATACGGAAGAAAAAGTTTCCTTCCTTCTACAAAAACTATCGTTTGTAAAAGGACTCGTACATGCGTCGAAAGTATTAAAAACTAATTGGCAAAGTTAGCTTCCCCGTTTTAGGATCACTTTTATTTCTACTGGAAAGAGGAAACAAGTTCTATAAGGAAAAATGAAAAAGTCTGAGTTTTGAGTTTGTAAAGGGTGACGAAATTGAATTGAAATTTCACTGATTAATTTCTGCTACCTTTTAACGATGAGTTTAATATTTTCTTTCCTTTATATAGTACAGTTTAGAGGAAAACATATGTCATTTACTTTATTCCTAGTCTTGTTCATGGGTGTGAGAATTTGGAAAGCTACTAAATGTGTGAATGATGCGAAATGAGAGCATTAATTATGGTCACACCTTATTTTATGCTGTGAGTGTTATTGATAGAGCCATCACAAATGTCCACTGGACATTTTCAGTTCATGAAATTCTTGCTTCTAGTAAGGAAAATGAGGAGAAAATACCTCACTCCTCATCTTACCAGATATACGTCATTCAGCCTGGATCCTCCACTACTTTGGGAAAGTAAACATTAGGGTTTGAGGATCCTGTCCACATCCGGACTGTCGGATACTTAAGCGTTTCCTTATATCCAATCTGGTAATTCTGATAAGTCCTCTTGGACTATTCTATTGGCTATCTCTTCCTTGCAACTTCCATTTCTGGTGATCATAACATCGACCGTAATATTTTTCGTTCCGGTTTTCAGTCAGTTTCATTGCAAAAATAATACAAATATCAGCTCGGTAACGATTTCACTCCTTCAGCCAATGTCGAACCGTTTTCTTCGCTGCGATTATTTTAATATTATAAACTTTTGAAAGTTTCTTTTAGTATTTCTTCCTTTTATATTTACTCCAAATTATATAAATTTAGAGTAAAGCTGAGTAATAGTTAGTTGAATTGAGTGATTTGATTGTCTAATTTACACATTTATAGTAAATCTTCCTCCTTAATACGCTTAATTAAAATATGAATTCTTGGAAACCGAAAATCTGAACGGAATATCGGTTTTCAGTTTTCAGTTATGTCCCGGTTCGATGTCCTGCTGGTGGTCTTTCAAGAACACACATCTATGCGTATCTCTTTTTCTATGACCGATGAAATCATAAAGATAGGGAATTCAATGTAATCAAATAGCGTTCGATTAACCATAAATAAATGACCATATTTAAAACCGTTTTTGAGAGCGGTCGATAAACATTGCCCCTGCGCAACGCATCGATCTCTCTCTCCGAATTAACCGCCCACATCATTCACTCTGCCGTGTCATCGAAACCGTAAATCTCTCTCGGACGGAAAAATGTTCGGAAATTAATTAAAACGTTTCGCGCTGAAATTTATGGATTAATTCAATCTTCGGCTTTTTTTCTGATTGCGCCGCCCAGATCTCGCGGCCTCAGTTTCCGCCGTCAAATTTTCCACCGCAAATCTCTCGGAGATTTCATTTGCGGAATCCTTTTCAAAACCGCACCTTTCGAGGAAGAGCGGCAGCTCTCAATTTCCACGAACAATGCGCTCTTTTGTTCTAACGAGTCAAAGGAATCTTAGAGCGATTTTCGAATCTTGATTGAATATTGCAGGAAACGATAGAGGGGGTGCTCATACACAGATTTACCTCGCAATACTTAATCATAAACTATAGGATAAAAGGAATTTGTGTTAAACGAATCTTTAAAATCCCTTACATACCCTTCCAATAGATAAATAATGAATTTGAGGGATGGCCATGTGAACAGTACGTTTGACATGGGTAAAAACGGACCCGGGTTCGATCCCCGGAGGTAACGCAGTTGTGAAATGACCCCTGACGAAGCACTTTTAACACTATTATTATTAATGACATGATTTCGTGTTAAGGTGGGAAGTTTGCTCGTGTTATGTGAATAAGTTCACAAGTTAGTGCTTGTACGAATTTCGTAAAAAATGAACTCCTGTTAACCAGGAGTTACCTTTATATATTTCTTAACGAAAATAATATTCAGAGTAAGAAAAATATCTTGGTGTCTTTTCTTAACCAATGTTAAGAGATTTGTATGCATATAAGCATACATATTTAAATAAATTGGATATCTTTTAATCAGAATCTATTTCATCATACTATACAATTCAATTTGTATATCAAATGTCAGGATAAATAATGAAATATTTTTTGAATGGAAGAATATTTTTGAGTGGAAAGTTGTAGAAACAAAGTTTGTTTAAGATTTATAGTGACAGAGTATTTTTAAAATGTAATAATTGGTGAAACATTTACAAAAGACGCTCCTTGAATGTAAAAATTATGAAAAATAATAACAATCATATCAAATTGGAGTTAATAGCTAAGTATTCGTTTATCAAACGCATAAAATCAACATGAAATATAAATTAGGCTCCCGGGTAGCCATGTGGGAAACGCCTTTTCGCTTTTGCTACAAATGGTCCAAGGTTCGATTTCCAACGGGGACTCATTTATGCGAAATGATCTCAGTTGTTGAAGCACTTTTAAAAATATTAATGCAAAAAATATTAATGAGAAATTATATAATTTTATAAAATAAGAGTCTATTAAGATGTAAATAGTTAAAATATGCACAATACACAGTACACGTTTAGTGTAAACAGTTCAGGAAGCATAGGTGAATGCAAACTACAGCATATAATCTCCATATTAAAGTTCCAGGGAATCGAACCAGGAGAATCAATTCCGATCGAGACTAGAATGCTTTCCAATGAAAATAATATCGAGCTGTATTGTCACGCATAATTTTTGTAAATGCCTATTTATTAAAAGTTCCGACATGATTACGTAAGAAATAATAATATAGTAAGTATATGTGAGTGACAAAAAGCATTTAACGAGAAATTTTTAAATGTTTTGAGTACTTAGAAAGTTGGTCCAGACAGTATTGTATTCCGAGGGTGACGAGAGGGAATGTTCCCCCGTTCGGAAGCAAAATTTAAAGGGTTTTTTAATGCCATTCTTTTATCAATAATATGTTTTGTACTTAACTTCTTGTTTTAATAAACACATGAGTTTAGATAACTCAATTTCCTGATTTTCGCGCAAAAACATGCTTTCACCCCCGTTCTTTCTTATTTCATGAATTTTGAGTCTTACATAATTTTTCATATCTTTTCGGTTACTTCCTGTAACTAATTCAATTATGAAGTTTTGCCGTAATTTAAACTGCATTTGACTTCTCTGTTATCATATTTTGTGCTATTTTTTATTATTAACGGGTTAAATGTAATCCGAGACTTCTTAGTCCCAATTTCGCCCAAAATTAAGTCATATGTAATATAAAATTATCTCTAGGTGCACTAATATTTTCAAATAGGTACATATATTGTATTTTATCGTTATGAATAAGGAGAGTTAATGAAAATCGAGGGGAAGGGTATTAGGTCCCTGTGCGAAAATCCGACACTTTCCTATAACTATAATACAATGATGGTAATGCCTTCGACAGCTATATAAATCCTCCTTTGAGGTAGAAGGAAAAATAATTTCTCTTACAAGTAATTGATGCATTCATCTTAAAAAGAACAGCATAACAACAGCACAACAACTCTCACAGCAGATTTTAAATACAATATTTTTCTTTGACACTCTTACACATTCGCATGAAGATTTCAATAAGTTGACGAGACAGTTGACGAAACTGTGGGAGTTTCCAATGGTTTCTCTCTTTGAGATAGATATTGTGAAATTATACGAAGACACAACTGGATATAGAAATTTTATAGTAGTTATATAATTAAAGGTATTTCAAATTGAAAATTAACGTTGAATATGTGCGAATTTAATACAGGCGGGTGAACCGAAAAGAAGCCAAAGAAAAGTAAAGGGGATGACCAAGGGAAACTCTGGCCTCCTGTTAGTTACTCTCTGCTTTCATGACTAACTTAACAGTATCCTCGATTACCACGCAAACATATGGTTGAAAGATACTCTGACGCTCCTTTGATTAGCGATAAGATTATGCTGTCACTGCTAAGAGATGTTGGATCGCTGCAAGGCATACGATAGACCTTGAGCAACATAAACTAAGGACATGACTGTGAAACTACAAGTTTTCCTTTGGTAAACGCGCTATAATGGCCAAGTCCATTTCAGTCTGAGTATAGTTAACCTCTCGGCAACTTTCAAAGAGGACCCTGAAGGTCTCCCTCTTAAATCTGACCATCGCTTCTCCATTGAGGATCTGCCGGCGATAATCTTCCAAAGAAGGTCTTTTGTGATCTTCGCAAAGGTCTGTGCTCCCGGAAACTGCATTGATTGTGCGGAGGGAAGCGCTGCGGTCGTCCAAAGAAAGAAGTTGAGGAGTTGTTGGTATTGCCTCGAAACTGGCGCCACCAGTCGGGGAAAGATGAAACTGAAAGTGAATTATGGTATTGGAAAAGTTTTTTTTGCACTCGGGAGAGAAACGTTACTTTAGATCGGTGACTACCTTTTTTTTACATTTTCCGGAAATGATCTCGGTTTCATCGAAGTAACGGCTTCAAGGAAGTGACTGCCCTGAGGCAAGGTTGACACTCTTCCTCAATCGTTGACTATTTCCAATTTTATTTCAGCGGGTCTTCGAACATTGATGTCTAACGTATCTTTAATTTTCAACAATACTTCGTTATTTTACTCTTCTCCAGCGCAAAATACATCCGTTTAAAATGCACCCGCTTAATACGCGGATTTCTCTCTTTCCACACTAAAAACACAGTAAAAATACTGTCTAAGACACTCAGGTACTTATCAAGTTTTTTTCCCGTCTTCAGATGCACTACATCCCGCTATTGCTAATTCCCCTCCTCAGTCGATAGACCGAAAATGAAATTTATAAGGTAATAATTTATTCTGGTCATATACATACAGTGATACATATTTATATAACGTTTCAATATCAAGGAAAATAGGAACCACAAAGAGTAATTCTGGTTTAGAGCACCATACACCAAACAATCTATAAAGGAACAGTACTGCTTCATTGGTAATGAATGATCTTTACAATAAATCACGATTGGAGTACAAATACTTTTGAATAGTTTAATTAACACAAATAAACTATGACAGGTGATCTCATCATCAATGCCATTCATTGCACAACGATAGTTCGTACATTCTCTACATATCTACAGGTATGACAAGAACATAAAGTAATGAAGATTCCTATTCTTTTTTAGTGTGAGACGAAAGTCTTTCCTTTTTGTTTTCTAACGTAAAGAAATAAGGATTTCTAATATCCCAGTAATAATGCTATTCCGCTTATAATTTGGTTTTCTCTCGGTTCCCTGAAAATCATCTTAACCAGGTTATTAGTTATTACTTATTATTTTATTACTAATTCGTATTTTTTATCTCGGTATTTGATGCTCCATTGCTTTCACAAAACGTTTCATGTTCGGTGAGTTATTAATTATGTACTTCCTAAAGACCGAATTTAAATTCTCATCCGGCTGAATTCCACATTTCGATTTAATTATCCTTATCGGGTAAAAAGCCGTAGAAGTGCGTGCTTCCAAATAAGGGGGCGTAATAAGCTGCATGAGACTGGCTTCTTTTGATAGACACCTATAAAAATTCATCAGATTCCCTCATTTAAATTTGTAAAGCAGCTCATCAATAAATTGGAGTTCGATGATTTCATGCGATGAAATTTAATAAGCATCATCGGAAAAGGCCTTGAACTGATCTACAAAAAAAATCAATATGATATTTTTTATTCGTTCCATAAACATTTCCCGGAGAGATCGTTGTGTGCCCTGTAAATGGCAATTAAACTCATATGATATTTATTAAAAGTGACTTCTCAAAAAAAGGCCTTAATTTTATCGGAAAGGCTGACTCCATGTTGGTAATTTTGATGACAAGATGACAAACTTTATACCGATTCCAATACAATTTCCGATACTTCTCTAAGTTTGCGATTGCCGATCCTGATTCCTGCGATGATTATAATTCATCATTATACACTAATGGTAATATTTAAATTAATATCTTCTTATATTAAAAGAGTGAATTAATTAGTTGAGATTAATTTAGTGAGATTAGATTTTTTTAATGATTGAAACAGAAAAAAACTAGAGATAACGAACTTAAAAGAAATTTCCAAGATTGGACAGAAACTCAAAGATCCATTTTTTCATACAAGTAAAATAAATTCATACTAAATGCCATATTTAGTCTTTCATAAGGCATACTGTGTTTAGTTTTACTAGTGATAAATATCGCTGTGTATATATTTATTACAAGTAACGGAAATAGAAGACTGAATTTTAAACGAAATATTCCAAAGAATCCTTTTCAGAATCCTAAATTGGGTTACAAAATTTCCGATATGAATTATATATTACGATTTTTCCGATTCTGATTTGTAGTATTATCAGTAATCAGTAAAATAACAAACCGGTTGGTTTCTTCCTTGCATATTTTGATTTCTTTCATTGAGATGAGCTGTAATATTTCTTTAAAACGTTAAGTCACTAATCCATTCTTGATCAGGGTATCTATTAAAACCTTGTACTTCTTCTGCCGAAATATCTTGATTTCTATAAAGCATAGCATACGACGCAGCATAAGCTTGGCTTAACTCGTACTAAACCATAGAATTACATAATAGTTATTACATCTCTGACAGATTCCACTTTTTCAACATAGCTTTACAACGGCATTTTTTTCAAAATCGCGCTCGAAATTCTTTGTTCCAACGGTATAAATAATTTCATAAAATTCGAGGCCACTCATAAAATATTAGAGGCCGGATATGTGCTAATAGGAAAAGCAAATAAATCAGGAAAATATTTCACAAGGAAATTATATCCTGTTTGCTTTGCAAAATACGTGTAATTAATTATTAAATAGGGTCTAATCTGCTCGTGAAAAACATTCCTGATTTATCTTTACCGTGGAAATGGAATATTATCACGTTATTCGCGACTCTGTCGAATTTACGAGTAGTAATAAATCCGATACTCATGCACATGTTTCATTTAGGTTAGTGCTCCCAAAATAGAGCCGCTATGGCTTTTGGAACTTCAGTGATTGAAGATTCTTCATCGCTTATTAAAGCAAATAGATTTCAAGACTTTTAACCATTTACTCTAGACGATATGACCTCTTTTCTTGGTCACTCAGCAGATATGAGATCAACTGTTTCTTCAAAAACTTAAAATTCATATATTTTCCCTTGCGCAAATAAACAAATTTGTGTAGTTACTGAGACTTCAGTTGGTTCATCCTCCGCTTATGAATAACGAAAATATTTCCATGAGATTTGTGAAAATCTGATTTTATCATAGCGACACAATTTTAAAAGGAAATTTCCATTCGATCAGATTTTGAAGATCATCTCTAATTTCAACAACGTGTTGAATTTTGATATTCAATTTTTCTAGAATACATAAGTTCTTTTTTTCAATCGGATCACCATTAAACAAGCTGACGGATTTAATAAATCAGGAGCTATTTTGTCATAAGCTGAGCCGTTATTCATATTAGAGATTCATGTTTAATTGAACAGCCAAAATATTTACCATAGCCTACTTATTAATTATTAATTCATTTAAAATCCCCTTAGATTTATTGATATTATTTATTTATTCCTTTTTGCAGCGACTCGTGCAGCGAATGGACATTACGGAATCACGACTTTAAATTATCGACTGTGGTATTTTTAGGCATAGATAGTTTTAGCATATACACTCTTGTTTGATGCGTCCTCGAAAATCCTCGCGAGGTTTTAAGATTTGACCTATTCTTTCATTCACAACTCGAAATTCGTATTAACTTAACATTTTGCACCCTTTGTATTCGTGTAAGTTATTGATAGATATATCGATATTTTAAAATAAATCAACCCTTTTTATGTGTTTTAAGAGGACTATTTTATTTTATCAGAAGAATTTTCAATTTAATTATATTATTAATTGATTTTTGCAACATCTACAATATTTTGTTATTGAATAATTCATAAATGTTCTTGACTTTTCCTCATTTTAAAAGTATTGAATGTCATATTTTACCCCTAGTTTATCTGACAAATTGTGGTCACCCTATTATAAAATAAAACATAAAGTTACGAAAAATCGGTGTACTTCATCGGCGATTTCGAATCGAAATATGTGTTAAAATGATAAAAAGAGAATCTATTATCCTTTTCTTTCTTATCAGATCCCTCCCGTGTACGTGCGAGCATAATTCACAATTAAATTTTACGAACGGAAAAAGGCCTGAAAACAAATCTGTAGTATATAAGGTCTGAAAAGTGAATTTTGCATATTTTTATAAGGGTATACATAGCCATCTGATCAATAAATGTATAGATATGGAGACGATTGCTATGATAGATGAAACTCTGGAAGCCAATGTTGTCACCGAGTGTCTTCGTTAATGAAGTGTTGAGTAAGCAGCCTAAACAGCTGCAGATTGTTTGAATGGTTTCCCTCTTTAACTTGGAGTGTTTACAAGGCCTTCGTGTTCATCTGATTATTCAGAACATCGCATTGCACTTCCATTAATACAGTAAATACGCATGTTTGTGGTTTTTTCGGGTAATGTACCGCTACTTGGAAAGAAATCCGCTTGAAGTGGGGTCTAAAGCTAATTGGTCAAATGAGTATTTGACATTGGAATCGATTACAAAACAATTTGGTTTTTATTTTCGGAGATACATGATATGCATAAGCGCATTTTTATAAAGGAGTTTTTTCGATCTTTATTCCGTTTTATTTGCAATTCGTTCATCCACTTGAGTAATTCTGAAATGGTTATTGCTTATTCAACGAGTACATCCGGCTGTCGTCATGATCATTAGCTATCAGTTAATATTATTTTGTGAAATTTGATCATGGCCTATAGATAAATTCATTTTACTATAGTAATTTTATTTAGTTTGTACTTATCTACATTGAAGTAACCTTTTCTGAGTTTTAAATTTATATCCTTTAATTCTTTAACATTAATAACCTAACTTTGATATTTAATTTGAATGTCCTTTTTCCTTATTTATTTCATTTCTGCCGTGGCTCTATGTTAAATTAAACATTGTCCTTTAATTTTTTAACTGTGTTTTCGCGGATATTTTCATCCCCGTTCTCTGTGGGTGTTCCCCCGCAACGTGGTTTTTTCCATATTATCCTTCAGTTGCTAAGACCTTTTCCCTCACTCTTTCTTTCGACTTTAATGAATATTTGTCCAAATTATAATAGCAGATGATATTAAGTGGAAGAGAGATCCATATGAGCTTAACCTCGTCAAAGAAAGGTCAATTAATCAACCCAATCAACGAATTGCGGATTTAAGAACCTTTGACATTTGAATGTCCCAAGCTAAAATCTTCCTTCTTCCTCGTATACGTCAGTATAATTTAATCATTCTCCGTATGGAGAGACTGATCTCAAGCCTCACTGAGGCCGCAACATTTTGCAAAATACCTATGGTCAGATCGAACTAGCTTTAGTAAATCAAAGTTAGAATAATTGGAATATAACATCTCCTAATTACCAGTGATTTTTTTCTAGTATATAATAGCTAATCATTTAAAAATCACTTATAAGATTAAATAAATCTCCACATTCTAGAAAATCTCCAGAAACATTCGTTTCTTGATTCCCTCAACGATAAAACTCTCTTAATGTGAATTTTAGGGGTCCGGCCTTTTATTTGGTTGTAAACGGGATCTTCTTACGTCCAAACTGTACTCTTTTCCATTCTCGACATAGGATCACAGGCTTTCTTGTCGTTTATCGTCTGTGATAACGTAACAGAACCTTTTGTATTTGCTATCGTATCGTATATATAACCTTTATCATACATCCTGACATTGCTTACATATGTTATTCCATTTATTGATACTAGTTCGTCATTCATTTAATATCACAGTAACCTATTCCTGAGTAATTGTATATGAAAGAAAAAAATTAAATATCCTCCTCTTCATGTGTAAAGGAACTTCGTTATGGTCGTTTAGCAATAGATATTTACATACATTACTCTATTGATTGTCACTGCCTCTATAATTTAACTTAAGCGTGTGTGCAACAACACATGTATGCATTTCATGAACGTGGAACACGAATTTGATAACCTACATTAATTGAGTTTCCGATAGCTTCATGAAATTTAAATGCGGAAATCTAACAAAAAGTGAAGAATTATATCAAACGTTTCGAAAGATGGCAGGACAGGGTCAGGTCAGGTTAGGTGCGGTGGATAATATGAAATTCGTTATGAAAGAGATAAAGTTCGGGCAAGAGACTAACAAAAAGTTGGCCATAGCGGGGATTTCATATTATCCGTAATCTTTCTACACTGAATATTTAGCACCTGCAACCATAGTAAAGTCCGAAATGCCGAGTAGTCATTTCGTTATATTTTGTTTTGAGATTTCGTTAAATTGTTATCGTTACAAACGAATTTTAATGTATTTCTATCCAGTATTTCCTTTTATGTTGTTTTATAAAATATTTCATATTTTCTCAAGTTGAGAACGGCATTTATTATTTTATCCTCTCAAGGCTCTTTTAATTCGGAGAATGAGATCCTGAAAGTATACGCGGAAAGATAAGAATAAAAGGGAATGCAAGAGGGAGTGGGAATGTATGAAATAAAAAATGTTTGAAAGCATGCAGGAGAAAAGCAAATGAAAACAATAACATAATTACTGCAAAATGGATTTTATGAAATTTTTGAAATTGATTTAATAAAAATATTTGACATTTCATTCGGGAATGAAGCTCGTATCGAAAAGAGCAGGTAATTATTAGGACGAAATTCCATTTTATGAGCAGTGGAAATAAACCTGAAATATGCAAATAGGATGAGAAAACATTCCCTCATTATTTGAACATTTGTTCACATATTTAAGCGCTGTATTTGATGCAAATATTTAAATGTTGTAAAACGATTCCCTTGTTAGCTGACGGAATGCTGAAAAACGGCTCAATTAATCCCTTTTGCCTTCATGTTATTGTCGCCCCGTTTTCCAATTCGAAAAGGCCCATTTTTTAGGAAGTGAGCTAACGTTGATGCATCACAAAAATTACCATATAAATTGTTTGTTTTTCACTGCACTGCAGGTATACGCGAGGATTTCGGAATAACGCTGCGATATTGGAGAAAAGTTACATTGTACTAGTATCGCTACATTGTTAGAATAGCGTCATATCTCCGGTAAATGTGAGCATTGTTGCTCGCGAGCGCAGAGTTGCTTCATCGCAACAATAGACCGGCTGACAATGTGGAAAGAAAATAGACCTAAGTTGCGAAAGAAAGTATTTCATCGTCCAATATTTCCTGCTCTTAAAACGGGGCCGTAGAATCGATCTGCAAAGGCGGCTTAAATTTATCTCGAACACTCCTTCGGGTAAAAAGGATTCCGCGACAATCTCGCGGAGGACGGGATTCCTGCGGGGCTAATTTCCAATGCATGGCGTCTGCTCAGACATCGCATTCTCCGTGTCGGGGACAAGGAAGAGGGATCGCACCTGCTTTGAGGATTCGCCGCAACGCAGCGCCGCGGCAGCACGTTCTGCGCACGCCCGCTCCCAACTCGGTTGCTTCCTTCCTCAACAGATGTCGCTCGTCTAGACTTCCCCTCTTCGCCATCTTAATCCCGTCTTTTGCGTCACCTCCCCTCCCTCATGCGACGCAGCCCCCCGACCCCTCCGCCGCTCCTGCCTCCCTCTCCCCCACACCCCGCCCGTTATTACGTCCTCCCCCTCCCACTCCGCCCCCCCTCTCCCCCGCCCCCCTCGGACCCCGATTCCCGCCATGTTGGGAGTGTCGGAGGAACAGCCGAGCGAAGAAGGCGGGCCTGGGCTTGCTCAGCTCTCCTGCACGGCCCTTTTTTTTCCCTCATAAGGTCCGCCGCCCCTTTGCCTATTTCCACCGAACGATATCCGAGGAAATATCGACGTGGTGTCATTCCACGGTGGACATTTTCTCTTCGGTGGGGAGTGTTTCTTCTCGCGATCGCCGTACGTCTGCTATACGTGTCACCGACGCATTCGTGATTCTCCCCGACGGACGTTCCCCAGTGCTTTTTACGTCCCCCTCTGCATGCACCCTTTGGGCTGCCCCCATTGTCCACGTGTCCTTCGGATTATTCTCTTGTGGATGATTTCCGTGCCTGTCTCTCGGCTGTTCCCAGCGTCTCCACAGAACGGTGACGCAAGTTCAGTGATTTTTAACAGTGCAGCGAGAGACTTCTCCCCCGTGAAGTGCGTTTGTGATCCGAGGAGGAATCGCCGGAAGGGTTATTTCCAGCAGTGATCGATGTCGCGAATGCCGTGTGCCCGAGTTTTCTGCGCTTGATTGCTTCGGAGTCGCCGTGGATTAGCCTCTCCCGATAGAGAAAATACACTGCCGTCGCCGGAGAGTTGCGAAACTCCTTCTCCGTAGCTGGATTATTCGGGAGTTTTGATCGGTGCCCATCACGGGATGACACTCACTTGGCCGGATTCTTTTATTAGTAAAGCGTAGACGGAAGGCCGGAGCACCTGCGGGGGAACGGATCGCTGAACCGGTAGACTCAGGTGCTCCACTGATTCTAGCTAAACATTCTCTCCCGTTTAAAGTGCCGGGGATTATAGCCGACTCATTATTGATATTCCGCATATGCCGGGGTGGTGATATACCCGAGGATTATATCGGCAATCCCAACTATTTTGTGCTCTTGTGTTGTGGTGTTCGGAAGTGATTTCGAGATATACGGTGGATGAATTTGTGTGCGTTTTTTCCAGTGGAGTAAACCTCGCTCCCTTGGAGTCCGTTTTTGGGATTACGATTGGGATTATTTGCTGTAATCCATCGATCGAAAGGGGAAGATCACCGAGGCGCCGTAGCCATTGCAGAACGGTGAGTTTCTTCCCTTATTCTCTGCTCTACCATTCGCTTTCTTGTGCTGTAAATCACTGCCTGTCTATCCTTTGTACCCCTTTACATTTCCACCAATTGTGTAATAATCATTGGCAGCAGTAGAAGTATTTGTTTACCTATTCCAAGCTAAGCAGTAGTATGTTTCAGTCGTATTATTGAATGTATTCATTTGTTTTGTTGAGTATTTTTGAGTCTTTTCGGTTCTATTGTTGAATATTCTCATGCTTATCAGACCTCAATTTAATCTTTTTGAATAGATAATGCGATGATAAACGTAGCAGAGGCGTATAATTGGACCCAAAAGTCAAGAAGAGGACCCCATGGTCTGCAGACCCCCCGCCGATACTGAATCTTGCAACAGAATTGTAGGGACTGGGGATGGCTTCTCATGAACGCAGCCAAACATCGTTTTATTTCATGGGCATGTTTATCGGCGGACGTTTATATTCATACTGACCTAGATTTTGCGGATCTCTGTTTATAAAAAGCGCAGGTGTATCTCACGATAACGATCACAAGCGTTGAGGTTTTGGTAAACTTTAGGATCAGCACGATTTAGTGTATACTTTACGTTTGGTAGGGTTTGTTTTCTTTCCGAGACTCTTTGGCGATCATATAGAACGGTTAATGGGCGAATCATTTGGCTATTGAAAGATCTTCATGTTTAATATTTGTTGTGTATAGTCTCTAGATACATCAAAAGCAGATCCTAAGCACATTACATCTCTACTCCTCGAGATAATTAACAGTATTTTCCTGTTACAGTCCCCGCGCTTGCTGCTGTTGTCACGCAAGCCTCATATGAATGATATCTATAATTAAAATGTCCCTTTTGCTTTATGTATAAATTTTAAGGCGGTTACTTTTGCAGATTCTTTAAAAATATCAACTTAATCAATAGCATTCTAATCAGAGGAACAGCATTAAGATTATTGATCATGTAGAACTGTACATGGATTGGTGACTATTGTGGAAAACTCCCTAACATACTTTAGTTTTGAAACATTAAAATAAATTGAAAATATGAGTGAGTGCCTCCTCAGAATTTGGCTTAGTATTTGGCCTATAGAATGGCTTATTGTTTATTGTGAACGTTGATTAACGAATGGAAAAGTATCCTTTTGGAACAAAGTATTCCAACTTCTGTTGTGAACATAAATTGATAGAAAAATAATACACAAATAGAACTGTTAGGTAAACGCAGTTTAGTAAACAATCTATGATACTGCTACACTGAGGAAGGTTTTTAGTTAAAAGAGTAATAGGAATATATAACAAGACTCTTAAGTCTTAGCTGCATTATGATGAATTTAAGGCAGTAATGGCCGTATAATATCATTGTTGAAATAATGATTTGTTTCATTATTAGTCTTAAGTTGAGGACAGTCGTGCCTATTAGTAATTATTAAAACTTCCATTAGTTTATTGCATTGCTAGAATCTATTGTGATTCACTTTGAATAAGGATGGAAACCACAGTCCAACGTGCATGAAGTGAAGTGTCTCATTACAGTAACAAGGTAAGTGGAACCTTGGTAAATGGGAACTTGAATAATCGAGTCAGTATCGTAGTGGCGAATCCCTTGACGGATTGAGTTCGGCCGCTGCTTTTCTCGTCCTCGAGATCAGTTGATGGTCGGTCGCTTAATTATCCAGCGCCACCTCTCCGTCATGTCAAGGAATCATTATTTTGATAAGCACTGTTGGGGATATTCGCACGAACACCAGCGGTTATCTGTTGTAGTGTCCGATAGCGGAACCCTCGCCGGAGGAACGGGTGCGATGAACCTTAGGCCCGAGTTTAGTCCAAGTTCGTTAACCTTACGAGCTTCAACAGTGCATGTCGGTTTGGAAATTTTAGGAGAATCCTTGCGTACGCCATAGCTATCGCATGGTTTATTGTTATTTTTGGTTTTGATACACTTGTCTTCGATTTCAGAGTGTATTGATGCATGGCTCCAAGTGCTGGTAAAGTGAAGCCGGCGGAGATCTTAGCCGTCGATAGAAATTTGCATGATTTGTAATGTAATAAAGCTACTCTATAGCATGAGCAAACATGACCAGAAGTTTTATTTGTTTAAAAGAAGTAAAAGCTTGTAATTTTATGCAAAAACGTTCGTTCGTGTCTATTTTTTCTCCTGAAGTCTCCTGGTATCAGTTTTATTGTGTGATTGGGTTTGGTTGGTCGGATTTGCTGGTTTGCCTTTTACCGTATATCGGATTTCTATACATAATTGAATTCGGAAACCACCAAAGAAATAAACACCACCAATATTTAGCGCTAAGCACCAGCGTCATGGTACTTAAAAAACCCAAGCAAATTTTGCTAAAATTTCAATAAATTGATTCCTTTTATATAGTGTGTCGTTAACTCTTACCATTACTTCTATATATGCCTATACTCCATGGTATTCATACGGGAAAACACATGAGACTATCTCCAACAATCAAATTTATTATCAGTGGTTGTGTATAGCCACATAGTTTTATAATGCAGACATTTAATAATTTTCATAGTTGAAAAGTTGTCTAACATTTTGTTTTCATGTTTTAAGCGAACAATCAACCATAAATTCTTTCTGCTTTTATTTATGAGATACCAAAATGACGTTTATAAAATCATGGAATTCCTGAATTCAAACTAATTGTCTTTACAGTGACAGAATTTTCTGGTCCATAATGATCAAATCCCTTGCCACCACATCTAAATTAGTAAGAATAAGTAATTTTCATTTTATTTGGCTCATAAAACTCAGTAAGTTTCCTTCTAAAGGCGTTAATAATACTATTTTAGGCACTACTACAATTGATGTAACTTTTATTTACTTTCTATCTCTTTACTAAATCATTACTAGTCAGTTGATTAATCTTTGGAATTAATAATTTGGTCTACGCCGAGGAATACGCCTTTTCTAAGGAAATATATTTTCCAAAGACGAAATTGTTTCTTTTTTCATATACGATGACATACGTTAAAATCACAAACTTATCCCCTTAATTTAATTCCGCCTAATTTGGCTCTCAGTGCATCCGTCGCTTGGTCTTATTCGCAACACGACGTTTTATATAAATTAATCTCCATCCATCCTCAGGTACACTCGTGTAGCGCTTTCCCTTTCGCTAATTGAAATTCACCGCTGTATGAAAATTCCCTACAAAATGTTTTCTCTCGAAAACGAGTCGTTTTGAGTTGAATAATCTCTCGAAAAATTGTGGTTAATATTAATACAGCGCCACTCATTCTCTTCTTAGGATATCGGACTCGAATTTTTTCCTTCGTAAATTACCCGCAGGGGGTAACAAACGGAATCGGTTGCAGCTAAATTCAGGTTATTCGAGGTCAGCAGAGGTTTTGCGGAAATGATTCTCAAAAGCCATTTCCCCTGAGCAATTACATTACATCGACAAATGGAAAATCTCGTAATGACTTTATATGCTTGTCATCGCATCTGTGCACGAGTTACACATATATTAATTTTGTGCCGTTATTTGGCGCTGGCATATGAGAACGTAAATATTTATTTTCATTTATATCTAAAACCCAGATCCATCTTCTTTGAAAATCGTGCTCATCATTTATTTGTAGTTTTATGTTTTGTTAGCTGAAGTGCCCGTTGATTCTCAACGGATATAATTGGTAGTAATACGAGAAATGGCACCCGTTCTATTTGTGTTTTCATTTGGTGAAATATTTCTCGTATGATTAAATAATATCAACGTTTCTTTCTCTAGAAAATCTATTCTACCTGCCATTATTTCCTATAACTTTGTAGATTCCGTTTTCCTTAACAGTCATAAATTGAGCCACAAAATTTTTCATGAGGAACTTTTAAGAGGAAGTAGTTATATATTTCTTCTTTTCCTGACCTGTCATGTTTCACGGTTCGAAATGTATTAAATGAAATGGCTATGGCGGTCTTAAGCATACACCTAATTTTAGTAGATTAACTTCCATAGAAAAGTGAGGGATAGCTCTGAAAACAAATGACTCTTTCTATAAGTAAATAACGTTGTTTACTCGCTGTCGTGACGACACGAGGAAAACAGACGATGTTTATTTTCTTCCTTGTAATGTCGCTTTTCGGCTACGAATTTCAACATCAAGTTATTCTTTCATTAAGCAGATTCTTTCTCCGAAAAACACCAAATTAACAATTTTCTTTTAATTCTCTCTCAATAGCTTCATTATCCCGTCCACTTTTCTTAATCAAAATCTAATATTTTTTAAATAAAAGTTAATCAAAAAAATTTCCTCATTCTCCGAGCCTCCGTCTACTTTATTTAACTTCTAACTTTCTCCTTTCAATCTACATTAAAGCCTCATATTAAAGCTCTCTATTCTTTTTATTTCCTCCTTTCATTTCAATATTCATTTCTTTACCTTACCGTGAGCATAAATTGAATTCGAATTGAGCCCCGAATTCGCCTAATGAGATCAAATTGGTGTTTCATTGATTTATAATTTAAAATTTCAGAGTTAATCACAATTTCATCGCTTTTTTCCGTCGATGTCTTATAATTCCATATTAATTATCTTTATTACTATTATTTTATTTATTACATCGCAAAAAATAGCTGAATATGGAAAAATAACAATGATTGTCCTAGTAATAGTATTTACTAAAGTATGCATTTTAAGCCGTGATATTGGTAATTTGTAAAACCTAATTCTCCTTTTTTCCCTGATAAGCATAAATTATTTGAAAATAGGTTGTACTTATAACTTGCCCATAATAATAAATTATGATATGCAATAACTGATTATGGAGAGCATATTCTTACATCCCTGATATTCCATTTATATTTTACCTTAAAGTAGCCGTTTTTCAATGTTTTTTTTCACCTCGCAAATGGTAAATCATATCGAATAATAGCTAAATGAATTTACTAAGTCTATTAACGAATGTCTTCTATAGTTTTTCTATCTATAAATTTCTTGCAACTCTTCTTGCTCTTAAGAACTGAAATATTAACCATTTAATCGTGAGTTTATCACCCGAATAGTTATCCACCTAAATATCATATCCCTGTAGTTTGTTTTCTCTAAACGTATATGCACGTTTTTCATCAATGCCTCGACAAATGGAAGATTTTCATCACTCTTCTGGTATATGCATGTAAGAGTCTTTCTTTCATTAATTTTATGTCAGCTTTGTTCGTGACTGTGGTGATACGAAAGCCACTGATGCAAAAGTGATGCTGATTAATTGTAATTATTTATCGAATGCTAGGAAAAGTGTTAATCATTGGAACATTGCGTTGCACTCGTGTGTGCGTTTTCTTCTGGATCATTCTGTCTCAGTTAGGTAGCTCCTCAGTCCTCATTTGTCTGAATAGCCTCAACACCTCTTCAGAGCTTTCGTTAGTCTTTGTTAGAGGGTTTGAGGATACAACTAGCCTTCAGGCTGAGGATCGTAAGCAGTGTATTCCAAATCTGTACCATGATGTGCCGCAAAAGGTTGATGCTAGTGCCTATGCGACAATTTTATGCAGTGAAAAATTCGGTTGGTGAGCTGTTGTCATAGATGCATAGAGTTATTTGTTGATTGCGTGTATAATTTTCAGGTTTCTGCTGGTTTTTCGTTCGTATCATGTTAATCTTTGCTTAAGATACGTTGCTAATAGCCTCGCGAATGTTAAAACATCTAGAATAATAATTATACCATGATTATTATTTACATTATTTAAAATTCGATGTACTTATTACTTTATGCTTAACAGTAAACTTCAAATTAAATTTCTATGGTATGCCGAAAAAAATTCCTAAACCCCAATGTTCCATGGAATATAATAAGCTTCTACATGTTTTCCTTTCGTATTCTGTTTGTGTTTCCCCTTTGAATATAGCATTTTTATTAATACGAGTAAATTCTATTTGAATAATTTCATTAATTTTCTGAATATAATAACATGCTGAAATTCTCTCTTCTCTTTCATATCATAAACGCGCATCCTTGACCTTCCCGTCTCGCTTTGATTTTATTGAAATGTTTTGCCTTTAACCCTTCAAGCCTATATTAGCTCCATTATCTCGCTCCCCATTATCATAAATTCACTCAACTGGAAACTGCTGCCTGCATCCATCAATCCATCCGATTAGGACTTCATACGGTCTTGTCTATAACCTCAATGTGCCATTTACGAAGCAATATGTCAATCCCATCCCCACCATTCTGCACAGCTGACCCGACTAAAGCGCCCCTAGCGAAACTAACGCTCACCACATCTCGGTATACATATTAGTGCAATAAATATTGGGGAATTCCCTCTTCACCTAAATATACATCCCATCCAGATAGCGTTATCTCATTGTGCTGCATTTCGACGAGTTGATACATTCAGTGATTAATACACACATTCAACAATTTTATAGCTTCAGTTGGGATACGTTTCTGTTTTATCGGATGGGAATGAATTTCAGCAGAGGCCCTAAGCGTAAGGACTACTTTCAGGCCCCTTAAAATGGTTATTCACCATAAAGAAAAAGATGAATTGTCTCTTTTTGGGCGTCCTTAATGATGAGGGTGAACGTCTAATGGTTAAACCGCTCCTGATATCGGAAATGGTTTAGTCCTGGGTTTGAATCCTGGGGCATTTCCTTTTCTTCATGTCATTTTTTTTAATTCAGACGATCAAATATTTTT
This sequence comes from Pachydiplax longipennis, assembly GCA_036926295.1. Taxonomy (NCBI): domain Eukaryota; kingdom Metazoa; phylum Arthropoda; class Insecta; order Odonata; family Libellulidae; genus Pachydiplax; species Pachydiplax longipennis. The sequence continues at coordinate 49,119,284 of JAVFKF010000001.1, read as the reverse complement.
TTTGGGTTTCGTTTATCATGTCAAAATATAATTCGTAAATCATTCTCATTTAGTTTGTGAATGGATTTAATTCCTTTCCTCGCTTGAAATTTGTATCGATGAATGTAATCATTCGAGTTGTATCGAAGTTTGTATCGAATGTAACATTCGATAATGTAAACTCTGGTGTGCCCTGATAGTTAACCTTACTTCCTTCGGCTAAAAGAATAGTTTCCCCAATCCTAGTTTAGTTTACCCAGATGAATAAGTACATTACATGTTGCAAAAAGTTATTCATTCATCATCATTAATGGAACAGTATAGTTCGTTAGGATCGTTAGTATTCTTTGGTCGGTGAAGCAGTAGCGGAGTTTTAGTGAGTATCGGTACTTATATGTAGTGCTGATAAACGCTAAGTGTGTCTTAGGTACTTATCTTTCTCGATCCTTATCTCCAGATCTTATTGTAAATCTTATCTAAGATTGAGGTATCCAATTCGATGGTGAGGATAATATTTTTATTGTGCTGCAACGAGAAGCTTCAATCGCAGATCATCATGTTGTCGGAGTAAATTTTCTTTTTCCCCTAACGTTTCAATTTTTATCATCGATTTACCCTTCTGCTGCGGATTTTATTTAACATATAAGCGCAATTCCATTTTAGATTAAGCCGTTTCTTTCAATGGCAAGAATCACGTATTTTTATCTGAAATGTAATGATGCATTTATGCAAATCCATAAATGCATCTGTTTGTTATCATGGAAGACACGTCCTCTGAAAGATATTTTTATATTAGTATCTTTGTAATCAAGAAAAATATAAAAGTTAAAGAAAAGAAGTTGCCACCTAGTAATTAATTCGGAACGATCTGTTTTTCACGTATACATTCACAATCAGTACGTGTCGTTAACTTCAACATTTGAAATTTTGGAATCATTTAATATCAGCATATTAGAATAAAAACGAAGAAAGTTGCTCATGACAGTGGGAAACGGGAAAGAGAAATCATGGATGATAACTAATATTATATCAAATCTATGCTCAAATGCGCTTACAATACATGTATACTCTTATAGATATTTACCATCTATTCTCAATCATACAAAGAGGAAGTTCTATTACATTGGTACACTATTTCCCCACCCAAATACTTGTCAACAAAAACTCCAATCTGTGCAAACGAATACACGAACATTAAAACACCTAAAAAACACACCTCTATGTTCTGTATCAGTGCCCGTTTCCATAAATCTCGTTTGCACCGATAGATGGATAGCTACACATCCAGTAACGAAACTCTATGGGAAATTTCAAATTTAACTGGTTTTTTGATCAAATGATGTATCTTTCATTTTCTGGTCTATTTTTAGCAGGAAGCGGGAAACTTTCTCTTTGAAATGATGTGTCATTTATATGTTTTGATGGAGTGTGAAGGGAGAAAAGCGTCAGTCATCGAAAACGGATGTTTAGAAATAATGTATAACCAGCTTATATTTTAAATGCAAGGGATAGGTTTAATTTTTGGAGAGATGAATTGCGAGATTTGAGTTCGGTGATGAGAGAGGTAGATGTCGCGCAAATGCTGCGAATTGGGGTTAGATAATTGTTAAGATGAGAGTGATTTCCTCTTTGCTTTGCCACAGAGAAACGGAACACTCGGGGAGAGAATGTTTGCGTTTTCTATCGATCGAAGAGGCTTATTTAACACGGATGTTAGCAGCAGGATCACAGGTCTCTCCGTCCTTTCTAGGTCTCGAAACTTACGAAATAGATAAAAATGACGGCTTTTCCGGGAACCTTTCTAGAGCGTCGAATGTATGTCCTTTGGTCTTAATTTGGGTCACGAACCGAAGCTGGTAACCGCAAGTAAAATGGGGATTGTGCAGAGAGGCGTCGGTGGGCTCACACCCCTCTTACACGTGCCAGTCGCCCACCGATCGATGCAGAGCTGAGTGGATGAGAGTGTTAGGGACAGCGTCGAAAATGAGCTTCTGGAAGGCGCTTGTTCAAAAGGTGCTCTGTTTAGTTTCTTAAGGATGTTATGAATTGACGCTGCTGAAGTGGTATTGTGCCCACTGCTCTTTTTCAGCGCAATGCCCTTTTTACGATGCGGGGATTTTGTCACCGGCAGTTGAGTGGGCATCAACGTTATGTGATGATGGGCTTATTGAGGCTAGTTTGGCTAGGAATACATGAATTCCTGAAAAATAAAGTCCGTGGGGTGTTCCCCCAGCAGAGACGCTTTCAAAATCGAGAGCTATTTCGTATCATATCGCGTTCCAGTGTTCCTTGTCTGTTTGATAGCTGTACACTGTGGTCGAAACCTTCAAAGGTTAGCTAGGAATTGTAATTGTAATCGTCAGATCGAGGAGCTAGATAGAGAGGATCCAGAATGAAACTGTTCTTACAATACGGAGAAAAATAAGATTTCATTCCCTTAAAATCCATCGTCACTGATTATAAAAACTGGAACGCCTCATAGTTCGATTTAAGGACTCTAAAATGGGTGTTCTATTTAATGAAATTCACATGAGTAGGCGTAGTTTCGTGAACGATCTTACGCCGAATCTGGCTGACTAGACAAGAGTCAGTGAAAAGTTTCAGTTGTGATTGTTTTACTATATTTTCTATGCAATGAGATTTTGTCCAACAAACGTTGATATATTTGCTTTGGTAACTAAGAGTACTCATTAACTATTAAATTGCTTTCTTAGCTTATAGATTTTCTCCCTATAGAGATAATCCCTATTGAAGGATCATTCTATCCCCATGCTTTCTGATACTCATATACTTTCCCCTCAATCAGAGGAAATGTATTCTCTCATATACTGTCTCAGTTTTGTCGATGCCTCTGAAAATAAGAAAATTACAGAGAAATTTTGTGAAATACTGAATTCATGCTTGTCGCATCTTATTGAACGCTCTGAGAAAGTTATGTAAAGGAAATTGTACTTAGAAGGACGATTACCTCTCAATACATTCTAGGTAAGCGAGGCAGTGTACCTCACTCCTCATGTTGCCTATAGTAAGCTTCAGTTTTTCTTTATATCATTTGGTAGTTGATGGTGGATTGGTCGGCATCTAATGTAGACTTCTGCCTTTGCGCCTTATAGGCTGACATTTTCTTTTTTGAAAGTCAAACAATAGAGCTTACGGGCATGAAATGAAAACAACGATTTCTCATGTTGATCTGGCAGTGATATCTGGCCTGGAAGCCCTTAAGTTTTATTATTTTTTCAACGGTATATTGAAATTGTTGGGAATTGATGATGTTTCATTTTCTTATCGTTTTCTCCGGATATCTTTTCGTCTTCTACTTAATGCTCCCCTAATACTTCAAAATTCGATGTATGCACTGCTAAATCGATAAGAAATACCGCTCGTCACTTAAAGATTCTAATCTCGAAAAGGCCAGAATAACCTCTTCGATGATAAAATAGCAAAATTTGGGGTTAATTTGCTTGATGTTGTCTGCGTAGTCTTGGTGGCAATCAATTTTTAAAGTCACCCTGGACGAGAAACTATTTACACCTCACTCAGACGGATGGTAAACAGCGGATGATGATGATGATGATACAGTGCCGAGGGGTGAGCAAACTAATCGCTCCCCTTTCTTCACTTTACTCCAGATTTTCTATACTTTTTTCGCCTCGGGCGTATCCATTCATCTTTTCAAGCCTTCCTTTTATTCTTCGGACGTCTCTTCTTTTCAGGATCTCATTTACCACATTCATCCTTCTTTATCTTGGTTCCCTTATAGTTTTTCTTGTCTCTCAAAAAGATAACACAAGTCTTTGTTAATCCTTTCGTACGACAATTACTTTACTGCTATATGTTAATCCATATAATGAAGAAGCGTTGAGAATTGTTCGTCTCATCCTGAAAAATATTACTTTTCTTTTAGTATTAGCACGGATATACCGATAATACCGACTGTTTTAGTCGCAATTATTAACCATCATTATCTTATGAAAAAGATACATTCATTTCGCAGAAGATTTGTTAACTGCTTCCGTTCTACGATGTCTTGATAGCTTCTTGGGTGTGGAGTGTGTACATTTTAGGGAATTTATTCTGTCGATAAAAAGTGTGATGACGTATTTTCAATGATTATCAAGATGAAAATCGGTGTGTGTATACTTTGATCTAACGAGATGTCCGTATTATGAGATGTTAGTTAAGCTCCTGCCGAGGTGTGGTTAGCGGGCTAGCTCTCTAACCCCTTAGTTCCAGGTTCTAGTCCCTGATAATCAGAAATTCTGGTCGGGGAAAGATTATGTGTGTTGGTCAATAATAATAATAATTAAAATGGATGGAATTGGGTTTATTTTCTTTCCTTTAAATGAAGTATTATTATTACAATGTTGGCCAAAGTGGGTTTGGGTATATTGAGTTGTCTGTCTAGCGGAGTACCGGTCAGAGGAGGTCGATGAAATGAGTTGTTGGTCAAAGGAGAGGATCTCCTTTCTGACGGATGACATCGAAGGCCACGGTTCTGCCCTTCGCTCACTTAATCACGGTGATCGCATATAGCACATGAAAGCGGAGGCTTAATTAAGAGGAAATCTCTCCGACTCTAATTGATTACTTAGAAAGCGTCGCTGGAATAGGTAAGCTCTCTTCGCGATCTTTTACATTCGAAAGGCGCCTATGACTGCCTTTCTCTTTTCCCGGATTGCTGCTTTTTTTACGTGGCAAAACCCGGCCCGGGGCGCCGAGATTTCGGGGGTGGATGATGTTGATCATTCGTCGAAACTTGGGTGACGCGCAGAAAATTCGGCAAGGGATTAAAGAGGGGATTAATTTTGCTTTCACCAACTTTTTCAGAAGTGATAATTAATTAATGATAAATGATCATATATACCGAAGACGTCAAGCAATTATAAAAAAGCTTGCGTATGAGAAAGGATGGTGAAATCGTTAAAAAATTATTAAATTCAATTTTTGATGAATCTTTCAAACGCAACAGGTATTAATCGTAGACGCTAAAGATTTATTTGCTGTTTTCTGATCTACCCCTTTTAGTATAATTTAAACTCAGATTTTGTAAACGTGGCCTTTTTAAACTGGAAGGATGGTTAAAATCCTCAATATATCGCAGAAATAATTTAAGTTTATCGTCTTTTTTCCTAGAAAAAGATGGTAAAATTTTACCTTTCAGATCTTTCTATCAGGATTTTTCTTTGCATGATATTTGCTTGCACTTATATGTACCTGATATAGGCATGTTAATCTGTTAATTTCTTTCTTACTACTCATTAGTGATGATTCAAATCATGCTCTTTTACTCGAATTTCAGTTGAATTAACTAAATTATTCAACCTTCAAATCAAATTGACAAAATATTCGATTCGATACACTATGCTATTTGTTTCTTATTCAATTCTCTAACTGGAGCTCGCATTTTCTTCATCCTCTGCTTATCGTCGGCATCCGCTAAAATATCATTGCAAATTTATAATAAGGAAGATTTTCGGTTAGATATAAATTCGTAACAGTAGTAATTTTGATCTTTAAATCAACTTTTGTTAGAAGCGTATTTATATAAATTTATCTTAGAAAATTGCAAAACGAAACAAAATATCTTCTCTTAAATTTTTATTCGGTTTTGTCAGATTCCAGTCTACAAATGCCGATTCAGATGGAAAATGTTCTCGAGAAAAATAAGTCGATTCAAAATTTCGAATATTCGTATAATTCTACCATTTCGAGATTCGCTGTTTATTTCTTTCGGAATTTCGGATACGCAATCCTCTATTCTAGTTCAAATACACGCCGCTCTTCTCTTCGCTGGACCTTTGTGAAATATTTTTCCTTGTTTATCCTTCTCAATCGGATCAGTGAATGGGAACATATTAACAAAGCGTTACGTATACTCCGCCGAGAATAAACGAGGTCTTTATTCCTATACCCGCATCTTTCAGGCCGAAGGCGATTAAACTACGTATACCCATGAACAACTATTTTCCAAAGCTCGTCGTGGGTGATTACAGTAAATGAAGAGAGTTTTCGGTGGGCATATCATTACTGAACGTAATAATACGCGATTCTATCGGTCCACGATGAGTAAGCTTCAACATCAAAGAGAAACGTGAGAGGTAGTGCTCCGAATTCATCCTTTGATGACTTTATAATAGTCTAAAGATTCCTCGCTCGGAATGGAAGAATGCAGGTTCAAAGACGTGTCCGTGAGGCACTCCATAGTCCGACGTGCATCTTCTCCGTATCTTTCGTCTCATTTGCATTCCTTGCCTCGCCCACACGAGCTTCACATCAATCTGTTGTCTACCTTTGTAACCCTCCGCAGCATCGGTTTCCCTTCTCCCTTTCATCAAAGATTTTCTCTCCGTCGTCTGTGTGTTTCAGACGTCCTCTCTCTGCGTTAAAGAACTCTCCGTTCCAATCATTATTACAGGAAGGAGATGTGTCGTTTCTGAACATTTTCCACTTTGCGAAAATGCCACTTGCATTTCTTCTCGTTAGCTTCCTCGTTTTAGTGTAGCATTGATTTCTTACATGCTTTCATAGGTTATCGTCATTTTCTCAGTAGATTCGTAGAAATATTTTATACGGTTAGGTTAGTCAGACTAAGTTTCAATTTTCTCCATGAAAATCAGGAACTGATTTATTATAGGTGCGATAGGCTATACCTGAGCTTCTCATAAAGTCAAAATGAAAATAACGAAGGAATAGAATTTGTAGATGAATATATTTTGTCGGCAATATCTTCAATACACTTAACTCCCGATTATTCGGGGTATTGGTAGGGAGAGTATTCATGAGTAACTATAATTCACGGATTATAAAAAATTTCCTTTTTTCAAGTAATGTTCGTAATTTATGTAAATAGTTTATTATTAGTTGCGCTCGGACCGATTTCAGCAACGATGAGGTCATTTTAGTAATTTTCAACTACATACTGCAGCAAGCCATCTATACAGCTTAGGGAAATACTAGTATTTTATTTTCTTTAAAGATCGCAGATTATATCGACAATGTACAAAATCATGCACAGATAATATACTAAACAGATACTATATTCTATTATTATTACTAACGCCAATATATTTTTGATGTGACTGGGAACAGGAAAAAGGTCTTTCACTTTCCGAACGAATATTTTATTCTTGTTCCATCTTTATTTTGAGGCATTAAGTCCGTTACGACCTTCTTTATCCTTGATCTTTCCATCTCTTACGTGGGCAGGGATCACATGCTTTTCGCTCTGTATTTCTATATTTGTTCTGGAATTTTTCTCTTACCATTCTTGGTGTTCTCTCTATATGTTTCTGTATCCTTTTTACTTTTTTAATTTTTTATATTCATTTTCATTATTAGTTTTTATGGCCATTTTTCGTTTCTGACATTTTGTAGTCAATTTTTTTACCTCACAATGTTATTTTTCTGTTTGTTTTTATTGTAATTTTTAATGTGAACGTATTTCCTTTTGTATTAGCAATCCAACGCGTGTTGCTTTCAGATTTCTGCCTCTTCCGTAAAATTTTAGTTTTGCATGATTCGCAGGTTTTTTCTCACGAGGAGGGTGTGTAAGTTTTCCTACTCTGGGGTGTTTTTCCTAAGCAATTATTTATGTTTTAAGCCCACGGATTCGTTATTTTTCCTGTTCACTTTTTATGATATTTCTTTCTTTCGAATTATAGTTAACTAAGGGTTACTTGTAAAAAGAGACTTTTTATTCCCAGTCTCACCTGAATAGAGCCACATTACATTATTATTCTATTACTAATTCATTTAAAAACCGAATACCAATCTCTCATCCCATGTGCTTATTTCATTTTTTTTTCGTTTCTGTATATCCAGATACCACTCATTCATAAATTTTCATTCTAACGTATTTACAAACAATAATTCATGTGATTATTAATTATTAAACTGAACTACCGTAGATATGAATGAGAGCAATGACATTTTATGCAACATTAATTGCGTCAGGAGATATTGCGGTCATTTTTGACGGCAAGAGATAATAGTAAAATCACATCGAGCAATCCAAAGAGTCAAATTCATGTCGTTGTCACGCTTTTTGATGATTTAAATGGATAAAACATCACGTTCCATCTCTTATCTGATGTGTGATGAAAATAGTATTCCTGCATTAAATATACAAACGCGCAATGTTACGATTTCATTGATATTCGCTCGAATCGTTGGAAATTAATTATTTGCAGCAAATTAAATGAATTCCGATGAGAGATTCGCTGAATTTTTCGATTAATACGATCCTTTGATTACTGCGCTTGAATAATTTATAACTCGAAGTGATGAATAGGAAGCTGCAAATTTATGGCCGTTGACTTTTATTTAACTGAAAGTGAAACTTTCATTTATTTACAGGTTGATTGTATTAAATTAACTGTAAGGTCTTTTTTAGTCGCTAAGATTAATCTCCATTGATTCGTCACTGCATAAGGCAGGCATTAATTTATCATTATAAATTGAGAAGGAATTCTGAACTCCATTTTAATGTAATTGGTAGATGCACGGAGGAGCGAAATGGGTGATTCCCTCCCCTTTTGGTGACTTTGTCGTATTAGTGGTTTGCCTAAAATATGAGAATAAGCTTGAATAAAAATTCGATTGTTAAGAGACCTAAGAAAAACGGACATTAAAAAAGTCTGATTGGACCGGGATTCGAATCCTGTTAATCTTCCAGTTACCGATTGGGTGCCCCCAACTACTGAGCTATCCTTCAAGAAAATTTTCATGTGTGTTTCTCCTCGGGTTGCAGTTCGCCAGTTGCACATCCTTTTCTTCCCTTAAATTCTTAAGTTTTCCCTCGATCAATACGATAGCTACTGCACTCTTCATCCCGGTAAAATGGCATTTAAGAAGTTAATTGGAAATGAACTCATGAGGAAAATTTCTTAAATCGCCCTTCTTAGCAAGTAAGCCCCCCTGTTCTTACAGATCCAACCCTGGTTAATGGTTTGTAGTGTACCGCATGATAAGATACGTACGGCACGAGTTTTGTAGCAGTACTGCATCATCAGCTTGAACCTAATCAGGTATCAGACCTCATGACTCAGCATATCTGCGGGAACCGTGTTGAAAGCATGTTGTTAAGTCAGTCAGTTGTCACCCTGCTTATACCATAACCTGGTTAAGCTTACTAGGCAGGATGAGGAGTGAGGTAGTTTAACTTCTCCGGAGTGCTGCTGTGGGAGACGTCTACGCGAGGGCACACAGAGATCATATGAGTGACGCTTTTCATTGTATGCAGAAGGGAATGGCTAGGATGAATGCCAATCACTCATGCCAGAAGAGCTGTCATATTAACACGTGCATGGGCATGGCAGAGATAAATGTAAATAAAGATGGATTTTCCTCTATGATCTGCGAAAAGAAGTGTAATCTATTCATCAGGTAATGGTAGAGATAACGCTTTCTAAGAATCATAGAATTTTAAATTATTCAACATAGATTTTAATATAATATAAGGCAGCGGCTAGGTTTTTCGTCTATAGTTCTCGGGCGCTATCTTTTCTATTTAGCTCTCCGCTTGAACACATGCTTTTCCTTCCAGTTGCGTATCTACTAGTAGCTATCGTAATAACAGGACGAAGTAAACATTTTTTGAGAATCCCAAGCCCCCTTGTCAACCTTTTCGAACGAATAGTAAAGGAGAAGATGCTTAAGGCCTCCCGATACTCTCGAACACCCCCATGCTTTGCTTACCCTTCTTACACCCAGGAGCCGAAGTCCTGAGAATTACAAACCTGAGTCAAGGGAGGCATTTCTGCCACTATAATTGTTTATTGAAAATCATGCAGTTTGGTCAATATCGATTTTGTGTTTATCTGAACATGCATTTACATGGATAATATTTCTAAAGTATCGTAGGCGGATCTTTCCTTCAATATTGATTTTAAAGGAAAGCTTTTGTCAATGTGCCCACCCCTGAGTACGCTACTGGTACTTTTTGTAAATTACTCTAATTGTTCAGGGATTCCATCCCTCAGCCCGCGCTTCGATTGTGGTCCTTCTATAAATTGTGTGCAGCCCTAGCTTCCGAAAGATTAAATATTTCCTTAGCCATTATTACACGTTTTTCCGTTTGCGGATCAAGCTTATTTTAATCTAATATAGCAAAAATAGCGAATGATACCGAATATTTTTGTAATATTAATGATAAATCAGCAACAGTTCGTCATGGAATTGCAGTAGGTATACTGAAATAGGTTATCCGGACCCTTTTCAAATACTAATGCAGCCCACTGGAATTATCAAGCTTAGAGGTTCCTGCTCCAGTTAGTGGTTATTCTTGCGTTACAGATTTTCCTCTTTCTACTGCTCTTATCTACAAAGCATAGCATTAGCAGAGGGACTGCTCGTCAGAGAAGATAAGAAATGTCTTCGTGAGGAAGATAAGGAGAATGCGGAGTGAATTATCTGAAATGCTGACGTAGCATTAGCGGGAGAATGTCCGTATGTTTGCTGTTTACAGTGACGAGATGTTTATGTAATAGCCAACAAAGAGCACGTTCACTTATTTCACATGCAGTGAAATCATCTGACGAACATATCGGCTCAGCAGAATGGAATATTTATCCTTAACTTAGTGTATTTTATCAAAATATTTTGATATGCGCGATCAAAGGAAATCTTACGCAAACAATATATGCGGTAAAACGCTGTCAAGACTTTTTTTTTAGGGAACCAAGTTTAAAGCGGGATGGCATAATAAGTATAATATCACAAATTTTAATTTCTTTTGTATCAAAAAAATAAAGGGAAGGTTTTTTTGCCTCTTTAATTTTTAAATTAGTGCTTATCACCATATAAACGAAAAGGAATATTCTGTAGTTAGCATCATGTACTTGCCGTACCTCTACATATCTAGAGGGTCCCCGAACAATCTCTGTGTAATTCTGAATGCCTTTTTGTCATATTTTCTACTTTACGTACAAAAAAATACTTCCTTTGTTACTTAATTTTATTCTTTTTCTGTCATTTCTCTAGCGTGAAGCAATCTTTACCAGATAAACAGTTCAGGAGTAATGATGTAAACAATTAACCGTATATCGACTGAGGCGGTGCATTGGCTATACCGGGTTGCAGTGCATCAGGGGACTAGAGAAACTGCCCTATAAGCGAATAGCTGAACGTCTTAAGTGGTACTTTCACCGAATGTTTTGTGTGATTGGGACCGAGAGATAACAGCAATTCAATCGGAAACGTTTTAGAAGGGTTTTTAATGTATCATTGAATTTAATTTTGATTGGTATTCGTTGCCTTTATTTATCATTTGGCCGAATTAATCCAACATTTATTATTTATTAAAATTTATTTAATTATCATTAATATAAAAGTAAACAAATCAGCTTGCGATTGTAATGAACTTCCCAAGATATCCTCTCTGCTGATAGCTTTGGTCTGCACAAGAATAGTGCTATATGTTCATTGTAATGTAATTGTAATTATTTTATTCGTTTGAATTGACGTTAATTTTTCTATCTCTCTTCTAAAAGATAGAATGATAAAATTCATTCAAATCAATTAGTATTAAATTCAAATTGAATTATTAATGAAGAAAAGGGAAGTAAATGAGCATATTAACGACGATGGTATTTCTATTAGTAAATCTAATTAGCTTTAGTTAATCAACTGTTTATCAAAACGATAGTTTTGGATGATTTCAACATTTTTGATTAGTTAAAAAGCTACATCATCTAAGATAGGAGCAGGATATGAGAAAATCAAAAATAAATCCACTACTTCTGGAAATCTTTCCTTAATTTTGGACGGAAAGGGCAACTAGTTTATCCATGATTGAAGATCTCAATCTGAAAATTGTCAAACCGCAAGATGCTTTTGGTAAATGCGGTCCGAATCAGATGGAAGACACGGATTTGTAGTCATTGCAGTCGAATGAACAGAATCTGAAATATGTGCTGATGGAGAGATATTCTCCATCGCTTGCTGGAATGTGTGTAGCAGCTCTTTCCCTGCAGCTCCAGGCGTTGAAAGAGCTCTCATTTGAATGAATTTCCCTTTCGCGTGGAATTGAAATTTCCTCGTTTCTGAAACCGCCTTTCAATTCCCTTTATGGAATGTGTTTCTCGCGCATTTCGTTCTGCCGATCGATTCTCATATTCTACCAAAGGGAACATTTATGCAGACGAATTCTACTGAGGCACTCGTCACAAAGCTCTGTTTAGAGTCAACTCTTTATCATCAGATTGGGAGATAAAATTACTAGTGTAACGGCATGAATTTGAAATAAGATTTAAAATGGTAAGTGGAGCTATTTAGGGTTTGGAGAGGGTTGAGCATCTCGTTTTGTTAGCGGTGATTTCCGTTTCGAAAGTATTTTTGCCGCTGTGATACTATTTTGCCCCGAGTGGAATTCCATTGAGGAAAGAAGATTAGCTAAAGAACGGATTTTTTTCGAGAATTCATCCGTTCAAAGCTTTTTGATGAAGCAGTCGATTTTGTTATTCTGTCGGCAACGTTCGCAAAGAGAAATCCACGAAGTTTTGCAAGAATCCCTAGAACAGATAGTTACTTCTGGTCGTTTTCTCTGAAGAGCATTAGAGAAGCTAATAGACTACAGTTATGTATGGATGTAGGTACTGTACAGCTAAAATTCATTTACTTTTTTCCAGTCTCGTTTATGGCTGGAATTATATGAAAACTATTGAGGTATGAATGATGCTGAATAGTGGCTTTGATTGAGGTCTTTCCTCATGAAATGCTACGAAAAGTGTTACTCATAGAGTCACTTTTTTTTACTTACGTGGATTTGTTCCGCTATCTTAGTGAGGAGAGCAAGGGCAAACTACTTCACTCCTCATCTTTTCTCTTGAGCATTATTTTCCTCTTCTAGTTATCGGCATCTAATGATTGAGGATATTTGGTTGAAAACAGCCTTCTTGGACACAATGTAGCCCAACATAAGGGTCGTTGGTGTTTCACACCCCCTGCCATTCGCCACTGGCGGTTTGCGAGATAATAGACTGAATAGATGAACATTTCAGGTTTGCACATGGAACACTGTAAAGAGACGCATGTTGCAGAGTTACATTACTTCAGTGAAATTAGATAAAGCGTATTGTCCCTTCTACCACATATTGTTTTTAAAAATATTTCTCAATTGCCTTTTGACTCGAAATAGTGGAAAATATATTCATATTTCACTTGGTATTTATTTGTCAGTCTTGTCGTTGGAGGTGATATCCTGAGAGCTACTGATGACGAGTTTTGAATGATTCTGTGTATCCATTTCGGTCGCCCCTTTTATGGACAAAGTTACTGTTGAGCAGAATTTGTGTTTATTAAACACTTAATATTTTAGTGATGAGAGAATGCCTCAAATTATTTTATAATAGTGAAAACCAGTGCATAGGATGATTCAAATTTACGTTTCGATATCACATTTAATGCCTCGAAAATGCTTTTGTAGTCCATGGAAGTAGTGTTTACATCCGGGGAAAATCCCAGAAAACCGGAACTTCTGAAAACTCCAACTGCTTTCGTTATACAGCAATGAAAACGTTACTCGTGAATACTCTGAAGTTTGCTAGAATTGCGTCACTTGCTGTACTTCTCTATGTAAATAGTTACCCAGAGATTTTTCACAGTCGCATAAGATCTGTTTGCAAGTTCCCTCTCGGAGGGCCTTGATACATTTCTCTGCATTTGCGCAGTGAGTTTGCGGTCAACTCTTGTGAATTTCTGCGATGTTTGGCGCTCAACGTTCTCGCCTTACTGTCGCGACGGTTCATTTCCTCTTCGCATTTCATTTTCCATTTTCATTTCTACTTAACCTCATTTCATCGAGTGTTAATATAAGGTCGGAGGTCCTATTTTCATTATAAGACCATATTTACCTTTTGGCCAGGTAACAAATCTTGTGTTTATGAATCAGTCCGCATCTGAACAGATCAGACTGCATACGAATTCATCCATCTGCCAACGCCGAATCGGTTCAAACATTTCTTTTGCTTCGATTGTTAAAATATAAATTTTCACGTAAACAAAATATGACTTTCCTTCCAAAAGTTATATTACTATGCGTAGTTATTTAACCAATGCGAGATTGAATTTTGGTATAATACCAACGAAACAAAAGGAATTAAACATTTAACTGGTTTTAAAAGCAGTCAAGGAAATTATGATCAAAATATCAGAACTGATAAATATAATTATAAAGCATAGTTAGTTGCAAGTCACTTTTACGCGCACAGTGTATAACTTCATCCATTAGGAATTAATAAATATGTTATTGTTTGAACCCAAGGTCGAAACAAGATAACGAATACATTCATAATAAGAATAACATTAATGAAAACATAAGAAAGAAAAAAATTCATGCCACATTATTAAGTTTTTAGCTTTTGATTCGGGCGCAATAAATTTAATTTTTCGGTTCAGGTTCGGCTCGATACTCTTGCATCATTTGGCATGTACTAAAGCAATAAGTTATTGCTTTTTCTACAAATAGAAAAGTTTTCTATATCGCATATGATGAGGTTTCTGTGAATAATTGAAAAATAATTAAATATGAAATGTTTTCTTTTATAGTGGAAATTCATTCTATTCTCAGTTTATTTGTTATTGGCATTCCCCTGGATCCATTTTCTTAATTTAGTGTCGTGTTCTATTTGTTTTGAACTTTTGTGAAATAAAAATAATAATTTATTAACGGTCTAAACCACTTGCCGCATAGAAGCAATGATTTATCATTCTTTATCAATTATATGAACCTTACTCTCTATAAACCACAAATGCAGTGGTCAATACATCAACTAGAGAATTAGGCTACGTGTGAAGAAGCTGCTAAAATGGCGTTGAAGCGACGTAATGTGGACGGCGCTTTGGGCAAATAGCGTCACGCCGGCGTCTTTTCTGGTCGATACGCCCATGAACAGATCTCATTTTCATTCTCTCTTTCCCACATTGTTTTACAGGAAGCGTCATTTCCACAGATGGCGCTTTTATGGCCCTCATCTCGTTACGCCAGATTGTCGCTCGGATTCTTTAAATTAGTTTCCCCCTTCCGTTGCGGAGATTCGGTCTCTTCTACTCTCACCGCACCTCGGGAACTAGTCTCCAAGTTTATTCAGCTGTAATGAAGGAAATCTTAGGAATAAAACGGATCGGTTTCATCTAAATCTGTACGAATGCCATACGAGGATTACGGAGGGTGAATGAAGTCTATTTGTCTAGTGTTATTCTCTCCCCCCTGGTCCTGCTACCATATCTTGATGAATGGAATGTTTTCATTTATCTTTTGGTTGAGGAGAAAGAAAAATATGTTCCATATACCTCTGTCCTAAGTCTTGTTCATGGCTGTGATGATATTAAATCAGCTGAGGTATGAATGGTACTGGATTATGGTAACAATCAAGGTCTCTCCTTAATGAATGTTACCAAAAATCGTTACTCGTGGAGTCACTGGTTTCTTTACTTGTACTTGTTCCGCTTATAGTTTTCTTGTTCAGAGAGGAAAGCAAGGGAAGATTACCTCACTCCTCATCTTGCCTAGAAGGCCTCATTCCCTCTCAAAAGCTCTCATTGTCTAAAAGCAGGATGCAGGCAAACTGATGACTGCAGTGAGACAGGAAATTTGTTTTGGGATGAAAGCACAAACATGTCGAAGTATTAGCTGAGGTAGTGGATTGGATAGGTAAATGGAATAAAAAACACTACTGCTATGGTAGAAGCCAAACTTTCCTGCTTCCTTTAGAAATCAGTTAAATATCGGCATTTTATAAGAGAAAACTAATTTATTCGCTGAGTAAACTAATAGGGAACATCTTCCGCTTTATTAGCGTCATTAGCAAGATTAGAAAAAATTCGAGTTTCTGTTTCAGGAAGCAATAAAAAAAGCCGTAATAAATGCCCAAAAATGCCGCATATGGTCTGCCTTCGGGCTGAATACTTTACAGACAGCTTCTCGCTCATCTGCCGCAGAAAACATGTGTTTTTAAACGACCAACAACGATTTCTCTGATTTTTCTCGCGGTATTTATTATGATTGACCTATATAAGAGACTTGGCGCTATAACATAATATCTGTGACAACTCCCAAGAAAAAGCTATCAGTGTCACCGTTTCTGCGCTAGATTTAGCATTATCCGAAAGTCTTGCAGCTCTTTTTACCACATTTGCAGTTAATATCTTTTTTCTATTTTTAACTTAACATTAATGACCCTAAAATTGAAATATTGTTCCTACAAAGTGACTGGAAAGTTTTGCTGACGTATTATATTGTAATGGCCTTCGAGATAGCAAATGTAAGGACTAGTTCAGAGATATTTTTATATTTTTTAAATATCGTAAATTAACGTTTTTAGCTGAAGTGATCTCGAAGGAGTTTTTTTTTAACTCAAATAATCACAAAGAAGCTTTCTTTTAGACTATTTTTTAGGTTCTAGGTCCTCTTCGATTGCTATTTCGGACAAAAGTTTTGACAATTACATTTAGATTAAATTCCAAGAAAAAATTTAGAATTATATTTCTACATTTACATGTACATTTTAATTTTACTTTTTCCGCCCTTGTATGGGCTTAAATAGTGCAAATGCTTGTTGTCTATAAATTTTATTAGTTTAGTCTTAATCTTTTTGTCTTTCAAATATTCCCTTCCTGTTTCATGGAGCATCTTGATTTGAATGTATGCGTTTTTCTGATTAGATCTCTTAAATGGCTAAAGCATCCGCCCAGTAAGTGGAAGATCTTGGTTCGGGTTCACGTCCTGTCCGTTTTTCCTTGGGAATTTAATATGTAGTTTAAGATTCAGATTGTATTGGTTACAATACAAAAATAGGTCTGTATAAAGCGTAGTTAGCTACGTAACGTTTGCTGCTATAGAACTTGCTGATTTGAGGCTTACAGTTGTTCTTCGTTCTGTTTCTTGATGCTTTTTCGGTAAAACTTCTGATGTGCACCTCTATTCTGCAATCTGTTTTGCTATTACATTTCCTCTCTGAATTTACATGTTTGTGCTGTTTTTCTGCTATGATTTTCATTAGTTTTGTTCATTTACTTAGTATTCACTTTACATTTGTCCGCTCCATTTCGCTGAAACTAACTAAAACGAAGGAAACCTCTATAGGTTTTCTCACCTCTTAATAGGCGTCTACTTTATAGGTTATAGGATTTTCTAGTCTTTAACCTCAATCCATTGCTTCGTATCACTTGGGCTCTTTTTTCTGTAGTTCTCTGTCGTTTTTATCTATCATTCCTTTCTCAGGAGTCGATTCAAGCTTCCACTTTACCTTTGTCGAGATATTTCTGAGCTGAGAACCCTGTTATTAGAAATATCTTAGCCTATACTCTGATATAAACTGTAGATTAAAAATTGGGCCTGGAACCAAGTATGACCGTTATTTTTACCGACAAGAAAACTGAGCAAGAGCCGAAGGATTGGAATTCTCGAATATTAACCAGAAACAGGAGAAGTCGTTTATTCTCTTCCGATTTTCGGTTCGCATTCTAATTAAATGTTACTTCGGTTTTATTTCCGAATCTCGTGTAACGGCGGCTTGTTTCTCTAAATAACATTTAAGACTTACCTCGTGATACTTCTTTATATTTCGAGTTTTATTCAGTTTAAGTTTTATTCTTTTCTAATAGGGCTTTACTATCGGTCACCTAAAAACTCATGCGTAGTAAAAATCTTTCAGATGAATTGAAAAATGAAATGTTTGGAGCGAAAAAACCGATTATAACCATTTCGATAGAGGATGCGGGCGGTAGTGTATTGGGGGAGTGGGGATGGGGGCAATAGGGTAATTTCTCCTTCAAAAATAACCTAGGAGAGAAGTTTTAATGCCTCTCTTGCACTTTAAAAATATATTATGTTCTTAAATTATAGTTCAAATATACCCTTTAAGATACATAATTTCTCCAGTTCGTAGTTTAAACTATAAATGTTTACCAAACGTTTTTGTAACCACGGAGAGTAATGTATTTCCAGAGTTACGATACTGAGCTTTCTGATAGCTAAGTAGAGTTCACGTTCGCCTTTGGCGAGAACGGCCCCGGGTTCGGTACCTGGTGGAAAAAGTATGTTTGAAATGACCTCAGCTGTCCAACCTCTTTTAACGGAACTACTACTACCGTGTAACGAATGGTGCAGGGCGTTATTTTATGAAGATCCACGACAAGAGAAAGCTATGGGAAGAAGAGGTAAGAGAATAAAAAATTACACTTCAAATTTTCCACTGGATATATTTAGATGACTAGCACACGCATATGATCTGTGCCGAAATCTATTTAAATATATCTCATGGAAACTCTTGAGGAATACGTTTTTTCCCCTACCACTGTCAGTTACGACACGCAAGAATGTTTTCGTGATGTCCAGATACGCTGCCGTAGTGAAACCGGAACGGAGATTTGGCGATCTCATTGAACCGGAACGAAAATGATTATGGTTCGTTGCCCCCGATACAAACATGGGATAACATAACATGTATTTGGCAGTTTATTGGAACAGCATATGCTGGGTTTGAATGAGTCGTGGATGAAACTTGTTGGAATCCTTGGAAAGAAGATTGCCTCTCATGGAGAAAAGTCAATGGAAATGAAATAGTTACAAGAGCTGAGTAGCCGAGCTTGGAGTCGAGTGGAAAAGAAAATTACTCGACAACTTCTCTCATCGGGAATTATCTTCGCCAGAGGGCTCTTTATTGCTTTATACGTATCATTTACGTTCTTCTGGAGCCTTTGAGTGAATCATAATTACTAGGCTCTTGCATTCTCTGCAATTAAATTGGCGTATTTTTCTTCCGTAGTTGATTTTCAGCAAAGATCTACAATGTTCCGACTCATTGCTTTGCATAATTGTAGTTCTCCCAAATTGCCTGTGGCAGTTCATCTACTGTGTATGCAGACAGCCTGAACTTTTACTTAAACGCAGATTCCGATTATCCGGATAATCCTCTTTATATTATTTCTAAACATCCATTTTCTAGTGATTTACTGCTTTTATTTATTTACATCTGTGTTTTCGCGGGTTTTTTTCGCTCCCCTTCTTGTGTGAGCGTTTTCCCGCACAGTGGGTTTTTCTCTGAAAGCCTTCAGCCGAGGAGTTTTTCCCCACATCACAAATCTTTATTTTTACCTCTTTTTTTATCTTCTTTTTATAGAAATATTTGTATTTCATTTTTTTTTCTTTTTTTTTCTTTCTAACCTCGCTTGTAATTTACATATGTACCCATAATGGTTAGGTGTAAGAGAGGTCCTAATGGGCCTAACCTCGCCGAATAAAGAGTTATTATTATTATTATTATTATTTTCTGTAACCGGGTATTTTCTCTCTCCAAACTCCACCAAAGCATATCAATGACTGACCATTTGAAAGAGAAATTTTCCCTGCCAAAAATAGTTCGACCGATGAAAAATGTACTCTATTTCGTAGCAAATGCTACATGTAAGGAAAGATTATCCGGTAGAAACTTCTGAGATGATGCCCATACATTTTAAGAAATATCTAATTCTTCTGCAATATGGTTGTCGGAATTGGGATCCTCACCATAAGGTTTGCCTCGGATTTGGAGATATTCCAGCACCGAGCAGCTCGGCTCGTTAGCGAAGATTTCAAATTAAACAGCATTGTTACGGCTGTGATGTAGTGCGTCGAATTAGATTAGTCCTGGGATAATACAACCGACAGAAGCTTTTCCAGAAATTTATCACCGATCTAATCGTCGTAAAGAATGAAATAGCAACTCCAATCAGCAAAACTAGCAATTTTCACCGGAACTTGACAAGGCATTACGATGGAATAATCGGTAAGACTAGTAACTGAGACCTCTGTACGTTTTACCTCCGAGTGTTAGCGATATCCAGTGGATAAGGATGCTGGTGATTATACTACATCTCCGACCGCCACTGGCGACGTAAATGTGTAAATCTATT
Organism: Pachydiplax longipennis; assembly: GCA_036926295.1. Taxonomy (NCBI): domain Eukaryota; kingdom Metazoa; phylum Arthropoda; class Insecta; order Odonata; family Libellulidae; genus Pachydiplax; species Pachydiplax longipennis. The sequence goes on along the minus strand of JAVFKF010000001.1, from coordinate 49,099,415 downwards.
CCTAAAGCAATGTGAATTCTGTATAATTTCGTATTCAGGCACTTAAAACCGATACTGTATAACCGTTGCTCATGCGTGTCTTTTACAGAATTTTATTAAACTTAATGCTTGCCTTAAAAACTTGCACTTGTGCATCGAATCGTTATATTTTTATTTCCTATTATTTCCTTTATTTTTTATCAGTCAGTGAAATCAACAGTTACAGTTTCGCTCACACTGCCTTCGTCCAACTGATATGAACCGTTTATTTTTGCCGTGGCCTTTGAAATAAAATACCTTTCCGAAGGTAATTTCATTTGTATCCTTTCAAATAACTATGGTTAAATTCTAGAACAATTTGCAAAATTAAAGAATCAGGATCAAAATATGAAACCAGATATACTTGAATGTAATGCACGCATTTATTAGGCTGCTAGTCGGTTAATATATTCAGCTTATCTTCTTCAGTTTCCACTTAAGTAAAATGGCTTTGTTTAAAACAAATTCGTAACGGAATAAACAACGGTTTAAGAATTTTGATTTTCAATGCCGCAGAAATAACGATTTTCGGTTCCGGCTCGATACCCTGCGCTTGAAAAACAATTTGCAGAAAAATAATATTTTTAATACTTCGAAGCAACGAAAACCGGTTCGAACCGGTTAGAAGGTGACTACCGGAACTTAACCGAATTCGCGTGTTAATTCAATCAAATCGTAGACCGTAACGTAAATAATTACGGATCATTACCGTGACTCTTATCCAGCCTGCCTCTGCTACTTAGATTTCCATCTTCTCGGGCTAATTCGTTTAAAATACGAGCTTATTTGGCGCACGATCCTCTCTTGGACGGTGAATTCGTGACGCTGCGTTGCCACATTTACTCCATCCGCAGAGGCAGCCGGTACGAGATTTTAACCCTTCCCATTGTAAATAAATTATCTGATAACCCGAAAGAGCAAAGACCCCTTCAAGCCAAAATTAATTTAACCTGGCAGTAAGCTAACCCCAAATCTTATACGACGGCAAATTGATATGGCAACCTCTCTGCACGACCCTTCGGTAGGTGAAGAAAGGATGATACGAGGGTTGTCTCCTCATTTTCACTTTGTATGTCTTGGGAAGAGAGCGTACATTTAAGAGCACGGGTATCGTGAATGAGTATGACAGAGAAAACAAGTTCGAAGGAAGTCTTTTAGGTGCTAATGAGGTCATATTGGAGGGATGACCTGTAAGGGCCCCGCCCTTACATCGCGTGCGGAAACCGATTCTCATTTTTCTCTCCTCTTTTCTGTTTCACTTCTCCGCTTCCGTTACTCCGTTTTACGACCTTTTTTAGGTCGCGTTTCCTTCTTTATATTCCCTCTTTTAGCGTTTATTGTTTCTCTCTTCCAAGAGAAACCTTGCCAACAAATCCTATTCGTGATGTGTTTTCGGACCCCGTTTCCTTATTTACTCTTAGAAGTACTGTTTATTTTTCCATTTTTTTGGTCTACAATCCCCACAAAAGTAAGAATAGGAAATCAATTTGATCAGAAACTAAAACAATACGATTTCCTGAAAACACTATTCTAATGAGTGGTGGAACTTTATATTTGTATTAAAATGGATGGAATTACCCGTTAGTATTGGTGAAGTATGAGATATGATGGTAGGTAAGAGGTTCGAGAAACTCTCTGTTTGCCGAATTCGTCAGAAAATTTTCGGGCCTCTTCCCCTATTGGTGAATGGAGGCGTGGATCCTCATATTATCGACATTATTTTATCCTGCATTTCTGCATAAATGATTTCTTTCATTTTATATTTAACCCCTGAGGTAGGTGGCTTAACCACGAAAATGTACATTGGGTGATTCGGTAATCCTCGGCGTCTTTCTCCATTCGGGGAAGTGGCACGGAGATCCTCTGACGTATTCGGCTAACGGAGTTTCTAGAACCTCTAATTCGTTAACAGCCGAGTTCCAACTTCCTTTCTTTCGTGACGGTGTTAATGTCAAGAATTGCGAGGGAATGATATGGAAATACCTGGATAGAACTAGCTTACGGAATGAATTCTTTTGGTGATGATGATCAAGCCGAGAAACGGGCGTGCATGTGGGTCGCAAAATGTCTATCCAAGGTTTTTATGAGGCGGTAAACATTTGTGTATGACGTTTCCGTGGAAAAACCTGTTTTATGGCACACGCAACTCTATGTGGTGATTGTTCACTCTGTAGATTAACTCAGATTAAGAGTTTTCTCAGAACTGATAAAATCGATTGTAGGACAATTTCCATGACAAATCATTCTCTCTCAATTTTGCATTGCCTCATATAACATGTTTCTTTTTTCTTTCTAAAGCAGTATTTTATTAAATTTGAATCAAAATTTGCCATCGACCTTTAATGGACTCCCGAGCACGAATGATCGTTATCAGTTAGATCCCTTGGAGTACATATCAGTATAGCAAGAAAAGCAACGTACTACATGTGAAAACACGGAGTTGAGAGATACCGATTTCTCATGTAATTCCCGGGAGTTAATGAGCGTTTCCGAGTTTACAGATAAGTTGCTTTAATCTAGTCATCTTTAGTCGGGCTCCCTTCCCTCTTTTTAATAGATTTAATTTTTCTTTCTCAAACACGAAGATAAAATTAACAGGGTACAGTTGTGGTAAATATTTGACAGGTTGATGAATATTTGTTGCTTTGAGTTGTCTGTTATCTCCCTTGGATCCTCAACCCCCTCATCATTACTTATGAAAAGCTTAGGTAAGGGAATGTGGTACACTGATTAAGAAGGGGAGTAGGGCCTTGCCTTCCTCAGAGGGCCAGTGAAGCTAGAAGTAGAATGTTTATATCCATGTTTAACATCATAGCTAAATAAACTTTTCAGAATCAGGCAATGCATTGGGGAAATCCATAGTGGAAGGGAAATCGAAAAATTGTATTTTTTTTCGAGTTTGTTACCCTTCATAGCTGTCACTATGTTGTGATTGGGATGAATTTAGTTTCATTAATACCTCTGTAGCTTTCATGTTATTATATCCTGGAACAAAACTGAAACAATGTGGATGAAAGATGAATTTTCATGTATTCCGCACCACGTCTAAAATATTCCATTAGTCTAGTAATGATATTTTGAGAATCTTCTAATAACTCAATTAATTATCCTGTACAGATTACTTTTTGATGGGAATGCATCACGCTAATTGCTTTTCAAAAAGATCCGTGATCTTTAATATAGCTGTAATTTCCACCGTTGATTGCCCCTATTCAGCTTCAATCCATTCCAGTTAAATTAATGAAACTTAGGGCCACTTCACATCACAGCATATGACGCTGCGGATTCCCACCAGTGATACATGATCAAACGAGCCTTTTCGGAAAAGGAAAAATGTTCTTCCGCAGTCTACTTTTTAAACATCGGAATTCTCTCTGAAATTAGCTCCCCCGGCCCTCCGTTTATTACTCGGAATTGCGAATCCAAATTGAGTGCGCAAATAACCTTATAAGTTGAAAGACAAGCTTTGATTAAGCGGCGAGAGGAAATTATTTCGGAGGCCCTTAAATAGCTTTTGAGCACGCGAAGGGTCAAAACAGAGGCCCCGGATTAATTATATCCTTTGCTTTATTTCCCCTTTTCCTTCTCGCGCAAATGTATCCCTCCTTTTTGCCGCCTGGTTTACGCAGCGACTCATCCGACCCAATTGGAGTTTTTTCGATGGAAATCATTTCGGATCTCACTTACGCTTTTTGTACGCTTTTTGAAAAGAGAGAGATTTTTTAATTTGATTTACGAAATTTCTTTCTTTTTCCAGGAAGCAACTCCCTTCGCAATAGTTGTCGCTGGATTGAGATGATCAAAGCAGTGACTGAAGTCGGTATAACTTAATGATTCTCCAATTTTAAAATCACATCCATTTTCATAAGACTTGTTGTTTCACTGGTAGGTTCATTTCCCTTACCAATATTCATGCTGTAAATGAAGCGAAAATGTAATATTTTTCATAGTAAATTATGCTTTATTTAACGGCGATCAAATTGATCTTCGATTGCTTGCTTTTACGCGTTTCTCACTTATATTCGTCAACATATTAATGGTTGGTAAGGGAAAACTTTTGAATTAGTGCCGAAATTTTGAAATATTTTATCCAAGTTCTCGTGATTTCTCATCTCGTGAATTTTTAAACCTCATTTGATGACATGAATAGGAACTTATATTCCGCGATATTTATTTTCGTCACTTAGCCTCAACTTGAGTATGTATATAGTCTATTGGACCTTACATTAAAGCGTTATATTCACGAATTAGAAAAAGTACCATTGCTACGGTAAATCATTGAGCGTTACTCAGATACTTCAGGATGCAGGATGAGAACCTTAACAAGAAATATGTATCGAGTAAGGGCTTGATTTACTTAATAAATTCGGAGTGAGTTCGTTCTCAGAAGATGCAGATATTGTGTGCCCTCCCTGTTGCTAAGGGCGATCTGATACTGCGAAAATGGTCATCGAAATAGATGTGAGAACAAGTCAATCCAATAATTCATTTATTCCCAGAACTCTTCGCAAAAGTAATCGATAAGGGAAAGATTAGGGTTATGACGCTAGCAACCCGTGACACACCCCAACTTTCAGGGTACATACATAGATGTAGATTATTGAATTATAACTGTTTCGACTTCGTATGATCATCATCTCTTTTTCCAGTTTGCGCATGAAATGGAGCTTAAACAGAATAAGAATGAAATTCACTTGTCTTTATCCTAGAATTTTAGTATAAAGTAAACCTAAATCAGGCTAAAGCTGACGAAATAGAAAAATCTCTTAATTTGATCAATCTGAAATTACCAGACTTCGTGGAACGCCATTTGATAAATGAGAAGATTGAGCGACGTATTTCTCACAGGATAATTAATAATCTAAATTAAATTTTAAAAGATTTAGGTGCTTATAAAATATTGAAATTAATTTGAATGATCTTAATTATATTTATCAATAAAATAAAAATGTTAATATTAATAAATTTGTATAGTGATTAATTAGGAACACCTTGTGGAGTATACGGAGTTCCATTTTCTCATCTATTATTATGAAGTTTCTTAATTTCAGTTAATGCGACTTAGTGTCGTGGAGGTAAATAGGTTGCGAAATACTTCATTAACTGAAAGGCTCGTATTTCCTTTAAAAGCAATAATGCCTTTTCACCTTTTCGTCGTTGCGTCAGTATGTCGTCCTTTGCTCTTTTTTGTTTTCTGTTCGTATCGTTGTTACGGGAAGTGACCTCCGGCGGTTTTCACTATTCTGTTCTCGGTCGGAAAATACGAGGAATAAATAAGATTATTCCTCTCTCCATTCCCTCGTTCTATTCTTTATCCATATATTGGTATTTTCTACCTTCCATATTTGATAGTCTTCCTTATTTGTTTTCTTCCCCCAAAGATTTTTTCTTTTCCTCTCAGTATTTTCGTTTACGTTTTGTTCTGTTTGCTACCGATTCCTGTTGTACCCGGTCTAATCTCAGTTGTGTGTATTATCAAAGGCATAACTATAGCTATGCGTACAATTGCCTCAAGTTCCGTTTTGACCGAAGCTGTCCTGGTTTTAGTACATGGTCTCGATCAATTTTTCTTTTGTCTCGATTCGATGAAAAAACTCGGGGAAGAATGTAGCGTAAAACACCGATATTTCAATTACGTTAAACATTTAAAGGCGAATTATCATTAAGTGGTGATCTAGCACATTTTTAGATGTCTTAAAACTCTAACTCACTCAGGTTTTAAGCAACGTCCCGGTTTACCCGCTTCATACATTGAAAAGTTCCTATTTCTAAACCAAAGGTAAACATTTAATATAATATGATATCCCAATTAATTTTTTGCAGTCGTTAACAGTAGCATTTAAGGATTTTGATTTTCACAGAGGATAAATTCTGTGTTTTCTCAGACCCTTCCCCACTGGCAATTTTTCCTTTCGAAAATAATAGGAAACCTAGCAGGCGAATATATTTCTCAAGTACTCTTCCCTAAAAATTTCGGCATTCCTGAAGACTTCTCGAAAGCCTTAGTCTCAGAAATTTTAAGCGTTCGACTCAGAACTTTTTTTAACACCAATATTAGTAACAAAAACGAAATGAGGATGATTTTGATTCTAAGAAAGACCGTGTCTTTGGAAAGATCCGAATATATAGGCTTAAAGAAAATCCTTGCTAATTCCCAGTTTTATTGAAAGCATCACTTCTTTCTTTTTCTGTTTATTACTATACTGTTAAACCTTGACTAATCGCACTGCATTGTCTGGAATTGATATTAATCTTTGCCGAAAATCTTCAAAATCAATTTTCGCCAACTCTCGTTTTCTGTGCAAAAATTGCAACAGCGCGCGCCATTCCCTCGTAAAAAATACATGAGACGATGAGATTAACGTCCTCTCTTCATGACGTCGAATAAAGAATAGTTATGCATATTCTTCCTTTGTCTTCCACGCATTGCGTGTTTGTTCCATTCCTACGTGGTAGCGATGCGAAGCCAGTGCATCCTCGGAGCAAAACCCTCTCTTAAGAAAGACGTTGAACTCTTTGGTACAGATCCGATCTCGTTCGTATAGAGATGTTGAGGAGGGGAAGGAGCCTCTGCAGGAGGAGACATGTATTAAAGCGGCAATCCCACGCACGGAGCTTTTGACCGGTGGAGGTCAGTAGGATTGCTCCCCAAGGACAACGGATTTTGTTTCTCTTCCTTCCAACGCCGTTTTCGTCCGTTTCTTTGGTTAATAAGTTATTGTTTGTCAACTGAAATAATCGTCTTGAGTTACTCATTTTTGCTTGTAATTGTGTTATCTACTATATTGAGCTATATAGGTTTTCTAGTCGGTTTCATTGCTGTAAACTGTAGTTGAAATCTTCAGGCGTAAGCGACGAAAAGTGATTTTAATCATCAGATCAAAGAACACCGCTAATAGACATCCTTGATCGAGGATTTTATTGCTATACAGAGAGAGATGCGTAGGGTTTAATCCCAGGTAATCCATCTTTACTAGCTAGAAAAACTTTGAGGCACTGTAGGCAATTGGAATCATCACGATAAAAAAACATCAGTTGATAATTACAGGCCCATTAGTTTAACTTCCCAGGTCAGTAAACTAATGGAAAAAATTATAGCAGACTACCTTCGTATATTCTGGAAGGAAAACGACTGGTTAAGTAAGAGGCAGCACGGTTTCAGGCAGGGGTACTCATGTGAAACACAGCTTCTCGGATTGGTGCAAGATATTGCTGAAACTATGGATAAACGGGATGAAATCGATGCGGTTGTCATTGATTTTGCTAAAGCCTTTGATAAAGTATCGCACGATATACTCATAACAAAAGTACGTGACTTAAATATTGACCAGCGGGTACTAAGATGGATTGAAAATTTTTTGAAGGAGAGAAAACAGAGAGTCAAAATCGGTGAAGTTTACTCTAACGAGGCCGAAGTCACCTCAGGTATTCCACAGGGTAGCGTTCTCGGGCCATTGCTATTCCTAATGTACATTAACGATCTCCCTATTAATATTAAGTCCGAAGTTAGGTTATTTGCCGACGACTGCATATTATATAGGCGAATAAGAGATAGCAACGACCGCGATATCTTGCAAAGTGATCTAAAGCAGTTATCAGAGTGGACTAAATTAAACGATATGATGATAAACGTCAGTAAATGTAAGCATATTAAGTTCTCTAGAAAAAAGTTACATGAATTTAACCAATATACGCTAAACAATGAAACAATTCCTACCGTACATGATTGCAATTATTTGGGTATTAATTTATCTGATAATCTCAAATGGGGGAGTCACATCGAAAATGTTACTACAAAGGCATATAGAAACCTTCACTTCGTAATGAGAAACCTAAAACGGAGTGGGAGGGGAGTCAAAGAAAGGGCGTATAAATCGTTAGTTAGGCCGATAGTCGAATATGCGACGAGTGTTTGGGACCCCCACGAAACGGGCCTAAGTAAGAAACTTGAAGGCGTGCAAAGGAAGGCGGCTAGATACGTAGTTGGAAAACACAAGAAGGATGAGAGTGTTAGCAAAATGCTAGATCAGCTAGGATGGGAATCGTTAGCGTCGAGAAGGAAAGCTTTTAGGTTAGCGGGAGTATTTAACGCGTGGAATTGTAAAGAGAATTGTAAAGATGCTTGGGCAGAACTACGGGAGAGATTCGAAAATCCAAGCTATATTGGACGCGGCGACCATAATTTAAAAATAAGAGAACGCGAGCAGAAAACAGATGTTGCAAAATATTCTTTTGTTAATAGAGGAATAAGAGAATGGAATGCTTTACCTGGAGAATTTCTCATTCCAATGCCAGAAAACGCAAAAAAATTTAAAGCTAAGTTAAGTTATATTAATATCTGAATTAGTATATTAGTAATTACAGCCGTTGCTGGATTGCAAATTAAACTTGTATTTTCTAAAATAATAATTATTTCTTTATTATGTAACATTCTTTTATGAGGTTTGTCTTTTATATTTCACATTGTTTGTATCTTTCATGTTTGTATATTTTATATATAGTACTAAATTGTGTGATGTACTGCCTTCGGGAGGTTTTGGGGGGTTTTCCTCTCGACTTGGGTGAATACCAGGCAGGATATTTTATATTTCCCTCCCCCCACAGGGAATGGCTACCACCTGGCCTCGTGCCTACTCGTAGTCTAACGTATAAATAAATAAATAAATAAAAGATGTTGTATTTACTGGGGGTGCTACATCGATATCCATTGTCTTTCATCAACAATAAAAAGACATACAGAAAGATTTCATAGAAGAAATACTGAAAGCTTCAGGCTGCCTCTTAGGGCAACCGTTGCCTCCCTGTTGAGGTCATAGGAAAACATATTCATCGCAAAAGATGGAATACAAAGTTAACAAATTAAAAGCTGAGCAGTATAACGAAATATACATTAGACAAGAATAACATGATAATATTAGCACTATAAACTAAAAGAACTTATACCTATTAGCTATGATCTATGACTTTGTAAGTTAGAGACATTTCATGCAACATTTCACTCTTTTTACATGAAGCGGTAACAACTTCAAAATCTTGGGGCCGATGTAAACAAAAGATATATTTCATGTTGTTTTGCTGTGTGGTCAATTTCTCGCCGACATTCGATCGTCGGACAGTTGCGCGCCATATACATAACGGTTTTGTTCAAGGGCATTTTACATGGGTGCATCCCCAATGATTCGGTATTGATTGGGCCAAGGGTTGGGTTGGGGGTGGGTTTTCAAAGCCAGTTCTGTCGTTGCGTTATTACACGCTCTTTCCATTTATACTATAATCCTGCATTCTCCTCCCAGTCAGCGTACTAAATATAACACGACTAACGAATATTAACACGACTTTTTGAGGATAAGATTGAGACTATGAAGTCATCTCTCACATCAAACCGCAGATCTTGAATTAAAATATATATTATGCAAATTACAAGGTTATTCTTAAGCTTAATTTTAGCCTAAAATGAAAGCTTTTCCTGAAACCTCAGAAGAGAATATTAATAGTAAAAAGAACGAAAATAATTGTAAAGCAGTGCGGGAAAGTATCCACACCAGCAGGTCATGAACATTGTAACTTAAAGAAAATAATAATAAAAATGAATAAAACAGCGGTTAAAACATAAAATACAAAATGCATGATAAAACTACTGAAACATGATATTCACGTGATATGGATGGTTGATTGCATTCAGAAAAACATGAATAAATGGCGGAAATTAGTAGTTAATAAAATACTTTAAATCGCATCCATTATCGTAATTATGATAAAGCACTGAATGGATGAAAAAACCTATTGTGAGACAGAATAAAAGCGAGCGAAATGGATGTAATTTCCGTAAATATAAATTTGATTCCCTTCAGTCCGGTGTTCGTGGAAATAGTCATAATATGGCGAGAAATGGTTTTCGAGCAACTGACCGCTATCATTACGCATTCCTCCAATTATTTCCGCCACTAGTAAATTTGGACGTTTGATTTCTGAAGCATTGCGTAGAGGTGAATTAGACTACGTATATTTGCTTCATTCTCCTGTTCACCGCTTGAAATATCTACTCATCGGAAATGATGAGTAGTTCGAAATAAACTCCTCCGCCGTTTGTAACATCATCTCTGTGGTGTAGTAAATGTTTTCTGCGAGTTTTAATAAGATGTATTCCGTGGTTTCAAAAAGCACCGCTTTATTGCCTTCTCTTGTGGCCATATGCGATCAAAGCGACAGCTAGCGACGAAATATTGTCGAAGCAGAAAACTCTCAGCTGCGGAAAAGCCATTAACGAGATTTATTAAGGGTGGGAATTGTGATTTCAATGATTAAACGTGAGGCAGTGAGCAAACACTATTGGGATCGGATATAAAGTGGGACGAGTTTATAACCTGGTAATTGGTTTGGTTTTTTGCGGCTTCTTTTAGAGCTTTCTCCTTACTTTGGGCCTACCAGAGTCATTTCCAGCCACGCCGCTCGTCCTTTTTTTTATCTTTTCGGTATTCCCAAAGGGAAATTAATGTTGTTACCCTGCTCCAAAAATTAAATTAACCGCTTTCCGGCTACCTTGAAGATTAAAAATAAATCGGGATGCATGTTTCTCTCCAAGTTTCGACTTAGGGGGCAAGAAGTAAGTGGGACGTCCAAAAAGTTCCCTTAAAAGGTCTATCCTCAACGACGTAAAGAATTTTTCTTTACTGAATTATGTTGTTGAAACTTTTAATTGCGTTATCCTTACAGAACGCTCCGTGCCATTATATCTAGGTTTCATTTTGAAACATCCCCAGAAGCAGTAAAAATTCCGGGAACTTTCTGAATAAAGCTTTTATATAAAGCGAGATTCCTTTTCGGAATGATTCCGATTCTCTAAAAATTTCAAAATTTATTTTCAGTATTCGCGAAGGAAAGAATTCCGTCTTTTTTAAGACAAGTATTGAATATCTCTTTTTTTAAAAACTGTGAATCCTTAAATATATTCTTGCATACACACCTTCACCGTGTCATTTTATTTTCTGTCAACACTACATCCATGTTCTGTGCGTAACTCATTTTATTTGGCTATAGTCGAAAAGTTTTGGAAAGAAATAAATAATCCCCAAACGATTTTTCTTAGGTGCAAATACAAAGTTATCTTTATCAGTTTCTTTAAGATATCTTCTACCATCTGAACTTAAAATGATGAAATTTTTTAAAGTAAACCTCATAATAAGTAGCTGATATAAAAGAAATGATCTAAGAACAACTACGGTTCATGTAAATGTGTGAACTGTAGTACAGTGAACCGCAATTCACTCTCGCACGTGTATAGTAAATGTAAGTGCTATAGCATTTGATGAAAATTCGAACTGATAAACGAAATAGAAAGAAAAATGGTTTTGGGAATAAATAACGGTCCTCGGTTTCGATTCGGGTTCAATGGTTTCAGTTATTTTCGGTTCGGGTTCGGTTTTCTCTTCGCCTTATATAACGCTTTTTTGTTTCGGTTTTCAGTTTGGTTCCGGTTTGATGTCCTGCTTGAATGGCGCTTCGCCTTCATAAAAAAGTTTCATATCTACATTGTGCAAAGATAAGGAAAATAAATGTAATCGTGCAACCTTTATTTTAGCTCATGTAAATAACTGCTTCATTTGTTTAACTATTATATTTGAATAGCCGGATATTGTAGTTCGTAATTCAGTTCTGTCCATCTGCATCATGAGTTTAGGAAGAGGAGAGAGAGGGAGGCAATACGTCATTAGCTATATTTCCGTCGGAAATTATGGATCAGAGCTGCAGTGCGGAGCACGGCAATGGACACGCCATTGATAATAATTCCCAAACAAAGCTCAAAGAGAACAAACGGCCTGGCTTTCTCTCATAAAATTCCAGCTAGTGCTTTAATCGCAACGGGAAACACGCAGTTAACACGAGAAAGGGACGCCGATTCGCTTGTTCGCACTAAATACATTTCCAGACCGTCGCGAAAGCGTGATTCTGCATCCAAACAACGAATTAAAACACGACATTTGCGGGAAATTTAACAATCCGCGTCCGGATGCGATAGGATTATTGCGGAGACTGAGATTGCGAAAATGTTTGGGCAGATAATTCGATAGGTGATTGATATGGGGTTAGAGTAATTAGTAATGATGTTCTTAAAAGTACTTCGACGGCTGGGGTCATTTCGCACGTATGGGCTGTACGAAAAGTATTCATCACGTATACAGGTTGGAAACTCATCCCCTCTACTAAACTCTAATGGGGATGAGGTTTACTAAGCGAAATGAGGAGTGCGGTAGTTTGGCCTTGCTTTCCTCACTGATTGTAAGAGAGGATGCTGTAAGAGAAATAATTACACGTCTGTGAAGCAGAATGACTCTACGAGTTACCTTTTCGTAATATTTATTGAGGCTTAAAACAATACCATTATTCAGCATCACTCATACCTCAGTAGCTTTTATATCATCTCACTCACGAGAAAGACCGATAGAAAAGTAAATGAAAGATGAATTTCTCTACATGGGTGGTCTGAAAAGTTTTCGACATTTCGCCATTTCTCGACATGTTTTCTGAAGATTTCTGAAAAATCTGGGGTCGGAAACTTTTCAGACCACCCTCGTACATCCTATCACAAAGCACAAGTTAAAAATATACTATTAGTAAAGATATGATAGCAGGACAGTTCTATGCGTTCCACCGGGAATCGAACACTGTAGGTAACGCTCTACGCGCTTAGATATCCAGAAGTCCAATTATATTTTAATGTAAAGCAGCTAATAAGTTACACGTCTGAAAATTTATTATGACAGCAATGACACATTTGAAAAACCGAGTGTTGCAATGGCACCTGCGAAAAAAATGTTGAGTGAAGCTCAATCACGAATCTGAAGTTAAGGATGATTAAGTCGGCGCATGACTTCCAGGAAAATGTTGAAAGTCGGCGCATGAGGGCTTTATACAATTTTTCATAAGCATAAAAAACATGTTTATGAGGTGCATTGCTGATTATCTATCGGCAGATTAATTGGGCGTGACTTTTTACTCTTTGTCAATACTTTCCGCGGTCGTTTTGAGGAAATGAATAAAAACGCATAATTATCTTCGTGATCTTACACAATAAGGGCTTGAGAAAGACCTTTTCTATGAAACAGTGGGAGTACGGCTATAAAGGCATTATTGCAAATAGATCCACCCTTAATCCTGAGAATAAAAATCTTCACGAGTCCATATGAGACCTGCACTTCTTCCCTGTCGCTTCTGCCCTGAAGGTGGTCTCTTTGAGAGCGAAGTACGCATCGGCAACTGTAAGTTGAAGCTTGATGGTTTTTCATGTTTTCTTACCTTATTAACTTAACCATCAGCGATCATATGTACATTATTATTTGTGTATGTAAATGTTTGTGCGCCTATGTTGGAATAGGCAAAATTATCTTGCATTCCAAAGACTAGGATATAATTTGTACATGGTTAGATTTCTGAAAACTTTCTTACAGAATAGGGAACCTCGGTCCGCTTTCCTGTCCTGTTCTTTATATTTATATAGTTCAATATCGAAATTTAATGTAAGAAAATAGAGTAGAATAGGATTATCGATGGCGAGATTGAGACTATCTAGTCTCCTCTTACATTTTCATAGTAATTTTTGCGTTAGAAACCAAAAATTAATCAGTAAGAGGGAGAGAAAAAGGAAATTCTACTGTTTGAGTATTTAAACAGGTTTTCTGTTAATGATAAATGTTTTTGGAATATTTTCCATTTTATTTTTACTTTACCGAATAAACAAGACCGGGAAACGTAACAGTTCTGCTAACAGAATTAATTGCTTCAGGGTGGTATAAAACTTTTGTTTTCTCCATTTATGGCGTACAGCTATCAATTTGAACCGATAAAAGAAGAAATAAAGATACTTAATTAATCCAGAATGGCTTTTTTCGCCCCTCTACGGATTCAATCTCTCGGCACGCGTCTCCCACGCTTTATCTCTGCTTGCACACGTCAAATATATCAACATTTACTCGATTTTAATGTCATCGTTTAAACCATGAATAAGTAAACATTTGAATGACTTTTTCCGCTCTAACTTGTAAGTGACCATTCGTTTAAAACACGTTTTATTTCACTCACGTGATCATAATAAAGGTGTTATTGTCTGTTTCTCATGCAAACTTCGCCGTTTTGAATTGCAATTGCGTGCTGCTATTCGAACATCTCCTTCTAGCAATTCCACGTTCTTCCGTTTGATTTACTTCTTTAGACATACAGATCAATTAGCATGTAAAGTGTGTGGTGGCACCTGTGGCATTCATCCAGACGCACTATATCAAGCGACTCCTCACTTTATCCCGCCCTTGACTACAATCTGTCGCAGTCCTCGTTGCCACGGCGTCTCTAATGAAAAAGCTGCTGGAATCTACTCCCGCATAATCACTTATGACAATATTAGATTAATTAGTGTGTTTAAATCACCGGTTTCTATAGTTATTTCTTGAAATGATTTATATTTACTTTTTCTATTGATTATTCCTGCTTTTTTGTTAACTTTCAATTTTCCAGATGTTTTGTAATGTGTTTGAAATGCCAATTTCCTTATAATTACGGCTATTTTCTCTGTCGGAGTGAGTTATTGCAGTAGGTCCAGCCATTGATTTTATTTTATGTAATTTTTACTTAAGAACTGCTCTTGTGATTTCCATGTTAAACACGGTTTTCCTTCACATTTTAGCTGGTACTTTCATTGGCTTGCGCAGATTTCACACATCCCCTTCACTGCTGTGATTTTTTTTCTGCTAAGATATTACCTTCAGTTATTATATCCACAGCTCTTTCCTAAGTTTTCGTCTTTATCTATTTATCCATACATTACTTATTTTTTTACGACAGGTTAGAAGAGAGATGAGCTTTTTCAATCTCAATCTCGCCTTGATGAAGACCTTTTAGCTTCCTCTCAGGATCGCTCGTAAATATTATTTATTTTAATTGTGAATCGCTTATTGTGTCATCCAATGTGAAATTATTTGATTATTTTACGTTTTCTTAGATATGTCCAAATACTATGACGGTTAATCAGGATTATTGATGGAATTCGGTTACTTGATGTGTTGAATAACTATTATTAATTGCGTTTCCTTTGAAGATTGATTTAAGATTACATTCTTATTACGTATTTTTCATCAGCTTCTGCTTTAACTATGAAAAGGTAGAACTATTGCCAAGGAATATGATATTCTTCTTGTTCCTGTTTATAAAACAGAAATTCCAATGTGATCCATATGAGTTGACCGTACTTCCGCAAAAGACACTTCATAAATAGATTTTTATTCACCATATTTCCTTATATCCAAGCCTGTAGTATTCCCTCTCTGCGAATGTATTTTCTGGTAGTGTAGCTTGAGCTATTCTACTTACACCCCATTTATTCCCAAATGGTGCAGTTATCGGTTTACTCATACATAAACCCTATTCTCTCGCTCTTTTCCTTTTCCTTTTGACAATATTTCTATGTAACTTTTCCGTTCCCTGAACTAAACGTTCGGGAATCGTCGCAGAATTTCCTTGGGTAGCAGAGATTCGTCGGGCAATTTATCTTGTGTAACGTGACAACTCTGTCCTACCATCATCTTTGCGGAGAATTCACAAATTCAAAAGTGGTGGTGGATATGGAATAGGATGCTGAAACTTGGACGGGTCTCTTCGGCGACAGGACAACTCGGCGACGGTAGGCGAGTTGTGGCGGGACATCTCGACGAAAAAGACATCTCGCCGAAAAATAGAATTTCTTACATAGAGGTTCTAACTTTCTTACTCAGAATAGTAATACCGAACAAAAAAACACCGAATAGCCATGTGAGCAGCAGGTTCGACTTCGGTGAAGGCGGTGCCGGGCTCGATTCCCGGTGAGGGCCATCGTGCGAAATGACCTAAGCTTTCGAAGCTTTTTTTAACAATACTACTAATACAGAATCAACGTACTAATTTGATTGCTATAGTCGGCCCTCAGCTGGTGATGTTCCATCATGGTTAGAATCAACTGATAACGTTTTGTTTACCTGACGTCGTAATGATACTACTCAACAAAACACAGGTTGTTTTCTCAACCGTATAAACGAATCGCTGTCGGTCTCTATAGTCATCTCTAACAGATGCATCTGCGGTCAGCAAAATGGAGGCACAGTTAGAATGGGGCGTATGGTTGGTTGAATGGGGCCTATGTAGATGGAGCCTTTGTTCCTTTCACGAGGTGGCAAAAATGCGCTGCAGCAATGGCGGAATGGTACTCAACGCATTGGAATTATCCACGTACGCGCTCTTTGCTTTAGTTTCCCTTTTCGCCATCCGCGGCGCTGGCAGACGCAAAAAAACACGCGTCCCTGGATTCATCTTCCGTGTACCCATTTGTTGACCGCCACGTTAAGCCCCGTGCGCAAACAACGTTTTTCCCGGATTAATTCGTTTTGTCCCCGAGCGCTCCATTAAAGTATTATTTTCTCGCGGAGGTAGAAAGAATTCCGTAATATTTAAGAGAATTTCCAGAGTAGCGGGCGGTAATTCAGAGAGTTAAAAACCAGCGGAGGAAGTACGAAACGTTTTGTTTTTTAATGAAGCGAGAATGGCTCTCGAGAGTAAATAGAGCTTTAGAAGGGAAAAACCTCTGAATTTGTGTCAGCGGAGCTTGTGTGCGTATTATAAATGTGATGTCAAACCGAGAATGGAGTTTCATAGTTTGCCCCGGGAGGGATAAATCTTTGAAAGTGTGACATTTGTGAAGGTTTTTTGGAGTATGAGATAAAGGAAGGATTTTATTGAGGAATATTTTAGGAATCAAATGTATCCTTTTGTGGAATGATGAATGGGCTTTGAGTTTGTAATTTTAACTTTCCTTTCTATCTTTTACATATTGCTATGGTAATTTTTACGCAGACTTTTCCTTCTCCCTTTCTTGTGGAGTTTTCCTATCGTGGATGCGTTTATCCGTATGTATACTCTTAGGTTTTTTTACATTCCCAACTTTGTTTGATATTTCTTTATTCTTTTACTATTCACCCTTATATTAAGATTGATTACTTTATCACTGACAACGATGATCTGGAAGAAGAGACTTCAGTCTCAAATAAAAATTTTTCTTACGAAAATTCCCAGTTCTTGCTTCTAGTATTCGTTCTATACTATTTTTAATTTATATGATTATCGGAAATATTTTCATACATATCCTTTACAATATTCCCTTGGGAAGATAAATATTTATTCGCTTCATCGTCAGGAAATTTTCACGCGTTACTGCATTAGAAGTTTAGAATCTCTTTAAGATGATTTCTTATGTGGACCATATCTGCCCACTGTGACCAGTTATGGAAACTTTTGTATCTTTGAATGGAACTCTGATCTTGTTCACAGAGAGTTTAAGTAATGAAAAGATACATTCAATTTTATCCTGTACCGAGAGATAATTAAAAATATCCTTTCCTTAGGGTGTAGTGGCGGAAACTCCTCTTGCTGCACATCCTAAATGTTATCATTTTCTAATTCGAAGTATCTTAATATTTGCCACACGCCGAAAGGCGGCTTGCAGGGTATTCATGTAGATGTAGATGTAGAATATTAGATCAAACATTAGAGATATCATTTTGATGCAGATGCTTTACATGCGATTGCCATATTCACCAATTCATGATTTATTCCAGATTGATTTGGCAACAGTGAGCGTTGTTTACACATTCATTTATGAGGTTCTCGAATAGTTAGGTAGAAATTGAAACTTGCATTCCCCAGCTTTGTTGCGCGTAACTGATTGATCCGCCGTGCGCTCGGGTAAATATTTAATGGATAAATCAAACAACGCAGCGTGCATTTGAGTTAATTGCTAATTGACGAATAGCAGAGGCGAGATGCCGCTTTTTCCCGATCCTCTCTGATTTCCCCATTTAGTGACTTTTTACGAGGATTTCTAATGATTTTTTTTCCAGTTTTCACCTCTCTTTTGCCGAGTACATACGTTGTAAAAGGGGATTCCTTCCTTAAAACAGCTATTTGACTATTCATATCATATATAACTTTCCTTCCCGGGATGAAATTTCTCTCAACCTCAATGTAGCTAATTTAATCGCAATATGAAATTTATCCGTGTAATGCGAATTCTTTCACAAATAGCTACATGTTATTGCGAATTAATCGTATTACGGGCTTACTTGCACTTGTTAAAAATAACATAACACTTGTGATTTCGTTAGAATGCTCAGTTTCGTTAATTGCTATTTACCAAGGAAAACAGATATGAAAATTGGAATTGTTCTTAGGTGAATGCCTATACGTGCAATATCTTCTTTCACCCTTTTTAATTTCTTTTTCATTAAAATAGTTTATATTCTTGTTTGCCTGATTGCAATGCGCTAATACCAATCGTTGGGAGAGGTTTGTTGCCTTAATTATAAGTCGAATTAATTAATAAACATTCCGTGAGAAGTTTTATTTTTTTACTTTTTAAGCTTCGCAAGTATGATTGTCATTAGGTGTAATGATAGTTATTAGTACTTATTGTTCTTATTTAAAGTAATAATAATAAGTGTAATCAATGGAAAAAGTATTCTTAAATAATAATAGCCGTAATAGGAGAGAACACGTCTATTGCAAAGGTTTGATAAGTGTATTGTATGTGAGGCATGTGATACCGGAGTAGCATTATCACATGATGATGCTTCGTCGGTAGCGAATCCGCTCTTCAGGCTTTAACTTTAAGGAAGTTTCTTCTATAATGTGGCCTTCCACAAAGTAACGCCTGATCATATCAAAGTCATTCACAATAACTGTGTTTATTCCTATCCTTAAATGACTTTCTGTTGGATTACTGGTTGGGTGCCAAGGCGCAACAGATTTAGGAGGATGTTCTAGCTAACTCATATAACAATAAAATTCAGTTACACTCATCCCGTTCTTTGCTCTTTCTAGATTTGGTGCTGAACAGCCACATACCATATATTCTTAAGGTTCACGGGTAATTGCTCGACAACAATTACTCGCCGGATAATTACTCTTGTAATTGCTTGCCAACTGCTACCCTCCAAGCATTTCCTCGCCAGCAATTACTCGGCACAACAAAATCTCCTTGGACTTTGGTCGAGTAACTCGAGAGTGTATTTTTTCAGACTTCAAAAATTAGGGGAGGGCTAGCAATTGAAATTATATTAATAAAAATTCAATTTACTTTTGCTCCTCTTCGATTTTTGAGATTGTCAAGATTAACTCAATTCTACCATGGACTATGGATCTAATATAACTGCTGACAGGGGAAAGATTTAAGGTATTATACCTCATAAATTCTATAATATTTCCAATAAACATCTATTAAGACTGGTAGTATAGGGTAGTATACCTGATGAAATGATCGACGTGACCGAGACACGAACCTGGGTCTTTGACTCACCGAGCGGATTTCCGAAAAAGTTTCTGCCTTTCCAACGATGCGTCCTGTAAAGAGATCTAAGATTGCTTGACGAGATAGCTGAATGGTTTAAGCATTCAGCGACAAGTGGAGGACCCGGAATCGGGTCCCTACCAAGTCCACTTCATAACATTCGCTTATCCCTTGGCACATCTCATGCGCTATCTTTCTCACAATTATAGACTCAGTGAGTATAAAAATAAAATTCTAATTGTATAGTTGATGATGATACTTGCTGTGATTACAGTGATTGCGTTGGCCTGTTGATATATTAATCTTACACCTCTTTCTACCCCTACGAGAGGAGATTCGAGCAATCTTCCTTTCCTCTTTTATTGCATTCGTTCACTCTCAGCATCTCAATAATCTTTTATCTATTTAGCCTTCAGAATTGTAATTGGAGCGTTAAAGCTGTGGCGCCGAAGTAATAGTTGGTTATCTATTCAGGTTAATTCCAGTCTGCGTCTCTTAGTTGAATGAATGAGTAAGTGAGGGCTGCTGAGTGAGCTACTTTGCCGACATTCCATTCGTCTGGAATCAGGAGGGAGCTGACGTAATGAATTAGTAAGATAAGAACGAGTTAACGCATCAATAGCGTCCTCAACAGATTCCACGGAAGCAATAAATTATGTGTTTGTGTCGGCGAAGGCAAATGTTTATCGCTTCCCTCATTCGGTCATGGCTTCTGAAACTTCCATAGAGCATCTATTTGCGTTGCTGTCGTAAATTTTGGTTGCTACAACAGCAGCTTCCTCGCGTAAACTTGTCCAGATTTTATTCGTCGGTCTTTGAATCGAGGAACACGATGTCGGTTGCCATAGTCATGAAAAGTAAATGTGCATCTGCGATAAATTACGAATTAATAAATTAAAAAGTGGCGTAATCGACGTGATATCCTAAAATCTTGTCAGAATGAAGATACGTTACTGAATGAAGATAAGTTTTAGCCGTCGAATACAGAAGATGAAAGAGAAATCTACTGTCGTACACGTATTTAACGAATGAAAATGTAAAAGCCCCGCACTTTGAAAATAGAAAAATTTACGTAATGTTATGGTTGGTAACCAGGGCGCCGAACCGGAAACGAACTGAATGGGGAAAATAATAAATTTTGTCGGATTGAAAACAGAATCCTAACCCAAAAAATAATATTGTTGAATAGAAAACCAGTATGTATTCCGTTTCGATTTTTTGTATGTACATACTGCCCATGTTTTCTTACGTGTGATTCCAAAAAAAATAATTAAATGTGTAAATACCACTCGCAACCATTACAAAGTTTTATCCTAAAATTTAGTCCCACGTTGTGTAAGCGATAAAATTTATAAAAAATAAAACCAACATTCAGAAGGATATACCTGACCTGAGTTCACACAATTATCTATAAATTTATTCATGTATGAATATTTTATATAGTATAATATGTAATGACATATATGTAATGTACGAATTATTACCTGCAGAATAGATTCGTTTCGAAGGAATCCGCTTTCGTTGGAATACATAAGCGAAAAGCGGTCCATTTTCAAGTCCCTTTTTCCCTTCCTCACGCTTTTCACTTTGACGTCATCATTTCCCAGAGATTTATCGTCCAAGACGCCTTTTTTTCCAGTCTGCCCGCCACCGAAGCCCGGTTACGGTTTTCCTCGTCGATACGGGCGGCGTTTTTCATTTTTTCCCCAAATAATTTCGCGCCATTCATCGGCGCGTTGCATGACGGGCAATCTGTCACTCTGCGGGGAATATAGTTTAAGCTTTTTAGAGGGAAGAGAATAGATCGCTCCGCGTAAATCTTTTCGTGTGTTTAAGTCGAGTTTTTGGAGGATTTTTCAGCGCGGGTTTTGGGCCGGTGAGATGTAGGCGTGGAATGATGAAACACGGTTAACCGTAGCGGTTTTCCTGCGCGGTGTGTCATTGAACGTGGTCCTGTATCTCATTCAAAGGTGAAGAATCAACGACCTACTCAGATGTTCCTTGTGTCACTTCCTGAAACATATACGCATTTAGATAATTGTTTCCTTGTTTCTCTATCATGTCAAGTTAAATTATGATTATTTCCTGAGAGGGTGCAATTTGTGTCTTGCGCTAGATGGAATACATGAAACGTTGTAGTAAAAACAATGTACTAAAAATCTTCCATCAAAATGCAGATTTATAGTATATTGTTTACATCATAAATAATTAGTTGATAGTCAACATTCACTTGGATAGGTGGGAAAATTTTTCTATCTGGTATTGATCTTTTCGGGAAAGCCCCTTCAAAATCTCCAGAAAGCAACTCATACTCAATCTCAATCACCGTTCCAAAAAATATAAATATGTGGACACAGATATCATTCCATCCTGATCACATCTACAATACTAGATAAATCAATCAATATTTCATTAATTTCTTACGTTTACGTTACTTTTACCCTAACTTTACATGTATTTACCTTCTCTTCTTAAGATAGAAAGGATTATAAATTGTCCTGCTTGGCGCGATAGCAGTTAAAATCGTTTTCTTTCGTTCAAGATTCATGTTGATCTATTTGAATGTAGGCGTTGCGTCACTCAAGTGAAATATGGTTACATAGGTGGCTTGATAGTTTCTTAAAAGGGCAAATGGTCCATGTGGCCTTCCGATGGAAAAGATTTCTTTTCCCTCTCTGAAAGCTTTCCTCTTACGGGAGGATTCACTGGAAGATCCAGTACTCAGTGCGTGAAATTCTTTTGAAAGGCTTGGTCTCCTACAACGGTGATTTAATCTCAGACCCTGAAATTTATCTTGGAAAAGGAGTCTAGAATGCTGGTATTTTACTTTGAGGTCCCTCTATATTTTTATATTTGAACGAAAAGAAAATTACCTCTATAACCCTACTTTACATCGCTACCTCAGTTGATGTATGTTTCACTGACAGTTTTCAACGAACCAATCTTTTTGTTTTGGTTCGCAGACAAACCCAATTTCGATTCAGTTCAGGTTTTCTTTCGCAAACCAACATCGAACCGTTCTTTTTCCCTCACACCATTAATCCTTCTAAATTAAAAAAATCCGATCATTCGAGTGGAATAGGTCACGGTTATCAGTTTCTGTATTGGTTCGAAAATTTTAATGCTTAGGTTCAGATGCGGTTTTCGATTCGGCAAAGATATCGTTTTTTCGGTTCCGATTTGAGATCTCGATCAACTGCCCTCAGTATTCCCGTCTACTCAGTGTACTGACTTGTAACATCGCTTTACTGGCATCGCATTTATGAATCCCTCTGCTAATCAACAAACCGCGATTACGGACAAATCTGGACATCCGGACACGAAGACTTGAGTTCTGCATCAGTTACTGTTAAATCACATCAAGGCTTAGCATCGCATCAACCTGAAATTTCTCCGAAAAGTAATGATAAGTGTGAGTCGGATTTAATAATAAAAATTACAGAAAAGTTACAGTCTAGAACATCACAATCTGTTGTGATTAAAAAAGTTAAAGTTAAAAGCCATTTCATCATACATTCAATTTTTTTAGCATATTAGTAATACCAATTAAAAGTTCTTGAGAAGCTTGGTTGTACAATTCTTTATCTCGGACAGAGTAACTGTTTATATTGCACGAAACTCACACTGAGTAAGTTGGCGCATGTTTTTTGCTCTTTCACATACTTATTCTTATATTTTAATTAAAATGTATTTTAATTGAGCTTGCTATTCATTTTTTTCTCTCGATGATTCATGAAACTCTTGAATCAAAAATGAAACATCAAGTGTCAAAATTTAGCCCACTGAAATGGAATTTTATGACTTTAACGGCAGCTTAAGACTTCATCAGTTTCCTTTATGAGCTGTTATTATTTATTTTATGATATTTCAATGACTATAATCAGAATTCACATGTTCACATGTTAATTTGGGAAAGCTATAAAAGTGGTGGGAAGTAATTACTGAGAAATATATATTGCATATTACTATATATTACTGTATGTCTTTATGTAATATAACTAATAATCTTACGATTGTTTTTATTGGTAAAATGTCCTTTTTGTTTGGACTGTTCGCATTACTACATATCTTCTAGGAATTCGTATAAAAATTATTGCATGCGTCATAGATTAGCTTCTGATTTCCTATGTATTTGTTTTCTTTATATAATAATAATACATCTTGTAATAATTTTATTCAAAGGAAATGACGATTTTCTTTGTAGTTCTAGGATGTATTCACCTATTATACTATTATCATAAACGGAACTCATTGCGAATGAAATGCTCATACTATACATTAAATTAAAAGACTTCTATGTTTAAATTTTAATGGAAGTGATACTTATTTTCAATAAAAACGTTTGTATTGTGTTCTGTCTTCAAAATAACGGCGAGAAAGTAAACACAAACTCGATTTCAGTTGTGACTTCGGTCGTCAAGACGACGTGTTCGAGGGATTCTGACGAAATTACGGAATGCTTTATTAGTTCGCGTGTTCGAAGGCCATAAACTGAGTTTGAAGGTAAAAATAGAAATCGTAAATGAATTATCCTTCTGAAGATTCTTATCTCGATATCGCACGGTCGTAATTCATAATTTATTTTCGCAAAATCAAATAAACCACGCGAATATAGCTGACAATTTTGCCACTTTTCCGCTATATTTATCAACTTTTTCCTTCTTTTAGCGGTTTTTTTATTTCGGTAAAATCTCACGCAGTATCTAGCAAAAGGAGTGAAGAATTATTATTTCATCGGAAGCCTCACCTGAAACCTTTACAACGCGTGCGAAACTATAAGAACGCATTTTAGTGAATGTCTTGTATATTCAAACAGTACGTTATTGTAAGGTTAAGTACTCGTAGCAGTACATGTTTGCCTTTGAATAAATATAAATAACCTCTAGTTTATTTAAAAAAACTTCAAATTAATACATATTTTGAAGATACTTATTGTGAAATTATTTAAACTGATTTCATGTTTGTAAAAGCAAATATAAACCATGATATTTATTTTTAACTTTTAGCATAGTAATTATCCCAGCTTTTTCAAATAAAGTCTTTATCGGTAAAAGGTCCTTTAATAATTCTACTACTTTTTCCGTGCTTTATATATTTGGCATTAGTTCTTTCTCCTAATTCCATGTTGTTGTATTTCAGTAGCTGTTCAGTTGCTGTAATTCCGCGCTCTGTAACCCTATATTCAACATGCACTCTATAATGTCACGAAGTCAATATCGTGGATTTCATTTATGAAGCCTCAAAGGACGCTATATCCAAGAGAGCCAACTTCTTTCATCTTATTGAGCGCGATTACCCAGATTCCACGAGCTTATAATCGCGCCAAAATGGTCAACGAAATCCCCGCAAAGGTTAATAGCCGAGGGATTCCATTTTCACGCTATCATGGCTCTCGCATCGTGCGCAACACCGGAGTGTAAGCTTTGGAATTCATTCCTTTGCCTTCTCGATCCACTTCGTTAAGCTCACTTCTTCCCATTGAGCTCGCTTTCCACATTGTCTTCCTCTCGGAGAGAGTCATTGCTTTCGAATTACTCGACTCCCTTGTTTGGAGTATTATTTCGTAGAGCTAATAAGGGTCTTGGTAGACTATATTTGGAAGTAATTGGTGCTAAATGATTCATTAGAAACCCAATGGACTCAAAACAAACCTGTTTCAGAGACTGATTTCTATCGTAGAATGCCGGGACCTGAATCTAAATCTTCCACTTTCCGGACGGTCTCTCTAACTATTGGTTTCACGTTTATAATGATCTAAAGTGCAATGTATAAAGACTTCGATGTAAAATTTAGGAAGGATAGGAAAGATATTTTTAACTTAGCACGATATTCCTGCGGTTGGAAACTTAAGGATATGAAACATTCTTGGAACAGATACGAAAAATTGAAATGACTGGGATTCGAACCCTGATCCCCTATTTTCTGGGTAGGTGTTCTAATAACCGAACTACCACGCTTACTATTAACATGCTCAAGTGGTGTCTCGTGCCACCATGCGGAGCGCCACATGCCTTGCTTATAGATCATTACTGACGACCCTTAACAGTGTACGGTATAGTAGCCAAGGGGTTAGAACTCCTGCCCTGATAATGGGGGACCTGGGTTCGAAATCCAGTCATGTCGTTGATAAAGATGTTGTAGTCGGAAGTCCGGATCTCGCCTCTCTATGCCCATTGAATTCTGCTAGTTGTTTTCTAATCTGAAGTTTATTATGGACTCGTAATTTTAGTGGTGAAGAGACGTTCATAAGAGGCCTCTTTAGGCATGCGGAATTACTTTTCCTCCATAATATTAGTTTATGGCTTTCCATGGGAATATTAATTACAGAGGTGGTATTATTCATACGGGAGACGTTATGAAGTGATTTATACCTAATAGATGTAAGGCGATAGAATAGAAAAGCCGAGGTATTAATGGACCAGCGGAGATTAATGGTCTGAGATAGGAAAGGGAGGAAGGAACCGGGGACATAATTGCTTCGGATTAGGTTACGAAAGAAGGAAAATTTATGATTTCCCGTGGCACTCGAACGCCCAAAGGCAAGTTGATTATTTTGTTAACTGAAGCCACTGTTTTGATACCCATCCATATCTCCCTGTCAACATCATTTTGCTTTAGGCTGCTTGTTTATGATCATACTTACTATTAATAATACTTTAGTTATAAATGTTCGGTAGCAAGGAACGAAATAAACCCATGACGAACGATGTGAAGTTACTTTGCTCGCATTTACGTTCGCATTCGTTCAAATGAATCTTTCTCCATTTGCTGTTATTACGCCTACTCCAGATGTAAGCAGCTTTCATGATCAATGATTTTGACTTGTTCCAGCATTTCGCGTAATAGTTCAGGTTTGCCTCCATGGCATTCTAATATTTTTCATTCCAGTTTTCACACCGGTTCAATAAAAAGCAAAATTTTAGTTCAATGCCGGCTTCTCTCCGTCTACGAATTAACCGATTCGAAGGGATATTTTAGTTTCAACTGTTAAAATATTTGAAAGCTTCATTACTTTCTATAGTATTTTCAGTTGCCCAATGATAAAGTAAATTTAAGAATACAACTTGCGATATTAAAGAAACTTTGTGAAAACTTCTCGTAAAATAAGTGTACATTCAAAAGATACACCTTACTAAGTTTCTAATCGATATTGCACGTAATTGATAGATTTCTACCATTTATGTTAAAGTAAAGTAAAGTAGTATTGTTATATAACCGGAACTCGTAGCGAAATACAGAACGGTTTGGGTTCGATTTCCGGGAGAAATATATTCTTTCGGTATCCGTTTTTGGTTCAGCCTCCTATTAAAGGCTCGCAGACGGTGTGGCTAAATTGATTTAAGACTTTTAGATCTAATGATGTGTGAATTTTCTTACTTATCCATTGAGGTATCGAACTCTCCCTACTATAAGAGAGAGGTATAATTTGATAGCTTTACTTGGAGGTTTGACTTGAACTAAACCGCCTGTTCCACGCGAGGGCAAGATATCTTCTCACCATGTTTTGCACGCGAGTTGTATATGCTCTCTGAATATAAATGTATGTTTGTATCGCTTGCCAAGCGAATTCACAAGACACGTTTCAAGGCGCGAAGGCGTTCCTCTTTTGTCACTGAAAACTTACGCCGAAGGAAAACCTTTTGAACACCACGTCTTATCATCTTTCTCCTCCACCGACGATGTCAGCGATATCTTAGGCATCGATTTTTTTGCTCATCTCAAACACGGGATCCTATGATTTATTCTGAAGGTCGAAGCTCATGATTTCTCATCCTGGGCGTCGAACCGGGACACTGTCACGTACCCGAATCGAAAAAATCGTTGTACAGCAAAACCTGTCGAAGACGTTTCCTCTCACGAATGGTAAAATTATCGCTTAGGATTCCCATCCCTCCAGATTTTTTCCGTGTCTTAAGCGGGAAGGAGGGCGTATTAGATGCTCTGCAACCTGCTTTAGACAATCGTTCGCCTTATTCGATAGATCAAAATTATTTTTATATCATCTGTGAAATCCTCTCACACTTCACCTTATCTTTAGAATGGTTACTTTTGAAATTCTTCTTGTGAATAACTAATTTGTGAGAATAAAATTAAGATATCGCGAAGCGGAACAATTTCTACCCCCCTGTCGGAGCTCATAAATTCTGAGATAGATCGAGTTCTTCCTTATCTCTTTTGTCTCACGTCAGAACGTTAGATTAAAAATTCGCTTTCTTCGCAATCTCAAGTTGTAATAAAATCGAATTAACCAGAAACGAAACGTAGTGTTTTCTGAGTGTAGCCTTGGAGAGATCTCTGTCGAGCCCATCCTGTTAAAAATTTCGACGTTCTAAATGACTATCTGGTAAATTTTGTTTCATTGTAGAGTGAAACATGACCAAAAATAAGTAACTAATAAGCTCTCATTGAGCGAAAAGCATACCATTCTTCAAAAAATTGATCTAAGGCAACCAAAATTGCACAACCCGGTTATAATGCTATCCCATTTGAGTCCTGCATTTGCTTAATCCCCATAAAAACACACACTCAAATTGAGTCTAAAAGTAGTTATATTTGATAGTTGTCATTGTTTAGTTATATTTATTAACTTATATTTAGTTATTTTTAACAATCCCTTACAAATCACAAATTAACATTTGTATAGTATGTAATTGGCCTTGGTTATTTGATTATTTATTGAGTATCACTAGTTTTATTCTCTAATGGAATTAAATGCGATGTAATTGCAAAGCTATCTTAATATTTAACAACACCTTTCAAATAAATTACATGTTAAATGTTAGACCCGCAAATAACCGGTTCGTTCCGGAGGAAAATAATTAGCGCTTGAAACACTTTACATCGTAAATTACGTACAAAGTGATAGTATTGATGGCGATGTGTGTGGGAATTGTCTGCGGCAATTATCCAATATAACATATCCTCCTACTCACGAATTCTCAATGGAAAGCGGTCACGGCCATTGCTGTTCTTCAGACATCGACTCTCAACTCAATGACACCCTTCTTTTTCGCCCGTCTCACTTTTCGGAAACCGGTTTCTTTAATTAAAATGTTTGATTCTTCTCTCCCATATCTTTATGACTGGTAAAACGTTTCGCTACCGTTTATTTTTATGGCGTACATCCTCTGTTTTATTAATATAGTCGGATTATCTCATTTATAAGTAATATATTTTGATTTGCGTGAACAACTTGACGATTTCATCCATGTTAATTTATTCTGCCATGGAACTATTTATTCGTCATCAAATTTTTTTTCAAATCCCATTTTATTTGTAAGATGTGCGTGTTATTAAAATTGTAATATTAGATAGAAATATGGGAAACCGCTTAGATTTTCTTTGGGGAATAATGAGACATCTTGCAATAGTTGAAAATCACGCTTAATGAGTAGCACAGTTTTAAATCTAATAATTGTGAATGCTTAAAAAGTAAAAAACTGCTGCTTTGGAATGATTCGTTCTTATGTTGTCAACGTTTTTTCGGAGTCATTTTTTCATCGGAGTTTTGTTTCACGTCAAACGATATTAATATTAAATAAAAACTGAATGCTTTACCTTGTAGCCATCCATCTGGGATATATGTAATAATAATAATTTTTGTAATTGGAATTTTTATCTTTTGTTAAAGTATTTGTTAACTATCTTTTTGATTTTTCAAATTATGATATGTTTTCGTAGCTGTAAATCCCTCAGCATTTCATTCTACCCGACGAGTCTCAGTTAGTGACACACCTCTCTACTGTTCTTCCACAAACAAAGCAGTATCGGGAGAAATATTTTCCCGTCAGATCCATCAAATATTCATCGCGAATTGACATCGAATCAAGGCAGCACATTTTTGATCGCAGAGGTCAGTTCGGATCGGAGAGAAAGAAGAAAAAATATGATACCATTTTATATTCCACGGGAACAAATCATTTTATCCGTGTGTCCGCCCCTTGTCCCTTGCGACTGGAAAGATGATTTGGGCGGAAAATAAATGACAGAGATGGAGAAATGGAAGAATATAAAGATCATGTGGACGAGATTTTTGGATTTCGCTTTTGAGAGAAGGAATCAATGCATTTGACGCATGGCTGTCGACTGGATTTCGATTCGCTTTTGTCCAAAAATGACAGCGCCATTTTGTCAGCGTTTCTCTTTCCATTTCGCTCTCATCTCCGGACGCTAAATACGCAGGAAATCGCTGGAGAATTCGAATTCCGCATCAGCGCACAGTTACTCGCAAAATACGGGGATGGGAATGCGTTTGTTTTGGTACACCCTTCAAATTTTCATTTTTTTTTTTCAGTTAATGTATCGGTCCTTTTATAAAGGACGTTCCTGTTGCCAGTTCTCGGTGAATGAGTATTTTTCATTCCTCGTTTGCTAAATGACAAAGAAAAATGTACCTTTCATTTACTTATGCGTCAGTCTTGTTCGCAGCTGCGATAATATGAAGTCTGCTTAGGTAAGAGTGTGGCATATAATGGTATTCATTCGACCATTCTTCGTGAAATGCTATAAATTTTTTTAATAGGATTATCGTATTGCACTTACCTGGTTTTGTTCCACTGATTGCATTTTCGCAATCTATCTCAAGCCCCATATTGCCTATAATTCTTTAAATTTATCTTGACGGCCAATGAGTAGGAGCAAGAGAAATTATGTCCTTTGAGGCGTGAGGAAAGGCTAATCAAGGATGAATAGATCGAATCGACTTGTCTGATTACTTGGAGACGCTCATTATCTCCCTCGCGATTCCCTGAAAAATCAGTCACTTGCAACACTATCTTTCCACGTGTTAAGTACTGTTTTTTTATATTTTCTTTTTAACATAAAATGGAAGGGAAAAAACGCAATTTGCATCTCCCGTGTGGGAGATAATGAGAATCTCCGAGTTTTCAGATTATTCGTTTAAATCTACTCATCTTTGATTAGTCTTCTCCCCGCTTGATTAAAGGCATTCTTTTCCTTCTTCCTTCTCAGTCGTGACAATAAATTTAAAGAGCTATAGTTGCCTCATTACTTCTCCAAAGCTTTTAATAGTTAAGAGTGTTAAGTATGTGTAATACCGAATTATTGCGTTCATGCTATTCATTTTTATTTATTCTTTCAAAAATATTCTATATTTATTTTATTACGTCGAGCTGTTGCTGACTACATAAATTATATCATTTTTGATTTATGATAAAACCAAAGTGTAAGTACCTCTCTCCTAATATTGCCTTGTAAGACACTTTCCCTTTAAACATATCAAAACTTCCATTCGTTTAGGTATTGTAGAATCGGAAGAAAATAAACAGGCAGTGAAATTGTAAAACTTGCAGAAAAGAGCCTCAACCGTCCACTTTATGAATAAACTTGAAAACTGCTTACTGCAGAATTCTCATATGTGCTGTATATCCACTTAACGATGCAACTGGGCTACATCCGTCATACGTCATCTTTTTTGTCTGAAATCTGTAGTCGTCCATTGTGTTCTGAATCCGAATGCAGCATTGCAAACTGTGTGATCCCTCTTCCACGAGAACGGCAAAACCCGCTTTACTCTTTGGTTTCCAAATGGCACCGAATTTCTCTCTCGCAGAAAGCCCTAAATATTTTGCGTCGACTGGATCCGAGCAATCGATTGCCTTTTTCATCGCCATTAGCTAATAAAACACGCCATCGAATGTGAATAATGCTCGAGCATCGTTTACTGGCTGACAATATCCAAATAGAATAATTCGGAGCGATGAAGTCGTACGCTCTGTTTGATGCATTGATTTTCGCTTTGATCTCACACTTCCGGATGCCGATGGGGATATTTCGCGAGCGACTGTTAAAATATCAAAACAGATATGACTGGCGAACCTCAGCCACTCTCCAACTCGTTAGTTATCCGAGATATACCAGAACCCCAATATTCACTGCGGAGGTTTTGTCGTTAGTTTTTTTACACATATTATATGTTTTTATGACTTGTGTGTGTTCAGCCATTACGAAGGCTCTAAATTTCTCTTTCCTTCGCATATTTCTGTATTTATATATCATGTTTGAATTGTTCCACCAATTGAAATCATAGACGGGTTTTTACAATTTCTACTCAATTATTACTTCTTTGAAAATTCATGATACATTATCTGGGTTATTAATATGAGTAATTGTGCTTGACGCTGTTATTGAATTTTTTGAAACTCGCATCGGCTCATATCTATTATTATTTTCAATTTTTTATTTTTAATAACAACTTGGATTTGGATCAGGCTAAAGGGAGATCTAACATACTTAATAATTTTCAATATTTAAAAGAGCCTTACTCTAGGAAATTTGGACTTATAGGCCCCAACTTCCATTTAACCGAGACAAAAAAATACAGAAAAATTAAATCATATAGCGAGAAAAAAGGTCAATGAGCACAGTAAATTTACAAATTTACAATTAAGAATACTTAAAGGGTTGTGAAATTTACTGGTCGTCGCTCAGAAAATATCTTTCAGAAACTGAATAACTGTTGTCCATAGACTTGGTAAGAAAAGTAATATTTAATTGTAAATTGACAAGCAGTAATTGTTATACTTTGTTTTGAAAAATATAAAAAATGAAATCATTAACGATTTAACGCTGAATCAGAACGTATGCTTTTTTTAATTTTCTCTTGGTCTTATTAATTTCTCGTTAAGTTATAACTGAGAAATCTAAATAAGATATTTGTAGTTTCCTGAATTTTGATTTTCTGCAACTAATATTGTCAAGAGTAGTCCAAAACTTATAAATTCATCAACAAAAGTAAGCTCTTTTAAGCAGTATGATAACATGAAAATCAGTAAACAAATAATTTTAAAAAAATAAGCAGTCTTAACTTTATCCTAGTGTATTACGTTTACATTAGAACAATAAATTTCAGAATTTGAATGTCTAGATATAATGAAGAAATCACAAAGACGT
Organism: Pachydiplax longipennis; assembly: GCA_036926295.1. Lineage (NCBI taxonomy): Eukaryota > Metazoa > Arthropoda > Insecta > Odonata > Libellulidae > Pachydiplax > Pachydiplax longipennis. The sequence continues at coordinate 49,067,128 of JAVFKF010000001.1, read as the reverse complement.
TTATAAATAATATTTCTAATGGCTACTAAATAGGTTTTAGAAGTAAGGATGAGGGTTCATCGCATTTTTTAAACATTGGTTAAGCTTTATTAATATGTAGATGTTTATAGTATATATTATTGTAATAATACTGTTATATACAGACGCTTTTCAGGCTTCACGTTTTGATATGATCAAAAATATCAGTATGAAATACTGGCGTTGGCGACCTTAAATTTTATCGAACCGATAGAAAACCTCTAGAAAAGGGCTTTTGATGTAGATATCATGGGTTCGACTCCAGTAGGTGTAAAATAATCCTGCTTTTAGAAAAACTCTGCTACGGTAAATACGAATGTATACAACCGTCGAAGTGTATACAATCTGTAAAGTCAACAGCCTCAAATCTTTGGAGATAATTAATGCATTAATGTTTCCTATTTTCTCCATTGAATTCCAGCGAGCGCTTCTGCTAAAATTAATAATTTCGCAAATGTGAAAATGAGCGAGTTAATGCGTACTATTCCCTGATTACAGTTCTCATCTACATTTGATTTCATTACTCTCTAACTTTGTCAAAATGATGCTTTTGATCGCCTCTGGAGTGTTTAATAACCGCTTGATAAAATGAGAGAATTTTTACTCGGCTACACCCAGAGGTCATTGATTACGGCAATTTCAAAAGGATTCGAGGGAATGATGAAATTACAAATGAATGGCTTGGATTTAAAGTCCGAAAATGATTTTAATCGTAAATGTCAACGATTTAGGTATAGAATCTCGTAATTTCGGGAAAATTCAAATTTCACGATCCATCTCGTTAATTCGCCTGTGTTGGTATCTCGAGGTATCGGAGTATCTCTTTCGGAGTTAATTGATGAATAGATTTGATTAATTGTATCATTAGTGCCCACAGCAATTTAGTATTCTTTTAACTCCATAGTTCCGGTCTGTCATTAGACATTTTTATAACAGCTCAGCATTATCTCATAATTACTCATGGCATCGAACTGGAACCGAACTGAAGACTGAAACCGAAAAAAGCAGTATTTAAACTACGAAATTGTAATTCTTGAATCCGAAACCAGAAACCATTGTGTGTTTATCCCGTTCCGATTTACGGTTTCAATTTAAAATTAGATATGAATGGAGTAAGCATTACCAAATATATTTAACAGTGATTTCCATCTAACTTGATTGAATACTTGATATTGATATTGTGATATAGTATTTTGGTCATTATTTCATTGATATCACCTATTTTATTCACAAATTTAATTTAACATAGTGTAACTGAAAAAGCCTCAGATTAAAGTCGTATTCAGAAGAGTAAATTTTTATTGACATCATTGGAGGGAATGAAATCAGTTCGACTGACCTGGAATCGAACCGAGAGCTGAATCCACCCAGACCGAAAAATGTTAGGGTTCGATGACCTAGAATAAGTCCGAACGAGCATTACTTACGAAAATTACGAAGCGCTGTATCATGCAAATCAATTTTTAAGGTATACCTGCGTCTCAGCCAAATTTTATTTGCATCACTAACGAGTAAAGGGAATTGAAAAATGAAATTTTCGTGATCAATCGCTACGTTCAATGAATTTCTCCATCGGCAGTTGGTGAATATTGGAACGTAGTCAAGAGGACAGGGACATTCGTGTACCTCGAAGAGATTAATTATTCATAAAATGCAGTGTACACGTATGATATAATCAAACGCTCTGATATCGATAGCGTGACCTTCGCAGTTTAAAATGCTACGTTGATGGATTGAAAATGGAAATATGATAAAATAAGCTACTGCATGTGTGAAATACCAATTGGGGCGTACTTTATCTCTTTCTTCATGATGCATTATTTTCAGAATTTTGTTAACTTATGCGAAAACACGTATCTCTATGGCTATATTTTACGTAATTTTGATTTCATGCAAGATATATTACACTAATACAGTAGAAGAACACGCTTAAGATTCTTTTGAGGGAACTGAGTAAAATCAGCCTTATGAAGAGGGATAGCGTTATAACCGATATTTTACAAATTTTTATTTTTCAGAAAATAAATGAGGTTTAATTGGCTCTTTCATTTTTAAATGAGTGTTGTGCTTCATAAAAACTGAAAGGAATCTTTATGAGTTCGTTTAACTTATGAAAGCTGTAAATGTGTAGAGTTTGCGCGAACTATTGTTATGTAATACCAGTTGTTCTCTTGTCATATATTTCATCTATAGCGGGTTTCATTGCATCTGAGGACGGGTAATTCCGAATCATAAGCGGGTTGAATGTAAACTTAAACGGTAATGTAACCTTATATTTAGTATGAAAGGGACTAGAACCAAGAGAAAACCGCGTGTTAATCAGGAAAGCGTCTTAAACGGGAGCGTTTTAAGAGGTTTTTACTACGTGAAAGTTTAGATTATAATTAATTTATTAATTATTCAATTAAAGATGAATAAAAACGTAGTACACTCGTGTAACAGGCAGAGAGAATTACAATTCGAAATTATAGGGAAAATGTGTGTTGTACACTGATAAATATGGTACTTTTCTTTCTCTTCTACATTTTTAGTAGTGATTGATTAATAGTGTTGACGGTGTGGATTACTGTTGACCTCAACCTTGTTTGGATGCTATTCCAATTTAAATGTTTCGGCATTCTCCCACTGTTTCTAAAGATAAGAAGTGGCCATCGCTTCTCTTTCATATTCCTTGTGTTAAAAAACGGCGTTTTTAAAACATCCTCGCTTCTCCTATTGTAGGTTTCATGGGATGTTCATCATCTGAACATGTGTTCATTGTTCGAACATACGAATATCTCATGAAGTTTTCATAGTATAATTTGTTCGCTGTCATAATATTTTCTTAAGAATTCTGTCTAATGATTAGATTAGGGAAATTATTCAGATTCAGGGAATTTATTGAACAAGAAGTACACGAAAAACGAATGCATAAAATAGACTTGGAGGCAAGGAGAATTAATGAATATGATGCCATGTATCAAAGTCCTCTTGGGTAGTTTCATCTTGAGCGATTTTTGTCTTCACTCACGTTCCCCAGTGTTTCGAATAAAATGCTGAATTTATAGAACTAGAAGAACTAATCTTAACGCTAATCAATAGAATATGTACTAAATACCTAATAGCTGATACGTAATGATGCAGAAGGTATCTGGTTCAGTGTTTAGTCGCTGGCGTTTAATCGTCTCTGTTGATTCACGTGATGGTTGTATACAAAGTCGATATAACTTATATTTGGGCGTCAACTTTAAGGTGGGTCTCCCTGACGACGGATTAGCATAAAACACTTATACCATTACCATAATTTATCTCGTTCATAAAATTGACGTATATTGTTACCGTTAAGAGGTAAAGTGAGTGAAATATTTCAAGCGTTTCAGAGTGCTTTCTAGTATTCGATGCAGGATTGAGAAAAGAAAGAGAATTCAAGGATTTTAACTCCAACCACGAGCCGGTGGACTATATTTATTTACATCCTCATAAAAAGGACCGTTAACTTCCCCAATGCCATTACCATCCAGTCTTCATTAATACCGTCATAAATTATTCGCATTCTATCCACTGCGTAACTGTAAATTCGTAATTAAGTCTCAAAGCGTTCACTCATTTCAAACGAAAATGTATCTTCATCTCGGTCAGAGATTAATGTAATCACTGTTCCCTCGGAAATCTGTTAATAAATATTTTTACCATAAAATACTACAGCTGAAGCTATACTTTAGGACTTTAATATTGAATGGCTTTCGTCGTTTATGTTCACCACTATAAATTTGATTAACGAATGTATTTACGAGTGTCTATCACCGATTTAGTGTAATTTCCGTTAGGCTTTTATAAATATTGTCATAAATCTAATATTAATCTTAACAATAAATCTTGAGTTATTTTGTAATAAATTAGCGGTTATATTACCTATTCATTAAATTACAGAAAGAAAAATTTTATTAATATATTATTTATGTAATAGTAATGCTATTTGAAACGAAACTGACTTCATAATTTGTGTTAAGTAAGTTAAGTCTAATAAATTTAATCTTTCTGTGATTCCTTTTAACCTCCATCCCTAGAAAGAAGACATACCCAAGTATGAAAATTGCTTCATCTTTTCTTCCTCCCAATCCATCCAGCTTGAAAGAAAAACACTTATTAACTTCCACAGCGTATTTTTAACTCGACGTGTTTCGTCAACATGTTGATATCTTCAGATGTCCATACATTGACGAAGCATTTTGATTTGAAAATCTACTGTTGCGAAAGTTACGAAGCCTTTTTTTTTCATGTTTGTTGATGTGTACCTCTACGAAGTCACGATTGACCATATTTTTCCTCCATGCGGCCTGATAGTTAACTGTAGGTGTTGATAGTTAACTGAAGGTGTTGAGGATGGTATTATATTCTTTTAATGAATTGGCAGTAGTAATTTTCCTAGTTATACGTTTCATAGATGGTGTATATGAACCCATTCCATAGAAGTAGCCCAATCGTCCGTTTGGATACGCAATCGCTTCATTTGCGGCTGACGATAAATGAAGTTTAGGAATCAAAGCACACGGAGGGAATCACTCCGTGGTAATCGGTCGTGAACTGGTTTCGGAGGAGCTGAATGGGACAAAATGGAGGGATGCGTTGGAACGCGAGGGTGTGGGAGGACGGCGGCTATTTTAGTCTCGCTGCGCTCAGCGCATCTGGTCCAAGGCGTCTCGAAATGTGGAGATTTCGCTTATCGATCTCAGTGAACCTTTTCTAAGGAATCCTTAGAAGATAATTGGCAAGGCTTTTAAATTCGAATACACTAGATTACTAACACGTGGATGGACAAAAGCAGTCTTAAATTATTGAAGGTTTGAGAATTATTTACCAAGGGTATCTGCAACTACGTTTAAGCGGGAAGATTTGATCAGTTCCACATTTTACGCATGTATCCTGTGAGCCACCTTTCGGCGTGTTGCAGAACCATATGGTATAAATCAGAGGTGGCCACATCGCGGCTCGTGAGCCACATATGGCTCCCTACCTTATCGACCACAGACCCTCATTACAGTCGACACTAACAAGAACCCACTGAATTACAGAATATATAAATAAATAGTCCTTAATTCAGCCAACCAAGTTGTATATTTTGTTTATTTTCAGTCAAAAAATATGATTCAACTATAAGTTAATATGTGTAATATTTGTAATGAATGTTTTATAAGTGCTGAAATTGAGTTTTACTAAAAACTTGTTGCGAATCTCAATATTCTAGAGTGTGCGGATCGCAGTGCTTAAAGTTTAGCCACCCCATTCATAGACCGTGAGTATATACTGGCTTAGTTTTGAAAATGTAGCAATATTTACCCTGAAAAGTACATTAAAAGACGCTAAACCAACAAAATAAACGTTAAAAAATGCCTTACATTCGCTTTCAAAAGTATAATATCAGTCCAGGTATAACAGAAATTAATTGTATAAATCTTTCACTCTTTCGCCAAATAAACGCTATACTATTTTGATTCATATATTACTCAAGCATTTATGTTACATGTACGAACGGAAGGGTATTCGCTGTAAAACTTTCAAGATAGAGTGCGAGATTTCGTTGAAGCATCAAAAGACTTGCCGAAAGTTGAAAAATATCTAAATAAAGGAAAGGACAGCAAAATTGGCAACTGTGATCATAAGTTAATGTATTTGCCTCTCATGAGTACCGTCAGGGAAAAAATTATAAACGAATGTCTACTATTTTCTTGATTATTCTCTAAATATCTGATCAGCCTACGTAACAGAGTGGATAAAATAACTACCACATCTAGCGGGAACATATTTTTGCTGAATTTAGAGATTAAATTTAGCCCAACTTTAAAACTTCGACTCCACCTAATTTCCTGAAGCATCTTAGAACACTTTCATATTTTTCTTATAAAAACGTGACGCTTTACTCTGATACTTTTACGATTCACGAATGCCGTAGTTAACTTTAGTTGTGTTCGCGTATGCATTCCATTAAACACGCCGGTTGGCGAAGGTGTATTTGAACTCAGTAAAAAAAGCATCATTTGCATCTCGGTGGCTGTAACCTGTGGTCAATTTGAAGTTGCTATGCAAAACAAACCGGTAACTTGATATTCTTTCGAGTATCATGTAAGACCTCAAGGATTACATGTCATTTTGTCAGCTGCTCTCGGTGAAAGAAGATTCTGGGAAATAAAATGAGTGAATCCGAGAGCTATCTGAGGTAGCTTTTACTTTTCGGATCGTTGTTTCTTGTCATCTCTTGGAGTGAGGTTAAGCTTTTGATTTTCCTCTCCTTCACAGAGAACGTGAATCTTAAAGTGACGTAATTTCGTTATATTGGAGCTATTCGAGCTTATTTTTTCAAATATTTGCTGATGATTGAATAAAGATTGGTTCTTGACTAGTGGAAGCTAACAGTTTTACCCTGAAAGAAAATAAAGGTATTTTTATTAATGTATATTTGCTCTTATACTGAAATATATCGTTTTCCTTCTTTAGTAACAAACACTGTTTCTGAAAATCGGGATCTAAAAACAGAGCTTGCTTTTTAAAATGTTTGTAGATAATTTTTACTTTCATTCCCGACGCTTTCGCTTCTTTCATCTGCTACGATGAAAACCGAAAAGCGATATTTTGATTCTCTCCTGAGATGAGAGATTCTCTATCAGATTCAAATAGATCGGCGAGCTCTGGACAGTTCAGAAAATAAAAGATGATTTTCAAAGTTTGAAAATTGCGCTGAATATGGAATTCCCTAATTTATGTTATCATAGATAAAATACGTGTAGGAAAACAAAATTTTTACTTTATACGTTAGGTTAGTGACTCAATTAACCATTCGTTCTTTTACTTTGGATAGAAAACTTAAGATTTCTGTTTAACTTAGCTCGTTAAGTTAATCATGGATAAAAGGTTTATATTATTTTCACATCGATACAATTATATGTATAATGCAAGCGGACGAATGTACCTTCGTTGTAAAGTACTAATATTACACGATAGAAGTAACATTTGTTAAGTATGCACTCACGTCTATTTCGAATGATAGATAATTCAAAGAAAATCGTCTTTATAAAAAATTATTTCCCACGTCTTACAAGGATATTTCACGTTGTGTGACAAAAGTCTGATGATGGGACGAAAATTTACCAATATAACATCTTGAAAGAAGAGGAGAATCACAATATTTTACCCGAATAATTTAGAATTAATCTTAGAAATTCAATTGTTTGTCAAAATATTAAAATATTGCAATGATAGATAGGTTCAACATACTCGTATATTACCAATTTTATAAATAAAAACTGTTGTATCATCATTCCTTTTTCATATCTTACCAAAATATTCCAAATAAAAAAACGAAGAAATATATTTCTAAGCAAGAATTATTTCTTTCCAAGGAGAATTCTTGAATCTTTTTGATGAAATACGGAAGTAATGATATGTCAACTATAATTATTCATGATTTTATGTTGAAGCTACTTCTTTGGCAAATTTATCAAATTTTTCGACAAAATAATTAGGTTTTTGCTGTTTACTCATAATATTTTGATCAACTAGAGAGGACACAATCATCTTCGGAATTAGGAATTTGTGGTGTTGTTTTCCTTCACAGAATCGTCTACATTGTATTTTCAGAGAAGTCATATGCCTCTGTGTATTCCTCTCGGGGCTATTTCCCAATGTAAACACGGGAGAACAGGAAGAAGGTAAATAAAATTCGTCTTCGACATATGTCCTCAAGGCCACAGAGATCGAAAGTTATGAATTTTATCGAAATTTTGCCATTTTATACCGGCGTTTGCTTGATTTAGACTCGAAATGCGTTGTGATATTTGATTAATCCAAATATATTATTAAAGAATACAATCACATTTGATAAAATATAGAGAAAATTTGAATACTTGACTAGTAATAAACGTAACGCTAATATTCGTTTACATTTGAACCAAAGTCCATGAGGAACATCAAATATGTATATATATGAAAAATATATATTCTTGAAGGTGACTTAATTATCTAAAAAGCTATGGTTATTGCTGTGTAATAGCTACCTTTGGTTCTCGAGTTTCATACAAAAATTAATGTGACTGTGTATGATAAGCTAGCTAGTAAAGGGTATCGGAACCGAATATACATATATTGATCATGAGTAATATAATAATAAAATTTCTGACTTTATTATCACAAAGTTTTATAAGTATCAATTATGTTAGAATTTAATGGATAGATTTAAATGGAATGCATGAAAGAAGGCTTTATCAAATTAAGCTGAAAATTCATTCATTTTCAGAAATTCTCTCCCTAAACTGATAATTACCTTGATATTTTATCACCTCCTAGATCGTGAAAACACAATGTATAGCTGTCCATGAGCGAAAAGAATCCCATTGTGAAACAGGCAGGTGCAATATTTTACTAACCTAATTTCATCAAAATTCTCACAACTATCTAAAATAGAATTTAACGACCAAAGTAAAAACCTTTATCCAATTTCATCCTTATGATACTTTCTGATGATGAATGAATCCTGCGAACGATAAAAATAACTTTAGGCAGACTGTTTGCTCGTCACCATGGGGACGAAACACTTACGTCTAACTTCTCCTTGTATAGATTCCGTAAATGCTTAAAGAAGAAAAAGATCGGCTTTCTGATCTTCTTGATTACACATTCTTACATCTTGGCGCGGCCTTCGGTGCAAACGTATATACCGCGTAAATTACTATCGGTCTGTGGAATGTATAGATACAAAATAGTTTATTAGTTTCTGCAGCACACGAGAGAGAGAAGTAAAGATTGAGATCAAGGTCTGAGAAAGAATGAACACCCACTTCCCAACCCTTCACCCCTTAAATGCTTTATTGTTTCCTCAATGACCCTATTTTAACCCATTCCCACCCTTCATTCTCCTCTATTTTACCCGTGTTTCCGTGTCGTCACGTGCAAGGCGTAAATAGTCGTGATTCCTTATTTAACGAGTGCTAACGAATATTTTCTCGCTATCGAATACGGGTTCGGAGAACGAATGTTTTGTGTTTGCTCACGCTTACACGAGTGCGTGAAGTGACCAATAATGGATTATGCTGTGCTTTTATGTTTATTTGTAGATTTGGGGACACAAAGATACTTAGTTTCGGCTAACTAATATGATTGCGGAACGAAGTGTCCAGGTTTCACCGTCATTTCGTTGAAACAATGCAGAGTTCTGTTCATATAATGTAGGGGTGCCCATCCAGCTATTATCCTCAGTATCTCTCAAAATTATGCGGGCCGCAGGCTATGTACGATGTATGTACCTCACTTGTACATAATAAAGGGACTATTATATATCAAGCAGAGCCTCATATTGAACCGAAAAAAGTCACTTTTGCTAAAAAATTAAAATACCTAAACCGAAACTGGAATCCGTTATTTTTACGTTCCGATTATCGGTTTGCATTCTCAATAAAGGTAACTATAGTCATATTTAATAAACACAGGCAAAGATAACTTGAAAAAACTAATAAACGCTTAAAAGTTAAATATTTACACTTATCCGCTGATTATTTCCTTTATGTCAATCTAAAAATTAACTGTAAAATATATCTTATTTAAGGTGGTCAAATAACAAAAAACTCTCACAGATATTGTATTACAGATATCGGAGCGAAGAAAATATGAAACCAGATCGGTACCGAACAGAAATTCGAAGTTTCACCGAACCGGAACGAAAATAATAACAGTTATAAGTCTGGTCTTAACGTTGAATAAAGGAAACAAAAGCAGGGATATTATCCCCGAAACATCATAATAGTGTATTTAGGTCCATTTAAGATGTTACTAAATGGGCATTTTAGAAATTCAGCTCTGAAAATTGGGTGTTATGGGGTAGGTGTGTCCAAAACGCACCCCTCTTCTCCCATTCATCGACGGAATCGGCTTTTTTATATTCATATTCCCTCATTCACTTCCTCTCGCCACCTTCCTCCGTAGAGACCAATTCGAAAGCACCGCCTGAGGCCATTGTCTCGACTCCATCGCAACTGGAATTTCCTGTTCCAGGAAGCCACCGTCCGTTGATGTGTTTCCCCCAACCATCGCTGCGTAGACGTGCAGCCTCTTTTATAATTTAGTTCCTTTTAATTAAATTTTCCACCAGCCGTCGCTCTGCTCAGTTTAGCACACGTTGAATCGCCCATTCATTTCGTTTTGCGGACAACTTCTTCTACCAATCGTGTTCACTCTCATCCCGAGGAATCCTCGCGGTGTTATTTTTCGATGTCTTTTCTGTTTTATCTTCTCCATTTTCACCAAAAGGAATTTTAGTAGATTGAGTATCCTGCCAGGGTATTGAACCGTAATATTTTTTGTTCTGGTTTCGCTCCTTCGCTCCAGCGTCGAACGGGTGCAAACCGTTTTCTCCGATCTGATTATTTTTAGTAGATATTCTTCTGAAAGTTAATTTTGTTATTTCTAGCATTTTCATTTGTATAAATTATCACTAAAATTCAGAATAAAACTTATTAATAGTTAGTTGCAAGTTGAAGTTACACATTTTTGGTAAACTTCCCACCAGTTACACTAAATTAATTTGTCCATTTCTGGCAACTGAAAAATTGAAATGATATAAATTTCGATTTGAGTTCAAGTCAATTTTTTTTCGGTTTCGTTTGGGGTTTTACTTCGGCAGAAATAACGGTTTTGTCGATTCCGATTCGATTTCTTGCTTTTACCGTACAAACTGCCAAGATATAGTGCAATTAAAACGATGGGATAAGAAACAGGGAGTAGCAGTGAGATAACTATGAAAACTATCAGTGAAAAGGCAACCATAGATCAGAGTGATGGTTGCAAGATGGGGTTGGTGTTTATATCTCTTTGCCGTTGTTGTTTTTTGTGCATGTTTCGTTCACTCGGTTGTTATTGCCTTCCCTACTCTTTTATTGACTTCTCTTTTCTATAATCCACTGGTTTCTGGTAGGATTAACATGAACCTTCGTCTTCTTGCATTGCTATGGAATGTGAAAACTGTTATTCGAGTCCTTGGGACAAACGTGCTAATGCCACTCTGGAAAGTCTGCCGCTAGTGACGAGGCAAAGCACGAGCAAAAATGTGTAAATGCGGTATCAGAGACTCTCACAAAAATTATTAATTTTGAGTGAGATAAATGATGGTGTAATGATTATAATGAAATAAGATCACCAGATTCTCTCCAAAAAGGGAAAAAGGGAATCCGAAAGCTAATAGCGGTAATCCTCTTCGATTGCAAGAGAAAGGTCTTTTAAAGGCCTTCCGTAAGCCCTTTTTATTTTAATAAAAAAGGGAACTCTTTGATTGTAACCCCACTCTTTCATCCTTTATCTTGGCCTCCGGAGGCGTATGGAAGTTTACACTGAGCGAACGGTGTTTGTTATCAACTTCTCATACGATAATTTATCAGCGCGAGACAGCGTTTGATACGGGAAAGCACAGAGCAAGTCCTTCTAAAGAAAAAGACTAATGTAATTTTCCTCTTAAGTTCCTTAGTATAAACTTTTAACAATAATTTAATTTTAATAACTGTAAACAATATTTGTTGAAAATTATGGAGAACCTCATATTAGATCATATAAGACGGCGCAGTTGTTACGCTGACCGCGTATCATCAATGCCGCTTGGCAAGGTTTTACCGCAAATCCGTCTTGGATTTAATTTTTTTTGGCATGAATGTTTTTACGTACCCACCAACTCCAGTCTCTTTTCTATTTGTCTCAGTTTGAGGCTAAAATTGTGTGTTCTCCCTCCATGAAGAGGAATAATACTTCACTTATATAGTCACATTTCCTCTTTGAAAGTGCAGTTTTTGGAGCTGAATAGCCATCCTCTCCTTCTCGTACGACTTTGTCCAAATTGATTCTTCGCCTTCACCAAGTGCCTGTTTTTTATCTCCGTCCCTTGTATTTATCCTCGTCTCCCCTTTCAAAACATGACAAGCCTTTCCTCGTAAATACCCCTTCAATCCTCGCCCAAGAATAATGAGTCAGAGGCGAACCTTTTGTAAACTTTTTCCGCGTGGAAAAAAGCCCGTGGAAGTGTAAGAAGTTCAATTTCCATCTCATGTCATCGGGGTCGTGGATTGATTTATGACGCGTACAAATACGGCCGAAAAGGCGGAATACATTTGCCGCCAAAAAAATTTGTTGAGGATGTAATCTGGAGCTGTCATTCCTTCATCCTAAACGTACGTTCCCATATATTCTATAGCTCTATATTACATATCGCGTTATCTTTACACGTGTTGAATTTTGATCGTATCGATGATATTAAGATGGAGGCATCCAAGGATGAAAAACTGGGATTTGAACCCCAGATCTTACATATACGTGGCGAAAGTTCTTGCCACTGGCATGGTATTAGTAAGGATTAATATCGTTTATATTTTTCGTTAGATAATAACTTCTTCCCCAATATAACATTCATATCTTTCTTCGTATGACACCGAAAAAAACCGATATGTTGAATTACGTATCCTTAGTTCCAATTTTTTTCTTGCGTTTAAATTTAATTCTTAATGCGAACCCCATTTAATTTCTAATTTCATATGTTTTTGGGTGGTTTTATATGTTGATTCTTCGCTATCATTAGATTTAAATATACTGAAATTTTTTGGCTTCATTTATTCTAAATAAATTTTTTTCTTTATTTCAGGTGAGTGTCCTTTCCATTCGTCTCAACTTTTGTCCATGTGGATTGGTGTTGTTTGGTAAGCATACTCATCTATAATCTCTTGCTACGAACTTGAGTGGATATCTGGAATATATGTATTTGTTGGAGTTGATTTGAAGTCTGGGACGGGTTTTCCACTCCATTTACATTCTTCCCCCTTTTTGGTCTAACATTCTCTCGTTCGTCCATAAAAGAGGGGAAGGATTTTTACATCGACAGCATAGGAAATTATTAGGCCTCTTTATAGTGGCATATTGCACGTATGCAATTGATCCTCGATCGAAAATCTATCCAAGATACTTAAGGATAGAAAGAAAGGAATTATATGACATGACTGGAATTCGAACCCTGGTCTCCCACTTTCATGGCTGGTAATCTAAAATCTAAACTACCGTGACAAGTACAAGATATTAATAACATCGATTTTTAATGATAATGTTAATTGTTAATGGCATGTTTTTGTGGTCGAAGTGGCGCTCCACGTAGTGGCACCATCCTGGATCAAGGGTTCGAGTCCCGGTCATGCCAATTTTTTCGTCACTGATTTCCCTTAGATTTTTAAACCTCACAGGATAATGTCCTAATGATAACGGGATAACTTGCTACGGGATTCCTAATCCTCGTTTACCATTTTCAATATTAGTTTGATTAAATAGAAGAGTCTCAGAAAATTGTGTTACTTTTCCTATACGGCATCAAGAAGGGAGGTGTTTGCTTAATAAAACACAGGTTTTGGTGCAGGCGGCAATTTGTTAATTGTTTATTCTCCATTCTCCAATCTGAGTATATATTCTCTGCTGAAAAGACTCTTAGGTATCTTCCCTTCTTGTTTTCTTTTAACCTCTGGAGAAAAACTGTTTACAGAGACGTAGTAGACCCTCGCTTAGCTGGGGATCCAGAAGCGATTGGAAACCAATTAGAATTTTCATTCAGGCACCCCCTAAACCAGAGCTGTTATGCAAATGATTACGGAAGGTATTCAAGAAATATGATTGCACAGAGTTAAACAGAAAATCAAAACTATTTCAAATTTAGAAAAGCCTTTATATATGATCTATTTTCATTACACTACTATATTATATACAGTCTGCTTGTATTTTTTCGAAATCTTGGCAACAGTTTCTCTACTGCAAACCAGAATTCTGGAAAATAATAAAAAATTTTCAGTTTCACCCTAAGTTCAAAAATTTTGATTTTGCGATTCGGGTTCGGCTTTCCCTCCTGTAAATATTATGGATTTTTACTATTTGGGTTTTCCATTCGGTTTCAGTGCAATAACGTGATAAAAAACTGATAGATCGCTCGCGTCGTCTTTGGTGTTCATTTACATATTCAAGCTGCAAGTGGCATCTGGCAGGCGGTGTATTAAAACCATAATCCCTAAATGTCCAAATGTCTAATAAATCCCTAATTTTCGGTTTGATCATCGATTCGACCCCTTTTTTCTACAGTTCTAGAGTTTCCAGAAGGGCTCTCAGGCCGTAGGCACTATTTGGGTTAGTACCTCTCTCTCCCATTAGCAATTATTTAACGCCTAACGACCTTCCCGGAGCCCTCGGACGGACGGGGAGTAGAGGTCGTGGAATCCAGATAGCGGGAATTAGGTGACGACCAAAAGCTGTTTTTTTTGTCTCTTCGATGGAGCTCGAAATGACGTCTCCATCTTTGCCTTTTCATGATGCAGATGGCGCCGTCGCTCCCCTTTGCTATTGATTCTTACGCCGACCAATCAGAGGACGACATCCACGCGGGAAACCGTATCGACTTTCCCTGCGTCCGTTGACCTTTGCCGCGGAAGGGCCTCTTCTCATGTGGGCCCCACGAGGCCCCTTGAGAAATTTTTCGGCTTTTCTGTCCTATTCCCCGTTTCTAGGTCGCGCGCCTTCCAGTTCGCCGTATTGATGGACTGCCGCCGCTCTCTTCCAGTGCTTTCTTTGATGCGGTGTCAAAATATATCCCGCGGCTCACTCCACCACCGAGATAATGAGATTTGTCATCCTCGGTTCTCGTAATTAATTTCAGGGAGATGTCTGGATAGAGCTGCCAGACGTAACCCCTGTCAACTCTCGATCCAACGTTATCGTTTATTACTCTTCTCCGCATCTTAAGTGGAGCCTATGTTTTGTAATTATGTAAATAGTTTTAATGTAAGCTGTTGTTCAGAATAGACAAAAACATTCATAAAATATTTTCCAAGGCATCATTTGTCATTGTGAAATTAATTATTTTATTTATTTGTGAAAAGCCATAAAGAGACGATTTCGTAGATTTCCACAAATTCACGATAAGAAATATAATGACAGATTTAATGAATTTATAAAACAATGTGATGATCTACGAAGGTTTGTTTTTAATTTTGGAGATGAAGAATTTATTATGATATTCAAGTTAGAAGAGTAATTTGTTATTTCTTTTGTCTTGTCAGCTTCACCACCCTGTCCATTATTTCTTTCAGTCTTTTTTTTTCATTTCCTCGTATAATAAGGTACATAAATTTTCCACTTCTCAAACAACAAACACTTACTTGTAATTATTAGGAAATCAATCTAAAAATCTTTCGACTTGAATGTTTTGATATATTCAGATTTCCGACATCAGATATTCGAAAAATTCGTTGCTACGGAAATAATCGAAGTGGATGATTTATGATCCCATTTGTCAAAGAGAGATAACATCACAAGAAATTAGTGTCACAAGAGAATGATCATTAAGACAGAATGTAAATCCCAGTCACTCTTTCCTCAGAGCAGCTTGACTTAAGAGGTAGATTTCAGAGTACCTGCCACACGCCATGGTCGGCCTCCTGGGCAAATATGCTTATGTAAATTAACCGGAGAAAGGAGGGCATCAAAAGATTGGAACCCTTTGAGATGTCATGTGACGATTTGATTGACGAAATGAAACGAGACAGATGAAATGGGAGGGTCAAATATTGACAGGAGTTGGATTGATGTATAAAAGGAAACATAAAATGCGGAAAACAAAGACAAAAGTCGTTAAATTAAATGGACAGGATAAGTTGTCAGAGAATAAAGGAAAGGGCTTTTTGTGAGTATTTTTGGGCTCTTGTAAACTCACCGGAGGTGGAAGACTCATGTCTGTATGTCCTAACAATTATTTTGAAATTGCCTTGACAGTATTTTATTAGTATCCTGTGGGTATAAATACCAATTTAGATATTCTGTCTCTGGTTCTAACATATTTTTACTTCTCTTAGCGACTTTTTTCTGTTTCCGTGATATCACTTTCTCTAAATATACACTCCCATACCCACTTGTAGCAAACCAGTTTTGACTAACGTATAAATAAAAAAATCATTGCCCTCATTTGACAGAAATCAGAAATTCATATCGTATACTTAATTTATTTAATATTTATGTAATGTAATATTCGATAATGCAAGTTTTAGCCATTATAATTTAATTACTTTTCAGCGACATCTTTTGTAAATTTAGTCACTTTTTAGATTGCATCTATCTACATAAATGCATAGGCATATCTGCCAGTGAGTAAGATCTCATTTATGTCATTAACGCAATGAAAGAGGTTTCAGTTGGTGATAATCGCATAAAGTTATTAGGAACTGTGGAACAGTAGAATAAATTTAAGGTATCATGATGAAAACTGCAACTTCGTATTGAGAATGAGGATATTCAGTTTTCTGCTTTGAGTTCACCCTTTTCGAAATTGAAACCCCTCCAAAACCTTCCGCAGGCAGTACGTCATTCAATAGTTTCAACTTAAATGGGATGCATGTAAATGAAGACCTACGACAAAATCACCCTTCCATCATGTAGAAAACTTACGGTCCGCTATTATGTAACGGAGGACTTCACTGTAGACAATACGTCACAGATATATTCTATCACGTTGTATTTAGACTCCTTAAAAATTAATCAGAAGAAATTCTTTAAAAGTACTTATTAATTATTTTTTAAGTACTTCGACAGCGGAGGTCATTTTCCACGTATGTCTTCCACCGAGAATCGAGCCCAGGAGCACTACCACAAAATACGAACGCATTACCAACTTGATTATCCAGGAGCCCAGTACATACTGAATGCGATTTAATGCGCATACTATTGGTTTGAAAATAATATCGTTTTCAGAATTGTAGAAATTTTATCATGGAAACAAAATATTTTGGAATATCCATAAACTATACTATATCCTCCTCCACTTTGGAAATCGCAATGATCAGAATTGAGAAATGCGTTATGTATATTTATATTCTCCGTTGTTTAGTTCTGCTATCGCTAAAAGTTAAAATAAATGCTGAAATTCGGTCATGAAAATTAGTATCGTGAAACGAGTGCTTTCTCAGGTGACAAAATGACTTATCCACAAACACCGTTCATCTTTTTGTTTTCCGAAACTTCAGCTGCTTCATCTATCGCTCAAAAACCTACCGAAGAGTAAAATTAGCAATTTATAACCTTTTACACTATCTAATCACTATCTACTTTTAACTATCTGTTAAACTGTTTCCTTCAGTAAATTCAGGCTGAAACTATATTTTAATCAATTTGAAACACAACATAATCTCTAGCGCCTTCTCTAAGCAAAAGGATAGAACATCAATCCCGAAATCCTGGTATTCGTGTCTCCTTAATCCCGGGATTTAGGGAAGGGCATATTGGATAGGATCTCGGGATTCCAAGATACCGGGATTGCAATCCCTACGGCTAAGTGAAGAAAGTAAGGATAATCTACTCCTGTTCTTACCAGTAAGTCTCATTCCCTCTCCAATGCTTTGGAATCCAAAGAATCTTCGGACTGAATACCTTTTTGATTGACGTTTTAGCAAATATTTCGTCACCGGGTGAGGAGCGGCAACACAATGGTCAGTATCTCTTCTCGACTCGGAGTTCCTGAATTTATTTTCCGCCGTTAATCTTTGAGAGTGACCAGCGCGTGTCGACGCGTATCCCTTGAAAGCAAAGCAATCGGGAAGGAAGAGAGTGTTAAAAATTGGCAGTGGGAATCACTCGGCCCGAGACGGTTGAAGTATTTTCAGCCGAGACTTTTATCGGAGAAAATTTTGGACTTGGTTCAAAACATCGGGCGGCGAGAATACGTTGTGTTTGTCTGCGAATTTAAAAAAATAGAGAATCGAAAATAGGCCGCGGCTTCGATTGGAAGTTGGATTTGTTTTTAATGGATTGATCTGCGGTTCTTCTGCTATGAATCCAGTAATATTATAATTTTTCCCATTCCTTATTTCGTGATGGGATAAAATTTTGGTAACTGAGTATTATTAATATAAATGATTGACTACCTTAATGTTTACTTAGGCATTAAAGTTTCCATGGTCGGAAAGGATTCAGAATGAACCCAATGCTTCGTGTCGAACCGAAAAGTTAATTACCTTGCACGAAAACCGAAAACTCTGATCCACTCGGTTCCGATTTCCGGTTCCTATTCCAACCATGCGTAAGAGTAATATCCATTTACTATATGTCTGTATAGCTTTCGTTTAGTAATCATGCGTAAGATGAACTCTTAACTCGCTTTTTAGCATTTTTATATTTTAATATTTGAGATCAAATTTCACCTTTCAATTAGGCGAGTTTTACCTTAAAAGAAAATGAAATTTCATAAAAATTTAATTTTGTTAAGAAATTATATATTTAATCTTTCCTAAAGAAAATGGTATTTCATTCTCAGCAAATTGCAAATATCGGATCGACGGAGTCTGACGGTATTATTCTGGAACTGAACTGAAATTGGGCGTCTTAATTGAGCAAATTTGGAGGAAAAACCGGAAATTATTACAGCTGATGTTTTTACTTCCGAGTAAACATAATAGAATTAGAAAAGTCCCGAAGAGAAGTTGATTTTTTTATATAGTTCTTCTAGCCCTCAGTTTGTTCATCATGATCCTCTAAGTAATCATACTCTTGATTGAATCATTCTACTTGATAAGGATAAATGCCTTCCTTCAACATCACATTCCTCAGTAGTTTTGATATTATCTCATTTAAGAAGAATGCTGGATCAGAATTAATTGAATGAAAATTTCCCTCTATCCTATGCGAAAAGAGTAATCAAATATAATCCGTTCATCAGGATAATGCTAGCAGGAGAAGGAACAGTTTTATTCTTTAATTATATGTGATGTATAACTAGCTTCTGACGACTCAAATGGTTCGTGTTTTCTACCTCTAAAATCATTTTCGAATGAATTTTTTCCTTTTCGATTTCTGATCAAAGAAAGGGTCCAATGTAAAAGTGTTAAAACTGAAGGAGGGGAAACTTCGCTGGATTTTTCTTATTAATCACCACAAAGGATTAGCTTTAAATACTTTTGTTTGTCTTTCTTTTATCGACTTTGTTCCGAGAATTTAATGTAATGTGGATGGGAATCTAAACTCCATTAAGGCTTACCATATTAATTTAGGGTCTGGCGGTGAAAGTAGCCTTGATACCCCAAACTGTGTGAAAGCTCAGCACGCTACAAAAGCCTTTCTTTGTGAAGAGAAATATCCTCGGGGCCCTGAAAATTTTATAACTAACAAGAGGAAGGCTCAAACTAAACCTGATTTTGATAATATTTGGTTAGACTATATAAAACATCATGCATACATGTATTATTCCACATTTGTGCATCGATGGATCGGAGTTTATATGCTAAATGTCCTTCTATAGAGACCTATTTTAACGAAGCCTCTCAAAAATATTGTGCGAATTTGGCAGTTGATAAAAACAACTCGTTTCTAATCCCCTCTGAATCGGAAGCGTAAAAAAGTTAAATTGACTGCCTAATAATTACCTCAAGTTTTCTTTAAGTATATAGAGTAGACAAAAAAGCAGAGTATTAACTGTTAAGTGCCAATCGAATTATAGAAATGATAAGTAAAGTTTTATAGAACAATAAATTCTTATCAGAGGAAGCAAAACGAGAATATTTAAAAGCGCTGAAGTTAACGAGACAAGTGTTTGATAGTTAACTTCTTCGAAATAAAATCTTTTGCCTACTTCCGTAGGAAAAACTTACCAACAGTAAAATAGGCGAAATATCTTAGAGTAACCCCCACGAACAACTTAACATGGGCTACCCACATCCGTAAAATATGCGGGCGGGCACTTATGAAACTGCTTCGTCAAAAGAATAGTCGGTAAGAGCGACGATGTCACTTTGCGCTAGTTAGGCCTCACCTAGAGTATGCATGTATGTTCCGACATGTGTTTGAAACACTACCAGAAAGTAGTTTAATCGTGAATTAGAAAAGTATTACGAAAGTTGTACAACAAAAAAAGTTTGTAAAAAATCGCTTCGAAAATTCGGTGAGCGGTACTCAAATGCTTCAGGACACGGCTGGGAGGGAAGTATTTAGAAGAAAGGAAATTCATTCAAAGACTTGATAAATTAAGAGTATATTCGTAGAAGATGTAGTCGATATTGTGCGCAACCTGGTTACATAGGCCATTCGGATACTGCGAGGTATAAGAAATAGGACCTATAACCAGTCGGTTCAAGAATTAGTTTTTTCCGAGAGCTATATGTGAAAGTAGTCGATTAAAAAAGTAGTCATGGTGTATGCAACCCCTACTAAACGCCGAAAGGTGACCGGCAAGGTATACACGAGTATGTATGTAAATGTAGAGGCGCAATGTAGGTGATAATGTTTTGCGTAACAGAAGCATAGCCCAACAGAACGATGTTTAATAAAAAAGCGGTTTTAATGATAAAATATCGAAATTTGTAGGTAAAGCTAGAAAATATAGATAGAAGTATAGAATCGATGTACAATAGGCTTGAAGCGTTACAATCGTGAACAAATGGATCACCAAAAGAGAATGATTGTTGAAAGCGCAGATATCCCGAATAAACGAAACAATGCTGGTAAAAATTACAACAGACAACAAACCGAATGTTAAATGAGGACTGGGCCTTGGATACGGTGGAAAGATAGCATGACAACCTTTTTCGTATAGCAGGACAAATGTTAAAAAAAACGTTTTCACGTCCTTTTCTTCTTTAACTTTTGATAAAGCACTTTCATTTTAGGTGGGAGAAGCTTATCGAGGACTGAGTTTCGCAGAATAATTTGGCTGAGCTGAACAATTTTAGCTTTCAAAGTTAGTCTACAAAAACTTTTCTACCTGTATCCACGAAATTAGGTGCAGAAGCGTTAAAATCTGTTGTATTAGCCGCTAAACAAACAAGCCTAAATTGTTAGGTAAAGAACGGAATTAAATATTTCCCCAAAATATTTTCTTCCTAAAATTTAATTAAGTTAACATTTATTTTATTTTCTCGTATTTTAGATTGTTTAAGGTATATCTAATTTGTTGGATTAATACCCCCTAGATGTTGGAGTAGTTCCTAGATCTGCCGTATGCCAAAATATATTATATATTTTATGAATGTATTGTGTTTCATTATATTACAGTTTACTGTAATTAATACAATATCCTATGTATGACATGAAGTTTTGTAATATGATTTATTATCCGTATAAATGATATAAATGTACCTAAAAAGTGTCATTAACCGGCTAGCGAGATCAAAAATTATCCAATCCAGAAAATTAAGAGATTTAAGGACAAAATAGTAATAAAATATTTTCATATAAATTCCTCCCAAGAAAGCAGTAAAAATAAATACGTAAATACACAAAACGTGAAAGTGATAGAGAAATTTTTGAGCAATAAAACGAAGGTAATGAAAGTGTGGGGTCAAATTTGAAGCGTTGAACCGTTTAAAGCTATCTTTCCAAATGAAATATGATAATTCCGTCTTGCTGGAGTGATTATGAAAAGGGCATCACCCAATGATAGATGTCTCATTAATTAAAATGAAACGTTCCCTAATTCTATCACAGGTTTAGGAACCCGTGTAGTGTTTCCTTAAACATTTCCCCGTTGAATTTTCCCACGGGCAATCTCCAGTGAGTGAAATAATATTCCTGTAGGCGAACTCGTGGCTGTGTAAAGCGGAATGGTCATTTGTGTGAAACCCGCATTTCGTGTTTATCACTGAGGGACACGCGCACAGGGAAAGTGCGCCACAAATCTCCGCTCAAAAGAACGCCAAAGTGCTCTCGTTTTTCCCTTTTTTAAATTTTGATGGAAAATCATGACCTCGTATGCCCGCTCCTGCTCTGACCTTTCTTTTCATCCCTTCACTCTGCTCTTTTCCTCTCTTTTCTGCCTGAAAATCCTTTTTCTCTCGCTCATTCTCCCTTTTGCCGATTCCAGGCAGCGCGTTGGAAGCTTTTGTAGGAAACGGTATGGAAAAAATTAAGAACTTCTGCGTATCGTTTGTTTTTTTAATACCTTTCATTGCATGATTCGACTAAGGAGTAGACTTAGAAAAGAAGATTGAGCGATTTAACTGCACAAACTCAGAAAAGAATTTCAATGGGTGAAAAATTAATTTCTTTAAGTTTTTTTGTATATCTTTATAGTTGTTTTAAAAGTGAGGATCTGTAACTATTTTTTAATATTTATACAGTATCTACTTGTTACTATATGGAAGTATTGAAATATTTCCATAGGATCTTTTTTGCTATATGCTATTTCTTAAGAGGAGAAATAAGTCTGGAAAATGTTTCACCAGAAAATTATATCCTGTTTAATATCCTTGAAAATACGACAGAAAATGTATGCATTATTTGTAGTGATTTGCAAATTCACTAAGCAGCATTTTTCTCGTGAAAAATTTACCTGATTTATTTTCCGTCATGTAATACTAGAATGTTACTCGCAAGTCTGTAGTATTTTAATTAAGAGGGATATTTTAATCTCTAAGGAGTTGAACTTGGGTCTGTTTTAGGAAAATTAAATTGATATTTTTTGGATATCAAAAGCTTTTAAGTTTTGCGAACTGCAGAAATACGAAGTACAAAGTATGGGAGAACCCGAAGGATAAGAATGACTCTTTCCAACATAGGGTTATCTCGTTTTCTGCTCGACTCTCACTTCACAGCCATTATAGGACAACCTATTTTAGCAACTCTTTGATAGACTGGTTTCTTTCATCGAATCTTCAATTGCCCCTCATTACTAATATGCCGTTGTAGTAATTGACTGCTTGATTCCTCGACATCCTATTGCTCGCACTTTTACAGAAAGTAACTAGTTAACATCTGAAATGAACGGAAAATGAACGATGATTCAATGAGCAGGAACCAATTTCTCTCATCTTGCCTTTCTCACAATCGCCTAACACTCTATTCTCTCGACATTCCTTAGCAGAGTACCAGAAACATACGTGGGTGGTTCAAAAAGCAAGATAAGATGAGCTCTTACGAACATAATTTATTCTGCAGCCTCTTGAAATGATACACATTACAAGACACTTATACACGTTTCTTCTCGGCGTAGTCTAAACTTTCTCGTCCATTCCGAATTTCTTACCAACCAATTGCCTCTTCATTGGTCCGAAGAGAAAGAAATCACTGAGTTTATGGTTCTGGCTGTAAGGAGGATTGTCGAATAACATCCCACCAGAAACAACGGGTGGCGTTGCTTTTGTGTGGACGGGCATTGTCTCGATATTTTTCTCGGTGGAAATATTAGGAGAGTAATAACTCAGTCAATTTTCAGTTTCTACTTGTTTCGATTCTTCCTAAGATATATTGATGGACGGGATATTTTTCACTTGTTTATCACTTGTCACGGGATTGAGGATTTGTTTACATTTATGTATGTGTCGTTGTTCATGACTTTGATAACATGAAAGCTACTGGGGTTAAAGTGATCCTGGACAATTGATCTAATTTTTCCTAATGTAATGCTATGAAAAGAGCTATTCATCAGTGGACTTTTCTCTACGGCATTCTGGCTCTATGAGTAAATCAAAGTAACTCTTCCTGAAGTCCGCCTCACTCTGTCTCCAGTGGAAATATTATTGCTAATGTTGGGGAGGTTTAATCACCATCCAGTCTTCAGGCTAATGAATACTCATTGTTTATTCCCATTTCTTCGAAGAAAAACTCACAAAAAATGTAAATTGACCATCTTTTATCGTCATTATATGTGTGAATGCTTTGTAATCATCGTTTGTGAGAGCTTATGCGCTTTCTTTGGTAACGGGGAGACGAACGTTTAAATGTTAAGTACGTTATTCAGGCCTTTTACTGAATTTTGCGCCTGTATTAAGTTTTCGTTAGTCTTCCAAGAAATTCTAGCGCACGTCCTGACCTCAGCTGCGTACAAGATAATGAATAGGAAAACTTACAACTTTATCATATCTTTTGCGTAACCGAGCCGTCGGAAACTGTGAAGGCCAAGGCCCGAGGAGAAGACCTTTCGCAGCACTCGAACTTTCCCACGGTCTT
Organism: Pachydiplax longipennis; assembly: GCA_036926295.1. Taxonomy (NCBI): domain Eukaryota; kingdom Metazoa; phylum Arthropoda; class Insecta; order Odonata; family Libellulidae; genus Pachydiplax; species Pachydiplax longipennis. The sequence goes on along the minus strand of JAVFKF010000001.1, from coordinate 49,043,161 downwards.
TTGAACCTCATTCTCACATCTATATTTACTTCGATGTAAGGAAGACGATTTCTATCTTCAATTAATGAAAATGGGTGTTATTTTGTAACGGATGTATATAATAACTTTTTAATTCATAGAATGTTTTTTTTATTATTGAAAAAGAGTCTGTAACAATTGAGTGAGAAATTAATCTTTTTCCTTTATATAGCGGTAGAATTGAAGTTAAATGAGGAGATAATAAACGAATGTAGATGGAATGTAGCAACAGCTGCGTGAACTTTCTTAAAGGGATGTTTTATACTTTTTTTGGCAGAGACTAGGTTTTAAGGATTTTTTTCCCTCAGACAATTATGTCGTAAGGGCTATTGCGGTATGTGGCAGTGCACACTGTTGAACACAGTAGGACGAGACGAAAAAGCCCTCGAGTTCGGCTGATAGCCACCTACACTTAAGTCTGCTGACTGTCGGACGTCCCTGAAAGTTCATGGACGAGTATATTCCGAGGACAGTCTGCTGGCGATGGAAATTATTCGTTTCCAAGCGCTCGAAGGTGTCTTTTTCTAGGTTTATGTAACGTTCGTCTTCAAGTTGTAAAATTTCGCGTTAAATAAATGGACAAAAAAGTGGAAAATGAAATTGAAGACGTAAAAATGCGGAAAATCGTCCTTTTATAATCTGAAGCTCTAGATAAAATCTACCGAATAATTTTCTTCTTTCGTAACCGAATAACGCGAACTGAGGGAGTTTCAACAAAATCCATTTCTTGAGGAGAAAAATACAGATGACTAGCATGCATGAAAGAAAGCTGCTACTGAATTGACTTCCTCATGATATCTCGCAAGTTATGATTTTTAACAAAATGCCTGCGGGGCAAGTCTCCGTTGTTTTCTTTCTCTATAGACAGGCTCGTGGAAAGGGAAACTAATAGCAGAAAAACTAGAAGGATGTATAGGAAAAATGAAATTATTTTAAAGGAGAGAAAAACAGAATTTGGCGAATGAGATGCTGAAGAGACGAACGAATGTCAAGGAGCAAAGGAAATGTATGGAAAGATGTATGGATATGATTTATGGTATGACCATCTCTAACCCTGAAGACGACAGCAGACTATATCCTGAACGCTTCATCGGTTGCAGTTGTTTCTATATATCTGAGCGTTAACCCGAAAAGAATGTCTTCATGTATGCATTGTCTGCAGTAGAAGATGTATGTAAGAATTGGACTTCTCTGAATAAACGAGGCAGAGAAGGAGCTTACTCTATAAGGAAACTATACGAATGATATGAGTGCATGTATCTATTTCAGTCATTGGAAAGAGACCAGGAAATAGATTCAAAATAATGAGGAGGAAATTGACGAAGAAGTAAAAATCCGTTCCGATTTTAGTTCGATGTCAGAGTTGATTTGAATGTCACCAACTTCCCTGGGCTTTAATATCTCCATTTGGGTTTCCTGTTATTTTTTGCAGCGCGGTGTGAACCCGGAAACCAGAATGGAGATACGGCAGAATTGATATCTTCATTCATAAGTCGTGAAGTAAAGCAGCAACTCTTTTTTACATTTTATACATATTTTCTCATCCGATTTACCGCTTCCTTATTACTAACGCTTATTTTCAGCAGAGAGGTTGGAAAGAACCAAATCAATCTATATGGCTGCAGTTGTACGAAAAAGATATTCATTATCTCTGAATTATATGACATATTAGGAAAGGATTCTCCAAGATAACCCAGTAAAATACGAAGAATAGATGCTATAGTATTCACTTAGCAAATTACTAAAACGATTTAGGTATTACTTTGTAATAAAATATCCTTTGACATTTAAATGAATTATGTAAGGCTCCTCTCGGCTGGTCTTAGAAAGGGAAAACTTTTACATCGTATCTTAACATCTATTTAAAGGAAAAATCTTATTAAAGTGAGACGGCAACATTTTGGCCGTATCGAATATTCTAGCCGATAGTGTGCCATGCACAACTTCCACATCCGGCGTCTATGGCTATGGAATTGAGTCGTTTCCATGGTTACACTGTTGAATCGGAACATCCTCCGCTTTTAAAATACTCCCACATGTGACGCAACAAGTAATACAACAGAAAAAAGAAATTCTGTGCGTAGGGGTGCCAACTCCCCCGGGTTTTCCGGAGGTTCCCGGATTTTGTCTGCTAATTAGAGATTTTCCTTACTTCCGGATCATATCGTTTTCCTCCTCGTTAGTGGTATGGAAGTCAATATGGTAGTTATTATTATCTTAATTTCACCTTAAAGGTTTCGGAGGGCTACTGCGCGAAGGATACTAAAATATAACCTAAGAATGTACGAGAAAAACCAATCGTTAGGTAACGCGTAAATTATTTAAATTTTATTCCTTTATTTTATTAGGTTTGTCGACAAATGATGCGATAATGTTGTGCATCTTTATTGTATTTTATATGTTGGAATTTTAGTGCATATATAGGGCTGCTAAATGCTGAACGTCAAGTTAATGAAAAAAGATTTTGTTAAATTATGTTTGGAAATATTAAGAGTATTATTTAAAATTGCTTTTTCCTTTCAATCTGTAAAATGCTTTTTTAAATTCTTGTCCTTCAAGCGTTAGATTACTGCTCCCTTCTTTGTAAGGACTCAACCTTTACACATGAGCTCAGGCTACTTTGTCTTTTAGATAGTTGTGTTAGATTTATTTTCAATCTTCAAGATGATGATCTTATATCTTCTTATCGCCGGAAACGTAAATGGCTTAAACCAGACTTGCGTTGAAAATATATGCTTGGTTCGTCTTCGTTCTTTTATTCCGAGGCTTATAGTGTTTTGGATCTCTTCACCCATAAAATGTTTATTTCCTCTGTTAACATTCGCACCGGCCATCACTACTTAACTTGTCCAGCACACAAATACATATCTTAGATCTTATTTAATTACTGACTCACATTTTTTGGAATTTATTACCAGTTCATATTAAAAAAAAACTACTTCGGCACGATTTTATAAAGATAAGTGATTCAGTTATATGTTACAGTTAATTTTTGTGTATCTTCATATTCCTAATTTTACTGTTTTTATGTATTTTTTGTGTTTATTTTTATTTTGTTCTGTTAGAATGACTTTTGCATGAACCGTGACGTGAACATGATAATTAGCAATTATTATTATTTGTAACTCATGTATAATTATAATATTCCTCTTCTCCATTTTTCTTGCACCGTCCGCATGGTTTAATATTAGCACGATAACTCGTTTTCCACTTAAAATTAGAGTGGTTTATTTTACGAGAGTTGAATTATAATCACCTTTTGTAAAGCTTTACCTCTCGCATAACCCGTCCTGATCTTATAAAGATGGGGACACCGTGCAGAGACGGTGGTTCCCCCATCGCCCTTACTTTTTGAATGAATGAAAGTGAGCTCACTCTTGCTTTTTTATATTCTTTATCCTTCTTCTCCTCTATGGCGCTGAGTTGCGTTATTCGGGGATATTCAGGTGGGTTATTTATGAGGTTTCACTCGCATGGTTTTTATTGGCCGACCGCTTTTTGATGGCGCTCACACTGGACATGGGATTCTTTTGGGAGTAAAGTAGTTTCATGGCCCACCATTCGCTTTGCTCGCTCTCGTTTCCTTTCTAGATAATTGCAGATGTGGTGCTGTAAGGAAAGGAATTGGAGCACGGCTGTTATAATTAGTTTATCACATTGTAATTAATTACAGTTTCCAATCGCTCTTATCTCCTGCTGGAAGAGTTTCTATCCATAATGATGATAGTTTTGCTATTGAAATACTCGATAGGTTTCCTAGAAGGACGCTAATCTTGGATTTCTATTGTTCCCAGAACTAGTGATAACGCAGGCTCGCTCCGAGATACGGCTTTTGGTGCGTTTTAAACCTCTTATCGCGAATGTGTCAAAAACAGATTCTCGTAGTCGTAGATTACATCATAGTAGATACATTTGCTTCATGGCTGCATTTGCAGATTTCGAAAGCGTCAACCCTAAGGCAGCCCTAAGGTCTATTTGAACCTCAACCCCTCCATCATTAGCTACCAAAACCTTCAAGGGGAATGTCTCACTAGGATAGAGGAGGATTTCTATCTGAGCCAGAATGCTTCTAGTGGAGCAAGTCCACATAAATGCAGTAAACAGAAAAATCTCCAAGAACAACACTTTTCTTAGCGTTCTATGATGAATGGTCAAAACGAATGCTATTAATTGCGATGACTCATGCGTCAGATACTATTTTATTATTTCGGCCCATGAAATAACTAGGAAAAATGGCACTTTTACATATCACATATACAGATCACATTTTTTCCACTACGTACTCAAAGACACCCGAAAAAAACTTCATTCGTCAAGGTATGGTTGCAGGAAGTATGAAGAAGTGAGAAAAATGTGCGGAGCAATAGGTGAATTTTTAGTGAAAAATGGTTAATTATAGAAAGTGGACTAACTGCAAGGCTGTGCGGTTATTTATAAAGGAGAGTTTTATGATGGGTTGAAAGTCTGGAAAGAATGGGTGTAATTAGAATGACAAAAATGGCGTACGTAATGGATGTATAAGTGGTGCTAAAGAGAAGGGTTCACTGAAAAGTAGCAAGTCCGGCGGTGAATTAAATTCTTAAGAATAGTGACGTAAGGAGTTTATTGAATGGAAGCGAAAAAGATGTATGTGAAGGGTCGTGCCGATGGGTGAGGCAACCGCCTCAGGCACTTCTCTCAGCGGACGCCAAGGTGAATTTAAGGTACTAATTTCTCGATAATCGATGTTATATCTAGAAAGTGGATGGGAATCTTTAGAAGAAAGGAGGTCCAATCAAATGCTTAACTTACTCAATAAATTCAGAGAGAGCACTTTCGTATGAGATGTAGCCGATGTAATACCCTCCTGGTAACATAGGCCTTTCGGATACTGCAAGCAAAATCAAATAAATAGGACATATAACCAGTCGGTTTAAGAATTAGTTTTTTTTCCGAGAATCATACGCGCAAGTAATCTATTAGGAAAGTAAAGTCATAGTGCATGTACCCTCTGTCACAGGCCGAATGACAGCTTGCAAGGCATGTACATATGTAGATGTAGACGAAAATTATTATGAATATCAGTAAGGTTACGTTTTTAATCCATTTCTTTTTCTAACTATTACAACTAAAATCAGGCAATATGCAATAAATAAAAGGCAGCGTATGCCACTTCGCCTCAGGCGATGAAAATCCCTCGGCACGACCCGAGTCTGTATGTATGTATGTGTCAGAAGCTAAATATATCCGTCGAAGGATAGGAGAGTTCAAGAAATATTTTGAATAGTGTGAATGAATTAAGTAAATAACGGGCCTAACCAGAAAGAGAATAACGCGAGTGATATGAATGTAATTAATTCCTAGGAGAATCGAATTCTTATATACACATTCATAGATTTTGCTTCACCAATGCTTTCGCTTTTGCACTATTATTATTAGAAAATATTATATATTATTATGATTAGAAAATTCTAGACGTTGACAGTGTTGACCTGTTGACAGTGAACTTAGAAAATAATTAAGTTTAAGTGACAATTCACTTAAAAGGGCGTACTATATTTCTAATAAATTCTAATGAATCAAAGGATGTGGTAAAATCATAAACTTAACAGTAGTAATGTTAATCCTACTAATGCGAACTGTTTTTAAACAACGATAATTGTTAAACATAAATAGTATCGCAGCTTAACAATAATGAAACTCGTAATATGATCGTGGTATGCTTACTCCGAAGTGATCTGCGTTATCTTCATCTATGTACTGATATGCTCCGCAGGCCCTGTAAGCTTCGTTTGATTCGTTTTAGTGTCGAGATAACCTCTTCCGTATCGCATGTTCTTTCGAGGAAAGATGGAAATAATCTCAGCTTCTTTCCGTCTTTCTCGAGAAGGCATCTTAAACGATGAATACTCAGCATAAAAATCCCCCGCTGCCCTACCTCTTTTTCTCTCTCCATCCGCTTCGATCTTATCTCTTATGGGTTCCTCAACTTCCTCCCACTTTCATCTTCATCTGCCCTTTTCCCCCAAACGGAGCCGAAATTGAATCGATTCCTCAATCTCCTTCGCCCCATAACATTCACGGATTTGTGTTTTTATTTTAATTTGCGAGGCAGTTTGGGAATATGGGCGTGTCTCTCTTTTACGAAGTGGTTGGTTAACTCTCTCCATAACACAGATGCGTCTCTCCCTTTATTGCGCTTATCTTGGTACTCTTTCTACTTCGAGATGTTATGAGTTTTTTTACGAGTTGCGGCTAAAAATCTCGTGTGTCTCGTGATGCTTCCGCTCAGCTTCCCGTGCTCTTTGTCACTCCCAGTGCGTGAATACTTTACTCTCATCATTACCCTTGGTATGGGATTTTTTTAAAAATATATCTCTATTAGTGCTCAAGGAAGCAATTTTGTTGCAGAAATCTTTTAGCTCAAGTAATAAGGTATGGTAGTAAATGAAACTGTACTTCGTATTTTCCACAATATTTGAATAAAAACACCGGTTTCGTCCTTTCAGCAATCTTCAGATTCAGGGCATCCTCTTCTCAAGGTAGAAATTCAGATTAAAAATTCGCTTGGAGATGTTTCCTTTCGTCGCAATCTCGAGATGTAAATATATAGAATAAACCAGAATGGTAGTGTTTGCAATGCTGTTGAGCGTTTTGGAGTGATCGTGCTCCGTGACGGTCTCACCACTGCTATTAAAAGATTCGCCTATCTTCCTTTGTTGGAAATTTATCCATTACCTATCGGTAAAAGTTTTTTATTGTAGAGTTAATATTGACCAAAATGAAGTAAAAGAGTGTATTGCTATTTTTGTCTGAAAAGCTGACTATTCTCAGAAAATTATGACTACACTACAACAGTTGTTGGACTTTTTAGATATGCTACGTACATCTGTGGAAAATAGAGCAAACGAAAGTAGTACCCTTTTCGATAAGGCTTAAAGCATCATTTGATAATTAAGGAGCCAAAATACCATTCCTGTTTGTTTTCTTACGTGCGAGAGTAAAAAAGTCATACCCCGTTTAAAACCCTATCCGCTCATAACGCGGTATTCACTCGGTATGCTGAAATGCGTCCAAAACATTTTATGGCGAACGAAAATAAAGAATAATAAACAGTAAAATTTTACTTATCACATAGTTTTTATTGGAGCGCTAGTACTCTTCTAGGATCAACCAGTAGACATATCTTAAAGATTAGACAATATTTGATAGAGTCAGGGAGAGAAAGAGGTAAATCAGAATGTTTGTTCATTCGTAGACTTTTGGGTTCTTTGAAAGAAAAAGCTATCGCTTAGGTAAAGTAAGTAATATAAGGGAGCGCTTGTCTACTTGTGTCCACAAGGCATCGTTTCTTTTTCACTCAGCTGGAGGATTGATAAATAAAGAATGAACCAAGTGATGGTCCAGAATGGATGGAAAGGGTGTGAGGGAATCTTCTTTCGGAAGCTGTCCTCAGAGATTCGCCACCACTTTATTTGGACCACTCTCTACTCGTTTTTCTCCTCACTCCATCTCCTTGACTTAGAAAACTTAGTTGTCTCTATGGGTTAGAGCAGGCAACCTTTTGTCAATCGAAGGCTGTCTGTAGTAGTCTGTCACATTAGAAACTATGAAGACGCACATGAAACCTTCCCGCTCTACTCTTGGGGCGTATAGCTTATTTTTGTATACAAACATTCCCAAGGGGAATCTAGAGTTGCAGGCTTTTACGCGAAAAGTCACCTTACACCCTTTTTCTTGTATAATCAAATAGCCAACCCTTTCACTGCCGTATCCTATTTTAGCTCTTTTTCTAAGTGCCGTATCCTTTGTCGTGAGGGGTTGCTTACCAACCCCTTCTGCGTATTTAAATACAGTAAAACCCGTTTTAACTCTCACGCTAAATACGCAGTTTTCTCTCAGTTCTGATACATTCCATACTAAACACACAGTACAAATATCGCTGAAGACACTGCTACCTGCTAATAAGACGAAATTTTCCTGCAGAAATTCGTTGTTAATTTTGACCTAAGTATCCTTGGTTCGATACTAGACAGCTTTAAAATTCGTCCGTAAGAAAAGTAGTTACAAGGTTCGTTTTTGTCTGTAGTAACAAACTTTCTTTTCATGAAAGGTTCTTTTACGAAATCAAATTAGAAATATTGGTCACACGAAATCGAGTTAAGCATCAAAAGAGAGGAATTTGAATAAAAAATTCTTATTTTGCCCTTGGAACATCGTTTTCGACTCGAATTTTCGAGAATCATGATAAAATATACGAAAGCTCTTCGAAATTTTGTGGCTGCAAACAACCCCTCTCCCTAACGACCAAGGTGATTTTAGATTTTGATCTCATGCATTTTCCCATAAAATTACACGGAAAAGTTAGGCCACATCAGAAATATATTAATTTTTGTAGTCTTAAAAGTTCATGCATTCTTTATAAGAAGGATCGTATCTTTATTATAGTAGATTGGCATTTTTAAATGAGATAATTTCTGCCAGTTTTGACACTATTTTTATTAGATAAAATTGTTTAACATGAAGATTTGGTTGCGAGAAAAATATTAGTGTAGTAAATAGCAAACAGGAGATTCCGAAGGATTAGGTATTCGAGTAATTTTCGTCTTTATATTTAGTGCGGTTTATTTCTCTGCGAATCCCTCTTTGTTTTCATCGCAACTCCTCTGCGATTGAGAATTTTGCTCGAAATCGCTTTGAAGTTGGCTTTCCTCTTTAGCTCCCATCTAGATTCAGTGGGGAAACTTAGGAAGCTGGAATTTTCGTGTTTATATTGGAAGCCTTTGATGTTTCAGGGGATTGTGGGCTGTGTGTACGCGAGAGTGTATTGCTTCTATAATGTGAAGCGCTCGCGTGAACTTCAGAGCGATATCACGAATATGATTAATTAAGGCGTTCGCTTAATTAATATGCGAGCGGAGCTTATGAGGATGGCAAATCGTACTTCAGTGGGTTGAAGTAAAAGTTTTCATAATCTCCGAGTAACAGCTGCTTTCATTAACCTAATTGAATTTCTGACTGTGCATCAACCTATAAATTATTGACATTCAATTCCGAAACCAGTGTTTTGGCTATGATTAACTCCATCGGAAGATTAATGACGAAAGCTTTTCGAAACATACATCAGAACAGGGCATCGAACTGGAACCGAATCGAAAACAGAAACAGAAAATACGTAATTTTTGCCCGGAGTTTATACTGAACCTGAGCCAACAAAATTGAAATTCTCGAACCCGAAGCCACAACCGTTATTTATTCAGCTCATTTTTTTTAGCAGTGCACATTCTAGTGTAAAATCGCCAAATTATTAACTTAAAACGCGTGTTATTTTTTGAATTTAAATGGAAAGATTAAACGACGATATATCAACTTTTAGCGACACATAAGGACAAAACCCATGTGTAATTTTTACCACACGACATACAAAAAATGACATTGATATGTTTATTTGCTATTTCATATTATACATCGTATTTTAAAACACTTCGCAAGCCAACTCAAATATGTAGACTGCTGTAAAGATACATCACGTGTTGTTTGAATAGTGATAAAAAAAGAACATGCATGTTTTTCTACTATATCATGCATATTTGAGTGTGGAGTCGAATGGTCGGGACTTTGTCGGAGTATATATCTATTTGTAAAAAAGGAATTATGCTCGACAGCCCACAAAACATTTCTCTGCCTTTTTGGTCCATTCGATATTTTAAAGTTTGAGTTTGTTACGAAAGGAAACACCGCCGAGTGAATTTTTAATCTAAGGTTCTGTCCTGGAACAAAATTGATAAAGAATATCTCACTCTCTCAGAGTTTGTATTCTCTCCGATAGTGGGATCTCATGCTCACAAAATTAGTCATAGCAAAGAAGAAACTTATGAGGAACCCTTTTAGAGAGAAGGCGGTGCGTGGGAGAGGATGGCGACACAGATAATGTAACAATTTTTGATATATCGAATGAGGATGACGATTGGACATAGCGGGTCGCAGTGCATCTTGGGAAGGGAAAATCCCGCGTTTTAAGCGGGTATTTGAGCGTATTAAGCGGTATCTATATCATGTGTTATATGTAAGAGGGACCGGTACAAGGAGAAAACCGCACAGTAAGTGGGATTGGGTATTAAACAGGTTTTCCTGTAATTGGTTTTTGGGAAAAAGAGCGAGTTGGCCGACTAGAAACCTCGCAAATCCATTTAAAATATCTGATAGCCTAGCTGTCTTATAAGAACGAAATGGAATCAAAATTTCGGTTGCAGGCTAGCAGTTGAGAAGGAAGTTGAAAATGAATGGAGCGTGATTATCCCAAGATTGTGAGTGCTTTGGAAGTGGAAGCTGTGAAATATAAGGGAAATAGAGATTACGGTGATTTCCCCTTTGCGGCAAGGTGAAAAGAATAAGTAAGATTTGTTTGGTGGCAGATGAGTGAATGCATCTCAGATGGAGCGGAATGCCTCTTCGTGGGTGTCCTTAAATGACGGCCGCCTTAATCACAGTGTTGGGGAAAGAATGTTGTAATGACCGAAAATGGAAGCTGCGGGATTTCTTTTTTGTCTCCGTTATCTATTTTTTATGTTCACGTTTCCTCTCACGAATCTTTGCTTCGGAAAACTCTATCTTGAGATGCGGATGACTGGAATGATTTTTAGTGCGATATTAATTAATCAAACATTTATGAGTTAACACCTTCTGTTTTCTCATATTGTTGTTGTTATTATTATTATGACTTGTTGTGAATATTCTCTGTTGTGAAACAAGTTTCCTTGGTTATACTGAGATGAACCATGAATATATGAATACTGAGATGAACCTTGATATAAATATCACTCTTATTACTCATTTAGAAATACTGTTCTATACTGGTATGTACAATTTCAAATCTTCGTAATTACCGATCCCTTAATATTAGTTTCTCTGTTTCTAATTTCAATGAATTTGCAGAGATTATTATTGGCTCTATAGCCAACTTTTCCGCTTCTTTTTTTGACATTCTTATGCTACGTCGTGGTATTCCTAGTTCCTTACCATTGTAAAAAGTTGCGGGTGGTCAAAGCTAAGATTTTGACACTATGACCAAACCATCGCAGATCCGGCCAAAGGGGCGATTGTCTTCCACTCTCAGGATGACTTAGTGGTACTCGCAATTTGGTTAGGATTTGATGAGGAGCTTTCATTAAAATTTGATTATTATGTTTCTCTGCGAACACTATGCATGTACTGCATTTATTTCGGCAGAGTGGCATTTTAAAAGGTATTTTGAGATAAATCCTATGCTTTTAAATTTAGAAAGGAAAGTTGCCCTACCGTGTCAACTTTCTTGATCCGCCTGTGGTACACACGTATATCATATAGAGTTTAGCAATAACCATAAATGCTATTACACAGTATAACAGTACAAATAATTTCTGTTGTATATGGCATTAACTACTATCTAAAATCCGTAAAGTATCATACTGTCGTAACAATACTAACTCCGTAACCCTTTGCACTGCAAATACTGAATTTACGAAAAAATAAATTTACGAAGTCGTGACTGGTCGAAATTTATAGTATCAAAGAATAGACTTGATAACTATAATTAAATTTTGTAGAAAATTACGAAGTCTCTTCCTTTTTATTGAATTTACGAGTTCAGAAGTTATGAAGCAAATTTTGAAGCGCTTTTTGGTTGTTCACATTATTATAATATAAGTTATAATGCAATAGGAATAGGATTTTACAGTAGTGTAGTTGTTTTTGTGAAATTAAAATATCTGTTTAATAATATCATCAATATTTTTAAGAATTGAAAAAAAAACGATCACTATGAATGTTAACTTCTTTCTTTACGGCAAACCGCAGTTCCTCTTTCAATGGCATGACTTCGACGAATGTCATCCATAAGGAGATGCGATATGTATTCACATTGGATTGTTGTGCGAAATCGAAATGTCAGTCTTGGGAAATACCGATGTAGAAAAACTTGAATATAAGTCACGAATCCAATAGATCCCGGTGTTCGCCGTGCCGAATACTAATTCCCTTCATCTCCACGTGAAGTGTACATGCATCATTTTCTATCCTAAACTTGGAGGATTTGCTATATATCAGTGATGTTTGTATGGAAGGTGTCTCGATTGGAAGATGCTCTATAAGGGTTCATATTCATTCCAGTTGTAAATCGAAGGAGCGGCTTTACTGCGGTAAAAGCAGCCGTCAAATGTAGGTCAAGGGAGAAGGAACGGTCTCTTTATGAGTTTATTCAATGATCTCACCTCACATGAAATGTCTACGGTGAAATTATTTACTGGAGGTTGAATATTAGCTGTTTAAGGCACCATTTCTCTCAGTCTTATGGTGTGAATGCTGTTCCATTCTTAACTAATACTAATGCTGGGTACGTTTAGGCTTTGTCGAGTGGACTCGTGCTTAAAACGCTTGTGTGTATAAATTATTATATTCCGTTCTAATATGAGTGATATTTTCGTTTTTAGGTGATATGTTATATATGAATTAGATTGTTGAGAAACAGCAGGTGAAAGGATTCGAAGATTTTGTACAACTTAAGGTGTGATAGTGACCCCGAATTTTTTCTCGTGGTTCTCTTGGATAGAAAAGTTTTGAATGTACCCGGAGGAGCTTCCTTAAACTTGGATATTAAGTATGAAACCCGGAGAGGTGGCAACCCCGTTCGCGACTCCTGATTTTGAGTGGTATTTAAATGCTAGAATTATGTCGAATAATTTAATAATAAGAAGAAGTATTGAACAAGTGAAAATCTGAGGGTAGAAAATTCCAAGAAAGAAATGAAACAAGTAGATCTATTGTGAACAAAACATTTGAAAATGAAGGAAGGGGTGTCAGAGGAGTGATATTTGAGAATGATTACAAATTGTCCTCTTCCTTGATCCTTCCTCAACTTAATCCAATTCATTACTTTTCTAATATTTTAATACCCTCCCCTCATTCCTGCCTATTACTTACACAGTTGTACCTCGGATAACAGCTATCCCAGTCAACGAAGATTTTATTCGCCGTTTTGAGTAGTAGGATAAAGATTGTGGAATTGGCTAACGAATGTTTTAATGGATTCGTGGAGAGATGGGAAAAACCATTTCAAACGAAAACAAGCGAATAATTCGATTGTTAGCTACTATCAATATCGCTCCGGTTCAACGAAAAAAAAAACAAATATCGCTTTCTAGGTTCGCCCCTTCTGCCAGCGTTGATCCTTTTCCATTTTGGTCCGACCATTTTATATATTATGTACTTCCGAAAGTATGTGCTATGTTTTATTCATTATTATTATATATTAGTATTATGTACTTCCGAAAGTATACTTATTATTTATTGATTTTTCATTTACTTTACATTACACTAAATTTTAGGATGAAACTTAGTAATATAGTAGTTGGTTGCGAATCGAATTGACACCTTTTATCAAACGTTCTCCAATCACACTGAAGTAAAATGTGAAATATATGGGACCGAAAATCGTGACGGAATAAATATTGGTGTCGATTAGGGTTCAGAAATTTCAATTTTTCCCTTTGGGGTTCGGTTTTCACTCAAGCAAAAATAACGGTATTTTTCGGTTTTGGTCTTCGGTTCGTTCATTTCGGTTTGATATTTCTCACGTATACTCGATATTTCTAAATAGTGGGCAGCATCCAGAACGAATCAAACGATCTTCTTTTAGAAACCTAATCCTTTTTCGGTCAGCGAATGTCAATGATTTGGAAACAACTTTTCTTCGTTAGTCGAAGTGTTTTCTGTTTCTAAGAGTGGTTGCGGTTGAATTTAGAGCAAAACATTTATCGTTCAGAAAACAGAAACATCACGACATACGACCCAGATTTAGGAGACGCTAAAAGTTGGCGCACTGTACTTAGCCGGGGATATGCTGCTAACAGCATCCTCCGAAAGGCGATAAAAACCTCACTGCGATGTCCTCTCCATACTCAATGGAATTTGTCTGCGACGAAGTTAGGGTGTTAGCAGAAGAGTTGCAGCGTAGGTGTGTCCTCGAAATTATGCTCATCTTGATGAGGTATTTCTTCATCGTGCAACCAGTTTGATATCACGTACATACATAACCTTCGCGCTATTCCTTTTCGGGATGTGCAAACAAGGGGCGTCGCATATTCATGAAATTCATCGGTAATTTCTCGTCCTTGCGCGCCATTACTTGTGTTCCAGACACATCTGTGAATCTTATCGTGTATTCCTTTTCATTGTGTGCAGCACGCACTTTTTTCTCTTTACCATCTCATTCACCGCTTACAAACAGCTTTTTCGTGCTATTGCTCTCCCTATAGAGCTATTCATGTTCTTCTCATTCATCACCTCAATCATTCTGCTTCCATCCATCCTCTCTGTGTAAACACTGACTGAAGGGATTTATTCCGTACTGGTCACCAAGCCTTTCTCTTAGTCCTTATCCATTACCAGTTATTATGGACTCTCTACCTTTTATTTTAGCAATGCATACTTCTTTCACAATCTATTCGTTGCAACCAGCGAGCTCATCCAGTGGGTATACATAAAATGAAATATAAACATTCCATAAGTCTTTCATGCTTCGTAATACATATAACAATCTTTTTCAATATGAGTGCAGATTTTCTCACAAAGGATCCCCTGGTTTAAAAATGAAATGACTCGGAAGCGGATATCTAAGTAATATAATAGCGGATAAAAGGAATGAGACAAATGGTATCTTTATTTTGAAAGCCGTGAAAATCTGATACAAGAGTATCAAAATTAGATACATATGTTGCCTGCTGGTTGCGCTATACGCTCTGTTGTAAAAATAAATACATTTAACTCGCTTTTTTCATGGGGTTGAGAAAATTAGGGTGCAGATTCGAATTCAGAAGAATATTTTTCCTTCAGGCACAAGTAAAGCCATGGGAAATTATTCAGTATTTTATAATTACAATTTTGTATGAATCATAAATGAGCACCAAAGAAAAATGATCTCATGGATTGGAATCTGCGACCCTTGTTCTTCACCTTTTCAAATAAACAAGTTCATTGTGTTTATTTATACAAAACACCGTATAGCTCCATCTGTCAGCTGTTAGTCGCTAAATTTCTATTTGGACAATCTTGAATGGATTTTGGAAAACTGAAACCGGATTTCTTTAATCTCGTCAGCGAATGTTATATATTTCTGAATTGTTTCTTAAGGCTTGTTTACTCTGCTTGGGATTAAGATGCCTCTTAAATATGTTATTCCTTCCTCTTTTATCTGAAGAGTTGTATCCGGTATGTTTGATCGAAATCTGTTTGTTAGGATATTTCTGTTGTTATAAATTTTACCTGAATCAATTTTTATTGCTTGCGGTGGTGTAAGTTGGTAATTCATTCTAATTATCTTTATTAACTTCAACTCAAAATGGGCTCTTGCAGACGAGTTCTGTATAAAATTCTTCAAGACCTTAATCAATTTATATTTTATTTTTTTAAGCATGGAATGTTGTTTTGAATAATAATAACGTACTGAAATTTTGTCATACGTAGTAAAATGAAGTCTCAGTTATTGTTAGGCAAAAATTATAATATAATATTTTTTATTTTACGATAAAAGAATTTCATTTTATTGAGAATTTCAATGGGACGAAGCTTTTGTAAGACGAACAAAGGTATAGTTAATTTATTACTGTATTACATTATTTGTATTTACATGATATTTGAAATTTTTGTTATTTTCGTTATCATTAATATTAATTGATTGTTAAGTATAATTATTTTTATTATTACTGCCATTGTTATCATTATCGTCAACAACTCTTGTTATTGCTGTTTTTACTATTATGTTTCGGTTTCTCACTGTTTCCACAGTCCAGTCGTTGACACCTTATTGATTCCCTTAGGCGCTTGCTTACCCATAATGCTCCACTAAGTAAGTGAGACGGAAGGGAATCTCAGTGGCATCTTGGATCGGCTTATTTGCTGCCGTATTAGTTCTCTTGACCGCCGCAAGGAGTGGCGTCGCGATCGCCTTTTCTCTTTGAGAATGGAATCTTGCGGCGGCGAATGGGATGTGCCAGCGACCTTGATACGACGTCACAATCCGCCAAATTAATTTGCCGACGGAGAATTCATTTGTGGTTTTCGAAGCGAGTGATTTATCGCTTGGAAATCGGTGTTCGGGAACGTGTAGATCCAGAGGTGGAGAACCTGCGCTCTTTTCGTCACTTCCTGAAATAAATTCGCGCATTTAATGAATTTTGTTTCCAATGAATGTTGACCGATGGGAAGGATAATTGACCAGCGTGGTATTTCGGATTGGTTTGGAAGTAATTCTTATTCGAACATGGGTTCCAAAACGTATAACAAAGTCATTCGACACCTTCGTTAATTATAAAGATGTATGAAGGTAGCAAGTGGACCCCTACTACGTCCAGATGGGAATATTTATTGATTTATATTCTATTTTATGGAAGCGTCAGCTTAAAAAAATGATCGTTTTCATGCAGAGCGAGGGACGTTGGCCCCTCTGATGTGTTATCCCACCTCTTTGTTGGCACGCATTGGCAGAACAATTGATAAAGCCACGGCTGGCTGTGAAGTTTAATTATCAGATGAAAACCTCTTTGTAGACAACATTTTTGGTATAAAATCTCTTTCTTTAAGTCATCTTTTTGGTCAGACATTGAGAAATTTACCATTACCCGCACCGTGGGTTTTTTCTCTATCAACCTTCAGTTATGGAGATTTTTTCCCACAAATCAAATCTTTCCTTTTTCGTTTTTTTTCTCTTTTTTTTCTTAGTATTATTTTATGTTTTTCCTTTATTGGTAACCATGTAAAATCTTCACACGAGGTTAGGTGGAAGAGAGGCCTACTCGGGCCTAACATCGCCAAATAAAGTGTCAAATAATAATAATAATGACTTGGTTATAGGACTTTTTTCTTGAGAATGAAGCGGAAGGCTGTCTACAGTTTTACACTGGAGACGATAAATTGTCTTTTTATTCAAAGACTTGATATTTATCCTCAAAGGCATTAATCTTTGCCCGATAGCAAAAATAGTTTGCTTTTTAAAAATTATTATACACTTACTACCTACCACCGGGGGATAAATTATTGTGAAAATAGTCATTAATGTACATACATAATCATATATCATCATTAAAAGTAAGAAGGTAAGAGTTTTTCGTGTAAAAAGCGATGTTAAGTTTCAAAATTTGTTTCCATTTCGTAAATGTTGCCAAATTAATTTGAATTCCCAAACATATAAATTAATGACATTTATGAATTGGGTTTCAATTGCCTCTGAGTTCACCTGGCGTCGCGTCTACTCATAGAAAGTGAAATCTCTACATCTATGACAGAATGATTGACGCCAACAAGCGCACTATATAATAAATTAGTTTTGTAGCTCACTTAATTCCTAATTGAAACGATTGTACTCTGAAAATCTTTTGGCCTGAGATTAGTGAGAATGAAACGAAGTTATTTTGGAGTGTAGTTAATAAAAACCTTTAAAAAAAGTAAAATAAATTTTAAACAATAAAGATAAAAGTACCTCATTAATTGATTCATTTAGTAATTAAGGGAGGGGGATTGCTTTGTCGAAATAAACAAGCCGCGGCAAAGCATGATGTATGAAGAAATGAGACGAAATGAGAACTAACGTATACGTTATATGCATTTTAGAGTACGAAATATACGAATATTATATTGATTACCTTGACACCTATGTAATTGTGCGTCATTAAAATGAATAATTGAGAAGCCAATTTTAAAATCATTGCTTTCTTAAAACAAGCAAGCTATGGAAACTTCTTTACTTCATACTGTGAAGCTTGTTAGCAAACCTAAAACTTAAGTTTTCGGAAAAAAACTTTCCTTAAACAGGATTCGAACCACTGAGGATCAACTTTTGGATTATTCTTTGGAAATGTTGGAACATTGGAGCAAACACACTAACCACTCGGCCATTTGGACGATGAAGATGGGGTTAGGGTATAATTCAATAAAAATGTATGTTAAGTAGACTATTGAATGCCAGATAATGACAATTATATGACAGATACATTAAAATTAATCTTTGAAATTTTTACGGGGTATTTTGATATACATCAGATGAATGCGATAATAGTAGTACATTTTTCCTTAAATTAAATTAACTCTCGTAATTTTTTACGGGGGAATTTACTAGTTTTATATAATGTCATTATTATTGCTTCTTAATATAGGTAGTGTAGCGTTGATATACTTTATTTGGTTTTTATTTTATTATTATTCTCATTTACCTGTGGGCGTTTTCCTGCAGGGTTCTATTTTTTCCTAAGTGTAGTAACTTAGGTTTTATTAACCCGCAAACAAATCTCTTTATTATTTCCTTTTGTTTAAACCCATAATCTATCTCTTTACTTCTTTCTTATTATAAGGGTTAGATGTAAGAAGAGGCTTACTAGCCTCAATCTCGCCCTCTAATAAAGTCGTTTATTATTATATATTATTATATTATTTACGGAAACACGGGTGTACGCGAACATAATTCTTCATCATAGATATATGACTTCAAATAATTTTGAATCTCTTCTTCTTCCAGGTGAGTGGACCTTCCTGAAATCCTATTGCGAAGATCTCCATTCCTCTGATAAGTTACTTCAATAAAAGAAGATAAATTGTGAGTACTCAAGTGCATCTTTTCGATACGCTTTCCGGTATGCTGAACGCACGGAAAGTATTTTCAGCGTACCAGGACGCAGCTTTATTTAATTCTCTAACTAAATAAGTTTAGTATATGTTGTAGGTAATTTCTTATCACTGAACAATCTTTCTATCCGTGGTCGTTGTTCCCTTAAGAGTTTCATGAAATGGAAGAGAAATCAGGACCTAAATCTTATCTTTCGCTAAGTGTTTTTTTTTTTGTATTTCCTTTTAAGACTTGTTGTATATTAATATTTTAACTGACTAACCCGGCTAAGTCCCGGATTGTTCGCTCTCGACGATGTGAATGATATGGTTTCTCGCTTTATGCCTTTCGACACCCCACTTAAACGCGGCATTTCCTCGCTTCCTCTACGAATGTGGTAAAGGAGCAGGAGTCGAGTATATATAAATATTTATATCACCATTCTATTATTTGCTTTCTGGTTATTTGATATATATTCTATTCCTTAGGTTAGAGTTTGGAGTCTTGCGAACTGTAGGCCACTTGAGACCTTTCTGGGCTTCGTTTCCGTCATTTAGTCACTTCCCGAAATAAATGCCCGTGTTTGAACAAAGTTGTTTATCCTTCTTGTTCATTATGTAGAGTGGAGATAAATGGAAAATATGCTTTTTTAATTCTATTAGCAAATACATTTTTTCCTATCTTGGACAAAATTTGGATGTTTGAATGAATTCATTACTTAAGAGTAGCCTGATGATCTTACGTGCGACTTTTTGTTTGCAGCCGAATAGTTAATGCGGGCTTCCGATGGAAAAAGTTTTTCCACTAATGCTCTAGGCGAAACTAAGATTGTCAACTGTAAGATCGTTTCAACCTGGAGATTTTGATCTAAAACCAATAAGGCATCTTTTTTTCAGTTGCTATGACGTATTATCTGCTTAGGTTACTGAGGTAATTGTTTGCTTGATATATCAACAAATAGTATCAAACATTATTAGTTAGCTATTGACAATTTCATAAACATATTGCAGTATAGCCAGTTTAAAACTGCCTTGCTTAAGACGCGGTGTTCTCTCGGATCAGCTCTCTTTCGCAAATAACACATTGTAAAAATACAGCTATAGACCCACTTACACAGCGGAGTTTTCCGTCCCTAGATGCACTGCAACCCGCTATCGATTCGTTCACTTTGTTTCATATACAAAAAATTTTTAATGTAAAAATTTTTCGTATATGAAACTTTTGGTATGTATGTAAAAATTTATGGTATGGTAAATTTTGCCGCCTACGTTTTTCTCTTTGTAAGAAGATTCTTTATGAGTCTTCGTCTGAATCACTAATTAATAAGAAAAGAATCTATATTCCTCTGCTGTTAAAAATTCGTCATTATTTCCTCATTGTCTATGTGATAAAAATTGCTTGATTGTCGAGTTAAAAATAACCAAAATTAAGTAACTAAGACGCTCTCATGAAAAGCAGGCCTCTCGTCGAAAATATTATTTGGCGCAGTTTTCTTCTTGTCCTCCTCAAGCGTCTTAATCGGATTTTACTGTAATTTGAGATAGTTTTCAATCATTCTATGAAATTATACGTGAGTGTAATATTCACAGATCTTCTTTTTATAAACTCTACCAGCCCTGAGCAACTTATTTGACACCCTGAACCCTTAGAAGTATAACTTCATCTGGAGTCTTCGGGTCATAATGCTCCAGTTGGCAACCCTAGGCGGAGCCCATTTTCATGAGCTCATGAAGAAGTCGGAGACGAAAATAAATTAAATGAAAAGTTTGAAAATCCGGTTCGGCGAGGATCGGTGGAAGTGGCAGATTGGCTGCCCAACAGTTATCTCCCGGAGGCAATTGAGAGAATATAATTCATCACTTTTGCAGCCCATTGGACTCTTATTCATTTTCCAATTGGCGGTGCGGCGATGTAATTTCCGGATTTGATCGGTTCGCCAAGTTTTGTCGGATCCACCGCTGATGTTGTCAGCCTCTCTTTATGGAAGAGAAATTCTTTTCGTGGAAGGCAGTACAGTGATTTTTCAGATAACAAACATTCTTTTCGCTGTTTTTCGGATTGAGCCAAGAATTATGGATTCAATTAACGAAATTTTCCGTGTATTACCATAGAGGTGGGAACAATAAAGTGAAAACAATCGAATAATTTGCTTGTTTGCATTGAATGATTCGTATGAAAAGTTTCGATTATTCATTCTATCCTTACAACGTAATAATGCCATTCGGATTTCCACTTACTCCTTTCCATCTAGAGAATCATTTGAAATTTTCTTATTCGTTTACATCTCGAAATGGTGTAAGGCATCCAGAATAACTTAAATTATTTTCTATAGAAACCTATGAGAAAAAAAAGTTTCAAATGACGACGTTTTCATCTAAGGAATGTTATTCCGGAACAAGTTATGTTCGTTAGCTGAGGATATTACAGTCCTTTGTAAAATCTCATAATCGTAACATACTAAAATTCATAATGTACTCAGTCGCTACTTTTAGAGATATTGCGGAGGTTTTATCACCACCCTCGATAATGCTATTAGGAGGTTACTCATAAAAAAGAGCTTTCGGAAGGAGCGTAATCTTTGATTCTCGAAGATAAAATAGCGATTTGAAGCGGCTGGATGTAGCCGATGGGCTAAAAAGCTGGGACTGAAAAGACGCTTTTTAAAGAGAATGAAAGTAATTGCGATTCAGTGTTCCTGATTTACCGCGTTAAAAGGCAATCTTGACCAAATTATACCGGAGAGGGTGATTTCCGATTTTGCAGAGAATTATCCTTACTTGATTCGATGCAGACATGTTTAGAGAAATCTTTCGGAAAAAAGCGATTCAGTCTAGTATGATTACCCATTGATTTTTCATAGTTATCGTTATTATTGCTAAGTTTTGCTACGTTTGTATCGGCATCTGACAGATTCAAATGCCATTTAATTCCTCACTAAACTCCCTTTTCTTTAGTTATGAAGAACTTATCCCTTTTTTCTGTCACCAAAAATCTGTTGCCGAAGTCTTCCGATCTGTTTTCCTCTTCAATCAATTAATTCCTTTAACATTTGGAGAAAAATTAAAACTAATGAAAAATATTTGCATTTTTCTCCACAAATTTACGTATTTTTTCTGTTCAGTAAAACCATCGTTTCTTAATTATATCGGGAAGATGGATGCCTACCAGGTTTCTTTCAGAAAAATCGATTTATCCTTTGAAATTTGTTCTAATTTGTATACAAACAAAGAATGGTAGTATATTAGTCAAAGTTTATGGTTATACCGGGAATATAAATTGCATAAACCTATATCTCGCCACCGTTTGAATTGTGCAAAAAAAATTCCGAAGAAACTGTTTCCATGCAAGGAAAAGGGATTACGGTGAATTTTCATTTAAGGGCATGCTACTTGGGAAATCCCTACGAAATAACGGACTTTGAAAAACGTCTGACAGGAAAGGGACTCGAACCCGGATCTCCCATTTGCATGGTCAGTTGCCGTAATCGCTATCATGCCAAAACGTTCAGCTATACTGTCGCCTACATTATCTACCGAACAGCATGTCTCTCTGTTCTGGTAAGTTAGCTTCATGGTTGAAGCAGACGACCGGCAGTTGGAGAATTCCAGTCCTGTCAGTCTTTAATCATGTCCGTTTCTCCTCGGGGAATTGCTAATTGGGGAAAACAGTGGATTTATCGTCAGCATTGAGAAGTCTGGTTGTCTGCATCCCCATGTGCAGTTGCGCGTGCCTTTTGGCAATGCAGTATCTATCCTTTTTGCTCCTTCGGCCGACCGTGAAAATGTAGGCTACGTTATCGGCGATTCTTCCGTATCCCTCGTCATTCATAGCTGAGAGTGTAACTAATCCCATTTCCATCTCAATTAACGTATCGCCTTGTAACCTTTCATTGGCTTATGGTATTAACTTGGCATCTTTAGGGAGCCCACGCACCTGCTGACATTAATTACTCTCAATAAATGGATTGACGCGTCCTCCCCCTTCTTTTGCGCTAGTTCCTCCATCGTCCGCTAGCGGCGCTCTCTCGCTGCACCGCGTTACGAAACCGCTATGGCCTTCGCTATGCATTTGCCTTGCACACCTGACGTCCTTGAACGAAATCCCATCCTAAACCTTATTTTTCCTTATAAATCTCGGGATTTACGACGCACATACAGCATTTGGACGTTCGAAGTTTTATTCAAATATTACCAGATGAATTGTTACTATTATATTACTAGCTCTCTCCGTTGAATGTGACGGCAGGATTTCCCGAGGATATGAACTCTATTTTGTCCTAGATAGAATTCATTTCTTTGATGGTGTAATTTAATAGCTTACGAGATAAATAGCTTGTGTTTATAAAAAATACTGAGATATTACACAGCATAGTAGAGAGATATAGTTCTTAGTCTGAAGTGGTCTTCTATATGCAAATGAGCCAGCGACTGTCATTTTAGATACCTTTTCGATCGACGTGGGTTATACCCGTTTAATCGTGTCATAATATCAAAGTTTGACCTATTCTCCTTTCGTTTATTTTAAGAAACCAAGCTTTTTTACCGATCTTCCCTATTTACCATACTATCTCTTATTTAGCGAAATCCAGCTCCCTGATATAGAGTTACTATAAATATTAAAAAATTGCTTATAATCTTTGGATTGAGGATACGTAATACTGTTCTAAATTTGGAGCTGTCTTTTCGATATCCGTCGATTTTTAATTTTTACTATGAACACATCTAATCTAACTTAAGCAAAAAAATGCCCATCGCCGAAAACCATGTGTTATCCTTATTTTCCGACGTAATCGTATTGAAACAAGGAAATTATAATCATACACTAGACCAAAATATTGTTTGTCATTAAGTCAACGGTGTTTGAAAAATGATGAATTCTGGGAAAATTTCGATATATTTTATCAAAGTTTGCGTGATGTGGACCCCATATTTATATATAGAATCGATATTACGAATTAAATTCTTTATTTAATTTCCTTTCGTAATTTCTTCCAATTTATTGATGCATAATAAACGAAGTCTGCAAACGTTAACAGTGAGTTTGCATGAATGTGTGTAAAAAGTCCTAAACTCGTATGAGGTTTACCTGTAGATAAGGAACATGTAAAGTAGTTTATTGATAGAGCAGAGAAGAAATTTAATAATAAACCAGCCTTGAGAGTTGGGCTACGTTTGGTTTTTGAGTTTTAGACAAACGTACTTACATACACCCAACTTTGGGGATGAAATTGGTTTTAGAAGGAAGTTATTACGCTGTCTGCATGTGAATTTATCCGTGCCTCACTTGCAAAGAGGATGGCTGCGATATTTGTTCGAAGGTCGTTCACGTCCATTGCAGAAGTAGGTTAACGCTGCCGACGTACTTTCTTCCCGTACTCACCTGAGTCTATCTAAAAAACAGCGCATTTGAATTACTACCTTTAGGGGAGCTCTGGATTCGCCTTTTTGTATGTTGTAGATGTAAATTATTTATGTCCCAGACTACGTCATCGTTAAAGTGTGTTCAGTAATGTTAATATAACATAGTTTCGTAGTTTCTCCCTCTGTCCGCTTTTCTACGTATATTTTGATCAAAGAATCTGTTTCCATGTTGATAAGATGTAATTTTTAATACTTCTCGCGAATCGCAATGCTGAATATATATCATAAACTAAGAGGAATAAAATATTTATTCACACACCACCTAGGTATCGACACTTAGCTTCAGGTTAAAAAAGTAAGGAAACAGTCTTATTTAGCCATAGCAATGAGAAGGAAAAGAATGCATAAGTTGTGGTTTGGAGTAGATTGAATAGTTTTGTGGAATCGATTAGAAGTTGTGCTTTTATTTCTATATTGTAGAGAATCACCACAAAAAAGAAGCTTGAAGTTGGATATTTAAAAAAAATATATTATTCGTAGTTTCTGTGTCCGTAGGTTACTCCTAAAGCAATATATGAAAGCCAAAAAAATTCCCTCTAGACCATTGACTTCTACAAAATTTCTTGCGTTCGTCCTTTGCTACACGGAATGAATGCTGAACGTTTTTTCCTTTCCTTTTAAACCTAATCATGTCTCGTTCGATTCCAGATTATTCAATGTTTTTGTTCATGAGAATTTGATTTAAATTCTTTTTCATTTCTTGCTGGCTTCATTTATTGTAGAAATTCAAATTGGAAGTGAAAGAACAATGACATCCAGACCGTTAGAGGAAATAAGAGTTGAAATTTGGATTAACCATGCGAGTTTTGTGAGTATCGTTAGCCCGGATAATCGAGAGTTGACTGTATACTCTTTGTATCCAGAAGTGTGTCCTTTTAACGACCATTGCTGAAGTTAAGTTTTCATTTATTTTTCCGTAAAATTAAATTTATGGCTATATACTTATTATGGCTAGTATATTTATAAACAGTAAAAAGATGAAACTTTTTCCTTCCGAAGTCTTTTTTAAAAATTGACAAATACAATTTTTCCATGAATGTTGTGTTCATAATTTTCGTAGACTCGATTATATGTATCATTTATTAGGAGTTTTATTTAAAACTTTTCGTTTCGCTTGGAATTTTCTATCTCCGATCGAGGAACTTCGCAAATGTGAGGTCCGGTGAGATACAATTCATTAAGCAATGTACGTGGGAGTTAATCCGCCCTAAGCGCCCATACTGACGAGAGGCTTTGAAACGGACTGAAGTAATAATTGGAACATGGCTGTTAATGATTCAAAGATTTGTTAACTTTTCCAAGCCGTTATCGGTGTTCCAACCAACGGCGAGATGAGGGTCTGGGAACAACGGAAAGTTCAGGATTACCGACCTTCTAGGAATCACCGAATGCGCATTTCGATAGTCATGCCATTATTCCCAGGATCAAAGAATAATAAAGTTAATGTTCTTTGATGAGATTATTATTCTCTGACTCCTGAGGATGATAGTTTGACTGTCGAAATGCGCATTGGGTGATTCCTAGGTCAATAATCCTGGACTTTAATTTCAGTTTTCAAATTATTTTGTATAATATCGCTTCAGCAGTTACGTTTCGATAGGAAGTTTTAATTTTTGCAAAGCAACATGGATAAAATTTTCGCGATATTCACAAAATTTGTAGAATCTTATCTTCTCCGGCAATCTAAAATTACCATTATATTTGCAAGTTTAAGAGAATAGGAGAGATTATCTCCATGAACTACATATCACGTAGGTACAGTTTAAAAATTTTATACCTGAGATTTGCAAACATTAAAAAAATTTACGTAAAATAGTTATTTCGTGAGATTAAAGATAATCAGAGAAAAATACATAATTTATGTGACATACATATCATTTACAAATTATCAGAAAAAAAAACAAATTTTTTTACTTTCATGATAGAAATAAAATATAACAAGAGCATTCATAACTAGGTATGTAAATCATTCCGAAACAAGTTCTTCATATGACCAAAAAATTTTCAATTTTCAGTAATTTCCTTCTCCTTTTTAATTAGATTTCTTATTTTCTCCAGTAGCTGTTTATTTGGCTTTGGCATAGATTATATATTTTAATTATTATGTAGGTCAACCAACCTGTGTATTGAATGACCGATTACTATGTATGAGAACTGCGCGTGAGTTCTTCTATTTTTGTAGTTTGGTATTTCTGCATTATTAGAGACTTGCCGTGGTTTCCAGTGCATTAGGAGCGTTTTAAACCTATAACGGACTATATTACCGTTAAATATTTCAATCACGGTAGTTCTGGTGGGTGATTCCCCGGTTGCATAACATGCAGGATAAAAGATGCTTCCGAATTTATGTCTCCAATGGGGGAATATATAACGGTAGCGGAATCCAAAATGAAATATTCTCGATTTTGTTTCATTTCATGCATAAATTATCTATGTGGTAGAAATTTCATTCTTTTCTCGGTGGCGTAAAAATAACTGTGTAAGCTATTAGTTTGGAGGACTCGGGTAGTATAACTGCCTCGATCCTAAAAGCTAGAGCTTTCTTGCAAATGTACACTCGAGGCTCCTTGTTATGTGAAAATATCGAGCTTAGAATCGAAATCTTTTACACCATTTTTGAACGAATTTAGTGGAGCAAAAATATGACAAAATGCGAAAATAAATTAACTCACTTTTTGAAAATAATATAGGGAAACCATAATATTCGAGGGAAGTTCTCTTGCAGTCAGTTATTCAAGATCCTTGAAGTGAACGCTAAGGTTTTGGTTGCTCTGGATTGCTTTGTCTTTTTTGCTCGTCCACTTATATCTCGTAGAGCAGTAATTTATCTGTCCATAGTCTAAAAAAGGATAACTCTCGAAAAGTTTTGCGAACGCCGGTTCTAAGATAAACACAACTCTCCGAATCTATCCGGGATATAAAAGATTCGTTTGAGTGGTAGTTTTGGTACCTACAGTACCTTTTCGTTACAGATCAAATTCGATACATACAAACAAATTTACTCGCAAATAATTACGTTTTTGGTACCTTGATCTAAATTTTTCGGCGCGGTAATTTATACAAAATCTCTATCCATGTTCGAGAAACGAATACTAGAAAAAAAGAATATGGAATTGCCTTTAATCTTATGTGATGAGTTGTATAGTGAGCTTTCCGTAAATTTACGAAGTCCTATGTCGCACAATAAAATATCTTATAGCATTTTGTTCCATAAATGCTCCATAAACAAAATTTTGATTGTTTGAAGTTATTATTAAAGAATAATTTATAAGAAAGTAAGTATTTATTGAAACTACTTTGAAATAAATTTTACCGCGAAATTAATCGTGACAAATGCAAAATAAAGCGGAAATGCTCAGAAACGAAAAGGCTTAGGAGAGAAAATGTGTAATGAAAATACTCTTACGAGTAAGCAAAAATTTCGATAGGCAGTGGACCGTCTGCAGTGAATCTTTCTAATCCCATTTTGCTCACAAAAACCTCTTTGCGAT
Organism: Pachydiplax longipennis; assembly: GCA_036926295.1. NCBI lineage: Eukaryota > Metazoa > Arthropoda > Insecta > Odonata > Libellulidae > Pachydiplax > Pachydiplax longipennis. Next base: position 49,015,625 of record JAVFKF010000001.1, on the reverse strand, counting down.
ACTCACGGTACACCGGTAGGAAATTTCAGCTTCAGTCGCTCTTCCGAACGTGTCATCGGCTTCCGAATCATCGACGACGACAACTAATCGGAAGCCAGCGGCCGCAAACGAAACATCGCCAGAGACAAGATGTTATTCTCGAAATAGCATCACTTGTGATCCGCCACGTGTCACAAAACTGACAAGGAAAACCTTTTCCTTCATTTTATTCGAATCAATCGCGGAGAGAAGAATACCGTCGACTCGATCATCCAATCCCTAACATAAGCCATTCTTCCACAAATAAGTGGTTTTCCGGTTCCTCTTTTATTTCCTCTTTCGTCACTTCCTGCCACCGACATTGTTGTCCGAGGCGATCCTTAGCAGTGGTGCACGTGCGTATCAACTGCTGTAGACGTGCTTCGGAAAGATATTGCGTGCGTAAGCTGTGTTTATCTGTGCTGTGTGTTATCTAAACGGCTGACACCCATGAATACTTTAAGGATTACTAATGCAGACCTGAGAGGGGAATTGAGAGACGGTCGTGAAATACCAATGTCCCTTTCGTTCGATGACTGAGAAATGTTAAAAAGAAAACTTTATTTGGGGGTTGAGGTTGAAAAATCTCTTCTGACATCTATCCTTTGGTATTATAAATAAAAAGAAGTAACATGGAAAAATGTTCACAAAAGGGGACTACTTTGTGACTTTCGAAATCTAAGATTGAAGTTAGGAAAGTATAACACGGCAGGAAAACAACAGCAAGAAGGGAAATGTGAAAAACTTGCGAAATCTACAGATAGTTAACTTAATTTTAAGGAGAAAGGAAAGGATTCAGATCTGAAAGTCAAACAAACATTACGGACGTACTTTCACATAAACGTGAAGAAATATTTATACATCTAAAATTATCACTAAAAACATTGAGAAATACAAGTAAATATGTTATAAAGTAGGTCATTTTAAAAAGTAGCTCTCCAAAAACTAAAATGAAAAAAATAATTATTGAGGATAAAAAATTCACTAGTGGCAATCAATGAATTATTTTTAATAGTAAGTCACAAACGTAAAAACCTCTTAAAAATAAGAAAGACGAGTTAATTTAACACATGAGTTACTTGGTTACGACGGTAATCTTAGAACGGATTACCTATGTTCTTCTAGGCTGGATTTCCATAAAATATAATAGATTTATTTATTCCGGATCTTCCCCTCAAGGATAGTACGTACATAGATGCCATACATGAAAAGGTGTCTTTAAGGGTATTTATGTAAATGTCGATTATGCAGATAGTACTCCTTTGAATGTCTTATTGAAAACTGTCTCCCATAATTGAAGCGTCATTAACCATAGTTTGCGTCGTTCCTCAAGACATAATTAGATTACAGTCACTCGTCTTTAACTAAGGCACCGCTGCAATTTATGCATTTTCCGTTAAAATGACAGCAACATAGCCTGCGGTGCAAACTATGTTAGATTTTAAAACGACAAAACCCCGAAGGAAACTACTGTCTTCTGTGACAAGATGAGGATGGTGACTCTGGAATCATTCATATGTTTTCTTTTAAGATTGTGGATGATATTTTATTCTCCAAATTGCTTTATTTTTAAAAAGAATTAATTATTTCTTGCATTTTGCTGTAATGTAATTCATTTGTCTTTCCTAAGAGAAATGTTTGCTGCGAAACGAAAAATGAACTTGGCACTTATTTCTTAGGAAGTAACTGGCAGTGGACAAATAAATACATTAATATATTCATTACAGTGATTGTTGTAACAGAGAGTAATGACGATAACTGTAGTTAATGACTTGAATGGAAATATTGATGATGAGATTACTGTAAGTAGTGCTAATTTATGATTTAGTGCCTTTTATTTTTACTTTGGAGACTTTTGTATTTGTTATTTTGAGAATAAAGAGACAATTTTTTATACCAACAGTACTCATCTCCAAAAATAGGAAATAGAGGGATGAGAATGGAAATAGACTTACGCAGAAATATATGAATGAGAGAAATGCAGACCTCCTGCACTTGTGTTATAATTGTTTTCTTTGGTCTTGCTTCATTGAACATACGTTGTGATAAACACTCTAAGATATTGCGTATTTATCAATGAAGTCAACTGAAAACTGGCAAAGTAGCGATATGTAGATATATCGAAAAATCATGGGTATGGAGTAAATAATTATAAAATAAACTATACAATTTCTGACTACTTCTTAACTTTCTACAGCTGATTTTAGGGAAAAGATATTCGAGAAGAAATAAACAACAGTTGTCTGGTAATAGGGCGATGGAGACTTGTTAGTATAGCAAGCGCTAAGATGGGAATTTGAGGGCACAGCATGCGGTGGCAGACCCAATATGCTAAAAGATGGAAATGCATATGTGGGTCAGTGGCGCCATCAGTCGTGTAGAGCAGGTACTAATCATATTCCCTCGGAGGATCGATGTAGAACACGTGCGTCCGCTGCTTGTTTTCCACCTTTTTTTCGGTACAAAAATAAAGATGAAACGCGTGTTTACGCGCGTGAATGTGTACACGCGACCGCTTTGATTTTTAAGCAACTCTCTCTCTCTCTCGCGTGTCCAACTGCGCCTTTTTCGCTTTCTTCCAATTTATACGTGTTTACGACTCCACCATTTTTGGGATTTTAAGGGATGAATACGCCGAATTCTCTGCTGTAATTGTTTTCCTTAGTCTTTCTAGGCATCCCTTTTAACAAATACAGTAAAACTCTTGTACACTTCATGTGGAATTCACTGTGAACCAGCGAAATTATAGTACGTTGATCTATCATAACTGGGACCGACTTTAACAGATTTGAGTTAAATATAATTATAATTTATTATGTACCTAAAACAGCTTTTTCATAAACGAACGGACAGAGAACGGAAAAACCGCTGATTTTTGAAGTGAAAAAGATCTCTAACCAAAAATATTACATTGTTTGAACCCGAACTGAAAACTGTAATTTATTCCGTTCAGACTTTCCTTACAATGAACGTTTTTACAGCGGAATAGGATCCCCAGAACGTGTAACTACGACTTTTAAGTTTTTTTTTATAAATTTTAGTATTGAGAAATTTAAATAATGAAAGTTAGAAACCAAAATTACAGAAGGATTTTATATTACTATGATCGGAGCGAGAAAATTTCAGTTCGCACCGGGTGAACGTTGGCAGAAATGGCGAAACCGGAGCCTTAAATTTGAGTGAAAACGAGAACGAAAAATATAACGGTTCGTTACTCTGCTTTCGTCACAGAATTGTTTAGGGCGATCAAAATCATTGATGTTTATCTTTCTAAAAGGCTATTCAATAGATTATATAAACTATTTCTTAACACCTTTATTTTCCTCGTCGTGTTGACATAAAACAGAGTTATTATATGTTTATTTTAGGCGGTGATATGGGATTTGTTACGATGATTTAACGGAGAGGACTTTGATCTTCTCTGTTGATATTCGGAATTCAGTTATAACGTGTTAAAGATTAATGTATTGGTCATTCCACTAATTGAATAACTCTTTGCCTCTTTCATAACGTTATCGCTGAAATAATTTGCGGAAAATGCTAATAAATACTGCGTTTCGATGATCTAAAAACAACCTTTCCGCTCAGAAATGTAAACAATGCAACAGCTTCACCAGAAATGTCCCATTTGGTTGTAAGAAGTGAGAAGTGAGCCTAGATTTCGGATATATGTTTATAAGATCTCCATATCTCATCCAATTTCGGTTCATTGTCAGCATCCTTCCTATATTTTACGTCAATTATGATACAATGAAAACTTAAAAAAAAAAAATCAAAACGAAATTTTTCAGATAAATTTGTAACAAATATTATTTCCATGTGCCTCTTTCTTTTCTTACAGAGTCTGAATATTTTCGGTGGAAAAAGTCTGTACACAATCGTACTCTCTAAACAACGCTTCTCGTGGAATTCTCATAGTAGTATTGAATTCGATAATTCGGTATTTTCATCCTTAAACAGCTACAATACTGCGAGAATTGGGAACACGACTCAGGAAAATGTAAATGAAACGTGCTTCAATCTCAATCTAGTATCTAAAGGCAAACAAAAATCACCCATTCATCTAGACAATGGAGCAGGAACTGTATCAGTCAGACTTCTATATAATTAAGCATTTATTTCCTTAATATCCAACATCCCTCAGAGAATAGCGGATATAAAATTAAATGGAGCTTTCTCTGAATCTTCGCAATAAAGTTTTTCTCCGTCTCTTTTTATTTACCACAAAAAGTACCGAACATTAGTAATTATGGCAGGACAACTAAATCCCTCTTAATATCCCATTTTGAATAATTATTTCCTCCCCAGAGAAATGCTCCCCCTGCTGCCACCTGTTGACTCCCTTAATTTCTCCCTCTATTTTTGTGACCCCATCTTTTGCCTGAAGAGGCATTAATTACATTGTACTGAGTGGGACGCCAAGACTCCTCCAATTTGCTTTCGCTGATGGAACGTCAAACTAACCCTTCTCAAAACACACTATCGCTCTTTCTAATTTGAATTTCTTATCCTATTTGTCTCTTTCTGGTTGAAAACTTACTTGACCTTGCCATACATGGAGCAGGATGCTTACAAACTTGTCTCCGACTGGTTACTGTTTGGAAAATTTGAATTCGTGCCAGATATAACCTCGAAATAGCTCAAAAGGTGCCAAAGCAGAAACCTAAGGCGATAAATAACGTGCCAAATGGTGGCATTTCATCATTGTTTTCGTCTTTTTTCATTAAGTTGAATTAGAAAAATTGTAGTGGACTCTTCGCCTATTGGCAGTTTCTTACAGACAAGCAAGATATACAGATTCGCGTACTCCATGGTGACAAACTGATGATAATTAGATTCATCATGTGCAAAGAATTAATATTTACGAGGATCAGCAACGATTCTTAAGCTGAAAAAATAAAGTTTGCGTTTTTACCTACGAAAATTTTAAAAAATTGCCACTACTGGTGACTACTGGGAAGTAAAAGATCGTTATTTTTGTTTTCTTCAAGTATTCAGTATGCAGTAAAATGCAATAAAATTTGGAGAGGTATTTCAGATAAATATTTAAATTTTCAGACATCTTTTCTGGTCTTTCTATACACTATCTTGAATAGATCCTTGGATTTTGATTTTATTAGAAAGCCTTATTTTCCTAGACCACGGCCGCTGTGGAGGGTGTTTCTTTCAATGACGAAAGGGTATGTATTTGCTTTTGCCGTCGCTGGTAATTAGTGGTGAAAGGGTGGAAGATCCAACCGAACTTCGTTTTGGAAACCTTTCCGACAATCTTTGGGTAGAATGAGAATTTTCCAGGGGTTTCATTTAACCCAAAGGTTCCATTATCCAGATCTCGATTCACTCTGAAAATGTTTTACCCAGTGGATGTTTTCCAAATGTTTTCAGTATAAATAAATTTAAGTGGAATTCCTTTTGATTTATTTATTATTTGCTGTAGATTCACTGTCGTCAGGTGGTAACTTCAAAACGCTGTCTAGCAGCACTTATAGGACAAACCCACTCCACAATCCCCTTCACTACAAGTCTCATAAGGATTGACACTCCGAAATAACATCATTCTATTAACAAACAGCATTAGGACTCACGGGAGAACAATACGACTTCATTTATAGAACATCCCCCGGTACGCCTTCTAATGAATTTATACCACATCCCATAATTACAGTCGCATTTTACTTGATTCCTTAGACGAACCACATTTCACTTAATCAGTTTTGTAATCATCAGACTTACAAATATACAAATAATTACAAAACGTGACTCATTTATTCCACTATTTTACGACAAAATTCAACTTCTGCACTCATTTTCATTTTTCGAAAAGAAAAGATTTTAAGAACTCCTCAAGCAACATATTCATTTTTTAGCCTCTCTATTTTAACTTTTGCTTATGATCTTCTCAATGTGATTCCAATGTAATGTGATTCCTCTATTCTACTTTTAAAATCCATCTATGCCTCTCCTCCGTTTCTTACTAGAAAGATACCTATAAGTAGATTTACCCTCCTTCATATAAAACACCAATTAGAATAACATCCATTCGCTGAATATTCCTCTGGTCAACTCTCCATGGTCGAAACATCTATATGGTCCGCACACCACATGAGAGATCGTGTTTCTAGTTATGAACTTTTCGACGCATCAGGCGTGATACCTAACGAACAAATATCGTAGGTGGAGGTACCCATAGTGTACATCTCTCGCTCCGCATGACCTTTATCATTCTGCAAGAGAACACAAAGCGATTCGACCTAATGAGACAGCTTGACATGTCAGCTACCGCCCTTATCTGACGAGACACAAGTAAAGTTTACCCTCGCAACGAGGATTTTGTAATTACCCGCCGAGAAGGCGCAAAAGATTAGCAACTCTGTTCGTACCTGACGCCAAAGTGACCTTCCTTCTAGGCGCCTGGAAAATTCAATTTAATGAGCCTCGAGAGAAGACCCCTTCGGCGTAATGAACCATTTAATATTCTTGTAGCGACCGAGGAAAGCAGAGGATAACCCATCCTTCTCACCCTCAGCAAACGCACCAAGTTTGCTCCGTCCACATTAACCAACAAATCCCATGATCTCCGTTACCTCAGCAACCGACACAAACGGGAGTTGGCGCAAAAATTTCGCTGAAATAATGATGAGGAATACGTGCGTATGAACTTGCTTATGCCTTGAGGTGAGGGCAAGCTTACGTGGTTAACGATACTTCCCCATGGTTTTCTCCTACTTACACATCCAAATTTTATTTCCTTAGGTCAGATGCGAAAGTAGGCAGAAAGACGCTATGGTGTTGCCAGGCTTTCCGTATCTCCAAGATTTTTGTGTTTAAGGAAATTTCTCGTTATGATAGGAGGAATTATCTCATAGATAAGAATTATTTCGTGAAATATCTTCAGATACATCACTAATCTAATTATTATTTACATGTTCCTATGTATGACTGTTGATAGCCTATGTTGTGAAGATAAGGTATAATTTAGATTGAAAACCTCAGTTTCAGAATGCACGGAGTAATTAGTTATACGGTCTCAAATTAGATGGAACAAATTATATTTCTTAATACTTGTATCTTATTCGGCATAATCATATTCAAATTTATGTATTGAAATCTATCTATCACGTATAAGATGTTCAATGAAAACGATTCTTGTTCCGTTCCAATTCTCTGTTCACAAACGCGTTGGAGGATTCTCGTTTATGAAGAAATATTCTTTCCAAATTTACAGAAATTTGAAAATAAAGGAATTCTCTTGCTGGAACATATTCTTGCAGCCAACGGGAAAAAGACTGAAGAACTCTGGGATGTCCCTGACTTACCTTCACCAACAATTTTACATTATGTACCCACAAGCTAAATCTAATATTATAATTATATATTGGTTGCATTTAGGCAAAATCTAGGTGTCGACATTGTAATATTATATACAAACATTAACTTCTAAGAACATAGAAATTTCCAAATTGGAAAATATAGGAATGTTATGGTGCATTAAGTTTATCAGTAAACACTCCTCTACTGAGAAAATTTACTGTATTAGGGAGTATTATGACCCATAAAGCTGCCTTAAGGTATAAAAATTATTTAACCCACTATATTAAACTTAGAGATCATTGTCCTAAATATATATCCTCTATGCTAAATATATCAAAGGCACCGTCTCATCTCCCATAGAGGAAAGCAGCAACCAAAAGTATTGAAATTCAACTAGAATGCATGATAATATAGAAAGCCGTACAACTACATCTTATACTAACAAAAGTAATAGCCAACAACAGCCCGTAGATCTGGTATTGAATTTGTGGTCATTTATCCCGGAAATCAAAGATATATATAGGAGGGCCACTCAAGAAACTGCTTCGTTAACTAAATCTGATCATATTAAAATATCCAAGAATAGATTAGAAAAACTCAAAAATCTGTGCTAATCAAAAGACACGTAAGAGACATTTTTTCATACATCTATCGCCGGTCACTGTTTCCTTGTTTATAGATACTATTTTATTATTTGCAATAAAACTTCAGTCACTTCAATCATATGTTACGTTCGTAAATAATCGTGCTAATATCTCGATCCTTTAATGTATTTCCGAATTTTGTGGGCCCAAACAAATGAATGTAGCGAAACAACAAGAGAAGGAAGGGAACGTTGGAAAAGGGGAGGAAAGAATTTCGCTGAGAGAATGGACCTTTTTAATAAGATGAAAAGTCGGAGAGAGGCAATGTAATCAAAGGGAAAAACGCGACACCAGAGGAGGGATAAAGGAGAAAATGGAGAGGTTTCATTTTGCAAAAGCTTTTCCTTCCCCATTCTCCAATCACTGCGAAAAATCAAGCGGGAGAAGATTAAGAGAGATTGTAGCAAGATCTCCGAGATATTTCCACTTCCTAAGTCACGTCCCACTCGAAAAGTCTCAAATGGAATTTCGTATTGGAGGAATACAAATAAAGTTTCCTTCGTCGTTTTAGGGAAGATCACAATTGAGATAATTGAAGTTTCTCTTTTCAGTTCATCGGAAATAAAACTTCGGAAGTTTTTTTTTCTTCCTCGGAAAACATACTCTCCGATCCCAAAAATGAACATCTGGAGAATAAGTTGAAAAGTGGTGGAACTATAGCCAAGAGCTACATCATAAACCAATATTCCTCTTAAGCGATAGAAGATGCGTATTCTTATGACGGAATTTGGGTGAAGAAATGAAGTAGAAAAATTCTAATATTTCCGGCACCTGTCTAAGGCAGTCCCTCCGGCTAGCAAAGAATTTCCTCCTTCATTTCATCTACTTCTCTTTGTATATGATTTGCATAGTGCCAATCTCTCTATACTCGTATTTTCAGGATACTCTTGTTCCCGTTTCACTGACAGATATGATAAGTTTTACTAATCAAAGCTTATTTGAACTTTATCACGATTAATTCGGTCCACTTTCTTTAAAAATATGATCGTGAAATTGCTTATATGAGAAGACTAAATATGCAACTCCCTTCAACTGTTTTTTTTTACCTGTTTGTCCTTGGTTCGACTCTGGGAATCTTGAAAATGACTACCTCTTTCTTAGCAAGGGTGGTTAAGAATTAATTTGACACACTTATTATTGAAATCAAATTCAACATTCTATTGAATTATACAATAAGCAGTGTTTGATTTTGTGCATGATTGTAAAGCAATTAGCCTTGAGACTCCTTGGAACCTCAGTTCTCCCGCAATTAGCTATCAAATGCTCTGGTGGAATCGACGAAATTCAGATTAGGAAGTTGATCTATGCTTTACCTTTCTACAGCATGCCATTTATCGAAAACATGCTCTTAAATCTAGCGTGGTGACCCAGTGAATAACACTTGTCATAGCATTTAATAAGGAATAATGAAAATTAATGCTCAGGATCGCTCAGACGTCAGTGACCCTCACATTACCAAACCCATGGAGAAGACAAAACTAAATGAAATCTACACCTAGTTCTACGTGTACCAAAAAACAAATTAAAATATATTCCATTTACCAATGTACTAATTTTCGAGCCATTCCATCTGGTCAAGAGGCTGAGTTGCAAGATAATAAATTAATATAACTCTAGAAGTGTGGAAAACGGCTTTTGCTTATATCAAGTATTCAAGTTAACTCTACGAATATAATGACAGAAAAATTTATATCCGTATGTATGTTTTAAGACTCTCTCTTGATTTAATCCTTTTTTCATTTCAGAACGCGGCACTCCGTGAGCTCAACATTTGCTGTTCTCATCAGGTCAGTACCAAAACTTCTTGATTTTCCTTTGTTTTCTGATAATAATTCTGTTTTTAGATTGTCATTTTGAAGAACTGAATTGAATATAATTTTAAAATATCAGTGGATTAAACTAAAGGTATTGTCTTCTCAGAAGTTTAACTAGTAAGAACTAGAATAATATGAAATAATAAAATTTAAGAGCAAAATTCATTTAAAAATTTAGGCTGCTTGAAATATAACTGCAGTCGAGGAATGGAATGTATGATAAATAAATTCAACGCTTTCAGTGCCCCGGTTATAAGAACACAGAAAAATAAAACAAGAAAAGAAATGCAGTTAAGATTTTATAAAACCATAGCTACATCTACACTATACGTAAGTATACAGAAGCGAAGCATGGATGACAGCAAAGAATGAAGGAAGTGGAATACAAGACTAAGATATGCGATTCTTGAGTTAAGTGAAAGGCATTCATAACAGACCACCTTTGGCTCTGCATCTGTGGAGTATGTTTGGATTTTAGAGATATTCACGAATAAAGATTTTCATATCCGCATCCGAATAATATCCGCAAGAGATTGTAAACTATCCGACCCTATTCGACTCGCAAGAACAAATCATCTTACCCAACTCGCACCTTGTCTTGCGGACATCCTCAGGTTAGATCGGACAAATTAACAGATCTCCCCACACCCGTAATTTACCCTCCCTTTCTACACTGCAGATGTCGTGGGGTAGCTTCCAGTTTTCCGTGTTAATTTGATTTTGTCGACAGCTCAATCTGTGGCTCTTAACTTGGAATCCGCCGCTTAAAATTCCACGTCCGCGTTACTAAGCCTTTGATGGCGTCCTAATGCTAGATGATTGATCGGGCGCTCAGAAAAAGACCACTTAATGAGTGAAACGTCCTCTTTTTACGCCTGCGAAAGAGTGGCAGTCGAGGGATCGACTTGTGAGTAGATCAACCACAGTCTTCCGAACATCGTCCATTGCACTAAACAATCACAATCGTGGCATGACACACCTTCACTTTCTTTCCTAACATTGTGATTAATTTAGGATTAACATTATTATTCCACATGATAACTGTCAAGGATACCAAGCGAGAGAAATGATCATTATTACAAACTTATGAACTTACTTCCCTCTCCCCGTGATGGAACTTAATTTCACTTATTTAAAAATGTCGACGAGTTATTTATTATAGAATGTGTGAATTTTAAGCCTATAAATTTTTAATCTAATCATAAATTCCCCTTATTGCTGGAGAATCAATGAACTAAACAACTAACCGTCTTGGTCGTCTGGGCGGGTTGTTTACAACCACAACATTTTTATCCTAATTCTCGTAAATTCGAATATAAAACGTTATTCTATGATCAAAATAGAAATCTTTGTTCAATTTCCCTTCATTTTGATTCTCATCACGGCTTCGAAGGCCAATATTTTTTTAATTGAATGAATTTTTAATTGATATTTCTATATCAAATTGTGTGTAGGAAATGTGTAATTTGCAAGATATGAAGACAAATTTTACATTAATTTTGCATGAGAGTATTTTCAAGGATACTCTTGTCAAAGTAACGACGAATTTTCACAATTAATGGCACATTTATATAAATATAATTGTATACTTTTCTCTTACTTAAAAGCGCAGTAGATTATCCTTTGAATTACTTTCTCAATACATTTCTTCCTTGTTATGATGTGTATTATCATTTGTAAACCTCAATTGTTTCGGTGAGCTAAAATGTTAAGACTCTCTTGAATTACTAATACTAATCTTTGCTTTAGATATTCACCATACGAGCCGGCAGTAGCCTGTGACAAGAGAACTATATACTACTAAAGTCTATTTCTAGGTACTGTCCAACTTCCATTGTATGGATAAAGAATTAGTGTACCGGGTAAATGTAGTATTTGGAGCTTGGAAAGTTTCGGAAAACTGCGACAGTAACGTTTTTCGCAGGCTTTTCCCTTCGATAGTTGCCCCATCCATTTAATTTTTATTTATGTTCATCTGTAGTACCATATTGTTATTTGTGCTAATCTTCTCTCATCTGTTACCGTGACAGTCACTATTATACGATATGATTCTCCTTATTAGATTTTCATGAAACGTTTCCTGATATACAATCTCGTGTTATTTGCCATTAGCTGTCGCTTCTCGGGTAGAATCTCTCTTGTTTGAACTAATATTCTTACTTTTTATCTCTTACTGCTTCCATTGATTCTGATCTTGCTATGTAAATTCCAGAATCAAAATTGTTAACGTTATTTATGAAGTAAAGACTATACACATCCCGAGATTTTTCATGAGGAACCAGGATGTTTCACGTTTCTTTCTCTCTATCTTCCGTAAATATTTCTGCGAATAATACGCGAACTGTATCGTTCTAACCCTCCTCTTAATTCACCTTTCAGTTCTTTCCCGGGGTTAAAGGATGAGCGGCAATTTGCCTTCCTCTCTTCGCCACCATTATCACACGCGTATACTTGTTTGAAGCAATGTTTCATGAGGCCAACATTTGTCTACCGCTCGAGTGAGTTTTCCACATTTTTCCCTCTTTTTCCATCTTGTTTCTCCCGTTGCCCAAAGTATGCGTGGCCTTCATTCTTCTCCTCCATGATTTGTTGCGCTGCCTTTTGAATAAATCACCCCTTTATAGTGAATTTATTCCTCGGGGACATCCATCTCTCCCCTTTTCCCAGCCCTTTTATTCTCTTTAACGCCTCCATTTCGTCTTCCCTCGATTTATCCCCTGTATCTATTGATTATTCGACCTTTGTATCTCGTGGTGACGTGCGTTGAATTGAGACTCAAAGCAATCGGGATCATTTTGCAGCTGAACCGTTCCCTGTTTCGTTCATGTTTCCTCTATCGCTCTTGATTATCTCGGCGCTGAATACGCTTTTTTCGATTGTGCGTTTCTATGTCGGCTAATATTCGTTTCTTGGCGAATATCTTCGTGAAACTAAAGAAAATAGATGATAGGATTGCAAAACGTTCCGATAGCCATTTGTCGGCGTACGGACTAGCGTTCAGGCCATGGAACGGTAAGTCCGGGATTTTAGAAAAGTCCGGGACCTTTAGAAACCCGAACGCCAGGTCCTACGCAGACGAAACGGCTATCGGAGTGTTTTTCAAGCTTCTGTGAATGTCTTAATGTATTGTGTTGATATCACCTCATTGAAAGGGGAAAAAGATTGGTAAACTCCCTGATATAGATGGTGGTTCTGTATGTATGTGAAACGTATGCCCTAAGAACGGTGAACTGTGGATGTTGCATAGAATGCAAAAATTGAGTAGGTTTGATAGATAAACAAAATAAAGATTTTCTATTTTATGTTCAGGCAGTAGAAGGGTTTGATTGAATTAATTAAGCGGTATCAGAAAAAATGTGTTGGTCAGATATTGCGAGGAAAGATGTTGCCAAAGAATTTTATTAAATCTAAATACTAAGGAAAAGACAGAAGGCAAGGTTGTTAGATAATTCTGAGCTGTGATTACCAACCGGTGTGCGCTTTATGTTAGTTTGCTGTTACAAAGTCTTGGTGTGCCGCATAAGTCATTACGGTAACGTATCATTCCAATTCTATATTACGCATGTGATATAAGTTACGGCATAGATTTTCGTTTAAAAGTGATTCGTTATGATGCTACTAAAATATTTTATTCCAGTTTAGGTGTTTCTCCATTTTGCATTTGAATTTAAATGAGTGAAAAAGTGCGATTAAAAGCGGTTTGACGTGCCTTGCAATTTGAGTTAGTACCTAACGGTGTCTTAGAAGATGAAGGGATGGTAAGAATTGATGTAGTGGTGAAACAAATTATTAAGTCGTGAATGGTTACGTCTACTAGGGAATTTTGACACACACGAAATCTCTTTTATTTTAAAAGTTATGATGATGTTGGCAAGAAAATTTTTTCCTAAGTGAAGGAAAAAAATATTCACTCACAATTTTGGACGTAAATTCAGTCTCTTGTGAAATTAAAATTCTGTATGAGGTGCGTAGCTGTGTAACACTCAGGGTTCTCAAACAAATCGATTCGGTAATTGAGAAGAGCACGTTGTGAAACAATGAAGTTTTTCCGTTGTCCACCCACCTTTCTCGTTACTATGTTTGCTCTATCTCACAATCAGTATCCCCATGGCATTTGACCCATTTCTCTTCTGTCATCACTCTGTAACCCTTTCTTTTTTCGCCGTCCAAACCAAGCCTTTGGCGACGTCTCTCTGCTTTCCATCCTCAGATGAATGTTTTCAATTCGACGTCTACCTGACCAACTTCTCGGCAGACACTTCCATTCGTTACAATTACTTCTCTTCCCACGATTTTTAATTTTTCTTCCGTTTTCCTGCATTTCATCTTTCGTCACCTAAATTGTCTTCCTGGAATTCTTTTTGCTCCCATTTTATTGGTAAAGCACCCTTCTCTTTGGATTTACCTCTTCTAGTGTTAGGATTGCAATGCAGGAATCTGGAATTCTGAGATCTTGTCCAGTATGTCGACATCGTGATCCCGGGATCTGTCTGATACAGTTTTTGAGATTGTCATTCTAAGCTAGCGGAATATGTGGCGGAAAATTTGAAATATATTGTAGATGAACAAATGTGAAAAGTTTTTCGGAAAAGATTCTGTTGTGCGCTAGGATTTATTTTATATGTATCATTCATATATAATGCATAAGTTACTCTACTATTTTCTCATTATCATGGAGGCATTGCGGTAAATAGAGATCGATAATGTGTGATTCAATATTAGACACATTTTGATTTACGAATGCATATTTCAAAATTTTGTAAATCGTTTTTATTGGGGAGAGCCTTAATCAGAAATTGTTATTTAGTTTCATAATTGAAAAGTTTAGCTTTGGAGGGAATGAGGATTAGTAGGCAAAGTGATGAGTGAGGTAGTTTTCCCTTACTTTCCTCGCCTAGCCAGAATGCTATTAAGGGAATAGAAACACAAGATCGTATGGCACCTAGCATAAAGACTCTTTTCGTATAATTCATTAAAAAAAGATAAAAGTAAATTATCAAGAACAACAAAAATAAAGCATCACTTGGGTTTCTAGGACGATTCGTCGAGAATATTGTCGTACAAAACACCTAAAATAAGGAAGAGATGAATTAAGTTGTCGTAGAAGATTTCCTTATGTTGAAGGAATTCCCTGTCTCCAACGGACCACCCAACTCAACATAGCTAATTACGAGCTCATACAAAGATCACAAGGACAACGGACGGACGATTTTTACCGCATTCTATGTATCAATGCCGATTACATTTAATTATGGTGTGAGCCATTGTGATGAAGACGTATGTTCAATTATACCTTTTGTTGAAATTTGCTAAGCAAAAAAATAATTTTCTGTGCACATGTTCTTGTGACTAGTTTACTGGCCATCGAAAATAAATTGTGACTTTTTCACGTGACTTCATTACCGGTCACCAAGAGAATACCTCCCTCTATAAAAAATACTCCGTAACCACGGTATTATAAGCAATAATCTTTCTATAAACTGAATGAAAACTTCACAAATACTCTACCAGTTATATTTTAATTCCTTTAGAAATCTTCGTGGCTGAGGGGAAAAGGTTCTCGTGGCGAATCGTTCCAGTCCCCAAATTTTCTACCTCATTTGCTTAATTATAACCGCCATAAACGAGACCGAGAAAGAAACATATGAAAGATAAAAAAGGAAGTGATGAGCATTCCATTCAGCAAGATATGACACGGGCATCGAGCCGTAATATTTTTCGTTCCGGTTTTCGTTCTGCTTCTACGTGAAAACCAAACTTGGGTTCAGTTCCGGTTTCGCTCCTTCCGCAAATGACGAGTCGATTATAACCGTTTTCCTTTTTTGTTCCGACCATTGCAATCGTTTTTAATGTTTGTTTTATTATTCCTAGCTTTTATTATTTACATCACATTACTCTAAATTTGAGAATAAAACTTACATATTGTTATTCGAAAGTCATAGGCACAGATGTTTAGTACATCGCCCGTCAATAAATCTTTGGTAAAATGTCATCAACAATATCTTATGTGATAAAAATATTTTGTCATATACAAGAGTAAGATTTTTTACTTAGGACGTTATAAGTGGTCACTAACAATATACTAAACATCAGGCAGATATATCTCGTCATATCTGGTCCTTCAGGTTTATATTAATTCCAAATTAACTTTGCTTGAAGTCATTTTAGCCAATGTTAGCATTTTGTTGAAAATAATGTAGACTGTGATTCGCAAGTTCAAAATATCTGTTAATATATACTTCTAGAATATCAACTGTGATACAAGGCTCCAGGTACCTCAAGTTTACGTGCATCACTCATGTTTCGAAATTTTCTGATGAAAAGGTTTAAAAAATACATCCATTTTTATTCAGCTCGGATAATACAAATTTCAGGCAAGTGTAGAAATGCTGAAGAATCAATCATGCAAGTTGAAGAGAAACTGAATAGGTTGAGTCTCAAGTTATAATGTGTTTGGAATGTTTCCTGATAGGTAGAATTATTTTTTTCACTTCGTCAAAACATAATAATTTTTATGAGGTGATAATATAACGTGTATTTATTTCATGCAGCTGCATTGCAGCACTATTCCAAACTATTCTACTGCTAATTAGAATTACATTGGCTGTCAGAATAAGGTAGCATTTGAATAGTAAGTTCAGAATTAACGCAAAAGTTCAAAGTAAAATAAACAATATCCCTAATTCATGTTGATAATCTCAACTAGAAGTCTGATCATCGGATATGCTGTTTCTGTGAGACATATTTAGGCTAAAGTTATGGATTTAATTATAGAAAGAAAGAATTTTGATTTCCCGAGGCAGGTTCTTTTATTATAGTGATTAACTTTCGTATTGTTTTCGGTTTGGGTTCAGGAATTTGTTTCGGTTCCAGTTCGATGCCCTGGATAGCTACTTCATTACTAAAATTGAAATAATTTTTAGTTACTTCCCTTTTTAGTTTTTATTTTTGAGTCACGCAGAGTTCAGGTGTCATCGACTATAAAGAGGAGGTCCCTTGCGGCCCAGTGCTTGCAGTTTGGTTGCATGCTACTTATTCATTGGACTTGGGACGTTAAGGATCGAATGCAAAGGTCGTATTTTCAATGCGCTGTTATTCGGTTCGGTAAGTCCGTCATGTGAATTAACGAAGGCTTCACCATTTAGTGCGGAATTGGCCCCGTGAACTGCATTTTGTGTCAGCGGATTTCACGCTCGCGAAAACATTGCAGAATACCGCAGTTGGAATCCGACGAAGCTTTTGATGTTATCCATTTGTTGTCTCGTTTGCAGAGGAATTCTCACCAATAAGACTCTCCTTCTGTTTTGTTTTCTTTTCATTTAGCTGCAGTGGTCTGTATTGTTTTCTTTTCCTAGATTGTCATTTGTAGAATGAGCTAGGTACATAAATACCTACAGGGAGCTTGTTTTACTCCACTGAAGTCAGACCTAATCAGTTAGAATGCGGAACAGTAAAAACTATTTAACATATAATATAATTAGAATAATTAATGTACTTTTATTATTTTCTTAACAATGGAAATTCAGTAACGCATGTGTGAAAATATGTATAATGAAATATAAATTTATTTTAGCGACTTTGTCGGTCATCTTGTTCTATCTGTGTTTATTGTCACTATCTGCTGTATTATTATCTTGAACGTAACCCCAAGTATTCCTTGATAATGAAAGTTTACTGTACGTAAAAAAATATTCATGAAATATTATAAATAAATCTATAAAAACATATATGTGCAAAAAATAGCTAAATAAAACAGGAAATCGCCAAAGGAAGGAAGTAATGATTAAATCTAACGGCAAAATCACTAAATTGGCAACTATGAAAGGAGCCTTAATTAACTCCACATTCGTTTATTCGTCACGCATTCTCCTATTAATTCTTTCCTAATACCCCTATTCCGAAAGAGACACCATGAGTAGCACTTTCCTTCTTAAATGATGTTACGGCATTTTTGGGATTACGGAATGTCACATAGTGTCACGTGGACTTTCATACTCCTTACCCCTTGTCTTAAAGCTGTCAAATTGTCTTTTGAGGCTTAAATTTGGTATGCTATAATTTTTTCCTTCAGACAAAATAACTTTTTAGATTATCACAACTTTTCTCTCCTTCTGCGAGGGTTCTGTACCAAAAATAAAGCAGTAAACTCTGATATAATATGAATAAATAACTGTTTGTTAGAAATTTGTGTTTTCCTTAGGTGTGACATTATCATAGGATACTAGAAATTCAATATATAGCTGAATGAAACTGAATATCTCCTTTGTGTTTCCTTGATGGGCATTCCTCCCATTAATATACTCGAAATTCCGCGACAATTTTTTTTACTTATTTGTGACATCAGATAGCGTTACAAATACCTTCTCCTATGACACAAAGTGTCACAGATTACCGTTCCTCTTCCTACCCCATACCCGTGACATTATATCAGGAGAACCCCTAAGAATTTTTGTATTTTCTGGCAGAAAAATATTATAATATTACGTGGATGGAGTTTGTTCAACGTTTTATCTTTTTGATAATATAGTTATCTGAAAAAATCTGTTTACTGTTACCACGTAGTACTTGCCACTTAATTATTCTTTTTCCCTTGGTGTATTTACAGCAGGGTTGTAATTCCTATTGCCAGCCCTTTCAGGGAAAATCAGGGGAAAAAAAGATTCCTCAAAATTCAATGAGCCACGATTTTTACCAGCATTGAAGCGCTAACCACCTCGGCTATATTTAACTATATAAGGTTGGACTGTAGAATAAAGACCGTTATAAAATTTCTGTGATGCTCAAATATGTTACAACATTTTTAATTATCAGTGTACGATCGCTGGGTTAAGATTCATCAAACTTTATTTTAATGAGAGCAGGGTAGAACTACAGCGCTTGCTTCTTCGTTCGAATCCTTTGAATATTGCAGCACAATGACGTCGAATTTTTCAGTCTCGAACATGGATACAAATATCGCTTATCTTTTAACTTCCGCACGTGAATAAACCTGTTGGTCGTATATACATAGGTTTAATTTCAGTGCTAATATTTTCAACACGTTGTATGCGATAGTATCTTTCCCTTTGGGATCAACTCTCGCAGTTATCACAAAGGCTCTTCAATCGCACCATATGCTTCGTGTTTTGGATTCGTCCACTCTCAGAATAGATCCAAGTTAAAATTTGTTCGCCGTCCTACTTCTCATTTTTGGGTCGTCTGTATCGATGGCCAATCGATTGATGGGCCAACTAAATTGGATGCACTTGCCCCTTCTTCACAAAGGTGAAAATGCCATTCGCAATTGCCTCCAGTGACGTCATTGTCTTTCCACCAATGGCAAACGTTTTAAGAGCGGAAAGAGTGCTTCGAAATGAAACGTTAATCAGTGTCATGTTTTTCAGTCCTCCAAAAATAAAAGAATTTCCTTTGTCGTTGGATTTTTCATCGCGATGTATTACGGATTTTATTTGCCGTAACGTTTAGCGTTATGAAAAAGTAAACTAAGAGGTGTGCGAGTATTCGAAATGTCGAATCGAATTGAAAATTTTTTTTGTTCGGAAATAATTTCAAACAGAATCGACATCTGCAAAACTTCATATCGATTGCATATTTAAGTGGTGGAAAGTTTTCTTTTACTCTCTTTACTCTTTTTTGTTTATTTTTTCAATTTTCTGCATAAAATTCGAATGGCACGTTTTATGCAAGTACGATTCCAGCCAAAACTAATTTAATAAGTGATTTTAACAGGTTTTAATGCAGTTACTTTTGGTTGTTATTTCAGCAGAACATTAGATATGCTAATAGGTGTATTGGGTAAGGATGCTGGAAGCATATTAATGTACACCTCCTGCAATACGCTACTGGCGGCTCGCGGGTTATAAACTTAAATCTAAAAAATTTTATATTCTGTGCTTGTTGAGATCGAGAAAAATGACCAAAAGGCCAACATTTTTTGCATAGTTTCTATGCATGATATAAATGCAATATAAAGTCTGTTTAGATAACGAGTATAGCATAGTAAAGATTTATTTATTTGTCCAAAGAAATACAAAAGCAATACAATGTAATTGATGTAATAACAAATAAAATATTCGGGGAGAACAAGAAATAATATACACAATCAGTAAGAAATCCCATAAAAATCTATAAATAATAAATGTTATAGTATAATGGATCAGCAGATTAACCTATGGGTAGATGAATGTTAGGAAAGAGAATAAAAACACTATAAAATTTCTCGTTGTTTAATATAACGAGACGTCCGGTTTCAACTAATACATAAATATCTTTAGAATGATGAACCGGTCGTTTTGTTTTATTAAACTACTTAGAAATTTCCACAGATTTAAGAAAAATCTTTTACCTAATATGGAATTCCACAGAGTGTAGCCTACATGTGTTAATTATGTTTTTAGAATAATTGCGGAATATGGGTTTTTATCTCGCTGCGCGGTCGGGCACATGAAAGGGGGATAATGAAATTAAATCACTAGAGCTGTATCTACGATTAAGAATGTTCAGGAAAATCTTGAAATCATTATTAGTTAAACAGTACTAAAGGGAAAGAATTCTTAGAGAACTAGACATAGTATCAAGTGTTGAGTTACATGGGTCATTAACATAAACATATTAATTTTCGTCAACTGTGCTTTTTTCCTCCATTTTTCAAGCTTGTTTACAAGTCAGCGCTATTCATAATTACTTATCACGGAACACTGGCTGAGGAACGCTGACACAGAGATTTAATGCAGTTAACTTTAATTACTTTTCCAGGAATCTTCGGGCGATGATATTTTTTGGCCCATTTCAGTTTTAGTGTTTCACCACTTAATTTCGTGCCCCACACGAAGTAGCGTCCTAAGCACGTATTCCGACACCCAGACCTTCACTTTGGCAGTTGGCCTGCCAACTGTCGGCGCCATGCGTTATGTCCGCATTTTCCCTAATAAGTGAGAGTCACGTTTTAAAACTTTTTGCTCGTGCATCCTTTGCGTCTTTATGCGTTCATTTTGGGCGAGAACATTTAGGCCTAATTGAGAGCTCTTTCCTTTCCACGAAAGCAGACCCGTCTTTAGACTTTCAGCTGTCTTGAGGAAGGAGGTCTATGGCTGCCAGCTGCCACACCTACCGTCTTAATCTGGCCCTGTTCGAAAGCCTCTTCCCTTACACTTACCGTCTGCATTTATCTCGATAGAAATCATTACAGACATTTGTAGTTGGCACATAGAAATACATAGTGTCACAGTTGATAATTGTAAATTATCTTCACGTTTATAAAATAGCGATGTTAGTTAGATTCCAGATTCGCTCTACCCTTAAGATAAGCCAACGCATCGTAATTCTGTTTAAAAGTTAGTTTATAATATAATAATAAAAGAAGTAATAATGATTCTGAAAAGCACCTTACCACTTATAATTAAGCTTTCGTAGGCTATTCGTGCAAAATTGAAGTGAGATCTAAAAAGCCTTCTTGTCACACTTTTATTTCACCTAAACACCTCAGCGTCCTACGTATTTTTACTTTTCCCGATGAATCTCACAGATAGGTATTGTAAGTTGATACTTAAGTCGATAAAGAGACTTTCGGTCTACCGGCGTAAAATTTGCACCTGTATTACTTCACGTCGATCCTTTGGGAGTTTCAAAAGGACGTACGCCATAACTTCAATAACCGTTACATGAAAACGTCTTTGATAACGGCGCCGTAATAATAAGATTCAACTTGCTTGAAAGTGTCGTCAAAGCAGCGCTAGGTTTGGTTCATTCTCATTGAGACCTTCAGGATGTATAATACCACTTCTCTGAGGCCGCTTTAACTATCTTTTATTTCCCCCTTGATGCATCGTATAAGAATATGGAAAAAGTATGAAAGAAATGAAGGAAAGGACTATAGAAAGCAAAGAGAAGTATGCTATATCGCTTTAATAAAAATTGATACGATATTACATGGCATTTTATCGACACCGACGAATTTTTCATTTAATTCAAATGAATGTAAACTATAATTTACGATTTATAACTATATCGAAATTTTTATTAACCTAATGAATTTCTTGTTGACTTGTTACTTTACTAATCATACCATCCTTCTTCTTTCAGACTTGCTCTTGTGACTTCGTTGGAATCCGAAGCAGTTCATTCCGAAGTTTAGGTGAGTACGCTAAATATCAGGCCAAAATTCCAATGCCATTAACATTCCAAATTATATATTTGGTTCTTATCTCCAGATTTTTTCACACGCATGTGGAGCGTTCAAAAGTTTTGTAATATTTAAAAAAAATTCCTTAATTTTCTACCAAACTTGTATACGACTTTTATAAATAAAATCATATAAAAGAACACACAGTTTGGGATTTTATTCACGTTTTAATTTTTCGTACGTATATTTTCGCCTCAGAGCGAAGTTATAATTTAGACAATTTTATGGAATAAATTTTTAAGGAATTTAACGAATAAATTTCCAAGATTTGTTAGTTAATCAACTCGTTAGCGTATGGGACGTTTCATCCTTTCTGTGAGAGAGCTGTAATTTGTAATTTTAGTGTAGTGATCTTCCAGTTCGTCGGTGGCGTGAAGGAGTCACGGATCGTTCTATTTAATGCTTGCTGAGTGTTGCAAATATCTACTCAAAGCGGCTGTTATCCTCTTGTAAGCACTGTCGGCCAATCTCGTAATTCGCTTTCGTTACACATCAAAGCTAAAGACTAGGGAATACACGGATTCCTTAGCTAACGAAAATTATACGTTTCGAAAACACATTCATTAGCCGAAATCTTTGATAGGCGAAATATGATTTCCCATAGGTTTTTTGAAAATTTTTGTAGTTTTTCTGGATGCTGCCAACTATTTATAAATAAGTTTATTAAGCAGCCAAACATACCATGAAAGGGTAAATACTCGTATTCACCAATAGCTTAGATAATCAGCTACTGAATTGGATATAGGAGATTGGGAAGTAGAATGAAAAATATCATGGCACCTCATAGCATTGAAATTTTTTCTACCTAACGAAGCAATATCTAACTTTTTCTTATCTTCATATTTATCCTTTTTCATTATTCTAATCAAAGACGTAATACAACTTATGAAATCCTGTAAAACCCCATTAGTATTATTCAATCAGATTAAGGCTAGATTTTGATGGAAATAATTGTTCTTATAGCTAGGCTTGAGAAGGCAGTAATAAAAATAACACATTAAAGTTGGGATTTACAAAATATATTACCACAATTATTACCTTACTTCATAGCATGCAGAGAAATTGAATGCTTCAGGCCTTCGATTGTTTTCACTCTATTGATCCTACCTCTACGCGCATCCACCAAAAAAATTCTTAGCCGAATCAACATTCGTTAGCCGAGTCCTACAAACAGCGAAAAAAATCTTCGTTACCCGAGGTACTCGTTAGTCGAAGTATCACTGTATATATATTCTGGTCTCGCTTAAAGGATTTTTATCATGTGAAGGCAGTTGTTCATTATCTCTCCGTTGCGTCGCTATTAATAAAGCGTTGCGCCTGCGCGTGACATTTTAGCGAATCACAAACAGCACTTCAGTCGATTAAATTCCCTGCTCATCGCTAAAGCAGAGTTCGAACGCAGTTTATAATTCATATCGAGTTGTAGATGTAAATTAGCCGCGGGAGACGTGTTGAGGTTTCATGCGCGAATTAATCTGCATCGTTTATGATCCCGTCCTTAATGTTAGAAGTCGAGCGCTTATCGATGCTCTTATATTAGATTAGTGTCTGTTGGAATCCGAGCGATGTGTGCGATGGAATAAATTCGGCGTATTATACAAACTGAGCAAGGGAATAATGTAATGGATGTGGTAGCAGAGTTTTAGGGCCACATGTCGGGACATCTCCATACAATTTCAGATTCTATACTGCGTTCTAGTTTTTCTTGTCAGTTTCATAGCTGAAAACCCCAGTTGAAACCTTTTGAAAGTACATTACAAATCGTAATTATAATCGTTATTTAGAGGGGTACCGCATAGACCCAGGAATGAGGTTATTCGTACAACACGGTGAAAAATACTAAGGATCTCATCCCATATAATCCATCATTACTGACAAGGAAAACAGGAAGGCAACTAAGAAAATCTACTGTGGTTACTATAATGATCTTTTTTTAACCGGAGCTATGATGAGAGTAGGGCAAAAAGAGAACCTGCATGTTTGGAAGATCCGCAAAAATTTAATTTTGAATTGAAAAATAATGATACATCAAATTAATGATTCCATCGGTAAAACCTTCTGGCATATACAAGAATGATAACTATGAACTTGAGGTAATCGAATTAATTAAATATTTGAAACCTTCCCGTTTTCAGCTTAAGTTATAAAAGAGGGGAACAATTTAGTGTTCCTTCAGAAATTAGTTTTTAAAATATTTAGACGCTGCCTTAAAAGTTTGTTTTATCCAATTTTGTGTGTTCGTTAGCCTTCTTCGGTGCATGTGTTGAGTCATCACGTCATTTTATTTCACTCTTCTTACGCTCTTTCCTTTAAATCTTAGAATCTCTCGTCTTTTCCTAATCCGAGTTTTTATTCAAACCGGGAAAATATGTAAAACTGACTGAGTGTTCCCCTAAATCGGGACAGTCCGGGTCAAAACGGGACGTATGCTTAGTTATAATATTTTGTGAATATTCATTTTTTGATGGCAACTTAATGTTTTTCGTTTATATGTTTTAGATTCCAGCGAATGTCTTGCTTTAAGTGATGGATATTGATCGAAAGTGATTATTATTTATAGATATCCTGTGCAATCTAAATAACTAACTCAAAAAGTTATTATAGACTTCTAATTTTACTAAAATTAAGTTCCAACGTGATATGAATGAAAAACATGCTATGGAAGTTGTAACCCCCGACGGGGGGTTAGCTAGTTTCATATCATCTTTTATATTCCGATGAAAAAGGGAAATCATAGTGTGAGATGAAGGTTTATGGCCGAAAAATTCGGAGGGAAAATGATATCGTAGGAGATAGAAAATGGAGCCTTTTCCAGCGAGATTGAAAGGAATTCCCGAAATCTCTCTTTCTAATATTTTCTCTGGCGAATGCGTCGGTTGGAAGTGCCAGAAGGCGAAGGAAGAGTGGGGGTTTGAAGAGGGAAAGAAATGAACAAAAGACGAGCTCTCTTAAGAAGAAAGGTGTCTCGGTGTTTACTGAAGAATAAATCCTCTCCACAATCGAGTGCGGGAGATTTTAACCATTCATTGCTGTGTGTAAATTGTGTGGGAAGGAGAGCATTTTATCGGAGAAAACCATCAGGTAAAAATTATCAGGAATAGTATGTGGTAAAAATTGCTCTGAAATGTTCTCTTTAATGTTATATTCCAGTGTTTCCGTTACGTTTTTTCCTTAGCCTTTTTTTATCCTTTGTCTCTCATGAATGAATGTTGACTAAGCGACCTGTATGAAAGGGTTGTTTTTTGTTGATTTGGAAGAATAGGAAGGATGGATCGTAGCGGAATGACAAACTGTGTAGGTAATGACGTAGCACGTGGGAAAGGGGACCGCCCCGGGCAACACTTTTTGTAAAAAGCTGTGGATGAGTAAATTAACGAAAATAGGGTAAAAATTAAAACAGCTGAGATGATGAAAGCTAAATAAACGTAAAAAGTAAAATTTGTTATGCATAAATATTCAATTTGACCTGAACTTCCTTTGCTTTTTTAAACTAAAACCAAAATTTGCAGCTAAGAAAACGATATCAATTTATAATAATTTCAAAAAAAAGTTTTAATCGTATAATACCAAAAAATTGATCGTTTCGTAGGCAACTACATTATATACTTCACTGGTTTTTCGCTTCTCTTCTAACTCTGGAATAAACTAATCGACTATCAAGCATAATGTTTACATAAAGTGTATATGCAGATTTTGGGTGGTTGTAAAGGGTAAGTAAGACCAAGGAAAAGGGAATTAATGGTGAATGAGAAGCTGAGGAGAAGAAATTTTTGTAGATGCGCATGGAAATATAAGGACGCATAGACGCATGCGAGTTAGGGAATTATGAATGTGAGGCTAAAAATATACGAATTGGTGTTTTGATCGAAAGAGACAGATGAATGCGTGTACTCCAAAAGGAATTCTAGCAATAAAACGTATTTATTTTGTTGATACTGAGATCTTTTCTATCATTTATCCTATGGCGAAGAAATTACTTCGTGTATATGATGTATAGGGATGTGCTTGTCTCTATGAATCTTTCTTTCACCAAAATGTTTGTTTTTGGATGTAAGAAGATTATTTTGTTATTGAAAAGAGCCTTACGAGGGACAGTATATATGGCATATCCATTAATCCATACATCCATCCGCCTTCTATTTTTCTTCACGAATCTACGAAATGTTTTCGTCCTCAGGATAAAGTACGAGAGAGATGCCCGGCTCTTTTTTTCCATGCACTCCCTAGTTCTCTTTACAAATGCGTTTTCTTTTCGTTTACCCAGAGTGGTTTCTCAAAATGGTAATTACAAAAGAGCTTTTTCAAATAGAGTGAATTCACGCTTACTCGAATCCAGATCATCCGTGCATCACTTATTGCTAATCGTCTATATTTTCCGTTGTTTTCGAAAGAGCTCACACACAAAAAAGGCAAGTAATTTCGTGCTTTAATACAAACAGAATTTACTTTTTCTATGGATCAGTGGGAATCCGACTACACCAATATTATCGCCGCTAAAAAAAATCTACGGTCGGGTGAAGAAATCTTTTAATGAGTCCATGAAACAGTGGAACATAACGAATTATGTGCGTGTATAATAATTTATTCGAAAAGTATGAACATTATTAGAAATTGAAGTGAAAAATTTCGAGTTTTCAGATTATTCATGCATTTTCTTTCCATAATTAGCCCGGATTATCGAGTGTTCATGAGTAAAGGGAAATAGATGCTAAAGCAAGTTGGTTCAATGATTAATTTCTTAAAGTCGATTAACGAAATATCTTTCCATAACCCCAAAAGGCAATGCAGATATGCGTATAATTAAATAAGATTAACGTACCCCATTAATTCATCTAATAAGTGGGGGAGAGGAAACAAAACGTGACAACGTGTGATGTATGAAGATATAGGATGAAATGAGAACTAAAGTAAGCATTACATGCATGTTAGATTTCGAAATTACGAAATTTATAGATAGAAATACATCTATGTAATTGTGGGTCATTAAAATAAACCATTGCGTAACCAAGAAAAGAATTGATTTTATAAAGCAAGCAAGCTATGGAAACTTCTTAGGCTCGTTTTAAGCTCCTCAGCTAACCTGAAACTTAATTTCCAGGAAAAAATTTTCTCTAAACAGGATTCGAACCACTGAGAATAAATTTTTGGATTAATCTTTGAAATTTTCGGAACATTGAACCAGACACTCTAACCACTGAGCCATTTGGATGATGTTAACTAGTCTAGGTTATTCAGAAAAAGCTTGGTTAAGTAGAATAATGCATGCCAGATAGTATGACAGATATGTTTAAATTAATCTTTGAAATTCTTGACGGGGCAATTTTGACATACATAAGATGTATGCGAAAATTGTAGTACATTTTCCAATGACCTAACAAATTTCTGTCATTTCCTTCAGGGAATTCACTAGTTAATTTATATTTCATAAATCATTCAAGATGAGTCCACCATTTTAGGGATGTTCATCAGGATAATCACACAGAAAAGTGATTTTAAGCATCTGTATGACCTAACGCGACTTAATCACCTGTTAATGATGTACTCAAGAGTTAACGGCAGCAAATTCTACTTCCGATTAATATGTATGACCAAAACGGTGAGGAGACCTATTGAAAAGATCTAAATGTAATGTGTAAGTGTAAATCACGGTCTTAGGCCGCATTTACACATTCGCACGAATGGCGAATCGAATCGCGAGGCAAATATGGTCCACTCGTCATTCGGCTCGTCCCTCGCCATTCACAGCGTTCGCGCCGGGAGTCTTCTTTGGGGACGTGTCATCTTCTGTAGCGACAGTATATTGCACTAAAAGTAGCGACGACTAAAATGTCGTTTTAAGGCCTGCTACTTTATGTTAATACAGCTTTTGTAGCGACTATAAGACCATAGTGATTACGACATGATCTCAACGCGGTAAGTGAAAAAGCATGCGAATGTCTGCTATACTTCGTCCAACGTCATCAAGAGGCTACGTAAATCTTATCTGTATAACGTTTATACTTACGGGAGAAGGGCGCGCGCTGTTCTTTAGCAAATCAGTTTATCTCTACGCTGAATATCTTCAACAGCCCTTATTCCCAACTTTCTTTTTCTATGCGTAAGTCGCAACTCTTCGCGTCATTCCCCAATGAGTAAATATGCAGGGCTGCAAGATTTTCTTGGTCCCTTCGTGACGATGGAAGAAGTATAGTGACGAGCGTGAACGTGTGAATGCGTCATTAGGATTGCGTTCGTCTTCATATCTCAGTTTCACTGTCTCAGAACATTACTCGATCTCGTTTAACCGTTCAATCACCCGTGACACACGTTTTATTGGACCTTAATCCGTTCGAATCCGAATTGTAGTGTGCCGAATGAAACAGTCTCTCCAGGGTCACAACTTCCCATCGCAATTCTCCATCTCTTGTCGATCGTCTTTTGTTTCGAAATCTCTCTTCAAACTCTCGAACGAATCTCTCGAGAGATGGAACAATGCGAAGGGGAAACGCAGAAATCGCGGCGAAAGTGGCGCTCCTAGCGAGGAAGCAAAGGGAACAAGAGAAGGTAGAAAAGAGCGACGGCAGAGCCACTGCGGCGTCAGCTGGAGTGAAAGGACTTGAAGAGGAAGTCTGTTTGGTGCAAAGAGAGTATTTACGGGGAAATGATCTGGTGTCGAGTGAAAGGGGGACATGAAAAGGCTTATCGATCCAGACATTTTTTCCTCGGAATTTTCCGATGCGAGATGAAGAATTTAATTCCTCGGACGTCTCCAGGGAGGAAAATACTTTCCTGCGGAGGGATTCCCAACTTTACCTTCTCTTCTCTTTCATCGTCCATTCTTTAGCAAAAGAGTTTATGAACCAGGGAATGTATTGTTCGGTGCTTAGGAATTCTCGGAGAGGAACGTAAGGCATCTCACGTATTAAGTTAATCGAATATAATGGGAAAAAGGCACACATGAAAGGATAAACTTGATTGGATATCTATTGAATATTGTATATATGGCAGATGATACGATCGTGGTCACTTGCTCGAAACATCTTATCATCATCATACGAGTGCTTTGTTCTCCCCGCTGTGGATATCAGCTTTCAAAGATCCTATTTTTCAAACCTGTCACATAGGTTTATCATCCTTTATTTTATCGCCATTACGATGAGTCCCTTCCCGTTCTACACGTAATCCAACAAATCCTCTCTTTTTCTCCTCTACAACTCAGGGAACTTAAGTGGCTTAGCCAGACTTACGTTCAAAGTATAGGCTTAGTTCACTTTTACTTTTATTATTCCGGGACTTTCGGCTGCAATACGTTTCAGAAGATCTCTTTTATTACGTTTGACATGATCTCTTCGCTCACCAAAGTTATAGTTCCAATGATATTCGTTCCGACCGGAACTACTTTACCTTTCCCATTCTTATACCTACTTCTATATTCTTATACCTACTTGTGCATATCTTATAATAGTTTTTAATATTGCCTAGCATATTTGGGAATCACTACCAGATCAGATTAAATACACCACTATTGAACTATCTTTGAAACATTAATTAATTCAATTATCTTTTCTTCAATTTTGACTGCTTTTCCTGTTTGTTTTATCATATATTGTTTTTTACTTTATTTTGTGACTGGCAAGGCATTCTCCTCTTTTTCTTTTTACTGTTCTATATTATTCTTTTGTGAGCTGAGAGGTTATTGTGTCAATTTTTTTGCTCTTGTTGTTATCCTCCAGAGTAAATTAAATATTATTATTATTATTGCTTTTTCGTCCCTCTATGAATAGAGCCGCCAGTTTCTTGTCTTTGAGTACACGAAACAAAAATCATAACTCAGATTTATATTTACGTATTAACCTTTCAAAAATCCAGTACGTGCGCTAGGGAGCTTATGAACACCAACATTCCAAACAAGCTTCAAGTCTGTTAGCTTCTTTAATCCTCTGCGGAAAAGCGACTAGAATTATTTATCTGCTTTTCTTGTACGCTCGGCCCTTTTTCCTCGAATTCAGCGCCCTTATTTTCTTATCGTAATAAAATCTACTAATTCGTCAGAGAGTTCTGTACGAATTATTTTTCGAAAATCCTCTGTCGGAAAATTCTTACTTTATTCAATCTATCCAGATGTTAAGATTAGCTCTTGATTTCCTTATTTATTACATTTATAGAATCCTAGAATTTCCTCGAAATCCTCGATACCTGATATTTTCTATATCAAGATTGCGGATTCTTTGATTGAATCAGTTTTTGAGTCGTGCCGAGAATTTGCCAAATTTGATTTCCCCATAATTCTATAAGAGTAATGCATTGAAAGGGACATTAAAATGGAAATTTCGGTTTTTAATTCGAAATGACTTGGCGTTGAGGAACATCAAGCGTGAAATTTGAAATGGTAATAATTACTCAAATAAATTTCTATATTTTTAGAAGGGTTCGTTTTTATCTCTACAGAATCCCTTACTATATCACATTGAAGGGTTTGAAAGGATCAACAGGCTTTTTATATGAGGCGCGTGTTCCCCATCGCTTCTCGCAATCTAAATTTCTGAGATCTTTGAGATTTCGCGAAAATGGAAAGAGGCGAGCTTTCAGTCAAAAATCTTTTTGCTATGAATTATAGATTTGGAGGTTTAACCTAAGAGATGACGTGGTAAACTGGAGTTCAAATGTAATTTATTTGCGTTCCGTATAATTTTCTCTCGATTTCTTTTTCGAAACTCAAAAGTCGAATGTTCCCCTTTTTAGGAATGATTCGAACCCGATTTTTCTTGCACGTGGAGGATCAATAAGTTTCCATGTTTGAAGAAAGGTGGCGTTGAGGAGGGAAGTTTGCGGTACCACCGTATGCTGCCATCTTTCAAAAGTATTAAAGTTTCAGATAGATTCATTGATTAGTTTTTGAACAACTTTTAGCTATTAACCGCATTTGGTGTTTTTCGGTATAGTGGATTGTAATATATAGCATTAAATTAATGCGTAGCATAACGCATTCAGCGCCCTTAAGACGATGGCAGACTTAGCCATCGAAAAGTCGTCAACGATGATCTGGTGAAAACCAGAGAGGACTTCATCCACACGAATAATTTTGTTCAATTTATCAAATAATTCCTACAGAAATTGTATCTGACAACCAATTTGTTGTAAATATCTTTATTCTGCCGTTGAAATCTTTTTTTTTTCAGTTCTTTTATTCTTGTTAGTCGATGTATCTTATCAATGAAACTTGTATTATAAGGACTGACCGAAAAAATCCATCTTTCCATTGCAATGATATTAAATTAGCCACGAATTAGAATGAGACAAAAATAGATTAAAGACACTTCTTCCCATAACGGGAACTAAAAGATAACTAAAAACATCCAATTCATTAATATATGGTAGCCAGAATGCGGATGGGACTCTGCGAAAAAAATCAGAGAAATGGACTCATCGCTTAAAAACTTGATTTTTTCCTCAAACGATAATGTTCGTCAGCAAAGATTACTGGTTCGACTGCAGATTCACGGTTAAGTCCTTCCGGTCAGATTGGTTCTAGCAGAGGAGATTAGATTACCGACGGAAGCTTCTAGAAAAATTCATCCGTTCAAGAATTTCGACGAAGTGGATTACTTTCTTATTCCGGTGAAAAAATAGCGTCAAACTACGAGATAAATCTACAAAGAATTGTAACGAAATAAATTCCAAGGCATAATGTTATTTAGAAGCAATGTTGGGATATTGGTAAAGTAGAGCACATGTCCAGATCTAGAAGAGAACTTCTAACTGTCCCGCTTCTTTGGGGTTCCAATGTCCAACGAATGTCTAATACTCCAATAAGGTCAAATATAATGATGGCCAAATAATGCTTTATAATGATAATTATGGTCTAATAAAGTCCCGCTTTGTTGTAGTTATATAAAGAAAAGACAGAATACTGCTGTATAATCAGCAGATAATGTGTTTGGCCGTCATCGTGCTTTCGGCGTTTCCGTCCTCCCTTTACACTGTTTCTGTGGTGTTACGTGAAGTAATTTGGTAGCTCATTTGAATTGTCCAATGATCGTGGCTCTTAATTGGTGGCGATGTTAAGCATGTAGTATGTAAACACTCATGATCATTACGAACTATAGTTTTACTATACTCTGTGCTACGTGAGTGGTTTGCGTTCAAGCTCTTCAAGTCCCGGATAATCGGAATTTTTGGTTATGTAGTAGTTATGCGAGTTCCTCAGTAATAAAAATTGCGATATTAAAATGGATGTATGTAGGGTCCTCCTATTTCAGTGACAGGATTTATTATTATCATAAACCCGAGCGATATTGAGCCAAACAGCATTGTTGCAAATATCCAATTACGAAAAGTTTAGATTATGTTGTACGCGCGACTCTGAGATGCTAGTAGTTTTCCGGGAACGACTTTTAGCTTCTTCTTGGAACCTTCCAAATGCGTGAAAACTAGAGTACTATTATTATACTATGAAAATAATAAATCAATATTCAACAATAAGTCAATTACGGTGTGCTAGAAGTTGCCTATATTCCATGAGGAAATTATACTTTCCCGTATGGACTAACCAAAGTCTGGTCAACCGAATGTTGGTGTTCATACTCTCTTTCCTTTCGCCACTTGCGACTCGAAGGGCAAATATGGTGCAATGTGAATGATAGGCGACAATAGAAGCATTTTGTGTTGAGCTGTACGGTGCGTACACCCTCATGCTTAGCTCTAATAGCGGATAGCTGGATTTGTAAATAGATGTTGGCATTTTCGTAGTGCTTATGCAAATTCGTTTTGCAAATTTAATCCAGTTGAATCTTATGAATAAAATATGGAGTGCAGATTTATTTGGAGTTTCTTATCTCCGCGTGCGAAAGAGGCCAAACGTTCACGGTCACTGAAGTCGGTCACGAAAGACTTTGATACCCACAAATTGGCGTAAAATATTTCACTCTGAAAGAGAATCAAAAGGGACTTACTTAAGTGTGTCAAAGGACTGTTTTTTGTGCTCGGAGGAACTAAATCTCTTTTGACCTTTTTTGTGCGTAGGGACATATCATAAGCCTTTAGCGTGAGCACATTCGAAAAGCTTAAGTTTCTTATAATGTGAAAATTGCCGTAATCATACCCTTCATGAGGTGATAATTTAGTGCCTATAGAAGTGTAGCGTTGATTGCTAAAAAGGAAGGTTGTTGAAACTTCTATTTATATCCCTCGACTCTCTTCTTGTTTGAATCGACCCAGATCGATTCCTAAATCAAATATCTTTTACTGCAAAAATTTTAATTACTGTTATGTTCGAATATCTGAACTTCACAGTAATTTGTTTATGGATTTATTTCTATGGAAATGTGATACTTTTCATAGTAATTTTTACACACTTGATTTTAATACATTTTTATTTTATAAAATGCCATTAATACTATTTATCCGTTATCTACTGATAGACATTGGAACGATGAAAAAGGATGATTTTATCAGTTGAGTGAGGCTCCACTAACAATAGATAAATTTTTGTAGCATATTTTCATATAACACTATTTGCAACGTTAAAATTATGAAAAAAAATGAAATTATCGTCGTTATTGTAATTTTATTCAGCTCGATTTATTATTCCTCATTTAAAACGCTAGCATCTTTTTTACCATCTGAATAAGTAAATATTGCATATGAACGCGAAAATATTTCTTGTGAATGAAGTAGTTGTGGATATTTATTATAGGATGACCAGCTAAAACTAGTCATCACTTCTATGTAAGTCATAGACAGTAATTTAATCAATTTAATAATTTAGTTAAAACGAAATTAATTCATAGCTAATCGAAAGAATAGTTTGGAAATGCGATAATTGTAATAGCGATAATATATTTATTCAAATTAATTAACCATAGGATCTTTTGCATTACTAAGATTTAAATATCAATCTAGCTCGAACAAATAAATGATAAAGACTTAGCTTCTTCGACTGTAGCTGGAGGGAATTCATTATAGTGTACTGAGTGTTATAAAAACGAAAAAAATAGTTATAAGTAAGAAATTACGTTACATTAGTGTTCTCATTTATAAAAAATTGAGGAAAAGTTCAACAGAAATGATCGTGAATAATAAACAAGTATGAAACGAAGTTAGAAGCGTCATGTATTTAAGCAGCGTTCTCGATACTCTCATATTAATCAAGTTCACTTTTCGACGATGTTCAAACCAGGGTTCGAACCTGTATTATTTTCGTTTCGGTTCTCAATTTCTTCAGCACAATGAATCAGCCAAATTTCGAACCGACTCCGGTTTCCTGCGGCCAATTCTCATGTCGGTTTTAACTCTCCGATTAAACACTGAAACCCTTCTGATAGATTTTTGATACGAGTAACACTTAATATAACATTTTTGATAACGTCGTCTTTGATTACGTTTAAGAGTAATGCTTGTGATATTAAAGATATTATCAGAGCTTGTTATTAAAATATAAATGTCTATGGATGAGTTGCAAGTCACTGTTACAAATGCTTTGTGAATATCACTAGTCTATTAGAGAGCGAATGAGAAATCAAAACAGATGAATGACGGTGTCTGTTTGGTGTCGGTCGCTTCAGGTTCAAGAATTTCATTGTTTTTCGACACGTTCGGTTTTATCTTATGCGAATATAAAGGCTTCTTGATTTTCGGTTTCTGTTCCGGTTTGTAGCTTTTGTAGGAAGGAAAACGATCTCTCAGAGCAGCATTTCCGAAGAATACATTTTGAAAAGGAACCGTTTTGTGAATTCAATGCGAACTTAAGCAAAGATTATCTTGTGTAAATTCTGAAATCAGTCGATCGCGAATCAGAAAGCCCTCATCTGTTTCGGGGAAGAATTTTATTAACATGTAAAGGGCTCTGAGACGTCACAAAGTTTAGAAAAGTCTTGATTTAGAGGAGCGGTCACGTGTGCGCCCACGCGCCGTTCCTTATTGATTACCTGTCACCCTAATGGATTGCGGACGGATGAAGTCGGCGGAAGTTTAGGCGGAATTCTCTCAATAAATTGGATATCGTTAATGGGGTTTGAAAAGAGTTTCACTCCAAAGCCAATTTGCCAATTGCGCTCACTCACTTATTCATTCGTATATTTAGAGTACCTATTTCTGTGAATAAAGAGTTTGTGGGAATTTTGTCGCTGGAGTTGTACGAGTCGGGCAGAGGCGACCGCATGGCGATATGTTGACAATAGGTGAGATTGAGCAGCTTAAAGTAGCTTCTGCTTCACCGCAGTTGAAGAAATTAAAAATCGCGACCATATTCGTAATATTTCTGCGCCTTCTGATGCTACGAAGCTTGTCTATGTTTTATTTCAAGTCATAAGTTTTAAGATCATGGCATCAAATTGAAGTATTTTTCATTCCAGGTTTCGCTTCGGTTCAACATAAATGACAATCATCGGTTCAATTCCGGTTTCTAAAATTGTCGAATCAGTAGAACTGTACTTTTTCCTTCAGTCGTTGTAGTACGATATGCTTTTAAAATATGTTCTACTGAATCCTACTTTTTTATTCACTCTGCAGAACACTGGATTTTAGAATAACAAAAGTAAGTTATTAGTTACAAATCGAATTTACACGATATACTTTGACTCCCTCCTGTAACATTAATCGTATGTGCAATACTATTGATATTCTTGATGTTTTTGGTTGAAGTAATTAATTCAATTTATCATTGAGACGTGATCTCAATTTCTTGTCGTATATTTGTGTCCTTTTCAAAGCGTATACAATAAGTCGTACCGTAAATAATCTTCTAAATGCCCTTATAGAGTGAAATGTGAGGTTGAAAATTCTCTTTCCCTTATGCTTTTGAAAAGTGTTATATAACTCAGGGCGACTTCTGATGGAGGAAGTAAAGGAGCTTTTTGTCATATCAGAAAATCAACAAGAATGTCTGCTAGAAAGCGTGGGACCCGGAGAATTCGGAATTTCTTTCGAAGAAGTGGATTATGGTGGCATTTGTCCGCAGCTTCAGACAAAAATCTCGGAAATAACAACCAGTTGACGGAAAAATTCGTGCTCTCAGAAAGCCCTTACATCACTTCCGAGAGTCGGACATGGATATTCTTTTTTACGCCCAACAATTTTCAAAATCTCTGAGGTAAAAAAGAAATTCCCGCCAGGATTTATTTTTAATTTAGGGTCTACATACGTACTTGATTACACTATTTTCCCTGAAGTCCTTCTTTTTATTATTTTATGGTGTTTACATAGCTTCTTTCCGACGCTCTGATCCTGCATAAATTGTGTCCTAGGGTATCTTATCTTTGTACATACATTTAGTCTTTTGCTCATGCAGATGCATGCGATCTTGAATTTCTCATCATTATTGCACTAGATTGCGAAATACGCGCTATTGCCTTACCCTGCATTTTCTTCTACTCGCAAAAATTGTGGTAGTAATGAACTAGTTATATGATATTTTTCTGACGACTGTAACAAGGAAGCTTCGAATAAAAGCTGTATTAATTATTATGGCGATTGTCCCTTTATGTGAAGTAAGAATTCTTTTCTCCGTCATAAAACGACCCATACATAAATAAGATATACAGCAGTACAATAGACAATATATATATATATAATTATATAATTATAATTATAAAAAATTAAAACTATATTACACTACAGTCGTAACTGAAACGACCCGGATTTGCCTCATCTTTAGATAAAGTACGTCTAATTATATTTTGTTTTGAAGATAAGTATCGAAAATACTCATCCTCGAGGTTACGAATGCAATTAAATATTATTTTGAAGGAGGGAATTGAATATAATTCTGTTATAATTTTTAAGGGGCACTGTAAAACGTATCCTTGTTATTCAAGAGAGTCATAATCTAGTTGTTGAACTTCCTTCTCAATTGGACATGTCCTACTCTTTCCTCTTACTACTTTCTGCGCACATACTGCTTTAAAAACATTTCTAATGTGCTGTTTTTCAGATAT
This sequence comes from Pachydiplax longipennis, assembly GCA_036926295.1. Lineage (NCBI taxonomy): Eukaryota > Metazoa > Arthropoda > Insecta > Odonata > Libellulidae > Pachydiplax > Pachydiplax longipennis. Next base: position 48,978,745 of record JAVFKF010000001.1, on the reverse strand, counting down.
ATTCGCCTGATAACCCAAAAAAAGCAAAGATTAATATTGTCTACAATATGAGTTATCTTATCCCAGATAGTAAAGGACGTGGTGCTTGAATTAAAACTCGAGTTTTTGGGTCGTAGAAATGGGATGAAATGCATAATAACAACGAAAAATAATTGTAGTATTAATGGCGTTTCCTTACATTTATAATGAGGCTGCGCACTTCATAGCCCTATTTCCGCATTTCGCGGACCGGCATAATGGTGGAACTTATTAGGAAGTCTCTCCAATGTACTCATCCTTTGTGGCCTAAGTTGGTTGAATTCAGACGGCAGAGATGAGTTCTTCTCTGAATAGAGCGGAGGGAAGGACACTTCAAATCGAAATGCAACTTCCACAATGCTTCTGTTAATCATCCTTCTCTTTTTAACAAATTCCATGCGGAAGAAATTTCAACTATCTCCGAGGTTTTTCAGAGATGATTATGCGAATAAAATTTAATGTAACGAATGACATCTTTAACTTCCTCATTCTTCTCAGGAATATTAGAGATGTTTTCATCTTATCGCATCCGTCTTTTTGAGTGGAAGACAACTGCGGAATTTTAAAGAATAAGATAATATTACATACTGATGACAGAAAATGAATACTATCCAGAAGGAAAAAAGTTAATCTAGATGGAACTTTGGTTTAAGATTTACGAAGACCGGAAAAATTGAAATTTCTCTCAGCCATGTAATTTTTAGACCTGTCATTGTTGTCCTTGTTTATCTTGAGCAGTATCATATCTAATGTTATGTGGTTTCTTTGGAAAATGGGATGCATAATATCTAGTTCCCAGGTTCGAATCCCGGACAACCGGAATTAATTGTTAAGGAATGGATTTATGTAGTCGTTCATCGTTAGTTACCTCAATTTATTTCTCCTAAGACTGAACGTTTGTGAAGGAGTTAAGAAATACACAATTATATAAATAAAATATTAATCTCTTGTGAGATGTTCGTAATTATCAACTGGAAGAGCAGCCTTGTTGAGACTTTTATGGGAAAAGATATCTTTTTTAGAAATGAATTTCATTTCTGTTGAGAGAGAGAATAATAAATCAAATTTCGATAATTTTTTGATCAGTCACCATGGGAAAACAGCGATTTGCTAAAATCCGCGTGGAACACAAGTATTCTCATACGTGGAGCAATTCCTGTGTGATGCGGAGATAACCAGCGAAGTGCGTGAATGAAGGGATATGCGTGGAAGGGGCGTGCCTTTGAGTGGCAGCGACGGACTATGAAAAGGCCGTCTTTCTAATCCTTTTTTTTCTCTTCTGCAGGTTGTGATAAATCTCCGCTTTGACAGGGTCAAAATTAAATCCGGAAATTAAGCACGTCGCTGGTAGATGAAGTAGCGTTACGGAATCACTTCGGAAGAGGATAAAAAATGTAGAAAAGAGAGAGGGGTAGAAGTAATCCCCTTAGATTTTGAAGTGAAAGAAATGATTATGTGATTAATTTTACATTTATCCGCGTTGAGGGTAGAACGTTGAGCTTTCAGTCGCATTTGATCACCACGTATTCTTCTCTCACAAATGTATGCTCTCCTGTCCTTCCGTTTTGATATCATTTACAAGAAATACTTTATTTTGCATTATGTGAATGATAATAAATTCTAGAAGCGAATTCACAAAACTGATTGTTTTTACAAGTTGATGTTCATATTGGAGAAAAGTAAAAGCGGGATCTTCTAAGAGCACCCTAAACTCTGGATTGTTCACTGGAATTAACTTAGGAAAGATGAAAATTCAGTATTATTACTTAATTATTATTAATTATATTTAAGCTAACCTGAGAAACTTAAAATTCTTTTAATATTTTTCTAATATATTTCAATAAACAAAGAGCTTAATAAACGTATCTGTACTTGCTGTATTTGTAAAGTATCCTTCTTTCAAATACTCACTTAAAAACCTTTTTTTTTAGCTTCTTATTTAGTTCATTGCCTTTCTACAGCATTTAAAAAAATTACTTGCATCTAATGGATGCCTAAAACTTCTCTTTAAATCTTTATTTATGCAAAAGTTCAATTTCGTATTTTTCCGGTGCTGCGAATCATATTATCAGTTATGAAATTTTAAAACATAGATTATCGAAAAAATATTTGCCTTTTAATTAGGTCGTGAATAGTAAGTTAGCCAATTATTTCTAATCATGGAAGTGTTTCCAGGGATTACGTCGTGATAAAACAATTAATTACCATAAGGATCCACGAGAGTAGACAGTTAATAACCACAGGAGGGCGAATCCGCCTCTAAATATTCGCGAAATAGTGCCACTTGTAGCATGCACATGTAATATACCGCGATACACTGAATGTGGATTGTGTACTAATGAGTCACGGGGCGATATCTGGCTCAGCAAATATTTTGAGCACTCTAAAGCTCACAGTGAAAGAGGAAAAAAGGCAAATATGACTCAAAAATTTATAAGCTTACAAAACCACGACATGAGATGATAAATTACGAGATCATCCTCTATTGAGCTCTTATACCATCACATATTTAGGGAAGCTTATCTAAGTATTACTGGGTAAATAGAATCTCATAAAAATAGAGAAAACGAACGCAAATGGGAAGCAATTACGTGGAAAATAGTTTGCTATTTGTTGGATCCTGCTTCAGACGGTTAACGGTGAAACCTCAGGTCGCTCTCTTAAGGGGGTTGGTCTAATAATAATTTTTGTTGTTTGAAATATTTCTCTTTCTCGCTAATATTCAACCTACAGAAAAATCAGCCGAAATGGATATATATTTAAAAAATAGGAAACTTTGTATAATCTTAAAAGGTGACTGTACTTACCCGTTTGAAGAAGTTGACTCCCAAAAACTTTACATTTGCGAAGGAATGGAAAGATAAAGTTTTATAGATTATCAGTATTTATGTTAATGGTGCTTTGACAACTAAGGTCATTTTGCACATTTGTGCTTTCTCCGGGAATGCAACCCGGGACCGCTTTCATCTAAAACGAAAACTCTGCCCACTTATCTATCCTGCTAATAGATATTAGGGTGAGATATGATTCATCCTAAAAATTTACTCTTTGTTCTACTTATCCTAGTTTATAATTTGTATCAGTTCAGACAAAACCGATGGATAACGTAATCAAAATCAATAATCGAAATATACCTAGTGATATTTTTTAATGTTAATATTCCATAAAAGAGCTAACGTCTGCCCCACATGGAGTGAGTGTGGGAGGAATAGACAAGAAAACTTCCAGCCCCAGGGCGGCCCTTGAATTTGTGTTTAGCTGCCTTGCATTCATTAAAATCAAATGCCCTTATTCTTTGTTTCACCATCATGCGTTTTTCGGTGTCTCTTCATTATCTCCCTCAGTTTCATGAAAGTTAAGCCGCCACTGTTCTTCTTTTAAGTATTAAAGATTACTTGTTAATTACTTATGTGAAATTAGAGTGGATGAGTGTCGTAGGAGCCGCCCAATGGTTGGATTAATTTTTGATTTGGAAATCCCATTCCATATTCACATAGGACGTGAATGGACGTACTTTTCACGGTGAACAGCTAACAAATGACGGTGGAAATGTTAGTTGAGCTGAGCGCCATCCATGCTCCATTAACTTTGCATCCGCAACAGCTGATTTTTCCAAGCGAAGAATAATCCCGTTCCGAAAAATGAGCAACTCTCCGAATGCAAATGATCCTCTGTTTTGAAAATTATCCTCTCTCTCTCTCTCTAGTGGCTAATTTCCATCTGTAACTCCTTCCGAAATTGGATGATTGTAGCCCTGTCAGTTATACTGCTTGGCTTATTTTTTTCAATTCAGTAAAAATATGTTTTATAGTAGCCTTTAGTTTATCAATGTTTTCTTTGCGGAATATCTATTCCTATGTATAACTGCGGGATATCTATCCCTCTATATATAAATTTCCGGTTGACCCAATAATGACGTATGCACTTTTGATATTACAACTTTTATATCAATTATATAATCATATAACATCACTTTGTGCGATAAATTATTCTTGATACTAATCAGTGCAAGTATATGAGCAGTTCAATAAGGTAATAGATGATTGGACTTTAGAGAAGTTACTGCTCAAACGAACCTTGTTTCATAACAGATAAGAATTAAAAAGACAATATATAATAAAAGTGATTAAAAACAGTAGAAGTGAATGATGTAACAAGACATAATAATATTAATATATATTACAACAACATACAAAGTACGGTATGAGTAATTTCCCCACAGTAACTATCGTTTTTAGCATCAAGAGTTATAATAATAGTAGTGGACTTTATTTAGGGCGAGATTGAGACTATAAAGTATTTGGGTTCAGTTAACATGATTACGTCAAGTGATTTCGTTGGCGCTGCTTTAAACCTGTGTACTACGAGAGTGAAAATTGATTTAGTAATCCTTTTTTTATCCTATCCCGTACTCATTCCGTAGATCCCCTTCTCTTGGATTAATCGGTGGCGAAGAGGCTGAACTTTAATAGTGAAGGGATTGGCGTCCTTTTTGCCTTTGGCGACATTTGATCAAATTACGTCGCCATTATGAAGCGTCAACTCCCATAATTCCTCGCGCCACATCTTTCTTGTGCCGAGCTAATTGAATCGAAGGCCGGCCATCCGATACCTTCCATACCCTTTATTTTCTACGGAGTAATGCACCCTTAACGTAGAAAGGGGCGATTTACCTTAGTGCCACTTTCAATTTACTCCTACACGATGTAGAGCTAATTATGAAAGAATCTTTGTTCGAAGCATCGTAGGTTGGAATAACATTATAACCTTTTTTATTTAATAAAGTAGGAATCGTGATATTAAAGTGATTGGAAAGAATTTCTACTTTCTCAAATGAAACGATTTTCAGTAAAAATGGAACCTGAAGCCATTTTGATTAATGAATGACTTTTCATGTAGTTGAGTAGCGTATTTCAATCTTTTGGGTCCCAATGACCTATTTACTCTGTACACGTATCTCGTACTTCCTAGTCGCAAAGGAAGTAATTAGTGTCATTACTTTGATAAATGTAGCAGCAAGATAAATCGGAAGATATGATGATTTTAGCGGAAATGTGATATAAAAGCTCAGCAACGAAAGAGTTTTGTAATGAAAATGTAATGAAAAAACGTAAATGTACTGTGGCAACAGTGGTCCGTAACGAAAAAGCTGTGTTGCAATTTTTTTCTGTGGCGGTAAAAATCGGTAGCGTGTCTTCCTAGACCCATTAATTTTATATTAGATGAACTAATACTTTCTATCCGGACTTCCATAATGCATTCAGTAAAATAACTACATTCGTAAAAAGCCACTAGATTAACATCTACAGATTACAGAAATAATTACGACCTTGTGGAATTTCAATTTAATTTGCAGAACTGCAGTTTCAGAAATTTTCCCACATTTTCATCTCATCTTTGTCTCTACGATAGAAAACATCCATCCTGATTCACCTTAAGGAACCACTTTCCCATTCCAATTGAATCAAGTTTTGATAGAGTGAAACCGCACTGCAGTTGGTGGAGAGAAGCTCAGATGGCGAGAGTTGTGGTTGTCACGAGAAGTGTTTGTGATGGAGAAGCAGAAAGAGGACGTGGAAAACAAAATTCTTACACGTGGCGTGCTTTGGAAGTTCCTATCGATTTCATGTAATTATAGAATACAAAATCTCTCCTGGGCCTCTTTTCTCATGGCTCGATAAAGCTGTTATATAATTGGAAAGTTTTTTGGAGCAGAAGTGATAATGTTTTGCTTGATTGCGTCCTCTTAAATAATTAATTTGAAGTTGTTGAAAGAAAATCTCTGAAGAAATTGTTGCCAAACCATAGGATTGTGTTTGATTAAATTAGAGGGGGAATTGGGACTCCCGATCTTCAAGCAGATTATACATTAGAAGTCCAAATTCTTCTTAAATTTCATTGCATATCCTAAGCCTCTGTTAGTTAAATTACATATATTATTAGTTAAATCATCTGCAATGACTGTAATTAATGCTTAAACTGGTAGACTCCCATCTGCAGTGACGGAACACAATTAAAATTGATTATGAAGCTTTATGTAAGATCATTTTTAACTTATTCATACTAATAAAAATTTGTAAATCTCGATCATGTTAGAATTTAAGTCTAAAAATGTTAGCGGATTACCAAAAATCATTCCATAAAGGTAAACTTTCATCAAATTTTACTGAAAATTATGGATCACGTGAGACTCGAATTTTAAGAACTTTTAACTGCTAATTTTTGCTGAAATCTATTCATCTCCGAAATCTTTCCATTAAATCTCCCTGCAGTGATAAATATCTTGATATTTTATCACCTCTTTTATCGTGATAGCACATGATATTGCCGTGTCCAAGGGCGATAACAGTTCCATTGAGAAACACTCGTTCGAGGTCGTCGGTTTGTCTATGCGAATTTCTTATCGTGATAATGAATTATAGAATCACAGGAGATTACCTTCTGTTCAAAAGACGAATATTATATTATCATTTCTATCAAATTGGCCTAAATTCTTAATCTATTGTCATTTGGAAACACCTTGCTCGACTTTAACAATCTCTTTGGTCTTCAAGGGGAAGGATTGTTCAAGAGCACAAAATTTTCCAAATTATCCGCCTGTTCTGGTCAAAAGAGGTGAAAATGTTGCTCCCGCCTTACTCGAATATTCAGATTAAGTGATATGTACCAGGAGAACAATATAAGTATATGAATACAGCTAAATGTGTAATGTGAGTAGCACCTGTGACAGATATAAGAAAGACATATTCAGGAGTTATTTCGTTATGATATGGATTGAAATAAATTTTTAAGTGTAAAGTGTGTCCTATATGAATGGGATTTTTGAAATGTAGGAGCGACATCCGAAATATGTTTCCTTTTGCTACTGAAAGTAAAAACTATGCTTCGTATTCGAAAGAACATTTATTCATTTCGTGCTTATATTATTCTTTTCTTCACTTCAAATATTCATTCATTGAAATTTTGGTAACGCAGCTCAGGGTAAGATATTTTGAAATCTTTCGTTGAAGTGCTGATTGATAGCAGAGCAACCAAAGTCAGGGCCGGCTCAGAGTTAAGCCTCTGTTAATCCCCATTTTGAGGGGTCCAAATTTTTTAAAGTAACTTGGTTATTTATAGAGGATCATCTACGAGATATTACCTGCTAGAAAAATTTTTTCAAATATCAAAGATTATTATCAACAGTTACTTTTCGTATGGGGAGAAGAATTGGGAGAGAAGAGAGAGAAATATGCATCCGGGCCCTCTCTCGTAGTTGACCGGCCCTGACAAAGGTGATACAAGTCATCAAACTCGATGTATTTGAATTCAGGATGTCTACCTCTACCTTGTCTCATTTCCCTGTAAAATATCAATGTTTTGATGTAAAACATCCAATTTGTTTCAAATGCTAAGGAAACCCTTGCTTTTCTCCGCAGGACAAGAATATCTGCGGCATCTCTTCCGCATCCCATATGTATCACATCTTGTGAACGAGCATCTCTGCGGCGTGGGTCTCGCCATTGTGTAGGTAAGGGCGTAAAGCAGCCATAAAGGAACCGTAACATGAGACACAGTCATTGCCTTTATTGTGGCTTTCTTGATCACTGTATTAGTAGACGGAAACCATTTCCGCGATTTCTGGGTTGGACGAAGTGGTGTCCCTGTGGCGATTTTCTGTACCCTACGAGATAATCGAGAATGAAATTTACATTCATATAAAGATAGGGTAATGGTTTTATTTTAAAGAATAAAAATGCATGTGTCATATTTCCATCTTAAAAACAAACTGCAAGATATATTTTCACCCCCTTTCCGATTGGTCATTTTCACATAATCCATTGTTAATTTTACATATAATATTATGTATTTTTCTCGGTATTGCAAGAATAGCTTTATTCGAAGTCGTCTCTACGCATAGTGCTTTTATCTGACAAATAGAATTATGAATCGTAGCTTGAATCAAAAGGTATCAACAAAAGTTTTCAGCTACCAATCTGAATAGGAAAACCTTAATGCATTGTGGTAAGATAAAGCAATTAAGCGGATATTCGAAGGAGTTTCAACACCCCTCGAAAATTTTAATTCGAAATAATGATACGTTTACCCTTCTATCCCGTCGTCTTAATGCCTTTCTTTTCTTCTTGCACTGACGTCGGCAACTGTGCTTGCATCCTTGGCAACCACTAAAGCCCCTCAAATTACATTACCCCAACGGAAAACCACCCTTTCCCCTTGGTTATCATTAATAAGCTCCCTCCGAAGCTCATAAAGAGGTTCATAATTATTATTTCCTTTGATTGCCCTCCGTTGTGCGTATGACTTAAGAGACGCCAAGTGATGGTGCCAAATGTAAAGGGTTCCTTTTGAAGGTATTTTTTGTCGTTGATTAGTGATGATTCGTCCGTCGTTTAGGGCTACCTTCGTCCATCAGAGTGAGTATTCAGCCACTTTGAACCTCACAACCTTTACCATTAGCCATCAAAAGCTTTGAAGAGGGAATGAGGTTTACTGGGTAAGATGAGGTGTGAGGTAGTTTGCCTTCGCCCTCTTTTTCAGCTTAAATCCTATAAGTGAAATATATCCATCTAATTAATGCAAAATGACCTTATTAATAACTTTTTTCTTGTAATAGAATTCATTAAGGAGTGACTTGTATGAATTACTAAAAATCATTACTAAGCGTCATCCATACCTCGATAACTTTCTTAAGATCATAGCCACCAACAAGCCAAAAGGGACAAAAATTAAATACAAGGTATATACAATTTCTTTCCTTTAACGATAAATATTCCATTCGTTTCCAAAATAGAAAATTAGTCGTGGTACAGTGGTGGGAACTATCTGAGAGATGTGCGCGATTTATTTATATTTCAGAGTTTAAGGATCATTTTTTACCACATTCCTTACCTTTTCATACAAATTGAAACGCAAAAGAGTGGTCAGAAATTTAAACTCTTAATCACAGGCTCCTGAGCTTTTAGTTCTATAAAAAAGACATTTCCTTTCGGTAAGGTCTCCAAATCTACTGGCAACCTGTAGGAGAACTGTCCGACAAAAATCTTATGGTGTATTTTAGTTGCTTTTTGTATTATATCCATGATATGCTTGTTGTATTTCCTTGCTTATGTTCACACTTATCGCTTTCAGGGGGTTTTGGAGGTATTTTTCTCCCATTTATGGGTGAATTCCGGAAAAATTAATAATTAAGTTGAGCTTCCCTCAATCGTTTCCACCGACCCAGATGGCCAAATTGCAGCGTTTTATGACATAAATATCTTAGTGATATTATATATTGATGCGAAGTTCCATTCCGTGTGATTTTTTTTTTCAATCATGATACCTCTTCCTGGCATTCCAGCAATCATCTGAGGATGAAATACCTTGTACAAAAGACAGTGGGAAGATTCGATTTCTCAGAGAATAGGGACGCGTAGAATTGACGGCAGAGCGGCAGGTCTTCCCTCCTCATGATCATCTCCAGAAAGACATTCTTTCTCGCATAAGAAGGTAGCTAATTCACTATATTTATCATCTCTTTTTACGAAGGTCACTTCAGATTTTATCCCTATATTTATTATTACTCACTATTATAATTCATACGCTACTGGGAATGACGAATGACTTCGCACGTTTTGCAATGCAGCTTAAACATCCAAGAAGAAATAGAAGTGTAAATATCTATATCTGGATAGTGCATTTACTTTTATCTTGAGTCTTCCGCTACTGTTGACCAAACGTCTCCAGAGATAAGATGCATCACCATGGTTATCAGCAGTTGGGTTCCTCTTCGTTCCACATAACCGCGTCCTTTGTTAGTTCTGTGGAGCCAGTAATCTGTTAACCAAATGCCTCACCTATATGATTTTGAATTTCATCTGCTGACACATTCCATACGTTCAAATACCGTACGACCGTATACGGAGGGATCTTTGTCATCCTTTTGACAGTCAGACTGTCCAACAATCCTGATATTCTCTATATTCGCGCTGTTTTCAAATCAAACTGCCAAAAGTTGCACTGCCAACAAGACTCCATCAAAAATCACTCAGCCGACCATCACATTGTCATCAATAACGCATTCAACTCAAACGCCGCCAAAAATCCTCTAAGGATCCCTTCCGGGGTGAGAACGTCAAACGCCTCATATTTCAATTCTCCCTCGCACTTTCCTATTCATACATAATATATCTTGAGATACAAAATTATTTATTTTTATTCGTTCAAGTTTGTTTCTGTCGCGACATCTTTTTTACAATGACACAGTGTATCTGCTGTGTAATCTTTCTATGAAGAAAGGTCAATGCGAGCCTTATGAGTCGATCATTCGGCCAGGGGCGGATTTAGGGTTTCAAAGGCCAAAAGAGCTAAAGTCAGATTGAGGCCGTTATCGTCAAAGTGAAAATTACTCATTTTATCATGAAATACATAGAAGTGCATACTATACTGAAAAAATCCATCGCTTAACTACTACAACAGTGAAAGATAAAAAGTTGTAAATGTTACGTCTATAATTAATGAGCAATGTATCGATTTAAAACGTAATACATGTTTAATGTCCTTATATAGAAATGGATTCGTTTTATATGATGTGTACATTATGCAGAGACTTAAATCGTGTAACGTAGCCTATGCGTATATATACAATTAGTTATTCTATATTATCAAATTCTTTCTTTATAAAGAACTAAAATAAAAACACGCCGTGCATCTATTAAAATGTAGTAAAGGATATTATTGAGAGAGTTTCTCAGAAGTTCTATTGAGGCCAATAAGTCGGATCATCGTGTGTTTTTGCTTCATTTTATGACATCTTATCCGATTTGTGATCTGAAGGCAGGATTTTACTCTACTGACAGTATATTCTATCAAAAATTGACCGTGAATGTGTTAAAATCAGTTCGACGTGGAGGAGAAAGAGGAATCCTTTGGTGACTTTGGGGAAATAATCATCCTTTCCATTTTGGCGAGAGTAATTTTCCTCTGATATCCTCACTTTTTTCTCCCTTTCATTAAATTTATTTTTCGGTGAGTACCGCTGCGTTGACATTAATCTCTTTCCCAGATGTTGTTTCCTCGCCGTCCGCTTCGGAAATAGATTTCGTTCGATTTGTCGTTATCGATATTCGTTCGATAGTTATCGGAGTGGAAATCTGAGAGGAGTGAATTAGTTTTGATGCAAGTCGATATCGGCCAACTCCCCATTTAGATTTCCTCGCCTTTTATTGCCATTTCCACCGAAAGAGGGAATATTTGCGGATTAAAATATGGCTTCCGTGGAAATGCAATCTTTGACACTTTCCTGCTCACTCGTTAAACCAAACTGTTGCCTATTTTACCTAAACTGTGATGACCAGAACTGATTACCGGTTTCAACCCATGAGCGTAATCTTCAGGCCATTTTAAAATCCAGAATCCACGGATGTATAACTTTGAAAAAATGAGGTATTTCAAGGAAATTAGTCCATGGTGGTGAGAGAGGAGAGTAGGAGATTTGGATTGAAGTACAGGTTTAATGGAAGAAATTAATGGGGTTTTAATTGGGAATAAGTGACTGTTTGCCACGTTGTAGTCTTAATGTAAATTTCGAATTATTTCCATAGCTTACACAGCGTATGATTTATATTCTCTAACATGTTAATAAAATTCCGCGAAGACCGTTATACTTTTCATACATTTCTTTCCGTTATACTTTTCATACTTTTCACATGAATAAAACAGTTCCTCGAAACGAAGTGTGAGGTAGTCGATTATAGAAATACCCAAATGGTAAATATAAAATAAAAAAATTGTGGTGTACACGATTTTGCACAACCTTGGAAGTAAAGTATCAGCTGTCGCATGAAGAGCCAGAGAGTTTCCAATCGTTTTCTGCTAAATCTGAGCTTTTTTCTCTCTTCCTTTTCCGTCCAGATATATACTGAAAGAGCTTCTACGTTTCCTAGAGGTATGTTTACATTTCCGTTTGCATGTTTTTATAAGTGACTATTATTACCTTTTTGGAGCTATTCAGTGTCCACAAGTACTCGACAACTTACGGATCAGTGGATGACCGAATCTTTTCCAACTGATATATGATCAAAACGATTTTGAAAGGGTGGATTTGTTGAAATTCTGTCACTCTATTTACTTTTACGACAACATGAAATTGAGAAAGAATGGCGGAAGGAGAGGAGCCGATAAAATGAGTGGAAGTTGTACACTATAAAAGAAGGAGAATGAAAGAGGACTGAAATGAAATGGGGCAAGAAAAATGTGTGACTGCCCCGCAGTAAATATTGCAGCAGGTTGAAAGGCTTCGAATGGTACCAGCGGGATCTCGAAAAAAAAGAGAATATCGGAGGAAGGCGCTGTATCCCTGCTTTATTTTAGATTTTTCGATTTAGCGGGTTGAAGGCAACGGGAAGATGTTTCCGGTTTGAAAAATTGTGAAAAATAGAGGATTCTTTTCTCTTGCGTTGGAATCGAGACATGTTTCCAGGTGTAATCGCAGGCAATCAACTGTGCATCTGTTACAAAATTGTAGATGTAGTATACGTTGCCGATACGTATTGCAGAAATCACAAACAAGGTAAACATACTGTTAGTGTGTTCGCCCAGAGCTAAGGTTTTCTTTCCTTATGACTAGCTCTACAAAAACCCGACGTTTTACGGTTTGCCGATTAGCTGATTTTTTCGCTTAAACTTCGCAAGTTTAGGTAAATGCGGATGCATTTATTGCATCAAGTTACATAGTGTAATTTAAGAGAAAAGAAATTTATATTCGTTCATGCACATATTAATAGTAAGCTATTTATAATAATTTCGATACTACCCTGTTCAATACTTAAATAAATTTTATGTAAAATTATTCTCTTTCTCTAGTCTAGATGTAGGTAGAAAATCAATATAAAAGGTAAAATACAATCCATATTTGACTAAGAGTCATAGTTTGATCGTATTTTAGAAATTTCATAGATTAATGGAAAATTGTCAAGATAAAAATCACTAAAAGAAAAGAAATTGGAACGCGGGTGCTAATGAATTAGACGTTTGAAAAAGTTCCTAATAAAATTCCCTTATTAAAACACGGCTGGAAAAGCGTTTTCAAAATTACTATTTTAGAGTATCCATACGTTTAAGGATGTAAAGTGAGTTACGAAAGACAATAGTTTAGTCAGCAAATATGAATCAATGCATATTTACCGAACGGAAAATTGCTATTCAACTGTGTAATACTAACGTAAATATCGTTTAAGACTCACGCAATCTATCCAAAATGGTGCACTATTATAGCTGCGGTTAGCAATAAAAGGTTTTCCTTTGATTCTTTTCCTGATTAGCGTATGAATATCACAATCATCCAGTCTTTATTTTCGATATTGTTTCGTGTTTGTACAGTTGTCGAATGAAAGCCCATAAGTTCCAGTTTGACGAATTGGAAGGACGATTTGATATCTGTTTTTGTTTCCACGGAGTTGTTTATTCATCATCGCTCGCGCTGATTTTTTTCATTTTGCGCCTCTTCGAATGGACTCTTTCGCCCATCTCTCTCACTAACCAGTCTATTTTTCATTTCTGGTAACAACGTGTAGTTATTCACCAAAAATAAAAGGATTTTTCATCCGTTATTTTCCTTGGTAATTGCTATTTTAGGGTATGACGAGACATTTTACATTACAAAGGCGCATTCAGCCTCGTAAGATATCATTACATGGAAAAAAACACCTTTAGACCGGTGTAGCGTAATCGCCATCATGAGAGTAGTTTAGTATCTTTTTTGCTCGAAGGAATTCTCATTTTCACCCTAGTATATTTCATTTTATTATAGTAATTTTCATTTTACTATAGTATATTTCATTTTCACTAAATGCATGGCGTTTTTGATCCGTTTTAACGAAAATATCAACAAATACAGAGAGGTTGGACATGGATCTCTCTGTAATCTCTATGGTGAGGTTGTTTTTGATTTAGTTTTCCGTGAACCTGACGATGATCTTGTGTCGAAACCGTTAGTTCGAAAATAAAAGTTTATGTGGAAAAGTATACACCTATCTCTAAGTTACTTGCAAGTTGTTGTAACTTATATTTCGAAAACCTACCTCCCATTTCAATTAAGTAATATTAAGAACATTGTTAGTATCAAAGTGTGCAGCAGAATGATTAATGGTTTATCGTTCGGTTCACAGATTATATATTTTATTGGCCCGAGTTCGGTTTTTACTCCGGCAATAATAACGGACTTTTCGCTACGACTTCGGTTCGATACCCTGCTATACATGATGAAAAGAGTTAGGAAATAAAATTATTTAAATGATTCGTTTCATTCATGAATGGAAAGGCCTCATTGAAAGTCCGAAAAGGCCGCTGATTTCCCTCCTCCTCTCTAATATGAAGCCAAAAGAATTAAATTCAATTCATATAATAACTACATCCGAGCGATATCACAATTTTTGTCTGTTTTTTCAAGAACAGCTTCCGCTCTCTTTCCTTTCCTTTGGATTAGCCTTTCTCCACCTTTTTTCTTTCATATTATTCGATCCGTTCTTTTTTTCTCTCTTCATTTAATTTTATATTGCTCGGCTGGGCGAGAAGGCGATGCGGAAACTTTAAATGGGGCGCTAATTGAAAAAACAACGAAATCCGTTAGCGCTTCTTAAATTCCTCCCAAGGGAAAATATCGGAGGCATTGGCCATTGCGCCCTCGGTTCTCATTTTTTATCGAATCTAATTTCGTCTGTCGATTGAAATCGGAATTCCTCTCCGTTTTCCACGTCACCCCAATCTGTTTCCATTAGCCTCACAAATTCACTCCTCATTTTATGCTCTTCTTTCTCTTCCCCGTTCATTCCATTCCATCCTCATTTCCCCTTCGTTGTAATGCGAGACAGTTTATTTACATTCGGATTCCAGCCTTTTCCTCTTCTCCTCTTATTTTCACGTCTATTTTTATATGAATACACCCAAAGAGTTGCTAATTTTTGCTCAGCGATTCTGGGCGAAGATGAAGAAGAGTTTATGATATCGAAATCATTCAGGTTGTTGTTCTTATACAAAACACATAGGATTTATTGACACGCGGTTTTGGACGTGCTTAACAAATGAGAGATTGATTGTACATGTTTTGTTTTTTTGCAGAACGGTAAATTTCCAGGGGAATAAGTGTAGACGAAACAGAGATGTAAATATTCACGTAAAATAACGAACGGACGATTTGTGCAGGTCGAAGAATTCAGCCATTTGCATAGAATTCTCAGCTTGACAAATCGGCTGAATAGGAAATTCTTTAAAAAAAATAGAAGAAAATCTCTCGCGAGAAGAACATGTAGAGGGCGCTGAATCTCTTCTCGAATGGCGAGAAAATTGACATTTTATTTGGACAATGGCTGTCGATTTTCATCTGTCACCCCATATATTTTCACATTAAACTGTAGGGAAAAGTCTAGGAATTTTCTCTATCTTTGGGTTATACTTTTTCGATTTTATTTCGGATTCGCGAATAAATTTGGCTGAAAAATCAGTCGATTTTGCATGATTATGGATAATTTTTGCGAGATTCCTCGACTTTATTTCGAAATTTTAATAAGAAACAGAAAATAGTTTAACCTTTTTCTCTAAAACGCAAAAAAATTCTCTCTCTCTTAAAATTCGATGTCTAAAACGGTCCAAACAAATTAGGCCCTCATCGGCCGTTTTGGGCTACCACTATAAACCGCTGATTATGAGGTTATGAAATGAATGGTTGATTACTGGATGGCTCTGAAAGCAGCGACATCTCAGAAATGTCAACCGATTATTATGGCGATGCTAATCGTTTAGTAGAATGGAATATATAGTTAATGCTCGAGGATAGAAGTTAATAAATTTCCCGCTTCACCACAGAAACCATACGAATTTAAGTTAACTGAGTTTGTCTTCTAATGGAATGCAAGGAGTCTCTTCGCTTCCCTGCGTAGATTTAGAATGCTTCTGTTAATGGAGATTTCATCCGCACTATCAGCGATATCGTTAGACTATTCGGATTTGGAATTTCAAATTCCCAAGTTAACGCCGTTCTGAGGAGTTATGAATCTTTCATAATCCGTCATAAATTTTGATATTTTGCGGCGGTGGCTGGATTTATCTCTCCACCGTACGAGAGGTGAGATGGAATTGCTAATTCATATTGTGGGCTTGCTCTTGGCGCATATGGTCGGAAGTAACGTGTGTTCGGCTATTGATTTGCAAAATAGATCGTTCGATATCGCTATTTTCCTATCAGAATCGTCAATTTAACGGATGAAGTCGAAAAGTAGACGAGTTTTATTATCTTTCTGTGAAAGGTTTTATTAATAGTAATAGTAATAAAAAGTTTTCTTAGCAACTGTTGTTATTTTACATTAACAAATAATTTATTTTTATCGATTACCCACCGATTTATTAGTAAAAGTATTACGGTATTCTATCTTTGATTACCAAATGAATCTTGAGCATTTATTTATCTTTATTTAACTGTATGATGAAGTAGAGATTCTATTACTAAAATAATTACTCCTTCATTATGTGATGAAACAGTTTTCACTTTAACTGAGAGCTGATATTCACTTTGAAATTTAATTTAGTCTGCAGTAGGTTTAAATTAGCTGATAAGTTCACAACTCTTTAAAATGATTTATAAAGTTATGCGATGATGTTACATTACTACTATACTCCGAAAGTTGATCAAGTTGTTTTGCAGCGTACGTTAAGGTTACTAACGTCTCCTTGAGGGCCTTCCTCCTTGTAGACATCTCTTTCATTCTTTGAATTCTTAATCGTTTTAGTTCCTTATTCGCTTTGACCTTTTTAAACGTTATCTGTTTTGTTTCTCGATCATATCATGTCTTATATGTTTATTATGTATTTTAGGAATGTGGAAAGTTTATTGGTTATTTGGCCTGTTTGTATGTACCGAAGGGATGCTTTTTTTCTCGCGTTCTCGCAAAAAGTTCCTTTTGGTTCGCTAAAAGATTGCTGTTTTATTGCCGTGCGCGTGAGCTTGTTAAGGCTTTTCATTATAAGACATCGACCACAATTATGCTCAGCACTTTCGCTTGTTTGAATGGAAGGTGTTTAACTTCTCACGAGGAGGCGTGCTATAGAGCCCATGTATAAACTAGCTACGTGACTTGGACTCTAACCTAGGATTCCCATTTACCAGGCAGGTATTCTAACCAATAAAGTGCCATGTTGTCCTTGTTTATTTTCTTTTCTGTTATAAATAAAAAACATACGTAAAACGTTTTCTGAGTCGGCTGCCTCGAAGAGAACCTCCGACAGTTGTTGGTGTCACTGTATGGAGTGGCACTTTCCTTGCTAACAAAGCTTATTCTATGAATCTCTCATGTCTGAATGGTAACTGAATTAAAATATGATGGATACAGCTATGCCCTTAATCAGTTTGATTTCGCTATCTCATCTTTCAAACTCAGAAGGGGGAAAACGGAAATCTTTTATGTATTAGTAGGCCGTCATAGCTAGGGAAACGCCTACAGCCTGAAAACTTCTTTTACTATAATTTAAAAATCAGCCTTAACATAGTAGGATCGGCGAGTTATTCAAGGCTTCTTCTCATTTGTGAGAGCATTATGAACGATGTTTATTTGTCGTGTTTATTCCTTCTCTTGTATATCGTTTCCGTAGATCATTAACAAGGCATCTTTTGATATTGGTGTACATGCGTCCATGTATGTTGCGCCTTTCGCCCATTTTATCCCTCTAGCTTATTGTATTTCACAGGATAATTCTTTGCTCGAATTCTAACTCCTTTAAGAGATTTACTTCTCTGAGTATTTGTTGATTAAAACATGATCTATGCCTTTTTTAAAGCGGTTCTTTGGTTCTCTCTTCTTTTGTGTCTTTGAGGGCTCTTGGTTTCTATGAGCCTCATCTATAGCTTCCGAAAAAGTAAATAGAGGACAGCAACAGTTTCCCTGGCTAATCATTTTCGCGACAGCGAGTCATCCTTGCTTAAACTACTCAGCGGTTATCAACTCAATCTTGAGAGGATGAATCTTAAATCTGGTCGCTTATGTAATACATATTCCAGCGGAGCGCTTTCAATCTCATCGTGGTCCATTTCTCTTCGATCCCTTCAATTCGGCCCTCTTTTTCCACTAAATTTACGCTCCCCTAATTCTCGCCCCTGTTTTCGCCAAATATCCCAATCCTCTGCCATCATTCTATCCCCATTTATTCGCCCCTCGGTTTCACCCTTCCAAATTCCCATTTTCTCTCTGCTTTGTGAAATGTATTCCTGTCACATCTTCACGCTGCCTCTGTTTTTTCCTCTCCAAATTATTTTCCTTCTGCTTCGTAATGCCTTCGCTTAATATGCATAATTTTTTATTACAGCTGTTTTTCTCTCTGATGATTTTTCCTGCAATATGATAGTTGGACTTTATTTACCCCAAGCTAATCGTTGATGTTGTGGTATTCCGGAGCATTGGTTGGGGAACTTGCGGCCGTTCGGTGCGATCTTTACTTCTCTTCCCAAAAGGAACCGCTTTTTAATTCTTTTTTCTCAGCCTCGTTTATTACGTAGCAGAAAAATGAAAAGTATAGTATTCTCCTCATATCACAATGTGATTATATTCGTTTTCCTGTAAACTATTGTGATGTTGTACCTTAATGCAGAAAGCCTTTAAAGTGCTGCCTGATGGTTTCACATGTGGCCATATGCTTTCTAATTATGCATGAGGCTTTCCGATGAGAAAAGGTTTCCCACCCCTAGGCAATAGGTAATGATTTTTAACGCTTCAGTTCACCGCATGATTACCGTTTATCAGCCATGAAGTTCTCCGTCCAAAAGTTCACCATGTCTTTACCAAATATTAGTCGAATTCCGATAAAATATTTACCATAAACATTCCGGAAACTAGCAAATTCTATTGGAATGAGAGTCGATAGCATATCCGATTCAATTCATGAGACTTTCTGCTTTCTCTAGCAATTATCGTCAATCCCGTTAATCAACACGACGGATTTGTAGATCTAATCCTTTAGAGAAGTGATGGTCGAATTGCGGCTCGCGAGTCGCATGTGGCTCTTTGTTTTCCTTTGCTTTCTACTCCATCGAGCGCTCACGTCGCTGCAAACAGAAACCTATTCAATTGAAGCGGAGATACCTCTATAAACCCCACTAATAAAGAAAATAATTATTTAATTAGGAAACATTAAAACGTGTATTTTGTGTACTTTTATTGAAATAAGATGAATTAACTTTCTATATAATATTTAAGAGGATTCTTTTAAATTACTTTAAATGTACGATGATATTTGTTGCTGCCCCTAATACCATGGTATTTTCGAATAATAACCATAATTCATAGGGTAACCAACGCCATAATATTATCAGTGTTGAAAATTAGGACTTTTCATTTGTATGTGAATTTATTTTCAATTTACCTTAACTGAAGACTAGGGATTGTTCGTGATCCATTTCGACTCGTAAGTAAGGTTTATGTCTCTGAAAATTCCAGCAGGGCTGCCAACCCTCTGCACGGATTCTTAAAAAGGTTGCGTTTACGACGTTGTTTCCATGGGAATAGGGTTAGTTTGCTTGGGAAAGAATTTCTGAAGAGGAGCGTCACTCTATTTTGAGTATCCGAGATTGTGATGGTAACATAAAGGAAGGAAGCAGGGCTGCCAACTTATCACAAATTAATCCAGAAAAAGCTTTCAGTTTTGATTTGTCTACAATTTGAACTTCTTTGGTCATCCTCAATTATGAAAACATCCGTCTGTATCCTTTGATGAGGAATAACTGCCTCTTGTTGGTTGTGCTGGTGCTTTGTTTGAACCTAACAGTGATAAGTAGGATTCAGTTCACATGTTTAGGTTGAAGAATTAATTACAGACTTACCGTGATATTCTGTCTCAAGCAAGCCTAAAGTTCGCCTAATTTTCTTTCCATGAAAGCATAAAAAAGGATTCTTTGCGACAACTTTATGGTAAAAATGTGGAGTTCCAGTTCCCAGAGCAATAATAAAACTGAGAATGTATCGAGTAAACGAAAGATTCTGAAGTTTAGAAACGATTTGTTCCATCCTCTGACCCAGAATGTCCTTTATCAGCAAGATTTTGAAGCAACCTCGCGTGGTAAAAAACGTAATGGCACATCAATGACGTCGTTTGCCTTCGCACTTAGTTTCTGTAGCGAGGACTCCGTGATCCAAATCGACTGTTTATTTATTTGCTTTAGGGCGACATAAGAATTTCCGTAGAGCAGGGGTTGAACTTCCAAATCTTATCTCATAAGCTATTTACGGAGAGAGGCGTGACATCCTGGGCGATTTACGCTGTTTCCAAGGAAACGATTCGTAGAAGTAATAGAGGAGGGCGATAAAAGGATGAAAGAAATAAAGGAAGAAAGAAAAACAGTCGAAGAAGTGAATTTGAGGAACGTGTAATGTGCTTAAGCTATCGATGAAAGGAAATCGTGTGTAGAATTACGTTTTGATTTCTGTCGATCCTGTTTGGATTTGAGGCCCTTGTCATTATTCTTATCCGCTTGGTTTCCTTTCGCCTGAAATGTCGATAAATAAACTTGTTTTCGTTTGTCTTCGTTCTCCCTCTACGGAGCTCTCGTTTCACCTGATTTTCTTCGCCCGTATCTTCTAAGTCATTTTCCTTTTCTTTCCCTTTTCCTTCCCCCTCGTTTCCCTGGACGTTTTCATCAATCTCTCTTTTTTTCGGTGTCTTTTTGTTGCAAAGTCGTCGCCATTCAATGTCGATTGATAGAAATATCGGTTATTTTGTGTGTGCTGATCGCCGTACGTCTCAACCACGATATGGAACCGAAACTGAAAAACCATTCTTTTAAGGGTAAGAAAAAACGTTCTTTCTGTCGGAGTGAATAGCGAGCCCTATCAGTCAGTAATTCATGATATGTAATAAATTAGTAATTCTTTATTCAATAATGAAACGTACTCTCTATTCTGATAAAGAAGACTTTATTAATTGATACCAAATTTGTTTCTCTTTACCAGAAATTTACGACCACTTCTGTCAGTTTTGTGTGTTATGATTTACTACTCTCTAAATTACACGTTTAAAACCTAACCTCTTACCATAATAATCTATTTATCACCACGACTGTTATTCTAAAACATTATAGAATGTAATGTTTAAAAAGATACACATCATGAATACCTTTTAAATGATATTTAGCGATTGTTACGAGAGAAACCAGCTTTAACCGGTTCGACCGTTTATGCAAGAGTAAAACCGGAATCGAACCGAAATTTCGCGGTTACTTTGAACCGAATCGAATACGTGAACGAGAATAATCTCGGTTCGATACCCTGTGAATTAGTATGAGCTTTGAGGAATTATCGACGTAGAAGTAGCTAAGGTGAAGGGGACAGAAAAGTAATAAGGATGTGAAGAGGAAATGGCACAGTGTAGTGAGAAAGGAGAAGAAGACGCGACAAAAGAGAAGAATAGAGAGAGGGAAGAAAATTAGGATGAAAAGCAGTGTGGGAGAGGGGAGTGGAACCCTCTCCGATATCGACCCCTTGGTTGCCAGGCAACGGTGCGATGCTGGGAGGGATGGTGCAGGGAGAAGGGGGCCTCGCGCCACTCTAGTAGTGGGGATGGAGCGCTCGTGGAACCCCTACGGTGTCCCGCTGCCAGCCTGTTTTTGCTTGACCGACTGGTACGTCCTTTCCTACATTCTTGCTTATTCAGTAGGTGTGTGCTTGCGTTTTTGGTGCATCCTCCTCAGCCGGTCGATTATCGCTCTCAATCGCCTTGTTTGCTACCACGAGAGCCCTTCGCTGGCTTCTCTCGAACGGCTTTTCGTTGTTTGTCGGTTTGTGCGAAAGGCATGCTGGGATTGCTCCGTCCCTCTTTCATCGGATGCCTTTACCTGTATCCAACGCTCGAAATTCGCCTTTTAGCTGCGCATTCCCAGTTTTCCTCGTTATTTTTCCTCGCGAGGCAATCGATAAGTGTTCACTTCCGAAGCCAAGGAAGTTAATTTTGTTCCAAACAATCCGCAGACGTCCTCCCGAGCATCCTTCTATTGTTCCCGACCAATCCGCCCTTTCATTTCCCGTGCAGAGCTTCCTTCCTTCTTTTTCATTCTAGGAACTAGATCGCAGGAAGCCAATTCAAATGCTGCTCATGTATTCTAATTGTGGCAGGTGGGCGATAGTCAACTGGACAAGTGGGCGACGGTCGATCGGTGACCAGATGAGAAATTTGCTTTTGGGTTATCTCACGTACATGCAGGGGCATTCATTAGTTAGGTTTGGGGGTATGCATTACCGGCTGGCTCAATTTAAATATTCGGCGACGATATATATTAGTAGAGCCAAAACTTGTTTGTTTTTTTCGATTCTTTGAGAGAGAAATACTTATTTGTGGATCAATTTTATCTTATATAATCACGTAAACTTGTTTTTGTATAATTCATAGAGTTTAGATTCCGTTTTATAGGTGATCTTCGCAGTAAAGGAATTTGTCAACATTCATTCGTTTAGCTTAGAAAACTAAAAAGTGGATATTACGTTCAAAACCACCAAAAGGGTATTTTTCGTGCTATTTTCAAGACTTAGCGCAAGTGGTATTTTATGCAATAAATGGGGTGTCATATATCTCGATAGGGTGCGTTTCACTATATCTACGGGCATCTTCTTACGTTTTTTTGATAATATATCGATATTTAAGTCATGATGTGATAAAATGTAAAGGCACTCTTCCAGTACAGGTTGAAATTGGTGTTTAGAGCTTTGATTTTGCTTGCTATGGAAGTGTTTATTAACAACAACCTAGAAACCTAAACATCTTTGTCCCAACAGAAACTGCTTCACAGTTTATGGATGGTCCATCCTTCAACGTGAAAACAAAATTGACGTAATTTAGCAGCTAAGAAACCAACTCAACAAATATCCCACGGAATCGACCTGTAATCTAGTTCACAGGTTTTGAAACTTCATCCCGCGAATGCGTATGCTTCAATACACAAACATCCTACAACATCAAGCAACCACAAGGCTTCTCTCCGCCGAGCTTTTTTAATCAACACCGTTGATATTTTATAGGTTATCAATCGTTTTCTAACGCATTGAATTCTTATTTTTTAACGAAGCCATTTACAGAAACGTAAACACGTTAGTCGATCTTTTAGATCCTACCTGACATGGATTTTTCATTTTATTGCGTAGTTTTTCTCCCTTTCTAGATCCCTGAACGATTTCGTTCTGATAGCTATCGTATAAAGAATACTACGAAATTTGTTGTTGACAACTCAAATTACGTGAATTTAACTTTTCCTATCCCCAATTTAAATTAAATTGGCGATTATTGTCGACTGACTGTTGTCTTTTTCGTGTAGAGGTAAATGTGATAGAGTCGGGCTTCTGTAGAAAACAATTGGTAGTGGGAATAGGAAGAGAAAATGAATAGGAAAAGGTAAAATGGTAGGAAGAGACAGATGCAATTACAATTATTTAATAAACAGGATAATTATATAAAATTAAGGACAATATGGAGTGGAGACAGTTGAAAGTACGTTCAGGTCTAAGTTACGCCTAGGAATCAATTGCTGGAAGGAACGAATGTCCTAATGTCTCCTAATGTAATTTGCATTCAGAAATCCGTAGTCACAATATTGCTTCAAAATCCTTTCTCTTTTTCACTTTAAACAAGTGTCTTCGTTTGCTTTCCTTTGAGTATTTCCCTCCTCATTTCTCTCTCAATTTGCTTTAATCCTACTTTTCCCCCATCCATTCTCACTGGAATGAACTTCCTTTGCCCTTGTTCCCCTCTCCGACACCTGAACCACTTCCTCCTGTTTTTATAGACTCCTTTAATCAGTTACCAAGGCTCAGTGATAAACTACAAGGAAGCGAAATTGGTTTACTTAATTTGGAGGGAACAATCTCTGCATGAATGTATCAGCAAGATCTGATTCGGAAGGATTGTTTTCGTTTCTTTGTAGCCCTGTCGATTCGAGTTAAACCTTCCTTGTCCAGTCGCGCTCTTAAATATCCTCATTCCGGGTCTTTTTATGCAACACAAAGCAGTGCACTCGTCAATATAATAATTATATCCTGTAATTATATGTTACTTTGATTACAAATCCTCCGTTCTCCATTGAAACCATTTCTGCTTTACACCTTACATCACTGAAGCAGTGCTTCACTACCCATTTACCTCTGCAGAGCACGTACGTATCAATTCTAATTTCACGGGTCACGAAACTGCACCTTTATTAGTTCCGGTGTGAATTCCTCTGAAAAAAGACCGATAAATCGACTGCGAATTAAGAAATTTACGCATTCCTACGCGTGCAGAATTGTATATACTGTGAAAATACATTGATATTTTTATAATTTCAACACATCTATCTTGGCTGGTGGTTAAAATAAGTGTAATAATCTTATTTATATTAAACGTAAAAGTTACGAATTATGTAACGTCAACTTTAAGCATACCTCTTCGTAACGGTAATTTTTGCGGTAAAACGTAATATTTACTTTAAAAGCTGTCATGTATAACATTTACGTCCGTAGTTATAAATGACATGTATAAATGCAGTAGCACAATGTTAAGTGGAGGTTTAATAAATATTTAAGGTTTTATAGTACGTGTACGAAAAATTTATATGCTTTAAAACGCATTATATTATATTATTTAATCTAATACATATATATAAGAATATAGCATTTCCCTCTCGTAGAATAAGAGCCTCATTACTTCGCCCATATCTCTATGTAATAATCTTCACATTTTCAGTACTCGTAATGAATTTGAGCGTCATAAAATTTTTTAACTGCTTAAACGACCCAGTGAACAAATACTGAGTTCTTTGTAGCTCGATAATGACATCTTCCTTTCCATAGTTATTTAAGTGAAACTTGTTTCTATCAGAAGAGATTTAGCTCTGTCATTCGTACCGGTACTTTTCAATTCCATCTCTTTCCTCTTGGTTTAAAAGCATGTTTCAGAAGTATTTCCTTAATTCGACAGATATATCGAAAAATATATTATCTACGAATTCAGTAGGATTCGTCCCGTTTAGGTTTAGCACCGGAGGAACCTGGTAAGCAGGAAATATTTGTATTTATTCTTTAGTTTCTGTCAACGAGGGCTGAAGTGATTCATTCCCTGGTCATCAAATAGCTCCTTGATTCTTGCTTGCTCATATTTACCCCGCTTAACATTAGTCGTGTTTTTTTATTAAAACGGTTGAATTCTGTTAGAAAATATTGCAATTGAATTCCGTTGTTTTTCTCGAATTATGAGATTTCCTTAAAAAATTGTCGTAAAAAATAACGAAAAATGCCTTTCAATTCACAGATTGTTTTACTGTTTACTTAATTTATGTTATTACCCTTACTCATGGATATTATTTAACTTCTATAATGTTTACAACCATCTGATTCTGGGGTGACTTCGGTTCGCTATTAAATAACCGCTCAGTAAATAAAAAAATTACTTAAAGGGATAAGATATCTATGCAGATAAGGGGGTTCACAGCCAGAACGAAGTCCCTTAGGCAAAAGGAGCTTTTAGAAAATTCTGAGGGGACCGGGGATCGAGATCTTGTATACAGCAGATTGCTTTAGTCATCTAAACTATCATGCAACATTTTCTCAAACTGTTTATGGAACTTAGTAGGCAAGAGCAAGTTAGTAGTAGCATGTGTGGTTTCGTCCGCAGCATCGTCCACTCCACGATCTCGTAGTGGCAGTTGCTCTTGTGTACAAAGTTTGCTGAATGGTTTCAGAAAATTTGGCTTCTACTGCAAAAATGACGGTTTTCTCATGTATTTTAATTTTTGGGTCGGGTTCGATTTGAGCTTCAGAAAAATAACTTGTTTATTGGTTCTTTTCCTGTTCGATTTCCTATAAATAATTCAGCCTTTCCCTTTTTTGCATCGTATACTTTTCGTATAACCCTTTCCAACAGTTATAAGTTTATTCGTATGCTTCTTTTTACACCAACTACTTCTATACAACTTGGTGAACGTGAGCATACTTGTATGTACGGCCATTGTATACTTTCTTTTCTCCAAACAAACTGAATGAATCTGCCGACCTCGATGGTGGAATTGCTAGACACCAAGTGAACATCCCGTGTTCTACCCTTCTAACACGGTTTTCGTCGCCCATCGTCACTGTTTAGAGCCTTCTCTGTAATTGTCTTATGGGTTGATGCTTGTTGAGGTGTAGGAAAAGAAATTTTAAAACTTAAGCACATCCTCAAATTTATCGACTCAAATTTTCCGTAGATAGTTCCCACTGAAAGGTATGACAACACTCCTGGGATCGAGAAGTGATCCTAATTTAGGCACGCCTGGTTTACGGCGAATTAAGTAGCTTCCATCGTAGTTCGTTGGTGGCCAAATGATGGAGATGCATTAGTGCGCATGAACGCCATGTCTTCATCTGTTGATTACCCTGGCTTTCCTTTGCTCACTGTATTAATCCGATCGTTCTTCCCCACTCCCGCACTCCTCTTCTTTTACACCTGTTACGTCCCCCATTCCATATTATTTCACTCACGAGTTCTCTCCTTTTTGAATTACCCGCTCTTTCCGCTCGCCGCTCTTCTCATATTATGCCTCTTATTTAATTAACCTGCGAATTCCTGTACTACCTTTTAGCACATGGAGATTTTCCAATGATTACCCTTCAGCCTTGGGATATTTTCCATCGTTCCCATCGTGTTATGACTCGTGCCCTTCACACGTATAACCTCTGCTGTTTTGTTTGTTTTGACGATGTTTTCTTTACATTTTTCTTCGGAAATTCGATTTTGAACGGGATTCCGTTGAGTTGTGCTCTGGAAAAATAAAGGATAAACTTTTTTTGAGTTGACGAAAAATCCGGCAATTCGGCTTTGACAGCTCAGATTTTCCAGTATCATTTTGTCATTTTATTATCAGTCCAGTATTTTGTTAACTTTCACAAGTTCTTGTTACTATATCTTCATGACTATAAATTTTTTTGTCTCTTTGTATAGGATGGGGTTACGAACCAATACGTGTGCCAGAATTGGCTTGCGAGAGAGATTTTCTGAGGGATTATTGTTGTTATTTATTTATTCTCCGAATATAAAATTTTAAAATCCAAAGCCAGTAAATGTGGATTCCGTTACTGTAAGCTTTTATCAAAAATAAATGTCACTTATAACATCTTAGGCTCATTATAGACGTAATCATCAAGGGTCAACCTAGATCAACCTTTTACTATCCGAAGACCGCATTTAGCATTTGGTCTCAACTGATGTGTATTGCGTGTTGCACACCCACAAAAGGTTAAACTCGAAATTTTACATGAGGAAACGAATTCATTCGCTGAGTAAGCGAAAGGGAATACATTTTCCACTCTCCTTTCACTTGAGCATCATTAGCAATATTTGAAAACAGAACATTTTAATAGGAGCACACATTTGTTTCAAAAAGTGATTAAAAATCCACCGATTCGCCACCTGCGACATAGATAATGTCAACATTGTAGGCCTGATCTGGCTCCACGTTGATACCCAAGTCCCTTCAAATATCAAATACGATACCTAACTCTGGTAAAGAGTGTAGAAAATGCAGTTTTATCAACTGTTGTCTTATTCAGAGATGTGATAATATAAATGCCTCTGAGATATGAGCGATGCTATATTCATATTGGTCGCTTTTTGCGAATACTTTAAAAATTATAATTCATAGGATTACTGTGCCGTACCTAGGATTCTAGCTCAGTGAAGAAATTTATGGCAATCTACCTCACTCCTCATCTTGGGTAGTTATCCGTACATCTACTTAAATACCCTGAAAGCTGCCTTACGGCTTGTGGCGGTGGATACAAATAACGAACGTTTTAGGTACTTCTTTAGTTTTTTATTATCGCCTATCCTTCGCGAAAAGAATGAGTCCTTAAAAGACTTGTTCTAGTTTCTATTTCTCCTATTTATGTCGGATCAGCTGAAGTAGCAGGGGGTCGCTTAATACCCATTACGTCCTGTGCAAACAAATCCATGTTCCCTGTCAAAGGTTTTGGCTGCTAATGATGGAATGGATGAGAATCCAATCAGCCCTGAGGCTGATGTCTTTCCAGGAAGGTAATCAACACGACTTGGTTCCACCACATTTCTCTCGCTAGTATATTATGTTGAACCTCCAGGATAATGAAAATTTATCATTAAGTTTTAAGTGGAGGAGTCTCCCAAAGATTTAGCGACCTTTTCCCTCCCTCCATCAAGGTTTCACTCGTGTCATTAATTATGGTAATGGTCGCTTGGGGTGAGTAGGTGGTGGTCAGACGCACCCCATTTTGGGGTCAAAATTACCCTTACAGTGAATTTACTGAATTAAATTCACAAAATATCCTTCTCGTTAAAATCTTATATAGGGTACCCCTGTACATGAAATTTCGTAGTTTGGTGTTTCAGGCGTAATGTTCGTAATTTTTTCCTCGCTAAATGAATTTGTGAGATGAAAATTGTGAAATTTTTTTAACCGCTTCACATAAGACATCAAAATCGCAGTCTACTGAATATATTTGAAGGTTGAGTTTCTGTTATTTACTATAGAGTAAATTCAAAGGATTTCACGATATAATTCTGTGTAAAATCACCCTGTGTAGTATCACTGTTGATATGTATGGATCGCGATGGTCGTAATGCAATGATACTCCATTACGATAAAGCAGGAAGCTTATTTTTTTTAAACATGTTAATAATAATTAAGCCTTAATGTGGACTATTAAAATGCGTATTCATCCCTGATTAGATGTAGATAGAGCAAAGTAACTGAATATTTTGCGAGCCCTTAATGTAATCCATATCGTAATTGCGGAAAAGTTCACTCTGTGATTGTAATCAATTATAATTCAAAATACCAGAGGCCCAGTTTCATTACTTAATAGACTGATATGAATAGCTGAGATAAATATGTATTAAGAACTTGACAGATTTTGGTGATACCTGGTGGAACTCCTTCATGATCAAACACAAAGAAAACTCACTTTGTGGACTCCACAAAACTTTTATTAAACGACCTAGGTTTCGTTACGGTGTAACATGAGTTTTCTTTGTTCTTGATGTATTTAGAATACTTATAATTCATTCCATCTTTATTATCAGTCTGTTGTCACTTATCTATGTTTCATTTAATTGCTAAGTTGTTATCGCTGCATATGTATCATAACAGTTTTACACCTGCAGTTCATCAGATTAATTTTTCTTCTTCATGTACGTATGGGTCCTGTAAACCTTTCGTCGTGTAGTATGTGCTACGTGCTCTATGAACCTTTTTCCCCAATCGATTACTTTCGCGTATCGCGGATGAAATGAATACATAAATAGATTTCTTCTACATTATATTTCTTTAATCTTCCTCGCAGCCTTTGCACTGTTATCATGCCAAATTTCTGTTAAACATCTGTTGCACAACTTCTGTAGATCTAATGGTTTCAGATGAAATTTTCCCATGGAAAGATTTTTCACCCCTTTTCCTATCGTCTACCACAGCGCGCTTAAGCATTCCATCACATACCGCTACGTGCCAAATCTCTCGTTTCTGTTTCAGTCTAAACAAGAATGAAGTAGGAAAACAACCCAAAACGTGCAGTGTTGGGGCTGCATTTACGTTTACGTATAGTATTTCCACTTCTTGGAAATTCCTTGAAGTCGGTTATCCCGGCCTTCCCCGTTTTACTCAGAAGACGAATAATGGAGTGTTTTCAATCTCTAATTTATTAACAGTCGTTTTCTTAATCCACCCAACAAGGAAACATCTTGCAAAATAGATTGAGAAATGCGCAATTCAAAATATATGTTACCATCGGATAATAGGGGGTGCTCCAAGACACCGGTTGGATAGCTTATTGTATACCTTCAGAAGCCATTCTGCTACCGTCGTTCAATGGATCCTCCTTCCGTATGTGATATTTTACCTTCTCCCGTCACGTCGAACATCTTTGTGATTTCCACATTGTTTCGTCTTCCGACGTCCCATTCAAATTTCCCATAATTTCCTCAAATTTCCCGCATCCTCCTCCTCTTTCTCTTTCCTCTTTGTCCTCTCCTCTTTGTCTCCTTCCCTCCATTCTTCTCCCAAGAAAGAGCCCCCCTTTGCATAATTCTCCTTCTCTTCCACAGCAGCTGAATGTGTTCGCTCCACTGTGATGTACTCTGGAGATCGCAGCTTATCTTCTTTACACTCCGTTGACTCATATCGACGCGTGTCTCCTTTATTTGATTTGATGAACCTCAATACCCTTATGTTGCTTTTCACCGTTCGCTCAAGCCGTCATCTCACCGCCATTCTCGTGCTTTTTGGAATCTATGACGAACATTCAATTCCGTTGAAAGGGCATCTCGAATGCGGCAAAAGCCGCGTGCGGGCACTTGGATGACCGCACTCGATCTTTTACAGCCTTTGCAATTGTCATTATCATTAATCCATTTGCTGCGGATGGATAACGGTGGCAACTTTATCACAGTAATGTCTTACAATAATACAATGACACCGTGTCATATGCAATACTAATTACCCGATGCAGAATTATTGACCATAACAGAACATTTATAATTAGCTACTACGATACAATTTTGCAGTACGTATATTATCTACCTACAGCAATATTACGAAAAAAAATTCCACAACCACAAAGTCAACTGAATGGCGAGTAATTTTATGGATGTTCATGTCGACGAAGAAAATAAACAGGAAACACTTTTCAATTGAAACAATTTCCAAGTTTAATAAAGTTAAGTATTATACTAAGTTATTAAACTTAGAAATAGTTTAAATTGAAAAATGTTTCCTATTTTCAAATGTCACAGCAATGCAATAATGATAACAATCTTACAAATTCAACATACTCATATAACGACTGATTTAATACAAGTTTATTTATCTCTACGATTACTCCTTATTTTATATCACTTATTCGTCATTCGAGTTCTTCTCGGGTCTCATTTTTGAAAGAATGCAGTTATAATATACTCGAACAATAAATAAAATAAAAATACTAAAGCGACTTTCGGAACTAAGTACAACTGTGAATTGGATCTACTTATTCGGCCTCGACTTAGAGGCTGGTCACGAGTATGAAGAAAAGCTAAGGAAAAAGCACTTTTAAGTTTCCCACAATATTTTTATTATACGATCATGGTTACGACCCTTTATGATGATGCATAATGGAAATAATAGGTGGAGGAAGAATATCAAAAATTGTGTATAAAGATATGGTGAATATTCATACATAGAGGGAGAGGAAGATAGAGAAAAAGATATTTGAATCTGGTATGTGGGTTGACGAAGGGATGTAAGCAGCTCTGAAAGGGAATGTATGAAAAGACAAATGGATTATGGATATCTGAAGACGATAATAATTTTAACGATATAGGGATGAGTATTTTGAATAATAGAGTTAAATAGAGTACTTACCCTGGAAGGTGGTATCATAAGTGATAAGAATATATGTCTTACTTATGTCTATACTAGTATATCTAACGTAATAGGATTTCCAGATGTATCTCGCATTGTGGTTGTAAATTATGCTTTTAAAAATATCTAAAATTGGTAAACATAATATCCAGTTTCATTATTTTGGCCATAATTTTCATTTTATTATTAACTTAATGAATAACTATGAATATTTCCTTTGTATTCCACCAAGTTAGCCAATTCTTCTCAATATATCCGTGTATTAATCCGTGTATCTCGTGTACATCCGTGAAGTATATTCACATTGTTATCATCAAATCTTGAGAGACAACGGTTAAGTTCTGGAAAGTACAAAAAGACTAGTACTTTATAGATTTATGATTAAGTTATAAATATCAATAAATTGATTTCATGTTTATGCTTCTCTGTTAGCTTGGTATATGTTTAAATAAATATTCAACTCATTGTAATTGAGAATCAAAATAAGTTGCATCATAAATACACATTTTGCGACTTGTGTTAATTTAAATTGGTAGTGAAATTCCCGCAGCGGTATGACTTTGAAACCTCTGATGTAGATGGTTTTAGTATAAAGTTCAGCAATCCTCAAGAATAACGATGGATTCCAGAAGCCTTATCAAGAAACCCCTTATCCTTACCTTTGAGAAATCCAAAGTCTAAATATGACACCATAACACCAATTTTTTTTAATACGGTCACCATAGTCATGGATGTCAACACCGCCATCTCCATTCTGGGACACCCTCAAATTCGACCGGAATAGTTATTTTCCCAAAAGTCTTCCTTTAACATTCATAATTTCTCCCCTGAGCTCTCTTTCCCGTATCTTCCAGTTTGTTAATCGCCCTACTTACCAGGATTAAATGGCTCTAATAATCCACTCTCGCAAGCTTTGGATCAGTTGGGACCCAACTTCCAAGTCTTCCCTCGAAAACTCTCTAACACGAGGCCCATAAGGTTTACAAACTCCATGATTAGGAGTCGTTAATGCAAACCTTTCTCTTCATTGTTTTTCGCGATGGCGTCGTTATGGGGGTGCGGAGGTGCTGCCATCTCCCGGCGTCGGTGGGAGTTCGCAAGGGGGCAAAATAGGAGAGCGTAATCTAATGCTCCACTCCGCTGTAAACTCATAGGAAAACAACTTGGTTTACGGTGCTTACATTTCACGCCCGTTATATTTTCCTTCCCTCGAGAGATCGGTGTGCTCGAGATCTTCCGTTTATGATAATTGAAATGAAGAAGGAATCCCATAGTCCAGGGTTTGCCAAACTACGTTTCGCGGAGAGTCAATTACCGTTATGTGAAAATCGATGTGATCCTCGTATGATTTTAAGCGCTCTGCGCACTTTGCCGTCACTGAGCTATTACATTTCCTCTTCATTATTATCAAGGGTTAGCAGTCCACAGATTGGTACATTTCAAGCAGCCAGCCCTAGGTGTGTATTGGCGTCCCGGGCTGGGAGTCACTCAGTGCCCCTTCTACTTTATTTAATGCTTCAATATTATGTACTCTAAAAGGCTCTTACTTTTTCGAGAGATTTATTGTATTTATTGATATAAATTAAACAATTATATTGAAGGATATAAGGTTAATTTTATTCCTCAAATTATTATAACTGAAATATGAAGACGAAGAAAATCACGAGGAAATATTAGAAAGAAAACGTTCTCTAGTTAATGACTCTGATAGTTAATGTTGACTGCTATAGAATAATTAATGAAAATTCTATTTGAAATTGATTTTATGAAAATTTTACCGAAAGACTTCCTTTAATTTCTACAATTGCTTAAACATTTCCGTTAACGATCAAATATCAAATATTACGATAACTCTAAACTATTTACCATTCATCTGTATAGTGAGCATACAAATTAATTTGTAAGATGCAAGATTTACAAATAGTTTGTCAATGAAAAGATCATGAAGGTAACTACGACTCATACAACCCTCGGAATAGCACCCAAACTGTGGCTCTCCCGCTTGCCTGTGTCATCGGATGGCCCTGGTTGTGGTTCTCAAATCCATCGCCTAAACATAACGTTTTTAGTTATAAGGAAATATAAATGATTTTAAGGGAGAGGATGAACGAAATAAAGGTTGTTGATTAGTACAAATTTTCTTCAGAAAGAAGATGTTTCCAAGGTTAGAGAATTTTGGAGAAGTGTTGTGAATAAACAAGGCAAATTTCTGACCCGGAAAGGAAAAAACGTGTGCATGTATTTACGCTATATTAACTGTTGAGTTTGTTTCGAAAAAGTTGCTGCTTTGTATTCTCTTCTTGTTAATCGTCTCGTACCCCTGAATCTTATGCAGCCGGTGATGCATGGCCGATGAGCCATAGCCGAGGAAACGAGCGTAGTTACGAAGTTGTCTTTATTGGACGATATCGAATCTAGCTCTTCATTATCTAATCCAGTGGTGCGATTAAACTGCAATATCAAATGCACAAAACATTTAGACCGCAAACTAATACTAAATTATGTTTAAATAATATCTCAAGTTTAGATTGTGTTATGAGGTAAGAAGATACTGTCACACTAGTTATTATAGAGGTATAAATAAATAACAACTGTTCGATGAAAGCAACATTTACACCACACGGATTTGTTATGAATGAAGTATCGTATAGTTCTATCCAAAGTAAACTAATTGATTTAATGAGCTGAGTAAAGGGATGACCAAAATGCAAAGCAGACTCCAGATAAAGACAGACCGGACGTTCGCCCAGGGCGCCGAGGTTTATGGAGCCCTTGACTCTGGGAGGTAGTCGAATTTTGGTGAGGCACAGAAATCTTGTGGAGAAAACAATCACATAGACCTCCAAACACTGCCGTATAGATTAATTCCGCATTGAAATTGTTAAATCAATTCTTAAGGTTTTATGAATCAATAGATCTCAATAGTACCGATTGTTACGATGCAATCATTCTCGATTAAAGCAACCTATTTTATTAAATTTTAAAGGTATATTGATGTTAATATGAACAATTATATTGTTGTAAACTTAATAAATACAAGAAATAAAATGAATCCTAATGAATACCGAAAATATACTCCGGATAAAATAAGCAAGTCGTGATATATAGTTTTTTATGAATACCCAATCTTTATTCATAATAAGGTAGACGAAAGTTAATTTTTATGCAGCAGAAGGCAAATAGAAGATTTCGAGAAATTAATTTAAGAAGTCAGTATAGGGTGGTGACATTTAAGAGGTAAAGCAGGAGTTCATGATTAATATATTATGGGGAAAATTTGTTTAATCAAAACGGTACGGTCGAAGGAATTTGCTTTATTTCCTCTCCAGTTATTCCCAGAAAGTTCTGTTAGCTCTCGCATTCTCGGAAAGGAATGAGGAAAGTCCACTGGCTATTACGTTTCCCAGATTTTCTCGACAAATGTTTTTTTCCATTGATCCTTTTCAAATATATCACCCTGGAAATATGCAATCAAGGTGTTCGGAGAATCTGAATCCCTTCTTTATCTGTGGATCTCAAATTCAATTAGGTTGAAAATGAGCGCAGATATACTTCATCTTTTCCATATATCTCTCGATAATTCTTTTTTCTTTTCTCGATCTCTGGTTAAGAATTACGCTGATTTATTCGAAAGATTTGAAAGCAAATTTTCCTAACAGGTGTATTCCCAAACACTGCTCGTATGAAATAAATTTGTGGAAATATGATTATATATATATGTAGAATAAAAATATATAAATACATTACGGTACATTTACTTTTTGAAATTTAGGGCTTTTGTCGTTTTTTCTTGTACTAATATAAGTATCTCACTATCGTATCTAAATTTTTCTCACGCATTAAGTCAATTAATTTCGTTTGCGTAAATCTTATTTCGACTTCATTTCTGTATATATCACTGGATTTGCCTAGTTAGATTATACCTACCCATATTTACTGCTTATTTACCTTTGGTGAATGACTGTGTTAATACAAGTAAAATTTTAAAAACTTTGTCTAAAACTGTTTATAGTTAAGTATAAATGAAATTTGATCAAATGAAACAATTTCTATCTAAGAAACAATGCTTTGTGGATATCCATTATTAAGCGGAGAGCTTTGGTTTCGATGTATATGTAGTTGAACTTGCTCTGCTGTAATTTACACAGAATTAGTTATTGCCACCCAATAAGCCTAAAAATACAAAAGAAATGTCCAAATTTTTCGTACTGTTTTAAGTTAAAAGTTTATCAATATGGCTCCAAGTCTTATGATCTCATATAAATTACTTTGTCGGCTTTATAATCATTATCACTAATTATAATATTATCTTTTATTTCAAGTGGAAAAAATAAGTCGAAGTTAAAGGGATGTAATCTTGTTAACCTACATCTTGAATTATCCACCCCTCTGGTAACCGGACTATCCCTTTACATCGTTTTTGTCACACTCTTTTACTTCGGATACGAATAATACCTCAAAAGCTACCTAAGCTCGGTAAATAAGCCGTTCTTACAATTGTAACTACTCTTCGGTACATGAGATAGCATCTAATGCGCTTAAGTTTCATATCTGAAGAACATTGAATTTGGATAGCTTTTCCAAGCTTGAACTTCCTCGTATATAGCTGCAGATAAGAGTTCTTTGTTTTACAAGAGATTGTTTCCATCCTAATCAAACTTTTACACGATCGTTTGATCCTTCGTTTTATTCTCAATCCTTCGTTTCATGTGGTTTTAATGTTGTCTTTATCTTCTAGTTTACAGATTACGTTGTAACTTTCACTGTAGCCTCCAAAAGAATATTTAGATTCAATAGAACATCATAGGTACTTTGTCGGCGTTTTTTCACTAGATCTTGCGACTTATTTCTCCTTTTAGAGACTTTTTATCTATTCATCCGCATCCAACCAATACGTTCTCTTCGTTTAATTTCATTCAATCAATTTAATATCCAATAAATGTAATATTTGTAAAATTAAATTCAAGCTATTATAAATTTTAACTGATTTCTACTACATTTTTTATGAGTCCAGCGATATTTTACGCTCCATTTAGCTAAAACAGATTAACATCTCTGCGACAGATTAAATATGTATTTTTCAAAATCGGTGTTTTTTTCACCAATACAATTATTACATTTAAATACTCGATGATTATGCTACATGATTTATTAGAGTGCCATTTATTATGTATATAATGCCGAGGGCAACCTGTTGATGAAGTTTGAATAAATTTGCTCTGGAAATTTAGTCCGCACGTTTGACTTTTTTATCATGAACATTGTTGCAGATTTTTAAGCTTCTTCATCATCCTTACTCGATCTCGGTTTCTTTGAAAAAATAAAAATGAAAAATTAAACAATTATCTGCATTTCACTTGAGACACACTAAAAGCAATAAAGAGTTGATTTTACAGATTAAGCTGTTCCGAAGGGTCCTCTATCGCAGCCGTAAAAGTCTTTTAGAAATCTCGAAAAAATCCTGCTTTAAATATATACGTAAGGAATGATATTCTTTAACGAATATGTAATTTTAAAAACATATCTTTGTGTGGTTAGTTTAAATAACTATACACAAAAAAATGCCTTCGAACAGCTTTATAGACAATAAAGACTCAGCCAAAATATTATAGGTTTGGATTTAATATCAAAGTTTCTACATAGTATTTATCTGTTATCATATATTTTTTGATTTGCTGCCCCATGACCGTGATTAGTGGTTACGATACCAAAACGTTTGCTTTTTCCTGTACTTCATTTATATTTTATTTGACCGTCACTGCTCATTAAGAGTATACCTTATTTAAAACTAATTCCTGTGATGGTGATTCTTATAATTGTTGATGATAATTTTATGGTCATAATTTTTATTTAATCAATGCAGTTTGCTTTTTATCCTTAAAATTAAGTTCCCAGAATTAGGCAATGTCTTCTATATCTATGTCTTTCATAATCTATCGTGTGGAATGAAGAATGGACCATGTATTTTTCCGAATTGTTGTTGTAAAATCCTTGCACTTTTTCCAATGATTGTGGACAATCCACAACAATGATTGTGGAAAAATACAAGATCTTTTCTTTATTCTACATTTTAATATTTTATTTATAGTTTTGGTTTATTCCCCTACGTCTTATGAAAGTATAAGCTAAGTTATGCCTCGCTTACCCATGGTGACATACAGGAATATTATTTTACGAACTGATCAGTGACAGCACAATGCTTGTTATGTATTCTTAGCTTTCAAGATTTAGCTTCCGAGGAAAGAGATAGTGATTTTATTCTACTAAAGAGATCTATACTTTCCTAGCAAAGAGATCTATTTATAAGTCATGATGATTAATGATTATTTACGTCAGTTTCTATATCCTAATCCCATCGTTGATATAATTAAGTACCTTATATCAAAATCAAACTTTATGGTTTGGCACGTAAGTCCTATATATTTATCAAATATGGCTTTGTTGCCACAAAAGAACCGCCATCCCTAGTTTATACTATTAATTAAAACCTTAATTTAAAGTCTTCTTTCCTTTTGAATTCTGAAAGTTATACCAGTTTCAAGATTTTAAAATGTTGGAGTATCGTAATACTTAATCGTGTTGCTTTTTCTAATCTTTATGTTATTTTGCGTCAATATAAAATAATCAATGGCATGATCTTAGGAAGAAAAAGGGACCTTGTATTGGAATCTAAAGCGGTTTATTATTATAAGCGTCTGTTACTCATTGGGTCGTAAAATTCGAGTCATTGGACGCTATCGAATGCCAAATACTCTACACGATTGAGCTTTCCAAACCGTTGAAAAATGAAGTAAGAAGGTCAGAAAATGACTCTCGAAATTACCCACTCAGTGCCCACTATCACGTTTATTCAGCTAATCACGGAGCGAAGAACATTCAGTTGCCAGTGTAAGCGAAGCACCGGTGAATAATAGAGCTTCGAATTGAAGGCGTTGATAATCGATTTCCTTTGTAATCCTCGGAGACTTCAGAAGTCAGGAACAAATGAAATCGTCCATATGTTTCTAATACTTCCTGCCCCCGAGCGGGGCGTAATAAATTAATCTCTAGATTCTCCTAATAACGCAGATCACGGTATGGATTCGCAGGCAATTAAGCGTGACTTTGCGTCGACCTGCGCAGGAGAGGAAGGGGGTCTTATCGATAGGTTAGCGCAGTCAATTGGGGGGGTTTAATGTTGGCGAGGGGAGGCTTGAGTTGGGCGTATATTTTCCCTGTGCGTTTGTAGTCCAAATCCAAGATGGCCGACGACCGAGGTCACGTGACTTTCCCGCGCGTGCCAGTTGAGAATATATTTGAGGAGTAGTGGGCGAAGGAGGGAACATGGATTTCCTGGAATCGAATTCGGGTCGAGCAAAGTGTTGTGGTGGGAGAATTCAATGCAAACTCTTTTATCCTTCAGAATGAGAATGTGCTTCCAAAGGCGGTGAGGGTAATTTGTCTTCCTAGTACAAAACTGTGACTTATTCAGGGGGTAGCTAAAGGGGAATATGCCTTTTATAGACGTCTACAGTTGGCTTTTCACGTCTTTGTAAGAAGAAGCTATCTATTTTAGTTCTGCTCTGATAAACTAGCTCCCGAACAAGTGGGTTGCACGTTCGCTTTTGGTGGTAGAGATCCCGGGTTCAATTCTCGGTTGAGGCTTACTTCCGAAATTAACTGTTGGAAGTACTTTCAAAATTACTACGTTATGATCTAAGTTGTTCTCAAGGGAATCTTATTTAAGTGATGATATTTTAGTTGTTGGAATGCAAGTAGCTCTTTGATAAACATAAATATCATTAAACATGTTTATTGTATGCAGGGCCTTACAAGAGGAGGGTTTCGTGGAGGAGTAGCATCCTAACCCCCAATTTGAAGGGGCAAATTTTACGGAAATATTTTATTTTTGAGATAGCAAACTATATCTATAAGAAGGGTAGAAACTTGCATCCAAGCCACCTTCAGTAGATAGCCTGTTCTAGAAATATGTTCTCATGATCTTAAGAAATGTCAATATATGTTTGTTGAAAAATTAAAATATTAATATTGGTTTATATTTTGTATTATGAGAAATTAATCCTGTTTGGTAATCCTAGCTAGGAATCCCGCGATGAAACATTTCTTTCTATTCGATGAACGATAGATTATTATAGGATTTAATGGAAGCCACATTTCAACGATACTGATGCAAAGGGTAACGAGGGAAAATTTACGTATAGTAAATGGCTCGCACTCAATATTTTAAACGTGTGATAGATTAAAAAAATAAGATTTTATCCTGAAATAACGATGATTTATGTTATCTTGTATTCGTAGAAAAGTGTTTAGTGCCTTTAGAGTTAGTATGTTCCATGTAAAATTCTTTCCCTTCTGACACTGCGTTTTTTCATCATCCTGAAATAATTTATACTTTCTTAAATATGTTAAATTATCACATCATCAGCTCGCTTGTGTCACGTAATCTTGATATATTCTCGTCATTGTTTTTCATGTTAACTCTTGACGTTCTGTTTAGTTCCAATTTTGCTTCGGCGTATTATTTAATTCGTGAAAAATCATAATTTTCTAAAAAATTGCTGCAGACGTTCATAATTTTGTAAATAATATGAGGAATTAACAAGCAGATAATTGACATCACAGGCGATGTAGATACACTTTAGGAATTATAAGTGTTTCACGATCTTGTCAAATGTGATTATAACAAAGAAGTCTTCTTTTTTCGCCAATAAGCTATGTAAACGTGTTTGACTCTTCTTTTCAATTCATAAAATTCTCTTAAAATACTTTTCTTTTGATGAATTGACAATAACGATTTTTGTTTAAATTTTAGTCCCTTTTCGTGTCTGTTTCATCTTACTCTCTTTATTTCTATTTCGTTCAATATCACTCTCCGTTTGTTTCTTTCTCTGTAACATTTTATCTTCTTCGGTGGATAATGCTTCTGCAACGTTGAGATTTTCGAGTTTAATCACCGTGGTAAAGTCTCATCTTTTACAAGTTAATATAGATTTATTTCTTCATTTTTGGAAATTTTTTTATGTAAAATAGAAAACCCTGAAAAATCAATTCAAGGAAAGGAGTATTTTTTCATTAAACTGAATAACGAAAAAAAAGTTCGCTGCTGTGGTGTATTTTAACCTAGACCAGCTTATAATCCTTTCCGTCAGTAGCATTTTAGAGTTGGTATTACAACGAACACATTGAATATATAAAATATTAACTCTTTTCTTTGCATAATACTATAAAATTTATCTGTAGATCATATAATCAGTTGCGTGGAAAAGGCAGTCATTCATTAAAACAAGAGAGGCTGCTTCAATTAATCTTCGTACGCCATCATGAAGGCTCCATTTAAAATGCATGGAACGCTGTATCTCGTTGGAAAGAATGGTGTCGCGCGCTGTTGAAAAATGTTTATTAATAAATATGTCAAAAGTGTTGGAAACATATGCAGTGTGGAGTAGAAGGTTGCCGGACATTACAGCGTGGTTAATGACGGACACGAACCCTGAGGAAAGAAAATTTTATATTTTATAGAAAAGGGAATTAGTTCTAGTCTTGTTAAAACGGCTTTTTATGAACACTGCATCGCTTCTACTCAATCCTAATTTAAAAGTTTTCGTTTAAATCAGTAATTTTAAAAAAACAAACAATTTCATTTTCTTAAGCTTGTCACATTTATGTTTAAAACATCTCTATGACGTAAAACGTAAATTAGCCTATTTCAAGTATTGGTATTAATATAATCTCTTCGAAAGCTAAGGTCATATTGCACATGTGGGATCCAAAAGGGAACTTTCTTCAAAATTACAAATATTTCCACGATTCATACACTCGAGCAAATTCGAGAACCGTATTATCAGATCTGTTACACCGATAGATATACTACATAATAAATGTCTTATATCGAAACTAGTGTTCTGATGAAACTGATCCACTATCATGTACATTTTCCTCTTTCAAGTTTTTTTAATTTAAAGTATGATGAAGTTGACGGAATAATAGTAATGTTTACTAGATTTTCCTCGTTCCTTTCTATAGGAATGAGGAAGCTGCTTCTAATTTATCGCGTTTCCTTTACATAAACGCACTCTAAAAGATTTTTCCATATTTCTTTCTGACGAAATAATTATTCTATCCGGAGGCGATTTTAGTCGACTTCAAATTTATGTATTATTTCCGTTTTTTTTTGGGAAACTTTGAAAGGCACATATCCACGGTGTTCATTTGAAATATCGCGGAGAATAATTCTCAGATAAGGAACGCTATAAGCACGTAAGTGTTTCTCAATCTTTTACTTTGATCGTAACCTTTGCTCTTTGGGAAACTATGTAATTGTAATTATTAGGAATATGTGTAACCATACATCGATTATCCTTAGTTTCATTGTGCTGGCTTTATTTTCCGAATGCATTATGTAATTACAGGGAATTAATAAGATTTATAGAACCAACATAAAGTGGAAGATGTGAGTCGATCGCTTGCGGCTCGAATTTCCTGACACTTACCAATATGTCACCTGTAGGGTATCAATGCATATGTAAGATTTGCCAATACGGTAACTTCTGCGACCTCATATATATGTTACATAAGTGTTTTACCTTTCGGTAGGTTCATGAGCCTCAGTATTCCTTATCAAATAACATACCTTTCGTTACTCAGTAGGTCTACTCACCTTTTAAATCATTTAATATCTTATGCATTTGTCTTTTCACTTGTATTGTACTTTATATTACTTTATTTAGCAATCCCTCTTCTCTTAATATTTGACCCACGCATTTCCTTTGGCAACCTTTAATTACTGCAACTCAAACCCTTTCCTCCCCTAACCATCTATAGCACCTTTATGGTAATCATGACTTCTAATAGTTTAAAGTAATGACTTGGATAAATAACAACACTTATACCCGTACCACTCAAACTTTTAATATGCGACCATGGTTTCGACGCGACGTTTTGTTTGTGTATTGTATCTATTTTATTTTCAAGGTAAAGCAAATCTCTCCTTAAAAATATAAGGGCAAAAAGTATTTATGTATTTTTTATTAACGTGGAAAAAGTGAAGTGTTGCCTCATCCCGGTTATAGCGCTATCTTGCGGTTTTCAGTCGGTCTCTTGAAAAGCGTTTTAACCGGATGTTACAATAGTCAATATGTATAGTGATCTCCATTGTTTTCCGTCATACCTATCGATGAAATGGAAGTAGTACGACACTCTTCGAACGAAAGATTCGCCATCTATACGCTAGAAAAAACATGAAAAGCGCTAAATACCACGCGGTGCACA
This sequence comes from Pachydiplax longipennis, assembly GCA_036926295.1. Classification (NCBI taxonomy): domain Eukaryota; kingdom Metazoa; phylum Arthropoda; class Insecta; order Odonata; family Libellulidae; genus Pachydiplax; species Pachydiplax longipennis. Next base: position 48,936,081 of record JAVFKF010000001.1, on the reverse strand, counting down.
CAAACACAGCAACACGACTTATGACTTTCCCGCGAATTTTAGGGCGAACCGTGGTCGAGAAACACCGCTTTCAAAATCCTCTCTTGACTAAAGCCGGTGCGAGTTTGAATTCCAAGTCGCAAACTCGTCGTGCAGATAAATTGCGCATTACAAGTGCGATTCTGTCTCACTTACTCATTCCACAACTGAGACTTGCGCGCGGTGCATATGGGGAACTGAAATCTCGACGTGGAGGTTGTTCCGGCTTTATCATTCCCTCTGCCTTATGAATGTTGCAGATGCCGTGCCGCTTGTTGGACTCAATCATTTATGAAACGTGATTGTGCAGGAATTTGAGTGCGCTCCCGTCCTTTGCGCCAAATTTCTCATTTCGGCTTCATCTCTCGTTTCACTGCATTAAAAGTTCGTTACTCTATTTGCAGACGATGTCTTTATTGAGGCTTACTCTGAGACCTCTGCTTCTTACTAAACATTGTAGTTCATTTCAAAATCGATCTGCGAAGCTTGCCAGCAATTGCTATAAATTTACCGTTGTTATATCCTTCGTTAACCGTGTCAGATATTTTTATTTTGATTTTCGGTGAAACCGAAATTCCTCGTTTAAAATTTGCGTGTGCTTAAGTACAACTGTAGGTAAATAATTCTGTTCAACTATTGGTAGTAAGCTAACGCTTTAGATAGTTTTTTTGGCTTTGCCATGGAGTTACGCTTTATACTTTTATGCCGAATTTTACCGAGGAATTCTCCTAAACATATTTTTTTAGTGACGTTATATTAATTATTTTCATTCATGACTTGATTTTAGGCAATACGATCTTTTAAAATAAAAGCGTGATTATAATACTCCATGTAAGGAAAACGTGAGGAAACTACTGTGCTCCTTATCTTTGTATGCTTTATTCTCTCTCCAGAGATTAGGGATTTAGCAATTTAGGGTTTCTGGATCTGGCTTGCCTTTTAGCGGAAAAATTTACAAACTGAGAAGATAACGTTTCATAGTAATGAAGATTAATTTTTACCTAAGCTTTTGCTAATACCGACGTGTAGTAAAATTATTACTTTATTCAAATCAATAATATATGGTTTCTCTACTCGTGTTGATGTGGACTTTCAATTTTTCTCGTTACAGGTTTCTACTGTCAGCATGAAGCTAATCTCCGAAGCTACCTCCAAGAATAAATTCGGCATCCTCCTAAATACACCATCTTTAGTGTACCAAGTGGAATAGTCGGGTAGTCCTCGCGCAAAAGTCTCCGAGGAAGTTGATTTCCTTGGTGATAATCCTTAAGAAAGGAAATTTTCGAGGATGGCAGGAAGTGCGTAAAGGAGGAGGAGAAGAGGTAATAGAGGGCCTGTCTCGGAAAGAAGTAACGAGAACGGCGTTGGAAAAGAGGATCGGAAAAGGCGTGGAAACCTGTTGGCTGCTGGTCATCGGCAGCGGCTGGCGGAATGCGTGTGTCCGGGAGAGCAAGAAGTGCGACCCCCGGACACAGTAGCGCTCCATCCGGTGGCAAAAAGAAAGCGCAGAAGAAGAATGTGGCAACGCTCAAAGGGTCTAACCCATCGCTGCCCAACAGCCAACTTCCTCCGGCCAAAAGAAGGCCATCGTCAGCGGGGAAGTCTGCGGGTGTAGCGGCCTCTGGCACTCATGCGATCCAAGCCGCTACCAAGTCATCGACATCGTCGCCGACGGCACCTTCAGCAGCCGGGAAGGCGACGCCGAAAACAAAGGCGCTCCACAAGAAAGTCGCTTCGGTAACCAAAGCGACGAAGACTGCGAAGCTGAAGATAACCTCATCGACAGCAGCTCAAGTGAAGAAACCGCCGTCTTCCTCTGCTCCTTCGTCGAAACAGACCCAATCCGCCGCACCGTCCACCGTTAAAGTCTCTAAGAAGCCTCCGCAGAAGTCTTCGTCGGTGGAAGAGAAGCCAAAAGCAGAAGAGGTGCCTGCGGTAGCTAAGCCTTCAGTCAAGGCTCAAGAGGGCAAGGTAGCGAAAAGAGTGGTGTCTAGTCCTTTGACCAGAAAGAAAACGTTGCATGAGCGGAAATTCACCAGGAGTAGACTGTTGCACAATTTGCGTCAACAGATGCCCCCAAAGGGAAGGCCTCCTAAAATCGTCAAGCTCAAAAAGACTTCGGCAGAAGCTGCCGACAAATTAGTTTCAACGTCTCCTCCGAAGAATAAGGAGGTGAAAGTGAAAAAGGAGGAATCACCGGTGACTGCAAACGTTTCTAATGCTCCGGTGATGGTGGGCGTGAAGAAAAGGGGGCCGCAAGCACGTGCCGAGGTGGTGCTCAAAGTCCCTGAACCTCCGACGTCGAAGGAAGTGTTCGGTCGCACCAGAGGCTTTTCTGAAGATGAGAGTGCCGAAGAAACGAAGGAGAACACCGAAGACCATGAAAAGGCCGAGGAAGGCGCTAAAAAGGGACCAAGGAGGAGGTCTTCCGTGGGTGGGAAAGACACCGATACCAAAACATCTCCTAATATAACTCCTGCGGGGGGTAAAAGTGTGATGCAAAGTGTTAAGACCACGGCCCTCGGGGGTAAAAGCCCTGCCCACGGTGGAAAGAGTCCAGCGCAGGGGAGCAAAAGCCCAGCGTACGGTGGTAAAAGCCCAGCGTACGGTGGCAAAAGTCCAGCGTACGGTAGCAAAAGTCCATCTTATGGCGGCAAAAGTCCATCTTACGGAGGCAAAAGTCCGTCTTATGGAGGTAGAAGCCCCAGTTACGGGGGTAAGAGCCCTCCATATGGCGGGAAAAGCCCCATCATCTCCAGCGAGAATAATTTCTTCGTCTCCGCCCTTAAAGATACGATCAAGAGCCCGCTGTCGACGTGCTCTAGCGGTAGGCTACAGGGACCCAATTTCAACGTACAACCCTCTTCACCAAAACCCAAAGGAGTCAGCATTATGTCTTCTCCTCCACCTTCCCCCAAGCAAGTCGCATCCCCTCTTAGAGATTCTTCACCCGAAGGCTTGGATGCGAACAAATCGAAACCTTCTAAAGGATCAGCGAAGACTGCCAAAGAAACTAAGTCACTGCCAATTTCACACAACCTTCCGATAAAAATAAAAAAGGAATGGAAGGCGAAAAAGGTCGCGGAAAAAGAGACCGATTCCAAAGAAGAACCGGAAGTTGACTGCAGCAATTCCATCGCAGAAAAGACCTCTCAGTCGAGTAAAGAGGAATCTGCGAAGGAACAAATTCCTAAAACAGGAAAGCCTGGAAGGAAACCTAAAAAGAAACCGGAAACGGAAGACAAGGAGAAGGTGAAGGAGAAAGATAAAGAAAAGGATAAAGAGAAAGAAAAAGAAAAGGAAAAAGAAAAGGATAAGGAAAAGGATAAGGAAAAGGAAAAAGAAAAGGATAGGGAGAAGGAAAAAGAAAAAGATAGGGAGAAGGAAAAAGGAAAGGATAGGGAGAAGGAAAAGGAGAAAGACAAAGAAAAAGATAGGGAGAAAGACAAAGAAAAGGAGAAGGAAAAAGAAAAGGATAGGGAGAAGGAAAAAGGAAAGGATAGGGATAAGGAGAAAGAGAAGGAGAGAGACAAAGAAAAAGATAGGGAGAAAGACAAAGAAAAGGAGAAGGAGAAGGACAAAGAAAAAGCGAAAGTCAAAGAGAAAGGAGGAAAGGATAAGGAAAGGGATAAAGAGAAAAACAAGGATGGAAAGTCGGATAGTGATGAGAAGAAAACCTCCAAGGTCGGTAGGAAAGCAAGCGCCAATTCGAAGAAATCAGAGACGACGAAATCAGTGGAAAGTAAGAGCAAAAAATCTCTGCCAAAGAATAAAGCAGCAAAGCAGACCAAAGGTTCATCCCCCAGCACTGCGGAGTCCACGGAGAAGGAAGACAGCGAGGACAGCCGAAACAAAGTGCAAAGTGCACCCAAACTGAGCGACGAAGACTCCAGAGGGATAAAGAAAGAAGGCAGCGAAGAAGAATGCAAAAGCAGTGGACAGTGGATCGTACGACACGAGGATTCGGACTGCTCCGATGAAGTCACGCTGGACGTGCTCTTGCGTCGAAGCACGTACACGATGAAAGAGAAGATGAAGGCAGTCACGACGTTCACGGAGGCCCTCAAGCGGGAGATGTCGCCGGAGAAACCCGCCCGAGGACGACCCAGCAAGAAGAAATCGGAAGCGAACGAAGAAAAGAAATATGAGGAGAGAGTTAAAAAGGATCGCTCCATTTCGTCTTCTCCATCGAGGGGTTCAAGAGATGTCACCAATGACGCATCCCTCACTTCGCCGGCGGTGGATTTTCCGCCATCGAGCGTGGAATCAGAGCCCCCGAAATCTCCCATCGGCAAACTAAAACGGAGGCCTTCAGCGTGCAAAGACTCCAATTCCGAAGACGTGGATAGATCGTCTCAGCAGGAAAGCGCACATCGGCCCACAGTGACCTTTGCAGAGAGCGAGAGTCAAGAGAGCAGTCGCTCGCCTTACAGACTGGAGTCCTCGGACGAGGCCCCGATGCATTGGAGAAAGAAGGCCAAGAGAGCGGCGATGCTAGAGCACGCAAGAAGGGTGGCTTACCTCAAGGGGAGAAACAGAGGCACCGATTCGCAGGAGGAAGAGAAGGTCTCCGATAGGGAGAAGCCCAACAGAAGGGCAACGAAAGACAAGAGTGACCCCCCGTCGATCGAGAAGTTCGAACCGAAAAGTCCCTTGTCTCCTGCGGTGGAGATCAAGGAGGTGAAGATGGGATCCGACGTGGGATCTCCTCTCGATCACTCTCATCCTTCTCCAAAAGTGGAACACGCACCGGAAAAGAAAGAAGATGACGCCTCCGATGAGGAGGATGATGCTTCTCCGACCAAAAAGGAAGAGGAGAATGAAGATTCGGTGAAAATCGAGGAAATAGACAACAGTAGCAGCGATAGTGCGAGCGATATCGAAAGAGTTGAGGAATTCCCTCCGTTCATATCTCTGCCTCCTCCGACGCACAGAAGGCGCAGGGGAAGAGGAGGAGGATCCAACAGTGGAGTGAACGCGACCTCAAGAGCGGCAGCCGCAGCGGCACTCCGGATGAAGAAGATGTTTGGCTTCTGGAATGGGCCGAAGAGGCATAGGGTAGCAAGTCTCAACGCCATCGCCAAAGTCCACTGCTTATTCGAGAACGAGAGTAGGCCGATGGGTCCCGGTGGGTCTCCCGGTGTTGAGGATAGGGAGCGCACCACCTGCACCACCACCACCACCACATCGGTCGCCACTACCACCGTGTCCACCACGTCGGTGTGCACCAGAATACTACGATCAGGCCCCGGTCTCAGAGGAGTCGGAAGGCATTGGGATGACGACGCCACGACCTCCGATAGCAGTGGGTCCGATTCAGCCTTAATAGTGCCCTATAAAAGAAGGAAAGCCCCCAGGGGTAGGGTGAAGAAGGTTGTACCCCCTAAGAAGGAGGAAGATGAAGCGGAAGGGGAGTCCTCGACGGCTCCTGGTTCTGCTTCGTCTTCCGACAGCGAAGGAGGAGAGAACCGGAAGGACGATGGGAAGAAGGACAAAGACGAAGACGGCAACTCCGCCGGGACGTCGAGTGGATCCGGTCAGAGAAGGCGTCAGAGAGCCGACATGATGATGGATCTGAAGGACATGGTCGTGAGGAAGAGGATGGCCAGTCTGAATGCGTCCGCTATCCTAGCGGCAAGTTATTCCTTCGAGAAACGCACCCGTAAAGAGAGAGGTTCCACGTGCACCACTTCATCCTCGGTTCAGGTCAGACTCCTGAAACTGGAAAAGGTACGAAAGCAGTCCCAGAGTGGGGACAAACCTCCGGCGAAGCGACCGGTGGGCAGACCGCGAGCCGTGGTCAAATACGAGGACATATCGGACCCTTATGACGAAGAGGACGAAGACGACGAGGAGGAGGAGCAGAGATGCAAGGCTGATGCGGTGGGGAGCCCAAAAGAGATCCAGAGGAAGCCGAGAGGACGAAGGAAAGGGTCGACCAACAAACCGGGAGCTCCGGTGAAGAAGAGGCGGAGGGGAAGGCCGTGCAAACACGAGGTAGAAGAGGATGATGACGACGAGGACGATCAGAATGGACTTGACGGAAGCGTGATACAGCTCCGCGCACCGAAAAAGGTAGCTGTCATCGTGAAGGACACGGACGTCACGATTACAGGTGTTTTTGTCAACACTCGCTCGACTCAAGAATATTGTTTCTCCGGCATGCAGTACAGGATATCGTCGACCAGCCACACCCAGACTGAGTCCACTTCCACTGCGGTGGAGGCTGGAGGACAGGGAACCCTCCTGCACCATCCTCACTCTGCTGAACATCTAATGGTGAGTCCCTCTCTCTTCAAATCCCATCTTTACACTTACATTGACTTCATGACACTTATGAGAACATTGCTGTTGAAATATACCAGACAGTTCCTCAATAATTTATTGAATTCTTTAACTGTAAAAAATGTAAACCTAGGGGAGGGTTACATGTTATCATTCTCATTTCACTGCTGTTAAATTTGGGGTCAGCTTTACGTATAGATACCAAACATTTCTTACTTTTACCCATATACGAAGATAATTACACACAGACACTATAATAATCATAAAATATAGTAACATGATTGTAAAATAAAACAAACGACGGGCGTTCAAAGAGTTCCTGGAATCAAACATCACCGCTTTTGGATTAATTTCGAACCGGAATAACCGAGCGATAAACGGATTAACATTTGAACTCTAGCCTCGAGAGACCGGAAGTTTCTCCCAGTCTCTTGCCGTGGACATCGAACCGAAATCCAAAAAGAATGGTTTTGAACGATAGTCTAACCCGAACCAAGAAAATAAATGAATGACCTGGACCCAACCGAAACTAGAAATCGTTATTTTGTCATTTCAAGTTTTAGTTCCAACAGAGTATATTTTACTGAAAGGTAACTAGAGGAAAGCAGACTTAACATGTATTTACTATTAAGTTAGGAAGAGATTACTATTGTAAGTTTTATCCTATTAATTTAGTGTAAACGAAAAAAGCTAAAACTGATAAAACAAAACTTCAGAAGGATATTCAATTACGATGGGTGAAAAATGCTGGTTAGACGTGGTAGAAGGAACGGAACCGAAACTGATCCGGTGTTAGTTTCTTCGTTGATACAGAGCAAACACCGGAACGAAAATTGTTACAGCTCGATAACCTGCTCCTGTCTCATTTAGATGCTGTAATGGTGAAAGATCAACTCTTCTAGACTATTTTAGACTATCAAGAGTTATTAGTCGATAATCAGTTTCGTCTTACTCAAGAGAATTCTTCCCAAAATAATGACTATTTTTAACGCATTTAATAAAAATCGAAATTTAAATTTTGTTGGATGAAACCGAGGGAAGGAATGGTAAATCTCCCCAAATGAGTTTTAAACACCGCTTATCCCCTACTTCGGAGACGTGAATCGGGGAAAGGACTGTTTCCATTGGCCCGCTTTTGTGTTACATTAACTTCCTCATTCTTCGAGTACAGTGATGGCATGGGAACGAGTAACCCCGCTAACTAATTTTTCGACTTACGAAAATGTTTTGCCGTTCTTCAGACTCGGGTAACGAATATGAATTCGACCATCGAATGTTTCAGTGGATGCGCGTAGAGGTGTGAACAACCAAATGAAAACAATCGAATAATTCGATTACTTGCTTCCTTGGGATAATTCGAATAAAACGTTTCGATTTTTTTCTCTGTCCTTAACGTTATGAGCAAATGAATGATTCTATCCGTTTTTCACTCGCTTCACGTCATTGAGTGAACCATCGGGCATTTCACTCATTTACTCTTTATCTTTAATTAGTGGACAGCATTCAGAAGGAATTAAATGATTTTCATAGAAAGCTATGGTAAATGATGTTTCAGCCAAAAATTCCATTTCATTCCAGAATGAATTGTCTTCTTTACCAGAAGTATCGCTGTATATAAAACGTAATGAATATCCCTAAGCGGCTGATTTCGCTGAAAGACTTTCATTGAAGCAAATGAGTTGTGTTTGTCGACGACTGCAAAGAAGAAGACTGTCATTTAAATCTACCATCTGAATCAGCCGCTAAATAATGAAATCGACGAGCAGCTTTTATTTACGAGGAGCTTTTGCAATTATCTAATGGAGAAAAAGTCTCGATAAATTCACGCTCTTGACTTAAACGATGATAGGCTCCTCTGGGGACTTTTTGATCGCTCTGCGTGCATACAAAATACTATATATACATGGCATACACATAGTATGTTGCATATAGTAATATATGTGAAATGCGTTTTCTTAAAGGTTAACTTTCTACAATCATTTTTAAATTCTACATATACTCATTCTACATATGCAGTACTCATGACACACAAAATTGTTAATGTATTTATACCTAAAATGCAAGATTTTTCAGGGTTCCAGATTGGCCTTCACGGCTACAGTAGCGGTACCGGGGCTTAAGACCCCCGCCGTACATCACCCAACCAGGCAATCCTTTTATTCCTCTAACAATTCGCCTACGACAAGTTCACACACATGCTTCGTTTTTTTCCTCTTTTTTATAAAACTATTGAAGAATGTTGTGGTATAACATGCTGCCAACGTTACTATTCCAGGTTTTAGTGTTTTTTTTTCATTCAAAACGAGAAACCAACAACATCATATTTTTGTTTTGTCTTTTATTTAGTTCAAATATCAGCCTATTAGTTACAAACTACTTTTGAAGAATAGTTTATAACTCTCTTTGGTTTACCTGAAGGAAAAGTCATTGGCGTATTTTCAATCCATTTTCTACAGACGTTTTCCTTCAACGTGGAAACGTTTGTCAATCCTAAGTTAAGAAAATTTTCTGCACTGTATTCATACTTTTTGCTTTTGATATTTTTTGAAATATTATAAAAACATGCGAGGTTACTTGGAAGAGAGGTCCACACGGGCCTAACCTCGCTAATGTAGAGCCAATCTATTATCTAGATCTATTATCTTATCTACCCATTCAGGAGGGCATATGTTCCCCATTTGGAAACGTTGGTGGGACTTTTAATGTACTGATGTTGCTATCTCACAATGATTCCTCTTTAGACAATATCCTTAGTTTACGCACAGAAAACTAATGTAATATTTTATGTCCGTATCCTTTTCGTTTATCCTGGGTATATAGCCTTAAAAAGGAAATCCTTATGACTAAATTTTGAGACTACTTCTGTATACGCTTCTGAATTAAATTAGGATGAAAATGTAATCTAGGCAGAGTTTTATTTATTCATGAGTTCTTCCCAGGAAATTCTGCCTCAATTCTGCGAGGGCGAATATTTTTTCCATTTCTCTAGTTATTTGTCAAGGGATTTGATTGACCAATACCTTCATTAACTTTTCTCGAGTCTGCACAAATGCATGTATATCCATCCAAGTTCTTCATTAGAGACTTGCTTGAAAATTTTTCGGTATCGATGAATGAATGAATCAATCGGATCCAATCACAGCAATACGCTGCCGTCGCTTGCATGCGCCGGCTGGAGATAGAATTTTTCATCTTGTTATCAGACATCTGATTGGTTACTACTCGTGATTTGTGTTCTCCTCTTTCATTTGTCGTTCTTTTCATTCATTTTCATCTCTTCACTCACAGGTCCTTCAAAAAGAGTTCCATATATTCCAAGTCTTCCTTTGGCTCATACATACATTGGCAGATAACATTACATGCCACCTAAATGTCTGATTTGGGTAGCTTTTGGTAGTACGAGGGATTCTGTAATATCATTTAGAAATTACCTCTATTTGGTGGGTGAAAAATTTGCTTATATTTGCATGTATTTTGGTTAAATTGGTATATTAGTGAAGCTCATCTAGCTTCTAAAAGAAAAACTTTCATCAATCAAAATTTTTTCGTTTTAATAAATTCAAAAGATCATTCTCGAATATCCATGTTCATTTCCACCGGAACGTGTGTATCCATTTTAATTATTTCATGTCAAAACGACGGAGAGGTGAAAGACACCCAACCCTTTGGTGCGCTTTTGCCAACTAATTGCTGTACATAATCAAGAATTGGCTTTCATCAGTTGGTGATGCAACTCTTACAAATGTTCGATATATCGTATTGTAGATCACAGGAACTATGGTAAATCGAAAGAAGAGAAATCTTAATTTAGCTGAATTATCATTATTCAACAGCCTCTGCATCGCTTCGACGCTATCCTGTTATATTGTAACTTGGACACTGAATATTTTCAAAGCGTTAAGACATTCCTTGCATCTCAGAAACCTATATTTTGTAGATGGCTATGAGGAACTTCAGATTCCGTATTCAGATAAATCATTTTTGGCCTTTTCGTCTGCTTTTTTTTCAATGTTTAGGCAACAAAGCCAATGATAAGTCGCTAAATTGTTTAAAAATCCCTTTTAATTAAAGAATCCAAGAAAATTTTGTAATATCTAATTAATATTTTTATACGTGCACGAATTTAACTGAGAAATTTTCAAGTATGAAACAGTAAGTTGTTTCAATCTCTTTCTTTTAAATTTAATTCGACGATGGGTTAGATGAAATGAGAGACTCATTCGTCTCAATCTCGTCTCATAAAATTCGTTACATTATTATTAAATTAAGGGAATTCTTTTACTCTATACATTCGCTGTCAAAATAACACTTTATGTCTTCATAGCGCGATAAAGCGTTTGGAAACGATCCTTCCACGTGAAATGCTCCACTTTTCTGCTCCTTTGTGGTAACATTCCGCTCCTCTCGGCACCCACTTAATCGCTCCAAACAGCATTTCTCTCCACCCGACCAATAATCCCATCTTCCATAGATTGGCCGCGCTTATCCGCCTATTCTCAAGAAGGGAAGGTTCTCATTTTAAGGAACAGTATGTAGTTTACCGCAGGAATCATTTTTGGGAGTACACTATCAGTGTTTCTTATCATCGTGAAATTCCATTTAGTTAAGACTACTGCCATCGCTAGTCTTCTTACATGATCGTCTGCAAGTTAACTCCTACGGTGAAATTGAAGATTGCAGGAGTACCGTAACACCATTACTCCTTAAATTTGTTCTGGTAGAGCATATTGCCTTTCATATGTAATTTTTTATACCCTACGCGATGTTTCCCATGTCTTTATCACACCCAAGCTGCTATACGGTAAGAACTTCTGTGAAAAGAATTTTATTCGGAAATTTTCTTCTTAAATCAAGCTCCTTTATCTTATTCTGAAAGATTTAATAAATTGCTTTGAGATTATGTAATTTCTTCTATATGAAAAGGTTAAGAAATATGAAGTATTATTTCTATTAACTTGAGGTATACTTAGGGTCGGCCTGACAATACAGGGGAACCAAGCATTAATTTACAAGGTTTATCCTTACTACGCTGCTTTGTCAGAAATGGGTATTATTTCAAATTAAGGGAATATACGAAAAACATATAAGTTATCTTTAAAATTTATATTTTCTATATAACAGTCTGAAACGAGGTAAAAGGGGGATAGGATAATTCTTGTTTTATCTTCGAATCCTAACAAATATTTCATAACGATCAGTTTTTAAATAGCTATGTAACAGAACACGGATTTCCTCTCTTTTAAGTTTTGTAAATGATCCTATATAAAATATTATTACCAGAAAATCTTATTATTTCACTTTTATCTAACAATAATGTACATACTATCACTCATTAGAATGGTTGGAACACAAAATAATGCCAACGGGAGCGCTGCAAATACTCCTCGCTTGGGACTAAGGAATACATTGTCCCGTAACTGCATATTCTAATTCCAATCAATGCTCCAACCTGATTTTCGAGTGAATATTTTCAGAGACATTTGAAAGTCTACCATCTTTAATTTAGTTTTTTCCCGATTTTCCCTTAATTTGGGCCGTATAATTGGATTACGTTTTCTATTTTAATGAATAAAAATAATGAATTTGGCATTCTCCATGACGAAGCTCGGTAACATAGTCATCCAAACGAATTTAATTCCGCCCAAAGACGAAAAAATAAAAGAAACAATTGTATGCGTAACAATATTGAAGACCATTGTGCAAGAGTATATTTTTCTTATACGTTGAAGAGGCTCATCGCGACACTTTAATGATAAATGATGGAAATAATAATTTCTAAATTACAAAACTACCTTGTGTGCAAATTTCTAGTAAAAATTTAATCAATTTTCCGCATTAAACTCTTTTATGATTATTTTTCATAATTTGCGACGTTTTATCGTCATTCATTGATAAATGCGAGTAAAATCATATAAAAATTTAGTTTCCATAGTTAGAACCATATGTAAGTTGGGTATTTACAGGTCTCCACTTATTTTTCACCCCTAGGATCACCTTCACTCATTAGAAAAATCTGTCTCCGATAATTCTTTAGCTCTTCATATTATTCCCGAACTTAACCAAGTTGTAATTGGCGCTCTCCTCCTCTGTAGCTTCACCTTCCGTCCACCGCCGCTCTCTGGCGCTGATGTCGCCCGCATGAAGGAGTCTTTATTGCAGAGTTGTTCGAATTAAGAGAACATCTGGAGTGCATTAGCGACGCCATTGAGGCGTTAAAACGGAGCTCGCGAGGCTCTTTATTCGGGGCCGCTCTATTTATTCCCCTCTGCTCCTCTCTAGATTCATTGCTCGTACACTGCTTTTACCTGCCGTTAATTCTTCATGCAAAATGAGCAGTGTTACGCTTATGGGGTTTTCGTCTGCTGATCATTGTGTGTATGCGGATATCGTTTTCCGTGGATTTGAAAGTCTCATGACGACGATTTCTGGTCTGTTACAAAGGGAGATCATTGCTCTCAGCTAATTGCATTACGATGGTGTTTTATTTCCTTTGGTTGCCATCTTAAAATGCTGTGGAAACACTCAGTATTCCCTCGACACCGTATTAGTGTGTATATGAAAGGATCTCAGAATTTGGCAGAGCAGTGAGCTGCTACAAAACTCAACCTTCGCCGTGAGATTGCCGATAATTTTCATTAGTAATTTAACGTTCAGCTTGCACAAACTTAATCTTAAGATATAATAATTTAGTTAATTACAAATTATACACGTATAATCGCATAGACTGATAGCTATATACTCCACATTTACTGTACATTTTCTCTTCAGCACTAAGTCTACCATATTCAACCATCATTTATTGGTCTTTCTCTTCCTTTTAGAAATGTAAGCATTCTGTTACAAATAGGTCATTCATGCCTCCCATATAGACCAGGACTGTCCTGGTCAGTTTTTCTTTGGCCCGTTTTGGTGGAAAAACTCGGTGAAAGATATGAATCATTGTAAATCGTTTTAGCACAAATTTTCATTTAGTTATGACTCAGCACACGTTTATAATATTTCAAAATGCATGAAAATTAACTCTTCGGAAAAATTGACTTTCATGGCAACGTTCCTGTTTTGTCGTGGTTTTACCCACTTCAGAATTTTAATAAGTCCTGGTTTTTCTATTGTAATCTGGTAACCTCATTTCATAGTGACTGAAATAGTGTATAATTATTTCAGTCACTACTGAAATAATTATACACTATTTCAGTCACTCTGAATCAGTACATCATTTTCATATGTCCAAACCAACGTAGAAAACCCATCTAATGCGGGTCTTACATAATTTCTTTTAGCCCACACAGATTCATTATCTAGTAATTTCTCTTGCGTTACCCCTTAATAATTAGTTAACTACGGTCATCCTGGAACGGTTTACCTTCATGAACCAAAATCGTAACTATCCACTAACATAACAATCAATATTTTCCAGCACCTCCCCGAAAACAACAGTAAATGTTAAACATGCAGATATGATAATGCACATATAAAGACATTACTTGATTGCTGTCACATGTCGCAAGTACGTCGTTAAGGTGCCTCTGTATTCCAAAAACGGATATTTAGGTTGATGTTACATGTTATTGTGCAATTTCGACTTTCCAGAGCAATCCAAGAGTTAATTTGACGTATAATTCTTATCGAATAGTTCAACATTCCACTAAATAGCGAATGAGCTGTGTAAATATCAGTCACACATCTTCTTCATGGGTCGTAATATTCCCCATCGCCCTTTTATCGGTATCCCAGATAATTAGAACGATACGCGCAATTCCCTGTTTCTTTTGGTCACGGTAACTCCGCACCTTCACAGGAATTTCTCTGCCTCCTTCCTTTTTTCGATCGATCGATATATATCGGTATCGATTCACAATCGGCCTCGATTAGAGTCGCTTCGCGGTCCCGAAAAAGCAGCTTAAAGACTTCGATGAAGAAGCACCTCTTTCTGTGTTTTTCGCATTTTTAAACTTATTGCTTTGTAATGCACAAGTCAACGGTGAGTTAATGTCAATCGAGATAAACGATATAATGAGAACATTTTGCGATCTTCAAATACTAGGAGTGGCTCTCAAGAATTCATATTGGTCCTTTATTAATCGGTCTATATGTTATTAGTTTTCAATGATACACAAACGTCTTTATTAGGCGAAATCGGGCTATAAATTCCTTTCTTCTTTTTAACCTTTGTCATAATGTAATACAAGGTACACAAATTTCTAGTTGTAACTTATATAATAATAATATTCAGTTTCTAAGCTAGAATATGAACTTTAATACATAGCGATTTTAAGAGATAAGCTGGCAATCAAAAGGATATAAAGAAAGAAAGAAAGAATGGTATCGTGGAGGAACAAAAACTGATATTTTTTATCACAGTAAAAAAAATTCATTCACCTAATGGATTCGCCTTCAAAATCGAATTTGAATTTGATTTTCATCTCATCTCGTGTAACTATCGTGGATGTTGTTCATAAGGATGAATCGCGAAGAAAGATATTGAGGCATATGACTGCTTTGAACTGAATACAGAAGTGAAAAACGATGGATTTTCCCTCTTGCGTCGTGCCTAAGCCAAGATAATTATATATAGCGCATTCTTGGGAGATGTTGCGAATATTATACAGTCTCCCTTTTACGTTGGCCGATCCGATTAAGCGAGAAAAATGGAGAAAGCAGATGCTAGAACACGTTGTTTCAAAATTCTGTATGCGGTAGTGCCCGATTAAGGTAATTGACATATTCTGCATGTGCACATTACCTAAGGTGACAGTATGCAAACTGTCAAAAAGTAGGACCTCAAGCTCTAAAATGCTGGACAAGTGTTGTGGTTTACATACTTGATGTCGCTCTGCTAGTTAGATACTAGAGAAGATCAGCTCAAAAAAAAAAAAATGCTATGTTACTTCATGGATTTCGCTGCCCACATGCAACATATACATGGTATCCAATAGGCTCGGACCTATACCCGACGTAGCAGGCTTGGGTGCCGTTGTTGATCATCTGAAGACCAGCCAGTCATTAATGAAACGTGTTTCACTTGTCATAGCCTCTCTTAGACGCCAATAAACTCAACTTCAAATTAAATTTAAATCAATCAGTATGGATTATTTTTCCCACAGAGGCTGTGTAACCAAATCATTAGCAATTTAAGAGGGAGCGTGATGGCCATATTACTGAAGGAGCTGTTTTATTTCTCATTTAACTTTCCACAACATGCCCGTATCACTCCACATGTTTTCGTATTTCATACAAAGAATTCGTTCTTCCTTTGATACAAATCCTAGAAATGCCGCTTTCAATGGCTGTAACAGTACTTCTTTTTTAATTTGAATTTTATCAAATTTTCTTATTCTCTTTGGTCATTCAATTGGAATCGAAAGCATTGAGTGTTTGAAAAGAACCACTTGAACTAATTGATACGGTAGCTTGATTGAGTTATTAACTCTCAAATTAAATCCCACGCTTTGTTGTTCCACTCCATGAATCCCGCTGATATTTTCGGAATCGAATTTTCCTGTGGCGAATAAAGTTATTGTTTTACCCTTTGCCGGATTATAATTCCGATCATGGCTCTCTTTCACGTTCTTTCCTTTAAAAGCAAAACCTGTAGCCTCTCAAGAATATCACAATTTTTAATTTTTTCGATAAAATTCACAGTGAGTGGCGGGATGTTGTGGAAATCTGTTATTTAGAATGAACAGAGGCTATGTATGTACGTTCTCCACAAAAACTATATTTTTCTCAAATAAAAATGCGATCAAGTTTATTAAATGATTATTATTATCATTTAAAAAAACTTAGTTTCTTCTGTTGAAAAAGTATAACGCCTCTCTTTATTCTGTGTATTCTTTCAATTTTTTACCCGGATTCTCGTTGGAATGTAATGGGTTTTACTATTCATTATCAAACTTTGTTTCTTTTACAAATGCATATGTCAATTTCCGCATTTTGTAAATAATTTTCTCCTGTGGGATATCTTATTTTTATTTTTTATGTAGTTTAATGCCTATATTCTATACTTCTGTGACATTTTAGAGCTCTTTTTCACCAAATTTGTATTAATTTATTTTATAATCCACAATGCCCGGAGATTAAGACCTCCAAGCAATCCCATCCCACACTAATGGTTTCATTCTCAGTCCATGACTTTAACACTTTACCAAAACCTGTGTCTCATAACTCAACCGAAGTCTTTAACTTCTTCACTCTAGAATGCCTTCCAATACTTTTGTCAGCGGACTGCCGACCCTTAGTTTGTTAAACGTTTTCTTCTTTTCTTCAATGTGATTTATAGGCTTCTGTCATTACTTGCTCTTTGGGGAATTTCTTCATTAGTTAATGGGCTATTCCAATTTAATCTCAGTATTCTTCTTTAGTCTCCATCGTTTCTTATCTTCCCTTCCTTGCTATAAGTTTCGCAGCCAAGAGAGAGTCCATTTTCCACATAGTGGTTATGATCTGTTTCTCACATCCTAAACTGTGCTACCTGCTACCAATATTTTTGTTTTCTTACAATGCCATCTTCAATAGATGTTCCACATGCTATTTCTCTCTTCTCATCACTGGTGACGAATTTGTCGAGTAAATCTAAGCCCATGTTTTGATTTTTCTCTTTTTGTCAAGGAAGGAAGCTTTTATTAAAATAAAGGCTAGAATCTGTCATCAGTTATCGCAGATATACAGCCTGTCGAGGAACCATAACAAAGTGCCCTTATAGTTCACTTTCTGGATTATTCGCACGGCAAGGAAGTGATCGGGGTGTCAATTCCTGCTACGGCAGACTTTTCTTAAACGTTTACTTTTTAAACATTGGGTTCGTTTTTACAAGCATTAGATTAAATTATTCCATTCATCCTCAGCTCTTTATTCTGTAGATTATTTGTAGGAAAAACGACAATCGCTTGAAACGTCTTGGCAGATTGACATGAATCAGTGAAATTTTATTTATGTTTATTTGTTTGATCTAATTTTTTAATTGAATCGGTCAAAATCAACGTAACAGAAAAAGAAAGTTCGATGTCTTTTAAAATAAAATATGCGTCTTTGCCAACGGAAAGCCTCAAAATAGAGACGCACAGTTTTTCTTTTTATATTAATGTTATTCCCATGTCAAATTTTGTAATTATTTTTGAATTTAAGTAAACCATGTCTTGTAGTTGTAAAAATTTTTAAAGTTTATTATACTCTTAAATTATCATTATCATAAATATGCAATCTCGAGGTAAATTTGTTAACAAGTACGAAACTAAATTAATATAAAAAATTTTATAGTCTATGAAAAGGACCTTTACAAGGAATAATCAACCTATATTATATCGAACAAAAACATGCATGTTATCAACATTAATAATATATTATTGATTTAAGGAAGTTGTTCTTTTGATCTCGAAAATGATCAAAGTATTTCTCGCAATGGAAAATTATTTTCTGGCCTGCTAAACCTGATTATTATCACAACAGATATTTTAATTCCCCGTATTTCTCTCGTGATTCTTTGCCTTTCGGCGTTCCTCCACATATCAGATTGAAAATGTAATTTAGTCGAGGCAATTTCCAGATTTATTGGACGTACCCTCGCCGAACTGTCAATCATTCCAAAAGAGATGATTTTTTTTGAATTTATTGAAAATCCAGAGTAGAAAAAGAAAGGAATTTTTGCCGTCGGATCCGACAAAATGAAAAATTCACCGTTTTCGCCTGACTTTGTGACTAATCATGCTTTCTCGTGTACAATGTGAATTAATTTCAATGTATATCTAAATTAATATTCAATAAAACGTTTGAATTTGACGGATGAGCATTTCCACAGCCGATACACGCTAATTGGCTGCTGAATTAAATCCATTCATCGTTTGATATCTTTGTGGATTACCTTTATCGAAAAGACTATCATTAAAGACAGTTTTCGAGCAATTAAATAATTCAGAGAGCATTTAATATCTGATGATTAGTATTTTTATCTTCTATAGATAATTCAACCTTAATTTATTCGTAGATTACCTGAATGCATGACTGTGGCATAAATACGTATTCAACTTTCATGTCCTTTCATGACGTTGGTAAATTACCGTTAATTCAATTCAAATGATTTGGTTTATTCTGGCGTTTCTCTTGAATTGATTCATTCTGTAAAAAAATATTGTTCTACCTATGTCGCCGGATATCCACATTTGCTACTTGAAAAGACAAATTTGGAAAACCTCTCTTTCAAATGGGTTACGGATCCTTATTACTATCACTAAATTATTTCTAATTTGTGAAAAGAGGGTAAATTCGTGAAAAACGCCCTAAGCAAATGGTCTTTTGGATTAAAGAAATTTTGACGTCAGGTATTGATGTAATGAATCGTTCTAAAAGCGAGATTGTGCTTGCTACACGCCTACAGTGTGCCTTTAAGTCTAAGAATTTTCATTTAGCGAAAAAAAACATGGAAATAGCGCATGGTTGGTTCTGAAAATGTAATAAGCATGAGCTTGAAGGAAAACATATATAAAAGAAGCATTGGTTATTGCGCAATACCGCAAAAACTTCATCGCCTCTCAGATGTCCCCCTGTCTTCCAGTAAATTTAACTCCGATTTCAATATAATTCTCAGAATGGCTACCAGTAATCGTTATTCCCCTGAATGTGAAAATGAAATTATTTTAAGAAACAGAGGAAAATTGCCTTGGGAGAACTTTTCTCCGTTCTACACCCAACTCGAATCAACTACATTGTGTGAACTTAAACTTTATCAACGATCTTTTCAATAAAATACTGAAATTGTTCCATTTCGCCCAGTCTTTTACATGTATATTAGCCTCCGTTCTCTTTTATACAATGGGAAACACTCCGTAGATCCCCTCTATAGATCAACGGTTTACGGGCGGAAGTGTTAGGACTATAATTCTACCTATGTTTGGTAGAAAGGGAAGAGTTTTAGTAAGCGTATGGAAGAATATTCAAGACAACAGTTCTATCGCAATTTCCTGGGAAACTTAACTAGTTGATCCATACATCTACCTTCTTACCCCTCATTCTAAATCAATATCTATACTGGTATTGTTCATTATCCATCCTTTGTTTTATGAAAGAACTAAAATGGGTTACTACCAGATATCGTTAGTAAGATTTTTTGAAATGATACTTTTGTGATAAGAAAATGCCCACTATCCTGTTTCGCATGTAGATTTTAGATTTATACTCCGCACATCGCCAGTGTCGTATAGCTGGAGGTGTAATGACACCATCACTAATACTTTATTCACCCTATTATCTTCTCTTATAGCCTAGAGAAAGGAGGAAGAAAAATAAATATCCGTTCTTGCGATTTCTTCCTTGTAGAGTTTTGCAGATACTTCTCGCGTTCGCTCTTTACTGGAACTAAAATTTTACTCACTTCGTTTAAAATTTCTAATACGATGCGTTATTCTAAAAGCTTCTATCGGTAATCATATCTTCTCAGCTGAAGAGAATTCCAACCGAGAGATTCTATCGTAGCCGTAACGCTACTTTCGAACCTGAAATCTCCAGTAACTCCTCTCTATTCTGCACATTTGAGAAGGAACCATGAGTAGAGGTACATTTTAATTATAAAATATAAGTCATAAAAGTGATTGGATGGGTTTCTTGGATTCTATTATATAATTAAATCCAAATGACCGACCATATTATATTAAAATCATGTTCTCATTATTATGGTGCTTGTTGGAGAAATGCTGATTTGTAGTAAAACGACAGTTTCGGACGGCGTTTCCATCATTTTCCCTTTTCAATTTCACTGGAGATTGGAGCCGAGATGAGAGACGTTACAATTTTGGTTTTGGCAGCGATGAACCGGATTGCGTCTGGCGCTCGCAGATTAATTTTTGCGCCATCACTTAATCAATGAATTCGAAGGGGAAACTTTTTTATCCGTGGGCTCGCAAATTCTTCATGCTGTTAATTACATCGGATTCGGGGAAACTTTTCGTGCACGAATTTCAAGCGATGTTGACGTTTCATACTTCCTTGTTATCCAACTTTCGGTATAACTTTGCGGCGATTTTATCGGACCCTTTCATTTCCTTTACGGCCATAATTTCCAAAAATCGTGGAAAATAAAACTTTTCGTCGCATTTCGCATTGATTTAGAAGACTTAAAAGTTATCATCATGAAAATCATGCTCCCTTAATCTTCATGAAAAAATATTATAGATCGTATCTATAATAAAAGCGATTATAACAAAAATTTATAGTCACAGATACTCTCAAATAACTTTATGGTAACTTTATTTAAAAGGTTACATGCCATGATAATGGTGAAATCATGCATAATTGAGCATAAATACAGTGGTATTTTTAGTGACTGTAGTCCTGAAATGGAGCCTCGTTATCCAAGTCGCACTTTCCCACAAATATGATAATCAATTAATTTCTTACCTCCTATACCCACAGCAATAGTACATACATGTCAAGTATGCATGTAAAACTCTTTTAAATGTATTAATTGAAAGTTTTATTGAAATACACCCCCCATCGATGACGCGTCGTAATCCACATCATTCCCAAGATGTTATCGACGTCGTTTAGACATTTATTGCTTACATTCAATCGTCGTTAACGGCCGACGTTAAACAAGGTTATATATACTACTGTATATTGAGTATATGTATATAAAATTTATTTATATGTTAAAAAAACCGTTAGAAAGTTGGTTGGGCCCTGATCATCGCAACCGAAAGCTTTGGAAAAAGGTATAAGGCTTACTGTTGAATATGAACAGTGTGGCAATTTTGCCTTTGCTTATTCTCACTGAACGAGAATTGTATCCGTGGTTAAAGTCCACCCTAGTTTAGCTCTATAAACTTAAAAATGACAATTCTAGAATTCATTAATGAAGACCAAATAAATGCAATTATTCAACATCATACATATCTCAGTGGATTTACAGTTTAAATTGGTTTTAAGAGTTATCCAGTTATTTAATTCCGTTTGACTACCTTTATATTCACTCCATTTTTTAAGTGCGAGTGATTCTGAAGCAATTGTTTCATTTCGGAAAAAGAAACTGCGGAGCATTTATTCTCATTAAACTCCAGTTGCCATTTTTCGCACCTTTGATCGACCGGCTACGTCAAGCGCACGTTTATAAATGCTAAAATATTTCTTAAATCCGTTGAAATTTTCAGGTTATTGAAAGTAAAAATAATCTCTAAATCGATGTAAAAAGTATGAAGAAATAGTGGAAACGTCCAGCAGAAAATGGACGAGATAGAGTGAGAACAATCTGAAATGAAAGAGGACAGAATTAATCTATTGTGGACGGAAACGAAGCTAATGCGGCAATCATCGAAAGAATCACTATTCGATATGGGCTTATCGATGGGCACAAAATGAGGCATTTATCTCGTGATTGGCTTAAAGGCGATTGCGCCGGCTAAAAGAGGGGAATGTCTCAATTAGGAGCAGAAAATCTCATTGGAAGAGGAAACATCTCAAGTGTTTTCGAAGACGAGCACTGCTCTTCAACCTTCTGAGTTAATTGGCGGAATACAGTTTGAAAGCAAACGTATTCTATCCGAAATCAAAGCATTCGCATGCGGAGGAGATATTCTGAGCGCTGGATATAAATTGGGACGTCGCTGCGGAGGCAGAAATAAAATAAGACCGCGTTTTCCGATTATATATCATTTGACTGCGTCATTTGATCGATAAGGAATTATTTATAGTCGCGGTTGACTCCAAGCGGAAGTAATCCGTAATTGTAAATGATGTCTGTCAGATTTATCTTTATATAAATTCAGCCCTCCTGTTTTCCGAAGAAGAATTCGCACGAATTTCCCTCCCGGATCAATTTGTTATTCGTAAATGAAATATTTGTGGGTAACACTCGAGTTATGAGATTATTTCATTTATTCCCTTTTCGGATCGATCGTTGATATTCAAATTTCCATTTTGTGATTACGTGATCTTGATTATTTAATCAATGCAATAAATTTGGCTCCCTCAGTGAATTGTCGATGGCATTCTATAGTGAACAAGGAAAAAGAATTAAAAAACATAATCTGTATAGGTATGTATATGTAAAGTTATAAATTTAAATGTATGTATGCTCAATCTTCATAGTCTTCTTCACTTTCACCTAAAACTGGAGATATATAGTTAACAAGATTTTCAAACTTCGCAAATTATAACATTAGCTAACTAGCTACTTTTCCCCTTATCCCGGGTTCGATTCAACGAATACATGCAACATTTTTGAGTAATAGTACATCTATTTTTGTTCTACCTCTCAGTAGGTTCCTATATCTTAGTATTACCTATGTAATGCCCCTTCTTACCTATCTTTTAAGTTATCTAACATCCTTTACCTTTTTCTTCCTGTCTTTTCCCTAATATTCTTCCTTCGATTTCTCTCTTTAGCTATCCTTCTCCTCTCAATGTTTGACTCACCCTTTTTCTCTGTCGATACTTAATTACCTCAACTAAAACCCTCTCCTTCCCAACCATCTGTAGAACCTCAGCGTTTGTTTTCATATCCACCGAGCTTAGTTTTTCCATTCTATGGCATACCCACATCTCGAGAGCCTCTTTCTTTCCTCTTATGTAAAAATAGGATTTTAAAGCATCCATTATTCTTTTCTTTTGCAAATATGTTATTTATTAATTTACTTAATCTAAATATAACTCATTAGAAAAGACATTTGTAAATATCCCACTGCGAAACTTGTTTTTGGCTCGAAATGGCGAAATTTTGATTAAATAATCGTCTTTTGTACTTTATAGTTATCTCTTAAAATTACTTTTTTCCTAGAAATTTTGTATTTAATTAATTGTGGGTGAAAATTGTATTATTTTTTGAGTAGATATCTATTACAAGTTACTTAATACCGAGCGGTCCATGTGATTCGGCTATGGAAAATTTCCAGCATACTGAGATTTTTAGGAGGAAATTTTGAAAAATTTGTTTTCCTCATTAGGGGAAAGGTTAATTTATGGGTTTATTCCGATGGATGTCTAAAGGTCAACGAAAGGTCGTATTCATACTTTTTGATTACATTTCCTGTTAAACATTGAGTTCATTCGAACATCATTTTTCACTTTAGAGCGAAGCTTCGCCAATATTCAATGATAAATATTTGTAGATTAATGGAATCTGCGAATTATGCTCTTGGTTATTAATAACGTATCACTCTCCAACCGATGTGCTTGTTGCCGTTTTCCTGCCTTCATCGCTTCCTCCTTTGTGCCGTTCCGTCATTACTTCGCTGATTCTTGCATTTCAGTACCTTTCTATACATTTGATATATTCTATTCTGCTTTTATGAACTCTTGCAATTATTCCATAAATGAATTCCTTCCTTTTGTACTCCTTCCAATTATTTGTAATTTCATGGCGCTAATCGTACTCGGTAAAACGCTTTGAATATATCTCCGAAAACCTTTTCGTGTTTTTTCTTGCGCTCTTTTCCCTCTTTAGCAGAGCATTTAATCGGAGCAAAATTAAAACCGAAAAACTGTAATTTTAGCGGAGTGAAAATTGAACCTGAACCGAATAAAATGTAGTACTTGAACCCGAACCGAAACCGAAAACTATTATTTACCCCATTCTAATTTTTGGTTCAGAAGGCTGTTTTATTACTGTAATGTAATTAGAAGAAGTACTTATTATGAGTAACTAATACTTGCAACCATTTCCAATTTGAACTGTAAAATTTTTATGTAGTATGTATGAATAAAGCTAGAAATAATAAAACGGTCTTTCACGAAGAAATTGTATTATTGGGTGAAAACTGTTCGAACCATTTCTACGTTCTAAATCAGAACTGAACCGAAATCCGTTTTGTTTTCCTTGAATCGGAGTGAAAACCGGAAGAAAAATATTATGTTTTGATGCCCTGCTCCTTAATAGTTCATTAATGAACGATTTTGGATCAGTGACTTCTTCTGTAGTGTTCTATTAATTATTTCATACCTCATAGACCTTAGTTCATTATTTTTGTCAAAATTTTGTGACCGCTATTCATCAATGCCACGTCCTTGAAACTTCTGGGAAGTAACGTCTCTCTCTCTCTCTGAATGACGGTGCGTTGATTTACACATTCCGATGCTACTGTTTTGACTTGAGGATCCAGCATTGGTCGATGTAATCAGTGAGTTATGCCCATCCGAGGTGCACCAACTGACACTCTAAATGTTCCTTAATGCCATCGAATCCGTCCAATAATCGCATCCCTTAGGCTCGTTTCGCGATATTGTCGCTGGTAAATTACTGCCATCTGATGGATGTCCTTTGCATTAACTGGGAGATGAATGGAGAGAGAAGATGGAGAAGTTTCATCACAAATTCCTATTACTTACGACTGCAGATTCGAAACTGACCACTAGTGCGCGCTGTCGTTTATAATCCTGTTTAGACTCGTAAATCCACAATTCCAACGACTGATGTATATATTTGATGTATAGTATACACGATAGATTCATATGAATCGCTCTTAAAATTATTTTGCTGCACGACTTGTGATTTGGTGCCGCATATTTACCAAAAACTGCATGTAAAATAGTCTATCATTATATTTACAGTGAATCTCTTCATAATTGAGGTTTATTTATTGAAATTCTGTTATAATATTAAATATTTGGCGTACGAATGTAAGTAATGCCTGCGTATCTATTAGAGAAAGGAGAAAAAGAATGAAAAAGAATAAAAATATAAGATTGAAAGATGTTTGAAAACAGGTGGGACTTTTCATATCCATACTGAGGTGTGGAGTTGTGCATCTTGAATCTTCTTCCTGGTTCCCGATTTTCAATTAATTATTGCAGCAAAAATAATACCCATTCAGACATACCCTGCAGATTTGAGTACTTCCCAAGAAGAAATGGATACGAAAAATGTAAAACAAGACCAATAGCCGTTCGATTGCTCCATGTTATGGTTTTGCTTCTGCTTTCTTCTTTTTATTTTTAAACATGCTCAGTTAAAATTATCCTCGTTTCGCATAGCTGGTGAGGTCTGATCCCGGAATACCCTTCTCTTTTCCCGTTTCTTTAAGTTCACGTGTCACACTAATACACCAACACGCTCCACACCCATTTCTCCCCAATTTCCAGGAAGAGTAGCTGCTTTTCCCTTGCCTCCAACAATGGTGTTTCATCATACTTTATGGCAACCCCCTACCGGGCTGCGTGGACTACCTTTAAACTGGCTACTAACCATTCACCTCTTTGGTATTGGTAACTCCACGAGCTCTACTCTTAGTGTTGGAAATTGATATGGCTGGAATTAACCGCAGACCTGTTAGTAATTATCGGTAATTTGTCGCGAAATTATTTTTTTCGCAGACGCCGGCCGTGGCCTACTGTGGCGACCGGGACCCCCATGGCCAGCCGGGGCAGCCCCCGCTCCCCACGGCTGGACCTACCAAGACCTACACTCCACTGGGGGCGCTCTCATCCATGCAGCCTCCGGTGGTGGGGGCGACGGGTGCGGGACACCACGTCATAGGCCCGCACCATCACCATCTGCACCACTTGCACCACCACCATCACCCGGCGCCTCCTCCGCCTCCCCTCCTGCACCAGGGGCACCTCGCAGCGCCCAAGCACCATCACCACCATCATCATCATCACCATCACCATTCGCAGCAGCCTCAGCCACCGCCTCCGCCGCCTCCCCCTCTGGTCGGAGGACATCACTCGCCCATCGGAAGGACCGGCAGCGCCTTCTCTGCGCCTCCTACGTACGGACACGACACATACATGCCAGGTAAGGACGCTTTTCCGTATTTAATGTATGAACACAAAGAAATCAGGCAACCCGGTTACTGGTAGTCGGTGCCGATACGCGCTTATAATGTTCCTATGTAAGGAACTGAAGCTCACACCGAGAAAACTGGTCAAAACTTGTCTGCGGTAAACTTTACGTGATCTCTAGTAATGGATAACCTTTTTTGCGCTTGTAATTAGCGCCGAAAGCAGAAAAACTCACTCGCTCTTGAACTCCGATTTAGAGGAGAAGTTCCGTAAAGTACAACTTTTAATTATGTATGTGAGACTTAACTCACAATCGGATAAAATACTTATAATATTTTAATGTTACCATGTTTTGGATTAAATCACTCTGCGTGAAAATTGATTGTTCATGAAATAAGTCACAAAAGTATCTCTCGCTTATTATGATTCTAGATGAAAGAAAATATATGAACTAGACAGCTATCCGATGAACTAGACATGCTACAATACGGTAACTGATCGAAACTGATTTGTCTCTTCTTGCGTTTGAACTCATTCGACGCAAGCTAGCGCTTGTCAGCGCCGTCAGCCAGTAAGCTTGTTGCCTGATTTCCTTGTGTTCGTACCCTTTTCTCCGTTAAATAGATCAGTGTCTAAACATTGGATTCGTTCCTAATAGCCTTGCCAGTGTTGAATTTCGAGGGTTTGTCATTGAGTGAAGATTTGTTGATGATTGAAACCTTCAACATGAATTCAACTCACAATTTATCGGATTTAAATTGCGGTGTTAGTAGTTTCGACTTAGGTATTTTTTTCAAATCGAGGGAAATTTGAATCGATTTGAACACAGATAAATACTTCGCACGTGTAAGCGTGCACCGTAAACCCACATGTAAACTGAGGTGAATAAAATCGAAATGGCGGACTCAGATCTTCTCCTTTCCTATTCTGAATCTTTACTTGTATGTAAGAGATATTCGGAAGGGTGTTCATTGTCCTCATCCCTTCCCATTGTTTCCGATGTAACTTCTCATGATTTCTTCCGCTTTAAAATGTCTGTAACTGGTTCAAACTAATCACAGCTGTAATTTATATTTTGGAAAGCTTAATATATTTTAAATATTTGTATAACTGTCTCATCGAAAGTTTGAAAAGTATGTTAAACTTTTGTAAAAATTACGAAAAGTAGAAAGAGAACAACCATCAACACTTCTTCACTCCTCATAACGTCCCTTTTACGCAAAAATACGATAGCAAGGCTCACACACCATGCTCGAATGTATGTTTCGCTTTGATTCCATAGATTCGTATAATAAACATTATGGGATTATATATTCGACTTGCAAGCAATCCAAAGGTTGTCAGTTGCTAAGTCGAGTATTTTAAATGAATAGCATCTTTTGAAGAAATGTCTTTACAGTTAAGAAACCATTTGATTGGTGGAATTTGCATACCAGAAGGTGGAAGATTATGCGTAGATCTATGCATGTCCGTAGAATTTTCTAAGAAGCGAGAAATCTTATAAAATTAATTCATTTTAGTTAATTTTCTTCTTCTTAGATTCTATTAAGAAACAAAATATTGGACAAATATCCCGACAATATATCCGGTTTTCGGACCTTCCGGATAAAGGGTACCGAATAAAGGCGCGAAAATGTACACAATGTTCTACTTCTGAAAAATTATTTTTCTACGATCTTCGAGTGTTTTAGTGTCTGATGACTATGTGTTGGAATGTGAGGTTGTTAACCATTCGAATTTGGACATTCATAGCGAGGATATTGATCATAACTAATTAAGAACGGTTGTGAAGTTTGATTGCCTAGAAATATGTTTAGTCTATCTTAATAATTACCGCCGCTGCAGAATTGGCAATTCGTAACATGATATTTTAAATATCGGTATGATGCGAAAATGGGCTGCTAATTAAATGTAATAATTAAAGTCTGTTCTACGTAACATTAATTAATACCACTGACATTGTTCTCTTATTTAAGTTGCGTGCTTCTAAACGATCGTTAAAATTTTCATTATGTCCTTTGCAGATGTAGCACATGTATCCCTACAACTGTGTGAATTCTCGTAAATCCAATGAATTTTCTAATAATGATAGTTTATCGACCTATCGTGCTTTACACAAATACAAAATGGCTACCAATCATACTGAGTATTGTG
Source organism: Pachydiplax longipennis (assembly GCA_036926295.1). NCBI lineage: Eukaryota > Metazoa > Arthropoda > Insecta > Odonata > Libellulidae > Pachydiplax > Pachydiplax longipennis. The sequence goes on along the minus strand of JAVFKF010000001.1, from coordinate 48,907,923 downwards.
CATAGTCATCGCTTCTCGATTTACATTCACAGTTTTGGGGCAAAAGGCATTATAAACGGGTGAGGATTCCCCAATCTATTTCCCATTTTCCCCATCCCACATAGGATGATCGATGCAAAGGCTTCCCGCAGCGACGCCATTTTCACCCGTAATAATTTTTCTCGGGTCCACGATTTCTCTGCCAATGGTAACTCATCGAAGTCGGAAATGCTTTGACGTATGTTTTAATTTGCATTTTTCCTCCGGTGGTTGCCTCACTGCTGAAGTTGTGATTGTTTTGTATTGCACTCAACGGGACTAACTGTAACTGTTCGTACGCAAGGGACTATTCTTGGCTCGGGAAACTTCGCCCGCTCATATATTTTTCACCAATCGAACCGGATTTCCAGTCCGACCGCAGATCAGAAAAGACATCGGAGGTGCATTCGGGTGTGATTCGAAGTTCGGAAGGCAGAATAGACAAGCAGTTCTATCAGATCACATTTTCAGCGACTGAATAAAGCTACGGGTGTCGATGCATCATTTAGTTATTAGCGCTGTAGTTTTGCTTTATATGCGGTATTTTTTTATATCATATTAAATTTACTGCATTCTAAACTTTTTAGTATCATCGCCCACTTGCTTCCATACATCCGATTCTATCCACAGTTCTCAAAATTTAACGGAAACAAGGTATCTAACCGTAGTGTATTTCGTTCCGGTTTTCGATCTACTTCAATGGGAAACGAATGTCGGTTCAGGTTTAATTCTATTTTCACTCCGTCTACCAATGTTTGTAAATGATATATTCAAGGTAGTTCAGAAAGGTAGTTTATTATAGAAAGCTTCTCTTTATTTCATGAGGTTGAGTAAGATTTTAGAGTAACACTTGTGAACTGCAAGAAATTTTGGTCAGAATATTAGATAAGGGAAATCACTGTAATCATATTTAGTAATAGCTCTCTCCATTCACGCATAAGAAAAATGGTCGTTTGGATTTGATAATCGGTATAAAATTAATAACGGTTTTCGGCTCGGATTTCACACTGGAAAACATTATAGATTTTTTCGGTTCGGTTTCGGATCGAATCCCTGAAAGGTATTAAGCAAATGAGTGAGTTAATACTATTATAAATGTAAATTGAAACAAATGGATGAAGAATGATGCGTTAATATATAGGGAAGTGCGGTTGGTAGTATTTGATCAGAACTATAGATAAAGAATTAATGAATTGGTTTTACACCCAAAAGTGTGCTGTCGGCCTTCATATTATATCATAGCGAAATTTGTGTTTGTCAAAAGAAGAATATTTAGGAAACTGCTTGCTCTGAGAATGGATTATATGATTTTTAAAATAGATAATGGAGTTAATGATGAATGCGTAATGGATGGATTTAAATAAAAGTAGTAACACAGCTTGTTTTGGCTTTAGTAAGTGTTTCTATATTGAAGCTCTATAAAGTATCACCTGGGAAGATTTATTTGATCCTTGAATTAAAATAAATTACCAGAATGAAAGGGAGGTTAAACTTAGGCTTGGATGTGTAGAAGGATGAATGAAGGTAGAATGATATTGATTGTGTGTACTGAAAGTGCGAATTGTGCTAGGAGGAGGAAGAGAATGAGATGAAGAGAAGAAATGGGCGTAGTTTAATGCAGTGCTTCCCGACCGATGGGACGAGTACCACTAATGGAACTTTCGAGCCTTTTAGATGAAGCCCAAGCAGCTTGATGTTTTTTCCTACTCTTATTAGCATTGCTTTCAGCATTTAGCTTTATTGCGAACATATTTTCTGAGAACTTCTCTCCTAAGCATCAGCAAACTAAATTTACTGTTTCTAAAGAGAGTTTTGGAACGTAAATCTGTATAAGAACTCTAATGTAAGGGATTATGGAGTGTATTTGTTCTGTAAGTATTCTGAGACAGTGGATGCCTCCTGAGGACAGTCAATCTGCAGCAGATAATAATTAAATGTTCATAAATGTTAAATTACGAATATTATATCCGCTCTGGACGGGACATCGGGACTTGGCTGTTTCCAGGATATGTAAGTAGGACTGTGTGTAAATTGGACTTGAGACCATAGGGTTGAGAAGCACTGGCTTAATGGAAAGATCTGTTAATGTACCCAAAACAAAAGATTTGGATAAGGATCGGAAAGTATGCTGAATAAAGGAGGCTGAGAAGTGGCTTACTCAAAAATTAAATAGCATGATTGATATTTATTTGTACTTATCTTTATTGTGGAAATCCTGCATCATTATTCTTAAATCGTTCTACAGATTGGTTGTTGTTAATTAATTCCCTTTGAATTGATACTGACGAAAACGTTGCACTTAGTACCCAGGAGACCATGTCTTTAAATGCTATGTAAAAGTTTAGTAGCAATTTAGGCCCACAGCAAACAGTTAGAACATTTGACTGCAGAGACTTCTTTAAGTGGATCTCCAAAGAGAGATCCCGATTTACTGCTGAGATTTTCGGTTGCGACTGCGCTTCTTCCTAATGTAACTCCGGTTTCAGTTTGAAAGCGTTTTACTAAGTTTTGGAGTGGATCTCTTTTCCCTGCAATCGCAGTTAACTTCTAAAACTCCTGTCTTATCTTAATTTGTCGAAAACTTTAACGACGCCTCATCGTCGTTGTTTAATTAGGACGAAATCTCATTTGATTGTTTTTACAAATCTTGAGGATGCTTTTACGCTATAATTAGAATTTCATCACTAAAATACCTCTAAAATTCTGATGGTTTTCTTCATTTCCTGGGATTATTGTTATGTTTGTGTGGAAAGTATTTCGCTAATGCGAGTCTTGATATTTAGTTCAGATGATTAAAAGCTGTGCTTATTATAAACTTGGAGTTATCTTTTTTCTCTCTTTTCCTTTCTATTTATCAGTATGACTAAAATGTTTCTTCATTTTTAAAGCGAATCATGGAAAATATAATCATCGTTGTTTTTCTTTGGTCATTGAATGTTGATTTGATATTACGTTGAGTAGAATACTATACAGTAAAGGGCCATTTATGTCAATGGACGGCGTTGCTCCTTTATTTCGAAACTAAATTTTTTCGGTGAATTACCAAACTGGAATTAAATGCAACGTATCCCCATTGGAATACATCGCTGAATGTTTACATTGGTATCCCCCAAATGACAAATCAAATGTTTATTTCATAACCGCAAAGTGCTCCGTGTGTTTAATTATTGATATTTGAATAAGATTGCTGTTTTGAAAATTTAATACTCTTTACAATTGAGGATGGTTTTGATGTTAGATTGGAAGCCTACAGCGTTAGCTATCATATGAGCGTTTATGGCGTTCATCACGGCCTTTTCGTCATATCTTGAAACAAATGTGCTAATTTAACTAATTTAGTTTCCCAACCTCTTATATTACATCTAGTGACAATAGAATAGAAAATATTCTGCCTAGGGTTACATAATACTTCATTTCTTCGATTAAGTTTGTTATCCCTCCTATTGTAGGTATGGAAAGTGTTTAAATGTGGGAAATTTCCCATTCAGGTGCGACCTAATGGTTTCTTGTGCTGGCGAATGATATATTCGGCCTTTCCTAGAAAAAAAGTTTCTTTATCCTCGTTTTATCATATACCTCTTAACCTCTACATCACGTATAACCGTAGCCTTACAAAGAATTCACTAAAGCCATTGGATAACCATCATTTAGCAAAAATACAGGTGCAATTAAAGTAACCAATAAAGGGCCTACTTTCTTCATTCAGTCCGCGTCCTAGCTGTCGACACATTGACCCAACGCAGCCAATTGATAGTTAAGAAAAGTAAATTCCCTCAATTCCTTGGAGAGAAGAAAGTCACAGGTTCAGTCGTTAAAATCCCCGAGGATTTGGCTTAGGCTAATCGAATCTCCGAGCATCAGACGCGTCCCTTGTTTGCCACTAAATAACAGTTCTCTCTTTCATTTATCGATCCTGGAAATCGCACACACGCCCTTCGATCTCTCTTTTATCGACACCGTAATCTGTTAGCCGCTGTTCAAAGGGAAACATTATCTGAATGATGCCCGTGCACATCGAGGCCGAGCTCCATGGAAACGCTTTCATTTGGCGGCTAATCGATTCTATCGATCGATATATCGAACATCTCCTCCAGCGAGGAACGGCCGCTGCTTACAGATCATCGCCGGAGTGGTTCTTTCCAAGGAGTTCCTTTATCACTCAATCCCTGGAGGCATTCTCAAAGACGGGATGCCCTCTAATCTTTTCTCCCCAATGCGAGAATTGCTTCAGTCAGTCGGTACTTACCCTTTCTGTGTTCCGGTGTAAATCACCTTCCGAATTCATTCATTCACCACAGTGATTCGTTGAGCGCGATTACGTAAATTGAGGAACTAAGTATGTTAATAAAGTATAAATTTTCATATAATCATTAATATTCGTTTAGATCCGAAGAACCATGATCTGTATACACCTAAAAGTTTGCAAAGACTCACAAGTCCTCAAAGGGCAAAAGATAACTACTTTTACTGGCCCAATTATCCGATATCGCTATATCGTTACACAGGAATTCACGAATGAATTGGTTGTTCATAGTACAATATTTTTCACAGAATATTATATATTCGATTATTACTCTACTAAATCTAGACGCGAAATACATAATAGTGAAATATATAAAGAGTTTTAGCGAGACTAATCAAGAAAAGTTTTCTTCTTTGTATTGCATAAACTTATAAAGCTGATTAAGTAATCTGATTTATCGTTAAATCTTGCGGATTTATGAAAGCTTCTCTTTGACGACCTCAGGATATACGATACGCCTATACGATATCAACGACTTCTTTATTTACTAAAGAAAATAATAGTTTAGTTTTTCTGACTCAGGAGCACGATATAAGAAACCTATTGTTTTCACAAATAAAATCAATAAATAGGAGTAGCTAGGGATTTAACGGCAATTTTACCTTGTCGGATGATTTTACCTTATTTTCATTGAGAGAAGACTTTTCCATTAAAGAAAACAACTTTATTCATGGTAAAAGTTCCCCTGTAATGTAGCTTTTTATATAAAACAATCAAATAAATGGCTCATTAGCCTATGCAAATATTCCTCTGTGAAGTCTTTCACCGAAACATAAATAAAATGTAATCTAATACAGTCATTTTAATTACTACTACAGAGTAGTTTCGATGGTTATTTAAGAGAATAAGTGATAGAATGTTTTTTATTCTTCCGATAACATTTAAGCCTTCTCTTATGTAGGTCTCGTTTTTCCTTAGTGAAGGCTTTTAGGCTTCGTTGTTTCGTCGATATCTTTCCCATTAGCGTTAAATTTCGCCATTAAATTTCAACGATATTTTTCCGTCCATTTTTGAAGTTTCAATCGATACATAGGCACCATCAGTGCTAAAATTTGGACGAATTCAGATTAATTGCTGGTTTTTCAACTTCCTTCTATACACAAATTCCCAGCTTCTCTATGAGGTGACCGTCCTCTTGGACTGTTCATCTCATTGCATTCTTGGCTCTTATAGATATTACAAGCAAGACTTGAACTGCAAAATTTTGGGGATGAAAGTTTTCATTCACAAGATAGATCCTTACTCTGTTGCATTGACAAAAACAGAAATTTATCTCAAAGTAACGAATTACATGAAAGACTTATGGATCTATGTTATAAAGGTAAAAGTCTAAGACGTAGCAAATGGTTATAGGAATTATCGTATCCTCGCATGCGCTTCATAAGGTGAGTAGTGTAGAAATATAGTAGAACGAGAGTTTTTCCTTTTCCTCAATCATATATGTTCGGTAATAAACCCTGTATAAAAATATTGATAGCAATAATATTATTATTTCCATTTATCAAACCAAACCTCTATTACTCGTAATGGTTGCATTTTAAACCAAAATACCGACAAGGGCCCCGAAAACACTCCTTGCTTAGAGCGCCCAAGTTCTTGGGCCGTTACTTTTCTTATCATTAGACCCTTCCCTCCTTGTAGACGCCTGAGTACCGTTTTTATGATTCCCTTTCTCATTTCCTGCCGCCATTTTGTCACTCTTGTATTTATTAGTATCGGGAGTACCTATCCGAAGTTCCTAATGAAAAGACGACTATCGTGCTATGATAGGAAGTGATGCTTGAGTCGGATCTCTCTCTCTTAGTAATGCCCTTCCAAAATCCTTCAGCTGGACGACATTGGATTAAGTGCCTGGCGATCGACTTATTGTTCATTACTATCGCGGATGGCTCATAGAAAGAAGTAGTTCTTAAATGGATTTTTCTCTATATCTTGCTCACATAGCCGGATCGGTCGAAGTATCTGGGAGAATATACCTATATGTCTTTCATTAGCAAGTTACCTTCAAGTAATTGAGGTTACTTATCAATCGCAACTTAGCTTTCAGTCTTTTTTCTTTAAAAGATTCTGATCCTTCATCATGGTGTATTTTTAGCAACGTATGCTGTTTTACTACAGCAGTTTTGAACAAAACACCGCCTTGCGGTTCATTGTCTCTATTAATAACTCTAATAGTTCGAGGAAACACATTTTTCCTTGCGATCCCATGAAGTAATAGCCGCATAATCTAGATGAGGCCTGACTAATGAGGATTAGCATCGCTATCTCGAATTTTCACAACCGTTAACGACCGTACGGCTTATTACGGTAACGATTGGAGCCGAGTTATTTAATTGCTTTTCCTCTGATTCTTCGGATATTGCGTACACTAGTTTCAGTTATTTACGAGCGTTGCCTCAAGTTATTCAGCTGAATCGACCTGTATACTCCAGCGATTTCGCACGTGTTATCTCCTAACCATAACTAACTCGCGAAGAAATTTGCTACTGAGCATTTATTTCCACCCGTTTATCGAATTATAACAAGGCTCTTGGAAATGAAGGAATGGCGAAATCAAGTCTCTTGACACGGAGGATATTTCTCCAAGTTCCGGCTTGATAACACAATGATGCGATAACGTTTTCTCTGTGTGAGCTCACTCGTAGACTTGAAGTTCACAATGCGATGCACTTTAAAGTGAGTGCCTTTTGAAATGGGTCAAAAGCGACGCTTCTGAGAGATGTACGACGAGGAAATAGGAAAATTCTACGAGGCCTTAAAAGCGTTTGATCCTTTGAAAGATACGCTCGTACGATTGCATACAACTCCCTTCCCCAAAGAATAACCTTTTCTGCTTATTATTTACTTTGATATCTCCTCTCTTTCCCGTGGATTAGGCGAGGAGTATGTGTGGCGTAACAGGGCGACTGTATCGGATGAAATAAAAGAAAGAGTTCGTAACCAGTGTTATGAGGGAGTTATACGTTGGTTTGAACTTAGAGAAAGGATGGTTGGAAACAGAATGACTAGGATGACGAGGGGAATGTGAGTTGTTCCAAAGACAGAGTCAAACCGAGAAAAGGGCGGTTCTAAATGGTGAATTCAATGTGCATAGCTTAAATAATAAATAGGATGATGAGAAAAAAGAAGTATCATTATTATTATCAATTTTTTTTTTGCGAATGGTCCGTTGCCATCGTTCCTAGTCACGATGCTACATCAATATTTGAGTGCCATGTACTATACGATAAAATTGTACAATACTATATGTTCTATCATAGTTACAATAAGAGTAATACAACTTTATTCATGAAGGAACTGTTCTCGGGTCTCCAACCGTGTGAAGGTTCCGGACAAGTCCGACGTTTCGGCCACATGCTTTATGGCCATCTTCAGACAGAAGTGCAGGTGTTCTATTCCGTCCGTTAATATAGGGGGTCCGTCCGTTTATAAGTTAATTCATCTTTACAATACGGGTATTTCATAGCGAAAAATCTATCATTACCATACAGAAGTCTCCTAACTACAGCAATAGCAATATATCTCCCTCATAACAGTAATACATTTTCACCTAAAAGCTAACAGTTACATATTTACTTATATAAAAAGTTGTTCTTTACTCATATCCCTCATATATCATCGGCATATTTTCGTGATTCCTGGAAGGGCTTCACTGCTAAGTAAGGAAGTGCATATTTGAAGCGAAATATCTACGAAAAGATATGATGGAGGAGTACTCTAGGTAAATGAGGCAGATAATGTACTTACCCTTAAGCGGAAAAGTGTGGAAGGGATACTCCTGTTTGTATGTATCTTTCATGCTCCTTCGCTGTGAAAATCACTATATGCAACCTGTTGTGATTCATCAGATTCAGATATAGTTCTCAGTGCATCTGCTATATCTTTGCCGTATGAATATCGATGGTAATCTAGGAAACCGATAAATTCTGCTGCCAAAGAGAGATTTAAGGAAAAGTAACGATTTGAGAGAAACTTGATTCTCCGAAGAAGTCGAGTTGATCGTTGTTTCATGACAAGACTTTTCCCTCCTTGTGATTCTTTCTTCAGTAGTAGTTGTAGTAGTAACCAGTAACCTCATATTTAACAGATACAAACAATTTCACTTAGTTATACCCGTAATTGAAATAGTATGCGACTCAAAAATAATAACTTCCATGTCGTCAATTCCTTGGGAGGGGGATCATATTTTTTGATAGATTCTGAATTTCTGCCTTCTGACCTCAAATATTAATATATACATTAAATTCAGTATATAGAATTAGAAGAAAATATAGCACAACAAAAAGGTTGGGTTTATGCAGGAAAACTTCTCAACTGAACGCATAAGAGGACAAAATTCTCATTTCGCGGGGAAATGTCCGCTAGGAGAGGGATAAAATAACCCGCAGTAGCATACAGTATATAATGTTAAAAAAGAATATCAAATTAATAGAATTTAAAATAATAATTTAAATTTGGAGTGAATAAGTCCCCACTGCTCACCCTGATTTGCAAGTCGTATAGAGTATCTTTAATTCTACTCATTTGAGGACTTAGCGGGACGATGGATTCTTAGCTATCGTAAGTGATTTTCAACGCAAAATCTTGCAACCAAACTTCCAGATTTGTTTGCCCTGAAGTTTTCCTCGTATCAAAATTTAGCCTCCACCACTTTTGAAATCCGACGACTAGATGTTGCCGATTTTCGCCAAATGAGGAAAATACTCACATTTTCCTGGTTAATAATAGCTTCGTTCTGCCGAGAACTAGCTGATCATCGTCTACTATTTTAAGCCAAGTATATCCAAGTAAGTGTTATCCCACATAATGGTTGCTTCATTCTCCTCTTATCTATTTACAGTCACGTGCCAACAATCATGGGGTCTGACATTGTTGGTCGATATGCTTGTGTATTATAATTGTATTGTTGGCATCGGTATCTCCGTCGCTTGCTTGATTCTTCTCTTATCTATTTAGTCACGTGCCAACAATCTTGGGGATTTTCATTGTTAATCTATATGCTTGCGTATTGTAATTGTATTGCTGGAATCGCTATCTCCTGTGGTTATTTTATTCTTCTCTCAATTGTTTACAACCACATTCCAAAAATACGTTATTTTTTTTCGATGTGTATTTCATTATTGTAATTATATTTTTGGTATCACTATCTTCTTTACTACAATAAGTGATAAGTTCTCTGTCGTATGTGCTGCATTTCCGATGACCATCTTTAATATTTCATCGAGTATCCCTTGATTTTCATTATCAAGTATCCTGGACATGGAGGAGTTTTCATATGTGATTGTTTGAGACGTTGGTATCGGTTTTCGACGTTCAACCATTGACGCCCCATTGATTACTTCTCCCTGAGGCGGTACTATCTTTATCGGACCCTGTCTAAGCCACCCGACGCATCGATTGGCTTGAAATTCATATCTACACTCAACTGGATGTTCTGCCACAGTGCTTGGACGAATGATATTTTTTCTTGTCTTTTGGATGGAGGGAAAGTTATCTTTCGTTTACTTTTCTGTCAGTCTCACTCGTGGATTTGATAACATGAAACTGCTGAGCTATGTCCGATCTTGAGTTATGGCATTCGTTTTGATCACTTCTTTTCGAGTGATATGATGTTATTCATAAGGTCATTGCGCGCAATATTTTCGCTGCTGCACTTCTGCAGTTTCGTGGGATGTTCTTCATACAGCATTCTCCTTCAATCAAGTAGAAAGACTTAATTACCTCATTCCACATCACGCTCAGTAAGCCTCATTCCCTCTCCAAAAGTTTTAGCTATTGGTGGTGGGGTTGAGGATCCAACCAAACTTAGCGCTGAATCGACTGATTCGATTATACCAATGATGGTAAACGACGTTATTATCAACAAGGCCGGTCTTAATGTACAAACAGTTATTTAAGATGCATAAGACTTCGTAGATAAAGAAGTATAAAACTAAGACTTATGAGACTATATTGTAGGAGTTCTCCTAGGCACAATATTATTTCCTCTCTCCAACTATTGCAAACTGTAGCATAAAAAATAAAGTTAGTGTTGAAATGCTGAAATGTTGAAGTTTTTGTATGTACGAACTTCGTCATGTTTCTGTAATTTAACAATAGATTTTATTTATTTTATTAGTCGAGATAAGGAATATAAAGAATTGAGCGACTTGAAAGGGAGACTGATGCAACACCAGTTTCATTCATTAGATTACGTAATTTCAGGCATTATCATACATATATGGCGGTTGATTTTGCTTCTTCTGCCCAGATAGACTATGCTGAAGACATTGCTTGACCATGATTATCAGTGCTCTGTTGCAACGAAAGAATCAAACAGAGGTCATTGATTGAAAATTAGTGGTTGGATCTCCATATAGTTTTTTATTGGTAGATTTTTTTATAAGATTGATAAGTTGTGATAAAATATGTCATTATCGAGAAGACCTAACTTATAGCCAAGTATAATTGTCGGATTTCACTCCAATGAACCGTCAGAAATTTTTTGATCGTAGAAAAGAAAAATGTAGGAAATTCAATTCAATAAACCAGCAAAAGTTTTTTAGTGAATTTTCTTCAAAGTGGATGAATTTTTTACGAAGTGGAGTGAATACCTACAAGGGTGTAATTGTTGAAGTACTCTAAGTATCAGTCAATAATCTTGCATTGATATGATTGTTACTGACGTGGTATTACGTAACGATGACTTACGCGGACATCGATGATAAGGATATGGAAAAAGAATTAGTTAAAAAATTAAGACAATGATTTTGTAGCAAATATAGTGCTAGGAAAGATCAGACGCCTCAATCGTTTATATAAGGATGTAAGACAAAAAGTCAGAAATAAAAAGGTGGCAGTTGTTTTCTCAGAGCGGCTACGCAGCTGCCACCGATTACGTTTTGTTTCAAATGTTCCGTCTTCGAGAACCTTTCTCTTGTTGTATAACGAGGCTCTGACTAGCCATACTCTCGTTTGTATCTCTGTATAAATTTCTCTGCGAGCAGAATACTCCTTTCCGCAAATATTTACTGCTATCCACCGCAAGTTCGTGCAGAATAATAGTCTGAAACACGGTGTGGTAACCGGTTTGGGCGTGCAGATGGCACCACTGCTTGGGAGCGTCCCGGCAGGGCGGGGAAGTGCGGGGAAGGGCAGTCCCTTCTACGCTAGTCAAGTGACGAGTGTTCCCAAGTGTGGTCGTTCCACGGCCTTCATCCGCGAAATACCGCGTGACGGAATTTCGCAACACCAGTTCGGATTACTCCACGGCTCACCGAATCTCTTTAAGTGTTTCTTCGGGAGCGAAAAAGAGACAGCGATGGCGGGAGCGGTGAAAAATCCGTCGTCCGGCGCGTATTTGTTTGTTTTCTGAATTGTTGCTAGGATTGGCGAAACGCAGGCCGATTTCCCGCGCCTTCGCCAGTGGCGCCCTCTCCGCGATTGCGCAGTGAGCGCCCCAGAAGGGAGGTGTTACTGCGCAGCAGTGAAAGTGACTACGTGGGAATTTGAGGTGTATCTTCCTTCCTCCGCACACCTCCCCGTTTTCTGCGGATTTTCCACGGCCTTTCCGAATGGCTTTTCCTTCGCCGCCTCAATAACTGAGTCCCTCAAGGCTACGCCGTGCGGCCGGCGTCCGCGGCGGATGGTTAGTGTTGTTCCGGTAGGTGGCCATCGGTGGATTAGCCGCCCCAAAATGGGTCCTCGTTATTTTTAGACGTGCCGGGCCGTTCATCTGTTTGCCGCGAGTTCGCGTTTGAGTCGCGTTGGCGCCTCAGCGGTGACACCCTCTGCCGCTCTCTCCATTGTTGCCCGCGCGGGATTATCGCTCCGGGCGCGGAAGTCCTCTCTGACCATTGTTTGGATGTCCGACGGCCACCGATACCTTCTGGAGACCCTGAAGGATAGAGGTGTTTGTGGTGTGTGTTTTTTTGTTGGTGTCGGTGCTAATCTTGTTTGGCGCCCGCATCTTGCGAGCCGGTTTTCCGAGGTTGGCTGCAGGAGACGGCGCTTCGTTCCTGCACGATTAAGATCGCCGCTGGATTCCTAAGGGCACGTCAGAGGTGAGCGTTTTCGGCGTTCGACGCGCGCTCGTGAAATATTGCGACGCAATCAATCCGCTCTCATTATTATCTCCTGAAAGGGTACATATTCTTCTTCTGCTGATAATATCCCTTTGAATTCCATGTTTTTCTTCAGGTCTGGATTAAAACGATAAGCTAAAGAAGCCAAATATTTTCAAAATGTAAAAATCAAAGATGCGGAAATATATGAGTACAGGAATGTTATCGGCCGAAAATAAAATAATGGTAAAATTTTGAACTTAACGTTTAGCAATTTTAAATGACGCGGTAATTCGTAATGATTTGAATTTCCCAACGACGACGCTCTTCATTTAAATTTCGAATTTTCTGATTGTCGGTAAAGGAAGAGCGTTATACAGCAGCATTGGACGCAGAGAATTGAGAAATATAGATCGTTATAATCGTTTTTAGATGAAAACGTCAAATATCGAATGAGCGTCGCCTCAAGAAGTACCGGACGCCGGCACGGTCTCTCCGTGACTTATTCCCCGTCTCTCTCTGCCTTGTCATTCACTTTACAAATATAATCTTCGCGATGACATTCGCTCGTTTCGGAAGTCACCGCTGCATTCATCTAATCGAAGATCGTTTTCGGTAGTCTTTTGAGGATTTGGAAGATGGTAAGGAACCTTTTGCTCGGAATTTGCGTTTTCCGGTCGATGTGCTATTGCGCAGTATCTCGCTCGTGGGACACCGGTGTGATTTTTCCGCCCCACATCTTGTTTATCCGATCGAGACGTAATTCCGCATGATGACGACCAGAGTTGCTTCGCGTGTGTCAGCGTTAGCTCCCGTGCGTAACTCACGATAACACTTCTCCGTGACCTTAATGCCGACACAATGGCAACAAGGACCAGCGACCGCCCCGCATTGTCCTCTCCATCAACTGCCGTTTTATCAGCTCACATGGTACGTAACGTGCTACATACTTATTCTCGATACAATTTTTTCCCTCCGCCGTCTCCCCCCAGCAGCTTGTCATCCCTGCGTTTGGTTTCCTCGATCTTCCCGGTCTTTTTCGGCGCTTTAATTTCCCCGGTTTCTTCGAATGTGGAAATATGAGTCGTAGTATTAGCTGTAAAATGCTGGAAGGTCCTGCGGAGCATCGATCAGTGGACGGTTGCAAGAGACGTAGACGCCAAATCAACTGCGCAATAAGATCTCGCAGTTGCAATGCACGGAGAAGTGCACGTAGTGCCTTTTTGTCTTTTCTCGTTCATCGGAGGATATTGGGATCCGGACAGTGGCACTTCCTCGTCGGACGAAATTTTAATAAACCAAATGGATTTTGGATTTTCTTTTGGCGCGTGTTGAGGAGGGAATTAATTTAATTGGATTTGGTAAAAAAATTTAAATTATTTGCTCATGAAAAATTAATGCATGCATAAATCTGTCACTAACACTATTCTCTTTCAGTAAGCACGTTATCTGCATTATTTTTCACAGTTCTCTTCACGTCTCAATTCTTGCGCGCGTCGTTCATCTCTGACATCCCTGTAACACATTCCACTTTATTTGTAATATTACTTATATTTCCTCAGAAAATAATAAAACTGGATTTCACTTGGTCCTCCTCTGCCTTTAGAGTCAAACCTTCTTCTTCTTAAAATTGGCATTATTCGGAAAAAATCGCATGAAAATTTCCGTTTTGGGTTAGCAGTATTCACTTCCTTAATCCACAATATTCCTCTATCATTTTCTATGCATGTTTACACCTGTAACTGCATCCATACATTTCTTATAGTTTCCTTGTACGCCATCGATAGCATTCTGTTTCGATCCATTCTTTTCATGTACCCATAACAAAAATAAAACACCCCATCCACAGGTTTGTCTCTTACTCCACGTTCGTTCATTAATCATTTTGCTCCTCCTATATATTCATAACAAATATTTTAATTGGGTCTAGTGAACAGTTAATATCACATGCTTAGGAGGAATCAATCAGACGATTTTAATTTCAAAATTGGAAGGAAGGAGAAAAAAAGGAAGGCTCAGGTACAATTATTTCCCGTAAAATAATTTAAGAATTCATGGCAAAATAACTAAACTAACGATAACGAATAAAGGAAAGAATTGCATCAGATAGAGATGCGAAGCTGATAGCGAAAAAATATGGATTCAAATGCCTAGTAATCAAACAATGACCCGTTTAATATTGCAGTCCTTTTCGTAGATACCGATTTCTAATGAGCGTTAGAGTAATACATATAGCGCATTTCTCCTCCCCTTTCTGCAATGCGAAGTTGCGCATCTAAGGAAGACTCGACTCGAGAGGATTATCCTGTTTTGTATCGCACAAATATTCTGTTTTATATCATGGTCACGTTGTCTTCGTTTCAATCAACATTCTTTCATTAGCCAGTCATTACTAACTGACTCTTGCCACACATATTCCTTATGTAATCGACGTTTTAATACTGAAGGAATTGCTGCGTATTTCCTTAATGCTCGGAGAAACCTCTACTGTTCGATTTGAAACGCCTCTCACGTGTTATAGATGGTTTCTGAAGTAGATTTAATGAACACTTATGCAAAACATATTGCTTCCTCATTTTCAGCATTTAAACGTGTACTCTATAACTATTGGAAGGTATTATTAAGTTGTACGATTACAGAATTCAAATTAGCGCCAATACAGCCAAAAGTAAACTTCCTCGAAATCTGTCAATTAATCTTCGTAAATAATGAAATTTAGTGGAAATAAAATCAGTGGCTGCATAATGTGCGGTGAACGATTGTCAGGTAGAGTTGAGCTTCTCACCCCTTAAGTCTTACGCGACGCAGGCATCAGATCGCGGGACAATGAACGAAAGTTTGAATTCAAACTGTAACTGTGAGTTTGAAAACACAAAGCGCGGAATAAAATACTTCGGCATTTTAAAGCGAACACTCATGAAAGTAAAAAGCCTGTATCAGAATAAAATATTCCTATGGCTCGAAAGTTGAAGGATTTTACGCGTCTAACTGAAAGTCCGCCCTCTTCTTACCGGACGAGTAATTCTGATGTTGAGACGTAGGTTGTTAGGAGGATGGAAATTCAGACAAATCTGCAACGGGGGGAGTGTTGGTCAGGGTTCCCTCGAAGATACGCGCCTTGGCGGCCGCGAAGTAATGTTCGGAGTGCTACCCAACTAATTTCTCGAGCATCCACTATTTATTGAAAATTTTGAATCCTTTTAACGTTAGTTTTCACGAATGGGTTAATGATTTAGCTTATTCTGAAATATATACGGGATTATATGACTAAATTTGTTATTTAAATGAAGAAAATCGGTTAACTTACAACTCTTCTTTGGCTATCGGCAATAGTGGCGCTGTCAAATTAACAATTTATATCATTCTCGCACAAAGATGGAAAAAATCAGAGGGAGATATGCTGATGGCATTTCATATAAGTCCACGTTTAAAGAAGATTTAATCTGTCTTAATTTATTGATAAATTTCGAGAGAGTACATTAGTATAAGATGTAACCGATATTATGCGTCCTTATTTCATAGGTCGTTCGGATACTGCGAGGAAAATCAAAGAAATAAATTATAGAACCAGTTAATTCAATAATTAGGTTTTTTTTCCGAGAACTATACGTGAAGTTAATCGACTAGGAGAGTAGAGTCATGACGCAAGCATCCTCCGCCACACTCCGAAAGGCGGCTTGCAGGGTACGTTCGTAGATGCAGACGTAAGTGCAGCAAAATGGCTCTATACATACCACTTTGTATTGCATTCAACGAGTGATCGAAATGAATCTCTTCATTTATTCACGCCTCAGCCATTCATTTACATCACCCTCATTAATTTTATTATTGTTACAGCAATTAACATAATGGAGTCTAAAGTAGTGGAAGATGTATTTATTTTGGATCACACCAAGGGATAAAAATATTTCGTCTCCCATTCTATGGTAGCAATAGAGCACTGATAATATCGATTACATAAAAAAAGTACGAAAAGATTTTTCTCCTTATCTAAATCTATTCTTTGGATTATTGATGTCGCTCCTGCCCTTCTTAAGAAAGAAACTGTAAACGACCGTGACCATTTTTGAAAATTTTTCCGCGGTACGTCGTAGATATTCTCTCGAAGTGGTGTTAAGATGAGGATCGTTCGGAGGCTGACAATGGAAACGAGCTTGACCGGAAGTTAGCGTTTCACAAGGTCGACCGCACACTAGTCCATAAAATGCTCAAAGCAAAAGACGGCTTTCCCATGGCCCTCACAGCAATTTGTTTGCAATCGAAAGGACTGCTTCGAGCCTCGTAAACGCTCAAGCATTTTCAAATTAAAATGTTGTGAATCAGCCTCTTTTGCGACCGACAGATTTTGGCGATGTTTAAAGAGAAGAAACGGCTCAATTTACGGCACTGCAATTTTATTCCGAGTCGTATATATATCGTTTCTTATGTTGCTCTTAAAGTTTTCTATTAGGTAGATTTTATTCGATGTAAAAGTTCAAAAGGTATCTATTCCTATACTTCTCAGAGATAATTGTATTTTTCCGGAGACAAAAAATGGAGACTGAACACCTTTTGAATGTTTAAGATATCGGTCGTGTTTTCTATATCATTGTATTTTTCATGTGTAATATTTAATATGCATTTAATATTCAAGTGTAACATGCGAGTCGTTTTTGGCCTGTAGCAGTGTTCGTTTGCATACGCCATGTAATGAGAGAATTTCGCACATCTTTTACGTATCATCCGCAGAAAAAAATTCATCTTCAAAGCAGCTCATTATAGCATATTTAGAGAACGTCTTATACCCTTGTAAATTAAGCAGGTATAAACTTTATCTCCTTTCGTATAACGATTCCTGTCTTCTATCAACGAGCGCCTTGAAAACGCTTATACATTTATTGGAGCAATTCTTAGCAAAACCTGCGAATTTACACGGAACTTTTTCTGATTCACGAATGCGACACTTATCTGCAGGGTCCCAAACAGGGATTGCATACCCAAGATCGAGTCTATACAGCGAAAAGTAACATCGCTCGCGGATATTTTCTTCTCTCTTATCGACATTCACTTGACAAAGCCGAGTTTCTTTAGAGTCCGTCCATAAATTTAGCATGTTTGGTTGAATTATTCGTGAAGGTTACTCCATGATATTTATCCAAGTCTACTAAGTATTTTTCGGCCAGTGACTTCCTTTCTTAGAACCAATGACCCCTGTTAACATTTTCTAAAACGTGAAGTTTAGTAGGTGTAAAATGAATATGTTTGAAATTTTGCTTTACGATTCCGCGTTGTTAGACTTGATATCGAGGATTTAATCATTTGTGGGGATGACATGGCGTTGGTAGAAATGGAGCCACTGCGAGAGTTAATTCAAGAGGAGCATCGCGAAGGATTTAGGAGCGCGTGCCAAATGACCTGTTTTCGAATCGAGTCTCTGATGACGCCGCTAATCTATGGAAATAGGTAAACGTGGGCGGAAAATATTGACTTTTTAAACGTAAGCGAGTAATATCTCGTAGTTTACGAGCTTCTCTACAAAATGAATCTACCCGCATTGCTGAGCGCGTTCTTGTCGTCTATGTTTGCACAAAAAAATTCGGTGCTTCCTTTTTGGGTAAGTGTGCAATTTGCTCTGTTAGTTAACAGTACTTCGTAATCCCCTATTTTCTATCTCTATGTTATTTGTCACTCTGTGAATTGATTCCAAGAAATGACTTCCTCTAACTCATCATGGAAAATAACTAACGAACATGCTGAAGAGTTGCTTTTTGAACAAATATCAAAGTTCCTCTGTCTTCACCAAACAAGGACGCATCTCCGATGATGACTAACAATAAACATTGAAAATATAGCATTCATTTATTAATACGTATCTCGAAACATTTAGAAACGTAATTTTTAGGCTGGAAAGAGATTCTCAGTTATGTCTTCGTATCTTAAACTTTTGGGGTAAGCACTCTATTTTTCATATATTTTTAAAATTCTCCGCCTTCATTTTCCATCCTTGTGTGCATCTTTCACTTCAGACGTATCGAGGATCCTTTTCTTTTCCGTTTTAAGGAAACATTTCTATTTTCTTTTGAATTTCATTTTACCACTTTCAACCAGATATTTTCCAGACTATTTTTCATGTTGTACGAGTAAAATGAGAATCACTCACGTTCTAATCTTACAACATCTTACTTACAATTAGTCATTCTGCTCCATCCATCCTTCGTCTTTGTCGAAATTACACAAAAGATTTATTCATTTAATCAGAATTAACGGCGAATTTACTTTAAAACTGTGTAACATAAACAATCATGGACATCCATTCCCTCACTCACTGGAAGAAACTGTTCAGCCGGGATTCGAATGCAGGACCTTCGAGTTGTAATGCTAGTACACTTAACAGTAAGAGAGAGCATCAACTCTTAAGTTTTTTCGTTCCGGTTTTCGCTTCGATTCAAAGAAAAAAAAGCGAGCATCCGTTCAGTGCCGGTTTCGCTCTTGTCAACTTCGAACAGATGTTTTCGCTCAGAGAAATGTCATATCCTTCTCATATTTTGTTTATCATTACCAGCTTTATTCATTTGCACTACATTACACTAAGTTTTGGAGTAATTCTTTTCAATAGCTAAATAAAATTCGTTATTTTACATGTTAAGCAAACCTTCATTCATTTACTCGAAAGTAAAATTTGCACTGTCGAGAACAATTGCAATAAGCGGAACGGAATATGTAACGGTTTCCGGTTTCAGTTCGGTTTCAAAGTTTTCATTTATTTCGATTCAAGTTCGGTTCTCACACCGGAAAAAATTGACGTTCTTTTTTCTAGGTTCGGTTTTGGGTCGATTCCCTGCGTTCTGGGTGGTAAGTCCGGATTTTTCCGCATTTTCCTATTAAAAAGGATTCTATTTCCCTGGATCGCTCATTTCATCAATTGAAAATAAAATGGAAGATATCTACGTCTAAATTACTTTTATTTCAGATTTATTTTTCATATATTTTCAATTTTGAGCCATCAATATGTTTACAATACGCTAATGAAGTACGGCACAAGGATTGCATTGAATACACAATCTAATGAATCAATTCGCAGCTGGCACATACGTTTATGCATTCAGACTATAAAAGTTCAGGGATGGTGAGCTTTCTGTGACAAGAATACGATATTTACTAAATGCCGCATGCCTGCAGTAAATGTTGAGCCAAACCGTTCTGCTAGATACTGATATCGTCTATCTTATAATATTAAAGATAAAGTGAAGATGCCGTAATCGGCGACAATATTCACCAACATTCAAAATGGACGGAATTCATATTTATTTAAGGAATGGGTGTTAGGTTCCGGCGAGATAACTTAACGGGCAGAGCACCCTACCGGCAATTAGGAGACCCGGGTTCGATTCTCGGTCCCGTCGGACTTTTTTCACGTCTATTCTTCCATGGCACATTTATTTAATTTGGAGCATCATATTTAAAGTTAATATATACGACAATGATAGTGCCATCACAGTTCCTAGCCCCAAAAAGATTCTCTAGCGTGCCACATTCGTCATGCGTGCCATAGGTCCGCCTTCCTACGAAGGTCCTAAGCCGTGATCTAAATCGTCGTCAAATTTTAATTCTGTATCTTGCTGCTTAAGTGGGGACTCGAGATCCTGCTGATTCCATTATACGACTTGATGCTTGACTTTACGACTTGTAATGCTTCATTATCATTTGGACGGAGGAGATGAAGCGGATGCGTCTTGTGTTGTGGCTGATAGCGCTTCTCTTTGTTTTGGTTGCGAAGGTGTTTGTTTGCTTGTGACGCAGAGGATGTAAACATTAGTGAGGACGACGTTGCCTCGGGCCCTTGTGAGATTAATGAGCGAAAGGGGCTGTTTATCAGGTATCTGCTGTGCTCGAGCGACACTCTCTTCCTTATTTATTGGAGGAGTTTCTCGTATTGGAAGATAATTTATTGGAGAAATTAGAAATGGACACCCGTAAACGAGTCGTTATTGTAATGTCTGTGACGCTATCTCGATGAAGAAAGATTATCTGCGGCTAATCTTCACCATCTTGGCTTTGCTGTATCCACTCGCGTAAATTTTATCCTGTCTCGATTCGCTGTGCCACAGTCCCGACTTCGAATATTGTTACCGGATCGTTGTTTATTTATTTGATTTATTTTCCTAATCCCCCACAAACGTCTATCACTGGACAATTACAGTGGCGGGAAATAACTTCAACAACAGACAACACGCACAACCCTTCCCTAACCAGAGAAAATCCTGGCTAGCCGGGACTCGAACCCGGGACCTTAGAGTTGGAGGGCTTGCTGTGTATGTCCATATTGTTATTGGATTGTTTATAATGTACCGGTAACACCTGGGCATGAAACCGAACCGAGCTCAGGAACCGAAAATAAAGTAAAATTTTCGAACCGGAAACCAAAGACCGTTATTCATTCCGTTCCGGAACTCGGTTCCAAACAATTTCTAATTCAGTGTGGATGAATGAAACTCGTTAAGTACGCTTAGCGATGACTAGCAGCAAACCAAAGTCAAGGTAGAAAATCATCTCGTGTTGTCTACTTAATAAGGTGTCGAGAAACCGGCTGGAAATCCGAGAGGATTTTCTACTGATTATTTTTCGGAAGGAATTTAAGTCAGCTAAAATGAATGTTTCATATATATTTACGGACACAGGCAGGAAGCCCTTGAGAGTTGTAAGTAAACAATACTTAGAATGTGAACCGAAGATAATGATATTTTTCTCACAAAATTACCTTGTGGAATGGTCCTGTGAGGATTGAGTAGTGAAAGCGAATGGCATTGTTTCTCTTTATTAAGACATTTGTAAGAATTTTTTTCTCCGTTAAAAATAACTGTTCCCAAATAACACCTGTAATGGAGCATCCTTAATGATTTAATGGTAAGCATATTGTTTACAATTATTACGTAAAAATAGTATTAGTTGTTGATTTCATTATTCCAGATTTTATTCCAGGTTTTATGATGATATCTATATAATGACTTAATACTGTTTATCGTTTGGCGAATAAACGTATAGTGTTGAAAAACCGAAAATAACAAATATTAAACTTCCTTTTATTTGTAAAGTCTTAGTTTATTATTTCTCCTTTAATCCTTTCCCAAGAGACAGCTTTGCTAGATCGCATAACACCATTGGAAGGAAGTTTGTAATCATTGTCACGTTCCCATAACATTTTCTAGGAAGGCATCTGTCTGGCTATTACTAATGCGCTATGACAGATAACGACCACGCCCCCTATTCCGCTTCTCTATTCTCCTATTCGTTCTTCTAATTTTAAACCAGACATAATTATCAAAACTGTAGGTCTTCCTATCAGATTTAAATAAACACTCGGCAGAAATTCAAGGAAATACTGCAGCCCTTTAGGTTGCGCAATATTAGTTATTACATGCAATCAAAGATAATAATATTTTCTTTTTTTACAAGTTAGTCTTGCACAAAAAAGATAAGTTTAATTTTCATTGAATAATTACTTTGCCGCGGTTTACTGCTATGAGATAATTTGC
Source organism: Pachydiplax longipennis (assembly GCA_036926295.1). Classification (NCBI taxonomy): domain Eukaryota; kingdom Metazoa; phylum Arthropoda; class Insecta; order Odonata; family Libellulidae; genus Pachydiplax; species Pachydiplax longipennis. Next base: position 48,886,048 of record JAVFKF010000001.1, on the reverse strand, counting down.
TATTTTATGGGAATCTGTGAGATATATTGGGAAGTGATCGAAGTAAATTTTTCACGATAAGTCGATACAGTTTCACCTTGGGTTTATATTCAGTATTGATAATATAAAAGATTTTCCTGTGATAACTTTATTAAGAATGAGAATTCAAAGTCGCCGTATCAAATTTTTGTATCAATTTAGAATGATCTAAAGACTTGTTCTCCTGATTTTCTGCGAGTAGTATTACTAAATAATCAAATTTTGTAGCGATATGGCCAAACTAAGATACACCTTAATGTCTGGATAGTATTCTTTTGGTAAATGCTTTATGCAAAGTGCTGTGTATACATTGCGACAAATCTCACGTAAGCCATTATCGCCGATGAACTATAATGCATCTCTCATGCTTAAGCCGTTTGGAGGAAATACTAGAAAGCATACCAAGTTTGTCACACCTCTCTTATACATTCATGTCGCACTATCCGTTAATTTCTTTTCCTCCTTTGGAAGCTTTTCAATTTCGTAAAGGTTCATTTTCTGCGATTTACCGATGCTTTTATGGACTTCGCAGAAATCGGAAATTTTTGGCATAAAATCCTAGGAACTCTAAAAGCATTATTTTCCTCATACGGAAAGAATTATTTTGAAAGGTCTTGTCCTTTATGATTCTATAATGCGAGAATTCATTGTCTCTTGGAGATAGCATTCATTATATTTCTGTCCGCGTCCACGGTGACGTAATCAGATAGTTAGAATTATGTATGTGTATAGTCGTCTGCTGGATGAGATCTTCCGATTAGCACTCCGAGAAATCACGAAATTCTCACATTTTGTTTTTCTTGCTCCGTTTGAAGATTGAAATTCGGTCACGTTTTATCGAATTGCGTCTTATCTTAAACTGCGAACAAAGTTTGGTGATATAAATAATAATAATCAATCGTTTCTTTGTTGATGGATACTTATCTAGAATTCTGTCACTTGGCATATATATACTTTTTTGAGTAGAATTCTACGTATGGGGCGACGAAAGCAAAGACTATTCGCACTTCCAAATTGTCATCCGGAATCATACGGAGTCAAAACTGATTTGAATGATGCATTGTACCATATTATGTTAGATGGAAAAAGAGAATTTTCAGTCTCAATCTCGCCTTAATAAAGACCTTATATCATCATTAGAATATAGACTTTTGATAATGTGCAAAAATTGACATTGTCAGATCTCGAGTTCTGTTGCTTTTTGTATAAGTAAGCAAGTAAGTCATCAGCTCGAAAGCACGTCGATCCCTTAAATTTTCCATCATTAACTACGACTCGTAGTAAAAATTTTGAAGGAAGAAAGAAGATTATTGTGATTTTTTTTACATTCTTCAAGATATGCTGAACCTCAAACTCTGATACCATTTAACAAAATAATTAAATGTCTAAACGTTGCGGAATCCATTATAAGTAAAAATGTAGATAGAATCTCTTATCTTTCGGCATGATTAGTTTCAGTACATTATTTTTCATCAAATTATATCACTTACAGCTTTTGATTGCCCATTAGTGAAAATGTTAATCTATCGGTATTGGAGGTTCAAAGGATGGCATAACTACACTTATCCACTTACAATAGTATGCACCTAATATACTCGTTAACAAAACATCACTGCAGCCTATAAGAAAATACTTTTTTGTTTAAGAACGTTTAATATTATTATTTTTTACATAAAAAGAGCAATTTCTTGCGGTAGTTCATTTTCTGTTTTATTGGGTAGCTTGACTCTTTTCGCATATACCATCTTAAGGGGGATGGAGGTAGAAGAGTTGAATACACGGAAGAAAGAAAAGATGAAGGGAATTCAACTCGAATCTTATTGCACAAAATATTTAATTCCTTAATTAGCCTTCATTTCCTTAGCTAGATATATTTTTATCCTGGTTGGTAATTAACCGGGTTTCCTACATACCGCTGTATATAAAACAAGTGGTGTCCCCATTGCCTCCTTACTTTGCCACGCGCTACCTCACTCCTCATCTTGCAGAGAACAGGCAGTAGTTTAAGGGGATTAGAGAGGTGAGTAGAAACACTCTCTTGAAGTTGTTAATGTTTCGTTGAAAGGCTGAAGGAAGCCCTTGAATCGCATACATTCCAACATCGAAGTCCTTCGCTTGGGAATGAGTTTTATCGCCAATTACAGCTCGCGAAGGTAATTTCCTTTTCGTGTGACGCAATAAATGTGGCTGAGGAACGAAATTTCATTCCAGTGTGCATGGTATTTAACAGGTGCAGAAGAGGCATCAACCCTTCGCACAACTGATGGAATTAATATGAGGTCTTAGTTCATCTTCAGAGACGTCATAGAAACCCCTATCTTTCCCTCATGTTGCTCAAGACTTAGCATTCTGAAAGCCAAAATTTATGTAATGAGATTAATACTTGGAGTCGTGATAATCCTCCACATTTATTCATGCTCTTTCCCTCACAATTATGTTTTCAAAGCATACCAAGTTAAAGCGAAAGTGATTTCTTGTGGAATAACAGAGAGGATTGTTTTATAGTAATTAAGCGAAATCCTTGAATAAGTCGCATAATTCTGTTATTTAGGTAGCAGAGATAAATAGTAAGTGCTAGATCCCTAGTGAAGAGGACATTTCACTAGAATAATCAACTGTTTACAGACAATAGTACGCTTAAACCGGCTTATGAAAAACTATAGATAGATATCTTTTCTTTGGCTTCTAAGCGAGGAATTAACTGTAGTAAAGAGATTAGAAGGAATGAAGATGTGATTCTGCGAAAGAATGATGAAAATGGATCGACCGACTAACTTATGAAGGCGTTCTTCGAAGAGCAAATTAAAGAGAAGTCTTGGAAAAATATACTTGAGAAAAATCAAACGGTCACATATTGATGGACGATATTCTCCAGAAGATAGTACTGAAAGGATTTAATTAGAGGACACAGATTAACTCATGAGAGGCAGGTTAAAGAATGTATTAAAGAGAGGAATCATGTGATAATTATGTGATTGATTGGGTACTGGATAAATTTAAGGGCTGCAACAAGTCAGTCCTTGAAATTTTAACCCAAGACTAACATAAGTGTTATCTCTTTTTGCCACACAATTGCTATGGTGAAGGAAATTTCCTGAAAATTTACTCTTCCATTTTATCGAGAAAGAGCTATCAACGTTTACTATAATTTTCTCCATGCTTTATTCCTTTAATTTTTGATACGGTGAGGACTGCACATAATGACTTATTAAAAAAAAAACATTTCAGATGGCAGTAATTTGCATGTATGCTGCACAGTAATAACTTATGAAAACTTTCATCATAGTCTCATAAGGATATGATGAAAATATAGGACTCTTCATCTTAAAGAGCATTGACAGTAATGTGTTCCAGTTTTTATTGTCAATTTAATAGCTAGAAACTAATTGAACTCTTCTAACGGGAGCTATGGATCGTAATTTAAATCGTCAGATGGAGAAAATGCTTCGTAGAATGAGGCTATTCTTGCTATAAAGAGGAAAATACGAAGGATTTCATTCCCGTATAATCCATCATTTCTATCTAAAAAGAACTGGAACGCACTATAGAAACGAAATGAAGTTGTAATTAATTAGGTATTTAAGATTTCCAATCATGATACCGCGCTCGAAATGAGAATAATACTCTCACAAAATGCTGTTGCAACTTAAGAAACCGTTGCGTAACAGCAATGGATGTCGAGATGAAATTCAAAATGTATCTCGAGGAAAGGTTGTGATACGTTATGATAGGGAGTTAATTATCATGAATTGTTATTTCAGCTATCCTAGGAAAATTTATATTCTTATATATGAAGCGAAGGTAAATCTGCCTCTCTCACCATCTCTTCTGTTCGAAAACAACTGCAGTATGAAGTTCTCGGCATTCATTTTGCTCGAGCGTGTATTTTTTGCAGGTCGGCTCCGTTTATTCTGCGACGGCGTATTCTTCTCTCCTTTTGGGATTATGATGATCTATCTCGCCGTGGAACTGAATATATTACTAGAAGCAAAAACTGGTGTCGCACGTGGAATCGCGAATGAGTTTGGGATAGGACAGTCTTTCTCAACCTATTCCTAGCTCCTGAATCGACTAATTTAGAAACCTTTACTCTATAAACATTATAGAGTCGATATTTTTATCCATTACGAAACAAATAAAATCAAATAGAATAAGAATGTTTACTATTCCAAGTTTTATAATTTCCTCTTACTTATCCCATTTTATCGCATATGTATAAGGGATAGCAGGGCATCGAACCGCAATATGTTTCATTCTGGTTTCCTCTCTAATTCAACGAAAAAAAATATTGGATCACTTCCGGTTTCGCTCCTGCTTCCAACCGGTTCGAACAGTTTTTCTTTTGCTCCGACCATTGTAAGATTATATTCCTCCCAAAGTTTGTTATGTTATTTCTAATTTTTTTATTTTACAATACGTTACGCTAAATCTTGGAATGAAACTTAGCGAGAGAGATTGGCAGTTACTTACACGTTTCGACTAAAGTAAAATGTAATTGTTGGAACCGAAAACGGGAACGGAGTAAGTGATGTTTTTTGGTTTCGGTTCGGGAACGGTTTTCAATAAAGTTTTTTTCTGTAAAAATAACGATTTTTTCGGTTTCAGTTTTTGGTTAAGTTCCGCTTCGATGCCGTGGTATAGACCGATGTTTAAATAAAAAAAATCAATGACTAGAATTGACGTATCAACGCGAGAGTCTTGTTGGTAATCATCGTTACGATTATATTTCATTTCACGTTAATACTTGATTTAGTGTCAATAGTTGTTCGAGATTGAATGTTCCGATTCGATATATAAGCGAAAATGCGATTATAGCATTTTTCCTAGTATTTAAAACTTGCATAATTATTTCCTGATTTCGTTTATGTCTTAACTTACACGAAATACTGTAACTTAAAAAATTCAAATGTATAATGCAGCTTTTACTACTCGATAAAATAGATTCTGAAACTGATAATCGATTTTAATCCACCTTTGCAATCCATCTTGTGTGTTAAACCTTTGTGGAACTTAATAATTACGGGAAACATACGGTCGACCAATTCAAGAGAGGCGGAACGGAAATTTTGAGCAATAATTCGGAGGGTCGGCGTGTAACATAACGAAATCGACCTAAACACGGGTATATGGTAATATCTACTACTCGCGGAACATTAGCCCATGCATCCCAACAGTTATTCCTCCTGGGCAGAATTAGTCATTATCACCACCTTTATTCCGCGCCACTCAGGTACTTGCATTTGTTAGCATCAGGTGGAATTTAATGAGGTAAAGAAGTTAACTCTTCAATGGAAGATTATAACATTTTCCTAACCGAATCGCATTAAGCGATGAAATTTCTCGGAAAATGAAGGAAATATATCACGTATAATTGGAGGCTTATCTTAGTGTGGAATATTATGCGGTCCACTGGTTCGGAAGAATTTTCCTTATCAACTTCTCTGAAAGACTTTGATAGGATTACACCTTGTTTGCAGTATCCTTTTGAGAATTAATGGTCTTTTGGTCGATTTTTGTATAAACTTCTCTCGCATTCTCTCTTTATCCGATATAATTCATTCCGTATCTCTTCTTCTGTCATTGCCTCATTTGCTACCGTCAGAGGCGAAGATTCTGACTTTTGTTAATCAAATGAAAAATTATTCCTATAATTATTTCCAACTATTTTCTAATTACGACATGATCTTTTATTATGTGGATGAACAAAAAGTTACTTTCTTTTCCATTCCATCAATTGGATGAACAAGTTGAATTATAAGCTCTTAATCAATCCAACATGATTAGTTTTTTAACAAATACAGGTGATTTCATTAATCTCTTTGAAGGATGATTATGAAGCTCTTGGTATATACTTAGAGCTAGTTAGTAATAGAGGAGGAAATGTGCTACGGTCACTTTTAGCTTTACGGATTCTTGTTTGTAAGATTTACTTTGCCCGGAGTAGCTTCTATTCTAATTACTAAGAATCATATTATTGGTTCTTCTCTTTTTAACGTTTTATTGTAAGAGTAAGTTCCGTCTTATACGCAGTATTCCATTTATCCCTATTTTCTACTTCCACTTTGAGGTCTTTCCTATGTTTCGTATTGTTTTTGAACACGTGTAGCTGTAGCTTTTTATCCATGATTTTAGCGCCTTTGACAATATCTAACTTGAAGTTAAATATCTTGTTTAAATTCATAGAGGGTTTCATCATATTAAGGTGTATTCCTCCGTTTTCAATTATTATCCTAGCGTGATAAAATATGCTGCTCTTTTCTAAATTGAATGATAATTAAAGGGCTTGTCGCGAAGAATCACGAATCGAGAGAGTCTATTGCTTTCAAATTTTTTCTTATCGTACATAACAATTTTTTCTCCGAATAATTGAGAGCAAAGATAAAAGAAATCATAGGCCAAGGATATTGAACCATTTGAAATGAGAAGGCCGTATTTGATGGAATAAAAGACTTGGATGTTAACGTGGCATCAAATCAGTGCGTGGGTTGCTGAAATTATATATATTATTACGTCAAACATAGGTATAAGATTGCCTATATGGCCTATTGATGAATTTAATTATTAATCGACAGAATCCATATTTATTTAAATGTTTTAATTGATAACGAGAATAGGACCGTCAGAGTTCGTCGTGCCAAAAGTATAGTCCCACATGGAAACTTGTGAAGGTGTAGTTCTGCGCATTTCATGCCAAACATTTTGATATATACTAATATTAAAGCGTTTACTTTATACAAGTTAATTCTAAGGAGTGTAAAATATCGAAGCGACTCTTACTCGAACCACTTTCCACACAAGTATTCCAATCAAACTACAATGTCGACTCAACTCCACTCTATTAACTGATTAATCCTTGTCCTGCCTAGAGGTAATTCTAGTTTGAATGAACTGGAATAGGTTCCCTGCGGCCTCTGAAGCCTCTCCAAATGATAATGCGGCCCATTGCGTGGGAGTCACGGTCATCCTGGTAATTTTAACCCTCTATGACAAAAATTAATACTGTTCTCTTTATTCTTAAACTCTCGTGTCATGAATAGTGTAACGGAATTTAAATTGATTACTGTCAAGCTAAAATTCATAATTTATTTGTGTTATCGTTATATAAATATCACTTATGGTAGAATTAATAGCGAAAAATTTAAGCTGAATGCGTAAATAACAACTTAAGCAAATTTTATTGATAATTACTCAATTTGTGTGACTCAAGAAAAGAAAAACCCGATTGAGAATAAAACGAAGTAAAATGCTTCATTTTATTCTCACTCGAGTATTGCTTTACTTCAGTTAAGTAAAACACTTCATTTTCTTTAAATGAATTTCTATGATTTAAGTAAAATGCTCATTTCTGTTTTCCTAATAATTCGTTCGTTTCTCAAAATATTTCCCTTTCTCTGCCTGCCCTAATAATATCTTGATGTTTCATCACCTCCTTGATCGTAACAATGCAACATTACCACGAAACTGATACTCCAAACTGCAACAATGCAACAAGTTCTAACTGTAACTATGCAACATCAAACTGTCCGTAGGTGAAATGTCCGTCTAAGAAACAATTTTACACGGTCGTTAATTTTTTCTATGATTTGTTATCAGAATAGCAAATGCTCGAATAGCAGGAAATTGCTCCCTCTTCCGTTAGACTACTATTATCATTTTACCATTACTTTTGTTTGGGACTGGATTCCCAATATTTTATTCGTTCGGGAAAATGCATGAGCGCGAGGACGGATGGTCGCAAAGGAAAAGTTTATTTGTAAACACAAAATCTTACAAAGCTTTCATCCATTTGTCCGAATTCTAGCTATTTTGAATGCAAAACCTTATCCCACTATCAAGATAAGAATCTTTATTCGGTGTTCCTTTTTTATTTCTTATCTTGATATCATTGGCCCAAATTGTTTCTGATTTAATTCTGCAAAACAAATGAAACTTTCAGAAGATGAAAAGAACTTTTCCATGATTCTTTTAAGAGAGTATTTTGAAGGCATCTGGAAAATAGCTTTGCCAAAACAAAAAGACAATGGTAACACTCCATTGGTCCTGAATTCTTAAATTTCATATTTCTATCTCATCTGAAAGTTCCCGAAATTAATTGTTTACATAGATTTTCTAGTTTTTTAGTTTTCAGTGCATCTTTTACGTAGAGTTATTGGATTAATAAATATATAAATTTAAAAACATGTACAAGACTGTGATATAACTCGGGATTTTTGCGAAATAATGTAATTTCCTAGCCTAAGTACGGGATAACCGCGATATTTGATGAATGATCTAGCCGGATACCCTTGGCCAAATGATCCGTTTCCTCGTGAATAGATAGTGAGGGTACTTTCGCTATCATTTCCGCTAGCCAAAGGAGCGTCGTTTGCACATCCACCAATGTCACCGCCGTCTGGTGAGTGAATCTGGAAAGTGCCTTTCACTGAAGTGAAGAGGGAGGAGGAGGCAGCTGAACTCACTCCAGGTGCGCCAAGAAACTGCGTTCCCTTGAATGCTCTCGGAATTCATTTTACCCGCTTCTTCTTCAGCTGCGTTCCTTTACTTCTCATCGCCTTTCTTCTGCTACGATCAACGATCACTTTTCCTTAATCCGTCTTGCATTTAGTGGAGCTATTTATGCCCTCAGAAAAGGCGAATTTGGGATAAAGGTTTAATTAATCTGTTACCTGTCATTTGAAGTGTTTAGTCTGATGGATTCTCAACTTCTTCTGAGCACTTTAGATGAACTATATGAGGCAGTTGCACCAGGGCGCACTCTTTAGGGGGGCGGCCTAATACTCTTTGTGCTTAGGATGGCGCTGTTTCTTAAAAACAATTTAAATTTCATAGTATAATCATTATATATCCTTAACTTTTAAAGTTATATAATGAAAAATGTGGAGTTTCATTGAATCCAAAAGACACAATTTAAAAAATCAAAGGGTTAAATTAGTAAACTAGGCTTTCCAAGCTTTCTTTGTCTTCAAGGAAGGGAAAAGTGTTTTCAAGGCTTTTGCGGCGATATTTCCCGTTCTTTCCACCCTTTTTATCCAGAAATATTTAGTGATTTGTTTTTTAAATTTCAGAAAAAGGCTGAAATCAGAAATTAAATGAGTTAAAATCTATTATCAAAAAAGCTAACATTGACAATCTATAGGTAAACAATTTTGGCAGGCCGAAAACTTTAGTTCTAAATGGCTTTTAAACTTTTATGCCTACAATGTAATACATTCGAAAATTTCAAAAATTCGTCACACAGAGAGAGAGAGAGAGCTGAGGATGAAATTACGTCGCCTCAAACTTCACCGTTTCCTTGCAGTTGTTTTTTTATATATTTTTCACGAAAAAGCTGCAACTCCAAAAACGTGACGTTGTTAATTATTTTGTTTTAAATTTTGCTTCATGGTAAATTTAGCTCTCTATTTGCGCCAGCAACCAATATGCTAAAATAGGAATAAAGAATAACCTCTAAGTTCGTGTAAGAGAAATTTCTACGCTATGTGTTCTTAGATATTGATAAGTTCACAAAGGCGTGGGGCATGTAGTGAAAAATCCAATAGTATAGATGCTTATAAATTCAATATCGCGGAGCACATGTATGGTTGGGGGCTGCCGAAAACCTCCCGCCTCCAATTGGCTGACTTATGAACCCAATGCTGCATGCAAACAAGAAAAATATAATACGATAAGTTTTCATTTCATACAATTGAGGAAGATCAAGTGAGAGCAAAAATTTGAATTCGTCACAGGAATCGAAGGAGGGGAAAACAAAGCCAAAGTTGTTGGATGAATTTAAGGGAAAGGGCTGTGGCAAGAAGTACAGGAAGGGGCGTTAAGTGAGGGGAATATTATGTCACACGAACATAGCGAGAGGAATTTCAAGGCACATGAAGATAACAGTAAGTAAATTTCCAAACTAGAGAGACCCAAACATCTTCATTTTTCACTTCGAATGTACAAAAAGTCCTGAGCGGATTTGCTATTTCGTTCAAAAATATAATTGAATTAATGTCACATTTGTTCATAGGAAATTCTTCTCCATTACATATTAAATCTTAAATGAGGATAAATATGTGTATCCCCACTCGCGCATCGTCACACTTACCTCCAAGTGGTATCGATCTAATGACGCTGAATAAATTATACGTAACTCGGTGAGCCTTCGCGGAAATCCATTATCAATGTTAATTCTAACGATTTACTAAAAACAGTAAATATAGGTTCAGACGTTTTTCGGAGGACCAAGCGAAAACAGCGTACAGATAATGTAAAAATTAAAAACTGGAATGGAGATCATGCTAATGTAGAAACTCATGATGTATAACTACTTTGGTAAAAATTTTACTTTATATATCTGTGATATATAAAATTAAAATATTTCGGTCCATCGAATGAGGCGAACAGTTAGCTAAAGCGGGCTGCAGTGCAATTGGGAAAAATCCGCGTTTTAAGCGGTTGGCTGAGCGTCTTAATACCATTTGCTTCATGTGAAAGAGATCATGAGACCTCGAGAAAACAGCGCATTAAATGGGAAGCGTATTATACATATATTATTAAATGGGAGCGTTTTGAACGGATTTTACTCTAATGACTTTAAACACTTGTCATTTCTTCAACATACTTTACCTTAGAAGTTTCATCCATTTATTTATATCCTTCATTTGATTGATTTAAGTATACTTCTTGTTATTGGATTATATTAGTGGTAGTGTATTTTCTTATTGGAAATTTTCGCTAAAGAAGTCTGTGGAATCGAGTCGCTCTTGTTCACCTTAACCAGAAATAGATTCCATGTTAAAATTAACCGTGGTGCTGCGAGATTGAGGGCAGTTTTTCTCGGCTGATTTTTGCGAATTCACAAAACTATTCTCAGTATGCAGTTTATTTACCGTATTTTCCAGCTCACGAGCCCTACTTTTTTCGGGAACATATAACTTAAAATCGATCTGCAGCGTGTATGCCTTGGGTGAGAATAAGTATTACTTTTAAAATGCCAAAATTAACGAAAACTTTAATTGAATCAAGGAGGGTTAATTTGAAGGATTATCTCAAAGCTTAGCTTTTAAAATTGAAGGTGATGAGTAGAAGTATATTTCCAAAACAGTCTTTTATAAACACGATAATTACACGACGAGTTTCTACCCTTTGAGTCGTTTAACATCTTTGAATAACATCTTTGTCTTTTTCCTTGAATTCTACGCTTAATATCTCTCCTCAGCGATCCCTCTTCTCTCAATATTTGACCCATCCATTTTGCTCAGATTCTGAAATTAAGACCAACTAACTTCCCACCATCTCTAGCTCATCCGCGTTTGTTTTTCTATCAACCCAGCTTACTTTTTGCATTCGACGCTGTACTCGCGTCTCGTATATCAAAGTAATTCATGGTTAGCCTTTATGCCTTTTATTTAGTAGAAATAAATCACCACTATCGATTGTAACTCTTGATTTCATAGATAGGTTTAATAGCATTTTTTAACGAAAGTTATCAAAATTTACGAGGAATTTATCATTTTCAAACGTCGTTGTCTTGACGGGGTAGTTCTCCCAGAATGTCCCAAAATTTCTCTCCATTAATAATCGATTTTCTGACTTGGGAAGGGAAAGGCCAAGATGTGAGCGTAACTGGTGAACCCTGCGACCTTCGGCCCAAATGTAGTGTATTAGGACGTTTAATTTTAGCCATTTTCTGAATCAAATATCCCCATTTAAATGTTTTTTCCAATCTCTCAAACTGCACTTAGATAGATTAAAATTGAAATTTTTTATCTTTTAGCTCACCAAGCAAGTGAATTCGTTCTCTCACACGTGTTAAATTTTATAAGTTTTAGATTATCTGAATGTAGACCGCACGTGACTCAAAAGCGGCCTGATAGTTTAACATTCGGCCTTCCTCATGCGACCTAATGGTAAATGCAGCCTTCCAGGAGAAAACTTCTGCTCTACCCTGTGAAGAGGATGAAATGGGATGATTAAACTAAGAAGGATTCGATAGAATCAGGGCCGATGAGTCAGATTTAAGCTAATGAGAAACCGCCTCAGGCAACAAGTCAGTATCATAAATGATTGATTGTGAGAATTTATAATGAATGGCTTGGAGTAAAGGCTTACATGTTAAATTTATGATTGCGTGAAATAAAAAACAGCGGCTATCATCAGCTCAATTTGGGAAATATTTTCAAATATTTTATTAATGCCACAATTTTGAGAAAGAATGTACGGAATAGCAGAAGACTGTTTCAACTAATGCTCCGTTATGTAACAGCTAGGAAGATATTTGAAACAAATCCATTATTGACTACCGTAAGTCAATGTAGAGAAGTCATCAAGAAAGGAGTCCGTTAAGGGAGCTACTCATGTCTCACGGCGGCCAATCCTCCGGCCCTGGGCGGATTAACAGATGACAAAAGGAGCGGTCTCAAGGAAACACTCGGAAGAAGAATGGCAAGGAAGAGGAGCATCTGCCGGCAACTGGGGGACGTTGTGCTTCCCATTGCGCATGCATCGCGGAAATTTCCACGAGCCAAAGTAAACGTCGTTTACTTGAGGCAAAAGTTGGAAACTTGTCGAGTGGAGAACAAAAACGATTTTTAGGCGAACCGATGGCACGAAATGACTTGAAGGAGAATGTCTCAGATGCGTGGAACTGGAATGCTATTATTTGATGCTATTAGAAATATGTCTGTTAAGTTATTGGAAGGCACATTCCGTCCCCCATTAGCTGCCAAAGGAGGGGGATGAGGCAAGATGAGGAGTGAGGTATTTTGGAAATTCTCTCCTCACTGTGCCAGAATACCATAAATAGATGAATACCGAATAGCTGGGGCAAGACAAACCCTTAAATTTCCATTTCCTAAGATAATATCTTGGGTGTTTTAAATCCACTCCTAATTAAGTTTCTCCATTCTATTTATATTCACGTATACATCATTTATGTTTTTAAAAGTACAATTGACGATAGGAGAGACCTTTTAGTCTCAATCTCGCATAAATAAAGGCCTTCAAGACCTTTAATTAGCATTTTATAAGCAGTGAACAGAGTGAATGTCATTACTCAACGTCACTCATATTTCAGTAACTATAATATTACCACAGCCATAAGCAAGAAAGCTGCCAAAATAAATGAAAGAATTCGTTTCCTTTTATGATATCCGAATACTTAGTACGTTTTAAAAGCTCCGATAGCTGAAAACGTCGATGAACATCTGGCCATTTTCAGAGGCTAGATACGAAAGTTCCGGATTACAGAACCTCTAAGAATCGCCCAATGCGGATTTCAATAGCTATGCTATCATCCTGAGGGTAGAATTGGCTGCTAATGAATAAAGATTTTTAGAACTTCTTATTCATTAACAGCCGAGTTGGATTTTCTTTTCTCTTCAAATACTTATGAACATTTAAGATATCAATGTATTGATATCATTAATATTTATAAATTTTCATTATTCATATCGTCAGCATAAGTCTTAGATAAGAATGCTATTGAAAGCAGAAACTAGTTAGTGTCTTCAATCTGACGAATTTTCATTCAAGTTCGGGTTTTTCTGCTCAGTCGGTTTCCGATTGATAAGGCTTGTCGGTGGAACAGTTAACAGATAGTTATTCAAGAGCGTTAAATTTAAGTCTCTAATACTTTCACTTCTATGAACTTAAACTTCATTTTTAATTTCGTTTTCTTAACTTCAATGTTCTTGAGCTTATGGTAAGAAACTCCGAGCCTTTCTTCTATGGCTAAGTGTAGTTTCTTTTATAATTGAAACCCACCCTTCATATCTTCATATCGAAGATTGAATATATATGTCAAATTTTATGCGTTATTGAAATATTAGAATAATCCTATTATTCAAATAAAAGAAGTATAGCGACCGGGCTCCTGTTACTGTAATTATATTTCTCAATTAAATTATGCATCAAGTTTAATGATACAGCATGGCAATATAAGGTTTTACTATGTCCAGCTTACATCATAATATTGTCGTATGCAAATCTCACAGTGATTAATGTAACCGAATGCATGTGTATAGACGAAGAAGATTCGTGTAGGACTCTTCTTAGAAGACGAGCTATCTGTTAAGTTTTCTTCTTCCGAGAACGCGATTAGAAACGATCGTATTTCCAAAACAAATTGCATTCGTGATTCTGCAGAAAATCACAGATTTCCACGAAATAAATGCGGAACTGGCGTTTTACGCCACGCCCAGTTGAGCGAACGCATGTTTCGTTTCACATTATCGACTCTTCGATAGAGAAGGATTTTTTTCTTTTCCTTCGTGTTATACAATGCTGTTTATTGACGTTTGTCAGATCGAAGTGGACGTTGGAGTGCAGCAACCAAAATGTTTTAACTTGTGTAAGTACTTGGCGTTTCCGGAGAAACATATAGTTATTATTACAATTCAATATTCTTCCGTTTCTAAAATATATGTCTCAGAATTCAGACTTTCCGACTGATCCCAGCCAGCCTTAGATTGCCATATTTTATCCTGCTGAAGTCAGACTTTACTTGTAGCGTTTTCCTTATTCAGTGGAAATTTACTAATGGAAAGAAGATGTGGTTATTAATCATTATTGATGTGGTGTATATAATCTCATCGGGGCATCTATAACTTAAGTTCTATAGGTCGGTGAAGATTTTTTGCTGACTAATATGATGAAAACTATCTGCAAGATTTTCAAGTATATTACATGCACCTTGTGATTCTTGTTTGCTTTCTAAAAAGTTAAAAGAGAACGAAAATTTTAATGACGTATCGACCTCTTATGAACTTGGTGTAACGATTGTGATGAAGTCGGAAACGGAAAATTATTCTGAGAAGAAATATGAATCAATCTGTTTCTTGTCCTTACGAACTCTTACGATTGCAATAGGTAGTAATTTAATGTAACTTGAATTAGGAAAATTATGCAATAGAAGGTATCTAGTATCCTGCATATTTATCAATTTCCTCCCTCCAAAGTAGCCCCAAATGACTTGAATGTTTTCCAGCCGCAGGTGGTCGAGTAAAAAGAACGTCGGAGTGGTCACAGTTTTAGTACCCATTTTGATATAACTACATTACAACCCACTTAAAGCTTTTAAAAGGACCGACTGAAAACCGCATTATAATTCGGATAGCTGTTCAACAAGGATGTAACAACTTATGAATTCTGGCCCGCTGGAAAACAAAAAGAGAGAGTTGGCTCTTTAACTTTTGAATAACTGCTTCATACCTTAAGCCGAAAAGAGTTCTTTTTAGTTTGCTTTACTTTCCACAGTTGTAAGTGGGATATCTAGAGAGTCCGCGACTTATCATTATATACGAGGGTCATCCGGAAAGTAGTACCCGTTCGTGAAATAAAGACACAAAAGTAAATATTAACAAACATAAAAAAATTTATTTGAAAGAGGATACTTTAAACTACTTCTCAACATAATCTCCAAGCAAATTAAGGCATTTCTCATAACGTGTGACAAGTTTCTGTATTCCTGCTGCATAGTCCTCCGCCGCCAGCTCATTGAGATACAGGGTCACTCCTTCTTTAAGTTCTTCATCGCTGTCAAATCTTTTCCCCGCCAAAAAGTCTTTAAGCTTTGTAAAGAGATGAAAATCTGAAGGGGCCAAGTCCGGGCTATACGGTGGATGGTCGAAAGTTTCCCATTTGAATTGCTGCAAAAGTCTTTGTGTTATCCCAGCTGCATGAGGCCTGGCATTGTCATGAACGAGAATGACACCAGTAGACAATAGACCTCGCCGCCGATTTTGTATTGCCCGCCGTAATTTCTTTAATGTTTCACAATACGCATTGGCATTAATAGTGTCTCCACGGGCCATAAAATCAATAAGCAATACACCTCGTCGATCCCAGAAAATGGTTGCCATGAGTTTCCTGGTGGACAGAACTGTCTTGAATTTTTTTGGTTTGTTTGGTGAATGAGCATGATGCCACTCCATTGACTGTCGTTTACTCTCAGGTGATGCATAACAAACCCATGTTTCGTCACCAGTAATTATGCGAGTCAAGAAAGAGTCTCCTTCATCAGAATAACGTCCCAAAAACGTCAGTGCTGCAGCCATACGCTTGGTTTTGTGCTCATCTGTAAGCATGCGAGGGACCCATCTTGCACAAATTTTTGCATAATGCAGATGGTCTTTAACAATTTCATGAACAATTGTTCGAGAAACATTGGGAAAATGCTCACAGATGTCATCAATTGTGACGCGCCGATCGTTCCTCACGAATTCGTCAACTGAGCTCACCAGTTGGTCTGTAATGACAGACGGTCTCCCCGAACGCTCATCGTCGTGTGTGTTCCCCCTCCCCATGTTGAACTTGCGACACCACCGCCGAACAGACGACTCGTGCATTACATTGTCTCCATACACCTCCTTTAATTGGCGATGAATATCACATGGGCGAACGTTTCTTGCATTGAGGAATTTAATCACTGCCCTCACTTCACAACTGGCGGCGTTCTCAATTTTTTTTAAACATTGTAAACAATCACAGAAACAACACAGGCAATGCTAGCGTCACGCAACTTGGCTCAGAGAAGGCAGACAAGCCACTGAAGCTATCTGACCTTGTCCAGCGGCTACTCGCGTCGTCAGCACTTCATGCGGCACTAACGGGTACTACTTTCCGGAGCACCCTCGTAATACCGGTTGCCTTCTCGTCATATTTTTAAAGAATGGTCAGGTACGTGGACAGAAAGAGCGCCTTCCTTTGTCACTTCATTTTGGTCATTTTTAATCTACAACGAAGCAGTTTCTAACTGATGAATAATCAGGAAAAATTACGATTTTTTTATTGCAGTGATGAGAGGCCGTCACAGACATTGCACTACCGTTATAGTTGATTTGATTGGTTTAAGATTGCGACAAAAGGAAACATCGCTAAGCAACTTTTTAACCTAATTGTCTGCCCTGAGACGAGGCTGATAGGAAAGATCTCACTATTCATCAGAGCCAAAATCGGTCTTAACAGTGGGATGGAAATTCTTCTGTTCCACCATACCTTCATTTTCTTCTCATAAATAATTCATTTTCTTCAATAAATAATTAATATACAATTTTTAATTAAATTTTCATCGATAATTATATTATAATCGAAACCAATAGACTCAAAAGGATCCCTATTCGAAACGAAGCGAAGCAGGGGAGGAGAGCGGAGGATGGCGGTACAGAATGTAAATGTAATGAATGTAAACAATTGTTGGGCGGGAAAAATCTGCAAAGTAAGAGTTTAGCAGTACGTACATCTTAAGCGGTATTTTTACCATGTTTTTCGTGTGAAAGGGACCTTCGCCGAGGGCGTTTCAAACGGGTTTTTCTGTACTTAGATGTGAGCATCTCGTGGATGAACCTTTTTCCATCTCCGGCGGGTTTGCTCTTCAACAGTCGTTAGCATTCAATTGGTCCAGATACTGATGTCTGTACAACGCGTGCGACGGTGTGAAGCCGCAGGCGGCCGCTGCACCCGTGTGTACGCTTTTTATCTCTTATTTTTATAAGAGAGGCGACGAAGCGAAGCGGTGACACGTTTTCCTCTTTTCTATCAGTCTTGGTGCACTCGCATCGTATTGCTGCGTACGTGCCACATTCCCTCAACCGTATTCTCAGTCAATTTTCAATGCTTCCAGAGGTGTGGATTTAGACCGAAGCTTTTGTATGATGGTGATTGTATGAATAACAATTGCTGCGTAAAGCAAACAATACAATATTTGTAAATATTCACTCTCCGTCACGTTTTAAATAGTGCGTTGGAGACGATGAACTTTAACGCACTCTGTGTTCACCTTGGGTTCATGTAATTGACGGAAATTTGTTTTTGAATCGCGCCGTAAGACATGAGGTTCGATATTTAGATTAATTGATGCTTAAGGCGTGAGGATCTTAACTAAGTTTCCATTAGATATTTTTATAACTAAAGTTTGCTGCAAATATTTCTCCATGAATGGAATGATTTTCTGTATTCTTTAAGCTGTATGTATGAGGAGATCTGTCTATCATTTGTATGTTTTGTGTGAATCCGTCTGTAATAGTACAAAAGATACTGTAGTATGAGTATTAATAATCATTCATCTAGGCCATCGCTGATTGAGTGCTCTGGTAGTGTTATTCATTCTGATACTTTTATTCGTCTATTAATATCCTTCCTCAATTTTAAAAGCAAAGCCTCATTCCTCGTCTTACCTAATAAGCCCCATTCTCTTTCCAAAGTTTTCGGTGGCAAATGGTGGAGTCGCCATACGTCCAGCCTTCGAGCTGATAATCTAACAGATAGACGAAGTAAAAATTTAAGATTTTCGATTTGCTATAAAATATCTATGTGAAACTCGGTGGAAATACCATCGCTGCAATGCGGCAAGAAAAAACATCGAGTCGTAAGTGAATAGCAGTTAAGTAATAGATACATCCACAGCAATACCATGGAAAAGTCCGCACCAAGCCATCGAACTGTTTCTTCCGTTTATTACTATCACAGATCGTTGGTGTAAAGAAAAATTTTGGAATTGGCAGAACTCCCATGGAAGTCGAAAAATACCTATGTCATCTTCCGTAAACTTTTCCGCAATTTCTAGATTCGGCCACAATAAAGTGAAATAGCATTGCTCCCTTATCTTTCCGTCACACAAACTACAATATCCTTTACACGTCGAAATTTTTCGGAAAAACGTTCTCTTATTCCAGTTATTCGTGTCCGAAACATTCGGCTGAATCGATTATTCCAGCGTTATTCACGTTATTCTATTTTTGTTATTATTCCATTACTATTTCTTTTTATTCGATTATTAATTATTGTGATTCCATTAATATTATTTATTTATTAAGTTAAGTATTCCGTCAGTTTTCCACTAGCATTTAACTTTCATGTAAATGGATATTCCAGGGTTGGAGAGTCTTTTTCCATGAGAAGACCACATTCAGCATTCGGTCCCAAATGAAAGGCCGCATGTGAAATCACCAGGCCACTCTTGTGTTGTGTGTGGCTTACATTCGAGTAGTGAAACCTCGAAATTTTAAATGAGAAAACGAATTAATTCACTGAGTAAATTGTAAGAGAATATTTTTCTTTTTATTTTTCACTTGGCGTCATCAGCAAGATTAGAACAATATTTAAGTAGAAGAATTTGAATAAATTGAGCATTTCCAAGTTATATTCTATGGAATCTCATCGTTAAAGTAATAATTTAATCAAGAAGTGTGAGAAACACAAAAGAATTTGTGCATTTTTGCAGTTTTGTACAGCTCATGATCAAAATATTGTTTTAGGAATATTTGTCAAGAATTGATTGAAAAAGGTCGTGATAAATTTCAGATTGTGGCCCGAAGGTCACATGTTCCACACCCCTCTTCGAGACGATAGGAAGTTAACTTTCCAAAACTTATTTCGTAGACCCCGCAAACTCAAAACTTGAAATAGTTTTCAATATCAACCGAGATTTATCTCCGCGATTTTTCTCTTCTTTTTAAGTCTTCACTTAACTGTTCGAAATTCCAAGTATCGATGAAGGTGGAATGTTATCTCCAGCCAGAGGGCACAGTTAATCCAGCTCCTCTTTGGAATCCAGTGAGCATTATGTGGAGCATGTTAGTCGGGCTGAAGCGAAATCGCGGCTACTATGTCTTCATTACTATCACCGATACGCCTATTAACTGCCGCCAAAGGCAATCTCACTTACCTTTCCTCTCGGGACGATACTCTCTCTGCATTGCGCTATACAACGTCGGTTTTACCCTCCGATACTTCTCTCTGTTCCTTTTCGTTTGACCCTTTATTCCGCGATCCTTCACCCGGTGTTTCCGTTTGGAAAATTTGAATTGGCGCTTGAGGGACTCTCTTTACAGATACAAAAGGCTTCAAAGTAAAAACAAAAGGCGCCTGATCAGGTCCGCAATCAGAGGGTCAGCAATTGAGGAACCGCCACAGGGCGTTGAAGTCAATGGGGCGTCAGTTCTTGGTAATCTATTTTATTTCCTTGAATGTTCGAGTTTGATTCAATTTCTATTTTGAGGTGGCACAATTGGTATGTGATGTTTCTAACTAGAAAGTGAAGATGAATAACCATTCATCGTATATTTCAATAACGATATTTTATCCTAAGTTGCAGTCTGAGATTTTTAAAGTAACTCATTGATAATCTAGAGTTTTAATTTAATAAAACGACGAAGAATGAAGGAGTCGAAACCAATGTATTCTTACGTAATTACGTAAGTTAGGAGCGTCGAGATTTCTGAAATGTGAGGCAAAGTAGAGATTTATTTCATGCACTCGTGTTTATGTCTTTCATTTAATTATAGCCATCACTATAAATATTTGTACAATTAAAATAAATCGATGTATTGTATTTAAATGATTAATAGTAAATCAATAAATAATAATTATATCTCTCAATTTTGGTTGTATCTATAATGTTTAAGAAATGGGGAAAGTAAGAAAAATTTTACCGAAACTTGTGAAAAATAGATGGATTGTAAAATAGATATCTTTGGGGACGCTTAAGTAGTTCCTTCGTGCTTTCTGAGGTAATATAAGCGCTAAATATCGCGCAAGTAACGCTAAAATGGTATCACTTTAAAAATAAATATATCATGCTTATGTATTGACAATATTTCGGGAATTTCTATCCAGTTTTTCTGTGTTTTGATGTACTTCGTGGGCGCGATGGTGCGTTTTATTCGATATGTAGGGCTTAAATTGAATGATTATACGCTTTTCTTCGAATTGAATGTACAAAGCGTAACCATGAATTAGAAAACTACGTATCTATGGGCTAGGAAAAAGACAACGAAATGCAAGGGGTTTTGCCAAACATTTTGTAAGAGGTCGGTAAGAGTCCCCTAGACGCTCGTTGATGTAAATGAGAATCTCAAGAAGAAAAAAGATTTGATCATTGGATGAATTTGCTCAAAATTCTCTGATATTACATTCTCAGAGAACATTGTAGATCTAATCCGTACTCTGTTCTAAGAGCCGAGCAGATATCGTGACAAAAATCAACAACACAATTCAACAATCTTCTTCTAACAGTTTCAAAATGTCAGTTTTCCCAAACCGTTTCGTGACATTTTCAAGATCAGTGAAAGAAAAATTTTACTCTTAGTTTTCGTATTAGTTTTCCCTTTTAGCACTATTACTAGCAATATGTATTTCAAGAACCATTCCAAATAAACTGTAATATCTTACATGTTTCTTTATCTATAACATTTTGATTGACATTATTTTACATTCACAAGTACATCGCTGGACGTATGTTAATTGATGAATATTATTGCAATGAATAATCACTTCACAACATAAAATGGAATGATACTGATCCTACAATTATTAATCTAAATTTCTTAAGTAGAAGAATAACTATAATCATCGAATATGATATCTTTCAAAGTCGATACAAAAATTCAAAAATAGGGGTTAGGCTGTTGAAAGAATTAAGAGACCAGAAAACGAAGGGATGCTTAAAATGAGATATCTTTGAAAGAAGATTGTGATGTTGTGGAACGCTGAGGAACTCTTTGCGGAGAAAGCAATGGAAGATCTTTACCTCAAACTGTTTTGTATGACAATGTAAAGATCAGGAATTTTATTTAGTTTCGGAAAATTTAGGTGAGGTGTTTTACTGAGAATTCCTCATAAATTCATTTATCACCGGCCGATAATTTCGTGTTTTTATCGTATTGATTTGGCCCCTATGTTGAATTTTGCACTTGCACAAAGAAAAAGTCTTTCTAACTCTGTAAAAACTAACCCACTGAGTGGAGATAAGAGGAAACGAAACATCCCTTAGGAGTCATGCATCCCAACGAGATTTTGAAACATAAAAACAAATAAAGTTTATGTCTTTCCAAAGAAGAGGGTGACGTCAGGAGCCGGAAGTTCAGCTCTCCCGTAGGCGAATCAGAGAAAAGGATATTCCGATTTAATCGGAAGTTAAATATTCTTTATGCGTTCTTCATACATGAATGGAATTAAGATTCGAGAATAATTTGTATTCAGTTATCACTTTTTCCTTTAGATAGCTTTGTTTTTACCAATCCCATCCCAGTCTTACTGCAAGACTTCCTTTCCTAACAAATTGGCATTTCTCTTTCTTAGTCGTATTTAGATTTTTCGTGAAATCTTTTTTGGGCACTTTTTTCGGAAATTATAAAATACGTAAATTATGTTTAGAAATCATGTTCATCTTATATTTTTGCGGTATTCAGGCTCAACTTTAGGTCTAGCAACTCCAAAATCTCATAAACATGATCCGTATAAAAGAGACCTTACAGTAGTTTAATTTTTGAACGAAAAACACACTGAAGAATTGACCTGTGTAATTAATGGAAACAAATTACAAGGACTTAAATAATTTAATACAGCGAGCTGATGAAACTTTCGGAAATTTTATGAAATGGAAAGTAGAATTTTTCGGAAATATTGCGATTCACCAAAACCACCTTGCGGCACACCCTATAGCCGCGGCATACATGTTGGTTTCCTATAAAAGACTTCCTTTTCAATTTCCCTCTTCTGTATACCAATATTCCTTTGAAGATAATATTTATGTTGTTTGTTTACCTCTCGGAATATCTTTTTACTCCTTCAATCTTTTCTGCCTTTATGTATCTACGCTCATTCCTATCGTATCTCTTGTGAGGATTTTCGACCTTCGACTCCTTCCCCTTCATCCATGTTTCTTCTCTCTCTCTTCCAAATCTTCCGTACGTGTGGAGTTTAATGTTTTACAAGCTAACCTATCGTCACACGTATCCATTATTTAGTTTTTAGAGTTCTTTTGGGAAAATCGGTATTTGAGTATTGAAACTCTCCGACAATTGTCATCTCAATTTCTCGCACTTCGTTAGACACCAACAAAGCGTTTATGGACAAATTTTAATCTATCATTCGTAAAATTAAAATTTTTTTAAAGGAGAATTTGGTTTATTATCAGATTTTTCGTGTTATCAAGTATTTTCTACCACGTAAATATGCTTGATGTGAAGTTTATCGGCCTTTGAAACTAGGAAATTTTTCATGTAAAAGTAATTTAATTTGTTAAGAAAAGCAATAAAATATTGATTATGGTACTAGAGGATGCTAAATGGGAGCTATGACTATTTAGGATTCAATAATGAAAGAGAAATAATGGTTAAGAACTGTGCAAAATTACGACATAAATTTCTAATAAGTGGGCCGAATGCAATTTTACTTACAGTTAGTAGTATTTTAATTAGTATGATTTATTTCGTGTCTTTAGTATCACTTCAGTTTTATGGGAGTTATTACTTCCCTCCTATGAATATGGACATTCTAGAGCAAGGGTCGGGAACCTTTTTCCATTTGAAGACCACATTTATTATTCGGTCTCATACGAAAGCATTTGAAATCATCTTTTGTATTGTGTGTTGCATACGTTCGAATGGGTAAACATCTATATTATGTATGAAAAAGGAACCTTTAGATTTCTTTATTTACACGATTCTACTCTAAATTTTAGAATAAAAGGAAAAATCATATGTTGTAAGTTGCTCTTACACATTTTTAGTAATCGTTCCTCTAAATATTCGTAGTGTAACATGCATTTTGTGTAATGCAAATAAGAGCTGATCATTTAACGATTATCGGTTCGATTTCCTGCTTAGACCGACCAAAATGCCGCGAGTGGCTTAAAAGACACATGTTCCTCATCACCGAATTAGACGTTGGTAAACATTTCTTCAGCTCGTAGATCTTATAGGGATAGCAATGCGTGGCGAATAATGAAAGTCTAAATTACGGCCATGGCGTCGTTATTATTATTGATTCTTTGGCGCGCATTTCCCGTCTGAGATCCTCTCCTTCGCTTGAGTGGAGGGGAGTGTGATGGATTGAGTCGCGGTCCAGTCGGAAAACCAATGAAAGGCGAAGGGGAGAGCAGACCTTTTCTTCTCTCGCGTTTAATTTCCTCCGTGTCCGCGGGCTGCGGAGGTAATGAAAGCTATTCTTCCTTTGGATGGCCGAGGAATTCGTCGCCGACCGTTTTGCATCCTTAAGGCGTGCGTTCTTTTTGCTTTCGGAAGTGTTTTTTAACAGATGTCGTTTAGCGGGGCACAATTAGGAATTTCCGTGCGAACGAGGAATGGAATCCGATTCCAAAAAATACCTTTCCCCTACCTTTTTCTTGCTGGACGTGCAAGCGACGCGCTCCTCCCTCCACATTTCTCATTATCCGCTTTTATGGTACTTATTCGATGATTTCGACTGGAATTTGCCCCATTCCGAATTCATTCGCATTCTTCACGCTCTTCCGGGAATTATTCTACGTAAACTTATTTGGACGATCTACTGTAAAATCTGGTTTAAACGCTATCCAGGAGGGCAAGGGAAAGCCGCGCTTT
The DNA here is from genome assembly GCA_036926295.1 of Pachydiplax longipennis. NCBI lineage: Eukaryota > Metazoa > Arthropoda > Insecta > Odonata > Libellulidae > Pachydiplax > Pachydiplax longipennis. The sequence goes on along the minus strand of JAVFKF010000001.1, from coordinate 48,861,710 downwards.
AAGCGGGATAGCAGTTGTAACAGGGTTGTTTATTACTGGTTGTCTTTTCCTTTGAAGAATGGTATACTTGTCGCACGTAGAGAGCGTATGCCTTGGGTACTTAATTTTGATATATTTTCACTCTACAATGAAGCAAATTGCACCAGATAGATAATTAGGAAAGAATAATGAACTTTTTAACAACAATGGTGAGTGGGCACCTCAGAGCATGATCTCTCCAAGATTTCGCTCAGTAGCCCACAAAACAGTCCTTTTCTGGTTTTTTCTATGCGTTTGCTTCTTAACATTGCGACGAAAAGAAACACCGCCGAGTGAATTTCCAATCTAAAGTTCTGCCCTGAAACGAAATTGATTAAGATATCGCTCTTTCAGAGTTCGTATCAGCTCCAATAGTGAGGTTTTATTCTCACAAAATTAGTCATCTCAAAGAAGAGAGACTAAATGGAGAATCTCTTTTAGAGACAAGACGAAGTGTGAGAGAAGGGAGAGGACGGCGACGCAGATAATGAAAATTTTTTTAGTTCAATTGGATGAGGTGAACGAATGGCTTTAGCGGGTTGCAGTGCATACTAGGACGGGGAAATTCCGCCTTATAAGCGGGTTGTGGAGCGTCTTAAGCGGTATCTTCACTGTTATGTGTGAAAGAGGCTGGTAATGGGAGAAAACCTGATACATAGCTGGGTAGCGTCTTAAACGGGTTTTACTGTACATGTAAGAATCTTTAATGGAGTATGCGAATGGCATGCGCCATAAATCTATTTCCCTACAGCTATTACAAGTCGATACCAATCTATTATGAAAAGATTAAGATTGCGCGTCCAAGAGAGTCTATTTTCTGCCATTCTTTTGAGTCTCTTCCCCGCCTGCGTCTGGATTACATGTATTTTTTCTTTGGTTTTTTTCCTTCCCTTCTTTTCTAACATTTTTCTTTCCTGTGTTACTAGAGTCAAATTTTCCTGAATGTTCCAAAAATGCATTCCTCCTTTCCTTCATGTTTATCAGTCTCCATCTACTTCATTCAGTTGAAGCATAGAGTAAGTATACATAGAGTTAGTACACTTACTCTATGCTTCAACGCTTCAGCATTCCAGTTCCAGGCGGGTGTTTTCCACACTTTCCAATCTACCTTGCTCTAGAGCAAAGAAAGATTTTTCCATCTTTCATACGGTCTAATCTATGTGTTTGTTTGTCAGGGAATTTCTCTCACCTCGGAAATCTAGCTTAATAATGTGTGTAAGAACGGAATGTTCGTCGACAGTTTATTTTTGAATGAATAATAAATGTTGCACCACGCTATCTCTTTCGCGTCAGCCAATTCCGTTGAACTGTCTGAACAGCAAGGCGGCGTATTTCATCTGGATCGATGTTTCTGATTGACTCCATGACCTTGAAGTTTGCTCCGTGATAATCTGCTACCGAAGCGGTTTGCGATGTTTTCCCTCAGCACTCTGTCTATTATTCGTGCCTATTTAGATGTAATTATCGTAAGAGTGCCAACATTGGCCTGGGGATTAGATTGCGAGTGAGTTTATTTCCAGCGATGGGAAAATATGCAAAACGGTGCGAGCAGTAAGGTCTTCTAAACGGGAGCTCCTGCATAAAATGCGTACAGTGATGTGTCGACTAACGGCTATCATTCAGAATTATATTCGTTAAACGACACGTAGTTTCCATGTTTCTATAGAAAATCGTTTATTTCGATCTGGATGCTACCCATTTGAAGATATTGAGTGAACGAGTGAAGTATGGAATGTTTCAGTTGATGAAGAGGAATGAGTATAGATCATAAGGAATTTTTCAATTTTTTGGCACGCCAAGGATGGAATGAAAAATCGAAACCTTTCATTCAAATTATTCGATTGTTCTCAGCTCTGCTAAAATATTCCTCAACCGAATCCATATTCGTTAGCTGAGTCGTAAAAACAACGAAAATTTTCCTTATCCGAAAAATTCCTTAAAATATCTCTGGTATCTCTGTAATAGAAATTCTCAGATAATCCGCTTATTTCTCTGCCTTTTGGAAAATAAAAAGGAATTATTTTTAACTTCCTAGAATTAACGGTATTACCGCAGAAAAAGTATGTACTGAGAAATAAAAGGTTGCATTTCTTCGGAATATATTTGTGTGAATATGAACTACCGCGTTTTTATCCGACGAATTTCGGTATCTACGTCATCCATGATTCAGTAGATACACAAAATTCTCCTCATTTGCGTTAACGCAAAGAAATTTCCAGCTAAGCTTTGTTGTCGTATATAAATAATAGTCTAAATAAACTATTATATAACCATCTTTTTATAAGCGTCAAAATATCACTTTACGAACAGAATTGAAAGAATGTTAACTGAAATCACGTTTCATTTGATCCTTCTAACTTGAAGCTAGAACGCTGTTTTCAATATTATTCCTAAAAATATTCTTCCAATTAATTAATTTTGACGATTAATTCGTCTACTGGAATGGAGGTTCATGACAGCTCCCGCCAGTATGATTTCCGCGAGTTTTACTCTCAGAAATTTTTAGCTCTCGTACCAAATTCATTTACGCAAGTAGTGGACCAGCTGCAGCTTATTTCGTCGGTCGGATCTCAATCTCTTCTCTCTTTTGAAAGACTGCGTTTTCTATTATTAGGACATATTTGGCAATAAAAGGAAAAACCTGTTAAGAAATCGCAGCTCGTAATTAATGCATAATCGATCTCGGAGAGTTATATTTTTACGTAAATTAGATTGTATTGTGTATAATATATTATTTTGGTGATATTTAGCCGAAATTCTCATCGTTTGCCCCATCTGCCATATGCCATTTCATTATTTAATGAGGATTAAGAAGTAGGTAGCGAAAATTTATCAGGGAAATCTTCCAAAATGAACTTCTTTATCGTAGAGTAACTGAAGTTTGCCAAGTTTAAGCGTATAACTTAACATTTAAAAGATGTCGCAAACCGTTTTCTTCAACGTTTTTAAAGGTCACGTACCCCTGCCGCTGCATTATGTATGCTCCGCTAAAATTAATCTATATTATTGTTTGTATTGCTGTTACTATATGATAAATCTTAATTGCTTTTTTCGATTGAGTCCAAAATTCTAAAAATGTTTTTTCTTTCTTACAGGTAAGCGGTCTTCCATTGTATCCATCTTTTGGATTCGTCATTGAATATTTTAATGTTTAGTGGACGTCCAAGGTAAGGTAATTTTGAAGTTAAATTAAAATTAATTGCGTGATTCATTCCCAGATGGGGGTAATAAAATATATGCATGCATACCAGAAGTATGCGCATCCATATCCTTCCTATTCCCTCTATCCTTTGGGGATTGCACATTATTTTCATCGTTTATAAACAATACTCCTACTTTTTCATACATCATTACATTTATGAATTCTCATTGATCCCCTCATAGTATTTATGTAACGTAAGCCTGCTCATCCCATTCACACTATTCTTGTAGTTAATCACTTGCCTATTATTGTTTATTCCTTAGAGGGGTCGTTTATAACATAATTTCGACAGAGGGAGAACAAGTTAATTCGACTTCATTGTTTTTCGTCAATTTGATGATAATTTTGCCTAAATCTCGGGAATATTCATTAGAATTTGAGAAAGATTTTAATAAATTCTATTATAAAACGATGACGAGAGACATCTTCGTAATATTTCTTTCCTAAAAGCTTCTTTTTCTCTGCTCTGCACGATAATTGCTTCTATTTTAATAGTGTGATACAAGTAAGTATCCTGCAGGCGACAAAAATGAAATGGATATCTCGTTTTAAAGGAAGACTCGTTTGGTTCAAACTAATGCGTCGAGTACTCGGAATATATTATTTATTATTTTCTTGCCGCATTTCGACGCGACAGGTGACAGCTCCCACCCTTTCTCTAATTTAATTAATTTATACAACATCCCCCTGGAACCTCCTCTAATATATTGAAACTATATCTCATAGTTACAGTTACCACATTGTCACGGTTTACATCGTTCTTTAGCCACTTTATTAGATGGTCAATCATAACACACATTTACAAAATAATTGCAAATATTTACGAATTCTCTCCTCTATTTTGAAAGATGCCTACGGATCGATTTACCCTCCGTCTAATTTCTAATGATTTCCAACGAACAAATTTTAATATTTCCTTATCTATCATTTTTGCGTGTATCCTTACTACATTCCTTGCTAATTTCCGTTATACCTTTTCTGTTTCATTTGTTCCTTTTAACATGCGGATCACGTACATAGTTTAGTCGAATATTCTTTTAGAGGCTTCACCTCTGTTTTATGCATCGACTAATTTCCCCCCTTGAAGTTAGCCTTTTATCTGAGTAGAGAAGACGTTTAATAACTAAGTGCTAAGTGCTGAGCTTGCAAGTTAGGCAACGTTCAGTCCTCGAGTTTGAGGCGATACACAAGTGCACTCTATACTCCGCATACATATATTAGGATTAGACCACGAGCTTGAATGTGTGTAAGAAGTTGTACGATAAACCAAAAAGATATCTTACGTAACCTGGACGTAAGTAAGTAGTAAGTAATTCTTTATTCAACTTCTGAAATTTATGGAAATAGTGCGCGGGTTGAGGAATTCTCAAATTTAAGTTAACGCGTAAAATATGGAGAAATGCATGTTAGTCATTTTGGATCCTTTTAATTTCGAGTCGAGATTTGTAGATGTGGAAATAAGCCAATCCTATCTGCTTTGAGAACTTCTTGGATACGCTTTCATTTCCGATGTGTTACAGGCACTTCGCCAGATTCCCACCCTTTTAGCTGAAAGTTTAGTCAGTGTTGTTTTCCGTCAGGATGAAGGAAAAATGGGTCACAGGAAAAAGAAGCCGAACATCAGGTGTGGGTGCAACCAAATGATACATTCGGATTCTTTGCCTCCAATAAATTATCTGAATTACTCTTATTTAGATTTTGAATGTTTCGTTTGTTCATTTGGTATCTCCTCTATTCGTGTTCCAATCCAATTATAATAACTTATTCTTGCCAACGCTTGTCTTAAATACTCATATTAGTATATAATAGTTCGGTAAGTACTAATACGAAAAATTATAGCTAATAATGATTATAAATAAAATTTTTGCGATGTAATGTTATCCGATTACAAATATATCGAATCGGATGTTCGACTGGGTAATGCTTTCTCGCATATTTTGTTAATAATCCACATCAAATACTTAGTTAATGTAACTTAAGTAGAAGGGTTTGTTTATTTGCCGATAATGGTCTCATACCCAGGGAACTTGTGTCACAAGATGATAAGAAATTTTATGGCAACTTTTTCAAAAACAGTGGAGAATGCTAAGAATCGTTTAACTTTTTTATGATGGGGTTCCACGTATTTCGTCAAAAGCACTAGGAGTAATATCAAGATGATTTTAGCATCCTTAAGGATGACTTCGACGTTCCATCGGGTATTGGAATTTAGATCGGTTAGAAAGTATGTGGATTCGAATGTAGAGAATTGCATTGCTTTCCCTTTCCACATTGCATCGTTACGGTGCCGATGGTCAGGATTTCCTTTGGAGTATCGTATGTGTATCAACGTAAAATACCTAACATTTGCACTTAAGTAGCCTAGCCATCCAATTCTAAATTCAACAGAAAAGGCGAGTATAATGTGAAGATTAACCAGTGGAATTCTGGGAATGCGGAACAGAGTTAAAGAGTTTATTTTTCTTTTATTCGACCTTAACTGCAGCGCGATTTGGGAAGTGAAGTAGGATTAGTCTCAGATTTAGAGATGGTCCTGCGTAGAGCAGCTGCTTCTTTAGCGGAGATTTTAGTTTTGACAGGAGCGTCACAGCTACGATAAAGTTCCTCGGGTTGGGTTAGCCCCAGTTGAGTAGATCAGGTTACCGAAGGAAGCTTTCCGAAAAAATCATCGATGCTGAATTTTTCGATGGAATAGCTTATTTTGTGATTCCTTTCGAAAACGAGCGCGAACTCTGAGAGATTTTGACAAATCGTTCCAAGAAAATGATGAAATGGGCATAAATCGCTAGATATTTACTAATTGTGAAATAGCGTGGTCATTGTAAGTGCACTAGGCAGCTCGCCACTGGGATTAATAGGCTGTTTTAACAAAGGTTAACGTAAATGGAATTCGTATTTGAAAAATACTTACTGTGTGAAATACAGGGCATCGAACCGAAATAATCTTCATTCCGGTTTTCGCTTCAGCTCCACGAAAAAAATTAAAGATCGGTTAAGTTCCGGTTTTGCTCATTACTACGTCGAACCGACTCCAACTTTTTTTTCAGCCACATCCATGTGATATTACTGCTGAAAATTTGCTTGATTATTTCTTGCTTTAATTTTATTCCATTATACTAAGTTTTAGAATAACACTTAGTAATATATAGTTGCGACTCGAATTAAACATGTTTAGTTAACCTTCCTCCAGTAACACTTAACAAAATGCGAATTGTTGTGAAACAAAAATCGGAACGATATAAACGTCAGTTTCAACTCGGGTTCAAGAATTTCAGTTTTTTCGGTTGATTTAGGTTTTCACTCCGGCAGAAATAACGGTTCTTTTCGGCTTGTTTCCGGTTCGATGCCCTAGTGAAATATGAAGCCGTTTGTCTAATCCTTCCTTCTCGAAATATGTGTAGAAGTTAAAGTCGATGACTCGAACATAACATTTTTAAGGAAGGAGAAAGCATGGTCAGCGATAATCGCAATGTAGTCCACTCCAATGCGGAAAACCGGTGTCGTGTTGAGGTATCGCAGCCAATTCATACCTAAAATTGGCGTCTAAATGAAGCTTACGTGGTGCTGCAGTCCCACGATACCTTCTCGACCGAATTTCAATTGGAATCGATAACTGAAATTTCCCATTCGAAGCGTTGAGTGCGATGCACGAATTGATAGAAAATGGCAGATCACGCGATGTTTAGCTGCCCTATTGCACTTCATTACGTCACCACGAGTGATGAATACAGAGTTGAAAAAGAGTCGTTCCTTTTGAATCGATTCCCAGGTTGTGTAAAATATGCCGCTCTTTTGCATACACACATACATGCGAGTACATATCCTCTTTTACGATGAATTATATAGCCAAGTCCAGGAAGTGAATTCTTTTCGGTTATCGATTTTTCACCATATTCCTGATGGTATTCCCTTCTCTACATCTTTCAGTGTATCATTTTTATGAGTGAGACAGACTACCGAAATCTCCGCTCTTCAGGATCATATTTAATGAGCCTTTTCTCGGTCTTTCCCTCGATGCAGAACCATTCTTATCCACCTCAGACACCATCTTAGTCTATGCTTCCATGGTATAAATTTCCCGTTGAAGGAGTACGATATCCTTATTATTTGCTGCGAACGATGGACGTCCACATCATCAAAGCCGCATCGGTTGGATTTCCACCATACGTTCGTACATGCATAAGTTAGCACCCTTAGCAAACCCAGAGAAACCTTGGAAGCGAAAATCTCTCCCCTGAATTCTATAGGAATTTTTTATAATAGTAATTTATTTTCGATACTTCTCTATTTTTCTGATGGTTCTTTCCTACCACACCATCTTTTTGTTTATTCCCTTGTATTTCCTTCCTCTCCCATCTCCCATTCTTTCTCATTTGGCGTAGTATTTGTAGATCTAGGACGTTTCCGAATATTATATGGGTATATTAAAGAGCCACAGCTATTCAATCTACTAAACATTTCCTTCTTTTGAAAGAATTCCCTGCCCGCTAAACGACCACCCAAGCCAACGCAACTAATTACGAGCTCGTAAAAAGAGCTAAATCGAAAAGCATTCTATACTGCAAAAACAATTGCATAGAATTATCGTTTGAGCAATTGTGTTGATGATGTATACGAAATTGTGTCGGCCAATCATCCCAGTCCCGTATTTGTTGTGCTGCATAACTGTATTGTTGATTTTCTCTCTATTGGCTCGCATATCATCATTCTTGACATCGATGATTCCTACACAATGCTGCGATGGTTTCAATCAGTTCTTTTCTTTTTTTATCTCCTTTTAAAGAAAATAAATACATAAAGAATTTCAACATTATGAGTGAGCGGAATCGCTAATTACAGCTTTATTTATTCTTCCTCCATTAACATCTGCAAACAGTATTCAATTTTTATAACTTCAGTCTTATGTAAATCTTGCAGTAGTTAACTTCACATTGAAAGGTGTTGGGCGTTTTCCTTACTTTGTCACCTCTTATGTCTTCTCGCCTTGAATTCTATAATCTTTTCCTTTGGAATAACGGATGGCAGATGAATTCTCTACGTCGCGGATTAATGTCATTGCAATGTCTTTCGTTGAATCGATCTCCTCGACCTTCTAGCAAAGTTACCGAGAACAAATCGATTCCATTTCAACTAGGGATTCTCAGACGAGATCGCGCCATCCGCACGTAAATTGCATCCGGAAAAATGGGATTCCTGGGAAAATTATCGATCTATAGAAACTGAGAATGTTCTACCTAATTTTCTCAAAGTAAATCTTCAGCAGTTGAAAAATATATTAAGGAAAATCACAATTTATGTAAGTGTATAGTTGCAGAAATTGATTATCTTATACGTAATAAAATCTACTACGTTTCTGCGGATATTCATGGAACCACGCGTCGGGAGTGAAAGAAAAATGTTCGGTGAAAGTTTAAAATTTTATGTATTGGTAATACTGGTCCACTCCGAAAAGTATTTCGGCGACGACCTTTTAATTTTTATTTGAAATGGTTAAATTAATTTCACTTTTTTCTGCAGGTTCAGACATTTATATCGTAAATGCCTAGATCAATATTCTTTCATTAAAATTTTAAATAAATCTTGAATAAATAAATGTGGAATACGTAGAATTTCGACCTTTCGATTGGAATATTATTCGAAGTTTTCATATTTTTCATCAGGAAAATCGTCAATTTAGCTTTTCAGAGGTCAAAGTAAATTTTAAATTTTTTTTCTATTTGATTTTATGTATTAAGTATTGTTACCATGCGTCAAGGTTTTAGTCTTAATACTTAATGTAATCTTAAACTGTTGCAACTTGGATTAGGCATCTTGCTAAAGTTTATGTCAATAATAGTTCTTCTTATAACAAATTAAGTTTAAAGAGTTAGAGATTGTTACAGTTTCTAAAATTAAGTAGTTTTGAAGTTAGCTCTTAGTATTTGTTAACCGAAAATGTTGGCACAGAAAATCTTCCCCTAAAAGATTTAAATTGTTGATGAACTGATCTTGAGACTCTCAAAAAATGCGTATTTACTTTTCGCAATAATTCTTCACGCTTAGCGGTTGATTCTTTTAACGTTATTAGCAATATTTTGTGGAGTGTTTGTGATTATGCGCGGAACATTAAAAGTAATATCAGGTCTCTTTGGCCATTTTCATGTTTCAGCGCTTTTCGAGATTATCCCCTTTTCATTCTTTTCTCTGCTAAAATAAGGAAGATATGAAAATGAGGAAGACATCGATCCAAAGTGTTCGTAACATTAGGGATCCCTTTCCCTTGATCTTGGAGAAAGTGGCCTTCTACAGATTGCTCTTAACTTTTTAATGATTGTAACTCGTGATTTACTTAGAAAATACGATCTTCATCCTACGAAACATGGCTGCTTATCGCCTGGTTAAATTGGGATCATCAAATTACTCTCTTTACCTCTGACAGTGTCTCATTTATTTACGGTCGATGAAGGAGTTCCTTTAAGTTTTCCGAGCTTGCGAAATTGCCTTTTACGAAGGAAACTGATACCCTTGTAGATTTTCCTTTAATATGTCATATGAAATTGAAGATGTCGCTATTTCTCGAAGGTGCGTTAAATTCTTTTTAGCTTTAGCGGTAATTAAGATTAAGTTATTTTCTCTGGCATGCCTTGATCTCGTCAACTTTTCTCGTGGCTGTTCCTAGGAATTTGATAACCACCGTATTTAATACAGACTATCAAACGGGAACCTAAATGAAAACCGTAAATTCTTGAACTTTAACCGAAATTAGGTACTGATACCGATTTTCGGTTCCCAACATCGCAGATTTTTCCTAAGTGCAGTGGGAGTAATGTTTGCAACTAAATAAGCCAAATATTATAGAAACTATAAAAGATAACTGAACGACTGGCAACTAAATATTACTAAGTTTTATTCTAAAATTTAGTTTCATGTAATTGAAAAAATATAGAAATAAAAATAAAGCGTTCAGTATGATATCCAGGAATATTTGTGGGAGAAAAAGACATTTGTTATAACCGATTAGACAACGGCAGAAGGAAGGATGCCGGAACTGAACCGAAATTTCTTTTTTTTCCATTTGTTAATCAAAAGCGAAAATATCACGCCGCAATACACGCCGGTATTAGACCCGTTGTCGCCCTCTGGGAACTGTAAGAAAGTCCTACTGAGATCTTTCCAATGTCTGGCATCCCTGATTACCTCTATCATCTTTTTTACGCTTCTCGAAGTAAAAACTCGGTCTCGTAATGTCTCTGTTTACCTACTTTCATCTGCTCCCGTTTGTCTGCAGCCAATTTTTTTGTCCATCGCCCGCGGCCTCCGAGTATTTCAATCCATTTTATTATTGTTTTATGGCTGCGTGAAAGGCGTTGGAGATTTCAACAGTCTCAGGGACCGAAGAGAGACTTTTCGGATCTGCTTGACAAAAGAGCAGTGGTTTACTAAACATTGTGTTCCTTAACTGCTTCCCAGCTCCCTCCGACGTCCGTAAAAAAGTTATAGCTCTCAATCGTAGATATCTGCCGATGTCCTTCTGAAAGTGTCAAAAAGGGCAAAATCCTTTAACTTCACGGAATTCCCCCGAATCACTCATGGCTTCCAACATTATATGCTTGTAGTAGAGGAATAGAAGTACAACTTTTACTTGATACCATATAATTCATTTATTTCGATTTTTTTTCTAAATTTTGTGATATCATGTAAAAGTTGTGATTTAATGCTTCTCTTATGGGGAACAACATTTAAGTGAAGACCGAAGTGGTGGACTTTTGGCATTAACTTTCCTATCATTGCTATCTGAAACGACAAAATTACTGACGAGACTAACTAAGTGGATTTGCGCTTCTGATTTTCGAAGTCACTTTGTCAACATTTCCTTTTGCTTCACGAAACCGAGACATATGTGCTATAAGCAATTCAGTCACGCTCTGTCAGAAAAAGATTTGGGTAGAAATTTCATTTAATTCCATCTGATTTCTATATTCGCAATTCTTCATTGCTTCATACTTTTTAATTTTGTACATTTCGAACTTATGATTAAAAAAAATATTTTTTGGGACCTTTTGTACAGTAATGTTTAGATTAAAAGGAAGTTTTTCATTTGATTTCACTTCGTGGATGGAAATCGGATTCGCACACTTGTGAATAATGATTTTTACGCATTATTTAACGAGAACATGAAATGAATAGAGATTTCCAAACTTCCGGTCGCATTTCGTGTAAATGAGATTTTTATAAACTGAAGAGAATCTAATATTTTCCAAATCCATGACTAGATTAAATCAAAGGACTATTACTTATACGAAACTTGATCGCGAATTCACTAAGCCAGTGTTTTAATTAACTTTAAAAATTAGCGAAATTCATTTCCTTTTTTGATATCTTACATAAGTCTTGCCATTTTTTTCTTTGAAACCTGCCTTTTATTTTCATTTAGTTTTGAGGACGAATTTCCAGCGAAAAAAATGTCTTATAACTTAATGTATCTTCCATCATACGGATATTTAAGTTCTCATCTCATTGTTTTCCATAAAAAACATGGGGACAGAGATAATCCAAATTGCAGTTAGCTAATAATTTCGGTAAAATGAAATCCTTATTTGGTAGAGTAACTAAAATAAAATCGTAAGTTTATTAATCTCTTCGGGTCTTAGAACATCATGGTTAATTTACATATTTTGGGTAGATTTTCGGGGAAATTGGCATTATTCCTAATAGCTTTGCGATTTTTTAAAAGTTTGTCTTTCTTTGATATATGCGTCAAACTCTCCTTAAATTTCTGGAACGCTTTTGGCGTTATATGAAGTTGGTGCCATTATTTACAGCTCAATTTGAAGATGTGTAATTGCGTAGCTGTGTCTTATACTCGTTTTATAACTTCGCATACCGCAAAAAATTTCATTCCTTGGAGTTCTTACATCACGACTAATGCCTATGATTTACTCTTAAAAGTAGTTCTACCTAAAAAGAAAATAGTTAGGCTTGTACGGGAATAAAATTAGATGATCTTATTAATACACATACGCGGCATTGGCAGCTTTCAGGGTGATTGTGTAAGGTTAAATAAGTATTCGATGTAACTAATTGCTTTGTAAACTGCTTACATCGATAGCCTTAATTTTATCAACTGATGAAATGTGGATAAAAGCGTACCTCTTCATAGTTGCTAATTCATCCTTTCTCGAGGAATCCTTCGGATGTATAGAGGAAGATGTGCAGACTAAGCAATGCATAGCGAGTGCACGTGATGCAGCAGAAATGCAGGTACTTCCTGTTGAGTTAGAGCATTGGAATGTGGTTGAAGCGATCCCAAGTTCAGAGGAATATGCGTGTGAATATAAGAGTCATCGGTTTGGTACCGCCCCTTCAGTAGTAGTGGAAGTGAGCTATTGGTAATGCCTCCATAAATTTACTTCCGTGGCTGTGTAACAACAAGGGCCGGCCAGAGGCACCTCGGGCAGTGAGTTATGCTGGGGCCCTTTCTATACCGATTCAAAAATATCTGTTTTAAAGTATACTATGACGCATTTGAGAGATAATTTTTTGTTGTTCTTTTTTAAAATGTATAAAAAGTAAAGTGGTGTAGAATAATGAATATTTTTTCGTATAATGGAATTGCCTCACAAGTATTTCACGATCAGTTATGTAATCTCGAGTTTAAATATTTTTACGAAAGAGCGTTTTTTTTCAAAATCACGAATATTAATATTTTTTGACGGAACTGTTTGATTTGCATTACTAACTCAGCCGAAAGCGTATTCAGCCCCTAAGACTGCGAGTTAATCTTGATTATTGGTTGTCATCCATCTGAATCGGAATTCTGGTATCAGAGATGTAATTTTTCATTAAGAACGACACTTATCCCGATTTGAGCGAGAGATTATGTTCTTATCGTCAATTCATAGACGTCGATGTGTCATTCCTTTGTGATTTGGGATCACATGGGTGCATCCGAGAGCTCGAGAATGTGCTGCGTAAGATTTCGTTATTAAGCATATTGTCGGTAGGTGCAAAGGAAAGATAAGAAAGCGATTATGCTTCAATCATGTCAGACCTCATCTAGAATAAGCGGCAAGTATATGGGATTCTGTTGATGAGTTTTGTTATGAATTGTAATGACAAAATAGTAAGTGTTTCTGGAATGCTCAGTGACGCTTGAGAATCCTGGGCAGAAAGTAGATGAGATGGGATTGCATTTGCTCGATGCATTCATAGAAAATACACTTTCAGAAGACTTGATGGTAATAATATCTTTTAGAGATCTCCTCGATGTTTCGATCCATCCGAAGTTGAGCATTCTAATTTAGACGTAAATTCGAGTACAAACAGTTTTAGAAATTATTTTATATTATTATTATCTGAGTATTTATACATTTTTATCGATCTCCTTATAACAGGACTCGTAGATGAATATTTCCTCTATCTATTTACACTTGTATAAGCATTTTTCAACCAAAGAAATTGCAGCGAAAGTTATTTCCGTCCTAACGATAATCTTACTTCTAAGGTAATATTCCCCTCTCTGTCAATCTCTTAATAACTGTAATCTTTTTCGTATAAAGTTTAAATCGTGATCTATAATATGGAATTGATATTTATTAAAGACATTTTCTTGAAATCTTTGTCTATTGTGTAAACTTATCACAATATCCCATTGTTCTGTGACATCTATTTTCTTCTGTATTTAATTTTTCGCTCTTTAGTTTTGTGATATTTTTCGAAGTGTAGAGCATGGAATGGTTTGAAGATTGCTGCGTTAGTGTCCCTTTGCTTTAATGTGAAATCATTTTCTTTCAGCCATATCTACCCTAGTGAGAAGTGAGGTGTGAAAGAAATTGACCTTAAAATATCTCCTCTTTTCGACTTTATGGGAAGCCATAACTGTAAAGCACGTCATAACCTATTAATATCTGCGGTAATTATTTAACGACCGGTTTCGCCACCGAAGAAGCAAAGTGTGGTGATTATCCCTCCCGCTTTAATCTCAACCGTTTACCTGCCGCCATATCTTAAAGATTGCAATATGTTTCTTTCGCCTTTTGGCACGTGATAAAATGTATCGTTCATTTCCGTCTCATTCTTGTACATGCCTGTTTCATGTAAAAGCCACTTTTACTTGACTTATGAGTGAGTGAATAATGGAGTTTATTTTGGTCGCCCGCTTACTTCGTGTAATTTACTGGAAGTGTATTTACAAGATTATTAAGTACTAGAATGAAAGTAATTCAACGCTGACATCCAGAAAATCTCTTTCTCCACCCATAATTATCCTCATAGAAGCGTCACTTTTTTACAATCAATTTTCTTCACTTTCATCAGAGGCATTGCAGATCTTTAGATAAATTTTACAATAGTTTCAATATCAATCTGTAAACATTTTTCATCCGCTTGCAAGCACTGGAAATGGAAGCTCGTTTCACAGATTCTAGTTTAAGTGATAGCATTTTTAAAGCGCTACGACAGCTGAGGTCAATCCACAGTTATGTTGGCCCCTACCGGAAATCAAACCCAGGACCGCTTTTACCAAACGCAAACGCGCTACCAACTTGACCATCCGAGTGCCCTGTTGCTAGTTTAAATACATGAATTTAAGGAACATTTACATTTTACATTTATACCCCCCGAGCCGCCGTATGGCTTATGGCAGGGGGCATGAAAACACCGGATTCCCTAGTAAACTATCTGATTTATATACCTAATACTATCAGGAAAGAGGGACCAGAAGTAATTATCCGTTCTCGATATAATCTCGCGAAATCTCTTTGACGTCTGACCTCGAAAATTGCGTTCGCTGAGTACGGCTATCATGATGTCGCGTATTTCGTCATGTCAATCACAGCTCAGAAATTTATCGAATAACTATACTCATTACTTCTATCTTCGAGAGAATCCCAGCCGAGGCTTTTGATAATCTCTGATTGTTATTATGATTATCTTAATTCAATTAAGTTTGCGTTCAGTCTCAAAATTCTGAATAAAGTCTGAAGTTACCGTTCGTGATTTTCACATCGGACCCACGATCGTAAGCCACACTTTAAATTACAAGTCTTATCGGCATGAAAATAAAGTTTCGTCGAGAACGGCGCGAATGGGATGTTTGCGCTCTTTAGGGAAATACTTAGCGAGCCCAGATGCGGAATATTTATGACATTCAAATGTAATAACGCGAACTGTAAAGGCGAATTCTCTGGGAAAGAAACAGGAAACACCGCGAGCTTTTATATACCGCATTAGCTCTTTGGAGAATTCTTACCTCTCGAAACGCGTGAGGGGTAAATAGAGGCAACAAAAGGTGGCTGCCGAAAAAGGGCGTCCATACTTGAGATGCAAGGCCCCCTTCCAAGATGGAGGGAGCCACGTGGTGGTGGTTCAAGGCTGTGATAAAGGCTCGCCAACCAAATCTCGACGCAAGGACAGCGCGCGAATAAATGGACGGAATGGCGGCTTGTTCGGCATCATTGCCATCAATTAATATTGCATATTTAAGCCACGGTTACTTACTCTCTGATGGCGAAGATAAACATACTTATTCATCAACTATCGACTGATTAAATGCCTAATTTATTTAAAAGAATTGCGCATATGATGACACTACTTACGTAATTTTTTCTATAAAGCATTATTAATCGAATTTAATTATCTCATAAAAATAGTCGACCTAGAGTATCTAGAAACTTGCCTAGGGGTAGGGGGTTAAGACAATATCCTTATGAACTCTATTTACGTTTAAAAATGCCATTTTTCGTGATAAATAAAGTACACGTGAAGTGATCGTAGGAAATCTTCATAATCTATATTTAATTGAATTTCCTCGTAACACGCCAGGAAAATTATTGGCATCACAAACATATTTCATCAAGTAGTGAAAACGGGTGGAAATTCATACTTCTTAATGTATATTTTCGGTATTCTAGAGTCATGCAGGGGCGATCACCTGTTCGCTCACCCTTTGGCTCTGCCAATGCTTAGAATAGAGTTATGATAAAATCAACTCATCTGTTTGACTTATCATCAGTGAGTCCCTTGATTAGTCTGATAGATCATTCAGCAACGTTTGGAAATGCACTTCTTAACGTTAATTCTCTTAAGGCCTGAATTACCCTCGAATTTTCATTGGAAAATGCATTAGCTCAGCTACAAGTCTGATAAACGCGACATTTGGTTGGAAACATTAAATATAAATCAAAGTAGCATATTTTCAAAAAGTCTCGCATATTCGAGTCGAAAACGATTTTCCATTTCCAAAATGGGAATCTGTAATCAATTTTCCTTCCCGAAATACCTTTCACGATTTCGTATAAACATTTTATCAAATGCAATTTTGTGAAAGAAATAAAACCTCTAAGATATGAAAGCTTGAGATGGCAATTGTTATTGTTAAGTTAGGAATTATAAGGGAATGAAGCGATTGTTTGGGGACAGGATTGCTTAAGGTAGTGTAAACTCTAAACAAATCCACTTATTACTAATCATGATATTTACCCAATAACTAAAATCTATTTATTCCAAAATGTACTTAGTTCTTAGTAATATATGAATAATTACATTTTGTTTTCCTATTAGAAATGTACACGCATTACTTGTATTTCCTAATAGTAATTAATGTATGTGTTACTTAAAAAGAGATATACTTTCACCTTTGATGTTTCGACTCCTGCCAAATATGATCCGCGTGATCTAAAGCGTGTTTAGTAAGCCAACCTATGGATGATTTAATCATCTTCCCGTTTGCTAGGATAATATTTCCACTCGGAGAGAGAGAGCAGGAATTAATTACACATGCCTTCACTTGATAATCGAATCGATGGATGCAGCGGATGTGGGTCAAAGGTTAAGATGGATGAACCGCATATCAACGTGAATTCCGACAGATCTTCCTCACTCCCATCCCTTCCCTTCCCATGTATTGGAAGGAAGTAATTCCTAGACGTTCATCTTTCAATGAGAGAGTGAATCCAATTAATATGAGGATACACATCTGTAAATAAATACAATGATTAACTAGAAAATCTGCCACTAAAGAATGTTTAAACCCCCTGCACCGCTACCATTGCCTACCAAAAGCCCTAGAGAGGTAGTATACCTTTGCTTTTCTCAGTAAGCCAAAACTGTTTAAGAAGAAAATATCCACGCGAGAGCAGGACAACGACCTTCTTAATCACACTTTTTAGCATTCATTAAGTAGTTACCAAAACGATTCCCATTATTCAGTGTCATTCATACCTCAGCAGCTTGCATATAATCACTGGCATTATCAAGATCAAACCGACCAAATGAAAGTTATTTTTTCCTATATTGTATACCAAACAAATTGAATACATTTCCTATATAAAGGTATTGTGGCAGGAACGACAAAGACTCGTTGAGAGAGATATAAACATAGAACTTTTACTCGTTACCGCATAACTTTAATTTTCCACGACATAGGTTGCAACGTTTGGCATTGTCATCGTATCATAATGTAGGCTTATTTTACGATGAAATTGAGCAATTTCTTCTTTTTGAAAGATCCCTGAAATTTGATAGTGTTTTTCCTCACAGTCAATGATAAGCGAGGATATCCTTGCTGTTTGTACCGAATAATAGGCCTTTCTAACATTGCAAAAACAGCATGATGTATCTGTGGTAAATGTCATTTTCCATCAGGTTGGTATATAAAGGGTCAGTCGCTAAGAGCTCATGATTGGATGACGAAGGTTGGCTTTTTGCTTACGGAGGACTCCTAATTAAAAGTACATGTTTGAATTGCCTTGCTAATTGAATTATTTTCTTCGGTAGACGTTTCTATACCTCTCCCGCCCATAAGTTGACATTAAATCTAACTAGTGATTCACATTCGTGCCGAACGTCGATTAGCGATATTCAGCCGTCGATAATTCAGCATACTTAACATCACACATCGAACTTACAAGCGATCATCTTAGTGTATCTCATCTTTCTGATATTGTTTCTTGATTCTGTCATGGCCTTCCTTGACTTTTCCTCCGACTTCCATTCTCTAATGACATTACCTCTGATTTTTTTATGTAGAGGATCTCTTGACGCCCAAGCAGTATTTTTAGCCAAAATTTATTAGATACAAAATTGTGTGGATTCGTCCAACTCTAGTAAAAATATTATGGTGGATTAACAAAAATAAATTTCCGGTAGGTTACTGTTAATAGTTACCTTAACTCCCTCCGCGGTGACTTGATGAGTTACTGAATGGGAACTTTGTTAGTCAACAGTGTATGTCCAAGATACCACAATAAATTATCTATTCTAGTTGTAATAGTTACACATTGTTTCTATTGAATAAAAATGGCGTGTGATTGGCCCCACAGGTGAACGCCAAGGAAGCCCATCTAATTATTCTTATATCAAATAATTCACTTTTTCGGCCTTCACGTTTTCTGAAACTTTAATATTCTATTCATCCTGAAATAAAATTGACCAAGTATTACTGTTTCCTTACAAATAATTCCTATGACAAGACATAAGGGGAGATAAGAGCATAAGAGATTAAATTAGCGGGTAGTCACTCGGTTATATTTATTTATAGACTTACACGTATTCACAGTAAGAATGTTCAAGCTTCCAAAACAACTTATTTACGACTATCTGCTTCCCTTCCCATTCTTTCCCACTTCCCAAATGTTCTTTTTTTCAATAATTTGCAATGCATCGTCAAGGGCAGCAATTTAAAGCAAATTACTCTGGGAGCAAAAAATCCATTAAATCAGAATACCATCAGTATGTACACAAAGCAAACAAAAATGCTAAATATCGTTATCATTCTGAGGTGCATTGATATTCAATGAAGACGGGAAATGTTTCCATTAATGAAGTATGTGCGATGGAGCGAATAGAATTTTCTGCAATTATCAGCCGAGTTTGGTTACAGCTACCATAAAATAGTCTTTGTTCTGCTGTTCGAAAAATGCCCACGGTTTTCAAAGCTCATCCGTCCTATGGTAAAGTTGTGAAAATTAAGTAATTTGTATTATACTAATCACTCTTCACGCAGTGTTATATTTCTTGCTGGAAAGCACCTAAGTTCGGGTTTTCAGTTTTCTTTCTTTGTTGTTTATTAACCCACAATTTGCAGGCATAAAACTTACACATGCGATGAAGGATCATATTTTCATTAAGGTGTGTAGTTTTCCACCCGAAATCGCGAACGCTTTAGTTAAATGAATGAATTTTTCGTAACACTTTTCTGCTTTGAGAAATTGACTATCATGAGGATTGAAGAATTCGTTTTCCGCAGAAGTAATTGAGGACGATGGGACATTTAATAGTATTAAATATCATGTCATTTTTGATCGTGAATGCATTTTTTTAATTCACCGCATTCTAACTATTAAAGTAAGACCTTATCACGCTTGTTATCGAAGTCTTTTTTATTTTATAAATTAAGGTAAACAGTAGCTTTTTCCTGTTAACTTTCGAAATAGAACGTAAAACAAACGATTAAATGAATTAAATCATAGGAAAGGAAGGGATATGAGGGAATTTGGTCGAAATCTTGAGTTATGGGATGCATATTGCTGCGGAATAGCTGTTTACTTCTAAATAATTCTTCCAGTGGAACGTCGAGTACTTCAGATCCAGTTTTTTCTTACCAAGGTACGCCGACTATTCTCCAGGAAGAAAGGAAATGTTTCACATAGCGATTTCATTCAGTTTGTAATATCATTAAGCCACTCAATGGTGCCTTCGATTAAAATGCCTTTGTTGCGATTCTCCGGCAGAGTTGTATCGGCATCTATTTTGATGCAGCCACGGTATCCATGGAAACGGCAAGGGTTGAGGACCAATTGTTTTTCGATGGCAAATAAAAAGTGTGGCTGCGAGGCAATATGATCGATCGCTCGGGTGCATTTCATTTTACTGCTTTGTTTTTCATAATTCGTTTGCTCAGTTAATCAATGGATACGTTGAGGCTATTTTCAGTTGGAATCGTTTCCACAATCTACCTTTGTTTGCTCTAAATGCCACCGAGGCTGCGCATTTGTTTTCAAAGGGATCTTTAATTTTTACGCTCTACCTCTGACTTCGCTACGTTCTACAATGACTTTTATGCGTATTCATGGAAATTTTGAAACAGGTACCAGCAATAGTCAGCAATGGGTTTCTCTGAATGAGTTCTAGGGATCGCATGTAACTGCAGTAACGCATTTACACATTCGCATTTTGCCTCGTCTCTTTCAGGCATTCGCACGTTCTTCCTCACTACACTAATGACCGTTTTCACACTCGCATAGTGTTCAGTTCACTAAGTGTGAAAGTGAACTCTGTAAACATCAAGTTCATTTCTTCGCTGTAAGCCACTGACTCTTCATAAACTGCTTCCAGTATGATCGCTACAAGCGGCAAAGAACGAGGCGAATGACAAGTATGCCCCGACACTCGCCTTACCATTTGACTCGTTATCGGTGCGAATTTGTAAATGCAGTTTAGCATATGATGTAAACCAAGATTTTTAAAACTGTGTGCCCAGAAAAATTTGAGCATGTTTTCGTTGCAAAACTTTGAGTGTTTGTACATTTTCTATGCCGTAAATTTGCAGAAATGCGAAAAAGTTCAACGCTGAACTATTGATACAAATTTCTTCAATTTTTATCAGCACCCTGTATATCTTATCGAGACAATTCATCAATGTCTATCTTTTAACTAAGACTTTTATTACATTTACTTATGAACTGGGGTTTACGGACTCATAATGTTCGAAATGTGGAACGTTTTTTTACGGTGACGAGGAAATATAGTCCTAAAATTAAAGTAGATATTAGAATTCCTATATCTATCGCTGATCATTCCTTACGGAGCCAAATTAATGTATAAGAATGGTGGAAAGGTTAAGATAAGCTCAACTTGAGTAACATTTGACTTGAAGATTGGTCCATATAAGATATGCATTCTGGCAAAATATCGGCGTATTATGTCGCAGTTAAAGTGACTTGGGATTCAAAATCTGTAATCGTCAATAATAAATTGTATTTATTAAAATTAGTGTCAAATACTAGCAGTCTTCTAGAATTCGTACAATATTATGCTCTATATTCGCAAGGGAAATCAAGCCCGCAAGCGATGCAAGTGAACTTAACTTGCTTTTCTTAAGGAAAGCTTTTACTCATCTGGATGTTAACCGGAGAGCACCAATTAATATATGAAAATCAGTTATTATCTCCGCAGGGAATGAATTTATTGGTGTGCAAAGAATTAAGTTTTGCGAGATTTTCTTTTCGAATTTTAGAAAAACATTAGTAGGTACATTTTTTGTAACGTGTGAAAAAAATTGTGT
Source organism: Pachydiplax longipennis (assembly GCA_036926295.1). Lineage (NCBI taxonomy): Eukaryota > Metazoa > Arthropoda > Insecta > Odonata > Libellulidae > Pachydiplax > Pachydiplax longipennis. The sequence goes on along the minus strand of JAVFKF010000001.1, from coordinate 48,840,228 downwards.
ATTTAATTCAACAATTGGTTGAACGTAGAATGAAATTTTCTGTTTCGCCGAAAAAATGCGTTTTTCTCCGTGTGGAAGGAAGGGAACCGTTTGAATGCATGTGTTCGCCCCTAATTTCCACTCTGCTTGTTTGTTTATCCGTTGTCATGTGAGTGGGCGTTGCTATCTCCGACACAGGCGCCTCTTTACGCCTCCGCTGTGTTCTTTGGGGTCGTGTCTACATCGTGCTCTCCTCTTCACCGGACGTCGGTTGCTGCAAGTATCGAATCTCGCGATGTACCGCCGCTAATCGGTGATTTGCGGTCTTGTACTCCTCCTCTCCTTCCCATCGTAACTTTTCGCTTTACTTTCTCGTCGGGAAAGACGTAAGGCTTCTTCGTGCGAAATTCGGGCCTAGAAATGTCACGTTAAGTTTAAGTGACTGTCGTATAAGGTATTTAAAAAAGACAAATACGTGGTAAAATGATCAAGCTTAACTTTGCGGTGTGAATAAGCTCGCATCTTAAAACAAAAATTCTTAAAAACTTTCACGAGATGTGGATTACTTTTGATAATGAACGTTAAGAGAACGGATGAGGAATATATTGGTTTATGTCGAAGTAATATTTAGGAAGTACTGTAATGTTATAAGCAAGAATTGCTCCTAAAAGCACATATCATAACATGCGTTTACTCCTCTCCACCTGTTCTCAAAATGGCGACCAATCAACAATCCCCTTTCTGTAACCACTACAAACCACGAAAATTAATATCTCGTTACCGCAACAGTCGCCGCAGTGCTACAGTAATGATAGTAATCGTGTCCTAACTGAACGCATTATACCCTCAAGAGACTGCTTGACCTCCAATTACTGTAATTACTCAATGATCGCGTTGGAAGATGCCTATACTCCAGAGGCTACCATTCCACATCCAATGGATCTGAATTCTATTCACCTTACTTTTGATTGCACGTTTTCTCTTTAAGTCAAAGCGCATCTGCTACTCCCTTCGTACCTGTTTCTTGCTCAGTCTTCACTCCGTTGAGACTGTAATTGATCGCTATGAGCGTTTACTTGTCGCCTCCGCAGTTTGTTTGCAAAAATCTCTTATCTCCGCCAATATTCGCGGAATCCCACCTACGAGATCGAGGTCGTGTTCTTATCCCGATTTTTTTATTTCGCGCGATGTCTTTCCCGTGTAAATCAATCGACTATCTTTAGCTGCTTCTTGGAAGAGAGTCTTTATCTTGTTTCAGCTCCCGAGAAACTGCGCCGATTCTCAACTCTTTTTCCTCCTTCGAACGACCAAGTTTTTAGTGGAATGAATTCGGAGTTTTCCAACTCGCTTATTCGCTTCTTTTCAATCCTTTCCTTGTCGGCGCTTATTTTTCGCTTTTTAAGATCCATATCGCAATCCTTTTCTGCTATTTTTTTACGAGTCTTCTAAGAAGTCAGTGGTTTTCTAATAAACTAATTTGCCTGCGATGTATCATAACGTACTTCACTTCCTTCTTCAGTACTTCATTTCGTTCGTTTCTAAATTTTTATTTTTGCTTCGCCAATATTATGTAGACTTTTATATTCCCTCGATTAATTTGATAATGAAGTTTTCTGTTACTGAAGTAGTAGAATGATTTTCTACAACATTAAAAATCCTGCTAATGAAGTTCGGTTTGTCTTAACTTATAATTATTTTTCATCTTAAAAGAGACAATTTCTGTTTTTACATTATCATGAATTGTAAACAAAATGAGTTCTTAAGTTTGTACGCGCTACTTTTTATTATTTGAAATCCTCTCTCTTAAATTAGCTTGTAAATTCTACTGCTGTTTCCTGAGATTTTGTGATAGCCATTGAAATAAGATGTATTTAGGCAACAGTTGAAATGAGGTTTATAGAGGCAGCAATTAGTAATATCAGTTTTTTTCGTGACAGCAGTGGAAATGAATTTTATTTGACAACAACAGGAATAAGTATTAATGAGATCATTAGTGAAATAATTTTTTGTGGGTACCAATTGATATTCAATGTATTAAGATAATGATGAAAATAGTTTTTATTGTGTCAACAGTTGAAGAGAATTCTATATAAACAAAAATTCCTTTTGGAGAGACAACTATGGAATTTCGGTTTAGAGTTTCGAAATTCGGTTTGAAAAAAATTAACTCCACAATGGAGATATGGCCACCAGCTGACAAATACGACGTATCGTATGAACTTTTTATTTTGCATGTTGTAATGGAGTTCAAAGTGGGATAAAGATATTTGTAAGCGAAGTGTGGATCGTATTGCTTGGAATGTTTGCTGGTACAGTTTCTTTCTTTTCTAAATTCAAAACGCGCAAGAGATTTTCAAGAGAATCTCCTTTCTCAATTCCGGTTTCTGTGTTTGGATTTCTTGGATACGTTTTTTTTTATACACTGGAAAGTAAGTGCGATGTCATTCAGTTGCCTCTTGTGAGCGCTTCCTCCAAATCTCTTAAGTGGATCACGCATCCCTTTTCTTCGTATATTGCAGCGAGTGCTCCCGTGGCACCGCCGAGTTTTTTTGGAATTTTCCTAGCGTAATAGACTTGAACTTTTATACGCTTACTCCTGTTCTCCGTTGCCTGGATTTTCAATTTGCGCATCTCATTTGAAGCTCGCCCACTCACTGAAGGAATGATCAGTGGCTTATCTTTTTCATACATAATGCAATATAGTGGAATTTATGTATAAGTATGTTACAGAGTTCGCCTAAAAATGAAGTACTATATTCTCCACTGATTCCATATTTAGTAACTCATTCAGTGCCTTCACGTGGAAGTACGTGGGCTCCTTTTTGTTCACTTTACGGAATCGGTCTTTACTGAAAGCAATGCTTTATTTTTATACGCGTGAACAGTGGTTATTTGGGTGCTGTATTCTTTTTCTTTATAATCACATCTTAAAGAAAAGCACATCATATCTTTAAGTGATGATGATAATATTAAAACGACTTTATTCGGACGAAACGAATAGTAATGGGTCTTATCTCACATCTAACCCTTCGGCACATGAAATTTAAGAGAAAGGAGTACTATTGCCTGTGCACTTTATGATCCATGATACCATGTAGTGCACAGGCGATAAGTACTTTTTAGGTTTATAAAACTAATTTTGCTCTTAGGAAAAAATCTACAACGTCAGGAAAACACCCGCTAGTAGGGGTAGCTAAAATCTCTGCGAAACCTATAGATAGTTGACTTAACCTTAAACAAAAGGCAGTAATAGACGAAAGAAAAAATAATACAGGAATCCTTTAATTAGCTAATACAAAAGAAATATGTTTGTATAAAAGAAATAGGCAGAAAATGAATGATCATGATAAGCAACAAGATTAACTAAAGAAAAATTATATAGATTCATATTTTTACTAAACAGATATAAACAAATTGAATATAAATTACAAGAAATAAATAGCATGATAAGGCAAAATAAAGCAAGTAGATAAAAATAGGAAAAAAGAGAAAAGGAAATCTTGTGATGATAACAAAAGTAATAATAAATATAATTGGAAAGCACTATATACAGTATACACTTAGGTTTTTACGGATATACAAGAGATAACGTCAATTTCTCAATTGATTTGAATAAATGAAGATGTTAACCAATTTAAGAAAGCAATTGAAATAAAAATCTCTTGTAAACGCTATGAAGAATGTGTTATTAGTGATGTGCGCCAGTTCATCCTACTAAGTCAAGATTGAGCGCATCATTTTTATTAGATTTGAAAAGTTATTGTCTTATGCGCAAAAGGTGGTAAAAATGGTTAAAATATAGAAGGAAAAGAGAAAGGTGACTCTGCTCATAATTCTAATCAAACTTGATTGAAAATGAGGATATTGGCTGTGGGCTATGCCGTGTAGTCTGACGAAACCACACGCCTTTGCTTACAAATTCTCTCGAACAGCAAGTCCGAATGTTCTGGCAAGATAGCTAATGGTTAGAGCAACCGACCGGTGATTGGGAGATCCGGATTTAGCGCCCCGTTATTGTCAGACTTCTTTTATCCCCGTTTCTTCTTCAGAATCTCCATTCTTATCACCAAAAGAACTTTTCAGCTCGAATCGCCAAAGAATTGTCAGACCAGGATCGAATCTTATTGAATAACACTCCCTGTTCTCAGATGCGTCAAATACTTAGATAAAATGATCGGTGGAAATAAGCTATCATAGCCATGCTAGGCCTACAGCAAAAGAACGGGAAAGGCTATATAGGCATGAAGAAAATGACCGGGGCCCGCTACGGAAGAATTTTTGAAAAAATTTGATTATTTCTATAGTCTACAAAAAATATCTTAAGGACAAAAAAGAATGAATAAGAAGAATACCTTGTCTAAATTTCTGTTTAAAAAATTCTTGTTTGGGATTTTTAATTAGAGGGCGATATTTTTAAATATCTTCTCAACAGCCTATTTTTGATTTCTGCATTTATTTCTCAACTTTCACATAATTACTTTTCTTGTAAATAAGCATTATATTCCAAACCGATAGCGGGCCGTATTCCAGGCCTTGATAAGACAGACAAAAGTAAATGATGAATTAATTTCCTCTATTCTTTTCCATTCTACTAATGAAAAATATTCATCTCGCTTAGGTAGGATAACAGAATTTTATTGCATCCAACATGTTGCATATCGTATAAATATAAAACGTACCACGTAGACAATGAATCTTACATATCGTCTTATTTAGCATCGTCGTTCGTTTCGATGGCTTACTCTTCTTTATATACATTGAGGTATCATAAATCCACGGTCATTTCGTTATCATAGCGGCCGTAGGAAAGCCAAGCAGATATGAAAAAATCTGTGGGTCTTCCCCATGGACCATCACCACCTCTATTCTTCTTTAACGTGTGCACCCACGTTATTGATCCTCAGTGGAGCTCCCTCCCTTCTCTTTCTCTCCTCTCTCTCTTTCTCCCTTCTCTTCCTCTCTCCCTTTTCGTGTCTCGGCCCCAGTCCATTTCTCACGCCCCACGTGAAGGTCACGATGCACTTTTCACGTCATTCACATGCATGCGCACTCGTTAACGCCTACGATATTTGTTTTATCTCACCTATTTGCGGCTGTGGAATGGAATCTCTTCCCTCGACGTTTATCAACGTAAAAATATGCTTGCGCAAATTTGTGTATATATTTCTTCAGTGATGGGGTATCCAGACTAAAGGCTATGCCTCTATAGTATTCTAATAAAGTGTGGACCTTCATACCCTCGACCATTAGCTAAGAAATACTCTGGGAATTACATTTACTCTCAAGATGAAGAGTGTCCTTTCCTCACTAGCAATAGCAAAAACAAAAAACATAATGCGTGGAAAACATAAAACTAACATAATTAAACAAGAGTTTACATTGGAGTAAGAAATAATTTTCGTAGATTATAATTAATTTATCGCTAATAAATAATAATCACTTCAGTTAATAATTAATTCATCGCTACATGTATGACCGTACTTCATCGCAATTTTACATAGTGCGTTTTAGCGAAGCTCGATTACAGTAATATATTCTTATATATATTAAGCGGAATCTACAAAGTGTATTTCTCTTTTTTTCCACGATGGAAGAGCTCTATAAAGTTACTCCGTCATTTCTTAAATCTCCATAGTATTAAATATGGAGCGACCAATATAAATTTAATAATTCAACATCGCTCATGCCTCAGTAGTTATCATTGTATCACAGCCATGATCAAAACGGAGACAAAAGTGGCTATAGGCACATTTACAAATATCCTGGTTTATGAGGCATGTGAAGTATTTATTAATCAAGGTATGGTAACAAAAACCGACTAACAAGTTATCAAGCTATAGTTCATCCACCATTTTGAAGGCGTATTTCTTCTGGACGCGTATAACTTTAGTGGGAGAAGACGTGAACGTTGCATTAAAATTTGCCCTGAAAAAGAAAGGTAGCGAAGATTTATTTGAAAATCATTCAGCGCAGAGTTGCTGGACGATGCAAAGAGACTTTATTTGGCTTACTTAATATCACAATCTAAATAAAAATAAAGAAGCAATTCTTTGACTTAAACTTGGATTCTGTTGTTTTTTCCTTTCATATGCATTTTTGGTTATGCCATTCTAAAAACCATGTAGCATTTCTTAGTATCGATTTCGGCGTCATTTAGTTCTTATATTATCGGTATTAGGAAATTTGCAGAGAATATAGTATATTATGAAGAAAACTTTGGAAATGCCCAGAAGTTACCGCGAAAGGCATTACGAATTCAGTCGCTTGCTCATCTCGTTTTATTTGATAAGGAAAAATATCCTCTGGTAAGCTACTACAGTGTATACTGAAATCATTTCTATATTAATTTAGATCCTTTTAGTATATTAACAAGGTCTTTAAAGGAATTAATATTTCGGGGTAGCCTAGACCCGTTCTGATATTATTTCTGTAGAAATGAGACTCCTGTATTACCAATATACCTTCCTCGTTGGAAAACAAAGGGCAGTTGTTCTATTTGTTTGCAAATCCATCCTTATAATCTCAAAAGCTTATATTTTTCGCAATATCAAAGACCTTCCCTCCGTAGAACTTGTCGCCCTGATGAAATTAATTTCGACAAATGGTTTCCAGCGAAAGGCTCATGACGTCAAGAGCATGAACAGTGAAGATTAGAGATAAAGATTCAGTTTAATTTTTGTCCTTTATTCATTCAGGAAAAACGTTGCATTTCAAATGAAATCGGTCGATCCGATATCTCCTCATTTGTGGCCTGTGTAGGACTTGAAGAATACCCCCACTATTCTCAGAAACGGTGTGCTTAAAATAGAATGACACGCAGTGTATTCGTCGGCGAGGTTTAATTTGATTGTCTCTCCTTTTGAAGTAAGTTTTCGCCGATAAAATGTCAGTATCAGTCAAAGGATTCTTAATTGGCTCCATCAAAGAGAAAAAAGAATTGCTTCACCGGGTATGTCGACATGGAGTTAATTTCGTTACTCACCAAAATAGTTTCAATTTTGGCGCTGCATTTCTCATCATTTCTTTTTCTAATTTCCGCCTAATAGTTCTTAAATTACTTAATATAATTTTAATCCTTCCATGTGTGACCTTCCTGCTTGTCGCTATTGATTACTTTTTTCACCTTTGGGTTAGGATAAGTGAGGAGTAAGTTAAAATTGAGGCAAAAGGAAGATACCCAAGATTTCTGGAAGTTAGTCTACAGTTTATTTTGATTGGTCATCCATTCTGTGATCCCGGGGCGTTCTTTTTAGTTACAAGAAATAGTTTAGTTTCCACAAAAATATAAAAATCTCAACAATGTAGAATTTATACTGAATTTTATAAAAACTTTAACAGTTGTAAATTAATAATAATTTATTATTATTACCCTCATTTCATTTTATTATTAATAAATTTATTAATTAATTCATCAATAATTAATTATATTTCATTTTTCTCTAGACGTTTCCAAGTTCTCTTATAAGCTTTCCATATTCTGATTCCCTTAATATAAATATACGAAAATGAATGTTGCCAAGTAATATCCATTTCTCATTCATAGTAACGCTTCCTCTAACGCCTAATTTTATCCCACTGCTCCGTATTTATTTTTCATTTCTTTGACGAATTTAATTCGAGAAGGTCTTCCTTCTGGGAGTAAATTATTTCGTTAAATTTATAATGATTTCATAAAATCTTTTTCAAATTATCATATTTTTCTTTAAATAAAACCCTTTTCATTCCTATACCTCGATATAATCACTAAGTTAATGTTAAGAAAGTGGAGTTTATGAAGGGCTCCTTTAACGCATTGCCAACTACGCGTTCAACTCTGGTGGAAGCGGACGTGGGTTCGATTCCCTGTGGGAACTTACATGTGCGAAATGGCCTTCGAAGCCTTTTTAATAATATTACTATACTGAAATTATTGATTCGAGGGACTTCATCCCCGCGTAATTGAAATCGTTCTGTGGCCCTTTAACATTGCCCATAAAGATTTCAAATCGCAATTATTTTTCAATTCTTCGAACGTATTCATCATGAAGTTCGTTGTCTGCTTTTGAAGTAATCAGCCCAACGACTGTTTGTATCCTCATCCCCACCATAATTAGATTCGAAAAGTTCTGTGGAGGAAATGAGCCAAACTAGGCAAGTTCCGGAATGGGAGTTCGGCCATGATAGATTTTACTCGTAATTCTAGTGAGGCAATATCTGCCAAATTGTTCCGGAAATGCAGCCTTGCTCTCCGTGCAATGTGTCTCATCATCTTTGTTGATAAACTTGTGTATAAATGTTATGTGGTTGTATACAAGTCCCTGTAGTTTCTAGTATATTACCTGATGCGATTTTTTTTTAATATCCATTTTAGTTCCGAAAATTACATTATTAAATTCTGTTACTTGTTTTCTTCGTTCTGCTTTTATTGACATTTGGGTGAAGAAATGGCCAAACATACGTTAATTTGTTTTTTTTTGTGCGTTTCAATCAATTAAAGTATTTATAATTATATGTATTTCAGTTCTGATTTATTGTAAAATTCTTTGTCTGAAGCAGCAATACCTTTATAGCTTGGTTGGTGTATGACAGCCAGCCTAAATTATTTTTAGAGGTGCCTATATTCTTTTATATTGAAAACTTATATAAATATATACCATCGATACATGTATATATGAGGAATAAATGAAAATTTTTATTTCAATTACGGAGGCAAATCTTTCCCCTAAAATCATAGTATTGCATTACAACCAATACCGTAGGTTACTTGTAGTCTAATGCGATCACAAAATTTACGAGTCTTTTAAGGCCTTCTGTCCTTCGGAAGTGTTAATGTGGCTGAGATGATTTCCTCTACTTGTTGCTCCGAACCATTGATTTCAATTTATCTTTTGTTTTCCCGGTCTTCCGTATCGTAAACCTTTGATGCTTTTAAATTTTGATGTTTCATTGGCTGACTGTTGCCTTTTGGCTCTCATCCAGCCTATAAACCTTTTATGGAAATAATGGAGCCTTTGTATTGGAAAGAAGCAGCCGTGGTAACATCATCAATGCTAAAACGGAAATGAGCAATCGAATGGAAGATTTCGTATTGTTGGGGTTCCCAAGTAACACTCCAAGGGAGATATTTTATGTGCTCTACAAATGCGTTGGATTCTGTACTCCAGTCATACCTCTCCACATTACTTTTCTCACATAAGATCGTTATTTTTTCGTTTTGGTATCGATTATCATAATAAACGATTCATTTTCATCAAAATCACTCCCATCTCTAGGAGTATGTATAGGCATTGCGTTGGTTGCGCCCCTGATTTAACTTACCCCTATTTAATGAAATTCTTTTACTGTGTATTTTTTGATATCTTATTGTTGTCATAATTTATTGATGTTCTACTGGTATATTTTCTTTGTTAGTTCTTACACCCATTTTCTCCTTTTCAGGTAAGCTTTCATACGATGTGGAGATATTTATCGGAGTTATGAAAAAATTTTCTGATTTCTTGAGAAGCAACGGTGTAGGGTAAGACTTATGCATGATTCCAGTACTTAAATGTTTTCATTGTGTTCCTGGGTACATAATTGATGAGATTTATTTCTATCTTGTATAATATTAATTTATTTAACCTTTCTATTATTAGTGTGATTTCTGCGCATAGAATATTAATTTTATTTAAGAGAAGTGGAAGGCAGTTAAGTAAAGGTTGCTCATAAAGGATGCAAATTACTCGCATTTGAAGCCTTTCAGCGTGTGCTAAAGGGTGCGTGCACCGTTCAGTTTATTCCCGTATTCAGTAACCGTCACGTATCGTCCGCGGAAAAAATCAATCTCAGAAGCGAATAACCTGTATCTTTTTTATTTACTTTTTAAAGGTATTTTATTGGCTAATTTAGCAGAGTGATCACATAATTTCTGCTTTATTTCCCATGATGTTTTATCTGTGAATTGATCGAGTAAATATAGCCGTGATTGGTTTTTTTCTCTTCTAGTGATCTCCATCTTACTTCATGAAAATTTTGCCTATGTCTACCCATTTGTCAAAAAGTTCGTAAAATATGCATCACCTTTATTTAAACATTTTCTAATTCACGAATACGACTATTATAGATATTATCTCATACAGTACTTACGTACACACGCAAGATGTGTTCTAAATCGCGAAAAGTAACAACATTCGTTGACATTCCTCACTTCCGAAGACTAATTCGCTTGATAAAGCCGAGATATTTGAGTACCCGACCTTACACTTTAGATGTGGCCGCTATATTTTGTTTATATAATTATTATTTTCAAAGTTCCATGTCCTTCAGAATCATATGGCAACGTTTAGGACACTGTATACAAAAATAGTAACATATTTAACGTAAAATGGCGACGATAATCCATATTTAACTCAATAATGTAGTCATATAATTCTATTATTATCATTACAACTACTCTATCTACCAAAACTATAATATTCGTCAAAGAGCTTAATACATAAATATTTGGATTACCGAAACGGATGTACGGAATGTTATCGCTTCCTAGTTTATAAAATAACGATCAAAGCAACAAATCTCAACATTAACAATGGTGATTCTATCTACTGTTCTATGTATACAGGTAATTTTATCTTGATATAAATTAAGTTTGAATGAACTCGGGCGACAGCAAATCCTCTTCATAACGTCAACAGTTTTACTTGGTTATAAAGAGATTTCGTTATGTTGCTTAAAACCTGGATCTATGGTCAAAAAATGTAAGGAGAATATCCTTTGGCATACCATTCTGATTTGCTGTTACATTCTTCGCGAGGGTTACGAAAACATATTTCACGGAGTCTAAAGGAAAGGAATTTCTTTCATGAGGAATGTGTGAATTCATCGGAAAGAGCAATTTTGCGGATAAAAAATCATCACTGAATACCTATCCTCGTTATTTCCAGGTGCCTATCATCGCACTACTTCATAATGCATTCTTAGTTCGAAATGTGTTCCCTATCGATTTACAGGATATCGATGTATTAGGTATTCTTTATGCCCTGTCTTTGAATGCTGGGAAGTATGTAATATTTCCTGTTGGTAACCGTGACCTTTTTAAAGTGAAATTTTGGTTATGTGTTTGTGAAAACCATACCCTATCCGCCGTGATAGAACAAGCTAAACAGGATGCTTGCTTTTCCTGTCGTAAACTATCGAATATATTACGCGATCTTTTGTTCATTTGTTCGGCAATTCCTTTTTTATTTTGCTTTGAGGGCGCAATGCCAGGAGCCTTTCCGTCCCACTTGTGGCCGATTATATTTGTGTCTTTGCCAAGGGATGTCATCTTCATTCCGTCCTCCATTTTCCGTCGCTATATCGACGCAGTCGGGATATCTTATCAGCATTCGATCAGTCGCAACTCCGCTCCCAGGTTCTTAATCGATGAAGCTGTCACTTGGAGAAAGTGCGCCGGACGGGCATCTCTATTTCACTTTCGCAGTCCCTGATTCTGATGATGCCGTGTAATTGAAATGAATCCCTTGCCTTTGGCGTTATTTGGTGAACCGACATCTCGACAGATAGAGGCCTTCTCGGGAATTCGCGTCACCAAGATAAAAAGCTCGCAAGAAATTCAGCGATGCTTCGATTAACGAAGGCGATTCGTTCCGAAGTCATATTTGTTGCTCGGGAGGAAATTTTCCGCGTTCCCAAATCCTAAAATAAACTCATAAACGCCGCCGAAAAATACTACAATCACTTAAAGAACAGACCAAATGGGTGGGTGCCTAACAGCCGGGCCCACAGTTTGAGGGGGTCCCTATTTTAGAAATGCAGAATTTTATTTCCAAAGAGGATTTATACGATGGGAGAAATTTTATTTTACCAAATGAACAATTTATTGATTATAAAATAAAATCGATTGTGGGCGTTGTGAAAATCCATTACAAGGAAGGTAGAATTATAAAAAATTTTACCTTTGGATAATACGCATAGGATTATTTTATTTCTATTTTTCCATGTGTTATTTATGGACAATTTCTCGTCATATGAACGAAAATGCAAAGAAAGCGGAAAACGAGGCTTTCATGGGCATTATCCCCTGGGTCTCCTATGATCGATGGGTAGCCCTGATCACTTACATACTTGGAAGAATAATCTAATCTAACTAAAAAAATCACTCAGATATATGAATATTATTTACACAGGTTATTCGTTTAAAATATAGTCTCGGTGTTGGGTCACACCATGATGAGGCAGAGAAAAGAAAGTTAACAACTTATTTACAATACAAAGGAGAGGGATTAGAACATGTAAGCATTAACTTGAAGTTTCTGTACCTGATATTGTAATGGTATTATCCAACACCCAACATAGTGTGCAAAATGATTTCCGTTAACTCAAGCTACAACGTTTCAAATATCTCAAGATACAATGGCGCTCGACAAATTTGTTGGGTGCCGCTTAAAAAGTGTTTCCCAGCCACCCCATTGCTTAGAGAGAACCCTGGTGACTAGACGTACCCATTTTGAGAGGTCTGTCCCGCTAATGACATTGAACACAAAATGTCCTGTTGTCTTGTATTCTCGTATAGAAAAGTAGGAATACTGTACCAATCTCCATTGTAGATGGTTTCTTTAAGACGTCATGTTGGCCTTGGAGCTACTGCCACCTGTCTTTATAATGAAAGTAAAGAGAAATTTTGTAAGGAGCCTCACTGGCCCAGTGATCTTGGTATTTTTTTTAGGTTATGTCTACTTAGCATATATTCTCACGCATGTAAACTGGATTCTCGATTCAATAAAAGACCCTCTGCGAGTTGCCTATACTGCAGGGGCCACCATCTCGATATTACTGCCCTGAAATCTCCCTACTTACCATACGTTTTCACTTTAATTCGAGGAACATCTGTTACTCGCTTTCTACCTCTTTTTTAAACTGCTCTATCAGCATTCTAAGTTATCGCTTTGAGCGTTTAATTTTCGCCTCCGCTTTGTTTGTGAAAATCTCCGCCAATATTCGCGAACCCCACCTTCGATTTTCGCGGCTGTTACTATTTTCAATTTTACTTTAATTCGCTCCAGGGGCTTTCATATCTCCCGCTTTCAATGTTCCGAGTTCTTTTCACCGTAATTATGGAATGAACTTTTTTAAAATGTTCTCTTATATAAATTCAAGGTCGTAGAGTAGGCAAAAGTTTTTCTTATGGAAACTAGATCCTGTTTTAATTACCAAGTGAATATTTAGTTATCTCAAATATGCGATTTAAAAGAAACTTCTAATGAAAAGCGGTGAGGAAGAATACGAGATTATATAGTAATACATATAGGAGAAACAGTTTTGGTCAATGAAATAATTTGGACGATCCCCTAAAGTGGGCTACAGGTCGTGTAGATGTGAAAAAATAGCTTTATATAGGTTACTAGCGTCTTAGGCGTTGTTAACACTATTTGTTCGGTGAGAAAGTTTAGTATAAGGTAGAGAACTGCTGATTAAGTGGCATAGCTCTTGAAGCTGGGAGCATTTTTAACTAGGTTTCACTGCGAATGAATATTTACTGAGCTGAGTTACACACTCATTTACATGTCATTAACGGCAGAAATTTCTGCCCGCTCTGATATTTCCCTGCCCTTACTACACCTAATGGTATTTTTAATTATCTTTATAAGCGCATACATTTGTGTTTTTATACAGAATGGTGCCAATATGTGGATGATGAGGCACCGCTTCATTTTCACTTTTCTCGGGGTGTGCTAAAAAGAATGTTCAGCTTTCATTTTTATATGGGATGTTTCATTGAAGAAAAATGATGAATTTCGGAGATTAAGTATTTCTTTCTGCTCTACGTTTCTTTCTTACTAATCTTGAAAAGTTTTTGTAAAAATATGAAATCGAGTTTTCTGTAAAAATATAAAATTTTCTTGATAAACCCTCAGTCGATGGTTACTTCAGGGGATCGCACCGGAATCGAAGAAAACAGCTCTTTTTACCGAAAATAAAACACTTGGAAATATTAAAATTCCTTTGCCTGAAGTGAAACTGGGGCATCTTATTTATATTCTTTTCTGATTTTCGATTCGACCATTGTCACAGTAGTTGCATTTTCTTATCGCGCTGATGGGGACTTCCTACGTGCAATAGTTTTCAGTAACTGATTACCTTCTAACCGTACTAAAAATAGCACGATCTTAACTCTAAACTTTCGTTTTATCCAAATGTATTGAAATTGCATTACAGTAAACCTTTAGGAAGGATTGTAAAATACATTTCTCGGATTCTAAAAAACTGGTTCGAACCTCTTCGACGGTTGCTGCCGGAGTGAAACCAGAACCGAAATTTTTGTTCATTAAACCGGAGCGAATTACGGTTCGATGCCCAGGCCAAAGCTAACTATTTAAGTTGTTAACTCGTGGTAGCATATGGATTTTGATTGCTCTTGTGGTTTACCTATAACAGTGGTTTCAAATGGCATCGTTGATTGGAAATGGCTCCAAGGACAGCCAAAGGCCGTTTATTTCTCATCACCATTCTGCTCCTTGGACTCGCTATCTTTCCGCGATAACAGTGCCTTCCTATACATCCGCACATTTGGGTGCATTACAGCAGCTTTCTTTCGCGTGGGTGGTGCTTTTCTCCTTACTTAGGAATAAACCTTATACGACTGTGTGGGATTCGCAACTCGATTACTCTGACCTTTAGAAGCTATCGAATGTTATGCATCCTTTGACTCCTCAACCTGCCTTCCTCATTTGCACGCCTACTCTCGGCTTTATAAACAATTTTGTTCTTTAGCAGAAGTTATAATTAGAATTGAGAGATGCTTTTGATCTCCATTTCTATCATCTCAAGTCTATGTCTGTCATATCAAGGATGACTTGATTGCAAATTGGTGCCGTTGCAATGAATGGAGTCAAAATAAATGGTAATACCACGAATTGAGTTCTGAAATCTATAATCACTGCTGTAGAAATCATGTAATTGTTTTGACTTAACCATAAACTCCGGGTTTTAAAAATTGTTGTTCCTTATTTTGTTAAATGCTGCGTTTTTTATACAGTGGACATTTAAAAATACCTACAGTCGCTCATTATGTTGTGATACTTTCAATACATTTTCTTTAAAATATTTCGACTCTTTATCGATTTTTCCGCTATTACGGGATATTTCTTGCTTGACGAAAGACGAGTCGATGATATAATTACCATTTTTTTAAGTTTGGATATCTCGCAAACAAAGCTAAATCTTGTGAAAAATATTATTTTACTATCCTCTGTTATTATTTATAGTTGATGAGGACATTTAAAATGATATTTCTAGGACTTTGCCCTTCGCCCTTTACCTCCATCGATGGAAAGGGAGAGTTTTCACGGGGACTGTATTGTATTTGTTACGCCTTTGGTGAATGTATTCTAACTCGAAATTTCTGCACTATTTTAACTTCGCCGCTTGCCTGATACTTTATTATAAGTTTTTTTTTAGAAAAATGTCGCATCGTTAACAAACTGATGAATCTTTGCAACAACGTTTCTCTTATTTTTAACAACATTGTCTTTTTTATGTCACAATTTAGACGAAACTATTTATAAGCAATGAGCTATCGATGATATTTGAAGTATTTTTCATCGCTATAATTTTTGAATAATATATAAAATAATTACGGGATTCGTAATGTATAATTATATAAAAATATGATTCAATAATATAAGAGTATGGGAAAGTTTTTACTATGGCCCATGTAGATAGCAATGCCCATCGTATCTGTAGGTAAATTTCCAGAACTCGCAGAAAACAGAATTCTAAAATGCTATACTACTTTGGATATAATTTCGAAATGCCAAACTAAAAATCCATCTTCTGAAAATGGAAGATGCGGCACTGAATGTAACGGCGTATATAGTAGATCAGCAGCGAATCAGATTATGACGCGTATGTGGTTTAGCTGAGTTCTGTGGTAAATGAGTGGTAAAGAGGCACTTTTGAAGAGTCGAGGATTCCAAAATACATTTTTCTAGAGAATAAAACTCCCGATTAACTCAAATAAAAACTTTTATTAAAATTTTTCAACAACGGAACGACAAGCACGTTCCGAGGAACCATGCGTGAGAGAGAAACGTGCTGTCTAAAGTACTACGAAAGAGAAGCGTGAAGTTGACGAGTCGTAACGGTTCGATGGTTTTCCATTAGTCCTCTGTGGAAGTCAGCAAGGGAGATTTCGTTTCGGTCGTTTCCTTCCAGAGGCACCGTTCGTTCATCCATGAAGTGCGAGAGATGTGATGAGGTCCCCTTCTCCTGATGATTTGAATGAAAGACGATTTTAGCTATTGGTGTTTGTCGGTCAGCCTTTAGTGTCCGTATCCGTGTCCTTCGAGGCCTTCGCCGCCGTAACCGCCTTCGAGTCCACCGCCGTATCCGCCCTCGAGTCCGTGGCCTCCGTATCCTCCGACAATAGCTCCTCCTTCATAGCCACCCTCAAGACCGCCTCCGTATCCTCCGTGTCCATGTACTTCCTTCACCACCACTGGCACGGCGCCGTAGCTCTTGAGGTTGTAGTTCTGATAGGAAACGGCTACTGGTGCATGTCCATGTCCGCCACCGTATCCTCCTTCGATTCCTCCGTAACCTCCAAGATCACCAGCGGCGACGACGGCGACCAGGAGAGCGATGCAGATCTGCAGGAAAGGGCGGTTGATAGATAATTGCTAGGACTAATTGGGTCGTGAAGGCTCTCTAAGATCGAATTACTGTAGCGTGCAATTCGGTACTTGAGATGTCCAAGGGGAGCAGTGGTAACTTTTATCACTGCGATCTAACCATGTAGTTCGGGTCGTGAAAGCTATCTAAATATTTAGGTGAAACTTTGAAAAAGAAGCGTTTTATTTCAAGTACGATCCGTTGATTTCTGAGTTTGATGTTACATCAATAAATAAAATTATCATTGCGATTGCTATCGAATACGTAATGGAAAATTATCATAGAAGTCATGCGTTGGAGACTATCTGTAGGCATTGTCTCAAAGGATTTAAGATCCTTGGGAAAAATTTACAATATTTAATCACATCATGATCTGAAAGGTTAATTTTCAACGTATTCTTTCAGTTTTAATTTTATCTATTACACTCACTTTCATTGTATACGTTTGATAATACTCATCCTATATGATTGTCGAAATCATTCTCATCCATCCTTTGATCTGACCTATTCATATCGATTAATGGCATTTAGGATTGCAATCTGAAATATTCTTACTCTAAAGCTAATATCTTTATGATTATCGTAAGCAATCTAAATTGAAGTGATTTCTTTTTTTCGGATTTCTTTTCTACATCTTTATTCGAAAGGCCGTTGATTTAGGCCAGGAATGGTTTCCTCTAATCTATTTTACAGCAAGATTTAAAGCGGAATAAACTAACCTTCGTTTCATTGACGCGGTAATTTCTTTAAAATTCCCTAAAAGTCACAGAAAAACCAACTTTTTGCGGAAGTGGTCATGTGTTACCGAAGTTAAACTGTCAGATTGATTTAATTTAAACGAAAACAACTTCATTAGATTTATATAATAAGCTTTAAAATGCAACAAGTCAGTAAAAAATGCAACCTTCGAAAACTCGAAATTGAACGCGTAAAAATATATTTTTCTAGTCCATTTCTGATGCCAAATGCGGTAGTCCAATTGGAAGCAAATTAAAAAGTCACAAAAAAATAATAGCTTACCAGGAACTTCATGGTGATTTCAATTGGTGGTTGGGGTTACTGGTTGATGTATACTTGGCTGTGCTCGAAGGCTGACTGACGATGCTTCACAGTCGTTCCCCGTCTCTTATATACTCCACCAGTGCACCTCCCCAACCCAACGCCCCCCTCAATTCAAAAAGCGAACTTTCCCCGTCTCCTCAGCCCTTTTCACTTTATTTGCGAGAAGCGATCCATGACTTGTAGGCGTCGGTGAAGGGTTCCCATTCACGAGTCACTTTCGTGAAACATCGGAAGAGTAAGCGTAAGGTAGCGGTGGACCGGAAACCCAGATTAGCCCTTCAAGAGGTTTGAACAAGATAATGCAATTATTCGCGCGTGCGCAATTAACCCGTAATCAGAGCGTGTTTTTCGAAATCTTCCCTCTTTGAGTGAGGGGGTGTTTTATGCTTCGGAGTATCTTTGGATAAAAACTCTAAGCCCTCGGGGAATTTTTTTTCAGTGCTTGTATTCCGTCCATAAGAGGAGTTTCCGAGAGCGACTACGATCCGACCCCATTTCCAGATTTTCTTACAACTTTTGATTACTGAGACCCGAGAAAATTTACTTAGGAAAACTCTTCAGTAGCTCTTTGAACCTAGGAGTACCATCACAAAGAGTATTAAATTTAATTCTAGGGACGAATTATTCAAGAATGTTTTATTATATTCACGGCAAGGATTTACATTGTCAGCACTGTCGGTAAATAATTTCTACCCAATATAATTTTTTTGTCTGATCCAATGAAAATTCTACTAACACTCAAGATCTCAGAAACTCTTCTTACAGGCGCTCATATAAGTCCGGTGGTTAATATACGTCAGTGTATGTGAAACAAGCGGGAATTCTCCAACGCATATCTGGAATAAGGTTCTGAATCTGCTTCGCAGTGAGAAAGTTAGTTGGAGATGAGCGGAATTGCGGTGCATTTGCCAGATCTGCGTTGAACGACGTCTCGTTGAATTTTTCTCTTCCTCGTTGAGGAGCGGAATCCCAATTCGATGGGAGTGGATAAAGGAGTGCCGAATTGGAGTTGCTCTGAAGGAATTGGTCGATTAAACGCAGCTAATGGGAAGGAATCGGTGTCTATCGATTACTTTAAATCGCTTAATGGTTTCTCTGCTGCAGGAGTTGCTTCCCTCTGAAACAGCGGTGTCTAACTCGTACTCTAAGAGCAGTGTGAGATCCTTTAACCAATTGAGAGCGGCTTAGCAGTTAAATCTTGCTTAAAACCGATGTACAGTCATCTTGATCAGAGATCTTGGATCTTACAGTCTCCTTTAGCCTTCAGTATGGTCACTTATTCATACTCTGAGACGGGTACATACAGTTCTGTTTTCCTGTTTCTTTTACTAGGTCTAGTTTAATTAAAATGGAAAATGTTCCAATCAGATTTAATTGGAGCTTAATTAGATTTTCTCTGTAAAGTTTCGACGCTTTCGATTTATTTGAATTCAGGCAACACGCCAGACAAGCGCGCTCTGATAATTTCATATATGACGTCATTCCTGGGTATCGAATTGTTATATTTGTTTTTTCGTCTTCGCTCCGGTTCAACAAAAATAAATTCACTTCATTTCCGGTTTCGCTCCAGCCATCTTCGAACCTTTTCCTTTCGCTCCGTAGTATTATACAATTCTGAAAGGCTGATTTATTAATTCCATTGCAATTGTACTAATTTCACGTGTAAGTGGATCGATTTCTTTAAGTTTATTAAGTACCTACACGCAATAGTTTCTTATACATGTACCGTTTACACAGTATAAATATTAACAAATCATGATATATAAATATTTAAATTTTCATTGCTCCTTCCTTTAGTCTCAATTCATACATAGCCAATATAGTTATTTTTTACATAGCTATACCTCTTTTGAGATATTTCATGTAAGCTCGCGGCTTTTGATAAGGGGAATATTTCTTATATCAAAGCTTAATTAATTTTTAGAAGCATAAAGTACTTTCTTTATTAATGCACTACGCCGAAAGTTGTGTTATAGCTTTAGTTCAAGTATTTATGACTTTGCACGCCGTGGAAACCGAACAAGTTGTTACACACGAATCCATGTATGCAGTCTATTAGAAAGTATGGTTTTACTAAGTATTTCAAATTAAAATTAAGGTTACGTCACTGGGAATTGTCGCTAATCCACTTGTTTACTTTTCCTTATTACGTGAATATTTTTTATGGCGAGCTGCATGTCCCCTTCGCTCGGAAGGAAAAGAAAGGCCCATTCAAGGTTCTTCCATTAGCAATCCGATTGGAACGTTCCTTTTCTCGGAAAGGCGACTACTTTCCAAGCAAAAAGTGATTCCTCGATCCATGAACCGAGTGTGCGACGGGAAAAGACGGTGCCTAAGCAGTAACGAGAAATTGAGAAATCGCGTGTTTGGGTAAGGATTTGAGAGATTCAAGGTTTTACTGTACCATACGCTTTCCTTTTCAAATGGTCAAAAGTTATTTAATTAGAACAGACACAAACAAACTGCGTACCAGGTGCCTTAATAAGAATACGTAGAATGGTTCCTTTACCCTTCGATGCCGTATTTCTCTCCAGCTCACCTATACATCAATCCAGGGCCGTACTGAGGGCGGGGCGACATAGACTTGTGCCCAGGGAGGCCATATTTATTGTGAAGCGCAAATTAGGAATTATATTTTGGAATTGAAACTCCCGAGA
The DNA here is from genome assembly GCA_036926295.1 of Pachydiplax longipennis. Lineage (NCBI taxonomy): Eukaryota > Metazoa > Arthropoda > Insecta > Odonata > Libellulidae > Pachydiplax > Pachydiplax longipennis. The sequence goes on along the minus strand of JAVFKF010000001.1, from coordinate 48,819,901 downwards.
ATTTTCCTCACATTGCGATCCTTGCATTTAAATATTAATAAAATCAATTGCGGAAAGCATTGTAACTCCTCCAAGAAAGATATAGCAAAAAAATTACACTTTTAATTACACTGATGACAGCCGATGTTTGCCAATATCGGTCATTCAAATATAACCTGTAGAAAATTTGCAGTATTTTTTCCTACATTTTTAAGTATCAATTTTGAATTCGTGAGTCATTTAATTTTTAGTTCATTTAATATGAAAGAGGAGGAAATTATTGATGGCTGAATGTCTGAAATCTACACTGGCTGTGTTTATAAAAACTCTTTTCTGGATACGAAGGTCTTACCTTAAGGCTTTACCTTTGCTTTTTTATTTCTATTTTCCGAACTGAGTATCAGTTCCGATTAGTATTTAGCGAATGAATCTACTGGCGGAGGTACTACATACGTGATAAGGTAGTCAGGATAAAATAAAATCCTAAATCTGGATTGCTTTGCTAAATGATTGTGAAAGGCGTTCCCTATAAAAGAAAGGGATTTAAAAATCGGAGGCTTTGGAGACGTGGGCGTCGCGTAGAATGGAAAAATTAAGTTATGGTTGATAGAAAAATAAACACGGAAGTGCCGAAGATGGGGGAAAGAAAAGGAGTTTTGATTGAAGTAATTAAGCGACCGCAGAGTATATGGGTGGGCCGAATTTAGTGAGGAGGTGGTTGAAAGAAAGTAGTTGAGGGTGGAATGTAAGAGAAAGGATTTGGGAAAAGCAAGAGCATTTTAATGGTACAAAGTGTGGGAAAGGCTTTCGAGAGGTAAATAAAAAGGCGTTGACTGGTGAATTTTTAGGCTGAACGTACTGAGAGGTGGAATACTCATGTGTATCTGTATTTATTTCATGTAGTCCTACGTCTTTTTTACTTCGAATCTCCCTTAATGGCTATCCTTCTTGAGCAGAGTTGTCTCAAGTGGAAGAAATAAGTCGTCGATAGGCTTTATTCCATTTCACTCTCCAGTTTTGTCAACTTTTGACGTTAGTTGGAAGAATGGAAATTACTAATTATTCCCACTTCCTTGAGGTAGTGGGAATAATTTGTAATTTTCCGCAAGAATGTTTTGTAAGACCCTGCTACCTGCTTCCTCGGTAGAATCATTACTGAAATTACCAATCGCTCGTAATAATGTTACGAAGCGAAACCGTTCGCATTAGATATTTCTGCGGAAAATAAAAGCTTTAATTCAGGACAATAAATTTTTCTTTACCCTTTGCTATGCGTTTTTCCTTTGCGCCCTTAGAATTTCGAAATTTCGCTGACCTCAACGGTTCCGAGCGTTGAAATTTCCTCTCAGTTCGAGGATCTTTTCTCCGAAATGCAGCTCGAATTTGGATTGTTGCCATTCACGGAAGCGTTACGCAGGCGTGCATGCAGTCATATTCTTTCACTGTATTATCACAAAGTTCACGGATTAAGTAACTGAGTGGCTTCCTATAGAAAGTGTCGGAGGGATTCGCCCTGATTATCTCAATAATAGCTGCTTCAAGGAATTGTGTAATGAAAGCGGAAAGAGGGTAGTTAAGGAGCTCATCCCCATCATTCAAATGCGCAATAATTTCAGATTTGATTTGGATCGGTTGGAGTGCACTGAAATCTCTCAACCGTCCACCTCCTACCCCTCTGGTCTATTCATTTTAGAAAAATTCAGTGAGTTTCGGTGGACGCAAAAACTTTCTCAAGAAGGCTACTAGTTGCAACATAAGCAGGTCATCTTCTTGCCAAAGAAGATTCCCCTCTAACAAAGACATTACTATGCGATTCAAATGTAAATAGGAAAGGAGAGTGAAGAGCTATGATTACGTATGTAAATTCGGAACTTTTGTCTTTCATTAAGGATTCCTCTGGAGGAGGAAAGGAAAGGGTGCTGAAACATTTTAACAAAAGATGTTAAGGAGGGCTCCTCAATACCCAAGTGGGCAAAACGGTGAAAGCGGATAATATGTGCGAAATGTCCATAGCGGTCGAGGCAATCTTAACAATACTACTAAGGATGTTAAGAAGGATTGACTGGTAATTGCCAGCTAATTTGTCTATGCAATGTAAATGTCGAATAATCCATTGATTTCCCTTAATGTTAACCACCCCTTTCAACTCCGTAAGACTCCTCGGTAAGAGATAATTAATAATCATGTTAATAATTTAAGCACTGGTTTTCCTCTAGTTCGTTATCTTTATCTGCATTTTAGATTAGTTTATTTTGTATTTTATATGGATGCTGAAATTTTTAAAGTTTTCCAAAGATTTTTCATAGGATCCATAAAGTTTTTGCAGAAGTCATAGATTGTGCATTATTTCTTTTTACTATCGAGCAATTATTCGTTGGTAAGAAGTATTTTGCAAGATGATCTTTTGCTTTCGTTATGGCACATCGAATCGCTCCTCATGTCTCCTTTCAAATAAAAATTTTGATCGACACCGAAGGATTTGTTAGCACTTTTTTATCGATGGCGATCGAAAGAAATTGAGGAAAAGAGGTTGAGACTGTAGTCTCCTCGTACGTCTTTCCCTTTGTCATTTTAGTGAAAGGTGAGGATCATAATAAACAAAGGAGTAACATTAGAGAGAAGATGGAAGAAATGAAATGCTGTGTTAATTTTTAAAATATCCTACGTCAAATACTTAGGTAAACAATCTTTACAGAGAGAAAACACCCACAAAAGAATGTATGAAAAATCTGTGGAGCATATTGATAGTATTAGCTAAATTGTAATTTATTTTATTTAAAATTTGTGTGTTCAGTCTTCACTTCGTGGTATAGTGCTCTAGTTGTTGTAAATAAAAAACTGGTGACTTTCACTATGCAACTAAAAAATATCTTGAAGCAGGATTTGAGTCTGAGGATAAAATTCTGGAGTAATTAGGAAACTTTATCAGACAGCTTGACCACTCGGCCATTTATATGGTTATAGGAAATTATTTTCTCCTTTTTCTGAATCAGTAAAAGAACACGTTAATAATAAAAAGCTAAAAGTGGTGTAACGGTATCGGAAAGTTTCCATACAAGGAGAAATTTGACATTAAAATGCATAAGAGAAATATATGCAAGAGATAAAAATATACTAAAAAATGATCATTACAACGCTACGCCTCTAAGCTGGCGACTTTCTCTGCTTCGTAAAAATCGCAGGTAGCGCATCATTATTGAAGTAGCTGAGAAAATTCTTTACTTCAATTTTCAACGGATAATCCTTTAATTCTATTACCAAGACATGACATTCGATCCGCAAATCCGATGGAAGTGCACTATATCCCTTAGGCGACAATTACTTCAGAGCGTCACTACAAGTTTTTTGTGATAGTATAATTAATTTGCCTTCTTCGGCGTTACAGCATCCGAGCTAATGAAATTGTTAGCGTAGATATCCTGAAATGAGATCTTTACAAAACTGAGATGATGAGAAAGGATAAACGTATCTTCGAAATTATCTAAGAGTGTAAAGTAGTCGTCTCTCGTTGAGTCGGCTTATTCTTTATTCTTGGTAGACTTCATCTGAAGTGACATCGCATTAACAGATTAAGAGCTGTACTTTTCATCGGCCTACGAAGCTAGCCGCTCTCTTGTCTCATTTATAATCCTCCACTTAATGGAAACAAGCGAAAGATCATTTCCACCATTACTCCACCTCAGTGAGTCTGCGAACCTTTAATTGCTTCTTAACAAATTCGGATTTCCATTGTTTAAAATATCCAATTAACGTCTTGACTTTTATTAATGAGTTCATTAATCTCAGTCCTCAACGATTTTACTTTCCCTCAGTCCTGGTTTTGATTCTCGTTAATCCAGACACATTTCGTACACAATAGTATATTTCGTATAATAGTACACTTTCAATCGGAATGGTTTGATATGATGTACAAACATTGCAAATATTCGTTTATCGCTAAGTTAAGTGATGTTGAAAGAAATCGTAACGAAAAGTAGAAAAATCGCATTCGATAAAATTATCCTATCGTTCTTTTCTTTGTAAGGAATAAGAGACGACTATCAAACACGGTAGTATCATAGAAAAATATTACATTAAGATTTCTATCTTTAGTTAATTAGTGAGCGTAGTTTAACACATCTTTGTCGTCTTTTTAAGCTCTTTTTTACGGTTCACCAAAGGATTATTCGATTACACTAAACCATAAGACTGCATTGATATTGATAATACGCAGATTAATGCATTGGTTGATCCTTATGAACAATGTCTTAGTCAACCGATAAACAAAAAATAATCAAATATTATCAACAATATCAAAAACTGTCGGCAAAGTTAAGTTTAACTTTGTTAATCTAGATAAGTTTATCTCTGAGATAAGTTTATCTCAGATAATTTATTATATTGAGTCATTTTAAAATTACAGCAAATACTTAAAATACCTTTATCCCTAATTATTATAGAAATACATAGCTTTTAGGAATGTCAAGGATTACCATCTTCCTTATTCTATACAGTCCGGTCTTCAACTGGAGGAAAATAAATGAGCCGAATCTGTTTTTATTTTCGTGTGACAATTTTTGTTAGCGACATATTGTTGCATAAGTGCCAATTATATGAATTGTTAGGGTCATTTCTTCTATTTTGGTTGAGATACACATATAGCCGCAAATTATTTCGAAAACATATTTGTTAGCAGTATAGCAGCGAATTGCAGCTAATTTTTCTCTCTACTGTTCTACAATAATTTATAAATCTATTGTCTTGTTTATGAATCTTCTTCATCGTTTTGGCAGCTTTTTGGTTCCATCATCGTAAAAAGGCTTAGGTCGAGTCTCAAAATAAACTTCTCCGTTGAGTCGATGTCCTCCTTTGATGTCCCTAACATGTGATAGTCACATGGGGATGAGTCAGGACAGTAGGTTGGCCAATCCAATGTCCTTCAATGCATTTCCTCCAATTTTTCAACAGTCATTGTAACTCCGCCCACATTCATCGTCTGATTCCGTATTGAGAGGTATGACAATCCTTTCCTTATCACTTTCCATTTATTACTGTTGAAACCGGATGGTGTTTATGGTTATGCTGTAACGATGGTATTTCGTTTTGGCACAAATTTTTACGACCGTATTCACTTCCTGCTGCCAAGCCTTATCGAAAAATATGGGCTCATGCATTCTCTCTAAGAACGGCTGTGAAGTTAGCTTACGAGATCTTCGATGGCTTTTATTCGCTGTTTTCTTCTTAAAGCGTAGTAAATACAAATAAAATATTCGAGTATTAGTCATAATAATTAACCCGAACGTTATTTATCTCCTTGGAACTTAAATATTTCAAGAACCTTGTATCATTGATTTACGTAGTATTAGAGGCTTCAAATACCAGAGATGCCATGAAATTTAAAGCTGCATTTAAAAAGAGCGGGGAAAACACTGTATTATAGTACTAAAATATATGTATATCTGAAGTTAATAATAATTATGATCACGTATTTATCAGCCGAATTTCAGTCTAACTCCACTAATCTTACGATAACTTATAGAAGTAAATGAATGAAGTTAGAACTTAAATGAAAAACAATTGAAATCATGAAAAATCTTGCTATATAATGGCATATTTTGAGAAGTAATCTAAGGAATAAAAATTTAAATTATTTCTTAGATAACTTGTTTTGGATTTCCACGTAATAAAGCCTTCCAAAACTGATTGTATAATGGCATATTTATAGGTTTTAACACTCAATTATTGCCGTCTTTGGCGTCGTTCGGACCTGCGTCGAGACCAGGGTCTGGAGGCAATGGGAAGTCTTAGTGACTTTCTTCCGGTTGTTTCCAGACATGGTCTCGACACAGGTTCAACAGCTGACAACGACAGCTTCATATGCGTTTTGTAACCTCTAAATCATTAAAAGACGTGTTCGAAATTAATTTTTAAATTAATGAATATTTAAGTAATAAATAAGGTGAAATAAAAATGACTGTTTCATCAACACATTCACTTTATTTCTACCTATAATTTAGTGGGATTATATCAGTGTGCCATCAACATCGTTGTTTACTAAGTATTAAAATTCTTATAAAGAAATCTACGAAAATTTAATGATACAAAATTTATGTTCCCTAAAGGCAACCAGTTGCTTCCACCTCTTTTTTTCTTCCTATTACCACGACAATCTAAGATTTCGCTGAAGCATTCTTACTCCCTTAAAAGAACCCTAATTTCGCTTTACTGAAAGGCCTTTATGTGCCAGACCTAATTTATAATTAAACTTCCTAGAGAGGGATTTAAGGAGACACACCACCTTTTACCGAAGGATAAACGTTCTCCAAGTTATTTCTGCTACCGTTTCAATCACGCCTTTTACATCTTGTTTCACCAGATATATAAGGATATAAAAAGTTTTTGTTCGGTGTTATACCATCGGCACCTATCGTTTTCCTGATTTTTTCTTCTGTGACATTAAGCTTGAATAGTGATCACCTTTCTCTAATTTATTTTATGTAACAGGCTCGTTCTCTTTGAAAGGGGAAAATAGTCCCTTCCGTTTGGAAAAGGGATTCATAAGGACTTTCCCTTCCGCGTAAGACATTTCATATTTCGCGGAGAAGAGCCTTTTATGCGCTTCGTGTGAAGATAGCGTGACGCACGCGCGATGTGCATTCCTTTATTCGCGTGGGAGAGCATTCCTCAGTTATACTCGTATTTCAAAGCGGATGGCCATTGTAAAAAGAATTCTGCGTGCAATGATATCGCCTATCCCGGAAGCTTTCTGGAATTCGCTATATTTAGTCGCATCTTTCCTGGATGTTTAAGTTTAAGAACAGTTTTGTCCAAGCTCCATCTTAACGGAACGCATGAGCTGCTGTAACTTTGCGGGCTGCAGAAAATGTATCTCATCGTGGTTTAATATAAATGTCGGTTTATGGAAAAAATCTTGTCTTGTTGCTCTGCCATAATCATATGTTCAGTTTCTTTACTTCTTTTTTATGACTTCCAGCGAGTATTTTTTCCTCTTTAGTTATCATTATTTAGCATTGAAAATTGCATGAGCCTTTAGGAAAGAATTATCTTCTGGGCAGACTAGTATTGGTTAAAGGACCGCCTGTTGGATACCTATTTTCAGAAAATATTTCACTTGGTCTATATTAATTTCCATTTTCTGAAAATATCTCACTTAGTCTATATTCTCTCACTTAGTCTATATCGTCTCACTTAGTCTATATTATATTAAGGGTTAGATGTAAGAGGAGACTTTATAGTCTCAGTCTCGCCCTAAATAAAGTTCTTTATTATTATTATTATTCGTTGTTTCAACAATAACTTCGAATATTGGAAGAAAAGATAAACTAGGACTTCAATAATACCACCCCATTAGTACCATATCGATACCCACAGCCTTCACTTATAAAAATAATTATCTATACTAGCAAGTAATATAACAAAAGGTGAGACGAATATCGCGGTGATGGAAATATTCTCTAAATAACTAAATGACAATTTTCTGATGTTTTCTTGCCGTATAGAACCCAGTACCATTTAAGTTTTGAAAGGAAGATGATCAGCAGCCAAATTGCATTCCCTTGCATCAACCGCTTCACTTATTCGTTATTCATGAATTAGCAATCAGTGCTCCTTAGGAAATCACTGTGATCAACGGAAGCATAAAGGCCATGCCTCGCTCCCTGATCTTCCACTCCTGGCGGCGGCTCTAGCCAATTGAAATATCTCCTAGAATGGTCTCTTCCCGCTTTATGTTTAATTCCCAGTTATCTGTGACATATCACTTGCGTCTTTCCTTTACTTTGTATAATGAAAACATATTATTCCTGATATACGTATTTATTGCTTAGATACTTATTAAAGAATCCATAAAGGTGTGGTTTCTCCATCCTATGCATTTCTATTTTTCACGTGAAATTTATTTTAATTTGTTATTCATAACTATTTAACTGAAATCCAAAGACTTTTGGGGAATCCTGTTTGAAAATATAACTCTCTTAAACTAATAAGTAGTATAGCTGAAATATCAGGGATTTACGGAACCGAAATTTTTAAAAAACTTAATTCTGTAATTTAATTGCGAAACGAGAGCACTTTTCTATTTCGTATAAAATTTTGACTTTCTCATCTTTAGAAAGCTTGCAAACGGAAATTGCATTCAAGGTGTAGTGAGGATAGCAAAGGGAGAGACGTTATGGCTGATTACCTTATGAAGGCTTGTAGAATCGGTCTCTTTTTATCACCTTTCCGTTTTTTCATACGACTCCTTTAAATCCAAGGTTTAAAAGGAAACGGATAAATTTTGCAACTAGAAAGGATTTCCTCCCTCCTTGAGAAAAGAAACGCTCGAAAACGAATTTTCCGAATTAAGCGCTTTTGTATTACCGACGAAATCCCATTCATCTCCGAATGAATGCACTTTTTCGCTCATCATCTGCTTGCGAATTTGGGAAACGTCACTTGAAACTCGCTTCCTCTTTTGTTTCGCTCGTCAGGTGTGTTTTTTCTCTTCCCTTAGGTGCGTCATTTCCGGAACCCTCTATACTTCACGATTCAAAAGATCCCAACTCTCCTTTGTGCAGCCAAAGAACATCCATTCTTCCTTTCTCCTCTTTTCGATGTTGCTCAATTTGAAGACTTACTCGGTACTTACTCTTATGAGACTTGTTACTTTGATCCTTTTTTCCGAGCAAGGGCACGCCTTTTCATAGTTTTTCCGTTCCGATGTGCTAATGAATAAATAAATATAAAAATATATATTGAATTGGAATGTCCTTCAGATAGTGCTTATCTTGTTTTCTTTTCTTCTGGAGATTACGTGATAATAAAGTAGTTTAAAAAACATTCTTTTGTTCGTTTTCTTGGTAGTTAGTTTCAGTATTGCGTTCCTCTAAGTACGTATTAATTACATCGATTATGTTTTAGTGCAAAATCGATGTTAACGATGATTAATTAATGAATTAGTAATCGTATACCAAACTTTTTTCATCTTTTCTTTAACGCTAGAAGTAAACAGTGGAAGTAAAACATAGAATTAAATAATGTGGAGTCATAAAGAAGAATGTATGTCCATAAAACGACACCAGTTAAGAGTTAATCCTGTGATAAGTATTAATATAAAAAACTTCTATGATTAAAAAGTCTTGATTTGCCGACAAAAGAAATAATGTTGTAAATTATTATATCATTCTTTTGTGGTTTACTAATGTGTATTTTAATCATTGGAGAATGAACGTATATTCTTTAAGTTTTCTTACATCAGCTATAAGAATAATTTATTTTCTTTAGAGTTGCCATTCGCTGTATTATTTGTTAGGTCGTTTACGTTGCATTATTTATTTAGTGCTGTCATCCTACCAATATTACTTTTTACATATAATCAGTCTAATATATAAGTCTTTATTCTAGCCGAGGTTAACTCTAAAACAGGTGTATCCTGCGGCTAATGAACCACAAATCATCTTGTTGACTCCACTAACTTTTTATTCATTTATTTATCATTGCTTGTGTTTCTTCAAGCTCTGTATGCTATTTAGAAAGAATGAAATCCTTTTCGCATTGTTTGTTTGTGTAGTTTCCTAAGTTGCTGACGATGTGTAAATCATCGGATCGTATCGGGAATAGCGTTAACTCTTTCTTCGTTAAGTTTTGTGTTATCCGATCCAAAAAATGAAGTATTTCTGCAAGGAATGGTTTGAGAAACGACTGTTTCAGCAGTCTGAGTGGAGTTAATTGCCAGCTCAAGAGGTTCATTCCTTTCTATCTTTTTACTTCGGTGCTTGCTTCCACCTCAAGACTAGATTTAATTGCTACCCTTGTTATTTTCCGATTGGATGCAATTATCTTTTCAATTTGTGTTTGCTGACTTGTTTGATTTGAGCGGATTAACAACCGTTAAGTTTGCTGGCTTTTGAAGTTATCTTTGTGAGGGCACCATCCGCACGTAAGGTAATTAAAGGAATTCTCGATTTCGAAAATATAATTGAATCGAAAAATTCTGAAAATATTGAAAAATTTTCATTTCATAAATCTCTCATGCGAAGTGCTAAAGACCTGATATTAGCACTAAATATGTGTATATAAATGTATCTTTTAGCATTTTAGTAGTTAATGCACAAAGTCTATTCAAAGTTTTTATCTATTAGTTGTTTATGATGAACATTCAATAAATTCGAAAAAGAATAAAAACTAATAATTATAACCAAACCCCATGCAATATTTTAATGAGAAGCTTTTATAATTGATAAAACGAGAAATTAATGATAATAAATCATGAAAACCAAATAATGACAAAAACACACACTATATATCACCAATTTAAACTTACTATAGTGCCAGTCTATTGTCTATCGTATGTTGCCATCCTATCTACTTTCCCAATGGTAAAAGAAGAGAACCTCACTACCTATGGAGTGTTTAAAGATGTAATTTAATTCATCTCATTTGGTTAGTCTGTTAACCAAATATTATGTGAGCTTATCAATTTTTGGGTTTCATTTTTATATGTAGCATTTAACTAGGTTTTAATACATATCTGTTTCATTATGTTCCTGAGAAATTGTTTTTAGAGAAAAAGAAATCATCCCAAATAAATTTACTCACCTCAAGATTAGTTGGAGGTCAACGGACGCATTTTTATAAATATTCGTATCCCTTGATCCCTGAAAGAGATAGAAGTAATGCATGTGTCTGGAGGAAAGGGGTACATATTCAGAATATACGGGTCGCAAACGAAATTATTTTGGTGAAGGTCTTTCAGTTGACCAGTCTTAAAGCACGAACAGATAAATTTCAGATAGGGGTGCCATTCACGGAAGACTTCATTGCGATATTTCATCACTATCAATTAACATAGGACAAATGAAACAATTAACACGGATGATCTTGGAGCAAAACATCCAGCTATATTAATATACTACGACTATTTGCATCATATTGCCATTTTTCGCATCTCAACTCCAAACCTTCCTTATTATTCTATTTCCTTCTCACTACTTTCCCCGCGTTTTCCTGTGGTCTTCCTTGAAATTTCTATTACTGGCTTCCAGTTTCTTACTTATTCCTTGCCTTTTTAATTTATTTTCGTTCATTGTGCCAATAATCGTGTTATCAAGTTAAGAGTGTTCTCTTATATTTTCATTTCTAACGTAAGTTCATGCCAACATAGGTCGCAACATTTGCTGCAATCAGCCATTTCCGCTGATATTTGTTTTTGACTCAAGTTCACAAACTAAACTGCAGACCCATACGTCGTTACTAGTTTCATTTTAATTAGGAGTGCTTTGCTTTGTTTTAATTGTTACTTTTTCATTCCTCAAGACTAGGTGCTGTTTCAATCATGAATTTTCCCATTCCAACTTTCTACTAAGTTACTGTAAAATTATGCCTAGCTCCCGTTATGAAAGATTTTCATGTAAAGTACGGTAACATTGCACTCACCTTATGAATATAAGCTGTATGATTATGATTTAATTACCCGGAAGTCTAGCAGTATATGAAAGAAGGTGTTCATCAATTAAAATAATTGTGAATAGAAACTTGGAAATTTATTCAAGCTTTGCAGTACGGAAGTTTATTTATCCATCTTGCCTACTACGGTTATGCCATGCAATTTAAGTACAAAATGAAATCTTATCCATTTAAGGAAGTAGCGGCTTATAGATGAAGTCATTTCACGAATCATGAATTTTCAGTAGAAAGAATAACAAAATTGTTTACGCGCAGAGATATTCAGATATCATTTTTCCCTTAATATCTCAATCTTTTAAAGAATACAACCAATCAAGCAGTTCTTCTAAAATATTTCAGTTTGGTTATTAGTTTTTAATAATTAATTTTAGTTATTATTTTGGCTATTCGTTTATTTTTAAAAAACAGTATTATCAACTTGATATTCAGGATTCTAGACCTCTAGAAGATATTTGTTTTTCTTTCCCGACATTTTAAATATGCTCTTGTTTATTATATATCCCTTTCAAAGAATATACTTTAGATGTTATGGATAAAATAATTTTTATCGATTTATATGATAAGAATATAATTATAAGTCTTTGAAATATGGTATAAAGTCCTCTACCTTATTCACGGTAGATTTTTCTAACTTCTTTATCTATCATGTAATCTTCACACTTAGACATCTAGAAAAGAAATTTTTCTAACATAACTTCTGACTTTTTCATGCTCTTTGCAACGTAACTAGTTTATGTTACATATTTCCATGGTAAAATAATTAAGTCAAGTATTTTAGTGTATTTTTAACGACCGCTATGCTTAGGGAGATATTCCTGTGTGAAATATTGTCATAGATGCCGATTTAGTGATGTAGTAGCTATATATAGCGACTTTATCCTTCTTTTAGTGGCCTCTTTTCTGTTTTAATGACTAAGAATAATGGTCTATTACGTCTCTTCTACTCTTGAAGTAAAATGTTTGACTTAATTTAAGATTACGTAAGCAAACATACAGATGATAAAATTATAACATTTATACTATACGTTTTACTTGGGATATTTCACTATTAGAAGCGAATTTAAGCTATTTTACTTAAACTACTTTTTAGTAATATTTTCTGAATATATATAGCAACATTTCCAAAATTGAATTCTATCCCTGGCTATTGACTAGGCAGACAGATTTTTGTGCGAGGTCAACGTTACAACTACCTCGCTGCCCTGAAGGCATTTCTAGACTACGTTTGACCTGCTACGTATAATTCAGGTATCTTCCCAATTGTTTTCACGATGATTGGTCAGCAACACTTCCCCAATAATAATAGAACCCGGGAGTAGATTCTTTTTGCCGGTGGATAACACTCTACCCACTTGACTATCCGGGGCTATAGTTCCATAGTAAGCTTTTAAATTGCCGTTGGATAGCTCCAAACTCACTGAACAAAGTCCTTCTTATTGCGTTTTGTTTCTTCGGAAAAGCAGACCTTATTTTCCTCTCACAAACGACCTCTCCACTCATTAGAACTAAATGGACTCGTAATCGTTCGTGACGCATCTAATATCAACAGCTTACGGCCCTCTCTTTGTGCTCCGTCTCTTCAATCGGAAATCTTCTCGTCCTTTCCCACACAACGTTTCGCATCCATCTTTCGCTTTACCTTTATGCAAAGCAGATGCCGCGCTTTGTTATGCAAACGAGAGCGCTTTCTTTGTTTTTCCCCACTTTCCGGAGTTGAGTCACGCATTTCGCGTGCGGGGGCTCAGAGCAAAGGAGTGCGAGATGTTCGAGCTATGAGTTTCCTTCTCCTCTTTTCTCACCTTCCTAATACTTCCACGCGGAAGCGGATTTAGGGTCAGGTCAACTATACTTCGTCCAACGTAATGAAAATAGCTCGTAAACCTTATGGTGTTTTCCTTATGAGAGAATGGAGTGCGGTGTTGGTATTGTTGCATCAGGAATCAATTTTACCCTATGCTGATTGACTTTTGAATCAATTATCGCCAAGTTTCCGTTTCTGTGCAAAGGTCGCAACATCTCGCGTTAGTAATGCACAGGACTATGAGATGTATGTGGTCTCTTCGTGACGTTGGACGAAGTATAGACGACTGCCCAGGGCCACGAACTTGGTAGGGGCCGCACCTGAAAAGAATGTCGAATTAGAGCGGGTATGGCCAGCCTATGTATCATCCACCAGAAGTAATTGCGCCGTACACGATTTTAAGTGGCCCACTGAATGAAGAGAAAATTTTTAAATAAATTTCTTAAAAATTGTTAAAGTATTCTCAAATATACAATTACTTTCATAATACAATCCTCCGCTGATTTTCAGCATGTATCATGCTCTATTATTATAGTTTACGTCGCATTATTCCAGTTTATGTGACGCATCGTAAATAAAAATGACGCAATTGACACATGTGCTACGAATGGTTTTATCACAATCAAACTTCCCTTAAGAGTCGTTCGAAAGATAATAATTTAAATCTCGTTTCAATGCTTTCTCTGAATTGTGTTAAAAGGACTGTAACGATGATTAGCAATTTTAAATAAGAAAATGACTATAGAAAGACCATTCGGGCGAGATTGTGAATCTGCCTACATTTATCCTTCCGTCCTTTAAAAGAAAGAGATTGCCTAAAAAAGTAGAAAACTTTGAAAACTACTTTGAATGTTAAAATTACATAAGTTTACACTAAGAAACATTACAGCAGGAAAAACCCGTAGGAATGTAGGCGTGAAAAATTTGCGAAACTTACACAATAAAACTTACACAGTAAATATTAATAACTAAATAAGAGAAGAGAAAGCCAGCCTTCAGAGAAACAGAACTTCAGAGAAACCAGCCTTCTCTTTAAGAGAAGGCTGGTTAAGACAGATCGGAAAGGCAAACAAACAATACAGGCACACTTCAAATAGATAATGCAAATAAAGATGTTTGCATAAAAAATAAACATTTGCACAAAAATAAATACAAAAGAAATTATGAAATGCAAATATTTAGGTACTGAAGTAGGTCAGTGTGAAAAATAGCAATAAAAACTAAAATGCGAATGAAATAACGGAAATTAAAGAATTCGCATGTAGTATCTAGTTTTGGCAGTGTTCATTGACTAAATTTATCATTTTTCTTGATTATATAATCAAATTATCCAACGTTCTTCTCGGATATACGGTATTACAGTAATATGAAAATAGTTTCACCTATCAAGATAAAGACACGTTTAAGAGTAGAACATGGACAATTACAATATATATCAGTAGCTAAGAAAAAAATTGGTTGGATTATTTAAAGTATTGGGTCAGTAAAAGGTAGCAAAGAATATTATGCATACATTGTAATTAAAGAAATCATCACTTAATTTACTAATATATATTTCTTCTCTTTTCCAGGTAAATATCTTTTCTGAGACCATGCCGAAGCTTTTACTTCAGTGAGCCGTGAGTCAATGATTTAGTCATTATTACATCATTTTCTTCATTCCCCAGTTAAACACGACTAACTTGGTGTCGGACATTAGGCAAAAGTCACGAAAGGATTAGTTGGCTTGCGGTTTCCTTTCCAAGAAAGTTTTTTCTTCCCTCTCATAAATCATATAAATAATAGTTGGAGTTCAATGAATTTTTTGCGTAAATGAATTTATGACGCATTTATGAAGACCCTTCTTTAAGTCTTTCTGCTTATTCATAGTAGGAGTTATTTCTTTCTGCTTATTTGAAACAAACTCTTCATTCCGTTGGTTTATGTTTTCGAAGAATATTTGCGCTTAATACGCGTAAATATGGTAGATAATAAACTTACTACTAGTTGCAGTAGTAAGATAAATTAGCGATAATTTAATGGAGGATAAAATCATCTTTTCACCTTAAAATCCCTTTTGGACGAAAAGGAATGTGTATTATTTTGCTTTCTTAATCACAGAATCTTGCTTAATTCACCTTCTCGTTTTTAATTCACATTTCATTTTCATTCCTTTTCGGATATTTTTATTATTTTAGGAGGAATATATGTTACTCACGTTTTACTTCTGACATATTTCCTTTCTTTCTTATTGTCATAGAGTGTATATTGTAGGAGTATATCAAGTTTATTATTAAAAGATGATCTATGCGATCACAGTAATAACAGCAAGAAAGTGCGTTTATGTGAAAAGTTGATGAATATTTAAATTGTGAGACCCTAACTGTGGAAAATGTCTATTTTGCGGATCGGTTCTTCCTTTCATCACATGCGATTCTTCTTTGCAAAGAAAAAGACCGTTAAAACTGAAAAACTTACACAATTTCTTCTCCACCTCTCAGTGGTGCTAATTGTCATGAATTGGGGAGTACCCCTTTGAGTCTAATTTGCATACGAAGTGCGAGAGAAATTTGCACAGTTGTATAAGAGTCCCATCGTGAACGGCGCTCTTCTGCCATTTAATCGCGTATTCATTTCTCTTTGTTCGCTCAAATTAGGTGTAGACTTCCTTACATAGCTTCTAAACTTTTCCGACGAAGAGTATGATTTTTCACTACTGGTGAATCAACTTAGCTTCTCTGTGAATTTGCATAGAAACGCGTTCAACAGTTGTTTTGAGGTTAATCGTCATTATTTGTCGGTTCTCTGTTTTCTCTTTTCATGAAAAAAACGCTAAAAATGTGAATACACTTTACTCTTGTTATTTTGTTTTATAATTTCTCAATTATTCGTTTTTTCCTCTGGTATTATGATTTGAGTAGTGTTATAATTAACGAAATAAAGCTATGTTTAACATTCCGCTATTTGCATAAGATGTAGGCTGGGTAGCCTTGCTCTTTTAATCTCCTTATATGCCATATCAAGCATTCTATTTTATTCTACTTTCTGCTGTTAAGATGTTCGAAAAACTCTTCTATCGATACACCGGTGAATGTGGCGCCAATTCCTCGAATGTATAAGGGAAGCCGCGGATTACCGACCTTCTGGGAACCACGGTATCCTTGCTCCTTTCGAGGAATCGGTCACCGACATATTGACCATTATAGTTTTTCGAACCTCATATTTATTAATAGCCGAGTTCCAATTCATATTCTTTCTTTGCTGCTGTTGCCTTTAGATTCTCATTTATCTGATCCTGCTGACATTTCAGACCATTTGATACCCATTGAGAATTCGATACCGATTGAGGATTAATACCTGTCTCGAAGTGTTGAAAAAATTCTAGTCAAATTCCCGTTCCTTTCATAGGGGCGGACTCTCTTGTTAATTCCTAAATTATCCCTGATTCTTAATGAAAAGTTATCAACGGGTCATTAATTGCCACCCTTAAAAACCACCCCTACGTAACCGAATTCCAATTTCGCCTTTATTCGTGATGATGTACTGAAAATGGCGTAAATCAAACTTTTATGCGAAGTTTTCTTTCTGTAAATAAGGACTTATTCTCCAAGATAATTGGTGGATAGTGATTCTCCATCTGCCCTCCAATTAACAGTCTCTTCGAATAACCCTTAAATATGTCTTAATGAAGATGTTCGCTCAATCAGGTAATGACTACTACCGCTTGTATCCTTTCCGGAGTTTGAATGATTGGTCTCGTTAAAATAAAAGGAAGATTTCTTTCGCTTCTGTTTTTTTTTCTTTGGGAGATTTAATGACCCGAACAGGACACGTCACAGTTACTAAAGAACGTTTATCTGTAGCGGTAGCTCCTTAAAGTGTTATTTTGGAAAAAGAATACATACTGCACCTAACACGGATTTTACTAACTCTGGCTCGCCAACGACATGAAAGTGTAAAATAGGATTCATTTTAAGCCAGTTAATATTTTCTAGATTATTTACGTGCAAATAAATGTTCATTAATGAGGATAATGAGTGAAATTGGTCACACGACAAATCGGTGAGCGTCACTCAGAGATTTCAGGACGCAGGATGGGAAACTTTACTTAGAAGAATATAAAGACTTAATTTATTTAATGAATTCAAAAAGAGTGCGTCCTTAGAAGATGCAGCGTGTATTTTACGCCGTCCTTGTTAGATGTGCTGTTCTGATACTGCTATAAATCCTTTTAAATATTTTGTATATCTGTGCCTAATTTAACTATGATCACTTCAAGCGTACTTTTTGTCATTACTATATCTCTCTGCTTGGCGCTTGTGAATTTAATGTAGGCTTTATTTTCCAATGTATTAATTGAATCAGCTGTAAAAAGTAGCCGTTGACGTGTTATCTGATGTACGTAGTTGGTATTTGATATTAGTTTACTATCCCACCATGTGGCGTAGACATTCCGAGCACGAAACATAATTTCTTCTCTCTCTTTTCCCTTTAATTTTGCCAGCGATTCGTTGATTTATTATTTTTGGTGCCAAAGAGAAAGAGGAGAAAGCAGTGTTTTCTAACGTTATGAAGAAGCATATGCTTCCCTTATGTTCTTTGATCGACATGCGTTTCCACGGAAGTTTCCAAGAGCACTTGGCGAAACTGCGTACTTCCAAAGCTCATGGAGAAGCAGTTTGCAAATGTAAATGTAGAAATATGCCGTAATTTATCGCGCTTTGAAGGGGAAAAGCGGAACTTTCACTAAACAATCCAAGAGCGTGCTCTAACTACCTCAGATTCCATAGTGGAGCATCAGCGAAACTATATATTCATGGAATCTTCATTACAAGCAGCCATCTCTTTTATGACTGTCTGAATGCCAAGGTGCCCTCGTTTGCTCTAACTTATCGTCGCCTGTAATTCCTCGTAATGGTTTATGTTTGAGTTGTAGTAGTGTAGTTGAGAGATATTATTTTCCGTCTAATTTAGTGACTGTCAAGTAGAGTCTTCAACTCGTTGCAAGCGATACACATGTAAAATTCAGAATAATTTCGTATACTGTGAGTCAAGAGTAAAATCATTAAACTCGCGAGTTTCTAAGAAATATTGTATACTTAAATATGCGGAGGGTGTAAGCAACTCCTCACAATAAAAGATATGTCTCCTATAGTAGTAAAAGAACTGAAATATTGGCCCGGCAATGAAATGGTGAAACACCCCAAAATTTCATCTTAAAGTATCTATATCACTGATATCCGCATGTTTTCAGTAATCTCCAAAATAGTTGTGAATCTCCAGAGATTTATTTCATTTATGAAGTTACTTTCAGCCTTTTTTTACTTTATATAACTTTGATTAGTTAATCTGTAGTTATGTCTGTACTTGAGGCAACAATCTATAATGTTACGCTTAATATTAATGGAATATTGATTGACGCTAATTGCTGAAATATGTGTGGCTTATTTTTGAAATATATTAAAGTGTCTTTCAGATAGACTTCTAAAGGCCCTAATATATAGAACATAACCTCCAGCGGAATTAATAAATAAGGGACTTAAATCATTCTACTATATTTCCTTATCTTTGCGACCTACGAATATCTCTAAAATTGCCGTTTTATTTGTTTCCCTCTCCTCTATCAATCTTTTGAATATAGACCAAATTAATACCTATTTTTGCATTCAATTTTTCGCGGATATTCTTATTAGATTGGAAAGAATGATGCTGTGACAGCAAGCGAACTTGATGAAAAACCGTCTGCTATTTGTTTGTCTGTTTTTTTTTGGAGTTCCCTCGCGCTTTTCTATGTAAATATTTGTTCGTCATATCTTAAACATAAGCAGTCTTTGCAGAAGCGTTTCTCTTCATGTCAAATCGCTTACATTTTTGAAAATGACATTTCTTTATGCTTAGGTTATACGGCACTCTCGAGTAAACTGGATGAGCGTTCATTGGTGAATTTTCTTAGTATTTAAAACATAAATTATAATTTAAGTATTTATTCATGAAAAATGTTATCCACTAGCTGAAATAGATATGATGCGATATCATTACTTAGATTGGAGAAACAGGTTTCATCCTTGTTTTCTACACAAACTGTTACTTTTTTATTAACATACTAATATCGTTGAAGAAACGGTTGTGTGTTTTTTTTCGAAAACAGGAATTAAACCATCATAGAGACTCCTGGTTTTTTTAATATTTAAGCTAATCGTTGTAATTCACAGCAAGATAGAGCGCATCTGCTATTAAAAATGCTGCGCGTACATGTACGTACTCGTTTAAAGGATTTGTTTTCCGTTTAAACGACATATATTGTCTTCTTTATTACCATAATTAAATCAATTTGTCATTATATATTTTACATAAACCCATAAATTGCTCGAGGTATTTACAACAGATTGAATATTATTTCATCCCTTCATTTAAATTGCCTATATTCATTCATTTCGAAAATCACATTACATAGTGTTTAATTTTATACTTTATTCCTCACTTTTTTTTCCCAATATTTTAGCTTGTTTTTACAGTCTTCTCAACTAGTTTTTAAAATAAACTACAAAACGTGATTCACTTTATAGGTTGGGGTGCAGAGAAGCTATGATTAGAAGTCTATTGAATAAGAAGATTATGATTTAGAACCGGTAGTAATCTAGCAACGACCGCCTTTAACTTAATGTTAAGAAACGAAAGAGAAAATTCGCACGCTTTCATTTAGATAGGCCCACGGAAAACACGATCATATTCCCTGATTTCATCAAAGGAGCGACCTTTGATATTTTTTCCTGTTTCTCTTTTTTTTGCTGCTCCAAAATGGAATCAGGCCAATTTCAATGAGGAGGCATGTGTTTGCGGGTAGAGATTTCACATAATACTTTCATTTTCCCTGTAACATACTCCTAGGTCGCTTTCTTTGCTGGGAAAATCTATTTCTCCCCTCAAAGAAAGTATAACCACTCATCCGTGGTTGATTTGAGTTTCATTTCGTTTAAGGATTGGTCTCAACTTCTTTCGCGTGAAAGCTTTCAAGGTGAGAGTCACGTCTTGGCATGTGCATTACCTTTAGTGTACTGTATCCTCACGTGTTAGCGCTACCCTAGAAATCTCCCCGAGGCGTTGTTTTTAAGGAGATAGTAGTAGCTCGTTCTCCGAACCTGTTTCAGGCCTTCGTTATTACTATTCTACCATTACAACAAGTTCCTCATTTCAACGGATACCAGAAATGCTTTTTATCGTTTAATTTTTCTTATTCAGAGTGTATTACCTTCGTTAGCATGCGTGCGATTTGCAAGATTTGCATAGATAGGAGTGAATTAAGATTGGAATTTTTATATATGGAGCATTTCAATGTTTTTTCTGTCAAGTATTAACTCATAAGGCTGGAGCTAGGAGAGGGGAATGAGGCTTACTAGTCAAGATGAGGATTGAGGTAATATGCCACACCAAGTCAGTGCGCTATTAGCCGTAGAAGTCCACAAGCATGACTCTACGAGCAACACGTTTCATTGCTTTTCACAAGGAAAATTCTTTCAATGCCATTATTCAGCGTCCCTCATACCTCAGAGCTTAGTGATATCATCACAGTCACGAAGGAGACAGGCAGAAAAGTAAATGAAAATGGAGATTATGTGGAGATATTTCATTATACTGTTGCAGTAAATATTTTTCCATGGAAACCGAGGGAATCTTTGTAAAAAAACGTGGATCGGTCAGTGTTTCAAAATGTCAAACGTAGAAATCGCTTCAGTTTTCCGTCGACATAGCTTTTACTTGTCGGCAATCCGCGCCAGAACTCAACGGAATCGATTTTAAATCCTAACAAAATTTTTGAAGTTTATTTAGTAACCGCTGTGGGCTTAATTGGCGTTCGCCAGTGAATTCCTCCATTTAAATACGCAGTAGCCCATGCAAATTATCCCTCTAATCTAAAAAGCCGCTTTTTGTCAGCGCTAATCTCTCCATTTGCGTCCATTAGTCATTTCAACGTATTTGGGGAATCGCTGACAAATCTTTAAAAGCGATGAATGTTCCCCTCTTCGCTAATGATGCCGTCGCGGATTAGTGCTGATCTGGAGCGCTGTGCGTTGCTTAGTTACCGCTTTAATCCCATTGGACCGATGAATCGTTTAAAGTGATGGCCAATGATGAGGATTCCTCGCTCGGATGGAAGTTTTCTTCCTTCCTCATCTGAGATGGCCACTAAGATGTAACTGTAAACAACGCGGCTATTTTTGTTGGGCGCCGGAAGAGTGGCTGCTGTCCTAGTGTTGACTTCTCATTCTGATCGCTAATGATCAACATGTCACTGTATCCACGCTATACTGTACAGCATGTATCCACAACTCAAGAATCTTTGTAATAATCACCGTTGTCATTATATATTTATATTTCCGTTGTCAGTAACTCCCGTGAGAAATGCATTGGAGAAATATTGGAACATTAATTTTACTCAATTTGCGAAGAGATAGAAATATAAAAATTAAAGATTCATTAGAGGTTCATTGACCTAAGAGAATTCGATATTTATTTAATTTCCTTGGTTCGACTCTAGACGACTCGAAAATGCTCTCATAATAAATGCTCATAAAGTTAATTTTGATTGATTGCAAACATTTATTCTTTTACTGAATTAAATTAGAAGTAGTCCTACGAAATCGACATAAATGCCAAAAGAAGGGAATTGAAGAAGATCCTAATTTTTGTCGTGAATCATTCCTTTGGATTCTTGATTCCGAGAATTTTGATAAAATATGCGAAAATTTTGCGAGATTTCGCCGTTGTACATAATCAGTCTCCTTGACGACAAATGCTATTGTTTAAATCGAGGTTATGCATTCTTAAAATATTTATATAGAAAAATCCATGTTACATAGACCGGAATGATATATTGAGCAAAGGGAAATAGATGCTAAAGCAAGTTAGTTCTAAGATTAATTTTTTGAAGTCCATTAATGAAATAGAGTGCGCGCCACTTCTGCCATCACCCCCACATGGTTACGTACATAAATATTTGGATAGTTAAATAAAAGTACCCCATTAAATCATTTAATAAATAGGGGAGGGAGGATAGCTTGTTGAAATAAACGAGCCATGGAAACGCGTAATGTATGAAGAAATGAGACCCAAGTTAAACGTCATATGCATTTATAGTACGCAATGTACGAAAACTGTGAAGTAATTATGAACGCCTATGCACGTAATTATGCGTCATTAAAATAAGCAATTGCGTAATCAAGGAAAACATTTCATTATTAAAACAATTGAGCTGTGGAAACTTATAAGCTTCTTGTTATAAAGCTTTTTATCAAACGTGAAACTTAATCTTTGGGGAAAAAGTTTTCCATGAACAGGATTCGAACCACTGAGGAAAAACTTTTGGATTAATCTTTGGAAATGTTGGAACTTTTGGAACTCTGACCCAGACACTCTAATCACTCGGCTATTTTGATGATTGTGTCAGTTATAATTCAATAAAAAGTAATGGTAACTTTTCACATGTATAGTCCAGGAGACTAATGCATGCCAGGTAATGATAAATAACATTTAAATTAATCCTTGACGTTTCTGACCGGTATTTTGACGTACATAAGATGTATGCGATAATAGTACAAATTTTTCCATAAATTAAATTAATTTCTGTCATTTATGACGAGAATTCACTTGTATAATTGTAAAAAATTTAAACGACGAGAGTTGAAATAAACATGTTACGATGTTAGTAGCTGAATTATAGACTTCATCTCAATCTGTTTACTAATGATCAACATGTCAGTATTTGCATGCTGTAGAGTATAATACTAAAAAATGAAAACCACTACACAAGTTAAAATTAACATTTTTTGATGTTATTGTCTAAATTAGAGTGACATGTTACTTGTTATTTTAATATTTTTATTATTTGCCATCTATAATTATTATTAATGTAATAATATTATTCCGGAAATGGAAATGCTCTATAAACAATAATAATCATAGAGACACTTGATACTGAAATAATCTAGCTAATCATTCAGTCAGTCGATAATTTCATTGATTTTAACAGTTATTCGTTATTCGTATTTTACTCTAAATTCTATTGACTGTAGAAATATTATAATAAACATTCACTATTGATGCAAGTTTTCTAATTACAAAAATAATTTTCATCATGCAATTTGATTAATTCGGCATATTGTCAATGGTGGTGAAGTAAATCAGTGACTACTATGATATTTTTTTCAATCGCTCTGTTTAACAGGTTACATTGTTGGTTCCATTGTTGATGGATAATAGATTTATATTTTTTTCATTATTTAATTTATGAGCTACCTTATTGATTGATAATGGTGAAGTGCATCAGTTACTTGTTCATTAATTTTCATTTGGAATTTCACTCATTTGTAAATGCTTATATTGTTGACTACGTTGATGTTTTTCACTTATTACAAAAACCCTTTATTTATATCTTTATGTATTAATATCTCTTTGATTTATTTTAAATAGCAGCATTTCTCATAGAAGATAGTAATATACTTCACTAATTACATTTTTATTTTACATTTGCTGATATTTGGTGCTATAGTTTCGACGTGTACCATGTTTTTCTGTTTGTGCCACACATACATTCCTATGTTCAACAGTTGACGTTCTCTCGCTTTCATCACTTTCTCATTGTCTTGGCCGTTTTTGTTTTCCTGACGTTCTATTTCTGGAGAATACGTTCCTAGAAGTGATTACGTTTAAGTGTATTCTTAGCTAAGGAATTGCGTTCTTGCGGAAAGGAGATTATTCTGCACCCACCCTCGTATCTCTACCCACTTAACCTTTGCTCTTGCCCATTTCTAAACACAAGGGTACCTCGGACGTTCCAGAGTTCGAACTTAAAATACGAAAGGAATTCGATAAGAAGTTCCAAATACGCTTCTGTGTTCTAACAGCATTTTGAAATCGTTTGCTGTTTAAACGCCTTCTTTTATGTATCCAAGTCTTTCCTAGCTGTGAGAAAATATCTCCTGTATTTGCATGCTTCCATTAGTCCTCCGAGGTGATAGGACTTGTTTAACGCAAATAGTATTGCAAGAAAGGCTCCTTTCTATTTAGAGACATAATTAATGATGTTTCGAACAAATTTCTCGAAATGATAACCGGTAACTCTATTCCCGAAGCATGAAACTGTTTGGAAATATTCACGGAAGACGACTCTTATTCCAAGCATTCTCTTTACGTCTCCTATATTCCGTGAAAAATAAACACTCTTTTCTAAAGTACATTGAATTCAATCTTCTCTACATTGTAAAACCGTATTTAATTTATCTTTTCGAATTTCATCAATAATTTGGCATTGTATCCTTTTACACATGCCTTGACCTTAATCATTTCACTTTCATGTATTATCATCATTTATTTTCTGTTATATCTTTAAAATTTCTTAGATGTCTGGATGGGATGATTTTTGGCTTCGCTTTAAGGGCAATGACACCTATTTCCAGCAGTATTTATTTCCTTCACATGAGGCTGATAATAAAATAAAAATAAGCCTTCATTTGCTATAAATGGGATATTATTTTCTTTATAACATAATACATTATAATTATAAACGATCCAGTCCTTAAATTTATATCTATGGATTTCAGCGTGCGGCGGATTTATGAACTTCTGCGGAGATTAGAGGGCGATTTTGGGCTATCATGATTGGTTACGTATCAATTTAGGCTTGTCCTTTTAAAGCTTAAGTTATCCTCATTTGCTGCTAATGTTTTTAAGATTCGCATTTTTGGGGTTGGATTAATTTTCCTTTTCCATTAATTTTACTGAAGAAGATCGATTGAGAATTCCATCCTGCAACAAATCAAACTCGAAGGCTACGCAACCTATGTAGTTTTCCGTTTCTTAATTGCTGACTCATTGAACCATGGGCCAAACTGAATACAAAAAGTAAGGGTCCGGAAATTGTTTCCTCTTGTATTACACGGTTTAATTTTATTCATCAGTCATCCAGGTGTTTCCAAAAAACAATAATCATCTAACGCCCTCGTACAAGGAGGAAACATGATGACGTATTTGCACCCTTCTGTGTATTTCATATTCTTTATGCCAAAAAGTATTAAATGAAAATCTATAGTTTCCGTCATGAAGCAACCCACAATTTCACATTACATTTTCGTGTGCAAATGTTGCGCGATTTTGTCATCCGTGTTGGTCTCTGTACAGTTGAGAGATGTTTTACGGCTGACAACAGTACAATATGAAAGGAGAAATCGGGACTGGAAACTTCCATCTAGCATTTATGCCGTTATCAATAACACGCAAAAAAGTCTTACACACCTAGTTTTTAACTAAGTATTGACATTAATTGTGCAAAATATAGAATTTTTAAAGTTAAGAATGGTTTTCGTTGCTGCAATATTGTTATATAAGAAAAATATTTTTACCTCAGGAAAACACGCTGAAAGGGGGTATGAAAAATGAGCGAAATATATAGGAAAGAAATTAAGTTAAATTAAAAAAGAAATAATGGGTGGATTATAAATCATATGGAAGGTATTAACATTATGTATAAGGATGGATTAGTTAGTAAGAATGGGTTCGTTACAGATTATAAGGAAAAATTTGAGAAGAATCACAAACGTCATTAACATTTACGAATGGATGTTAGAACTTAGGTATTCTTTGTTCGGGAAGTAGAAAAATTAATCAGAACATGAGGCTTTACCTAAGTTAGAACTTTAAATTTAAAGGTTGTGAAGATGTAGCCCTTTATGCTTTCTATCTTCGCAAACTGATTTGGGAGTATACATTTGCAATAGCTCGGTGCGCTGCGAAGGAGTCTAAGAATAGAATCGAGGGGATGAAGTGGCGAACGGGGATTGGCGTGGGTGGTTGTGCGTAGGAAGCGCATGCGATCATTTATTTATTTTTCCACTGCTTTTTCGATCAATTCCCAAATTGAAAGATCCAGCAGGTGTAGAGCTAGAGATTAACCTACTTTCAAAAGTTGACGACGAAAATTCAACGTAATCTTTAGAAAAGGTTGCCGCTAAAGAAATATCCTTATGATTACCGTTGTAGAATTTTATTTGATGTACAATTGTTGTAGGTATGATCTTTAGGTCACATTTGGGATCAGAATCTTTCAAGTCACATTTTGGGGTGCGTTGCTCCATTAAAGTCGCAGAAAGCGCTCGTCACTCCATTCATGATTCTGAACAGGCGCTTTGCCTACTTTATGACGGGAGACTTGAATATCTTTATAGAGAGAGATATGTTTAAGATGTATCAGTTCTAGCGATGTTGCAGAAAAGTAAAATTCTTTATTCATGCTGGACTTGTCATCAGCCCATAGCCCGGTCGAATATTTAACCTCTCCACCGTCAGCTTGCAAAAACTTTGGAGAAAGGATTATTAGATAAGATGGAGTGAAGTATTTTGCACTATGATATTCTGTATCAACAGGAACTGTAATTGCCATTCTTGTTTTGTAACTCTTGTCACTTTCGAATATGAATAAAATGCCCGTCTATCTCGGTAGTGGATCTCTACATCCTCTGGAACCTTTTATCTAATAATTATAAAAACTATTGAGTTTTGAATTACTAAAGCAGCTACACAAATCTTTACTAATTCTCTTTTCTCCAAAATTTCAAAACATCGAGAGTATGTATTTTCCTCGTATATGGATGCTTCTCGTTTGGTTGAGTTCCAAATATATTCATGATAGACCACAGTTTTCATTTCACTTCAACACTCGGTGGATTTTGGGCAGTGAAGCGAATCTTATTTTGATAAACTATTGACCAGTTTTGATTCCATACGAGTGTTAATAGAATAGAGATACTCTATATGAGTCTCTTCTATTATAGCTGGTTTGGAATTATACATTTTTGCATTTCAAGTACCTAAATGGTTTGAAAGTGTCATTTAAATACCGATAATACCGATCACAAATATTTAATTTTGCTATTCTCACGAGTTCAAAAGACAAATATTTGGGTAATACCTACACTGTTGGCGAAATACTTCTGTTGAAATTCAATACAGTTAACTGCGTATCCCAAGAGAGAATTCTTTCTGAAATACAGGGGAACAGTCTGACAAATCATATAGCTCCAGAAGATTATGATGTAGACATATATTACATGTATCTACTCGCAGGGGCGAATTTTAGCAATCAGAGACCTAGGAGTAAGGACCACTTCGAGGCCCCACTTTTATTCATTCCAAAAAAGAAAAAAAATTTTCTCAGCTCTCTTAGTTTTTAATGTAATAGCAAATTCGTTCCCATCAACATGACCGAACGTGAATTTTGACGTAAAATATAATCCGGACTAAAAAAACCGCCGCATCTTTAAATTGCAATTTTTTTCGTCATCTTGCCATCTATAACCCTGCATTTTTTATCATGTCATCAACATTTATGCTTTAAAAGTTAATCAATTAATTAATCTCTCCACCAAGCCCTCCAACGGCTATCTTATTCACTTGGCGAATCAATAATTTAAGAAGATTGACTATTCAATATCTCTAACGTTTCAGATGTTCCTAGTGTTGTTTTACTCATGTAGATACCTTATTTCACTTTATATGCAACTGTATCCTGTAATTAGAATCTTCTCCTCTTCTACATTCCGGGAGAATGTGTTCTATGTCACGCTCCTTCGTGAGTGGTTGTAAAATAAATTGTTAAATTATCGGAGTACAGAATATCCAGTCAACCGTACATGAATACCTCACTTGAAAATAAAAACTGGTGAATTATATTTCAAAATTTTTCGTTTTACCGATCGGAATAAATCTTTCAGAATCTATGAGAATTTCTTTCTACCGAAATGATCAAACAAGTTTGTGGTAACCCATTTGTAAGTTTAGAGTTTAGAGACAATGCAAACGAAGCTGACATTGCTTGGGGTGAAGATTCAGGAGACAGTAACTACATTCTGTTAAATTGGCTGTTAACTGTATACATTTTCTTAAATAATGATATCAAATTGTAGGAACGCATAAAATAGAGTAGGCTATATCTTTTAAAGATGACTGTATAAAACTGTATGAGGAATATACGTCTTTCTAATTAAAATTCTTGCAAACATTTCACGACGGTCAGCTGTCAAAGAACAGCATCGGAGCAAAACTATAATTATTCCATCTTTAATTCTACATGGGTGGTCTGAAAAGTTTCCGACATTTCGCCATTTCTCGACGTGTTTTCTGAAGATTTCTGAAAAATCTGGGGTCGGAAACTTTTCATACCACCCTCGTATATGATTTAATCATTCGCTCTCAATATTTTGTGTCATCAGAAAATGTTACGATTTATTTTTTATGAAACAATTCTCTTTTATGACTAATTTGTACTGCTGTAATCTCAAAACAAATTCTTCAAGGGCGCCTGAAAGACTACTCGCTGTGGGCGCCAAAATACCTTGGGCTGGAGTATAATAGCTTGCTAAATTCTCGGCATTCGTAAGGCGTCCTAAATATTCTTGGAAGACACTAAACATCACTCGCCGAAGGGGCTTCGTTGCGTATAACTGTCATCAAACATTTCTCGAGGCTTTTAATTGTCAAACGCATGCAACAGTTCATTCTTCAGTGTCACTGTGTTTTATTTTAGTTTGTATCTTTCCTAGACACGTTAAAGGTGAATTTCTACAACTTTTGAACGTTACTCTTTTTCTAGGGATCTGTTCCCTTTAGAAAAGTAGATTAGTTTCCTGGTGTAAAAAATGCTGGTTACTTTAAAATATAGGTCTTAATGTTACGATGGGTTGCTTCGAAACCAGTCCCCGAACGTAATCTTGGAGAAAGCAGATTGTTTACGAAACAAATCGACCGGTTAAGTCCATTTTATCGTTTCGGAAGATTAGAAGAGGAAAAAGAGGAGTGAATGGGTAGGCAAAGAATCGATTTTAATGGAAGCGATCCTCCTTAAACCCAACGTCCGTTCAACGATCCAAGACAAACGCTCTATCAAAGTAACATGTCTTCGTCCTACGCAAAAGTAACAATCTTGTGATTAAGAGTTAGAGTAAGTAAGTAGTGAGTAAGAGACTCTGAAAGCCGAATTCCTTTTCTTTTCTCTCAAAAGTTAAGTAGTACAAGGTGGGAATCCTTTAGGCCGTACTATTATAATTATTTTCTACTAATTGCTATCCCAACTACCGAAGTGGCAACCTATTCACTCTATATGCTGTATAAATTAAACCATCTAAAAGTTAAGAAGAACGCGATGCATGGTTTACATATAGTTAAGTAGTAAAACAAATTGATTACTATCAACCTCTAGGTACTGCTCTATTCAATATACATTTTCAACTCACTGAGACATCATTGTAATGGTACATAAGGTTAAACAGGTTAGATCCTTTGTAGTACTTAGTTTTGGAATACTTTATATATTCCTTCTAAACATAGATCTATTTATCCCTTGCGCCCTTCCTTTTCTCCGAACCCTTCTGTGTAAGTAATTCACTCTTATTCAACACCCGCAAATGCTATTCAACCGATAATCTTTGCCTCTTCATAGCTAATATTGCCCAAAAATCTTAGTTTTAAATAATATTTACTGTGTTACACTTGATCTCAATACAGCATGGTATTTCAATATTACATATTGTACTGAAATAAATCCTTATCTTCAGGAGTTTTCTATAACTTTGGTCTTTATCCCCTCCAATTTATACGTGTTTTCTGTATGCAATATTCTCTTGTTTAATATTTTCAATCTATTTTTTGCTGGAAAATCGTGTCTTCACCTTCATTGTGTATATGTTTAGTTTTTTTTCGCGACGGGTATTTTCCTACTCCCTCTCTTTGTATATTTTACCCTTCTCTTGAATTTTTTCTTTGTCAACCTAAATTTGCAAAGATGTTTTCCAAAACATTACCATAATCTTTCACTTCCTTAAACAGTTTATGAACGTACGAATTGGGTAGGATAGAGGCCCGCAGGTGCCTTAACTCGCCGATAAAATGCCTATTTATCATTTACGCATTTTGCCGGCTTATGGTTATGAATTAAGGCTACTAAACTTCGCAATAAGAATGGAGATATGATTGAGAACAGTGGTGATGCCATAGCTTAAATAAACCGTCAAGATAATAGCCACGGTCGCTTTTTGTCCTTTAGATAAATCTTTTCAAAAAAGTGTTTAAATTGGTTGGGGATGCTTGTTGTCCTTAGATATTTTTAGCAACGCTCTCCGAATACAAACACGGAGAGGAACACCTGTTAATTCTGCTCTGATACAGAACACGCCCACCATATGAAATACGTGGGAATACATACTTCAACGAGAATAGACTAAACAAGAATCGATGGACCATTATCAAGTGATCAGATGAAGACCTGAACTGCAGCTTTGATAATACATGAATCTTAGAAAAATTAAAAGTTTTCTGAATTCCGTAGATCAATCGTTATGATATTTCATGCATGTGTCGGAATATTTTCGATACTTCCTTTGCCGATAGTAATTGTTTAAATATCTTGCTTAGAATTTTACTTTATTTTATTAGCTTGACTGTAGGTAACTACTTAACGATAAAAAGTAACGATAAGAATATACGTTGCATAAAATTAAAATTTTCGTTGATCTCTTTTCCGCCTAAAAGCGATACGTTTTGTATAACAATGTAGTTTTTTTCTAATGAATTGTTACATAGGTTTCAGACTTAATGTATTATTAAATCCTGGGGGGGGGGATGGGCTACTTTCCATAAGTCTCAGGTTAATAGATCATTCTAATCGACCTCCGTATGATATACATGTAAACTGAAGTTTAATCGCCTTCAGGCCTCATTTCTTTTACAAAATTATTGAAGAGGTCGCATGCGCAAAAGAAATACCATAAGGAAGGGAATTCAATCTCAAGTACCTCGATAATTATTCCGAAATATCTTTTTTATTACTATTTGAAAAACCTTTGTTGCGGAATCTACCGAAGAAAACTCCAAAAATAAACAATGAAGTAATGAATTTTATATCTTGTAAAGGAGGTATTATTTAGTTTTTTAGTAGAAAACGACACAGAATCAGGTCTTCTTTCTGGTGATTAATGATGCAAAAAAGCTGTATGAGAATAAGCATTACTTGACCTATTTTACTTGAGATTACTTGATTATTTACTTCCGCATTACTTGATACGATCTTTTTTACTTCCCAAGCAACAGAATCTGCGGAGGAAGCGTATTATGGGTTGCTATTAGGTGAAATAGGAATACTGACTCCTCTTATATATGTTTATTAAACTTATATGTTTGCACGCATGTTTCTTTTTGTTTCTCTTATTTCCTTCATTATATCCGTATCATTATTTATGCCTTATTTTCTTTGTGAAGAAAATTTCACGCTTGTATTCCAACTGAGCGAAAGCTTCTGGGATACTGTAGAGTGAGTGAATGATATGTATTTGAGAAATGAGGAGGAAAGCTCGGGAAGCCGTTGCAATTTCACTCTGCAAAATGCCTTGTTATTCTCTGTGTGGCACACACACAAAGGACCTTTTCAAGTGAGTTTTAACGAGGCCGTCAGATGGCGCGGGCGCTCACTTTCCCGCGCGCGCCACGGAAAGCGCGCCAATCCATTCTCTTTCACCTTTTAACGCCATCTTTTAGCCGCTGAAGGCATATCACTTTGCTGCCAACATTCATTTCAGCCTACTGACTATTTAATCATTTATTGGGCACTCGCATGCTTCTTCGTAGAGGAATGATTCACTCTTTTGTGATAGTTGTTTTATCCTCACCAGCAATACGGGCTGTTTGTGCGAATAGGATTTGGGTATGACCTAAATGAGCTACAGTCTCTCAATTCGTAAGGGTCTCAAAGTTTTTATACTTTTCCACTGATCCAATTTTCTTTATCAATTTAAATTTAACTACAATGTATTTCCCTTAACCATGCACGTTAAGGGGGTGAAATTTTAAACAATTTCTAAGATTCTCTGGAGCAGTTCAAAACTGTAGGTGCCTCAGGGTTTTATATATCATAGTGCCTTATATCCATAACCGGCCCTGAGTCAGGTAATTTTGCCGTCTGAAATTGTGCATGAGCGTTCAGTAGACTCAAAGAGTTATATCATAAAGCGAACAAAGTAATATTTAAAGGGGAAAAGTAAAACGCCTAATACAGGAATCTTGTTATCAATACCTTCATGAAGGCATTATCTGTTTATTCCCAGATTGTTATCTTTCATAGCTATCGAAGCAAAGGTGCAGTATTATTTACTCGAAAACATTAATCGATAATGCCTGTACCTTCTTAACACCTGCGTTAAGATCTCTTATCGAAACATACGATGCCACTGGTAGAATTTAAGGTTCTTAAAAGTAGATGAAATCATCCCAATTTTACGTATTAGAACCCGTTCTTCTAGCGACTCTGAGCCATGCAAAGCAAACATGTTTCCTATATCTCCCACTAATTTTTTGAGGGAAATAATAGGACGTCATGGTGTTATGTTATTGACAGTAATTATTTAATGAGGAAAGTTCCTTTTGCCTTTGCTGATGAGAAGAATATTATTCTTTTATCTCTTTTGAACAGTTGCAGAGCAATATTCACAATCCCAAATATAAAAAAATAGGAACAAGGAGATGAACATCATCATTGTATCTGAAAAAATGTATCAGACATTTTTGGTTTTGCTGTACAAATCACCACTTTAGTTTATTTATAAACATAAAAATATGAACATTAACAAATTAACAGTTGCTCTTGGCTTACAAATTCCTTTCGTATCTAAGTCCTCTTGCCTTAATTACAACTTCACACAACCGCGACGTTCTTTGAAGAAGCTTTTGAAGTGTTTCCTTCGAAATCGCATTCCAAGCGTTTTGCAGAGCAAAAGCAAAGAAGTTTAATACATTTTTAGATAAGGGAAACCATAATTTATAAACTAATGTTTTGTTATTATTATTTATAAACTTATGTTTTTGTATGAACTGATGTGTTTTATCTCCTTGTTCCTAATTATTTTGGAGTGGGGAGGGTACATGTCCTTTACTTTGCTCTCAGTATTGTTTAAGGTTAAAAGATAAAACGAAAAATGAAAGTTACTTATAATACCGAATACACTCGGATCATCGTTTTTGAAACTGTAAAAACTGTTACATTATTACAATTTTATAAAATTATACAAATTATTTAAATATAATATATTCTGTGTATAAATATATTTATGAGATCGTCTTCTTACACTGACGTGAGCGTATTCCACTGACAATACGATAGAGCTAAGGCAAGATACTTCACTCCTCATCGTGCCTGGTAAGCCTCATTTTTTCTCCAAGGAAGCTTGTGGTAGCTAACACTGGTGGAATGACTCAACGGACAGACAAAGGAAGATTGAGACAAGAATGAAAGATGGAAGACATTCTCCTGTACCCTGTTGCAAATAAAAAATACCACAAATATATGCTGGTGAATCATAATTCGTTGCATAATTAAGTTCCTAGTGGAATGAATCTTCCCGATTCCATTGGAGTAGTGCCGCCCCAAAGTACGAGTACTGAATTATCAGACGTGATGAGACTTATCGTCTAAAAAGTGCACGTGCAGCGTATCAATCAGTTGTTGCTTACGTAAACGTTCGATTCAGTGGTTGATCGCTATTTGTTAAGAGGAATACATCGCTTCTTCATCGTATTGATTGGCGGTGACGTTAGAGCGCGCTCCAGTTCGGTTTTGCGTCAAGCATTTCCGAGGCGAAGTGACGCTCGCGGAGTACTTATCTTGCTTCACTATTTACTCGTGATTCATAGAGCAGAAAAAGGTGCCCTTTCGGGCCACTTGATCGCTGAACTTGCTTAAAGGAGCCATTTCCTCCACCACTTTCAAAGTCAGAGAATCCAGGATATGTGCGATATTTCATCGTAAATCCCTCATCTGGAAATGAAAAATTATTCGAATTCTTTTAGAAGTAACGCTTGTAATTTATCCTTCTATTTCCCACGTTTAATGTTGCATTTAATTGTTCTTTCCCCAATGAAAGTGTCCAGAAAGTTACGAATTTTCTTGGTCGCGATTGCTGACATCCTGTGTATTCTTATTCTGTAATGTATAATAAGGAAAAAAAGGGCTAAGATTTTTTTGCGGTTTTAACAAAATATAAAATCATTTTTAGAACGTCTTAGTATTGAAAGCTGTTACAGCTTAAGAACATTTATGGACGTATATGCGTAAAAATTATTGTACTACCAGCTTTTGGGTAAGATAGTTTATGGTCTCGTTTTAAGTATACTCTCTTATCCTTACATTCACCTTTAGCTTATCCTACTCTTCAGACTCTTATCCATACATTTTTTCATGTATTTCCCCCGCTTAACACGAAAGATACGTTTTCAATAACTGTCATGCAAAACGAATTCGTCTTTTAAAACGAATATTTAAAATCCTTATGAATCCTATAATTGAATAGTAATATAAATTCGTGGTTAAGGGGGAAATTCATTCATGCCATTCGAATAGGTATACAAGTGGCTACTAATGATAATTTCATCGTGTTAACTGAACACGTGTTAATCTGGGGTTAACTGTTCATGTTATCATTTACCTAATTCAGACAATCTTTTCTTTATCTTTTTCTTTCAAATCACTCACACTCTCGTCATAAATTAGTATTTTATATAATACTTATATCCAGCCATATATCTATCGAATCAGACTAGCTAATCTTTTCCCTTTCATTTTGATCGCCCAGCCAACCTAATTTATCTCCCTATTTATACCCTGTATCTTTATACTGCTGTATCCCTGTTGTTTTACTCAGAAGACTGCTCGTATATAATCCATCCCAGTAGCAATTCCAACGTTGTGTTATGACGATAAGAGTTTGAGGGGTGTCTCGCATTTACATTCACGCTCATGGTCGCAAGGTCAGGAATGATTTAGCAGAATCATATTCCTCCCTTCTTCTAGATTGGGGACCAAATGCATGTGCAGTGCTTGTCAAATAATCTTCGCGCCACCGAGACAGTTTTGGATAACTTTTAACGTTCATCGATTGGAATTTGCTGTACATAAAATTTCCTTTTGGTTTTGCATTTTGAAAAGGCGTAAAACGAAATTGAATTTCTGTGTCAGCCCGTTTACTTATTTAACAAATCCAGGTGTCCTTATATGGAGGAGATTGAAGCACCTCCGTACATTATGTTACTATCATTCTTATTAAGTATCATCCGATGAAAAATTTCGCTGTTAAGTACAAAGTTATGAAAAACTATCTATCGGACTTCGTTTTCGCCATTTTAATATACATTATGTTATGATTGCAATTTCTTGCTCTGCTGATATCATTGATTGACGTCTTACCAGATTCATCAGCTACAAGACTCAGAGCCCCTAAGATTGCGTTGCAACGCAACCAATGCGTTGGTTGGGTTTGCCTAGTGGTTGCACAGATGGATTATCCCTAATAAGCGAATGTGTACGGTCGTGAACGGTTGATATCACTAGCTAATCAAATTTCCCCGTCTAATATGACGAACAATTTAAATGTAACTGAAATTAAGGAAAAAAGGAATTTTCTGAAAATGACTCATCGTTCTCGCGAATAAAGACTTGGAGGAAATGTTCTTGATATAGCTTATATATTTTATATGCATAATTTTTTCGTTTAATGTTAAGTCACAATAATGTGAACGACTTGTTAACGAATACCAATTGTTTGATTTTCTCATAAAGATAAGCCTACTTTTGAGATCTTCATATAAACCCGCCTTAACTTGTTACTATATGTAATTTATTATCTAGATATTAAGACAAGTGATGTAAATATGAATGATGTGTTATTTGGCCCCAATGATTTGGGGCCCAGGCAATTGGCCTTTCCGTCTCCTAGGGCCTACTTGTCAATGAAAGCTAAACATAAATGATTCAGCCTTGAAGCAAATGTGAAATGACGTTCACTTTTTATCCAGTGAATTTTTCTGCATTTTTCTAAGAAAATTTTTGATATTTCACACCAAACGTTAGCTCCTGCATGCATAAACTCATGAATGGAATTTTTTCATGTAACACTTGGTACAGAATGTACGAGAATCTCGTCCTCCTGGTCCACAATACTACCAGTTGGAAAAGTTCACGTAATTCTAGCACAACTGCCATAAAAATAATTATTATAAAACCCCAACTAAAATTTAAAAAAAAAGAGCTTTGAATATTTTTGCGTTTCGAATGTGTGAAAATCATTAGTCCGATGGCCGGTTAGGCCCTTTATTCCTTTACTAAGGAAAGTTTTGCGGAAGAAATGAGGCTTACTTTGTAAAATGAGGAGAGAGGTATTTGATCTTGCTTTCCTCAGCGAGCTAGAATTCTATAGGCAGAAAATGCCACGTGATTAATTACGTATTTATAACACTCGTAATGCCGTTCAGTAATAAGTCCCGCACGAATTTTATTATTCAGCATCTATCATATCGACGTAGCTTTACTATTCTTACAGCAATGAAGAAGTCTCAGACAAAAATGTATGTGAGATACATTTTCCTCTTTTATGTGCCGAGTAGCAAATTTAAAATGCTCCATTCATAAATATATTGTTGCTGCTGGAAATAATCATAAGAAAGATGTATTAAAAATACCCGTCATATACCCGGCTCCTGTTCTTAAAGCAATTTCAGCCTTTTCCATTAAGTTGCATTTCAATATATGATCGCAAAGAGGAGGTATCATCATATAAAAGCGGGAGTTTCACTTGGTCTGAATGTGCGGAATTCCGGCGGCTGTAGACTGTTTCATTTTGCATTCGCCGATACTCTGTCAATGGCGCACAATAAAAGCACCGCCGACCGGCATCGTTTAGTATTATGGAATATGAGAAATGTGTAAAGAGAGAAAGGCGCTTGCGGCAAACCCATTCATTGATATCGAGCGTAAATCGCCAAAACATGGCTCGCGATCGGCCCTTCGGCAATCATCGGCCGTTTCCGCCGATCGCCGAAGCGGCCGCCATTTGCGCTTCGCTTTCTCTGCCGTGTAAACACGATGTCGTCAACACCCGATCATCACCGAGTGCGCAGTTCACGCGAATTACTCTTTGAAAAAAAGGCGACTGTTTGGAATTCTGCGTCCGAGTAATACTCTCTAATACGGGCGAAGACCATGGTTAATGCATGGCGTTAGATGTATGTTTTTTTATTATATCACATGTCATTGTATAATTCTTTACCTACTTGTGATTAAGAAATTATTATTACTGTATTGCTCACTGGTCATTCAAAATATATCGTAAACATTTCCCGTACCTGTAGTAAAGTATTGATAGCATTTACGGAAAATGTACGGCGATTCCTTGTCTAATGGTCCATTTAATTAAAATCGTGCGTGACGAATGTAAAAGAAAAGTGCGGAATTCGGAGTGCGAATTTTCTCAGTCTGCGAAACACTTATTTCTCCGAAAGCTCTTAAAGTAAATTGCAGTAACTCATTTTAGAACGATGAAATGGAGGAAATATGGATGAATGAAACACTGAATGGAGAAGAAATGTTCTCTCCATTCTCAAGAGTTTCGACATTTATTTCGGAGTTCATTCCATATGTAAAAGTCTATGTTTATTTTCTGAATAAATCAATTACGTATTCGTATTGAATTTAAACTAAAACTGTCGACAGAAGCAGCTTCAAATATGCCACCAACATGTGTACCCAAAGAAGGAATTTTTATTAAAAGATGTGATTTAAACGAGAGTTACAGTAAATCGATTTTCGTTTCTTTGGTAGATGCTCGAACACTGGCAGTCTCGCAGCCTCATCATTAGATCTTCATTTCGAGGTGTAAACAGTGTCCTTCATATGCTCTGTAATCAACATAGAGGGCGCAATGTTACCTCTGATAAGTCGTATAACTAAAAGTTTATTTTTATAGTTATATATTATACATAATTATTATACATTATATATTATAGTTTTTATATTATACTAAAAGTTTATTTTTAGAGCATTAGAATTAATTATTATAACTTCTCATATGCTGTTTTTAAATTGCTTGAGAAATATTTGTAGATAAAATATTCCTCGGATTTTCAGTAAAGACGTCAAGTAAGGCAAGCTTTTAAAATGGTTACTGCAATAGATTTAATTCGGTGCAGTTATACAAGTAGTGCTTAATTTCCATATGTTCAAACCAACAAATTTTTCAGCAGATGTCAT
The DNA here is from genome assembly GCA_036926295.1 of Pachydiplax longipennis. Lineage (NCBI taxonomy): Eukaryota > Metazoa > Arthropoda > Insecta > Odonata > Libellulidae > Pachydiplax > Pachydiplax longipennis. The sequence goes on along the minus strand of JAVFKF010000001.1, from coordinate 48,781,586 downwards.
TAAATTATGACCACTTTCTTACTCGATTCAGTTCGTGCAACATTTTTTTTATGCACGCAATTTTTTATGTAAGTATTTTTATATGTATTATAATCCATGTTAAAAGAGCAATAATTTCTTGTAATTCGAGAAAATAATGTAAACCTATGATATGTGGGAACTAATATTTATTGACACCACCTGATGATCCATACGTCTGCTCATGGCACCATAATGCGATTCTTGCCGTCTGTATTCTACATCTAGTAACTTACTCTGCGAGCTGCCTTTAGGCCTGGGGCATAAGATTTATAACTCCTTCCTCAATCGATTACCTTCGTGTAACTTTCAAGGAAAAAATATTCTTGAAACGACTAGTATCTATTTCCCCGATTTTTCTCGCAGTATTAGAGCGACATATGTTACAGGACACATATATTCTATGAATTCTCTTAACCTGGGAATGGTATATGTAAAACATCATGTTTAAGTTGGAAGACTTCACGCAGGATGATTTACGTGTGTATAGCTTACGTGTTCCGTTTTGCCGGCATTTAGCGCTATCAATGAAAAATGGAGAGATTACGCATTCAATAATTCACTAAGGTGAGAATACAGATAAAAATCCTGTTTCTCTCTATGAACTTTTCAGGAAATGACCTTAAACTTGTTTGAATAAATTATCGACTTTTCATAATATTACGTCCGTATACCAGATAAAAAGGAACATTTCTTCATACTTATTAATTGTGATTTGAAAACATTTTTCCTCGTGGAAATACATATGCACACAAGTATAATGTAAAGAAATATGTATTTAAATAAATTATTTAGAAACACATCGGATTAATCGGGCTAAACAGCCGCTTGATCTTCAGTCCTGTGGTGGCTAATTAAGAGGATAGATTTATACGTATTAAGATTGTGAAGAACGGTCCCTGTCTGAATTGTAAGTTTTTGCAATTTCAAAATATTCAAGGTGAAATTTTGAAAAATCGCGTGAAAATACTACATCCTTTATAACTACTTATTCTATAATATAACATTATCGAGTTTTCAGCTGCTGTATGAATTTGGGTACCCCGCCCTTCTCTGAAAATAGTAGAATACACTTTTAAATTGTTTCTACATTTTATGAGCTGTTTGATTTATGTTCCGCTACAGATTGGCATTGCAACGACCGGAAATATTTCCTTTATTAGGAAACATGAGCCTTTATGACTTCGCGATTAGATGGTAATTCTTAATCATCAGCGAAGGCTTCCCAATTTAGCAGTAGTCTTCAGAACGAGGCGGATTCCGTTCAACTCTCCCTTTCATTCCAAACGAATGTTATTCGCTGCTAACAATGAGATCGAATCGCTGAATGGAATATTTCTCCAACTTCCGCACAATTACCGACCAAAAAAGCGGTGGTTAGAGTCTGTGATATTTGTTTTTTCCCAATTACGGAGGCGGAATGGAAATGAATCCATAATAGGGGAGATTTTTTTCTCTGGCGCAGTCGTCCCGAGTTCCTTTTCCCCGAATCGCTGTTCCAATGGAAGGCTTTATATTTTTCCGCTGGAGCACGGCATTTCGCTTCGTACGGAACCGTTTGATTAAGGCTCTCTTCTTCTTTTTCGAAAAAAAGGACGTGATCGGCAATGCGGTGGAATGGAGAATTATGTTTGCTTATTGTTAGTGTCTGTATCCCATCGAATTGTATTGTCCTGCGGAAGAATTCACGAATGGGAAATTGATAATGGTGTCCTTTATAAGTTTCGGAATTATTATGAGTTCTCCGCTTAACATTTGGTGATAGTGCCGCGCTTACACACCGTATGTTTTACATTAGAGAAGCGTATTCCAAACTGTGTTTCGCGGCACAATAACGTTCCGCGAAACATTGGAAGATAATGTTAAAGTGAACATTGGAAGATAATGTTAAAGTGAAGCTTTGCTTTGAGAGACTTTGCGAAGTGTTTGTAAATATTTCTACGCCATAAATTTGCGCAAAGGTGAAAATGCGCTCCACAGAGCTATTGATGCTTTAACATTTTTATACCATTAACATTTAACATTTTTATACCATTATAAATTTTTCGCTTCAGCCGTTGCAGTAGATGTATAGAACTAATAATTACTCATAAGTTTAAAAGAAAATTTTCTGATTTATAAGCTCATTCGTTCGCTTCGATTTTAAAACTTATGAACTCACTTTACCTTAGCGATCTAAATTTTGCGAATAAACACATCTATGATTATGGTTGATATGATGCTTGTAAACCACAAAAAAATCCATCCATTACAATGATTTGACTGTCAAAACTTTGGTTTCCATTCGGCTACAACTTTTGTTTCTCTTAGCAAATAGGAAGATTGCAGATATCGTAAATGATGCGGTCCTACCTTAATAATTGAACACCGCATGTGTGTTACATTGCATATAATATTATGTTATCTACTGATATAAAATCGAATTGATAAAAACAGACATCCCATTTCCACTTTTTATCTAGATTAGTTATGCTAAGATTTTCCATTGTCTATGGAGTTTAGTATTGATATCCTAATCTTTCGTCTACGTCGTTTTTTCACCCTTTTTTTACGATGTTTTCTTCCGAAACCTTGTATATTCTGCCATCCACCCTCGGTTACCATGGTTAAACTCCACTAACCAACCTTTCATTTAACCATGAATAAGTTTCTTCAGGTATCACTTTAGTTATGTAATCACTTTTATGTTGATTAATTTTTCATGGGCTGTTGATTTAAGGGATGATAGCTACGAAGTTTGCAGAGGAAATGTCAGTGGGATTACCCAGATAATTTGGCTGAGAACCCGAAAAGAATTTCTACAACTTTTTGTGTTTTTTATATTATAACAAATGTTCTGAAAGCGTAAATATTAATTCAGGTTATGTAGATTAAAGATGCACTGGACCTAACCACGCCGAAGAAATGTTAAAATAGAAATGATAATGACAGTTTAAAGTAAATTAGTCACCAACATCACTTTTTCTCACTTAAACTCGCGTGTGTTTGCTTATGGTTTTTCGCGAAATTTCTGAAGGTAAATATAGATAAAATTTGGCATTATATGATTTGCTTATTTTGCGACGCGAGTTTTCGTAAAGTGGATATTATATTAAAATATCGAATTATTAACTTCAGTAGTTTTATTAAAATAACGCTTTTAGTAAACTACTGAAATATGTTATCCCGGACGGATTTCTTCATTTGGGTATGATCTTGGTGTGACGCTATCATTGAATACTTTTTCTTCTTATATTGCATAAATATGGAGAATAGAGAATTATTTTAACTTTTATAAGTTTGTTCCCCTAATTTTCCGCGATAATTTCTCGTTAAAGTGAACTTCGTTGTGAATATTCAAACGCTTTTCATTATATGCATAATATTCTCGTGTTTATCTATTTGAAATGTTTCAAAAGCTAACAAAACGTATGTATTAGACTTCTGCTAACTACAAGTTAATATGTAATTTTACCACAGAAAAATGGCTGTTTATAAAAAAGCATTGATCTAATTGATAAATTATGCATTCATACAATGCCTACTTAGATACGGGATGTATTTTTAAGAATCTTTCTTTTGTCCCCATTCAACGCAGATAGATCGGCACGTTTGTGAATAAAAAGTGCGTCGGAACTTTTCGTTGAACTTGGGCGAGAAGAAGTTTAAACCAATTAAATCCACTTTAAATTGCAGCATTCGCGTCGTAATTTCAACCTCAGCGCTCAGAATCACTCGCACAAAAAACTCGCTTTGCGGAGCTTAATCGGGTTTGTTGGCTGTTTATCTTCTCTAAATTCATGATAAAATGAGACTAAATACTCTGCCGGTGGCAATGAATCTCTCCAGTATGTGTTCGCGGAATTTCTCTTCCAACCAAAAAAATTAATCCTCTTTTCTTACGATTGCAAAGTTTCGCTTCTGGATTACACTGGTCGACAAAGAGGAGTTGCTACGGGCCAAAGATTTATGCGCAACCTACTTACTTGCTCAGTGCGGAAAAAACTCGATTCAATCCCGCGAAAAATCTTTCCGGCTGCATTAAATGGGTTAATTAGGAATTGAATTCAGATGTTAACACCGAATAACCGATGGGATCACCCATAGAGCTTGAATCGCATTTTGAAAGATATTTTCGTTTTCATCGCTTCCAAAGAAACATTTTAGTGCTATAACTCAGGCGGCCAAGTGGGTAGCGCGTTCTCCTTTGCTGAAAGTGGTCCCGGATTTGATTCCCGAATCGGGTCATGATGTTGACCCGCCATTGTAAAAAGATTGGGGAATCCACTACTTGGATTCATCGTTCGCCCATTGCTATATTAGAGAGTCAGTAAAGCTGTGAGGGCCGATACACCGACCATGTACAGCCTGCTTGAAATCCTGATTGGATGTGAAATTATTCTACTTTCTATTGAAAAATATTCCATTCATGATGTAGTACGCACCAAAACCACACAAAACATATATACGATATAAGGAAATATCTAGTCTTATCGAAAATATTGAGGAAACATCCATGAGTATTTTGCGATTTATTTCAGATTACAGATTACTATATCGCCGGTACGTATTAATACTACGTGTTAATGTGGTATGGTTCGTATTAATTTATACATAGAATATTTATCATTCGCTGCTCGTTCTGCATATCAGAAAATAAAACCGTCCATAGCTGTGATCATATATAGGCTAATGTTGCGTAATTGCATTCTTCCCAGTCACTCCAAGTTTTTAGGTTATGTGGTATTTTCTAATTAGAGCATTTGGCTTGAAAATGAGGAGTTAGGGAATGATGGATCCCCCTCTTAGGATTCGACAAGAGAACTTATAAATAGTCTTAATTTTTATGATTTTATCATTATATAGAATTACCAGTTTGCAAAACATATATTAAAATTCCTGAATCGGAGTATTTACCTGAATAATAGGGATCGTAACTGAATGGGATACATAAAGCATTCTCAATCCCTTAACAAGGGTTCATAACATGTCGCTACTGCTAAAATACGCTACGTGATAATCATAATTAGGATTACTATACATTTCTTTTTGTCCGGGACTGTCCTGTTTTTATCTATGTTTCAGTTATGTCGGCATGAAAAAATATCTCCGAAAAAGAATCTTAAGATGTAGAGATTTCAATGATAGAAAGAATTTGAATGCAGTGTTATTGAAAGTTGGGATTCTGTAACTACTTAGAAGTGTTTTAAAAAGCATGAGAAATAAACTCTGACTTAGCTTTATGGCTACGTCCCGGTTTTACACACCCTAAAATTTGGAATATCCTGATTTCTAACTGTCAAAATATGGTAATCCTAATTAATAATGGAATTTTATTGGCGTAATCACATCAAAGTCTCATCGAATGCTTGACATTCTTGATAGTATTTGTCTCTCATGTTTTCATTGCTAAGTGATCGCTGCATTTATGGGTACTTGCTTGCCTTGATTGGCATTCTGTTGCTTATTTGAGTGGATTTCCTATTTGTGAACTCTAATTGTCGCAGTCCATAATTGCATTCGAGCTTTGTTCTTCATGTACGATATGACGTGAATGCACCAAAAAAGGAATCCTAGAGCGAAACGCATTAAATTTTCCCCATTTGGACTTCCAATGTAACGAGTGTTTGAATCGACTTGCCCACATTCGTGGAAATTTTGTACCGGATTTTCCAATTTTAATGAAATTCATATTTATTGTTTTAGGATACAGTTTCGTATTTGCAGAAGATTCATTGCATTTTAATTTGATTTAATGAGAGTTTGAATTGGATATATCTGTACCGTCATTTTCATTCTCCGAAAGCTATTATGTTTCCTTTTTTGCGTTGTTTGGAATTCAACATTCTGCCCATTCTGAAATTAATTTGATTTCCTGAGAAATTTGATCCTGCAGTTGAGGTTTAGAGTGTTGGTTTTCCTGTTATAGCTCCGTCCTAATAATATTAACTCTCCATTGATTCCTAGAATTCGATGAAATCCATGTCACGCAATTCATCCAAATTTACATTAATAGCTTTTTATTTACATTTTGAGCCATGAAGTGGTAACGTGCCTTTTCATTTCATGCGTGATTATTGTTACTTATATTTTCCCATTGCTCATATATGATTGGACATTTGTTTTTAATTTTGCGATGTTTCATTTCCAATCCCTTAACCTCTTAGCGCTCAAAGTTGTCATTCCATCGTATGACACTGTAATCTCACAGTTAATAATTGCTTTATTTTTTATGTTGTTTAGTTATAATTACTATCTTCATGCTTTTTTGCTATATTTTCCCATTGAATTTGCTGTACACGAAATTTGAATAAACAGGTAAATGAATCTACGACTACGTCCCTTATTGAGATCTCCTGTAGTTAATGTGAATCATATCTCTGATTAATTTGGAAATCGGTTTTGAAATTATGCAATTTTGATGTAAGCAGCAAAGTTTATTCATAATTTTCAGACGCATTTCCGTTTCTGGAATTATAACTTGTTAAACAAGCTTTCCAGGTAATTTGCAACTTGAATCCAATTTCACGGTAACAAAATCACGTATGAAAATGTCATTATCTTTTATTATTCTAGATAAATTATCTTGAATTATATATATAATCTTTAGGTAAGCTCATATATGCCTCGTTTACGTGGATTTCTCCTATATACATTTTTTCTTTGCAAGCTGTACCATTTACCTGTTGCAGAGTCACTTCGAGGTAAAAGTCTTAATCATCCATAATTCTTTTCATATATTCCCTTTTACATTAAAGAAGCGTACTAGTACATCGTAAGAATTCCAATAATCAAGCTGCTTTTTTCTATTTTTGTGATCAGAAGGTAGTAAATAAAGTTTCACTCCCGGATAGCCACGTGGGCGCGTTAACTTTCGTGAAAGCGGTCCCAGGATCGATTCCCGGTGTGATCCTTAATGTGTCGAAGCAATATTAAAAATATTACTATTATTAGTAGATTTTTCTATTCGGTATGTCGCTGCGTAAGATGCGATTTAAAAATAAATGCTTTTTCTGGACGTAAGGTCCATCCTTGTTAGAGCTATCACATTGTCATCTTCATTATCAATTACAATTGACTGCAGCGTTTCATTTAAATTATTTCAATAATTAAAGGTAGATTCGGGCGGAAAATGAGTATCATTACTCTCAGAAAGAGATAAAATTTTAAAGTTTTAAAAATTTTAAAATTAAAAGTATTAATTTATCCTTACATTTTTCAAGGTAAACTATTAGATCGTATTAATCAAAATGATTCAACAGTTCCTTGTTAAAAGCGCGTAATTTTTAAATACTAGATTATGAATCGTAGGACTGTTTTATAGAACTATAATACTTAAATACCCTTTTTATTATTAAATAGACTTTTATAAAATTTTCTACTCTTAATTTGCTATATTGTATAGATTTTGGGGATATCTCTATGCTGAATGTCCGACAAAACAAGAAATGATTCACTGTATAACGATGCGCTTTAAGAATTCTTGAAAATAGCTATTATTCGTCAGTATTTTCTGCTGGTACTGAATTAATAATTTTGAAATAATAACATATGCATGGCTTTCTGCGAATGCTTCTAAAACTCTTGAGTTTGCTCGGTGAGAGTGAATTTAGTCGGCCTTGGTATTCTTGTTACGTAAAAGGGAGGAATTTCCGTGGAGACAAAATTATCCTTGAAAAGTGACGTCTCTGTAAACTCCAGCGAAGATCTTTGTGTGTGGCGAATCGCTGTGATGTTGGGGCTACTTTCTTTCTCTTCTTCATCAAATTTATCCGATTATTTCAACTTGTAACGAGAGCTAGCGAACATGAATGGCAGGTTTCTATGGCAGGATGAAGTATTTCCTTCAAATTCTAAATCTGCTAACTCATTTGAATGTATTTTCATCTGCCGATCGCTCAATTTAAAGTATGTATTTCAGTAATTTGATGCAATAAATAGTCTGGAATAGCGGCGGAGAACTTGCGGCCTTTTCAGGTGTTCAAAGCTTCCAAAAGTCCTATTTTCTAAACGATTGCACGTATGGAATAGTTAGGTTTCTCAGTCTTGTTTATTATATCGAGTGAAAACAAAATATGTAATGTTCTAGTTTTATTTATGTAGCAATCAAATTCGTTTTTTCCTACTTTTTGATGATAAACCATTTGAATGTAAATCGATAATCTCAGGATTGACTTCATGAACGTAACTGAAATTAGATACTATGTATTTTTTCATTCTTTCCTTATTGCGACGTCTTTCGCGAGGTTGCGTGCATCTTTAGGTTTATGTGAATGTAGGAAAACGCTTCTCAATGGTGGCCTCATGATTTTATGAGTGGGTATTTTTTTCTCTGGCCGAATGCATGAGGACTTTCGACAAACAAAGTTTGCATCCGTTTGCCATTGGGATTCTTGTTGGTATTATCAGTAACTCATATCAGTAGAAGTGTCCAAAGCACGGGAAGGTCCCAGTACGATAATGCTTCCTAATGGAGAGGGAAGATATGGAAAATCATTTAGTCGTTACATCGAGGCAAACATATTGCAGTAATATAGATAATCATAGCGATAATTCTTTAACCTATTTCGTTTCAGTATCTTAAATCTGTAAATTACCGCGGTTTTTCCCATTCGCGCGAGTATTACGCTTCTAATTGAATAATGATGTTAGAATTCCCTTGGATATGTTTTTTTTGTCAAGTTACGCGGACATTGACAACAGGTTAATATGGAAAATACTTTACGAAATAAAGCTTTACTCATTTTCAAGACATTTGTTTCTCATTTAAAAAATTGAAGAATATACCAGATCACTCGGTACAAAAATTGAAGTCGTCACTTTGTTAGGGAGAAATTCCTTTATTTTACACTTTGTAGTTTTTATGTTAATCTCTTCAATTTCAAATTATTTTTATACTCAATTGTTATATTAAAAAACTACAATTATACAATTGTAATACTAAAAAGCTACACATTTTTATTACCGTGGTGAAACCCTGAGTAAATGCTGTTTTAAATTTAAGTTGATTATTTTAAGTCATTGATGTCGATTTATATATCATTGGCCATTTAGGTGGAATTGATTAGTTTATGTTACTGACGATAGGTGACTGACCAAGTGTAGATTAATTTATTATCATTGATTCCTAACCTCGCCACTAGTTTCTAGGGCTATCTCTACTTCATGATGGAATCACTGAGGTTAATGTTATGCTATTAGAAGTCGTGAATCATTTAAAAATATACACGTCACGATGGATATTGTTAGTGAACTTAGTTCAGTGGGAGTCGAAATTTAGGATGCATTAATTGATTTGCGTGTAGATCTGCTCTTCCGTTCCATCTGGCGAGCGTCCTCTGCAGCACCTGCCCTTACGCCCACCTGTCCCTCTTGTGACAACGCATCTGCACTCCTATACCATCTCATTACCCATCCACCGTAAGGCTGCACTGTCAATTCCATTTATACTTTCACATCTACAGCTATTATCTGCAACATACCAGTGGCGTGTGGCAGGGATTGTTATCACGCTCGTTTCCCTAAATTAGGTGGATGAACTAATAGGACTTGTATTTTCTGTGGGAAATAGGAAACGAAGTAAATTTATTTTCTGACAGATCTCTTCGCCCTATGGTTCCGATATGCACGTTTTTTACGTCTCGTATTAATTGTAGATCATAAATGCTAAACATAACCGTTCAACTGTGGAGAATTGTGTCTCTGCATGAAATGATAATGTTTAGTTATCGTTATATATAAAGTGCAAAATGGAAGAACGTTATTACCTTTCGGGGAAACTGGCTATTTTATTCACCGTACTCCTCATACATACCATCGTTGTTTATATTTTCCGCTTCGAATACCTCTGTTCATCTTTTTTATACGTTGTCATATTTCCAGAGACAATGCATAAAAACAGACTCACCTCTGCTTCGCGCCATTAACCACATAGTTGAATTCTCGCATACTACACTATATTTAGTTATGAAATTACTTTTTTAATTCCTCGCATTTCACTGTTTTTTATATTGATTCCAAATCTAACAAATTCACAGACAAGTTAAATCGTGGAATCAATTTGTTTTCTCCCTCTATCGGGAAGCTATAGAGAAATAAAGATAAAGAAAAATATATAGGTAATAAAGAATTTATAGGAATGAAATCGATATTCCCGCGCGTGACTTCTTGGAAAGGCATTGCAGAAATGAAAAAACTCCGTACTATTCCCTAGGGGATTAAATTCGCTGCGCGTTTTGTAAGCGTAACTTACATGCCTACGCTTGAAGATATAAAATGCTTACGAAACGCATAGCGAAATAAATCCCCTGTGGAAAGGTACGAAGTTTTTTTCATTTCTGCAATGTGAAAGAAATTACAGAGTGATGGACATACTTATAATGATGGACGTTCTTATAATGATGAACGTTCTTATAATGATTGATATTATTTACTGTTTGGCTGACAAAAACTATTATTGAATTACTGACACTGTACGAAATTTTCCACATTACTAGCTGTTTAGAATAAGTTGGGGGAAGACGCTCAGAAGAAGTTTTATTTTTTATTTAGAAACAAAACAACTTGCATTTAAAAAGGGGAAAATAAATCTTTGTGTTTATTCATTATTTTGCACTTACGCAATTCAAAAACAAAATTTATTTTAATCCATATAATATTTTTAAGGAGTTAATAATCTTCTACAAGCCTAGACATCTTACCCCAATGCTATGGGAGAAGATGCCTAAGGGTTAGCTTTCACGAACACAGTTTTTTGGAAAATCAGATTAAAGCCTGAAGCCTGAATTATACAAAATGCATCCTATATCACTCGTTAAACTCTCCTCCATCTCTGCCATTATAGGCATTGTCAGCCCTTCTTTCATTCCGGAGTTTCAGTGACTTAAACAAAAAGTTAGGCATCTTCCCCCTACTTACCCTATACTTTCTTACCAGACTCTTGCAATCTTCCTACTCTTACTGGCATCTTCGTATTTGAGGAAAATAATTTTGAACATATTTATGACGGAAATTTTTCATGTTTGTTTTAACCTCTTAGCTTTTTTATTAAGTTCCATCGCACAAAAATAATCGTTTGCACACTTCCTATGTAACATAGAAATTGTTGGGGAACTCCCAACGGAATCGAACCCGGTACGCACCGAGAGACTAGAAACGAACACGCTACCAAATACACCCAGCGAGACTTTTAAAATATAATTATTATAATTTTTATTGGTAAAATTTTGATTAATAATGATTTTTAACATCTCCTTTGTTTTATTTCAGGTGAGTTCCATCTCCCAATCTTCTTTATGTTCCGATTTCATTGGTGAGTACGAATTTCTGATATGGGTCTAAGAAATTGAGATTGAAACAGTAGAGACAAAGGTGTGTGGGGCATCACCAATTTTCGACATCGCCACGTAGTGGCACCACAGCAACGGAAGGGAAGTTACTCAGACGTATTATGGGAAATGCGACACTCTTCGCATATAGTGATCGATGGAATTTTTCTACCGTTCATTTCTCTTAAAGTTACAGGGCGTACCTTTATAATGATAAGGGTTATTAGGTGTCAGCGGTCATTGAGGTTAGGCTATAAGTAAACAAGTAACAAATGCAAAAGATGTTAGATGACATTGATGACAGGATAAGTTAGCAAGAATTAAATGAAAGGGGATTGCGAACATTTGGAGCGCATAAAACTAATAAAGGTTAGAACAATGATATAAGTAGTATCTCATTACTGTCATAGTATCTGTTTATAGTAACTTTCTCTGTGGCCATGTATGTATTTATTTTACGTCATAATAGCTTTATGGATTAGTAATCGTGTTCCTCTTTCGTAGGAATTCCGACAGTAATCGTCAAAAATAATCGGAAAGCTTATATTATGATATTTCATCTGCATAGTTGATCATCGATGGAAAATCTTATATATCCTTCTCTAATACGATGGGAACATTAACTTTTCTTTTTAAAATTCTCTACGGAGAAATATTCGCGAATATTTGTTAACTTGATGCGCTGAAACATTTCTTTAAAATTTTCTTACAAATCTTTAGCAGTTGATGCTCGCAGATTGCAGATAGAAGACAAACGTTTATAGCCAATTCTATGTTCACTATCCAGATAACACGAGCATCAAGATGGTTTAAAACACTAAAATGCCCTCATTAAGTTTTGCTGCTCTTAAACTAAGAAGTTTGGTTATTTATTCTGTGTATCTTGTGTTCGAGGAGAGGTTCCGTTTGAGTTTGGTTCCCCACTTATCTCTTCCTGAAAGACGCACTATCGATTTTCGAACGCCCGTAAAATTTTGGGTAAACGGGGATATTCCCGAGCCATGTTCAGAGACGTCTCCTCAACCGTATACATTGCGTGATCGCTCAACGAACAGTTCTGCGTATTAATAAATGGGACTATATTTCCGCGAAAGATTTTTACGCTCGAATAACGAACAATTCTCAAATTATACACAGTAAGCGATTTACTCGGTGTAGGATTGATAGGGCTATTTGACTGCCTTGTATTAAAAATATCTGTGAAGAGTTTATACCATTATATAGATATTGACCATTATATCATATTGATATTGAGACCATTATATAGATATTGACTAAAAGTAATAATGATATTTCCACCGATTCTTCTACCTTACGAGATACACATTCCCAACAGTTGTCGCGGTTACCCTTGGTAGGACTTTTCAGTGCCACAGCTTTAGTTTTACTTCTTATCGTTTAAGCACAGCTTCTCAATATGACTTTCTTATTTAATTTACATTAAAATAGCCATCCTACATGATGGAAATTAATAAACAGTTGAATAAACAAGTATACATTCAGTCATCTGTGTACCAAGAACAAATTAATCTATTTCCCATAAAAATCAGTTTATTAATGATCCGTTAACAAACTAATTGGTTGTCGAATTTAGTGTTCGAAACAATAAAGTTCGTACACAGCTAGTCGCGAGAATTCCTCACAAAATATTTATTTATTTCATTTTTTTATTTGGTAGTAAATGCTATTGCAGTTACTGAACTGCACTCAGTAAACTTCGGCTTTAGTTAGTAGTAGTAGTAATATTTTCAAAAGTACTAGACAGATAAGGTGATTTCTTGTCATCTCAAAGGATATTCCGAATGTTTCACACGAAGGATTTTTCATCCAAGGAATTCTTCACCGAAAGAATATTCCCCATAAAGATGCTTTTGAAAGGGAATAAGGTATAAAAAGATAATGCCGTAAATCACAAGAGCGACAATAAAAATTATGTGGGATAGTATTTGAACCGTTCTTTATTTATCTATTTTCCCTCAATAGTTCATATAGAAAATAGTTTTGCAAATTCTTTATTTAGAGCCTCGTGAGATCTTCTCTGTATAGAGTAATTTTTATCTCGTGGTAATCAGATTGTATCGAAACAAATGTTTTCTTCGCATGGTTTTTAGCTAAAAATTAAGATGCAGTATTTTCTATAATTTCTATGTAGCGTTCTAGCTGAATTAGCAATCCTCAATGGGAAATATCTTATATGATTATCACCGTTGTGTATATGGATCCGATGTCAGTAACTCTCGTAAGAAACACGTGGGAGAAATATTTGAACATTAATTTCACGCACTTTCCGACGAGATAGAAGTGTGAAATTTAAAATTCATTAGAGGATCAGTTATCTGAAACATATCGATATGTTTCTACCAATAGTATCCTTGGTTCGACTCTGGACGACTTGAAAATGCTCACGCACTATAAGTTTATTTTGGTGGATTGGAGCCATTTTTTCTTTTGCAGAATTACATCACCAGTCCCACAACATCAAGATATGTGCCAAAAGAAAGAATATTTAAATGGGATTCATACTTTTGCCGTGAATCTTTGAATGAGATCCCAAATTTTAACAATATTGATAAAATAAATGTAAATTTCGTGAGATATTGCGGTTTTATATAAACAGTACATTTGACGACCAACGCAATCTTTTAATCTGAGCTTATGCAATCTTAGAATGTATACATAAAAATATTCATGTTACATTAGCCGAAACGATAGGGTGAATAAATGGAAATACATAGATGCTAAAGCAAGTTGATTCTAGGATTGATCTCCTGCCATGGAGAGGTATGGAGATAGTAAGATAATTAAATTAGATAAAAGTACCCCTTTAATTCTTTTAATAATTAGTGGAGGGGGAATTGATTTGTTGAAATAAACAAGTCGTGGCAAGGCGTGATGTATGAAGAAATGAGACGTAATGAGAACTAAAGTAAACCTTATATGCATTTTAGAGTACAAAATATACGAAAATTAGGAAGCTATTATGAAAACCCATATATTATTACCACTTGTATAATTATGCGTGATTAAAATAAACAATTTCGTAATCAAGTAAATAATTGCTTTATTAAAACAAACAAGCTATGGAAACTTCTTGTTATGAAGCTTTTTAGCAAACGTGAAACTTAATTTTTGGGAAAAAAAAATTCCATAAACAGGATTCGAAACACTGAGGATAAATTTTCGGATTAAACTTTGGAATTTTCGGAATTTTGACCCACTCACTCTAACCACTCGGCCATTTTGATGATTATGTTTTTAATTTTATATTCAACTATATATATAGTTCAACAAAAATGTTGGTAAAGTATATTTCTGCCAGATGATGATCCGCATACGTTTAAAATAATCTTTGACATTTTTGACGGGATATTTTGCCATACATCAGATGTATGCGATAATAGTAGTACATTTTTCTATAAATTAAATTGATTTTTGACGAAGTAATTCACCAGTATAATAGAATAGTCCTGTTTATAGAAAATATAACCTATCTAATCTATCTTTTATTAGGTACGCAAACCAGATGGTTGGTTAGGGAGTTCGGTGTATTCACACCCCCTGCCATACGCCTCACGGCGGTTAGCGGGGTATTAATGTAAATGTAAATGTAATGTAACATACATAATATTGGTATCTTACAATTAGTGGTGGAATATGAGTTGAAGCTGTCTGCTTAAATGTCTATGTTACTCAAAACTAAAATATTTTACTGCCATTTTCAATTTTCCATACTGTCTCTTGTTGAGCAAATTACTCACTCTAATGGAAAGTTTGAGTTGTAATCTGTTTTTCACAATCTCTTGGATATATTGTAACTTGAACATCAGGAATAGAGGTACTCGCCCCAGGAGGAGGTTACTCATTTTCCCATTTAGCCCGTTTGTATTATTCTGTGAATGAGATGTAAGAAGGATTGGTAGAGTAATTTGCGACACGCCACGGGTGGTGGGAAAGGGACGGTCACATGTTGCCTCCCGTGATTTGAAGGGATTTCATCTCAGCTATGTGAGTTTCGGCTCATTGGGATTTCCGAAATCGACACTCGCGAATGACATGTATGCGTTTACGTCCTATCTGCACCCAAAAACACTACCAGAATAACTTGTTGCGTTTTTAATTTATGTGAGTCGCTAGTCTCTTCAGTAGTGAAACGTTTATTTATTTTGTTTGTATTTTATTAATTTATTTTTTTATTGATTTTATTAATTCATTTCTTTTTATGTATTTTATTTCATTTGTATATTAATTTTATTTACTTATTGGTTCATTTATCAATTGACTTTGAATTTTAAAACAAGTGTAACAACGCTTCATAGTATTGCAAAATTATCATGTTTATACGTCATTTTCTTCTGAACACACCATCCTTTGGGCGAAGTATTTCTTAGGTGTAAAATCCTCGCAAAGGTATCTGATAAAAGGTTTCCCCGATTTATTTATTTTATAAAAATATCGCCCGTCTTCCTGCGATGCTTCTTTTGGACTGAAACACTGTGTTCGAAACGTCCTGAGACCAGATATAGATTTCCCTGACCAGAATTCCCTTTAACAAGCGAGTCACCTGCATGCTTGTTATTATTATTATTAATATATTGCTACAGTTTGACATTTGTCAGGTGGCAGCCACAAACATCGTTAAATTACACACCCTTTTACACTTATAATAATATTATTTGTAACTGTTTTTTTCTGGTTTTTTCGGAGTTCATGACAGGCCTTCTCGGCTACCGTAGCGGTCACGGGGTAGAAACCTCACCGTACATCACCCTGCCATGCTTGTAGTCAGATTGTTAATAATCCAGCCAGCAACTATATGGCAGCCAGTGATTAGTATTATCATTTAATTCTGGAATTATTCGTTTGCAAGTTCCTATCACGTTCTTAGGATAATCGTTAACTACCTAAATGAAAAAAACCCTTGAGGGGTTATTTTGCGGAATTATCATCAAGTTTAAAAGGTTGGCTTTATAATTAGTTCCGTTGAATCCCGGAGGATTACCGAATTCAAAACCACTCTATTTAAAACCGTCTTTCTTCATTCTTTTTATCTCAGTCATTTAGGTTTATTTGGTTGAAATAAAGTTATTCGACCGGGTGTCGGGTACAGGCTATGCCCGTTAAAGAGTTGTAAGGAAATGTTTAACATGAGGGAATTAAAATATAAAATATTGGTTAACAGCGGGTTTCATATTCGTCCAGTATGGATTGTTTTAAGTGGTTGCCTGGACTTCGATCATAAATTTTTAATCCGTGATTGCAGGGAAAAAAGGCCCATTTAGACGAATCTCGTTTCGATTTTGTCGCATTTCATCACCTGTGCCAAAAAATATTTCTTTCAAATCAGCGGAACAACTATCATGGTGATTACGTAACGTAGCAACGCAAAGAAGCGTCAATTCTTATCCTTCAAAATGTATCATTGGACGAATCCTTCATTCCTGCTAACATACTACCCCAATAGTAGACTATTTTACCCCTTTTCTCTCTCTTCTTGTTTTTCAATCGGTCTTAAGCACTTGCGGTCGTCAATGGATCCTCGATATCGGCGCCATCGTTCGATTTTTACATCCAGAAAGAAAAGTTCCGGAAGTAAAAACCGTTCATTCGCCCTTTTTACCAAAATTCCAAACGATTTTCTCGTTCATCGACGCCTTCTGGAAATATGCGGAAATCATTTGCTACCGTCATCGATTCCCTTCGCTTTGTTGTCTATTATTTATTCTTTCGTTCTTGTGCACCTCAAACACGTTCTCTGAAGAATAATATCTATGGTTATTTCCACAGTTGATTTAAATTTACCACTTCTCTTATTTGTATTTAATCTTGGTTTCTGCTCCCAAGTATTCGGAATAACCACTTTTGGTTTTGTAGTACTTTCTTCGTGAATAATCCTTCCGAGTTTCGAATTAGGAATTTATTTCAGCTTCGATATATATGTCTCTGCTGACTTTTATTAGTCGTTTATATATTAAGTTTAATATCGTTGGTGTACAATATAAGGTTTCTTACAATCCCTCTCTCATATCTTTTTATCTCATATTCTTTTAAATCCACTCGATTAGTTATTCCGATTATGATAGATAGAATTATTCGCAAATTCTCTTAAGGAGATTTATTCTTATAGAAACAGTTTGTATGCTTCAAAGACCGTCATGGTCGTCAAGGGAACGGGCTGATTTCGTTTATTTTATTGGAACTCGCGCAGTTTCGAATCGAATCCAATATTCTGCGACCAAAATAAGACGTTTTATTCATTTTATCTCCTTTTTCTTCGTCTCATTTCACAGGACTATTATTTCTAATTTGATTTTGCGAGCGGAACATAGAGAAAACAACGAACATTTCCTGTTTGTCTTGTGGACGTATATAACTTCGAATGACCTGAAGTGGGACACTAAAGGGATTCGAAAACAATTATTTTTCTTTCAGCTGTAAATTTTTTAAAGGTATATAAGAATGATAAGATCAACCGAAGACAGCGCTTTAAATGCAGGGAGAAATTTTAGGACATCAGAGTAATTCTGAATATTCAATTTTTCGTCTTTAAAGTGCCTTTTTAAATCAATATGTCCCTGGCATATGTGTCGCCATTAAAAATTAATCCCTTAGTTATTTTAACTCCGAAAAGATCCGTATATTAGTGAGATTTTTGTTGAAAGGTTTCAAATCACATTTAGATTTTAACTTCCTAACGCTTTATTTGTTATTATATTACATTGGACGTTTAGGATGAAGTGGCCCTATTTTCTTTAATTCAATGACCCTGATTAATCGTTATTGCTCCAGTTGGTTTGGTTTATCATGGTATTACTGATTAATAACAGGAAAGTGTCTACGGGAATATTTTGTCGACACCAGGGGAATTGGTAACTGTTTGTATTATTTAAAGATTTACTCCGTTGATTTCATAGATAGTATCCTCATTTGTCTAGTTCTCAGTCAGCTTTGGTTGAAATTTGAAATAATATATCCCAAGAAAAACATTTTCCAGAGTAATGATACATTGAATGCAAATAATATTTGTCAGACCAACTTCATTCTCATCAAGCCTCTGTCGATCAGACTTTTACAAGTTCGCTTTTGAATTCATCGAGCGATACTCTTGTCGGCCGTTACGTGTCATGCGCGAAATGGCCGAAGTGAAAATATTATCATGGAGAATTCCTTGACCTGGAGAAAGTATCGTCGGAGTGAAGAATTCGTGTCGGAGTTGAACGGTGTAAAACAGGCTCTCGCACTTGTTTCTTTCAGTGGTTCTTCTGAGAGCTAATATGGCTAAGAGATTTGAGCTACTGGTTCACGGACGGTAATTTTTTTGTTATAGCTGGTTTTCAGGCTTTAACGAACTGCGTCCTCTTCACAATTGAACTAAGTATTCCTTATCGCCCCCTAATCTGTTCTTATCTGTATTATTCGTGCAAATGTGCATTTTTATTGTTTTTCTTCTTTCGCTAATCATGTTGCATGTCATAATCTTCTTTATCTTTTAATTTTTTATCCTAACATAGTTTTCGTAGTTTTATCAAAGTGATATTTTATCGGCATTGTTTTGTTGATTTTCAGATGTCTTAACCTTATTTCTCATTTAATTGAGATGATTATTTGTAGGCTTATTGTATTATATTGCAGGTTTTTCACTAATCCTTTTTGTAGTGTATTGCCTCCAAATACGAACTTAAGTTTTTGAACCCAGAAAAGAAGTTTTCTTCTTTTGTGAGTCTTTTAATTATTTGTGCGTTCTATCTTTCTTTTAAATTTTATAGGAAGAAGTGATAGATGTAAGGTGAGACTTATTAACCTAGATCTCGGCCAAATAAAAGTAACTTTTAAGAATTGTTAATAATTACAAGTTGATAAAACGTAACTAATTTGCAATCATAGAAAATATGGAAGTAAATATTATACCAGTCTCTGATCTGATCATCTAATCTGCCCATGGGATCGGACGACATAGTTTGGTAGCCATTGGCATATCAGAGCGTTCAACACTACCGTCAATATGTGTCATTCATTCATAATTTTAAAGCCTTTTTCTTTGGGTATGGCATTCCTTTGGCATATGCCGCCTCTCTTTGCAATGCCAGTTTATCCTTGTGAACTTCCTTCGCTTTGTACAACCATCGTTTTGCGCATACATTTTCTAAGAACTTCAGTTCTATTTCCTTCTCCGTTGGATCTCATCCTATATACTCACCCAGCTCACTCACGGTCTTCCTTATACTTTATAGCCAATTAAATTATCCATATTCTCTCTTAGCTATTCTGCCACTATCGAATCTTCTTTATCTTCTCGTTAAGCACGTAATTCACTTCACTAAACTCGACAGTGTTTTCTTAATTTTATAGTATATGCGTGTTATTATTCTCTCACAATACTCCTCTATCAATTCCTGTCTATAAAATTGTGCCTATATTATATCCAAGGTATGTACAAGGATAACCATAATTAATAAAAACGTTTAAAATGAACGAGTAAGAAATTCAACTCACATTGTGATTTCCGGAAGCCAACAATGTATTTTATGCAATCAGGAAGTCTTTCATGGCATTCAGAAGTAATAACTCTGGAACCTTAGCTTTTCATTTACTGCCTACGGTGGCATATGTTAATAACAAGTTATTTTCAAGTAGATGGTAAAACCTTTCATGCCATAAATACAGCCAGTTAAGTATTTACGGAGGAAGAAATGACGTGTGCTTCCTTCAAAACCACCATTGATGTGGGTTTTTTGTCTTTAGAAATGTGTTATCAACCTAAACCTCTTGAGAGACTTACTTACCTGATCCTCGTGGGAGATTTTTTACCAGAAATTTGAATGCCCGAAAAGTCTTCTTACACGTTTGCTCTCAAAAATTTTTTGTACCCCATCTTCCCTATATAATATTCCATCCGTGTATGAGACATTTATTCTTAAAACCGTGTGTTTAAGAATTTTTTGGTAAAACTTCCAGGCAAATAATGAAGAAGATGCGATTATGAGTGACGTAATGGGGGGCAATTAGAATGCCCAATATGAGATGTTTGTTGTTTTCAAAAGATCTTAAATTCACAAAAAAGGATCGTCATAGAATTGACAGCGGAGTATTCTGACCCAGGGACTTAGGGTTTTGTGTAATCTCTCATAGCTTTGGTTTCGCTATAAATTTCTTCGGGTTTACAGCTTCAAATTCAAGAATTGCTTTTGCATTCGAAGGATTAAAGTTTTCTATTTATTCTTCATCCTCTTGTTAGGCATTTCTCGACAGATGATTCCAAAATCTGCTAAAAAATCTAAATATATCTATTACTGGCATACTTAAGGATTAAAAACTCATAGCATTGTGAGGACGTAAATATAAAATATTTGGAAAAATGACAGTGATTTCGTCCATATTTTAGTAGTCTCCAAAAGTGTCTAATAGAGTCATGATCGTAATCAAAGGCGTAGAGATAAGCTGGCTTTCGGGATTAATTTCGAAATAAGCTGGAATATATTAATGCCAGAGAGAAAGAGTGGTGACAAAAACTCAGAGAGAATAAAAATATAATTTTTAGACGAATATTTGTTAATTTCTCATAACTTGTGAGAATTTTTTTTAAATGTTGGCTATGATCATGAAATACGTACATTCCATTGATTTTATTGACCTTTAACATGAAAATTATTTTATTTCATAAAATCTGTAACGTACCCAAATTTTACTCTGACAAAAATCTCAGTTTGGACTAAAATGCTTATATTCCCTCCCAATTAGAAACGAGCGATGTCATTTAAGCACTTATTGCAATATACTTACTTGCTTAACTATTGGTATAAACAGGATGCCGAGATGATAGAACAATTGTCAGTAATTTCCGCAGTTAATGTAGAAAGTCTTTAGAAATTTTTAAATTTGTTATGATGGCGTTCCGCAAAGTTCGGAGTTTATGGATACTTATTTATTTAATTAATCATCTGTTGTATTTGTCTAAATAAGCTAAATGATATCTTTATGTGTTTGAAAAATTCTGATGCGTTGATTTATTAATTTATCGTGAAAGCGTATACCTTCAAATTCATCGGGTGGGAGACACAAGTCTTCTGGTCAAGAAGGACTTACAGTTGGTAACACTATTTCGTCACCGTGGTAGCATTATCAGGGAGAGAGGCTACTGTCTTTTTTCGCATATTTCCATCTTTGCTTTCCTCATCCTATCCTAGACTCATCTCTGTTGAACCCCACCTGCCACCATTGCAATCCCTCTCCTCCGCTCCTCTTTACCGCTACTTCTGCCCCCCTTTCTTCCCCCCCACTTCGTCTTCTCCCTCCGTCGAGGTCTCTCTCGCTATCAGTTCACTTGCGCCTCGATGAGAGTCAAGTCGTGTTTTCCTCTTCCACTGCCTCTGCCACGTCGGAAGTGTATGTGTGTGTTTCAGTGTCTCTCCACCACCTCTCGTTTGCCTGCTCTACTGTGAAATACGGTGCCCCCGCGATTCTGGAATATCGAGTTGTGTTTGTGGTTTTGCAGTCGTTGTCGATCGACGGTGTCACTCGGCATTGTGTTGTGAGTCGCATTTTGTGTGGGGTGAACCCTCTCGATCCTCGGTGTGCCGGGTTCGATTCCCTCGTCTTTGTTGTCGCGCAGGATGATGTGAGGCGAAGTGGGCGTACGTTTCCTCGAACTTTCTCGACCGTTTCCCTTCCGGGATGCGCTAGTGCCGTGCTCTCTCAGCGTCGCTCTTGGCGCGCGCTTCAGGATTACGCGTGTGTACAGGATGCGCTGTCACATCTGCGAGCTGGATCAAGGATTCGCCTCGGTACCAGAGCACCTCAAAGACGTGATGCTGGCCGCGGTGCTCTTCGGAGGTAAGCGCTGCTGTGGATGGAATCCAGTGGACGTAGAAAAGTTCAATATACAACAACTAAACACAGTCGAACCAATGTCTGTCACCTGTAATTTATGGGGACTTATCGTTAGTTTTCTGCAGCCCATAAGGATCATTGCTTTATAAAACCACACTCTTCTTCGTTCATCGAACTGCCGTTTTCTCTATCGTACAGATTTCTTGGTTCCAACTCAGAATTTTCCTCGGTTCATCAGTAATAAATATCTTTTTACCGGATGGAGAAGTCTTCATGTCTATATAGGGTCACCAGAACCGCATTTTCCCCGCGGTATTTAAAAAAAACATTCATTGCCGGTGAGATATCTCGCTAGAAAAAAGCATAGATACCAAAAATAAAATTTTCACTTTTCCTGGGGTCCATGGATGAAAAATTGTACTGCTTGTCGACAATTTTATCGCTCTTCTACAAGAATTTATAGAGTCGCTTATTCCTTTTAAATTTCTTTTTATTCATCAAGGTAGTGCCAGCGTCCTGCAATATCTTGGCATAATTATTATCTGAAGTAATTTAATGAGTTCTATCTAATGCAATTGCGCAGAAAGCTGTCTCGGGCTTCTCAAGGGATCGGGCATAAAGATTGGCCCAATGGAAGTATTTTTATCTTTGTTTTTCTTGTTCTGTATATTTGGAGAAATTTTAGTAGTATACAATTCGTCTGCTCTCGTTGCATTTTTTAAATAATGTCAGCTGGATCTTAACTCCCGCTTTCGTTGTTTTCTATCGTTTCTTTGAAAAACGATGTATTGATGTTCTACTGAGCATACAGCAGATATATGCATTCATTCCAGCTTACGTCTTTCTTTACGGTGAAATTGACGTTTTGTAAGTAGATATTCATAGAGATTGATCTCAACTTATATGCAGGCCTACCATACACCTCGTTTTCGCGACTATTCTAGTTTGGAAGAATAGTCCGAGGTAGATTTAGACTAAGAGACTGAAGGAGGAGAGTTAGAAGCCCGAAGCGTAAAGATCCCATTGAGAATCTAAATGGAAAAATTTTCAATTTTTTAAGAAGTACATCGAGATAGATGCCATAGAAAATTAGGACGCCCTCATGGAGGAGGAACAAACAAAATATTGAATTACGTGAAGTATTTCTATCGGCAGCAATGAGTAATGGATAGACTTCACTCATAAGGCACAAATATAAATAGTTCAATATAATATGAAAAATATCTGGTGGGATTACTCAACATATAAAGTTTATTCCGTGAATACACCGAGCCTCTGTAACATTTTGATAGTTTGCAATTTAATGCTCCGGAAGACAATACCTTTGTTCCCTTTGAATATGGATTAGACCCTTAGCCTACTTCGCCTAATTATTAATCCTCCTCCGAATATGGCGTCGGTCAGTGTTTCATCTATTTTCGACTTGGATGGAAATTCCGATGAAGTGAACGGAGTGATTTTCAGGGGTTGAAATGAAATATAATTTAATGACTAAAATACCATTATGACGTTCCACATTTCCTAAGAGGCTCATGAGAATTGATGGAAAGGATTGAGAATATCTTCCCGTATTCATTCGCCTCCCGCGGTTCGTTGCCATGGGGACATGGCAATCACTACATGTTGTTTGTATTCTATCTTTTCTGTGCACCTTCCACCCCAAGAACAATTCTATCGAAGAAGGAATATACTGATGGAAGATGGAAATATCTGTTGCATTATTAACGTTTTAAAGAGAATGTTTACTATATATTTCCCGCCACGGCCTTTGCAGAACAATGCATTTTCCTTCTTTATCGACGATTTATATCTCCCAGTTGTGTCTCCAGCCGCTGATTGCTTGGATTTACCGATATCTCCTTTTAATTTCAAGGTTCTTCTTCAATAGATTGCTGGATGTTGGCAGCCGCATGACAGTTGTGTGTCTCTCTCTCTTCGATGCAATTCGAATAAATCAACTTGATTTAGTAATGAGACTCGATCTACATTTTCCAGCGAAGAAATTTGCAGTCATTCCCAAGCAATCTAAGTGCTTCTCTTCATAATATTTTCCATCTATGCATTAGAAAGAGCAGCACTACGAATACCTCCTTGGTAGACAAGTTTACAATAAGATACGGTTAAGACGCTTTCCAGGGGATTTAGTGAAAAGCGCTTTATAAGCAGGATAGCGTTTTATCCGGGACATGGACAATTTTTAATTCTTAAACGGTGGTAAACAAATTAATATTTTTTGGCTCTCTAATTTGTAGTGTTTTACACCTTTATACGGAAAGTGTATTTCTTTTTTTGACTCTATTTGCCATATTTGTGGATAGAGTAACAATATTCGGCCTATCAAATTAGACGGGCAGTCGGTCATATCGGGTTGCAGTTCATCTGGATGAATGAAAAATCTGCCTTATAAGGGGTGGAGAACCATTTTAAGCGGTAGTTTACCATATGTTTCATGATCTGGGATAGAAAACCGCGTATTAAGCGCGATAAGTCTTAATCCTGAGCGTTTTAAATTTTGTGTTTGTGCAGCATCTACGTGAAGAGCCTGGGAAATTAACTGAAGTCTGCTGTCTATCGATAAAATTATTCTCTGAGAAGGAATTCTTGGCTCTCTATTGTCTTATCATTTAAAAATTAAGAATACTGGACATTTTAATGTGAGGAAATCTGTACATCACTTGAGTTATTCTGCGAAGGTTGTTTCTGCCACAGTTTTATTCGATTCTTTATTTAGTCTTCCTTATTTCGAGGGTGGATCTGGGAATCTTCTAGCGATGACTTAAGAAAATCTCCTTAAAATCCCTCTAAAGCTGGAAGAAGTCTAAAAGACCCAATCCCACTTGCAAATTAAATGGTCTAATTCAGGATGCTAGCTTAGAAGGGTTAGGGAACAATAATCCTATCACCTTATTAAGTTAACTCATCAAATACAAAGAAAACTCCTCAATGCTTTACAGTAGTTTTTAAGAAAAATCTATTAAAAAACCCAGGTAAAATTCTTTTGCTTAAGATCCTTCTCATATCCTAGGGTGATTTCTTGTTTTGCGTAATCATAAATCCGCCATTGGTTGATAATATGGTTACGTTACCGTTGGTACAACTTATTTTAACTAGAGCGGTAGTCTAGGAAGTAATGATACACATATGGGAGTTAGGGAATAATATCTTATATATTAAATGTAATTAAATATTGAGTTCCGGCTGCGTCATACTTTTTCTCTATCCTTTCCCTAAGTGGACAGTAACACACAAAAAAATTTTGATGGATTAGGACCGCGGGTAGAAATTAAAGAAAATCGTTGAGTAAACACAGTGCAGTTTGTATCCTGACGATGCATTTGGATCTTCCGGCTTTCGAAGCAAATCCTCTTCTCAAGGACAAGAGATTGCCCTGCATTCCACCCGTCGAGGCTGTTGCCACTTGATAACAGGAAGTCCTCGCGGAAAACTCTCGGTCCATGCATTCGCCTCTTCTTATGGCGTGTGTGTTTATTGTAGCTATCATTGCCCCTTCATAAAGATCCAGAATGTGTGTTTCTTTCTATATTCTTTCTGAAGCATTCCTAAAACTTCGGAAGAAAAAGTGTTTCTCGAATCATGTTCTTCATTTGTGTTCCTTTATCACCAGGGTTTGATCGAATATTCTTTAATCGGCAAAGGATTAATTCGGCTCTCCTACGGCTTCTTTAAAACGATCTTCATCTTTTTACGAAATATCACAATGGGAGAAATGGTCACCCCTAACCCCTTTGTACTCGCCACTGACCTAGGTATATTTCTTTTCTGATATATATTGATAATTATCAATCAACAGGCTGTTTAGAACCTGTTGGATAAATTAATACTTTCTGCGTACGAAGCATCTTGTATCTAAATTTAAAGGAATTATATTAGGAGAGAATATTACATCGCAATATGGGCAAATAATTAAGCATTGGTATTAGTTTCGGTTGATTATTCCGGTTGGTGTATGTTAGTTAGCCCTAGCTCTTCTCTTTGAGCCAAATTGATTGCAGAGGAACAACTACAAGTGAGTTCAGCACAATGACCCTATGAATAACACTTTTCAATCAGCGGTGAGTAAGACGAATTCCATTACTCAGCATAACTCATACATATGTAGCCTTCATATCATAACAGCCACGAACATGGTTGGAGTAAATATAAGGCGCATTGGGATTGGAGAATAGGGAATCATTTCCTATTGAATTTAAGATTAATTAAATTTTTCATAATTTTAAAGTATATCAATATCCTCGGCCCAAGGAATATTAGCGTCCCATGGTGTGTATCATGCAGGCGCCCCATCCTCCATACAGATACTTTAAAAATATCCATTTGTTAGGACTTTCTTCTTTTTCTAGAGATATTTTAGCATTCATTGAAGTTACTTCTGCAATAATATTTAGATAGATAGTACAGTTTTTAATTATTCTAATTGAAATCATTTAATTTTTAACTGAAACAAAGAAATTGCCATGATTTTTGGAAAGCAAATGCATTCTAAGAATTATTGATTATTGTTGGTCGGTTATTCCTCAAAATTTTCCTTAAAAGTCAATTCTGCGATTTTTTTACCAGAAAATTTCCGAATAAGCATTATTTTTTATCAGTTCTAGAATTCTTCCGACAAACCATCAATCCTTAAGAAAACACTAAATCTGAGAGTCGTATATACAGTATACCCACTCATATTTTTTGTATAACTGATTCGTCCATGTATCACGATCAGATGAATAAGATCATTACGACACCTCCTAAATTAATTAGGCTGACATCATGTACCCCAAAATCTCGGTGCCACTTATGATTACCCCACTTGACAGTGTCATTGGCCGGCCCTGATCATCCTAACTCTTGCCCCGTCCGTCTTCCGTGCTGTTTCACGAGACTGATTTGATCAGTTGCTTATCAAAGCGGCGTTGAAAACCTTTACCTTAATTCCAGTAGCTTAGCTTAATCACTCGTTTTATCTCCGTGTTGATTATGAGTGAGCAGCACACTTTGAGCCTCAAAATAGCGGTCGCCGCTTTGAAGTAGAATCTCTCGACTGCTTAATCAGGTGTTCTTGCGTTTGATTCCATTTAGTGGAAGGATTGCCTCTTTTGCCACTGCTCTTTTGCGCTTGCTTCTTATGCCCCCGACGACGCTAATATCCGTAAATGGCTCTGTTATAGCAGTATTTTGATCCATTTGGGAATGATGGATCGAATCGGAATTAATTAAACGATGTAAGAGGAGGATTTTCATTGCTTTTAAAGGGGTAGGACGGAGAAAAAGTTGGTTGAACGTGGAGAACGAGTTTCTGAAGAGTTGAGGTATATTTAGATCTGAGAAAATAATTGATTGTAGGAATACGTTTATGGATATACCGTTTTGAATTATGTATGTAAGGGCGTGAAAATGAAGAGAAGTATTACGAATCAACGGTGCAATTTACTAGCTATCCCCGAAAAGGAATTTTTTGTGTATAGACTTAGCATGCGAAATTACGGAATCCGTAACAATTTATCTGATCACTTTTCTGTACTGATTAAAAAAAGAAACTTTTGATGATATTAACAACGGCTGTGACACGATTACCAATGTATGAGATACATGAACATTCGGGAATGATGGTAATAATTCTAAAGTAAATGTTTAAAAGTCGATCCGATACGATGTTTCTCCTTCATTCTTCAGGGGATTCAGTTCTTGGTCCATCAACCTCATTTTTAAATATATATGTTTCAATATTTGCTTTTCTTTTGTTGTGAAGACATTTCATGATAATATTGATAAATAATGTAAAAGAAATACCTTAGAATTCGCTAGTAAATATTAGATAGTTTGTCGTCCCAAGAAAGCGGGATCATGGATCTAAAAATATCTTCTCGTTTCCTGACTGAGTCGGAGTATTATCCCAGGAAGTTACAGAATGTACGACCTTAATTTTTCCCAGATGCAGAAAACAATGCTCACTTCCTATCTCTAGGAAGCTCAACGAAGTAAATTGAATAAAATATTTTTATTTTAATAATGAAGTCTTCCATGTTTATCATTCCTTTGAGACATCAGTGACGCTGGAATGTGGTTTCATTTTCTCCTCCATTTTATACGCAGTATTTTTCTTTTTTTATAATTAAATATCAGTGCAATAAGGATCGTCTTTTATCAAATATTTTACTTGTTTTTATCTGTGAGAAAATTATATATCTCGTCGGAGATAAATCAATCAACTGTCAATCAATTACCTGTAAATGACAAAGGCGTATCATTTACCGCCGGTTAGATTCATAATATTAAACCCGAGATTGGCATTTTTATCCCAGAGCTGTAGAATAACGTAAAAAGACTAATCGAAATACTTATTAAGCATCGGTATCTTAACTCCTTTCTTGCAGCGAAAGATTTTTCCAATGGCGTCGATAACAAGGTTCCTATCAGTCATCAGTTTTGTTGGCTTTCGTCTTTTTTATTTATGCAGTCTTAGCTGTGGCCATGGGCTAGATGTCCATCAAAGTCCGAATGAGAGAGGATGTTGCCATTTTTAAGGCATCTCATATGTTCTTTTTTCGTGTAAGCATATTCCGGCCTTTTATTTCGGTATAAGAAGCGCTGCATTCTGAACAGTTGAGCCTGTGTATGTCTTTTTTTTGGGGATCAATTTTGTCTTTTATGTTAAAACATGGATTTTTAAATATTTATGGATCGTAAAAGGCGGGTGTGATTCGACTCTTGAGAAGTGAATTCGCTAATAATGTTTTTTGAAGGTGTGCAAAATTGGAAGAAGGCACGAGTGAAAGTAATTTTCTGAAGGCGTGTTGTATCTGTTATCTCTTGAAAAGAAAATTGATCTCCTCATATAGTATACAGGCTCAACTTCTCCGACTGCAGTTCTCTTGTATCGGAAAATCCAGCCAAAATACGAGAATAAAAGAACAAGAGAGATGCCTTAAAAATGGCACCCACCTCTCAATCACATTTTGAGGAACGTCTCCTAGCCCATGCTCACGGCTCAGATTTTTCCCCCGCTGTTCTTCGTTCAGAAGAGAAAGACAAGACTCGACTTCCTAGGACAAAGAAATCTGCAAAGAAAAGAGGTTGAACCCTTCCTCGATACTTAACGAGCATTCCTCTCACCTCTCCCTTTCATGCTGTCTTAATCTCCTCTACCAACTGACTCGCCGATTCCAACTCAATTCAACTCCAACTTCCAAACATTCAGTTTCTTTACTATCCCAACCCATTCCCATCCCTCACATACTTCGTTCGCTTCCTAAATATCTACACCTGAACTTCGCTCCGACTCGTCGAAACCGGTAGTGTCAGTTATTAGTCATAAAGTATTTATGTATTTACTCAGTATAGGGTTATATTTAGAGTATCTGGAAAAGAATTTCCTAGTACTTCCTTACGATTACTATGAACTGCTTGTTGCCATCGCCTGTATTACATGCAGTCTTTTTAAGTTTCCCAATCTCTCGTTAATCCGTGCGGAGTCTAACCGTTGGAGTTTATTAGGCGCTTTTTCTTATGCATCTGCAGGTTTATTTATCTCCCATTCGGTTCTCCACGGCGGCTCTTCATTTACTGCACTCTTAAGAAGATGCTCTGCTATGATTATTTAGCCCAGTTCGGCTCTATTAAATTCTTCCGCGCTGCTTCTCTTACACAGTGTTTCATTATTTCGCGGCTTTTTCTTCTGCTGAGTTCACTCGAGGTTTTCCTCGGTGAAGTAATCCTGTCGTTTTCGTTTTGTTTCCTCTTTGCCAGACTGCATTTTAGCCATTCTTATGAACACAGATCGTACAACGGAGTTACATTAGCTGTGAAAGAGATACTTAACAGTAAATTGGATTATTTAAATGTGAATTGAATTCTATGGTGCAGTATTTCTTCTCAGTAGCATAAGCGTTTCAAGTGTAAATTTAAGGACTGTCGTTCGTTTCAGAGAGAGAATTACAAGACTCGTCTTAATAGTTTCCGTTTTTCTTTTCGTATTTTTCTGAATATTTTATTCTTTTCTCGTGTGTAATTTTTCTGTAGGGTTATCATAAAGCCTCGTGTCTACAGGAATGATTACTCGTACCTCTAATTGTATTTAGTATATTGGAAATATTCTATTCCACATCGTAAAATTATTTACACGGAAATTCTATGTACGGTCGCGAATATACAGGGCTTTTCACACCAGATAATCTGGGAATCTCAATGATGTTTTTTATTCTAAACTTTTTTTTCAGCCATATTTGTTTATTTGTTTCATTTTAGGTTGAAAATGTGATTTGTAAATTGCTTAGAGATAGCTAACTAACTGTGCCATCAAACCTTGGAAGGCCTGATACGCGTGCAGTATATATCTAAAAGTGTATTTGTTTAGCTGTAAAAAGTCCTTATCTCTTACATTATAATCTTATTTTAATAAAGTTGCGATATAGATACCTCGTGAATTATTAAAAAATGCACTTTACGCATGAAAGTTTGAAATGCGTTCCATTATAATTTTAGTTATTGGCAGTTTTTTTATCGTCTTTGTTACAGGCACTATATTTTTGCTTTTGCAATTCTTTGGAAATAAAGTCAGTGAAACGGATGTTTTGAAGCTTTAATTTGACTTGTCACTCTACATAAATTCGATTCCTAAGAATTTTTCTTTTGTGCTGCGACAAGTAGACAGGTACTTTGTCGTAATTAAGATTACTCCACTGCATTGTTTTCCTTAAAAATATTATCTTAATTACTGTAATTTTAATATAATGTTAAAAACAATAACTTTATCGTTAATAATTCTCTGATGTTAAATGCGAGAATATTACGACGACGCGTACAATTAGACAGTGTGACATTAGACATGAGGAAAAGCCTCCCAGTCAATCCAAGAAATTACGCAATGAATATAAAATTTGAGCATACAGTGCGGTGTTAGGATATCTCAGTCCAGCCCTTCTTTTTGTTATATTTTTACAATTATGCTAGAAAGCTTGAAATTTGCTTAATAATTACAATTAGTCATTACAATTTTGGGAAGGTAATATATTGGTCACCTTATTATCTTCAGTAGCCTTTAAGCTATTCAATAAGCGTCTTTCAGCAGTTGCCCTTTTCATCTTATTATACAATCATTTCAGGGGTTTGTTTTCTGTGAATGTGTTTCGGAAGCCGAGCTTCCGTCTTCGGTGTTTATCTCACTTCCGCTTTCGAAGCGTCTATGCTATTTGCTTTGTTGCTTGTTTCTTCACGGTTGTCTTGTTTCCCTGTTTAGTTTCTGTGACAAACTTTACGTGTTTATTAGCTATATGCGACTAGTCTTCAAATTCTTGCATTATTGCCGTTCCGCCGAAACTTTTGGCCAAGTCCCAACCCTATTTAGGTTACCTTTTTATATCTTAGTGGAGCTTACGCATTCTTCTATGGATTATACCGCTTGATATTCATGATGCAAACTCTGGCGTAGAGTACGAGATTCACTACCCATCGTAGTCTTGTATGCTTTATTTTCTCGGCCTACATTTTTCATTCGCGAGGTTTCCCTGAAAAATGGACGGTATCACGTTTACTGCTGCGATCGCCTCCGGTTTTTGTAAATCTCGCGCATTGGAATGCCTTTGATTTCATTCCGCCACACGTTCAAAGTGTTTCTTATTCCAGAAAGTCGTGCTTCGGCTGGAATCGAAAGTGTTTTCTCCCTCTCCGCACGAATTCGAGTTTCACACCTGTTAGCCCCACTCGTCGTGTGTTCAAAACTCCTCTACCGGAAAATTATTTCCCTGCATCGACTCTGTTTACGGCTTTTCCACCCAAAAGTACATCGCTCTCCTTTGTTTTCTTATTTGCGATTAATTCGTAGCCAACGCCTTTTTTCGCCCGGGAGCGTCCTTTTCTTTCATCAACACTGGCACGCATTTCCTCGTTTATTCGTGCTTTAAACGCAGTATGAGTCCGAAAGAATCCTCTGTCATCATGAATTGGGCGCTTTCGGTCTAATTCCTAATTGCTTACCATAAGGGAAGTGTTGGGGAAAATAATACTAGGGAAGTATTGTCGCTTAAATTACACCGATTACCAGCGCAATGACCACCAAGAGATTTTTTAATTAATTTCTGAGGTTTACAATTTAAATGGAAATGTGAACGATGGAACCCTACTTTGGTGTTTATAGTGTTCTACAGGATTTTCTCATACTTCGAATTTAAAAAAATATATATACATAGTAGTTTCAATTACCGTTACATTTATATTGGCGCCGTGATAGTGTACACGTGCTGGAGAGTCAGATCAAGACGGTGCTAAATTTCGTCCGTGGTGCGGTATATTCCGAAACCCCCGGAATCTCTAATTTATCATTAAGTGTTCATTATTAATAATGATCAGTCCCTTTTCTATGAAGCCTTTCCTTTGCAGGATTTTTGACTCCCTCATAACCTGTTGATGGTTCCCTTCAATTGTTCTCATTCTAAGAACGCACGGCTCCTCCCATACCTTCGGGTAAATGCGTGCACGTATATTGCTGTCCGCCGACTGAATGCACGATGAAGGCGCACCTTCTTGCATTCGGAAAGTGGACTGTCATTGGTGTCTTTTACTCCAACAAGAGTGCACATAAACCGAAGGCTTTTTATGATTCCTCCGGTGAATGATATGATGTCTCTGTTCGGGCATTGTAATCTCCGCGGCCTCAGGTGCTTACCGGAATTTTCTCTCGTTTGAAGGTAATTGCTTACCCGTATTTAAGTCGATACATCACTTCGTAGGAAGCTTTCGGTGGTAAGACATGACAAAAATTTTGCTTTATTAGTTTTTCCGAATGAAAAGTCCCAACGCGGAAAACACTGGCTCTATTGGCTGTCAATCGAAGTAGTGTCATCTTAAATTTTGTGCATCTGATACATTCATTGACCATGTCTATTTTATATTTCTTGGCTACCTCAGTGCGGGAGTTCAATACATCGGGATAAAAATCAGACACAAATTGTGTATTTTGTGCTTTGGTGAATAATACTATCATAATTACATCCATACTAGCATATACATATGTGGTAATTAATGGTGAAATTTACCCTTTGGGTAATTAATTGATTTAAAGGCGTCAATTATTCGATTTTGTACGTATTTGGTTTTGGCCGATTAGGCTTCTTTTTTTACCGCCGTCTTCGACGACATTTTGGTCCATAGTGTGGCATTTCTCATTTGCTTTTTCCGGTACTTATATTTTTATCCTATCGATTACCATTGTGTGGTCTGACGAAATATAACTAATGATCGTCTAACTGACATTGAATACCTAGCAATTGAAATAACGCGTTAACTGTAGACTCTCCTTCCCGTTTGACCAATTGCGGAATTGCCACTCTAAATATATTCTGTTGTGAAATTTTTTCCTTATATAAATTGTTAGTTAAGGCTATATTATTAAATAAAAATAATTTAACATGAATTTATTCATTTAATGGAAATGACTGTACAAGTTTATCTGATGTTGAAGGCGTTTGCCTCCTCTTAACCGACAACCAAATTTCGAACCAAGCTAATTTCGAACTCAAGCTCATTTAAACTGCTGGCTCAGTTGTAGAATCCCCCATTTTTTTATTGGAGAGGATTCTGTAATTGATCCAAAATAAGTCAAAGTTGCTCTGCGTTTTCTTCTCTTTCACTCGAATTCAGACTGAAGTTTCATATTTCTGCCTTAAGTTTTATTTTTTTTTGAGTGATGTAGAGGCACTTGGATTCGAGCCCCGGTCCAGCCAGACTTTTTCACGTCCACTTCTTTCTGAGAATAAAAGATGATTGTATGTTACAATTTTTTCTCTTGCATTAGTAAAGTGGTTCTCGATTTGAGAGGTTGTTCGTTGGGAGCAACTGAGATGTGCCTATAACCAAAAATTATTGATACCATGGAGCTCTTAAGCTTTAAATGAGTATTCTTTCTTTATCTAGCGCTCCCATCTTTCAAGGTTTCATGCAGCTTTTTGCGAACGGAATCGGTAAGATATTTCGCCAATTCTCCGATAAAACCGTCGTTCGTCTGTCATATATCGTCCTTCGTTTCCTCCTACGTACACGATTTCGGCTCCTCTACTTTTTGGCCTCGTAACGTTTTTGGGACACGTTCGCCATCGTTCAAGGTTTCTTGGAGGTGGTTTATCTTTTGGCGACTTTGGTTTTGTAAGGGACAGTGACCTTCGTTTCGAAGATGGTCCGCCAATCGCTTATTTTTGCAGATTTCGATTCCTTTGTTCCTTCATTTCCGACCTCAAATTCTAAACTTTCGTAACAAAGTGTGTTTGCGCCTAATTTTAGACAGAAAATATGTCGCGTTCACTGGCAGCCTGTGTTGCCTTTTCTAGGTTCTTAATGAAGTATGAATTGGTTCTAGGTAGGTCTTTATGAGAGCTAAAAGGCATCCATGTAAATTGTATCATATTATCATTATGCTGTGTAGATGCGTGAGACTCAGTAAGTACTCATTTCATTGACGCTCACCAGAAGATATTTTTACATCTCACTATTGCGCGTATAAGCTATTTCTGTCCATTCATAATTAGATCCATGCAGTAATGATCAAAGATGATTTCGTTAAGTTTTAATTTAGTTTGAAAGTTTTCCAGATGCGGCAGAAGATTTCTTTCGGGACTTTTTTATCATACAGGTATTGTAGTCCTAGAATGAGATGGGAGATAAAAATAAAAATAAAATTAATATGACCAAGCGTCACTTTGTGGAAATCCGAACACATGTTGAAATGAAAGAATACTTAGTAGTATTCTTTCATTTCAACACGGGAGATAAAAGAGTCACTTATTTGGGAACAGTAATTTAATGTCAAGCATCATGAGCTATCGTTATTCATCATGTTGGTGGACTACCTAGTTAGTGTTCACGAAAATGACTCGCGATGAATGACACGAATGATGACAATGTAAGACTATATGAGACTCCATTGATGGAGAAAAAACGTAGAGAAGACAAAAGAGAATTTCAACTTAATTATAACTAAATAATTAACCTAATTGTAACTAAATAATTTTAATTACAAAATGCCAATCTTTGCCGCATCATTAGCTTCGGGAAATTCCTCGAATTTACGTTAGTATGAAGCAATAAATATCAATCTAATCAAGCTTCGAACAGAATTTATGTTCGCAAAATTTTTAAGTATGCACTGGAAGAGCAAAATTTAATTTATTTTGCAATATTATTTTCTGTGTTTATTTATTTTAATGTTTCCATCTTGATGATAGAACATGAAAAATTTTTGATAAAATTTTTATATTCGATATAACTACTGCAGAATAAATTCAGATCTACATTACACTTCTACCATTGCAGATTTTAATTGCTTGCGGTGTTTAATAGCGAAAAGGTATATAATATTTACCACGAAATTCTGGATTTTTATCCAACTGATTTCCGGATCGACATGTTGGATGGTATATCAGGATTGCGATTCTTACCCCCATGGCGATGTAGACAAAGCGGTAAAGTGTAAACTTGATTTTCCTGACGCACTCTTCCTTTGAATGCATTGAATCGTTTGTTTTCACTTCGCCTCTCCAAACTTTTCTAATGTCAAAAATAGAGAAGCCCATCCTACAGTGGAATCGTGTTATGGCTGAGAGCGATCGGAATCCATTGCTAAACAACGTAACATCGTTGCGAACATCGTCGAAAGCGTTACCAGGAGTTTTCTAGTGCTCCTGATTTCATGGCCTTTTTAATCCCGAGGCAAAGTCAACCTGATGGTCGGATGACGAAAATTCTTTTCATTTTCTGATAATTTGTGATTTTTAACTAGGTATACATCATTATTCGTACCAAAATTTTAGAAAATTACATATTTTGAATTTAGAAAATCCCTCAAAAATAAGAACTACTAAATAATTTTGATAAAGTATAAAAATCTACAACGCTCAGATATTTTATTACAAAAACTTGAAAAAAAGCTACGTCTAGAATTGAGGAAAAAATTAGGTAAGAAACATGACAATCCCGACTGTTTCTTAAAGGTTATAAAACCACAAAGGAACTGATTCTTAAAACAACTATATTTTAAACTTTCCTTCCTTGAATTTGAGGAAGTGAGCATCTTTTTCCGTATGGGGAAACGATAAAGGGCTACATCTCCTCTAACATCGCAAGAGATGAAAGAGCTGGACCATTGTTTAAAGTAAAGAAAGAATATGGAAATATCAGATCTAAGGGTACTAACGAGAAGTCAAAGGTGTGTGACAGGATTGGTGGACCCGAATCGTTTAAATAATTTCATGTATAACCCTTTCTCGTGGAAAATTTTTAGATCCAATCCTGATCTATGACAAACCGGGGTTACCCGAGCTATACTTTTTTGGGAAGCGGGAAGTTCTTTTATCTACGGTTAGTACTCCGGGATCGCAGAATTAGTACTTGTGTAGAGTTAAGCTTATACTAGTTCTTGTCGTCTCGAGAAAAACGGTACCCCGGGACGACAAACGGTGGTACATATCGAATCCTCATATTATGACTTCAAGTCTGGAGGCCTTCTTTTCCGCATAATCTGCAGATATCGCAGTTTCGCAAGCCCCCCTTCTCTTTCCCCTTTCAGATAACGTAACAGAAGTTAGCGTTGGCGGTCGCTGGAGCCAAGGACAGTCAAAGGAGAGCGTTTTATTTGCGTTGCTGCAACATATTCTCCCCTCGGCCTTGGTCCACTTGTCCCCTGCGACGATGAATTTTTTCAATCATTGAAACGGGAGCATTCCCGATACAGAAATGTGTCATCCCTTCTCTTGACGTGGCAATTACCCGTCTGTGGGTGGTTCAACCGCTCCATTTGAATGACAGTTTCCGTCTGTGGCTTAATCGTGAGGATGATCGCGGGGAAATCAGATGATGAAGGGAAGGCATCATCTACACCAGTGGTGCAGCTCGGGGCGGGGCAGTTCGCACGTTTATCTGTTCCTAGAATTCTGAAATAAGGGTATGCGGAGGGGCCTATTTAGCTGTAAAAAAAGCCCTCGCCTACCAATCGTGAGCTCCCCCTCACCTAACTTCTCATTTGCGCGCATCCTTATCACTGTGCTCGGGGTTATTTACCCTATAAACTCTCTGGACAAGGGTCTGTGCATCTATCCGGTAAATCTGACGTGTATCTGCATTATGTATACCCATATGTATTTACACGCGTTAAAAAGAAATCAAATATATTATGAAATGTGAAAGATTTCTGAGGCGTTATACATTAAGAATCAATATATGAGGAAATTCTATCTTTTAGTCTTACCTCACTTTCCGAACTCTCTTCTTCTGAGCAACCTCTTGCGGAACATATGAATTCAAGGAAGATACGCCTGTATTCACTTATCCTTTTTCCAGGACGTTTATCATTTGTTTGCAGCAGTACCGGCAAGCGGCCGCATTCACTCGCTGTCTTAATTGTTCACATGATATCTTTCAAACCACACATCTGTGTTTGCGTTGAGTACTGTTTCGTGGCAAGTACAAATAATTCACATTCATTGTAAATAACTATTCAGTATTATATCATATTGCGTGCCAAATTATTCAGAATCTTATGGAAAAGCCCCTGAGCTTTGTTAGTTACTGATACTGATAGTCCGGTTAAGTACGTATGCAGTGATTGGTATCCCGCAGTATAAGTCGTATTCGTGAATTAGGAAAGGTCCAGAATAAAAATGAGTATGTTCTGTTTAGAGTTGCGCAATATATCAATTAGCTTTATCTCGATATGAGGGTTAGGTGAAAGATGGAAATATCTAGTTCCAATTTCAACTAATGATATAGACACTTTATATAGAATTTTATTAATACAGGCTCGTTGGAAGAATAGAGGTTTAATTTCACATTAAACTTACTCAACGTATCCAGAGATATTTTTTGGGAAGAATCAATAGATATCATGATAGCTACTTCGATAGATATTCCAAGATCAGATGAGACACTGCGAGAAATGTTGGGGAAATTGACGTTGGAATTGGCCGCTTCAGAGGTGAATTTTTCGGACAATACGTGTCAGTAATAGGGTAGAGGTATAATAGACTGCTTTACCCTTGCCGAAAGGCAGTTCTTTAGGCAAATTTACGATTTGGATGCATTAAAAGATAAAAATCAAACTTATTTACTCCTTGAACTCTCGTTATACTTACCATTACTTTTATATTTACCATTTTTCTAGTTTGGACGTTATAGATACATTTAAAGAATATAAATGTAATTTACTTTGGGAACTCCCGTAAACTGTTTGATATTTTCCATTTTTCTATTTGGAATTCTTGATGCATAGCCTGTTATTTACGCCCTATAGATAACTGTTCCCTTAGGGGGTTACCTTGTTCGCTTACTTTTTAAACTCTGCCCTGGCATTCAGTCGTGTTAGATGTTTCCATAGACGTGTTCGAATTTTGATCCTCTCCTTTAATCCTTGGATCAGGAGTTTGGATAAGTTGTTTGGCAAGCGAGTCTGAGAAGGTTTATCGAAAGGCAAAGTGGAGATATTTCCGTAAGAAAGGCATCGGCTTTCCATTCCGTAAGCTCTTTACGCGCCGCTTTTTACAGCACTTCCATTGATGGAACTCCCTCTCTCCTCTTCTTACCGATTTTGGACTCAGACGGACTCTTAATTCTCTTTTATATGAAAAGGTCGTTCGGAATTTTTATCTCTGGAATGTGGAATCTCCGCTCATGGATTCGATATGGAGAGCCATTCATTCGGACAACCGGAGGGTTGCCGGATTGGGGTTTTCCCTGGAATCCAACTTGCTTTTCTTTAAATGTGCGTATAAAACGAACCATAAAAGGAGGAGATTTTTAAAATCTACCGAGCTTAGTTTTTCCGTTGCGTATTCATCCCCTCAGGCTGGTTGGACTACAGTCGTTTCACCATAGTTATGCAGAGTGAATAAGGTGTATTTGGTTTGATGAGAATTGAGGTTTTTTTTCCTTGCTTTCCGAACTTAGTCAGAACATAGTAAGGGGAATAAGTGATAGAGCCAAACCGACTCTGTGTATAAAATTATTCATAGAATTCAAGGAGTGGCCATTATTCTGGTATCCATCGCAGATACCAATCATACCTCAGTAGCTTTCGTGTTCTCTTAGACGAGAGCAAGACTAATGTATTGATAATCTACTTCATATTTCTCTGCTCTATACAATTTTCCATCGAATCGATTCGGAATGCATTGGACTAATTCTTTTTCGTTTATTCAATAAGCGGAATTATTACACGCATATATTTTTTGTGTTCCATATATTTACATTTAAGGCTTATGTGTGATTAATCATTTAAGTAACAACATATGAACTTCAAGTCTTTGAAAATAATATTTGTGTATTTAAGTATCATAAATGAAGTGTATTATTTTACTATTGAAATTTAATTATTTAAAGGTAAAGGTTGGTGAAACTCCGCATTTCAAGGAAATCAAATTTGATATTCGGAAGTTATATTTCTTCTCAAATGAAACAATCATCAGGTGCGGAAACCCTTCAGTAAACAGATTATTATTACTGCGTTTATGATCGTGAGAGGAACTTTAAAAATTAGCAGAATGGATGGATAGACTAAATATACATTATCATGCCCTTCCGCGGGCAATATCTCCGATCGATTAATGAATTTTAAATCGTTTTGGCATTTACTCGTTAAACCTCTAGATTCTCACTGTTCTCAATAATTACTTGACTGATTTCGTGATTAATTAATTTTGCGATTATATCAAAATCACAGCCAAGGAATCAGATACATTGTAAATAATTCGTAGATTCAGGTTTTTCAGAAGGCATGCTAATCTACTTAGCCATCTTTTTTTTCAAAATTGCTTTGAAGGAAATTTCAGTTCCGATGGCTTTCTCGAACACATGAAATGAGTGTAAAATTATAAATGCAACACTTGATTCATTTCCGGATCTTCTGGGGTAACTCAGCAGTTCTCACATACTATTTCACGCTTCCCTTCACATTTGACCTGCTTTATCGCCTTGCTCTTGTTTGGGTTCGCGGGAAGAGGATTTTTTCCAGTCGAATCGTTGCCAATTTTCCCCTCATGACTTTTCTGATAGTTTTATCAAGTGTCATCGCGTGGGTTTCGAATGTGAATAATTGGAATCGTTTTTCATTTAGAGATCACGCAGACGGCCCTCGGGGACTATTCGGTGTTTACTTTTACTCGTCGTAACTGGGAAATGTTTGATGGAATCTCTCTTTGCGCTCTCGACTCAATGAACGACCGCTCGACGACCTGACATCTCTTTAATCTACAGAAAGTTAGTCTCTTTGTCGAGTAGAACTTGGGAATACGTGCTTACTACTGTGTATGTGTGTGTGGAAACTTTTTCCATAGGAAAGCTGAATGCACTTTAGGCAGCGAAAGAAACTATATTTCACCAAATATATATTTTTCATTCATAAGCAAAAAACCTCCAATTATGTTCTTTATAGTTCGAATTCGTTACATGCATTAAAACCTGGTTTAGGTGGCTTTCACTATCCCGTTTACAATATGGATATTTAGGAAGTTATAAGCAAGATTGAATCATGGATGTGATATTACAAACTTTATTTCTGTATTTTAGATGACGCAAGGGAAAGGTTCTTTGTCTCTTTAATTTATAAATAAGTAAACACCGTAAAAACTAAAAGAAATCTTCTTTGATAAGATTTATTGTAGGTATCCAGCGAGTCCGCGAACCTTTTGGTTAATTGCCTCCTCATCATATTTTTGCAAAAATGGTCTGCTTTTAGAACAAAGTGAGCGTATTCTTTTGTTGGTTTAGTTTCGTCTTTTATCACCTTGTAGTGAAGCAATTTTGATCATATTAGACAGGGAAGAATTAAGTAAGTAATTTTCGGTTTGTCGATTGAGAATAATTGGCTGTAGCGAGTTGCAGTGTATAGGACGAGAAAAATGCACTCTGTAAGCAGATTCCAGAACGTATTATTCTGCATATTTGTAATGCGATTCACGTGATAGGAACAGGGACCGGTAGAAAACAGCGTGATAGCTTTTCACGTGATAGCAAACAGCGTGATAGTGTGATCACTTTTTACTCGGATGAACCTCAGGTTTATGTCAAATTTACTACGATTTCTTTATCTTTGTGATAATGTTTGTAAACAGATGCGACCGCTTTCGATTCGAAATGTCTTTCGCCTAGGAAAAAGGCAAACTTTTATTCCGAATCGAACTCAAGATCCAATATCAAGTCCATCACGGACAAAGCAAACCTTTCACCTTTTCCTTCATAGTTTATGTTGCTGTTTTATGAGGGTTTTGAAGGAATCCAATTGGTAATGATAGGTTAACACATCGTCAGTCTTCTACACTTCCATTGCTTCCAGTATCCTCTTCATCGCTGCAGTAATTCATGCCTCACAGCCGTACAAAAGGTCGCTCCATGCATAGGTCTTTATGAACCGTTTCCTTCTATGCAAGATTGTATTACTTGCCGTTAACGATCGCCATTTTCCTGGCTGAATGCCCTCTTCACTTGAGCTCTACTGTTTACTATTTTGCTCTAGTGCTACCCCCATAGCTGTTGATCTCGACACTTAAGAGACAGAATTGGTATTTTTCTTTCGGTTTTTATTTTGATGAAGTAGATAGAAACAGTAGTCATTGATAACTGCAAATTCATCAGTATTGTGTTGTACGACTGTAATCGTTTATTAAGGTGATTTTGGTTAATTCTTGCCTTTTTATGCCTATATCATTTCGGTTCACTAAATTAATCTTAGAATTGATTGAAGTAAATCACAACATTTTATATAATAATAAATTAAAATTTATATAATCAGACGTAAATAAACACGTTATGCTTTGGTTTTATTGTGACCCTTAATTATGCTTAGTACATCTGAAAGTTTACAGCGGTATAAATTTCATCGTGCTCAGTCCTTCGGAGTGAGTAAATCATTTGCCTTGTTCCTTCGAAACCTAAACATAGCTAGACTGTGGTAGTAACGCATAAAGAATGATGTTCAATGCCAAAAGCAATAAATATAGAGATATAAGAGTTGGTCGATGGTTTTACTTAAAAAATACGTCGAAACGAATCTAGAATTTTACGCCTGCTTCGCATAATGTGTTAAGGTATTTAGGCGTTACAGAAATTAAATTTAGATAAATGTGGACTTTGTTGGGGTTTATCCATATTAAGAACAAATGAGAACACAAAAGAGTGTATTTTTTCACAAAATAATGCACAAGACGTCATCTCAATTACGTGTACTTTCCACTCGAAAATTGTGACAAAGGACTTGTGTTCTCCTTTTTGTTTAACATGTTGAAATCAGGTTGATCTATTTAGAAAGACTGAAAGAAGAATATTCACTGCAATGTCTCGTATTACATAGAA
Organism: Pachydiplax longipennis; assembly: GCA_036926295.1. Classification (NCBI taxonomy): domain Eukaryota; kingdom Metazoa; phylum Arthropoda; class Insecta; order Odonata; family Libellulidae; genus Pachydiplax; species Pachydiplax longipennis. The sequence continues at coordinate 48,739,110 of JAVFKF010000001.1, read as the reverse complement.
AGTATAAATTGATTCATGGTGTTTTTCTTGTACCCTTAACGTGCGTTATGATAAAAACTGTGAGATTACATAGTAGAGTTGTCACATGCTCCGATACTTGTCCGTTAAATACTTAATGAATCGCTAGTGAATAGCGTTCTTTTTAAAGCTGAAGCTGTACTACATAGTTTGACGCAGATGATTTATTGGAAATGGAGTATTTTTTTCCACAGTTTTATAGCAAAGGAGTAACTCTGAAAATGGAACCGCAGGGTTTATTTGCTTATTATTGCTCATTTTCTGTGGAAACATTTCTTCACATTTTTCATAACTGTTACCATTTTTGTTTTCCTGTAACACTGCAGGATACAGCTCTATTTCAATTTGCCTGTATTTTATATACCAGATTATTATATGCATAATTTGTTAAAATATTATTTGCTAAATTGAATTATGAAATTATAATATAATAATAATGATATATAATTATATAATCATATGAAAAAACGGGGAAATCATACAAAGCTTCAGGAAAATTGAGGCTCAAGTATCGAAAGCAGAGGGATTACCAAAATTAGTAATCGTAGGTAGGATGTGAAGGATAAGACTGATAAAAGAGAAAAAGTGGTTAGAATCTTTTAATAATGGTGGGATAAGTCATCAAGGTATAAAGAACCTCTAGTGGGGAATTCCAGGGCCAACGAACCTACCGAGAGGCAGCCTACTAATTTAAGTATACGATTTATTTAATCGATTACTCACTTATCCCATTCAACCTCATTGCAGAAATTGGCAGGCTTAAAATTTCGGAAATGAGTAGGCACTGAAGTCTCTTCACTGCTACATTTCTGCTCGAAATTGCTTTCTCAGTACAAATGAACTCGAAGGTAACGGTAAAAATTCGAGTGGGTCAGCTATACTGGCGTGGGTGTGGTCGCGTTTTGTCCTCATTCACTCACTGTAACGGATGCTACACTCGTTAATAATAAACAGTGACATCAGCCTCGTATGTTATTCTCTTCAACAGTACTTCCCAACTGGTTAGTTAAATGGTATGCGCGAGTAAGCTCTTGAACTGCTGCACAATATCCATGGAATCATATTTTTGAAATTCCGCATTCTGAATGTAAATGCTCAATTTTCTAAAATTTATTTTGCGTTTTAATGGAGTTAATGATGAAATTCTAGGATATTTTACTTATATTCGATTCGACTTGTATTTTGTTTACAGCTCCACATTTAGTCATCAATTAGTTTAGCAATTTGTATTGAAACGAATTAAGGTCTAAACCTGCATATATAACCGGTGAGTCGCTTTTCGGCTTGTGGAATGAGATTCATGAACCTTACGAAATACCAATATTTTCCTTGTTTGATATTGTCGCTAGCAATTCGCGAAAATACTGTTTTTGAAGCGATTAGTCGCAGCAGATGTTTTCCTGATGTTTCCCGCGGGTCAACCTATGCTTCAGGGTGAACGCATTATATCTATAACGTTTTCTGAGAACGATCTATAAATTGAATGGGCGAATTCGGCTAAGTTCAGATATTTTTCACCAAAAGATTCCCATCCTACGTAATGAAATATCTTAGCAGGAATAACCCGCAGATCGTGACACTTAATATTTAAATTACCTTTTGGCTCTCGGCCTTTCTCTGCACCATTCTGATTCACAAATTTAATACGATTCTACATTGTCTCTTATAGCGTATAAACACTCTTGATAGGGTCTATTTAGCGCAAAGTAGTTACTTTTTCTTCTCTCCTGCCGACGATTCGCTTGACGAGGTCTAGTTTCTCTAGAGCTCGTTCTCATATGTTTCGAATGGGAGTACCTTAGGTTAAATTATTCGCGATAGTACCACCAAGGTATTTCTCCGTTACTACAGTTACTAAATTCTACCTCTAAAGTGAAGCGGAGTCCCTTGTTGTTTTGTGATCTTCCCGCAGAACTTCGGAGTGACAGATATCGTGTAATGTCTTTGCAACGAGTGATAAATACAAACAACGAATATTTTCGAATGATTTTCCGGATTTTCTGTGATTTCGTGAGATTTCATTACCCAATCACACATGTAATAATATAAATAATATAGGAAATTAGTGTTATACAAAATTTTATAAAATGAATTTTACCTATTTTACAAAATGAATTACAGATATCGGAGGTTTGTCCCTGATAGAATAAGTACAGTTTGCTATCGAAGAAAGTTCAATACTCCTAATGTTCAAGAAGCTCAGTTTAGAGCACATTAATCAAAAAGAGGATACTTTTGTTAGAGGTGAGGGTACAAGTGACTCCAAATCATGTTCAAACCTCGTGTTTGACTATCTATTAGCTGCTCTACGGAAAGATGAAAGGGCTTTGTAGCCGCAAACTATTTCGAATATTTCGAACTCGTATATGACGGAATATATACTCACGGTTAAGTAGAACTGGATTTATTTTCCAATTTTTCAGTTAACTTAGATTAATTCGAGGCATCCTTTCAAAGTAGATAACGAACTCGTGTTTTTCGTATATTTATTACGCTTCAATTCGCTATAACGTGGACGTTATATTGATCAAACTGTTATTCTTCTAAGTTTGTCCTTTCTAATTTTTAGAATTTAACATGTTTATCTCTTTGCGACCCCCTCGGCTATCGCATTTATTAATTCGGACATTTTTCGACTCTCACAGTATCTTTCGCGTTATTTCATCCGCGATGATTTCGTAAACGGGCTTTAGTTTCCATGGAATCCCTTTAAATCTCACTCGGTTACCTTCTCAGACTGAAATGTTATTCGCTAAATCTCGTTCTATCCGTAGAATGCGAAACGGCTTCAGTTTCTTTGATGTCCTCTCCTGTGTTTGCTCTGCCTCTTCGAGATCATTGCCCGCCAGTGCATCATCCTCACTCCATAACGGTTTCACCCCTCTCTCTCCCTCTCATTTTCCTATTCTCAGTTTTAACGGTTACCTTTGCGATGTTGTGCTTCTCTGCCTTTCGCTCTTCCCAAACAGATAACTCTTTTGGCAACTCTACGCATCCTCACCATCTCCACGTTATAATCCACGCCTGAGGAACTTTTCTCCATCGGGAGGCAGCGATACCATTAGGTCGCCCTCGATCGACACATCGCATACATTATGAGCTCCTTGATAATGAAATTGAAAATACCTAATCGAATTTCATCGTCAAGTTAACTGAATCAGATTAATTTTTTTTCTAACTGAATCAGATAAATTTTCTTTTAGCGTTGTGACTGAGAAACAGAAGAATTCAAATGCCATACCGTTTCATTAGGTGAAGAAAATATGGTCCCAAAATATTCCTGAGACATTGCTTTTGTTATAATCAAGGTTCCTCCTTTGATATTTTACAAGAATAGTTGTTTCTGTAGAACATCAAAGTCCATTAGTGCATCCGGTTCACCTTTGTGGAATCTAAAATTTTCTATTCTTTGTAATAAACTGACTGAGCTGTCCGTAGATGGCCAGTTGGAATCATAAAGCAAGATATAATAAAGTGGGTAATCGGTTTATGAGATGTTCTTACAGCGAATAAATCGGATTCTTACTATCTTCGTACTTCGAACATAGGATCGGATTCTCATTGTGCATAGAAAAATAAACAACGCTGGGAGTCTTATAAACGGGGAAGATGGAAGGACCAACTGCAGCTAATTGCAAGATGTCTAAAAACAGATGGAGGATGTCAAAACAATAGTGTAACTATGGAAACCTAACCATGCTAAATTCAATAGGCTTGGGGATCTTGACGAAGTCAACGGGCTTAATCGCTTCATAAACATGCTGAGGGAGTGAGAAAAATATTTGACATTAGACAACATTGATTTTCCATAAACAGAAAGTGATATTGAATGTGAAATGCTGCATGTTTGTATTATTTTAAAAATCTAGATAAGAAATGGTACGATTCTTAATCTACTGCGTCTTTAGAACAATTTAATCAAATTGCCTCTGATATCAATGATTGATGATCACTTATCGAACAGTTTGGGCAGCGAACATCATCTGTGGACGGATAATGCTCGTTAACCGATCACTTTCTGCATAATAATCTTGCTTTTGGAGAAGAGAGCATCCCTCATATTAGCTTAGTTTGCTGTTTTGAGTAAACGATCCGTTTAATCATTTAAAGAACTAAATTGAATTACCGATATTCTTATTTACGGTCTTTGTTATTCACGCGTTTGATAACATTGATATCAAATGACAGTTTGCCGCTCGTACGGATTTCACAATCTTTAAAGCAATGTTTAGATAAGATTATGTTGGAAAATAGAGATAATTAAGGTATTCATTTTCGCAACGATTTCATCCTCAAGTTTCCGTTATCAGTATTTCTAATGAATATCTTATTATATTTTAAAAACCATATCTTTTGTCATATTGCAAATACATGCTTGGGCGTTGAGTTCTTAGATTTGACGTACTAATCTTTCATCTTTCTTGCATCTACTTAGTTTCTTTGACTACACAGGCATTTCATGTCAAGCATATATTATTCTCTTATTTGAAAACCGATACTATTGTACAGTGTGTGATACATTGGTATAAATTCCTGTCAAGACCTTCCATCCCACGACGCTGAGGCTTGTGATTGACAAGAATGACGTTAGTCTTTCCCGCGGTGTAGGCAACCCCACGAACACATCTGCCCCGCAAACTGTATAACATCATGTAGAATGTAAAATAGCTGTTCTCTAACTTGAATTCCTGGTGATCAGTCACCTCAGATGTATATTTTATGATCTACTTGATTACATGTAAATTCCCCACCGACTCCCTTGTGTTGGAACTGATTTACTCGCCCAACTTATTACTTAAAATGTGGCAACATCGATAGAAGAAAGGGGAAAGGCTTTTCCGAAAAATTGGAGGGACTACAAGGAAAATCCTGCCTGAATGCTTTCAATTAATTATAAAATCGGCCTTTGCTAATCCATTTCGAGGAATTTATTTAAACTGCGTAGTTGAGGCAGGTCGTTTTCGTAATGGTTTCCTTCATTTTAACTTCCGCTTTTAAGAACTACTCGGGTTCATTTACATGTTGTAATATGTGCATTATTTTGCCCTAAATAAAATGGAAATATGAAGAGTTCAATCATGACATTCCCTCATTCAGGTTTCATGTAATCATCTCCAGAATCATTATCTGGATTCACGTATTAAAAAGGATTTATATTGTTATCATGCAGCCCATTGAGTATCGCTGAGTATATGACATCTTCCTGTGTTTTCAGTGTCCGATGTGTAGAATTTATTTAGTTTTAATTCACATCAAATTTTAAGTGATAATTTATTTGTGTTAAATTAAATTTGTTATCTACCTTGTTTTTAGACGATTATTTAAATAAGATTTTAAATGGATTTAACTGTGTAAAATTATAGAAAACGTGAACCTCGTCAATTGCACTTTAGCTTCATTTATATAGAACTTATTATGTTTTCACCCATTGAACTTGAAATTTTGTTTTGTAATGTGGTTGAGTTCCACGTTAATAATAAAATTTTTCCTTTTTTGCAGGTGAGTGTACGAGGCTGATTCAATGGCCGATGCGTGGTTTAATCATATCTGCAGATTCGACTTCTTGGGCCGTGAGTTTGTGGTAGGACTCTTAGGGTTGAAGGAAAAACAATAACTTGAATATCTCAGGATGTTTAACAGAAGATGTTCAAGAAACTGATAATGAAATTTTAACTTAAGTTATTTTTCTCTTCATCCCTCAAACAAATTATTTTATTCCATTATGTTCTTAAACAACTGATATACTCGATCGTAAACCTAATATCTTGAATTAATATCTTTTGGGGTTTGTCTCATAATTCATTTATCCGCTAATCTGTTTTTACGTAGCTATGCGCGCCGTACTAGCTACGAGGTTGAAGTGCCAAACTTATGTTTACTTTTTTTAATGAGGTACTCAGGCTAGTAAATAAGTTACTTTATAGAATCTTAAGTGTACTCGCAAGCTTTTAAATTCTTCTAATATTTAATTAGGAAGCTAAAGGAAAAACAAGTATGGGATTAGATATGGCCTTTTACATTGATATGGTATTATTTTTCAAGAGATGTTGAAGATGCTTCTTTAGAGCTCTACATGCAAGATTTCTTGACATCCTGTAGGTTTATTACGACCCTGTTTATTTGAATATGAGTCGTTTATCTGTCTCCCTCGATGGTTGAAATTACCTTATTTACCTTACCACACGCAAGCGTTTTGACATCCTCTATATTTAATGAGCTGTATCTATAGAATCAACAGCTTCGGCCGTGACTTCGTGGTAAGTCGCCATCAGGAACAATTGAATTGGTAAAAGTTCGACTTTCATTTGTTCCTGAGCTGTATCTATTTAAAAATAATAACTCTTCAAATCCACGAAGACCTTCATTTTTCTAATTCATTATTTTCATTGTTTTCTTGGACCTGATGACGATGCTGCATCTGTAATCTCGTAGAAAGTAATTTGCGTGAATACACTCACTCACACGTCTGCCTTCACCAATTCACTATCTGAAGTACTTCTTCGTGTTTGCCAGATTTCGCCTTCATTCTTCCGGTTTTTTTTCCTTAGATTGTTCATCAGTCAGTTATTAAGATTTGTGAGGAAGTGGAAACTTCTGGTGCTTTGTAGTGTAAGGTTTTCCAGTCATTTTTGCCACCGCAACTCTTACGGTTTACGTACCCTATATCATAAAAGATAAGTTCAAATTATATCTTTCTCATTAACATAAATGTTTTAGGGATAATTTTAATGTGGAACAGTTCCGAGAAAGGTACTGCTCGTCTCCTTGCTTTTCGCTCTAACTTCGTACTTTGAAATATTTTCTGCGGTAAAGACACTTTTTCCTTCACACAAGTGATTATTTAAAAGACGTGAATGCTAGAATGCGCTTAGCGTGACATAATTGTTGATGGTTATTTAATTACGAGAAGAAGGCTATAAAAAGTACCCTTAATTTAATAGTCATCATATACCCTCTAATGTAGAAAGTCCCTATATGAGGATGAATGGACGGGGTAGCAAGAGAGTGGACGTGTAGGTAGCCTATGCTCCGTCAACCGGTGCTGAAAACGTTGCTTTTCCCTACGGTAAGATAACTGGTCTTCTTCATTAAATTTTCATCAAAAACGAATCAAAATTGATTATGCGAACGCACTTTCCAATGCGTTAAAGAGGCAATTTTGAATTTATTCCCCTTGGTTTATCTGGTCAGTAAATGACTCCATATTTTTGTCTACCATTGTAATTACCAGGGTTATTGTTTGCGTGGATTACTATGCTGAAGGTCTTCCTCTCATCCTGACGTTCGTCGAACCCTATCTAGCACATTCTCGGCTAACCCTTCCCGCCTAGGTCAGTATTCTGGAAACTCCGCCTTCCAATCTAATATTGAAAAATCCATCGACCTTCCATCGAATAGCTCCGCCCGCTAACCCAAACTTGCCAATTTGCTTCGAATAATTAGCTATCGTAAGGGTATCGCTCTGTACGCTATTCCAGCCTTTCCTCCAAAGGTTAACGCACCGTTGTCTTCTCTTTCCTGAATTTCCCATTTCGTCCATTCTTAATCAAGCAACTTATCACGTCATATTCATCAGCGGGTTTCCCATAGTGCATTTTTTTCAAATTCATTTATTTCCCCGTGTAGGCATAGCTATCCTTTTCGAGTTAGCATTGAGTCTCTTCTATTCCCAATAAGCTGACATATCCGGCATTGCTTGAGAAGAAATAGAAACATAGTATAGGTAAAATTTGTAGATTATAAACTACAATCGGCCTTCACTGTGACACGAAAAACAAGCAACAGAAGCGGTATAACCCCATTGAATTATACAATAACAAAACGGTAACATAGATTATGCTATTATTTTACGCATAAATTGTGTTAAACAAATAGCGTACTTTACTTGATATGGTGATAATTGAGAATATCATGCCATGGGAATAAAAGGGGCAGTTTTTAAAATTTAATTAATTCAACAAAGGCCGCACTGTTCGCCAGAATAGACCGCTTGCGTTCTAAAGCCCGTGATATTCAAACCTCTGGCGGCAACCGTCCACTTCAACTGTCGGTTTGGTCATGAAATGTATTTCCATTTGTTATTGAAATTAAAATCGAGAGAGATGTTTCGCAATCAAAGAACCAGTTGCAAATTTCGTCGTGAAGGCTTTCGTGAAACCTCTCGTGAATCCGCAGTGAAGCTGGTTAAATTTGGATCCGGCGTGGTTTCCTCGTTTCGTTCGATCATTGGGATTTGATCGCGTTTTTTAATTAATTCGGCTTATATCTTTCCTTTCTCTTGTCGCCGAATCCGCCGGGAGACCGGAGTTGCTTTACATTGCAAATGAAAAGGGACTTCGAAAGTAGGCATTTCATTTTATAGCAATCTTTCCCCGAGTGGCAGAGGAAAAAAAATCGCAGTTTTTTCTTTTCATTAACTCTTGGATGGCTGAAAAGAAGAGGACGTAATGGGAATTCCCCTTCGCCTCATTCTCTCAGCCGATTGTTGACTTTTGACATTCCTTTTCACCTCACCCCCACCCTTTTCTCGCTGTTTGACTTTTGAGGAATGATATCCCTTCGGAAAGATTAATCTTCGATCCAATTGCGACTTGAGAGACTGTTCGCCGAACACCAAAGATAAACTCTGGAAGATACTTGCTCTACTCAGTAGACTCAATCGTATGTTATTTTTTATTGTGGAAAGAGAAATATACATTCAGATAGATGTAAATACAACGCACCGAATCCTATGAGAGGAATATCATTCCGCAAAATTCTATGTCAACAGCCCAAAAGAGGATCTGATGCATATCTCCTTTACAATGTGCTGGGATTGAGGCTTATGAGGGATGAGGTAGTTTGCCTTTTCGAGTCATGAAAGCTACTTTTGCCAATGCTAAGCATCTAACGTATCTCTGCAACATCCTTTTAATGATGTACCAATGTAAGAGGGTTGGTCTACTCGCCCTTAGTGTATAGTTAAAAGTGCTTCAACATTTCGAACACGGAGAGCCCCATCAGGAATCGAACCGGGGACCACTTTCATCAAAGGCGAGCGCATTACCCACTTGCACACTAAAGGAGCCTCTCAACCTGTTCTTTTAAGTTTTAATTCTTCTACCACATCTTTTAGGTAGAGTTAGATGTAATAAGTGATTCATTAGTCTCTCGCCCCAATGAAAGTCGTTTTATCATTATTATCTTTTCACATAGCACTTTATCGCGTAAGATATCTCAACTTTTTCCCCTTGTTTATTTTACCCAAAATCTTGTAATTCCAAATGTGCCTATTTTTAAACTCATTTATGAATCGCGTAAAACGACTTTTTTGTCTGTATATCTTGCTGATTTTACTGTTTAAATACTTAACTCTAGTGACGGGAATAGTAAAACAAGAAATTTGGCATCCTGTAGTAACAAACGTTACGAGATTTTAGTAGCCTTTATAATGAGTCTAATGAGAAACTTTGCAAAAATTTGCGGCCCCTAGTGTAAAACGGACTTTATGCCAACGACTTTTGTATATTCGGCCTTTTGGTATATTCCAGCAGTGTTTGTGTGCGCTGTCATGGAAGGGTATTTCGAAGCGCAGTTCTTAAAAGAGCTGCTTCATTCTCTCCGATGGAATTCATTTGGAAAACCCTTTGGAAATCGTCGTGAAAGCTGCTCTACTCGTTATTTAGTCGCATACTCGTGGACCACTTTTCACGACTAACCTTTTGTATTCCCGTTTTAATTTTTTCCGCAGGTGAAAGCGTTTACTTCTGTGCCTCTGAATCTGCTCGCGTATGGAGTCGTATTGGTCTTGTGTATGTTTTTCGTTTTGATGTCGCATGGAAGTTTAATCGGAAAAAAGAGAGGTTTGAAGCAGCTTAGACAACTCAGAAACGAAACTAATGTGCCTCTTTGCTATTGGGTTACATAGTTGCCAATTTAAAGATATCGTCGCTAGACCTATGTTATTTTTATGACCTTCGTCTGTCCGTACCTGTAGCATAACATGTATAAAATAACTTTTCATCCGCAACAACATTACATGTTCTTTTATATGATCTCCAATGCGTCCGTCTACCCCGTTTTAATGTAAACTTATGCGAATGCATTGTTTCTAGGAGGTTGAAAGCCCAAGGAGAGCTATTCATATCTCTGAGATGGCTGGGTTCGAACTCAGTACCCCAAATACGCTTCTCCAAGTCTTCACTCGATTTTCCATTTTTTTAAACTGCAAAGTTTTCTGTAGGTGATTAGATTTTGAAGTATCACAACATTAACTTTTTAGATTTTTAAGCTTGACATGAGTGAAATGTAAGAAAATCTACCCAAGAGAACAAAATTAAATGAAGAAAATACAATATAAAATGAATATTATCCCACTACAATAACTATTAACTATTTTCAAATAGAATAAGCGCAGTTGTGATGCGTAATTATAAAAATGTCACTTTGGGATATTTTGAGGCCTACCTGGATTACAGTCATCCTATACGAGAGATACGTTCTGAAAAAAATGTCGTGTATCGTGTTGAAGGAATGTTTAAAATCCTTACTTAATATTCTGTCATTGTATAAAAACGCGAATTAGTGTTAAAGTGGGAAATATGTTCGTGCTATGCGAATACAAATGGCTACACATGTTTATGCTTATTCCGTGTTAATGGAACTCGTATTAATCGCGAGTTATCTTGCGGTAGATAAATGTGCCGCAACCGGTTAGTGCTCTAAACAACGAATCGACTACTACGGCAGCGTCCTCATGCGGTTATCTCCGAGTTGAGGAATCGATCGCGAATTAATAGCGAAGAAGGACGCAATCCCTTGAGTGTCGCCTGGAAGCTGCTCTTCTCCTCATTCATGTCCATTTACTCATCACTCCTGTTTAAGTCACTTTGCATATGTGATGAGTATACACCGACGTCTACCTGAAGTATTGGTTAAAAATTACTGACTTAGTGGCTTAGAGATCCTACGTATGGATTAGAAACCGTCCCCAAGAATGAACTGGGTGATTCACTTTTAAAAGTTTGGGAGCAATTGCAATGGGTAACCTCGAAAATATTGAGTGCATGGAACCTTGCTGTCGAGTTGTATTCGAAAATAAGATAAGGGTCTGCGAAAGATGATACGTTTTGTTAAGAATTGTTGTGAAAAATCGGCAAGCGTCTCCCAGATGCTTTAAGGAAGGATGAGAATCTTCGGAAGATGTTTCGTATCTCTGTTTAGCGGAAATATCCATTTTGTTTGGCGGAGGAGAGTCATCCCCCTTCCTCGAGAGATGCTCCCGTTTCCCCTGGAAACCGGAATCACTGCCAAAGTAAAAGACTCCCCTTTGCTTTGCCCCGAATCTAGCAAATGTTCAGACTTATGCTCCTTTGTTTTCATCCGAATCACTGTAAAACGCGAGGTCTCTCCTTTATATCGTATCCGAGAAGGAATTTGATTCGCCTCTTTCACGATGACATCTTTGTCGATCCTTCATGTCAGCGGGACGTGTTTCCTTTGTTTTGACTCTTCCATTCAAATATTAAGTTTCTCGACGGAAATGTTTCCGCTCTGAGTTTATGATGAATCGCCTGCCCTTTTGCTTAAATTTCTCCATCTTTTGCCGAAAATTTTATGCGCCGTTTTACGGAAAGTAAATTCTGTGATTTATTACTGTGGTCCGTTTTGTTAACACCTCTTGTATTGCTTCACCCAGGTCTGTTTCCAAGTGCTAAATCCTTGTGAGGAGTTTACAATATAGTCGTCTGTCAGTTTACCTTTTAAACACTTTATGTGAATGTATTCAAACAAGCATTTCTTCATTACGATTGCATTCTAAGTGGAGTATTTTTCTTCCTCGAACTAATAATTTTAGTTCAACCAAATGAAGTTGTTCTTTAAGAGTACTACTAAACTTAAACTACAAATATATTTCTTACTTTCGATTAATTTAATTTTTCTTTTATGATTGCGTTATAATTTGATCTATTTTATATTGACGATGGGTTAGTTGTAAAATGAGATTTTTAAAGTCTCAGTTTCGCCCAAAATAAATCAGACATCTCTTTAAAACCAGTATTAGGGTATTTCTTCTCATACTCTCAGTGGGCCGCATTTGCGAAGATGTAGATTGTGCGGGCCGCAGACGTTGTATTTTGCGGTATTGTTACGTATTAATAATCAAACAGATCTTAGTTGCTTTGCTTTTATTACAGCCTCATAAAGATTGAACATCTTTTTCCCTTTTAAGGATAGATTACATTTATAATTTAAATTTTTCATCTTCAACAAGTTTTAAGGTTGTCAATCAACAGAGACTTTCAAGAAAGATGGATGGACTCACACTTGCGGAGCATAAACTACAGGTCTAAAATGAATATGAAGGGGACGAAAACCAGCTATGGAATGGAATCGAATGTGGAGTTTTAGTAGCATCGTAAAGAATTCGTTTTAAACTAATAAATTAATTTGAAATTTATAGCGCATATGTACTCTGGAATTAGAAAAGTATATCATTCTCGGATGTTATACAACTCTCCAAGAGCCGATTCTAGTCACTTTCATGCTAATAAGCCGTGGTGCAGCGATATGGAAACATGGGATAAAGTGTTGGACAACTCTGCTTTATATCAATATAACTCGATTAAGATACTTATCAGGAGATCGACTGAAGAACGCTTTGCAAGCGGGATAGCGCAGTAACCGGGATATAACAAATCTTCATTTCTTGAGCGTTACAAAAAAAATACAAGGTCTTTCTGAAGGAATGAACCGATTTCATGAAACTGTATTTTATTCAGCATAGAAAACGGTTAGTTAGTTTTGAAAGACCCTATACATAGAAACTTTAATTGGCTCTTCAGTTGCGAAAGAAGTGCTTTACAGCTTAAAACGGAAAAGAATCCTCTTACGTATACTTTTCCCAAGCAATACCCGTTGTTTTTGTGGAAATAGTACTACAGTATAGTAGTAATAGGGCAATAAATCTTGAATTCATCTCCGATCGTAAAAAGAACTAAAGTTGGTACTTCTTCATTATACTACTATTTCTCTTTATTTGTTCCATGATGGATTTCTTCAACAATTAGTCCATTACTTTGAAATGTATTTATTTGGTCTGTTTACAAAAGAGTAAAATTTACTTTCTTGAAGTAAAAAATGCAATTGTTTACTTATAGTATTTGCAAGATATGTTTTGCGATTGGCTACCCTGCCGATTGTAGCGTTGCTTTCCAGGAACAGGAAAAATCCGCTTTGTAAGAAGGTAGCAGAGCATCTCAAGCGGTATTTTCACCATTTGTTTTCTGCGGTAGGGACTACGAGAAAACCGCATGTTAAGCGGGATAGCGTCTTAAGTGGAAGCATTTTAAAAGGCTTTCGCTCTATTTTGTGTACGTGCTCGGGAATTCAGCGGATTAAGAGTGTATTCCGTCTTCCATCGGAGAAATTTTCCCCACTCCTCCTCAAGGTAGACGTCAACCGTGATTTTCTTGAAAACATGTCGTATTGCTCTCGAGGTATTCAATCTACTGCATGAGCATTCTTCCCTTTAAGTCTCTTCGATTAATCGTCCGCTGAGAGAAATCGGTGGAGAATCAGGTCGTCTTCCTCTCTCCACGCATTCTCTTAACCCGCATCCTAATCAATTCTATTTCCTAAACCAATCGCGTTTATTCACCCAATTCTCCCGCATTCTTGGAGACCACGTTTTGGCTCATCCCCTTTCCTTTATATCCTTTCAGCTGAAAATGAACTTGATAAATAAAAGGAAGGATATTAAAGTTCGAAAACTTCCTTTCGAGAAGTTATAGCTTATTGTGATACATATTGGGTATACAAATATAAGACCGAATCAACATGGAGATATTTTTATGCGACCTGGATATCTGAATAGAAATCATATATCAATCTCAATCTCGCCCTAAAGTCCTTTATTATCATTATTATTATATATTCTTTTGCTACGGTGTTTCGGCTGCAACAATAATAATTTCTTGGATCATGATTTGCGCAATCCATCTTCGATTAATATTAAATTACATTCTTCGAATATGGATTAATGTTTTACATACATGTCTATCTCTTTCTTTGATCAAAGAATATTGATATGATTATTGAAGTATTTTCTACTGACGGAGATCCTCCATAAATAAGGTGAATTATGGGACAATTTGATCTTGTAAAAAATGTTAATGTTATTTGTCATTGGGCAACACTTTCATATATTCGCTATTTAAGTATACGCGGAGATCTTACATAAGAGTCGCAGCCCAAAGACCCTAGAAAAATTTTGACCAAGATATTTTTTGTTGGAAATAGCGTAAAAATTAGATTTAGATGTTTCAATAATATCTTAGAGAATGAGATGTTCCTATCTAATATTTTCGTAAGAGTGATGTTAAAAGAATGCAAAATATAACCAATTGAACAGAAAATTTGATCACTTCTTGTATATCCAGGAAAATTAGGGAATTTTTGTATAAAGAATTTTAGGAAATAACTCCGTGAATGTTTTCCGTAACATTTTGCCAAGTCAGCACGCTGATCATACATCGAGTTATATTTCTAGACCAGAACTTTGAAAATCGCTCCCGGAATGGAAATCCTGGAATTTCGTTCCCATTTTCCTTGTCGCGAATTCCTGTTATATTTGCATTTCTAGAAAAACTACTCCTACCTGGAAACCTTCTCTTTCATGTTCACCTTTCATCAAATTTTTGAACCAACAATTACTGCGGTTTTCCTCTCGTGCTCGGGAATTTCTCATATCTAAATAAAGATACTGCGCCACAATTGCCAATGACGGAAAATGTTTTCAAATTTATGAATTTTATCAGTAAAAACACAAAATTAACTATGTCCTGAATACCATTCAATATGAGCAGTATTTAAGGCAACGGTGGTTACTGTAACTGATGGTTTTAAAGCATTAATGGGTCCAGGGATTTACGCTAGAGCTGGGGTTGGCGAATCGTTTGTCAGAAGTGTCATATTTGATAAAATAAGGGACTCGGGCTCCAATATGATGGCAAACCACACGATAATGATCTTATCAATGCTATTTTATCTGCGTTTGACCTTTTAGATTGTTATTGACGAAATTGTATGTTAATTAAAGTTGTAAATCAACTTCATTCTCATTTATTTTGAACTTAATTAACTCTAGACTGAAATCGCCTTTAGAGCGTGATTATGCTAATTAGCGTCATGAAATGCAATTCCCTACTTACATGATCTAAGCAACAGAACAAGTGACGAGTTTAAGAGCAACATTTCGATTAAAATTAGTATTTAAAATTAGGATTCGTTGCGGTACAGTAACATTAAAACTACCATTGACTAACTGTGATGTCTTAATGTTTCATAGCTATGAAAATAATTTGAGATATTGTGATTAGCAAAGATATTTGAACTTAAATTAATCAAGATCAGCGAGTTTTGGTATTAAATTTTAAATTTTATACCTTAAATTTCCAATATCGCAAACACTCGCTTCGGTTCAAGATGCATGTTAATATAAAGCTATCTAATGTCAACAGTTATTTCTCTAAACCTTGGCGGGTAGTAATAGATAAAAAGATAGCGTTGATCTCTTTATTTATACTTAACATCCAAGTATTAAATTTTCACCAGCAAACTTTTATTCGGGACACATAGACCATATGTGACTACTTAAACGTTTACATAGAGAATTGGACTCTTTATATATTTGCAAAATTTGAAAAGTAAATGAAATCGTATGAAGTGAAATATGGATTTGTGTGAAGTCAAATAGGGAAGTTTAGCGGAATATCATGAATAGTAGAGAACAATAAAGTACTTACCCCAAAAGGAAATCGCATGCATGATATGGTCTTTCATTTTGCGGATTATTCTGCGAAATTGACTCCCCGCATTCCTGGATAATGGGAATCCCAATGCAGGTGAAGTTTGAGGATATCTGTTGCATGCATTGTATGAAAATCAATCTAGTTATTAAATTGTCCCGTATCTGATATCCATTCAGTCGAATAAGGGAGAAGCGCAAATAAGATCGGATTTTGCCATTCATGGAGCAGACAATGCCGATGTTATCATCTACCTGTGGCTCGGACGCCTTTTGTTGTTCAGTTACGGGAAAACCTGAAATGAAAAGCTTAACTTCGATTATGAGGATGTGCAGCCAACTTCTTGGAACAGTCTTTTTGCTGCGTCAAGTTCAAGTGATTTTTGGGATTTGTTTTTTAACAGGTGAGAAGAATGATAAAATTGTATCTGACTGTAATGAGATGTTCCGAAGTTGATTTCTTAAAAAAAATGAGTCTTATCTTCAGGAGATGAGAGAGCTCATGAGTTAGCAATTTAGTTTCCTAAATACGTGTTGGGATAAATCCTCGCAACCGGAGCCACGGAGATTCCATATCCTCACTGGTTTCCTTTCCTAGATTCAGCTCGAGGCGATGAGATGAAAATCTTTACGTAAATATCGCTGAATTTTTGACAGTGATCGATTCCTTGGAAGGAAAGTAGTAGGACGCTCTACTGATTTTGATAAAAACTTCTAAGAAAGATATTTAGGTATTGTGGGATCTTCCTGTTACTTGTTAAGTGATGTAGTTGATCTGCCAGTGTTTGTTATGCAGTTTCTCGTCGACAAATGGTTCGCAAAGCTCATTGTATTCTTCGGCGCAATTTGCTAACCAAAGCGTAGTATGCTGTAGATTTCAAATTTCACGTTTCTCCTTTACTAGTTTGGCTAATCCTTTATGTTACTTAGTCATATAAAATGAGCTCCATAGCTTTTATCTTGTTCATTGAACTGTCTCTTTAAAGATTTCAATTAAATATTTATTAGAACACTTATATTTGCTTCGATACTGCAGTCTCGTAATGGAAACTCTCTTTTCCCTCTGAATTGCAGACTTTCGGATGGATAACACGTCCAAATTTTCTATTAAATTGCTAATTCTCGTCAGAATTCTAATATCGTCGGACAAGAAACATTACAACCTCCTTCAGGGGAAAGCTCAAAATAGGGATGGAATGTCTGAATCATTCTCGACCATAGATACTTCCAATAGTAAAATTTTCAGACACTCCGAATCGACTGTCGCAATTGGCAAATTTTCGGAAACACTCTTTAGCATTGTTACCAAAATTAATAATAATTAAATATGATCATCATAATGTGAAGAGATCGCGAATATGGGCTTCTGAATAGCCAAATGAGTCGCGGGTTCGAGCGGTCCGGAGCTCGATACCCTGTGGGTGACCATGTGTGCGAAATGTACTTTTGAAGATACTACTACTTTAGTACATTCCAGTTTTCTAGTCGGTGTAGATGGATGGATTATATGGGGATTAAATCCTATGAATTTTTCCCCGAGCTGCAGGAATAGCCTCATTGCAGGTCTCTTTGCCATGTTCCTCAATCTAAAGGGAAAAAAATACGATTCATAGTTCAACTTTGATGATTACAACTATAGTCTTCTGTTATTAACTGATTAGAAAAACTAGAACACGATACAAAATGCAAGTACCTTTTAAATGGCAAAATATCTCGACAAATGTTTGTTTTACTCCAGGAAATACATTGCAGGGAGTCACATTGACCTCTCATGACTAATTTAGGGTTAATTTAAACATTGGCGTTGCCGTAAGCCTTTTCCGTTATAATCCTCGACTTTGATGCAAGTCCATTACCTCCCTTTCCTCGGAACAACTCGATTATCGCATCTTTCGCTGATATCGCCGTATTTCCTGGAATTGAATGCGCCAACGGTTCTTGGAAGAATCTGTCTTCCGTAATTTTAAGCCCGTGATTGAAAGCTCTTCTAATCAGATTGCGTCGTTATCACTACGGCTGCATCCGAGCTCAATTGAATTTCCGTCCCTTGTATCGTTGCGCACTCTCTGCCTATTCCAAGAATTCCCCGAACGAGTTTCATTTTTTTGTTGACCTATCTGCACAATCCTGTCTAATCCAATACGTATTTTTGCATATGACTTTCAATAAGTCTAATAATATTATTCCAAATTGGAGTTCATAAACAAAATTATGTGTAATTATTACATGCATGAATATTTTTAAAATATTTTGGTTTAAAATCACTAACTTAGTGTCAATTTATTGGAATTATTGACGCATTTATGTATTGATTTCTTAAACCGTATTTCTTAGCTTAATTTACCGCCATGAAATTATAAATTATCTAATTTCGTATCTCCAGTTGTGTATTTATTTATTGTAATTTTTGTATTATTATTATTATTATTAATCCTACATTTAATTTCAGTGCTGACTGACTTGTTGCAAAAATTTATTATCTTTTATTACCATCTGTTTATTATAATAATTATCTTATTATAATATCTTTTCAAAGTTAGTAATCATTCATATAGTTTTACGCAACCACAAAACCAGTCGACATTTCTTATCATCTTTTTGACTTATAATTGCTCCTGATATTCTTAATGTATTTTTTCTTTCCATTTTATTGATGCGAAAAGCATAACCGTTCTCCGTTGCTTTACCATTATGAAAGTGTACCTCTATTATCATTCTTAACTCATCGGTTTTTCATATAGACTCTCCTCAAAACTCTCAACTCAAAAATATCCAACTGTCCTGAAAAGTGCTACTAGCTGATGCAATTATTCCACTGTGATATAGGTTAATTTAACCTTTGCTGATTGTTGTTAAGGAGCCGTCTCAGTTCTTTCCGGCTGAATGCAGTTCTCCTCGTGAAACCTCACTCCTGCATTTCCTTCCATTTGGACCTCTACTTATTCGTATCGGGCTATTCTTTTGATGGTCTTCTTTCCTTGACTTTTCTCGTTTGACTCGCTATTTAGAAATGTTGCTTTAATTATAGCTCCGTTACGCTGCCTACTACAGGATCCATTTGTCTTGCGTTGTGGCCTAGGGGCTAGGGTCACTTACAACTTCCAAATTCGAGTACTAGTTAAGGAATGGTTGTTTAACTGCTACTTGTCAGAATGTTCTGAAATTCACAAAAGTGCCGAGATTATAATTATTATTTTAATTATTCGTTTCAACCGTTATTTTCTACTTGATATTTTTTTCGTCTCCTATCTTCGATGGCTGTTTAATTGTTTCAATCATTCGAGAAATAGAACTTAATTCAGTGGAAGCTCAGTTTTAAGCACAATAAATTAATTAAAATGAGTTAATTTAATGCAAATCACAGATTATATCGCTGTAATTGTTTCACGCCTTCGTTGCTTTAAGTATCAAATCATTGATTTCTTCTTTCAGGCGATTGACTTATTTTCTTTCTATCTTTACCGGCTTGGTGGACGTCCAATGCATTTAAAATTCCACTATCCTTATTTGTCGAGCCAAGATTTTTTTGAAAATCTTGAATGCTCTCGGTACTATTCTGTGTGTAATTTCTACGTTATTCCTCATTTTTAATACCATAGCGACATCATCTTGTTTATTTAACTGTCGAAATTCCATTGTTTGTAATTGATATCCTTCTTTATTAATCCCTGCTAAACTGCTGAATACCAGCGCTTATGGTAATTATCTTCATGTTTATAGAAGGAAAAATTGAACTATGCCTATCTCATCTATTGGTAATGCTAAATTGCTTGCCAGGATTAATCAAATCAATACATTTTCATTGTAAGGGGTTCTCTCAATCATGGAAACAAAACAGATGATAGGTCGATACAGTTTACCGGTAAATATTATTATTTAGATAAATTTACGGTTGCTGAAGTATTTTGGAGTGGAATTCTATTCTCAAAAATATTATCAATAATGGAAGCCTTGGCCTCAGTATATATAGTTTCACCGATAAAATGAAAATGAAAAATCATTTATTTCATTACTCAACGGTAATCCTATTTTTCATCTCCGATGCGCACGTTACCTGTCGCATTTTAATCGAAAATTTATAAACGAGAACTATCAGTGATCAATGATGTTTTGGAATCTCTTGTTTGTGAACCTTTTAGAGAGAAAGTATCTGTGGATGACCAAAGAAAGACTGCAACTCATTCGTAAGGGAAAAGGAATGAATATGGACTTTTATATTAATTACAATCAGTACTATCATTCGCAAAAAAGTTTCCTTTCGAATTGAAAATTTCCTTCATTTTTATGCTGCAGCGTCAACTTAATGGTCATTTTATCTAATTCCCCGTATTACTGTGTTAAACAGTTACGTAAGCTGCTGAGTTAAAACTATGAAATATCAATTTAAGTCTCTCCGACTGATTTCACCGTATTCGGTTCGTGTCTTCAGATTTCTGGTATCTGCGGTTTACCATTCTATTCATCTACTTCTACACATGTTACTGCTAACCGGCTCTCATCGTGTGCAGGAAAGAGTACTCATAATAGCAGTCCTAGCTTTTAGTCCAGTGTAATGAAGCCCATAAATTATTCGCGGATCGCAGATACGCCCTTCTCTGTATATTTAAAACGAATCTTTGTTTCTGTAAAGTCATCAGCTGGAAGACTGGCAAGATTTTTAACCCTCCATCATTGGTTTTAAAGACCTTTTGCTGGGAGAATGAGGTATATTAGCCTTGGAGAGAAGTGAGTTAATTTACCATTGCTCTCCTCAATGGGCTAAAATGATATGTGAAAAAGGTCATCAGAATTGCTGCACAGTGACTTAATCAAAAAAATTCATAGCATTCAAGAATGATTGATCAAATGAATGGCATTATTAGCAGCACTCACAGTTCCTTATATTATTACAGCCATAGCCTATTAGTAATCTAAACTAAAGATGCATGCAATAGCAGAGAATAAACGACAAAATCTTCTTAACTGCTTAAGGTAAAACCTTGAAATAAACCATAGTTTCAAATTGAATTTGAAATCAGTTTTATCGTTTGATATCGATGATTTATAAAATGAATGTAGTTTTTCGCTTTTTGGAGCATTTTATAACCCTATTATTAAGTTTTTACTTCAGTTACTGATATCTAGGATAAAAAATGGAGTAAATTTTTCGGAAAGGTGTACATCTAATGGTGATTAGAAGTTGTTTTAACACCTCTTGGGATGAACATCCATGGTCTGCATTGTCCTCCTAGAACGTGCTAAAGGTCATAGTTAATGCTCAGCTCACGTGGTGGGCACTCCTGTTATCAACATCCTGGCCACTTTGCGGTAGTCGTATTGTCAAAAGTTCTTCTACAGCTGAGCTCATTTCGCGCACACCCTCCGCGAATCTAACCCGGGACAGCTTTCATCATGGTCGAATGCACCACCCACTTGGCTATCCGGGAGCCAGCCACTTTGTTTATGGACTCAGGAGTGGGAGGTCTTCATCTACTTATGATGGGCGCTTGTGCTCGTCCATGGATACAATCCGCCGGAGTTAGAACATAACTACAAACAAAGAGGCGTAAGAGAGTTGGCGAATTATCTGCGGTCCGTTATCCGCCCAACAACTTGGCCGATTTGGATGTAGGGCGTACTGAAGCGTCGCCCAAGGAGATCTACATTTTCTCGACCTTCCGCATCTCGTAATCCGCGCCGCTGACGCATTTGACCTCAATATCGCTCATATTTCGCCCGACCTCTTTCTCCTCCGCCTTTTTCAATCTGTGCGAACGCATTGCTCTCATCTCATTCGAATCGCATGGTGCCACTTAGGAGCCGTCGAAGAATTGTTTTGCTGCACCTCGCCAAGTCCTCCTGACCTCTGATTCTTTCCCTCGTATTTCTTTAGTCTCCCAGTAGAGTCAAGTGCAAGGTGGTTGATAGGTCTTTTGATGACCGGCAAGTGATTGAGCTATAAAAGATTCAATATTGCTCATCGAAGAAGGAAAGGAGAAGAAATCTTGAATAGAGTTCGATGACTGAAAAAGCGTCTAACCTGGGAATTCATGTCTCTCTAATGAAAGTGTGTAAAATGGTCAAGTAGGAAAGGATAATGGATGGTTTGGCACGATAAGTCAAGTACCTTGGAAAAACCCGTTCAAAGAAAATGGACGTGAGAAAAGTCGCGACTCGAGCCCCGATCTTCCACTTACAGTCGGATGCTGTAGCGAATAGCCGTCTCCCAGAACAATAGGTCACCTTATAATAATAAATATCCTGTATGGTGACCGAAAGCAGCGTTTGGATAGGGATTTAAATAAACTTGATTGCTTGCAGCATCGGCTTTGGTTTCGTGTGAATTTCATGGTGCTGAGTTATGGGTAACCATGCCGACTATGCTCCATATCTCTATACTAAAAGTCAATTCCTGATGAAGCCTGCAGCATAGATAGTGATACATCGAAAGAACTTGACTGACGACTCTGCGATACCCAATAATAAGCATCATGAAAGTTGTGCGTTGTCAGCCGTAGCATCAAACAAAGATACTATATTGTACTTCTAACACTCCTTACTCCATGTGTTAAGGAAATTATCCAGCAAGGAATTGACGTTTGTCTTTGACGAAAGTGGTTCCGGGCTCAATTCCCGATGGGGCTCATATGTTAGGAATGAACTCGGTTATCAAAGAACTTTTGACAATACTACTGATACTACTAAAATAATTAATACTATCTTACATTATCATTTATCTCTTCCACCATTCTTCTGAAATATCGCAGAAGAATTATTTTTTGCAGTTCCATCGTATCCACTGCAAGTTGCTTTATTTCCTCATAATTTCTAGCTTTAGCGCTTAACATCATCTCTCTCTCGTAACTCAACCGATATCTTCTTAAGTGAATTCTTCCTTACAACATGTATCCATTTATGTTTGCTGAAGACTATCTCGGCAAAATCTTTTTAATAACAAACAAAAACAGTGATTAAACTCTCCTTTTCTCTATTAAAAGATTATCAGGCAAAATTATTGTAATGATAAATAGCAGAGACCTTTATTCTTCCGAAGACGCCTTCTCTTTTTCCGATTTTTTGGTTTATTGATGCAGAGTTCAAGTATCAGCTACTTCATCGTGTCAATTTTCGTCTTTGCGAAATATTCCGCGAAAATTGAAAAGATACTGTATAACCTCTTCACTGTTCTTTAATGCAAACATTTCGAATGCTTTTTTAGAAGTACTTAAATTTCTGTGATGAATTTCACTGAAAGCGGCAATCGTCCGCGGTAACATGAGAGCAAGAATCAAATAATAGTAATAGGAATCGAATAAATAAATCTAATAACGTTTGAGTATGAAATCAAACAAATTAATTAGTCAGTAAATGAATGACGCGTTCCCATTTCATTGCGATGATTCACTTAATTAAATTGCGCGCATTGGGTGTAAATTGGTGGACGACATTTTAATGAACTAATTAGATTTAGAAATAAAATTAATTTCCAAAGGGAAATTTTCATGAAGGGAAGAATGCTTGGAATTTCAACGAGTTTGGCACTCGTATATTTAGTTATCTTGTCCATCTTTAACCGTCGTTTTCTTCTATTTCAGCCGTATCTGCGCTATCTTGCATTCTCTGTTGCGGAGAACCTCCTATGTGTCCTTGTAAGATTTAATTTTTATTTATTCATTGAAATAATACTGTGCTACACAAAAATTTAGGAATACAAAAGTTGACGACTAACTTCAAATTTAGCAGTATTAGATAGATAGGTTGACAATTTTTTGACGAGGTTAGCCTCAAGTTAGTCCTCTCTTCCAACTCTCAAATATCCTTCTAATATTTTAAGGACTTATTAAAAGAAAAAGAAATAGTATAGTGAGAGAAAATATCTTTTTAATTGACGGTTGTAAAAGAAAATGCCCACATTATGAGAAAAAACAATTAGGGAAGGAGGTAAAAAAACCACGAGAACACTGTAATATAAATTGAAAGGCAATATATTATGTAATAGACTTATACAGCTGACTAAAAAAATAAAAAGGGAATTAAAATTACATCAGTATAGAGCACAGTAAATACGGAAGATGATGCATAGATAAATGTATATATAATTCGCAGAAGGGAAGGATATGATACTAATAATTTACCAAAGCGGAGATCTTAGTAATATTTTTTTCCGATTTTGGTGACCTCTATAGTTCTTTTCAGAATGCTCCTTGACATCGCCAATTAGTATCTGGTACTGAGGCTAAACATTAAGTTATCGCTTGAAGCGAGGTATATGGCAATAAAGTGGATGAGATTTCATTCTGTTGTAATTTTCTTCAGAGGCAATACGGTTCTATTAAGGTCACCATTAGGTGTGGAATGGTAAACAATTTCACCCGGTAGATGACCCGTGTTTGGAAGGTGCTTTCAAGTGACGTGTTCGATTTGGGTCGAAGTAACGGTGTTCTTCCCTCTCCTCCACGAAGCGCCTCTTCCCAAATGTTTTGGTCATCTCAGTGAATACGTCAACGTTTCTCTTATATATTCGCGAGGAAATCGATCTTCACCATACGGCTTTTATTTGAATGAGAATTCCCGTCTTTATTACGAACCATGCAAGGAGAACTAATCTTTGTTTTAGAAATTTTCAGTAAAAGAGACGTCGTTAAAAATGAGGGATCAAGTCATAGCCAAAATTTTCATCTTTAGTATGTATTGCAAAGGTTTATTCGAATAAAGAATTCCATAAGAAAAATTTGAATATATGGGCTGTGTGTATGTAAATTACTCTGCTCGGAAGTAGTTGTGAATCTCAATCCATCCTCTGACGGATACCGGAGACCCTGGAATTGGAATGAGGTTTATCAGGGAAGGTGGACAGTGAGGTAGTTATCCATTTATTCGTTCTTTAGAGCTAGAGTAATACAAGTAGGCCAATTCTGCGTAATTGCTGCGCAATGACCCGTTGAAAGGACATTTTCATAACAATCAATAAGAAGTGACCAGTGTGAACGGCATTTTTCACCACTTTACTATTTACTCGACAACTTTCAAATCATCGAAACCGTTGAAAAAACGAGATAATTTATTGAAAAGTATTTATTTATCGTTCATTAAAAGCGAAATGAGGAATATTCGGTTCTTCTAGGGGTATTAGCTGTATCAGATAATGCATGCTAAAATTTCGTGCATATCGTCCCGGTAATTTTCTGATACCGATTCCCGGCTTGACTGTTAGTGGAATAAAATTATGAAAGGGGTCGCATGATGTGTGAATTGTAGGCATACTCTAAATCGATATTAAAAGGTGTGACTTCGTGGAAAGACATAAGCAAATATAAAGAGTAATTAATTTTCCAAATCAATAC
Source organism: Pachydiplax longipennis (assembly GCA_036926295.1). Taxonomy (NCBI): domain Eukaryota; kingdom Metazoa; phylum Arthropoda; class Insecta; order Odonata; family Libellulidae; genus Pachydiplax; species Pachydiplax longipennis. The sequence goes on along the minus strand of JAVFKF010000001.1, from coordinate 48,713,982 downwards.
ACAGTGTATTAAAATGTCTGAGCAAAGTGATTGTCTTTATATTTGGGCTCTCCCAACCTATCAAACGAAGGGGATTGATAATTCATATATAGAATTAATAATATTACTATTTAATTAATAAAATATTATTATTGTATTGATTAAAGAGATTTTGATCCTGTTAATTTAATTTCAATGATAACTTTAAACGGAAATTCATCGTCAACCGCTATTCCTGTGAATGATATTTTCTAGGCAAGATTTTTATCTGAATCATGATATTATTACCAAGGGAGGTTTGTGTCCCTTAGCATATAGGAATCGCGATGCTCGCACAATTCTTTCTTTTCAAAACTAACAAACTCTTACCGTCCTTAAGTCAACTGCGACAATACCCATTTTCCTTTCAAAGCTCTCGGATCAATATTCTGTTTTTTAATCCCCTAGCCTCTTATCTTTTTTCCTCTGCGGCAGACTCCTGTATTGACTCAACTTCACGTACTCTAAACCATGTTTGCCGGTTTTAGTTGGAATCAGCGATTATAAAAATAAGGAATATGGATTTAGAATTATTAACAAATCTTAGTTCGAGCTGAACTATGAAATATTAAATTGTACAACATCTTCTCATATACATTATGGCAGTATCTTTGATTATTTTAGTAAGGATTTGATAGTTCTAGCGATAATTTGGCGATTCAAGAAAGTTAGTTCTTAGTTTGTATTGAAAGGAAGATACTTAAATTATGAGTGATGAATGTTGATCTTCGAAATTTAATTATTTTCACTCCGATTCCATAAAATCGCCGTTTACCGGTTTCAATTAGGAGAGATATGTAATCGATATCGGCAGTTTATTTTTAGATTCAAAATGAAATGATCGCTGAGCAAAGATTATTTTATACGTAACCTTTTATACAATATTGATCAAATTTCCAATGAATCTGTCGATATATAAGCAATGATCGAGAAATAAATTCTGTTATTGATGAGTTTCAATCCATTCTTTAATTTTTGACACGCAAGATTCAGCATTACGATTTATTTTACGTTTCAGTATTATCTTTTACTGCATCATGATTTCTGAGGTTTCGCTAATATATTTATCACCTATTAGGCTATTTTTTCTGCTAAATGGGGTTTTAGTCTCTTTAACCCTCAGTTGAGAAGGTATTCATTCTCAAATCCAGATCATTATGCCTTATTCTTGTATTTTTCTCTTGTAATTGTAAAGTTGAATTCAAATATGAACTAGCAAAGGAGGTTAGATGGAAGAAGTGTGAAGTGTAGACTGATTTCGCCTTTCTGAAGTGTTTAATCATTCTGTCATATATTCATTAAATATAACTACTGTTACACTTAATAAGAATACACATTGATCGGAGCGGAAAAAATTACTCCGGTTTCGATGGACGGAATCTAATATTTCGATTCGGGCTTGGTTTTTAATGTGGGAAAAAGGCCTTTTTTTGGTTTCCATTGTCGGTTCGGTTATAGTGTGAATGTGAGTAGTTCAAAAGTATCGCTTAAAAGAAAAGTATAGCTAAATACGGCGAATGAGATACCGGAGAAGAATGATATAGGTAATAGTTAGATTGGGAATCCTGGGGATTATATTAATAAAAATAAGTCTGATAACATGCTGACCTCTAAATGATAAAAGAATGATTGATATTTATTTAATTATTCATTTATTAAAATGTCTTCATTTCAGAGTAGGATTTCATTCTGCGGAGAATTGAAAATTACATGATGACCTTTCGCATTTAAGAACGCATTTCGCATTTGCCCTCTCTTTTCTGGATGTATCGTTTCTTGATATAATGCTGCAAAATTTCCGTTCCTTTGGAAACCTATTATTAGACCACTTTAGAAATTCCTCGGATCCGCCATTTTGTTTTTCTCTCTTCTGATGGGATCCGACGAACGCTTATTTCTGCGAATTATCTGCCGCTCTCGTTTATTTGTTCCTAATTTCTATCTCTCTCTCGTGTTTTCGAAAAACAACTTTGAAGTTTTCCAAGAACTGACTCTGGATTTAGCCTATTAAGTTTTCTCTGAACTCTCTTTCGGGCAACAGCGGACTTCTACATGAATACGCCAATTGGAAACCCGAAAGACTTTTTGCTGTGATACTGATTTATTTATAGTATGCTGTTAGATGGCATGAACAGTGTTCCTTCTAAAATGCACAACTGCCCGTAATGCTTTCTCAAGTGTCGTCGAATTAATTTGTTTGGAGTCCATTATGATTCGATTTATCTAAAATGTTGAAAACCATTAGCTCTTGTTTTCAGTCACATATTAATAATCATCTATATTATGAATTGCACAATGGGATTACTTGGTTTGTTTCGCCAATGAAATGAAAAAATAGAAAAATTGCAAATTTAAACTCTCCCTTGGCTATAATGGAACAGCTCCGTAATCCAAGCGCTCACAGTGATTTTCATCACCCAAGGAAGGAAGACATTAGAAATATTCGTCTCACATACATAGGTATACATATTATTGTAATTCAACGTTATATTACGATTAATCCGAATTTAAGAATCTTAATTTTATCGTTAATTCCCCTGGATGATGAGAATTCATTTTTTCCTCAATCTTAAATATATTTTTCTACTAATAAATAATAAATTACAGTAGAAGGCACTAATCAATAGTGTACTTTTATGCAGTTACGTAGAAAACTAAGAATCATTAATTTATTCTTTACAAATACCCTTTAATAATTATGAATCCTTCTTTTTACAGGTAAGCTTTGCAACCATGTCTACTTCTAGTGTAGTACTTCCTTTTGGCGGTTGGTGAGTGATTAATTTAATTATAAGCTTGGACTACTCGATAGATAGAAGAATAATGATTTACCGAAATAGGTTAATGGCAGTAATTTATTCCGAATATGAAGCAAAGGCTATATTATGAATGATATTAGCCATGGGATACTTCTTCAGTTGTGATGGTTGATCCCAGTGGTGTGGTGTTTAAATTTACTTTACTCTCAATCAACATTCAGTGATATGGATGTATTTAATTTCATATTCAAAAGCCAATTAATAGAACTAGTTTGTAGATTGTCATTATCCTTAATAAACTGAACTTACATAAGCAGTAAAGAAGCGAAACATAAACATGAAGGGGGATTAAGGATAAATCTTGCACTTTGTGGCCTCAGCACTCAAAAACCCTAGGATTACACGAAGTGTAAAAAATTGAAAGTACGAATCAAATAGTAAGTCACTCAAATTATGTATAGGGTACCACATCGTGTTCCTTCATTACAACAGACGAATTTCTTCGCGTAACTTCTTATCAGATGGACACCATTATAGAATGACGCCTTAAATTTACCGACCCTTCACTTGCCCCTCATTGCTAATTCGCAGTACTTAACTGAAGGCTCGATTCCCTGAGAATCTCTTCCACATATTTTCAAAAATAATCGGCAAACAACTTACTGTGAAATTTATTTTTGAAATTTTATTTTATCATATTTATATTTATTTTTTCTCGAGATTTTAATCTGAGAGCATTGTAAGAAGACATTGTTGGATTCAGATTGAGTAGTCCTTGTTTCGGAATTCCCTCTAATGATTTTCTCTAAAGCGTGGAATGTTAATGTTATGGTTAATAACACGTTAAGCGTTTAAACTAGCTCGTGTTACATTTTGCTTCTCTGCAGAAATCAATCCCTCTTGGCAGCGGTTCAATTCACGTCGCCGACTGACGTCATTCTGTTCTCTTACTTAAGAATTTTCTGCTACGAAAAGAGACTAACGATAATAGTTTCTGAAATTTCCCCAAACATGTGTTCCTTAAAATTTGCCGAAGTTCGATTCTTTTAAATTTAAAATATACATCTCATGAAGGGCGGTCAGTCGAACCCCATTTATTATTTATTTATTTATTTACAATCTGAAGTTACAAGTGGACAACTGTCCGGTGGCAACTCATAAAACATATGTAGAAAATATAATGTCAGAGTTTTAAAACATATTCAGTCAACACAGTCCGTTTTACAACACTTACCAAATCAATTTACCAACAATTACCAAATCAATTTACCAAATCAAATTTATAAAACTTCCATTTTATTAAATTTTAAAGAAATTAAATTACATTTGGAAACTGCTATCCCAAATACGCTCCTTGTCATAGAGATATGCCTTAAGAATTATAATTTATCAACGAATATAAATAAGTTTGCAATTATTTCTGAATTTATTTTTAAATTCCTTCGTAATGAAGTCGTGTATTAATTTTTTTTGTCCTTAGAAAACAAAATTAGACATGCATAACGTTCATTTTATTCACATTAAGAGCAAAATATCTCACATAGTTATTTTATGTCCTCGGGGAGCGATTCAGTCCGTTTCGTCTTTCATTCTATTTTTTCTTCCAATATTTCACTTGACCGTGAAAAAAAAACAAAACTCATTCGTATAATCACTTAACCAGTCCACAGAGTGGTGATAACTGTTTCTGATTAGGAATGTAAATGAATAGACTGCAATTAATTTTACTGCCACGATAATTATACATAATATATGAAAATCGGGGTAGTTCGGTTTTTTAACCACCAGTGGGTCTCATTAGCTCCTACTATGCACTATATTTCGCGTATCGCAGACAATGTATGTACCTTTTTCCACAGTCTGGGATCATTTATACAGTTTCCCATCATCCGGAAGATCAGAAATCCGGTACTGACGGAGTGACATTATTAAAAATTTTAATGAATTAGTCTCATAAAATTTCTAATGTATCTGTTTATCTGGTTAACCATTCTATTGACAGCCGCCATAGGCCGGTTTTTACGAAAAATTCCACGGCTGCGAAGGGCGGAGAGCTACTTCGGAAAAAGTAGCCAATGTTTTTCTAGTGCAAAAGATAAGGTGGATATCTTAGATTTCCTTAATAATAATATATATATATATATATCGAAGGACAATTAACTGTCGTAGACGACAGCGTCTGAGCGGGTAGATAGAATACCGAGCCTACATTGGGGAACTCACGTAAATGAGGGAGGCTTTCCATATCCAATCTAGTTGAAAACGGGACATTTCCCACCAGTAGAAAAAGACGAACTTTTCCGCTCGATTTTTTTGAGGGATATTTTCCTTACGTCAGTGCATGTATTATTTGAAAGATTTCTTTACCATTTTGGCCTTTTTTATTTCGAGCAGCATATCTAAGCCAGTTTCATAAAAGAAGCACTGAAGAAGAAAAGCTTGAAGTGAAAAGAGGGTCTACTTGCGAGAATCTTACATTCCTTTATCGCCTTTGCACTGTACTTCTTCAGAGACTAACAACTGATGTAAATATTCATCTTATCCTACATTTCCATTTGATTTTACAGAATAATTTTCGTCCGTTTAGGATACCATCGGTTACTTATTGTAGTAAATCAACTATATATGAATACAGTCAAACCCGTTTAAGACGCTGCCGCTCAATGCGCAGTGTTTCCTCGGTTCCAACCTCTTTCAAACTATACACATAGTGAAAATAACGCATAAGACGTTCTGCTATTCGCTTATAAAGCGGATTTTTCCCATCTCCAGATGTATAGTACTGCAACCAGCTACATCCAATCCTCCGGATCAGTCGATAGAACGACAATTATTTACATTATTTTTCTCTTATTTTCTCTTCTGTAAAAATTATATCATTGCAGAGAGAAAATTTACCAAAATCGAGTAACAAAAGAAAATACTCTCTTTGTACGATAAGCAGACCACTCTTAAATGACGAGATGCAATAGTTCATGGACTCTTAAGATATCTACAAATAAACTAACGAAGATTCCTTTTCGTTGCAAGCTGTAAAACTTTAAAAATTAAAGAGCCGAAAAACTCATGTTTTGTTTACTATTTAATAAAAGTAAAATAATTTTAATATCCTGCTGATGCTGTTTTAACTTGGTCAACTGAAAAGTTTCTTAACCGGGGTTTTACTGTAATTGATTTGCTTTATTTAAACTCAGGTATTATCAAAATGTCGGCTTAACTTTGATTAATCTTAATATGTTGAGAAAATTCGATATTTTTGTAAAGATTGCTTCTCATCCTTCCGGGATATAAAAGAATCTACGTAGGGAGTTCTGAATCTTCCTAAAAACGCTTACTGTCCTGCACATTATAAAATTCTTGCAGCAGGGCTGCAGAACAATATTCGTTCCGTATAATTTCTGGTTTCAAACCCTCCCAAAATGCGCCAAAGATAGGTTTCATAGACTTCATGATACTCTTTCTTAACAACTTAACTTGCTTAACTTCCTTATAATTTCAGGTGCGAGAGTCATTGAATCATTGGTCTTCCGAAACCAAAATTAGAGATTCCAGTTGTATTCTTGGATAAAATAATACGGCTTAGCATTCGTGTGAATACAAATTACTTGGTGCTTAGCCCTGGAATCGGAAGTGTTCGTGGATTCGAATTTATCTCGTTTGTTCTACTTCTCTATCGTCCGCCTGACCTCAACACTTGCCTCTCAAAATAATTTCTCGATAACGATTTCCGGTTCGCCTTCGTTCTACTCATCCGTTCAGCTGCCCCGGAATTCGAACAGAGCTTTCTCCCATTCTATATCATCCTTGTTTTCATCTCATTTAGCGATTGCGTCGCAAGATTCTTTCCCTCGTTTCTTTTTCAACGTCACCTCACTCTATTTTTAAATCTTTATGTTTTTGAACCCAAGTAACGTACACTTAACATCTTTTGTTATCTATATATAAATGTATATATAACTTCGCGTGTATTTGTCAAAAACTAAAATTAATGTCACATTTCTAATGCATTTAATATGTGAGCTGATACCATATTTCCTAAACTATATTTAAGAATTTTCTTTTTAATACTTATCAGCGATGTTTTTTCTAAATTTAGGGAAATATTAATGTATATCTAGCACATATAAAAAAACAATGCATTGTAACCTTATCTCTGTGCCTATTTCCCTCCATTTTTTATGTTACCTTGTTAAGATATGATCTGCATTATAATCATACATATACTTCGTCCAAAGTTACATAAATCTTATGGCTCCTTATATTTCTTGTATGATGGCGCGAACTGTTAATACTTTTGCAAAAAGAAGAAAATTGGTGAAAATTGGTTTGGAAGGCATTCAGCATAAAATAAAATTGCTTCCTTATAGCGCATGCGATAAGTTAATCTTAATTGTAATTTAAGGATAATTATGAAAGCAATACACGAAACGAGAAAATTGAGAATTTTTGCAATTTTGTTTGAGCCGATATGTTTGGGTCTATCTGTCAAGAAACACAGTCTTTCCGGGTATCAAAATCTGACACACTTCATCCACTTTCCACCGATGTTATCAATTTTGCTAGTAAAAATTTTGGGGAAGATTGTCTTGGGAAAATTTATGAGGATGACGAGGATTTTTGGGTAAACCCTCTCCAGCCAAGTGAGTTGCACATCACGCTCTTCTGGATAGTAAGTGAGTTACAAATTCTACTTACATGTATAAGAAGGTTCCTGGTTCGATTCTCGATGAAGACTCACATGCGAAATTACCTCAGCTGTCGGAAAACCCTTAAAAAATTACAGTCTTATCCTATAAACTTTGTAAACGTCCCTCAGCAGTGATGATTTGGACACCAAATTGGTTAGCGCCGATAAGTGGCATCGGAAGCTAACCCAAGAGCTGCGGATAATATAGTAATATAAATTAGAAAGTCTACTTCTTCATATACACATAATTTACGCTTGCAGTTGTTAGCTCAAAACTGAAGATCCGTTGTTTGCACAGATTTCGATCTTCGTTAATCAGTAATTGCAGCCACGCGTCGGGACATGGAGCAATTTTTACTCCCACATTCGAATAGATAGATGTTGGAATCATAATAAGAAACGATTCGAAATATATACAAAAACACTTACGCAAGGAAAGGAATGTATGAAATGTGATTAAGCAAGCAAGATTCGTATCAGTGGTTCAAAATGGAGACGACGTCCGAGCAGATGCACTTAAAGTTATTTCATTTGATACAGTTAAGAAGATTATGAAGAGAGCGCTGTAATAATCTGTACCTACTAAAATGTGCTATAATTTCTAGACGAAATCACATGAAATCCATTAGGTACGACACTTCTAATTAAATATTTCATCAGAAATGGAGCCTGCTAAAGATTAAAACTTGCTTTACGTGCATTTCTTGTGTATTTTTATGTCTTCCAGAGTCGAACTCTGCAAGATTCTTCTCTCCTGCCGTCTGTTCAGCTTGCTGCGTATGCAACTGAAATTAGTTGTCCATACAAAATTAAAATTCATTAGTTAAAACTTCCCTTTTTGTTATCCGTAGTAATACACGTAGTTTTCCGGCACCATTATTTTCTTTTGAAGGGTTTTTAGGGCAATAAATTTTTAGAAATTAAATGTCGAGATTCGATAAAAAAAAGATTACATTTGATGTTGTAGTGATGCGCTTTTTTTAATCATAATGCTACACATCGTCATACACGGTGTCGAGAATCTTTTCAGCTATTTCGAAAAAGAAAAAAATTCATTATTTTCAACTTTTTAAGTTAGTGTATGAAACCAACGACTATTAAGAATTAAATCATGGGAAAGTACGTGACGTTGTTAAGGAATTAAAATAAAAACATTATTTCGCAGGAAAAAATCCCTCTCAAGAACTATCGTACTATTTTCCCAGACATTTGTTGGTGTTTCGTTTTTTATTAAATTTGCCGTTTTCCTTTTCTATTTATTGTTTCTTGTGCTTTGCTGGGGGGAGCTTAAATTTTCCTTTGTCCAAGGCATTCGATGTCTGGAGACGAAGGGGGATAATTGTCTATTTCGGAAGGTCCTTTTCGCAACCTTTCCTTTCTTTAAAGTCTTTCGAATTCAATCAGTGTATCGAAACGAAGCGCTTTCGAGATGGGAATAGGACATGGATTCGAAGAAGAGTGTTTATACGAGAGAAAAGTTGAGCATCGTGGAGTGCTTTGATGAAATGAAGCGCTTTGATGTGTTTGCCTTCGGAATATCGATGAAGACTTTCGGAAGCTGAAAAGGTGAAAGTATAGGTATCGTGACGGGTTAGGCTGAAGATAGAAATGCGGGCAGTGCTGTTACTCTGCGGGGTGGATTTCCTGCTGACAGACACGTTGAAGTATGCTAGAGACGAAAGCCCAGATTTTGAAAGGATTCATATATTCTGATGTATTCAATATATTCTGATCATCTCTTCTGATCGTTCCATTTTGAATGCTATTAAAACGTTATTCTTAGGTATATCATGCTGCTTATCGGGCTTGTTCTACTTCTACCATATGAACACAGAAGAATAAAGTAAATTACCTCATGCCTCACCTTCACTAAGCCTCATCCTTCTCTTAAACTACGAGAGCTATTGGTAGACGAGTGATGAATCCAGCCAACCTTCGGTGGAATGACTTTATATAAATTTTCTTAGCATAATTACGAAATTTTGGCGTCTTTAGATAAAATACTATTGTGAAATTTTGATATTGTACTTAATTGCAAGATTATCTTCAATCATTTTATAAAAACAGTTTTGGATGATTATATCCGTTTCTTCTGTCATAACCCTTTTTACGAAATTAAAATTATTTAAAGTATGTCTTACTAAGTTATAATTTTTTAAGTTACTTTCAGAATTTTTTAAGTTAATAGAAATTTCGTACCAAATTGGGCATATATACCAGGATATTCTTCGTACAGATAATACAAGTACAAATTAATTTTGGGAAACTTTGCGATCCAGAGGAGAAGAGACGTATATTGGTTGAATAATAAAAGGAAATGAGTGAAAAGAGAGAGGATGTTTCTTAAACGAAGTTTGTATGCCATGACAGGAAAATATTGAGGAGAACCGTCTATAAACGAGGCCAGTTTATCAGTCAAGTGGAATCTAGTAATTGCCTCGAAAGAGAATTGCGTGATAGATATAAGTACAGAATTCTTCTACCTCTTTGTAGGATTACTGACCCTTAAAATTCCTCACTCAGCGACTTTCCTTTACTTCTTTAAACCTTATTCTATACTTCATTTCATCTCATAACCTCTACCTCTGTCTTTTTTCGTTTCTTTTCCCTCGCATCCTGACTTCAGTTACTTTCTTTCGTTATTCTGTAGAATTTAGTTATTTGGGCTCGACTTCGAGTTATGTCTTAATCACATGAATGTTTTCACTCCAAATATTTGACCACCCGTTTCTCTTTCCTTAGTTTCACTACTTCAATCAAAACCCTTTCTGTTTCCTCCCTCTACATTACTTCCTCTTACGTTATCGGTCAACGCAGCGTACTTTGTCCATTATACACCAAATCTTAAGCCCCCAATCTCGTCCTCTTACCTTAAGCCTCAAGTTTATCATCTGAATAGCAAAAAAGGTAAAGAGTAAGACTCGCATACTTAAGGTTTTAGCATACTTTTAGAAAGGATATCCTTCATATTTGCACATTTCAGTATATTCTTACTTTTAATTTTGAAATTTTTTTAGGCACCCTCTGTCAAAAATTCTGCAGAATTTCATTTCCCATTTTAAGAGACAATTGAATCGTTTAGTCCGCTACTTGTAGCATGGCTATACAACGTTCCAGTTTTTCTAGTCAGTGTGACAGCAGAAAACTGCTGTTGAAATCTTACGTAAGCTACGAATCATAATTTTAGTCATCAGAAAAGGAACATCACGTGAGGACATCTAATTTGGCTATTATTTTTATACGGAGAGAAATACGTAGGATTTCATTCGCATATAATTCATCCTTACTGACTGAAGAAACTGAAACAATATTGACACGTTGTTTATTTTTTATGATTAATATTTATCCTTATTCTAGAAAGACTGCATAAGACTGTTTTGTAGATATATTTTGTTTAAATCAGGAAATTTACCGAATTTTGTTTTTTCATATTTGTAGGATTTTTCTCAGGTTTCAAGTAGATTATATTAATTTAATGTGCAAGTGGGTCATAAAATACCCCTCTTCGTTGTTGGTTTTGTAGATGAGCGTGAGTACAAGATGTCAGGATTTTAGGTTGGTCAGAGAAAAACAGTGAGATAGCCCCTGCCTTATAGGCAACTTGCAAAGTTCTTTATTGAACTGTCATTATATAAGTTGAAGTTCAGAACGTTGAAAATCCATATTAACTTAAAGTAAGCACCAAGACCATCTGGTTGGTGAGATGGATTACCATATTACTCTATACATTGAATGCAGAAGAGAGAATTGGCTACAGTATTCCTGCTTTACTTTCCGTGACGATAAAAGGCGGGACATTTATGGACTAATGGAATTGAATTGGTAATTGAAGGAATTCGCCTAAATCTGCTCGGTTCATCATTATGTATGTATGCATCTTTGCCCCTCCCCGGATACACTTCTATACTCAAGTAAAATCATCTGTAATCTATCGTTCTAAAGTAGTCCCGAAATTCAGGAACTGGTACCGATTCCCTTCCAGCGGGATAGCGTGCTTGTGGTAACCTTTCCTTTAGGTGGATGAAGCAATTGAGACGTCGTCGGCGAATAAAACAAGTTTCTGTCCGGTTTATCAGCTACTTTCGTATCGGAAGTTTATGTCCTGCCTTTCCCTCAAGTTACTTTTTTCCCTCGTTTCGGATCGCGATGCTCAACTTTTTCGACTTCACGAAATCGTTTTGTATCCTTCTTATGGATGTTTTCTTTAAGGAGAATATTTTTATTTGGAGGTCCGGTTGTTTATTTTGGCGAATTCAGATATTTCTGCTCGGTTTACTGAAAAGGAATGCTATTAAGCTTTCCATTTATCTTGTTTTTTTCTTTTTGATAATATTAAAACATGTTTTTCATCATTATTCCATAGCTATCCTGTATTCATGATACTGATTCATGAATGTATATTATGCTTGATAGAAAACTTGATAAATAATGAATGTTTTGTATTTAACGATAATAAGTCGTTTCTCGTCAATCCCTAGGCACCGCTATTTATTTCTTAACCAGGAACAGCTCCTAACCTTCGTAATGTTGTCCATGTCCCTGTTACTTTGGCTATCTCTTCAGACCTCTTCCTCTCCTTGTTTTGATCTGTGTATGGATTTCGTGGAATGGCCTCTCGGAGATGGCTTTGCCTCCATTACAAGCGGCCGTGACTTCCGGCCATTACCAACAACACGCAAGCGCTTCCATGCCTACAAGGAAGCCGTCCTTTTTAACTTTACAAATAATGCTCACGCTTGCCTATTCCTCTCGTGAAAGCAATTTTGTCACCGTGAATGCGTTTCCACGTTAATTTCTTGGACGGAAAACCTACCGTAACCAGAAGTCTCGTGATATACGAGACGGTCTCGTTTTTCCTTCTTCCCGTTGTTCCGGAAAGTTCCACCTGAACTCATGTATAAATTACCAAAGTACATTAAGACCCGTTTAAGACACTATCCCGGTTAATACGCTTTGTATCATATAGGTACATATATATTATAGTTTCAGATTAGAATAAATCCTTGTAATGTAATTTATATATAATACGGATCATGTAAATAAATATCAGCATTATATATCAATAAAAATAAATATATAAATTTTTCCCTCGTAATTGGACCGAAAATTTCTAAAATGGCGATTGTTACAATAACGGCAATACCGGTTACCGGTACGGCAATGGTTGATTGATGATAATTTGCACAATGGGAAAGAATATGTGTTTGTGCAAACTTTGTGCTTCATGGTAAAAATTGCCATGTGATACCTTGTGAGTTGTTTTTTTTAGTTAGCTCTTGGATTCGATGAGCGACTATATCGATTGCTTCAATGGCTTCAAGGAATAAAGAAATTTATAAAAACATTCCAAATAAATTTATAAAATAATTATAAGAGATAAGGTACTCCTTTCTGGAATAGCAAGGCCAAAGGAATATCTAGGTATAAAAGTGAGACTTAAATCATTCTTTGCAGTGACCTACGGAGGCTTTTGCTTCTCAAAACGTATTTCCAATGGAAATGCGCACGGAAAGTCAGCATGCACGCGGGTTTTAAAATACATTTTCATTTGTAGCGTTTTGATAATATCTTAATGTGGTATTTGCTCGTTTGATATCGCCGCGAATGGGAAGTAAGCTGAAAATGGCGGAGGTAAAGTGTTATTGGATTATGCAAAAGGTAGAGAAATATTACGGAGAATGGCATTATTGCTTGTCCTTTCAGCGAATCGCAGGTCCTCATTATCTGCTGGATATTAAGGACTCATTATTCTCCATCTGGACTCACTTTCCTCGTCTTGGAATATCTGCTTGTATTCTCGCGTTTGCTGCTACTATTCCCTCTTATCTGCCCTGTTCTTGCTCCATACTTCCCTTTACTGCGCCTCTAACTCGAGATATTTTTAATGGAACGAGATTATTTTTACTCCTCTTATGGAGTGTTATTTCGGGTTGTGCATATATAGTCCCATTTTGACCGGGCTGTCGTGGGTGTGACTCAACAACCTTTGCCAATGAGGGGACCGTACGTGAGATATTTTTCAAGCCTATACGCCTCACTTTCTAAAAAAATATTAAGTACATAAAATACTTCGTTCATCTATATTACAGGTCCGCAACCAAAAGCCTGCCCGAGTATCACCTCTTAATGTTATAAATATTTTAATGCTGCCTACAGGATAAATATTCAAAAAATACCATCATTTCAGGATTTCTCGCAAATCAAGGGGGTTCAATTTGGACGATGACGTTTCTCCGGAATGACGTCATCGGAAAAATCGCCCTCTCAGATTTACAGAGTGTATAGTAAAAACTTGGACTGTATAGGTCACCCCGCCAAAAATGTAAAAAAATAAATAATTTGTCGGTTGGAGTCAATTGTTAATTGAGATACTTATCAAAGATAAATAATACCTTCGAAGCCTCAAAAAAAAACAGTAAGGGAAACTACAATGGTTAGGTAAGAACGTTATCAAGGAATATGCTTAACAAGGAAGAAAACTACTGAAGGAAAGACAAGGAAATAAATTCGTAAAATAACCAAAATTTTCAACGCCTAAATTTAGGAAGTAGAATGACGTAATTGCTAACACAAGTAGAATATTTTACGCTTTATTTTACTTGATGTGATAAACCAAACTGAGAAACTAAATTATCTAACTACGCGCATCTTTTCAAGAAATGAAGGAAAAATGCAAGAAATATTTTCAAGAAATGAAGGAAAAATAAAACGACAGTTGAAGCCACATTAATAAGAGATAAATCACTCGTACTATTGATAGCATTATTCAGGTTTGTTCGAAATAGTTATAAATATTCGCGTGATATCACTTTGTGTTTATGTTTGACAAAGCCCGTGGGGTCAGTGAAAAGTTGGCAGAGTTAATTCCCAAGGGATTTGAATCTTTAGCCAGCGTCGTTTGAGAAGGGTAAGATGAAAATTAGACACTTTGCTATGTGTGGAAGAGGAAGTTGAAGTACCACTTCCGGCGCATGCGCTTGGCCAAGTACGTGAGGACGCACATTATGTGGGTAAATATTGATGGTGAGCAAGGGAGGCGATTAGTTATGAATTTCCGATCGAGCCGCCGCAGCCTTTGAGAATTCCTTCCTCAACTTCATCCATCTTTCATACGGTTTTTACTTGTTTAGAACAAAGTGAAACTTTCAACCGTCAGTTGAATAAAGGGAAAATCGAAGTGGAAGAATAATTTTGAGCGGAATTTCCTAATTAAGGGAATAATGAAATTATCTCAGTTTTGATAATTCTATAAATACGAAATAAGTAGCCATTCCACTCTATTTTGGATATTTTTGCTTAGTTTATTCACAATAATCCACCATTGATACTTCCCTTTGCTTGCATATATCTTTCAGAGAAATAGAATGTTTTTTTCATAGATTCACTTTTGTTCTCAAAGAATAGCACATAACTTAAGTATCTCATTCACAGTATTGAAAGCGACCTTCCTCTGTTCATCCTTGTAACCATATGTTGAAATGGTATATATTTTATAGTTTATTTTGCCGAATGAAAAATATGTTAGTGAAGAATGTGCGCTTAACCTGTTTATTCGTAGGAGAAATAGAATAATATGCATTGAGCTAACATCCTATGTCATTTGTTAATTTTCATCAGCCATTGTTTTTACATCATCAATTTCATTTTATGCATGTACGATGTATAATAGATGTATTAATCGAGAGAAAATGCAATTAATTTTCTTATTATGGCTGTAGAATATGGTTTTCTAATCGAAATGCTGATTATTTTGATAAAATATATGAATTTTTGTGTAATTTTGCAATTATAAACGACTAATAAGCTCGTCTTGACAACATGAGCGACTGTGAAAGCCGAGCTTGTTCATTTTCACCTGGGAATATATTGGAAATTTAAGCCCTTATAAAAGTAATACTTATATGATTATAGACTCTGGAAAGAAGATTATTGCTTTTGGTTCTAGGTTCTATTATGACAAATAATTATCAGAGATTAACAGACGACCGTCTGCGAGAGTTCCTTAATCTGACCCATCGTTAATTAGATTGTCACGATCAAAGAGGAGGAAAATCATTAAGAGATTTATCAGTCAGGATGAATTAAGAGAAAGATTATGGGAGAAAAGCATAACTGTATAAAAAAAGTTTTGTACACTTCTAGTAAAGGTAATTCTCATGCCTTGCATAATATGTAATACAATTTAACTAAACTATCATTTATGCTTTTCGCTTACATTTTTACAAATAATGGATTCAATCAATTATGCGTCAATTTATTACTGACTTACTAATCAATTAGAATCAAGCTTCGTCAAATTGACGGGGGGAGTTCTTTCATCTTATCTGTAAAGCCTTTCATCTATCCTTCATATAAAAAACCAACTTAAGACGTCTCTTTCTTGTCTAATAGCCTTTCATTTTGTCTACGCTGTTGCATTAGCCGGTCATTATTCACTCTGTTTCATGTTTTTGCTTTTCAAAGTCCTCATATAATCGCATTCAAGTAACTAATGCAGTGTAAATACATCAATTTATAAGTTGTAAAAAGAGTCAATCTGCTTTAAGATTCAATTTTCAGTGCCTTTTCTTTACTTTTTTCTGAATATTCGCCTCCCTTTACATTGTTCCGTAAATCTTCGCTCTTGTTGTCTGCTCCTTTTAACTCTTGATGGATTTACGTCCGTTCCTTCTTTAGTTGCTTCTTTAGCCGATCATTCCCCATCTATCTCAGATCCACCTATGTTTCTGCCTACGTTAAATTTCTTCAGTTAGTAATCGCTAGAAAACACTTCGTTATATTTCATTTTTTCTTCACTGTATTTCATATATTTAACCTTGACTATCATAAGTTCATGTGTGTTAAAAGCAAGGTATCGAAACTAATCCGAAAATATAATTTAGTTTGACGGTGAAATCGAAAAAGTGAAGTTCTTGAAGAGGAACTGAAAGTAGTTTTTTTTTATTTAATTCCGATATTTGGTTCCAAACAATGCTCATTTTTCTAAATTTGAGGAAGATTAACTAAAGATGTACGACTTGCAGATGAATATCATTAACATGAGTTTTTTTCTATAAAATGTAGTGTAATGGTGGTATGTCAGGTAGAAATTAGTGGAAAAAACAGTTCGAACAGGTTCGACGTTGTCAGAAGAAGCGAAGCCGGAACTGGACTGATATTTGTTGTTTCGTTGAATCGAAAACCGTAACAAAAAATATTCAAATATGTCATTTTTATCTCAATGTAAATGGCATTTAACTCATGCAATTTTTATTGATAACGATTGATTTAGTGAATCTAATGATGATCTATAATAATGAAGTTTATTATAGTAAATTTCTTCGTATAAATGTTTATAAATTTTCTATTTCTGTGGTATTTTTCGGAATTTTTTCACATCGGAAAGACAAATATAAAAACTCTATAAAATAGAGATTGCCTCGGTAGCTACCGAGAAAAGTATGAGATATCCGATAAATTTCAAAGTAAAAGACAAATTTAGGATGCAATCTATCTTAAAACGCAAAAACATCTCAAGAATAAGGTATTATACAGTTTTACCTGTCGAATAAATCAATTGCGATGGATATCCGATCCCATTCATGCATTCAAGTGAATGAAAGATTCAATCTCTTTGAAAGGTAGAAAATCTATAGTAATCTCATAGAAACTTATCAGAGATTCCTGGGTATTAACCCTTGTCTTCCTAAAGATGACAATAACAATAATAACAATATGATAAAACGATAGATTTGGAAGTTTTTATGATGAACAAATCGAACTACATATAGCATAGGAAATGTTGTCGTATTTTTTGACTGGTCTGGCAGCCATTTAAAATATAATGATACAGTAAATAATATAAGGATGAATATTGAAATAAAATAAACTTTATATGAATAAAATAATAATTATTTTAAGATTGTTAAATAATTCAAGAATAATAGTAATGGTAGATGGAAAGGAAATATGTCGACGTTCGTGTATCCATGGTAATTATTATTGATCGGTGAAGTTTGAATAGGAAGTGAAAGACATAACAATGATCTTGTATTATTTTTATGGGGGGCTCAGTGCGGTAAAATGTCTGAATTCGACGGTGTTACAAGGATAACAAGAATGTGCGATGGAGTGAGTCACGGGGAAAGATGCTAAGATGCTTGTCAGGGGAATTTTCCCATTGCCACTTGAAGCGCTCTCTGTGGAACCTATCGAGCAATTCTCATCGAATCAGTGTATAGCTGCTTCTTTCCCTTGCTCTGATGTAGTTTGTAGGCAAGAAAAAAGTGACATTTTGGAACGTGACAGAAGTTAGTGTATAGAGACAGAGTTTGTGGATATACAATATGTAAGGTCCTCATATCTTCGCCAAAAGAGTTTTAATCTAATTATGAAGGGGAACGGTCAGCGTCACTTTGAAAGCGGTTCGTATTGCTTTGTTTACCTTTCATAGAGAAATATGTTTTTACTAACACTTGTATTCAATTTATTAGAAATTAACAGATTTTTTGTCTTTTAAAGTTTACTTTCGTTAGCATTTTCATCTGCTCATATTTTATTTCAAATGTATATTCTTCATATGTATGTATATGGTATATGTTCGATGGTTCACTTAAAAGGTTAAAAAAGAATTTTCGATCTTATATCGTTTTGTTATATAACACCAGAGTCTTTATATTTTATCAATTTAAATTAATCTTATTAACAGGAATTCTAAGATATACTTAAGTCGTATGTTTTCGGTATGTATGTCCATAATTCGTCCATAAACGTATAATTATCAATGCTTCCTTTTGATGTTCTAATTCGTATCAATATTTAGTTAGTAATCATTGAACTTAGTTAATTTTTTAATGATAGTGGAGATACAGAGTATCTATTTAGAATTATTAATTTCTCTAGTCATAATTATTAATAGGTTTTTATTGTGATGTTCTTTTACCATTTTTAACATGAATTTATTTTTTTCATTTCCAGGTATGTATCGAGTGGTATCGCATACATTGTGAAATTTAAGTACGGTGTCCCACGAAATTCGTAAGTACGGTGATCTAATTGATTTAAAGCCCTCGTGTGATGGTGGTAATATTCTTCTGTGATGGTATTTTAATATGCTCTTTGTCTTGAAACCAATGTCAGTATGAGGAACGTTCTTTTATTCTATCTGATTCATAAAATGCATATATTCTACTACATTCGTTTGATGTCAGTTCGATGTGCTCCGTTTCCATGGAAGTATAACGCTCATATTTGAGGCTTTGATTTTCGTTTTTCGTGACTGAAATTTAATTAACTTTGTTGATGATGTCCTTTGCAACGGAAGCGAAAAAAATTATTCAATGAAAGATCGCGATCTCACTGTTTGGGCGCAAGACTCGGAAAGCTTTGTGAAATAACCTTAATCTATACATATCATGAATACTTAACGGAGACGTGTGTCTACATTAGGTCGGTTTCTAAAGATGTTCTAGGTTAGGCAATCAGAAGCAATACTGAAGCTGAAACAATTTTTCAATTTTTTGCCCATCTTCTTACCTGTTACAACGACAAGACAAGAAAACTTTTTTAATAAAAATCCAATGGATTTTTATTAAATTTGACAATATTAAAATTAATTCTGTGGAGTGATATATAGGGTAGTGATGGGAATCGCAATAAAAAATATCGGAGTTTTTATGGGTATCGGTATATTTGGGTAGGATCGTAGCGGACTTCCTAGATGCCGGAACTCGAAGCATATAAACGATATGGGATTACAAATTTGGGGAAAAAATTGGAGAAAACTCCTTTCAAGATAGACGTTCCTCAAGGTGAAAACTATTTATATTGACGTAATTTTCGCTAGTATGGTGAATTTGCCTTCAGAACCGCGAGTTAATTATCTTGCTGAAAAATATGCTCTTGTTTAAAGCAGCTGTATTCATTCTTTCATCCTAGTATATTGTATTTTGTATTATAGTAGTATTTTGGTCCTTCAGTCTTAATTCCTTCATGCTCACGACCTTTGCCGGTCAAGGGGCCGCACTTATAGCAAATTTAGTGAAAAAATCAATTCGTGTATCTAAATTATTACTTAATTATTTATTTCCAAAGTATTTGAAAGGTAAGATAGAAAACTTATGTTCATATATTTACATCCTTTCTGATAAATTGATACTTAGGGCCCGCATTGCTTACATATTTTTCACAGTGCAAATGTTCTGAACATCAAATTACATTTGGTGCGATTAGTGTTCGTCTCTCAGAGAAGGTTTCTCTATTAACATTAAAGGGGGCCGCATAAAATACGGCATGGGGCCACGGGTTGTATGATAAATATATAAATCTAGTATATATTGTGGATATGCTAACTTATCATAGTTCGCTGCATCGAAGAGAAATGATTCATTTAATCGTGACACATTCACGCAAACTTAGATAAAATACGATGAACTTGTTCGCCTTCAACTTTGTGGATTGTCTTGTGTTGAAAGTTTAAGATCCAATCTGAGCAAATTATTGTATCTCCATTTTCGTTGTTTGATTCCACGGAAAGCTTAAGACAAAGGGATCAAAATCTCGCCAAAAAACTAACAGAATAAAAGAATGAACTCCCGATTACCCATGCATTATTCTTTTACAATCCTTGATGTTTTTCGCTGTCTTTTTTGAAACATTGTTTCAAGAAAAACACCTATTTTCGTGTTTTTTACATGCAGGAGACCTTTTTATGGAGGATCGCTGCTATAGAAATGCAGTCGGGTGTGGCAAACTCTTAAAGAATCCAAAATACTGTAAAAGATAACACGTGTGCGTAAATAACAACAAATTATTAATTTATACAAATCATGGATATAATATGATATAGAAATGAAAGTTTGGATTATCCGTGTTTTCTGTTTATTCTTGTATTCTTTTTCCATTCTTAGCCCGAATAATCGGGAGTTCGCTGTACTTCCAAACGCCATTATCATGACGACAAATGCTGTTTAAGTTTCTTTTGCGTTCTTTCCACACTCTTAGTCCTACATTGCAACACAGCTCTTCAGGCATTAAACGTTCATTGATTATTGGCTTTCTATCTTTGAATTAATACTCAAGCTACGAATCTTTGCGATTGCGTTTTCTACTCATAGAGCGAATCTTCCGAAATTCTCGCATTAACCTTTAATTCAAAACTTTTAAGAGCATTTTTATTATTATTCCTAGAGATTTTTGTGTAAAATTAAGAAAATAAGTAAATCGATTCACTGCTATATATCATTAAGTGATTAAGCTAATAGTTTTAGCTTATTGAAATGAGCGAAGCTAAGATGAGATGAATTTGATAACCTTATCTATAAGTCTCTTACCTTTATACACTGCTTTTTATTTGCCCATTAACAATCAGTTGGCAGTTTCACTTTTATGCATACTAAGGTAAGGATATAGATAGTGAATTAAGTCAATAAAATAAATAAACTTCTATACACAGCATAGCAAAGATATTGCCAAAAGATACAACCATGTTAAGGTTTTGGATGATCATTTGGGGAATGAAAAGTAAGCAAAATGGTGTCACTGAAACCATTTGTAAGAATCCCCTATGAAAACAAAGGTTACCCTTACAATAAAGCATTTGGAGATTGCCATTATCCAAAATATGTTTTCATTACACCGAAATAAGTAAGGATAACCACTTCTTTTGACTGCAGCCGAAAGTAACTGCTCACTTAAAATATCATAACATATCATGAATTTTCTGACTAATGGAATCCGCGAAAGCTAACTCTTTTTCAATTTGAAAGTGGAAAGCAATTCCTCAGAATCGGTCGACGTTGATGAACGATTAACCATGAAGAAGAAAATCGAGAACTGCGTCCAATAGAGCATGTATGCCCCGTAAATCTAGAATATTTACATACGTACCGTTGAACCTTTTTTTAATATCATTTGCATTCGTACTTCGATATCTACGGAGCGTTGTAACTGTCAGATATTCGCTGGGAATATGCGCTTCATTATCATATTTTTTTAAGTAATCAATGGACTGTAAGGGCGGACTGTCAAAATAACGTTTCAAAAGGAAACGAGATATCCTTGTCGTTTTTTTAATTATATTCATGGCGTTAATTTTGAAAACATTCAACAGGTGCTTCTAAATATAAGACTTCCTACGAAGAGCTTTTTTATTAATATGGGTCTGAAAATAATGAATACATTTCTCCCATATTTTCTAATCCTTGTGTATTACGTAAATAGTATGTTGTAAATATTTGGACAGTCAGTTATGACTGGATTTTATCTGCCTTAAAGGAAGGCTATGTGCCTAGTAAGAAAGGAGTTTCTTAGCAGTAAAACTAGTCGTAAAAGTTTTTCGACTTAAATTGCTATCATGATCTACAAAGGAACGAAAACTTCCGTACGTGTCTTTTAGACCGCTTATTCAGGAACTTGTAATGAAATGCGAAGCACGACTGAAGATGTTCCTTGTGGTTGAATATTTAGTATATCGAGCATTCTTACCTTGTACCATATTTTTAAAAATTGTTTCCATATTATATTTTGCTTTTGCAGTCTATCATTTCTGCGATGTATTTTTAATTTCTTTCCTTGTCAATGAATCCGAGAATTTGCCGGGAAAGTCCCCGGTTTAAACGAACTGATTTTTTCATAAACTTACTAGACTTATTGATTTGTAAAGGAGATTCGTTCTAACAAAAAAAGAAAACAATACTTGTGTCCCCTCAGTGAGACTCTTCTTCCTAAATCTATCCGTTGAGAGTAATTAAATATATCTTCAGTTAAGTTAATCGTCATTGTCAAGTTTCTGCAACAGATTCCTCCATATTTAAGAAATCATTTTTTACATTTATCGCTTTCCCATTTCAAATATTCTAACATATTAGATTTTGCGCGAAGATAAGTGACTATAGTGTAAATAATTTGTTTCCTGAAGTATTATTTGGTCAGCAATTAACTCGTAGGTCTAAAATATTGCTCTTAAATGTTCTTCAAAAAATTGAAGTGAATCAGTTATGAAACGAGAGTGGTCTGAAAAGTTTCCGACCCCAGATTTTTCAGAAATCTCCAGAAAATTTTGGGAAAACATGTCGAGAAATGGCGAAATTTCGGAAACTTTTCAGAACACCCATGTATTATTCTTCGACGGTTATAGTTTCTCTGTAATTTATTACGTTTATAATTAATTTATGTTATTTACGTGTTTATTTAATGAGTTAACAGGTATACCCCGAGGTCATATCCGATTAATCGGCAATAACCATAAACATTAGAATATTATTTATTCACTCATTTTCATTCATCTCAATTCCAGGAAAATTCGGGAAATGTTAATCACTATTTTTTCCCTCCGAAAACTTCAATTACGGAGCATGTATTTATACATTAAGTAGCCGTTTTTCACACCACCACTTTAAAACGAATTATGAATGGAGCATTGAATGTAATCGGGGCCTTTCTTCCTCTGGTGGAATTAAACTTTCTTTAGAATGGTCGAAGAGGGACGGTTTGGTCCTCTGGGGCACCATTCTGCATCTTCCGCGACCTTGACTTTGGGAATTTCGTTTCTTCGCATCATCTCAATTCTAATCGTTCTCTTTTCCCTCAAGGTTAAGAAGGTCGTCTGCTATGCGAGTAAACAATTTGCCCTTCGCTTACAAGACCCGGGATCGATGTCCGTGACGTCACCCGCCCTTTCCACTCGTAGATCGATAGTGTCGGCTGGTGCCTTCGTCACACTCGCCTCGAAGGGGGAAAAATGCCATTCCGCGGTTTCGTCTCACCAATGAGGATTCCCTTATTATTGCATCCATGGCCGACAGCGAATTTGCCTTTTCAATCACCTCCTGCGCCGCACTCTCATATCATGTACTCATTCGATTACTGTATCGTCATAGGGTGTCGAATTCTCATAAGCTTCCATTTCACTCTCTATTCATCTAATATACCGGTAGAAAGTGGCGTCAAAGTTGCCGGCATGTTTTCTTGAGGCAAGTGTTCTATGAAAGAGTAACGTTAAAAATCAACAGAAATTATCTCGTTCTACATGTTATTTACTTTCATTGTTTCCGTTTATTTCTGATTGATTTAGATTAATTTTTGTAAGTCACGGATTCCATATTTACTGCGTAACTTCATTCTCTTTTAACGTTAAACGACTAAAATAAATACTATCTTCTCTGTATTCATTTAGGAGTTGTTCTTAATTCACAGTTCAGGTAGTTCGATATAATTTTTATGCCGTATTGATCTCAATGATTCACATTTGGTAAATGGATATAAAATATATTCAGCTATCGGCAGCGATCAATATGGGAAGATTTATTAAAAACGTAAAATTTTAGTTACAATTGATATATTTAATCTACTTTTCTTTATTTCTAACCGTAAACAACGTTCGGTGACAGAATTATGGCTAAGAATCTTTTTTTTGATATTTCTTCTTGTGTCTCTTCTCTTCATTTCGCACTGAGGACATCTTTAGCTAAATGTTCCCATGGAAATAAAGTGTACAAACGAAACGGAAAAAAGTTTATATATATTTCTGATAGGAGTTATTCGAAACAGATTAATGAATATATCAGTATATAAGAGACTGATTACTAAAACGAATCAAGGAGACGTGATCGATCAAATATAAGTGACATAAAATATTTTTTCGTGTTTAGAGAGTCATCCTCAGCATTGGCTTCAATTAGTTGTTATTGCATTATTTATGAGTAAGTGTAAATATTGTAATAGAATCAAAATTGAAGCCGATCCTTCATCAAATTGATTCGTATCTATTTTGTTTTATCACATCGTTTCGATCACTCATTTTTGCTTTATGTGAATTATTTTATCGTTCCTCGCCATCTTTGCCTGCATCTTGATAATAATAAATCACAAAATAATAATGATTCAGAGATATGGTTGCCGACACCTATAATATTCATTCTTTTTTGGGTTTTGATGTCAAAATTTCCTTTTTTCGCTCTCTTATCTCGTAAATACAGTTATCTCATATTCCAAAGCTGGTGTTGTCTGTTTTTTCCCCTAAAAATATTGAAAATAAAATCCTCATTCATAATTTCAATTTCAACCATGCCAAAGTAATTGATGGATAACGTATAAAAGCAAATATTCGCCTAAACTTGAAGTGTAAAAAGTTTAAAGCTAAAATTTGAGTTGAAAACCAGAAGTTTCATAACTCTCAAGCTTAACGCATTATTAAAAGTTGATCCAGATAGATATTTTACATTTAATCAATGGTCCCAGGTTTGATTACTGTTTTTCCATACGAATGCACAGAAAATCGTTTTCTCTTGTACAGCAATAATATCTTTCAGGAAATTCTGCCCTTCTAACTTCTGACATAAGAATTAGGATGATGAACCATAATATAGGTATTATATAAAGAATCTAATTCGTCTCAAAAATATGGATTCGTTGCTGCCATTATGCGACTCTAAAAATGTGCCTTTTTAACGATCGCAGGCATTTTTAAATCGCTTTATGCCTTCTTACCCATCTTTTCTTAAAGATGGGTAAGATGGGTAAGAAGGCATCTTTTTTAGAGTTAAAGATGGGTAAGAAGGCATCGTAACCTAAGTTTTGGAAATTAAATATTTCAAGATTGGACTCAATGTAATGTTTTAATTGCAAAATGTTCATGTAAATCGATTCATTCATGAGCTCCGTATCATTTTATTTTTCTTTGTTAAGGAATTACAACAGATCTAATTTTGAATAAACATATTATTCGATGTATAATTTCGATTCGGATATGTGTGTTCAATCTGCAGATATTTCAATGAAGATGTGAGTGCTATAAAAGGTAGATTTAATAAAAATTGAGTGATATGAAATAGTGGAACAAAATCTATGGTAGATATGAATAAACTAATGCCTCTCATGAAACGTTAAATTATTTTCTCTATAAACAAGATGACTATTCCGTTTACTAACTTTCAATTTTCCGTTTAAAAATCGATACGGCTGTATTTATTGACTAACTTCGCAATCATCTAAAAAATTTAAATAGAAATTTTCTGTCCCCAATTTCTGAATTCGTGAGTGTTAAGTTAGCAGCTGAAGAGTTAGTGGTTTTATAGATTTTAAGCGTATGAACTCGTTAATATGGAAGAAGTTATCGATTTATATTTAGTTCAACTTTTAGGTTAAATATTCGTAAATTGTTATTATTGAGGAAATTACCCGTGCTATCATTTACTCAAAGTTTAGCAATTATTTTTTCAGTTTTATACCAATTTATTTACTAAAAGAAATCCAAAAACACTACATTTCGAGGTCGTAATTTCGACTTCCATATACCGTATACTCGATTACTCGGGACGTTAAGGAATAAACTAATTCCGATTAATCTAATATCCATTTGATATGTTTACACTTTCAAGGGTAAGTTGCTCACAATTCCAAAGCAATTTGACAAATTGACATAAATTGATCAATGTAGTATAATATAATATATCAGTTTGAAAAGTACGCAGCCAGTTTCATTTGGTACCACACTCTCTATTCTAATTAAGCCGATCCCGGATAATCTAAGGTCTAATAAATCGCTTCATAATTAACAATCTTCAGCTTAGCTCTAAATCATTTCATTCAGCGAATCGAGACTTCTGAATGTTGTAAAAAATCATAAACCAGCCGCCGGAAATATTAATCTTTTACTTAGAACGATTAATGACGTTTGCTCTTCCAAGAGTTTGAAAGTAGTTCATATGAGCGAATTAATCGAATTTAAGAATTTCGGAATTCGTTTGGGAGCATAAAGGTCGGTCTGTGAGTCAGAAAGGTTATGTTTAAGGATAAGTTTTCGATATAATATGTATTTGCGGATGGAAGAAAATAAAGTGACTGTCTGACTCAATGGAGCCGGATGTAATCTTAATTTTTTCACTTAATGTAATGAAAAATATTTGGATATCCCCAGTAGTATCGAGCATTTAATATTCTCCTGAAAGCTGTCATCGAAAACGGATTCATTGATTTCCAATCCTCGCCGTGCACACCAACGTTCTCTTTCGATGATTTCCGCCGTGTTGTCTGTCTGTTAAGTACTCGAATCTAGGAAGATTCTCCACAAAGGCTTCTCTAACTACGCTTTCGCTACTTAGCATTTTAGTTACAGAGCGTTTTCGCTGCATAAGATACTTGATACGAATGATTTAACTACGAAAATGTTGTCTTTATAGCAGATTTGCCTATCTTATGGCTATTTCTTCTGTTTACAGTAATTAATAGAGAAAATATAGTAAATAATTTACGTTTTACTAATTGAAGCGTCAAGAAGTTGAGCAAATCTTATAAATATGTTGTGGACTCCCCTGTTAAGTATGACGGACCTTAATTTAACAATTTTAAAGCTTTGAATATAACCTTGTATACTTTCTGGTCTTTTTAAGAACATGAGAAGTGCTTTCATAAAAATTTAATACACTTTTTTAAATATAAAACCTTATTTTAATTTTTACTGCGTAATTTCATTTTCATTTTGTATCCATTCCTTTCTTATTAATCGCGAATCAAAAAGCTTGAAAAGTTATAACACCGCAATTTCTAAATTATACGCATGTATGTATTATATACGAAAGCTTGTTCACTCTTTCTCATAAACTTTGACCTGAAAACTTACATAGGATACCTGGCGAAACTATCGAAGAAGGGAAAAATACCTCTTTGGAACCCGAAATATAACACAGTATTCAAGTAATCAGCGCCGCGGGAACCTACGCAGTATCTCTTTCTAGTAATTTAAAATTTGATGATATCATGCCCTGCCCATTTTAGTACTTTGCCTCACCGTTTGCGGGGGGTTGAATAATTTATTTATATTATATAAATAATCTAGACAATTTATTTTAGATTTATTCAGATTTTTTTATTCTTAAATCGTCACCGTTTGACCAGAGATTAATCCAGACAGCCCTTTCAGAACGTTGCACTGTTGGGCACTAACTATGAAAATGATTCTTTAAATACAGACGACTCACTCACACTTAAATTGAATGTTCCCTGATTTCTAATTTTATTTTCGCTGACGTTCGAGATCCGCGATGTAATTTTTTTGAAAGTGGTAAAGAGGAATGACAAATGGAGTTTTTGCATCTGGAGAAGTAATGTGAGAAAGATATTACAAATAAACTTTTTATGCCGCCCAGCAAGCTGATTCGGGTCTTGGGTGCGATCAAAAGTTAACTACCAGCTTGAAAATGTTATTTTCCGATTTAGGATGAAGGAAAAACTTCCTGTGACCCCTTAATCCCGGATGGGATTCGAACCTGAGACAGGAGCGTCTCACGTAGGTGCCTCCACCCGCTATGCTACTGTCGAACGTGACAATGCCGTGCTTGTTTGTTCAAGGCTATACCTGAGGAGGGAATTCTAAACGGAAAACGAGCAAGGCAACTTATTGGATTTTGTGACAATTTTCGTGGAAATAGATTGTGCAACGAAACGTTAATGATGAAGAAAATATGTAACTAGCGGATAGCTTTAGCGTAATATTACTTATAAAGAAATTATATTTTACGAATCTACTGTAGAGAAGCTCTTTTAACTAGATAGTTTTGTAGCAAAATATTTCTGTAGCGAATATCTTTCTTACGAAAAGTTTTCAACGAAATTATGACCGTAATGATGAGGTTCCTCTCTGAGAAGTTGGCTATTTTATCCAGTTTGACGATAGTAATGCTTGCCATTTATTCCGAAAAATCTACATTCAACATTTCGAACACTCCAGATTTAACAGCCTCAGAATATTTCTTTCGGAAATTCTGTTCGATTCCTCTATGGTCCTCCAACTCGCTTTTTCTAAACTGAGATTTTTAGCTACCGATAGAACGGTTGTAAAGGCCTATCGTTAACTAAGGAAATTCAGGACATCGATGAGGACAATCTCTATTCATATATGTAATAAATTGCCCACTGGCGTAGATCCTAACCGAAGTTGCGCACAGTTATAATCATATTACTTATTAGGAGAAGAGTAGGCTAAATGCGTCTGATTGGAGTGATTTACTACGTTTGAAATTTCGTATCTTTACTATTTAAGCCATCTAATGTAATATCCAAGGAAATCGTATTGTAAATTATCGCAATAAAACAGGATAATCATTGCGATTAAATTTTTCTTATCGATTGCATCATCCTTTTTTATTCGATATTTCTGCTCCTACTTAAGACGCTATCATACTTAATATTGCTTTTCCTGCGGGTTCTGGTCCTTATCACATGAAACGACTGGTAATTATACCGCTTAATACATTTTTCTTATAGAACGGATTTCTTTCGTTTCCAGATTCCCTGCAACCCGCCGATTATGCGCCTTATTTGTTCGACCAAAGACTGTTTATATTATTTCCACCGTCCTCATCTCCTCTACAATATGATGAGTAAACATTCAGTGTTAAATAGCATTACTTCTCGAACAATATTTCATGTTCCATTTAGAACACTACCCCACTTGTAGCGCAGTTCTCAGTAGATTCTCTTGCAAAGCGTCTGAGACGGGTTTTACGAAATATAGGGATGAGATAACTATGGAACATATCTTTAAGGAGTCTTTAATACTAAATTTTCAGCTTTTTGCGCTGTACTTAGCGGCATTTATAGCTCTTTTCAGCGGCAGTACACATCTTCTACGCCGCCATCTCAAGTCAATCGGAACATGATAGAGAATCATATCTGAGTTTTGGAATATAGGTAGCACTTTCGCGAAGAGACTAGTGAGAGATTAGTCCTTTGGCATCGCTTTGAAAGGTCTTGGAAAGCGCCTAAAATCCTTGGCGTCGAAATTCTTCCAGCAGACGGCGCAGTTTCTATTTGGGTCAACACGTGAAAGCGTGTTCCTTGGGAAAAAACACGCAGATTGGCGTTGCGCAATGAATCCGCTTTATATCCGATTGCCTCTCTTCCGAATATTCATCCGCCTCTGTAACTACGTTCCTTTCAATATATTATTGGGAATTGTATCTGACGTAATACTTGTGACAGCGGAGGCCTGTGGTCCTACTAGGGCCTCGAATTATTAAATACATGTGATTCTAAAAGGAAGAAAATTTTGTGGTAAATATCTGATGAGATGTATACATTACTCTCTCCGTACACCTGCTGAAACAATTCGTCATTTTTCAATAGGAAATCATCCTAGGATATAACAGAAATTACTATATTGTAACCCTTTCTTTCACTCCTTATGTTTAAGAGATATGTTAGAGTTATTGGTTGGAACTAAAGCATTGCACAGTTGCTTTTTATGAATTTGCAGTTGCAGTTGCACATTTATGAATCATGAAACCTTTGGTAGGTTCATGTGCCCTCCCATACCCTAGTGCCCTCTCCTTCCCTTCTTGGTAACTCATTCCACCTTTAGTCATCTAAAATCTTTTTTCTCTGTCTTCCCATCTGTCTTTTTCCTATCATTCTTCCCTATATCACTTTCTTTAGCAATACCTTTCCTCTCAATATTTGACCCACCAAATTCCTCGTTGCAGAATATAAAACATTTTTCTATCATTCCATCTCATTCTTCAATAATAGGTCGAATATTTCACGCACCTAACTGCGTCACACTTGGCTCTCAAATGAAACCACTCGCCCTCCAGGTGCCCCTTCATTGTGATGAAAGGGTCTGAAAAGGAAGGCTCAAAGTATAAAGGCGGCGTTCACGTGTTTCTGATGTGTAGAAAGGATGGATGAGAGCAGAATTACCAAAATGAAAATATTCATGCAAGTACGTGTGTAAACATGGGGGAAGTTTTCTTCGATAACACTGCTTCACGATGACCATTTCTTTCCCAATTTTGAATCTGAGTTATTTATCATACTGATTAATAGAAAATGGACATGATTCCGCCTCGGAAATTAATAAATACCCGCGGAAAGACAAGCCCAAGCTCGATTGCTTACGCCAGCGCTACCCAAACTACGCAGTCATTCGGATCGGTCATTCCTAACTTATCAGATCTGAGAACTTAAAACTACATTTTGAGACTCATCATATAATGTGAGAAGATACTCACTAGTCTCATCTTGCTGCCAAAAAGACTATTCTCATTAACATCACAAATTTTCTAAACAAAACTAAGTTACTTTTTATGGAAGTAGTAACTTAAAAATATTCGTATTAGTGCTGTAAGTTTGTAACCAATGTATATTTTATGATAATATCTAGCATCTTTGCCTCTTATGTCTGATATATATTCAGCAAGAAGTATGACGCAACATATGTATATACCACATCGCAAATTTTATTGGGCTAAGATCATTCGCGTCGTCGCACTTGATGCTAGAGAATTTTAAATGTCGCATAATAGTAGCACGATATATTCAGAGCCTTTTCGGCGCCATTTTTGGAGACTTTTATTTTTCATTTCAGTTGAAGCTGCGATATACTTCTCGCTGAAAATCTCTAATAGTAGATACGTACAACCCGTTTAAAACGTTCCTGGTTAAGAAGCTATCCCGCTTCATCTTTTAAGAGACAAAAAAACCTTTCCTTTCGTTTTCTTATTCTAAAAAAATTAAAATTTATATACCAGCTGTAGCACCATCCATCTTATAACGTGGTTTTCACTCGTTCCCCTGGAAAGCGTCTTAACGGGGTTTTTACTGTTTCTGGAATCGCAATTGAATGGAAGCGCGTATTATGTAACAGATCTATGAGATATTTTTGTGCCCCACTGCCCTCCCTCTTCGACCACCTGCCCCCGCAGAGGGACTTTATAGACATCTGTTAGGAGTGTTCCAGGCCCCAGCAATTATGTCCTTAGAAATGGGCTGAAACGGCGGGAAGATGTGGTCGCTACGTTGTCGGACGTTTTCACAAATAGGCTCTATTTCTTTCGCTTCGTATTATGTGGAAAGTAATCGGCTATGGAGAGCCACACTTAAATAGGGTTTTCTCGTAATGTACGGGACTGTCCCGTTTTTCACTGGTTTGTCTCGTTGTCCTGGAATTTCACAAGGACGCTGGTATGCCTGATATTTCATTTGTATAAGTATTATTGGTCAAAGATTTATATTTTGGCGTATATAGCTATTGTTTCGGGATTATATTACATACGCCAGCTTGCATTTATGTAGTCTATAATTACGAAATACCACAGTAAATCTATTCCATAATTTTATGTTCATTTTGAAGCTAGTGGTAAATTGAGTTGGATTAGTGTTTTCATTTTATCCTTAAATTTACATGATTAATACCCATGTAAGTCCTTGTGAAAATAGAGATAGCTGCATAGTTTCAGATTTAAGTCTGTTATTATCTCGAATATTGTTGAACTTGATTATATATTAATTATCCTGTGTATTCAATACATATACATGGCATCTCTATCCTGATTTCATCGGATGGTTGCAATTTAATATATAAATAATTATTCGTATTAATATATCACTGTTTGTTCGTTGTATTATCGTAGATCTCATTTGTAATATTAAATCCCTGAATTCTCTCAGTCAGACAGATTGAGCATGACTTAAACAGAAGAAACAATCAAAATGTTTATTCTGCGGGAATAACTTTCAAACTTGGATACTTTTAGAGAATGCAAAACGGTAAGAGAAACCGCATGCCGGAATAAAAAAAAGAGGACTGAAAAGAAAAGGGACATTGAAAAATGTATTAATATTGAGGAATAATGTACTGATTATAATTTGAGAGCCTGTATTATAAGTAATCTGGTTCTCTTGCTCAGGAGACACCGTACCACAAGCATTTATGGATTATAAAATGATGATTCTCTACAGAATAATGAAGAAATTGCCTAACAAACAATTTTGTTGAACGATTAGGGAGAGTTCATTTTACGTAATGAAAGACAACATTAAGCATTAATAAGTAGGAATGATAACTTCAGTACGATAGTGGTGATTGTAGTATTAACATTAAAAGCTCCCTCAGCTGAAGTCATTTCGCGCATATGGCCGCCCACCATCCGCCCAGGTATCGAACCCGGGGCCCTTTTCACAATAGGCATAGCGCTACAAACTTGGTTATCCGGAAGACGCCGCGAAGGAGATGAATTCTGCGTTTTACGAAGTTTGACATATTGTAGGTCTCGATTTTAAGGCGAGCATACGCACGCAAGCAAATAAAATATCCAAAATCATGATCAAAGGGAAGAACAAACCACCTTTTTCATCTTCCGGAACCCTCTGTTACTGCCCTGTGAATCGCGACCATTTCATGGGGTCTGTTTGATGCAAATGATGTCCAAGTGGGATGAGTACCATGCATGTAAATGCCCCAAGTGCGTGACCCTCCCATCTCATTTCCGTTTTTCTTCCAATTTGCGCGCTTAATTTCCCTCTCTCATATCTGGGGAAAGACCTCTCGAGAGATTCATGGGATGCGTCGTGTCCGGTGCAGTTATTATGTGATCTCGGACTTGAGTTGTCACCTTCCGTTCAACTGATTCCCGGACATAGCACTCCGTTCCTGGAAATTATCTTCGGAGGATGAGGAGTTGGGGAAATGCGCTTTTCTTGTTGAATGTATCTTCCGACAGGTGATATCACTTTTATATAGAAATGACGGCTGAAACGGTCGTTGTGTCTCAAAGGGATTTATACATTAGGGAATAACAATTGTAAACCTTGCTATAAAATGATGATTAAACTTTCGTGGGTTAGCTTGTGTTTCATATATTTTATAGCCTTCTCAACTTTACGTATATCTACTATACGTAACTAACTTCCGTCTCCAGCCTATATTCAGAGATTTATATCATCATCTCCACTTTTCTTTGACCTGAATTATAAGTGTCAAATAAGTTATTAACAATTTTTCATGTATGATTTTTAATGTAGTAAAGCGTACCAAAGTTTCATTTTTTCGTGGTTAAGTTTAGACTTGTAAACGAAATAAATTCTTAAATTCAACAATTTATCATCCCCTCTGAAGATTTAATCCTTTCATTTTTTCGTTCGACATCAATTTTCTCGAAATCGGCGGTAATAATTCCAGAGAAGATCATTAGTCGAAGCTATTAAAGTTAAATAAACAGGGAAAATGAATTCCCCTGGGAACCTTTTGTGATCTATGGAATTTTTTTCAGTTTTGTTATCAGTGTATACATTTATCTTTACGATTATCTCCTTTTCTTTTTCAATCCCGCCCCGCCTTCTGAAGCGTCGTTAATCCGCATTATTATTTTCCCTCCTCGGTCCATTCATTCAGTTTCCCTTGTCGTTAGAAAAGGGAAAGATTTTTTTGCGGAGAGATTCCTTGTTATGGCACCCCGTTTTAATTCCTCGAGGAAAGGGAAGAAATCGTAGGATATTAAGGTTGCTATTCGAGTCTTATTATCTGCTGATCATGTAATAGTTTGTTTTTTTCCGTGATAATACTTTAATAAGTGAAAATAATAGGACCAGTCACGTCTTTTATGCGTAGCCGCCTTTAAACTACAATTTGCCTTTCGTTCTTTCTTGACTTTTTCCACCTTCCTTTCCATTTACAATCGTAAATTTTAAAGATTTTACCGTTGAGTGCTGTTACGCAATGCTGCGTAAACTACTGTAGTAATTCATTATTTTATTGCTTCTGAGTTAAAATGTATAACACATATCTGAAATATTTCTCAAATTGCGACTTGGTTTCTCCTGTAATCATCCACATCTCAGTATTCGAGAGGATTCTGAAATACGCGAATAAAATCCGAGTCTTTATCAAAATTTTATTGTTTCTGGATTTAATAAACCCCCTCTGTTCGTAGTTAAGCTTTTCTTCAGTTCACATTTATTCAAGTTTTATATTGACGAAATTGAATTGATCCCTTATTTTTAATACAGTTTCCATCTCTTTCTATTTGGTCTTCTTTAATGACTTTTGTGAAAATCTATTCTTGCCGCTAACAAGCTGAAATAATTTTAATTGAGAGAAAATTCTTCGAATTCAAATTAATGAATCGTCTCGTAAAATGAATGAAAATTTTTAGTGTAAATATTAGCCAAAATAATGCGCAGAATTGTAATTGGCCGTATTGCTTGATTCTTAAGATAATTTAGACACAGTTCCTACAAATGTAAATTGGTGAAAACAATTTTTAGGAGACAAAGCGAAAACCGCGTTTAGAAAGGGGTAATGCTGGTTGCCTTACATAATATTTTTGAAGAATATTTTCGCTCAGTCTTTGGTCATTTTCAGTCTATAATGCAACAATTTTTAAAAGATAGATCTTCACAGTTTAAGATGACGACGAAAGGAAGCACCACTAAGCTATTATTAAACCTAACGTGCTGGCCTGTGAAAAAGTGATAATATCTCACTCTGTCTCGTATCAGATCCGACAGTGGGATGGAGATTGTTCTCCTTCCCTATATCTTAATTTATTCTCACAAAATTAGTCATTCCAAAGGAGGAATTCCCAAAAAACATTATAGTGATAAGGCGAAGCGTGGGAGGACGACACTGGTGATGTTAAAAATTTTGTTGTATCGAATGAGACAAACGATTTGCTAAAACGGGTTTCAGGGTGTTTAGGGACGGTAAAAATCCGCATCTTAAGTGGGATGGCGTATAAAACGGGTTTTACTGAATATTACAAACATAAGATCCAGCATCTGCGATTTTAGTGTTCGAGTCGTTTTTGCAGAAAGTAGCCCCCGTGGGTATCGTTGTGGTAGTATATCACCAATTCCAAAATTTCGCATTTTTTCACTTGGTGGAAAACAAGCATTTTACCGAGATAGTAAAGGGATGAAAAGGAGATATTGGAGTGATTGACAGTCTGAATTGGGAGTCCTGTTATTGCGAGGCGGAAATGTGTCAGAGATGTAAAAATGGGGAGCCTTTCTCTGAGTCAAGCGGACTTGCGGCTGACCCCGATTCGTTGTTTTCCAGAGCAGTTTGGAAAGGTGAAGGGAACACAAGGTGCACGTGCTCTTTAGATGACGTTCAGAATCACTGTAAGAAGACGCCACTGTTGAAGAAATGTGTTGAATTGATGTCGGATTTAAGAGAGGTTTCTCTGAGCTTGATTGAGGCTTTTCCTGCAAACAACGAACAATTATGAAGTCTTTAAATTTGGAGTTTATTAAGTACTTTGGTTTTAGCGGTAGTGAGAATTTGACAAGGAAAAATTATAATGTGTATTTTGATTAAATTTTGATGGATGTTCCTTTTTAAAATGCCATCCTCAAATTTTTCTCCTTTTGTACATGAGGAGGAATTATTGTAAAATTTACATCGAACCGTAATATATTTCATTCTGATTTTCGCTCCGGTTTAACGTAATTAATCGGTTCTGGTTTCGCTTCGATCATCGTCATATTATATACTTCGGAAAGTTCGTTTTATCATTTCATGCTCTTTTCATTTACGCCACTTAACACTAAATTTTATATTGGCAATTAGTTACGAATCGAATTTATACATATTAGTTGATCTTTTTACAACTACACGCAATTAAAATCTGAGTTGTTAGGAACCAAAAATCAGAAAGGAATTAATATTTGTGTTCGGTTTCGATTCGGATTCAAGAGTTATAGTTTTTTCGATTCTGGTTCGGGTTTCACTACGGAAAAATTAACTGTTATTTTCGGTTTGTTTTCGTATCGGATCCGGTTCGATGCCCTCATGGTAACCTGGCATCGTGAAAAATATCGGAAGCTACGTGAGTTAATTGAGAGTTTCAAATGTGTTCTAAATTAGCTAAATATGGCGGATTTATGAACCTGATAACTCTCTTTTAGTGTGATCAAAATCAACGAGTCGGTCGTATAGCCTTCTGCGAGGCCTTTTAAGGATTTGACAGTATGAGGTGAGAGTGCTCTTTTTCCCATTATGTAACATTTATGGCCATGACTGGTCGATTTTTCCAGAGTAAATAGTTTATTTCATTTATCGAAGAAATTGGTACATAATCGAGTGGGGAGAGGAGAAATAAAAAAGGCTCTTTTGGATAAATTTATACACTCCACATTTACCTAGCATTATTCTTTTCCTATTTATTTTGTTTCCGCGGGATTTCGAAATGAAGTATTAGTTCGATTGAATCACATGAGGCAATCCGTCATCAACTACGAAAGGTGGCAGTTTCGAGAACGGTCCACCAGCCCTGATTTGGAAAACCAGGGAGTCTTTTTCCATTTGATGGCCACCGTTTGTGTTGCCTATTTGCTACTTTCAAATAATTAAACGTCAATATCTTATACGAGAAAAGAATTTAATTTTCTAGCTAAACTGAAAGAGTATGTTTTCCTCTATATTGTCACTTAGCATCATTGGTAAGATTTGATAACAAAATCATTCAAATAGGAGTATTTGCCTCAGGAAGTGACTGAAAAGCCGCAATGAGCGACCAAAAGAGACACTTTCCCCACTTATTGGGAGTATTCTGGAAATGAGATTTTTTCGGAATTATTATAAAGTTGACTTAGATGGAATTTATGAAGCATTTGCCAAATCAAACTCAATGCTCCACTGCGATTACTATCGAAGTCATATCAATGCATCTATATTTTCTTTAGATACACACTGAGAAATTAGGGATTTATTCTAAACACGACCGCTTAATAAGAAATGTCAATTCGGATAGGCATTCGCTATACCGTTCAGAAAGGTAGGAGTTCTCTTTTTATCCTTAAAACCATTCGTAATCTCTTAATGAACCATTTTAGTCATTTTTTCACCTTTCCATGTAGAAAGGATGGCATTATTCTGATATTGTATGAGGAGAATTCGAATTTCTCTTATGAGAGAAACAGCTGGCTAAATGTAGTGGATGAAATGCTGAAGACAAACTTGTTTACAAAAATGAATGGAAAAGTATGAAAATATGTATGGAAGCGAAAGATTGCTAGGATAGGAATGCTTAGTGGATTATTGTGAATAAACGAAACAGATAACTTACTTATCCTAAAAGGAAGTTAGTAGTGGGTGATATGTTTTTTTATTGAATAAGCCCAAACTGAGAAAATGTCTGAAAAGAAACTCAATGATACGTTTGCCTCCGTTTCTTTATTTGATCAAAGAAGATTGAATCTCTTTTTATTTTTTACCATCGTATTTGGGCTTCTCCACTTGTCACCAAAAGAGCTTCTTCCCGATGGCTTTCTTCGGCCACGCATCATTTGTTTAACACCCCCTCTATACTTCCTCGGGCTGCCACATAGCGCTCTCGGATGAAACTGAAAAAACCTCTTCATTCCAAATCGATAGCCCTTCGGAATCCGGAAGATTGCGAAGGAGAATTGAAGGGTGTGGCGTGCGTACGAGAATCTTATCTTCTCTAACGACTTCTCTCGACGATACTATTTCATTGAAAATCTCGCCGTTGAGGGAACCACTGTTGCTCTTTTAGCGCTTTTTCAGTGGGATTTATCTTTTACCACGGCGCATCAATGGAAGTGCGACAGTGTTTTTTCTGCGTCTTTTGCGACATCTAGCGCTATATTTGAGTCTTCAGTGCGATTTATCGATGTTAAGTCGACCTGGTATCGAATACCGATCCATGAGACGCACTTTGATAATCTCGTCAAATATTTTCGAAAGAAATTGTCTTGAGTGTATTTTGAGCTTTGAGGATGAAGATAGAAATGTCTAATCTCAAAATCAGCAATCGCTCTGTAGGTGTCTGTCATTTAAATCTAATAAATCACCATTTCTATTCGTAGAAGTCAATTACTTTTTCTTCTGTTCTGTTTTATCCATGGAATTACAGCCTATTCCACATCTTTGGATAATTTTACAACATGTATCTTATTTAACTTGCCTCGAGGTATTTTTCATTCGATCACGAACGCACGAAATTGGATATCGTCTCTTGTCTCCAACTTTAAATGCAAGAATTTCAGATAATCTTTTCAATTTCGTGATTTAATATAAATCATACCCTCGGATCACAAGACACAGATTTTTGTAATTTAAAATTAAATTTAAAAAAATAGTTTTTATTCGTCGGGAAACTGCATCATTTTCCTTTTGGGAGATTAAGATGTTAACTTTAAGTTTCTATTCATTGAAATGTTACATAAAATAGCTTTATTAGTAAACTGCAAAATCCTTCCGCATTTTACTGTCCTTATAGTGCGTTACATTTTCTCTTAATTTTAATTATGCCATTTGTCGTACATAAATTCGACAACGAAATGAAGTTTCAAATCCTGCACGGTTACCTTTTCCTTTACCTTTCCATGCGAAGAGATTATTATTTTAGCATCACAGAATAACTGAAATGGTAGCGAAAAATTGATTGATATCTTCCATGTGAATTTCCTACTACAACAGTATATATCCCATTCAGCAGAGCCGGAAATTCACCATGCGACGGGCGGTAAACGACGTGTACTACACACTCTCGATACGACCATGAGAGTACCTTATGATAGTGTAAAAATGACCGATATGAGCTTCAAAAGTATGATCAACCTTGAATGACTCTTTAGCCAAAAACCTCTCTCCCGGTCTCGATATTTATTTTAACCCTTACCTGTGAAAAAAACTAGGTATGTCTCATCTAAAGAAACAACCTAATTAATTTTATTAACCGTACCTTGGATGTTCAATAAGTTCTAAGAAGAAATCAGCTCAGATACATAAAAAAGAAAATTCCCGCTCATTTCAAAGAGGTATCGCTATCCTGTCGCGTCATTCTTTTAAAGACTTTTTAGTGTGAAATACAAAACTGCTTAGTAATTTCACTGAAATACTACGTAGGGTTTTCATTTTAGTGTCATCCAAGAAGTAGTAAGGCATGATTCCGGGAATTTTTCGTATATCCCTCTTAATTTTCCACGTTATAACTTATGGGGATTATGATAAGTAAACAGACTACTCTTTCATTGATCGTCATCATACGTAATCAATATCACTTGGCCCTGCTTCGTAGTATGCCATACACAATTAATATCTACTTATAAGGAAAACATCAAGCGCGCGTAACAGAAAATCACCTTAGACTGTCAGAATGGACCGTCCTTACTTGCTTTGCAATAATGCCTGTGAAAGTTTTGTTTGTAAGGTTGAATTATAGAATCTCTTAACACCTTCGTGTATGGTATTTCTTTTTTTCTGCATGAGTTTCATGTATTGGAAGGAGGGTCTTTCAATTGTTTCGATTCCACTTCAAAGGATTCGAGCGGATTTATTTACTCTAATGTAAAAATAATAGTTTTATTTCTTGATATGTGATGAATGAATACGAACTGTCAAATCCTTGGCAAATTTCGTAAAATACGGACGCTAAAATCAGAAGCTATTAGCTAATACTGAAACCAAGAATAGCGAGGGTCACCTGTACTTAATACGCGGCAAATCATACTCGTTTTATCGCTAAAATTCATTTAAGAAGAAATTGATTGTTTAGTGTGCGGATAGCTGTGTGCAGCGCGTTTGGCTTCGGTGAAAGCGGTCCCAGGTTCAATTTCCGGTGGAGCCTACTCGCGAAATGTCCTTAGCCGTGGAAGCACTTTTAAATTCACTACTGTTGTGTATAATAAATGGAGAAAGACAGCCAGACTGATTGTAGTATGCACCGACGTTTTTAGCCTTTCATAAGTTCGTTGACTTATTGGAGATTCTACGGAGGACTGGCCGGGAGTTTCTTTTAGAACAATGGCTTCTCACCTCTTCCTGTTTTAATCGCCGCCCACGCAACCGTTGAAGTCCCCTTTTATCTGGAGATTCTCTTGAGGCTAGTTCCGCGAGCGCCCGCTCAGCGGCGCTTCAGACGATGCGAATGGCGGTGGTCGGCGTTCCTCTGGCGGAGAGAACGAACGATGACATCTTAACTGTGGAGATTTAGAATCAGACATCATTCGGATGGTTCGCCATGTGTTTGCACCCTTTGCCACATCCCGAGAGATGGACAGGATAATTGTGGGCTGCAGATGGGATGTTTCCTCTACTTAGAAAAATTGGAATGAAAGCGTTTACGCCTCGTTTTTGCTTGGGTTCTGTTAGTAAGACAGTACGCAAGACGGTATGGAAAGTTTATTGCTATGTTGGTTGCATTCAATAACGATGCGGTTCTGAATTACGTATTTTTATTTAGAAATTTTCATCTATATTGTTGCCATTGAGATAATAGGAATATGGAGAATCTTTTGGTTCATTCAAAAAATATATCGGATAGATGCAATGAAGTCATCTACATCTACAAATGTACCCTGCAAGCCGCCTTTCGGCGTGTGGCAGGGGGTGCAAGCACCAGTAGTATTCCACGTAGTAATCCGCCAATAGCGACGATTTTAACACGGAGATAATAAGACGAATTGTTCTTGTGATCCTGCCAAGAGGATTATTCCGTAGTTGTCTAGCATCTCAGCTTGAAGGGGCTCCATTTCACTGTCGTATTGTTTTTATTTTTCATGTAGTAAACTATATATTTCTAAGAAGAGGCCCGAGTAGACATTTACTCCCCTTAGATGGATAGCCGGCCCTGTGAGCGATCACAGATAGCGCTAATCATATGGAGATATAGAAGCAAACCATATGGAGATGGTGTGCGTGCCTTACTTTGTGTGCTTAGATCACACTCAAACACTTAAGAGGCATTTCCACGAATAAACAATTATCAAAACATCAAGTGCCGAATAGATTGTGACGTTTTAAACTTAATTTTCTGTTTTATAGCCGAAGGATTCTATCTTCAAGTACGTAGTAAATTATTTGATTGTTTGATTGGGTAGAAGACGAGAAAATTAATTTTTTTTTTCGACCCAATCTCACACGCCCTGAACGCCTTTTTATATTCTTTTGAAGCTCTTGTTATTCGTTAATTTGCCATTATATTCTTAATCTGGATACGGCATTAAACGTTATGAATGGGTTTTAGATGAAAGAATAAATCATAAAAATTATGAATTGGTTTTAGGTGGTTTCCCGGTCCTGTTGGCTTTTTTCAAGCCTACCTTTCCTTGGGATTAATTAAAATTTCTTTCCTTAAAATTAATTTTCTTAATGTCTAATTTTGCGAAACTTGAGTTCATGGATTATATTTTGGTTTAGCAAATAAATTAAGATATCAGATTTCATTTTTTGTCGGCATTAATTATGTAGTATTTTAATTGCAACTTCAAACTAATTTTTAGTTTCTTTAATGTTTTTTTATGAAAAAGCTAAATAAGAACTCGACACTGGTAGTATTTGAAATTATTTCCACGAATTTCTTGCAAACCCTCCCTCCCTCCTATTGACGTACGTAATACGTAGCACTTGCGGAATACATAAATATTAATTTACATACATGTTTATTTTTTACTTTTGAATGATTTTAAGCTTGTGATTGTTTGCATATTGACTCAAAAGTTGGGGAACTTTCCTATGACTCATTTAGGCGGGTTTAAAAGAGACTGTGAAGGCTACGCTAAAATCAGTGTTGATGAATGGAAAGGAAAGCCACCTAAATTATTAACCTCATTTATGATAATTTGCAAATAAGTGAATGAATATGTAATTTCTTCTCTCCTGCAGGTTACTACCAACCGGCCGGGCCACTGATACACGCCAGCACCGAGCTTTGCCGCAGCACGAAGGCTCCTCCTCCCTCCGGGTTAGTCCTGGGTGCGGTGGAGCCTCAGCCCCTCGAGTCCCCTCGCCCCCTCCCTCCCACAAGCACAGCCACCGCTCCCTCGGGG
The DNA here is from genome assembly GCA_036926295.1 of Pachydiplax longipennis. NCBI lineage: Eukaryota > Metazoa > Arthropoda > Insecta > Odonata > Libellulidae > Pachydiplax > Pachydiplax longipennis. Next base: position 48,671,970 of record JAVFKF010000001.1, on the reverse strand, counting down.
GCGGCCATCCTCGCCACGGGTCCTCCACCGCCTAGATCTCCCTCCGCCGACGATGACGCCTCCTGCTCCGAGATTTCCCCGTTGCCCACTCCCACCGCCCGCCCTCCGGCGCACTCCTCCGCATCCTCCGCATCCTCCTCGTCCTCTGGTCACGTGACCTCCTCCCCCTTCCACCGCTACTCCACCCAGCAGCCCCCCTCCCACGCCCACCATCTCTATCCATCTCCCTACCACCATTCTCACCACCACCAGTATTACGCCCATCACCACCACCCCTCGGCAGGACAGTCTGCTCTAGTGACACACCAGTACGCCCCCGCACACCAGGAGCTCTGCTACAGTCCGGGATATTCCCCGTCCTCTTCATCCTCCCCGTCGACCTCTTCGGCAGCCGCCGCCGCGGCAGCTGCTGCAGCGGCCGTGGCAGCCGCGGCGCACCACTACCTGCCATCGGCGGGACACAAATACGCTTCGCCTTACAGGCGATATCCTCCGCCGACCGCACCACCGCCTCCCGCATCTTACTATCCCGAAGTCTATCCCGGAGCGGCTGCCGCTGCGGCTGCGGCTGCAGCTGCCGTCGGAGCCCTGCCTCTGCCGGGGCCATCGACTTTCGCTCCGGAGGCGGCCGGAGGAAGCTATCCGCAGGCGCCGCCACCACAGGAGGCGTACCAGTACTACCCGGGTTATAGTCCAGGACCTCCAGCGTGCTACACGCACGCGCCTCCGGGTAGGAGTCTCGTCTGTTTAGGTGTGTCTAGAGTCAGTCATGGTGATGGAAGGGGTTAATTGTAAGACACTAACGAGGTTGTGGTCCGAACATTCCTACTTAACATCTTTAGAATTAATCTTTTCCTCGGTTCAAGTCTTGTCGTGCCGAGGCAGTTTTCTTGCCGATCTCTGTTTTACCGATATTTATTTATTTAGAAATAATCCTCGTAGATAGACCACAATCTAGGTGTAATGGTCTAATGCAATGAATATTTATGAGTATGCATAATACAGAATTACAAAATAATTTTAAAACCCATGATATGATTACAATAAAACTGGAAACTATATATATTCTACATTTAATATTGCCAGAAATTTTTTCCAGAAGGCTTTTCCGGATCATTAACATTTGAAGCTATCCCTTTGTACTTACTTGGCGATTAATAGTTATGACGTGCTTAATAATCAGCTGATTAAATTACTACACATTAAATCTACTGATTAATGAATAATATTCATTCATGGTATTTATCGAAATACTTCGTCATATTACTTCGGTAGCTGTTTGTGCTGCAGAAATACCGTGGATATGGTCTTCCTTTTCAAATCGGATGTTTGCGTCGGAGCCAACCTTATAAGTTAAAATAATATCTTCATGGGCGAAATTGATTTCTACAATCGATCCTTTAATCGATGTCTTTGAAATCTGGATTCCGAACTCTTCGGGAGATATGCATTTTTATGATTTCCTTTTCTTAATTTTTTATTTAGTTTACGCCAATCATTAATTTCAATTATCAACTTTTAATGGGTTTCTCAAAATTAAATATTAAATTCTATTTGAAATATATAAAAAATAATCTAATAAAAAGAATAGAATCTATTGTTATACTATTCTTGTCCTGAATAACTTAAGTTACGAAATTTAGAGAAGGAAGGTAAACTAAATTAACAATTATGGTTGATAAGGAAAGAAAGTCCCCCTATTAGGGTATGGGTAAGGTGCGCAGATTTGGTAAGGAGAATGCATCAGTAGTCAAAGAAGATTTCATGAAGTGAAGCTACCTGATGATGAAATGCTTTGGCAATTAAAAAGATTGGTGAATTCCTTGGTGTGGTGAGTTTAGCGGTATGGATACGATATATGAACCCTAAGAAAGGATATGAAAATAATAGAGGTTTTCGTAATATGGCGCAGAATGGAAAAATGAGTTGGGTTGATAGAAAAATTCACGTGATAAATTGGCGGGAAAATGCAAGAGTTTTGTTGATGAAGTGAAGCGGGAGAAATGGGTGTGTTGAGTGCGGAGGTTGATAAAATTGCTGGAGAAAGTAATTGGAGCTAAAAATAAGGTAAAAGGCGCACGGGAAGATAGACAGAAGCTGGTGGATGTTATGAAGTCATCAAGTAAAGGAAAAGACGTTGAGATGCTAATTTTAGGTCACGAGACTTTACCAAGAGATGGAAGGCTCACATAGTACGTCTTCTGAGCGCTTCTTTTAAAAATTATGCGGAATTCTTTTCAACTATTTCCTTTCCACGGATTTTGGAAACCTTACTTAAGGCGATAGAGAATTGATGTGTTTCACTCTAAAGCAATGTTTTCTCTTAGTCAACAGTTTATTGCCTTTGATACGATATATTCCTTTTCAAACAGGCTCCCGAGTGAAAATTTCCAACTGTCCATTCTTAGATTAATTCTTGATCGCTGTCTTTTGCTTCAGGCGAATCCTTTGTTTCATTATATGCCATTTTATTTTTTTGAGTGTTATACATCTCTTTCCATGATTTATTCACCAAATTCAACCAGCATGTTCTCAATCCTCCCTTTAAACCATATTATCCTCATGCATTATTGCAATTCTCCTGCCATTCATCCTTTCTATGTTTCCTGACGAGTATTAAACATCTTTTTCATACCCCACTTGCCAAGTTAAGAATCAGGTGATAGCTAACAAATGTATGTCCCTGTAAATATTGTGACTGATCGTTGTGAGTTTTAGGATACGACTCCGCGTTTTGGTCTCTTCAGAATTTGATTCGTCACGTTTTCGTGCGATCAGAATGTTTTACCCTGATTAAGACCCTAGGCCCTGGGCGTAAGATTTGGAAAGACCGTTGTCACTTACGCAGTTACTTTTTCCACGCAGGAATCTTTTTGAGATACAGAGTAAATCTATTAACGCAAATTCTTTGCTACAAATTATCATTTCTCATCATATAGGGACAAAACTGAAAGGATGGAGGGTACGATCTCCAATTTAATTTTCTGGGACTATTTCGGTCCACTCGAAAGCATTGAATTCACATTTATACGTCTCAAATCTTCAACCTGGAAGATCGATAATTTGATTTTTCAGTTCATTTCAATTCAGGCCCGCTCTTGTTGCTTAATATTTACGATGTTTTGGTATATATAGGTATTTAGGATGGTTAGATTTTGATTCCAGCGCCACGGCAGGCCATCTGGGTCCGCGTTCGATTTTCTTAATGATGTATAATTTATTGTCTGCAAAATAAGATGTGAAATTGGGCCCTTCAGATCGTGGTACAGATGGATAGGTATCCATGGAAACCCCCTTTTTTGGGTGACCTGCCGAGTGTCGGAGTCCTCTCCTCGATTTTTACTGTCCTTCCTTGACACTTCCCCTAATGGTGAATGATCTAATAACATTTCTGTTCCTTTACGGTACCACTATCCTCGTGTATATTGTTCTCCGCCATCTTCCTCGGCCGAGAAGAATTGCATATGACCGGAAGGAACAAACAAGACCGGTCTAAGCACCTCCCTGCCATCTTCCGGCAAAGACGCCGAACTACCGAATCCGCATTTCTCCCGAAGAGGCTGATCGAAGTCGGTAATAGGCTGAGGATATCAGAAATAGTGTTGATTTTGCTTTCTCTTTCCTTATTATTGTTACGAAAGCTTTTAATTTATTGAATTTCCGTACTGCGGTTTCTCCGCTAAATATCCGTCCTCTACAAACGACGTTCCTCCGTCCTTTCAACGAAGTTAGTACAAATTAGAAGCATCCACGTTGCTAGTTCTCCGTAACGCATTACTATTTTCAGGATGAAATCCTCTTTTATCAGGTATAAGCGATATTATGGAATTCGTTTTATCAGTGTTATTTATTTGTTGCAGCTAAGTTTACCAACTCTACCGGAGTCGACGGGAGATTCCCGGAATTGGATAATAATTTTGAAACTCTCCCGGATTGAGTCGTTTGTCTCCCTCTTCCACTCAGCTATACTCATCTTAAGTATCATACGCCAATTTACCGACTATCGTAACATATTTTAGTTTACGGTAATCTCAGTAACCTAACCATTTTCGCCTTAATTCATTCGGAGATATTTCGAAGTTTCCTTGAATATCTCTTGGAATGGAACGCTAATTTCTATGATTATCTAGCGACAATCGCGCTAATTCATCCAACATTGCATCTTTGGGTAGAACAGGTACGATTGTGATCTAAGTGCACATTTATGCCTTTCGTCAACTAATATATGTTAGTTAATGATAGAATAATGTTATATGGTGGTTGAATTTATACTGTAAATAGTCCGCCGGAATTCCCCGGAATTTACCACTCATGGAATAGAAAATTCCTGGGATAAACTCTACGGGAGTTGGCAACTTAAGTTGCATCTCTTCAGGATATTTTATTTATCCCTGTCAGTCGCCATTGGTTTGCCTTCAAATTCCTAAACCATATCACTTACCTTCTAGTAACTCAACTTTTCCCTATTATTTTAATTATTTTATTTTCTTCTATCAAGCCGGGTTTAATTAATTTCTCCCCTTATTTTTATCAATATTTTTCCATATACTTCTGTCTTATTTAGTTCTTCGGGAGACTTCTTTGTCAGTGATTACGTCAGTGTATATTATTTTCTTTACTTTTCCGTTGCTCTCTGTTGCTTCTAATATTCTCTTTTCAATTGCTCTAACAGTCTTATTGTCGCCGCTATATGGAGTATTCCATTATTTTGGATTTTATGAATCCAAGCTAGTTCTATAGCATTAAATGTCAGTTTTTCTGGTGGCGTAATCTCTTTTTTATTGGATCGCTCTTCTTACAATTTCTCTCTTGCTATTTCTATTGCCGTTGATTTCGCTTCCTAATTAACAGAATTCTTTTCGCTCAAGCGTATCCATCTGTAATTTTACCTGAGACCATTCCATATTTGTGACGAAATGAAGACCTCATTCCTTAGCGTGTCAAGATACTAAGTTTGCGATACGATATTGAGCTGCACATACGTTACACCGTCCTCTGTGGTAGTCCCAAGATGTCTTTGGGGAATTTATATTATTTTATAAGTTTTTATTACAAATTTATCGTTGGGGAATACAAAGTATGGGATGAGTTATCAAAAGGTAAAGGAAAGAGCGTTGAGTAGGGAATTTTTTGTTCTTTTGAACTTAATAAGTTAGGCCTAAGGTGATGATTATTATTGAATGCTCAACAAAAGCCGACATTTCGGAAAGCATCGGCAAACGTAACTATTTTCGTTTTATTTGCTCTGGGAAAAAACTTTGCCTTGAAATTTCCAGATAAAATAATGAATTAATTCTCTGCTTATCCAAATACTCTTGGCTTATTAATTACAAAGAGAAAATGCTCAGATAAACGCACATCGGCTACATATTCTCACTTTTAGTGTGTATTATCGGAATAGAGTCTTCAAACTCTCATTTAAAATTCTTTTTTCCGTTGTCATGGCTAAGCAACAACATGTCATTTCCGCAACAGCCACCGCAATGCAAAATACTATCACGAACGAGTTTATATGACGGAGTTAATACAGAAATAAAAACAAGTTAAGGAAGGATTCAAATGGTTGAATAGCTGAAAATGCAGTCTGTACTTCTAAATATCCGATTATATCTTAATGTACAGTATACTTAAAAATATCTGAGCGTTTTCATTGTCGTGTGGCTTTGAAAAATCGGCATATCGGAAAGTTTGCAATATATTTACCTCTTTTCTTAGGCTAATTTCCCAGCTAAATTTCTCATCTAGACATTTAAAAGCACTTTGGAATGCAATATAGGAACGTATTTATGTTATGATACCTGATTTTTTTCAATTCGCTGAATGGTTAAGCTAATAAAAGATGCGGCCATACTAATAAACTGTTTACTTCAAGCGATGTCTGAGAAAAAATTGAATAAATCTTTTAGTCAAGGATGGAGAATACATATGGAGTTATTTTGAATGAAATAACCCTATCGGAGAGTCTCAACTCCATATCTGATGTCAGGTATTTTCTTTCCGTTATTGGAATAAACAGTGGCGGAATTTTTTTGACAGCGTATGTTCCTCGAATTTCGATTTAATTAATGTTTCGCTTTCGTATTTTATAAGAAAATTTAATTTAACCATCAACTTTACTATCCACTCTTACAACTTCATTATTGTATAAAAGATCGCCTCATATGCACGCACATGCATACACACATACCTTGAACGCTATTACCTTCCTGGAATTGCACATCATTTACGTAATTTTCACGCAACTTTTGCTACCATACAATGCGGGCACGAGCTTTAGAATTTCGAAACGTAGAACGTTTTCAAAGGCTCTGAACGTAGAATGGATCAGATTGATTCAGTTATTTCCCGCGGTAAGTTGAGAGAAATCTCGAACGCTTATCATGGAGTTCAGTTTTTCGTTAAAACTAATGAGGAAATGTGCTATGAAATTGAAAGAACCGCGTGAAATGATGCCGACGGTCACGTACATCGTGTATTTAACGTCGAAATGTCGGAACTATTAACAATATCTAAATTACGTAAAATTTTCCTTTCATTTCAAAACATTTTTGAACCATTTCGAAAGATGAATTGATTTTATTACTCTGATGATTAATCAATAGTATTCATTCCAACAATTGTTTTTCGGAATAAGAAGCATAAAGTTTTCCGAATTACTGCTCAGAAACTCAAGTCGCATAAATAGTTTTAATCCTTTTGTGGCCCTCACCTTGTTTTTAACGTTCTAGTGCTTAGCTAAAGAACGTACAATTCTATGGTCCAATTGTTTCAAAACTGTGTTTGATAAGACAGGATCCATCATTAGGTGAAGAAAACTCCCAATATCGATTGTACAGTATTCCTTTCACTTATCAACTGTAATTGGTAAATTTTTGTTTCTTTCATTATTAAGAATCTCTTGTTGCTTATTTGCCGTTAATGTTGAGTGTTTCTCTTTTGAGAAACATTCCACAACTACAATCTAGAATCAATGTTGGTACCGAAAACTGTCTCTTAAAATAGTAATGTAAAAATGTTGATGTGATTTAAATATTGTGGCGCAGAAATACAAAGTATTGCCATTTATTTTCTATACTCACATTATTCCTCTTACTGTAGGCTCCATTTACTGAACATATTTCCTTTGTTCATGAGACAGAATCTTTGTAATTCTTCCTTTTCATTAGTAGACTATTTTTTGGTATAAATGAGCATTATGTATGAGATGTAAAGATACTTTTCATTAAATGAAAAGTCCTCTTTCTTTTGCAAATTGTGAATTGTGAACATTTGCAAATTGTGAATTTCTGCGAAAGTTAATCATAATGAGGGTCAGTCAGGGTCAGAACCAATCAGGTGACAAAACATGTTAACAAAAATAACAACCTAAAAAACAACATTCCTCCAAAAGATGGCACATTTTTTTGCGTTATGCTTGGTAATTATATCTCTAGAACCAACTACTAGTTATTGCACTTCTTGATTAGCAGTTTTCAACATACCTAATCTAATCGCACAGTTGGCCTTTATATAAGCACAGTCCTACATTCTTTTCATAAAAGGGATGATATATTCTTTTAAAGGTTTTGAATACTCAAGTTTGTTGATATATTTCTTATTTAAATGAAAAAAGATATTAATTTGCCATTTACTATTAAGTTGTAATCTGAGGATAGTAAATTTTACATTGAGTCTGAGGGTATAACTTAATTAAAATAATGATCTATTTTCAATATCCAGTCATATTTGGGCCTCCCTTTTGGTTTTTGTTTTTGTTTTATATTTGATTTGTTTTCATGTGAAATTTGAAAAATATCCTAAACTATCATATGAATTTATATTAATGAAGTGAGATTTCAAATCATTTTTATCAGTTTTAGGAATGTAGTTTGAATCAGGATATGCATTCTTGGCTGTTTTCTTATCATCTCATTCTCATTTTCAGATGCTACATACCAACCTTGTCCTTGCCCAATGCAATCGTGTCCAAAAAACGTCCATACTGGGCCTCTTACTGGTGAGAGTAAGGGCCCGGGACCAGCAACCACTGAAGGCAGTAGTAACGGTGGCAGCAATGGCCTCAGCTTCTCACCGCCACCTGCGTCAGCTTCAGCAGTGACCTCAGCCACACCCACCGCCTCCACCACAGCAGCAGTGCCTCCACAAATGCAACTGTCACCTCCAGCACCTGTTGCCCTACTATTACTGGAGCCCCATGCTGGGAATACAGCAGGGAAAATCCCTCATCACCCTCCAAGTCCTGCAAGGGGCAGTGCCGGTGGTATGCCTCCACTGGCTCCCTCTGCTGGCACTCCAACGCCCTCATCAACAGATACAGCAGAGACTGCTGTTGCAGATCCTAGTAGTGTTTCATCAGCTGCTTCTGCTGTTGCGGCTGCAGTCTCTGCTATTGCAGATGAGACATTTGATGGTACATCCCATGCAGACCAAATCATTGACATCTTGGTGCCAAATGTCCCACGGGTTCCTGAAGATTGTGCTCCTGAAGCTAGGGAGCAGTGTCCAACGGCGGAGGAAAGTCCATCGATAGTTCCAGATAATGCTCAACAGCAGAACTGTGAGGAAATGACAGTTACCCAGGAGCCGCAATGTATGTTGGAGTCAAAAAAGCATTTTGAAGCTTGGGCAGTTTCAGATATCCACAAAATTGAGGCAGGTGATTGTATCAAGAGCCCTTACAACCAATATGAGAAAGAAGGGATGATAGCTCTCATGAAGACTGGAAAAGAGGCAATGAAAGAAAATGGCTTGGATGAAGTTAGTAAGAACCTTATCACAATCAACCCATACCAGAAGACTTTCTGTAATCCCTTGCTGTATGGTGATACACTCACTATGAAACAGGGAAGTAAAATCTTGGACACCTGTGATCTCTTAAGAGAAGTTCCTGAGAAGGAGCTCAAAGGAGAGGTAAAATCAGAGGATGAGTCATTCAAAGAAGAGAAGGACGTGGAAATGATGACTGATCAATCAATGCAGTTCCATCAAAAAGGACCAATCACTGAATATGACAGTTCTCGCAAGAGGAGACTCTCCAACCATGATCGGCTTGATAACATCTCCAGTAAGAAAATGAGAGAGGATGTGGCAAGCCCAGTGGTGGAAGACTTCCAGTCATCAATTGAAATGAAATTAAATCCGCCAAAAAAGGTATCACCTGGAGAGAAAAGACCCGCAGATGGTTGCCCTACGCTCTTGCTTCCAAAGAAAGTGAAGAATGGCTTCAAGTATCAGCACCCTAATGAATGTGAAGTTAACGGCAGCAATTGTTCTACTATCGAAAACAGTTTGAAGACAACAGAGCCGTCCATTGTTAGTGAATGCGGTGCTCAAGTGCAGCAGACCCCAAATGCTGGTCTTCTTACTGAAAAATCCTCCCAACCTCTTCCATCAGTTCCGAAAACTGTTCCCAATGATTGTCAATTTCAAGTAGTGGAGGAAGCTCAGACCAACTGTAGGTTGAACAATACGCGATTGAACGGTGCCAAGGATCATGCCGTCCAAGATGTCCTGGCAGTGCCCCTCAATATGCTACCTCCCTCCACCTCGCAGCCTTCTAAACCTAAGAAAACACCCACTAGGAGACGAAGAAATTGTAGTGCAGAATCCAAAAAGACAAGCAAAGCCAGTACAGTGGATAGCAGTCCACCTGTTGATGAGTTGCCAACTGCAGAGTTTCCTCAACCATCCTGTAGGACCAATGGAATCATAGGGAAAGGCAGGCACAATCCTCAAACCGTTCCTGCAAGGAGACATTCTAGTTCTTCCACTTCCCGTGGGAGTAAAAAGGGAGCAAAGAAAGTGAGCATCTTGAGGAGTTTGAGTGAATCTCCCCCTCTGCCTTCATCTTTGGCTGCAGAAAGGGAACCAGAAGCAACTGAGGAAGCAAAGCTCAAGAAAGTGACTGAAATTCCTGTTGCCACAGAGAATGGGCTGAAAACCTCAACCCCCAATGAAACAGAATTGAGTGAACCAGTTAGTATGCCTCCTCCTGTGACAGTTTCCAAGAAATCTAAAAAGTCTGGTGTTGTGCCCCACTGTAAGACCAACAAAGCTGTGAACAAGCCAGGAAAATCAGCAGAACATGCCCTTGGATGCTGTGCATTAGTTGATCAATCAGTGACCTTAGAGGCAATCAGTCTACTCAATAAAGTGCCCAAGAAATTGTTGTCACCTAAGTGGTCTAATGGCTGGACTTGGGAAGGGAAATATTACTACTCAAAAATCTTTCTAACGGTAAGTTTTGTTTTTAATGTGACCGAATTTCATTGTAGCTAATCCAATTTTGATTTCAATTTTGTACTTTCTGAAATCTTTCACTGGCAGCAAATTGTAATGTATTTGAAAGAAACATGACTAACTTTTATTTCTAGCTTTATTTAGATAAAATTGCCTGAAAGAAAATACTTAAATAAAAAATATACTAGGGAAAGTTCATATATCTAGATACCTTTATAAATTTGTCTAGTCTTGTCTTATCATGTTTTTTTTTTTAACATCAAGATATAATTTTGTTTTGGATTAAAGAATAAACATCAAAAAGATTCAAAATTCTAAATTGAACAAAAGGGAGAATAGAGTATAATCCATTTATGAAGGCAATTTGATTCAGATTATAATTCTTATTTGATTGTAAAACCTGAAAAATGATTCAAGGGTTGGTGGTTTAAAAAAGTTAAATCTGTTCCTCAATTAGGAAATTTTCAATGGATAAGATATGTACAAAAGAAATAAGAACCATTGCAGTTTCTTAAGTAGCTTTTGTGAAGGGAGAAGAACTGACAGGATAGCTTATGAAATTATTGTTAGAATATTAATACAATTCATAGTCTGGGTTACTGTAATGCCTCAAATTACAAACACTCCAGAGTCAAAATTTTCACTAAAAATATATTTAATGCAATATTTGGAAAATATTTTTACAATTGCATGCACTGTATACAAGTGTGCCAGCTCTTTACATTGTATTGGTCATATGCCCAAAGTATCTTTTGTTTTGGAAGCATCTACTCTCAGAAGTGAAAATAGTAACATTATACCTTAACATAGATTTTTAAAAATTTGATTTCAAGAATTACTTCACAAAATCAGGCAAATGTGCAGAGAGTAGGAGTGTGTAAGGGGTAAAAGAAAAATGGTATAGTAACTTGTAGAAGTTAATGTTTTTTACTTTTCATGATGGTATCGTACACAGATGTCATAGCTCACTCTGGATTACATATCTAGATAAATTTGAAATTTATGATGTACATGATACAATGTTCAGTGAACTTTGAGTGATTGAGAATTCAAAAAGCCTCTTCAAAAAATTAAATTTGAAGTGTGATGTTTCTCTGCTTGTGTGATACATGGAAAAAGTGAACTACTGAAGAACTGCCTGTGTCAAAAAACAGTGAGGGGACATGGATTGGTTTATTTGATGAAACTTGTTACCTTGATTACATTTTAATACAAGGGAAAAGAATTCTGAAGAACAATGATGAAATATGTTGGTAGGTGTGAAGGAAGAATTATTCCAGTTGTAGGATTTGATGGTTTTACTCTGGTTTATACTAGAATTTTCCAAGTTCACCAAACTGATTCAAATCCATCGGATGCTAGGCCTATGCCCTAGTGGAACTATGCTGGTAGATTTTGCAACTCACATGCTACTACAAGAATATAGTTTTAATGTTGTTTGGTGAAACATTACATTTTTATATAATCAAAAATATTGTTAAAAATTTAAATTTAAATAATTTTCAAAACATATACATGGCTGTGTTGTGTGGTAATATACTCTGTAGGTATAAGAAGGAAAAGAGCTGGTTCCTATTATTTTTCAATCCTGCCTTTGGTTTAATCATCTAAAGGTAAAAGAAATGCCATCCTGAACAGAATCTTAGGATACTTTGACAAAAAAGGAGGCTTACTTCTGAATCTTTAATCTTAGAGATATAATGTTGAATTTATAAAATCGCTGAGAAGCAGTTTAAGGTCCTAATTATGGTGATGAATGTTTACATAACCATACTTCAGGAGTAATTCTTGCACCGAAAAACAATGGAGTGAATTTAAAGTTAGTGTGGCACAATTACAGTTACTCATAGGTGTTATAACTTTGAGATATAACTTAAACACTAAGGAGATGTAAAAACTATTTTCTAATTTTGAGATAGTTCACATCATGATTCTCCTTTATAATGTAAGGATGATTTTAAAGAGTAGTTTAACGGTAGTGCGAGATTATTTGAACTGAAATTGTGTTTTAGTATAGTATTTTCATTGGTTTATGAAGTGTTATTCCATGTTGGTTGCCAGTTTCAAAAACAAACATTCTGTTTTATTCAGAGTGATGATAATCCTGTGCTCAGAAAATGTTACCCATCAATGAGGCATGTGGAGGGTGACCTCATTTGTGCAAGGGATTGTGTTCTTCTGAAATCTGGAACAAGGAAGGTTGATTTGCCTTTTGTTGCTAAAGTGGCTGCTCTTTGGGAGAATCCTGAAGATGGTAAGGGAGCAATAATTACATTTTCTCTCAGTAATTAATCTTTTGCTGACTTTTCTCTGTATTTAGCATTAATGTAAAGCATGTCATCATGCTAAGAAATTACTTTAAGGGATACAAGAGTTTTCTTCTATTTGGAATTATGTTTACACTATTTATAAATATGTTAATACATAGTCATATACATAACATAGTATAAATTGAAAGGCATGAGCATTCTCTTGTAAGAAATAGTTAACTTTTTACAAAGTTATTGCTTTACAGATAGCAGGATTGTTTATCTATCCATCTATTCTGTTTGTGCTTGTGACTCAATGACGTGATTTCTATTTAGTGATGCTCTATTGAAATGCAATCATTACTATATACTAGTAGTACTCATTATTCAGCATTGATTATACAAATTATATAAGCTATTCTTATTTTTGAAAAACAAAGAAATATTGTACGTATTAATTTATAGAATTTATTGTCAATTGTATTCTAGCCATAATTAATCACTTTTTTATCTAAGTTTCTGTGCCTATACATAATTTTAATTGTAATCTATAGTTAGATTATTTGAATTATTGATTTTCTAGTATTAATATTTTATTGCAATTTGAAAAATGAAAAGTGTGATAAGTTCAACAACAAGAATGATAATATAAGAAAAATTGAAGTGATAATAAAGGATATAAATGTGCAAACATTTCTATGAATGAAGTAGTTATCAGTGAATGTGAGTGATTTGTTTTATTTGATTTTTACATAAAAGAAAATATTGATTGCATAATAGAAGAGAAAATTCTTTTTCCTTTCGCTTACTTAAATGCATTTAGTTATCCTACTTCATTTATATTTGGTTTATTCATTCATAGGAAATTTTAGAAACAAATTTCAAATATCAGCTAAAATTATTAAGAAGGATTTTAATAATATATGTTGTAATATAAGTTACTGTATAATAGTTATTGATAACCCCCATTTGCATAAATCATGTCTTATTTAATAATGTAATGCTAAACTTTCTTAAATGATCCATGAGCTATGAGTACATATTTTTAAAAAATGAACGTTTAAATAAAATTCAATGTTTGAGGATGTCTCTATAGTTTCTAAGAAGTATGAATAAATGGAAGGAGATTACTCTCTTTTTTCTTAAAATTATTAATGAAATAATTCTGAGTAACGCTTTCAGTAATACTCTGTATTTTAATTGTACATATCTATAATACTGAAAACTCATAGTTGTATCAGTATCAGTGGTTTAAGAACTAGCTTGCTCGCCTAACATCAACAAGGTCCCAAGTTTGAATCCTGGTTAAAGCATTGGCTTTTTGTTCAATATTTTGAAAGGTTAATTGTAAGGGTGGTCTTTTAAGACTAATATTTGCATAATAAAGTCATTACTACAATTGTTATTACATATATGAACTATGTGCATTCAAATTTCACCTTACCAATATTTTGAAGGCATACTAAGGTTAAAATGCCCTCAAAAGACTCTCCTATAATTAATAAATATTAATTTAGAAATGATCATGTTTTCAGGGGAGATGATGGTATCCCTGTTATGGTATTATCGTCCTGAGCACACTGAGCAAGGGAGAAAGAAAGAAGACATGGAAGATGAAATATTTGCTTCTAAGCACAAGGATACTAATAGTGTTGCTTGCATTGAAGATAAATGCTATGTACTCACATTCAATGAGTATTGCAGGTTGGTTTCATAAATTTTAAACTATTATTTATGAAGCATATTAAATCCACTTTTATGTTTAGTTTTTGATACTCTCAAACTTGTTCTAATTTAAAATACCTTTAATAACAAGTCCTTTTCATTTGAAATTGAAAATCAAATTATTTAAGTTCGCCTCTAGGAGGGATGGAACTATAGATGATTTATCTTGGGGTATTTTTATTATTTCAGTATATTTGTAAAGGTTTGTAAATATTTACAGTTGACAGCATTCAATTCCATAAAAGAATATATGAGATAGGAATACCTATATCTTTAACTCTTTTAAATAGAGAACTTTGAAATGAATATTATTTAGAATACATAAGACTCATTGTCTTGTCATACCTAGAGGAATCAACCCTTTGAATAACTTAGGAATTGTGTTGGTAATTACCATCAATCGGTGGGGTAATGTTTCTCTACTAAAATCATGGTAAAAACATGTCAATAGCTCAGTTTTGAAATACTGAAGCATGTGGATGGAATTAACATCTAAAATTGTCTTAATTTGGAAAGGCTCTACTGCTCTCACTCACTTCATAGTGGTAGTCACTATCTCTTATACTTCAATTGTGAGTTTTTCATCCTGAAAAATTTAATCTCCATTATATAAGAGGATAAAGAATACAGCTAATCATACATCATACATAAAGTTTATCGCAGCCTTGAGGATTTGTGAAGGAAGGTATAATTTTATGCATAAAACTACATGCAGCAACTGTAGCTAAGTTACAATATAAATATCCCTCCACATTATCTCTCATAACAAAAATTCAGTAATTCTTAAAAAGTCATTTTCAATATTAGAAGATAAAATAGTTAAACAATTACTTAAAATATTTACTGGAACATAAGAAGGGTGGTGTTGACGATTATCATTTAGATAAAGCTGGTACATTTTGAATGTTGTTTGTGTCATTTTCCTCTATCCTGCACAAAATCTTTCATCTTGCGGATTGATGGGCAATTGATTTGGTGAACAAGATCCCAAACATGGAAATCTAGGCTAACCTTGAGTTATTTTGAGCAACAGCTTTCCTTTGAAAATGTTGGTCAGAAGCTATAAGCTAAAAGAAACTTTTGTAAAATTATTTCTGTGTAGCACATTATCAAATTGGAGTGAAAGTTTTGAACTAAGGATGACAGACATGGATTGAGACCGAAGAAATGTGAATTTTGAACAATATGTTTGGTATCAGCTGTTCTACTTGAATCTTGAAGTAAGTAAAAATGGGATGTTAATGATAAAAATACATTGGAATGTTAAATTCCTGAGAAGAGAGATTATATGAATCCTTTGAAGCAAGGAATTAAGAAATAAAAATGAGGGAAGACTGAAAGTAAAATACCTATGAAGGCCATATATTTCTTAGAATTTGATAGACAAATTGTAAAGAAAGTAATGTTCGAAATGGTGACTGATTTCAATTCTATGGAAGAAAATTGAACGTACATTTCATTTTTTGATTATGAGGAGAAACTGGGATAAAATTGCTACTGCCACTAGAGAGAAAGATTGGTAAGTGATAGTAGGCAAGTAGAGGCAGAACCATATGGGAGCAAGAGAATTTTTGTATTTATCTTCTCAGAACTACTGCATTTTTAATGCTTCAGGCACTAACATAGTTGAGTTGGCCAAAATTCCTATCCAGAAGTGGTGCAAATGAAAAATATTCTATAATGTCTTCTTCTCTCATTGGAAATTCTTTCATACCTGAGAGATTCTTTTCCTCCTTATTCTAATATTTTGCGTCATTAATCACACATATTGAAGGCATAAAAGGAGATACTATTTAATGAAAAATTATAAGGTTTTCAAAAGATCAATTCATTATTTGTAGGTGTCATGAAGTATCTTTAATGAATGACTCTACTTCGGTAGAGATAAATTCTATCCCTCCACATCATGCTTATCATCTAAATCACCTTTATAATGTACATATTTTATGATTCATGCAGTTTTTTTAATACTCATTCTCTTCCTAAAATTCAAATTAACAAATTCTTAAAATTAATATCTCGCTATAAATATATTTATTATTTTATAATATTCTAAATCTTAAAGCTATACAATGTCAAGTTCTTAAGTTGTAGGAATGCACATACACTTAACTGCCCTCCTCTTTTTTATTTCGTCCTCATTTTATCCTGTAAAACATTTAATGCCACTTCATCTGGGTATTTCACTTTTTCAAAATAAATAAAGATGTTTTATTATAATATTTTAAATGTTCTTTGTTTTATTATTAATTATACCAAAAATATCATGGGCACAATTGATCTCTGAAAGTGAATTTTCAATTTATGTTTCATTCTCATTTTAGTTTCTGTTTGTATATTTCATTGAACACTAACTTAGGCTTTTTAACCCATTAATTAATTTTCTGCTGTGGTTTTTTTAAAAGAGATCCCTTTCTTTCAAATGTTATATGACAAAGGGTTAGTTGTAAGGAGTGACTTTTCAGTCTCAATATTGCCTGAAAAAAGATGCATTATTATTATTATTATTAATAAATCTATCAGGCTGAATTTTTTTTAATTGATTTTCAGGTATCGCAAAGAAGTGAGGAGGATAGAGGAAGCCCTTCCGCTTCCACCATTAGTGGTTCCAGAGATTTCAGCATCACAGGGTCCAAATGAGAGCAATTTAAACAATGGCCAGGGAGCACCACGTCGGAGGAGACATCCTCCTCCAAGTCATGTCTCTCCAGATATGGTCTTCTTTTGCAGAAGAGTGTACGACTTCAGGCAGAAAAGGATTCTGAAGAACCCAGGATGAATTCCTAAACCTACACATATGCTTGAGATAATAGAGATCATCACCCTCCTTGTTGGGACCAACTGAGAAGATGCTTCTTAAGCTGGGAGGGATATCGTTATCTCTAACAAAGTGCCCCTATTTTGAGTAGTCTCTTTCCCTTTTTATTCAGAAGTGATTTGTTACGTCTGTTTTATGTTTCTGAAGTGAGTAACTGTCAATGATTGGATATTATGCTTGTGAATGGTTCTTTCTATCATAAGCATGGAAAGGTTATAGTCAATGGGCTTCATTTTTAAAAGATATTTCAGATAGAATGGTGCCCCACTAAACTTTGTCTGATTTAATGTTGGTTTGTGTTTATGGTCTACAAATTGATGTGTTTTGGATAATGGAGAACCTACAGGTTGGAGAGAATGCAGGAAATAGTATCCTGCAATGGAATTGTCATCTTGATATCAAAAGAAAGAATTGTTCTGGATATGAAATGAAGTGGATGAGTTATCTTTTATTTAAAGTGAGCATGTTTTGCTTTGCCTTTGCTCACTTTTGCATTTGTAAATTAGTATATATGACACAAAATTACTATATATATATATATATATATATATATATATATATATATATATATATATATATATATATATATATATATATATATATATATCATTACATACACACATATATTTGACTGACATGTAAATCGAAAAGAAGTGTAAGACCAAATGTATAGATATATATTTAACTTAAAGGTGAAAGAATATTTATGATTAATACTTGTGGTCACTCAGGTAGGACTTTTGTATCCATCTTGCAGTTTGTTTTGGGCAATTGAAAGAATTATAGTGCCATGTGTTCACTTGACAGTTTAAAATATGAAAAGATCGATAGTTTTCACGTGGTTGAATTAATGAAGAATGTAATTGTTGTTGTGTGTTTGCATGCATGTAATGCAGCGGTGTTATTTTTACTGAGAAGTTTTCTTTAAAAGAAAATATTTTTTTCCAACCGTTTGAGAAGGTAGGATTTATTTCATAGTCATAAATTAATTATCAATATTTAATTACCAATGAAAAAATTTTTCTGGCATATTTTCCATAAAGTAACAACTCTAAAATGGTAACTTAATGAGGGAATATGGGTGATACTTTGTGTGATGGATAATTTATTCTGTCCAATTTGTTAGTTCCATGAGAACTTTTCCTTTGCAAAATTTTGCCATTTAGGGCCTGAAAAGGAATTTTTAATGAAATAATGCCACGCTATGGCATTACACACATCTTTTCCTGTTTAGTATGATAAC
This sequence comes from Pachydiplax longipennis, assembly GCA_036926295.1. Classification (NCBI taxonomy): domain Eukaryota; kingdom Metazoa; phylum Arthropoda; class Insecta; order Odonata; family Libellulidae; genus Pachydiplax; species Pachydiplax longipennis. The sequence goes on along the minus strand of JAVFKF010000001.1, from coordinate 48,653,696 downwards.
AAGAAAATATTAATTCTTCCATGACTGGCAATCAAATTCTTTGTAATATCATTTTGATTTCTTTTTTCTTAGGGTTCTGTTGAATGCTAACAACTACATTCTTCTACCTAAACTTAGGAATGCTTACTCTTCTATGATAAATAAATTGTAAGTCTTGCCAATTGGCAAAACTGTTATATTTTTCTTTGCAGCCTGTTTCAATATTTAGTTGTGTACATGCTTCACTTTCAGATATGCTTACTTACTAAGTGATTGAAATCATTTAATTTCCTAGGTCATTTAATTTGGTCGGAAATTAATCTCAGTGTGAACAAAGGATTGTTTATTTTCATTATATTTCTTTTATCACTAAGCTTTCCTTATTTCCGTTAAATATCATTCTGAATTATTTGGTTCAACCTCACATTACAATCATCAAATCAAATTCTTTGGAGGAAAATTATAAAGCTCAAGTGAATCTTATGGCATCTCTTTTGTGTTGATTTAAATTTATCAATGAAAACTAAGTGTTGCATTTTTCTTGCATGCTGCACTTATATAGCAAGTTAATTATTTCTTAAATCCCTTCTAACTGTTCAAAATATTGCTGAATATTTTTGTGAAATTGAAGTTTTCTGGCCTTTCCTTAGAAAAGTCAGTTTTCATGAAATACTCTTGATTAAGTTATTATTTATGAATTTTAAGCTCAAAAATTTGTTCCTTCAAATTATACCAATGAGTCAACACTGGTTTCCTTTAACAATTAAATCAAATTTTCATCAAAAACTTTTCCTTGGCCTAATAAAATAATCCATGATCCTCAGTTATATTCTATCACAATGAGAATTAAAATTCCTCTGTTTCTCATATGACATAGGATTATTTGATCACAAAAATAAAATTCTTGTCCCTTAAGATCAAAAATTGAATTCCTTTAGTGTATTTTCAATAACTAATAGAATTTTATTATTGAAAATAACACCTATTTTGACTTATTGAATTGAAATAATGAGTTCTTTGAATGATGGTTTCATTTCTGAAAAAGATGCATATAACTTAGCCCATATTTCAGGGAAATTATTGCCATGATATTATCCTTTATCGAAATCATTATTATGTTGTTCTGAAACCTAAGATACTGAATATTATTGATTTATTTTGTAATTTACTTAATAAATGAAAAAATGTGTGAATTTCCACAAGCTGTTATGAATTTTTTGATAGCATTGAAATTAAATCGTTTTATGTAGAAACCATTAAACATTGAAAATTCAGCTTCTGCAGCTTCTTTGTGGATTGCTTTGTGATATTTTCTGCCATTGTCAAGCTTGTTCTTTCAAAATCCTTTCCTGAACTATTGACATTATGCGAGACATTTGGCTTTTTCTAGTTTTATAATTTAATGAAGTTCTTTTGCATGTTTTCTCTTATGCGGTTGAAATTAATGGAATAGATTTTCTCAAAGAGAAAGAATCCAGGGAGATAGAAATCTGTTTTAATTCATTCTCAGCTCCAGACTGCTAGGGCATTAGTCGTTTTTCTTGTTTGTTGATTTACTAAGATATTTGAAATGATGGGGAAAGGCAAAATCCTCTAAAGTCAACAACCTATTAGTCCAAACCCTATTATTCATAATTTAAATTTCCCTAATTCATTATATCAGTAGACTTATGCCAAATGAAGCAATTCTTATATTTATTGATATTCCTTCTTTAATTCATGTATTTATTTGTGTATTATATGAGCAGCAGAGGTATTATGCTCAAGAATATTTTTCTCTTTAAATGTTTATTTATAAAAATTGGTTCTATATTAAACTTGATTCTTTTTTCCTCCTGTCTTAGTTTGAATAATTTTGTAGATTAGTGTAAAATGTATTTGTTGAGACTTATTCCTTGTAAAAGATGAATTACTTTATCTCTTTTAAAATTCAAGACTATTAAGATTTACATTTAACATATCAATTTACATCATCATTATTCTAAGGTAACTTTTGAGGTCAACCTGAAACATTTAGTATTCAAGATTTCTCCTTTTTTTATACATTTCTTACATCTGATCAAGAACCATAAACATTAAAGCAGTTTAGCCGTATGTTATGTAATCTAATCAGTTTCATCATAATTACATATTGTAATCACATTTACCAGTATGTTAAGTTAAAAAATGTGATAAGTTGATTTTCTTTTATAATTTATTGTAAACCCTCAAAGTATGACAGGACAGTAAATCATAAGTAGGCAGTGATATTGTCATAGTGCCTTCTCTAAGGGAGAAGCAATGGGGATAAAGTTGCCATTGTATGCTAGAGGCAAATCCATGAGACTTAAGTTTTGAATGTGTCATTGCTGCTGTGAAGATCTCCCTCTCATTGAATCTGGAGTATTATTCTCCGCAAACTTTTGTTCAGCTTGGGTAAAAGCATAATTAGACTTTTCCAGAGAAACAAAAATAGTTAATTCCCCTCAGATTGATGCTGTTTAATATCAATTGGCACACCCTGTGAACAATTCATAAATTAGGAGGTATTTTTACACGAGCATTTTATATAACCTTTTACAAAACAAATTATGAGTAGGGAAGTGTATAAATCGATTGCTTTCTTTTCTCCCAACCTGTCATTTTTTCAGTTGTTGATGTATATATTTTTGCTGGAATTATAGGTTGTGTTGTAAGAAGAGTTTTAATTATGGTTGAGGTGAGTGTAAGTGTAGTTTGATATTGAAAATTTGAAAGAAATCAAACTTTCATGTGTGAATATATATATTTTGTACAAAAGTATAGAAATCTATGTGTGTTGCAATTTGTACTCCTGAGTCTCATATGTTGTTGAGCTAAGGAATAATACAAAAATGTTCAAGGATGGAGAACAATTGAATGTTCTTTGATCCGATAAATTGTGATCACTGTTAAGGGACAGCTAGAAACTTGGAAGTCAACAAGTGACGACTGAAGTACAATTGATAAAAGTGAATATTTTTAGTGGTGTTTGAACTGATGTAATAGTCAGTCTGTTTGCGTTGCAAATATCTGCTAAATGCAATTAGTGGAAAAGTCCATGTAAATGAATGGACAACAACTCTGAAGAACTTTTATATGTGTTTATTATCTATGAACCAAATGTGGAAGTCTGAAAATTAATTCAATTTAGATGTGGGTTCCTGCTTATTTTCATGGGAAAAAGAAAAGTTTCATTTCCATTGGCTTTATAGTGAATCATTTGAATGAATTTGGCAACAAAATGTATGTGAAAAATCTTACCCTGAATGAGAACCTGAAAAGGTTGATGATAGAGTGTACAAATGTTAAAAACCTACATTAAGTAAACTCTTTGTGCATTAGAAGAATATTTTTTAAAGTTTTTGTCAATACTGGCTTACACTTAATCTTTTGTATTGCTACTTCTTGGCTCCTAGATTACTAAAATGATCTTTATCTATTTAACTGCTGTAATCTGGTTACAGAAATAAGCTGTATCAGTAGGTTGTAGCCTTCCCTAGGTGCCTTGCATGTTATTAAATCCTTCTGGTTTGAATGTAAGTGTGAAATGAAATATGAATATAAAGAGGAGGTGAAATTGGAAAATTTTACTTAAGTAATTTTCCTTATATAAAAATGTCCATTTAAACAACAATCGACGATTATACCTTCATCTATGAAAGGTGATTTTTGCTTAGAATTCTAGTTATATGTAAATTCTCATTTTCTTAGGTGGATACCATTCTTTCATAAAATTTTTTTATTGTAAACTCTCATTCTGGCTTTATCTCTAATTTCTGCCGGAAAGTTATTTGAAACGCAAATTTTCCTTGGTTTCCGGACAGCCAACTGGTAAACGCGTACAACTTTAACAAAAGGGTACTAGGTTAGAATTCCGGTGGGAGTGAATATGTGCGAAATGACCCTGGCTTTCAAAGCACTTTCAAGAAATACTACTAAATAATTTCTTTTCTAGTAAATCATTCATCTGTTCAGGGTTGAATTTTCAAATTTCTTCTTATTATTAATTCGGCTATTTGAGTTTGTCGTCTGCTAATCGTGCGAGAGGCATCGAGGGTTCTCTGATAGCTAAGAAGACAGCGTATTCGCCTCTGGTGAAAACGGTCCCGGGTTCGATTCCCGGTGGGGGGCCATATGTATAAAATGATCTTAGACGTCGGATCACTTTAAACGATACTACTACTGCGAGACGCATGGTTAAGTTCAGACTTCAGTAAACTTGTCAATGGATCAGTTTCGTTCACGTAGTTCATGATTTACCAGAGCCTGACAGATGGCGCGCAGAACCACTTTATCTGCTAAGTTTTTCGTATCCCTCCTACGAACTTCTTCAACCAATAGTAAACTTCTGCCTTGAGTTCCTTGGCCAATGGAACTGTATTCCCAAGTAACATTCCAAAAAGGAAGGTAGTGAAGCATCATGGCATCTTGGATCTTTTGATTCACGTTGCGTGTGTTGTGTAGTGGAACTTTCAGGTGTGTAAGGGTTGTGTTGACATTCTAGGATGAAAACTGGACGTACCGCAAATTGAAGTGGTCTGCTTTCTATTTATCCCGGGTGAGTTATTTTAAGTTTTGTCTCAGTTTTCGTTTGTCATGCTTTGTGTACGTTTGTAATTTTGTTATATCTTTGAAAATACCGTTCTTTCTTGTGAGAATTTTCATGCCAATCACTATTCATCTTTGTCCCAATGTTCTTCATTTTTAATTTTTTTACGCATTAATTGAAATTGCCCTTTTCTTGTGTTTTCATGTCCTTACTGTTTTCATATTCATGAGCGGTTTTTTCTCTGCATGAGTAGAAATGTAACATGCGAATGCGTAACTTAAAGCAAAGCTATCTTCAGTTTCGCTAATTGACGTCCCTGTGGTAGACTGTCTTTCTTGTTTATTTTTCGCGGTTGCCTTGCGTACGTCGGATGACATATAAGTGCAATGTGAACCGCCAGTTTTGTTTTTTCATTGCTTAAGAAATGTATTTATTTGTCTCGATGTTTCGATTTTCATTCCTGAAATATGCTTTTAAGAGAAAATATATACCTTAAAGATGTGCTCGTGTGTATCTTTCTTCGTGACATTGGCTAGCTTTCATTTTCAAGAGCTCATAACGTCATTTCAGCCGTGGTAATAAAACTTTGAAATCTCTACGTAAAGCCATCATGTAGTGAGCAATTTTCGACGTAAAACTCTCATGAAATAGCCGAAAAACAAAACTTCTTTCTTTTAGTGGTTGGGTTTATTTTTGCCTGGTCCTTTTTTTAGAATCTAGGGACACTTCGGAAGAGGAGGTTACGAGGTTCTGATGAAAAATACGTGCACTGATTAATCATGCGCGTATGCCTCTCAGTGTTTACATTCATTTACAGATTGGGATATTTTCATCAATTTCCTTAGTACGTTTTCCATTTCGGATGACATAAAGTTCGGCCGGAGAATTTGTTCGAGTCATATTTTCGAGAACTTAGCCTAGAGTTCATCGTGTTGATTGAAGGTCGTGCTAGCATCCAAGCGGCTGATTTGGCTGCCGAGCCGTAGCCTTGCGATGCTGAGTAAATATTTATCGTATTACTTTTACGCTTTCTGCATTCGTGAGATCTTCCGTTGTTTTCTGTTGTGATATTGACATCGTACCCTCCTTTCGTCGATGATCGTCGTTCTCTGCTCGTTATCGTTTATTTTGGGTTTAAAATTGTATCGAAATACCGGTAGGACAAGGAATTCTTTAAATGTTTTACCAATCTTCCTGCGGGGATGGATACCAGCCTTCCAATAGGGATTATCTATCTACAAGTATCCGTAAATGAGGATCGGAGTCTTTCTATTTACTTCTGATTATATTTAACATCGTTTAATTACTTAGACATAGTCTTGTTTATGTGGGCCTTTTCGGCATGAAAGTCAAACATCAATGTTTAGGTTGCCTCCGTGATATGCGCTGTTTGTGAATTATTTTTCGGGCGCATGTTTTGAACAACATCGCCGGCGTTTTCTTAATAAAGGCCGTAACCGGCGAGAGCGAGTGTTTCAATTCAAGAGGCGCATAATGCTTCAGAGTAGAGGTGGGCTCCACGAGGCTGTGTGATCGTTGGCTCACATCTGCATTCTTATCGGGGAAAACGGTCCATTATTTAAGTCAGATGAAATAAATGTTAAAGAATTTCTCTCGGAGAACACTGAAAATATTCCTTTTGCCAAGCTAAAAGAGGTTTTTTGAGTTTTTTTTTCCTTTCACGAGTAGCGATGTAGATACGTAAATAGTTCGGCATTTGAATGTAGTCGCTAGTAGCTCATACTCATTTTTGAGGCAATAAATGAATATTTTCGTTTGACTGCATATTAATGGCACTCCTTAGAGCTATATATCCTGCTACCCTTTACCCGAGAGATCTGAAAACAGTGAACGAACAATTTATTCAAGGAATGCAGGCATCTCTTATGAAAGACCCAAATATCTAAGAATATTTAGCTTTAAAAATTTTATTTCTTAAAATTCCAACCAAGTTAAATTATGCAGACAGCATCTACGTATGGACCACATCCTTTTTAGTCTATTCCATCAACTGAATGTTTTCAAAGCAGTAGAGACATATCCTCAGGTTATTCCATAGAAATTTAAATTAATCAAGTCAGTTCAGTGAATATTAATCGATTATTTCATGTGGATGTGCGTATTTTAAGCCTTGCGATAGTGATACAAATACATTTGGCTAAATAATGGTTCCTTTTCGTATTATCCGTAAGATATATACTAAAACTGGTGGCAATTTTTGACCGAGAGATCCTCAATGAAGAACAATTGGGTTATGGCAATAAAGATCAGACTTTTAATTTGACCCAATTTCTTAGATTTATTGCCATTCTTGCAATCAACTCCGAGCCCACCCGGTTTCGTTCTGGTACCCCTTTTTTCGCTGTACATTTTATTCACTCGGACACACAGGCCAAACCAGCGAAGAGGCTTCTTCAGCTTGTATTGATTTGTAAATTTTTGAGCACTGATTTTAGAATCGTGTGATGTATTTTCCAAGAATTTTATTTTAATTTTTGTCACCATTGAATTTTTGTAAGTGAGCACCGTGATATTCGGAAAAATAATTTAATCGCATAATAAATCAAATATTTCATTCTTGTTGGAATGTCTCCCAAACAGGGTTACGAAATAACTGAAATATCTGAGTCTGTCAGAAGAGTAAGAAAGGTCGCATGAGGCCCGAAGGCTTACCGCTTATGCTGTAGGTGTTACAAATGATAAATTTATTATTAATTTTCTGTCTTCGTGATTGATGGGTTTCCTGACAGATGTCGAACATATCACTAATTACAATTTAATGCAGCATTTTGTTCAATTTACAATTATTGCTGCATTCCCTGAAAGAGGCGTTCATGCAAGTTTCCAATATTCATATAGTTACCCTTGTTTCTTGGCTTTCATTGTTACGCTTGGAGGTGATTGCTCTTTTTCTCCATGACTAAACATGCCGTGATGTACGCTACGTTTATTATATACGTTCTATTGCTATTATTTACGTTCCTTCATGACTGTATTCGTCCATTTGGGTGTATTTTGTGTGACCGTGCCATTTTCTTTCCTTCGGTTTGGCTTTCATCATAGAACCCTCTCCTGTGTTTCATCGCGCGGAAAAATGTCCTCCAGTAAATGATTCTAAGACGGCTACTAAACGGATGATGGAAATTCCATCGTCCCGGACCGGTCCCCTTAAATCAAGCGCCTTTCTCACCTCCACTAATAAAAGCAGTCCGACGGCGGCCAGTATTACTTTCTCCATTTGTTGAGAGGGCGCGTTGTCCTTGGGTCGAGGGGAGATGGGATTCAGCGATAAGTTCCTTCCCAAGGGATCCGAGCAGAGGTGGAATTCCTTGCCCTCTGCATCAATAAACTTAAGTGCGGCGGTCTTGAACCACTAAATGGCGGAATCAGGTGGGGCTGTTTTATTCGAAGGCGTTATCTTTGCTGAGAGCTCTCCCTCAATTGGAGGGTTTTGAGGAAGTTGTCCCTCCAACGCGTGGAAAATTTGCTGTGGAACCTATCCAGCTGCTTAATAACCGGAAGGTTTCCGGATAGGAGGTTTTACCGGAATTAAGGTCGCCCCGGAAATCACTTATTAATCGATGTGAAAATTTGTTTAAGAGAAGTATATATCATCCATCGAGGGAACATTGAAACTACGCAAATGTTTTTTTGAGTTGTCGAGGGACGTATTTCATATTCAGTGTAAAACGATTAGAAATTCTGGGAACACCAAAGTCAGTATTTTTACGGTTATGAATTAAATAGTATGAAATAAAATTTCCATTTGGTGAACTCCAGCATGGTTGAACCCTTGGTGTGTATCTCGTTTGCCCTCGCAAACAACCTTTGGTTCTGGTTCTACACTCAGATTCAATTAGTATAAAATAATGCGATGTGATATTTACAAATTCTTATGTGCATCGTCGAACAATGCTTACAAACTTCTTATCCATACACTGGCGCTTCGATGATGAATGCGATCTTTGAAGTCAAGTTTACTTTTTCACCGTTTGCATAATGCAAGGAAATAAGGCGTGTAGTAAATTGACGATAATAACCCTGTGGTAGAATTTTTGTCCCTAAATTTAAACTGTAAACAAATTTGCGATTGCACTGCGTAACGTTAAATGTCAACTTTCGACTTCACTCATTGTAAAATGTCAACAGTACACATATCAGAGTCGTATTGAATGCTAGGTACTGCATTATTAGCGACACAAACTAATATAACGAGGAAAATAATAAGTTATCTTTTTTTAAGCAATTCTATGTATTAGTTAGTTATATATGTATATTAGGAAAGAACCAAGACCATTGAGGAAATTTTGGCCAGTTTTGGTGTGACTGCATTTTTACCCTCGTTGTGATAATATGGAATAACGTTAATTTTGTTGATAACTAAATAGTGTGGAACGTAATCTAGGAATATGTTACCACTTATAAAAATCATTCAAATATTCCCTCGTTGAAGAATTTTGTTTAAAGTGTAAATACCCAAAATAACGTGTGAGTAATCACGAGGGGCAAAATATGCGTCTTAGCACGCTTGAGAGTATATACTTTTATTGGTCGAATCTTAAACTTCTTAAAAATTTTCTGTTTCTTGCGTTATTCAGTTTCCACCTTTTGCAAATTACGGTAGTTATTAAGAATTAAGTTGTAGATATTAATTTCGATACATTGACCATCGTAGTTTATCAGACAGTTATCGTAGGAGTTTTCATCATAAATCAAATTACTACATATTCTATTTCACTCATATACTCTTAATCTTCATCCTTTCGTAAATAGAGGAACTAAATTTTTCTCTAAGCTCAAAATGAAGATTATTTTTTGATCAAGTAAAAAAATTAGATAAGATTTATACGCTTAATGTTTTTAATTTTTTGCTTAGTCAAAAATTAAAATCGTCATTTTGCGATGTGATACTACATGATCAAGCCTAATATTATTGAGTTTATTTTGAGCTCGACGTATACCCGAGTATATAGGTTAATTGAGAAACTTTCTGGGTGACTGATTGATAGTTAAGATGGCATTTTGGAACTTTTTGGTTCTTATATTTTGATACAGCTATCATCCAAATCACAATGGCTTAGAATTTCCTTTGGTCCTTCATCTGATTAAAGCATTTGTGACTTCTTTGGAGATCTAATGAGGGCGACGACCCTTTACACAAAAACACGTCGCGGACCATTTCGCGTGCTAAAAATATCCGTTTCTCCTCGGGCGGACCTTGAACTGGTTTTCTCAGCATTGAATATTAATCACGTGGGTAACTGCGCCTCCTCCGCGGAGACACATTTGGCGGTGAGAGAGGAATTTTCAATTAATTTTATGACATCTACTGAAAAAACGGAATGTCTTCCGTGCCCTGACCTTGCATCATGACGCTACATTGCCAAACTACTATACATTTTATAAAGGGAATAATTCAAGCAATTCTCGTAGAAATAGATTGGAAGCTAGAGTGGAATTCGGTGTTTATCGAAAAACCATGACAATGGTGTCACATAGCAGGGGACCCAAAATTTGTGAGAAGTGGGCCGCGTAAGTTCACAGAAAGAGGGCCGGATCTGAAAGATCTTCAATTATATAGCGTACGGTTTAGAGAAAGGAAATTAATAATTGGGTTTATAGGTGAGAATATGTAATTTGGATACAACAGGAATGCTCGAAATAACTAAGTAGAAGTATTTAACGTGAGGGTATCCTGAGTACGACATCCAATTTTTTCGCGGGACACACAAAAATCTTTCGCTGGCCGTAGTTTGTGGACCCCTGTTAAATGGTTTAGTAAGCGTTACTAAGATGTTTATTGATTGTAAATGGGAATCCTTACAGGTAAGTTTAGCGGCCTATAATTCCAGAAACTAAACTTTTGAGATTTGCTCGTAGGATTAAAGGGTAAGAATTTATACGGACGTAGGAGATACAAAATTTAATTTTATGTTTAAATTATTTAGTCTTAAACACAATGCATACAATGTATTTTTAATCCTATCCTTCATCTGAATGTTGATTACTCTTACCAGAACCGGATCTCCAGTTAATTTTCCAGTACAAAAGTAAGAGTCAGTAACCCTTCTTTCAAGGTAAAATGTTTTTTCGAGATCAAAGTAGTAATATCAGATGAAAGAATTAGAAGAAAATTAACCCATAGAATATTCGTCTCTTTGTGCTGTAACAACAGATGCGTAGCAAATGAAAATTTTCATTACAATACTTTCACGGTCACCACTTTATATTTAAAAGATAATTTATTAGAGCGACTATTGAACGATATATATATATCGTTATATGTATTATATATATATATATATATATATATATATATATATATATATATATATATATATAACGCATGCTATTTCCTTAAGTGCAATGCACGTAGTTTTTCGTTAATTCTTATGACTACTACATCCTTACCTATATTTGCATTCCTATTTCTCTTTAGACATCCCTACATCTTTTCATATATTCTTTTTAATTTTTTCAAGTATTTTCTTCCCTTCAGCATCCCACTCATTAAATCAGCAGTTAGTTGTCTTCTTCTCCCTTCAGAACCACCATATCCCCACATACCATTTTATTCTTGATATCTCTATCCATCATCCTTTTCTCTGAGCCAAACCAAATGCACTTATCACACTTGTTCGGCACCTTATTATTTATTCCACATTCATTCATTTTCCGTTTATTTCTGATTCTCTTTCTCCCGTTATCAATTCGTGTAATCGTTATATATTCCATATTGCCGTTTAAAAAGCTATTCTATTATTTATTTATCCCATGTATCCAAAGTTTAGTTTCTTGGATTAAAAAAAAATTCAAAAAGTGTATTTTGCTGCACACACCACTTTCCCGCTGACTTTCGATTTCAGTTGTCTTCTTCCGAATGTCACCATAGCAACAACAAAAGCGAAGAAAATAAAAACAGGATTCGCTCCAGTGTGCGGACTTGTCACGGCAGCAATTTGTCTTCCTAATGAGTCCACTTCGATTAGCCCTTCAAAAGTTTCCCTCCCATTTAATCCTCTTTTAGACCGACTTTCATGACATGCGTAGGTTTTGACGTTAAGCTCCTTTTTCGAAGGAAAACATCCTCGACCTGTTCCCTTGACGCCGCTTAGGTAGCCCTGCCTTTACCCACTGCTCTTTCCAATAATTCCGTTCTTTCTGTGGAAGGGGCCCAGGTAGCCAAGTGGGATAGCCATAGTAAAAGTGGACTAGGTTTCGATTGTAGGTGGAAGGCAGAGAGTGTTACCGAAATCACGGAGTTTTCTCAGTTGGCTGATCATACAACCATACCTGTAGGATCAGGGTAATTAGTAATCAGCAAAATAGTCAAAACTATCGGGGAGGAGGGCGGATCTCTCGTACGATTTTCAAAGAAAGTTTTCATTTATTCCGTATAGGTATTACAGATGGTAATAAGAATAAAAACCTATACTTAATGATATAAATAATTGAGACAATTCGTCGTTTAACACACCCGGGTTCAGTATGATGTCCCCGTCGGCATGGATGGCGAGCATTTTTTCAAAAGAGTTTGATAAAGTTAAAAAATTACGTGCCAAGTCATTGCTTTAGATGCTGCAAATATGTGTTGTCCCACAATAGTATTTTTTGGTGAAGTAAAAGTTCTTCCTACATATATTTCTTCAGTATCTGATTCATCACATTCAACCAAATCTTTCTTGGTTTTCTCTCTCATTAGGTCCACTCATTTTTTATAAACATTATAGCCTCCTAATTCCATCCATCCTCTATACACTTCCTATTCAAAGTTCACGATTCATATCGGTCACACAGTATTTTTCTCAGTACAGAACAGTATTGAGGACTCGGGCATCATCGACTTATCCTTCATATTCATTATGTATTTACATAAGAATAGCGGGATGGCGTTTATGGATGCATGAAATATCTTGATTGCAATGGCGCACATCGGGAATAACTCAATTCATAGATGAAGGATGATCATATTCGAAAACAGAACGTAAGAATTAGTTCTCTCTATTTGTTGCTTTGAAAACTTAAGTAAGTTCTACTGGATGGATGTCTAGTAGAACTTACTCAGGTGTTGAATGTGGACGTAAGAAAACAATCGGATTGCGCCATGTTACCTGCGCGCCGTTTCCTACTTGAAGATGCAATTTCTACCCTTGTCACACCTTTATTACTATCCTATTGTCCGTTTCAAGATTCCAGTCAGTATTGTCTTATGGGAAAAAGGCAAAGCCTCGCGCGCCGGGTCGCCTTTATTCGGAGCTACGGATTCGGACGGGTATAATTAAGATTCATAGTTTACATTGACCGATTCAAACTTAATTTCTGATGAAATTCGACTGAAAGTAACTTTATCAACACAATAGTGAAAATTTTACGCTGTTATAGCAAGAACAACAAAAGTTAAAAGCGAAAATTGAATGAATTGCCGAGTTTTCACCCGTGAACATTTTTGAAACTGCCATTACTCTCTTACAATACAACATAAAATGCTCATTTTTTCTTCCATTGCTCATTGTATCATCTGAATGCATAAAAGTTCCATGAGATTAATTTTAGAGCAACCAAATCTTAGTAATAAATTATTTAATTGGAACGTAACTCAAGAAAAAATTCGTCGTGCAGTCCAATTTATACGTCGCCTAAAACTTTTTGGTTTCTCACGTGAGGAAGAACTTGTCTCGAGAGAAATCGAGATAAATGTTGTAATTTTCATTTGCAGTTTGTTTCGATGCGATATCTTGAAAAGAACTTGAGTTTTTGACTTTTATATCTAAGAGCGTAATTCGCTTCGCGCTTCGAATCGCCGACGCTTCGAAACCTCACAGCTTTACTGCGAACCAAAATCGAGGAAAACCGGCCGCAGTTGATAATAATTAAGTATTCATTATTTTATTTTTAAGTAAAATAAATTTTTAGTAAATTATTCAATAATTTATTTTTAAGTGAATATATTTTGACTTTAGACTGGATAAGTAATTTCAGTCACGTCAGAATCCCCTTTGACACGCACCGTTGAATTGTTATGTTTTCGGTCGGTACGTTAGATCGATAAACTTATATTTTTAATTGCAGTAAGTTCATGAGCTTAAGGAAATGTATATTAAGAAGGATGATTTTATCCGGAGAGTAATAAGAAGGGAAAGCCGAAAGAATTCTTTGGACGAAAAACCCTTACTACGCATATTTTCCTAAATATTGAAGGAGTACTCAATGCAGCTGTCTTAAGAAAGGCATCGCGGAAAGCTGAGGATTACCATTCTTAATCCCTCAAAGCTATAGGTGATGGAAACGAGAGCACTCAGCTAAGGGTTGCTATTGTTTGTCAATTCTCCCTTCACTTTCTCTCCGAAGGAAAATAATGCCGTTACGACCACTTTTCGTGAGACGCTTGCACACGTGTCAAATACATACCCTACTTTATTGCACTAATAGGACCGCCAAGATGAAGAGTCAGGGATAGCTTTGTTTGGTTGTGAAAACGGTCTGGAAAGGAAAAAGAATTCCTGCCTGCGGAAAATTTATCTTCGATTGACGATGAACGTCATGCGCTCCAGCACATCGGAGCCCTAAGCTAAGGAACCCAGTATGCGCTCGGGCATCTAAATATTCAATTTCTTCTTAAGTAAAAAGAATATCTTTAAAGAGAAAGCTGGGATAAAATCATCCTTCTTAATATACATTTCCTTAAGCTCATGAACTTACTGCAATTAAAAATATAAGTTTATCGATCTAACGTACCGACCGAAAACATAACAATTCAACGGTGCGTGTCAAAGGGGATTCTGACGTGACTGAAATTACTTATCCAGTCTAAAGTCAAAATATATTCACTTAAAAATAAATTATTGAATAATTTACTAAAAATTTATTTTACTTAAAAATAAAATAATGAATACTTAATTATTATCAACTGCGGCCGGTTTTCCTCGATTTTGGTTCGCAGTAAAGCTGTGAGGTTTCGAAGCGTCGGCGATTCGAAGCGCGAAGCGAATTACGCTCTTAGATATAAAAGTCAAAAACTCAAGTTCTTTTCAAGATATCGCATCGAAACAAACTGCAAATGAAAATTACAACATTTATCTCGATTTCTCTCGAGACAAGTTCTTCCTCACGTGAGAAACCAAAAAGTTTTAGGCGACGTATAAATTGGACTGCACGACGAATTTTTTCTTGAGTTACGTTCCAATTAAATAATTTATTACTAAGATTTGGTTGCTCTAAAATTAATCTCATGGAACTTTTATGCATTCAGATGATACAATGAGCAATGGAAGAAAAAATGAGCATTTTATGTTGTATTGTAAGAGAGTAATGGCAGTTTCAAAAATGTTCACGGGTGAAAACTCGGCAATTCATTCAATTTTCGCTTTTAACTTTGTTGTTCTTGCTATAACAGCGTAAAATTTTCACTATTGTGTTGATAAAGTTACTTTCAGTCGAATTTCATCAGAAATTAAGTTTGAATCGGTCAATGTAAACTATGAATCTTAATTATATCCGTCCGAATCCGTAGCTCCGAATAAAGGCGACCCGGCGCGAGGCTTACTTCTTCGCTTATGGCAATTTACATTGAATTTTTCCCCCGTAAGCGCTCCATACTGACTGGAATCTTGAAACGGACCATAGATAGGAAGGGGCAATCGCAGAGAGTCCTATCGGCTACTAATCATTCTAAAGGAGTCGATGCGCTAATTGAGTTGATGCCATACCTCTGCTAAAGAAGAAGGCCCCATTAGGACACCATTGGCGGATGGGTTTCTCATCCAGAATAAACCAACATCCTAATAGGAGAAGGCGTGGAGGAATTAAGACATTCTGAATAATTTATTCATGGAACGTTCTTCCGTCGACGCCAGCCGAAGAAAACATCTTTTATGTTAAAAGAGAGGGAAAAAACAACCGTTCCACGGGCCATCATTTTTAATGGGTGCTCCTTCGATGCTACATTAATTTTATTAGGAGAAGGTCTAGAAGCTGCAAGTCCGCATCCAGCATCCCGATCCTCCGCTATTTTTCGAAAGAAATAACTCGATTTCTAGTTTGCTGTTTTCGTTCCGGTTCAAAACTAAAAGCAACCAAATCTCTTTTTCCGATTTCGCTCCGTAGAAACCGAAATGGTTCAAAGAGGTTAGTTTCGTTGTGGAATTTCAGCAGGCTTCATCTTTCGCGGAAGTTACGTCCCTGAAAATTCCCCAAAGACGAAACCGCCAAAGAGAAGAGTTTAGGATAATATGAGAAGCTAAGTTCGGTTCCAATAATAGTAGAGATGAACCAAGTTGTAATTTTCTTTATGTTGGTGGGAGAATATAAAGAAAGAGACAGCAAGTTAACTTATCTACAAAAGAGCTTATGTGACAAATTACAAGTAACAGTAAAATAGCTTTTTACTTTATTTCAGTGCTAAATCATAGAAAACGAGAACAGTAGCCAAATTGGAAGGGAATATTTCATTCAATTCATTAAATTAAGGGAATCTTTATTAATTAATTATATTTATTAATGTATCAGAAATCAATTTTCTAAGGTTATGATATAAAAAAAAACGTCAATGCAGATTTATGTAAAATCAAAATTCACGGAAAAATAAAATCTACGCAAAATAAGAATGGAACATGAGTAATATTATTCCTCCGTCACAAGACTTGCCATCGGTGTCACCGTTCAACTGCATAGTTATATATTGTCTGCTTATATTTGTCCTCATTAGTATTTTCTTTCCTTGTATTGGCATCCCATTATGTTCGTCTGAAGAAGCAAGTAAATATTTTGTATTGGTTTAGGGCAGGGGTGTCAAACTGGTGGCCGGTTGCGGCCCTCTTCTCGTGCTGCCAATGATGCCAAGGCGAGTTTCGTTTTCTTAATATATAACAAATAAGAATCGCCTATTCAAACCCTTTTTATTTATTCTCATTTCGGAAAATAATACCGAGGTTAAAAATTTTGCCGCACAATGTCTTCGATATTTCGGAAGTATATTCGTCTGAAAACATTAATTTCCGCTCGTATAACTTTATGAAACTGCTCACAGATAACGAACCGATAAAAAATTTTCCGCAGTAAAATATGCTCACAATTGTTATCTCCGAATTTTGAGAGGTTAGCTGGAAGCAAACAGCGGAAAGTTTCCGGAAAGAAAGCTTGAAAAACAGCACTGTAAGTATTAAAAGTTTATGTTTGTTTTGTTCCGTTATTAAGAAATTATGATTTGAATAACGAACAATGTGTTACTTATAGTTATTCCAAAGAAAATATAGAGAGGATATGGGACGCACATATAATTCTTGATACCATTTGTTGATAGTTTGACAAAATACTCTTTAATGGTATTAACCAATTCACTTGTACGATGGTGACGATGTTACACTCAAAATTAATAATTGGGTTATAGAAGCGATTTATTAGTTGTTCTTTAAAAAATCATTATCTCAAATCAATTGCGTTTATGTTTTTGTAACTAAGACTTGCTCTTTATATCGTAATTAAATTAATGGCTAAGAAAGATTTTGTTCTTTTGAAATTGATTTAATACTTACTAGTCAGTTTTAATTGTTTCACTCTGATTACTTGATATCAAAACCGGTGTTTTGCTATATATTTCTTTTCTTGTATGTATAACCTGTATGTTAAATTTCTATCAACTCACAATGTTTGTTATATCATTTCTATGTTAATTGAAAGATCTTCAGAATAGTATGCTTTAAGAGAATCTTATCATACAAGAATGAGGGTATAGTGTTTAACTTTGCGCATAGAAATGTTCTCCTCAAAACCAGAGGATAATCAGAAGAGAAAAATAGCGTTCTGACTGGGTCTCCCAATTTCTGAACAGGTATTCTTATATAATTTAGTTTTAATTGATTTCATTATAATATAATCTCTCGAAAATGCGTAGGCTATAGCGGCTGCTTCAGGTTTTTCATCATCTAACACATTTTGGAATATGAAAATTTTATTTGCCCTAGAAAAGTCTATTTCTCCTTGAAATTTTTTGAGTATCTTTCACGGCTTGCGGAATTATTTATAGAAACGATCGAGAAATTGTTTGACATTCCTGATACTGTAAACGAAAATGAATTTTATGAAACATAAATAGCGGTACATTATTATTGTTTCTTCGGAAAATCTAAAAGAATTAAGCTGCGGAAGGAGAAGGGAACGACATACCTCTCGTCTGTTTGACAGAATATTGCCCTCGGTCTTTAAGAGGCAGGACAAGTGTTGCCGTTCGGAATATTTGAATAAGCGCTAGTTGGACGCTAAAAAGAGCTGAAAAAGCTCCAATGCAAACACCTAAGATGCTAAATAATTCAAAAATAATGCTGGATTTACAGAAGTATAATTTTTAATGGTTTTTGTATGAACATAATGTATGCTCGTTACTGTATGCCACTTCGATACCCCGAAATTATAAGTAAAATTTTCATTCCTTATCTCCTGCATAGGACTACCCTAAGTTTCTCTGTTCTTAAAGAATACTGCTAAGCTGATTCCAGTAGATGATTTAAAGTCATAAACTTCGGGATTTATAGACAGTTTCTTAAGCCCATAATTACGGCCCAGAGATATAATTTAACGTTTTTAATGAACATATTTGAATCTTTTTAAATCAACAATACTATTGAATGAGTCGAGATGTATGACATGCTGCTGAGATTAATTTTGTAAACTTCAGATACTTTAAGGTTAGACAGATAAATGTCTCGTACTTAGATAATCGTAATATTTCATCCTGAATTTCTTTTAGGCTCCAAATCTCATGATTTGTGGCGGTGCTTACCTCAGCCAAAATATGCTTTCTGCTTATAGCAACGCAGGTGTACTTTTTAGTTGTTTATGGGGCAACTATGGAACCAACTTTCACTTAAATTACGATTTGCTAGGAAGATTTATATATCTTATAAAAATTCATATTTCTAAATATCTTTTACAGATTTATCTACTGTATTAGTGATTGTAGTTTTAACTAATTCATGCATAGGTCGATTCCGAATTTTTTTTGAAAATTTTATATTATATTTTGAAACATAACGCTAAGTGAGTATATACAGAAATGGAAAAGCTATCGTATTCTCTCTTATCTTGCGATGAATTGTTAACTAGGTATGTCATCATCTCTGATATGCTTCTGTAGAAAGCATGCCGCTCTGAGCCGTACCATTCCCAAATCAGCGATTAGTCTTCCTAGTTGCGCCGTTTTAGCGCTTTTCGCGCTAGATTTAGCGCCTTTTGGTTTCTTCCAACGCTTTCTGACGTCTGAGACGGCGGCACCGCTATTCTATCGCTATTTTAAGCGTTTAGTGTTAAATTTAACGCCTTGTTCAATTTTTCTTAAGTTTTAGTTCAATTAGCAACACATTGCCTACTAATTACCCGTAATTAGAGTTATTCTGTTAAATTCCTTGATAGTTCCACGAGAGAATATTTAATGAATTTTCTTGTTATAACTATTATTTTCGTGAGACCTACACTGCTAAAGAATCATACTCAAATTATTTTTAGTAGAAGTCGTTAGTCTTTTTACCAATGTGGGTAGGGAGTTTTTAAAGCTTTTTTCGTGCACTCGTATATACAGTTCATCATTTCAAAATTCCTTTTCTTCTTTGAATCGCCGTTTTCATTCTTAAGATTTTATAAATTCCTTAATTTATAGAATTTTAAGAATCCTTATGTGCATTTCCTGAAGCTTTAGAATAGTGGGGACCTGGAAATCACGGCACTTTGAAATGCTTTTGGATGGGAAAGGTATGAACCCTTGGTATTTTATCGATGAGCTGTGAGATATTTTCGAATATTTCGGGGATTGGCTATAAGTCCCCGTTTAATTAGAATTTCGTAAGATTCAGAGATTGTGATGTCTTCGTAAACACTATTTGACATCTCTTCATTGCTGTGAGTAGTCCTCCGAGAAGACACTCCTTTTCCTATTTCTAACGTTAATTTCGTCGCGGAGTTTTTAAGGTGTGCTTTCTTTTGAATGGAGCCGCCTTTGTTCCTTCGTGCACCTGCCGTTTCCCTCACTCACGAATTCTATCCGCCATTGCTGCCTCCTGTATCGTTTGGATTTACTTGAAAACTGCTCTAGAAGTTGTATTATTTGTATTACTTGGGAATTAATCTTCTCGGTACATTAACTGCATGATATAGGCAGTTGGTTTGTATCTACTAATGATTGCTCTCGGCAATGGAAAGTTTTTTGCTTAAAATAACGTTGTACACAGAGATATAGCTGTATCCAACTTAGCTATCAGAAGATTGAATCAAAATATTACGGAGAATCCAATTGTAACCCTCCTAACCGAGTTAAAGTACTATGTCATTGCTGAGGGGTGAAAAGTAAGAAGAAAATTTCTTCCCGTCATTCCCCTCTGTTGGTTTAAGCTTCCGCCCGGCAGTTTGGAGTCCCGAGTTCGAGTACCTCTACGTTGGACTTAATCTCTTTCAGTTATTTATTTTCTTCCTTGACCACTTCAGTCACCAAGCCTTAGTATTGTTATAAACTTCAGACTGCAGGAAATAATTAGCTTTTGGGCTGTCTGTAACCCACGGGTTTGACCCCTGAGGAATCTTCGTCTGCAAAACAAAATTTCTCCCACGCTTAATATATAAGGAAGGGTCTTGTGGTGGGCAAATACATGGTCGCGAAGATTCGCCGTTCCTTCAAAGGCTTCCCATAGGAGCGGAGCTCTTTCATTAGCAGCAGCTCGCTAGATACCTTCGACATGATGGTTTTATTCCTTCCTTTTAACGACCAAGTGGCGGATCCACTTTGAAAGTATACATCAAAGTCCTCGCGTAATATTTCGAGAATCCAGGCATTCCTCTTTCAATTACGTCATTTATCACCCCTGTCTCCGTCCAGGTAAAAAAACGGTCGCATGTGAGGCCTTAAAAATAATAACCATCTCCGAATAATTCGCAGGAGATTTTGCGTGAGCTCGCATTCGTCGAACGTAAAGTTTGCAGGAGTGATGTTGGTTTGCGTTTGTCAGGCTTCGTCCAATTTAAGCTACCACTGAGCGGCCGGAAAAAATCTCGAAATTTTCTGGACATTCGATGGAGCAGTCAAGGGGGCGAAGTTTGCTTTCATCGGAAAGTCTGCTCTAAAGACCTTATATCCATGAGATAGCAAATTATCCACTTTCTTATTGCTCTTCTCCTGATATAACATCAAAACGAATTCACTATTTTTCTACTTAGTTAACAATTTGTAATTTTATTCGTCTAAGATGTAGCGGTATTTATGATTACCTCAAATAAGTCTCTTATAACTACCTAATGTCGCAACTTATCAGTGGGTTGTTGGGCATTTTCTCCCATTTTATTTTGAAGCATATCACTTCCTGGTATTAGAACTTTGATACCTCATTGATCTTTAAGGTCTTAATTACTAATTGTCTTAATCGTATTCTGTTTAAGTTGACCTGAGACAAACAAATCTTTCATTATCGATATCTAGTTCATTTCCAATTAAGCATCTTTGATGTGTGCCAAAACTAAACGCAATTTTCATGCTAGAAAGGATCTTATTGTTTGTAAAATATTTTCTCTTAGGAGGAATCGATTTCAGATCCGTGTTCACTCAAAAGCAACAATATCCTCTGCCTAAATCGTTGATATTTTCTTTTTAGATGTATGTTTCAACAATTAAGGCTGCAGTCATTGTATCATGAAGTTATATTTGTTGCAGAGTTGCTGATTAAATTGTTGGCTCTTCCTCATTCCACCCTACTATGATCAAACTCGGGGTTGGTTACCACCAATCAACCGTACAGAAATTACAGCAGCCGGTATTTACTCATCATTTTACTCATATTGACTGCGACGTTATCGTTGGACGACTCAGTACTTATATAATGAAAACTCCTTCCCATTTTCTCATTGTAACGAGCAATCACTGTGGTATTTACATTTGCAGTATTTGTTTATTAGGACTCCTAACAATTTTCCAATATCCATGTATTGACGTGCCAGACGCGCATCTTGTCTCAAACGTCAATAACTTTCAGGAGTGTAAAAGAACTAAACGATTAGACTTGCTTAGAGTCCACTTATCCCATTATCCTTTCCCGCCTCCTCTATTCCACGCCAATTATTTCCTTCGACTTGGAAGTTAAAAAACCCGGTTCGCCTCCGTCCGGTGGAATGACCTTGGAAGAATGGAAAAGAGCCGAAGGAAATGGTCCGGGGGCTCAAAATGGACGGAAAGGAAAAAAGGGTAATAGCGGCTGGTAAAAAAAAAGACTCGGAGGTGGACCTTTCACGCGTTAGTTCCCATGACGACTTGCGCCTGGCAACTTGTCCGTTTATATCTACAGAATGTGCCATCATTCGGTCCATGGCAAAGAGGCATCCAGTGCTATCGAAGCAGCCCTTTCTCAAAACTTCGATTTTCCGCTGTAATTACGGTGACCGTATCTCTTGGCGAAAGGAAATGACAAATAAGGTCAAAGCGACGAAGGACTGCGATGTATATCCATAACTCAGGCGTTATTGATGTAGTTTGTTGAAGCCGAGCACTTGTATTTTCTTGATAGAATGCATGGGGTTAAGAACCATTGAGAACAAAAGGATGGGAATATGATAGTCTATTTCCTTACTAAGCACATCTCTGATATTGAAAAATACCAAGATTGATGATAAGTTAAATAAAAGTATATTTTACCCTCATCTTTCTTAAATTGGAATGTCTGAATTTCAGTGGCGACGGCTATAAAACAGGAAAAATAACATATTTCATACAAACAAAGGGACGACGGGTAGGAAAACGGAACTGTCCGTGGAAAACGGATCCTCTGGTAAGCCTACTTATAGGACATAAGGTAATATAATCTATCACATAATTGGTGTTTGAACGAAGCTTGAACTTACACTGCTGAAAAAGCTTTAAAAATTAAAATCTTTATCTAAGTTTGGCTTCTTTTTCATTCACATTTGTGCAAGTCTCACAATATATTACCATAGAAATAGTTCAAGTTGTTCATCGTTGTCTTTTTGGAAGATATTTATCTAGTCTGACTATTTGGAACTTTGCTGTCACTGATAGAAAGAGATTTTAGCGCTACGGTAACGTAAGGAAGTTTGAGGACCTTATGGTAAATTTGTTAACAAGCTATGCATCAAACTATTTCTGAAGTTTTGCATTAAGAACTGCATTCTGGACCATTCAAAAAAGTGGAATAATAAGTTGTTTTCTTTCTCTCGTTTTAATTTTATTGACTACGTAATTGTGATGAGAATGCCGCTTAAATTTGATCTGTTCTAATCCTTTGTGCTGATGTACATAAATGTTAAACGTGAGTAATTATTTAAATAAATAATTTTGGGTAAATACTCAAAATTGTATGAGAGTCTGTTAGTAAACAACTCCCAAAAAAAAACAGGTAAACAAAATGATTCAAGTAGAGGAAAAATCTTAAGATTTCGTCAAAGTTTACTCTACTTGAAACAAGAACGAGGATTTACAACTTGATTTACTTATCACCTATCTTTAATCGTTCAATTTCAAGTTCATAGATCATTCTATCTAGTTAATTCACGCTGCTAATGACGTGAGATTTAACGAATATTTCAGCTTGCGTGTGACGTAATATATTGAAATGGATGAAGTAAAAATTCATAGTATCTGCCTGCGTGTTGTGGAAATCCATCACTGAACAAAAAGGAAACTATGATCGGTACTTCTTCCAGATATTTACTTTCTTTCTTAAAACAGCAAGACGACCACTTTCGGGGAATGATAGCCATCATCATTAAAATTCCCATTTAAGGCTTGTTGGTGAAGTTTTTGCTCCTAATGGTAGCGATTATTCGTCGATACCGGTCGTTTTTCTGTTTTTAAGGTAGAAATTAAATTAGTGGAAAAAGTACCTATCATTTTCTTCTTTTTTCCGTAAATTAAACATTTATGTCCTGGTGATGGTAAAAAACATTTCACAATCAATGTAAGCACATGTTGATTCAGAAAAATACTTTCTTTATGATGCCGTATCTTGATTAATTAACTATTTGTCTCGTTGTATAGGTTTGAGGACAATTTATAATCTTTAATATACTTTTGTCTCAACCTTCACATCTGAGATAATGTGAGAGTTACAGGATGATGATGAATAATGACTATCATCGTAGTCTTTCTTCATTGAATGCTATGAAAAGAGTTACTCATAGGGTCATTGTACTGCACTTCCTTGGACTTTTTCCACTAATAGCATTCTATCTCATTGAGGAAAGGAATGGTAATCTACCTCACTCTATCTTACCGTCTCATTCCCTCTTCAAAGCTTTCGGTTGGTAAAGGTGAAGGGGATGAGAATTGCCCTCTGGCTGATGACTTTGCAGACTCGAAGGATGGCTTGGAGGAATGTAATAACAAAAAAAAACTCCAAATATGCACTGTTAATAGATAAAGATTTATTTAAGTCTCCAAATTTTCCAGGCCTATGGGATACGCTGGTGATAGGCGGAAATAAAAGATATAACTGATCACTACTATTTTAATTTTAATAGTAATTACCTAAATCCTGCCTGCAGAGACTGGTGGAATTACTTTTATTTTTAAAATTTCTCTATGGGCTCTGGATTTAGGCAAAGTGGCATCAGGACACACCAATGCTTGTTTGTGTGAAATCTCTTTGATTCTCTTAGGCCTTACACTCGCTATTTCTTTAACTTTCCTCTTTTGTCCTCGTGTCAGATGGGCAGCACTTAGTGGAGACAATGGGTCTTCCAAATGGGTCTGCATTCCTCTTCGTCCCTCTGATGAGTTCTCCATGGACCACATTTTCCTTCATCTCGCTTCGTTTTAGTTTAAGGGTCCGCTTTCCATTGTCTGCGCCGAAAGATTCCCGTTTTGAGCCTAATATTTCCTTTAACTCCTTGCTTGCCACTTGATGTTTGGTGGCGAAAGTTAGGTTTCTTCGGAGAAGCATATAAGTAAAATTCAATTAGATTGGATTAGAAGAGGGGTATGTGTTCCTTTATCAGGAAAGGAAACATTAATTGGCTTCCCAATACCAAAGTTGGGAGCGCGTTCGTCTTTGGCGTATGCGGTCCTGGGTTTGATTCCCGGTGGGAGCCCATGTGCGAAATGACCTCAGCTATCGAAGTACTTTAAATAATAATACTAATACCGGAACTATTAATTTAATAATAACACAATGCATATTATTTGAGAGAGAAAAGACCCGATTCGAAATTTGGAAATTCATTTTGCAGAATGAGATCTTAGTTTTGTTTCTCCAATTAAAAAGTAGAAGCTCCATCTGTCGAAATAGCGCTAGTTCACCCTATCTCTTTTTAGGTGGATACATGGTCGAACAAGAACATTTTTATTTTGTTTTTTTTCTGAGAATGACATTCTGGTGACAGGGATTATGCCATATGTGAAGCGGTTACAGTTTTCTTTAATGAGAGTATATTTCTCCGAGTTAAGGAGAATGGAGAATCTTAGGAATTCATTTTTCTCTCACTTCATTTTTCCATGTATTCTCCTTCATTCGGCCGAGGGACGCAATTATCCTGTGGACGACATATGCTCCTTCCGAGAAAATTGCTGAGAAAGAACCGCTTTCCAAGTGCCGATTTATTTTCTCCAAAAAAGTTACGGAATGTTTCAGAAACGGCGAAGTTGGCGACTAGTTTCTCTCAAATTCCCTCTATTTGGAGAATGTTTCTTTTCTCTGTAACTCCCTCCTTTTCCTATACCTTTTCTTACAAATCCTTGGGTGTAGTCATCTCAATTTGCTGTACCTTGTTTAATTTTTAATGGAAGAGATTCCATCCCATCAATTCATACTCAGGACAGTAACGCTGTGTCGATCTATAGGCAAGTATATGACTAGGTTTTCCTATTGTATTAAATGGTACTATATCACTTCCAGTGGAATAATTTTATCAGAACTTTTGACTGTTAAAAAGTTCACTTTCTCGAGCAACAATGGTTGAAAGACCTATCATTTGGCATAAAATTGCTATAAATTACAACCTATAGTCGTATAAATTAACAATACTTTTGTGTAATTCAAGATATATGACGTTGCGAAAATATTTTTGCAAGTCTCAGCATCTAGAATCTAAGAGAGGAAATGTTAAGATAGATCGATTCTAATTATAATGTATGCAGAAATAATGATACAGTTAATGGCTAATTGCCTATATTTCAGTAGCTGAATGGGAATCAATGCCTTGTATCACATGTACTATTAACTTCTCGAAGCTAAAAGGAAACGCTCGGAAAATTTTCCAAAATTTCTCATAGACAACAAGTCCCCGTAAATAGTAATGTTTTAAATAAAGACCAGGGAACTAAAGGGATTCTGATAAGAGCAAGAAGACCTGCTAGATGGAATGTATAGCTCTATGCATACCATATTGGCCTGCAATCTCCGGGCCGATTACATGCGTCATACCTCCGATGGTTGGGCATCGACCTATGACGCATATCTACCGCATACCTGGTTGAGTATTTAGTATCTACGAAAAGGAATACATATGCTAAAATGTTTCTTATAAATCAACCATAGATTATCTTCTAAGGAATTTACCGAAGTAAAATTATCAGCATGATTGCATATGTCAACATTCATATTTTTCCCGAAATAAATTTTACACTAAAAACGACTATTGCTGCTAATACTATATTGTTTAACGCTGATGTGCACAGTATTGGAAAATCTAATACATTATATTGTTTTGCAAAAATTATACATATACTCGCCTAAGACTGATGTTACTATCAATAAGTATTGCACTAAAACTAATTTTATAAAATAGATTAAGTTAGAGCAGTAGGGAGCCATCAAGCCTCAACAGGAGATTTTTTTTCTTTTGAGCCGTAAGACTGCGTTGGCTTATTAAAAAAAAAGTTTCGGAAAGTGCGTGGGTCGGCACCAATCCTTTTTCTCTGGAGAGAAGCAGCGGTTTTTTCACTTCGCCGCGGACCAAAACAGGATTCCTCTGACCGTCGGAATTTGCCTCGGCATGCGGTCCAACCGTATTAACCTAACCTCAGGTAGATTTGCGACGGCCCAAGAAAGCCTCTCCACAAATGCGCGCCCTCCAAAAGCACCTGTTGATCGCGATCGGACGCCATCCGCTATCTCTAAGAGGTATTTCCGCAGGAGCTTAAGCAGGAAAGAGTTTTCCTTAAGCTTTTTTGTCCGCTCGAAATTTTTAGCCGGGAGACTTGAACGCCTGACGCCGTCACCGACTTAGCATCACTCCGGCGGCCGTTTGGAAATAGCTGCTGGAATGTCTTTGATGTGTAACGCTATCGAACTGTTATGACCAGTTTATCCGAATTCTCGAAGGTCAAAAAACGTTTGGGAATGAAGAATGAAAGATCGTATTTCCTAAAAGTTTTCGATAGTTACCGGATTCATCATCGTCATTGAATTTTCGTTGGCCCTAAATAAAAATGGCTCTAAATGGACAGAAAATATTTGCAGCTGAGTGACAGTTGGGCCATTAAGGGAAAGGACACCAGAGCTCGTGTCCAGGACGAAGAGGGGCTGAGATGTTTCCGGGAAAGGTCTGCGCGAAAGTGAATCAAAAGTTTCTGAGAATACGGTGTCTGTAATTTCTTGAATGTAGTGCATCTCTGGCGGTGGGTTTTAAACAGTCATGCCCGTTCGAATGAACAGGTCCATCTCCGTAATTGGTCTGTTAAGTTTGTGTTTGACTCGAAATGTAAAGAATGAGGTTTATAATTAATGATTTTCTGGGAGTTTTTACTGTGTGACTTTTGATTGCAATCATCAGAAGTGAAGATCTTGAAGTGAATCTTCAGAAGGTTCGTAGTTTGTAGTAAATATGCTTCCTATCGTGGTCCCACCTACAAAATGACCCGTTTTCCCGATGAATGTTTTCAGTGTTTGGAATTTAGATCTTAAAAGAAAACTTAGAACGCTCTACTTCACTCCAGGCTTCACTTCCTTCAATCGCTAAAAACGAAATTTAGACATCTGAGTGTGCTAAGAGATAGCATTCACTACCAAAATTTCGACAATCACTTTGATAGAAAGGCATAGAAAAGATTGATTGATAGATTGACGCACACTTTAGCGACGCGAGATTAGGACGGAGTGGATACGACATACTAAGTATGTCGTTCTTACAACTAAGGAGATTAATAAAAAAGATGAAAGAGTAGGGTGTGAGAAAATCTACGCAACTTAAGGTTGACAAAAAGAAAGCCTGCGTTATAGGAAAAAACCCACACAGAAGCAGACTAAAAAAACACGGAAGCAGCGAAAAAATGTAAAACAAAGCCAAAGTGAAAAAGCAAATATCTTTTGAATGGAAATAAAATATTAAGAAAACCATCGGAACAAATAAAAAAGCATGTGATAGAAATAGGAAAAAGAGATAAACTGCGACCAACCACACCGTACACTTCTTAAGAAAACAATATTTGCATCACCACACTGTGTAATATTGAATAAGATAAATGAAATATCTTTTGTAAGGCATTATTGATTATTAATAGTCTCTTTACGTCTAAGCTTTTGTAATTGCAGATTTAAAAAAAGGTGATTTTCGGGAACTAAATTGGAGAAAAGGTAACGAAAGAGGACAGATAGAACTATGTTTCGGGTCGGAAAATCTGCATCTAAACTCTGGAATATCGAAGTACCATGTAACATATCAGCGTCATGTATAGCATTAAGTTCTACGGGCTACTTCCGAAGACAAATATAACGGAAAGAATAGGATTTCGGATAAGTTCTCTTTTGTCTTGAAAGCATACCGATAAAACCATTATTAAAGGATTTTTCAGTTCATTGACGTGATTCGGGAGAAGAATGCTCGGAAGCATCGCGTTTTAATAAAAACTATCATTGGATTCGAACGCATGTTTCGTTTGGCCGGACGTACGCTCACAGAAAACAACTTAGCGTTAGAGCAAACAATCCAGAGAAATGAGGCTTTTCTTACGTGTGGCAATCCTAAGAGAGAGAGGGCCAACAAAAATGCGTATCGAGACGAAATGGGAGCGAAGGCGAAACTTGCGGAGGTGTCCAGTGGGCGTGAGGGCGTGGGTGTGCGAAGGGGGTCAGCTGAAAAGTGCGCCAGCAATGTAACAGATGAAGTGCGCGGAAAGAATCTCGCGGAAGAATTCCCCCTTAAAATGGACAGATTCACGCGGTAAGAATGCGCTTCATAAGAAGAAGAGAATGTTGGTGGGGAATAAAAGGAATTGGATTCCATCTTGTGGGAGCAGGTAGGTAAGCGTGGGCGGGGACGGTGACGTGGGAAAAGGCGAGGCGGTAAGAGGATGTTAGAAAGAATAAAAATGTGCTGGGAGGAGACTTGGAAATAAAAAAATGTATACATATGCGCGCAGGTAGTGGGGTGGTGAGGCTCTCCTTCGTCGTAAAAGACGGTCGAAAAGTGTATGGGAAGAACGCTGATGGTGGCTGGATGAATTTTCGTTTTTTGAAGCTTCCATCGCGTTCGGAAACCGAGTGTACGTCCCATAAAATTCATAAAACGTGAGTTTTTCTCCGCTGTAGTTCGCGTGAATTTTCCAAACTGTTTCGCCGTGAGTCATTAAGCGTTCTGTGAAAAATGATGAAAATTTATTTCAGCCATGCGTTATTATAAATGCCGGCACAAGATGAAAGATGCTTGAAACTCTGATGGTACTCACCTTCCCTTTGGCTTGTACTCACTCTGAGTTAGAATTAATAAGAAAAATCTATGATGAATACTTCCTTATCGTGAAAGAGGATTGATTTGATATAAATAATAGCTATATTACTGTTATCAATTAAATTTTTCAGTATAAAAGCGTTATAAGGTCTGTTATAAAAATCGTTTCTTGTTAATTATCCCTTTACATTTCAAGCAAGCAACAGGTCATCGCTACAATGATGCACATTCCTAAGTAAACACAACTTAAACGTATTAGTTTAAGACTGTAGAATATCAAAAAACGTTTTACAATTGCAGCATCATTCTCCACCTATGAAAAAAGATATTATGACGACAACTCTAATAAGACAGTGAAGTATTGACCATATGGAAAATCTTTCCGACGAAAACATACTAACGCAACCTATAGTAGAAAAGAAATATTAAATACTTATTTCTATGCTACCATTGGTTTGTACATTTAGTGTGACATGGAAAGTAGTATTATCTCATAACGTGTTGGAGTTGGGTCAACTTGGTTTTCGGGTTCTTAAGACTGTTCAAAAGGTGGGAACTTAATAAAACTATAAGCGAAAATTATCCTGTGTTTGCTTAAACAGAAAATTACCAAACTCACTCTAAATGAAATCGACTTATTCCATTTCTGCTGATCAAGCTTTAGAAAACCATATGAACCTTAAAGAAAGAATAAAATACTTAACCTCTCCGACTTGTTTAAAGGGTTGGACCATCCTGTTCTAGGCGGTGGCATTGACTGATGCGTGGGAAGTGAGAGGAAAGATCAGTAGCTTAAGCCGCTTGACTCATTCATTGCGATTTGATATCACCAATCTTTTCTCGCTGCGGATCAAATTCTAAAGATTTAGCAGATCTTTCGGAAGAGAATTCGAACCCAGGTCTTGAAAAGGTAATCCGACACAACTCTGCAGACCTCTTTAAAGATTAGGGAAAGCTGTCACCTTCGTCGTTTTGTTTTTCCCCGTCTTATTTTTCTCTTCTTCCTTCCGATGATCTCACTTCAATTGCAGTACCTCTTTCAGCAAGGGTTCATGAAATGTTCCGTGCTGAGTGAAGCTGCCCTCCAAGAGATTTTTCTATGATTGGTCTCTATGAACTTTAAAAAACTTCTCCTGGATGGATAGGTTAGCCGCACGCGTAGTACAGCTTTGGTGAAAGCGGTCCCGGGTTCGATACCCTTTAGGGTCTCATATATTAAGCTAAAGTTGAAAAATCACCTCATGTCGAGGACCTTGAAAAGTAGTACAAATTTTTATGTTCCGAATGATGATGCTAAGAATTTTTGGATTAAAGAAAAGACAGGTGAGTGAAAGAGATAGTATGAAAAAGTGCACAGAAGAAAACTACTTTTTGGGCTTAAAAACCTAAGTTTGTGCTTAGGAAAAAAATACAGCAGGAAAACATCCACAAGAAGGGTAGTGTGGAAAACCTGCGAAACTTATCGATAGTTAGCTAAATTTAAAGAGAAGACAGGTTAAGAGAGCTGAAAGAAAAAGAAAGTACACTTTACATGACCATATATGTGAAATGCGGACTCTAGAAAAGGAGCATATCAAACAATTTTAGAGATGTGGGTGTGGCTTAAAATGGAAAAGTAAGCTCGGTTTGAAGAAAAGCAAACGCGGAGGTGCTGGAAATCGTGGTAGAGGACTTTAATTGAAGAAATTAAGCGACGGGTAGCGGATGGGTGGGTCAAATAATATTAGGTGAGGGATTGCTAAATGAAGTAACTGAAGGTAGAATGCATGAAAGTAGAGGTCTAAGACAAAATTTGTTTCATTAAATGAGTAGTCGGGTAAGTTCTCAAGACTTGATGGAAGCTTAGGGCATAAGTGACTCAACAACGCTCAGAACATACTGAAATTCGAATCTAACATGTAAAAAGAGGATCATAACTTTCTATACAAGTGCGAACTCCGCTCCCTATAATTGTGATAATTGTTTCAATAAAATACTTCTCTTTTGATCAAGATTCGTAGTATTTCAGTAGCTTTATCGATGCATACATGTGAATTAAGAAAAGTATTTTTCTCATGTCAATTAAACGTTATTTGAACGAAACAGTTTTGTTACGTAAATATTGAAACAAAATGTTGCCACCTCCTTTTATCTGTTAGTAATTTTTGTGAAATTGAGAAATTAAACATCACTTTTCGAACTCTCACTTAAAGAAGTCCTGTTTGGCATGAATTGATTCTTGAAGCGGTTTGTACATGATGTTGTAAATTTAAACCTTCTCTGGTCGCTAGTTTTCCGTTTGTTAAGTTACACCTCTCGTCCCTTCATTTGTTCCCGTCTCATTAACCTTCTTAGTATTCACCTCATCTCTCTACTTCTTCACGCGCCATCTTTTTCTGCCATTTCCTTGCTGTCCTTTTATTCGTTCTCTCATGGCGATGGTTACTAGGAGACACGGTAATGCACACAATACTTTAAGTTGGAAACAAAACGTTTACTTCGGCATTCTTAAGCGTTTATTCGAGTTAGCGGCATAAGAATGATAGAAATTTACTGTGTTAGGTTGTCTATCAGTATAAAAAATCAATGTAAATCAACAAAATAGTAAAATTTTTATAACTGTTCATAATCTGTCACGGAAACGTTTCAACCATGTGTCCACAACAGTAAAATTCAGCAGATTGTATGTATAGTTTGGTTTTATGTGAATCCTCTTCCGTTTCCTCGTTTGAGAAAATTTATGTCTAGTTTGAGAAAGAAAACATAATGGTCACTTGAGCTGTTATCTGACCGCAGCAAGAAAAGACCTTTTTCAGCACTGTTTGTCAGTCTAGACTACCTACCCCAACTTTCCGCTCTCGCTATCCCTAACTCCATCGCATCCCAATAGGTGTGACGAGATACACTGGTGTGCCGTCTTATGTTTAACGTATGGTTCAAGTTTGGTATAATACGCGATTTTTAATTTGGTGTTTTTCATCATATGAGTTTATTTTCTCGTGGCACCAATGAATACTTTCTGCTCACTATTCTACTCGCACATGCAATCTATTTACCGAGATAATCGTCGTTTAATTGGAAATGTTCACTTGTGACTAA
Organism: Pachydiplax longipennis; assembly: GCA_036926295.1. Classification (NCBI taxonomy): domain Eukaryota; kingdom Metazoa; phylum Arthropoda; class Insecta; order Odonata; family Libellulidae; genus Pachydiplax; species Pachydiplax longipennis. The sequence continues at coordinate 48,621,445 of JAVFKF010000001.1, read as the reverse complement.
AGATTTCCATTCGATGCATAACATTCTTTTATTTAACAATTCAATATTTCCATAGCTAACAGATCTTTTAGGGTTTAAAGCAGAGGTTAGGGTGCCGCTTACTCCAGGTTAATGTGCAGGTGCACCGAAGAGGATAAAAGGCTGTTAAGCATTGCCATATCCGAATTCTCACACAGTCTTTGCTATTAAAGAAAATTGTATTATGGACAGTCACTGGTTTGCGGTTGCCACTTTCTCCCCAATCATTCAGACAATTTTTTCACTGATGAAAATTTGAATTAAAAACGATACTGATATTACTATGAAATGAAAGCACAGCTGGGCGTTTAGAGGATACATAGGGACGCGGTAAACTCTTCGTCGGGAAAATCCAGCAGAAATGGTCTTGCCACGACGGCCATTCTGTAACCTGTGCCTTCACTACACAAAGAAACCGTCGCCGCCGCCTCTCTGCACGCCATTGTCCTCTTCACTTGTGCAGTTTATTTTCTTCCTCTGAACGGTCCCTTTGCTGTTTTTAATGAAGTGAGGCGAAGAGGCACGCAGACGATACATTTCCTATCAGCTGCCGGACGATCTTTGTTCGTCCTTCCCCTGGAATCTCCGCCGAAGGATTCACTTTCCTTCGGAGCGGCCTTTGGTTTTTACAAATGCGTCTCGTCTTTTGTGTGGCTTTGGTCGCATTCCTCTCGGACTTTGTATGCCCTTTGAAACGGACATCCTGAAATGTTGTCAAGTCTTGTACTTCTCTTTCACAGCCACCGTTTGCTGGAAGCCATAACGCCCTCTATTTCCACCGGAAGGAAATATTGTCACTGATTAATTTCAATGTTTAATTTAATAATACTTTATTAATGTACTCTGGGTACAAAAAACTTCTAATTTTAAGAGCGAGAAAAAATAATTCTTTATCTGTATGCAAGGAAAAGAGATAGAAATTTGCGATTTCGGTCTAGAGTTCACAAAAAAGTTTAAAAAAACAAACTCAATATGGTAAGGCGTTAACTCGTGGAAGGCCATTACAATATATGAAAGACAGTTTCGTACACTTCCACAGCAATTTTTATTCTGGCGACATGTTTCGCTAGTGTCCCAGCATCATCGATAAAAAAAATAATAAACATTGCGGTGGAAGTGTACGAAACGGTCTTTCATTCAATTTAAATAAACACAGCATTTTTGACTAAATGGCTACATAAAAAAGAAAGTACAGAAGGCAATTAGTATTACAACAATTATATGTGTACATGCAATGATGCATAACACGACATAAGTACAAGTGTGGGCAAGTTATAATTTTTGATTTAAGTTATTATATAACTTCACCTTAGAGATTTGAAAATTTACGCTATTTTTTAATTCATGTACAGTTCCAACTTGTAGTGGAGTTTACGATAAAGGATTTATGGAATGTTACAGTTTTGTGCACGGGAACGTAAATGTATGAGTTTACTTTTAAATTCCGCCAGTTACATCGATTGTCAGAATTTTATGTCATAGCCTCTCACGCGTTCGCTTCTTATTTGTATTATTCCTTAATGTAGCAAAAAGTAAATATAAATGTATTCGTAATTAAGAATTTTCATATCTGAGCAATTCTTTCTGACTGAAGGTATTATTGTAAAATTGAATATTATTGGTGTCATTGTTATTGAAACTATTATTGTAAAATTGGATATTATTAGTGTCAGTGTTATTGAAAGTAGTATTGTAAAATTGAATATTATTGGTGTCATTGTTATTGAAAGTGGTATTGTAAAATTGAATATTATTGGTGTCATTGTTATTGAAAGTATTATTGTAAAATTGAACATTATTAGTGTTTTTGTTATTGAAAGTATTATTGTGAAGTATATAAACTTTCATAGAGTCCTTAATTATAGAGTAAATCGACTATCGATATAAAGCAAACAAATTAACAGTTCTCAATTGTTAAAAACATTGGGTTTATTAATAACAACTCCAAAAGGACTGTGCAGTGACGACTATAAGGAAAAACACGACAAGAAAAACAAACTAAGCCTGCGGTAATTTTTAAGAAATTATTGCAGGAATTAATGATTGGAATATGCAATCAATCTTGGACTGTCTCCGGTCAGTTTTGTCGATTTTTTCCTAGTTTTGTACAGCGGTGACCATGATGGAAAAGTAACTAAGGGTTGGCCGTAATATAATGAAATTAAATGTTATGTAAGCTTATGTATGCAAAGTAAATTCATTCAAAAATTCAGAAGCTTAATTCGTTATTTTTCTATGTAACCTGTTGTCCTTTTATCAGAAATCTTGAATCCTGTATTAAATGTATTCTGTAGAAAGTTGAATATGGAAACGTGGAATGGTCGAGATTAGATTAGAAACTTTAAAATATACTCATTAATTTAAAAATAAAGTGAACTATTTGTGAATTGGATTTATTTCTTGAAGCATTCACAAACACCCATTTACTGGACATTTACGCAGGAAGACTTAGACAGTAAAAAAGGACGAAAATGTGAACCACTCCCTAACAAAAAAAAAAAAAAATTCACATAGGCAAATAGCGATCAATCAAAATGGAAAGTACTGTACTAAATAAATCTTTACTTCTTGTCAAAATGTTTCATTGTATTTTTTAATGTATACACTCGTAAGATGTCTTTCGGGAAAATTGGGAATGAATAGCCCCATCTTACATTTAACCCGTTAATTATGAGTAAAAATAAGGAAAATAACAATTATATGAATAATTGTATAATGCGGTGTGAAAATCATTACAAACTTCCGGATAAATCATTACCTACAAATAATGATAAGATCAGAGTATTTCATAAAATCGACCATAAGAGCACATACATGGCAAATCTCAGCCTGTGAAGAATCAATGGAAAAATTACTGTCCTCTTAATTATTTGACGTTCCCCTATTAAAAGTCATTCATGGTAACTGTACTAGAGATTAGATACTACGTACTAGATAGTACTTAGAGATTCAAGAGAAATACGATAAAGTGGATATATTATAGTAAGTATTTATCGAAACACTTGGTGTCAAACGAAGACCCATTCAGTGTTTGTGATTGTATCAATTGTCCCAGTTTCCGTCTGCAGGATCCTTAATCGTCGCCGTATGAATTGGTGCCGACCCATTGAATGAGACACTGTGATTCACATTTCATTCGCGTAATTCCCACCGCGCGTTTGTATTCCTTGATCAGCTCACAACAAATCATATGCGACAAGATCTCTCTCACTCGTTATCCATTGAATTCCAAATGCGAGCTTAGCGGCAACGTGATTTCGTCGCACCGCCGTTCGATCAAAACCCCTTTTAAACCTTCGAAACGGTCTTACACAAACGGCGTTCGTGAACGGAATTTGGAACGAGGAAGAGGAAATTGAATGAAGGTTGCTCTCCTCCTTTTGTAAAAAACCGTAGGGAACGTGTTTCTCTCGAATGCTCAATTTTTACTCATCCCGAACGGAATTCCAAATCTCTTTCCGTTGCTTTGCAGATCCAGTTCCAGTTGTAATAGTTTTAAGCAGATTCAGTACTTGATCATTAACGGTACAAGGGTTTATGACGCAGGGCATCGAAGTGTGAGATTTTTCGTTCCGGTTTTCGCTGCGGTTCAACGAAAAATCAAATATCAGTTCCGGTTTCCTCTGGCATTTCGTCTACCCGGTTCTAACAGATTTTTTTTGCTCCGACCATTGTAATATTATATCCCTCTGAAATTTTATTTTAATATTTCCTGCTTTTTACATCTACATTGAATTACACTAAACTTTGGAATAAAACTAATGAATAGTTAGTCGCAAGTCTACTTTACACATTTTGTGAAACTATGTACGGTGAAAGAAAATAAATTGGAATTCGGCTATTGACGAATAAGAGGTTCGAAAAACTCTCCAATCGCCGATATGCCAATCGGGCGCCAATTTCTCGAAGGAAATCGCGAATTAGCTGTCTTCTGGGAAGCTCCCATTGCGCATTTCGAAGGTCTACATCCTCAGGGGTTATTCAGAGCTCTATGTAATTATAGATAAAAATGTAATTTTGAAAATACCTAAAGTAGCTAAGAAAGCGCTAAACTTAGAGAAAAGATCGCTAAAGGGTAGTTCAAAAAGTAGCTTTAATTTTCTTTTAAAATAAAATTTCTGTTTGGAAAATGCAAGCATTAATTGAAAAGTATGAGTATTAAAGCTTTAATCATCTGAAAGTAATTCTGTTTTAATTTAAAAATAAGTCTTACACTTTTGTCATTTGTAGCAAACTGTAGTTCCATTATTTTAATTTAAACTGTTTTACCGAGTCCATTTGTTCAGCTACACATGTAATCATTATGTTTTCTACTTAGTATAATTTTCATTACCTCAGTCCATCTTTCGTAATTAAAAACTGGCAGGTTATAATCCCGATTTTGGGATTCTCCTTTTGTAAAAATCGCCGCTTTTGTAATCTTCTAAAGGCGAAAACCCTACTTAACACTCGATAGCATTCAAGTCAAAACTTACTCCTCAAGCGCATTTTTATAGATGGGAGAAAACGACCTGTTTGGCCACCGAAGGGCGGTGCAACTTAAGAGCGGCGGGTCGTTTCCTTGAAGCCCAACTTCGGCGTGAATAATTGCACCTCAACATCCTGACCCTTATGTTTCCAGAAGGGTGGGAAAAGGAAATCTTTTCCGTCCTCGTTTGGAAGAAGGATCGTCCCGAAATGATGTCACAGGGTCTTCTTAAGCTCAACCTCAGTCGCACAGTTTCTCAGCCTTTCCCTGAAACGAAAACTGTCACATTTTATCAGTGCCAACTTTGGTTGCGTGGTAACCCTGTGGCAACAATCACATCAAATATATTTATTATCTTTGATAGTTCTTTTGTCAAAACCCGATGTTGAATTACTCTCTTTCAACTGTGATTTAATAACAGTTTGAGTCGAGAGTTGTTATTTTAAAGCAATTACATCATTTTTAGCAATAATTTCGTTATTTTTAGCATCTAAAGTGCGACAGAATTGACGGGTTTCTAGTATATAATTGTTATGTGCGATAAGCAATGAAGCTCAATTTTTATGCTCCCGTACAACTTTTTTCAAGAAAGAGTCAAGTTGTATACGTATTCGCTGTGCAGCGAAAAGATCTATCAGACGTTACCTTACTTGCTCATGAGAAACCAACCCTATCTATTTGTAAGTTCGCCTTTCTAATAATTTTAAAACCATTATCACTTAGTTAGTCGCTTGGAGTTAGGTGTTTGAAGAATAGTAACCCAGACAAGGCATCTCTTTGAAGTAAATAACAATTATTGGAGATGCTATGGCAATTTTCGGCGTTATCATTTCTGTCTGTGTAATGATATTGCGGGAATCTTGCTACTTATGAATAAAGCACGGCATAAATTTTAGGTAAGTAAATAAATAAATACGTGGGACTGAACAAACACCATAAAACGCCTACTAACGTACCTTAATGATTTTCCACAGGATATGTTTGATCTAGAGGATCTTTCAGCCTTTTTTTGGGCGTCCGATGCATCTTTTCCTTAACTTCTTAAAGCAAATATGCGTCTTTGAATAATTTCAAGTCTCTGGTATTACGTCAAGTGAATATAAAATGAAAAATACATTACTTAGGATTACGTTCTAGGTCTCTTAATACCGATTTTGATATATTTTAATATACATGATACGCTGCTCAAGTGCAGAATTATGGTTCAATGTGCGGCTTAATAGTTTATAACGGGCCGTATAATATATGCGGCCTTCCAATCAATGAGGATTTCCCACTTTAGCTTTCGCCAGATCTTCCCCAGATTTTGTGGAAATACTCGTATTTTAAAAACGTTTAGCTACACCAACATTATCATCATATAGCTAAGAAAGAATAGAGATTCTACAAAAATCGTCGAAATATATTTCAATAACGTTCATTTTATTGCATCGTCTAGGGTCATATTGGCCGCACGCGACTAATTTAAACCAGTTTAATTGATGTAGAGCCGAAAAGCAGCCAAACCCTTCGTTTAAAATCTCAATCTTCGCAGATTCTTCCAGTGTTAGGAAAACAGCGATGTAGACGCTCCTTTGGAATGGAATGGTGAGGGTGCTGCAGCCAATCGCTATATTTTAGCATCGCAAAGTGGTGGAACTGGATTCCTCTGCCCCAACTCACCCTCTGCGCCCCCAAAGCATTCCTCTATACTCTTTATAGTTATCGAAAGGTAACGATTGCTTGGTGAACCGTTGTGCGATCATCAGAACGTTGAACTGAATTATTTTCGTTCATTTTCGATTAAAGCACTAAATATGAACATTTAAGATGTTCCAATTTCGCTCCAACTGTTACAGTAGAATCGGTTTTTTTGTTCCAGAGATAAAATTATATTTATTAGTTATTGTTTTGCGCTGTGTTTTATTTGTCGTTGTCTAGCAACGTATAGTCTGATAAAAAATATTAGAAAATTGAAGAATAAAAATTTTTTAGAATACTCACAAAAAGGAGCCTGAATTGATACAATATATCCCTAGTACCCCTCTTATTCACTTACAACACGGATATAATTACATTTACTACATGGTTGCAGTTTGCATCGTCCCTTTACTTAGCCACGTTTCATTCACGAGTTTGTCAATCTGACTCAGTTACAAGAAATTTCAAAATTTTACAAATTCACTGCACTGTTTTACAAAAAAACTCCAACGTCTACTTATATGAACTTATAAAATTTTACTTTTCATATCTCTAATCTTGGCATGTTAATTTTTTTCCTGATCGTGTCGATTTTTAAGCAGCACGCGGCAAGGATAGTGATGCCTGTATGGAATTCCGTAAAAAATTCAACCTGGAATCAAACACTTGTTTGAAGAAGCTATATTCGAGCTAAGTTTTTGATCATTGTGTAAAATTTTGTATCACCTTGGCTTTGAATGTTCGATAAATTCTTATGTTTCTCCATCCATTCCATGTCGGCTTTATAGTTATTCCTATTTTGTCTTATTTTTATGCTATAATTATTGAATTTCCAAAGCTTCGGCTTCCTTCTTCAAGTAAATTCTCGCTGCTTGCTCTCGTTCTTGCTTTCCTTGGTATGATTTCGAATTCTTTTAAAATAGTCAGCACGTCATAATTTGGTTTGAAGTATTGTTTTGTAGATTTAGAGTAGGCAGAGCTGCTGACCAAGGAAACGGACACAAGAATCATTTTTTTCCGCGAACCATAAGCGGCAATAACCGGCTTGGAGAATCGACTGGAAGTTGCATTCATTACGTATGAGCGCATCTAAAGGCTGTTTGCCAGGGCACTTATGTAAATCGAGATGAAGAATATTCTCTGAAACCATCCCTGGCCGCACGTGCCTTTCAGGCAGAGTTTGTCAAGCTCTCTGTGTTTGTTCGGATCGTCAATAAGATGCAAACCGCGGAATATTTAAAGAAAGTAATCCGAACAGACGAACATAAGTAAATACGTTTCCTTTCTCTTATGGGTCGGGTGATGATTATTGACGAATATGAGTTTTATTTTAAGATTTATTTCCACGGACAGAAGCCCGTTCTACCGACGACCTTTATTATTCCACTAAAACAATGTTTCAGTTACTTTAATTGCTCTCTCTTTTCACAGCTTTTCATTTACATTGGGCTCCCGAAATGATATTTGAAAGGTTTTCATTGATGTTATTTACTAATATTTTAACATTTATATTGTAACTGCAACTATTGAGCAACGAACATAAACCGTTTAAAGTGGATGTTCGCGTCATGTATTCTTTTATATCGATTTACATTAGATTTTTACAGGAATTTGATAAATATGTTCCGTAGACCCATTAAGTAAATGAAATATTTACGAATTTTTTGTATCTCCAGTATAATCCTATTTAGGAAACCGAGTTCAAACCGCGTTATATAAACGAGATTGCGTTTAGCGGGATATACTATAGGAATTTTAAAATTCTTTGGACGTAGGAAAACGAAAAGGATGTTGTCTTCATTTTCTTCTCACAAAATTAGACATCACAAACAAAAGAATCAAAAGAAACAATAGCAAAGACAATGCAGGAGAGGAAAGCGGAGGACATTGATAAACAATGTTTGGTCTATCAAATGAGGCGGAGGATTGGTTATAGAGGGTTGCAATGGGATGGGGGAAATCCGCCTTATAAGGCAACTGCGCGGTGTTTGCCTTGTGAATTGTGTGAAAGGGACCGGGAGAAAACTGCGTATTATACGCAATAGCGTTTTAAGTGGAGGGTTTTAGTTTTACTATAATAAGAAACATCTACCTAGAGTTTGGGTGTCAATAATATATCTAATGCTTTTTTTCTTTTCTGCAGCATTTTTCGTGAGTGATTAATTGCGGATCGTTATAGAAATCCTCAAGCCAATCTTTGAGTATCAATTCCTTTGTTCTTAGATCCACTCTCTACTCCTAATGTTCTTTATTACCAGATGTTGCTATTGGTCCTCATCCATCTTTCTTGTTTAAAAAAATCTTGCGTCGCATTTAATTGTCTTTAAGTCATTCGTTACTCAAAAACGTGTTCGTTAAACCGAATCTAACAGACTGTTCGCAAGGTTTCGTAGGATTTGTTTGCAGTCGGAACTGCTTGTTAACCCCTTGCGAGGCTCGGCAACTAAACGTGTTGCGGGACAATTTATCGAGACTGTCCCGCGCCAGAGGGCAATTTGCATTTTGCCATTCAGACTTCGTGCCAAAAAAGTGATTCGTGAAGGGGCGCTATATTCTGTAGGTGTGCAAATGGTAGGAGCCTCAATTGCAGGCGAATTCCGCCGTTGCCCTCTCCAATGAAAAATCTCGTTAAGACGACGGCCTTGAAGCCCTCCCCTCACTTCGGCTCCTTTTGACTTTTTTACCTGAAACGCTGGCGAAATTTTAGCGCGGGCTATTACTGTGAACTCCGGATCTAACGTTTTTATATCGGACAATCGACTTGAGATGCGGAAATGGGAATTGTGCAGATTTTCGTCTGGAATGGTGCTTATCCGGAGTTGTTTCGATGTACGCACAAGATTTCACTACCATTTAATCAAAGTGAAATCTAATTGTTATATTTTATTATGCGTTCATCATAATTAGTTTGGGATTTGTTGAAGGATGAGAAAATATTATCAATATTACTGATATCGGGTAAATTAATGGAGGAAGTGTTACCCGTCTGGATTCTTTTCGTTATTTTGATACTCGGTACCTAAAACGTAAAGGCGGGTGTAATTTATGATGAGAAATTCAAATTAGGTACCTAAAGTGCGGGATATATCAAGAAATAACTCCAGAATTTGGTGAAAAATATTCAATTTTAGCCGAATCTCTAATATTTCCAGTTAAGATGCGGAACTTTGAGGTGAGGGCACTAGTTCTTTCCATTTATTCATTATTTTTAATTTACCCTCATAATGAATGTTATTATTCATCCATATACTTTGTTTGACTTTGTTTTGAAAACCACACGGTATAATAGCGGACGCCAACTTATCTCGGTCGGGGTCTTTAGCGATTTTCAACGAATTTCCAAAAAAATTAATTAAAATTTTTATTCATTAAATAAATGGCGTTGTTCTGCGATTCTCTTTCCATCTGAAGCGACCATCCCCTTAAGAGATTCGTCGGTTTACATACATTCATACCCAGGGACGGCTTTACATTTTTACCACCTTTTACTGGAGAGGATACGTTTAATTTTTACCACTAAAAGGCGCTACTTGAGGCCGCATCGTTAATGGCCCAAAATGTATCTTCAGTCGTATCTTAAGGTGCATAAGTTCTTGGTACGACCTCCAAGTGCTCCTTGGGCCTCTAATTCAAACGTATATATCCTTCATGATGCCTTCATCCGGAATAAGCAAGTTATTTTCGCTTTCCTTCACATCGCTTCTCCTTACTCACCTATCTTTTTATACAGGGGCGGATTTAAGCTGGAAGTCTCAATAATGCTATGTTTATGGACTCTCAATAATTTAATATATTTTTCGAATGTTTAGAGGTATTAATCGCTCACGGTTTCTTGTTTTTCGTCCCAGAAAAGAATATTGTATAGAGTAAGTCTCAATGCGTTTACAGAACGTGCTAAATAATCACTATCACTAACTCATAATAATTCCTGCACATACTCTAATTATAATTCAGTATCTTCCTTATTCTTGCCGTAGTGAAGCAGCTGAGTTTTCTATGGCATGTAATTACGTTTATGTAATTTATAAAAATATCGAGTTTTAATTCTTATAATGGAAGTCTGTCTAATTTTTACGCTCAGGGCCTCTGATAGCTTAAATCCGCTTTCTTTTGTATGCACATTTCGCTTCAGACGCATTTTCATACATTTTCTTATTCTTTGAGCAACGTACGAATGTCTCTTGAGCATCCCATTCACTTCATTCAACCTGCTTCTTTTCCTTTAAACCATTCAAATTCTCCTCGTACACCGTCTTTGCAATTCTACTTCAACCCATCCTTTTTATGCGTCTTAAACGACGCACAATATGCCAATCATACTTGAGCGTTTCTTTCAATTCACATTCATTTCTTTTTCACTCATTTATGGCTTATTTCAATGTTATCACAAACAATTCACCCGGTAAAAGACTATCAGGGTTTGGTTGCCTTTAGTATTAAACCTTTTCACTTCCGTTTATCAATGTAATGAATGTGTTTTAGGCAAAAACAAGAGTCCTGAAAAAGAAATAAAAATACTTCGTAATTTCCACTCTTGGTTTATATAGGTTTCCCCCACTTGGCACGAGAGATAAGTTCCGAAAAATTTTCGTACAAAACAAATATTTAAAATCCTTATATTTCCTGTCGTTGGATAATAAAGTGAATTCGTATGAAAGCAAGAAATTTTTTTCTGGTTATTCGAATGCGTTCATACGTTGACTCGAGTTAATGGGAACTTCGTGTTACTCAAACTGGTGTGTTTTTGAGGACTCTCCAAGAGATTCATTGTTAATAGGGAGATCATATCAATTAGTTAGGTAGTATTATTTTATAATGTTATGCGGCCGCGGGAATTCATCTGTTACGTTTCGATCCTTTTACACGAAGTGAATATCGGATAATACTAGTGAATTGCCCTTTCAAAAAATAACCAAAGTAAATTTAATTTGTAAGAAATTAATTTTATGTGGCAATAGAAGAAAAGATATAGACCTATCTTTCCCTTATATTCGTAAGAGCATCAATTTCAACAATCGCCTTTGTCGTCAAGGGGACTGGTTGTATAAGACCATAGAACTATACAAAATTTTCATATTTTTTGTCCTAATTCTCGTAAATATGAATCCCAAATGTTAGCAATCGACCAAAATAAGCATTTCTATTCAATTGCCTTTCTCTCGTTATGTGCCTTGATTTCGTAGGCCCATTATTTCTAATTTAATTCTACAAAAGAAAAAGGTCTCCATTCGAAAAAAATGTACTTCACTCTAATTCTTATGAGATTATGTTTGAGTGCTCCAAAGTCGAAGCGATGATACTTTGGGCAAACAAATATCGATGTGCAAAAATCCTTCGGATCTCTCGATCGAATTTCTTATTTCATTATTCTCTCTCGTCGGGAAGTGCGTGAAATTAATTTTCAAAACTTGCGCTTCTATATATTTCCTACGGAAGTTACTGGCATAAGATTAATAAATATATACTTAACGCTTATCACTATAAAAGATTGTATTATTTCTTAAAGTTTATACATATGCTTAACCGTGGTCTAATCTGTGAAATTAACCATAGTAGTAACACTCGTAAGTAGCCTCGAAATACTTATTGCTTATGTTTCGCAAGAGATGGTAGAGGGAATATTTTCACACTATATCTTATGAAAGGCCCTCTTTCGGACTCCCTCAACAGTGAGGTCCCTTAGCTTATACGCGTAATCGCATATCTGTCCCTGAAATCCGCGATGTCTTTATGGGACCCAGTTGATGTCAAAGGTTAAACATCCCTGTTGAAATCGCATTAGTATTGTCAAAGCTTTGCAGAAGATGGAATGAATCTATTGGAGACGATAAATTGCTAAAAATAAACCGGCTACACAGCTCAGTTCAATAAATGAAGGTAATAAATCAACTGATGTATGTATCGCAGATAACAATTTCGGTCTATTGCAATGTTTAATTACCCAAAAGACGCAATGCCTGATGAGAAAAGAGGCTTTTTTAAGTGGAAAATCTTCATCATATCTTTCAGAAGATATTTTCCCAAAAATTTGCGAATGTCATCTTTCGTATTCTCTTGAATTCGGTATTATGCTCTAATTTTCCAATCCAGGGATCATGGCATTTCAAATCCTTTGCTGCGGTTCTTCGGACAAAATTTTAAATTTTTTCAATTCTTGCAAAACGCTCAAGTTGCTCATCTAGAATGGTACTATAAAACAAAAAAATGTCTACTAATACCAGAAAAAAATTTGTTTGTATGTACTTTTAAAATGCAGATATTTTGAAGCTTGAGTTTTTTTATGTTTTGAATGGTACTGTATCGTATTTGTTGACGTTCTTGACTTAAATACATTTAAACTATGTTTCACGAGAAAGCCTGGTGAAGAAATGAAGATACAATTTGGATGCAAACTACTCTTACTTGAAGTCAAACGGTGTTGCCGATTTAGCGCTGTTTGCGCCAAATGTTGCGCCTTCTTACCTCCGATGGTCCAATTTCAGCGCTTTTCGAGATAATTGGCTTTAAATTTGACGTTTTTTTAAAATTTTTTTGGAAGTTCATACTGATTTCTAATATCTTTCCCCATTCTTTTTCAAGTATTATTCATAACGCTAAGAATTATGTCCTGAAGATCCCGGTTAGCCAAGTGGGCAGTTCGACTTTGGCGAAAGCGGTCACGGGTTCGATGTCCGATGAGAGTACCTAAGCTGCCGAAGCACTTTGATTAACTCTAATACCATTGAGTAATGTCTTGTTAATTTTCTTATACAACGAGCTAAGAATTTAGTTAACGTTTAAATTTCGAATGGCTCTGAGGTGGCTAAATGTGTAAGAACTAGTTCAATTCGTTAAATTGCGATGATGAGGTATCTTTTTCGAATATAGTAACTGTACGCTGTTTGTTAACATGATAATATTAAAGGAGGTCGTTAAGAAAAGAATTGTGATTCCTCAAACGATATAAATCATTTACATTCAAGCATTTATAATCATGAAAATTGATTTTGTTTTATAACTATGATATACTACAATTAACAAATTCTGCAAGTGGTAACACAGTGATTTATATTGTGTAGGATTTTTGATTGCGTTATGGTATGTAGGGATATGAGTACCATTTGTAACATCGCTTTTTGTCTGGAATATGCAATTTCAAAACAAAGTTACAACTTGAAACGGTAAGCAAGTGATGCAAGAGCGATTCAGGGCGCTGGAGATTCAACAATTGGACCTCGATATGAAGTAGAAACGCCTTAGATTGAGCTAATATAAACACCTACATGCGCTATTGCGTACAAAAATGACGGAATTACCAATAAAGCAGTAATAAGGGAAGAATTTATATAATTCAACATGGAGGTGAAAAATCGATCAACGCAATCAAGGTAGCGCTAAGGAAAACTTTTTTTTCGAGAATGTTAATATAGAAGTGAAAATTGTCAACAATTTACAAAGCGATTTTCAAATAATGCCGCGTTGTGAAGCAGTGATTGACCAACAAAGATCGGGTGGTAGTAATTGTTGAGATGCGACTCGAAAATATAAAATTCAACAATGGAAACAGTGGAAACTGTTGCTTCGGAAGCAATTACCTTTGTTTAGCGTACTTTCGTTTTCGACTGCTCGGTAATCCCATCCAGGGGAGGGTCAAATTGCGCATCTCCGGAATGCGCCTTCCCATGGCAACACTGTCGGTCCACTCCAGCCTCCCTCGGCTCTACACCTTACGACACTTGGCAACGTCGCCGAGGCCCTCATTAGCGTCCCCTCATTTTCTCTCGCCCGTGCTGCCACCTGGCGCCTCACGTGAAAAACTTCGCCTCTGGACCCCGATATTTTCCATTCCATTTATTTATTTTTTCCCCTTGTTTTCCCCCTCCCCCGCCGCCCTCCCTCATTTGTCCACGTCCACTCAATTCTTCCCTTTTATCCCCGCCGTCGCTCCGGGCCATCTCATCCAACCAGTTGCCCGAAAAAAGGATTCGGACGCTTACAAAAGCTCTTTGGATTCTTCTAAACTCATTTCCAATGATCGCGTGTCTAATGACCGACGTTGCGGACGTATCATTATTTTTTCCAACAGGGTGACGTATCTAAATTCAGGAGTCCAAGAGGTGTTTTTTCAGGCCTTCAGGATCGTTGCTTTATTTTTGTTGCACATTTTCTCCGCTGAGACGTTGATTTATTATATATTTTTTATATTCTGCTGGCTTAAGTACCCGGCGTTGCTCCGGAACATACTTACGTGATCCTCAACGCAAAGTTTTGCTGTGGAGATAAGATGTTATTATTTCTTAAACGGAAATAGTAGTCTCCGATTATTTCCGTTTTAATAATTTTAGAAACACGCACAACCATAAAGATTAGCATATTAACAAAAAATTCTGATTAATCAGGACTCTTGTTATACATCCCTAAAGTCGAAATTCCTGTCCTTACTATCCTTACCTTTTCACGAATTCGTTCTTAAAAATCGTGGGTTTCAGTCATGATCCAAAGCAGTGTCTGCCAAACTTCTGTACCTCACGGCATGCTAGGAAAGGGAAAATTGTTTTGGGGCACACGAAAAAAAAATAAAAATAGTTTATTTTAATGTGATATTGTAGAATTATTAACATTAATGACAGAAGCAAAACCAATCATCACCTCCATTGAGAAAAAGGGGCGAAATAAACTCAAAAATCTCTCATTCAAACGCCCGTTTCTCAAAGTGTTTTTAAACATAAATTGCATTGCATATACTCATTTAAGAGCCTTAAATAGATCTTTTTGGATGTAAAACTTGATTCTATTTACAAGACACGTCTATTTTTGGACAATAACTTTTTAAACGGATCTTAAACTTAAAAACGAACACCTCTATAGCTTTCAAAAAATCACCAAAAGTAACGTTATGTTGTCTTTGAATGTTTAAAATGTAAAAATGAGAATCGGACGTTGTAGATTATTTAAAAGATATAATTTATATATAACGATTACGCACATATGAAATACTATATACATATAGTACTGAATCCATCAAAATTTTCTCGGCACGATATCTACTTCTCACGATACACTAGTAATGCGGCTCCGAGTTTGGAATTCACTGATCTAGAGTTAGTAGCGCTAAGATACTGTTTTACTTAACTGAAAGAAAGCCTTTATAGTTGGAGATGAAATATTGCGTTAATAGTTAAAATAGAATTTGAGTAGAGCATTAAATGGACTCTTTATATTAACCTTGTGTAATCAAATTTGATAATATATCAATTCCAATGCATTCTTAATGCGGCTCTATCCCCTTCTGTTCTAAGGAGAGGCAAACTTAACAATGCGTTACCATGGTGCAACTTTTTCAAAATTCCTCCTTTTTCAAAATTCCTCCTTTTTCAAAATTCTTTAATTTGGTCAAATCATCCAAGAGTCCTAGCTAGAAAATTACAGTTTATGATAAGAATAAGTTTTTGTTACGGATTTACCTTCTTATGTTTTATGTAAATGAATGAAAATAATCGTATCATTTTCCGTAATAAGTCATGCGATTCATGAAAATGATCCGCCAGCATGAAATACCAATGTAAGGTGTACTTTTATTTATAAAATATAAACTAACGCAAAACCAAACTCTGGGCTGATAACAAGTAACCCAAGCTCTCCTGAGTGACAGTTATGATGTGCGAAATTTGAAAATTGTGCAAATCACGGTTCACCACTAACGTTGATGATCACATAAATTGTATTTTCCGGTAGAATTCCTTCTTCGTTCCCTCACTTTATTCGCCTCTTAAATGGCTGGTGATCTTACTAATGTAGCTAGCTTAGCGTTTTTACGGCTGAAGTAAATCCTCTGCGTTACAAATTACCGCTTCGAGTTAAATAGAATATTAACGGTAATTACGTACAGGATATAAAATTTTATCCATTACTGAAAATTAGATATAAAACGATTGAGCAAGAATTCGAAAAGATACATCTGAAGATGGTTCTCACTTCAATTCACTTCATTAAACGTGTTAAATAAACGTGTCAGAAACACGGAACGAGCCAACGTATCGATAAAAAATAAGGAAAGATCTGAGAAAGCGCGTGGCAGAGTCGAACGCTAATCACTCAAGAGGTATTTTTAAAATCGAAGAGTCAAATCAGTGTACACAACCAAATACACCAGTTTCATAAAACCGAATTAAATAGTACGTGCTGAATTTCTATTAAATATCCCAGCTGAAGTCGTGTTAATTTTCCGCGGCTGCAGAAGAAATATGCGCTAAAATATTTATAGGATGAACGATAAAAAAATTTTTGCTGAAAAGATTAGAGTGGCTCGCATCCTCTCGACTAGTTCCACTTAACGCCTTCTTCTATTTACTCAACAGTTTGGCCGGTCTTTCCATCTCGTCTTTTTCTCTCCAAGTGAAAAAGTACGGTTGCGCCTGAATCAAATGCCAAATTTGAAAACCTCTTAGGTTAGGAAAACCATGGGTCTTTTTTCGAATCTAAAGAGAGCCGGATATTTTCTTTGTATGTACGGCAACATACGATGCAGAAGTTATTGGAAGGAGAATGTTGATTTGATGCAGTTGATTTCCTACTGCCGCCGAAATTTACCTTAATTCCAAAGCATCCCTCACAATCATAAAACTTTGAAGTTCGTCATCACCTGTAAACTGTTCGGTTTAACCTTTGAGATACATTCTATTTGTGTAGCAATAGAAAAGCCCCACTTATGAATGATTCGGAAAAATTTATTGGACACATCGTTCAAATTACCATTAATATATTTCCCCATTTTAGTATGCATAGGGCAACTTCACTGACCCTCTTCTCCACATTCCTACATTTAGTTTATCACTCATACAACTTTCCTTAATATATTGACTTACAAATCCTCTGACCTCCCTCAACAGACCCTTTCAGACTGTCGCTGGACGCATTCCGAAGAGAATAAATGTATAGAGATTCATGCAAATAATTTCTTTATTGAATGTTCATTTATAAAATAGTGTCTGTATAAAGATTACTGCAAGTAATTTCCCGCTTAAATCTTATTTTGTCCGTGTAAGTTCTAGTTGATTTGGTTTTATATTATTTCGCGCATTCAAGCTTATTTACTGTAATTTTTTGTATTCTTTTGTTCTGGTATTCACCGCAAAATGATGTCATCACTGTATGTGAATCATTTTAGAAAATAAATTAATAGGATATGTATTTCATTCGTAGAGAGCGTTTTTGCTCAGGAATTTTAGCTTATTGAAAGCATGTCGGCATAGTTGGTTGGTTCTATCGACAGGTATTTTGTTGGTAATTTGGAAATTATCATCCATTATCGATATAAATCAGTTACTAATTTGTGTGGACAGTCGTTTATCCGACCAACCGCAGCTTCTAAGAGTCTTTTTGACAATCGAAAATGACAATTTCAAAACTTGCACGAACGCTGACTCTTAAAATAATTGATCAAACTCAAATATTTGCCAAAGGTTTCAGTTTGGCTCGGTTCGATTTCGTTTAACGATGGCCCTTCAAATAGTTTCCGGAATCAAGCCTTATTGCTTTCAGGAAAGTTTTTAAGCAAAATAAAAACGAATGACATTGTGGCGTAGCAGTCTGACTTGATAATGGAAAGTATCAACAAGCTCACTTGACTATGGCATGTAAACATAGCTTTTTAAAACCAGTAATGAGTTTCTTACGGGAATGCCTTACGTATTGTGTCAATTCTCCAACTGTTACTCGATGTATTCCACGTATTTTAAGCGTCGTTTTCAAAAGCTAGGAAATAGAAGCTCTCCCATCGGTAACCATAACTCGGCTCTCTTATGTTAAGTGAAATTTCGGTTGTGTGTTTATGAAAATGAAACCCTTTAATGAAATAGGTTAAACCAGACGCTTGTGTTTTCTTTCCGTTCACACCTTCCCTCGCGTGCTGAGTTATGCTCCATTAGCGGTTTACTTGTCACAATCCCCTCGTTTTCAGTGCTTGTGTTACGTTTAATCGTTAGCACTCTGGAAATGTAAATTACCTTTGTGAGTCCGGAAAGTCATACAATGAGGGCGGACTTAATTCAAACAGGTTCAGTTAATTTTGTTGTCAAGCCATTACTGATGTATGTTCGAATTAGTGTTTTTTAAACATTGGCTAAATTGTTAATTATTCAATAAAGGGAATTTCGAATTTTTAATGAGCATTTGTCGATCATGCTATTCTTTTCCTGACTAACCAGACAATTTATTCGCTGTAGTTCCTCCGTACGTCCTTTTCATTCTCAGCCTTTATTATGATATCTTATTGTTCTGTTATTGATTTATTAGCTTTGATTAACATTTTAATTCAACACAATAAATCTGCATTTTTCCATTTTTTTCTCCTTTTATAAAAAATGGAATGGAGCAGGATGAGGAATGTGTTAATAGTTCTTTACCACGGCATAAAACTATAATATTTTTTAATCTAATTAAAATTTTCGCTCCGGTTCAACGAAAAAGAAACATTTCGGTTCGATTCCAGTTTAACTTCTGCCGAAGTCGACCCTGTTCTAATAGATTTTTCCCCTCAGGCCATTGTAATATTACAATACCTCTGAATGGTTGTTGTATTATTTCTAACTTTCTTCATTCACACTACTTTACACAGTATTTTAGAATGAAACTTTGTAATAGTTAGTCGCAGCACATTCTTAATAAACTTTCCTCCAAATTTAAGTCAAATGTGCATTGCTAGGAACTGAAAATCGGAACGAAATATATAACGGTTTTTGGTTTAAGTTCGGGTTCATTTATTTCAATTCTTCCTCTTGGGATCAGTTTTCGCTCCAGCAAAAATATCGTTAGTTTCAGTTTCAGTTCAATTCCGGTTCCATGCCTTGATATTATTTTTCTCACTGAGACACTGCTATTGGTTGAGAACCACTGCATGATTTCTATTAATGAATATCATTATTCAGTGTCACACATTCCTCAGAAGCTTTTGTATGATCACAAACTTGGATCATATTTCAGATGAGAATAAATGAAACATAGGGTGACCATAATTTTTGTTAAACCAGGACACTAGGATGTCAAACTGGGATATTCACTATCCCTAAGAAGAGGAATAAGTGAGATATTTTAAACCTTACATTAATACAGATTATAAACCGGTTGTATGGATTATTAAAGAAAGAAATTAATTCTTATAAAATGAAACAAGCATTCTTTCAAAAAAATATCTCATTTATATTAGAGAATCAACATTTTTCTGCAGTTATCCAGTTGTTAATAGTTTGGCTTCAGATATTCGGAATACATTTATTTATTTATTAATACAACTCAAAATCAAAGTTGTATACATCCCAACGTCCGCTTTCGTTCTTGAAAACTTATTTACATGACAGTAGGACATATTTTTAAAGGGTCTGAGGAAACCTCAAAATGAGTTCTCGGAAATCTAAACGTATGGCCACCCTAATTGAAGCATTTTCCTCTATCCTGAATCAAGAACATGAAAAACAATCACTTTAACATAATATAAACACAGTAATGAGTGCTGTTAACATAAGAAACACCTTAAATATTTCATACTAACCAATGGAAACTGTTAAGGGTTAACGACGAAGGTATTATAAAGGGAAATAGTTTTCCGTTCGCCTCTTTATGCTGCTGGAGAATCTTCTCGGCAATTAAATCGATTCGAGGAATTCTCAAATTCCTTGCACTTTCTGCACTGGTATTCATACTGTAGGTAATTGTATCTTTCTGAATGACGAAACCTTTACCGGGAAGTGATTTCTTTTGCTTTCTTTCTTTTTCCCGTTTACTTTTTCAGCATTCCCTCACGACTTTGTTTCCACTCTCATTCGCTTTTCGAAGAAAAGTTATTCTTTTATTTTATCCCCCTACTTTTACTTCGTCAACCTGGTGCCATAGTCTGTCCTTGAGATTTGGCTTTACTGTACCTTTTTAAAATTAATTTTTATGCCCCCGATTAGTTTTCTATCTGTCTCAGTCTCTTTTACGTGAAACATAAGGCAAAATACCGCTTATCCGCTTTGAGGGGGTAACAATTTTTGATTGGTCACCTTTTCCACATCCCTGGCAAATATAGCAAACGAATAAGTGCTATTTTCGTTTTGAGTCCTACATTCTCTTTAAGAATTAAAGTGCCAAATAACATTCCATTTTGTTGTCTAAAGTGTAAGAATTGAAATCACCTCGGTTAAAATGTTATCCCAGCTCCGTTTTCGCCCGAAGAACGTCTTAATCGAGTTTTAGTGAGTTATTATAAATGAGTTGTAATATAGCTGTACTTTTATGAAAAGAAGCTGACAGAAAATATGTAACTTAGTTTGATGAAATCGATGGGAGGCATTGTCTTGCAAGCGTCGTATTTTCCTTTCTTTTGGAGAAATAAAACTTTGGAAATAATGCTTCACTGATCTGATAAGCATTTTGGTATTTTTATTTCACAAAGTTTCTCATTCTTTCTTATATATCCGCATAAGTTACTGATGTTGATGGTGCTCTATTATATCCTAAAATAACATTCAAACGCCCCTATCTAGTGGCGAACTGCTGTAACTGCTTCACTTGCATATCGTCTGAAGGCTCATGCAAGAGATGTAGGCAACGATGGAAAAGTATTGAGAAATATTATAAATGCGTGAAGAAAATATCGTGTTTACCAAGAAAGTAATCCATATGTAAGAATTTGTCAGACCCGCCAAATTCTAAACCAGTAATAGAGGAACAATGAAACGCATTTAAGACGCCATCCCGCTTAATACGCGGTATTCCCGTTTGCTTTCACACGAAATTCGTGTTAAAATATCGCTTAAGACGCTGATTTTTCCCTTCCTTAGACCCTATTTTATCATCAGTGTCGTCCTTTTCAGCTTCGCCTGTAGATTGTTCCTTATCAATTTTTTCTTTGGAATGACTAATTTTGTGAGAGTAAAATTAAGCTATCGCGCACAATCACCATCCCCCTCTCTGATATGAATTCTGAGATAGGATGTGATGTCCCTCTATCACTTTTGTCTCACGATCAAAGCAGAACGTTAGGTTATAAATTCTCTTGGCATAGTTTCCTGTCGTCGAAAATTCAAGTTTTAAATATATTTCATAAACCAGAAAGGGAGTGTGGGTAGTTTTTAAGAAACTGTGAGCGTAGTTTTTAAGAAACCGTTCTTTGTGATGCCCTCTCACCACTGCCATTAAAAAAATTCGTCATTCTTCCCATATTGTCTACCTGGTAAAAATTATTCCATTTTAGATTGAAAAACAAACAAAATTAAGTAAATAAGACGAGAAGTAAGTATTAAGGAACTAAGACTGTAAAAAACAGATCATTCTTCAAAAGTATTATGTAAGGCACCCAGTATTACACGACAAGGTTTTTGCTTGGTCCCTTCAGAAGCGTCTTAACCGGGTTTTACTGCATATATACTGATAAGTGATATTTTCTCCGCGGTATAATAAGAGGAATTCTTTTCGTTTGGAATGCGTTTATCCGTGCGGCCCCCTCAGTCGCCTTCTTCTCTTTATCCGGGGAAACCGGAAACGATCGGAAGCAATAGAGCGCCACGAAATGCGATTCTGCGGTGGACCTTCTTTTTTTCCTCTTCGCTTTTTGTCTGTCCTTCCGCTTCTTCGGAGGCCAAAGAAAGGACGGTGAGGAGAATTCATCTCATTCCCTACAAAACGACCCCTCTGCCGGAATTGTCGAATCCTTTCGTTACGTAAAAGTGTTTGAAAACTATACTGCATTCCAGTTTTTCTAATCAGCTGAAAACTGTAGTTGAAATATTCTATTGCAAGCTGAGAATCGTAATTTCAATCGTCAGATCGAAGAGCACCTTATAGAGACGCCCTGGAATGAGGCTATTCTCGCAAAACGGAGAAAATGCAATGTATTTCATTCCCATTTAATCCGTAATTACTGACAAAAACTGGAACGCACTATAGAATAAAATAAGATTTGAATTCATCAATTCGCATCATTAATGCTCGGGGCAGGTCCTGTACCAAAGGCGGCCCTAATTCATCAGGGACCTCATTTACGCTTCCTTTGCGCTTGTGGTAAGTGATTGTTTGCTATCGGAAAACCAGCCATATGAAAATAGGGCCTCATAAACTGGGAGCTCTGATGCTAGGTATTCATGGGTACCTGCTATTGACCGGCCCTGCTTATTCTATAGCCTTTCAGGATAAGTTTAATTTACTTCATTTGTTTCAATACTCCTCCAGTCTTCCCTGTCTATGCATATATCTTTCACTACATTCGCACTCCTTGTCATACCTTATGTTTTCCCGCAACTTCTTTTTCCTTAGTCAACCCTAAGTTACAAAGATGTTTTCCCACTCATTATTCTTTCCTTTTCTTCATTCCTTTTTCGTGTCTATTGTAACGACTTTCGTGGTTAGGTTTGTGTTATTAAACCCGGTTATAATCTAAAACGGTTCACCGAATTATTTCTTGTAAAAAATCGGATATTCTAAGTTTGCTAATCGGTTTTGTTTAAAAAGCAGTCATCAAAATGAAAATGCCATTAATTTTAAAGTGTCTTCTCTAGGAAAATTCCAACCGCTTTTTTTTCTCAATTTCATGTGACTGTTAGAGTTGAACCCGACCCGACCCGACCCGTTGAGCACGACATTAAATTATTGGTAAAACAGTGAAAACAAGTTGCGGCATAACTGGAGAAGGATATTTTCTTATATTAATGAAATAATAATATATAATTATAAAGTAAATTGATATATATTTTTCGGTAAACCGGTTAATCGGTCTTTTAACTCAACAATAACAAAACCAAGTTTGTCGAATGTACGGTTTGCTGGATACCCAAGTTTTCTTTTAGAAAGAGACCCACATTAGCCAAATTTCGCTATTTAAGTATCCACCAAGTAGCGATGAAGAATACTCTATTTACCTAATACTCTTTTAATCGAGGCTTTTGCGAATACACAGAAGGGAATTATGCCACTGAAATGCCTCTTAAGCTGAATTCTCAGAACGAGAGATGGGCGAGAATCTGTAAATCAGAGGAAAAAGCGATCATCGCAGCGGGCTTAATGGTTTCCTTCCAGGAAGCACTCGCTAAAAACGCCGAAATGAAAAGTAAAGACGCAAAAAATAAACCTGGAAGAGCTGATGTTTTCGCTATCACGCAAGAATGCTCTAATCGACGCAGGTGTCCAAGCAAAAAATTGCGAAAATTCGCTTCTAAAAATCAATCTTAATTCACATTTATATAGTTTAGTTTGTGTATGAGTGTGCATGTTCGCGAGATACTCGAGTGATTGATATCGCATAGCTAGATATTTAACGCAAAATTAAGTTTCTCTCTCTCTTTATATAAATTAAGTTAAACTAAATTTGATCAAATAAACACTTTGACGGTAATGTCTTTTCTTTTTATCGTTCAATTCCTCTCAGATTCGACGCTGAGTCACGTAGAAGACCTAACTTGTAAAATAAGTCTTGTTTTAGAGACGAGAATCTCACTTTTCACATCTCTTAAATCGCCTTTTGATGCAAGTTGACTATTTGACTGATATTCGTTATTTACCAATAAAACTCTTATCAGATTTACTAAATCCCAACAATACTAGCTAACCAAGGCGGCAAAATGTCAAGGGCCAAGTTTTTGAACGTTACTTGTTGCATTTTCCAGCTGATAAAAACAGAAATTATATAAGATTAAGATAAAGTACAGATTAGGTTAGATTAGAATTAAGAAATCAATTCTTTCACTTTGGAATCTTTGCAAACATTTCAAGATTTTCAGTTGTCTTCAGATTTTTAAAAAATTCTATGTGTTTGAAAGGTAAATGACAATTAATTATTTATCATGTTAGCAGAAAATTTTATTATTTTTATATAAGGATGCTGTTTTCTCCCCTATTAGGGTAATTCTAATCTCAAAATCATGGATTGACGAGGGCTCCCGGGACACTTCTTGCTGGAGAACCTCGTGTCATTGCTATCGAATCCTTAATTGTCTATTTTCGAATTTGTATCTATTGATCGTATAAAATATTCCTATCATATCAGCATAGAGAAAATATACAAAATTTGCGAAACTATCGTTCCGTATCTCGTGAATGAGAATTAGAATGGCATAATTGTAAATTGTAATTGTAAAGAGAAACGGGCACACAACTTCTTATCTAACTATGATCTTAATTCAGAGACAATTTCATGCGAGAATAGCGTGGAAGTTAGCATGAACTGGACTAAAACATTTAAAGTACTCTATTATTATCTCTAATATACTATTAGAACTCTACTATTATCTCTAATATTATCTAAGTACTCTATTTTCTGTATTTTCTTTAATTGGACCAGAAATCTTTGATCTACTGTAATAAAATTTCTCTCATTGTTGTAATTAATTAGATTAATTGTCTCTACTTAATACCAAGATTATTCGTATTGTAATTTACAAACCAAGAAAGCTTGCGAACCTTAAAAATGAACTTCGATGAAAATGGATGTCTGGAATCTGAAGGAAGATTAGTAGTTGCTGGAAAAGGTTCTTATTATCTGAGCAGGGAAAATACTATTTGATACAGAGAATTAGTTATCAGAAAATTCGATAACGTTTGATTCTCTAACTTTAGGCGATCATACATCATGCACTTTTGACAAGTTTAAAATAGCGTTAGACCCCGACATTCATTCAGAAATGGGGTTTTCAATTCAGCGTAAGTTTCAGAATGAGGAGCGGAAACCCAACGAATACTGTACGAGAGAAACTTTCGGCGACTCTTTGGATTTATACTTTTTAAAGTCTTCTGGAAAGCAAAGGTTGGGCGAGAAGGATCGGAGCGAAATAGCGTTCATCAAAGCTCTCTTTGGAGACGCCTATTTTCTCGCCGAAACCTTCCAACGATCCACGCCTCCCCAATTTCCGAACAACTATCGGCTGAGCGATGATAGCACGAATTACAGACGCGGGAACCCTTTGAAAAGATCGCTGAAAACCATTGCGGTCGCAGTCTCTGGAACTTGGAGGGTTTCCC
The DNA here is from genome assembly GCA_036926295.1 of Pachydiplax longipennis. Taxonomy (NCBI): domain Eukaryota; kingdom Metazoa; phylum Arthropoda; class Insecta; order Odonata; family Libellulidae; genus Pachydiplax; species Pachydiplax longipennis. The sequence goes on along the minus strand of JAVFKF010000001.1, from coordinate 48,596,313 downwards.
GAGAGGGCTTGTTTGGAAGGGCAGCGATTGGTGGAAGGGGGCACGTCACGTTGAAACCGATCTTCTTTCTCTATAAAACTTCAGAATGCTGGACAGGGCCGGTGTAGATGTTTAGGAAGCCTTAGGGGAAATGATTTTTGATGCCCTAAACCAGGGCCGGTGGACGGGAAGAAAAGAATGAAGGCAATCATCTCAGGGCGCAGATATTATTCAGCATATTATTATTTAATTGAAATTAATCTATTTTATATTTATTACATTATCATTATAAATAGATTACATGTCAATATATTTGTCAATTTCGTGAGCGATTTTTCGCCATTCAGCGAATTAACTCTTATTATAGAAAATTTTCTATCTTTCTCAGCAGCATCCTACACTCTTGCATGCATATGTATAGCCTCTTGTAATTGCTCGTAACATATTTGAATTAGTCTATGTAAACCAAAATAAAATTACGTGTATTGGATAAAGGATTAAAACTTTATATTATATGTTTCTTTCATAAAATATCTTTACGGATGTTTTACTTGCTTATGGAAGTGTAATCAATTACTTCTTTAACAACTTTTGAGAGATATTTAAGTTCAGCTGTTCAGGAGCAAGGATTCCAAAGAAAAAATTTTAAATAATACCATTCCCTGCTGGGAATCAACAGCGATGGGTGATAACTTAGTTAGGAATAAAGAGCTATCAACAATTTGATTTTTTCAGAAAATGCAACAAAGTAACTTTAAAATGTATCATACTTAGGCAAATTTTATTTGAATGTTTTCTTATTTAACATTATGGAATTATACCTTGCAGAAAAATACAGTTTGATCTTTTTTCGAGAAAATTAAATTCAGGAGATGTATATTTTGGCGTCATTTTAACATTTTAAAATTTAATTTTATGGTAATGGGTATTTCCGATTGTATCTACATCTACATATGTACCCTGCAAGCCGCCTTTCGGCGTGTGGCAGGGGGGTATATTTGTATAAGACTACTTAAGAAATTGCAGTGACGATTATTGAAAATTTCTTAACATAGTAGGGATCATCTCAAAAGTATTGTAATATGGAAGCGAATAGTGATCGTATTCATTATCAGAACATGAATGAATTTTGTAAGAATATGTATAGAGAGTGCTTTTTTGGAGTTGTGTTACATATAAAAAGTACTTTGTTATAATACTTTTAATTAACAGTTGACTGTAAGCGTAGAAGTAAGTTCTCAGAGTCAAATGAAGCTGGCATATCTCGAGGGAAGGGTATAGGCATTTTCATGGGGATGAATTAAAGATTTCCCAAATCGAAAATCTGAGTTATATGGTTACAAATTAAATACAGACCGAGAAGAGGACCGAGGAAATTCGAGATGGGGTTTTCCCTTTTTCAGCCTTTCTTATGTCATCGTATTTTCCAATAGGAGATATTTTCATCTGAAATTTTACTAGAAACAATTATTAGCTTTTTATTTCTGTAATTTATTGTAATCAAATGCGATTGATTTTTATCAAAATTAGGAGTCATATTTTATTTTTAGTTTAACGTTGAAACCTGAAAATCTCTGTCATTTTCCTTTCAATCTTTCTCTCAGAAGTGTCCCTCTCCTCGAACAAATCCTCTTTACTTCCTACTGTTGCTAATTACGCATTTTTAAAAAGGTTTCACAATAGTCTCGCTTTTAACTTGCTGATAGGAAATTTTCATTCAGTCGCAAACAATCGAAGGTCGTCTCACGTTTTAACTTCTGAATGCAACAGATTTAGAAGAATCTTCTCACTTTTGATCTCCAAAAGGGTTTGTTTTATGAAAAAACTTTAAATACTTCACTGAAATTCCTGTTAGTAATTATTAACCCAAGAAGATGCAGGTCGATCATATCTCACAATTCACGGAGAAGTGAGTCTTAAGGTATACATGTATACCTAATTGTCTCATCGACCAGCAATTTGCAGGTCAATCAAGGGATAGCGCCGAATTTGGTTAAGGGTTTGTTTAAGTTGAGGTGTCCATTTCTATCCTTCTTTACGCCTCAGGACCATTTCGAGCCCTTCAATCATATCTACGAAGCACAAAATTTCGCATTATTTTTGGCATAAAATGTAAATTTTTTGAAATTTCTGGGAAATTGTTTTAGCTAATTGCTACATGGTGTTCGTGAGTTTTGTAGATTTAACTTTTATTACATATTAATTTTTGTTTATTACAGCAATTTCAATTGGTAACTAGTCTAGCTTGTAAAAGATTTTTATTATTGGACGGATTTTTTAAATAGTTGTCTGTATTTGTGTTGTTGGAAATTTCTATTACTGTTTGCTATATTGTTGTTGTAGTGGAAATTGAAGTCGCCTCTTGTCTTAGTGACTAACTGCCGCGTTATTGCATATAATAATCATAATAATAAACGAATAAGTTCGCTAAAAAGATATAGAACGTATTAGTCCTCTGTATTAGATAAAGTTTCGTTTGGTCAGTTAGAAGAGGTCAGATCTTAATCGCCCTCATGGCCATGTCATCGACCATTATGCAGCGAAGAATAACCTTAGCTCAAATTCATGATCTGGGGCGGCAGATTCTTCATGTCGCGCACCTGCCTAACAAGGGAATCGTCGAAGCCCATTCAATTTACCCTCTGCATCCACCTAGCCCACCCATGATGCAGATGACCCCCTTGTGAGCTAGATTCCGCAGATTTCTCGTCTTTCGGTACAAAGTGTGGTAGGGCGCGTGGCACATAGGGGCCACCTCTCAGGATCCTCTAGATAGAGCACGCTTCCTATGCTCCTTTGTTTGACGCCAATTCTTTGCTGCAGTGGACTCGATGGCAGTGTCGAGCTTGCACCCGCGCTCTTCTCTCCGTCTGTCAAATGTAAGTCCAACCCGTGTTCTTGGGCTCTGTCCTTGCAAATTCGCACGAGGGCGCCTTCGTCCATCTTTCTGTACAAATAGTAAAGGAAAACACACTCAGGCGCTGCTAACTCGCGAACGCCCCGATCCCTAAGCTTACTGCTCTAGGTGTTGTATTCAAATTCTTATGATCTCTATTCTTCACAGGGATGCCGCTGGTAAGATGGCTTGCCGAGCGGTGGCCTTCTGCTCTCTGCTCGCCTTCCTGATGGTGACGTCGGCCGTCTTCGCGGGTGAGTAAACCCTTTTTATGTAACAATGTGAGGATTTTATCAAGAATATGTCATCATATTGTCCAACATTATGTTATTGCTAACTTTACTTGTGTTTTTGACAGCATTAATTCTTTCGCAAAATCACGTATTTCCGCGAAATTAAGTTTTTTCATGATATTAATCATTTTTACGAATATGCGATGTTTTTCTTTTTACGATTTTTTAAACTCGTATTTTTAGGAAACTTCTTTAAGCAAAATTAAGAATTTATTAACTAAGAATTTTTTATTTGAACGATTCTACTCATTTTAAGAAAGCTCAAATCTTGCAAATTTCTTTTTTAATTATTAATTTTTCAAGGATTGAATATGAATAATAGGTATATAAGTTGGCTGAATTGAAATATGTTATTTTTAACAGATTGAAGCAATTCTGTATTAAGTAGCGACGTTCTTTTGCGAAATAATCTTTTGTAATATTTCTTATATGTTTAACCAAAATATTAACATCTTTGGAATGAATCGTAAATTTGGCTTCAGTAGAATTGTGAGAGAATATCCACTGAGAGTCATGGTTTTCGACTGCTTCTAAAATACTGCTTAAATTGTATATATTATTTCAAGAACCTGTTTTAATCTTTTGCTGACGATACTATCACATACGGAGAGACTACATCATAATGGTGTACCCGAAAGAAAATCATCAACGTTATGAAGTTGGCGCAAAAAGAGATAGCACAATGAAATAGCGTCCAAAAACGTTCTCTTTTTAAGAGATTCTTTCCGGGATTTTTTATAATATTACCCTCCTTTGTCCTAGTATTTCTATTGACAACCTGTTTTTTCTATTTGATTTATTTTCTCTTTGTATTTTTAGAACCTCTGTGTTAATGTAACAATAAAAAGTATTAAATTTTAAAATATATTAATCTATTTAATATCTTTTAAAATAATGTCTATTCTATTTTAAAGTAATAAATTTTTACTTTACCATAATAATTCATGGAGCGTTTATAAATTTTTATTAGTGAAAATGTTTAAAATGTTCTATTTTTGCCCTTTAAAATGGTGAATGCACTCGATTATCCCTCTGGTGCCCTAATTTCTGTAAAAAATATGGTTCCCCTTGATGTAGTAGCATATATAGAAATATTCCTGAGCAAAGACGTGAGAAGTACATTTTATGGAGATACATACGTATCCAGGATGTAGATTAAGAAAAGTGTTACTACGAGTGGCATGGAAAGTGTTTGATAAATTTTTCTGCGTTTGAAATTGGGAAACTTGTCAAAAAAGAATTGTTAGGTGTTTATAAAGACGGAACTAAAATAGGTAGGTCATCACCGAAAAGGAGACATAAAACCGAATCTTTGATGTTTTTAAATGTGTCCCTTTTGTTCCTCCCGGAATGCGCCTATGGCCTGATTTGAAAACTAAGGATTTCGTAACTATGACTCTCACGCATTCAAATAAACCTATTTGCGTACCAAAAAATATATCAGGATAATCTTTCGAGCTTATTTATCGTTATAACTACGAAGGATTTATACTTTGAATTGGTTTATAAATCAAAAAGAATACATTAGGAAAGACAATTGGAATGCGAAGATCAACTAGTGAAAATCTGAGGGATGCTCATCGAGAGTCAAAAGAATAGCAAAGTCTTCTGTTCCGTCGTGAAGATGGGTTTGAAGTCGATATCATCGAGCAGATCGCTTCGCATGCGGAAATTCCGGATTCGACGGCTGTGTCGCTCACGATCAAGTTCCTTGAGCCGGATTTCCTGATGAGGATATCAAAGTGTAGGCGAAGCCTTTTATGTGTCATATTTGAGCTTTTCTATTAAGTAAATTACTACAAAGACAGCTTAAGTGTCAAAAGTAAAATTTTTCTCAAACTTTTTCTTGATTTAATTAATAAAACTCAAAGATTCCGTGCAGCATCTTCCAGTATCAGTAGAATTAATTCATTGTTTTAACGAGTCGAAAGTCTAGTTATATCGTATTTGAGGTATTTGTGATCTGTAATTAATCATGTCTGAGAGTGTTCCATTAAACATCCCATAATCGCTTTAGTGCTTTTATCATCTATTATTTTTGCATATTTTAACCTCTAATTTTTAATATCTCTTTTTTATATTTTTTATGTTCAGTGTCTTCCTGTCTGGAAATTTCCCCATGCCGTTATTCTCCTATTTCTTTTTGCGTATCGTCAATGTTTTATTTATAAGTCACTGAAAATAATTTCCTTTGAGTTTAAATTTTAGTTATTTCTACCTATAGGTTTATCACAAACCCTTTCGTGCGGGTATTTTCCGGCAGTGGAGATTTTTTCTAAGTACTTGACTTTAATTTTTTTATTTCCATAGCAGTTTGTTCCTTTTTTCTTTTTTATTACTTTATTCTCATCTATACTTACCTTCCAAAATGAAGAAGAATTCGATGTAAGAGGAAAGACTACAGTTTCAATCTCATCCTTAAAAACGCCGCGTTCTATCCTTTCGACGCGTAGACATTCCGAGAAATTGGACTGTATCAATTTCGCAGTTTCTAACCTCACCCTCAAAATATCAGTTTTTTGCCTTTTTTACCTTTCTAGACCATAAATTGGACAAAAACTTAAATTGTGTCTCGGTAATCTTTTAACTGAGCCGCTAAAATCTCAAAGAAATCTCGTCCTTTAGAATCGATGTGAACAGTATTTTTGAGGGCCCCCGTGACAAAAATCATATATTACCTTTAGTCCTATATAACGTAGGTCGCTCTATGATTACGGTCTATATTCATCCAACGGGGAGAGATTTAAGGCCGTACTTTAATATTATTGCCATCTGCAAAATTTACTTTGAATCAGCCGTAGAGATCTCCTTGACATCCTTCCCCTTTATTCGTCTATTTTATTTTAATATTTTCTCAATTTCTTATCGTGATTCTCATTTCTCAAAATCAAGCCAAAATAGGCACGACTGAAACCTGGGCCAGATCACGGACATAGTTGTTCGGATTTCGCTCCATTTCAAAGTAAAAAAAGTTTCAAATTTCGGTTCAGTCGCGGTTTCTTTGTGGCAATATCCGTGGAACTGTTTCTAACCGGCGTTTTTTTCCAAACTTAGAGTATTGAAATGATTCTGAAACGTTTTATGGAAAATTTTAATAACATTGCATTGAATTCAATGGTGTGACGAAATTCGCTCCATTATGGAAATAAAGAATGAATTCAATTATTAAAATATGAATTAAAAAATGAACAGTAAATATTACATCTGTTACTTGGAATCGAAAATCGAACCAGTATAAAAAATGGTTTCGGCTCAGGTTCGAGGATTTTAATTTTTCGTTACGGGTTCCGTTTTCGCTACGTATTCTTCTCTGGTTTGGTTCCGGACTTGTACTCCGTCCTCCCGCTTTGTGAAATACATAAAATATATGTAATGGATTTCTTAAAAACATTCCCTAATTATCTCAGTCAAAAGTTTTGTAAAGTAATTCATGTATTGTCTCTGAGCTTGTTTTTAGTGCTTAAAGTGCTTCGATATCTAAGGTCATTTAGTTGGTGGGCCTCCACCGGGGATCGAACCCGGGACGGCTTACACCGAAATCGAACGCGATGCCCACATGACCATCCGGGATCCATGGGCTTGTGTATTTTTTCAAGAGAAACTGAAATGGAAACGATTTTGGAAATGATACCGTTCATCTAAGTTAGTCCTCATTTGATGAAATGAAATCTAAATTTTTTGTTGTTTACGCTATTCTTTGCCATTCAAGCTTTGCAATTTAAACCGCAGTTTTCTTTCTTCCTGAGGACCAAAAATTTTAAGAGAAAGTGTTCAAATGTATCTAAGTTCATTTTTTCATTTTGTTCAATGATCCTTTAGCCAATCTTCATATGAAATATCCGTTCAATCGATTTCTAGAGTTCAATTGATTTCTAGAGTTCAATCGATTTCTAGAGTTATTCTCGGCCAATAAGACGTACTAGGCACGTAAAAGACACGCTGCGACATCCTCTTCGGAAGTTTTAGAGGAAAGTGTTGTGAAATTATTTGGTTATTGTAATTTTTTGGAGGAAAATAGCTTTTATACATGTCCATATAAGCAATTATAGATTGTGCACCGTTGAAACCCAGAAAATCACTATCGCTGCCCTTAAAACGATCCTGAAAGAGGGTTTTAATTATCTCAACATTTTTATTTATTCAAAATTATTACCATCCATATTTGATTTTATTTATGAAATATGTCACCATTCTTTTATTCCTCCAATATAATTTTAGTTGTCTCGCTTTTAACTCACAACTAGAAATTTTCATCCACTTGCAAACGCAAAAGGTCTTCTCAAGCTTCAAACTTGAATGCACAATTTTAAGCTTATAGTCCCTCATTTGATCCTTTAAGAGGTTTCTACCCCATTTTATATTTTAAATGCAACTCGTAAATTACTGTTTGTAATTCTTACCCTTGGCTCATAATTCACTAGTTGAATCTTTAGACCTATTAAAAAAGTCTTATTATGTGCCAGGAACTATAGTTGTTAATTTGTGCCTTTTTCACCATTGTTGTATTGTTTATTTATAGCTGACGTGGGCTTACGATTTGCTAGCAGCCCAGAGTCCATAGTGGTGCCTCCTGGAGATGAGACATTATTTGATTGCTCCTTAAATGTGACTGCTGAAAAGGCAGAATGGAGGCACCGAGGAAAGACTCTGGATCTCGATTCCTCTCCCTTGGCTGACGAAGTGGCTGACTTGGAAGAAGGCAGTGCACGACTCCAAGGCCTTGATCTTGTGATACAGGTCAGCAAGGATCCCAGGCACTATGCTGACCAAGCTGGGGAATACCAGGTGAGAGATCTTTCAAGCCCTCTTCGGGTGATTTTGGAATAATTTTTGTTGACTTGCAATAGTTTATGTAGCATCCATCATTGGCGTTGAAGTTAAAGTGTTTACCTGCCATGCAGACTTCTGGAGTCCAATACTGAGCTAAAATATTGTTCCCTAGTCTCTGAAGTTATTCAGATTGTTTTAAGATTCCTGTTTTATGAGTTTGTTCACCCGTTGAACTCTTCCATCTTTTTTTTGTCATCATTTATCCTCAAATTCATTTTCTCCGCAACTATAGCATTATTCAATGTCATTTGTAGCTCTTGGACTGTTCTCCAATCAATGTAGCAACATCCTGCAAAAATAAATATCTCAAGTTCCCTCAGTCTTTGCTCATTATAAAATCGGAGTGTAGTTTAAAATCCTCACCACTCACAATCCCAAAGCTCCCTCTCTATTAAAAATTTATTCTCATACCAGCTGTATCTCTAATGTTATTTACGTATATTTCTCACTTGCTACAATCCAAAATTATTTCAGGAATTTATTAAAACGTATCTCTTTGTATCATTCTCTTTGATAGAGATTGTTGATAGAGACTGTCTTATAGGCTCCTCTTATTTGCTTCAGTTGTCTCAGTGTTAGGATGTACTGAATGAAATATGTGACAAATTGCATTGTTTGTATTGAAGTCAAGTTTTGGAATAATTAGTTGACAGAATTGGAGTAATGTTATTCAAATTCTATTGATTTTTTCAGATATTTCGATTTTCATTTCTTGGAAATTTCTCTAATCACTATCTCCTTGAAAGTTTTCTATAGAAATGCCTTCTGTTTGTTCTAAAAATAGCCTTTATCATCCATTAGTTATTGGAACTCATCAACTTAAGGATCTCAAAAGAGAGTCTGCTTTTCATCAGTTCTTGATAGAGTGTGTTAGTGTGACTCACTCAGTAAATTTAAAATTGGTCCCATTCATCTTCTCTCCTTTCAATGAAAAATTTTAAACTTGGCATTATTCGGCTCTTCTCCTATTCCATTCTTATTTAGGTAAAAATTGAATTTGAAGGGAGACATTTCTTTTGAAGATATATTTATGCTATATTTGAAACCAGCTGAAATACCTGCCGTTGCCCAGGAGGAAAATATACTCGTAGATATTTTTCTAAATAAAATTTTTCTATAATTCTAACAAACAGATCCAATAAATCAGAATTTCTGCTAGTTCCCATACTATTGATCTCTATCATTTCTATAATTTAATCTGTAAAAATTATAATTTCATGTATTCTTGAGCAGTAAGAACACCAATATTGAACCTTGCTTGAAATATTTTTGTATTTATTAATTATATCAGAAAATATCAATTTCTTGAACTTTGTAAAGATATTAGATGTTTTTTCTATATTTATGGAAAAGAATATTGTATTTACAAAACTGAATATGCATCTCTTTTTATCAGTCAATTTGAACTATTCCTAAAATATAAGATATAAATTCCTTTATGCCATCTTTATTGGCATGTACAATTTCTTCATCAAAAATCTTGCACAATTTTAATATCAATTAACATTGATAAAATTTATTGTTTCCTTCTTAGGATAACAATCCTCCAGGAAACCTGGACAAAATCTATTGAATGTGACAGTGCTAAAATATATATATTTCAGTGATGCTTTAAACATATTTCTCACATATAATGCTGGAAAATTACATCCTAATGAAGTAAACATTTATTGTTAAAAAAAAAACAAAATTCCTCTGCCTTAGGAAGCAAAGGTTGTCATTTTAGCTCAGCTTATACATAAATCTCAGAATATTCTCTAAGATTGGCTGCATGTTGACTATTTATCAAAGTTTGCCCTTGATCATTATAATCCCATCAAAGTAACTATCAAATGAAAATAATTATGAAATTCTTTTCATATGTGCAAGGTGAAATAGCAGTGGGAGATAGTCTTTTCTGAGTTTTAACTTCTCTGTCAATGCGCATAATTACGAGGGTGGTCTGAAAAGTTTCCGACCCCAGATTTTTCTGAAATCTTCAGAAAATTTTCAGAAAATATGTCAAGAAATTATGAAATGTCGGAAACTTTTCAGACCACCCATGTAATTTATTCAATAATCATATCCTCTCAGTGTTTATTATGAGTCCATCAATAAATTTATATTTTTTTGCAGTGTGTAGCATCATTTGGTCCCCTGAGAATGGCATCTAAACCAGCGCAGCTGACAATTGCAGAGATTGCAGAGTTCCCTGAAAAACCAGATGAAAGCTACACAGTTGCAGCAGGAAACACTGTGGCACTTCGTTGTGAGCCACCATATAGTAAACCTCCAGCAATTATTGAGTTTTTTCACAACAAGTCTCATTCTGCAAGTAAGTAAATAGTAGTAGAAGCTAATTGCAATATGTCTGTCATAATCCTTTTCTTTAATTATGACGTTATTCTTACTCATTTATATTTTTTGCAGCCTGGATATTGTGTAATTGTCAGCACTAAACAAAACTTATTCTTTCAGCATCAAGACAGGGGTTTCCAATGGCTGGAGAATCTACTCTTATTTTGAGTAATGTCACTCAGCTTGACTCAGGGACTTATTCCTGCAAAGCAAGCAATTTCATTGGTGTGGTCTATTCACATCATCATATACATTTACAAGTTGTTAGACGAGGTAACTCGGCAGCTGAGCTACAAGCTCCATACTTCCTTAAGTCACCTACATTAAACTATACTGCTGTGATAGGTATGCAATTTTCATTATTATACATTAGCATATGAATGTTTGAATGCCTTTATATTTTTTGATGTTCGTATAAAGTAAAAAATACAACTTGTATTTTTTGCTTTATACGTTAATAGGATTGGTTTTTAATAAGTTCTCAACTTACCCTAAATTTCTCTGAATTAGAAATAGGAAGAGTGGACAATAAAGAAAGGAAGTAGTATACATTCTCTAATTTGCATATTCCCCTTATTTTCTCTAAGGGTCCAATGTAACACTGGAGTGTGCTCCAGTAGGACATCCCCCACCACTAGTCAAATGGCACAAATATGGAGGAGAACTTCCAAAGGATCGTGCTAAAATAATTCCAGGGGGACTCCAGTTAATTAAAGTGGGCCATGGGGATGAAGGTACATACCTCTGCAAAGCTAGCAACAAAGCTGGTAGCATTGCTGATGTAATAATTCAACTGAGCCTTGAAGGTGAGAAAATCCATTTGTATATGTGATAATATTATGTTTATTATAAAGCAGCATATCTGTTTTATTATCTGATGAAAATTGCTCCTAAATATTTGATTTCCTAATTCATATGAACTCACATTTAATATGAAATGTATTATTCAGTATGGATTTGTGGTGATATTTTAGGGTTTAAATTTTAACCAGTTTCAGGTATATGCAGTTGTTGATTTTCAAATGCTTTTAACCTTTTGTAGAGCCACCAACAATAGTGAAGGAACCCTCCAACACTGATGTTGAAGAGGGGGGAAACATTGAGCTTGAGTGTTTAGCCAGAGGGATCCCAACACCTGCAATTTCGTGGCTATTCAATGGAGAGTCAGTTGAAAATGATTCCTTAATCAAGGTTGAAGGTAGGTATACTCCATATCAACATTACATGAGCTCATGAGAAGTTGGTACTATTTTTAGTAGGATGAGCTCAAAACACTCACTTTCATTCACAAGCTGAAGGATGTACATCACACATATAGGTTAGATTTATAATATGTTGCCTAGGTTTATCAAAATTCTAATGGACATGAGTTTGTTTAAGCTAATTATTCATTACTAATCTAGTTGAAAGACTCTGCACATTACCTCAGTGGTTAGAATATAATGATATATTTAAGTATTATTTCATTACTTATTATGATTTTGGTTTTCTAATGTTATTCGAACTCAGCAATCTTATATTTCATTTCATGAAGAATTATATACACTGCCAAATGGCATGATATATGTATAGCCTAATGGCTATAAATAGTTCATTCAAGTATTTTGATGATCTCATTCTTATTCTCTACTAACAAGCAATTCAATGCAATTATGTACTATACTAGTAGGGGTATAAAATTAAAAGGCATTTCAAGTATAATCTCATAAAAAATTACAGTTGCTTTTCTTATTTAGCAATATTGGTAGACAAACCAATTTTCCAAAATATTGTTGTTGGATGTACTGATTTTATCTACTGATATAATCTTTTAGGAGATAAACTAAAGGTTCAAAATGTGCAGTTAAGGCATGCTGGCATTGTTCAGTGTTTTGCTACAAATCACCTTGATTCAGTATTTGGTTCAGCAATGCTGAGTGTTCGCCCAAAACTTCACACAGATAGTTCCAGTGGTGACTTCAGTCTTCCAGATCTAATGCATAATAAGGGTAAGAGGCCTGTTTCTCTTCATACTCTGAAATTATCATGTTCATGTGATTTGAAGATCACATTGAATTAACTGAAAGCTGACATTCAACATATATATCCTTGAAATTTTATAGCTCTCTATTAGGGCTGTTCAAAGAGATTTTTTCCTGGGCTACAGGAAATAAATAAACTTCATTTATTAAGTATGATAATTACTTAATTTTTTGCACGTGGATTTTTATCATGTTTCTTTTTAACTAACATAAGAATTCTTCACCTATGATATTGAGCTGTCTATCTCTTTGTGAAGAAAAATAATAAATATTTGTTATTGTCTCTGGAACATTATCTGAGCTACCTGTAATTTTAATACTCAAATAATAGAGAAGGAAATATTTGGCAGCAATTTGGAATTCTAAGCTGTATTTAATTGTCAGAGCAAAATTATTTGTGAAAGGATAGCTTTATTTTCTTTTTAGTAAACCTTATGCTCTTCATCTCATACATTATAAATAAGATATTAAAAATATGAGCATCTCTAGAATATTTCTATGTGTTTGTGACACAAATCACCTCTTGTAGTATTTCCTCTGTTTCTTCTATTAATTTTTGTTGTGATTGTAAAAAGTACAATACTTATTTTATTTATAGGTTTTGAAGACCCCTTTTTAATTCCTACACCATCTTCAGGTGGTAAAAAGCATGGCAAGAAGAAAGACAGGACGCGAAAAGGGAAAGGACGAAGGAAAGATAAGAAACATAAAGGTACTTCAATCTTGAAATTACTTAAGAATGAAAAGAAGAGTATCTTCTCATTATTTCTTTTTGAATGATCCTTATCTTATTAATATTTTTGAAATTTAATTGATGTCTTTTTCGGATCAACTCAATCATTATATGTCATAACATCTACTGTTTTCAGATCCTACATGGGTATATCTTAAAACTAACCTCAAAAATTAGGATCATTAAATAGAAAATATCTTTGAAAATAATAATTTTGTACATTTCCTCAGTTACAAGGAACATAGTGTAATAATCAAACACTCCCAGCAGTTAGAAATATCTTCCTTCCAAATTTAGAGTGGGCTAAAAGCTTTAAATCAGAGATTCCTAACTTTGGGCACTTGTACCCCGTAGGATAAAAAGACTGGTCAATTGGGTATGGTGAATACCAGGTAAAAGATGAAGTAAAGATTAAAGTATTCCAAAATCATTTGTTTTAGTGCCTTTCTGATATTTCTTATTGGTGCTGTTAAGGGGCATTTCCTGGCCATTCAATGTTATTACCAAGGATAACTTTAAAATTGACCTCTTATTTTGATGACTTGTTGGTACTGGATTTTTTACTTTAAAGCTATTAATGAGGGTACAGGAACACAAAAGTTTAGGAACCCCTGCTTTAAATATATGTTTATCAATCTTTTTGGCATCTAATACTCCAATTTATATTCTTATATTGCTGTCTTCTCATGTTATTTCTTTGTTACTATTTGTAATGCTTGTATAAGTTTGTTAATTTTGAAATTTTAACAATAATTCTATCCAGCTGTTTGATCATTATGGGCTGAAATCTTGCAGTATTTGTTGAATTGCATCAAAATATCATATATCATAATATAACATTATTTTAGACCAAAATGAAGATCCCCAAACTTTAACCTTTGTGTTAATAAAGAACAGTAACTAACAGAGGTATACAAGTTGGTCAAAATTTTGACAACATAAAGAAATGTATTATATCTGTTCTTGGATGAGTAGCTGTTTTGTGGTGACACTTTCCTGTCATTCTAAATGAAAAGTAGTGATTTCTACAGAAGATGAATGACTGGAATAAAGAGTGACAGTGGCAATCATTAAATATATGTTGTAAATAATTTATTTAAAACTTTACGCAAGATAATGTGTAACTGTAAGTTGATGAATATGCCTCCTACAAAGTTACATTCAGCAGTAATGTTCTTTATCTTTTACAAATCTTGAGTGCTGAAAAATATTGGTTTGGCATGCCCTGTCATCAGTCAAGAGATTCTAAGAAGTCGCAGGTGGAAATGTATTTTGTCTGTTTTTAATGTATATGTTCAAATCTTTATAACACATCAAATTTTCAGTCACGAATCCCATAAATTAGGATGATTGTATGAAAATTTTATTGAATTTCAGCTGTGATGGTTCCGCCTTCTCAACCAAATGTGACACGTCTCACTGATGAGTCTGTTATGCTGCGATGGGAAGTACCTGAGAATGATGGTCTCAAGATTCAGTTTTTCAAAGTCCAGTATAGAGATATGGGATCTGGAAAGGGATGGAATACCATTGATGATGATATCCCCCCTCACATTCGCAGTTATGAAGTCAGGAATCTCATAATCAATCACATATACAGGTAATTCAGGCTACCGATTTTTCATTTACCTTTCACAAATAAACTGGTTAAATGTTCCAAGCAGATAATGCACTTATATAATTACCTTTGAAAAAGGTATTTGTACAGATAATTCCATATTATTTTTTGTTTTTTCAAATCCATTTAATTTAATGCATTACTATTTGCATATTATGAGCTGACTACTATTTGGTCTTGAATAGGAATTTGCGAAGAGCATTAGCGTATCACAATCAGCATATTCTTGAATTAGAATGGAAACCACATATTCGAAAATGTCTTATAATGTTTATTGCATTTCAAGGCAACCACCAAAAGAAAGGAAAATTAATAATAAGAATACACAAGGAATTTAGGTCCACATGAAAGTTATGGTTAGACTGAATGAAAAGATAGATGATTGGGAGCCAATTTCTTTTGCAGTTTCAATTCTCAAGAAAAAACATACAAACATTCATAGAAAGTTTCTTGATCAGCTTGACTTTGCTAATGCTATTTAAATATAATGAAGTTATTTTGAGTTCATCAAGATAATTTGAATCTATAATGCTGCATGGCAGGTGTAGGAACCATGACTCTGACTCCTTTGTTAGCTAATACTGCTTATCATGGTAGTATTTCAAGTAAATAATAAAGTAATTATACATCTCATATTCTACACTTGCTATCTTTGGTTTTTGTGAGAGTCAAGGAAGTCTCACATAATACTGAATTCTTCAAATTTTGATCCGTAATGGGAATCAATGGGAAGTTCAGCTATTCTATATTATAAGATTAAAAATGACTATGTATGTTTGCCTAAAACTCTTGAACCAGAAGTTACAATTCTTGCAAACTTGCGTCTTCTTCATCAAAAGTCGACTCTCCACTTCTTTTAATGAATATATTTTATCTCTAATTCGACCTCAGATGAGTCCAAGTGTAATGTAAGGTAGTAAATGCATGTTAAGTTTACAAGCATTACCCAAAAAAATAATGTTAATTTAAGTGTAATCTTTTAAGTTTAAAAATGAGTTATATCTTCATCCAAAATGCAATTAATATGGCAGATAGAAATTTTTATTTCCACATTGAGAATCAATGGTCACTTTAGCTAGTACAAAATAATAGTGTTTACTCTTTAACTTATAGGTTTCGAATTGCTGCTGTATATACTAACAATGACAACCTATTGGGAAGGAATTCTGTGAGATTTCATATGCAGGAGCCTACCACAAAGAAACCACCTTACCCTCCTACACTGACTCTTACTGAAGCCGTAAGTCCATCAGCAATAAGGATTGAGTGGGAGGTAAGTTGTAAATACACACATTTCAAATTGCAAAGAGAATTTATATATTATTTATTTGGAAGCAAATGAAGAATGGGTGTACCAAAAAAATTTTAATGTGTATTATTATGCAAATAATTTCTTGAACAGGTGGAGTTCTTCCCTAATGCTTTGCTGAGTAGTTATTTTTAGTAAAAATTGTTAGGTAAATTTGTTAATAGAACTGTTCACTTTTTATTGATATATAAATTCTTGAGAGTATCTTTTAGAAGTTTTAAATGAATTTGAGAATTATTATTACCATTAATTTACTGTTTAGTAATGTATGTAATGTTTATGCACATAACATAAAGACAGTGAAAGCAGTATTTTATATGCTGTTAAAACTCAATAGTTAGTAGAATTTGGCAATTGCAATCATTTTGGCAATTCAATTTGAAAACAATGATTAGAAAAGGTGATTTAGCTTTGCTGAAGATCTTCTAAGCTATTTTTCCAAACTTAATGGCCTCATGTTACACTATCTATCTCTTTGAAACAATTAAGTCTCATGAAGGAGTTTTCCTAATTGTCTTAATTTTATTTTTACAGATATTTAGTTTGTAGGTTAATGGCAGTGAAATTATTGGAGCAAAAATTGTTTGTTATGAAGCAAAATATTTGAAAGTAGATCGTTGACAAGGATACATAATAGTAGTATAGGATAATTCTTTTAAAAAACTAAACACAAAAAATTTTAATTTCAATTTTTTTCATAATATCAGTATGTAAGAAGTAATATTTATCTAGAAAATAAATTCATTTTTATTGCAAAAAAAGAAAATATTCATGAATAAAAGGTATTATGTCTCAAGTCAATTATTTCCATTCTTGTAAATCAATATGTTTCTTAAATTTTCGTTCATAAATAGTATTCAGCATTGGACCCCCTGTGATCATGAAAGCATTGCTTTTGAAATGCGCATTAGGGATTCTGAATAACTGGTGACCGCTAAGTGATTATCTGTTTCCTGGGAAACGCCCTAGATGGTTGCCGCTGTCGGCGCTTGAAGAACCTTTGTCTCTTAATACTTTTATATGCAAACAGTATATTTAGGAAATTTTAATTTCATTCAAACAAATACATTGATGCTAAGCTCGCTGTAAGCCTTTTTAAGAAAAGGGCATTTTTGGAATTTAGCAGCTTAATTTTCAGCTTTTGATTGAATATTCATTACATCAGTATATACCATATTTTCTCAAAATTAAGGTGTACCCTTTTGGGTATTTATTTTGGCTGAAAAATTGGGGTGCGCATTGGAATAAAGGGCACAGTAGATTTGGGCACATATCTACTTGTGCATGTCCCATAGCACATGGCTAGTAGGATCCTTTGCTCACCCTACTTCCATGTAACTTATCAAACATTTCACCTTTGCGTTATTTATTTTTTTGCCTTTAAGCCCTCACATTGTCCAGGATAAACAGTCCACTGATAAATTTTAATTGCAAAGGAATCAGCAAGTCCAACAAATTGATTTTAAATTGGTGTATGTGTGCTTGTAACTATTGTTCAATTGTAATTGGTTAATGTGACCATGTATCAGATTCGCTTCTATAAATTTCCCATACAAGATAGAAGGTTTGGCATAGATGACTACCGATATTTCGGTATTACATATGCCTTAATTGCATGTCTCGAGTCTTGGATTAGATTTGTGGGCAAGAGATGTTTCAATTTCTGTTGCTAGAATTTTGGGGTGTGTATTACATTTGATGGTGTATTATTTTTGAGTAAATATGTTTAACTTACAGTGAAAAACTGTTTTGAAAACCTTTTAATTTTTTGGTGATCACAGCAAGATATAACCCATTAAGGTGATTTGCATTCAAACTTCATGGAATGTATGAATCTGAATGGAAATTCCTCAGCTAGAGTTAAATATCTTATTTGTATTTTCTTTGATTTTTAATTGATGGTATATTTCATGCATATATGTGCCTTATCAAGCATTTTTCTCTTTTAGTATTTGGATGCTGATGCCATCCCCATTGAAGGCTTCATTGTTTATTACCGAGCCACAACTAATGCTGGAGAATATACAAAAGCTTCTGTAGAAGAAAATACTCGCTCATACATCATCACTCATTTACTTCCTAGTACTTTTTATGATATTCAGATAAAATCCTTTAACAATGCTGGTGCCTCTGATTCCAGCTCTGTTCTAACTGCGAGAACTTTTGGTAAGTAAAGCATGGAAAGATAAAATTTCATATATTGAGAGTACTTCTTTCCTTTCAATTTCTATCCAATTGAAACTCTGTGGCTCCTGTCTAAGAGGAAAGTCCCATATGGGAAAAGGACCAAAGATTTTATTTGTTTGCTCATTGACTATCTAATACAGTCCTTGGAAATAAAATTAATTCTGTACAGAGACCACAAGCTATCAACTGAACTGTGAAGATCCTGAGAAAAAAAATATTGTGAAAAAAATGCTTTTCTTATAAATAAGCAAGAGTCTATCAAATGTATGAAGCTGTGAATTAAAATATTATGCAACATGAAAGAGGTATGAGGAGCTCCAACAAGGTGGAGTGGGTGGCGTATTTGACCTAAAAGTAGTTCTTGGGATCGATTCATAGTTGAAACCCCTCTGCGTAGAATGGCTTCCACTTTTGAAGCACTTCTAAAAATATCACAACTACCAAAAGCTTAACATAAAATGATAGACATAAAACTTAGACAAAAATAGGAAGAAGCTCAAAAAGAGAGGTAATCTTGCAAAAGTGGTTTTCTTATCCTCTTTTCCCAAAGTAATTAAAGGTGTTCATCACTCTCTTGCTGAAAATCAATGCTCTTTGTAGAACCTTTTTGATGTATATGACACATAACCATGTGGGTTTTTCTGTTGACACTTGGGTGAATTAGCAAAAAAATGTGAAATATTTTGCATTCCTAAATGTTTAATCCAGAAAATTGCAAAATTTGAAGTACACCACTAAAATGCAGCTTAGATGAAGGTTTTTTGCTTGAATGTTATTGTATTTTTGCCACTTCATTGCATACAAAATATTCCATTGATTTCACTTAGGAATATGTATAAATATAAAATAACTAAAGAGTGTTACTTTGCATTTTGTGTCATATTCCCAACAAAGAATATCTACTGAAGTAGAAAAAGTTACCCTGACTTGAAGGTTTATTTAGATGTTCCTGATTTCAAATCAGTGTACAACGAGAATGTCCCAGCTTTTTAAATCTGCTCTTTATCAAGTGGCAGCCAAATCCGCAAAGATATTAACTAAATTTTGGATTTTCAGCTTAAAAAACAAAAATTTCTGCTAGTGTATTGCTAGTATATGAGTAAAGATATGCTTGTAGAATATGAAATGATGTAGCTCCTTTTCATTGTCGATTCTATCAATTTAAATTAATGTGATTTAGTTCTTCAAGCAAATATTGCATTAAATATTTGCATTTCCTCATATAAAATTCTGATGTACTGTTCATAGCAACAAGTTATGGTTACTCATCAGATCAGAATATAGATCTCTAATTTATATTTTTGTTGATCCTTAAATTTTATATTGAGAATTAACTAAAAAAATGCCTTTGAATTTGTTGTTCATATAAAATTATGTGATAATATGAGGCAAGCATTAAGAGGTGCTTGTTCATTTGGTTTACTTGATCCATTTTACCATAATATATTGCAATAATTGTTACATAATTGAGAACTAAGTCCCTTAGTTGTCATGTTAATATTAATGGTTAATTTAGCAAATTTTGTTCAACTTTCTTTGATATCATTTAAGTAATTTTTGTTATTGAAATTTTGACATTGATTGAAATTGATGTATCAGAACATATTACTTGAGTAACTTGTGGTGTTCATGTTGTCATTTTTATGTTTGATTCTCATTCAAAACTTTTATACGCTTATTGTGTAAATTAAGATTGGTTCTCAATTCCTCTGGAGTTTTGTCCATATTATTACTAACCATGGCAGTTGCAAGTGTTAATGACTGTGATGTAATGGTAAATGTTGCATAGTGAGATTCCCTTCAATTTATTAGGTAATGGCTTACTTTATTTCAGATTCAGAGGTCACAGCATCCAAAGGAGAAGATGGCATATCAGACTCTGGGGAAAATACCACTACCCCTCCAGCTTACTCAAACAACGATCAGCTTTACATGGTTTTGGGAACAGTGCTTGGTGGAGGCCTCGTGCTTCTCCTGCTGCTTTTCCTAGCTCTCTATAACTGCAGGCAACGGCAGAACGCCTTGCAGGGTAGGTAGAGCATTTAACTGCTATTGGAATGGGGGCTTTCTACTTGAAATAATACAGTTACTTCTCTAAACAGCATTTCTCTATGTTATATAATCATTCCATTCCTTTCTGAAATTGTGGTGGCTTCTGTTTCGGTTCTTTTATAAATAGCAATCCAGGTAGCTATTTCACCTAAACCATGATTCATCTGCAGTATTAATCTTGGAAAACATGGAAAAAACACCCTATAGTACATCAGGCCTTGTTTCTCATTTTCTACAGCTGAGTTCATATCCTTATTAATGCTTCAAAATAAATGAGATGTTACTATTTGAGCTAATGAATGAATCAGATAACTTGCATAACTGTCTTTTGAATTCAAGTAATTAATCAAAGTAAGCTTCATTTAACTGGACATGATCACTCATCACAGTAACAAAATATCATTCACTTAATTAACACTTGAAATTGGGATCTTAGTGAAAAGCTAAAACTGATGAATCTCAGCTTCCTATCATTTGGAAATTATATTTACATAATTGAATCCTCTCCATCACAAATGCTTCAAATAAATTGCTCAGTGTAAACTTAAGGCAGATTCTTGGATTTAATGGGCGAGACTTCATCCTCATTGGTAAGTTAAATTTAGGCTCCATATGTGCTATATTTACCAGTATTTTAATGTTATATTTTCCCTATCATCCCTTATTTTAATGATTATTGAATAAATTGTTATTTTGAATTCTATTTAAAAATCTTGAAGTCTCTTCCTAAAGAAATCACAAATTATGCAAAGTGATTGTAGGAATTTTGTATACCTCTAATTCCTTTTCCATTGTTTTTATATTATTACTGTACCATATATTATGATGATGTTAGCAGAAGTACTTGATCAAGAGAGTTATTCTTTGTTATTTTGTGGGATTTTCTTCCATCCATGTATAAAGTCAATTACTGAAATGACAAAAGACATTAGAAATAAGAACCATACTTTATAAATTTTCCACAGGTTATAGTTCACCATGTGGAAAATTTATATAGTATCCATTCTATCCATTAATCATGAAGAATTATGCTCGCACATCATGAACAGAATATGATCCATCTCAATCATCTTCTGCAACCCTCTAATAAAGAGTTAGAAAACTGTTGTCTACAACTTTGAAATTAAATAATAAGGAACTCTGCAGACTATATTACTAACGTAGGTACCCAGTCCCAACTTCTTATAAAATCATGGAGGTAGATCACGTACTGAATTATAGATCATATATTGTAAGAGTTTCAAATCACCTTATTCCAGAGTCAGATGTGATGCATAGACTAAGTGGAAGCCACATTGATTACAGCCTTTGTGATTATAATTTCTTGAACAGATTTGAAAGAATAAAATATCTTAGAAATGTGGTACTTATATTTTGTTCTGTCTTTTAAATATACATTTTATTGTCTTTGAAGTTAAAACTATGTATTGATCAACCATATTAAAGTTGGTGGCATAGTAGATATTCAATTAAATATGTATGAAGAGAAAATTTTTGAAGAGATATCTACAATTCTGCTTCCATACATAGTGGTACCTCAACCTATGAACGTGATTCAGTCCAGTTCAAAGTTCATAATGTAAAAAATTTGTGTCTCAAAACAATTTCCTTCTATAACTTCTATATATATTCTTTTTTATAGGTATTTTTAGTTTACTTTTAAGTTAATATCTAGAGGTCAAAATTAAGTTAAGACAGGTCATATGTAAAGTGGTTCATGGCAGGATTACCACTGTACTCGTATTTGCATTTCAAAGGCCAACTCTCCCAAGAGAAGAATTTCTCTGAAATTTCAGTTTTAGTTATTTTTGTGGAATTTGCTGTTTCTACCATATACCATATCTCTCTTCATTTCTGAGGATTAGCATGGATCAATGTAATCATTATCTGATGTTTTCATGCATATGTTGTTTTAACTTGTCATAAATCAATAATTTATAAAGTTATTGATCCAAAAATTTATTATAATTGTCTTTGCTTAAGCTCTTGGGCATATAAAACCATATAAATATGTTCAAATGGTAGTACAATAAGCAATATAATTTCTATGTGATTATTGTTGTAACTGAATTAAGGTATGTTGTACTGCAGGAATAGTCATTGTTAACATATTTAATTATCATCTTGCCATTTTTTTCTTAAGAGTTCCTTTTTTAATTTACAAAAACTCATTGATGATGACAAGAAGGATATATTTGTTAAAGAAAAATTAAGTATGATTTAGAATTTTTGTAATTTCTGATGCATTTGATTCATTTTGATCTTATAAGATGTACATATTTTGTAATACACAGAGTTATGCTTTCTCCTGATTTTTTGGTAAATATAATTATGGCAAGCATCTGAGTCTCATACTGAAGCTTATGACTAAAAATGATTTGGAATGTTTTCTCATATTATTAGTTTCTTTGGCATTAGTTTTTTGGTATTTTTACCCTAATTTTGCTATAGATTTCTGTGGCTATCCATTTTCATTTTGAGTTAATTTTATTAAATTCTATTGCAATGAAATAAGTATTATATATCTACCAAAAAGTATGGCTCTTATTCAATTAAGGTTAATGCCTTCTTTTTTTCTTATTCTTATGCATCCTTAAAGGATAAGATAATGAAGTGAGTAACCATTTAATTCTTTTTTCTTGAAATCACATTTTCTAGATTCCCATTACTTTGTAAATAGATTAATGATTTCTAACTTTTTATGATGGTACATAGAGAGGATAAATGTGCTCAGTTTTTGCGGTTTTCTCTCAAATCCTTTGTAAGAATGAAGTTTAAAATTGTTGCCAAGTGAAACAAAATATTACTTTGATTTATATTCGTGAAAGTCATACCTTTCTCTGCATACCTTTTCCTCTTGTTGATTCATAGGTATTGTTCACAGGTGGTTCACTGTATTTTATAATTAACATATCATTATCCTTGGTTTACTTGTAATTTTCAAGCGATATTTTCTCTGCAGCTTCAGGTGCTCATGATATTCATGATATATATCAAACTTCAACGAGAGATGTTGGTTTCAATGGAAATGGAATCGGTAATGGGCACACTCAGAATGGCTATTTACCTCAAGGAAAATTGAACATAACAAATAATCCATTATCAGAAACAGACGAGGATAAGGTGAGTCCTTCTAGTTTATTGATTACTAAAACTAAATGTTAACTACTACTAGTGATATCCAAAAAGTGTTTTAAATTAACATTTACTCAGGTAATTTAGAAAATTTTTGTTTTGCTAAATTTTTTTAAGTTATGGATTTTTGAATATTTTGTGGGATTGTCTTCCAAGATTCTCGAAGTTGTTCTTTGATTTTTCTTAAAATTACTACCATATATACTCAGGTTTATGATAACCTTTAAATGCACAATTTCAATGATATATCTGAAGTCAATCTTTACTTAAGAGTAGATTTTATTGCCAGTTGAATAAAAGATGTTACATATTGTTTAAAACTTCTGCTAACCTCTCTGCTATTAATTATAATGATTGATATATTAAAATAATTTAAATAAATATCAATTATGTTTAACAAGATTATTTCCATTATTATTTTATTATTCGAAATAAAAATTGAATAATATGAAGAGCAGAAGTTTATAGTAAAATATTGGGGGTTGGCATAGATGATTAGATGTGGCAATTTTTAGTCACAATAGAGAAATAATAGGCTCTCTAAACAAAGGAGTTCTTCAATTCATTAAATTTAAATTATTATAGAAAAAATCATTGATTTGATTTTAATATTTTCTGAGAAACAACCCTATGACTAACTGAAATTTTTAAAATTATATAAATGCTAATGTTTAATTCCATTTTACTACTTCTAACAAGATATTTTGAAAATGATTTATTTGGCCTAACCTCACATTTGGCCACTTTGGTTTCTGTAGCTTGGTTATAACGATACATTTTTATTTTATAAAATTGCACCCCATGATAGGACCTGATTCCAACAAGGTAAACTGAGTTACCTTGTTGCAGTCCCAGAGCTTTGTGGACTTCTAGTTAGATACCACTGTTCTTAAAATGTTATCCATTAATGTATATATGCATGATTTCTTCCCCATGCAAATTCTTTCATCAGCCATTCAATGATCCTATACTTGATTTCTTAATCTTTTCATAGAACAAAAATGTCATGGAATCATCTTTCATGCGACGAAAAAATCATAGCTGTGCAATGGCACCTGCGTCAGAGCATGTTGGTCATAGCCGAATCCAGAGGGGAGGAAATGAAGTTGAATCTGAAGAATCAACTCCATCTTCTTCTCTTGATGTTGCAGTAGTGCTATGCCACCAAATAAGTGATGCTAGTAGCAGCTGTGTGGACAGTCCTTCTTCTCCAAGTTGGTTGAAACAGAAGAGTGCAATGGGTAGGGAAGACTATGTTTAAAAGAAATGCCTCTTGCATTCGTTTTTGTTTGTGTGTGTGTTTCTGTATGTATGTGATTTACTGAGAAACTATCAAAGTGCCTCATTCAGTATTTTTCATTTATGTATAATATTTATTATCAGCCTGTTGTTCTAGAAAGACATCTTAATTGCAAAAGCAAAAGTGATGGAACTGCGAGTGATGTTTTCTCATCCTTTGTCCTTGAGAAAGAAAAGACATGAATATATATTTTTTGTTATGGTTGATCTAATTATAGTGGTTGCGATGAAATGTGATTTTTTAAAAGTTGTTGCAGGACTCTCTTGTTTCTATCAAAGTACACATAGAACTAATTAAAAAAAGGAGCGGTTGTCTCGCATATTTCCCTAACTGTTTCTTTGATTACAAATGGTGTTTATGTCATTGTGATTGGAGAAGATAATTTCACTCAAATGATGATGAATAACAATTTTAGTAAAAGTATTTTTTCTTATTCCCTCAATTTGCTTAAAATAATGAATTTTAATTCTTGAGTTGAAAACTTGAATTTTGTATTCAGTTTCAAAAGAGTTTGAGAATATTGTGACATAACTTACTATTTGATGCATAAATGATACAGAAAGACTCTCCTCAAACAATTTTAAATTTGCACTATAATAGAGTGTTATAAACTATATAAGAATGTATCTCTTCTGAATCTCCTAAAGTCCACTAGATTTGCAGTAATGACAGTATTTTTAAATTGGAAACTTTCATCATAGAATATCTGAGCTACTATTGTATAAAATGTTGTGAAAATTTTGTTAATATATTTAATGTTTCCATTATGTAAATATACTGAAGTATTTTTCAAAGTCATAATTAATGGAGAATATCTTATATGATTGTTTCTCTATAAACATATCCTGTGATTCCACGAACAACGGCATATTTAGCTAGATAATTCCAAATCATTCAAATTAAGCCGATTTTTGCTCCAAAAATGGCTTATTTAGAAAGATCTGGAAAAGCTTCCAAATGAAGAAAAATTCTATACAAGAAGTGAAAAAATTGTGACTTGGCCGGGACAATTTTTCACAATTTTTCACTTCTTGTATAACCTTGGGTTAGTCGCACAACTTAATGTGCAAAGTAAAAATTACATTTCCATCGTTTGAAGAAAAATTCGTTCAAAAACGGCTTATATAGGATTTTTTATTTGAAAAATCTTCCAAATTAAGACGAAATTCGTTCAAAAAGCGGCTATTTTTTATTTATTAATTAATTAATTTATTTATTAAAGTACGTTACAATTTGGACAGTAGTCCAGGTGGCAACGGTGAAGGGGAATAAGTCTGATAGGATTGACAACTGTCCGACATTCGTCCAAAGACGGGAGGAAAACCCCTCCAAAAACCTCCTGTGAACAGTACAGAGAAATGTATGAAGTACAATTTTCACAATAATGGCTTAATGCTAGGACAGTAGTATTCATACAACAATATCATACATATCAGAATAAAATGCACTATAAGAGACAAAATAAAATTATGGTAGTCCTGGTTTTAAATTTACATAGAATATATTAAAATGAAATATACACACCTACGTGAATTTATGAAAGATTGTTACAGATAAACTATGATACATAATTACATTTACATATCACAACCTTTTCAGCTTCTTTTTGAAGGTTTTAACATTTTTCGGCATTGGGATGAGAAGTTCTCTAGGTAAAGCATTCCATTCCCTAATACCTCTATTAATAAAGGAATACTTCATCATATCGGTTTTCTGTTCCCGTTCGTTTATTTTCAAACTATGATCGCCGCGTCCTATATAATTAGGGGTTTGAAACTTCTCTCCCAGTTCTTCCCAGCCATCTTTACAATTCCACGCGTTATATATACCCGTTATCCTAAAAGTCTTCCTTCTCGACGCTAATGATTCCCATCCTAGTTGCTCTAACATTTTGCTAACACTTTCTTCCTTCTTATGCTTTCCGAATACATATCTAGCCGCCTTCCTTTGCACTCCTTCGAGTTTTCTACTTAAGCCCGTTTCGTGCGGATCCCAGACACTCGTCGCGTAATCAACGATCGGCCTAACCAAGGTTTTATACGCCCTTTCCTTGACTCCTTTCCCACTACGTTTTATGTTCCTCATTACGAAATGGAGATTTTTATATGCTTTTGAAGTGATTTCTTCTATCTGATTCCCCCATTTCAGCTTATTTTGGAAAGGTATTTGGAAAATCTTTCAAATTAAGCTGAAATCCGCTCCAAAAACGGCTTACCTTAAGATATTTCAAAAACCTTCCAAAGTAAGCCGAAATTCGCTCAAAAACGGCATATATTTAGCTTGATATTTGCAAAATCCTTCAAATTATCCCGAAATTCGTTCCAAAAACTGCTTATTTGGATGAATATTTGTAAAATCTTCCAAATTACACCGAAATTCGCTCAAAAAACGGTTTATTTCACTAAATATTTGTAAAATCTTCTAATTTAAGCCAAAATGTGTTGGAAAAAACTGTTTATTAAGTTAGATATATGGAAAATCTTCAAATATAGGCCAAAATTCGCTGCAAAAGCGGCTTTTTTTCTAAATATCCGCAAAATCTTTCAAATGAAGCAGAATTTTGCTCTAAAAACGACTTATCTAGCTAGATATTTGCAAAATATTCTTATTAAAGGCAAAATTAGCTCGGAAAGCTGATTATTTAGTAGGATATTTGAAAATATTTCCACAATAAGCCGAAATTCGCTCAAAAAACTGCAAAATATATTAAAAAACGTCATTCTTAAACCAAAATTCGCCGAAAGAACGATTTAATAAGCAAGATATTTGCAAAATCTACTTAGTTAAGAAAAAATTCGCTGGAAAAAACTGTTTATTAAGTAAGAAATAAGGAAAATCTTCAAAAATAGGCCGAAATTCGCTCCAAAGAGGATTAATTTTCTAAATATCAACAAAATGCTTGAAATGAAGCGGAATTTTGCTCTAAAAACAACTAAATTAAGCTAGATATTTGCAAAATCTTCTTATTTAAGAAAAAATCGCTCAGGTAACGGCTTATTAAGCAAGATATTTGAAAAATATTCCAAAATAAGCCGAAATTCGCTCCAAAAACTGCTTATTCGGCAGAATATTTGTAAAATCTTACAAAATACGCAAAAATTCGCTCAAAAAACGGTATTTGTATAATCTTCTTATTTAATCCCAATTCGCTGGAAAAAACTGTATATTAAGTTAGATAAATGAAAAATCTTTAAAAATAGGCCGAAATTTGCTCCAAAAGCAGTTTATTTTTCTAAAAATATGCAAAATCTTTCAAATGAAGCCAAATTTTACTCTGAAAACGGCTTATTTAGCTACAAATTTGCAAAATCTTCTTATCTGAGAAAAAATTCGCTTGAGAAACGGCGCAATAAGCAAGATATTTAAAAAAACTTTCAACTTAAGCCGAAATTTGCTACAAAAACGGCTTATTTTGGACGGTCATTTACGCTAAAATAACCCTTTCTGGAAGGAGTTTTCGCTAATTTTGGAAGATTTTGCAAAGTTAATGCAAAATAAACATTTTTTGGAGGAAAATTCGGCTAAATTTGGAAGATTTTTCAAATACATTGCTAAATAAGCCGAATTTGGAGCAAATTTCATCTTAATTTGGAAGAGTTCCTAAATGTTTTCCTAAATAAGCCGTTTTTGGAGGAAATTTCTTCTTAATTTGGAAGATTTTTCAAATATATTGGTAGATAAGCCAAATTTGGAGCAAATTTCGTCTTAATTTGGAAGATTTTCTAAATATCTTGCTAAATAAGCCTTTTCTGGAGAGAATTTCGGCTTATTTAGGAAGATTTTTTAAATAACTTGCTAAATAAGCCGTTTTCGCAGTGAATTTTGGCTTATTTAGGAAGATTTTGCAAAACTCTTGCTAAAATAAACCTTTCATGGAGCAAATTACGACTTAATTTGTAAGATATTACTAATATTTGCTAAAAAGCAGTTCATGTAGAAAATTGCGGCTTAATTAGGAAGATTTTACAAATAACTTGCTAAAGAAGCCGTTTTTGAAGGAAATTTCGTCTTAATTCGAATGATTTTTGAAATATCTTACTAAATAATCCCTTTTCGGAGTGAATTTCGGCTTATTTTGGAAGATTTTGTAATAATCTAGCTGAAACAAACCTTTATTGGAGCAAATTTCGACTTAATTAGGAAGATTTTTCAAAAATATTTTGCCAGAAAAAGCAATTTTTGCAGAAAAGTGCGGCTTAATCTGGAATTTTGCTCAAATATCTTCCTCTATAAGCCTTTTTTGTAGGAAATTTCGGCTTGATAAGGAAGATCCTTTAAATATCTTGGTAGATAAGCCGAATTTGGAGCAAATTACGTCCTAATTTGGAAGATTTTGCAAAATTCTTGCTAATATAAACCTTTCCTGGAGCAATTTCCGACTTAATTTGGAATATTTTGCCAAAAAAAAAACAGTTCGTGAAGAATATTGCGGCTTACTGATAACTTGTATGTAGATCTTAATTAACGAGTATTAGATTACTAACGGCAGCACTCTTACTAATCATTCCAGTAATATTTTGTACATATTACAGCATTTTCCAATATTATTATGAGTATGCCGACGCAATCCGGCGTGTTTCAATTAAGCCGTCGCAAAATTTTCTTTCCCTACAATGCACATTCGAGCAGTATGATTTCTCCATCGCCGACTGAAGCTGATGGATTGTTTGAAGATTGAAGATAATGTACTCGGTATTTAAGGAATTACTAATACGAAAAGGGATATGAAGGACTATGTTAGGGAAGATGAACATTTACATAATACAACAAATATGCATCTGTAAGCTGTTGACTTCGTCACGTTTACTACACAGTTGAAATATATTTTTCTGGAACACTTAAGTCCTCCTTTAGGTATTATCGTAATCAATCTCTGTCAGTAGGTGTTGGATATCCCGCGATGAAGTAATTCTCAGCCTCTACCAGAGTAATATATGTTGGTATCAGAAAATCTATCTTCCGCTGCTAGCGGTGGCATTTTAAAATTGAAAAATTCTGTAGCTCGTCGGGCAGCACGACCTACCAAACACCCAGAAAGAACTAATTATTCCTTTCTTTTCTTTGATTTCACTTTCTTTTCTTTTCTGGTTGTGCCAGATCCTTCACTGACCAAAACGCGACAACGCCAGTGCGGCTCCTGAAAAATCTGGTGGGGGAGGTAAATCCGTGATTCAGCAGTAGCCCTTAATTAAGGACGCAACTAAGTTTTCGCGAAAAGGATCGTTGCGGATGGACGACATTGGCCTAATCGTTTCACGAAACTGTTGTTTTTTCCATAGCTTCTTCAGAAAATTATATCAAAATCCAGCGGCCTATCTTGCGGCAAGAGGAGCGACATCTTGCGTACACTTGAGCAAACCGGTTCTAATTTGAATTCTTCCGCCAAAGTATTGGAATTCTGCGGGAAAGTTGAAGTAGCATATAGTGTGCAGCGAGACGACGCGACGTTTTCAGGAGGGAGGCGAGTGATTCTCGGAAGATAAATACGACATTCGACTTCGAAACGTTAGGAAATTCACAAATCATGAAATTCAAATGAACTCCAAAGTTATCAAAATGAAAGCCGTTTCTGGCAGAGAAGTTATCTTGACATTTAGGATATTTACGAATGGGATAAATATATTCCTGTTATCATGCGCGCACATGTATGTTTTGATCAGTTAGTAAACGACAATACATTTAAGCTATGATTCGATTGTAGATGAGAAAATAAATACAGGTACCTCGATGCTACTTTGAGGAAAGAAGGCTATAGGAGAAGGTAATAACCCCTATGTTCGACTCCGTAAGCTTACGAGTGTCACTGGCGGCTAATCGAGTGCTCTGCATTGCTCAAGAAAAATTACTGTAGCTCAGCTAATTATTATAATATTAAAATACTACTTTGCCTGAATATTTTTAAGGTTGATTCTTTACATTCATGCAAAGAAACGAATATTTGATTTTTTCAAGTTGAGAAAAGTATGTAACCCCTTAAATAACTTTCGTAAGCAATTTTACTCCATTTTAAGTATTTCACTACTATCCTTAGAATGAAAAAGGAATTTGCGTTCGAATTACTTAGGAATTTCAGCCATATATAGCGATTGCCTTTCATATTCTTATTTAACAATCACTACGATTTATATATTTATTTATTTATCTATTTCAGTATATCTGGTAAAACATACATGAAAAGCAACGACAAAATAACTGTCTATATTCAGTTTCCTTTCTTTTTGTACTAGTAAGGATTTCGTAGGACCATTATTCCTGGTTTCAGTGTACTAAAGAAAAAGTCTAATCGATTAACGATTATGAAAATGATCTTTTTCTTTTCTTTCTTAACATTTATTATAAGGATATTTTCGAGTCATCTGGAATCCAACCAAGGATTTACTGCGCAAAAACTATCGATATTTAATACACAATTATGCATGTATTGCTTGAATTTCTATCGCGTCAGAAAGTAGCGAAATTGATTACCGAAAAATGTCTTACATTCATTTCTTTCGAGAAATGCTGAAATCGGATGAATAAATTAATTAATACAGTATAAAGACAATGGTGTTTATAATATAAAATTGTAGAAAGCAATCGCTATTTATGATTGTGAAATCCTAAATTATATGAATGCAAGCTCCTTTTACCTTCTTAGGATAGTCGATAACTACCTTCAATGGAAAAATATCGCTTACGAAAGTTACTTAACGGGATTACAAATTGAGCATACTATTTATTATTATTAATAAGTCAATATTAAGTATCAAGGAAAGAATTTAACGAACGAAAAGAAAAATTTAATGACAAATATACCAGAGAACATCGCGTTCTTTCATGCATACTCGGCTAGCAAGGGCGTGTATTGCGGGGTTGCCTATACACCGGTTTTCAATTATTTATTGCAGCGAAACTAAGGCATATAAAGACAAACGCCGTCACAGTTTTTCATTCCTCTACCTACTGCACCACTGCAAAAAGTTTCATCAAAATCCCCGGACAAAAGTGAGAGTCTCTCCTTGTTAATTAGGAAGATTTTTCAAATATTTTGCCAAAGAAAAACAGTTTTTGCAGAAAATTGCGGCTTATTCTGGAAGATTGCTCAAATATCTTGCTGAATAAGCCGTTTTTGTAGAAAATGTCGGCTTAATAGGGGAAATTCTTTAAATATCTTGCAAAATAAGTCCTTTTTGTAGCGAATTTCGACTTATTTTGGAAGATTTTTGAAATATCTTGCTAAATAATCCGTTTTCAGAGTGAATTTCGGCTTATTTTGGAAGGTTTTTGAAATATCTTGCTAAATAATCCGTTTTCAGAGTGAATTTCGGCTTATTTTGGAAGGTTTTCCTGGAGCAATTTCCGACTTAATTTGGAAGATTTTTCTAATATATTGCTAAAAAACAGTTCGTGGAGTATATTGCGGCTTAATTAGGAAAATTTTACAAATACCTTGCTAAATAAGCCGTTTTTGAAGGAAATTTATTCTTAATTCGGAAGATTTTTGAAATATGTCGCAAAATAGCAGTTTTTGGAGATAATTTCGGCACAGTTTGGATGCTTTTTGAAACATCTTCCCTTAAAAGGTCTTTTTTGGAGATAGTTACGGATTATTTTGGAAGATTTTGCAAATATCTTGCTAGGTAAACGTTTTTTGGAGTAAATTTCGACTTAATTTTGAAGATTTGTAGAATATTTTGCTAAAAAACCGTTATTGGAGGAAATTTCGTCTTAATTTGAAAGATTTTTCAAATATCTCGCAATGTACACCGTTTTTTGTGTAAATTTCGGCTTAGTTTGGAGAAAAATTTCAAATATCTTACTAAATAGGACGCTTTCCGAGCTAGTTTTGCCTTTAATAAGAAGATTCTGAAAATATCTAGGTAGATAAGCAGTTGTCGGAGCGAACTTCAGCTTATTTTTAAAGATATTCCAATTCCGCTTTCTGAACGAATTTCGGCTTAATTTGGAATATTTTTGAAATATCTTGCTTATTAAGCCGTTTTTAGAACAAAATTCGGCTTTATTTGAAAGATTTTGCAGATATTAAGAATAATAAGCCAATTTTGGTGCAAATTTCGCCCTTTTATTGAAGATTTTCCATATATCTAACTTAAGAAACATTTCTTTCTAGCGAATTTTATCTTAAATAAGAAAATTCTAAAAAAATATATAAGCCGAAATTCGCCCAAAAAACGATTTATTTGGCTAATAATTTGTAAAATATTCTTTTTTAAGCCAAAATTCACTAAATAAACGGTTTATTAAGGTAGATATTTGCAACATCTTGGTTAAGGAAAAATTCGCACAATAATCGGCTTATTAAGCAAGATATTTGAAGAATCTTCTAAATTACGCCAATTTTCGCTCAAAAAACGGTTTCTTTTTCTAAATATCTGTGATATCTTCTTATTTTTTGGCAAAATTCGTTGAAAAAATTGTTTATTAAGTTAGATATTTAGAACATTTTCCAAAATTATCCGAAATTCGCTCCAAGATTGGCTTATTTTGCTAATTATCTGGAAAATCTTTCGAATGAAGCCGAATTTTACTCTAAAAACGGCTAATTTAGCTAGATATATTCAAAATCTTCTTATTTGAAAAAAAAAATTGCACAAAAACGGCTTATATAGAAGGATATTTGAAAAATCTTACGCCGAAATTCGCTCAGAAAACTTTTTATTTGGCTAAATATTTGTAAAATCTTCCTAATGACGCCGAACTTTACTCTAAAAACGGCTTATTTAGCTAGATATTTGTAAAATCTTCTGAAGTAAGCCGATATTCATTCAAAAAACTGCTTATTCGGCTAAATATGTTTATAATCTTCCAAATTACGCCCAAATTAGTTCAAAAAACGGTTTATTTGGCTAAATATTTGTAAATCTTATTTAAGCCAAAATTCGCTAAAAAATCATGAAAAAGAAAATTGTGGAAATGATAAGCAAGGTGATAGCATGTTTTGAAAGGGTAATTGCTTTAAAAAAAAGAGTGAACCAGGTGATACTTTGGTAGTTCAAGTGTATATGCCTACGACAACAGCAGAAGACGAGGAGGTCGAGGAGGTATATGAATAAATCATGCAAGTGTATGAAGAGAATGGAAAAGGACAGGTGAGAACAGTGATAATGGGAGATTGGAATAGCGTAGTAGGAAATGGAAGGAAAGGAAAAAGTGTGGGAGCATACGGCTTTGGAAGACGTAACGAAAGAGGTGAGAAATTGATATAATTCTGTGAACAACAACAGTTCTGGATAGCCAATACGTGATTCCAGAATCATAAGAGAAGGCTTTACACATGGAAAGCCCCAGGTGATAACAAGCGTTATCAAATAGATTATATAATAATAAACCAAAGGTTTAAGAATAGTGTTATGAACGCGAAGACGCTACCTGGAGATGTAGACACAGACCATAATCTGCTGATAGTGGATATACTCACTAGGCTTAAGCATGTGAAGAGGAAAAGTCATTCAGCAAAGAAGTGGAAGTTCTAGAAGAGAAGCTGAAGAATGGAGAAGAGCAGAAAAGTATTCAGGAAGAATGGACAGACGTGAAGAAATGCATATTAACAGTGCTTGAACAGGAGGTTGGAACTATAAACAAGAAAGAAGCTAGAAAAAGCTGGATAAATCTAGATATGTTGGAAAAAATGGAAGAAAGGCGGAAGTGGAAGGGAGTCAGCTCGGAAGAAGGAAGGAGGCAATATAGAAAGATTAATAATGAATTGAGGAGAACGACTGACAAAGCTCGAGAAGAGTGGATGAAGGAACAGTGCCAGATAATTGAAAAATTGGAAAAAGAAGGAAAATTAGAGGAAATGTACATACAATACCGTGAAATGGCTGACTATGAGAAAAATAAGAGCTATATAAAAGAAAGGTATGAAAGATGAGCAGAGAAGGATTAGAACAGAGGACGAGGACATAAAGGAAATATGGGAGAAATATATAAAGGATCTATACTGTACAAATGACAGAGGAAGAGAAATAGAGTTAGAATTGAGGAATTATGAGGAAGGAGAGAGGGACAATGAAGGTCCAAAAGTAATGAAAGAGGAGATAGAGATGGCATTTTAAGAATGAAGAATGGGAAGGCAGTTGGAAGAGATCAAATACCAGTGGAAATTCTGAAGTCCTTGGGGAAGAATGGTATTGATCGGCTTACTAATCTGATTAATAAAATCTATGATACAGGGGAGTGGCCAGAAGATAATATTATTAAGATTAAGACACACATGTGTGAGCTGAAAAGTTTCTGACATTTTGCCATTTCTCGACGTGTTTCCTGAAGATACCTGAAAAATCTGGGGTGGGAAACTTTTCAGACCACCCTCGTATCTAAGTGTTATGCGGAACCTGCAATATTGAATCAGCATCTCAAGAACGTGCTTGCCTCTGACAACCTCGATAAATATTGCTGAATTGTACCTTATGTAATTAACACCTTTATTTCTTCTCTCCGCCTTCTTTCTTGCCAGTCTAGTTTTTCTAATGGCCTTCGTTTTTCTTGTTCGGGGTTAAAAATTGCTGACGTCAGACCTGAAAGCGCTAATAAATCTCAATATATATGACGAGAGGCTGATAGACTGAAAATATCTTAGCGTTACCTAACCCCTTTCATTGACGTCATTGCGTATCCTATCTATCTATAATAATAATCACAATTGTATGCTTAAAATTATCACCTAGCGAATACGCTGTTTAGGGAACCGAGTAAGACCGCGCTAAATAAGCGCCATCTTGTTATAACAG
The DNA here is from genome assembly GCA_036926295.1 of Pachydiplax longipennis. NCBI lineage: Eukaryota > Metazoa > Arthropoda > Insecta > Odonata > Libellulidae > Pachydiplax > Pachydiplax longipennis. The sequence continues at coordinate 48,560,893 of JAVFKF010000001.1, read as the reverse complement.
GTATCGCGTTATGTTACAATTTTTATATCCCGGGATGTTACTAATTGTTATTTCTTTTTAGTTAGAAAACACAAGGGTTTTCCTGCTAATTAAGTTTGAAGTAAGTGCTTTACATCTTACAAACGGAAAGGAATTTTCTTTTGTTGCCTTTACTTGCCACATCTGCAGATATATAGTGTCCGTGAACTACAGTTGCGTAATTCTAGTTGTCTTCATGTCATATCTTTTAAGAATGGCCTGCTTTTCGTACAAAGAGAGCATCTTTCTTTGTTAGCTACATATGGTCATTTTTCACTCTGCTATGAAGCAATTCTTACTAGATAAATGAAATCTAATAAAATTCACAGTTTCAGGCGTTGTTTTGTGGAAATATTCCATAATCAGCAAGAAAAATTTTTGTACTTTTTCCACAAATTAATTTTATTATAAACATAAGACTGTAAAACACACACGACTAGTTTCGGAGATTGATCTCCATCATGATGATGCCTTATGTTTATAATAAAATTAATTTGTGGAAAAAGTACTAAATTTTTCTTGCTGATTAAATGAAATCTGTTTGATTTATCTGTTTGCAAAAAATTAAATCTGTAATAATACTTAATAAGAGGTAATTTTCCTGTTATCCTGGTACTTTACCAATTACTATATTCTTAAGAGCTCGCCCACGTATATTATGTATGTGGAAACCCAAAGTAATTTGCGAGGATATTTCGCCGAATCGCCTGTCGATACATACCTTCCACGTAGACTACACAAATAAGCATTGGCAAAAGATTTTCTTTCGGTGAAATTAGGTACGGAACTATTTTCCACATTAAGCTCCAAATTGCCTGTCGGTGCACATTTTCATACTTCTATCAAAATCATTCGCTATGGTTAGTCTATCGTCTCTACTTTCTATTTCTAGGTAAGAAACAGTGCAAACAGTGTACTTTTGTCTCCGTCTTTTACATGACCACGATGATACGAAAGCTACTGAGGTGTGCGTGTTACTGAATTCATTAATATTGGTAGTTATGTAACGCCATTTGTTTTAAAGTGTTACTTATAAGGTCATTGCGCTTAACTTACGTGGTTTTGCTCCACTTATGGTATTTTGGCTCAGTGATGAAAGCAAAGAGGAAAGATCAAAGTATGTACCTCGGCTTTAGGAAAATGGCTTCCAGGAAGTTTTTGTCTATGTTTTATAGAATTAGGCTGAAAAAATTGGTAGAGAGGAGTAGTAGGAGGATATTTAGGGTTTAAGATGCTATAGATAAAGTAAAGGGGAACAGGACGATCTTTCAGGAAATATAACTTTTAGGGTATTTTTCCTTCCTCTTTAGAAGAAGACAAATGCTGGTCTAGGACAGATGACATTGTATGATAAAGTGAATTAGTTTTTTTTTTCAAATATCCTTCGAAACTCCTGCTTATTGCTCCAATTTTCTTCTCAACTTTCTCATTTCATATTATCTTTAACACTTCCACATAAATCAAATTCCCCTCATCTTCTTTTTTCAAATCTATTGGTATCACTCTGCCCAAAAAAGCGCAATCCAAAAGATGGAACTTCAGAATGCGATTCTCTTCAGAGAATATAACTTTTACAATTTAAAAGTTCTGTCGTCCGTTGGGCAGCACAACCGGCCAAACGTACTGAAAATAACTAATGTCCTTTTCTTTTCTTTGATCTCACTTTCTTTTCTTTCCTGGTTGTGCTGGATCCTTCGCTGACCCGAACACAACCAGGAAAGAAAAGAAAGTGAAAGCAAAGAAAAGAAATGGAGATTTGTTCATTTTGGTACGTTTGGCATGTCGTGCTGCCCGAGGGACGACAGAACTTTTAAATTGTTAAATATCATTCTGAACAGCGGAAGATAGAATTCAGGGTAACTGTGAATATCATACTGCTCAACCCTGAGTATTAGGGCGTACCGAAAAACAAAAATTTTTAGCAGCGGGAACGTAATAGGTTGGAAAAGTTGCCTTTTAGGCTCAATAAGAAATGTGCAAAATATGGGCTCTAACAAAGTTCGTCTTGGGCCTGACCAAAGAGCTCAAAAATTCGAAATTTTAGTGAAAATTGCGTTTTTTTAGGTATGTTAAATTTTTGACGGAGCATACATACAATTGATTAAATGGCTGTTTTTATTCGTTTTGATCGAGGAACAATTAAATTAAGCCATTAAAACCGAATAAACGAGATATCGTACTTTTAAAATTTTTGGAAACACCATGGAAAGTGGCAGCTCATCGCTGGTTAGGCTGCAGTAAGCTACCCAGTACTCATCATGAGGTAGAGCCTGCTAATCGAGTCCCGCCCGCCTACACACCCGTGGAAGCATACCAGACAACTAGTTGATGTCTTTGAAGGCTGATTTTGTTTCAGTTTTTGGTATTCGCGAGAGGATCATCTCCTAGCGGAGTAGGTTTATCAGTGCATCATCCCACAACAGAAGTTCGACGTGCCTTCTTATGAAGAATTGATAAATTGGGATAAAGTCACTGTCACCAAGCCACCACTTACTCTTCCGAGGATCTTCAAAACAGTAGAGATAATGCCAAAGAACCTATAAAGCAGCTTGCTGCATTATTTGCCCTCCCAAATGATTCTCAAGTAGTCGAACGAAACGTAAAAGTAGTCACAGAGGCTTCACGTTCAGTATACGGCCACGATGCAAGAGACGGGTTCATAGGAGATGATCCTCTCGCGAATACCAAAAACTGAAACAAAATCAGCCTTCAAAGACATCAACTAGTTGTCTGGTATGCTTCCACGGGTGTGTAGGCGGGCGGGACTCGATTAGCAGGCTCTACCTCATGATGAGTACTGGGTAGCTTACTGCAGCCTAACCAGCGATGAGCTGCCACTTTCCATGGTGTTTCCAAAAATTTTAAAAGTACGATATCTCGTTTATTCGGTTTTAATGGCTTAATTTAATTGTTCCTCGATCAAAACGAATAAAAACAGCCATTTAATCAATTGTATGTATGCTCCGTCAAAAATTTAACATACCTAAAAAAACGCAATTTTCACTAAAATTTCGAATTTTTGAGCTCTTTGGTCAGGCCCAAGACGAACTTTGTTAGAGCCCATATTTTGCACATTTCTTATTGAGCCTAAAAGGCAACTTTTCCAACCTATTACGTTCCCGCTGCTAAAAATTTTTGTTTTTCGGTACGCCCTACTGAGTATTCCTTCATCTCCGAATATCCGACCCTGTAATTGAAAGAAGCGTCGTTAAGAAAATTAAACGGCTCGAATCTTGAAAGGTCAGTGATTGCTAATGAAAATAACTATCGGTGGACTTTAAGGCAATCAAATCGTTCGGTATTTAAATCCCCGCCCCCTCGCCGAAAGGCGGCTTGTAGGATTTTTGTGTAGATGTAGCTATTAAGAATCTTATATATTAAAAACGTAACGGTGTCTGTCTGTCCGTCTGTCTACAAAAAGCGTTTTTCTCGCCAATGCCAAGAGCTAGAGCGATGCTGAAACGTGCATTCGATGTAGACTGCTGCACCCTACAATGTGGCAAAATTTTCTTTTACCTGAACGGCCCCAGTTCGAACCCAGAGAAGAAAAACCGTTCCCATAAGAAATGCACGTAAACCTCACTTTTATTGGTTGCAGGCCTCATTTCTTTTGCAAAATTAAATTAGAAACCATAGTCTTACGAACTCGAGATAAGCACCAAAAGAAAGAGAAATGAATAAAGATTCTTATTTTGGTCGTGAAATATCGTTATCGTGTCGAAATGGCGAGAATTTGGTTAAAATAAACGGAAATTTCGTTAAATTTTGAGGCTGTAAACAACGAGTCCCCTTGACGACGAATGCGATTGTTGAAACCGAGGTATTGCGTTTTCCCATAAGAAAAACCGTTCTCATAAGAAATGCACGTAAACTTCACTTTTATCGGTTGCAGGCTACATTTCTTTTGCAAAATTAAATTAGAAACCATAGTCTTACGAACTCGAGATAAGCACCAAAAGAAAGAGAAATGAATAAAGATTCTTATTTTGGTCGTGAAATATCGTTATCGGGTCGAAATGGCGAGAATTCGGTTAAAATAAACGGAAATTTCGTTAAATTTTGAGGCTATAAACAACGAGTCCCCTTGACGACGGATGCGATTGTTGAAACCGAGGTATTGCGTTTTTCCATAAGAATACACTATGATTGATATTCCCATATGAAAGTAATGATTATAAATGAATGATAGTACATGCTCATAGTCCAGATGTCTGGTATAGACCAAACAACTGCACCCAGAGGGTGCATGCACGCGGCTAGTCGATATATATTAAAAACATAACGGTGTCTGTCTGTCCGTCTGTCTACAAAAAGCGTTTTTCTCGCCATCGCCAAGAGCTAGAGCGATGCTGAAACGTGCATTCGATGTAGAATGCTGCACCCTACAATGTGGCAAAATTTTCTTTTACCTGAACGGCCCCAGTTCGAACCCAGAGAAGAAAAACCGTTCTCATAAGAAATACACGGAAATCTCACTTTTATCGGTTATAGGCTACGTTTCTTTTGCGAAATTAAATTAGAAACCATAGTCTTACGAAATCGAGATAAGCACCGTAAGCAAGAGAAATGAATAAAGATTCTTATTTTGGTCGCCAAATATCGTTATCGGGTCGAAATGGCGATAATTCGGTTAAAATAAACGGAAATTCCGTGAAAATTTGAGGCCGTAAACAACCAATCCCCTTGACGACCGAAACGATTGTTGAAACCGAGGTATTGCGTTTTCCCATAAGAATACACTATGATTTATATGTCCATATGAAAGTAATGATTAAAAATGAATGATAGTACATGTTCATAGTCCAGACTCAGTCCAGATGTCTGGTCCAGAACAAACAACTGCACCCAGAGGGTGCATGCGCGCGGCTAGTTAGTAGATATTAAGATTGCAAGCGTCTTTGATTATTGACAACAATATGCAAGAATGTTTAAGTCTTTATGATTTTACCATTCAAATTCTGATGGTATTTCGAGTCAAGCGTTTTAGAAAATATTAGAATTATTAATTAATATGTTATAATACGCTATTATTGCAAAATTTCAGCTGTCCTAGGGACACAATTGTCCGTACCTCACTCCACATCTCGGCTTGTAAGTCTCATTCTCCTCTCCTAGCCGTTTGTAGCTAATGGTAAGAATTAGAAATTAAATTACTTTAAGATTGTATAAATGTGGAAGTAAATTACTAGAAGAGTGGAATATTTTAGTTAAGAAGTTAAATATTTCAGTTAACTTTGCAGTTTAATCAGCAATCGGTAAGAAAAGGTATAACTCAGCGTCAAAAATTGATATTATCTTCCTTATATTCGTTCAATTACTAACGCCTGAGAAAGAGACGCGCTCAGTTGTCGCGGAACCGTCCTGTATATGTATAATTTACTGACAATTCGTGACTAAGTAACGATCAAGCTACTCGTAAAAATTTTCGCAACGGAAACTTGAGCGTAGCATTGAGAAGCACTGGATTGGGAATTTGATTTATATCAAGTATGAGAATTTCACAAATTAAGAGCTTGTATGGGTGGGAGCATAGTGTACGGAATATTAATTCAAGAATTCGAGGGTCGTAGCGGGAATGTTTCGTTACTCAATTCAGCACACAGGCAAGCCATTTCTTGAGATGTATATACTAGTATATATACACGAGTAAAAGTAGCTTGCAGACTGCAAACAAATCGGTGGATATTCATCAAAATATCCGATTATGCTCTGAAATACTTGCATAAACATTCCCAAGTTAACCTAGGCGTATATCGAAACAGGAAAAATTAACCCGTCTGGTATTGAACCAAGGTCTATTGCCGTAAACGTCGCCGCCGATTAAGTTTCAGTAAAGATCCATCTTACCGTACGCTGAATTTAGAGCTCTTATCATATCGGGAAGGTCCTTAAATGTGATTCCGATTGTCCCAATTAATTGTATGGTAGAATGAAAATGGTACCCTGGCCTCGAACCAAGGACCATCAAAGAAGGTACGCATCTTTCGTAAAACAGATTCACATCCTCTCTTCAAATTCTGGGTTACCGACTTAGGTTCTCGCCAATATCCTCATAATTAGACATAATTTCTCGCCGTATATTTCTAATGGAAGATTTAGGATCTCCTGGAGCCGAACCAAGGACCTCTTCATAAAATAAGATTTCATGTAACTGTTTGGCAGGACAACACCGACCGTTTTTAAAATTTCATGTCCATCTCTTATCGGAAAGTTCCTAAGCCATAAATCCGGATTCCCTATTCGAAATGTATGTTAGAATCGAAATGACGTCCTGTCGTTGAACCAAGGCATATTGGGGAAACGGTAAATTGCGAATAAGAAAGCAAATCATAACCGCTATCCACAATCTGGGTTTTCTTTTTTCTCGTTATCAGTAAAGTACTCAAAAGAATTCATCGCCGCAATGCATTTTAAAGAGAAGGAATTCGTGGCGTCGAACTCACACACATACTCAGAACCAGTCCGTGAGAGACAATTGTATATTAATCTTAGATAATTGCCTATCTGACCAGTTCCAAAGTTTCAGTTCACAGTCGTACAGGGAAAGTCCGGAAATAAGATTCCGTTCTTCCCGTTTGAAACTTATAGTAGACTCGAAATGACGCTCTGGAATCGAACCAAGGACCATTAGAGAAAAGGTGAACTGCGTATTTTATAGCAAATTATAAACGCTTTTCACATGTTTAGTTTCATGTTTCTAGTTGCCGTGAATTGATAAAAAAAAAATCCTTAAAAAATGCAGCAATGCATTTCAAATGAGAAATTTTGCACCCACCTTACATCGAACCCAAGCTCATTTAGTGACATTTCTTCCACTGGTACCAGAGAATACCACCTCATCTCTGAACCCTGTGATTACCGAGAAGTGCCTCAAAATAATTTTCAAAAAATGTTGCCAAATGAGCGTGAGTTCAACGCCAGTAGCCCTATTACATACATACATATATTACATCCTGTGAATATTCTTCTTGGTTGATATTCACTTGTCATTTATTCAATGTAATTTTCAAACATTACCATTGGTAAAAGCACTCTAACAGGGGATTAATGGAGAATCATTTTACTTTTACTTCACTTAACTCCACCTCTGGATTATATGAGCCTAAGAGAGAAACTTATACTGTCATTTTAAATGCAGAAGGGATCTTACTGTCTATGATTCCACCATGGTGGTGGTTATTCTATAATTTAAGTGGTGGAATATATGACAGTCATGTATGAAGCTGAGTTAGAAGTGGATGGGCTCAATATTATGAAGTACTGGTGAAGTCCTGAATAAAGGTAGATTACTAGGACAGTGAGTGTACTGGAGTGGTAGCCACTAAAGTAACAGAGATGGAGGCAAAGAGAAAATGTCATTCCTAATAAAAAGAGGACAGTTAGATATCTCTGCAGAAACCAGATATTAGAGAGCATTAACTTACAGAGAGGTAGGATACTTCAGTATGTTTGTGATATCTAATTAATGAAGGGCAACATCAGAATAATGAAATAAAAAGCTGAACAAAAAGTCAAGAGTAAATAATAATAAGTAAGCAGAAATTCAGTTTTTACATTGCATTTGCAATACAATGCAATGAAATCAAACAAAGAATAAATGGTACTTCCCATTTTAACTGATATTTGGACAAAATAATGATAGTAATATAGACACAGAACATCAAACATTTCCCATTATTGACAAGACTTGCTCAGTATCTCAGTCTAAATATTTCAAATTTGATACTACTATGCACTCTAAATTATTAGGAAATGGGTTTTTAACGTTTTAATCACGTAAATAAAAGTAAGTGACAGCTTCAAACATGTTTTGATTCACAATAATTAGCACTAATTTATTTATTAGTGAACAAATCAAGATGAGAACAGATCATAAAGGGAAACCATGATTTGAAATTGAGAAACAAAATCATAATGATTATCTGAAAATGAATCAACAAATGAATATTTAGGAGCTGATTCTTCATTCAGTTGGAATTCAAAAACTAGAATGGTACCAGCTACTACTTGTAATATAGATACAAGAAGAAAAGAACCTACAATGTTGAAGTGACCTAAAATGTAAATGAACAAGCCTTTAGCCGTTTTCTTCGTTTTCTTGAACCACAAGTTCATATATATTGTGTACACTCTATTATATGCTATTTATCAACTGAAGATTGCAGTAGTAGTAGTATAAGTATTGTTAAATAGTTCCTTGACAGCGGAGGTCATTTTGCATGTGGGCCCTGACCGGGAATCAAATGCTGACTGCTTTCACCAAAGTTAAATACGCAGGTCATTTGGGTATCTGGGAACCCCACTGAAGGTTGCACGCACATTTTAATCAATTTTTTCACATTTTCAAACATAATCCTCCTCTTTTAAATACTGTAAATTTTCTATAAATTCATCTTTGTTAATCAGAAAATTAAATAGGGAGTTGAAACTGGAACCATAGATTTACCAAATATTAGCAAAATCAGTACAAAACAAACATTTTGAAATTGATGTTGCTCCTATAATCTGTCATGATATTTTTTGAAGTTGCAGAGAAAGGAAGTAGGCATAATGTTACATGCATGAATCTGCATTAGGAAGGAAGATAAGAAACAAAAATAGAATGTAAATGAAATAAACTTGCATTATCACTGACTCATACATACATACAAGATCTTAGTGAACTTTAATTTCTCATCACAGAATTACACTAAGATTGATTTGAGTGCTAAATAATTCAGAAATTTATTAATATAATTTTAGTCCTTGATTGAACTTCAACAAAGGTTATGCAAATTTATTTAATAAGCATTAATTTATTTGCTAAGTAAGATACAAAAGGGCTATTGAGAAAAGGTATGAAATTATTTTTCCAGTACAATCTTCATTCAATATCAAGTAATGGGCAGACACCCAGGGTTGGAATGATATGATGCATCCATGTTTGAGGCTCAGCTAACTTCTTTCCTCTTACTGTTTCTGGTAGCCTATAAGAGATAAATGTATCACATGAACACTCATCTTTGCGTTCTAAGTAACATAGTGAAAATAACCTATTTCATGCATCCCATTCTCTGACAAGCAAAGTTCTTCAAGTTTTTTAGCTTTTATGAGTGAGCAAATATAAAATCTTTCAAATTTGTTTCCTGTTAAATGCAGAGAATGGATACAATTTTTTCAAGGAAAAAACTCAGATGGGATTTAATGTAGCTTATTGAATGAAATATTTAAAATCTCCATTTCATATCTATTAACTACTGATGAATTCTTTAATTTTTCTAAGCTGTTATGACTCAAATTCAGGATGTGCAGTCCTTTTAGATTCTTAAAAGTATCCTTTTCAATATGTTGTCGACTGTTATTTGCCAAATTTAAGAAATAATGGTCATCCATAGGATGGGGTCACAGGACAAAGTCTCAAGAATGTTTGAATTTGGTATTTATGTAAATGCTGTACGTATTTATCAAAACTATATTAGATATTATTATTTATTTAGCATTTCTTTTTATTTATCTTAATAAGTGCATGAATTAGATCAGAAGGAAATTCCTAATAACCTTGAAGTTTCTATAATTTTTTGATATGGTAATAAAAAAAGAGATAAAAAGATAAATACTTGCTCAAGTAACCTATGATTATTTGAGATTACATAATTTCTTTCCTTCCAAAGATTTTCATCAGAAGTGATTCTTGCTAGTGAACATAGAATATGTGATTGATTATAGATAGGAATAGTTGCTACTGGCTGCATAAGCACCTCATTACCATTATCTAGGTGATTAAAAAAAAATTACTTCTACTATCTTAAACACTCTTCATGTTATCAGACTGTGTTAAGTTTTCTCCCATAATGGTAAGCTAGTTGTAAAGCATTAATTTTTATTATTTTCATCTGTTTTCACAATTTTTCAGCCATGAACGTATATCTCCCATAAAACAGGCAAAACAGAATATTTTTACCAGCAACTTAGATTCCCAATGTGTACATTGGCCGACAGTATCCATTCCTTTCCTTCTGTCCTTCTTAATTCACTCATCAAAGCCACATCACCATCAAGCAGTCGAAGAAATTTGATTATTCCACAACTGCAGTAGAATGGATTGTTATCAATATTTATGGTGACATGGCCATAGAGCTTGATGTCATGTTTCCTCGGGAGTTCCATCAGCTACAGAAAAACAATCAAAATAATTTATGAATGAAAAGAATTCTTAATGATTATATATTATATGCCAAATGCCACCTACCATATTAGTGGGTAGCTCTACTTTCTTGATTTGATTGAATTGTAGGTCTAAGATTAGAGAAAGATGGCACGAATAAGGCACGCTTGTTCCATTTACAAAAATTAAAGTAGAACAAAACAAAAGATCTTGATGGGTAAGATGTTCAATCCTATTATGCCTTAAATCAAGCCTTCGCAGTTTCATGAACATGTTCCTCCAGTCCATAAACACCGTAGATATAGAGTTGTTTACTAGGTAGATTTCCTGTAGAGTATTTTGATTACAAAACCAAAAGTGGGCTTAATATGAGAACTTTCAATCAAACTCTTCTCCTCAAATTTACCTCAACGTTTGGGAAAATCAGCAATGGAGAGATTCTTCCCCATGTTTTCCTAACCCAGTCAAAGGACCACACTGAATTGTTGAAGCTTAGTTGGTTGTAAGAAAGATCCAAGAACTTCATATAATTCAATTCCAGGTAACATGCTGTAAAGTCACCAATTTCTTGCATCCCATTCTCTGACAAGAAAAGTTCTTCAAGATATTTAGCTCTTGTGAGTGAGCAAATATCAAATACTTCTAATTTGTTGCCAGATAAATCCAAAGAATAGATCCGATTTTTTGGAGGAAAAAACTCAGCTGGGATATCATGGAGCTTATTGAATGAAATATTTAAAATCTCTATTTCATGTCCATTCACTACTGATGCATTCGGTAACTTTTCCAACCTGTTACAACTCAAATCCAGCCTTTTCAGTCCATTTAGATTTTTAAAAGTATCCTTTTCAATATTTTGAAGACTGTTATTGGCCAAATTTAAGGAGTGAAGGGAAAGTTCATCCATGGGTGGAATGAAATGAATAGAATTTCCATTTAGGTAGAGGTTCTGAAAATGTCCATATTTCTTAAACGGCCAGAAAGAATCTGCCACTGAGCTATTTAAAAAGTTATTCCCTATATCTAAGGTCTGCAAACTATTCAAGCCAACAAAACTATTGTTATTTATGAATCTGATTCTATTATTTGAAAGATAAATACTTTGAAGGTTCCTTAGATTTGATAAAAGATTTTCGGGAATACTTTCCAGCAAATTATGTGAAAGTTTTATATATCTTAATAAGTTAGTATTAGAAAACAGTGAGGATGGCAGTTCTTGAATTAGGTTCGAGGATAAATCAAGTCTATTCAATTTATTATTGCTTCGGAATAAACCGTCCGGTATTGAAATGATATGATTCCAATCTAAGATTACTTTTCTCAAATTAGTGTTAAAAGCAAAAAAATCTTTATCCAAGACACTAATTCTATTCCCGCTCAACCGCAGATATTCCAAAGCAGGTACGTCGTGAAGAAAATCTGGATCAATCGATTCTATGTTGGAATACTCTATAAAAATATCCGTTAAGGATTCACTGACTATGAAATGACGAATTTTTTCTAAAGTTTGTGTGTTATGGATTAATTTGAACTCAGTTAATTTGTTCATCAAAATAGAAGTGTTTGGCAAATCCGAGAAAGAGTTGCCGGAAATATCAATTCTCTTCGCTTGCCCTAAGGAATGAAAGCATGCGAAATCTATGCGATTCAAAAAGTTATTCGTGATAATAACCTCACGCAAGTTCGAAAATGCATCACAGATTCCATCAATTGCTGTCATCGAATTGTTAGTAAGATATATTGATTCTAACATAGCCAGTTTTCCGAAACTAGTGGGAAGCCGATTGACTTTGCTCCCGAGAAGAGAGAAACTAATCAGACTTTTGATGTGGTTAAATGAGTTTTCTCCGAAAAAGAGCAAATTCCCTTCTGCGATTACTAACTTTTCAAGGTTAATTAAACCTCGGAAACCATTGTCGTTAATCTGAGATAGTTCATTCGATTGAAGCGTGAGCTTTTCCAGAGCACTAAGGTTCAGAAACAATCCATCGGGAATGTCGTTAATCTGGGTGTTGCTTATCGTCAAATCTGTAAGATTTGGAAAGCTGGCTCGAAATATGTCTGCAGGAAGATCTGCCAAAGCACCACAAGATATCTCAAGTGATGTCAACTCACTCAACCCTTCGAAGTGCTTCTTCTCAAAGGTAAACCGTTTCCTGAGACCGCAGTCAATTCTGAGTTTGTATATGACCGGATTTGTTGCACCTTTCTCCTCCTGAGGTAAGGACGGTGCGAAAAGAGATGAGTATGATCGCGGAGGTTGTGGACAGTTGATCAAGTGAAGATTCACCTGTAAAGCCTTCTCCATTTCCATGATAGAATAGTAATCACGGCCGAATTTTTCCGATTTCAGTGTTATGTTGCACGTTATTACAAAGTCTCCTGTCCATCCGTCCATAAGGTTCAACCGGGCGTTGAGTTCATTTTCACAATGGTAAACGTTCGCATGTCTCTCTTTTCTACATACACATTCCTCTTCGGCTTTGCACGACAAGAAATTGTTCTTTAAACTTCGGTACATCGGTTGTTCTCGATACCATATCCCTCCTTCATATTTTTTCAGCGCGTCGTAGCAGGATATCTGTATTAATTTGTTGCTGAGAAGTAGCAAACACAGGTGAAGTATACCACCCATTTTGTGTAACCGTTAATTAGAAAGTATGATCTCAGTCTCTTGCCTTTTATGAAAGTGTTTCAATCTCCTCATAATACTTCTCGGAAGTCTTTATCTCACTGCACTTTCGTTACTTCCGGGATTCTGTGGTCTGATTTGTACGATATTCTCTCTCTTGAACGGGCATTACTTGAAGCCCTGATCTTAAAGGTATTCATTCTGTAGGCGTCGTCCTTGTTTTTTTCTGTAGGTACTCTGACGCGTGTGGTAAAAGCAACCCCTTATTGGAAAGTCTACCCCAAAATCCGATTTTACGGCGTTTATGGAAGCTTTCTCAAAGTCCACATAAATTGACCACGGATCCATTTCTCTGTTGACGTTTCTCTGGTATATAACGCAGTATCGCTTCATATGTCCGTTCTGTTTTCCTCTGCAGACTGCATAGTGGTTAAATTCATTCGATTGTGTACGAAAGATGGACAATTTGCGGACAATCCTTTTCTATAAAGTTTGGCGGAATAGGCGCTTTTAAAAATAATGCTTCGTCGGAAAAACATAATAATTTACAAGATGAGGTTCACAAAATTGTACAATTAAATCTTTTTTAAAGAAAACAGACATTAGAGAAGAAGAGCTGATCACAGCTGCAGAGGCTACAGTTACCTTTCACGGTGTAAAACATCTTTATAGCTACAATAGCCAAGATTTTGAGAATAAATTATCTCAAACTCTTTTCCGCGATTCATCTATTGCGAAGAAGCAATATAAGATAAAGAGGAAAATATTGAACGCAGTTTAACAATAGACATATTCTGACGGAAAGTAGTTTCTATTTTAAAGAAATTGATACCTACCACCCGCTTACCCTAATGAAAATGAATTATAAATCGAAATTTGAGTTTAATAAATTGAATCGCTTCGATAGCTATTTCTACTTAATTTGTGGCGGATGAATAAATCAACGGTATTCGGGCTTTTTTCCCGCGATATACTGCAGACTCACTCGTTCTTTGTTTTGGACTCATAGTCGCTATATCCTCTCCTGAGATACATTGGACGATAGTTAATCAACTGGACATAGCATCATCAGATAAAATTTGTTATTTTGGCGAACCGCTCCTGCGATATTTTTCTGAGATATAAAAAAAATTGATTTATTAAGCTTTACGAAGCGTTATGAACCCTGAAGTTTACGAATTTACTGTTGTTTTGAAACGATTGGAGAAATTCCATTTTGTAATAAACTAGAAAAGATTATATATGGTGAATTTTTTCATAAGGTTCAACGAAGTAAAGGCGGAAGTAGTTCATTATGTTTTAAACTAAAAAAGATTCGGAAGAGACTATGTAATATCGATCAGACTCAATCAGGAATATCATATAAAATATGAAGGGTATGGGTCTTCGCAAAAGCATGTCGTTCAAGATAAACGAAACGTCGACACGAGAGGTTTGTTACCCAACACGCAGCCACCTAAATGTGCATCTCCTCCCCCCTTTCCGTCACTTAAACTATTTTCATTCGCTGCGTCGAGTAATCTTGCAGTAAGCAACTTCAAGGAGGTTCATAACTATCGTAATCTCCCTTTAACGCCCTGATGCGGGTAGTGCTTAATTGTTTTTAGACGTACAGTGAAATCGAAGAGATCTCTATTCTTTTACAGTATTATCAAAAGTCATAACATGATTAATAAGTAAGTTAAGGGAAGGTTACTCCGTTTCTGGCGTCATTCGTGCCGTATCTTTGGGACATCTTCACTTCTGGTGAGGGAAATAAATAAATACAATCTAAGTTATTGGGGTTATTTTTGAGTTTAAAGTAGTCTTTGATATATATGACTTTTATGATTATGTGTGAAACTGAAATCTGGTTGTTTCATCTTTTAAGTGATTACCTTATTATCTTTTATGGTGTAATGATTTCCTTTTCTGTACGTATATTTTTATCCCGTTTTTGGCCGAGCTTAATAATCAAAAAATGAAACGACGACTCTTCACTTCTGAAATCATTATCTGACAAGAACTCCAGATAATGCTTCCAATTTCACTTGTACTCTTTAAATGTTCGCTGTATTTAGTGAAGGACAACAAGAGGAAATATTTTTACTGAGGAGAGTCGTTGCCGGAAAAGTTCCGCCGGAAAGAGTTCCTCAGTTATTTAAGAACCTAAAATAAGTGGACGGGAAGAATTGTCATTTCATCTGTATTATGCTCCAAAAGGTGGGGAAACACTTCAAGGTGGGCAATAATTTTTTACGCGGTCGCAATGGAATGAAAATGGGCAATATATGACAGGTGCTCAGGCAAATGGCCGAATATTAATCTTTCGCACAAAGATTTCATTCTAGATTTTAGGTACGTAAATATATGTAAATAAATAAATAGTTACAGCAGTTCTGGAACCGGGTCTGTTTTGTTACCCTACCCGTAAGAGGATTAAAAGATCGTGTCATTGTTAATACCACCTTTCACTTGCGCAAATAGGAAGAAATTAAACCCTTGATTTTGTATAAGAAACTACGAATTTTCATTTTCCTTCTTAAATTCTAAAATAAAAGCTCGTTTAGATTATATATTTTTTCATTAATGATAAAAACATATTATGAAATTATTGTGGTCGCGATCTAATATTATGGCTGACAGCGTTAAAAAAACTTTTCCAAGTTTATAGAATTATTTAAAAATTCAATGCTGATATTCCTTAATGTTTGTTGGAGCCTGGAGTGCTGGTCGAATCCTTGGTTTTGGAACCGGCCCGACATTGATTTGTTAATCTACTCCATAGTAGACTCCTTAGTTTGATTCAGGGAACAATAGCTTCAGATACCGAAGGGAAAATGTTTAGTCTCTCAGTCTCAAAGTGCTCGTTGGTATTTTAAGTCACAACTACTTCTTACATTTTCGATCAATTAAAATAGATAACTTTGCGTGGAAGTATATTGATTCAGGAACATAGTATTACTTCTATTATTCGCATTTTCTTCTAAGTCACATCCAGTATTTAATTCTCTTAAATCCACTAATTAATTCTAAAGGATTGGGGCATATTTTGTTCTTCTACACCGGTTTCTTGGCGATACCTGCTAAGTAGAAACAAAGGTAAATTATTTTATACATTTATAATATATATGCGAAAGTATTTAATTGATCCGATGAGTGAAATAAAAATGAGCTGTAAAAGCGATATTAAATTACTCGAGTCATTGCAAAATACTAGATAATAATTCGAGTTAAATTTTTACATTAATATCCACTTGATTAAATTTTAGACAGGGAATTCAATACACCTATTCGGATAGATTTTCGGAAAGATTCCTCGTCACCAAAAAGAAAGAAATACTATTGTTCATTTAACCACGAGTGATTAAAGTCATTCGAATTTGAACGAGAGATGAACAATTCGTATGCAGAATGTACGATTTGCGGCCAAACATTTTCTATCAAGTTTGACGGAAAGGGTGCTTTTTAAAATCATACCTCGTCGGAAAAACATAATAATTTACAAGATGAGGTTAAGAAAAATTGTACAATTACATCTTTTTTAAAGAAACAAGACACTAGAGAAGAAGAGTTGATCAAAGCTGCGGAGGTTACAGCTATGTTTCATGGTGTAATGTGCCTTTATAGTTGTAATACCAAGATTTGGTAGTAGTTGTTTCAGGCGCGTCAACCTTAATGGTTATTTACGCCTTGAGTGAAGTGAAGTCAGATACAACCAGTCAATAACGTGACTATTTATAAGTACAAATAAGTCAATAGACAAATTAAAAGTGTAAATAGATAAATCAGTGGATAAAATCAATAAATAAATAAACTGACAAAACTGAAATGTTAAAAACAGTAGCACAAGAGATAAAAATCCTGTTCAAAACTGAATAGTGCTAAATTAAAATGTTTAAAAAGACTTGTCGAATTTCCCAGGAAGGGTATTTGTCATATCTGGTTACATAAACCAGCTTATTCAAGAAAGTTTAAAACTCTATCTACACTTTCTGTGTCATGTCCTAAAATCTCTCTAAGCTCACCCCTAATGTTTAACTGGTTCCTCATGACCTGATAATGCCTGCAGTTCTTGAGGATATGTTTTATGTCAAGCAGTGAGTTGCATCTTGCACACACGGGGGCTGCTTCACCTCGTCTCAAGAGGTACGAGTGCAGTGTCCTATTCTCAAACGAGGAACCACTACTTCCTGCGGCAAAAAGTTTACCATGAGGAAACATCGTCTTTAATTTCCTGGAGTTTGTTACAGTTTAATTACTGCGCTTTACGGTACCATTTCTCATGTATACTCCCACAGAGTATTTGGAATTGTGTGAAACTTTTCAGACCATCCATGTATATATAGGTAGATCCGGAGAAGCATCTATATATAATAGATACTTGTACGTACTCGAGATGTGGTTACGAAAATATGGAAAATGAGACGTTCACTTATCACCAAGTACTACTATGTCACTCTAAACTTACCCAAAATCGACTTTAATGAAATCTAATTGCCGCCTTTGGAATGTGCAAGAATTAACTCTTGGGCGAACCCGATACCCACAACGTTACATTTTTGCATATATGCACGTTGATTATAAGCGTAAATTTCGCATGGAACATTAAGTCCTTATTCAGTCCAAATATAGTAAACTAGTAAAATAGAGAGAATGTTATGTTTTTGAGAGCAAAAGTATCCGAATTTAAATACACATGTATGTAGGAAACTTCTGGTTTTCTCACCAGTCCCCAGATGCACCGAAACCCGCAAAAGGCAATATCGTTCGTCAAGTTTGATAGACCAAAATATGTTTACATTTTCCTTGCCGCCATCTTCTTTCCTCTCCTTCTCTCTAAGAGGTTTCCTTCCGAGTTTCTTGTTGGGAAAGACTAATTTTGTGAGAATAAAATGAAAATATCGCGAAGCAGAGTAATCCTCTCACCTCCGGAGCCTCGGAGTGAATCTTCTCTATCACTTTTTCTCAAAACAGAACGTACATTAAAAATAAAATCAATCTGGAAAGCTTTAACCGTGTGGAACTCCATCCTAGTAAATGGGTGGAAAATAAAAAACTTCCACTGGGAAAATATCGTATTTTCCCGACGAATCTGATGAAAAAGTTTTCTCGGGTTTCCTGTCGGGTTACTGCTGCGATGTTAGTCGACGTTTCGAAACCCTTCCTTAGCTCCATCTTCAGGACGAAGTGCTGAGGTGTCAAATTTTGGGGGTTTATATAGTGAAAATTTTGGTTACTTTCACTATTGTAGTACAGGTCTACACGTTTTGTTAAGGGAAAAACCTTCGTCTTTATTCATTGTATTTCCTTCAAGTCCAATGTGAATAGACTCTTTGATTAGTCTATCCCAGAATTTGGGAGCATGGCACAGAACCTTTGTGTTGGCAAAGTTTATTTTGTGGCCGTTAGTGATGGAGTGTTCTGCCACAGCCGATTTTTTCGGTTGTTTTAATCGGATGTTTCTCTCATGCTCCTTAATTTTTGTCGCTATCGTTCTGCCTGTTTCTCCTAAGTATACTGCCCCACATTCGCAGGGTGTTTTGTATACTCCGGGGACCCTTAGCTCAAGGGGATCCTTAACTTTTGTGAGGAGATTTCCGGGTTTGTTTGGGGGTTTATAAACTGTCCTTATATTGTGCTTTCTAGTATCCTTCCAATGGGATATTTGGCCTGCATATGGGATGCAGGCTGTGGCTGTGGTTTTTCCCTCTCGATGGTGGTGTTCCGCTATGACTTTTGGAGGGCTTTTTCCACTTCCTTGGGATGATGTCCATTTTGAATGAAGGTCGTCTTGAGATGTTTTAGTTCGTCTTTGATACTGTCTGCGTCTGATATGGCATAAGCTCGGCGTGTGAGTGTTGACATAACTGCCTTCAGTTTCGCTGGGTGGTGATGGCTCCTTCCGTTGAGATAGTGGTCGGTGTGAGTCGGCTTTCTATACACACCAAGTCCCAATGATCCATCTGGTTTCCGTTTCACCAAGATGTCGAGGAAAGGGAGGTACTGGTTTTTCTCTATCTCCATTGTGAATTTGATTTTTGGATGCCGGCTGTTTAGGTGGTTGAGGAATTCGTTAACGGTGTCCTTTCCATGGGGCCAGACCGCGAAGGTGTCATCCGTGTATCTGCAGAAAAACTTGGGTCGTCTTGTTGCTGTTCGGAGTGCTTCTTGCTCGAACCTCTCCATGAACAGGTCAGCGATGGCGGGGGATAGAGGGGATGCCATTGGCACCCCTTCAGTGTGCTCGCAGAATTTTCCATCATATACGAAGTAGGTTGAGGTGAGGGTGTGGTGGAAGAGTTTGATGATGTCCTTATTGAAGTTCTCCTCTAAAATGCTTAATGAGTCCAGGATGGGTATGTTGGTAAATAGAGATTCTACGTCGAAACTCACCAGGATGTCGTCGGGATCTAGCTTTATGTTGGCCAAAGTTTTCACAAATTTGGTGAGTCTTGCACATGGAGTTCACTATGGCCTATAATTGGCGCCATGAGTTTCTCTAGATGTTTGGCCAGTGGGAGCGTTCATTGCGCTCAGGATTGGTCGAAGAGGGATTCCTGGTTTGTGGACTTTGGGTAAACCCTATAGGATATATATATATATATATAGTAATTTTTCAGATGTAAAATAATATTTACAAAATATGTAATAATAAGATTCTAGAGGTAAATTTCTGGAGCTTTAAATGAAAGCCGAGATCGAATAGTTGTTAGGACGAGTATATGTATTTTTCAAAACATTTACATCAGCAAAATTACATTTTCTGATTCTTCAACCGGTATTGTCGACTGAAAGCGAGCATTGGACTGAAACTACCAGAGGGTCGTGAATTTTCAACTAATTGAAGTTCTTCAAAAATTAAATTCTGAATTTTACTTCTTAATGCTAGTCTTTGCAAAGATGGAATTGCAGTCACGTATGGCAATAAACTCTGAAAAAATAATAGGTCGTCGTTTTCATTTCTTTCGGTTTCTTGTTGAAGAAGCTCAATTTTTTCCCGCTCCAACTCAAACAATTGGTCGCCTCTATTTGTGGAGGAAGTGGAGAGAATTTTTTTCTTCTTTAGCTGAGGAGTGATGAATGATTGAGAATAATATTGATAATCCGGGGATTTGTCTTTCTCAATGGAGACAGCTGCTTCGTCCGCTGTTCCGTATAACGTCCGCTGGACATCTGACCTGAGTAAAGGCCTGAACCCACCGGTGCGGCGCGGCGGCCGCAACGCGTTTTTATGACACTTGGGAGGGGGGCCAAAGGTCCCTTAGGTGACGTAGAAATGCACCCTGGCCGCGTAGTAGGCCCCACCGGCGCGGCTGCGGCAAGAACAACCACCAGTCGTGAACACATGTTCTTGTCTATTATTAGTATTAGGAAAAACTTAAAATGAACTCCATCTGTTTCTATTACGGTCGATTACGCTTGGATCCGCCTGGGATCGAAACGAGAACCAATATCACAGACGAAAAACTCTTATTCATTCTTAGGGGATGGATTTTCATAATACGCATTTTTTAAGGTTTCACTAATTCTTGTTCTTGAGTTTTAAGTAAAAATGAACACAAACCCCGAGCTGATAACCAAATGATCGTCCCCTGTAAATAAATCGATCCTGCAAATTGTTCGTAACTGCAAATGTTAAAATTTCAGAATATTAATGACTCCTATTAACATATTTTATTTCTTTTGGTGCTAGTTTCGATTTCGAACGACTATTATTTCTAATTTAATTTTGCAAAGGAAATGTAATCTGCAACCGATAAAAGTGAGGTTTGCGTGCATTTATTACGAGAACGGTTTTTATTGTCTGGGTTCGAACTGGGGACCTTTAGGTAAATACAAAGTAGCCTATTATATGCGCAGGGAGTATATATAACACACACCTGTTACTTTATTTTAATTGCCGCATATATTACATTGAGGAAACATGCAATTAAGTAAAGTAAATATGCTTGACATAAATAAATTAAACATTCTGTCGCAAGAATTTTTATTGATAATTTTGAACGTCTTCCGACAAAAATTATCAAAACTATACGACTCTTGGCCGAAAACAGTCACTTGTATGCCGAAAACACATCGTACGTATCATTTTTGCAGTACTTTACGGAGACGAGATTCTACGGAGTACTATCGCTTTGATTGTTCTGAAAACTTATCACGGTGTACAGATATTGTTAAGGTATCGTGTACAAGCATCCTTTTGAGGAAATTTATCAAAATAACGACAATATTTGATTGCAAACGGGCTGCGCAAATCGAAAAACTGTGCATGCAGAGTTCGTAGCCGAGCGGCGTATTTGCCGGTGCGAAAACGCTGCACTAATCCCTTGAACTAATCCGCCGGACGGCGTTTTCCGCGTCGGTGGGGTCGGCCCCATAAGAAACCATTGAATTTGAGTACGTGACGAACGCAGAGGAAGGACCAGGTACCATCATAAAAACGCTTGCGGCCGCCGCGCCGCGCCGGTGGGTTCAGGCCTTAAATCGCCCCACAATACACAATTAAAGTGTAATTTGTAAATGCCACTTTCAAGTGTATGGTTGAAAGTGTCTTTGTTATCGAGAAGCATTTTATCTAAGTTGTGTGTGGTATAGAATGCGGGTTTCATATTGTAAGGAGTGAGGAAGTTAGCAAGTTTGTAAGACAGGGGACAACAAATGGGAGTTTCACCCGATTCGCACACACAAAGGATACAAAACATATCCAAAATATACCCTACCATCTCAATCACGGAAAGATCAAATTGCGAGGACTGTTCCTAAATATCGCAAGGAAATATAGTGCAACTGAGGATCCAGGAAAAAGTCCCGCGGGAAAAAGTTCCGCCGGAAAAAGTTCCGCGGGTTATTTATTAATAGGGTTGCCAACGTCTTAAAGGTTGATTCCGGGAGTTTTCCGTTTCAAGAGTGGTAAAATCCAGGAGGTTAAGTTTAAATATAATTTTAAGTACCGTAGAATCTAACTGATCTATGATGTTAACTTGATCATGTGTGAATTAGCTCTACTTATAGACATAATTTAATTTGGCTTAAAAAAACTTTCTTAACAGAAACTTGGAAATTAGCACTCCTATAAACTTCTAAAATATTTCAAAATATCTTTGTATAAAGATAAGATATAGTTTACATAACTCAAAAATTAAGAAGGATTGTCAATCTAAAGGTATATGAGAAAATAAACATTCACGATATCTATAATGTTTATTCTTATCAATATTGACAGCAAACTAAGGACAATCACAATTATTTATTTACGAGTAAGATACATTTTTGTTTTTAATATATGGAAATTAAGTTTAAATACTGTCATTTGAATATAATGAACATTATCTAGCAATAAATAAGAATTTTAAAAAACATTTGAATATATATAGAAAAAGATAATAAAGAGTATTTTTATAACAACTTAAACAAATGTTTTGACTGATTCCGTGCTGCTTCCAATATTTTTGGATTATTCTTAAGAAATGTATACAATTCCTTATACTGTTAACTAATTTTGTAAAATAACTGCAATTCTGTTTTAAGCAGCTTTTTACTTAATCTGTTTCTTTCCTTACATAAGAATCTGTCTCATAATACTAAATGATCTTTCTCAGGCGGCGTTTGAAATTGATATCGACAGGATAAACGAGACCAGTTTTATGAGTTCTTCACCTCAGGTATTATTTTCTTTTACCTCTTTGTAAATTGTTCACTGAGTACGCGGATATAGTTTTAAGTCAAGGACATTACTGTGAATGATAGATTTTAAGTTGTTTGATGTCGATTCACTTTCTTCTTTCGCGTCTTCGTAAAAATACATTAGTGCTGTTCTTATGGCACTCTCTTTTCAAAAACCTGGCACAATCACGGAAAGCAGTTTTAAATTTCCTTTATTGGAAACGTCTAAAGCTAAAGAAAAATATTTATCTTTTTTGAGCTATAAACTTGGATTTCCTGACCTGTTGACGGGAATACATTTTCAACGATACATTATACAATAAATTTTCAACTTTTGCTTTCCATAGGATTGCTTCTTCGCAATCAATGAATCGCGGAAATAATTGGAGACAATTTATTCTCAAAATCTGGGCTATTCTAATTATAAAGGTGCATTACACTATGAATCGAAGCTGTAACCTCCGCAGCTGCGATCAATTCTTCTTTTCTAGTGTCTTTTTTCTTTAAAAAAGATGTAATTGTACAATATTTCTGAACCTCATCTTGTAAATTACTGGAGACCTTTAGGTAAATAAAAAGAAGCCTATTATCTGCGCAGGGAGTATATTCAGCAATCTTGAGAGTTTGAAAGTTGTGTAATTTATGTGCAAAATGTGTCATTAAACATTTGCAATATATTTTTATTTCTATGTTAATGCAATATTTGTCTGAAAAATTAGATTTGCAAGATTAATATTTGAAACGTTTCTAATTGAAGTGCCCCTTATCTCTCAACCGAGATGATTATGAAACCGACAGTAAGAATTAGTCTTGAATATAGAGTACTTCGTACTTCTTATGAACTTTTATGAAGCTTGTAAGATGATTATTTGCACAAATATACCCATAAGAAAATAGTAGATAGCTAAGTAACAAAATAGTCGTGTAGTTACGTTTTTACTCGATATACTACTATGATACGTGACATAAACTAATAAAAGATGCATGATACGTACACCCCCTGCCACATACCGAAAGACGACTCGCAGGATACAAATTATGTTGTAGATTTAACCTAGTCTTAGTAGTTAAATAATATATAAATAGAGTATACAAAGTCGAGCTGATCAAAAGAAACTACTAAATATTCGTTCCCTGCAAATCGACACTGCAAACTGTTCGTCACTGGAAATACTAAAATTTCAGTTTATTATCGCCTCCTATTAACATGTTCTATCATTAATTCTAACCCTTAATTTCGTATGGACCTAAAATCCACGAGTATTCTTACGGAAATATGCGTTAGCTCGGCTTCAACAATTGTTTCAGTCGTCAAGGGGATTGGTTGTTTACAGCCTCAAAATTTCACAGAATTTCCGTTTATTTTAACCGAATTATCGCCATTTCGACCCGATAACGATATTTCACGACCAACATAAGAATCTCTATTTATTTTGCTTTCTTTTGGTGCTTACTTCGCTTTCGTAAGCCTATTATTTCTAATTTAAATTTGCAAAAGAAATGTAGCCTGCAACCGATAAAACTGATGTTTACGTGCATTTCATATGAGAACGTTTTTTATTGTCTGGGTTCGAACTGGGGACGTTCAGATAAATAAAACGTAGCCTATTATCTGCGCAAGGAGTACATTTAACAATCGTGAAAGTTTGAAAGTTGTGCCATTTACGGTTTTCGAGTTTTAGGCGAACAGGCGTCTGTCATATTTTGCACATTTTCTTTCCATCAAAGCCACGTAAAAATTATTGCCCGCCTTAAAGTGTTTCCCCACACTCTTCTCTTTGAATATTGGAGCATAAAACAGATGCATGACAATTAATAACCGAGGAATCCTTTCCGGCGGAACTTTTTCCTGCGGGACTTTTTCCGGTTACGTGCAACTGAATATACGTTTCGGAAATTCGGAAGGAAAAGTTAATAACGAGTGAAGTACGGAGGAAGCCCTCACGATTAACATAAGTTGGGGTACCCTCATCCGTAATATAGGTAGAACGTTAAAGAAAAGTTAGAGAGCGATACTACTTTGCCGTAGTTAGAACTATCCTTCAATATGCATGTGGTGTGTGTGGCCCACAAGTGTAGTATTAGTGAATTAGAAAGGATAAAGTGAATGGCAATTTCGAGAATTCCGATAATTCCGATTCCGTCGAGAATTTTTACGATAAATCAGTGTGTCTTCAGGTGGTTCAGGATAGGAATGTATAGAAGAAATAAGATAGAAACAACAGTTTAATTTAGAACATAAATTCAGAGAAAGGACGTTCTTGGAAGATTTTGCTCATAAGATATTAAGAAATATGCGTCCTCTTTATTAAAAAAGTCATTCTGACATGGAAAAATGTTAAGGAAATATATACTCGAATAATTCGCTTCTACAATAATTATTTCCGCAAACGGATATCCATTACTTCCGGGGAGATTTCACTATCTTACATCCTTATATAATTAGTAAAATTAATGTTTTCTATTTCAGAAACTGTTTGATGGGGATATATGAGAAAAAGTGGATTGAGTTCCCATGAGATAGAAAGCCCTAGGATAACTATTTTCATCACTGGGAAGGCATAACTAAGGAGCTCATCTTATTCTCGATGTATTTTAACATTATTACTATCGATAAAATAAATTTAAATAATAAATCATAAACATCATTCCATCACAAAATCCTATGTTAGGTTTACCAGATTAATAACCGGATGAATGGCTAGTTTTCATTGATATCCTTATAAGAAGTTTGATATGTGATTTCATCACTCAATCCGTATGAAGGTGGAGTACGAGACTATTTGTTTGGTGCTAGAAAAGCATTAGCTGAGGAAAAATTTACCTCTAAGGAGATATTCGTATGGTTGTTGGAAAACCATCTAGAAGAATGCACCTGTAGCTGCACGACAAAGAATCATTCTACTCATTTACATATCAAGGTGCATTCAGTAAGCTCAACAAACAAACACAGTACTTCCAGAATACATTACGTACATTTCCCATAGTTAACCAATTGAAACTGAAAGCAGGAAATTTAGATGGCCGTAAACTTTTTTCATGTATAATAAATGGCTGATTTTACAAAACATTTCAAAATTTTGATAAGAAATAATTTGATTTACACATTATTTCTTAGAACGAATTATTTGTTTTATTTTGCTGATATGCAATCAAATTATGTGATTTATAGGAGAAAATTAATTGTTTTAATAATATTAATTTTGGTCAAGTTAATGTTTGATGTCGAAATTACCTTTATTCTCATAGAATAGATGTAATACCGACATAAATTCTAGCACATAGAGTGAGTAGTGCACATGGTGATTATTGTGTATTATTATGAATTTACAAAACTAGAGCTGATAGAGCAAAACTGATGCCATTACTGGAATCAGTGGCACCATAATACCCAAGAATAGGTCTAACATGATGAGGTACCAAATTGTATGTTGCCTTGTGTAATCGATAATGACCTGTGAAATAAGTAGAATCGTGGTGCATTCAGCTCCTACGTAAGTCAAAAAGCAAGTTGGGATGTATTTCCGTAATGTAAGCATTATACAAAATTATTTAGTAGCCCTCTCTATGAGAGATACCGAAAGATTATCCAAACTTCCATGAGAGAATTTATCTCAAAAAAGAAATTTCTAATGACACAATAAATACTTATAATTCCACAGATATAATAATGATATAGTTTTTAATATGATTCATATATAGTAGCCACATTACTTGAAGAAAAAAGACACCCTGTCGAATTGTTCCAATCTGTTATTAGTCTGACAATTAGCTCCATTCAGCAATTCTTATTAGAGCTGCTTGAATTAGATGCAAATTATTGAAATCGAAGTATCCTTTGACCCCATCCTCGAACTTTCTTTCCATAAACTTCAGAATGACTTATCCATTAATCCATAGTATTCCATATAACTTCGGCATCACATAGTTTCTGTCCCCTAATTCAATCAGAGCATTCGGCGAAGTTACCTATTTCTGACAAAGATGGTATCGAAGGAACGAAAAGGAAAAAGCTTACAAGAAAAGATTAGGGGAAAAAGATTCCACATAATTACGAAATGTTAACTGTTAAATAGTTATTAAATAAATTATAATTAAAAGCAAGGATAATAATATAGTAATTCCTGTTCACAACAGAGAATAGCGTACGAATTGAGCCTAGGAGTCCCGGAAACAATTAGAGACGGAGAGATAAAGAAGGGCTTCCGAAAAAAAATATATAAAAGTCACTGAATGTATCACAATCAAAAGAAAGGACCACTCATTATTAGTGCTGACGGTTCAAAATGGGTGGCGTAATTCAGCTGTGTTTGCTGCCTCTCAGCATTTATTTCATCCGGGCATCCTACTTCGATGTGCTGAGTAAATATGAAGGAGGGATATGGTATCGAGAACAACCGATGTACCGAAGTTTAAAGAATAATTTCTTGTCGTGCAAAGCCGAAGAGGAATGTGTATGTAGAAAAGAGAGTTATGCGAACGTTTACCATTGTGAAAATGAACTCAACGCCCGGTTGAACTTTATGGACGGATGGACAGGAGTCTTTGTAATAAAGTGCAACAAAACACTGAAATCGGAAAAATTCGGCCGTGATTACTATTCTATCATGGAAATGGAGAAGGCTTTACAGGTGAATCTTCACTTGATCAACTGTCCAGAACCTCCGCGATCATACTCATCTCTTTTCGCACCGTCCTTACCTCAGGAGGAGAAAGGTGCAACAAACCCGGTCATATACAAATTCAGAATTGACTGCGGTCTCAGGAAGCGGTTTGCCTTTGAGAAGAAGCACTTCGAAGGGTTGAGTGAGTTGACATCACTTGAGATATCTTGTGGTGCTTTGGCAGATCTTCCTGCAGACATATTTCGAGCCAACTTTCCAAATCTTATAGATTTGACGATAAGCAACACCCAGATTAACGACATTCCCGATGGATTGTTTCTGAACCTTAGTGCTCTGGAAAAGCTCACGCTTCAATCGAATGAACTATCTCAGCTTAACGACAATGGTTTCCGAGGTTTAATTAACCTTGAAAAGTTAGTAATCGCAGAAGGGAATTTGCTCTTTTTCGGAGAAAACTCATTTAACCACATCAAAAGTCTGATTAGTTTCTCTCTCCTCGGGAGCAAAGTCAATCGGCTTCCCACTAGTTTCGGAAAACTGGCTATGTTAGAATCAATATATCTTACTAACAATTCGATGACAGCAATTGATGGAATCTGTGATGCGTTTTCGATCTTGCGTGAGGTTATTATCACGAATAACTTTTTGAATCGCATAGATTTCGCATGCTTTCATTCCTTAGGGCAAGCGAAGAGAATTGATATTTCCGGCAACTCTTTCTCGGTTTTGCCAAACACTTCAATTTTGATGAACGAATTAACTGAGTTCGAATTAATCCATAACACAGAAACTCTAGAAAAAATTCGTCATTTCATAGTCAGTGAATCCTTAAAGGATATTTTTATAGAATATTCCAACATAGAATCGATTGATCCAGATTTTCTTCACGACGTACCTGCTTTGGAATATCTGCGGTTGGACGGGAATAGAATTAGAGTCTTGGATAAAGATTTTTTTGCTTTTAACTTTAATTTGAGAAAAGTATTCTTAGATAGGAATCGAATCACTACAATACCAGACGGTTTATTCCGAAGCAATAATAAATTGAATAGGCTTGATTTATCCTCAAACCTTATCCAAGAATTGCCGCTCTCACTATTTTCCAATACTAACTTATTAAGATATGTAAATCTTTCACATAATTTGCTAGAAAGTATTCCTGAAAATCTATTATCAAATCTAGGGAACCTTCAAAGTATTTATCTTTCAAATAATAGAATCAGATTCATAAATAACAATAGTTTTGTTGGCTTGAATAGTTTGCAGACCTTAGATATAGGGAATAACTTTTTAAATAGCTCAGTGGCAGATTCTTTCTGGCCGTTTAAGAATTATGGACATTTTCAGAATCTCTACCTAAATGGAAATTCTATTCATTTCATTCCACCCATGGATGAACTTTCCCTTCACTCCTTAAATTTGGCCAATAACAGTCTACAATACATCGAGAAGGATACTTTTAAAAATCTAAAAGTACTGCACATCCTGAATTTGAGTTATAATAGGTTAGAGAAATTACCGAATGCATCTGTAGTGAATGGACATGAAATAGTGATTTTAAATATTTCATTCAATAAGCTCCATGATATCCCAGCTGAGTTTTTTCCTCCAAATAATCGGATCAATTATTTGGATTTATCAGGCAACAAATTGGAAATATTTGATATTTGTTCACTCATAAAAACTACATATCTCAAAGAACTTCGCTTGTCAGAGAATGGGATGCAAGAAATTGGTGACTTTTCAGCATGTTACTTGGAATTGAATTATATGAAGTTCTTGGATCTTTCTCACAACCAACTAAGCTTCAACAATTCAGTGTGGTCCTTTGACTGGGTTAGGAAAACATGGGGAAGAATCTCTCCATTGCTGATTTTCCCAAACATTGAGGTAAATTTGAGGAGAAGTGTTTGATTGAAATTTCTCATATTAAGCTCACTTTTGGTTTTGTAATCAAAATACTCTACAGGAAATCTACCTAGTAAACAACTCTATATCTACGGTGTTTATGGACTGGAGGAACATGTTCATGAAACTGCGAAGGCTTGATTTAAGGCATAATAAGATTGATCATCTTAGCCATCAAGATCTTTTGTTTTGTTCTACTTTAATTTTTGTAAATGGAACAAGCATGCCTTATTCGTGCCATCTTTCTCTAATCTTAGACCTACAATTCAATCAAATCAAGAAAGTAGAGCTACCCTCTAAAATGGTAGGTGGCATTTGGCATATAATATATAATCATTAAGAATTCTTTTCATTCATAAATTATTTTGATTGTTTTTCTGTAGCTGATGGAACTCCCGAGGAAACATGACATCAAGCTCTATGGCCATGTCACCATAAATATTGATAACAATCCATTCTACTGCAGTTGTGGAATAATCAAATTTCTTCGACTGCTTGATGGTGATGTGGCTTTGATGAGTGAATTAAGAAGGACAGAAGGAAAGGAATGGATACTGTCGGCCAATGTACACATTGGGAATCTAAGTTGCTGGTAAAAATATTCTGTTTTGCCTGTTTTATGGGAGATATACGTTCATGGCTGAAAAATTGTGAAAACAGATGAAAATAATAAAAATTAATGCTTTACAACTAGCTTACCATTATGGGAGAAAACTTAACACAGTCTGATAACATGAAGAGTGTTTAAGATAGTAGAAGTAATTTTTTTTTAATCACCTAGATAATGGTAATGAGGTGCTTATGCAGCCAGTAGCAACTATTCCTATCTATAATCAATCACATATTCTATGTTCACTAGCAAGAATCACTTCTGATGAAAATCTTTGGAAGGAAAGAAATTATGTAATCTCAAATAATCATAGGTTACTTGAGCAAGTATTTATCTTTTTATCTCTTTTTTTATTACCATATCAAATAATTATAGAAACTTCAAGGTTTTTAGGAATTTCCTTCTGGAAAGGAATGGATACTGTCGGCCAATGTACACATTGGGAATCTGAGTTGCTGGTAAAAATATTCTGTTTTGCCTGTTTTATGGGAGATATACGTTCATGGCTGAAAAATTGTGAAAACAGATGAAAATAATAAAAATTAATGCTTTACAACTAGCTTACCATTATGGGAGTAAACTTAACACAGTCTGATAACATGAAGAGTGTTTAAGATAGTAGAAGTAATTTTTTTTTAATCACCTAGATAATGGTAATGAGGTGCTTATGCAGCCAGTAGCAACTATTCGTATCTATAATCAATCACATATTCTATGTTCACTAGCAAGAATCACTTCCGATGAAAATCTTTGGAAGGAAAGAAATTATGTAATCTCAAATAATCATAGGTTACTTGAGCAAGTATTTATCTTTTTATCTCTTTTTTTATTACCATATCAAATAATTATAGAAACTTCAAGGTTTTTAGGAATTTCCTTCTGGAAAGGAATGGATACTGTCGGCCAATGTACACATTGGGAATCTGAGTTGCTGGTAAAAATATTCTCTTTTTTATGTATTATAGTGAGATAAAAGTTTATGTCTGCGACATTGTGAAAACAAATGCAGATAATAAAATTAATGCTTTACAATTAGCTTTCCCTATTGGGAGGAAACTTAACAGAGTCTAAGAATATCATAATAGGATATTAGGAATGTCCACTTGTTCTGATTAATGAATTTATTAAGATGCAAAAGAGATAACTTTAATGTCGAAGAGTCTTGATAAATACAGCAGGTACATGAAATACCAAATTTGAACATTTTTGAGATTTTGTAGGAATATGGTTAAGAAAGAGTCAGCCAACTGGCTTCTGTGTATGAGTCAGCTTGTGATACTCCATTCTATGTCCCTTAAAAGTCTTTCTTTTAATGTATATGCTATACTCTGTACCCTTCTACATTATTTCTGCATATCTGCATGATCTTGAATGATTAATAGAAGAATTTTCTAAAAGCCTGATATTTCTTTGTAATGAATGAAGTTTTTCTCTGTCTGATACCCCTTTAACTAAAGTATTCTCCTATTCTCTTTATTTATTTATTTTCTTTCATAAGTCTAATTCCACTAGTAATTTTTATGTTTCCAAGGTCTTACATTTTCCCACAGTCATTATAGAGGCTTTCCAGAAAATGTTGTCATTTCTCTCTTATGTCTTCATTTCATACTCATTTTATCTTCATTCTTCAGGTTTATTTCATATTCCTTTTATGCTACTATAGAGCTTTCAACATGTAGTTGACAATATTGTCCTCATAGCAAACTCAGTTGCCAAACTTACTCTGTCTACTTGCCTTGTGATTCCCACACCAAATTTGAATTGGCTACTGGATGTGTAAGGAAAAAGGATATTAAAAACTTCCTAAAGTAATGTTTAAGAAAAAGACTGTTTATAAGCTAAAAGACTATTTATATGCTATATTTTTGGTTTGCAAAAGATTAAAGTTATAAATACCATGTGAATTTCTTGATGCTAGGTATTCCTTATAATAATAATGGATTACTGGCAGGTGTTTGCCATATCTTAAGATCACTTTCTAAAAGGAAAATGAAAATCAAATTATGGGAATGGTAAAGCAGGTAAAAATTCGACAAATTAGAAAGAATCAGAATTGCAAACTGCTTTACAGAAAGTGTGAGATATCTTGAATGTTCTCATTTACAAGTGACAAGAACGATTTTATTAGCATTTCCTTACAATGCATTGATATTGATCATATTTACACAAAGTTTTGAATTTTTGGCTGGAAATAAATATCTCATTAAAATAAAAATCCTTTTCTGCAGGGAAAAACGTCAAGCCCATCACCAGTAAATCAAGTATATCACATAATTAAATTTGATGAGCAATCTTTTTAGTTTCTGGTTGAGCAATTAACATGCCTCAGTATGCTTCTTTCCTTCCCGAGTAATTTTCTTGACTCCCTTTTGCGGCCTCTTCGCAGAATTTGATAGCACCAAGAGACTTGTTGAAATAGGTAAAAACATAAACTGTTTGTTTCACAGTGTGCCTCTTTTAGCCTTCTTTTCTCTTTGGAAATGATGATCACACAAAGTTAAAAATAAACCACTTGGGAAAAATCTTCACAACACCCTTTGATAAGTTACAATCCCACTCCACATCAGTCCATTATAGACAAACTAAATAAGAACTCTAATCCTGAATTGCCAAGATTAAAGAGCCACAACATTTGCTCAGATGTTTCATGGCTTAAGGGCCATCCTTTACCAGAGTTTAGAAGTCTATCTTTTGCAAACTATCCTATCAAGCTGCATGCCATATGAGATGAAGTGTCACATCTTCCTAGCCCACAAAATTTTCTGCCATACTAAACAATTAATTGAAAATTTTTGAGAATTTAAAAGAATATTCGGAGCATTGATGAATACATATGATAAATTCAATCCATATCAATAACTGAAAGAACCAGATCTCCCACTTTGATCATGAGTTATGATCCTATAAAATAATGCATGTCAGGCGTACTTTGTGAAAATTATGAGAGTTCGAGAGTTACAAACTAAACAAAAGTTGTTTCTGGGCTGGATAATTGCTCGTGAGTGGCTTGATTGAAGTGTACAATTTTTAAAACTTAAAAAGATTGGTTTTCTTTTCCACTCTCCATGATATGGCGTATTCCTCCTTCACTCTAATAACTGAAAGCAGGCATCTATGGGCAGAAAAATTTAGGCGCGAAAAAATTGATATACTGAAAAATTCATAAATCCCTTTCAGCATGCACAGCAAATGCCTGGGTTGGCATTCAGCACACAGAGTGCCATCAAGAAGTGAATAGAAGAGATGATGGGGGTGACTGAAATTAAATAAAGATGCAATGTAGTATGAGAGCCCTGTGTCTCCCCTCACTTCATAGAAGAACCCACATAGAGGGGTTCTCATTTTCTGAATTTTATATTTTTATATGCTTTTCCATTATTAATTTAGCATAAGTTTATTTATTTCAGGATCAGAAATTTTATCATTCTTACTACTTGAGTTAGTAAAGACTCAAAGCAGAATGTTCATGTGATTCATTTATCTCTTATAGGCTGCCAGAAACAGTAAGAGGAAAGAAGATAGCTGAGCCTCAAACATGGATGCATCACATCATTCCAACCCTGGGTGTTTGCCCATTACTTGATATTGAATAAGGATTGTACTGGAAAAATAATTTTAATAGCCTTTCCCAATAGCCCTTTTGCATCTTACTTAGCAAATAAATGAATGTTTATTAAATTAATTTGCATAACCTTTAAATCAGCTGAAGTTCAATCAAGGACTAAAATTATATTAATAAATTTCTGAATTATTTAGCACTCAAATCAATCTTAGTGTAATTCTGTGATGAGAAATTAAAGTTCACTAAGATCTTGTATGTATGTATGAGTCAGTGATAATGCAAGTTTATTTCATTTACGTTCTATTTTTGTTTCTTATCTTCCTTCCTAATGCAGATTAATACATGAAACTTTATGCCTCCTTCCTTTCTCTGCAAATTCAAAACATATCATGACAGATTACAGGAGCTACATCAATTTCAAAATATTTTTTTTATAATAATTTTGCTAATATTTGGTCAATGTATGGTTCTAGTTTCAACTCCCTATTTAGTAGTTGCTTGTTTCAGGCGCGTCAACCTTAATGGTTATTTACGCCTTGAGTGAAGTGAAGTCAGATACAACCAGTCAATAACCTGACTAATTATAAGTACAAATAAGTCAATAGACAAATTAAAAGTGTAAATAGATAAATCAGTGGATAAAATCAATAAATAAATAAACTGACAAAACAAAATGTTAAAAACAGTAGTACGAGAGATAAAAATCCTGTTCAAAACTGAATAGTGCTAAATTAAAATGTTTAAAAAGACTTGTCGAATTTCCCAGGAAGTGTATTTGTCATATCTGGTTACATAAAGGAGCTTATTCAAGAAAGTTTAAAACTCTATCTACACTTTCTGTGTCATGTCCTAAAATCTCTCTAAGCTCACCCATAATGTTTAACTGGTTCCTCATGACCTGATAATGCCTGCAGTTCGTGAGGATATGTTTTATGGTAAGTAGTGAGTTGCATCTTGTACACACGGGGGCTTCCTCACCTTGTCTCAAGAGGTGAGGAAGCTTCTTAACGGTCTTAACCTTCTTAACGACTGTGTCAGCTTCCTCATTGCCCCTTATTCCAACTTGCCCTGGAACCCAGCAAAAGATCATTTTAATCCCTTGTGAGTATAAGGACATCACAGATGAATGGAACTTTTGGAAAAGTTGGTGCGAGGGGGAGTAGGTTGCGATGGCTTGTAAAGGGCTTAAGGAATCTGTAGATAACAGAGCTGGCTGCTTCTGAGACTCTATTTGCTCCTGTGCTGTGCAGATAGCATAAAGTTCAGCAGTGTATATACTACACCCTTTTTGCAATTTCAGCCCTGACACTCATGATCTTTGATCCCTTTTGGTGGCAAAGACTGGCTAAAACTAGGGCAAGTGCAAATATCATTATAATCTTGATTCCTTCGTTCATATTCTTCCACATGAGCTGCCAGGTGAGAATTTACAAAGCAAAATGATGTACTGTGAAGCTTGAATCTGATTGCCACATCTCCTTTGTTACCTTGAAAATCAAAAATAAATCATGCAACAGGTAAAACTTTTTTATTATTTCAATCTTGATTATGACAAAATTAGGAATGTTTCTTAGGAAATAATCAAATGTTGTAGTTCATCTCTTAAAATAAACATTTCACAATCATTACATACACAGTAGAAGTCTGTTATAACGAGTTTGGCATATAACTAAAGTTGCGTTATAGCAAGTTTAGTATTTATTAAATGTTGTCAGTTTCACTGCAAAAAGGATAGGGAGTTCGGTCCCTCATAATGAGTGGCTATTTCTGAAATGTTGGTGTTATAAGTGCCATGTTTCTATATTAGTCTTGCAGAATACATACCTTAGAATTGTCAATTGACATGAGAGACTAAGCTTAATCAACTACTACAAGCAAATGGTAATCTGAGACATGTTATCTCTTCTAAGAACAGAAAAAAAATAAATGCAAAAATTATCAACATCTAAAATCACTAATTTTGCTGAAAAGGCTCAGTTAGATTTCGATGTAGGATATTCATGAACTTCAAATGTTAGTTGCACTTTATTTCAAATGCAAATTTAAGTTACAAAGAATTGTCTAATAAAATAAGGCAAGTACCAAAAGAAGAGAAATTGAATGAGTTATTATTATGGTTGTGGATTATCATTTTTGATTCAGAATTGTTGGAATTTTGATAAAACATCATGCATACATTTGGAAGTGAACCAGCAATGTACTTCAAAATGACTCATTTTAATTATTTTTTGTTTCCAGCTTTCATTCTTTAAATTTAAAATATTTATTGTTTTCCTGAGCCCAGGAAGTTCCAATCATCATTGTACTCTATAAATCTTTATTTCCTAATGAGAATCAGTAGGCAATTCAGCAAGCAATAAGATAAAACAAGCTGAAATTCTTTCTAATGATTGTTTTCTATGTAAGTTTGAACAGCAAAATCCCATATTGAGAATACAAGTTCTAACATATTAACAGATATCTTGTTTATGTTTAATAATAGGCAAAAGGATTCATTATCAAATCTGGATTCCTTACTATGAGCAGTCAATTAACAATAAGAAAGATGTCTAAGAACCTATGGATTTGGGTGACAAGCAAATCAAGCTATAGAAAGTCACTTTCATATAAATCAAAGGTAAAAGGGATTATGATTATTCCCCATTGAAGGAATACTACATCCCCTAAAACAGAATCTCTAATTCTCATCTGTATTGAAGCTACTGATAAAAATATTTCCCACCTCGTTAACTAGCACAGAGTTAGTTTCATTGAAAGAGACCAATCAACAGTTGTAGCTTGATCGAGCCTATATGATAAACAAATTACCTAAATAAATATCAAGTGTATGCTTTCTGATGAGATAAAAACATTGTAATTTTTTTCATTGTGTATTGGTGCCAACAGAGTATCTCATTCATTAATTTGGGAGCACTTGGTTACCGTGCAGGCAGTCTTGAAATAAGAGCTAAGAGAAGAGCAGAAATTGAGTAAACAACTTCAGGAAATCTTTCATTCCTTTATATAGAGATAACTGCTATTGCAACAGTGAATATAAGAAGAGGGTCAAGAGAGAAAAGAATTGATCCTATAATCTTTATACAATTCCTTTATTAGGAATTCACTTAGTTATTTTTTACAAAAATAACTAAGTTTATGTTAGACTGTTTCACTTTTATCATCAAAATTTTATATATTCATAAAAACATAAATTTCATCATCAAAGACATTTTACAATCAAAAATTTTCCAGCTAGAATTACTACTTTGAATGGTAAATTGACTCGTGTTACAGTTTAATTTAATGTGACGGTAAATTACAATGAATTTTTTTTAGATCTTGATGATTACATATAATAATCAATGAAACATTTTTTTAAATATCAATATTATTTTGGAATTTCAGAGATCATGAAGTTTGGAGATGAACCTTCATGTTAACTTACGTGTTGGAGAAAATAAATTGGAAGTGTACTTTGTTTGCAATGATATGATAATATCTAAGGATAGTAGAACATAATCTAAGGCTGAGAAGGAAAGGAAATTTATAAATAACATTGTTCAATTCCATTCTGTTTTTATTTACCACTATAGCCATGTACTGGGACAGACGTATACTCTGGAAGGTCATACATACAAAATAATACATGGATATAAAATACACTTATACTTACAATAAAAATTGTATACATACAAACATACTATTCCTCTACATACCCCTTACATACGTTAGCTTTAAATTCATGATCTTAGTTGTCGTACCATAGATTGGACATAAGGTACAATATTTTGTACTATTTTGTATGATCTTTTCAGATTAAGGAACCTAAGGAAATAAGTTTACATATGTATCTTTTATTTGGATATTCTATGATTGATTTTTTTTATTGTTATTATCTTTAAAGAAGCAGGATTTTTATATAAAATTATTTATTACTATAAGGCAGAAGCCATTTCTTAATTTTTATTTTGAAGCAGTCTCTCTTTTGTCATAAAGTTGAGATATTTTTTTATCATAACCATACAGGGCCCATTTCCATTACTTTTATCTATTTCATTTATCACTTTATGTAACAGGTTATTTATTTTTATTTTATAGCAGGTACTATTTTGTTTTTCTTCATATTAGTGTTTTTTACTGTCATATGATACAATTTTCTTTATTTTAATGCTGAGGACTGTGCTGCCAGTGATAATCATTTACTTTCCTTTCAATAAATTTGTTATATAGAGAATGAATATTTATATTCTAATGACCCAAGGGGATGAAAATAAATGAATTGCCTATAGCATGGAAAAGGCGTACTTTTCAATGTATTGTTTCCTTTCTAAGGGACTGTTAGGGATTACAATCCACCTTGTTCTTACATCCAGTATGTTCTGGGTTTTTGTCACATCCTCTGTAGGCCTAACACTGGCATGCCTGAGGCTGACATTAGCACTGCTTCCCAATGATTTTTGGTATCAGCCTTGTGCATAAAAATGCAATGCACAAAGGACAAAGGCCCAAAGGAATTATTCCAGTTATTAATACCATATAGATTTGGTAATATCTATTGTAATGTATCTATATCGTATTATATCTATATGGTTACAATAATTATTTCATTCATCATTAATTATTTTTTTTCGAAGACAGAAATTATTAATCTTCCATCATAATTAAATTATTCCAATACAATATATATATTATTTACTATTACCTACTTTTTTAATACAATACTTACTTTTGGATTTTGTGAGTCATTTGCCTATGGTGCAGTCATGTCTTACTTGAGTTCCTATATATTATTGAATTATTTACTAATTGTATCATACTAACAACTTGTGGTACGTAATACAATTATCCTCCACGATGTCAGTAATAAGTGTTGAGGTTTGCATTACTTGTGGTGCTGATTTAACTGATGGAGACATTATCAATTGCTGTCGCTGTGTACTTTGTGTACACAATACTTTGGCATGCTCTGGACTGTCGCGGTCTGTTATTCAATCCTTCTCCAGCAAGTCCCAACTTAAGTATTTTTGTGTTAGTTGCACGAAATGGACTCTATACCTGGCTACAACTTGACTGGTCTACAAGAGCTTAAATCAATCTTGGGGTTGTTCAAGACTGAGCTAACGGAAATCAAAACCTCTCTTGCTGAATTGAGTAACTGTCGTAACTTCCGATGAGGTGTTTGAGTCGCTTATTGACAAAGTTCATGACAGGCAGATGAGGTTGTACAATGTACTGCTGTTTAATATTCCAGAGAGTGATGTTGAGGGCGATAGTGATGGTGATTATTGGCGTGTGGTGGAAGTGATTAACCAGGTTCCTGCAGTCTCAACAGAAGGAGTTTGAGAATTTGCCACATATCTCAAGAACATTCAAACAAAAGTTGAGCAAATTAAGAGAAAGGAATCTATTGAACAAATTACAGAAAACAAACAAAGATAGCAAGCAACATAAAATACATGATAAAGAATTAATGGAACATACACAAGATCTACAAGTCAAATTTTCTCTAGGCCTTATGGTCATTTGCTTCCATAATATTTCAGTTAAGAATACATGAATATCTTCTACATATGAATATTTTCAATGAAATATTGTATTTAAAATTTTAATTTCATAAAAAATGCTTTTTGAGCTGCTTTTGCAACTAAATGATAAACATTGAATTCAGACCTAGTTTTACGGAAAACTATACATGAACTTCTATATGAAAATATTTAAAGAATAGGGCATGAAAAGATCTCAGAGCAGGTTGTCTCATGAAAAGATGGGACCAAAATAAAAAATCAATACCAAAGCAAGGTATTAATAGAAAATTTACCTGATTTTAAGAAATACTGCAATCAAAGATTATGAGTAAAGAAGAATCCATGGAATATGAATCATCTGCATGAAAAGCCTTAGCTAATTCTCATGGTCATGTTTTGCTGAAATTCCAACTACATTATTTATTTTATTTTTTAAGCTACTTTATTTCCTTGAAATGTATCATATTTTGTTTAAAAAAGTAAGAAGTCAGGCAGAATTTTGTGTATGTTTAACCTCTATGTTGAAACTTAGTCTGTTATTTATTAAAAATAACTTTTTATGGTGCTAATCCAGGATATTGATTGAAATATGATATAAAAATGAAGAAATTAAATTAATTGCTAAGGATATACTTCCATAAGTTGTTGCTTTGAAAAGAATACCCAATTTTAACTATGAATGTTATTTATGATATATTATAACTAAAAGAGTCTATATGAAGAACAAAGGCTTATTGAAATGAAGAAAAATAATAGGAATCGACTATATTCTTCTGGATGATAATGGCTTTTATCCTAGAAATTTTACTGGAAATGTTGAAAATATGATTGATAAATCAATATGGAAAGGAGTATGTTGAAGACAAGTATGATTTAACTTGACATAATGGAAACTGAATCGATAAAATAAAGACTATGACAACATGTTCAGATATCTATCCAAAGTCAAAATATTTGGAAATACAACTCACTGGTAATTAATGAACCTCGTTAGGAATATTCACAATGTAAAAAAGTTTAAATGCATGAAATTATGAAATAATTGTCATTAGAGGATGAAAGAATAAGTCGACGCTAGTCTTGAATCAGAAACTCAAGCAACCCATTAACAAGAGAACTAACTGCCAACTTCTGAATGAACTATAAGAATCAATCTGACAAAGAAAATTTAAAATCTAGGCCAATACCCAGTCCAATATACTGGATCAGCAGATTGGAATGTCTTACTTGAAGAAGTTGAAATGTAAGAGATTATGGCTATAGATATTTGCAAACACTTCTTAAATGATAGAATAAACAACAGATAACCACAACAATTTCTGAATAACAATGAATACACGATTAATTGCAACATATATAATTATTTGCAACATGCAAAACCTATCCAAAGACTGCACTAGCCTTAATGATTTGTTGATGCCTTTGAGAAACCAAGGGAAGATAAGCTATAAATCAAAACACAA
Source organism: Pachydiplax longipennis (assembly GCA_036926295.1). Lineage (NCBI taxonomy): Eukaryota > Metazoa > Arthropoda > Insecta > Odonata > Libellulidae > Pachydiplax > Pachydiplax longipennis. The sequence continues at coordinate 48,520,782 of JAVFKF010000001.1, read as the reverse complement.
GAAGGGAGAACCTAACTGCAACTAGCATTATACATTTCAGAAGAATTTAGAGCCTGGCTTCATGACAAGAATATGAAATGAAGAGAGAAAGTTACAACATACTTCCATGATTGTTTACTCAAAAAGCAGTGAGGAACTGAACACCTCTTAGCATACTGCAAAAAGTCCTCCAGATGACATAACAACACTGCTTGCATATCACACCACTCATTCGCCACATCACTATGTTCTCCTACTTGCAGATGCAAGTTTTCATTAGCATGATGGTCTCATGGCATAAATAACAGCTACCTTTCCACAGAGATACCCTGCAAAAATATCATTTACTTTCACTTTAATAACTAGTAATTAAGTATAAATTACCTTTTATAAAATAAATCCAAACTATAGTTAACTATACATTGATTGACAGGATTTGATCGAGTGAAAAAACTAGGTCAATCACATTAACACGCCGATTTTAAAACCAGAATAAATTTACTGGAGTAAACATGCGCTTAAAGATTAAATCCACATGTAAAATCTATCGGAAGTTTTCTCTACGAAATCAAAAGTTTCAAAGTATATACATAATCGCTTTCTCGTTTGACAGAACACATCTAGCATTTCAAAAAATTCGAAAGCGATAGACAGCCTTCAACAATTTGAAAGATTGCGTTAAAAAGATCATTTGTAACGTTAAACAGCGGAATTGCATTTATTCTGTTGGCCAAAATGGGCATAAACATATCGAACAAGTGGCAAGATATTAAAAAGGCGTAGGAAATTTATCTCTATAATGAAACGTTTCCCTTAATTTTTGATGTTACTCCTCGATATCATTTCTTAGAATTGGTAGGACGTTTGATTCTGATGTAAATAAAAAATCATTCTTCGAAGAAAAAATATTTCCATTGTAAAGAGGAGTATACCGAAGTCGAGCAACAGTCATGCGATTCTGACATAAAACGCGCCGTGAAATTCTCAGTGTACAGAGACAGTAGAGTAGCGATAAGTGTGTTTGTTACCGGTAAACACGAAAGTTAATTTTCTACAATCGTTGAACATTGCACTGTTAGCGTTCTGATTGCGCAGTGTACAGTGATACCGTATGAATCTCAATAGAATACACACGAGTATTTACTTCCTTTTTTCTTATTTGAAACGGTAGAATTCACATCGCTACATGATGAATCAATGTCAGGCAAATGCCAATAAATTTATGATCTCTTTGCGTTTAATTGAGATGAAGCTTATTTTTTTTAAAAATTCAGCTAGGATTAAGCAATAATTAAGTTTAATAGTTTTTTCCCGAATGCAATTGAATTCATGCGAATTAATTATCTTTATGAAGTATTTATTAAGCAATTTATACAAATAAAAAATTTAACATAATTTATTTCAGATACATGCAAAGCTGAAACTTCTATTACAATATTTTGAAATATTTCTCCAAGTCAAACTTGTGAGCAATGTAAAATATTCTACGTCTAATTTAGACTACAAAGTTCAAATCCCTGGAGATAATAATAATGTCAGAAGCTACTCCTTTTCCAGGAATGAATTGAATACACAAAAAATTTGAGCAAATATTTTTTATTTACTTGTATCATTTTAAATGTTTTTTTACAAGTGATTTTATAAATTTAAAAATACACAATTTATTTTCAATTACAATTAAAAGACAATTATTAACACTACAACTGTTGATGACTGAGCGTATAGTAAACTACTATCTGCGCTTTGAGTACTAATTAATTGATTCTAAGTCATCGAAAGGTTGAAAGTCGTGCATATATTGGCACTAGAATAAAAACGATCATGCACTAATTCACACACATCCTTCTTATTCGTATTTTATCATGTAATTATTTGTATTCAAACATTGGAGCAGCGATAACGGGAGCACAGCATTGACGTCTATAGTATGACATTCATAATATTGAATGCTAATTATTTAAACGAAAGCATTGTATTTATACAGCGACATAATTCAAAATATGATTTTTGAAATAGTTAATTATTCCAACAGAAGTCATTAAAAATTTAATGAAAATAGTTTTTGTTTTGACTGCAAGGTACTACTAGAGTCAAAGTTTGGCGGAAATCTATTTTCATAACTTTTTAATCAAGTGTTACGATCGAAAGTATTGCGTTGTAAAATCGAGTTACATTAAAATAAGATCACTGATATAGTCCATTGGCTGTTCCCAAATAATATAAAATATAACAAGTATTGATTTGACTTCCGGGCACGGTCGGAGCCAAGGCTCTTCGGAAAGCTAATCGCAACACATCCAACAGAAAAGTTACAATGGGAACTTACGTATTCGTTATGTTGCTGTTTATGAATAAACAAATCGAGAAATAGATTTTAATTCGGTAGTTTATGGCAGCCAAGCTGAAATGCCCCTCGATACTCGTTGTGATGAGAAATTAACTATCTTTTTTACGGGTTGATCTATTTATTAGGCTTACGCTCGCCACGGATTTATATTGAGACTTATTGAACTATCTATAAAATTTCTATGGAGATCAAGAATTGGGCACAGTAGAGTAGTTCCTGCTAATTTCAATTTGGGTAATCTAATATTTCTGTATCACCTTCCACGCACTGGCTAAGTCACAGTTTTTCGTATAGCAAGCTTCACCACAGGAAATATTTAAATAGTCTGATGGTTGCCATCAGTATGGAAAATTTGATAAATAACATACTAATCGAGACTTACTCGACCATAATGATACGAAATTATTGCAGGTGTTAACTTTGATACCTTGATTTATGATGTTAGTCACCGAAAACGCCTATATGATAGCGCGGCAATACCCTATGAACTCAGAATGTAGCAGAGGCATCGTTCATCCACGATTCATATATAAGGCATTCATTATGAATAAAAGGTTTTTTTATTAGAAGAATTCAAATTGTTTTAATCTATGATTCTAACATCTCTTACGGATGTGTTAAGAGTAGGACATGTAAATTATGTGAATCCTCCGTGATTTTTTATCGGCGAAGCAAATCTAGTTTCGGTAAGGTAATCGGAAATAATCATCAGCTAAATGGAATGCCTTTAGCTTTCTTAGGGTGATCATAAAAACACTATTCGCTCCAATCGCGTTGTTTCACAGGAAAAATGTAGCATGATGAGGAATAGCCCCCTTCCCCCTTTAAAATTTCAAATCCAACCCTTGCACCGGGTGTTAAACAAGGAAAAGAAAAATTAGTTGAGCTCAAGACCGCGGGGCAGGTATTTGAGTATAGCATAAAGAGGTGTATGGGATACCATAGTCAAACATTGCAGGGACGTCTTAGAACCTAGCACTGCTTCTGGAATGAACTCTGATGCCTATCACCTAATAATATGAGGATGTAAAGTAAGAATATTAACTTACCTTCCAATAATCATTGCATGAGTTCGCGTATAACACCGAATACTACACACACTGACCACTGAAAACTGCACACATTTCAAATCACGATTCACTAACTTTTCCACTCGCAGAGCACTCACTACACACAAATATAACTCCCCTATCTCTTCGCGGTCACCTGAATTGTGCCGGGTCGTTCTTCTCGCCCTGGAGAGGATGTCACCGCTGGTGAGGACCTCTGGTCAAATTATAACCATGAATCCCGAGGCCAATTCCTGCAATCCTTCCTTCAGCTGTGGAATCCCATCCCAGCGGTCGAAGACGCCAAGTTTGATGTCTTTGTGAAACTCGTAGGCCTCCGAGATAAATTGAGAAAGGAATGCATTGAAATTATCTTTCTATGTAAGATCTTACGAAAAGAGCTCAAAACAACGTGATTTCCTTGAATGTGTATTTAAGAAGTCAGTCTCAACACTCAAAATTTCTCTATGGCACTCATTTAAAATTTACCACGCCATCGAACATTGTCAAATGATGTAACAAAAAGAAATTAATTGGGTGAGAAAGGCTTTATATCCTGGGGTTATTTACATTATGAACTCTGCATATGGAAAATTAAAATGAAACTATACTCAGCAATAACGAGAGGAGGTTTTTATGCAATGAAAATGTATTACGAGATATGCACAAGCATAATCATTTCCATTTTCTAAGTTAATCAAAAGCCGCTCATGAAGTTTCTAAAAGGCCTCAATCATATAATTTTAATGCTTTTGTGGAACGACATGCTAATTTGAAAGAAAAAGAAATTCATATATTTCCACATTCATGGATTTTATCAATTATTCATTGATGTAAAGCAGCTTTGATTGTAGGGTAAAAAGAGAAGGATTAATATAAGTTCTTGCACTTCATTGAAATTCAACGTCTCGCTTTCCATAATGCATATATTTAATCTAAGAACCGACCGCAGATGAGGCAAAGAGTGCCGAAAATATGCATATTAAGTTCATTTAAACTCTTTGAAAGAATTATTCTGTCGGAAAATTGAAAGGAAAACATTAACCAGAATACCTTGAGCCAAGTTCGAATCAGAGGGAAATTCCTCACAGTCTGATAATTTCTCTCATAGAATTAAGGGAACGTGAGAGATGCTTCATGTACTTCTTTAAATTATTTTTAAAACTAACTACCAACATCTTTTGCCCCCGGGAGAATCAACTACGCTGGAGTAGGAACTTCAGTTTCTCTTACACATATTTAGACGGCAGTCTCTCCAACGAGATTACAATACCATGATTTCATCGAGAAGATATTATAACGTTTAGGATATTCTTACACTACAAGAGGCAAACAGTAAAGTACGTACCCATCTTCCGAGAAGGAGAGCGCTGACAGCCTCCTAAAACCTCAACGTCCGGCGACTTTGCTTGCAACATTGTGAAGAATTATTATTTAGCGCGGGCGAATAGCACAGTGCAAACTGCCGCTCAGAGACGAAGTTATCAGGACACTAGAATGGGAATAAGGCCTAGGAGTAATATAAAATCATCGAATCGGAAGTTCGTTGCAATCGCGAAGAGTCATCCGTAAGATATAACACCGATAAATATTGAAATTTGACTGATGTATAGACTTCTCAAAAGTTTTTACATTGCCAAGGAGTCCAACGTTGAGACACTCCAGCACAGACAGGTTCGCTCCGTTCAAATGCTCCGACTTTTATGAGTCAACTGCACAAAAGTGACCGCACCGATTCCGCCAAAATTGACTTCCTGAACACTCATACCATCGCTACGAATTCATACTGGAGAAGGGCGGTATATGATTTCTCTTGTTCTATCATGGAGAAGCGTGAACAATTATATCTGGGAGTGTAAGGATACGGTTTAATTATTTGAATGCATATTGTTTATTGTGTTTTCATAAAAGACTTTTTTATGCGATATATAAGTAATGTTCATTATCTTAACTTCTCCGATTCTTCAATCAATGAATTTACAGAGTGTTTATGGGACTCCCGGATAGCTGTGTGGCCAGCGAGTTCGACTTCAATGAAAGCGGTCCGGGTTCGATTCCCGGTGGGATCTCACGTGACCTCGGCTGTCGAAGCATTTTCCACAATAGCACTACTACAACTACAGTGTGTTTGAGTAGGCCGCTAATGAATGAATTTTGACGAATTTACTCTTCTCAATGTATTATCAATAAGGATTGGCGAGTTAAAATTTTAACAATCTTTCTACATTACGTTGAAAATTATAAGGATTATTGGATGAAGATCTTGGAAATAATGATTGTATCAATTTCATATTCCCTCCAAGTGGAATCATTTGGGTTTCCCCAAAATAGCCACCTAAAACTTTTCTTTGAAACTTTTCAGTTAAGCAGTTATACTGCCTAAAATTTTATAAGAGATGCTGAATTTTCCTACATTCTTTATTTCAGACTAAGGTATGCGGAACAGGGAAATGTAATTGCCTATAAATATCCACAGGGATCCAGTGAGTGTGGGTTATAGATTTCATAGTCAAGTCAAGAAGGCCGTCTTGGGTATGAAGTCACTCCTCATCCCATTCGAGAAATGAAGAAACATCATAAGCAATCACATGTTCCTAAGAGACGAGTGAGCAGAGAAAAACAGCTTTCCAGTAAACAGTAATTTTTGTGAAGTACTCTCCTGCAGTTTTGAGCATTTGAGACAGAAATGTGGTAATATTTACACGGTTTTGTTCGTTTATACTTTGAAGAATCCCAACCTATATACTCATTTTAAATCATATTGTATCATTGAAAATTATCACTAAATTGTTGAGGTATTTATCAATGGCTTGATCAAAACATTCCAAGGACATTTGGACGTTATTAATAACTTGTAATATTGCATTTAAAAGCCCTTAGCACGAGAGTACCTGGCCAGCAAAGAGAAGTGATTGCTTCTACATCTCATATTGTGTCCAGTTCTTGTGAGAGTGCAGCACTTTGTGTGATGCAGGATCCATCTTTTGCTACTCCGCCACCTCGTAAAAGGTCTACACAAAAAGGTTAATTGCTGCACTAAAATGGAATTTCATTCTATGCTTTATTACTTCAGCTGACTCGAAGGCAGCAATTCCTTTTAAGATGAGTTTTGATAAGGTTTTATAAATTTTACTATATGAAGTTTGGAGATGAACCTTCATGTTAACTTACGTGTTGGAGAAAATAAATTGGAAGTGTACTTTGTTTGCAATGATATGATAATATCTAAGGATAGTAGAACATATTCTAAGGCTGAGAAGGAAAGGAAATTTATAAATAACATTGTTCAATTCCATTCTGTTTTTATTTACCACTATAGCCATGTACTGGGACAGACGTATACTCTGGAAGGTCATACATACAAAATAATACATGGATATAAAATACACGCGTACTTACAATAAAAATTGTATACATACAAACATACTATTCCTCTACATACCCCTTACATACGTTAGCTATAAATTCATGATCTTAGTTGTCGTACCATACATTGGACATAGGGTACAATATTTTGTACTATTTTGTATGATCTTTTCAGATTAAGGAACCTAAGGAAATAAGTTTACATATGTATCTTTTATTTGGATATTCTATGATTGATTTTTTTTATTGTTATTATCTTTAAAGAAGCAGGATTTTTATATAAAATTATTTATTACTATAAGGCAGAAGCCATTTCTTAATTTTTATTTTGAAGCAGTCTCTCTTTTGTCATAAAGTTGAGATATTTTTTTATCATAACCATACAGGGCCCATTTCCATTACTTTTATCTATTTCATTTATCACTTTATGTAACAGGTTATTTATTTTTATTTTATAGCAGGTACTATTTTGTTTTTCTTCATATTAGTGTTTTTTACTGTCATATGATACAATTTTCTTTATTTTAATGCTGAGGACTGTGCAGCCAGTGATAATCATTTACTTTCCTTTGAATAAATTTGTTATATAAAGAATGAATATTTATATTCTAATGACCCAAGGGGATGAAAATAAATGAATTGCCTATAGCATGGAAAAGGCGTACTTTTCAATGTATTTTTTCCTTTCTAAGGGACTGTTAGGGATTACAATCCACCTTGTTCTTACATCCAGTATGTTCTGGGTTTTTGTCACATCCTCTGTAGGCCTAACACTGGCATGCCTGAGGCTGACATTAGCACTGCTTCCCAATGATTTTTGGTATCAGCCTTGTGCATAAAAATGCAATGCACAAAGGACAAAGGCCCAAAGGAATTATTCCAGTTATTAATACCATATAGATTTGGTAATATCTATTGTAATGTATCTATATCGTATTATATCTATATGGTTACAATAATTATTTCATTCATCATTAATTATTTTTTTTCGAAGACAGAAATTATTAATCTTCCATCATAATTAAATTATTCCAATACAATATATATATTATTTACTATTACCTACTTTTTTAATACAATACTTACTTTTGGATTTTGTGAGTCATTTGCCTATGGTGCAGTCATGTCTTACTTGAGTTCCTATATATTATTGAATTATTTACTAATTGTATCATACTAACAACTTGTGGTACGTAATACAATTATCCTCCACGATGTCAGTAATAAGTGTTGAGGTTTGGATTACTTGTGGTGCTGATTTAACTGATGGAGACATTATCAATTGCTGTCGCTGTGTACTTTGTGTACACAATACTTTGGCATGCTCTGGACTGTCGCGGTCTGTTATTCAATCCCTCTCCAGCAAGTCCCAACTTAAGTATTTTTGTGTTAGTTGCACGAAATGGACTCTATACCTGGCTACAACTTGACTGGTCTACAAGAGCTTAAATCAATCTTGGGGTTGTTCAAGACTGAGCTAACGGAAATCAAAACCTCTCTTGCTGAATTGAGTAACTGTCGTAACTTCCGATGAGGTGTTTGAGTCGCTTATTGGCAAAGTTCATGACAGGCAGATGAGGTTGTACAATGTACTGCTGTTTAATATTCCAGAGAGTGATGTTGAGGGCGATAGTGATGGTGATTATTGGCGTGTGGTGGAAGTGATTAACCAGGTTCCTGCAGTCTCAACAGAAGGAGTTTGAGAATTTGCCACATATCTCAAGAACATTCAAACAAAAGTTGAGCAAATTAAGAGAAAGGAATCTATTGAACAAATTACAGAAAACAAACAAAGATAGCAAGCAACATAAAATACATGATAAAGAATTAATGGAACATACACAAGATCTACAAGTCAAATTTTCTCTAGGCCTTATGGTCATTTGCTTCCATAATATTTCAGTTAAGAATACATGAATATCTTCTACATATGAATATTTTCAATGAAATATTGTATTTAAAATTTTAATTTCATAAAAAATGCTTTTTGAGCTGCTTTTGCAACTAAATGATAAACATTGAATTCAGACCTAGTTTTACGGAAAACTATACATGAACTTCTATATGAAAATATTTAAAGAATAGGGCATGAAAAGATCTCAGAGTAGGTTGTCTCATGAAAAGATGGGACCAAAATAAAAAATCAATACCAAAGCAAGGTATTAATAGAAAATTTACCTGATTTTAAGAAATACTGCAATCAAAGATTATGAGTAAAGAAGAATCCATGGAATATGAATCATCTGCATGAAAAGCCTTAGCTAATTCTCATGGTCATGTTTTGCTGAAATTCCAACTACATTATTTATTTTATTTTTTAAGCTACTTTATTTCCTTGAAATGTATCATATTTTGTTTAAAAAAGTAAGAAGTCAGGCAGAATTTTGTGTATGTTTAACCTCTATGTTGAAACTTAGTCTGTTATTTATTAAAAATAACTTTTTATGGTGCTAATCCAGGATATTGATTGAAATATGATATAAAAATGAAGAAATTAAATTAATTGCTAAGGATATACTTCCATAAGTTGTTGCTTTGAAAAGAATACCCAATTTTAACTATGAATGTTATTTATGATATATTATAACTAAAAGAGTCTATATGAAGAACAAAGGCTTATTGAAATGAAGAAAAATAATAGGAATCGACTATATTCTTCTGGATGATAATGGCTTTTATCCTAGAAATTTTACTGGAAATGTTGAAAATATGATTGATAAATCAATATGGAAAGGAGTATGTTGAAGACAAGTATGATTTAACTTGACATAATGGAAACTGAATCGATAAAATAAAGACTATGACAACATGTTCAGATATCTATCCAAAGTCAAAATATTTGGAAATACAACTCACTGGTAATTAATGAACCTCGTTAGGAATATTCACAATGTAAAAAAGTTTAAATGCATGAAATTATGAAATAATTGTCATTAGAGGATGAAAGAATAAGTCGACGCTAGTCTTGAATCAGAAACTCAAGCAACCCATTAACAAGAGAACTAACTGCCAACTTCTGAATGAACTATAAGAATCAATCTGACAAAGAAAATTTAAAATCTAGGCCAATACCCAGTCCAATATACTGGATCAGCAGATTGGAATGTCTTACTTGAAGAAGTTGAAATGTAAGAGATTATGGCTATAGATATTTGCAAACACTTCTTAAATGATAGAATAAACAACAGATAACCACAACAATTTCTGAATAACAATGAATACACGATTAATTGCAACATATATAATTATTTGCAACATGCAAAACTTATCCAAAGACTGCACTAGCCTTTTGTAAAGTAATGATGCCTTTGAGAAACCAAGAGAAGATAAGCTATAAATCAAAACACAAGAAGGTAGAACCTAAATGCAACTAGCATTATACATTTCAGAAGAATTTAGAGCCTGGCTTCATGACAAGAATATGAAATGAAGAAAGAAAGTTACAACATACTTCCATGATTGTTTACTCAAAAGCAGTGAGGAACTGAACACCTCTTAGCATACTGCAAAAAGTCCTCCAGATGACATAACAACACTGCTTGCATATCACACCACTCATTCGCCACATCACTATGTTCTCCTACTTGCAGATGCAAGTTTTCATTAGCATGATGCTCTCACGACTCATGAGATTTCTTCCTCTTGTTCAACTTGATGTTGAACCCCAAATTACTAACGATGACACGAAGGGCAAAGGTTTGAGAAAGAAGAAAACATCAAGTTCGGCGAAGAATCAACCACCAGTGGAATGAATAACAGCTACCTTTCCACAGAGATACCCTGCAAAAATATCATTTACTTTCACTTTAATAACTAGTAATTAAGTATAAATTACCTTTTATAAAATAAATCCAAACTATAGTTAACTATACATTGATTGACAGGATTTGATCGAGTGAAAAAACTAGGTCAATCACATTAACACGCCGATTTTAAAACCAGAATAAATTTACTGGAGTAAACATGCGCTTAATGATTAAATCCACATGTAAAATCTATCGGAAGTTTTCTCTACGAAATCAAAAGTTTCAAAGTATATACATAATCGCTTTCTCGTTTGACAGAACACATCTAGCATTTCAAAACATTCGAAAGCGATAGACAGCCTTCAACAATTTGAAAGATTGCGTTAAAAAGATCATTTGTAACGTTAAACAGCGGAATTGCATTTATTCTGTTGGCCAAAATGGGCATAAACATATCGAACAAGTGGCAAGATATTAAAAAGGCGTAGGAAATTTATCTCTATAATGAAACGTTTCCCTTAATTTTTGATGTTACTCCTCGATATCATTTCTTAGAATTGGTAGGACGTTTGATTCTGATGTAAATAAAAAATCATTCTTCGAAGAAAAAATATTTCCATTGTAAAGAGGAGTATACCGAAGTCGAGCAACAGTCATGCGATTCTGACATAAAACGCGCCGTGAAATTCTCAGTGTACAGAGACAGTAGAGTAGCGATAAGTGTGTTTGTTACCGGTAAACACGAAAGTTAATTTTCTACAATCGTTGAACATTGCACTGTTAGCGTTCTGATTGCGCAGTGTACAGTGATACCGTATGAATCTCAATAGAATACACACGAGTATTTACTTCCTTTTTTCTTATTTGAAACGGTAGAATTCACATCGCTACATGATGAATCAATGTCAGGCAAATGCCAATAAATTTATGATCTCTTTGCGTTTAATTGAGATGAAGCTTATTTTTTTTAAAAATTCAGCTAGGATTAAGCAATAATTAAGTTTAATAGTTTTTTCCCGAATGCAATTGAATTCATGCGAATTAATTATCTTTATGAAGTATTTATTAAGCAATTTATACAAATAAAAAATTTAACATAATTTATTTCAGATACATGCAAAGCTGAAACTTCTATTACAATATTTTGAAATATTTCTCCAAGTCAAACTTGAGAGCAATGTAAAATATTCTACGTCTAATTTAGACTACAAAGTTCAAATCCCTGGAGATAATAATAATGTCAGAAGCTACTCCTTTTCCAGGAATGAATTGAATACACAAAAAATTTGAGCAAATATTTTTTATTTACTTGTATCATTTTAAATGTTTTTTTACAAGTGATTTTATAAATTTAAAAATACACAATTTATTTTCAATTACAATTAAAAGACAATTATTAACACTACAACTGTTGATGACTGAGCGTATAGTAAACTACTATCTGCGCTTTGAGTACTAATTAATTGATTCTAAGTCATCGAAAGGTTGAAAGTCGTGCATATATTGGCACTAGAATAAAAACGATCATGCACTAATTCACACACATCCTTCTTATTCGTATTTTATCATGTAATTATTTGTATTCAAACATTGGAGCAGCGATAACGGGAGCACAGCATTGACGTCTATAGTATGACATTCATAATATTGAATGCTAATTATTTAAACGAAAGCATTGTATTTATACAGCGACATAATTCAAAATATGATTTTTGAAATAGTTAATTATTCCAACAGAAGTCATTAAAAATTTAATGAAAATAGTTTTTGTTTTGACTGCAAGGTACTACTAGAGTCAAAGTTTGGCGGAAATCTATTTTCATAACTTTTTAATCAAGTGTTACGATCGAAAGTATTGCGTTGTAAAATCGAGTTACATTAAAATAAGATCACTGATATAGTCCATTGGCTGTTCCCAAATAATATAAAATATAACAAGTATTGATTTGACTTCCGGGCACGGTCGGAGCCAAGGCTCTTCGGAAAGCTAATCGCAACACATCCAACAGAAAAGTTACAATGGGAACTTACGTATTCGTTATGTTGCTGTTTATGAATAAACAAATCGAGAAATAGATTTTAATTCGGTAGTTTATGGCAGCCAAGCTGAAATGCCCCTCGATACTCGTTGTGATGAGAAATTAACTATCTTTTTTACGGGTTGATCTATTTATTAGGCTTACGCTCGCCACGGATTTATATTGAGACTTATTGAACTATCTATAAAATTTCTATGGAGATCAAGAATTGGGCACAGTAGAGTAGTTCCTGCTAATTTCAATTTGGGTAATCTAATATTTCTGTATCACCTTCCACGCACTGGCTAAGTCACAGTTTTTCGTATAGCAAGCTTCACCACAGGAAATATTTAAATAGTCTGATGGTTGCCATCAGTATGGAAAATTTGATAAATAACATACTAATCGAGACTTACTCGACCATAATGATACGAAATTATTGCAGGTGTTAACTTTGATACCTTGATTTATGATGTTAGTCACCGAAAACGCCTATATGATAGCGCGGCAATACCCTATGAACTCAGAATGTAGCAGAGGCATCGTTCATCCACGATTCATATATAAGGCATTCATTATGAATAAAAGGTTTTTTTATTAGAAGAATTCAAATTGTTTTAATCTATGATTCTAACATCTCTTACGGATGTGTTAAGAGTAGGACATGTAAATTATGTGAATCCTCCGTGATTTTTTATCGGCGAAGCAAATCTAGTTTCGGTAAGGTAATCGGAAATAATCATCAGCTAAATGGAATGCCTTTAGCTTTCTTAGGGTGATCATAAAAACACTATTCGCTCCAATCGCGTTGTTTCACAGGAAAAATGTAGCATGATGAGGAATAGCCCCCTTCCCCCTTTAAAATTTCAAATCCAACCCTTGCACCGGGTGTTAAACAAGGAAAAGAAAAATTAGTTGAGCTCAAGACCGCGGAGCAGGTATTTGAGTATTGCATAAAGAGGTGTATGGGATACCATAGTCAAACATTGCAGGGACGTCTTAGAACCTTGCACTGCTTCTGGAATGACCTCTGATGCCTATCACCTAATAACATCAGGATGTAAAGTAAGAATATTAACTTACCTTCCAATAATCATTGCATGAGGTCGCGTATAACACCGAAAACTACACACACTGACCACTGAAAACTGCACACATTTCAAATCACGATTCACTAACTTTTCCACTCGCAGAGTACTCACTACACACAAATATCACTCCCCTATCTCTTCGCGGTCACCTGAATTGTGCCGGGTCGTTCTTCTCGCCCTGGAGAGGATCTCACCGCTGGTGAGGACCTCTGGTCAAATTATAACCATGAATCCCGAGGCCAATTCCTGCAATCCTTCCTTCAGCTGTGGAATCCCATCCCAGCGGTCGAAGACGCCAAGGTTGATGTCTTTGTGAAACTCGTAGGCCTCCGAGATAAATTGAGAAAGGAATGCATTGAAATTATCTTGCTATGTAAGATCTTACGAAAAGAGCTCAAAACAACGTGATTTCCTTGAATGTGTATTTAAGAAGTCAGTCTCAACACTCAAAATTTCTCTATGGCACTCATTTAAAATTTACCACGCCATCGAACATTGTCAAATGATGTAACAAAAAGAAATTAATTGGGTGAGAAAGGCTTTATATCCTGGGGTTATTTACATTATGAACTCTGCATATGGAAAATTAAAATGAAACTATACTCAGCAATAACGAGAGGAGGTTTTTATGCAATGAAAATGTATTACGAGATATGCACAAGCATAATCATTTCCATTTTCTAAGTTAATCAAAAGCCGCTCATGAAGTTCCTAAAAGGCCTCAATCATATAATTTTAATGCTTTTGTGGAACGACATGCTAATTTGAAAGAAAAAGAAATTCATATATTTCCACATTCATGGATTTTATCAATTATTCATTGATGTAAAGCAGCTTTGATTGTAGGGTAAAAAGAGAAGGATTAATATAAGTTCTTGCACTTTATTGAAATTCAACGTCTCGCTTTCCATAATGCATATATTTAATCTAAGAACCGACCGCAGATGAGGCAAAGAGTGCCGAAAATATGCATATTAAGTTCATTTAAACTCTTTGAAAGAATTATTCTGTCGGAAAATTGAAAGGAAAACATTAACCAGAATACCTTGAGCCAAGTTCGAATCAGAGGGAAATTCCTCACAGTCTGATAATTTCTCTCATAGAATTAAGGGAACGTGAGAGATGCTTCATGTACTTCTTTAAATTATTTTTAAAACTAACTACCTACATCTTTTGCCCCCGGGAGAATCAACTACTCTGGAGTAGGAACTTCAGTTTCTCTTACACATATTTAGACGGCAGTCTCTCCAACGAGATTACAATACCATGATTTCATCGAGAAGATATTATAACGTTTAGGATATTCTTACACTACAAGAGGCAAACTGTAAAGTACGTACCCATCTTCCGAGAAGGAGAGCGCTGACAGCCTCCTAAAACCTCAACGTCCGGCGACTTTGCTTGCAACATTGTGAAGAATTATTATTTAGCGCGGGCGAATAGCACAGTGCAAACTGCCGCTCAGAGACGAAGTTATCAGGACACTAGAATGGGAATAAGGCCTAGGAGTAATATAAAATCATCGAATCGGAAGTTCGTTGCAATCGCGAAGAGTCATCCGTAAGATATAACACCGATAAATATTGAAATTTGACTGATGTATAGACTTCTCAAAAGTTCTTACATTGCCAAGGAGTCCAACGTTGAGACACTCCAGCACAGACAGGTTCGCTCCGTTCAAATGCTCCGACTTTTATGAGTCAACTGCACAAAAGTGACCGCACCGATTCCGCCAAAATTGACTTCCTGAACACTCATACCATCGCTACGAATTCATACTGGAGAAGGGCGGTATATGATTTCTCTTGTTCTATCATGGAGAAGCGTGAACAATTATATCTGGGAGTGTAAGGATACGGTTTAATTATTTGAATGCATATTGTTTATTGTGTTTTCATAAAAGACTTTTTTATGCGATATATAAGTAATGTTCATTATCTTAACTTCTCCGATTCTTCAATCAATGAATTTACAGAGTGTTTATGGGACTCCCGGATAGCTGTGTGGCCAGCGAGTTCGACTTCAATGAAAGCGGTCCGGGTTCGATTCCCGGTGGGATCTCACGTGACCTCGGCTGTCGAAGCATTTTCCACAATAGCACTACTACAACTACAGTGTGTTTGAGTAGGCCGCTAATGAATGAATTTTGACGAATTTACTCTTCTCAATGTATTATCAATAAGGATTGGCGAGTTAAAATTTTAACAATCTTTCTACATTACGTTGAAAATTATAAGGATTATTGGATGAAGATCTTGGAAATAATGATTATATCAATTTCATATTCCCTCCAAGTGGAATCATTTGGGTTTCCCCAAAATAGCCACCTAAAACTTTTCTTTGAAACTTTTCAGTTAAGCAGTTATACTGCCTAAAATTTTATAAGAGATGCTGAATTTTCCTACATTCTTTATTTCAGACTAAGGTATGCGGAACAGGGAAATGTAATTGCCTATAAATATCCACAGGGATCCAGTGAGTGTGGGTTATAGATTTCATAGTCAAGTCAAGAAGGCCGTCTTGGGTATGAAGTCACTCCTCATCCCATTCGAGAAATGAAGAAACATCATAAGCAATCACATGTTCCTAAGAAACGAGTGAGCAGAGAAAAACAGCTTTCCAGTAAACAGTAATTTTTGTGAAGTACTCCCCTGCAGTTTTGAGCATTTGAGACAGAAATGTGGTAATATTTACACGGTTTTGTTCGTTTATACTTTGAAGAATCCCAACCTATATACTCATTTTAAATCATATTGTATCATTGAAAATTATCACTAAATTGTTGAGGTATTTATCAATGGCTTGATCAAAACATTCCAAGGACATTTGGACGTTATTAATAACTTGTAATATTGCATTTAAAAGCCCTTAGCACGAGAGTACCTGGCCAGCAAAGAGAAGTGATTGCTTCTACATCTCATATTGTGTTCAGTTCTTGTGAGAGTGCAGCACTTTGTGTGATGCAGGATCCATCTTTTGCTACTCCGCCAACTCGTAAAAGGTCTACACAAAAAGGTTAATTGCTGCACTAAAATGGAATTTCATTCTATGCTTTATTACTTCAGCTGACTCGAAGGCAGCAATTCCTTTTAAGATGAGTTTTGATAAGGTTTTATAAATTTTACTATATGAAGTTTGGAGATGAACCTTCATGTTAACTTACGTGTTGGAGAAAATAAATTGGAAGTGTACTTTGTTTGCAATGATATGATAATATCTAAGGATAGTAGAACATAATCTAAGGCTGAGAAGGAAAGGAAATTTATAAATAACATTGTTCAATTCCATTCTGTTTTCATTTACCACTATAGCCATGTACTGGGACAGACGTATACTCTGGAAGGTCATACATACAAAATAATACATGGATATAAAATACACGCGTACTTACAATAAAAATTGTATACATACAAACATACTATTCCTCTACGTACCCCTTACATACGTTAGCTATAAATTCATGATCTTAGTTGTCGTACCATACATTGGACATAAGGTACAATATTTTGTACTATTTTGTATGATCTTTTCAGATTAAGGAACCTAAGGAAATAAGTTTACATATGTATCTTTTATTTGGATATTCTATGATTGATTTTTTTTATTGTTATTATCTTTAAAGAAGCAGGATTTTTATATAAAATTATTTATTACTATAAGGCAGAAGCCATTTCTTAATTTTTATTTTGAAGCAGTCTCTCTTTTGTCATAAAGTTGAGATATTTTTTTATCATTACCATACAGGGCCCATTTCCATTACTTTTATCTATTTCATTTATCACTTTATGTAACAGGTTATTTATTTTTATTTTATAGCAGGTACTATTTTGTTTTTCTTCATATTAGTGTTTTTTACTGTCATATGATACAATTTTCTTTATTTTAATGCTGAGGACTGTGCTGCCAGTGATAATCAATCACTTTCCTTTGAATAAATTTGTTATATAGATAATGAATATTTATATTCTAATGACCCAAGGGGATGAAAATAAATGAATTGCCTATAGCATGGAAAAGGCGTACTTTTCAATGTAAGGTTTCCTTTCTAAGGGACTGTTAGGGATTACAATCCACCTTGTTCTTACATCCAGTATGTTCTGGGTTTTTGCACATCCTCTGTAGGCCTAACACTGGCATGCCTGAGGCTGACATTAGCACTGCTTCCCAATGATTTTTGGTATCAGCCTTGTGCATAAAAATGCAATGCACAAAGGACAAAGGCCCAAAGGAATTATTCCAGTTATTAATACCATATAGATTTGGTTATATCTATTGTAATGTATCTATATCGTATTATATCTATATGGTTACAATAATTATTTCATTCATCATTAATTATTTTATTTTGAAGACAGAAATGGTTAATCTTCCATCATAATTAAATTATTCCAATACAATATATATATTATTTACTATTACCTACTTTTTTAATACAATACTTACTTTTGGATTTTGTGAGTCATTTGCCTATGGTGCAGTCATGTCTTACTTGAGTTCCTATATATTATTGAATTATTTACTAATTGTATCATACTAATAACTTGTGGTACGTAATACAATTATCCTCCACGATGTCAGTAATAAGTGTTGAGGTTTGCATTACTTGTGGTGCTGATTTAACTGATGGAGACATTATCAATTGCTGTCGCTGTGTACTTTGTGTACACAATATTTGGCATGCTCTGGACTGTCGTGGTCTGTTATTCAATCCCTCTCCAGCAAGTCCCAACTTAAGTATTTTTGTGTTAGTTGCACGAAATGGACTCTATACCTGGCTACAACTTGACTGGTCTACAAGAGCTCAAATCAATCTTGGGGTTGTTCAAGACTGAGCTAACGGAAATCAAAACCTCTCTTGCTGAATTGAGTAACTGTCGTAACTTCCGATGAGGTGTTTGAGTCGCTTATTGACAAAGTTCATGACAGGCAGATGAGGTTGTACAATGTACTGCTGTTTAATATTCCAGAGAGTGATGTTGAGGGCGATAGTGATGGTGATTATTGGCGTGTGGTGGAAGTGATTAACCAGGTTCCTGCAGTCTCAACAGAAGGAGTTTGAGAATTTGCCACATATCTCAAGAACATTCAAACAAAAGTTGAGCAAATTAAGAGAAAGGAATCTATTGAACAAATTACAGAAAACAAACAATGATAGCAAGGAACATAAAATACATGATAAAGAATTAATGGAACATACACAAGATCTACAAGTCAAATTTTCTCTAGGCCTTATGGTCATTTGCTTCCATAATATTTCAGTTAAGAATACATGAATATCTTCTACATATGAATATTTTCAATGAAATATTGTATTTAAAATTTTAATTTCATAAAAAATGCTTTTTGAGCTGCTTTTGCAACTAAATGATAAACATTGAATTCAGACCTAGTTTTATGGAAAACTATACATGAACTTCTATATGAAAATATTTAAAGAATAGGGCATGAAAAGATCTCAGAGCAGGTTGTCTCATGAAAAGATGGGACCAAAATAAAAAATCAATACCAAAGCAAGGTATTAATAGAAAATTTACCTGATTTTAAGAAATACTGCAATCAAAGATTATGAGTAAAGAAGAATCCATGGAATATGAATCATCTGCATGAAAAGCCTTAGCTAATTCTCATGGTCATGTTTTGCTGAAATTCCAACTACATTATTTATTTTATTTTTTAAGCTACTTTATTTCCTTGAAATGTATCATATTTTGTTTAAAAAAGTAAGAAGTCAGGCAGAATTTTGTGTATGTTTAACCTCTATGTTGAAACTTAGTCTGTTATTTATTAAAAATTTCTTTTTATGGTGCTAATCCAGGATATTGATTGAAATATGATATAAAAATGAAAAAATTAAATTAATTGCTTAGGATATACTTCCATAAGTTGTTGCTTTGAAAAGAATACCCAATTTTAACTATGAATGTTATTTATGATATATTATAACTAAAAGAGTCTATATGAAGAACAAAGGCTTATTGAAATGAAGAAAAATAATAGGAATCGACTATATTCTTCTGGATGATAATGGCTTTTATCCTAGAAATTTTACTGCAAATGTTGAAAATATGATTGATAAATCAATATGGAAAGGAGTATGTTGAAGACAAGTATGATTTAACTTGACATAATGGAAACTGAATCGATAAAATAAAGACTATGACAACATGTTCAGATATCTATCCAAAGTCAAAATATTTGGAAATACAACTCACTGGTAATTAATGAACCTCGTTAGGAATATTCACAATGTAAAAAAGTTTAAATGCATGAAATTATGAAATAATTGTCATTAGAGGATGAAAGAATAAGTCGATGCTAGTCTTGAATCAGAAACTCAAGCAACCCATTAACAAGAGAACTAACTGCCAACTTCTGAATGAACTATAAGAATCAATCTGACAAAGAAAATTTAAAATCTAGGCCAATACCCAGTCCAATATACTGGATCAGCAGATTGGAATGTCTTACTTGAAGAAGTTGAAATGTAAGAGATTATGGCTATAGATATTTGCAAACACTCCTTAAATGATAGAATAACCAACAGATAACCACAATTTCTGAATAACAATGAATACACGATTAATTGCAACATATATAATTATTTGAAAAATGCAAAACCTATCCAAAGACTGCACTAGCCTTTTGTAAAGTAATGATGCCTTTGAGAAACCAAGGGAAGATAAGCTATAAATCAAAACACAAGAAGGGAGAACCTAACTGCAACTAGCATTATACATTTCAGAAGAATTTAGAGCCTGGCTTCATGACAAGAATATGAAATGAAGAGAGAAAGTTACAACATACTTCCATGATTGTTTACTCAAAAAGCAGTGAGGAACTGAACACCTCTTAGCATACTGCAAATAGTCCTCCAGATGATATAACAACACTGCTTGCATATCCTTTTAGAAACTTCATGAGCGGCTTTTGATTAACTTAGAAAATGGAAATGATTATGCTTGTGCATATCTCGTAATACATTTTCATTGCATAAAAACCTCCTCTCGTTATTGCTGTGTATAGTTTCATTTTAATTTTCCATATGTAGAGTTCATAATGTAGATAACCCCAGGATATAAAGCCATTCTCACCCAATTAATTTCTTTTTCTTACATCTGTTCTGGGTTTTTTGACAAAAACCCAGAACATACTGGATGTAAGAACAAGGTGGATTGTAATCCCTAACAGTCCCTTAGAAAGGAAACAATACATTGAAAAGTACGCCTTTTCCATGCTATAGGCAATTCATTTATTTTCATCCCCTTGGGTCATTAGAATATAAATATTCATTCTCTATATAACAAATTTATTCAAAGGAAAGTAAATGATTATCACTGGCAGCACAGTCCTCAGCATTAAAATAAAGAAAATTGTATCATATGACAGTAAAAAACACTAATATGAAGAAAAACAAAATAGTACCTGCTGTAAAATAAAAATAAATAACCTGTTACATAAAGTGATAAATGAAATAGATAAAAGTAATGGAAATGGGCCCTGTATGGTTATGATAAAAAAATATCTCAACTTTATGACAAAAGAGAGACTGCTTCAAAATAAAAATTAAGAAATGGCTTCTGCCTTATAGTAATAAATAATTTTATATAAAAATCCTGCTTCTTTAAAGATAATAACAATAAAAAAAATCAATCATAGAATATCCAAATAAAAGATACATATGTAAACTTATTTCCTTAGGTTCCTTAATCTGAAAAGATCATACAAAATAGTACAAAATATTGTACCTTATGTCCAATCTATGGTACGACAACTAAGATCATGAATTTAAAGCTAACGTATGTAAGGGGTATGTAGAGGAATAGTATGTTTGTATGTATACAATTTTTATTGTAAGTACGCGTGTATTTTATATCCATGTATTATTTTGTATGTATGACCTTCCAGAGTATACGTCTGTCCCAGTACATGGCTATAGTGGTAAATAAAAACAGAATGGAATTGAACAATGTTATTTATAAATTTCCTTTCCTTCTCAGCCTTAGAATATGTTCTACTATCCTTAGATATTATCATATCATTGCAAACAAAGTACACTTCCAATTTATTTTCTCCAACACGTAAGTTAACATGAAGGTTCATCTCCAAACTTCATATAGTAAAATTTATAAAACCTTATCAAAACTCATCTTAAAAGGAATTGCTGCCTTCGAGTCAGCTGAAGTAATAAAGCATAGAATGAAATTCCATTTTAGTGCAGCAATTAACCTTTTTGTGTAGACCTTTTACGAGGTGGCGGAGTAGCAAAAGATGGATCCTGCATCACACAAAGTGCTGCACTCTCACAAGAACTGGACACAATATGAGATGTAGAAGCAATCACTTCTCTTTGCTGGCCAGGTACTCTCGTGCTAAGGGCTTTTAAATGCAATATTACAAGTTATTAATAACGTCCAAATGTCCTTGGAATGTTTTGATCAAGCCATTGATAAATACCTCAACAATTTAGTGATAATTTTCAATGATACAATATGATTTAAAATGAGTATATAGGTTGGGATTCTTCAAAGTATAAACGAACAAAACCGTGTAAATATTACCACATTTCTGTCTCAAATGCTCAAAACTGCAGGAGAGTACTTCACAAAAATTACTGTTTACTGGAAAGCTGTTTTTCTCTGCTCACTCGTCTCTTAGGAACATGTGATTGCTTATGATGTTTCTTCATTTCTCAAATGGGATGAGGAGTGACTTCATACCCAAGACGGCCTTCTTGACTTGACTATGAAATCTATAACCCACACTCACTGGATCCCTGTGGATATTTATAGGCAATTACATTTCCCTGTTCCGCATACCTTAGTCTGAAATAAAGAATGTAGGAAAATTCAGCATCTCTTATAAAATTTTAGGCAGTATAACTGCTTAACTGAAAAGTTTCAAAGAAAAGTTTTAGGTGGCTATTTTGGGGAAACCCAAATGATTCCACTTGGAGGGAATATGAAATTGATACAATCATTATTTCCAAGATCTTCATCCAATAATCCTTATAATTTTCAACGTAATGTAGAAAGATTGTTAAAATTTTAACTCGCCAATCCTTATTGATAATACATTGAGAAGAGTAAATTCGTCAAAATTCATTCATTAGCGGCCTACTCAAACACACTGTAGTTGTAGTAGTGCTATTGTGGAAAATGCTTCGACAGCCGAGGTCACGTGAGATCCCACCGGGAATCGAACCCGGACCGCTTTCATTGAAGTCGAACTCGCTGCCCACACAGCTATCCGGGAGTCCCATAAACACTCTGTAAATTCATTGATTGAAGAATCGGAGAAGTTAAGATAATGAACATTACTTATATATCGCATAAAAAAGTCTTTTATGAAAACACAATAAACAATATGCATTCAAATAATTAAACCGTATCCTTACACTCCCAGATATAATTGTTCACGCTTCTCCATGATAGAACAAGAGAAATCATATACCGCCCTTCTCCAGTATGAATTCGTAGCGATGGTATGAGTGTTCAGGAAGTCAATTTTGGCGGAATCGGTGCGGTCACTTTTGTGCAGTTGACTCATAAAAGTCGGAGCATTTGAACGGAGCGAACCTGTCTGTGCTGGAGTGTCTCAACGTTGGACTCCTTGGCAATGTAAGAACTTTTGAGAAGTCTATACATCAGTCAAATTTCAATATTTATCGGTGTTATATCTTACGGATGACTCTTCGCGATTGCAACGAACTTCCGATTCGATGATTTTATATTACTCCTAGGCCTTATTCCCATTCTAGTGTCCTGATAACTTCGTCTCTGAGCGGCAGTTTGCACTGTGCTATTCGCCCGCGCTAAATAATAATTCTTCACAATGTTGCAAGCAAAGTCGCCGGACGTTGAGGTTTTAGGAGGCTGTCAGCGCTCTCCTTCTCGGAAGATGGGTACGTACTTTACAGTTTGCCTCTTGTAGTGTAAGAATATCCTAAACGTTATAATATCTTCTCGATGAAATCATGGTATTGTAATCTCGTTGGAGAGACTGCCGTCTAAATATGTGTAAGAGAAACTGAAGTTCCTACTCCAGAGTAGTTGATTCTCCCGGGGGCAAAAGATGTAGGTAGTTAGTTTTAAAAATAATTTAAAGAAGTACATGAAGCATCTCTCACGTTCCCTTAATTCTATGAGAGAAATTATCAGACTGTGAGGAATTTCCCTCTGATTCGAACTTGGCTCAAGGTATTCTGGTTAATGTTTTCCTTTCAATTTTCCGACAGAATAATTCTTTCAAAGAGTTTAAATGAACTTAATATGCATATTTTCGGCACTCTTTGCCTCATCTGCGGTCGGTTCTTAGATTAAATATATGCATTATGGAAAGCGAGACGTTGAATTTCAATAAAGTGCAAGAACTTATATTAATCCTTCTCTTTTTACCCTACAATCAAAGCTGCTTTACATCAATGAATAATTGATAAAATCCATGAATGTGGAAATATATGAATTTCTTTTTCTTTCAAATTAGCATGTCGTTCCACAAAAGCATTAAAATTATATGATTGAGGCCTTTTAGGAACTTCATGAGCGGCTTTTGATTAACTTAGAAAATGGAAATGATTATGCTTGTGCATATCTCGTAATACATTTTCATTGCATAAAAACCTCCTCTCGTTATTGCTGAGTATAGTTTCATTTTAATTTTCCATATGCAGAGTTCATAATGTAAATAACCCCAGGATATAAAGCCTTTCTCACCCAATTAATTTCTTTTTGTTACATCATTTGACAATGTTCGATGGCGTGGTAAATTTTAAATGAGTGCCATAGAGAAATTTTGAGTGTTGAGACTGACTTCTTAAATACACATTCAAGGAAATCACGTTGTTTTGAGCTCTTTTCGTAAGATCTTACATAGCAAGATAATTTCAATGCATTCCTTTCTCAATTTATCTCGGAGGCCTACGAGTTTCACAAAGACATCAACCTTGGCGTCTTCGACCGCTGGGATGGGATTCCACAGCTGAAGGAAGGATTGCAGGAATTGGCCTCGGGATTCATGGTTATAATTTGACCAGAGGTCCTCACCAGCGGTGACATCCTCTCCAGGGCGAGAAGAACGACCCGGCACAATTCAGGTGACCGCGAAGAGATAGGGGAGTTATATTTGTGTGTAGTGAGTGCTCTGCGAGTGGAAAAGTTAGTGAATCGTGATTTGAAATGTGTGCAGTTTTCAGTGGTCAGTGTGTGTAGTATTCGGTGTTATACGCGAACTCATGCAATGATTATTGGAAGGTAAGTTAATATTCTTACTTTACATCCTCATATTATTAGGTGATAGGCATCAGAGTTCATTCCAGAAGCAGTGCTAGGTTCTAAGACGTCCCTGCAATGTTTGACTATGGTATCCCATACACCTCTTTATGCTATACTCAAATACCTGCCCCGCGGTCTTGAGCTCAACTAATTTTTCTTTTCCTTGTTTAACACCCGGTGCAAGGGTTGGATTTGAAATTTTAAAGGGGGAAGGGGGCTATTCCTCATCATGCTACATTTTTCCTGTGAAACAACGCGATTGGAGCGAATAGTGTTTTTATGATCACCCTAAGAAAGCTAAAGGCATTCCATTTAGCTGATGATTATTTCCGATTACCTTACCGAAACTAGATTTGCTTCGCCGATAAAAAATCACGGAGGATTCACATAATTTACATGTCCTACTCTTAACACATCCGTAAGAGATGTTAGAATCATAGATTAAAACAATTTGAATTCTTCTAATAAAAAAACCTTTTATTCATAATGAATGCCTTATATATGAATCGTGGATGAACGATGCCTCTGCTACATTCTGAGTTCATAGGGTATTGCCGCGCTATCATATAGGCGTTTTCGGTGACTAACATCATAAATCAAGGTATCAAAGTTAACACATGCAATAATTTCGTATAATTATGGTCGAGTAAGTCTCGATTAGTATGTTATTTATCAAATTTTCCATACTGATGGCAACCATCAGACTATTTAAATATTTCCTGTGGTGAAGTTTGCTATACGAAAAACTGTGACTTAGCCAGTGCGTGGAAGGTGATACAGAAATATTAGATTACCCAAATTGAAATTAGCAGGAACTACTCTACTGTGCCCAATTCTTGATCTCCATAGAAATTTTATAGATAGTTCAATAAGTCTCAATATAAATCCGTGGCGAGCGTAAGCCTAATTAATAGATCAACCCGTAAAAAAGATGGTTAATTTCTCATCACAACGAGTATCGAGGGGCATTTCAGCTTGGCTGCCATAAACTACCGAATTAAAATCTATTTCTCGATTTGTTTATTCATAATCAGCAACATAACGAATACGTAAGTTCCCATTGTAACTTTTCTGTTGGATGTGTTGCGATTAGCTTTCCGAAGAGCCTTGGCTCCGACCGTGCCCGGAAGTCAAATCAATACTTGTTATATTTTATATTATTTGGGAACAGCCAATGGACTATATCAGTGATCTTATTTTAATGTAACTCGATTTTACAACGCAATACTTTCGATCGTAACACTTGATTAAAAAGTTATGAAAATAGATTTCCGCCAAACTTTGACTCTAGTAGTACCTTGCAGTCAAAACAAAAACTATTTTCATTACATTTTTAATGACTTCTGTTGGAATAATTAACTATTTCAAAAATCATATTTTGATTTATGTTTATTTCGTTTAAATAATTAGCATTCAATATTACGAATGTCATACTATAGACGTCAATGCTGTGCTCCCGTTATCGCTGCTCCAATGTTTGAATACAAATAATTACATGATAAAATACGAATAAGAAGGATGTGTGTGAATTAGTCCATGATCGTTTTTATTCTAGTGCCAATATATGCACGACTTTCAACCTTTCGATGACTTAGAATCAATTAATTAGTACTCAAAGCGCAGATAGTAGTTTACTATACGCTCAGTCATCAACAGTTGTAGTGTTAATAATTGTCTTTTAATTGTAATTGAAAATAAATTGTGTAATTTTAAATTTATAAAATCACTTGTAAAAAAACATTTAAAATGATACAAGTAAATAAAAAATATTTGCTCAAATTTTTTGTGTATTCAATTCATTCCTGGAAAAGGAGTAGCTTCTGACATTATTATTATCTCCAGGGATTTGAACTTTGTAGTCTAAATTAGAC
Source organism: Pachydiplax longipennis (assembly GCA_036926295.1). Taxonomy (NCBI): domain Eukaryota; kingdom Metazoa; phylum Arthropoda; class Insecta; order Odonata; family Libellulidae; genus Pachydiplax; species Pachydiplax longipennis. The sequence goes on along the minus strand of JAVFKF010000001.1, from coordinate 48,494,045 downwards.
GTAGAATATTTTACATTGCTCTCAAGTTTGACTTGGAGAAATATTTCAAAATATTGTAATAGAAGTTTCAGCTTTGCATTTGAATCTGAAATAAATTATGTTAAATTTTTTATTTGTATAAATTGCTTAATAAATACTTTATTAAGATAATTAATTCGCATGAATTCAATTGCATTCGGGAAAAAACTATTAAACTTAATTATTGCTTAATCCTAGCTGAATTTAAAAAAAAATAAGCTTCATCTCAATTAAACGCAAAGAGATCATAAATTTTGCCTGACATTGATTCAGTATGTAGCGATGTGAATTCTACCGTTTCAAATAAGAAAAAAGGAAGTAAATACTCGTGTGTATTCTATTGAGATTCATACGGTATCACTCTACACTGCGCAATCAGAACGCTAACAGTGCAATGTTCAATGATTGTAGAAAATTAACTTTCGTATTTACCGGTAAGAAACACACTTATCGCTACTCTACTGTCTATGTAGACTGAGAATTTCACGGCGCGTTTTATGTCAGAATCGCATGACTGTTGCTCGACTTCGGTATACTCCTCTTTACAATGGAAATATTTTTTCTTCGAAGAATGATTTTTTATTTACATCAGAATCAAACGTCCTACCAATTCTAAGAAATGATATCGAGGAGTAACATCAAAAATTAAGGGAAACGTTTCATTATAGAGATAAATTTCCTACGCCTTTTTAATATCTTGCCACTTGTTCGATATGTTTATGCCCATTTTGGCCAACAGAATAAATGCAATTCCGCAGTTTAACGTTACAAATGATCTTTTTAACGCAATCTTTCAAATTGTTGAAGGCTGTCTATCGCTTTCGAATGTTTTGAAATGCTAGATGTTTTCTGTCAAACGAGAAAGCGATTATGTATAAACTTTGAAACTTTTGATTTCGTAGAGAAAACTTCCGATAGATTTTACATGTGGATTTAATCTTTAAGCGCATGTTTACTCCAGTAAATTTATTCTGGTTTTAAAATCGGCGTGATAGATGTGATTAAGCTAGTTTTTTCACTCGATCAAATCCTGTCAATCAATGTATAGTTAACTATAGTTTGGACTTATTTTATAAAAAGTAATTTATACTTAATTACTCGTTATTAAAGTGAAAGTAAATGATATTTTTGCAGGGTATCTATGTGGAAAGGTAGCTGTTATTTATGCCGTGAGACCATCATGCTAATGAAAACTTGCATCTGCAAGTAGGAGAACATAGTGATGTGGCGAATGAGTGGTGTGATATGCAAGCAGTGTTGTTATGTCATCTGGAGGACTTTTTGCAGTATGCTAAGAGGTGTTCAGTTCCTCACTGCTTTTTGAGTAAACAATCATGGAAGTATGTTGTAACTTTCTCTCTTCATTTCATATTCTTGTCATGAAGCCAGGCTCTAAATTCTTCTGAAATGTATAATGCTAGTTGCAGTTAGGTTCTCCCTTCTTGTGTTTTGATTTATAGCTTATCTTCCCTTGGTTTCTCAAAGGCATCAACAAATCATTACAAAAGGCTAGTGCAGTCTTTGGATAGGTTTTGCATGTTGCAAATAATTATATATGTTGCAATTAATCGTGTATTCATTGTTATTCAGAAATTGTTGTGGTTATCTGTTGTTTATTCTATCATTTAAGAAGTGTTTGCAAATATCTATAGCCATAATCTCTTACATTTCAACTTCTTCAAGTAAGACATTCCAATCTGCTGATCCAGTATATTGGACTGGGTATTGGCCTAGATTTTAAATTTTCTTTGTCAGATTGATTCTTATAGTTCATTCAGAAGTTGGCAGTTAGTTCTCTTGTTAATGGGTTGCTTGAGTTTCTGATTCAAGACTAGCGTCGACTTATTCTTTCATCCTCTAATGACAATTATTTCATAATTTCATGCATTTAAACTTTTTTACATTGCGGATATTCCTAACGAGGTTCATTAATTACCAGTGAGTTGTATTTCCAAATATTTTGACTTTGGATAGATATCTGAATATGTTGTCATAGTCTTTATTTTATCGATTCAGTTTCCATTATGTCAAGTTAAATCATACTTGTCTTCAACATACTCCTTTCCATATTGATTTATCAATCATATTTTCAACATTTGCAGTAAAATTTCTAGGATAAAAGCCATTATCATCCAGAAGAATATAGTCGATTCCTATTATTTTTCTTCATTTCAATAAGCCTTTGTTCTTCATAAAGACTCTTTTAGTTATAATATATCATAAATAACATTCATAGTTAAAATTGGGTATTCTTTTCAAAGCAACAACTTATGGAAGTATATCCTAAGCAATTAATTTAATTTTTTCATTTTTATATCATATTTCAATCAATATCCTGGATTAGCACCATAAAAAGTTATTTTTAATAAATAACAGACTAAGTTTCAACATAGAGGTTAAACATACACAAAATTCTGCCTGACTTCTTACTTTTCAAAACAAAATATGATACATTTCAAGGAAATAAAGTAGCTTAAAAAATAAAATAAATAATGTAGTTGGAATTTCAGCAAAACATGACCATGAGAATTAGCTAAGGCTTTTCATGCAGATGATTCATATTCCATGGATTCTTCTTTACTCATAATCTTTGATTGCAGTATTTCTTAAAATCAGGTAAATTTTCTATTAATACCTTGCTTTGGTATTGATTTTTTATTTTGGTCCCATCTTTTCATGAGCCAACCTGCTCTGAGATCTTTTCATGCCCTATTCTTTAAATATTTTCATATAGAAGTTCATGTATAGTTTTCCATAAAACTAGGTCTGAATTCAATGTTTATCATTTAGTTGCAAAAGCAGCTCAAAAAGCATTTTTTATGAAATTAAAATTTTAAATACAATATTTCATTGAAAATATTCATATGTAGAAGATATTCATGTATTCTTAACTGAAATATTATGGAAGCAAATGACCATAAGGCATAGAGAAAATTTGACTTGTAGATCTTGTGTATGTTCCATTAATTCTTTATCATGTATTTTATGTTGCTTGCTATCTTTGTTTGTTTTCTGTAATTTGTTCAATAGATTCCTTTCTCTTAATTTGCTCAACTTTTGTTTGAATGTTCTTGAGATATGTGGCAAATTCTCAAACTCCTTCTGTTGAGACTGCAGGAACCTGGTTAATCACTTCCACCACACGCCAATAATCACCATCACTATCGCCCTCAACATCACTCTCTGGAATATTAAACAGCAGTACATTGTACAACCTCATCTGCCTGTCATGAACTTTGTCAATAAGCGACTCAAACACCTCATCGGAAGTTACGACAGTTACTCAATTCAGCAAGAGAGGTTTTGATTTCCGTTAGCTCAGTCTTGAACAACCCCAAGATTGATTTAAGCTCTTGTAGACCAGTCAAGTTGTAGCCAGGTATAGAGTCCATTTTCGTGCAACTAACACAAAAATACTTAAGTTGGGACTTGCTGGAGAGGGATTGAATAACAGACCGCGACAGTCCAGAGCATGCCAAAGTATTGTGTACACAAAGTACACAGCGACAGCAATTGATAATGTCTCCATCAGTTAAATCAGCACCACAAGTAATGCAAACCTCAACACTTATTACTGACATCGTGGAGGATAATTGTATTACGTACCACAAGTTGTTAGTATGATACAATTAGTAAATAATTCAATAATATATAGGAACTCCAGTAAGACATGAGTGCACCATAGGCAAATGACTCACAAAATCCAAAAGTAAGTATTGTATTAAAAAAGTAGGTAATAGTAAATAATATATATATATATTGTATTGGAATAATTTAATTATGATGGAAGAATAATCATTTCTGTCTTCGAAATAAAATAATGAATGATGAATGAAATAATTATTGTAACCATATAGATATAATACGATATAGATACATTACAATAGATATAACCAAATCTATATGGTATTAATAACTGGAATAATTCCTTTGGGCCTTTGTCCTTTGTGCATTGCATTTTTATGCACAAGGCTGATACCAAAAATCATTGGGAAGCAGTGCTAATGTCAGCCTCAGGCATGCCAGTGTTAGGCCTACAGAGGATGTGCAAAAACCCAGAACATACTGGATGTAAGAACAAGGTGGATTGTAATCCCTAACAGTCCCTTAGAAAGGAAACAATACATTGAAAAGTACGCCTTTTCCATGCTATAGGCAATTCATTTATTTTCATCCCCTTGGGTCATTAGAATATAAATATTCATTCTCTATATAACAAATTTATTCAAAGGAAAGTGAATGATTATCACTGGCAGCACAGTCCTCAGCATTAAAATAAAGAAAATTGTATCATATGACAGTAAAAAACACTAATATGAAGAAAAACAAAATAGTACCTGCTATAAAATAAAAATAAATAACCTGTTACATAAAGTGATAAATGAAATAGATAAAAGTAATGGAAATGGGCCCTGTATGGTAATGATAAAAAAATATCTCAACTTTATGACAAAAGAGAGACTGCTTCAAAATAAAAATTAAGAAATGGCTTCTGCCTTATAGTAATAAATAATTTTATATAAAAATCCTGCTTCTTTAAAGATAATAACAATAAAAAAATCAATCATAGAATATCCAAATAAAAGATACATACGTAAACTTATTTCCTTAGGTTCCTTAATCTGAAAAGATCATACAAAATAGTACAAAATATTGTACCCTATGTCCAATGTATGGTACGACAACTAAGATCATGAATTTATAGCTAACGTATGTAAGGGGTATGTAGAGGAATAGTATGTTTGTATGTATACAATTTTTATTGTAAGTACGCGTGTATTTTATATCCATGTATTATTTTGTATGTATGACCTTCCAGAGTATACGTCTGTCCCAGTACATGGCTATAGTGGTAAATAAAAACAGAATGGAATTGAACAATGTTATTTATAAATTTCCTTTCCTTCTCAGCCTTAGAATATGTTCTACTATCCTTAGATATTATCATATCATTGCAAACAAAGTACACTTCCAATTTATTTTCTCCAACACGTAAGTTAACATGAAGGTTCATCTCCAAACTTCATATAGTAAAATTTATAAAACCTTATCAAAACTCATCTTAAAAGGAATTGCTGCCTTCGAGTCAGCTGAAGTAATAAAGCATAGAATGAAATTCCATTTTAGTGCAGCAATTAACCTTTTTGTGTAGACCTTTTACGAGTTGGCGGAGTAGCAAAAGATGGATCCTGCATCACACAAAGTGCTGCACTCTCACAAGAACTGGACACAATATGAGATGTAGAAGCAATCACTTCTCTTTGCTGGCCAGGTACTCTCGTGCTAAGGGCTTTTAAATGCAATATTACAAGTTATTAATAACGTCCAAATGTCCTTGGAATGTTTTGATCAAGCCATTGATAAATACCTCAACAATTTAGTGATAATTTTCAATGATACAATATGATTTAAAATGAGTATATAGGTTGGGATTCTTCAAAGTATAAACGAACAAAACCGTGTAAATATTACCACATTTCTGTCTCAAATGCTCAAAACTGCAGGAGAGTACTTCACAAAAATTACTGTTTACTGGAAAGCTGTTTTTCTCTGCTCACTCGTCTCTTAGGAACATGTGATTGCTTATGATGTTTCTTCATTTCTCGAATGGGATGAGGAGTGACTTCATACCCAAGAAGGCCTTCTTGACTTGACTATGAAATCTATAACCCACACTCACTGGATCCCTGTGGATATTTATAGGCAATTACATTTCCCTGTTCCGCATACCTTAGTCTGAAATAAAGAATGTAGGAAAATTCAGCATCTCTTATAAAATTTTAGGCAGTATAACTGCTTAACTGAAAAGTTTCAAAGAAAAGTTTTAGGTGGCTATTTTGGGGAAACCCAAATGATTCCACTTGGAGGGAATATGAAATTGATACAATCATTATTTCCAAGATCTTCATCCAATAATCCTTATAATTTTCAACGTAATGTAGAAAGATTGTTAAAATTTTAACTCGCCAATCCTTATTGATAATACATTGAGAAGAGTAAATTCGTCAAAATTCATTCATTAGCGGCCTACTCAAACACACTGTAGTTGTAGTAGTGCTATTGTGGAAAATGCTTCGACAGCCGAGGTCACGTGAGATCCCACCGGGAATCGAACCCGGACCGCTTTCATTGAAGTCGAACTCGCTGCCCACACAGCTATCCGGGAGTCCCATAAACACTCTGTAAATTCATTGATTGAAGAATCGGAGAAGTTAAGATAATGAACATTACTTATATATCGCATAAAAAAGTCTTTTATGAAAACACAATAAACAATATGCATTCAAATAATTAAACCGTATCCTTACACTCCCAGATATAATTGTTCACGCTTCTCCATGATAGAACAAGAGAAATCATATACCGCCCTTCTCCAGTATGAATTCGTAGCGATGGTATGAGTGTTCAGGAAGTCAATTTTGGCGGAATCGGTGCGGTCACTTTTGTGCAGTTGACTCATAAAAGTCGGAGCATTTGAACGGAGCGAACCTGTCTGTGCTGGAGTGTCTCAACGTTGGACTCCTTGGCAATGTAAGAACTTTTGAGAAGTCTATACATCAGTCAAATTTCAATATTTATCGGTGTTATATCTTACGGATGACTCTTCGCGATTGCAACGAACTTCCGATTCGATGATTTTATATTACTCCTAGGCCTTATTCCCATTCTAGTGTCCTGATAACTTCGTCTCTGAGCGGCAGTTTGCACTGTGCTATTCGCCCGCGCTAAATAATAATTCTTCACAATGTTGCAAGCAAAGTCGCCGGACGTTGAGGTTTTAGGAGGCTGTCAGCGCTCTCCTTCTCGGAAGATGGGTACGTACTTTACAGTTTGCCTCTTGTAGTGTAAGAATATCCTAAACGTTATAATATCTTCTCGATGAAATCATGGTATTGAAATCTCGTTGGAGAGACTGCCGTCTAAATATGTGTAAGAGAAACTGAAGTTCCTACTCCAGAGTAGTTGATTCTCCCGGGGGCAAAAGATGTAGGTAGTTAGTTTTAAAAATAATTTAAAGAAGTACATGAAGCATCTCTCACGTTCCCTTAATTCTATGAGAGAAATTATCAGACTGTGAGGAATTTCCCTCTGATTCGAACTTGGCTCAAGGTATTCTGGTTAATGTTTTCCTTTCAATTTTCCGACAGAATAATTCTTTCAAAGAGTTTAAATGAACTTAATATGCATATTTTCGGCACTCTTTGCCTCATCTGCGGTCGGTTCTTAGATTAAATATATGCATTATGGAAAGCGAGACGTTGAATTTCAATAAAGTGCAAGAACTTATATTAATCCTTCTCTTTTTACCCTACCATCAAAGCTGCTTTACATCAATGAATAATTGATAAAATCCATGAATGTGGAAATATATGAATTTCTTTTTCTTTCAAATTAGCATGTCGTTCCACAAAAGCATTAAAATTATATGATTGAGGCCTTTTAGGAACTTCATGAGCGGCTTTTGATTAACTTAGAAAATGGAAATGATTATGCTTGTGCATATCTCGTAATACATTTTCATTGCATAAAAACCTCCTCTCGTTATTGCTGAGTATAGTTTCATTTTAATTTTCCATATGCAGAGTTCATAATGTAAATAACCCCAGGATATAAAGCCTTTCTCACCCAATTAATTTCTTTTTGTTACATCATTTGACAATGTTCGATGGCGTGGTAAATTTTAAATGAGTGCCATAGAGAAATTTTGAGTGTTGAGACTGACTTCTTAAATACACATTCAAGGAAATCACGTTGTTTTGAGCTCTTTTCGTAAGATCTTACATAGCAAGATAATTTCAATGCATTCCTTTCTCAATTTATCTCGGAGGCCTACGAGTTTCACAAAGACATCAACCTTGGCGTCTTCGACCGCTGGGATGGGATTCCACAGCTGAAGGAAGGATTGCAGGAATTGGCCTCGGGATTCATGGTTATAATTTGACCAGAGGTCCTCACCAGCGTTGAGATCCTCTCCAGGGCGAGAAGAACGACCCGGCACAATTCAGGTGACCGCGAAGAGATAGGGGAGTGATATTTGTGTGTAGTGAGTACTCTGCGAGTGGAAAAGTTAGTGAATCGTGATTTGAAATGTGTGCAGTTTTCAGTGGTCAGTGTGTGTAGTTTTCGGTGTTATACGCGACCTCATGCAATGATTATTGGAAGGTAAGTTAATATTCTTACTTTACATCCTGATGTTATTAGGTGATAGGCATCAGAGGTCATTCCAGAAGCAGTGCAAGGTTCTAAGACGTCCCTGCAATGTTTGACTATGGTATCCCATACACCTCTTTATGCAATACTCAAATACCTGCTCCGCGGTCTTGAGCTCAACTAATTTTTCTTTTCCTTGTTTAACACCCGGTGCAAGGGTTGGATTTGAAATTTTAAAGGGGGAAGGGGGCTATTCCTCATCATGCTACATTTTTCCTGTGAAACAACGCGATTGGAGCGAATAGTGTTTTTATGATCACCCTAAGAAAGCTAAAGGCATTCCATTTAGCTGATGATTATTTCCGATTACCTTACCGAAACTAGATTTGCTTCGCCGATAAAAAATCACGGAGGATTCACATAATTTACATGTCCTACTTTTAACACATCCGTTAGGGATGTTAGAATCGTAGATTAAAACAATTTGAATTCTTCTAATAAAAAAACCTTTTATTCATAATGAATGCCTTATATATGAATCGTGGATGAACGATGCCTCTGCTACATTCTGAGTTCATAGGGTATTGCCGCGCTATCATATAGGCGTTTTCGGTGACTAACATCATAAATCAAGGTATCAAAGTTAACACCTGCAATAATTTCGTATAATTATGGTCGAGTAAGTCTCGATTAGTATGTTATTTATCAAATTTTCCATACTGATGGCAACCATCAGACTATTTAAATATTTCCTGTGGTGAAGTTTGCTATACGAAAAACTGTGACTTAGCCAGTGCGTGGAAGGTGATACAGAAATATTAGATTACCCAAATTGAAATTAGCAGGAACTACTCTACTGTGCCCAATTCTTGATCTCCATAGAAATTTTATAGATAGTTCAATAAGTCTCAATATAAATCCGTGGCGAGCGTAAGCCTAATTAATAGATCAACCCGTAAAAAAGATGGTTAATTTCTCATCACAACGAGTATCGAGGGGCATTTCAGCTTGGCTGCCATAAACTACCGAATTAAAATCTATTTCTCGATTTGTTTATTCATAAACAGCAACATAACGAATACGTAAGTTCCCATTGTAACTTTTCTGTTGGATGTGTTGCGATTAGCTTTCCGAAGAGCCTTGGCTCCGACCGTGCCCGGAAGTCAAATCAATACTTGTTATATTTTATATTATTTGGGAACAGCCAATGGACTATATCAGTGATCTTATTTTAATGTAACTCGATTTTACAACGCAATACTTTCGATCGTAACACTTGATTAAAAAGTTATGAAAATAGATTTCCGCCAAACTTTGACTCTAGTAGTACCTTGCAGTCAAAACAAAAACTATTTTCATTACATTTTTAATGACTTCTGTTGGAATAATTAACTATTTCAAAAATCATATTTTGATTTATGTTTATTTCGTTTAAATAATTAGCATTCAATATTACGAATGTCATACTATAGACGTCAATGCTGTGCTCCCGTTATCGCTGCTCCAATGTTTGAATACAAATAATTACATGATAAAATACGAATAAGAAGGATGTGTGTGAATTAGTCCATGATCGTTTTTATTCTAGTGCCAATATATGCACGACTTTCAACCTTTCGATGACTTAGAATCAATTAATTAGTACTCAAAGCGCAGATAGTAGTTTACTATACGCTCAGTCATCAACAGTTGTAGTGTTAATAATTGTCTTTTAATTGTAATTGAAAATAAATTGTGTATTTTTAAATTTATAAAATCACTTGTAAAAAAACATTTAAAATGATACAAGTAAATAAAAAATATTTGCTCAAATTTTTTGTGTATTCAATTCATTCCTGGAAAAGGAGTAGCTTCTGACATTATTATTATCTCCAGGGATTTGAACTTTGTAGTCTAAATTAGACGTAGAATATTTTACATTGCTCTCAAGTTTGACTTGGAGAAATATTTCAAAATATTGTAATAGAAGTTTCAGCTTTGCATTTGAATCTGAAATAAATTATGTTAAATTTTTTATTTGTATAAATTGCTTAATAAATACTTTATTAAGATAATTAATTCGCATGAATTCAATTGCATTCGGGAAAAAACTATTAAACTTAATTATTGCTTAATCCTAGCTGAATTTAAAAAAAATAAGCTTCATCTCAATTAAACGCAAAGAGATCATAAATTTTGCCTGACATTGATTCAGTATGTAGCGATGTGAATTCTACCGTTTCAAATAAGAAAAAAGGAAGTAAATACTCGTGTGTATTCTATTGAGATTCATACGGTATCACTCTACACTGCGCAATCAGAACGCTAACAGTGCAATGTTCAATGATTGTAGAAAATTAACTTTCGTATTTACCGGTAAGAAACACACTTATCGCTACTCTACTGTCTATGTAGACTGAGAATTTCACGGCGCGTTTTATGTCAGAATCGCATGACTGTTGCTCGACTTCGGTATACTCCTCTTTACAATGGAAATATTTTTTCTTCGAAGAATGATTTTTTATTTACATCAGAATCAAACGTCCTACCAATTCTAAGAAATGATATCGAGGAGTAACATCAAAAATTAAGGGAAACGTTTCATTATAGAGATAAATTTCCTACGCCTTTTTAATATCTTGCCACTTGTTCGATATGTTTATGCCCATTTTGGCCAACAGAATAAATGCAATTCCGCAGTTTAACGTTACAAATGATCTTTTTAACGCAATCTTTCAAATTGTTGAAGGCTGTCTATCGCTTTCGAATGTTTTGAAATGCTAGATGTTTTCTGTCAAACGAGAAAGCGATTATGTATAAACTTTGAAACTTTTGATTTCGTAGAGAAAACTTCCGATAGATTTTACATGTGGATTTAATCTTTAAGCGCATGTTTACTCCAGTAAATTTATTCTGGTTTTAAAATCGGCGTGATAGATGTGATTAAGCTAGTTTTTTCACTCGATCAAAACCTGTCAATCAATGTATAGTTAACTATAGTTTGGACTTATTTTATAAAAAGTAATTTATACTTAATTACTCGTTATTAAAGTGAAAGTAAATGATATTTTTGCAGGGTATCTATGTGGAAAGGTAGCTGTTATTTATGCCTTGAGACCATCATGCTAATGAAAACTTGCATCTGCAAGTAGGAGAACATAGTGATGTGGCGAATGAGTGGTGTGATATGCAAGCAGTGTTGTTATGTCATCTGGAGGACTTTTTGCAGTATGCTAAGAGGTGTTCAGTTCCTCACTGCTTTTTGAGTAAACAATCATGGAAGTATGTTGTAACTTTCTCTCTTCATTTCATATTCTTGTCATGAAGCCAGGCTCTAAATTCTTCTGAAATGTATAATGCTAGTTGCAGTTAGGTTCTCCCTTCTTGTGTTTTGATTTATAGCTTATCTTCCCTTGGTTTCTCAAAGGCATCAACAAATCATTACAAAAGGCTAGTGCAGTCTTTGGATAGGTTTTGCATGTTGCAAATAATTATATATGTTGCAATTAATCGTGTATTCATTGTTATTCAGAAATTGTTGTGGTTATCTGTTGTTTATTCTATCATTTAAGAAGTGTTTGCAAATATCTATAGCCATAATCTCTTACATTTCAACTTCTTCAAGTAAGACATTCCAATCTGCTGATCCAGTATATTGGACTGGGTATTGGCCTAGATTTTAAATTTTCTTTGTCAGATTGATTCTTATAGTTCATTCAGAAGTTGGCAGTTAGTTCTCTTGTTAATGGGTTGCTTGAGTTTCTGATTCAAGACTAGCGTCGACTTATTCTTTCATCCTCTAATGACAATTATTTCATAATTTCATGCATTTAAACTTTTTTACATTGCGGATATTCCTAACGAGGTTCATTAATTACCAGTGAGTTGTATTTCCAAATATTTTGACTTTGGATAGATATCTGAATATGTTGTCATAGTCTTTATTTTATCGATTCAGTTTCCATTATGTCAAGTTAAATCATACTTGTCTTCAACATACTCCTTTCCATATTGATTTATCAATCATATTTTCAACATTTGCAGTAAAATTTCTAGGATAAAAGCCATTATCATCCAGAAGAATATAGTCGATTCCTATTATTTTTCTTCATTTCAATAAGCCTTTGTTCTTCATAAAGACTCTTTTAGTTATAATATATCATAAATAACATTCATAGTTAAAATTGGGTATTCTTTTCAAAGCAACAACTTATGGAAGTATATCCTAAGCAATTAATTTAATTTTTTCATTTTTATATCATATTTCAATCAATATCCTGGATTAGCACCATAAAAAGTTATTTTTAATAAATAACAGACTAAGTTTCAACATAGAGGTTAAACATACACAAAATTCTGCCTGACTTCTTACTTTTCAAAACAAAATATGATACATTTCAAGGAAATAAAGTAGCTTAAAAAATAAAATAAATAATGTAGTTGGAATTTCAGCAAAACATGACCATGAGAATTAGCTAAGGCTTTTCATGCAGATGATTCATATTCCATGGATTCTTCTTTACTCATAATCTTTGATTGCAGTATTTCTTAAAATCAGGTAAATTTTCTATTAATACCTTGCTTTGGTATTGATTTTTTATTTTGGTCCCATCTTTTCATGAGCCAACCTGCTCTGAGATCTTTTCATGCCCTATTCTTTAAATATTTTCATATAGAAGTTCATGTATAGTTTTCCATAAAACTAGGTCTGAATTCAATGTTTATCATTTAGTTGCAAAAGCAGCTCAAAAAGCATTTTTTATGAAATTAAAATTTTAAATACAATATTTCATTGAAAATATTCATATGTAGAAGATATTCATGTATTCTTAACTGAAATATTATGGAAGCAAATGACCATAAGGCATAGAGAAAATTTGACTTGTAGATCTTGTGTATGTTCCATTAATTCTTTATCATGTATTTTATGTTGCTTGCTATCTTTGTTTGTTTTCTGTAATTTGTTCAATAGATTCCTTTCTCTTAATTTGCTCAACTTTTGTTTGAATGTTCTTGAGATATGTGGCAAATTCTCAAACTCCTTCTGTTGAGACTGCAGGAACCTGGTTAATCACTTCCACCACACGCCAATAATCACCATCACTATCGCCCTCAACATCACTCTCTGGAATATTAAACAGCAGTACATTGTACAACCTCATCTGCCTGTCATGAACTTTGTCAATAAGCGACTCAAACACCTCATCGGAAGTTACGACAGTTACTCAATTCAGCAAGAGAGGTTTTGATTTCCGTTAGCTCAGTCTTGAACAACCCCAAGATTGATTTAAGCTCTTGTAGACCAGTCAAGTTGTAGCCAGGTATAGAGTCCATTTTCGTGCAACTAACACAAAAATACTTAAGTTGGGACTTGCTGGAGAGGGATTGAATAACAGACCGCGACAGTCCAGAGCATGCCAAAGTATTGTGTACACAAAGTACACAGCGACAGCAATTGATAATGTCTCCATCAGTTAAATCAGCACCACAAGTAATGCAAACCTCAACACTTATTACTGACATCGTGGAGGATAATTGTATTACGTACCACAAGTTGTTAGTATGATACAATTAGTAAATAATTCAATAATATATAGGAACTCAAGTAAGACATGAGTGCACCATAGGCAAATGACTCACAAAATCCAAAAGTAAGTATTGTATTAAAAAAGTAGGTAATAGTAAATAATATATATATATATTGTATTGGAATAATTTAATTATGATGGAAGAATAATCATTTCTGTCTTCGAAATAAAATAATGAATGATGAATGAAATAATTATTGTAACCATATAGATATAATACGATATAGATACATTACAATAGATATAACCAAATCTATATGGTATTAATAACTGGAATAATTCCTTTGGGCCTTTGTCCTTTGTGCATTGCATTTTTATGCACAAGGCTGATACCAAAAATCATTGGGAAGCAGTGCTAATGTCAGCCTCAGGCATGCCAGTGTTAGGCCTACAGAGGATGTGCAAAAACCCAGAACATACTGGATGTAAGAACAAGGTGGATTGTAATCCCTAACAGTCCCTTAGAAAGGAAACAATACATTGAAAAGTACGCCTTTTCCATGCTATAGGCAATTCATTTATTTTCATCCCCTTGGGTCATTAGAATATAAATATTCATTCTCTATATAACAAATTTATTCAAAGGAAAGTGAATGATTATCACTGGCAGCACAGTCCTCAGCATTAAAATAAAGAAAATTGTATCATATGACAGTAAAAAACACTAATATGAAGAAAAACAAAATAGTACCTGCTATAAAATAAAAATAAATAACCTGTTACATAAAGTGATAAATGAAATAGATAAAAGTAATGGAAATGGGCCCTGTATGGTAATGATAAAAAAATATCTCAACTTTATGACAAAAGAGAGACTGCTTCAAAATAAAAATTAAGAAATGGCTTCTGCCTTATAGTAATAAATAATTTTATATAAAAATCCTGCTTCTTTAAAGATAATAACAATAAAAAAAATCAATCATAGAATATCCAAATAAAAGATACATATGTAAACTTATTTCCTTAGGTTCCTTAATCTGAAAAGATCATACAAAATAGTACAAAATATTGTACCTTATGTCCAATGTATGGTACGACAACTAAGATCATGAATTTATAGCTAACGTATGTAAGGGGTATGTAGAGGAATAGTATGTTTGTATGTATACAATTTTTATTGTAAGTATGCGTGTATTTTATATCCATGTATTATTTTGTATGTATGACCTTCCAGAGTATACGTCTGTCCCAGTACATGGCTATAGTGGTAAATAAAAACAGAATGGAATTGAACAATGTTATTTATAAATTTCCTTTCCTTCTCAGCCTTAGAATATGTTCTACTATCCTTAGATATTATCATATCATTGCAAACAAAGTACACTTCCAATTTATTTTCTCCAACACGTAAGTTAACATGAAGGTTCATCTCCAAACTTCATATAGTAAAATTTATAAAACCTTATCAAAACTCATCTTAAAAGGAATTGCTGCCTTCGAGTCAGCTGAAGTAATAAAGCATAGAATGAAATTCCATTTTAGTGCAGCAATTAACCTTTTTGTGTAGACCTTTTACGAGGTGGCGGAGTAGCAAAAGATGGATCCTGCATCACACAAAGTGCTGCACTCTCACAAGAACTGGACACAATATGAGATGTAGAAGCAATCACTTCTCTTTGCTGGCCAGGTACTCTCGTGCTAAGGGCTTTTAAATGCAATATTACAAGTTATTAATAACGTCCAAATGTCCTTGGAATGTTTTGATCAAGCCATTGATAAATACCTCAACAATTTAGTGATAATTTTCAATGATACAATATGATTTAAAATGAGTATATAGGTTGGGATTCTTCAAAGTATAAACGAACAAAACCGTGTAAATATTACCACATTTCTGTCTCAAATGCTCAAAACTGCAGGAGAGTACTTCACAAAAATTACTGTTTACTGGAAAGCTGTTTTTCTCTGCTCACTCGTCTCTTAGGAACATGTGATTGCTTATGATGTTTCTTCATTTCTCGAATGGGATGAGGAGTGACTTCATACCCAAGACGGCCTTCTTGACTTGACTATGAAATCTATAACCCACACTCACTGGATCCCTGTGGATATTTATAGGCAATTACATTTCCCTGTTCCGCATACCTTAGTCTGAAATAAAGAATGTAGGAAAATTCAGCATCTCTTATAAAATTTTAGGCAGTATAACTGCTTAACTGAAAAGTTTCAAAGAAAAGTTTTAGGTGGCTATTTTGGGGAAACCCAAATGATTCCACTTGGAGGGAATATGAAATTGATACAATCATTATTTCCAAGATCTTCATCCAATAATCCTTATAATTTTCAACGTAATGTAGAAAGATTGTTAAAATTTTAACTCGCCAATCCTTACACAAGAAATCCATAGTTGGAAAACCGTTTACTACGCCACATAAAATTATTACAATACGACCATGGTTTCGCAGCATGGCTGCATCTTCAGGTAACACGAGGAAAAACACATCACAGATTATATAGCACAGGAGTAAGAAAATTGACAAATCAGGAAGCAGTACGTGGGAAGGGAGGGGGAGGAAAGGAAGGAGGCATGATGAGGTGGGGGAGGGTAAGGAGACAAAGTGAGGAATGTAGGTACAAAGAAGTCCATGCAAGGACCGATGAACGGCATGGAAACAAAGACAAAACCCATTAAGTGGGAATGGTCGGGATGGAGGGGGTGAGGTGGGATAAGATAGTCTTCAATATGGGTGAGGGATTAGGAAACAAGTATTCATTAACAATGTTTGAGGTTGAGCCTTTTAAGATTTCAACCGTCTCTAAAACATCAATTCTATCCCTTCTGTCACTCACATGTAAGACACTCATTTCAAAATCACTTTCGTGTCCTTCCTCCAATAAATGTTTGCTAAAATGGGAAGCTGAAGGGGTATTATTCACGTAGGCACGTCTATGTTCTTGTTTTCTGGTCATAAAACACCTAGCGGTTTTTCCAACATAAAAACCATCACACGTGTTACAATTTAACCGGTACACACCACTTCTCTTGAGGATATCAGCAGGATCTTTACATTTAACTAACAAATTTTTAAGAATGGGACCTGACTTAAACGAGCATTGGAAATTATTTTTAATTCTGTTTGAAATGAAGTAAGAACTGTCACCAATGTATGCGAGAGAACACCATTTCCTATCACTGCACTTTAACCCATGGAAGATGTCATTCAGGGCTAACTTCTCCTTTTTCTTCCTTATTAAGTAATCTATGATGTTTGGGTCGAACCCGTTGTTGTGAGCGATATATTTAATGGTGTTCAATTCAATGTTGAAATCGGTTTCCGATAATGGAACTTTTAACAAACGGTACACCATGCTATGATAGGCAGCCATCTTGTGGGAGAAGGGGTGAAAAGAGTCACTACTGATGGTAGAGTCCGTATAACAGGGTTTTCTATAAATAGAAAACTCATGTCTCCTATTAGCGATCGAAATGTTGAGGTCTAAATATGGGAGAATGCCATTCTGGCTCTTCTCTAAGGTGAACTTGATGGAGGGATGGACCGAATTAAGAAAATTAAAAAACCGATCTAGGGTGCGCTCCGTCCCAGTCCATAAGCAAATGATGTCATCCACGTAGCGGAACCAATATAGGATTTGTTTATTCCACACCGATTTCTCACTCAGGATTTTCCTTTCCAGATGGTCCATGAAGATATCAGCCATGAGGGGGGAAAGGGGGGAGCCCATCGCCAAACCACTATTCTGTTTATAAAATTCACCGTTAAAAACGAAATAATTCTGGTGAAGGCAGACCTTTAGCAATTTGTGGATGTCATTGCACCAAGACAAATCAACAGAGGATTTCTTCAACATGTCTATCGTAATATCTATGACTTCGTCACGGGGCACACTGGTAAATAAGTTCGTAACGTCAAAAGACACTAGAATGGCATTACTAGGCACATGAGCACTTTTAATTTTCTCTATGAGTTCGAGGGAATTCTTGATGGAGCACATGGAAAGGAGGACAAATTCTTGATGGAGCACATGGAGGAAATGGTGTTCTCTCGCATACATTGGTGACAGTTCTTACTTCATTTCAAACAGAATTAAAAATAATTTCCAATGCTCGTTTAAGTCAGGTCCCATTCTTAAAAATTTGTTAGTTAAATGTAAAGATCCTGCTGATATCCTCAAGAGAAGTGGTGTGTACCGGTTAAATTGTAACACGTGTGATGGTTTTTATGTTGGAAAAACCGCTAGGTGTTTTATGACCAGAAAACAAGAACATAGACGTGCCTACGTGAATAATACCCCTTCAGCTTCCCATTTTAGCAAACATTTATTGGAGGAAGGACACGAAAGTGATTTTGAAATGAGTGTCTTACATGTGAGTGACAGAAGGGATAGAATTGATGTTTTAGAGACGGTTGAAATCTTAAAAGGCTCAACCTCAAACATTGTTAATGAATACTTGTTTCCTAATCCCTCACCCATATTGAAGACTATCTTATCCCACCTCACCCCCTCCATCCCGACCATTCCCACTTAATGGGTTTTGTCTTTGTTTCCATGCCGTTCATCGGTCCTTGCATGGACTTCTTTGTACCTACATTCCTCACTTTGTCTCCTTACCCTCCCCCACCTCATCATGCCTCCTTCCTTTCCTCCCCCTCCCTTCCCACGTACTGCTTCCTGATTTGTCAATTTTCTTACTCCTGTGCTATATAATCTGTGATGTGTTTTTCCTCGTGTTACCTGAAGATGCAGCCATGCTGCGAAACCATGGTCGTATTGTAATAATTTTATGTGGCGTAGTAAACGGTTTTCCAACTATGGATTTCTTGTGTATCCTTAGTTACCACAAAGTTACTCCTGAATCCGTGTCTTTTATTCGTAATGCTAGTACAGCTACTCAGGTGAAGTTGTTCCGGAAACTCTTTATTAAGAGGAGAGTTTCCTCGCTGAACATTTATTTCAACTCCCGTTGTCGGAAATTCGATCTTACTCCGACTTATGTCAACGTGTCAATCAAAGATTCTTCTGCTGCTGCCCGCGCAGCTTTCCAAGCTGCTAGGAAGACTTGGATCCTGAAGGAAACTAGGAGATGGTATGCGATCAGGGATAGCTTATCACACTATCTTCTCCTCCTACACCTGGAATTGTCTCAACATCTTCACTGGGTTGAATGGATGACCCTAGATGATGCTGTCCGCCAACGAGCCAGTGAAATCTGCGCCAAGAAGCTGAAAACTATCAAAGGTAAAATAACCAAGCTACGAGAGTCCAAAAGAGAAGCGTCTGAGGTGGCTCCCCTTACTCCATTGGTTCCTCATACATTTCATGAACGTGTACTCAATCTTTCTAGCCATCAATTTTCTGAAGATGAAATGTCCCTACTGTCCAAAGGACTCAAATTTGCCCCACCACGCATTCCTAATCATAAAGATTTCACAACTCTTGCTATCGACTGTGATATTGCATTGAGGAAAGAGGACTATAGATCTAAACAATGGATGGCTGATTCCCTTATTTATTCCATCGAGAGGTTTAGCTCTCGCCCCTTATGCTCCCCTAATCTTCATTGGATGCACCTTGCAAGAAGCGTAAGAAATTCAGTAGATTCCGCCAATCTCGTTATTCAAAAGGCAGACAAAGGAAATTGTGTGGTGATTATGGATAAATCGGACTACTCCACGAAGTGTTCAAATTTCATCCACAGTTGTGACATAGAACGAGTTCCTAGAGATCCTACGCCTGTATACCAGAGACAAATCAGAGAAGTCCTCCGCCAAGTCAACAATATCCACGACAGTGCACGGTATAAGTACATCGTGATGAACCCCACCGCCCCTAGATTTTATGGTTTTCCGAAGATACACAAACCTGAGACGCCCATCAGACCCGTCGTTTCATGTATTAATTCCCCACCCTATAAACTGTCTTCTGAACTCCATCATCTCATAAAAAAGCTGTCTAATTTTTCCCCCATGTGCTCCATCAAGAATTCCCTCGAACTCATAGAGAAAATTAAAAGTGCTCATGTGCCTAGTAATGCCATTCTAGTGTCTTTTGACGTTACGAACTTATTTACCAGTGTGCCCCGTGACGAAGTCATAGATATTACGATAGACATGTTGAAGAAATCCTCTGTTGATTTGTCTTGGTGCAATGACATCCACAAATTGCTAAAGGTCTGCCTTCACCAGAATTATTTCGTTTTTAACGGTGAATTTTATAAACAGAATAGTGGTTTGGCGATGGGCTCCCCCCTTTCCCCCCTCATGGCTGATATCTTCATGGACCATCTGGAAAGGAAAATCCTGAGTGAGAAATCGGTGTGGAATAAACAAATCCTATATTGGTTCCGCTACGTGGATGACATCATTTGCTTATGGACTGGGACGGAGCGCACCCTAGATCGGTTTTTTAATTTTCTTAATTCGGTCCATCCCTCCATCAAGTTCACCTTAGAGAAGAGCCAGAATGGCATTCTCCCATATTTAGACCTCAACATTTCGATCGCTAATAGGAGACATGAGTTTTCTATTTATAGAAAACCCTGTTATACGGACTCTACCATCAGTAGTGACTCTTTTCACCCCTTCTCCCACAAGATGGCTGCCTATCATAGCATGGTGTACCGTTTGTTAAAAGTTCCATTATCGGAAACCGATTTCAACATTGAATTGAACACCATTAAATATATCGCTCACAACAACGGGTTCGACCCAAACATCATAGATTACTTAATAAGGAAGAAAAAGGAGAAGTTAGCCCTGAATGACATCTTCCATGGGTTAAAGTGCAGTGATAGGAAATGGTGTTCTCTCGCATACATTGGTGACAGTTCTTACTTCATTTCAAACAGAATTAAAAATAATTTCCAATGCTCGTTTAAGTCAGGTCCCATTCTTAAAAATTTGTTAGTTAAATGTAAAGATCCTGCTGATATCCTCAAGAGAAGTGGTGTGTACCGGTTAAATTGTAACACGTGTGATGGTTTTTATGTTGGAAAAACCGCTAGGTGTTTTATGACCAGAAAACAAGAACATAGACGTGCCTACGTGAATAATACCCCTTCAGCTTCCCATTTTAGCAAACATTTATTGGAGGAAGGACACGAAAGTGATTTTGAAATGAGTGTCTTACATGTGAGTGACAGAAGGGATAGAATTGATGTTTTAGAGACGGTTGAAATCTTAAAAGGCTCAACCTCAAACATTGTTAATGAATACTTGTTTCCTAATCCCTCACCCATATTGAAGACTATCTTATCCCACCTCACCCCCTCCATCCCGACCATTCCCACTTAATGGGTTTTGTCTTTGTTTCCATGCCGTTCATCGGTCCTTGCATGGACTTCTTTGTACCTACATTCCTCACTTTGTCTCCTTACCCTCCCCCACCTCATCATGCCTCCTTCCTTTCCTCCCCCTCCCTTCCCAAGTACTGCTTCCTGATTTGTCAATTTTCTTACTCCTGTGCTATATAATCTGTGATGTGTTTTTCCTCGTGTTACCTGAAGATGTAGCCATGCTGCGAAACCATGGTCGTATTGTAATAATTTTATGTGGCGTAGTAAACGGTTTTCCAACTATGGATTTCTTGTGTATCCTTAGTTACCACAAAGTTACTCCTGAATCCGTGTCTTTTATTCGCCAATCCTTATTGATAATACATTGAGAAGAGTAAATTCGTCAAAATTCATTCATTAGCGGCCTACTCAAACACACTGTAGTTGTAGTAGTGCTATTGTGGAAAATGCTTCGACAGCCGAGGTCACGTGAGATCCCACCGGGAATCGAACCCGGACCGCTTTCATTGAAGTCGAACTCGCTGCCCACACAGCTATCCGGGAGTCCCATAAACACTCTGTAAATTCATTGATTGAAGAATCGGAGAAGTTAAGATAATGAACATTACTTATATATCGCATAAAAAAGTCTTTTATGAAAACACAATAAACAATATGCATTCAAATAATTAAACCGTATCCTTACACTCCCAGATATAATTGTTCACGCTTCTCCATGATAGAACAAGAGAAATCATATACCGCCCTTCTCCAGTATGAATTCGTAGCGATGGTATGAGTGTTCAGGAAGTCAATTTTGGCGGAATCGGTGCGGTCACTTTTGTGCAGTTGACTCATAAAAGTCGGAGCATTTGAACGGAGCGAACCTGTCTGTGCTGGAGTGTCTCAACGTTGGACTCCTTGGCAATGTAAGAACTTTTGAGAAGTCTATACATCAGTCAAATTTCAATATTTATCGGTGTTATATCTTACGGATGACTCTTCGCGATTGCAACGAACTTCCGATTCGATGATTTTATATTACTCCTAGGCCTTATTCCCATTCTAGTGTCCTGATAACTTCGTCTCTGAGCGGCAGTTTGCACTGTGCTATTCGCCCGCGCTAAATAATAATTCTTCACAATGTTGCAAGCAAAGTCGCCGGACGTTGAGGTTTTAGGAGGCTGTCAGCGCTCTCCTTCTCGGAAGATGGGTACGTACTTTACAGTTTGCCTCTTGTAGTGTAAGAATATCCTAAACGTTATAATATCTTCTCGATGAAATCATGGTATTGAAATCTCGTTGGAGAGACTGCCGTCTAAATATGTGTAAGAGAAACTGAAGTTCCTACTCCAGAGTAGTTGATTCTCCCGGGGGCAAAAGATGTAGGTAGTTAGTTTTAAAAATAATTTAAAGAAGTACATGAAGCATCTCTCACGTTCCCTTAATTCTATGAGAGAAATTATCAGACTGTGAGGAATTTCCCTCTGATTCGAACTTGGCTCAAGGTATTCTGGTTAATGTTTTCCTTTCAATTTTCCGACAGAATAATTCTTTCAAAGAGTTTAAATGAACTTAATATGCATATTTTCGGCACTCTTTGCCTCATCTGCGGTCGGTTCTTAGATTAAATATATGCATTATGGAAAGCGAGACGTTGAATTTCAATAAAGTGCAAGAACTTATATTAATCCTTCTCTTTTTACCCTACCATCAAAGCTGCTTTACATCAATGAATAATTGATAAAATCCATGAATGTGGAAATATATGAATTTCTTTTTCTTTCAAATTAGCATGTCGTTCCACAAAAGCATTAAAATTATATGATTGAGGCCTTTTAGGAACTTCATGAGCGGCTTTTGATTAACTTAGAAAATGGAAATGATTATGCTTGTGCATATCTCGTAATACATTTTCATTGCATAAAAACCTCCTCTCGTTATTGCTGAGTATAGTTTCATTTTAATTTTCCATATGCAGAGTTCATAATGTAAATAACCCCAGGATATAAAGCCTTTCTCACCCAATTAATTTCTTTTTGTTACATCATTTGACAATGTTCGATGGCGTGGTAAATTTTAAATGAGTGCCATAGAGAAATTTTGAGTGTTGAGACTGACTTCTTAAATACACATTCAAGGAAATCACGTTGTTTTGAGCTCTTTTCGTAAGATCTTACATAGCAAGATAATTTCAATGCATTCCTTTCTCAATTTATCTCGGAGGCCTACGAGTTTCACAAAGACATCAACCTTGGCGTCTTCGACCGCTGGGATGGGATTCCACAGCTGAAGGAAGGATTGCAGGAATTGGCCTCGGGATTCATGGTTATAATTTGACCAGAGGTCCTCACCAGCGTTGAGATCCTCTCCAGGGCGAGAAGAACGACCCGGCACAATTCAGGTGACCGCGAAGAGATAGGGGAGTGATATTTGTGTGTAGTGAGTACTCTGCGAGTGGAAAAGTTAGTGAATCGTGATTTGAAATGTGTGCAGTTTTCAGTGGTCAGTGTGTGTAGTTTTCGGTGTTATACGCGACCTCATGCAATGATTATTGGAAGGTAAGTTAATATTCTTACTTTACATCCTGATGTTATTAGGTGATAGGCATCAGAGGTCATTCCAGAAGCAGTGCAAGGTTCTAAGACGTCCCTGCAATGTTTGACTATGGTATCCCATACACCTCTTTATGCAATACTCAAATACCTGCTCCGCGGTCTTGAGCTCAACTAATTTTTCTTTTCCTTGTTTAACACCCGGTGCAAGGGTTGGATTTGAAATTTTAAAGGGGGAAGGGGGCTATTCCTCATCATGCTACATTTTTCCTGTGAAACAACGCGATTGGAGCGAATAGTGTTTTTATGATCACCCTAAGAAAGCTAAAGGCATTCCATTTAGCTGATGATTATTTCCGATTACCTTACCGAAACTAGATTTGCTTCGCCGATAAAAAATCACGGAGGATTCACATAATTTACATGTCCTACTTTTAACACATCCGTTAGGGATGTTAGAATCGTAGATTAAAACAATTTGAATTCTTCTAATAAAAAAACCTTTTATTCATAATGAATGCCTTATATATGAATCGTGGATGAACGATGCCTCTGCTACATTCTGAGTTCATAGGGTATTGCCGCGCTATCATATAGGCGTTTTCGGTGACTAACATCATAAATCAAGGTATCAAAGTTAACACCTGCAATAATTTCGTATAATTATGGTCGAGTAAGTCTCGATTAGTATGTTATTTATCAAATTTTCCATACTGATGGCAACCATCAGACTATTTAAATATTTCCTGTGGTGAAGTTTGCTATACGAAAAACTGTGACTTAGCCAGTGCGTGGAAGGTGATACAGAAATATTAGATTACCCAAATTGAAATTAGCAGGAACTACTCTACTGTGCCCAATTCTTGATCTCCATAGAAATTTTATAGATAGTTCAATAAGTCTCAATATAAATCCGTGGCGAGCGTAAGCCTAATTAATAGATCAACCCGTAAAAAAGATGGTTAATTTCTCATCACAACGAGTATCGAGGGGCATTTCAGCTTGGCTGCCATAAACTACCGAATTAAAATCTATTTCTCGATTTGTTTATTCATAAACAGCAACATAACGAATACGTAAGTTCCCATTGTAACTTTTCTGTTGGATGTGTTGCGATTAGCTTTCCGAAGAGCCTTGGCTCCGACCGTGCCCGGAAGTCAAATCAATACTTGTTATATTTTATATTATTTGGGAACAGCCAATGGACTATATCAGTGATCTTATTTTAATGTAACTCGATTTTACAACGCAATACTTTCGATCGTAACACTTGATTAAAAAGTTATGAAAATAGATTTCCGCCAAACTTTGACTCTAGTAGTACCTTGCAGTCAAAACAAAAACTATTTTCATTACATTTTTAATGACTTCTGTTGGAATAATTAACTATTTCAAAAATCATATTTTGATTTATGTTTATTTCGTTTAAATAATTAGCATTCAATATTACGAATGTCATACTATAGACGTCAATGCTGTGCTCCCGTTATCGCTGCTCCAATGTTTGAATACAAATAATTACATGATAAAATACGAATAAGAAGGATGTGTGTGAATTAGTCCATGATCGTTTTTATTCTAGTGCCAATATATGCACGACTTTCAACCTTTCGATGACTTAGAATCAATTAATTAGTACTCAAAGCGCAGATAGTAGTTTACTATACGCTCAGTCATCAACAGTTGTAGTGTTAATAATTGTCTTTTAATTGTAATTGAAAATAAATTGTGTATTTTTAAATTTATAAAATCACTTGTAAAAAAACATTTAAAATGATACAAGTAAATAAAAAATATTTGCTCAAATTTTTTGTGTATTCAATTCATTCCTGGAAAAGGAGTAGCTTCTGACATTATTATTATCTCCAGGGATTTGAACTTTGTAGTCTAAATTAGACGTAGAATATTTTACATTGCTCTCAAGTTTGACTTGGAGAAATATTTCAAAATATTGTAATAGAAGTTTCAGCTTTGCATTTGAATCTGAAATAAATTATGTTAAATTTTTTATTTGTATAAATTGCTTAATAAATACTTTATTAAGATAATTAATTCGCATGAATTCAATTGCATTCGGGAAAAAACTATTAAACTTAATTATTGCTTAATCCTAGCTGAATTTAAAAAAAATAAGCTTCATCTCAATTAAACGCAAAGAGATCATAAATTTTGCCTGACATTGATTCAGTATGTAGCGATGTGAATTCTACCGTTTCAAATAAGAAAAAAGGAAGTAAATACTCGTGTGTATTCTATTGAGATTCATACGGTATCACTCTACACTGCGCAATCAGAACGCTAACAGTGCAATGTTCAATGATTGTAGAAAATTAACTTTCGTATTTACCGGTAAGAAACACACTTATCGCTACTCTACTGTCTATGTAGACTGAGAATTTCACGGCGCGTTTTATGTCAGAATCGCATGACTGTTGCTCGACTTCGGTATACTCCTCTTTACAATGGAAATATTTTTTCTTCGAAGAATGATTTTTTATTTACATCAGAATCAAACGTCCTACCAATTCTAAGAAATGATATCGAGGAGTAACATCAAAAATTAAGGGAAACGTTTCATTATAGAGATAAATTTCCTACGCCTTTTTAATATCTTGCCACTTGTTCGATATGTTTATGCCCATTTTGGCCAACAGAATAAATGCAATTCCGCAGTTTAACGTTACAAATGATCTTTTTAACGCAATCTTTCAAATTGTTGAAGGCTGTCTATCGCTTTCGAATGTTTTGAAATGCTAGATGTTTTCTGTCAAACGAGAAAGCGATTATGTATAAACTTTGAAACTTTTGATTTCGTAGAGAAAACTTCCGATAGATTTTACATGTGGATTTAATCTTTAAGCGCATGTTTACTCCAGTAAATTTATTCTGGTTTTAAAATCGGCGTGATAGATGTGATTAAGCTAGTTTTTTCACTCGATCAAAACCTGTCAATCAATGTATAGTTAACTATAGTTTGGACTTATTTTATAAAAAGTAATTTATACTTAATTACTCGTTATTAAAGTGAAAGTAAATGATATTTTTGCAGGGTATCTATGTGGAAAGGTAGCTGTTATTTATGCCTTGAGACCATCATGCTAATGAAAACTTGCATCTGCAAGTAGGAGAACATAGTGATGTGGCGAATGAGTGGTGTGATATGCAAGCAGTGTTGTTATGTCATCTGGAGGACTTTTTGCAGTATGCTAAGAGGTGTTCAGTTCCTCACTGCTTTTTGAGTAAACAATCATGGAAGTATGTTGTAACTTTCTCTCTTCATTTCATATTCTTGTCATGAAGCCAGGCTCTAAATTCTTCTGAAATGTATAATGCTAGTTGCAGTTAGGTTCTCCCTTCTTGTGTTTTGATTTATAGCTTATCTTCCCTTGGTTTCTCAAAGGCATCAACAAATCATTACAAAAGGCTAGTGCAGTCTTTGGATAGGTTTTGCATGTTGCAAATAATTATATATGTTGCAATTAATCGTGTATTCATTGTTATTCAGAAATTGTTGTGGTTATCTGTTGTTTATTCTATCATTTAAGAAGTGTTTGCAAATATCTATAGCCATAATCTCTTACATTTCAACTTCTTCAAGTAAGACATTCCAATCTGCTGATCCAGTATATTGGACTGGGTATTGGCCTAGATTTTAAATTTTCTTTGTCAGATTGATTCTTATAGTTCATTCAGAAGTTGGCAGTTAGTTCTCTTGTTAATGGGTTGCTTGAGTTTCTGATTCAAGACTAGCGTCGACTTATTCTTTCATCCTCTAATGACAATTATTTCATAATTTCATGCATTTAAACTTTTTTACATTGCGGATATTCCTAACGAGGTTCATTAATTACCAGTGAGTTGTATTTCCAAATATTTTGACTTTGGATAGATATCTGAATATGTTGTCATAGTCTTTATTTTATCGATTCAGTTTCCATTATGTCAAGTTAAATCATACTTGTCTTCAACATACTCCTTTCCATATTGATTTATCAATCATATTTTCAACATTTGCAGTAAAATTTCTAGGATAAAAGCCATTATCATCCAGAAGAATATAGTCGATTCCTATTATTTTTCTTCATTTCAATAAGCCTTTGTTCTTCATAAAGACTCTTTTAGTTATAATATATCATAAATAACATTCATAGTTAAAATTGGGTATTCTTTTCAAAGCAACAACTTATGGAAGTATATCCTAAGCAATTAATTTAATTTTTTCATTTTTATATCATATTTCAATCAATATCCTGGATTAGCACCATAAAAAGTTATTTTTAATAAATAACAGACTAAGTTTCAACATAGAGGTTAAACATACACAAAATTCTGCCTGACTTCTTACTTTTCAAAACAAAATATGATACATTTCAAGGAAATAAAGTAGCTTAAAAAATAAAATAAATAATGTAGTTGGAATTTCAGCAAAACATGACCATGAGAATTAGCTAAGGCTTTTCATGCAGATGATTCATATTCCATGGATTCTTCTTTACTCATAATCTTTGATTGCAGTATTTCTTAAAATCAGGTAAATTTTCTATTAATACCTTGCTTTGGTATTGATTTTTTATTTTGGTCCCATCTTTTCATGAGCCAACCTGCTCTGAGATCTTTTCATGCCCTATTCTTTAAATATTTTCATATAGAAGTTCATGTATAGTTTTCCATAAAACTAGGTCTGAATTCAATGTTTATCATTTAGTTGCAAAAGCAGCTCAAAAAGCATTTTTTATGAAATTAAAATTTTAAATACAATATTTCATTGAAAATATTCATATGTAGAAGATATTCATGTATTCTTAACTGAAATATTATGGAAGCAAATGACCATAAGGCATAGAGAAAATTTGACTTGTAGATCTTGTGTATGTTCCATTAATTCTTTATCATGTATTTTATGTTGCTTGCTATCTTTGTTTGTTTTCTGTAATTTGTTCAATAGATTCCTTTCTCTTAATTTGCTCAACTTTTGTTTGAATGTTCTTGAGATATGTGGCAAATTCTCAAACTCCTTCTGTTGAGACTGCAGGAACCTGGTTAATCACTTCCACCACACGCCAATAATCACCATCACTATCGCCCTCAACATCACTCTCTGGAATATTAAACAGCAGTACATTGTACAACCTCATCTGCCTGTCATGAACTTTGTCAATAAGCGACTCAAACACCTCATCGGAAGTTACGACAGTTACTCAATTCAGCAAGAGAGGTTTTGATTTCCGTTAGCTCAGTCTTGAACAACCCCAAGATTGATTTAAGCTCTTGTAGACCAGTCAAGTTGTAGCCAGGTATAGAGTCCATTTTCGTGCAACTAACACAAAAATACTTAAGTTGGGACTTGCTGGAGAGGGATTGAATAACAGACCGCGACAGTCCAGAGCATGCCAAAGTATTGTGTACACAAAGTACACAGCGACAGCAATTGATAATGTCTCCATCAGTTAAATCAGCACCACAAGTAATGCAAACCTCAACACTTATTACTGACATCGTGGAGGATAATTGTATTACGTACCACAAGTTGTTAGTATGATACAATTAGTAAATAATTCAATAATATATAGGAACTCAAGTAAGACATGAGTGCACCATAGGCAAATGACTCACAAAATCCAAAAGTAAGTATTGTATTAAAAAAGTAGGTAATAGTAAATAATATATATATATATATTGTATTGGAATAATTTAATTATGATGGAAGAATAATCATTTCTGTCTTCGAAATAAAATAATGAATGATGAATGAAATAATTATTGTAACCATATAGATATAATACGATATAGATACATTACAATAGATATAACCAAATCTATATGGTATTAATAACTGGAATAATTCCTTTGGGCCTTTGTCCTTTGTGCATTGCATTTTTATGCACAAGGCTGATACCAAAAATCATTGGGAAGCAGTGCTAATGTCAGCCTCAGGCATGCCAGTGTTAGGCCTACAGAGGATGTGCAAAAACCCAGAACATACTGGATGTAAGAACAAGGTGGATTGTAATCCCTAACAGTCCCTTAGAAAGGAAACAATACATTGAAAAGTACGCCTTTTCCATGCTATAGGCAATTCATTTATTTTCATCCCCTTGGGTCATTAGAATATAAATATTCATTCTCTATATAACAAATTTATTCAAAGGAAAGTGAATGATTATCACTGGCAGCACAGTCCTCAGCATTAAAATAAAGAAAATTGTATCATATGACAGTAAAAAACACTAATATGAAGAAAAACAAAATAGTACCTGCTATAAAATAAAAATAAATAACCTGTTACATAAAGTGATAAATGAAATAGATAAAAGTAATGGAAATGGGCCCTGTATGGTAATGATAAAAAAATATCTCAACTTTATGACAAAAGAGAGACTGCTTCAAAATAAAAATTAAGAAATGGCTTCTGCCTTATAGTAATAAATAATTTTATATAAAAATCCTGCTTCTTTAAAGATAATAACAATAAAAAAAATCAATCATAGAATATCCAAATAAAAGATACATATGTAAACTTATTTCCTTAGGTTCCTTAATCTGAAAAGATCATACAAAATAGTACAAAATATTGTACAGCTAGTTCCAAAAAAAACTTACCACCTAAGCCGCAACCCGCATAACAGGCAGTGAGTTTCCTGCAAGCGAGCCTTAAGAAGTGAGAGAGAGAGAGAGAGGGAAAACATGGAGGTCTGCTTCTGTCCTGGCTCCGCTTGCAGAGTTGAAATGGATTTATTTGCGTTATTGATATTGCAAAGATTTACTAGTATCCTTAGTTTGGTGGCATTGGCGTAGCAGAATAGTATTATAATGATATGGATGTTGTAATGCAAGAATTGAGTTATTATAAAATGGTTAATACGAATCAGTATATATTCTAGCTTTGCTTCTCGCAAAGAGGGAACCGTAGCACACGAGGGCCCGTTATCCCGAGGATACCGAGGCAACCCCCTTCCCTTCCCTTCCTGTCATAAAATTCGAGTCTGAGACGAAAGGCACAAGCAGGAAGAAGGAAATTTTCGCAAACCCTGCCTTTGAGCCGCTCTGAGCTTATGTTTTGGACTGAGATGGGAGAATGAAAATTTCCGCGCAGTTTGAATCGGTGTCGGACCAAAAATATATATAGACCTCGAATTTGACGCCTTCGCTTGCAAAACTCTGCGGTTATAATGGGTTATATTACATAATATAATAGTAGATAATATTATACATCGTTCAAGAGAGCAGTTATTAGCCTTTAAAATTATATACATAAGGAGTCCATATCGATCACCTGTTTTATCACAGCCTGTGTGAATGCAATCTACACAAGTAAAGTAAGGCAAACTCATGGCCATATCTAGGCTATTACTTTAAATACATTTAAAAATACTATAAGTAAATATGTAGTATGAAGTCTCGAGGCATTCTCTGTGTATTTTAGATAAATTTTGTTTCATTCGATAAGCATCGAAATTAAAACTCGATCGGTAAAAAATCAGTAAATTTTATCATCTATGCAGTTGGAATATTTACTATACCGTCCAAATCAATTGAGAGAAAATGTGCAAGGATAGATTTTCCTGAACGAATAAAGATGACGG
Source organism: Pachydiplax longipennis (assembly GCA_036926295.1). Taxonomy (NCBI): domain Eukaryota; kingdom Metazoa; phylum Arthropoda; class Insecta; order Odonata; family Libellulidae; genus Pachydiplax; species Pachydiplax longipennis. The sequence continues at coordinate 48,462,937 of JAVFKF010000001.1, read as the reverse complement.
ATACAAGACTACCATCTTTCACATTAATTTTGAATTCATTAATTAATTTTTTCGGTGTCATTGAAGTGTGAATCAAATAAACTTGATTTCTCCTGTGGATTCCTCTTGAAATCGTTGAGGTCACAAACCATTACGTTCTTAAACATTCTTCTCGCTATATTTATCACCTTTAAAAGTTCTAAAATACACAAAAAGATAGTGCGAATGAGGTTTGGTCATAATGCTCATTGAATGCTACTGTTAGCAATGAATGTAAACTTTTCAATTAATTTTGAATGTATACAAAACAACCTAGATTATTTATATTTCAATTGTTTATTATAACGTTTACAATTATTATAATGTAGAAAACGTTAAAAATACGCAAAATAATAGGGACTTGGTGAAATAGTTTTTCCCAGGGCCTTTTTACCTGTAATTCCAACCCTGTAATATCACATGGGGAAGCACATATGAGGCTCATGTTGAAATTTTGCTTCCCTCGGTTTATGGCTGGCCCTGCGTAACTCTCATATTTTTCGACAGAATTTTAATGATTGAGACGAATGGGTGGTGGTTTGGTATGGCTAGTCTATCTACATGTTTATCGCTTGGTGATATTGAAAATATTCCTTCGTATTTAAAATGTATTGGCTATGAGAAACTTTTTATCTCTCCACATTCCATGACAAATTTGAAAAGCAAGATACAGGAGTGATTGGAAGAAGTGAATAAAGCAATGAATTCACCAGGACTTCAAGAGGGGGACTGTTTTGATAGAGATAGGGAAGTGAGAAGCGACGGCAACAGTAATACATACACTCACATGAATTTAACAACCGAAAGTGTTAGAGGTATGTTAATTCCAGATTTTTGGATAAATAGGTAATGGCAATTCTTGCGTTCCTCGTCGACCAATTGGTTACTTTGAGTAGGAGCAACGACCTCTTTTAAAAATATAACCCACTCACTCACCTTCTCAATTTTCTCATCGAACATATATTTTTTCCGTTTATGACTGCCTCCAGAGAAACTACTCATTTATCCAATTTGAGTAATATCTTAGTCAAACATGGTTAACATTCAAATATACAGGATATAACGTCAATGGCTTATCATACTTTCAGAAATTTCCTTTTGATGCATCAGTTTATTCCCAGGATCTCCGAAATTGTATACAATAGCGATGTTCAATGTTTTATAGCAACCTCCTTTTAGTTCTATAAGAAAGTTCGAGTAGTTAACTAAGCCAGTACCTAAATCATCTTCTTATCAGCAATTTATTTTGGAAAGAGATTTCGGTCTTTTCAAACTGATAAAAATTGCTAACATTAGTATTACTATCTATGCAAGCCAATGGTTTATTCTAAATCTTACCTAACTTAAGAGATGTAATTTATCGGTAATCGGCGTATAATCTTCAAGTTTCTGCGACATTGAATATGCAGAGTGTCTACAATTCCGTATTTACGTTTCAATTCATATTTTAGTGACATTATAATAGAAACATTAGTCGATCTAGTAAGATCATCTTCAACGCTCTATCAACTTTGTATCATAGATGTTATAAGAGAAGTTAAACGATTTGGTTCTCGTAAGCGTAAGGAATAAATATTAGATGGCATTTCTCTAGTTCATTGTTCATTTCTCAAGTTATTCTTCCATGACTCCTTTTACCCATCATTCATAATTATTGATAGTGATTTTTCTATTAATTATTATACATATTATGCACCATTCAAACAATTCGGGTTATATAGCTTACTTGAGGCATTCAGAAACCGAAGCAGCGATCATTAATCATTAGTCTAACTTTCACCTAGCGCATAGTTTTGAAAATCATTTCAGTATAACATTGGAAATCGTGTTGTGGGTGTTTTCACACCCGCTGACATACGTCATACGGCAGATTGCGGGGTATTAATGTAAATATAAATAAACCAGGTGTTAACGTGTAAACCTGCAATATGCAAGTATAAAAAAACCTGGAATTTATATGCAATATGCAAATCAGTCTTAAGGTTCTGATTTGCCATACTAACTGTTGTTTCTTAACCATCTTAAACTGTATTCCTTGCAAGAAGTCCTGAAAGGTCGTCTACCTCAAAAATAGAGTTGAATATCTTCATTCCCTAAGGGAATACCCGCGGCGAAGATTACAAATCGCGGATCCACCATTTCCCACCTTACTTGTGATCGGTCGCCGCCACCATACCCTAACCTTTGATACCTGCTCAGCAGGGGTGCGGTCAGGAATCCTCATTAGCGCTTTCAAATTCGCTACCCCGGATACATACGACCATCCACAATATGCCGAAAAGGGGGTTTTCTTCTCATAGCTGAGTTCACCTTCACCCATCAGCCGTTTTATGGTTCCTTTGAGAAAATAGACAAGACCTTTCGATGGACAAAACAAAAGGAAAAGAAACAACAAAGGAATGAATAGGGGATACTCCTAGGGCCAGGGTGGAGGGAAGGAAGGACCTCCTTTCTCTATGGAAGAATTAGTGAAACCTCAGACGCGAATTTGTCAGAAACAGCCAAATCTCATCTCAAAATCATAATGCTTCATCTGATACCGTCATCACGAATGCCTGGTGGAGGAACAGAATGACGTGTTGACACATATATTCTGAAATACCTAATGCTCTGTTAATTGTCGTATCAAGCAAATTTTATACTTCTCTGTATTGCAGAATAATTCAACTGCGAAGAAATCGAGTCAAAATTTGCACCACGGGGCAAGAAAGAGATTTAGCATCAGATAAAAGTTGGGACAGCATAATTTTGCAAGGAACATAAGGTTGATTTAATTAAAGGGATAGTTTTTCTGGGAATGGCAATGAACAATATTTTCGGAAAAGTGTTACGAGATGCTGGCGTTAATTTCGTGGTAAATTAATTTTTTATTCGATACGTGAAAAAATTTTGTAGCCCTCAGTATTTAAATTATGAGTGGTAATATTCGAATATCTATGTTATTTTCTAAAATATTAAATTTGAAATTTGAATTTTAAACAATTACCTTAGAAAATGATGATGGTACACCAATTAATATTTTACTTTCTATCATATGATTTGATGGTATTTAAAATTTTTATAATATTTGATGTAATTATCTGATGTAGTTGATCGTAATTTATTTGGTTTACTTTATTGTAATATGTTTTGGGTCTAATTTTCAGAGCTCTCTACCAGGTTGACTTAAAATTATTCTTTCTCGGTGTATTCGTCCAGATAAAGTTTCTTTTCATCTTTGTTTTCCTCAGTAGGTTTCGCAGTTTTTTCATACTCCCCTTCTCGATAGCATTTTTCTGCAACATAAATTTGTTGACATACAGTTGATTGTGTTCTTATTCCTAATTATTCTTTATCTCCTTCCAGAGTTTTCGTTCATCTTTCTATTTGAGTCATAGTCGTGAATTTCCTCTAAATAAATTTAAATGATCGTCCTGTAGGCGTCAAGAGCATAAAAAACGTAATAATATAATCCCTTTCTAATCTTGTAATGACATAATTTTTTATTGGATAATTGAAACATCTAAAGTAAGTTTACCCGATGCCTCCAGAAAAAGGTGAATTACGCAGAAATTTGAGGCCGAAATAAGGAGATCCGATTTTCATTCATTTTTTAATACTATGCTGCTGACATAATAGTAAAAAGTAACACTAAATTTAAACAAGATTTCGTGCTAGTAAAGACGGTACAAATACGTTCAACGCGTTTCACAACGGTTTAAAAAGGCGCCGTCAGAATGCTTCTCCTTCCAAGAGCCAATAGAATGCGCGGAAAACTCTAGACTCGCTCTCATCGAGCTTCACGTCTGTTGTGCGGGTTGCGGCTTAGGTGGTAAGTTTTTTTTGGAACTAGCTGTACCTTATGTCCAATGTATGGTACGACAACTAAGATCATGAATTTATAGCTAACGTATGTAAGGGGTATGTAGAGGAATAGTATGTTTGTATGTATACAATTTTTATTGTAAGTATGCGTGTATTTTATATCCATGTATTATTTTGTATGTATGACCTTCCAGAGTATACGTCTGTCCCAGTACATGGCTATAGTGGTAAATAAAAACAGAATGGAATTGAACAATGTTATTTATAAATTTCCTTTCCTTCTCAGCCTTAGAATATGTTCTACTATCCTTAGATATTATCATATCATTGCAAACAAAGTACACTTCCAATTTATTTTCTCCAACACGTAAGTTAACATGAAGGTTCATCTCCAAACTTCATATAGTAAAATTTATAAAACCTTATCAAAACTCATCTTAAAAGGAATTGCTGCCTTCGAGTCAGCTGAAGTAATAAAGCATAGAATGAAATTCCATTTTAGTGCAGCAATTAACCTTTTTGTGTAGACCTTTTACGAGGTGGCGGAGTAGCAAAAGATGGATCCTGCATCACACAAAGTGCTGCACTCTCACAAGAACTGGACACAATATGAGATGTAGAAGCAATCACTTCTCTTTGCTGGCCAGGTACTCTCGTGCTAAGGGCTTTTAAATGCAATATTACAAGTTATTAATAACGTCCAAATGTCCTTGGAATGTTTTGATCAAGCCATTGATAAATACCTCAACAATTTAGTGATAATTTTCAATGATACAATATGATTTAAAATGAGTATATAGGTTGGGATTCTTCAAAGTATAAACGAACAAAACCGTGTAAATATTACCACATTTCTGTCTCAAATGCTCAAAACTGCAGGAGAGTACTTCACAAAAATTACTGTTTACTGGAAAGCTGTTTTTCTCTGCTCACTCGTCTCTTAGGAACATGTGATTGCTTATGATGTTTCTTCATTTCTCGAATGGGATGAGGAGTGACTTCATACCCAAGACGGCCTTCTTGACTTGACTATGAAATCTATAACCCACACTCACTGGATCCCTGTGGATATTTATAGGCAATTACATTTCCCTGTTCCGCATACCTTAGTCTGAAATAAAGAATGTAGGAAAATTCAGCATCTCTTATAAAATTTTAGGCAGTATAACTGCTTAACTGAAAAGTTTCAAAGAAAAGTTTTAGGTGGCTATTTTGGGGAAACCCAAATGATTCCACTTGGAGGGAATATGAAATTGATACAATCATTATTTCCAAGATCTTCATCCAATAATCCTTATAATTTTCAACGTAATGTAGAAAGATTGTTAAAATTTTAACTCGCCAATCCTTACACAAGAAATCCATAGTTGGAAAACCGTTTACTACGCCACATAAAATTATTACAATACGACCATGGTTTCGCAGCATGGCTGCATCTTCAGGTAACACGAGGAAAAACACATCACAGATTATATAGCACAGGAGTAAGAAAATTGACAAATCAGGAAGCAGTACGTGGGAAGGGAGGGGGAGGAAAGGAAGGAGGCATGATGAGGTGGGGGAGGGTAAGGAGACAAAGTGAGGAATGTAGGTACAAAGAAGTCCATGCAAGGACCGATGAACGGCATGGAAACAAAGACAAAACCCATTAAGTGGGAATGGTCGGGATGGAGGGGGTGAGGTGGGATAAGATAGTCTTCAATATGGGTGAGGGATTAGGAAACAAGTATTCATTAACAATGTTTGAGGTTGAGCCTTTTAAGATTTCAACCGTCTCTAAAACATCAATTCTATCCCTTCTGTCACTCACATGTAAGACACTCATTTCAAAATCACTTTCGTGTCCTTCCTCCAATAAATGTTTGCTAAAATGGGAAGCTGAAGGGGTATTATTCACGTAGGCACGTCTATGTTCTTGTTTTCTGGTCATAAAACACCTAGCGGTTTTTCCAACATAAAAACCATCACACGTGTTACAATTTAACCGGTACACACCACTTCTCTTGAGGATATCAGCAGGATCTTTACATTTAACTAACAAATTTTTAAGAATGGGACCTGACTTAAACGAGCATTGGAAATTATTTTTAATTCTGTTTGAAATGAAGTAAGAACTGTCACCAATGTATGCGAGAGAACACCATTTCCTATCACTGCACTTTAACCCATGGAAGATGTCATTCAGGGCTAACTTCTCCTTTTTCTTCCTTATTAAGTAATCTATGATGTTTGGGTCGAACCCGTTGTTGTGAGCGATATATTTAATGGTGTTCAATTCAATGTTGAAATCGGTTTCCGATAATGGAACTTTTAACAAACGGTACACCATGCTATGATAGGCAGCCATCTTGTGGGAGAAGGGGTGAAAAGAGTCACTACTGATGGTAGAGTCCGTATAACAGGGTTTTCTATAAATAGAAAACTCATGTCTCCTATTAGCGATCGAAATGTTGAGGTCTAAATATGGGAGAATGCCATTCTGGCTCTTCTCTAAGGTGAACTTGATGGAGGGATGGACCGAATTAAGAAAATTAAAAAACCGATCTAGGGTGCGCTCCGTCCCAGTCCATAAGCAAATGATGTCATCCACGTAGCGGAACCAATATAGGATTTGTTTATTCCACACCGATTTCTCACTCAGGATTTTCCTTTCCAGATGGTCCATGAAGATATCAGCCATGAGGGGGGAAAGGGGGGAGCCCATCGCCAAACCACTATTCTGTTTATAAAATTCACCGTTAAAAACGAAATAATTCTGGTGAAGGCAGACCTTTAGCAATTTGTGGATGTCATTGCACCAAGACAAATCAACAGAGGATTTCTTCAACATGTCTATCGTAATATCTATGACTTCGTCACGGGGCACACTGGTAAATAAGTTCGTAACGTCAAAAGACACTAGAATGGCATTACTAGGCACATGAGCACTTTTAATTTTCTCTATGAGTTCGAGGGAATTCTTGATGGAGCACATGGAAAGGAGGACAAATTCTTGATGGAGCACATGGAGGAAATGGTGTTCTCTCGCATACATTGGTGACAGTTCTTACTTCATTTCAAACAGAATTAAAAATAATTTCCAATGCTCGTTTAAGTCAGGTCCCATTCTTAAAAATTTGTTAGTTAAATGTAAAGATCCTGCTGATATCCTCAAGAGAAGTGGTGTGTACCGGTTAAATTGTAACACGTGTGATGGTTTTTATGTTGGAAAAACCGCTAGGTGTTTTATGACCAGAAAACAAGAACATAGACGTGCCTACGTGAATAATACCCCTTCAGCTTCCCATTTTAGCAAACATTTATTGGAGGAAGGACACGAAAGTGATTTTGAAATGAGTGTCTTACATGTGAGTGACAGAAGGGATAGAATTGATGTTTTAGAGACGGTTGAAATCTTAAAAGGCTCAACCTCAAACATTGTTAATGAATACTTGTTTCCTAATCCCTCACCCATATTGAAGACTATCTTATCCCACCTCACCCCCTCCATCCCGACCATTCCCACTTAATGGGTTTTGTCTTTGTTTCCATGCCGTTCATCGGTCCTTGCATGGACTTCTTTGTACCTACATTCCTCACTTTGTCTCCTTACCCTCCCCCACCTCATCATGCCTCCTTCCTTTCCTCCCCCTCCCTTCCCACGTACTGCTTCCTGATTTGTCAATTTTCTTACTCCTGTGCTATATAATCTGTGATGTGTTTTTCCTCGTGTTACCTGAAGATGCAGCCATGCTGCGAAACCATGGTCGTATTGTAATAATTTTATGTGGCGTAGTAAACGGTTTTCCAACTATGGATTTCTTGTGTATCCTTAGTTACCACAAAGTTACTCCTGAATCCGTGTCTTTTATTCGTAATGCTAGTACAGCTACTCAGGTGAAGTTGTTCCGGAAACTCTTTATTAAGAGGAGAGTTTCCTCGCTGAACATTTATTTCAACTCCCGTTGTCGGAAATTCGATCTTACTCCGACTTATGTCAACGTGTCAATCAAAGATTCTTCTGCTGCTGCCCGCGCAGCTTTCCAAGCTGCTAGGAAGACTTGGATCCTGAAGGAAACTAGGAGATGGTATGCGATCAGGGATAGCTTATCACACTATCTTCTCCTCCTACACCTGGAATTGTCTCAACATCTTCACTGGGTTGAATGGATGACCCTAGATGATGCTGTCCGCCAACGAGCCAGTGAAATCTGCGCCAAGAAGCTGAAAACTATCAAAGGTAAAATAACCAAGCTACGAGAGTCCAAAAGAGAAGCGTCTGAGGTGGCTCCCCTTACTCCATTGGTTCCTCATACATTTCATGAACGTGTACTCAATCTTTCTAGCCATCAATTTTCTGAAGATGAAATGTCCCTACTGTCCAAAGGACTCAAATTTGCCCCACCACGCATTCCTAATCATAAAGATTTCACAACTCTTGCTATCGACTGTGATATTGCATTGAGGAAAGAGGACTATAGATCTAAACAATGGATGGCTGATTCCCTTATTTATTCCATCGAGAGGTTTAGCTCTCGCCCCTTATGCTCCCCTAATCTTCATTGGATGCACCTTGCAAGAAGCGTAAGAAATTCAGTAGATTCCGCCAATCTCGTTATTCAAAAGGCAGACAAAGGAAATTGTGTGGTGATTATGGATAAATCGGACTACTCCACGAAGTGTTCAAATTTCATCCACAGTTGTGACATAGAACGAGTTCCTAGAGATCCTACGCCTGTATACCAGAGACAAATCAGAGAAGTCCTCCGCCAAGTCAACAATATCCACGACAGTGCACGGTATAAGTACATCGTGATGAACCCCACCGCCCCTAGATTTTATGGTTTTCCGAAGATACACAAACCTGAGACGCCCATCAGACCCGTCGTTTCATGTATTAATTCCCCACCCTATAAACTGTCTTCTGAACTCCATCATCTCATAAAAAAGCTGTCTAATTTTTTCCTTATCCCACCTCACCCTGCAGGAGAGTACTTCACAAAAATTACTGTTTACTGGAAAGCTGTTTTTCTCTGCTCACTCGTCTCTTAGGAACATGTGATTGCTTATGATGTTTCTTCATTTCTCGAATGGGATGAGGAGTGACTTCATACCCAAGAAGGCCTTCTTGACTTGACTATGAAATCTATAACCCACACTCACTGGATCCCTGTGGATATTTATAGGCAATTACATTTCCCTGTTCCGCATACCTTAGTCTGAAATAAAGAATGTAGGAAAATTCAGCATCTCTTATAAAATTTTAGGCAGTATAACTGCTTAACTGAAAAGTTTCAAAGAAAAGTTTTAGGTGGCTATTTTGGGGAAACCCAAATGATTCCACTTGGAGGGAATATGAAATTGATACAATCATTATTTCCAAGATCTTCATCCAATAATCCTTATAATTTTCAACGTAATGTAGAAAGATTGTTAAAATTTTAACTCGCCAATCCTTATTGATAATACATTGAGAAGAGTAAATTCGTCAAAATTCATTCATTAGCGGCCTACTCAAACACACTGTAGTTGTAGTAGTGCTATTGTGGAAAATGCTTCGACAGCCGAGGTCACGTGAGATCCCACCGGGAATCGAACCCGGACCGCTTTCATTGAAGTCGAACTCGCTGGCCACACAGCTATCCGGGAGTCCCATAAACACTCTGTAAATTCATTGATTGAAGAATCGGAGAAGTTAAGATAATGAACATTACTTATATATCGCATAAAAAAGTCTTTTATGAAAACACAATAAACAATATGCATTCAAATAATTAAACCGTATCCTTACACTCCCAGATATAATTGTTCACGCTTCTCCATGATAGAACAAGAGAAATCATATACCGCCCTTCTCCAGTATGAATTCGTAGCGATGGTATGAGTGTTCAGGAAGTCAATTTTGGCGGAATCGGTGCGGTCACTTTTGTGCAGTTGACTCATAAAAGTCGGAGCATTTGAACGGAGCGAACCTGTCTGTGCTGGAGTGTCTCAACGTTGGACTCCTTGGCAATGTAAGAACTTTTGAGAAGTCTATACATCAGTCAAATTTCAATATTTATCGGTGTTATATCTTACGGATGACTCTTCGCGATTGCAACGAACTTCCGATTCGATGATTTTATATTACTCCTAGGCCTTATTCCCATTCTAGTGTCCTGATAACTTCGTCTCTGAGCGGCAGTTTGCACTGTGCTATTCGCCCGCGCTAAATAATAATTCTTCACAATGTTGCAAGCAAAGTCGCCGGACGTTGAGGTTTTAGGAGGCTGTCAGCGCTCTCCTTCTCGGAAGATGGGTACGTACTTTACAGTTTGCCTCTTGTAGTGTAAGAATATCCTAAACGTTATAATATCTTCTCGATGAAATCATGGTATTGAAATCTCGTTGGAGAGACTGCCGTCTAAATATGTGTAAGAGAAACTGAAGTTCCTACTCCAGAGTAGTTGATTCTCCCGGGGGCAAAAGATGTAGGTAGTTAGTTTTAAAAATAATTTAAAGAAGTACATGAAGCATCTCTCACGTTCCCTTAATTCTATGAGAGAAATTATCAGACTGTGAGGAATTTCCCTCTGATTCGAACTTGGCTCAAGGTATTCTGGTTAATGTTTTCCTTTCAATTTTCCGACAGAATAATTCTTTCAAAGAGTTTAAATGAACTTAATATGCATATTTTCGGCACTCTTTGCCTCATCTGCGGTCGGTTCTTAGATTAAATATATGCATTATGGAAAGCGAGACGTTGAATTTCAATAAAGTGCAAGAACTTATATTAATCCTTCTCTTTTTACCCTACCATCAAAGCTGCTTTACATCAATGAATAATTGATAAAATCCATGAATGTGGAAATATATGAATTTCTTTTTCTTTCAAATTAGCATGTCGTTCCACAAAAGCATTAAAATTATATGATTGAGGCCTTTTAGGAACTTCATGAGCGGCTTTTGATTAACTTAGAAAATGGAAATGATTATGCTTGTGCATATCTCGTAATACATTTTCATTGCATAAAAACCTCCTCTCGTTATTGCTGAGTATAGTTTCATTTTAATTTTCCATATGCAGAGTTCATAATGTAAATAACCCCAGGATATAAAGCCTTTCTCACCCAATTAATTTCTTTTTGTTACATCATTTGACAATGTTCGATGGCGTGGTAAATTTTAAATGAGTGCCATAGAGAAATTTTGAGTGTTGAGACTGACTTCTTAAATACACATTCAAGGAAATCACGTTGTTTTGAGCTCTTTTCGTAAGATCTTACATAGCAAGATAATTTCAATGCATTCCTTTCTCAATTTATCTCGGAGGCCTACGAGTTTCACAAAGACATCAACCTTGGCGTCTTCGACCGCTGGGATGGGATTCCACAGCTGAAGGAAGGATTGCAGGAATTGGCCTCGGGATTCATGGTTATAATTTGACCAGAGGTCCTCACCAGCGTTGAGATCCTCTCCAGGGCGAGAAGAACGACCCGGCACAATTCAGGTGACCGCGAAGAGATAGGGGAGTGATATTTGTGTGTAGTGAGTACTCTGCGAGTGGAAAAGTTAGTGAATCGTGATTTGAAATGTGTGCAGTTTTCAGTGGTCAGTGTGTGTAGTTTTCGGTGTTATACGCGACCTCATGCAATGATTATTGGAAGGTAAGTTAATATTCTTACTTTACATCCTGATGTTATTAGGTGATAGGCATCAGAGGTCATTCCAGAAGCAGTGCAAGGTTCTAAGACGTCCCTGCAATGTTTGACTATGGTATCCCATACACCTCTTTATGCAATACTCAAATACCTGCTCCGCGGTCTTGAGCTCAACTAATTTTTCTTTTCCTTGTTTAACACCCGGTGCAAGGGTTGGATTTGAAATTTTAAAGGGGGAAGGGGGCTATTCCTCATCATGCTACATTTTTCCTGTGAAACAACGCGATTGGAGCGAATAGTGTTTTTATGATCACCCTAAGAAAGCTAAAGGCATTCCATTTAGCTGATGATTATTTCCGATTACCTTACCGAAACTAGATTTGCTTCGCCGATAAAAAATCACGGAGGATTCACATAATTTACATGTCCTACTTTTAACACATCCGTTAGGGATGTTAGAATCGTAGATTAAAACAATTTGAATTCTTCTAATAAAAAAACCTTTTATTCATAATGAATGCCTTATATATGAATCGTGGATGAACGATGCCTCTGCTACATTCTGAGTTCATAGGGTATTGCCGCGCTATCATATAGGCGTTTTCGGTGACTAACATCATAAATCAAGGTATCAAAGATAACACCTGCAATAATTTCGTATAATTATGGTCGAGTAAGTCTCGATTAGTATGTTATTTATCAAATTTTCCATACTGATGGCAACCATCAGACTATTTAAATATTTCCTGTGGTGAAGTTTGCTATACGAAAAACTGTGACTTAGCCAGTGCGTGGAAGGTGATACAGAAATATTAGATTACCCAAATTGAAATTAGCAGGAACTACTCTACTGTGCCCAATTCTTGATCTCCATAGAAATTTTATAGATAGTTCAATAAGTCTCAATATAAATCCGTGGCGAGCGTAAGCCTAATTAATAGATCAACCCGTAAAAAAGATGGTTAATTTCTCATCACAACGAGTATCGAGGGGCATTTCAGCTTGGCTGCCATAAACTACCGAATTAAAATCTATTTCTCGATTTGTTTATTCATAAACAGCAACATAACGAATACGTAAGTTCCCATTGTAACTTTTCTGTTGGATGTGTTGCGATTAGCTTTCCGAAGAGCCTTGGCTCCGACCGTGCCCGGAAGTCAAATCAATACTTGTTATATTTTATATTATTTGGGAACAGCCAATGGACTATATCAGTGATCTTATTTTAATGTAACTCGATTTTACAACGCAATACTTTCGATCGTAACACTTGATTAAAAAGTTATGAAAATAGATTTCCGCCAAACTTTGACTCTAGTAGTACCTTGCAGTCAAAACAAAAACTATTTTCATTACATTTTTAATGACTTCTGTTGGAATAATTAACTATTTCAAAAATCATATTTTGATTTATGTTTATTTCGTTTAAATAATTAGCATTCAATATTACGAATGTCATACTATAGACGTCAATGCTGTGCTCCCGTTATCGCTGCTCCAATGTTTGAATACAAATAATTACATGATAAAATACGAATAAGAAGGATGTGTGTGAATTAGTCCATGATCGTTTTTATTCTAGTGCCAATATATGCACGACTTTCAACCTTTCGATGACTTAGAATCAATTAATTAGTACTCAAAGCGCAGATAGTAGTTTACTATACGCTCAGTCATCAACAGTTGTAGTGTTAATAATTGTCTTTTAATTGTAATTGAAAATAAATTGTGTATTTTTAAATTTATAAAATCACTTGTAAAAAAACATTTAAAATGATACAAGTAAATAAAAAATATTTGCTCAAATTTTTTGTGTATTCAATTCATTCCTGGAAAAGGAGTAGCTTCTGACATTATTATTATCTCCAGGGATTTGAACTTTGTAGTCTAAATTAGACGTAGAATATTTTACATTGCTCTCAAGTTTGACTTGGAGAAATATTTCAAAATATTGTAATAGAAGTTTCAGCTTTGCATTTGAATCTGAAATAAATTATGTTAAATTTTTTATTTGTATAAATTGCTTAATAAATACTTTATTAAGATAATTAATTCGCATGAATTCAATTGCATTCGGGAAAAAACTATTAAACTTAATTATTGCTTAATCCTAGCTGAATTTAAAAAAAATAAGCTTCATCTCAATTAAACGCAAAGAGATCATAAATTTTGCCTGACATTGATTCAGTATGTAGCGATGTGAATTCTACCGTTTCAAATAAGAAAAAAGGAAGTAAATACTCGTGTGTATTCTATTGAGATTCATACGGTATCACTCTACACTGCGCAATCAGAACGCTAACAGTGCAATGTTCAATGATTGTAGAAAATTAACTTTCGTATTTACCGGTAAGAAACACACTTATCGCTACTCTACTGTCTATGTAGACTGAGAATTTCACGGCGCGTTTTATGTCAGAAACGCATGACTGTTGCTCGACTTCGGTATACTCCTCTTTACAATGGAAATATTTTTTCTTCGAAGAATGATTTTTTATTTACATCAGAATCAAACGTCCTACCAATTCTAAGAAATGATATCGAGGAGTAACATCAAAAATTAAGGGAAACGTTTCATTATAGAGATAAATTTCCTACGCCTTTTTAATATCTTGCCACTTGTTCGATATGTTTATGCCCATTTTGGCCAACAGAATAAATGCAATTCCGCAGTTTAACGTTACAAATGATCTTTTTAACGCAATCTTTCAAATTGTTGAAGGCTGTCTATCGCTTTCGAATGTTTTGAAATGCTAGATGTTTTCTGTCAAACGAGAAAGCGATTATGTATAAACTTTGAAACTTTTGATTTCGTAGAGAAAACTTCCGATAGATTTTACATGTGGATTTAATCTTTAAGCGCATGTTTACTCCAGTAAATTTATTCTGGTTTTAAAATCGGCGTGATAGATGTGATTAAGCTAGTTTTTTCACTCGATCAAAACCTGTCAATCAATGTATAGTTAACTATAGTTTGGACTTATTTTATAAAAAGTAATTTATACTTAATTACTCGTTATTAAAGTGAAAGTAAATGATATTTTTGCAGGGTATCTATGTGGAAAGGTAGCTGTTATTTATGCCTTGAGACCATCATGCTAATGAAAACTTGCATCTGCAAGTAGGAGAACATAGTGATGTGGCGAATGAGTGGTGTGATATGCAAGCAGTGTTGTTATGTCATCTGGAGGACTTTTTGCAGTATGCTAAGAGGTGTTCAGTTCCTCACTGCTTTTTGAGTAAACAATCATGGAAGTATGTTGTAACTTTCTCTCTTCATTTCATATTCTTGTCATGAAGCCAGGCTCTAAATTCTTCTGAAATGTATAATGCTAGTTGCAGTTAGGTTCTCCCTTCTTGTGTTTTGATTTATAGCTTATCTTCCCTTGGTTTCTCAAAGGCATCAACAAATCATTACAAAAGGCTAGTGCAGTCTTTGGATAGGTTTTGCATGTTGCAAATAATTATATATGTTGCAATTAATCGTGTATTCATTGTTATTCAGAAATTGTTGTGGTTATCTGTTGTTTATTCTATCATTTAAGAAGTGTTTGCAAATATCTATAGCCATAATCTCTTACATTTCAACTTCTTCAAGTAAGACATTCCAATCTGCTGATCCAGTATATTGGACTGGGTATTGGCCTAGATTTTAAATTTTCTTTGTCAGATTGATTCTTATAGTTCATTCAGAAGTTGGCAGTTAGTTCTCTTGTTAATGGGTTGCTTGAGTTTCTGATTCAAGACTAGCGTCGACTTATTCTTTCATCCTCTAATGACAATTATTTCATAATTTCATGCATTTAAACTTTTTTACATTGCGGATATTCCTAACGAGGTTCATTAATTACCAGTGAGTTGTATTTCCAAATATTTTGACTTTGGATAGATATCTGAATATGTTGTCATAGTCTTTATTTTATCGATTCAGTTTCCATTATGTCAAGTTAAATCATACTTGTCTTCAACATACTCCTTTCCATATTGATTTATCAATCATATTTTCAACATTTGCAGTAAAATTTCTAGGATAAAAGCCATTATCATCCAGAAGAATATAGTCGATTCCTATTATTTTTCTTCATTTCAATAAGCCTTTGTTCTTCATAAAGACTCTTTTAGTTATAATATATCATAAATAACATTCATAGTTAAAATTGGGTATTCTTTTCAAAGCAACAACTTATGGAAGTATATCCTAAGCAATTAATTTAATTTTTTCATTTTTATATCATATTTCAATCAATATCCTGGATTAGCACCATAAAAAGTTATTTTTAATAAATAACAGACTAAGTTTCAACATAGAGGTTAAACATACACAAAATTCTGCCTGACTTCTTACTTTTCAAAACAAAATATGATACATTTCAAGGAAATAAAGTAGCTTAAAAAATAAAATAAATAATGTAGTTGGAATTTCAGCAAAACATGACCATGAGAATTAGCTAAGGCTTTTCATGCAGATGATTCATATTCCATGGATTCTTCTTTACTCATAATCTTTGATTGCAGTATTTCTTAAAATCAGGTAAATTTTCTATTAATACCTTGCTTTGGTATTGATTTTTTATTTTGGTCCCATCTTTTCATGAGCCAACCTGCTCTGAGATCTTTTCATGCCCTATTCTTTAAATATTTTCATATAGAAGTTCATGTATAGTTTTCCATAAAACTAGGTCTGAATTCAATGTTTATCATTTAGTTGCAAAAGCAGCTCAAAAAGCATTTTTTATGAAATTAAAATTTTAAATACAATATTTCATTGAAAATATTCATATGTAGAAGATATTCATGTATTCTTAACTGAAATATTATGGAAGCAAATGACCATAAGGCATAGAGAAAATTTGACTTGTAGATCTTGTGTATGTTCCATTAATTCTTTATCATGTATTTTATGTTGCTTGCTATCTTTGTTTGTTTTCTGTAATTTGTTCAATAGATTCCTTTCTCTTAATTTGCTCAACTTTTGTTTGAATGTTCTTGAGATATGTGGCAAATTCTCAAACTCCTTCTGTTGAGACTGCAGGAACCTGGTTAATCACTTCCACCACACGCCAATAATCACCATCACTATCGCCCTCAACATCACTCTCTGGAATATTAAACAGCAGTACATTGTACAACCTCATCTGCCTGTCATGAACTTTGTCAATAAGCGACTCAAACACCTCATCGGAAGTTACGACAGTTACTCAATTCAGCAAGAGAGGTTTTGATTTCCGTTAGCTCAGTCTTGAACAACCCCAAGATTGATTTAAGCTCTTGTAGACCAGTCAAGTTGTAGCCAGGTATAGAGT
The DNA here is from genome assembly GCA_036926295.1 of Pachydiplax longipennis. Lineage (NCBI taxonomy): Eukaryota > Metazoa > Arthropoda > Insecta > Odonata > Libellulidae > Pachydiplax > Pachydiplax longipennis. The sequence continues at coordinate 48,446,193 of JAVFKF010000001.1, read as the reverse complement.
CCATTTTCGTGCAACTAACACAAAAATACTTAAGTTGGGACTTGCTGGAGAGGGATTGAATAACAGACCGCGACAGTCCAGAGCATGCCAAAGTATTGTGTACACAAAGTACACAGCGACAGCAATTGATAATGTCTCCATCAGTTAAATCAGCACCACAAGTAATGCAAACCTCAACACTTATTACTGACATCGTGGAGGATAATTGTATTACGTACCACAAGTTGTTAGTATGATACAATTAGTAAATAATTCAATAATATATAGGAACTCAAGTAAGACATGAGTGCACCATAGGCAAATGACTCACAAAATCCAAAAGTAAGTATTGTATTAAAAAAGTAGGTAATAGTAAATAATATATATATATATTGTATTGGAATAATTTAATTATGATGGAAGAATAATCATTTCTGTCTTCGAAATAAAATAATGAATGATGAATGAAATAATTATTGTAACCATATAGATATAATACGATATAGATACATTACAATAGATATAACCAAATCTATATGGTATTAATAACTGGAATAATTCCTTTGGGCCTTTGTCCTTTGTGCATTGCATTTTTATGCACAAGGCTGATACCAAAAATCATTGGGAAGCAGTGCTAATGTCAGCCTCAGGCATGCCAGTGTTAGGCCTACAGAGGATGTGCAAAAACCCAGAACATACTGGATGTAAGAACAAGGTGGATTGTAATCCCTAACAGTCCCTTAGAAAGGAAACAATACATTGAAAAGTACGCCTTTTCCATGCTATAGGCAATTCATTTATTTTCATCCCCTTGGGTCATTAGAATATAAATATTCATTCTCTATATAACAAATTTATTCAAAGGAAAGTGAATGATTATCACTGGCAGCACAGTCCTCAGCATTAAAATAAAGAAAATTGTATCATATGACAGTAAAAAACACTAATATGAAGAAAAACAAAATAGTACCTGCTATAAAATAAAAATAAATAACCTGTTACATAAAGTGATAAATGAAATAGATAAAAGTAATGGAAATGGGCCCTGTATGGTAATGATAAAAAAATATCTCAACTTTATGACAAAAGAGAGACTGCTTCAAAATAAAAATTAAGAAATGGCTTCTGCCTTATAGTAATAAATAATTTTATATAAAAATCCTGCTTCTTTAAAGATAATAACAATAAAAAAAATCAATCATAGAATATCCAAATAAAAGATACATATGTAAACTTATTTCCTTAGGTTCCTTAATCTGAAAAGATCATACAAAATAGTACAAAATATTGTACCTTATGTCCAATGTATGGTACGACAACTAAGATCATGAATTTATAGCTAACGTATGTAAGGGGTATGTAGAGGAATAGTATGTTTGTATGTATACAATTTTTATTGTAAGTATGCGTGTATTTTATATCCATGTATTATTTTGTATGTATGACCTTCCAGAGTATACGTCTGTCCCAGTACATGGCTATAGTGGTAAATAAAAACAGAATGGAATTGAACAATGTTATTTATAAATTTCCTTTCCTTCTCAGCCTTAGAATATGTTCTACTATCCTTAGATATTATCATATCATTGCAAACAAAGTACACTTCCAATTTATTTTCTCCAACACGTAAGTTAACATGAAGGTTCATCTCCAAACTTCATATAGTAAAATTTATAAAACCTTATCAAAACTCATCTTAAAAGGAATTGCTGCCTTCGAGTCAGCTGAAGTAATAAAGCATAGAATGAAATTCCATTTTAGTGCAGCAATTAACCTTTTTGTGTAGACCTTTTACGAGGTGGCGGAGTAGCAAAAGATGGATCCTGCATCACACAAAGTGCTGCACTCTCACAAGAACTGGACACAATATGAGATGTAGAAGCAATCACTTCTCTTTGCTGGCCAGGTACTCTCGTGCTAAGGGCTTTTAAATGCAATATTACAAGTTATTAATAACGTCCAAATGTCCTTGGAATGTTTTGATCAAGCCATTGATAAATACCTCAACAATTTAGTGATAATTTTCAATGATACAATATGATTTAAAATGAGTATATAGGTTGGGATTCTTCAAAGTATAAACGAACAAAACCGTGTAAATATTACCACATTTCTGTCTCAAATGCTCAAAACTGCAGGAGAGTACTTCACAAAAATTACTGTTTACTGGAAAGCTGTTTTTCTCTGCTCACTCGTCTCTTAGGAACATGTGATTGCTTATGATGTTTCTTCATTTCTCGAATGGGATGAGGAGTGACTTCATACCCAAGACGGCCTTCTTGACTTGACTATGAAATCTATAACCCACACTCACTGGATCCCTGTGGATATTTATAGGCAATTACATTTCCCTGTTCCGCATACCTTAGTCTGAAATAAAGAATGTAGGAAAATTCAGCATCTCTTATAAAATTTTAGGCAGTATAACTGCTTAACTGAAAAGTTTCAAAGAAAAGTTTTAGGTGGCTATTTTGGGGAAACCCAAATGATTCCACTTGGAGGGAATATGAAATTGATACAATCATTATTTCCAAGATCTTCATCCAATAATCCTTATAATTTTCAACGTAATGTAGAAAGATTGTTAAAATTTTAACTCGCCAATCCTTACACAAGAAATCCATAGTTGGAAAACCGTTTACTACGCCACATAAAATTATTACAATACGACCATGGTTTCGCAGCATGGCTGCATCTTCAGGTAACACGAGGAAAAACACATCACAGATTATATAGCACAGGAGTAAGAAAATTGACAAATCAGGAAGCAGTACGTGGGAAGGGAGGGGGAGGAAAGGAAGGAGGCATGATGAGGTGGGGGAGGGTAAGGAGACAAAGTGAGGAATGTAGGTACAAAGAAGTCCATGCAAGGACCGATGAACGGCATGGAAACAAAGACAAAACCCATTAAGTGGGAATGGTCGGGATGGAGGGGGTGAGGTGGGATAAGATAGTCTTCAATATGGGTGAGGGATTAGGAAACAAGTATTCATTAACAATGTTTGAGGTTGAGCCTTTTAAGATTTCAACCGTCTCTAAAACATCAATTCTATCCCTTCTGTCACTCACATGTAAGACACTCATTTCAAAATCACTTTCGTGTCCTTCCTCCAATAAATGTTTGCTAAAATGGGAAGCTGAAGGGGTATTATTCACGTAGGCACGTCTATGTTCTTGTTTTCTGGTCATAAAACACCTAGCGGTTTTTCCAACATAAAAACCATCACACGTGTTACAATTTAACCGGTACACACCACTTCTCTTGAGGATATCAGCAGGATCTTTACATTTAACTAACAAATTTTTAAGAATGGGACCTGACTTAAACGAGCATTGGAAATTATTTTTAATTCTGTTTGAAATGAAGTAAGAACTGTCACCAATGTATGCGAGAGAACACCATTTCCTATCACTGCACTTTAACCCATGGAAGATGTCATTCAGGGCTAACTTCTCCTTTTTCTTCCTTATTAAGTAATCTATGATGTTTGGGTCGAACCCGTTGTTGTGAGCGATATATTTAATGGTGTTCAATTCAATGTTGAAATCGGTTTCCGATAATGGAACTTTTAACAAACGGTACACCATGCTATGATAGGCAGCCATCTTGTGGGAGAAGGGGTGAAAAGAGTCACTACTGATGGTAGAGTCCGTATAACAGGGTTTTCTATAAATAGAAAACTCATGTCTCCTATTAGCGATCGAAATGTTGAGGTCTAAATATGGGAGAATGCCATTCTGGCTCTTCTCTAAGGTGAACTTGATGGAGGGATGGACCGAATTAAGAAAATTAAAAAACCGATCTAGGGTGCGCTCCGTCCCAGTCCATAAGCAAATGATGTCATCCACGTAGCGGAACCAATATAGGATTTGTTTATTCCACACCGATTTCTCACTCAGGATTTTCCTTTCCAGATGGTCCATGAAGATATCAGCCATGAGGGGGGAAAGGGGGGAGCCCATCGCCAAACCACTATTCTGTTTATAAAATTCACCGTTAAAAACGAAATAATTCTGGTGAAGGCAGACCTTTAGCAATTTGTGGATGTCATTGCACCAAGACAAATCAACAGAGGATTTCTTCAACATGTCTATCGTAATATCTATGACTTCGTCACGGGGCACACTGGTAAATAAGTTCGTAACGTCAAAAGACACTAGAATGGCATTACTAGGCACATGAGCACTTTTAATTTTCTCTATGAGTTCGAGGGAATTCTTGATGGAGCACATGGAAAGGAGGACAAATTCTTGATGGAGCACATGGAGGAAATGGTGTTCTCTCGCATACATTGGTGACAGTTCTTACTTCATTTCAAACAGAATTAAAAATAATTTCCAATGCTCGTTTAAGTCAGGTCCCATTCTTAAAAATTTGTTAGTTAAATGTAAAGATCCTGCTGATATCCTCAAGAGAAGTGGTGTGTACCGGTTAAATTGTAACACGTGTGATGGTTTTTATGTTGGAAAAACCGCTAGGTGTTTTATGACCAGAAAACAAGAACATAGACGTGCCTACGTGAATAATACCCCTTCAGCTTCCCATTTTAGCAAACATTTATTGGAGGAAGGACACGAAAGTGATTTTGAAATGAGTGTCTTACATGTGAGTGACAGAAGGGATAGAATTGATGTTTTAGAGACGGTTGAAATCTTAAAAGGCTCAACCTCAAACATTGTTAATGAATACTTGTTTCCTAATCCCTCACCCATATTGAAGACTATCTTATCCCACCTCACCCCCTCCATCCCGACCATTCCCACTTAATGGGTTTTGTCTTTGTTTCCATGCCGTTCATCGGTCCTTGCATGGACTTCTTTGTACCTACATTCCTCACTTTGTCTCCTTACCCTCCCCCACCTCATCATGCCTCCTTCCTTTCCTCCCCCTCCCTTCCCACGTACTGCTTCCTGATTTGTCAATTTTCTTACTCCTGTGCTATATAATCTGTGATGTGTTTTTCCTCGTGTTACCTGAAGATGCAGCCATGCTGCGAAACCATGGTCGTATTGTAATAATTTTATGTGGCGTAGTAAACGGTTTTCCAACTATGGATTTCTTGTGTATCCTTAGTTACCACAAAGTTACTCCTGAATCCGTGTCTTTTATTCGTAATGCTAGTACAGCTACTCAGGTGAAGTTGTTCCGGAAACTCTTTATTAAGAGGAGAGTTTCCTCGCTGAACATTTATTTCAACTCCCGTTGTCGGAAATTCGATCTTACTCCGACTTATGTCAACGTGTCAATCAAAGATTCTTCTGCTGCTGCCCGCGCAGCTTTCCAAGCTGCTAGGAAGACTTGGATCCTGAAGGAAACTAGGAGATGGTATGCGATCAGGGATAGCTTATCACACTATCTTCTCCTCCTACACCTGGAATTGTCTCAACATCTTCACTGGGTTGAATGGATGACCCTAGATGATGCTGTCCGCCAACGAGCCAGTGAAATCTGCGCCAAGAAGCTGAAAACTATCAAAGGTAAAATAACCAAGCTACGAGAGTCCAAAAGAGAAGCGTCTGAGGTGGCTCCCCTTACTCCATTGGTTCCTCATACATTTCATGAACGTGTACTCAATCTTTCTAGCCATCAATTTTCTGAAGATGAAATGTCCCTACTGTCCAAAGGACTCAAATTTGCCCCACCACGCATTCCTAATCATAAAGATTTCACAACTCTTGCTATCGACTGTGATATTGCATTGAGGAAAGAGGACTATAGATCTAAACAATGGATGGCTGATTCCCTTATTTATTCCATCGAGAGGTTTAGCTCTCGCCCCTTATGCTCCCCTAATCTTCATTGGATGCACCTTGCAAGAAGCGTAAGAAATTCAGTAGATTCCGCCAATCTCGTTATTCAAAAGGCAGACAAAGGAAATTGTGTGGTGATTATGGATAAATCGGACTACTCCACGAAGTGTTCAAATTTCATCCACAGTTGTGACATAGAACGAGTTCCTAGAGATCCTACGCCTGTATACCAGAGACAAATCAGAGAAGTCCTCCGCCAAGTCAACAATATCCACGACAGTGCACGGTATAAGTACATCGTGATGAACCCCACCGCCCCTAGATTTTATGGTTTTCCGAAGATACACAAACCTGAGACGCCCATCAGACCCGTCGTTTCATGTATTAATTCCCCACCCTATAAACTGTCTTCTGAACTCCATCATCTCATAAAAAAGCTGTCTAATTTTTCCCCCATGTGCTCCATCAAGAATTCCCTCGAACTCATAGAGAAAATTAAAAGTGCTCATGTGCCTAGTAATGCCATTCTAGTGTCTTTTGACGTTACGAACTTATTTACCAGTGTGCCCCGTGACGAAGTCATAGATATTACGATAGACATGTTGAAGAAATCCTCTGTTGATTTGTCTTGGTGCAATGACATCCACAAATTGCTAAAGGTCTGCCTTCACCAGAATTATTTCGTTTTTAACGGTGAATTTTATAAACAGAATAGTGGTTTGGCGATGGGCTCCCCCCTTTCCCCCCTCATGGCTGATATCTTCATGGACCATCTGGAAAGGAAAATCCTGAGTGAGAAATCGGTGTGGAATAAACAAATCCTATATTGGTTCCGCTACGTGGATGACATCATTTGCTTATGGACTGGGACGGAGCGCACCCTAGATCGGTTTTTTAATTTTCTTAATTCGGTCCATCCCTCCATCAAGTTCACCTTAGAGAAGAGCCAGAATGGCATTCTCCCATATTTAGACCTCAACATTTCGATCGCTAATAGGAGACATGAGTTTTCTATTTATAGAAAACCCTGTTATACGGACTCTACCATCAGTAGTGACTCTTTTCACCCCTTCTCCCACAAGATGGCTGCCTATCATAGCATGGTGTACCGTTTGTTAAAAGTTCCATTATCGGAAACCGATTTCAACATTGAATTGAACACCATTAAATATATCGCTCACAACAACGGGTTCGACCCAAACATCATAGATTACTTAATAAGGAAGAAAAAGGAGAAGTTAGCCCTGAATGACATCTTCCATGGGTTAAAGTGCAGTGATAGGAAATGGTGTTCTCTCGCATACATTGGTGACAGTTCTTACTTCATTTCAAACAGAATTAAAAATAATTTCCAATGCTCGTTTAAGTCAGGTCCCATTCTTAAAAATTTGTTAGTTAAATGTAAAGATCCTGCTGATATCCTCAAGAGAAGTGGTGTGTACCGGTTAAATTGTAACACGTGTGATGGTTTTTATGTTGGAAAAACCGCTAGGTGTTTTATGACCAGAAAACAAGAACATAGACGTGCCTACGTGAATAATACCCCTTCAGCTTCCCATTTTAGCAAACATTTATTGGAGGAAGGACACGAAAGTGATTTTGAAATGAGTGTCTTACATGTGAGTGACAGAAGGGATAGAATTGATGTTTTAGAGACGGTTGAAATCTTAAAAGGCTCAACCTCAAACATTGTTAATGAATACTTGTTTCCTAATCCCTCACCCATATTGAAGACTATCTTATCCCACCTCACCCCCTCCATCCCGACCATTCCCACTTAATGGGTTTTGTCTTTGTTTCCATGCCGTTCATCGGTCCTTGCATGGACTTCTTTGTACCTACATTCCTCACTTTGTCTCCTTACCCTCCCCCACCTCATCATGCCTCCTTCCTTTCCTCCCCCTCCCTTCCCACGTACTGCTTCCTGATTTGTCAATTTTCTTACTCCTGTGCTATATAATCTGTGATGTGTTTTTCCTCGTGTTACCTGAAGATGTAGCCATGCTGCGAAACCATGGTCGTATTGTAATAATTTTATGTGGCGTAGTAAACGGTTTTCCAACTATGGATTTCTTGTGTATCCTTAGTTACCACAAAGTTACTCCTGAATCCGTGTCTTTTATTCGCCAATCCTTATTGATAATACATTGAGAAGAGTAAATTCGTCAAAATTCATTCATTAGCGGCCTACTCAAACACACTGTAGTTGTAGTAGTGCTATTGTGGAAAATGCTTCGACAGCCGAGGTCACGTGAGATCCCACCGGGAATCGAACCCGGACCGCTTTCATTGAAGTCGAACTCGCTGGCCACACAGCTATCCGGGAGTCCCATAAACACTCTGTAAATTCATTGATTGAAGAATCGGAGAAGTTAAGATAATGAACATTACTTATATATCGCATAAAAAAGTCTTTTATGAAAACACAATAAACAATATGCATTCAAATAATTAAACCGTATCCTTACACTCCCAGATATAATTGTTCACGCTTCTCCATGATAGAACAAGAGAAATCATATACCGCCCTTCTCCAGTATGAATTCGTAGCGATGGTATGAGTGTTCAGGAAGTCAATTTTGGCGGAATCGGTGCGGTCACTTTTGTGCAGTTGACTCATAAAAGTCGGAGCATTTGAACGGAGCGAACCTGTCTGTGCTGGAGTGTCTCAACGTTGGACTCCTTGGCAATGTAAGAACTTTTGAGAAGTCTATACATCAGTCAAATTTCAATATTTATCGGTGTTATATCTTACGGATGACTCTTCGCGATTGCAACGAACTTCCGATTCGATGATTTTATATTACTCCTAGGCCTTATTCCCATTCTAGTGTCCTGATAACTTCGTCTCTGAGCGGCAGTTTGCACTGTGCTATTCGCCCGCGCTAAATAATAATTCTTCACAATGTTGCAAGCAAAGTCGCCGGACGTTGAGGTTTTAGGAGGCTGTCAGCGCTCTCCTTCTCGGAAGATGGGTACGTACTTTACAGTTTGCCTCTTGTAGTGTAAGAATATCCTAAACGTTATAATATCTTCTCGATGAAATCATGGTATTGTAATCTCGTTGGAGAGACTGCCGTCTAAATATGTGTAAGAGAAACTGAAGTTCCTACTCCAGAGTAGTTGATTCTCCCGGGGGCAAAAGATGTAGGTAGTTAGTTTTAAAAATAATTTAAAGAAGTACATGAAGCATCTCTCACGTTCCCTTAATTCTATGAGAGAAATTATCAGACTGTGAGGAATTTCCCTCTGATTCGAACTTGGCTCAAGGTATTCTGGTTAATGTTTTCCTTTCAATTTTCCGACAGAATAATTCTTTCAAAGAGTTTAAATGAACTTAATATGCATATTTTCGGCACTCTTTGCCTCATCTGCGGTCGGTTCTTAGATTAAATATATGCATTATGGAAAGCGAGACGTTGAATTTCAATAAAGTGCAAGAACTTATATTAATCCTTCTCTTTTTACCCTACAATCAAAGCTGCTTTACATCAATGAATAATTGATAAAATCCATGAATGTGGAAATATATGAATTTCTTTTTCTTTCAAATTAGCATGTCGTTCCACAAAAGCATTAAAATTATATGATTGAGGCCTTTTAGGAACTTCATGAGCGGCTTTTGATTAACTTAGAAAATGGAAATGATTATGCTTGTGCATATCTCGTAATACATTTTCATTGCATAAAAACCTCCTCTCGTTATTGCTGAGTATAGTTTCATTTTAATTTTCCATATGCAGAGTTCATAATGTAAATAACCCCAGGATATAAAGCCTTTCTCACCCAATTAATTTCTTTTTGTTACATCATTTGACAATGTTCGATGGCGTGGTAAATTTTAAATGAGTGCCATAGAGAAATTTTGAGTGTTGAGACTGACTTCTTAAATACACATTCAAGGAAATCACGTTGTTTTGAGCTCTTTTCGTAAGATCTTACATAGCAAGATAATTTCAATGCATTCCTTTCTCAATTTATCACGGAGGCCTACGAGTTTCACAAAGACATCAACCTTGGCGTCTTCGACCGCTGGGATGGGATTCCACAGCTGAAGGAAGGATTGCAGGAATTGGCCTCGGGATTCATGGTTATAATTTGACCAGAGGTCCTCACCAGCGGTGAGATCCTCTCCAGGGCGAGAAGAACGACCCGGCACAATTCAGGTGACCGCGAAGAGATAGGGGAGTGATATTTGTGTGTAGTGAGTACTCTGCGAGTGGAAAAGTTAGTGAATCGTGATTTGAAATGTGTGCAGTTTTCAGTGGTCAGTGTGTGTAGTTTTCGGTGTTATACGCGACCTCATGCAATGATTATTGGAAGGTAAGTTAATATTCTTACTTTAAATCCTGATGTTATTAGGTGATAGGCATCAGAGGTCATTCCAGAAGCAGTGCAAGGTTCTAAGACGTCCCTGCAATGTTTGACTATGGTATCCCATACACCTCTTTATGCAATACTCAAATACCTGCTCCGCGGTCTTGAGCTCAACTAATTTTTCTTTTCCTTGTTTAACACCCGGTGCAAGGGTTGGATTTGAAATTTTAAAGGGGGAAGGGGGCTATTCCTCATCATGCTACATTTTTCCTGTGAAACAACGCGATTGGAGCGAATAGTGTTTTTATGATCACCCTAAGAAAGCTAAAGGCATTCCATTTAGCTGATGATTATTTCCGATTACCTTACCGAAATTAGATTTGCTTCGCCGATAAAAAATCACGGAGGATTCACATAATTTACATGTCCTACTCTTAACACATCCGTAAGAGATGTTAGAATCATAGATTAAAACAATTTGAATTCTTCTAATAAAAAAACCTTTTATTCATAATGAATGCCTTATATATGAATCGTGGATGAACGATGCCTCTGCTACATTCTGAGTTCATAGGGTATTGCCGCGCTATCATATAGGCGTTTTCGGTGACTAACATCATAAATCATGGTATCAAAGTTAACACCTGCAATAATTTCGTATAATTATGGTCGAGTAAGTCTCGATTAGTATGTTATTTATCAAATTTTCCATACTGATGGCAACCATCAGACTATTTAAATATTTCCTGTGGTGAAGTTTGCTATACGAAAAACTGTGACTTAGCCAGTGCGTGAAAGGTGATACAGAAACATTAGGTTACCCAAATTGAAATTAGCAGGAACTACTCTACTGTGCCCAATTCTTGATCTCCATAGAAATTTTATAGATAGTTCAATAAGTCTCAATATAAATCCGTGGCGAGCGTAAGCCTAATTAATAGATCAACCCGTAAAAAAGATGGTTAATTTCTCATCACAACGAGTATCGAGGGGCATTTCAGCTTGGCTGCCATAAACTACCGAATTAAAATCTATTTCTCGATTTGTTTATTCATAAACAGCAACATAACGAATACATAAGTTCCCATTGTAACGTTTCTGTTGGATGTATTGCGAATAGCTTTCCGAAGAGCCTTGGCTCCGACCGTGCCCGGAAGTCAAATCAATACTTGTTATATTTTATATTATTTGGGAACAGCCAATGGGCTATATCAGTGATCTTATTTTAATGTAACTCGATTTAACAACGCAATACTTTCGATCGTAACACTTGATTAAAAAGTTATGAAAATAGATTTCCGCCAAACTTTGACTCTAGTAGTACCTTGCAGTCAAAACAAAAACTATTTTCATTAAATTTTAAATGACTTCTGATGGAATAATTAACTATTTCAAAAATCATATTTTGAATTATGTCGCTGTATAAATACAATGCTTTCGTTTAAATAATTAGCATTCAATATTACGAATGTCATACTATAGACGTCAATGCTGTGCTCCCGTTATCGCTGCTCCAATGTTTGAATACAAATAATTACATGATAAAATACGAATAAGAAGGATGTGTGTGAATTAGTCCATGATCGTTTTTATTCTAGTGCCAATATATGCACGACTTTCAACCTTTCGATGACTTAGAATCAATTAATTAGTACTCAAAGCGCAGATAGTAGTTTACTATACGCTCAGTCATCAACAGTTGTAGTGTTAATAATTGTCTTTTAATTGTAATTGAAAATACATTGTGTAATTTTAAATTTATAAAATCACTTGTAAAAAAACATTTAAAATGATACAAGTAAATAAAAAATATTTTTTTTAGAGAAAGTTGACAGCCGTCGTAGCTTTAAAAGGATTCCTGTGAAACCACTGAGCCATGATGTGGAATGTAAAGTCCTAATTTTCAGATAACTTTTGCGTTAATAAGTTAATCCGGTTGCGGGGTTTACCCACTTGTGGGTGTCTTTAATGGAATAAAACGTATTAATGTTATCAGATTGCATTGCAAGATGGCGACCGCATTACCTAACGCAAATTGTTTCTCGTGTAAAAAATCCTTTATATCTCAAGATTTAGTGTTTTCCTGTGGAATTTGTGATGGCAAATTTCATTTTAAGTGCACGGACTTGAGTGAATTAGAAAACAAAGCCCTATATAAAAGCAACTGCCTGTTTTGGAAGTGTCACATGTGCCGACTTTATAAAACAAACGCCTTATCTACTATTATGGCCGATATTGAAGTATTAAAATCAGATGTAAAAGCTTTAAAAGCAAATACATCAGGATTAGTGAGTTCTGCTGGAAAAAATGTGAGCTTTGCTGATAAAGCTGTGTCTGAACCTAGAAAGAAATCTATCACTGTTGCAGTGCATCCTGATCAGGTTGCCTCGGAACCATGGGAGCACTCGGAACTGGCACATTCTTCTCGAATTCTTACCGACAATGTTTCCTCTGAATCTATAAATTCTATCAATTCTACTGCGTCATCTTGTAACAACTCTTTAGTGGAAGATAAAACTTCTGCAAAAGATCGCAATGAAATCGAAATTGACTCCAAATCACCAAATCTTCATGACTTTAAAACCGTGACGTACAAAAAATATAATAAGAGAAACTTTCGTACAATTGGTACATGCGAGATGGACTCAAATGTTGATTTCAATTCTCTCCGCCCTGCGAAACGTAATATTTACGTTTACATAGGACGTCTCGAAAAGTCTGTTACCAATGAACATGTGACCGATTATATTCATAAGAAGTTTAATATTGACTGTAATTCTTGCGAAAAAATCATAGGGAAAAGGGCGTATGGTTCCTTTAAAATTGGCATAGACTATTATATGTTTGATAGACTAATCGATCCTTCCATGTGGCCAAAGGGTGTTATAGTTAACAGATTCATTAATCCCAGAAAATCTGACCATGACAGAAATATTGCGAGTGTACCAAGCCAATCCCAGTCATCATCCACCCATGCTGAATATGAAGATGGAAGAAGAATTACAAGAGGACAGAATGGTATCAAAAAGCCCAAACAAACAAATGGACATTCTTGACTAAAGGGCACAGGTATCTCTTTAAAAATTTATTATCAGAACGTACAAAGTCTAAATAATAAACTTTGTGATCTAAATGTACTTCTTAGCTCGGACTTAAGAAGTACTGATATTTTATGTTTCGCTGAACATTGGTTCAAATCCGACGAACTCAGTTGCATCAATATACCTGAATATTTACTTGCTGATGCCTCATGTAGAAATGTATTTAAAAATGGTGGTACTTGCATTTTTGTTAAGAATAGTATCTTGTTTAAAGAAGTATATTTGTCTAATGTAGTAGTAATTGAGAAGGATTTTGAATTCTCAACAGTTTTGTTACCAGTCTATAAAACTATAATTGTCTGCCTATATAGATCACCAAGTGGTGATTTCAATGTATTTATGTGTAATTTTTTAAATTTACTAGAGACTTTGGTTAAAAAGAGTTCTCATATTATTATCTGTGGTGACTTGAATGTTAATTTTTCTGACAAATCTTGTCCTAGGGTGAAAAATATAAATTTAGTTGTGACTTCTTATAATGTAAATCTCATACTTAAAGAATCAACTAGAATCACAAAAAACTCGGAGACATTAATTGATCAGGTAATGACTGATATAGCTAATAATGACGTGATTTTCTCCAATTTTAACTCCGGCTTCTCCGATCATATGGGTATCATCTTAGATATAAATTACCAAATAGATGTATCAAACAGTTTCTCTTGGGTCTACAAGAGATGTTTTCCTATCTATTTGATAGAGTTATTCTGCCATAAAATCCAAAATGAGACTTGGGAAGGTCTTTACTGTGATGGAAACATTGATAAAAAAATGGAGGTTTTTTTAAACAAACTTGCATATCACTTTGAAACTGTTTTTCCTCCTAGAAAATGCAAAATTTATCATCCTCATGTAAACAAAAACCACTGGGTAACTTCTGAAATTAAAAATATGAGTAGGCATAAAAGAGAATTATACATACAATCTAGAGCCACTAATGATGAAAAATTAAAACTTCAGTACAAGAAATATTCTCTTGCCTTTAAAAAAATTGTAAATGATGCAAAATCAATGTATTTTGATAACCTAATTAGATGCTCAAACAATGTGACTAGCACCACTTGGAATATAATTAAAAGTGAATTAAATGCCAAGAGTGCTGTCAGAAATATCGAGTTGAAAAAGGGTGATATGTTGATCTCAAATCCTCTGGAAATTGCTGATATGTTCAATGACTTTTTCATTGATACACCCGGAAATATTATTTCAAATGCTGGAAATTTTAGTCAGTCTCTTGTACACAATAGCGCAACACAAATGGCTTTACACTCCTTCTACATATTCCCTGTGACTGCAAAAGAAATCCTTGATATCTCCAGTTCTCTGGGTGACAAACTATCTGCTGGAATGGACAATATTCCAGATAAGGTGATTAAATATATTCTTCCTCATATTGCAGAGCAATTAAGTTATTTGTTTAATTTGTCCTTTTCTGAAGGTATATTTCCTCAATGTTTGAAGCAAAGTAAAGTAAAACCACTCTTTAAAAAAGGAAATAATAGTGACGTTAGCAACTACAGACCAATATCTTTGCTCTCTGGCTTTTCTAAAATATTAGAAAAAGTTATGGCAAGACGTTTAGTAAATTACTTAGAAAGAAACCTCATTATATGTGATCAACAGCATGGCTTTAGAAAATTTAGATCTACATCTACGGCCCTGTATGATTTTCTCTCAAATACCCTAAATGCTATTGACAATAAAAATCTTGCCATTGGACTATGCCTTGATATAAGAAAAGCTTTTGATCTTGTTAATCATGATATCTTATTAAGGAAACTATCTATGTATGGTATAAATGGTCTTTCTAATAAATGGTTCCAATCTTACCTCAATGGTAGGTCACAATTGGTAGAAATTCCCTACATGGATACTTTAACAAATTGCCAGATAAATTTTCAATCAAAAATGAGGGATCTAAAATATGGTGTGCCACAAGGTTCTATATTGGGTCCTTTGTTATTTCTTTTATATGTAAATGACCTGCCTACCCATTTACCAGGTGTCCACACTTCATTGTTTGCAGATGACACCAATATTCTTATTGTTGCAAAAAGCGCATCTGAACTCCAATGCAAAATTCAAGATACTACTAAATACCTTGAATCATGGTTCATGAGTAATAGATTAGCTATTAATACTAACAAAACCGTATGTGTGAACTTTAGTAAAAATTCTATTCCTAATGCACACCTTTGTGGTGGGAAAATATCATTCGCCGACAATGTTACGTTTTTAGGGATCAAGGTTGAACGATCTTTAAAGTGGTCATCTCACATAGAGTATGTAGCCCTCAAATTAAGCAAAGTTGTCTTTATGTTAAGATATTTACGACCAAATACTAGCATAGATATTCTGAAATGTGTATATTTTGCAAATTTTCAATCTTTGCTTTCATATGGAATTATGTTTTGGGGTGACTCACCCCACAGTATTCAGGTATTTAGGATACAAAAACAAGCCATAAGGGTCATTTTTAAGTTATCAACTAGGGACTCATGTAGAGAATTCTTTAAAATATCGAAGATTATGACTTTACCTGCATTGTATATCTTCAATCTCATAATGTTTGTTAAGAAAAATATTAATCTCTATGTACTGAATTCAACAATTCATGAACATCAAACACGTGCACAAATGGATATCCATGTATTACCTAGTTCAACAAAACTAAACAGTGACGGCCCTCACCATAAAGGACCAAAGTTTTTTAATTCTCTACCACAAAACTTAAAAAAAATGACATCTCTTAGGTCATTTAAAAATCATCTAAAAAGGTTCTTAATGTATGAACCACTCTATTCAGTAGATGAGTTTCTCTCCCTTTGTACATACCAAACTTTGTATTAACCTCCTGAAAGACTAATTTACCCTTTGTATAGATGAAATTGTATTATTTTTTGACGAAACTCTCCCTTTGTACATACCATACTTTGTATTAACCTTCTGAAAGACTAATTTTACCCTTTGTATAGATGAAATTGTATTATTTTTTGACGAAACTATGCAATGTATACAATGCTTATAGTGAATAAAAATTATTATTATTATTATTATTTGCTCAAATTTTTTGTGTATTCAATTCATTCCTGGAAAAGGAGTAGCTTCTGACATTATTATTATCTCCAGGGATTTGAACTTTGTAGTCTAAATTAGACGTAGAATATTTTACATTGCTCTCAAGTTTGACTTTGAGAAATATTTCAAAATATTGTAATAGAAGTTTCAGCTTTGCATTTGAATCTTAAATAAATTATGTTAAATTTTTTATTTGTATAAATTGCTTAATAAATACTTTATTAAGATAATTAATTCGCATGAATTCAATTGCATTCGGGAAAAAACTATTAAACTTAATTATTGCTTAATCCTAGCTGAATTTAAAAAAAAATAAGCTTCATCTTAATTAAACGCAAAGAGATCATAAATTTTGCCTGACATGGATTCAGTATGTAGCGATGTGAATTCTACCGTTTCAAATAAGAAAAAAGGAAGTAAATACTCGTGTGTATTCTATTGAGATTCATACGGTATCACTGTACACTAGGGCGTACCGAAAAACAAAAATTTTTAATAGCGGGAACGTAATAGGTTGGAAAAGTTGCCTTTTACGCTCAATAAGAAATGTGCAAAAGATGGGCTCTAACAAAGTTCGTCTTGGGCCTGACCAAACAGCTCGAAAATTCGAAATTTTAGTGAAAATTGCGTTTTTTTAGGTAAGTTTATTTTTTGACGGAGGATACATACATTTGATTAAATGGCTGTTTTAATTCGATTTGAATGAGGAACAATTATATTGAGCCATTAAAACCGAATATGACGAGATATCGTACTTTTAAAATTTTTGGAAACACCATGAAAAGTGGCAGCTCCTCGCTGGTTCAGCTGCTGTGAGCTATCCAGGACTCATCATGAGGTAGAGCCTGCTAATCGAGTCCCGTCCGTCTACACACCCGTGGAAGCATACCAGATAACTAGTTGATGTCTTTGAAGGTTGTTTTTGTTCCAGTTTTTGGTATTCGCGAGAGGATCCTATCGCCTATGAATCCGTCTCTTGCATCGTGGCCATAGACTAACCGTGAGCCTCTGAGACTTCTTTTACGGTTCGTTCGACTGCTTGAGAATTATTTGGGAGGGCAAATAATGCTGCAAGCTGCTTTATAGGTTCCTTAGCATTATCTTTAATGTTTTGAAGATCCTCGGGGGAAAAGCTGAGAGTAAGTGGTGGCTCGGTGACAGTGACTTTATCCCAATCTATCAATTCTTCATAAGAAGGCAGGTCGAACTTCTGTTGCGGGATGATGAACTGACAAATCTACTCAATTTGACTGTTTCCTGCGTTGATGAATAAATGTCCTAACTGTGTTCTTATTTTAGGTCACTCATCAGTAAACATGGCAATCAAAACCCGAAGTTTGTCATGCATGTCTACGTTCCAATGTCGTATGTCATTAAGAGAAATCACACAGTGAAAGATAGAGCCAAAAACTATGGAGGTCCATAGCTGCTATACCATACCTTCCTTTGCAAACACGGAAACTTTTTGAAGATGTAATTCAACATAATGACTTTTACGCTCGCCCAGAAATCGTTTTGGTTGTCACGATCGCTTAAGAGTGTGTATGATAAATTAACGAGATGAATAATGTGCTAACTTCGAAGTTAGGTATCGTGATATGTGCCGCCATAATAATTTTTATGTTTCAAAACCCTTTATAGATGAGCGTAGAAGGTGTTATTTTGAATTAACCATCAAACGGAGTAGGTTTGTCGTGCCTTTTCATGAAGAATTGATAGATTGGGTTAAAGTCACTGACACCGAGCCACCACTTACTCTCAGCTTTTCCCCCGAGGATCTTCAAAACATTAAAGATAATGCTAAGGAACCTATAAAGCAGCTTGCAGCATTATTTGCCCTCCCAAATAATTCTCAAGCAGTCGAACGAACCATAAAAGAAGTCTCAGAGGCTCACGGTTAGTCTATGGCCACGATGCAAGAGACGGATTCATAGGCGATAGGATCCTCTCGCGAATACCAAAAACTGGAACAAAAAAAACCTTCAAAGACATCAGCTAGTATTCTGGTATGCGTCCACGCGTGTGTAGGCGGGTGGGACTCGATTAGCAGGCTCTACCTCATGACGAGTCCTGGGTAGCTGAACCAGCGAGGAGCTGCCACTTTTCATGGTGTTTCCAAAAATTTTAAAAGTACGATATCTCGTCATATTCGGTTTTAATGGCTCAATATAATTGCTCCTCATTCAAATCGAATTAAAACAGCCATTTAATCAAATGTATGTATCCTCCGTCAAAAAATAAACTTACCTAAAAAAACGCAATTTTCACTAAAATTTCGAATTTTCGAGCTGTTTGGTCAGGCCCAAGACGAACTTTGTTAGAGCCCATCTTTTGCACATTTCTTATTGAGCGTAAAAGGCAACTTTTCCAACCTATTACGTTCCCGCTATTAAAAATTTTTGTTTTTCGGTACGCCCTACTGTACACTGCGCAATCAGAACCCTAACAGTGCAATGTTCAATGATTGTAGAAAATTAACTTTCGTGTTTACCGGTAAGAAACACACTTATCGCTACTCTACTGTCTCTGTACACTGAGAATTTCACGGCGCGTTTTATGTCAGAATCGCATGACTGTTGCTCGACTTCGGTATACTCCTCTTTACAATGGAAATATTTTTTCTTCAAAGAATGATTTTTTATTTACATCAGAATCAAACGTCCTACCAATTCTAAGAAATGATATCGAGGAGTAACATCAAAAATTAAGGGAAATGTTTCATTATAGAG
The DNA here is from genome assembly GCA_036926295.1 of Pachydiplax longipennis. NCBI lineage: Eukaryota > Metazoa > Arthropoda > Insecta > Odonata > Libellulidae > Pachydiplax > Pachydiplax longipennis. Next base: position 48,427,238 of record JAVFKF010000001.1, on the reverse strand, counting down.
ATAAATTTCCTACGCCTTTTTAATATCTTGCCACTTGTTCGATATGTTTATGCCACATTTTGGCCAACAGAATAAATGCAATTCCGCTGTTTAATGTTACAAATGATCTTTTTAACGCAATCTTTCAAATTGTTGAAGGCTGTCTATCGCTTTCGAATGTTTTGAAATGCTAGATGTGTTCTGTCAAACGAGAAAGCGATTATGTATATACTTTGAAACTTTTGATTTCGTAGAGAAAACTTCCGATAGATTTTACATGTGGATTTAATCTTTAAGCGCATGTTTACTCCAGTAAATTTATTCTGGTTTTAAAATCGGCGTGATAGATGTGATTAACCTAGTTTTTTCACTCGATCAAATCCTGTCAATCAATGTATAGTTAACTATAGTTTGGACTTATTTTATAAAAAGTAATTTATACTTAATTACTCGTTATTAAAGTGAAAGTAAATCATATTTTTGCAGGGTATCTATGTGGAAAGGTAGCTGTTATTTATGCCACTGGTGGTTGATTCTTCGCCGAACTTGATGTTTTCTTCTTTGTCAAACCTTTCCCTTCGTGTCATCGTTAGTAATTTGGGGTTCAACATCAAGTTGAGCAAGAGGATGAAATCTCATAAGTCGTGAGAGCATCATGCTAATGAAAACTTGCATCTGCAAGTAGGAGAACATAGTTATGTGGCGAATGAGTGGTGTGATATGCAAGCAGTGTTGTTATATCATCTGGAGGACTTTTTGCAGTATGCTAAGAGGTGTTCAGTTCCTCACTGCTTTTTGAGTAAACAATCATGGAAGTATGTTGTAACTTTCTCTCTTCATTTCATATTCTTGTCATGAAGCCAGGCTCTAAATTCTTCTGAAATGTATAATGCTAGTTGCAGTTAGGTTCTCCCTTCTTGTGTTTTGATTTATAGCTTATCTTCCCTTGGTTTCTCAAAGGCATCAACAAATCATTACAAAAGGCTAGTGCAGTCTTTGGATAGGTTTTGCATGTTGCAAATAATTATATATGTTGCAATTAATCGTGTATTCATTGTTATTCAGAAATTGTTGTGGTTATCTGTTGTTTATTCTATCATTTAAGAAGTGTTTGCAAATATCTATAGCCATAATCTCTTACATTTCAACTTCTTCAAGTAAGACATTCCAATCTGCTGATCCAGTATATTGGACTGGGTATTGGCCTAGATTTTAAATTTTCTTTGTCAGATTGATTCTTATAGTTCATTCAGAAGTTGGCAGTTAGTTCTCTTGTTAATGGGTTGCTTGAGTTTTTGATTCAAGACTAGCGTCGACTTATTCTTTCATCCTCTAATGACAATTATTTCATAATTTCATGCATTTAAACTTTTTTACATTGTGAATATTCCTAACGAGGTTCATTAATTACCAGTGAGTTGTATTTCCAAATATTTTGACTTTGGATAGATATCTGAACATGTTGTCATAGTCTTTATTTTATCGATTCAGTTTCCATTATGTCAAGTTAAATCATACTTGTCTTCAACATACTCCTTTCCATATTGATTTATCAATCATATTTTCAACATTTGCAGTAAAATTTCTAGGATAAAAGCCATTATCATCCAGAAGAATATAGTCGATTCCTATTATTTTTCTTCATTTCAATAAGCCTTTGTTCTTCATAAAGACTCTTTTAGTTATAATATATCATAAATAACATTCATAGTTAAAATTGGGTATTCTTTTCAAAGCAACAACTTATGGAAGTATATCCTTAGCAATTAATTTAATTTTTTCATTTTTATATCATATTTCAATCAATATCCTGGATTAGCACCATAAAAAGTTATTTTTAATAAATAACAGACTAAGTTTCAACATAGAGGTTAAACATACACAAAATTCTGCCTGACTTCTTACTTTTTTAAACAAAATATGATACATTTCAAGGAAATAAAGTAGCTTAAAAAATAAAATAAATAATGTAGTTGGAATTTCAGCAAAACATGACCATGAGAATTAGCTAAGGCTTTTCATGCAGATGATTCATATTCCATGGATTCTTCTTTACTCATAATCTTTGATTGCAGTATTTCTTAAAATCAGGTAAATTTTCTATTAATACCTTGCTTTGGTATTGATTTTTTATTTTGGTCCCATCTTTTCATGAGCAAACCTGCTCTGAGATCTTTTCATGCCCTATTCTTTAAATATTTTCATATAGAAGTTCATGTATAATTTTCCATAAAACTAGGTCTGAATTCAATGTTTATCATTTAGTTGCAAAAGCAGCTCAAAAAGCATTTTTTATGAAATTAAAATTTTAAATACAATATTTCATTGAAAATATTCATATGTAGAAGATATTCATGTATTCTTAACTGAAATATTATGGAAGCAAATGACCATAAGGCCTAGAGAAAATTTGACTTGTAGATCTTGTGTATGTTCCATTAATTCTTTATCATGTATTTTATGTTGCTTGCTATCTTTGTTTGTTTTCTGTAATTTGTTCAATAGATTCCTTTCTCTTAATTTGCTCAACTTTTGTTTGAATGTTCTTGAGATATGTGGCAAATTCTCAAACTCCTTCTGTTGAGACTGCAGGAACCTGGTTAATCACTTCCACCACACGCCAATAATCACCATCACTATCGCCCTCAACATCACTCTCTGGAATATTAAACAGCAGTACATTGTACAACCTCATCTGCCTGTCATGAACTTTGCCAATAAGCGACTCAAACACCTCATCGGAAGTTACGACAGTTACTCAATTCAGCAAGAGAGGTTTTGATTTCCGTTAGCTCAGTCTTGAACAACCCCAAGATTGATTTAAGCTCTTGTAGACCAGTCAAGTTGTAGCCAGGTATAGAGTCCATTTCGTGCAACTAACACAAAAATACTTAAGTTGGGACTTGCTGGAGAGGGATTGAATAACAGACCGCGACAGTCCAGAGCATGCCAAAGTATTGTGTACACAAAGTACACAGCGACAGCAATTGATAATGTCTCCATCAGTTAAATCAGCACCACAAGTAATGCAAACCTCAACACTTATTACTGACATCGTGGAGGATAATTGTATTACGTACCACAAGTTATTAGTATGATACAATTAGTAAATAATTCAATAATATATAGGAACTCAAGTAAGACATGACTGCACCATAGGCAAATGACTCACAAAATCCAAAAGTAAGTACTGTATTAAAAAAGTAGGTAATAGTAAATAATATATATATATATATTGTATTGGAATAATTTAATTATGATGGAAGATTAATCATTTCTGTCTTCGAAATAAAATAATGAATGATGAATGAAATAATTATTGTAACCATATAGATATAATACGATATAGATACATTACAATAGATATAACCAAATCTACGAGGGCTGTTCAAAAAGTTCCCGAACTTTATTTATTACAGCACAAATACTTCACTTACAAATTATTGCTCCGAGTCTCCTTCAAAGTACTCCCCACCCCAACGTATACACTTATCCAAATGGTATTTCCACTATTTAAAACAGTCTTGGGACGCTTCTTTCGGATTGTTCATAAGCTCCTCCGTCGAATTTTTCTTTATTTCTCGAATGGTGGCAAATCTTTTTCCTTTGAGCGGTGTTTTTAGCTTAGGAAATAGGAAAATGTCACATGGAGCCAGGCTTGGTGAATAGGGTGGTTGAAGAAGCACAGTGGTCTTGTTTTTGGCTAAAAAGTCACGAGTTGCTCGTGTTGCTCCTGGTCTGCTGTCATCAGGCGAGGCATGAATTTGTCCTCGACTCGATGCATCCTCAATTTTTTTAGTTAGGATTTCGTAGCAGAACCAATCGGAATGCCACGCTCTTCTGCAAGCTCCCTGACAGTCAAACGTCAATTTGCACGAACGATATCGTCCACTTTTTCGATGTGGGGGTCATCTGTGGACGTTGATGGTCTTCCGGAACACTCGTCGTCTTCGCCCGTCTTTGAGCCGTATAAACCACTCATAACATGCGGTACGTTTCATAGCATGCTCACCAATAGCCTTCGTAATCAACTCAAAAGTTTCCGTGAAAGATTTTCTCAGTTTCACGCAGAATTTTACAGAAGAACGCTGCTCCTTCAAAGAGCTCATTTCCGCGGACCCGATTTTTCGCCGCACTCTACGATCATCTGTTCACTTAAACATCCGTAACTAATGAACAAATCAAGATATCGACAAAGTGATTGAAGGTGGTTATTTGGGAAGCTTTCGCGGATACAACGCCTACAAGCAGATTAAAAAATAACCAACTGGAGGCACACTATAAAAAAAGTTCGGGAACTTTTTGAACAGACCTCGTATATGGTATTAATAACTGGAATAATTCCTTTGGGCCTTTGTCCTTTGTGCATTGCATTTTTATGCACAAGGTTGATACCAAAAATCATTGGGAAGCAGTGCTAATGTCAGCCTCAGGCATGCCAGTGTTAGGCCTACAGAGGATGTGCAAAAACCCAGAACATACTGGATGTAAGAACAAGGTGGATTGTAATCCCTAACAGTCCCTTAGAAAGGAAACAATACATTGAAAAGTACGCCTTTTCCATGCTATAGGCAATTCATTTATTTTCATCCCCTTGGGTCATTAGAATATAAATATTCATTCTCTATATAACAAATTTATTCAAAGGAAAGTGAATGATTATCACTGGCAGCACAGTCCTCAGCATTAAAATAAAGAAAATTGTATCATATGACAGTAAAAAACACTAATATGAAGAAAAACAAAATAGTACCTGCTATAAAATAAAAATAAATAACCTGTTACATAAAGTGATAAATGAAATAGATAAAAGTAATGGAAATGGTCCCTGTATGGTAATGATAAAAAAATATCTCAACTTTATGACAAAAGAGAGACTGCTTCAAAATAAAAATTAAGAAATGGCTTCTGCCTTATAGTAATAAATAATTTTATATAAAAATCCTGCTTCTTTAAAGATAATAACAATAAAAAAAATCAATCATAGAATATCCAAATAAAAGATACATATGTAAACTTATTTCCTTAGGTTCCTTAATCTGAAAAGATCATACAAAATAGTACAAAATATTGTACCCTATGTCCAATGTATGGTACGACAACTAAGATCATGAATTTAAAGCTAACGTATGTAAGGGGTATGTAGAGGAATAGTATGTTTGTATGTATACAATTTTTATTGTAAGTATGCGTGTATTTTATATCCATGTATTATTTTGTATGTATGACCTTCCAAAGTATACGTCTGTCCCAGTACATGGCTATAGTGGTAAATAAAAACAGAATGGAATTGAACAATGTTATTTATAAATTTCCTTTCCTTCTCAGCCTTAGAATATGTTCTACTATCCTTAGATATTATCATATCATTGCAAACAAAGTACACTTCCAATTTATTTTCTCCAACACGTAAGTTAACATGAAGGTTCATCTCCAAACTTCATATAGTAAAATTTATAAAACCTTATCAAAACTCATCTTAAAAGGAATTGCTGCCTTCGAGTCAGCTGAAGTAATAAAGCATAGAATGAAATTCCATTTTAGTGCAGCAATTAACCTTTTTGTGTAGACCTTTTACGAGGTGGCGGAGTAGCAAAAGATGGATCCTGCATCACACAAAGTGCTGCACTCTCACAAGAACTGGACACAATATGAGATGTAGAAGCAATCACTTCTCTTTGCTGGCCAGGTACTCTCGTGCTAAGGGCTTTTAAATGCAATATTACAAGTTATTAATAACGTCCAAATGTCCTTGGAATGTTTTGATCAAGCCATTGATAAATACCTCAACAATTTAGTGATAATTTTCAATGATACAATATGATTTAAAATGAGTATATAGGTTGGGATTCTTCAAAGTATAAACGAACAAAACCGTGTAAATATTACCACATTTCTGTCTCAAATGCTCAAAACTGCAGGAGAGTACTTCACAAAAATTACTGTTTACTGGAAAGCTGTTTTTCTCTGCTCACTCGTCTCTTAGGAACATGTGATTGCTTATGATGTTTCTTCATTTCTCGAATGGGATGAGGATAGACTTCATACCCAAGACGGCCTTCTTGACTTGACTATGAAATCTATAACCCACACTCACTGGATCCCTGTGGATATTTATAGGCAATTACATTTCCCTGTTCCGCATACCTTAGTCTGAAATAAAGAATGTAGGAAAATTCAGCATCTCTTATAAAATTTTAGGCAGTATAACTGCTTAACTGAAAAGTTTCAAAGAAAAGTTTTAGGTGGCTATTTTGGGGAAACCCAAATGATTCCACTTGGAGGGAATATGAAATTGATACAATCATTATTTCCAAGATCTTCATCCAATAATCCTTATAATTTTCAACGTAATGTAGAAAGATTGTTAAAATTTTAACTCGCCAATCCTTATTGATAATACATTGAGAAGAGTAAATTCGTCAAAATTCATTCATTAGCGGCCTACTCAAACACACTGTAGTTGTAGTAGTGCTATTGTGGAAAATGCTTCGACAGCCGAGGTCACGTGAGATCCCACCGGGAATCGAACCCGGACCGCTTTCATTGAAGTCGAACTCGCTGCCCACACAGCTATCCGGGAGTCCCATAAACACTCTGTAAATTCATTGATTGAAGAATCGGAGAAGTTAAGATAATGAACATTACTTATATATCGCATAAAAAAGTCTTTTATGAAAACACAATAAACAATATGCATTCAAATAATTAAACCGTATCCTTACACTCCCAGATATAATTGTTCACGCTTCTCCATGATAGAACAAGAGAAATCATATACCGCCCTTCTCCAGTATGAATTCGTAGCGATGGTATGAGTGTTCAGGAAGTCAATTTTGGGGGAATCGGTGCGGTCACTTTTGTGCAGTTGACTCATAAAAGTCGGAGCATTTGAACGGAGCGAACCTGTCTGTGCTGGAGTGTCTCAACGTTGGACTCCTTGGCAATGTAAGAACTTTTGAGAAGTCTATACATCAGTCAAATTTCAATATTTATCGGTGTTATATCTTACGGATGACTCTTCGCGATTGCAACAAACTTCCGATTCGATGATTTTATATTACTCCTAGGCCTTATTCCCTTTCTAGTGTCCTGATAACTTCGTCTCTGAGCGGCAGTTTGCACTGTGCTATTCGCCCGCGCTAAATAATAATTCTTCACAATGTTGCAAGCAAAGTCGCCGGACGTTGAGGTTTTAGGAGGCTGTCAGCGCTCTCCTTCTCGGAAGATGGGTACGTACTTTACAGTTTGCCTCTTGTAGTGTAAGAATATCCTAAACGTTATAATATCTTCTCGATGAAATCATGGTATTGAAATCTCGTTGGAGAGACTGCCGTCTAAATATGTGTAAGAGAAACTGAAGTTCCTACTCCAGAGTAGTTGATTCTCCCGGGGGCAAAAGATGTAGGTAGTTAGTTTTAAAAATAATTTAAAGAAGTACATGAAGCATCTCTCACGTTCCCTTAATTCTATGAGAGAAATTATCAGACTGTGAGGAATTTCCCTCTGATTCGAACTTGGCTCAAGGTATTCTGGTTAATGTTTTCCTTTCAATTTTCCGACAGAATAATTCTTTCAAAGAGTTTAAATGAACTTAATATGCATATTTTCGGCACTCTTTGCCTCATCTGCGGTCGGTTCTTAGATTAAATATATGCATTATGGAAAGCGAGACGTTGAATTTCAATAAAGTGCAAGAACTTATATTAATCCTTCTCTTTTTACCCTACAATCAAAGCTGCTTTACATCAATGAATAATTGATAAAATGCATGAATGTGGAAATATATGAATTTCTTTTTCTTTCAAATTAGCATGTCGTTCCACAAAAGCATTAAAATTATATGATTGAGGCCTTTTAGGAACTTCATGAGCGGCTTTTGATTAACTTAGAAAATGGAAATGATTATGCTTGTGCATATCTCGTAATACATTTTCATTGCATAAAAACCTCCTCTCGTTATTGCTGAGTATAGTTTCATTTTAATTTTCCATATGCAGAGTTCATAATGTAAATAACCCCAGGATATAAAGCCTTTCTCACCCAATTAATTTCTTTTTGTTACATCATTTGACAATGTTCGATGGCGTGGTAAATTTTAAATGAGTGCCATAGAGAAATTTTGAGTGTTGAGACTGACTTCTTAAATACACATTCAAGGAAATAACGTTGTTTTGAGTTCATTTCGTAAGATCTTACATAGCAAGATAATTTCAATGCATTCCTTTCTCAATTTATCTCGGAGGCCTACGAGTTTCACAAAGACATCAACCTTGGCGTCTTCGACCGCTGGGATGGGATTCCACAGTTGAAGGAAGGATTGCAGGAATTGGCCTCGGGATTCATGGTTATAATTTGACCAGAGGTCCTCACCAGCGGTGAGATCCTCTCCAGGGCGAGAAGAACGACCCGGCACAATTCAGGTGACCGCGAAGAGATAGGGGAGTGATATTTGTGTGTAGTGAGTACTCTGCGAGTGGAAAAGTTAGTGAATCGTGATTTGAAATGTGTGCAGTTTTCAGTGGTCAGTGTGTGTAGTTTTCGGTGTTATACACGACCTCATGCAATGATTATTGGAAGGTAAGTTAATATTCTTACTTTACATCCTGATGTTATTAGGTGATAGGCATCAGAGGTCATTCCAGAAGCAGTGGTAGGTTCTAAGACGTCCCTGCAATGTTTGGCTATGGTATCCCATACACCTCTTTATGCAATACTCAAATACCTGCCCAGCGGTCTTGAGCTTAACTAATTTTTCTTTTCCTTGTTTAACACCCGGTGCAAGGGTTGGATTTGAAATTTTAAAGGGGGAAGGGGGCTATTCCTCATCATGCTACATTTTTCCTGTGAAACAACGCGATTGGAGCGAATAGTGTTTTTTTGATCACCCTAAGAAAGCTAAAAGCATTCCATTTAGCTGATGATTATTTCCGATTACCTTACCGAAACTAGATTTGCTTCGCCGATAAAAAATCACGGAGGATTCACATAATTTATATGTCCTACTCTTAAAACATCCGTTAGGGATGTTAGAATCATAGATTAAAACAATTTGAATTCTTCCAATAAAAAAACCTTTTATTCATAATGAATGCCTTATATATGAATCGTGGATGAACGATGCCTCTGCTACATTCTGAGTTCATAGGGTATTGCCGCGCTATCATATAGGCGTTTTCGGTGACTAACATCATAAATCAAGGTATCAAAGTTAACACCTGCAATAATTTCGTATAATTATGGTCGAGTAAGTCTCGATTAGTATGTTATTTATCAAATTTTCCATACTGATGGCAACCATCAGACTATTTAAATATTTCCTGTGGTGAAGTTTGCTATACGAAAAACTGTGACTTAGCCAGTGCGTGGAAGGTGATACAGAAATATTAGATTACCCAAATTGAAATTAGCAGGAACTACTCTACTGTGCCCAATTCTTGATCTCCATAGAAATTTTATAGATAGTTCAATAAGTCTCAATATAAATCCGTGGCGAGCGTAAGCCTAATTAATAGATCAACCCGTAAAAAAGATGGTTAATTTCTCATCACAACGAGTATCGAGGGGCATTTCAGCTTGGCTGCCATAAACTACCGAATTAAAATCTATTTCTCGATTTGTTTATTCATAAACAGCAACATAACGAATACATAAGTTCCCATTGTAACTTTTCTGTTGGATGTATTGCGAATAGCTTTCCGAAGAGCCTTGGCTCCGACCGTGCCCGGAAGTCAAATCAATACTTGTTATATTTTATATTATTTGGGAACAGCCAATGGACTATATCAGTGATCTTATTTTAATGTAACTCGATTTTACAACGTAATACTTTCGATCGTAACACTTGATTAAAAAGTTATGAAAATAGATTTCCGCCAAACTTTGACTCTAGTAGTACCTTGCAGTCAAAACAAAAACTATTTTCATTACATTTTTAATGACTTCTGTTGGAATAATTAACTATTTCAAAAATCATATTTTGATTTATGTCGCTGTATAAATACAATGCTTTCGTTTAAATAATTAGCATTCAATATTACGAATGTCATACTATAGACGTCAATGCTGTGCTCCCGTTATCGCTGCTCCAATGTTTGAATACAAATAATTACATGATAAAATACGAATAAGAAGGATGTGTGTGAATTAGTCCATGATCATTTTTATTCTAGTGCCAATATATGCATGACTTTCAACCTTTCGATGACTTAGAATCAATTAATTAGTACTCAAAGCGCAGATAGTAGTTTACTATACGCTCAGTCATCAACAGTTGTAGTGTTAATAATTGTCTTTTAATTGTAATTGAAAATACATTGTGTAATTTTAAATTTATAAAATCACTTGTAAAAAAACATTTAAAATGATACAAGTAAATAAAAAATATTTGCTCAAATTTTTTGTGTATTCAATTCATTCCTGGAAAAGGAGTAGCTTCTGTCATTATTATTATCTTTAGGGATTGAAACTTTGTAGTCTAAATTAGACGTAGAATATTTTACATTGCTCTTAAGTTTGACTTGGAGAAATATTTCAAAATATTGTAATAGAAGTTTCAGCTTTGCATTTGAATCTTAAATAAATTATGTTAAATTTTTTATTTGTATAAATTGCTTAATAAATACTTTATTAAGATAAGTAATTCGCATGAATTCAATTGCATTCGGGAAAAAACTATTAAACTTAATTATTGCTTAATCCTAGCTGAATTAAAAAAAAATAAGCTTCATCTCAATTAAACGCAAAGAGATCATAAATTTTGCCTGACATGGATTCAGTATGTAGCGATGTGAATTCTACCGTTTCAAATAAGAAAAAAGGAAGTAAATACTCGTGTTTATTCTATTGAGATTCATACGGTATCACTGTTCACTATTTTTTCCCTTCATACACAAAATATAAAAATAATTACTGCTCGTCTGCAGTGAAATTGCTTCTCATAAATTCACTGAATCAGATTTATTCAAGTACTGAAAGATATACAGTCAGCAATAATCAGTTGAAGGCTTGTTGTCCTGCTGGTGTAGAATGAGAGAAAATGTTACTAATTTTGGAGAAGGAAGCATGAGGGGGAAGCATCTGCGGTGTGAGTCTCACTTTCAGAAGACCATAAATTGTGATACATTGTCAAAGTGCAAAGTAAAGTATAGCAAATGTAGAAAACCCATTTTCCCGCATTATTTGAATGTCTCTCACACAAATATTGTAGTCAATCATGGTATTTTAACCCATTCACAAAACTTAGATTTTAAAATACTACTCTTAGGTCTACTACTACACATACTATTAAATTGGTTGAGCATATTTTTGTACTATGGGCATAGCAAAAGGGAATGGAGGCTTGGGCTTTCGTTACGCTTGTATTCCATAGAGGTGAGTTTTCTTGAATCGCAGGTATGATATCCTATTCTTTACTCCAAGGTATGAATAAATATAGAATATTATCTATTCAGTGAGTAAAATATAAACACTAAAAATCATTTGATACCAGGTTTAGGTATATAGAAAATTTGCAACACGAAAGTTTCACCAAAATTAATTTTAATTGAACGACCTAATTGTTTTGATCGGTATGGGGTATGACTCATAATTAGAACCTTACATTTTTTCTATGAATACTCCAAAATCTAATCATGATACTAAAAATCGAATATTCTACTATGGTCGATCTTAAATTTAAATGACCGAGAAGTAATACGATGCAACGTTATTAGATTTAGATTTAGAATTCAAACATACCAAGCGATACTCCTGTGACACAAACATTAACAATCCGGCAATTCTCATGTTTCTGTAGTTGACGTTCTGCTCCCAAAAGATGTAAAGTAGCCGGTTTATTAACCTGTTATAGTTGCGTGCAATCTTAAGTTCTTCGTTTATGGAGTCCATATATTACTTCCGAGTACTTTTTCAATCATTATAAGACCAAGTAATAAAATCACTTTCTCATTTTTGAAATTGTTTACACTCGTCACTAAGAAAACAAATTTAATCTGTAGAAAGCAACCCGGGCATTGTTTCGTCCAGTAAACAACGCGATGATTAAAATGTTAATTCAATTTGTTTGACAAATGGTGGATTTTTAATCCACCATTTCTTTGAACTAAAACATACCTAAAAATACACACCTTAACATTCTTTATCAGTGTCTGTTTCGATATACCTCGTTTGTAGCGATAGGTATCGGTATCTACACATCCAGTAACGAAACTCAATGGCCAAATAAAATGCCTTGCCATATGAACCCAAACAGAATCTCTATTATAATAGAGAACGTGAGAGTATAAACGTTATCGAATGTTTTAAAAATTTTCTTTTAGCAGTATAATCACGAATAGTGCACCTCATCACTATAACGATACATGTATCTTATCCTATACCGAATACCTAAATTCACTCAATGCATTTATGACTAAATGAATTATGGTAAAGATACAAAATATCACTGCGAGCTTTAGCTAAACTCTGTCGTTATAAAAACCACTTCCTTTTATACCGGCAATGATGTATCACTTAAAAGATCAAGATAAAACAACGAAACATACCTTCTGCATCCATGTTATTTATTTATTTTCTATGTTCTTTTCTTCATACCTGAAATAATTACTACTCGTCTGCAGTGATCTGATCTGGGAGAGGAGAGCTAGAGGGGAAGCTAAATGTCACACTTTCATACGAATACATTGTGTTACATTGTCAAAGCGCATAGCATTCTCCCCGTATTGAAAGTCTCTAACATCGTTAATGTGACAAAATAATACATTTTTGTGCTTCGGAGATAGCGATTGGGAATAAAAGGCTTTCGTTAAGCTTGTACTACATGCTGGTGAGTTTTATGAATCGCAGGACATCCTTTTCTTTACTCAGAAATATGATTAAATCTTGAATATTATCTATTCAATGAGTAAAATATAAACAATAAAAATCATTTGATATCAGGTTTAGATATATAGAAAATTTGCAACATACGAAACCGGGAAGTAATATGATGCAAAATTATTCAAACATACCACATGATAAAACCGTGACGCAAACTTTCATATTCGGCAACGTTCATGTTTCTTTGGCTGTCGTTCTGCTCCCGCAAGATGCAATATGTGGCTTGCTTATTCAACTGTTATGGTTGCGTACGACGTCGAAGTTTTCGTTCATGGAGACTGTAATGTTAATTGCAAATCATTTTATGCCCGAGAATAGATGCATTATCTGATTTAAAAATTTGTTTACACTCGTCACTAAGTAAACAAATTGAATCTGTATATAGCAACCAGGGCCTTTTTTCGTCCAGTAAAAAATGGGATGATTAAAATATTATTTCAATTTGTTTAACAAATGGTGCATTTTTGATTTGTCTGACTATTTTTCGCAGGAACCTGACAACTTTTGCCATCAAACGGTCATTCATTTATATATATTGATGGAGTAATAAGGGAGAAAAGTCCCGATCACCAAAAAAGCATGTTTTAAAATAATATATATATATATATATATATATATATATATATATATATATATATATATATATATATATATATATATATTGTATTGGAATAATTTAATTATGATGGAAGATTAATCATTTCTGTCTTCGAAATAAAATAATTAATGATGAATGAAATAATTATTGTAACCATATAGATATAATACGATATAGATACATTACAATAGATATTACCAAATCTATATGGTATTAATAACTGGAATAATTCCTTTGGGCCTTTGTCCTTTGTGCATTGCATTTTTATGCACAAGGCTGATACCAAAAATCATTGGGAAGCAGTGCTAATGTCAGCCTCAGGCATGCCAGTGTTAGGCCTACAGAGGATGTGCAAAAACCCAGAACATACTGGATGTAAGAACAAGGTGGATTGTAATCCCTAACAGTCCCTTAGAAAGGAAACAATACATTGAAAAGTACGCCTTTTCCATGCTATAGGCAATTCATTTATTTTCATCCCCTTGGGTCATTAGAATATAAATATTCATTCTCTATATAACAAATTTATTCAAAGGAAAGTAAATGATTATCACTGGCAGCACAGTCCTCAGCATTAAAATAAAGAAAATTGTATCATATGACAGTAAAAAACACTAATATGAAGAAAAACAAAATAGTACCTGCTATAAAATAAAAATAAATAACCTGTTACATAAAGTGATAAATGAAATAGATAAAAGTAATGGAAATGGGCCCTGTATAGTAATGATAAAAAAATATCTCAACTTTATGACAAAAGAGAGACTGCTTCAAAATAAAAATTAAGAAATGGCTTCTGCTATATAGTAATAAATAATTTTATATAAAAAACCTGCTTCTTTAAAGATAATAACAATAAAGAAAATCAATCATAGAATATCCAAATAAAAGATACATATGTAAACTTATTTCCTTAGGTTCCTTAATCTGAAAAGATCATACAAAATAGTACAAAATATTGTACCTTATGTCCAATGTATGGTACAACAACTAAGATCATGAATTTAAAGCTAACATATGTAAGGGGTATGTAGAGAAAAGGAAAGGTCCTCCTCACTACAATGACATTGAAATGTCATTCTTGAGATGTCGGTGAGGAAGACAATTTTCCGTTGGTGCCAAGAAATAAATAGGAAGTGATGGTGAGTAATATGCTGGTAAAGTCAGAATAAATTTTTGAGGATACAGTGAAAGATAAAAAGATAAATGTACGAGGGGCTTCCAAAAAGTAAGTTTCCCTATTTTTCCGTTCAGCCAAGAATGGAGGTAGGAGGGAGCTACTTGTTGCTACATATGTTGTGGTTATACTGAATAAAAGTCAAGGTCACACGAGTTACTTGTTGTTAGTAAGATGACTATTATTATGGAGAGACCGTTGTGTGTTACCGCCAAATGTGAAATAAGGAGTGTTTTTCTTTTTTAGACAACAAAGAATGAGACAGCAGTGGAAATTCATCGCCAGATATCTTCAATCTATGGAGAAGATGCCATATCTGTTCAAATGGTTCGTCGCTGGCACAAAATGTTCATTGAAGGAAGACAAACTGTGCATGATGATGAAGGTAGCAGCCGGGCAATGAATAGTTGTCAAGCTGATGTGATAGATGATTGCAAAAAGGTTTCTCGGGTTTCCAACCAGGTTCAAAGAGGTGACATTGCTGTCGCCAACGTTTCGATGACGTACTCTGTCATCTTCCTCAGGGCTGCACTGAGGTGCTTTGGAACTGGAGTGGGCCGGTATATACCTGCTCTCAGCCCGGGCCTGCTCTCTGATTGGTCGGTTTGGGCCAATCAGCTTCTGCTTGAGTAAGCTCTCCCACGCTCTGCTTAGCGAGTATCCGTTATCCCTATTGAAATTGTTACTCGCAAGGTGGATCTCGATTGCTTCCTTTGTTATCCGATCCCAGTATCTTCTGGAATGGCCAAGGCGTTTGGTGCCTTCGAAATTGATCTTATGATTGTTCCGAATAGAAAGTTCAGCAACCGCTGATTTTTCGGGTTGGCCCAATCGGATGGAACAGGAATGTTCCTTGATTCTCGTGGTTATGGAGCGTGAGGTTTCCCCTATGTAGCAAGAACCACACTCACAGGGAATTTTATATATTCCCGGAGTTCTTAGGCCCAGGTCGTCTTTGACATGCATTAGGCATTCCTTAAGTTTTCGCACTGGTTTATGAACAGTGCGGATGTTGTGTTTCCTTAAGATCCTAGCGATCTTGTTTGAAACGGTGGAGATGTAAGGGATGCATGCCGTAGCTATCGGTTTAGTGTCCGTCTCCTCCTTCTTGTCATTGCCCTTTAAAGTCCCAAAAATGGACCTTTAAAGGGTCAGGTCCGAGTCTTCGGATCCTACATTCTTATTTAAAGCAGCATTAATGTCTTTCCAACTGTAACCATTTTGTCAGAAAGTGGTTCTTAAATGAGAAAGTTCCTGCTGCAAGTTATCTTTGTCCGAGATTGTTATAGCGCGGTGAACCAGGGTTGACAGCACTGCTTTTCGATGGGAAGGATGGTGGTGGCTCTTGTTATTGAGGTATAGGTCAGTGTGTGTTGGTTTGCGATACACGCTGTGCCCTATACTCCCATCCAGTTTTCTTTGAACTAAGACATCCAGGAACGGAAGGCAACCATCCTTTTCCAGTTCCATTGTAAATTTGATGTTGGGGTGGATGTGGTTTAAGTGCTCGAGGAAATCATTGAGCGAGCGGCGTCCATGGGGCCATATCACAAAGGTGTCATCCACATAGCGGTAGAAGACTTTCGGTCGTAGAGGTGCAGAGTTGAGCGCCTTATCCTCAAATTTTTCCATATAGAGGTTCGCCAAGGCAGGAGACAGAGGCAATCCCATTGCCACCCCATCTGTTTGTTCATAGAATTTTCCATCATACAAGAAGTATGTGGACGTCAAGGCATGTCTAAATAGGTTTAAAACCTTAGCGTCAAAGTGATTTTTTAGGATATCAAGGGTGTCCTCCAAGGGAACCCTAGTGAATAAAGAGACGACATCAAAGCTGACCATGATGTCTTCTGGGTTTAGGTGGAGTTCAGGCAACTTTTTAACAAACTCGGTTGAGTTTGTTATGTGGTGTTTACAGTGACCCACGAGGGGGGAGAGTAGCGAGGTTAGGAATTTTGCTAGATTATATGTTGGGGAGTTTATGGCGCTAACAATTGGTCTCAGTGGCACACCTTCTTTATGTATTTTTGGGAGTCCATATAGCCTTGGAGGAATTCCAGCCTCGGGACGCATTTTTCTCATAGATTCTTCGGGAAAGCCTGATGTCCTGATTAAGGAAGATGTTTTCCTCATTATTGAGTCAGTCGGGTCCCGGTTGATTAGTCTGTAGGCAGGGTCCACCAAGATCTTTTCCTTGTAATCCTCCCTGTTCATGATAACTGTGGCATTGCCTTTATCGGCTGGCAAGCAGACCAGTGAAGTATTGCGCCTCAGTTGGATTAGGGCTTCATATTCTCCCCTTGTGAGATTGGCCTTAGGTTTAACGGCCCTTTTAAGGGCCATGCTGACCTCGTTTCTTACTTCCTCCGCCGCCTCAGGGGGCAGTTTGCGTATGGCTTCTTCTGTACCACCTATAAAATCCTTGTACGGGATATTCTTCGGAGTCGGAGCAAAATTGAGGCCTTTGGAAAGCACCGACTTCATGTCATTGTCAAGCTCCTCATTAGACAGATTAATAGGAATCCTCTTGGAGTCTAGAGGTTCTGTGTTGTTGTTTTGACCACTGATCTTATTGAACTTTTTCATCTGTCTTTTGGTGTTCTTTCTGAGCAATTTATCTGATTGTGCTGTAGTACAGCAATCAACATACTCCCAGTCTCTTGGTGCCAAAGAGGCGGCCAGCTCCAAATGAAGTGGCAGCAGTTTGTTGGCATTCTTTGCTAGTTCCCTTCTTACATAGTGTATTCTTTCTCTGATCAAAGCCAGACTAGAGCGCCTTAGGACTCTACTCGCCATAGGCGAGTTGATGGTCGATTTTAGTTTGATGAAGGTAGGAATAACCTCCTTGTCACGGCATCTCTGTAAGAATGCCAGTTTGCAAATCAGACTTGCCCTCTCGCACCGAAGCTTTTCAAAGCATCGGATTCTGCGATGAACCTCCCCCCCGTAGAGGTTCGTATAGAATGATCTTAGGCTTTCCTGGTGGATTGATTGCAAAAAGGTTTCTCGGGTTTCCAACCAGGTTAAACCAGCAATGTCACCTCTTTTAACCTGGTTGGAAACCCGAGAAACCTTTTTGCAATCAATCCACCAGGAAAGCCTAAGATCATTCTATGTGATAGATGATGTTCGCGAGACTTTAGCTATTGATATACACTTCAGTTTGAACAAAATTCTAGACAGTCTTCCACCAAAGTTCAAGATGAGTCGATCGTCACTACACAGCATCATCGTGAACGATTTACAGTTCAGAAAGGTTTGTCCAAGGTGGTTGCCACGTTTGCTGTTGGAGGAACACAAACGGCAATGCATGGAGGCAGCTCGGTTTTTCTTGAAATTGGTTGACCATGAGGGAGATGCGTTGTTTTTGCGGATAGTCACCAGGGATGAAACATGGGTGCATCATTCAACCCTTGAATCCAAAAGACAAAGCATGGTGTGGCAAAGGAAAGGGCTCTCCTATCAACTGTCCATACAAATGACACAAAAGCGGTAGAAAAAAGGAGTCTAAGTGTGGTAAACCATCATGTGCTGATTGATTACAATCACTATAGGTGGGGTGGACTGGGTAGATGAACATTTGTCCGATTACCCCTTACCCAGAAAAAGATTGAGAAAGTATCACAAAAATATCTTTTTCCATTTGATGGAATTTGTTCCTGTTTTACAAAAAAGTGGTGGAAAATAGATACATTTAGATTTCCAATTAGAGCTGATTGACTGATCGCCTCACTCTTGTCTCTCCAAGGAGTGGTAGGCCACCAGCAATGCAGCCTCTTCGAAGGCTCATTGACGGGCACTTCCCCGACTTTCTGTCGCTGACTGAAAAGAAGGCAGCCCCTGCTCAGCAGTGTATCATCTGTTGCCGAAAACAGAAGTCTAAGGGGAAAACATCTGCAGAGAAACTAGATACTATTGCCCAGATTGGGATGTGCTGTTGAGTGTGACACCTTGTTTCAAAGTTATCACTAAAGAATTTTAAATGAATTTTTTTTCAAAAACATTGTGGAGTGGAACACTGCAGAGACATGAAACAATCAGCCGTTTGGGACCTATGCTTCTTGTCATACTTTGTAATAGGTGATGAAACTTGGTGTTTTCAGTACAAGCCACATACAAAGCGACAGAGCTTGAAATGGAAAGGTCCAGAATCTCCAAAACTGAAAAAGTGCAAATGGAGAAAAGTCGTTTCAAGACACTGCTAAGTTTTCATTGATTCCAAAGGAATCATCCATTGAGAATTTAGCATGTTCTAACTCATTTATGGGCGAGAATTGTTTGGGTGAGACCATGTACAGCAGAGACAATACAGCAAACAAGGAACATGAGTTTGTTGCATGCCAATGCTCCGGTGCACAAAAGCAAGATCATACACCAATTCTTGGCTGAAAAAGGTATACTAGTGCTTGACCACCCTCCTAATTTGCCGGATTCGGTTCTGTGCAACTTCTGGCTATTTCCTTAACTGAAAAAGGTGATGAAAGGACAGCGTTTTGACATGATTTCTGATATCTGAATACTGCTACACTGATGCTGCTTTCCAGTCGAGTGTGCAATTAATCTAATAATGCACATGGCATACGGAAATAGTTTAAAAAAATTATTTTGATCATCTCTTAGCAGAGGAAATAATGTGTTAAACACAGAAGATGTAAGTAAACTTACGAAACCAGTCGCATAATAAATTCAGTATGGAAAAGTACTTAGTCTTTGCTTTCATTATGTTAAACGCACTTGGTTCCACTCTCAGTTGATTGGTGAGATGAACCAAATACATTTTTTTCTCTGGATCCTGCTTTTACTTTGACGATGAAAAAACCACATTGCAATCACTCATTTTCTATCCATTGTCCAGAATGATAACAACTGCTTGGTTCGACTACCAAAAATTAACTGCTCATACACGCAGCTTTTTTAAGCTGTACCGCTCTGTATGAGAAGCAAACCGTCCAGCAGAAAATCTGTGCAGTTTTACCATGCGGAAAAATTTACCCTAAGAGAAATAGGCCATAGGAGCCACACACCTGCCTAGCTCCTCAGACCAATCCAACACATCTGTAGCCTCAAATATAGCATTAAATGACGGTCTGTTATATCTTGGAAAGGCTCCAGTGAAAAAGAAGAAACTGACAGAATAAAAATATACACAGAGAAAGTTTGAGAAAATATCAGAGGTATTGCAAAGTAAAAATGTACCCTGTATGGGAGAAAATGTAGAGTGAAACAGGTGTAGAATCTGAAATTATAATAGTTGAAAGAGAAATTCAATACTAGCACCAGAAGCAGTGAGAAGATCCAAATACCGACACTTCTTCCGAAAAGTTGGAGCATTAGAAAAATAGAAAATGAATTTGGAGCCTCAAACTATTTAGTAAGAAAACACTTAGTCAAAGAATGTGGTATATTTGTCATTCTTAATCTAAGACCTAGACAATTCCTAAATGAACATATAGTGACCCATGTAACAGAACTCTTCAACAGAGAAGATATATACTCCTGTTTGCCGGGGGAGAGAGGATTTTGTTTCTGTACAGGAAAATGGTTCCAGGGTTCACAAACAAAATTGACTAGTCCCAAGGAAGAATAGACTTGAAAAAGTACCCGGTCCCGTCGGACTTTTTTCAAGTCTATTCTTCCTTGGGATTTTACCTGGGTGCACACCCTAACGTGCAAAATCACCCTTTACCCATTCCTTGTTAAAATTGACTAGTATTGGGAAACCTGAATGAGCTGTATCAAGCATTCAAAGATAATCCAGGACTAAAAATAGGACTATCCAAATTTTGACAATTACGTCCAAAGAACTAGGTTCTGGCTGGTGCAAGGTACCGATAATGTGTTTACAGTATACACGAAAATGTGAACCTCATGCTGGAAGTGTCTGGATTGAAAGAGTTGACACATGAGTCTATTAACTCAACACATACAAAGACTGTTTGGCTCGGATCATTTGTAATCCCACACAGCCAAAACATTATATGTCAACGTGTGAGAACTGTCCAGGTACACACTTTCATGACACACCTAGGTGAGTTGTTTGAAGAAAATGGAATGGATGATATCTAAAACAAACAGTAGATATCTACAGGTAGAACAACTCTGCAGACATGTCTATCTTCTGTGGAAGACTTCTTGGAAAACTTTGACAACAAATTATAAAAGCTTCTGCTCCACTCCATCATAGCCACCCAACAGTCTGAATTTCTGCAAAATCTAAGAGAGATTACATTGTTATTTGTGATTTTGTAAAGTGGTTCATTTCTCCTGCAGGATGAAGTCCAGGAGTTTCAACGGAACAACACACAGGCCACCATTCATCCATTTGTTATTTATTACAGACATCCAGATACCTGTGCAATTGATCACATTTCATTTGTTACTATATCTGAATGCCTTAAATATGACACTGTGAGTGTTCTTTTTCAATATCATTTGTTTAAATTCATGTAATTCCATTTCTATAGAATACCCAAAAACATTTATTACTTCTCAGATGGTGCTGCAGCCCAGTATGACAACCACAAGAATTTTACAAACATATCAATCCATCACAGTTATTTCAATGTCTGTGCAGAGTGGTGTTTCTTTGCAATATCACATGGCAAAGAAACTTGCTTGCTGCCTGTGCAAGTCTACAGTATATCCACAACTTTCACATAATGACACAGTTCCCGTTGGTGTAGTGGTTATAGTACATGCTCATGGATGTAGAGCTACTCCACTCAGCATTGTTAATAATAGGTATGTTTTTGGAATATTCCGAAAAGATGCATATACGGACCACAGTATACCAGCAGACTCCCGACACCCTCCCTCACAAAAATTAGCTCCCTTCCACTCACTCATTCATAGACTTTTTTGATACCCATTTCCCCTCTGAACTTCCAAAAGGAAGTATCAGTGATTAAAAAAATTGCAACAGCCAACGGTTACTCCCCACTACTCATAGATAGGCTCATCAAAAAGAAGAAAAAGATTATTTCCTACGACCATTTCTTCAGAAAACCCAAAGAAGACATCCCTCTCCACCCCCCGCGATGGCGCTCCCTTTCATTCCTGGGAAAAACCAGCACCCAGATAGCAAGGCACTTCCCGAGAGACCGTGTTAGAATCGCCTTCAAGCCTTCCATGAAACTCGGAGGTATCCTTAGAAACGGGAAGGACAGGATTGAGCCCGAAGATAGAAGTGGCATATACCACTTGAAGTGCGAGGACTGCAGGGGTTCCTATGTAGGCCAATGTGGAAGGGCTTTCCGAAAGAGGAGGATGGAACACCAGGGGGCCTTCAGAAACAATAATCCTGAGGTTTCACAAATGGCCAGCCACCTGCTTACTTCGGGACACCATTGCAATTGGGAGATGGAGTACCTCCATTTTGAAAAGAAAGGACGTTCCATGAACTCCAAGGAACAGTTGGAAATTCTCAAAAACCCTTGCCACCCCCAATTCCCAAATCTTAAACGAATACCTTTCCCCATTTCCTTCTCCAATCCTTTCCTCTGTAGTGAAATCACTCACCTCCATAATTCCCATACCTTAACCCCTCCTCCTTCCCCTCCTTACGCTCTGTACCTTCCCCTCCTGCACGCTGCCTATATATTACAAACGATCTTTGTAACTTTGCCTGATGATGAAGCGACGCGTCGAAACCATGGACGCTTATTAAAAGTTAAGTGTTACAGGTATAAGTGTTGTCATTTATCCTAGTCAAGAGTTACTCAACACTATATTCAACTCAAAATTGACCTGATTCAAATTCAACAAGACACTTTTCATCATTCAGTGCTTAGCGGTCAAGGGGAAAGATGTTATAAGGTAGCTCTCATGCAGGATGTGAACGGAGGCAAAGGGTAAAATGGCAGGGAAATCAATGGCATTGCCAAAATGTGTTGTATGTAAGAAGCATGTTAAGCATGTAATGTAACGGTGTGCAATGTGGTGACTGCAAGAAATATTTTCATTTTAGTTGTAATCTATTCAAAGTGGAGAATTGCATGGAAGATGATTGGTGATGCAGCACCTGTTCCAAGAAAAGAAAAACAGAGGACACCTTGATCCGAAGACTGCAGGAGTTGGAAGAGGAGAAAGAAAAAGTGAAGAGATTGATGGCAGAAAACGAGGAGCTGAAACTAAAGATAAGTTCAAAAATTGTAAAACAAAGTCATGGTCATGTTGACTCAAACAATGATCCCTTTAAAAATTTTATGGTGATTGGGGACTTGATGATTAGGTTCAGTGGGAAAGGGTGCTATGGTGGAATGTTTGCTGAGAATAAGGGCTGAAGAGCTAATAAGTAAAACTGAAAATGTGGGGAATGAAAGGAACAAGAGGGAAATCCATGTGGGAACAAATAACATTAAGGGTGCTAAAAGTAGTGATCATGTTGTTGGGGAAATATGGAATTTGTGTAAAGCTGCTAAAAATTCAATAAAGTCAAAATAATAGTAAGTGGGATTGTTACAAGGCGGGATGTGGATACAGGGAAAATAGATTACATTAACAGAGGAATAGATTGGGCTTGCAAGAATCAGGGGTTGAGTTTCCTTAATTCCAACATCTGTTTGAATCCAAAGGACTTCGGAAGGGATGGGTTACATTTGAATTGAAGGGGAAATTATGAACTGAGTAAATGTTTTGCAGATGAAGTCAGCAGATGCCTGGAACAGGGAAACTAGATGATGGGGTCAGAGGTGACAAAAACAGTGGTGAATGCAGAGTTGGTGCCCCTATAACCACTATTGATGGAGTGTATCCACACATCTCCAGTGTCACACAAAGAGTATATGTCAAGTCCAAGTGGCTCGATCATGCACCCTACAGATATGTCATCCTGCAACTTCCATCTGTTTGATCCGCTGAAAAACTCTTATCAAAGGGAGGTGCTTCAACTTGGACGTCAAACTGAATGACACAGTGAAGGACTAGCTCTCGTCACAGCTACAGGAATTCTGGGAGCAGGGAATCTTTTGGCTTGTTAAACACGTTGTGTTCAGGCCTCTGGTGATTACTTTTGAATAAGTCTTCAATTATATCCAGTGTCGTTTTGTACCTTTTCATTTGAACACCCCTTGTATGCTATGATACCCTCCAGCGCTGCCATCTGGCCAGAAGGCCAAATTGCAGCATGAGTTTTAATAAAAATAAAAATCTTTCTGTAGATGCAATGGTCTCCTCCATAAAAGACAAAGTGTTTATGCCAAAATTAATTAATGAAGATTCAGTGATTGGAGGGAGAATGGACGATCCTGATTTTGACATTGATAACCATTTACCATATTGAGAAATGTCCTCATCTTTATTTAGGATTCCTTCAAACTTCCTTTTATGTTGTAGAATTATTAGTCAAGCATACTTCATTGAAAAAGACACAGATACACCTGACATTAAAGAAGATAAGAACAAACAATCAATTTGCAGAATTAGGAGATGATTTTGGAATTTCTGATTCTCATGCAATCAGGATATTTTTAATGCTGCTCCACTAATAAGTGCTCAGATGAAAATACTTATCATATAATCATCAGCTCCTAAACTAAAAGAATTACTGTCAATACCTTTCAAGGCCAGATTTTCAAATATTCAATCAATAGTGGATGGATTAGAAATTGAAATACAAAAGCCAACAGATGCTGTAAAGCAGTGTACTGTACAGTAATAGTAGATACTTAGATGCCCTTCCATCTTGAGATGCAATTTAAGAAATATTATGTTGGTGAAGGACAAGTGACTTGGCATGAATCAATCATATGAGAGAATTATTAATATTTGTAAAAGAGAGAAAATATGGTTCTTCTCTTGACTAAATAGAATAAGAGAAACAAAAAATGTATTGTGTTGACATGAGAAAAATAGAAACGTAACAATTCTCTTAAATCTGTCAAGTTTCTCTTATATGCTGATGATCTTAAATTCTACCACTATGTAAACTCCATTTGTGATGTCAACCTACTACAAAACTGTCTTATAGGGATCAAGGAATCGTGTTCCGATAACCTAATGGAACTAAATGTTCAAAAATGCAATGTCATTAGTTACCACAAATCTAAAACACCCACCCATGCTAGTTATTTCCTTTCAGGGAAGTGTTTAAGTAGAGTGAACTACATCTCTGATTTAGGAGTGGTTTTTGATGAAAAGCTAATTTTCGATATGCACATCAGTACTATCATCTCAAAAGCATATAAAATGCTAGGGTTCATTGGCAGAACATGTAGGGATTTCAAGGATATTCACTGCCACAAAATACTGTACACCTCCCTAGTAAGGTCACAACTTGAATATTGTTCCATTATCTGGAATCCATATTACTGTAAGTACGTCAACTCTTTAGAAAGAGTACAAAATAAATTTCTCAGAGTTGTATCATTCAAATTCAATACTGTTAGAGAAGCTGGACATTATGAAAACCTACTTCGTAAGTTGAACCTGACTACCCTTCTGGCCAGAAGAGAATACATTGGTATACTGTTCCTTTATAAACTGATGAATAACATGATTTCCTGCTCTGAAATCCTGTCACTTGTAACCCTTAAAGTTCCTTGTATACCTACCCGCAGCTGTAACCTATTTGAAGTCCCCTACCTACCCAAAAACTACCTTTACCACCTTCCTATCTTCCGTATAATGCGATCACTTAATAGAACTTGTTGCAACGTTGATATTTTCCATCTCTCCCTGAACACTTTTAAATGTTCTATAAAATCTAATCTGTGAAATTACTGCTATTTATCTCCTTTGCCTTTTTCTTGTGCTATGCTCAGTTTTATGTGTGTATTTCACTGTTGTATACATGTATATATATGTATAAGCACATTTGTACTTTCCTAAGCTTAGTTGTAGTTTTTTCATTATTGTATCTCCTGTTCTCTGGTTTCATTAATTTTTATAGTATGTTTGTACTTTTAGAAAAGGGCAACCCCTGCCCGTAAATAAACTATTATTATTATATTGTTGTCATTACCTCTTCCTCCTCAAATGGCATATCATCTAATATAGATCATGTCATACTGGAGCTTTGTAAGGTACCTTTATCTTTCAGAAAGAATAAATGACTGAAGTTCCACAATTTAGGTACATAGACACTCAGTGTCCGATCCAGTGGTCTGTGAAGCTTTCATCTAAAAATTACATAAAATTCTCTTTAATCATTTATGATAAATAAGAAATTATAGGAATACTGCTTAAATTTTAGCAACCAATTAATGATTGAATGAAGATAAATAAAAGAATTACATTTTTTAGTTCCTAGTTGAATGACCCTCGTATGGACAAAAGATTTTCCTATCTAAAAGAAAAGAAAATTTCACGGCTGGCATGGGGGTCCTTCGTTTTGAATGATACAAGGATATTGTCCAGAGCATTATTTCTCTTCATTTTATCATGGTAGTCCTCATTTGTCACCTGCCATAGGCATGGTTGCCTATACCAGGTGACCTGTACAATTCAATTACTTCAAGAACGAAATCCACTGATTGATAAATCTGGGTTCTAATGTTATTAACGGTGGCCTTACACGAACGATCCAGCGGGACAAATGGCCCTGTGCTGATCCAAAACTCATCATGTGTGGGGGAACTCGGATAGATTGGCGTGGATCGGCCGGGCCAGCTGGAGTTTCAACCGATCCAAAATCTACGACGCCAGGCTATGGTCCTGTCCAAAATCATGGCCTCTGCAAGTGCACTTTTTCACCAATTGTCAATGCTCTGAGTAAAGAAAAATCTATTTTTTTTTGTTTTTGAAACATTCTTCAAGTGCAAAAGGTGAACATTTTAAGATTTTTGAAGCCAAGATTTTATACACGCCCACAGAAAAACCAGCGAAGGATGTCATTACAGAAACTGATTTGGTATTATTGTTTCCGCTGCTGCGGTCACAATATTTACTAATTCTATCGCGAATAATTGATTCAGAGCTTTACATCCGTAGCTCTTACAGCAAATATGGTAATTACCGACTTCAGTGAGGTTCAGGAGATGCAGACCATACTTCTGAAATAATCTTATTAATGAGCAGTAGCGGGTCAAGCGTATGGTCTCCACGATAAATATAAAAATCCGTTACCTTGAATGTGGTTTTAGTTTTCTTTCGTTGAAAGGCTTTGAAGTATCCTCTAAAGTATAATAAGTTTGCTTCAATGCAGTTGATGTTCACCTGACATTACGTTATAAAACCTCTTGAAGATTTCATCTTCAAGAATATTTTACGTAGAGAATACATGCTTCACTAAAGACGAAATTCGAGTTTGCGAAACGTTACAAAAGAGGCATTAAAATTAATGGGATGATTGAGAGAAACTTGCTCAATTTCGCAAATCCTGTTCAATGAATCCAGAACGATCGTCACAACATGTCGAAGTTATACTTTGAAAGAATTCAAGAGCAAACATGTTACGAACGGAAGTAGCCTTTCATTGGTAGTTGAAGATAATTTTTCATTGGATGAGACGATATCCATAGGGCGCAACTTCCGCATCAACAAGGCAGAACAGTCAAGAAGATAGCGTTCATGAGCGTTTGGAGTGAGGGGTTGTTTAAGATCGATTAAATGGTGTATTGGGTACCCATTTTCATTAAAGTTTGTTGTTCTGACAGGCTAGATTGCTCGTGAATTCTAGAATATAAATTTATTTCTAAGAATTCGTGGGTAAAATGAATCATAAAGTAAGTAAATTTCAACGGCTACATATAAATTTAGGATGCTTTTACATCTCAGAATTTGTTCACTCCATGGTTTATATAGCTATTGCTGTATTTACCTTTGCCAGGCTTTGTTGTGTTTTTGTTCGCAATTAAAATCCAAGTTTTAATTCATAAAAATAGGATGCGAGAAAGTCGAAAGCGATGACTGGTATTAAGGATGACAGAGAGGACAGTGAAGGTGAAGAAATGGAGCACGAATCTGGAGAGTCTGATAAAACAAGTACCTGCACCGGGGATAGCAGTGATGGCACCGACTCCGATGATAGTTCTGGTAAGGGAGTAATTTTTCACAATCTCCAACTGGAAATTTAAAGCTATTCCCCCATTTTAATTATTATTTAATTTGCTTAGAAATGGATGAAGAAGAATGCGAAAGAAGAAGGACTGAGTGCATGGAAAATTTGGCAGATCTGGAAAGGCAATTTACCTTGCTTCGGGAACAGTGAGTTAACATTGTCTGCATTTTGTTTGAGTTGAACTAAAATTATCACTCTTTAATATTCAGCGACTGGGAATAGTATATCATTGACACATCGTCAAAATGTGCGATTAATTTTATCCTAATCCCTGGAAGTTCATATATGTACATGTAAGTCATTACTTTCCTTGTTTTTGCTTAGAGAGTAGGAATGTAGTCACAACTCCCGTTTATTAAGCATAACAGTGTAAAATATTCTTGCTTTCGAATATAAGTTAGCGTAGCAGCAGCCACGGAATTATCTTTAAACCACGTATAGCTTTATTTCTAGAAGATACTTGCCGGTGTTACGTGAGATGTTGCCCTGAATTGATTTCATTGTAAAGATGCTGTCGCTGCAGGTAGTTTTGATTTCGCTTTTGAAGTAATGATAGTGAGGGCTTCTGTTATATGTAAGAATTTTGTAATTTAAGTATCTTACGTTTTTTTCTGGTTATACCAGATTATACCGCGAGAGAATCACTCAGGTGGAGTCAAAATTGGAGGAAGTTCGCTGTGGTAGAGCTCAAGAGTACTTGCAACCCTTAGAGGAACTTCAAGAAAACATGCGAATCCGAACCGAGGTGTCTGGAATCTTAAGAGAGCTAAGACTTGCAAACATCCGTAATAAATATGAAGCTGAAGAATTGGCATGTCATCAAAACTACGAGGTGAGTTATAGCTGTAAATGCAATGGAGTTGTACAGAAAGGTTTCATGATATCAGCAATATTATTTAAAAATCATTCCTCACTCTTTTCGAGCCCTCTTGAAGGAGTGTTGGAAGCTGAAGTTTAGTTTTCTTTTAGTGTTAGTCTTAGAACTTGAGGAATATAGCTGATAATAAAACAAGGCTTTTAATACAGTGTAAATAGGCTGTGTAGTTGGCACTTTCAAGTGGAAGATAATGGTTTTCAACCCTTTCCTTATGAAGATCATAGTAAAATAATAAAATAGTCTACAAATATGTTCTATATAACAGCAGAAAAATTCTTTACATTAAGAAAATATTTATATGTATTATATTTTAAATCTTTTGCAGATTAATAGTGCCCAAGTTTAGAAATTTATTTGATATGTTGTTGCATTATTTATTAAGAAAGGCCAAGGCCTTTGATGATTGGCATAACGTTGCTTAGTGAAAAATAAATAGCGGTCCTAAATTTAAGCATTCCCAATTTACCATCTCCTCTTTGAAAGATTGTGAAAGTAAATAATTGAATGTCATTTATTGTCTCATTGAGCAGTATTTTATAGTAAAACTTAAATAAATCCTCCCTTAGAATATGGGTTGTTCACCTCTTGAAAATTAATTTAAACATATTTCCTTTCTTTTCCTGCTAAAAGAAAACTGGGCATTTCATATTTAGGAATGAAATTTACCTGTAGATGTTCCTTTAATTAACATTTTTTTGCTAATTATGAGATGTAAATCAAACCAATAGTTTTCATTCATCCTAGTAGTAGTTTGCTAAAAGATACCCAAAACGTTTAATATTTTTGTGCCATTATTAATTAGAAGGTATTTTGTTATAAAGCAATTTGCAAATAGAATAAATAAATAGCCTCTGCTCAAAGATGGTAGAAATTTGTTCTTTTTTAGTTTTACTGTTTAATGTTAAGATTTCTCTGTTAATTTCTTCTGTGTTCAGGAAATCATGCATTGGATATTTAGGATGGAATGAAGCATACTTCAACAAGTTCTGAATGTTTTGGTTGAAACATAATCCTTCAAATGAAAATATTTCTACTATTTCTCTAAATCTAAAATTTGTTGGTATGAATTGTTGCTAATATTCACAAATTCAAATAGATTAAAACAATACTTGCTCAGTTATTTGAATCCATCGCTGAAATTTCTTGCTAAAACTGTATATCATTTGACAACCCCATTACATTGCCAGGCAACACAGAAAGTATGTGGGGTTCCCGGATATCCATGTGAGCAGAGCGTTCGATGAAAGTGGTCCCAGGTTCAATTCCCGGTAGGAGACCACATGCAAAGTGACCTAAGGTGTCAAAGCACTTTTAACAGTACTAGTAATTACATTCTTGTCTTTCAGCATTTATATCATTTGTCTAGATGTTATGGTTCTTAGAATCTCCATGTATGATTTTGTTTGTAACATAACTTTTATCTTATAATTACTGTCTTGGGCTGGTATTCATTTTCTGCCAGCTAGTCTAGTTAGAGTAAGGAAATTATCCAAAGTGATGCAATATTATGTAATAAATAGAAGATAAACAGTTGTTTTGTTTGTTGATTTGATGTATTTCAAATCAAAATCTGCTTGGACTTCAATATAACCTTTCTTTTCATTATCACTCAAGAAACATGAATGTTTTGCATATGAATTTAAATCTGTGAGAAAATTCATTTTTGACCTTGCTAGCTATATTTTTGTGGTGCCCTGGTAGAATGGCTTCATTTTGCTCTTGTAGATGTTTCTCAATTTATCAATTTTCTAGTTTATTTTTAGTTTTTACAACCCTTGGAATTCTAGGCAAATTAATTTATGTTATTTTGGAACATTACGAGGGTGGTCTGAAAAGTTTCCGACCCCAGATTTTTCAGAAATCTTCAGAAAACGTGTCAAGAAATGACGAAATGTTGGAGACTTTTCAGACCACCCATGTATATACATTGGAAATTTTAAGCAGCTAAGGTAGTGATTTCATAGGTTCGTTATTAATTCTATGTAAACTACTTAGCATTCAAGTTCCTCAGGTTGTCCTTGCTCAGCAAATCAAATATAAATACAAAACACAAGAAGATCCCACTGGGTTTGGTTTCCATTCGGGGGCCAATTGTGAGAAATGATCTATGTATTTTTAACAATAATACTTAAGCTAATTGATTTTAGAGACTTAAGATTTAAAAATATACTGTGTATTCCCATGTCTAAAATGCCTTATCAAGAAGTTGGTATTGTAGACAGAGATTATTTTACTTATAATATAGATTATGGTAAGGAACATTCTTCAAAGGTCCCTTGTTTAATATTATTAAGTTAGAAGTAATCCTTGGCCATCATTTTACCATCGGTTTTAGTATGTATTACTTACATTATTATTTGTACTACTACTGTATTATTACTACATTTAGTCTTAAACTTGGGTGCATCTTAGATTTGAGAACTTAAAGTATCTACCAGCAATTTCAAAAATGTGACCTCAGTATTTTAATGTAATTAGAGAAAAAACTTGGAGAGCAAAAGCACTAGGAGAGTTCATTATATTTAGATTTTACTTGTGAAAATATAAATCCAGGGTTTTGTTTAGTGGAATTGTAGCTATGGCACACCTAAGTATTCCTTATAGTTTATTTTTAATTTGCTCTTTTTTTAAGAGCAAATTAATGGGATTTTGTTGCTGGGATATTAAAATATACCATTACATTTTAATTATTTTCTTCTGATTTTGATTCTAAGGTAATTGACTTAGGTTTAGTGTTGTGCCATCTTAAATATATGTAAAAACTCAAAAGGAAAAAGGGTTGAGAAATTCTGTTGTTTGTTAATAGAAGGAAAATTTGTTCATAAAAACCCTTTTCAAAAGGGACTGGGTTTAGAGTTTACTTAAATAATAATGGGCCAATGATTGTTGCTCTTTATCAATCAGTTTTTGTTCAAGTATTATGGAAGTCCTTAGTTTTCTCAACTACCGATTCTGAGTGAAGACAGTTTTTTCCTATAGGTGGTCATATTTAAATATATTATGCATGTCTAATCCTCATATTATCTTTGATATTTAGAGTGAAAAGAGTTTGCAAAGGGACACCATCCACAGAGAGCTGGAGGAGAAGATTAGAAGGTTAGAAGAAGATAGGAATAATGTGGATATTACTGCAGACTTGTGGTTAGAACAAAATTATCGTAAGACTAATGTGCGTGGCAAAGGCAGAGGAGTTGGTAGTGGGTCAGTGAATAATGACTACTTAAGCCTTTATGGCTGTGGAAATGGAGGTACTGGCAGTGAAAGAAAAAAGAAGCCAGTGACTGTGTCTGGACCTTATATAGTGTACATGCTGAATGATGCAGACATCTTAGAAGATTGGACTGCCATTAAGAAAGCTGCCTCAGTGTCTAAAAGAAAAACTGAGAGAGACTATTCTCATTACAGACATTAAAATGATTTTTGTTGATTTTATTTAATGCCCAGTTTAATTGTAAATTTGAAGCAATTAAAGTTGTTTTAATTTGTTTTATCATAGACATCTGATCGCTTCCTAACCATGTTATATTTTAGCAGTGGAAACATTTCCTTGTAGTCATGTTGAAATATTTGTTGAGACAATTATTTTCAGCAAATTCATGCTTTTATTTTGCTTAAGTTTTTTGGTGTACTATTGAAAAAGGTTGTCACAAACAACATGTACCTGATATTTCATCTTTACCAACCCTATGGGTTTCTGTCTGTACATAGAGCTACTTGTTTTTGATAAAATCTATCAAAGAAATTTGTTTCAACATGGAATGTTTATTAAATTTTGTACATAACCAACAAACATTTATTTTAAAAAATGCCCATATGTGAATTTTATCGCTATACTGCAATAGTACAAACTTTTTTTTATAAAATTGCATTCAGTCCATTAATCTTGTTTTCCTCATTAAAAAATTAAGGCAGGCAAAAAAATTTGCTTAAGTATATCGGTGGGGAAATGTACAACATGCAAGATTAAATACCCAATTAAATAATAAAAACTGTATCCTCTCCATGATTTTTGCCAGAACCCATATATGTACAAGCCAAACCTTAATAGATATTACCCAGGAATGATCCTTAATGACTGAGAAATGACTTAAATGAATAACAATTATAAGGATATAACTGGTAAATATTTTGATAATCCATAAAATTTCATTGAAATATAACAGTCATCAAGTCATGGTAAGCTAAGTTGCTACTGTAAAAATAGCAATATCTTAGAAAACAGATAAAATAACAATCTTATCATAGTTAGGCACAATAACTGCTCATAAAAATTTTCAAACTAATTTGAATGTTATTTGAATCACTGATGTAGGATTTCCTTTAATTTGATGGCTAAAATATTTTCCAAAATAGCGAAGAGCATTTCATAATTTAAGTATAAAGAGAGCCA
The DNA here is from genome assembly GCA_036926295.1 of Pachydiplax longipennis. NCBI lineage: Eukaryota > Metazoa > Arthropoda > Insecta > Odonata > Libellulidae > Pachydiplax > Pachydiplax longipennis. The sequence goes on along the minus strand of JAVFKF010000001.1, from coordinate 48,394,341 downwards.
GATCATCATCATAATGATGCCAATGTATCAATTTTATAAAATTGCCTAAACCAGCCACTGTTAAAATGTATGCTTCTGGAATGTTACTAAATATCACTAGCTCTTCACATCTTTTCTCATAACATGGCATGTAAGGCTAACATGGCACTATCAGAAAATAAAAAATCCTATGGTCAAGAAAAAATAAGTACTCCACTTCAAATCTGCAAAACAAGACCAGCAGAAGATATATTGTCCCCAGCACCAGCTGTATGCTTAGCCTGAGTACAAACTAGAACTGGTGCAATACAGACTTCAACAGTGGTCAGTTCTCTTCTCTTCCCGTCACTACTTTCAGGTAACTCCTCTAACCAACAACTGACAGGTTTTTTGCTGTCAAACATGATTCTCCTACTACCATCTTGTGCTGATGTTGAAAAGCTATCATCCATAATTAGAGAAGATTTGGAAAGGTCCACCTGAATTGATGAAAATGCAAGGAAATATTGCTTTATTTGCGAAGAAAGTCCACTATATCAAATCTGGTATTTTATTTCTATTTCCTACCTCGAAATTCTTAGAATATAGCAGCAATTTTCATAACTTTCCAAGGTTAACAAATGTATAAATATTCCAAAAATATATTCTTTACATCTCTGCAAATAACAGCAGTACATTTGGTATTCCATTCTAGCATGATTTTCATTAAGAGAAATTAACGGTAAATTCTGGATTTTTCATAATTCTCATAACTTGTTTTTAACAATTTGTCCATTTACATTCTCCATTTCAAATGTGAATTTCAGGTGGTTCTCAACTTGCATAAGTTTAAGTTGCCAATGATTTATTGAAAGTTTATTTTAAGCCAAGGGGGTCAGTCAAAAATGAACTATGATATATAACATATTTTATTAATTTTTCTATCTCACAGGTGTTATAAATAATTGAATAACTTCATAAACAATATTTTTTGACAACAAAAATTTGAGATTTTAGGGCTATCAGTTCATGAGTTTACAAACACATAAAATACGAAATTAAATTGATTGTTAGCACTAGTGGTTGTAAGCTTTACTGATCATAAGTTGAGAACCACCTTTATTATGAATTATTAAATGCTTTGCAATTTTCCTGGAGATGGTGTTTAAAGATTATTCTCAGGTTCCCATCAAGGTAAAATCCCAGATATTTTACATTTGATGCCATATTTTACAAAGGTTGACTGAGAATGATTCTTGAACACCATATCAAAATAATAATAAAGCAACTCTTGGGTATTCTTACTATCACTTATAATGTTGTCCCTATCCGTCATTAACATATTTATTCACAAAATATTCAATTATGACAATTAAAAAATCAAGCTCTTAGAGGGACTCAGCAGATGAAATGTGAAAATTAAGATCATGGTTTAATCATCATTGAGAACAGGTTATGAATTTCTGCAAGCATGGATCTTATTTTCATATTTATTATTTGTATTCATGACAAAATTTCTTCTCGTCTTTTCACCTTTAGGCATAAATTAAAAATACTTTAAGCATTCCTTTACATAATGTAAAGATAAGATAATGTAGGTTCCAAAACTTTAGGTTTTTATGATTTAAAAAGGGAATTTTAAAATAAAATATCATTAAAGGATAATTTTAGTATTTTGTGCAAGAGAAAATAATGAAAAATATTACTGAAGACCATTATAAATCCAAGGAAAACTTTTAGATGCACCAAAATTGGTTGAGTGATAGTAACAAAGAAACTGCAGCCACAAAAAGAACAACAAAAATGTTACCAAGTTCAAACAGTTCAACTGAAAAATACACTCTTCATCAGATGATCATCACATTAATAACAAGAGCAATGTTATTTATAAAAGGCATCCAAAGAATAACAGTTATGAGTATCATTACTAAAATTATCCTTGATTACCTCTGAGGATCCACAAACATGACGGTGAGCTGTTAAAGAGGCTTTAGCAGCAGCTGCTTTAGAAAATTTCCAAGGAGATCCTATTGTTGTCATTATGGCTTGATATGCTAGGGTATGGACATGTAATCTTGTTATTGGTCTTCCCACACTCTTATCAGTCGACAGGTGACTGAGGAATGAGAGAATGCACATTAAAAGAGATGTATTCATTCAAATACTCCATTGAATATATTATAGTTAAATATAAAGATCCTTACGATAATTACCTAAACACATCCCTCATCTGGTCCAGTACAATAGCAATACGTGGATTAGTGTCAGAGACCAGGGTTATGTTGCCACTCAATAACAGACTGCGAAGATTAGGCAACTCCTTTAAATCAATGATAATTTTGAATTAAAATAACATTGGGTGATATAAGTAAGCCCTTAATTCAAGACATATGAATGTGCATACCTGCTCATTCATGCCCAATGAATCTGCAAAAGGAATCACGTGTTCAATTAACTGCTCCAACAACTCAAATTCTGAGAAAGATGCCATTTCAAAATGAATTTTGGTTTTCTCTGAAACTGACATCATTTGGTCCCTAACTTTGGTAAGTCTTTCTTCTCTAACACCTACAAAAGCAATCACAATGAGCCAAAAACAAATAATTCAAAGTATTTTCCGTAATATATCACAGATATGGGTGCCCAACCTGCAGATAACTGGCTAGATGTGTATTAGCAGTGATGCCAATTATACAGATAGCATAAACAGTAAATAATTGCTATTTGTAAATTTTATTTATGTTAGCAATTTTACCATTACCATTATTGCAACTCCCTTTCTATAAACAGAGGAATACAAATTTACATTCTTAAGAAAAACAATTAAAAAATGAAAACAGTTGTAGATCTCTTACAGATGAAAGGAAAAAGAACTCTTAATTATCTTGACCGATGATGGGGAGAGGATGAACAAAAAATCAGAACATCTGGATAATCCAAAATTTCACTATTATTTCTTATAATGCTCGTTAATCACATCAATAATCAATTCATTATTTTCTACACATACCATCGATTATTTTCAATTGTTTCACAGACCCATAAAGAGAGTTCTTTCCCTAGCCTTACTTGAGTGAGCGAGTACTTAAGTGATAGTCTCATTGTTATTGAATTCCCACTGCTCCATAGAAATGGTCGTATGTATGTTCTGCTTGTATTAGAACATGAAAATACTACATTTATGTACTATTTGTATTTTTATGATTGATTATATTTCAAAAATCCTGTTGAAAACATCATACAGTAAAAATAATCATGTGCAAGGGTAATCCTCAAGCCAAATAATTTGCACATGGATAATCAAGAGTTTACTGTAATCATCCCAATAAAAAAAAACTGCCGCTAAGGTACTATATATTTTTTTACTGGTAAATATCCTAATGGTACTCTATCTAATATGAAAATCCATAATCTTTAATACTTGTGAAAGCTCAAGCGGTAACCATTTAACTCCTATTTGTATTCTACTGTTACTGTACTTCATTGTATTTTCAAAAATTAATAATTCATTAAATATAATTATTGTTTAACTTTAACCTATTTAAAGTGAAAAATGTGTTTAGGTAAGAAGGTGGATTCTAACCAGAAGTTGCTGCTCTCTTAAAAAGAAAAGCACATGGTGACCTTTTTAAGATGGTTACTGTGTAAGTACACAAAGTCACAACAGAACTAATTTTATTGAAAAGTTGCTGTTTTCCACTTCAGTTACTAAGCTTTGATACAGAAAGTTGGACTCACAAAAAATGAATAGATTACTTAAGGCTGTATCTTTGCAGCTGAGTAAATGCAAAAGCAACAAATATAATGTGAAGAAAGATATCACTGGGTAAAGAGGAACAGGTTGGACACCCCTTTAATCTTATAGATTTTAACTCTAATCATAATAATTGATTTGAAGACATTCCTTGGTTAAAGTCTCTAACACAGAAACCAATACAATAGAAATAAAACAATTTCATGAAAATTCCTAAGAAAGATGAAGATTCTAGGAAAATTAAACTGATTATAGAAATTGAGATTATCTACAAACATTAGAATAAGGCAAAATTTATATGAACAATGTCTCTTGTAATCCACTTAACTGATTCAGAATATAAAGTATCACAACTGACCAGCTTTGAAAGGATAGTTATCCATCATTTGCAGACCACTTACTACAAGGAGATCAGGGATGAAGGTTTCAAGAGCAGTCCCAAAACTTTCCAGAGAACTCACCAACGGATTGTTTGCATCATTATGAATGATAAATCTGTAATGAATCACAAATATTAAAATACATTTCAAGATAGGCTTACAAGAATGAAAAGTGTATGAATAAAAACAACCTTTATTCTTCATCTAGACTGTAAACAATGCTACAGTGTGTTGCACAAAAGTTCATGTTTGTTTCTGGCATGTTTAGGTAGTATTTCAGTAATAAACACACCACACTCAGTCATGTTCCTTGTTTCCCACTGAAAAGGGAAACCTTGCAACTAAGAAAAAGTGTTAATAAGTCTGGAATTGTCAATCATAGTACAGTCAACTAAAGGCAGCAGTGTAGCTCAATAGCATCTGTTCCATTTACTATATAGGGTGAGAAAACATATTTAGCAAGCTCAAATACTTTCAGAACAATATAGAACTAATAATAAAAAGTAAAATAAATAAATCAGCAGCACTTTGGCTAACCTATATGGAACAATGTACACAAACTGTTCTGATGTAGTGTTTTTAAATGGTTTGTAAAAAACATTTACAGACCATTGTAATGTAATGCTCAATATCACTGAAAACATTGTTCACAGTCTGGATTGGGCTTAAAAATTATAAGTATGCTATCTTAACATCCCTTTTTACCATTTTAAGAATGAGTTCTAAACCTCAGGATATAATTTTTTACAATTGTAACCTTCTTCATTCCTAGAAGTATTCCTAGTCACTAGTGCAAAAATATCTGATGAAAGGATAAGTAAGAAATAATAGACAGGAGTCCTGTGATAGCAATGAGAAACTGTGCACATTCCAGTTTCCATTAAATTAGTATACTTGAACAATAAATGTGGATTAAAATATTCCTTAGGCATATCCTACAGCAAATGCAAAGCCTTTTATCGTTCCTTCATCACAAGAAATTGAAAAGACTAATCTTATATGAATTTATTATCCAGATTCAACAAAATGAAGGCTGAAGTAGTCAATTATATCTTTTAAGGATTAATTGATATTTAAATAACTTAACGTCACTATATTCATCATCATGACATAGTCATTCTCTTCTAAATAGGATGCTTTTCAATTATTTTTTAATGATTATGATCATTTCCTTGCTTTTCAAGAGAAGTAACTGAAATATGCATAGGAATCCTTGGTTATAACTTACTGGAGAAAAGTGGACAAATAACCTCCTGACCTATTTTTAGCAAAAAGAAAATAACCTTTATCAGAAGTAAAACTAAAGGTACTTTTCATCTAAGAAAAGAAATTTTGTGTCAAATTATTGGAAATTTAGATTTAAGAAAAGGTATAAAAAATTTCAAAATGAAATACAAAATTAATCAAAAACATGAAAATGAAATACATAGAATCGGGGATATACTAGAGGGTATGCTTTAACTAGGGATTTACTAAGGAATCATGGTAATTGTTTTGCAAACTGATGCAAAGGAAAAAGAAAAAGGGCTGAAAGCACACTAACCATTCATAAAATTCAAAAATCTTCAGCTATCACTCATAATATGGGGAATCTAAACGATCATAATGAAACCAATAAAAATGCAGAGAAGAATTTGTTAAAAAAGGAAAAGCTAAATATGATTACTCTAATTAAAAACTAGCAAACATTGACAAAAAAGAAAATGGGTGGAATTCAATTCAAATATATTAGTAAGGAGAGCCATGCATCATCAACGAAGTTAAAATGACTAAATAAAAGGGTAGCGCTAGATAATATTGCACAATAAACTCCAAAGCATAGCTTCTATGAAACATATTGAGGGAACCCCTTCTCCACTTCCCATTAGGGTAATTTCAGGATTAAGAAGTGCAACCAATTGCTGGTCAGGGGCTTGAATCGATATTTCTTTTATATCACTGGCATATATTTGCTATGCTTTGAGGTATTTTCTTTTCGAAACCGTTGCATACTGAGGTCACTTAATCAGACTGTAATGGAAGAGCCCTAGCTAATTGGTCTATAAAACTCTTTCATTTTTAGGAGCGACTGCGGAGATAAAGTAAATAGATAAACTGTAAGAAATGTACGCCTAGAGAGAACATAAAATGCATTTTATAAAAGGACATGCAATAAAATGTTAAATGAAAGAGAGCAAAAGCACCTGTTGGCTCGTGGTGAAATATAAGAACCCCACTTCTCCCCGGCTTTGTACTCCATGATCAGATGAATATCGTCACTGCTAACTTCCCCTCCTACAACTACCAAAGTAACGTAAGGAAGAAGTTAGGCAAAGTTGTCACAAAGGCAAACTGTTACTGAAATGCATTCTCATTCAACTAGCGGTTAGTAATCAAATCTAAAGCGTTATAATTAAAACATCATTTACCTTTTATTCCTTTTGGAAGAGATTTCTGCAATGATTCGGTCAACTTTGCAGCTAATAAAACATCACAGCCTTCTTTTAAAAATCTTGAAGCCATCACCGGCGCATTGCCGCCAAGAGCATAATACGCACCTGGTAACTTAGCCGCTTCCTCAACTAACTCATCGAAGAATTTATCATTAGATAAATAACGCCTGTTTAAAGGAATCACAAATAAGATCTCATTTTATCGAAATCAAATGTTTAAAATACAAAAGATCATTGACTCTTACTCTGCAGCGGCTCCATGCCTAAAAAAATAGGCATAAGTCCGAAATAATTCATCTTTACTGTTAATATCACTAAAATGTTCTGGAAAATCAGCTACTTTACTGTACGGTAAAAGGTCTTTTCCATTGATAAAAAGATCCTTACATGCACCGTAACCAACAGCAACTTTAGGATTAATAATTAAAGGAAAATCATTTTCTAATTGTATTAAACCTCCTAAAACAGAACTTAGTCTATCACTATCCTGTACATTCATCCGTCTACGATATATTATCGCTAATAAAACTACTATAACCGAGAGTGCTATCTTGTACACGGGATTTGCCATCGTTGAAACGAGGGACGATTTTCTCGAGTCAACTGTTATCAAGAGTATCCGGCAACTTCTGAAGGCGCTCTCCTCTTGAAAGGCATATGTGTCAATTCTCAGATAGCGCTAAAGCGGAGTAACGGAACAATTTAATGAATATACTGAAAACTTCTGAATACTGAATTCCTGCGTCTCTGCATTCATAATGAAACAGAATTCTTCCTTCAGAAGCATAGAGTGGTCGTTTACGGAGATGTAAAGTCCACCATGGCCATTCGTGAAAAGACGTGGGAAGAAAAAAATTATTTTTATTCAGGCTCGTTTAGGATAGTATAGAAGAATGTGAATATCATGATACTTCTATTCTGCTTCAGTAGACGCCAAGTGTAAATCAACGACGGATGAGAGGAGGGGAGCGATGGAGATGTACAGTATGGGAAACGTGTGTTACAACCCATAAAGTTCTTAGCGTCTCTTATTTCGAAACTCATCACTCCAGAAATTTTCGGGAAAACTTATCTCACAGTTCATATCATCAAAATTTGAAGACCTTTTTAACAGCAGTATTATATATTTTTATGTATCCATCCACAATGCTTCTGCCAGCAATATCTCTTAGGCATCGAGTTTTGACGTAATTGATGTTACTGCAATTTATTGTAACATATCTCTATTTTTTTTAGCGGATTACGTTTGAAAATATAATTTCTAAGGTCCATAAAGATAGCTTGATGATTTCATGGGAAAGCTCTCTATTTGAAGTTCTTTTTCAGTTTATTCTATTCATTACGATCCTATAAAGTATTTTATTTAAAACGAATATCTATCTTTGAATTGCACAAAACATATTTTTACCTTCTAAAAAATAAGCTGATAATGTCAATCCATTGAGATTCGACGAAAAAAGTAATTTTTGTTTACTTTTCGAGATTTTCATAGCTGTATAGATATTGCGAACCACAAGCACTTCTTCTATAACAGATCGAATTTAATGGGTAACCTCTTAATGCTAACTCAATGAACACGCCTTCTTTGATGTAAATAAGTAACTAACACATGGTTAGAGATTGATGCCTTGATCGAACGAAGAGTTCGCTATTTAAATGACAGTAAAAAATCTCTCTATATCATACTTAAGATATAATAGAATTTCAAAGACACAAAATTATGCAAAAGTTATTTTGGGGAGAAACTGAAATCACATATATAAATACATGAAAATGCATCAAGGGTTTCATTGATGCAAGGAATATATATAACATTAATATAATATTCTACTCTCAATTAATTTAATTTAATTAATGTATACCTCTCGTCGAAGGTCTCCTTCATTGCTGCATAATGTCTCTCTTTCTCTCGTATCCTCCTTATTTGGATTCGGAAGACTCCGACGTAAGCAAATGTGTTGAAAATTACCTTCTAGACATAGATAAAAATTCTGCAAATTATTTAAATAACGAACCAAAGCCCACTTCACGTACCTATCCAAATTCGTATAGAATCGCATCTCCCGAGACAGAATTTAGATCTCTATTTAAGAAAATATTCGTGAAATTTTTTTCATTAACACTTAGGAGTTTCTTTAATCTTAATATTGGAGACAATAACTTGTTTTAGAGTGGACATCTAATTTTCTGTAAGCAGTTTATATTCATCGTTTGCTTGAAAGCTTTTCCAAATCAAATATTGGAATCGTTAAAGGACACATATATCTTGTCACCTTGCCAATTAAAAGGGATTATTATTATTGTAGAATTCCGACACTTACAATCGCCACCACTTCTTACAGATCAGTAACTTTATTGTAAAAGCCTTTTAAGTAGATAAATTAAGTTCCAAGAATGCGGGGGAAAATTAAATATGCTAGAATTCAGCTCAAATAAGCACTTTGTGAATACGTAGATGGAGTGCATTAGACAGTAACACTTAAGTGCTGGAGGTAAACTTCAAATCATATAGATAAAAATGTCCGGGATGATTCAAATGCAAAATATATGACAATTAAATGACACATTTGCACATATACTAGTTTAATAACAGCAATCGAATTCTTATCACAATATATTATACTTTAGATCTCTTAGAAATTAAGAAATTAGAGTATTTTGATACTCAGTATTTCAGCACTCATGTTATTCTCATTGGAAAATTGCAATACTTTAAGTATCACTAGTCGTTGTCTTTTATACGTTGTTTAAGTCTAACCTTTCGAAATAATGCTAATGGTCTTAATTGTTTTAATTTCACCTTTTAGTATCTTAAATAATTAATGAAGTAATACACGACACAACAGAACACCACCAAAGCATTGCCAAGTGACAAATTTAGAGTGAAATGTGGTCAGCGTATCGAATCTCAATCCGCCGTCTTATTAACTTTTGTTGTCTGCAGTGGACTCGCTACCTATTACTTCAAGTAGCTCACCCATTTTTTCACAATACTGAGTGGACATCACGGCCAAAACAGTGAATCGAACCCGGCGCCGGGTTTTTCTTGCATGCAGGGCCACCTGGCTATTCGGGGGACTATTTTCTAAAATAAAAATATCTAAAATACAAATAATTTAAGCTGAATTAATTAAGAATGAATTGCCATTTTTATCTTCTAGAATCAGGTGAATTTATTTGCTAATCTTACAAACATATTTATAACAATAACTTATTAAATAAACTATCCATGGAGGATATTGAAAATGTAACATTTTTTTCTGCAATAAAAATCGACCCCTCTGAGGAGACTCGAGGTACTTCCTTTTCTTTCGAGTCAAAGTATCAGATCATGATTATGAATCTTATAATGAAAAGTTTACCAATCACAGGAACTACTGTTATTTTATATTATGAAATTGATGCAGGAAAGGTGGATCTAAGCGAACTCTCATGTACGATTGATATACGACGATATGATCGAGAAATATGAAGATTTTATTTATTTTATTTTTACGTAGCTCTAAACATCAATAATAGCTGAGAATTCATAGAACCAAACAATTTAGCGGTTTGTGACGATTTACGCTGTACTTGGTTTTTCAGATTATAACCCAACTGAAAACTAAGATACAGTTGTCATGTGGTTTAAAAGCTAAAATGATGAGCTTCGTATGGAACAATTTGGATTTACAGACATTTTAAAGAAAAAGATTAAGAAAATTTAAGGAGGGAAATAGCACTATTGGATTTAGAAAGCTTTGGAGAGAAGATGAGACTATTAGGCAAGAGGAGGAAAAAAGTAGTTTGTCCTTGTTTCCCTCACTGATTGTGAGCCTAAATGCTATAGTGAGACAATCACGTAAGATCAGCACAATGACCTAATGAATAATACTTTTTATAGCATTTAATAATGATTTACCGCAATGGATGGTATTCACTCATGCTTTAGTAGCTTTCATATTATCACTAGTATAAACAAGACTGAGGCAAAAGTAAGTGATAGTTGTGTTTTTCTATATGCCAAGCCAAGAGGGAAATGAAAAATATTCCATTCGAGAAGAGATAATAGCAGGAACGAGAAACGGAGATAGCCGATAAAAGAGAGAGAAGCAAAGGCTAGAAAAGAGGAAGGCAAATTAGGTTTACCCTGAGGGAATTGTGATGGAAAGGGAAAGTGACTCGCATAGTAAGGTTTCATGTTCGTACATAAGACTCTGAGGAATGTTGCGGAAGAAAGAATCGAGATTTGCATGTGCTCTATCACAGCTCTAATATTAAAAACAGGAGTAAATTTCGCTTTAGATGGCTTCCGTTATTTCATTTCTTGACTGTGCCGTTGCAAGCAAATAGAGACGGATGTACCACAGCATTCGATTGGAAACGATTTCTTCAAGCAAAATGACTCCATCTGTCAATAGAAAGCAATAATAATTATAAAAATGTAATAAAAGCGAGTGTATTGTAATCTACGAATCGCACCAAAAAAGTATTCGTTGAGTAAACGACAGCTGGTAAGTTAATACTTCGAGAGTATTATTCCGTTTGGAGCGGGTTTCAAGGACAGTAAATTGAGTCGCAATTTATCCAGTATCTCCAGCAATCTGAAAAATAGAAATGGGTGATTCTTTTGCATGGGAAGGCATCAAAAAAGGAAGTACAGGCGATACGGAAATGATGCGTACCTTAACTGAATATCAAGAAATCCATTCTTATTCAGTGAAATGGGGTGAATAATAGTGTGTTTTTCGGCTTCGTTGGGCTCATCATTTGTTTGACATTTCCTAAATGGAGGAATTTCAGCTTCAGAAGATCGTTCTACAATCTGCTTTCCATGATTTTTCCACGAAGCAGTTGGAAATTTCGCGACATTTTCATTCTCCGAGGAATTTTCATAGGGTTCTTCCACTCTCCGTTCAGCGTTTTCTGCTTGTTCCTTGTAGAACTTTTCCGAAGCACATGCTTCATCAATCTGCTGCGACATCCAATCGAAGAGGAATCTGGCCTCGTCGAACCAAACGGACAGAGTTCCAGGGGCAGGCATTCGAGTGAGACCTGAAGCTGGGATTTTCACGCTTCTTTTAGATGCAATAAACATCACTGCCATGTGTATTCTTGTTCCCAGCTCTTTCAGCATGACCTACAAATTAAATTCAATACTTCATTAGTAAAGAGTTAACGGAGTTTTCCTCCAACGAAAACATCGGACTTAATTAAAAATGAGCAAATGAAGGATTTAGGATGATTTGAGAGGATGATTTTAAGAAAATGTTTGCAATCATTCCTTCGAAGCATGGCTAAATGGTGAAATTTCATGTCTGTGGGTGAGTTGTGATTTGGCGACCCCTAACAAACCAACGTTCCCTCGAATACCCTTTTCGGAGAATAGCTAAGTTCTGTTACCAAATGATTACAGACCTATACATAATCAATATTACAGTCGATTTATTTCTCTTTAACTCAGCCAAAACGCAAAAGATTTATTAAAAAGAAAGAAGTAAAATAATTATGTCAATGAAAACTATTTAGTAACCAAATACAACATCGAAATAGTTACATTTTGAAAAAAACATGCGTTTTTAAATAAGAGGAATTGAATATCAGCACGGTTCAGAATTATTGAGAATTGAATATTTTATGCAGCAAACTTTTAAAAAACAAGTCTATATTGATTCTTTCAAATTACTTAAAAACATTCATTTCTTGGCTTAATGGCAGCATATCCCTTTTTGATCGCATTAACGTCAATGAACCATGATCAGATTGCAAAAGGCCTTTTCTACTTTTCAAATCAGGAAATCGGGATTGTTTTTGAAGCACACAGCTGAACATAATTCTCACATCAAATGCTCAACATTTTCAAAACTTCTAGTCACTGCTGCTACTTGTGCTGCGATCCGATTTCGGAGTGCATCCATTGTAGTCGGAAGTGGAAGCATAAAAGCAGATTCTCTAATGCACTACCACAAAAAAATCACACCCAGTGAGGTTGGGCGACCCAGGAGGCCATTCTTGCAATTCTTCGTCGCCTATACGGCCGAAGCATCGTCGGTGAATTGTGTGATATCTTCGTTTAAGAGTCATTTACTTTGAGAGTCATTGAATCTCACATATCTCCTGTTCCGATCTCTGCGAAGTTCAATGTGTTTTAGCGAACGGTAACTGAACTTAAAACCGGATAATTAATTTAAACACCTAGTAGAATTTGTTGTCTATAACGAAATTTTGGGATATAACGCGAGTTCGTTTAATTTTTTGTCTCATACTTTGTAAAAATTTTTGTAAATCATTTTTTCAACATAGTTTGTTTTTAGAAACCACGTTCATCAAATGCAACAAGGATTATAGCAATGTTCATGCTATAGGTTAGAGGGATTGTGAAAATTATTTTTAATGGAACACAAATTTGGGAAAAATGAACTAAGTTAATTATAGTTACAGAAGTTAGTTACAGAACTAATTTAAAAATACCTCTAACTGATGAAACTAGATTTTTATATCGCCCCTCCAAGTCCGTTTCATTCTCTAATTCCCTACGTTCTTACTATCTGACCCTGATCCCTAACAATGAGCAATAAATACAATCCGATCCCAAGCCGTGCTGTGTTCACGGAGTCCTCTGCCATCAAGACAGTAATTAAAGTAATTTATTAAGTAAATCATGTAAGTTTACGGATTGCAGCAGTGTAAAAAATACCATCATATAATCATTTAAACTAGGCACACAAAAATCCTAATATTTTAGTTTTGAGCCTTTAACTGTTTAACCATCTTATATCCGATTTAATTTACACTTGCACCGTATTTTTAAAAAAGTATTAAGGAATTATTAATCTTTTCTTATGACACTCTGGACAGCAGATCTCTTACTTCAGAGGTCTAGCAGAAACATCTTCGCAAACTTACATTTCTATAGTATTTTATAAATAAATCCATAATATAACACGAATTATCGAAATATCACAGATCTGGACGTTTGATGAATCGATTAACAGAGGCATTTTTTTCACAAAGACCAATATTGAAAAGAAATTTGTTGCGTATTGGGGGAATATATTGGGGAAATTCGGCTTACTCTATATCCGCTTTCGATGGAATGACAGAGATCTCGGAGTCGCAGTACAGAGGCGCTCAAAGATTGGACCCTCCTTTCTGACAGCATCAGTTTCCTTTTCAATTCTCTCCTGCGTTTGTTTTGGGCTTTGCGTGGGGTCGTCGAATTCTCCCCAGAAGTCGTAGGTTCGATGGAAGGAGCTCTGAGAGGTCGAGTTGACTTCCGCTTCTTCCGAGATGCTCTCACTTTGCTCCTGACGAGATTCGATGGGATTTCTTCGGCCTCATCTTCCGAAACGTACGGCATGGACAAAGAAGAAGAGGCTGGAGATCTTTTTTCATCACCCTAGAAAATTAAATTGCACGTTTAGGTAGATATGTGAAGCCTCTATGAAAACGGATGTAAAATGGATACACAGAGAATGATCTCTTAACGAACTGACTGCGAATAAATAGGACAATGTGGTACATATTTTTCCGAAACAATCTAATGCTTGGACACCGAAAAAAAGTTCGGATAACGAGCACCACATAGAGTAAACATTAGAATAAGCGGCACTGGGTGTAAGATTTGTGGAACCATTTTCTACTACATAAACAAAATCTAAAAAGATAGTATGACGATTGTATTTATAAGGAATAAAGTCCTTCTAACGTCGTAACTACATATCCATTGATTCCTCCGCTTAGTGCAGAAGAATCAGTGGATATGTAGTTACGACTTGACAATGTATATCAGAGGATATGAGGGTTACATAACCGTTGTCTTGGAAGAGGTAAGCCCTCTCTGGTAAGCTTATGCCTTGTCCATAGTTTGGCCCACCAACATGGTCATGTCAGTAACAAGCATTTCATAAGAGATAATACATTTTCTCTTTCTTAGATTCTCCAAATTTAATTCATCCCCAGAATTTATTGAATTCCCATTAAAATTTATGGTACTTCAATTATCGGTTAGCAACTAAGTCTAGTTGCTAATTTTGTTTTTGAATGGATTATGTTCGTTAATTGATCATTCACTGTATCTGATACAACATTTTTTGTAATTTCGAACAAAGATCAGCGTATGAGATTTGCAGATAGATTTTAGGCATCAATTCATTATATAAGAATCGAGAGTAAATGATGAGCAAGTGGCATTTTTCTGGAAATGGAATCAAGAACCGTTTCACGACTCACAGGATATTCCAATTCATTGTCTCTTGATTTAGATCTTTTTTCATTTATTTCTTCTGTTTTTAGTTCATCAACTCTATTTCACTTTCGTTTGTTGATGACTGAAATAATTAACCTCCCTTCGCATTCATTTCGGACGTGTTTTAATGAATGTTGCTCAAGTAAGATAACTGCGTTATCAAAATCTTTACTATGTATTCAATTTCGAAATGAAGATTGCTTGTGGAAGAAAGCGATTGTAAAAGTTCGTGTACAGTCAACTTTCTGTAACAATTGTGACAGGAACGTCTATGTGAAAACTAAGAAAATATCAAGGATGCTTGGCTCTCTTAATCTTCAAAGCTATCCGATAAAATTAAAGTAATCTCTGATACGAGGTACATTCTTATCAGATTATTAATCATAAGTCGATATCAAGGTTAAATTTTTTAAAGTTAAGCTTTGTTGAAAAATTTCAATGTTATTACTAGAGTTTTTTTAGGTGTGTATTTAAGATAGTCAAGAAAATTTTCAAGAGAATCAGATATCTTGTAAGAGGTACGACACACACGCGCGCGCGCACACACACACAGACACACACATATATATATTTATTCCCGTCGTGAAATGTGACAGTGCGGACTTACAATTTGAGACAATGAGGAGCTTTTTCAAACACTTAAATGGTTTTTTCCTCAGTCTCGCTAATGACGTCAAGGGAAAAAAGGATTTTTTTTTAGTTTACTTAGAGAATTAACTTATATTTTTACGAGAAATAACTTACATAATTATATATTTTTACAAAATTGATCTTGGACTTATCGAATATATAGAGGTCTGGTGGATTTTCACGTGGGTAAATGATTACATGATGTTTCCGATAATCCGAGAAAGGTCAGACTAATAAATGACAGAACCAATCGATTCAAGAATTCATTTTTTACAAGACCGCGCAAGTATTCGATTAAGGAAGTAGAGTTATGGTGAATACACTCTCTGCCACACTACGAAAGGCGGCTTACAGGGTATATCCGTAGATGTAGATCTGCTCTCATGTTACACGTGGATAACAAAAAGATACCTGAGGATCATCCTTTCCTTTTCCGCCTCTTTGATAGGCACGAAAAATAATTTTCACGGATAGAGGAATAGAAAATATAGGAATTTCGATTCATTATATTCAAGTTTTTATCCAGTCATGATCACACTTTCGAGAATAATGATGGAGATATGAAAGCTCATGGAACACAACTAGATGCAATTAACGAACCATCTAATTTTGTACTCTGGTTTAGGATTATTAACTTCTGTAGGCTTGTTCAGGACAAGAGGCAAAGAAGTAACAGTTAAAGAAATTTAGGGCAAAGAAAGAGAAAGCAGGTGAAGAGTGTGGAAGGAGACAGAGAGAAAGAAAGATTTAAGCCGTAAAAATGCACGGTGAAGGGTTATTATGTCTCTCTTATTCAACGAAGGGTTTCACATGTTTTTCAGAGAGACTTTTTTATTTTTTATAGCTTACAATATGTTTAACCAAGTGAAGCTGAGCAATAGAGGGTAACTCTAGAAAAAGGATGAAAATCAAAAGTCTCTTTGCAAGAAACCTCAAGTATGCTCACTTTCACCGTAATAAAAACATTGGTGTTACTGATACAGTTTTCATCGACACTGACTCAATTTTTTTACAGTTTAAGGAAGGAAAGATAATTCAACTGACTGAAAATATTCTATGTACTGATAAATATTCTTGTACGTAGAGAACGTATCTGGAAAGTATTTTTGCTTACTTTACCATTCAAAATGGTGAGGAATGAAGCAAATATAAAAATATCAATTCTCATTGATTATGAGGTTGGGAGAATGGACATTTAAATTAGCACGTCGAAGGGAGCGCCTGACGAAGAAAATAACGCAGACCACATTTCTTAATAATACATTATAACCTGAGTAAATTCAATCAAAGAGCAAGTGGCATAAATTAATTCACTTCTTATTTGTGAATGTTAGTATGTGTAAATGAAGGACAAATTTTTCGCTCTAGGAAATTTGTACAAGTGAAACCATGAGCCATTCAGTATAATCGCTACACAGTGGTTCTACTATCTCAGTCGAGTGTACGAACTAGAGCTTGAATACATTCGTAAGCAATCTGAAAACAAGAAGAGTATTTAAAGATATATTATCTTTGTATCTTCAGATAGGAAAAAGCAACCAAATACATGTAGAGTTAACCGGTCGGGTCTTCGGTTGGACTCCGGACTGGCTTCTGTATTCCTGGAATTTGGGCTATCCCTATTTGGGCTAGGTTGAAGCCGTGACCATTCGCACGTCTGACAAGGTTATTAATTTATGAAATATATATACATTTATGATGAATCTTCTTTTTGAGGATTGTGATTTAAATAAACAAGGATGTGTCTTATTTTCACTATGCCTTAATAAATTGGTGATTATTAAATTCATGAAATATATAAATAGATTTATGATGAATCTTCTTTTTGAGGCTTGTGATTTAAATAAACAAGGATGTGTATTATTTTGATTATGCCTTGATAAATTGATTATTAATTAATTAATGTTTATGTGAAGACACATATAGTAGGGTGTAAAATCTCGCACAAAATTTTCGTTGGGAGGAAAATCGCCTTCACGGACTAGGAATGAAAGTAAATTAGTGTTTTAGTTCGGTGATATTACTTAAATGAAAGGTTTCTGAGCTTGCGTGATGGAGACTAACCTTTTTCGAGCGGTTTAAAATGATTCTAATCTATCATAAGATGACTATTTAGAAAACCTCTTATAACAAGGAAGAGATGGTGTAGAAATGCAGAAAATCAGAAATGATTTGGACAAAAAGGGGTAGTTCTTGGGGGAATTACAAACAATTGTAAGTATTCCTAGCACGCAATAGTATAAAAGAGAAATGAAGACATTGATATCGATCCTTGAAAAATGAAGTTATATTCACAGAAATATTTTGTAATCATTTCCAATCACAGATTATGCAAATCATGGGCAGTCGAGCTTAAAAGAGCGAGTGTAATTCTTATAAAATAAAATTTATCATTTCAATGACAATCTTACTCTTTGACATTTTTACTTTATAAAAATCGACAAAGATGAATATAGTCATACAAGTAGTGTACAATGTAACATTTCAGTATAAAAATAATATGGGAAGTAGGAAAACTACTTTCCCAAATGATAAGATATTGTTAAATGGCTATACAATTATGGCAGCGTAAAGGAGATGAACGAATGGTAATACGTTGATAGCGGAGCCTCGTAGCTTTCTAACGCGTCTTCAGGATAATATGTTTTACTCTTCTTGGTTTGGACTTTGAGTTTCGTGAACTTGTTCCGGTACTCCTTCTCGGTGACTTTACCTGTAAAAGAGTGTACGAACAACTAATTAAGAGAATAATAACACTGTTGAGCATAACAACACAATTTCGTTACAAAAAGCATTTATGGACCCTAATGAAGCAGTTTTATAGTATGCTAACGCAAGCACAAAGTTGAGTCGAGGGCATGAAACAGAAATTAGAACGATTGAAGGAAATTCATTTGGGAGTTCAAAACAAAGATTATTGCTTAAATAACGAATGGGTCTCCTTTCATATTAACAGTCAAAATTTCCTGCAGTCCATCATTGCCCTTTAGATTTTATTATTCACTAAGTTTTTATATTAAACATTGAAACCTAAACTGAGGCAACACATAAATAATTTGGGCCTTTACGACAAGACACCAATACTTGAAGGAACACCGAGGAAAAGGTATAACGATCATATGCCTTATCTGCAATTATATACTTCAATTGAAAAGTTGACTCTGATATTTGGGCAAGAATAATTTACATTGTCAAAATATCCTTCACTTAGTATCAAAATAAATGTAGGATTTTTTTACATCATTGCATCACTAAGGTTTGGCTATCTCTTTGCCCCATTTTCTTACTATCCGAAGCCGACTCTGACCGCAGGTTAGCACCGTCCCTTTCCTTCATGATCGAAAACATTTAAAAAATGCAGTGAAATTTTCACCCATATTTCATTATTTTGGCCATTAGAAGCAAAGATGCTAAATAGATACGTATAAGTATATGAGCGACGGGACATAAATTTGGAAAACCGCGGGATAAATTTATCTAATATGACAGTGCTCGCAGACTGTGCAATTTCTTATGGGATTTACTGTCTGTAAACTAAGAACTGGTATTCGACGCCACAAAGTGGCAATCTTCGCGGATTCTACGGGATGTGGGTCACAGCGTTGCGCACCTGAGGGTCCGTCTTTTTCTATCCTCCCTTCCTCGTGTTTAGGAGAAGGTGGAGGCTCCGGTATCTGCGGATGAACGGGAACCTCCGGAGAGTCCGGGGATCCTAACTCCGCGGGCCAATCTTCCACATCACCATCTTTGCTCTTCGTTTGTACCGCTTCTTCTCCACTCCCCCGCTCACCTCTATCCTCCCACTCATGCCACGGCATCCGTGCCTTTGTTAGGCTTTCTAAATGGGCAGGGACGTCATCCACAATCCAACCGTAATATCCGTCTTCGTGCGACTCACCATGTCCCTCTTCACTCCCTCCACCCTCCTCACTTCTTCCGCCTTCCTCTTTATGGCTCTCGGCTTGATTCCTGCTTTTTTGCCCCTTCCTCATCTTCCCTCTCTTTTGCTCTCTCTCTTTCCCTCCACTCTCCTCCTCCTTCTCCCCTACGTTTTCTCTTCCTGGAGATTCTTCTGCAATCTCGTTCCCTTCCGCTTTTTCGTTACTTTTCCTTCCTCTCATTCTTTCTCCATATCCTGGATCACCGCCTCCTTCAGCAGGAGGTGTTTCCTCTCTTTCTGGGACATCCACATGACTTCCGTGATCCTCCTCTTTCTTACCCTTTTTCCTCTTCCTTCCTTTTTTCTTCCGCCTCTGTTCTCTTTCATCTTTTTTCCTTTCCTCCTCTTCCGCCTCTTCTCTTTCTTGTTTTCTTGCCTTTTCTCTCATTTTCTCCACTACTTCTGCCAAGTCCCTCAATGGAACATTATCATGGATAATCGCGTGTGTTTGATCTGGGTGCGATGGTTGATTTTCCCCTTTCTTTTCGGACTCGTCTCCGAATTTTTTTCTTCCTCTGTTTGCGTGATTACGGTGATCTTCTTCACTCTTTTTATGCCCTTCCTCATCTTCTTCATGTCCTGCAAATTCATGATGACTCTTCCTCCCACTATTTTTATCTTTTTCTTCTTTGTGCTCCTCGTGGCCTCCTCTGTGTTTTTCTTCTTTATGCTCCTCGTGGCCTCCTCTGTGTTTTTCTTCTTTATGCTCCTCGTGGCCTCCTCTGTGTTTTTCTTCTTTATGCTCATGTTCCCCTGAGCTCTCTTTCTTTTTCTCTTTTTCCACTTTCTTTCGGTCACCCTCCTTTTCATTCTTGTGCCATCCCTGCTCACCCTTTTCTTTCTTACCCCATTCTTCTTTTTGCCATTCGTTCCCTCCATCCCCTTGCTCTCCCCCTTCATCCTTTTGCCAACCCTGTTCTACAGCGTCCTTTTCGTTACCAGAATCTTTATGTTCCGCATGTTTATCCTCTTCTTCGACTGTGTGCTCATAGTAATACGGAGGAATTTCCCAATACACCTCTTCTTCCTCTTCGTATCCTCCACTTTGCCCCTTGTCCTCCCACTCTCCCTCATCACCACCATCATCGCTTCCTCCATCTTCGTGGCCCTCAGATTCTTCCTTCTTTGGGGGAATCGGAGTCGTTTTTGGCGGTGGATATCTGGGTTTCTTCTTCCTACGAGCTCCTCCGGCCTTATCCACATCCCATCCAATTTTATAATGCTTCGCCCAAAGTTCTGGGTCCCATGTAGTACCATGAGGTACCTCCACTCGCTCTTTATTTTCACGTTCCTTCAACTTGATGGCGGTGGCTAATGTTGCGGTTGGAGACACCGTATAAGCTGTTGGTGCCGGAGTTGCCTGTGTTGGGGCCGTGGGTGCGGCCGCCGAGGGTGGGGCCGCCGTGGACCCTTGTCCAGCGCCCCTTGGTCGCGTCCTGGGAGGGCGAAACCCCAGTAGCACGGCTAATCCACGTATGAGACCGTCGAAGCTCCTTCGAGGTCGCGATATACCGATTTCTGAAGCGGGTATGATCCCGCTGTCCGGAGCATCCTCGTCGTTGATGGCTCCAGGGAAATACACTGCACCCCAATGACCCCTACTGTGTGTCAGGCCCTCTCCAACGGCTGCTGCATCAGTCTCTTGGGAACAGTAGAGCAACAGAAGCAGCAACGGTAGGGAGGACCAAAACGATCCAACAATTCGCTGGGGAGAGCAGGAAAAGGTGATGATTTATTCCAAAATAACGAAGGAACTAGAAAAAAAGGTCACCAAACATCGGATCGTATGCTGCTCAAACTAGCAAAATATGAGAGAAACAGTTATTAATAGCGGAATGGAAGGAAATGGTAATTCATTTTCTGGTATATTAAGAAAATATGTCATCGTGAATGGCTTATAATCCAGGCAAACTACTGAAATCGATGTCGGAATTAAGAATCCGATAAGAACAGAAGATTATTAAGTCTTTTATGTAATTGAAATGTAATAAAGTATTCGATTATATCGGTATATTTATGCATAAGTGCAAAAGCAATTCAGAATTTTTATGATTTAAATTAACGTTAGAATCCACCGTGTTTGAGAGAAGTCAGATGTATATGCTGTTCGATTCTGGTTCAAAGAGGACAGTGCTGCTTACTTGCAATAGATTTCGTGTCTTTTGAAAACCTGAGAGATTATATTAGATAAAGAATCTATACATTCCGATCCGCTGTTTGGAGACCACGAGGTGTATTTGTAGGGAACCTACCGAAAAATTCATCCCGGTTCCATGGTATAACCTCCCCGTTGTAGCTCTCCGAGCTTCGAGTTCGACACACTCGATCCTTCTTTGTTGTTAATATCTCTCAGAGTCCAGCGAAAGAATGATACAGGCGACGAAAGCGTCTTCGCATCTCCTCCGAAATTTCTCCACCCTCTCCGAATTCACTCCGATTTCTTCCTCCCTCTCAAAGCGTGCCATGGCACCACCGAGTACCACTCTCCATCATTCACGCTCCGTCACGCAGATCCATCTCTTTGATTCCAACCGAGAAAAAGGATCTTTTTATCCCTCTCACGGGACAAGAAACGCGGAAAGAGACTGGAAATGGATGTATTCTTTCGTTGTGTTTCGTCGATGGCAACGTCGCTCCCGAAGACGCTCCATTCACGGATGCTGTGCGCCCTTCAAAATGATGGCCTGGATCGCCAATGTCGCGAATCGAAACATGAATCGAGCGCCCATTGGTGGATCGGAAGGAGAAAATGAGGAAGGTCAGTTTTCACCGGGGACAAGTTGAAGGAACCCTCCAATGCAAATGTACGAATGTAGTATTGTAGTCAGCCAGTTATTCTTGCTGTTCAATTTAATCACGGACGAAACAATTAAGAAGTCCAAAAGTAGTATAGTCCAAAATGATACAAAGTGTAACGGAGAAATATCAATATAATGTTTTAAAGATAATGCAGTGGTAATGACAAAAAGCGAAGAAAATTTACAGAAGAGCTTGCTAAAATTTATAGACGCAAGGCAAATTTTCGTGATTGGGATATCGTCAGATAAAGACCAGGCAATGGTGATATTGGAATAACTAAAAAGATTTAAACTGCAATTAGACAAAGATAATATTGAGCAGGTGATGAAAATAAAATATTTAGAAATTATTTCAATTAGAATTGGGCATCTAGGTGAAGATATGGAAAAAGAAAGAAGTTTCTGAATATCTTAAGTAGAGCTGCAGAGCCAACTTTTGTCACCCTGAGCTTTTGTTGTCCCGAACAGAGCAGCATTTAGCTCCTCAAAATTTGAACTACTATAAAATTTGGAAGTTCTGAGAATTTTTTTAACTAAATGAAATGAATTTTCAGACTTATTTCAGGATTATGATTTGCTTATGATCATACTTTAAAGTAAATAAGAGGGCTCTACCAAGCTACAAATTTCTTCGGCTAACTCTCCTTCACCTTCATCATCGTCATATATGCAAGCTAGTTTCACTACGAGAATAACGATCTCCCTCTTTTTTGTAAGTATAGCATAACTTGTAAATTAAAATCTTTGAAATTGTAACGTTCTCGGCTCTTGCATTTTCTCGGCTTAGTGATCCTCGCAAACTTTAAATATCAAATTTGAATTTCTAAGTCTCTTTAGAATTTTCGCCGTGGGCACACGCTCCTTTTGCCCCACCCTCACTACAGATCTGGTCCTATGTATGATAATACCTATCCAGATCAAGTTTTGCGTTACTAATACTTCGCACGCTTTCCTCGATAGAGCTTCATTAAGCATATCTTCATAGTTGAGATCATGAAACATATTTACTACTATCACGTTGAAAGTGATCAACCATACCTATTTCAAGAGGTAAACATACAAATAGCATCTGCGAAGCAAATAATGAAAGACGACAGAAAAATAATATAAATGGGTTTTTGATACGGATAGAATCGAAAAACAACTTCGTAGACGTTCAATCGAAAATAAGAAAATATATAAAGATGGTCCTTTTCAAAATACCCCGCAGGAAAAAGACATCAGGAACACTCACAACAATACAATAGAAAGGCAACAGCAGAAATAGCCTCGTTAAAGAAAAATGTAGCAAAGACCCGACGAGACAAGATAAGAAGTGGGAACGTTCGATATATGTGTAAACGAAGGGAACTATAAACGGAGGGGGAAATAAAACGAAGAAGCTTAAATAGGCATAGAAAGAATAGAAAATGCAGAGAAAAAGTAGATACGAGAGACATGGAGATCAGAGGACCAAAGAAATGAGGAGTGGAGGATAATAGAAATTTGTCAAGCAATATTAACCGATGAAAGGTTGATATCAAAAGGACAAGTAGAAATCTCTTAGAAAGAAAGGAGAACGAAGCCTCCAAAAAGAAGAATGAGTTTTGATGATGTTAGTGGACGTACCCCTGCACGTCTCAATAATTGGACATATTTCAGGTACATGTGATAAAAGAAAACATTTTGTGAACTTAAATCAGATTTGTTGAAATCAGCCTCTTATTCTTAGGGCATACACATTTATTAAGTCATCCAAATGAATGCAATTCCCAATAAAAATACCAGTGTGACCTCATGTAATTCACGTCGTAGAATCAACTGGAAGAATCCACATGATAGGCTGATATAACCTAGTGATTTCAAACTTTTGTATTTTTTTCATTTAGATCATGTGATTGGATGCTCCCATAATATGGATGCCAAGTCAGTCACTCCATCTACTTCGTCCCTTTCTTAATACCACTGACACCACATATTCAGATATCACATAATTATTTTAATTGTAGAAAACTTTTCTTCATTAGATATATATACTGTCTCTTTGGTTTATAAAAAATGAGTCTGTCGGATTTCAAGTTGCCTTATCAACTGATGTTCAGTGGCTAACTTAGGAAGTCACCAGGAAAATTTATGGAGCAGAGTATGTTAAAAAGATCTCAGGAGAATAAATTATCCAAACAAGAGGTATTCAGGACAATGCAATGGAGATCATGACACAGCAATCTCCAGTAGCAAAGCAGAGATAGATAATTGACGAGTGGTAAACGACGGTCACTCTGCAAGTTCTTAGCGTATTCCGAGTCCTTGAAATACACCCAAAGTACACCAATAAGTATTTCATTCAATTTCATTAATGATTAGGGGACTTAGAAACGGAATAGTGCCTTTGAGTTGGTGTTTATATCTGTATAGTGCTATAGGCTAGGGATGATGCGTTCCCCACCGTTTCCTGCCTTCACCATGCTATCGCCCTCCCTCGAGGACGGCGGAGCGCCGACCCAGATTTCTTTTCGAGCGACCATTTCAACGGTCGTTTAAATTCTCACTGTTGTGGATATTTGCGATTTCAAATCTTTAATGTTAATATCTCAAATATAAGCTAAAGGAAGATTTAAAGTTTGGCAATAATGCAAAAATGCTTGAACAAATAGAGTGGAGATTTGGCAGCCGTACCTGATTAAAGATTAAAGACCTCTGTCACTCACTCACTCACTCGGTTGAATATTTACATTCTTGTACTTTATTCACAATTTGAAACACATTCCAGCAAAAAATGAGAGTTTTTCTAAATCGCAAGACTTTCTTGGACTACTCTGACTATATAATAATTACACACTTCCAATTACTTGAAAGTGAGAACTTTAAAAAAATTAGTAGCAGAGTACTATTTTTATTTTCTCGTATCTTAAATTCAGCTTCTTTCTATATACTGGATCTCTTCCATGCGTTGCTTGTAAAAATTCAAGGAATTTATCGTATATCTATAGACATTCGTAAATACAAACACTTCCTGGTTTTTATTTTGATATGTAATTGATTCATTTATTTTTTGGGATGCTACATATATTTAATCATGTTGGAGCAATTTCGTTCGAAACCAGACGAGGGCTTTCTTTACCGATAAAGGATACATATATTAAAAAAAGTATACTCTGTGAAAAACTTTCCTATAAACCGTAAACATATTACGGAAATGATTAACTGAAAGATAATCAGGAAGACTATATCAGTGTCATAGATTTATTATTCTCAATTAAATTTCAATGGATTTCAAAATGTTCGAAAATTTTACATAGCTCAGTAACTTTCAATGGTACTTCACTGGATTTGTTAAAATGATAAAAACTGATTATGAACCATAAAAAATCCTTTCTGTACAGCAGCCATTCCCGTTCGGGATAAGCAAGACTTTCATTCAACCAAAATGTTTCTTGCTCTCGAATTGTTGCCATGTATTTTTCAAATATTTCCTGTTATCACTCAGTCTCCATAAAATAATCTTCCTCCTCATCAAACACCGGAACTACTGAAAAACATCCGAAAACATTGATTTTCTGCTACTAACTTGCTACTATTATTCATTTTAAAATGTATAATAGTAGCAAGTTTTAATGTTAGATTAATTCTGTTAGTAACCTATACTGTCCTAGGTATCATCATTAGCATTTTATAATGACAATTAAGACGGTATCACTCGTAAAAACACATTAGAACATTCAGTTCTGCATACCAAAACATCTCAAATTCTCGTGAGCAAGTATCACCAATACATCCGAGAAAATCTACGTAACTATTATTTATATTTTCGGATACCTTTTGAGTTATTCATTACTGACTCTATTTCTTATTCTTAAGCGAGATAAATGTCACGTTATTTCAAAACAGGTCTTCTTACATATGACTCTGTTATAAACAGGAATACGGCACTGAAATATATTCAACCACAGATGATATTTTCACTGTAAAAATATCTCAAATAAAAAACAGTCATACTCCTTGAATGACTACAATAAAGGGCAATTTTTAACATTTTCGTGACATATGAAAATCGCTACAAATTTGTAACTCGTTACGTCAATTAAATACAACACGAAGACTTTGAGGTGCAAAGGAGGTTGACAGTATCTCAGTGAAGTATTAATTAATCCAGGGATTTGGACTCTTTTTTTATTCGAAAAAGGTAATATTAGGCCACATATGAAACCATCATCTCGAACTTGAGTGATGCATTTAATACATTAAAACAGTCTGACTTTAGCACTCTATCTATAAAAAAGAATTTACTTGCCAAGTGACCTGAATAGAATATTCCATTACATATGTATTTTCACTTGACCTCGTATTAATATAAGTATCTGAATTAATTTCAAGAAGCGAAGGAAAAGCCGCATGGAACGGAAAAGGTCTCAGGTTCCCCCTCTCTAGCTTAATCCTCGCGCCCGATAAAAGGTATCAACCTAAAAAGTTAATCTATAAACATTAAACTGATTCTTCTGGAAGTGCCTAAATTGGAAAATCGTCTGCCTTATCGATACAATAATTAAACTTCAATAATCCAATTTTTCGTGGCTCTGATTTCTTATGAAGGCAACTTTCTCAAATAAGAAAGTAGGAACTCGGAGTATGGTTCAGCGAGATCATCTGGGATGTCAAGTTAGAAATCCACTAACTTTGGAAGCGAGAAATTCGAAGCATCTCAAGAACGCAAAAACGTGGCAGTTGCTAATGAACGTGTCCCGCTAAGGCTTTCATGACGTCGCCGCAACGCTCGAAACGGTATTATAAAACGGAAAGGGGACAAAGCACATTGAGACTGCGTGCATTTCACGCTTTCACCAGCCAAAGAGAACTCGTTCCAAATGCGGCGGCCATCGCAAATACGCTCTCCGGCCGTCGATTGCAAATTCATCTTTCAACCGTCATCCTCCAAGATAAATACGATTCAATTAGGTCCACCTCTTAATTGATTGAGAACGAACTGATTAAATTTACTCAGTCTTTCTCAACGGCGAGAGAGAAACCGGATTAGCGAACATATAGGTAAGCCAACGGAAAAGCTTGGCATCTCATCGCCGGATAATACTTTACAAATTAATCATATGAAACGTGAGATAGATGGTTTCCAAGAAGGCTGATCTTAAAATGAGCTCTCTTGACGAAATCATCACTATGGTTTAAGATTCGATCTTTATATTTTTTTAAATAAATATGGGGAGTTGCGACTATCTATGTAAGTCTATCCGTAAAGCCATCTACCCGAAGGCTGGTTGGATTCTCACCCTCTCTACCATTCGCTACTCAAAGCTTTGGAGAATGGATGCTGCATTCTAAGGATAATGGGGAATGAGGTAGTTTGTCATGAGGAATGCCCTCTCATTTAGCTAGAATGCTGACAATAGTACAAGTACACCTAAGTGCAGATTAAGGCTCTATGTCTCTACATGTTTCATTGATTTCTATTTTATTATATATATTTTTCTATTCTACTTTTCGCTAAAAGCTATTCTTCTGCACCACTCATACCTCGGTAGCATGAAATTATCAGAGCCGTGAATAAGACATGAGTGTATGAAAGTTAACTTTTCTCTGTCCTGCACGAATCATAATCCATTTTATAGAGTTATAGCAACAAGAATTCGAGAACAAATTTCTACAATTATTTTTAAGCCGTAAAAATTTCGATCTTATTAACTATCAAGCCTATTCATATATAATACCATGTATATACTTGACAAGGAGGTTGTAATTTGCTATGTCATTAAAGTATAACTCAAAGATAAAAGATATAAAATTGTATTCTGCTATCTGATTCAATTTTCGGAGCACTCAGTCGAACCCGTTATATATGAAAACTGTGCTGCAATCAATAACTAAATACATTGCTTCTGAAATTACACACGGGCGAAACACATTTTACACATTAAACTAATACAAATTGTATAAAAAATGAGGTAAACCTATTTCACAAAGCGGTGGTGAAGTCTTTTAAAGTCTGCAGTATAACCGAAGGTGACTGCGGTATAACCGCAGCAGCCTTTCAAAAATTAGAAAATTTTTAATTGAAAGCAATGATACATCGGCTACCTAGTACACTCTTACTGCTAATTACTAAAACAGTTATGCGATAACATGGTCGGGTAATGAAGTGCCAGTGGTAAACCTTTACATAATATATTGGGGGAAATGAAATTCCTTACATAAGCGATTTGATGCGAAATTAATTTATATTTGAATAGAAATTAAACTACCTTTTAGTTTATTAGGGATTCATTTTTTAAGGTTCGAAATTGTTTCTAGCAAATTAGCTGCATAATAATTTATAATAATTTCTTGCCTTGAGTAAAATGAGACTTTCTGATACATTTACATATATCTCAAATAGTTAAACTACTTCTTCATAGATTCAGAATGAATAAATGTTTTGCTGTAAAGGAATGGCTCTGCAGATAAAACATGAGGTACTCTGCGAATCCCTTCGCAGTTGATAGATTGAAAACGCAAAATTAGAGAGTGAGAAATAATGTCAAGAGTTATAAAAACAAAAGAGAAATGGAGCAGAAAATGTATTGCGCGTGCTAATAAGTGCCCAGCACTCTGTCAACGCTCCAATCGATTTCTAAAACTATCAAGAGGAGGTATTTTTCATTAAAATAAAGACGCAAAGATGAATAAAAATTGTTCAATTCGACCAAAGTTAATCGCTATGGCTAAGAAGTAACATACCACTATCGAAACAGTTATAATCGTCTAACTTTTTATAATTAAAGAAAATATTTGACAAAATCGAACAGTGCTTCCAATTCCTCATTACTATTAGTTATTAACTTAAAAAATTGACGATTAATATATTTCAACGCTGTATTAATGCAAAAAATGAAAATATGAAAAACTATCTTAGAAAAAAACGCTAGTACTACAATTATTATAAATGATTTTTCTTTAATTTATGTAGATAAATCTGATATTGATATAAAACTCTGAACTATTCCTGTAGATTACAAGCTTATATTACAAATTATCACTTCTAATTAAACTCTTTCCAATATCTAAATGAAGACCCATCGCTTTCCTTTCTTCCATTAGTGTTACATAAGTAATGTAGGTTCATAGTAATTAGCATTTCTCACTTCATATAGAATATTGATATAAAAATATACATCTCAAGTTTTTCACTTCTGTTTTTTATACCTATAAAACCAGGTTTTCTTTTTAGCATGCTTTTGCCGCGGATCCATAACATTAATTCATCATAGTTATCTGCCACAAGACAGGGAATGGAGATATTTCCATTCAAATTTCATTATTTAAACTTGGGATCTTTTCATCCATACCAAAGGCAGTTTTTGATTATCCCGATCGAAAGACCGACTTAATATGGGTACAAGAAACATCAGTGTACTCCAAAAGTTGAATGGATTTAAGAGAAGGATAGTATTTTATCACAATTTCAGACACAGAGAAGGTTTACAACGGCGATTTTGGGGTAGCGTTCTTTGTTGCATAATTTAAAGTCTTCAACGAAGTAGACCGTAACTTTTAGGGAAGACAGTTTCATAGTACCATTACTTACAGTCTAACTCGATTATTGATCCAAAGGTAGCGCTTGTCGTTACGCAAGAATCCAATTAGACATCTTCTCCATAGACACATTACGCTGGGTAGTTTCAATTCTTCAAGCTCAATTCTCGAAATCTCTCGAGAATTTTTTTTCGAGAATTGAGCGACTTTTTCATAATCTCTTGATATTCGATCATCTTTTGTATTATCTGACTAATACTGATACCTAATCATACATTTCTCGAAAAGACAGGAATGTGTAATGAAAGCGATAAAACTGCATTATTGTAGATAAGAAACATTCAAAAGCGACTCCAAAAGTTCTTAAAATGACAAAATAATTTGGAATCAACTTTGCTAATGTATTTATACTCCCAAAAATGGACTTATTTTTAGCAGTATACGTAAGAGTGAAAAATTGTCAATTAATTAATGAAGAACCTCCAAAATGTCGCTGGCAACAGGTGAATCGACGAAGCCGTATGATCGTTGATTATTAATATTAAAATACTCAAAAAGTTTTAGCAGGAATGAGGTTGAAAGAAATTAATTCACATATTTCCTGTAATACTTTTAAATCAAGGTAAAAATATCAAAAGAGGTTTATGTCCAGAAAACAGGATTTGACCAAATCCGTACATTCCAGTTTCGGAGAATCGCTATAAAATGTCAATCTGTAAAGGTATACTCCGAAGATTTTTTAAATCCTAGCATCTCATTATAGGCTAAGAAAAGCTTTGGAGACGAGATGATGGATACTAGGCAAGGTGAGAAGTGAGGTAGTTTGCTCTAGCTTTATTCACTGAGCGAGAACGCTAGAGGTGGAAAATGTACACGACATAATGATGATTAACACTTTTCCTAGCATTCAATAAGGAATGACCCAAATGAATTCCATTACTCAGCATCACCCAAACCTCGATATCTTTCATATTAACACAGCCGCAAAAAAAATAAATGAAAGAAATATTTTTCTTTGTCTAGAACCACAAGACAAGCAAAAATATTTGATTGGTCAATATATGGTAGCAGGAGATTGACAAAAATTAAAATTTGTATTTAGACTGTAATGGTTGACTTGACTCATCGCCTTCTATTATGAACTCAATCCTACTGCATTCCTTCATAAGATAAAATCCTGCGTATCAATGAGCGAGACTCCACCATCACCAGGCTACATAATTTTGTAACAAACGAAAAAGGATTTTCTGGTTAAGTTGGTGATGTGGCAAAGATGGAGCAATCGGTGTCTCCTGACGCTGCAATCCTGCTCCACCGTCATGCCACAAAGCACGTGACGTAATAAGATAAGCGAAGAGAATCGCTGTTCTGGTCGATGGACCCGTCGAAGTAACTGCCACCGCCATCGGCACTCGGGATCACATACGACCAAGAGTAAATAAAGGTTTGACGAACGGTAAAAATTCCTCTCGTTCTCAAATGGAGAAATTTTGGATTCATCCTTTCACATGCATGATTTTTTCGACTAAAAGAAGTTGATACAGAATATAATTTCTCTTTCGCGGTTAGTAATGAAAGGCAACTTTCTAGGGTTACGAATTAAATCAGTATTTCTTAACGTATTTCAATGTTAGCATAAAAAATAAAGGGAGCAACAAAAGATGTAGTTCCTACTGAAATAAGTAAATGACAATGCGTTTTTTGACTTAGAAACCATATGGTATTGATTCAAAGAAGAATATTAAATGAAACCAAATTACATCTTAAAATAACTACAAAGACGATAATAGACAACCAGGAAGTACAAATAGCAAGTGTATTGTTATTATACTTCCTGAAATAGGTCATAAGGTATTTTTATGATCTAAAATTATATTATCATAATTTACTTTTATAAATTATAAAATGTTTATGTTTTAATACAAATTGAATCAATTTAATTTTTTCACAAAATATACATTATGTTATTATAATTTACTATTATAACTTACTTCCTAAAAACTACAGATACTATTAAAATTTATAATTGCATTCCTATAAAGGTTAATATGTGCTGAATGAATTCTAAGTCAACGCGGCAACTTGAGTGACTTAAGCATAATGGAAATTTAGAAGACTTTGACAACTCTACGATGCTGGCAATGACAAATCTGTATCTTTTTTGGGGTGCTAGAAGTTTGAATTTGATTATAAGCTGCCAATGAATATCAAGATTCTGGAATGCAGTTGCAAGAAAGATATACGATGAAATGTTTTCACGAATCTCATCCAGGGATTGACTAAATTATGAAACGTAAAGTCAATGACCACAGAAATTTCGAGCAAAGAGGATGTAAAAAGTTATCCAAGTATTCGTTATTAACATAATGCAAGAGCATGATAAACCTAAATTTTTACGGATCGTATTGAAATAAATTGTTAAGGAATGAATGACCATGTGATTAAGGTAGGCGTAAACACAGCTTAAAATATTCTAATCTTGTTCTGTAACGATGCTAAAAATACTGCTCTTTTTTCTCCTCCGATCTCATTAGTGAGTAAAAATGATATAATTAAACTGACTCAGTTCAAAAATCTACTAAAATTTTTTATGGCACATCTTAATGATTTCCAAATTCATTGAACTTGAAAAATCAAAGGAGATGAAACATGACGGCGAGGTTGATACTCTTTTCAAATTAATAAAAGGATTGATAACTATAGAAGACAAAAACAACAGCCTATACTATGCTTGCACAAGGATAATGAATTAAGAAATCGACTCTAGCTGCCTTGAAATTCTCCATCTAATTGGAATGAAACTCTTCAGTAGAATGTAACTCTGAGAATCGACTCCGAGAAAGATGCACAGGATTTGTTAGAACTATCATAAACTACACGAGCATTTGATGAAACAAAGTAATATCCACTCAATCCTTTGATGTTGTTGCTGTTTCCTCCTAAACGGTCATAAAGCAGAAATAGAAATGAACATTTATAAAGGACGAATCCAAAGTCAATGACATCCTACCGCTTCAACAGATATCATTACTAGGATGAGGTAAAGAAGCTGTAACATGAATTTTAGGCATACGAAAGACAATGTAAGAGAAAGAGAACAAATGAAAGGGCAATGGAAACTTCGTGTTCTGATAATCAATGTGATGCTCACATCAGCAAAAGTACTGCTGATCTGCGGGCTTTTCGGATAAGAAAAGTCAATAGAAATAGAAGTGATCGTATGTTACAGTGAAATTGCATCCTATGGTTAATGATTCCTAAAACAAAGATCCTTAAAAAAGATAACAGGCATATTGAATAAATAATTGATTCTGGGGATGAAAAAATTTCTCAAAACAACTCCATAGGGAACCAGCTTCCAAGCTGTTATTGCTAAATATCAAAAAGTCATGTTTAGGCCCAAATATTTAAAAGTCTATGCAAAAGAATATTCAATTTACTAATTAGGTTTTAGAACATTTTATGATTAAATCATTCCTTTCTGTGGCTGAAGGAGACAGAGTATTTGGTACAAGGATATATAAAGTTTAGCGGTACGGAGATTTGTTTTTAGATTTTTATGACCTAAAGATACACAAAAATGCGTCTTTTGATGATGAAAGATATAGCATAATCATTTTGATAGCTGTATAATTCAATACAACAAAAACCACACTGGTTTACACTTTCCGTTAGCAAAAAGTGAAAATGCATTCTCTTTATCACCATCTTTGCGATTTGATACAATATATGATAGGAAGGATAACAACGATCGCAAACTATTTTGGCTAGGTTATCTTTTCGTGAAGTTACAAAGTATTAGATATCCCGCTCAAATCGGTATTTTAAAAGAAACTCTTTGCAAGTTTGACGCTTGACCGCAAGAGGATAGTAGCAGCACTTGTATCAAGTTTGAGCAGTTCTCCATGAAGTAGCGTCACCAGCGGTAAACTTAGAAAACGAGCAAATCTTCGAGGCAATTCAAAAGTACTGAAAAGAAGACTTTTTTTAGTGAGTGTTATTATATCAGATGAAGAAAATAGAGGTCTCACAGTGAATATCGCTTAGTAAGTGATAAACTAGTGTTTGAGAAGTACAGAAGATGTGGAAGATGAGCAAAGAAAGATGACCCATGAGATTATAAGTAGCTAGGACACTTTCATGAATATTATCTTTAGACAGATCATTTATTTAGACAATCTCTGAAACGCATCAATCCTTTAATGAATGAATTATAAAAGTTTTAAAAGTCAAAATATTTAATAGGAAAGTAAAAAAGTTTTTTTGGCCTGCCGTTTTCCTTAATGTCCTCTTATTAAGCATTATTGACGAGAGTCTTATAAAATATAATAACTATAATAAATTTATTAGTTATAATTATTCCTTGATATTATATTGTCATTAGGCTTATCAATGACTCATTCTCTTTTCTTCAGAAAGCAAAGAGAAAACTTGAACAAAAAGCCCTGTTATGGTGCATAAGCAAACAGATAAACATTCAGAGAAGGCAGCTCGCCCTCTGAATTTTTCTCTTTCAATACATATTCAGGCAAAAAGAAACAAAGAATCTTTTACAAGAAGTTCTCGTTATATTCAACGTGTACATTTTTATATGAGTTGAGAGTAAGGGGTGACTGTAATATAATCTTTACCGATTTATAAATGGATTATACGATTCAATAAATAGTATTATTTTACATTAATTCTCCATTCTCTGGAAATGGCTCATTATATACCTCTATTTATTACCATGTAAAACACATACTTAAGGTAGCCATTCTAACTTGCACGCTATTTTCCAATAAAGAAATAACTCAAGTTTGGCAATTATTTGATTGGCAAAGTTAAACATTTTTGCATCAAAATGAAACAATGACTTGGTTGTGTCACACACTTTGTATGGTTATTCACAACGTCTACGAAAAAGTTTCTCAGATTTTTCTCGGCTGAATTCAATCGGCTGCTTCAAGTAAAAAGGTACACCTAACTTTTAATTGAATAAAATATTCGGAGATATAATTTCGCAGTATTTGGAATGAATAGCATTCAAGATTAGTTTATTCACGAATAAAATTTTATATATCAAATTGTTCGAGGCAAAATTTCTGGCAGAGAAGTTACTCTTCCTTTTCACGTTTCTTAGACATCAAAAGAACTAATTCCTGAAATCCGATTGGATTTGACCATTTTAGACTTGAATAGATACATACGTTCTATATCATAATTACTTGAGAGATTACTGATCAGATCATTTTTATTAATACAGGAGCAACACTTTGCACTTCTATTGGTCAATTCTTGCCAAGATCTCTTGGAAGATATTTTTACACCATGGTCAATGAATTACAAAGAATACGGATAAAATAAAAATTTCCACTCCTTCTGATCCTTTATCTTGATTTCGCTACAGGCGTAAAAAGTTCAAAGCAACATTTATCCGGGGCGATGGAGAAACGGTTGAACTTTTCATAAATTCTGCTTCCCTAGAAAACGGGGCAGTGGCTATAAAAAAATAAAGAAAAGCAATTAATTCTGAAAAGGCCAAGATAATTTGTCACAGGAACTTTTGTTAGGCCAATTCTTTTGAAGGACCGCTTCCTAGTCTTTTTCCCTTTCGCTCTCCGAAATCAATTTTCAAACTGATTTCCTTAAAGGTGTTACTTGCAATGTGATTAGTTCTGAAACACGTGCCGATGGATGACCTATAAAAAGGTACTTCTTATATATCAAACTAAAATAATCATCCTTCTATTTAACTTAATGAGGAAAATTGAATTTTAATAAAAGAAGATCTTTCCTTCGGAATTATCCCCGCAAAGTACTACTCGTTCTTCAATAAATGCAAAGATCAATACAATGTTATGTCCTTCCAACTAATTCTTTGGAATTTTTTCTATTGAGATTACGGTTATAATATAAGAATACTAAGGAAGGAGTTTGACAGGAATTTCATCAAAGGAAAAAAACGAGGATGTGAAATTCATGGAATCAGAAGGATATGAAATACATGGAATTTAAGGAATGAAATGAAAAACTTCATTTCAGAAACTACACAGATAATAGCTTTATATCATATAATATTTTTATCATCCTTGAAAGATCTCGTTTCAGCGGAACACCTGAAAATTCAATCTAGCGTAAAGGATAAATCGTAATTAATACTGGTGTCAATAGTGACATCACGTAAAATCACTTATCATTATTCAATTATTGTATGTAAATATGCACATTCTTTATCAAAGGCTTGTTTGAACATCTTCCCCCCTACTATTTGCTTCCGAAAGTCATGGTGAGGGGAATTAGACAACTAAGCAAAATGAGGAGTGCCATAAGCGGATTAAGTCTACGTAAGTAAAGCAGAATGACTCTACGAGTAACATTTTTCATAGCATTCAATTAAGAGATAACTTACTCAATGCCAATTTTTAGTTTACTCATATCTTAGTAACTTTCATATCTTCAAAATTACGACAGAAAAGTAAATTATTCTTTATCCTGTACCAGAAGACAAATGAAAAATATTATAGTCACTCCTTAATTGAATGCGACGAAAAGTGGTATTCAAGCGGTCATTGTGCTGCACTTAAGGGGACTACAAAAACAACACGAAGGTAAAATTAAGTATCGATAAAAATTTGAATTATTTCCTAAATAACGGAAGCATAAACTAAAACTGTTTAACTCTCTCTGAATATAGCTATGTAAAATAATACGAAAAAATAACACGAAATATAAGATTAATGATAAGAAAAATG
Organism: Pachydiplax longipennis; assembly: GCA_036926295.1. Lineage (NCBI taxonomy): Eukaryota > Metazoa > Arthropoda > Insecta > Odonata > Libellulidae > Pachydiplax > Pachydiplax longipennis. The sequence goes on along the minus strand of JAVFKF010000001.1, from coordinate 48,357,988 downwards.
ATTGTTAATAATAATCATCATCAAGAGTCTAATTAAATCCAATCAATCATTGACCTGTAGTGAATTTAAAATTTAATCGGAATTTTTAGTAGGTCAAAAAAGCACATGTACTCGTATTTTAATAAGACCCTAGCAATGTAGCCAATGTAGCGTTTCCTAAGCTTTCCTTCTGGCGAAACACTTCCCTAATATCTTCTGGGTTATTCTTTTTTGCCAATAGGTATAAGCAGTTAACTGGTAACGCAAATAAGAGACAAGAGTGTAGTGATAGGACAATCTTCTTACAATGGGAGGTTTCCCTGACTTTTAAAGATTTCCGAACTTCGAGCAGCATTCAAAATCATTCCAGAATTCTCAATTTCTATAATACTTCGCGGAAAGCATCATCTTTTCACGGATCACCATAGTTCTGAGGAACATAGTTTAGGAAACGCTGTTATGTCCTATGATTGTAAAGGAAAGATTAAAATAAATCAGCATGAAAAACTTAAGAAATAAGCTTTTCTAATCCATATAGTTTTCATTCGCCATCAAATGAACTAAAACTATTTATTTAAAAAAATAATTACTCGCATATGATTGTTATAGCTGGGCAATGATACAGTTTTGCTTATGCCTTTCCATCAAAGCAGTTGATGGAGTGAGGCGATCTATTCTTTTTGCTAGGAACCAAGAATATTCAGTGCTCACCATTAGAAGGGAGGAAAGATTGATTCAGGATTTATTCTCATTCTATGGTGATGTGAATAATTTTAAAAGGGATTTAAACTACTTACAAATAATCTGCACGTGTTAGATACAACACTTGCATCACCAAGAAGAAAATAGAAAGTAGGATTGTTGTTATAGGCGAGATTATAGTAAACCAATAAGTGTAAGGGAATTTCACCTTGTTGACGTATGATGACCAAATAAAGGAAATTATTTCACTTGAAAACTGCTGATCCGGAAAATCGATTCAGTGGGGAAAATAACTGTGAAACTTACTGGACAATAACGACCAACTTGACAAATAATATGTAGCTAATATCTTTCTATTATTTTGGATTTGGAAGCATTAACACTTTTCCAGACAGTCCAAACAGTATGTACACAATGACCTATACATCTTCACTTCTTGAAAACTGAATCTTTAGTAAATATGCAGCAATTCGAAATTGCATGCATATAAAAATAAATGCCAAGGAACCCAAAAATTACGTTTCCAAACGTAACGTTTCCAACGTTCGTTTGATACGTGGTAGAGTGGTCTTCTAATGAAAAGAGGTTCCTCGCCACTCAACTAAACTGATTCTTCTATCAGAACCCAACCATATGTAAATCCATCTCGTGTCTTGTCTTGTTTTATGTAACAAAAGAGGCCGACAATACAGGCGGTAAAACCAAGGCGGCATTTCAGAGAATACGAGTTCCCTCTGAAGCGAAAACGAAGACCTCCTTAAGAAGGCAAAGGGACGACTTTGAGTGAAATCCCTGGCGTATAAGGATTCGCGTTGCATTTCTAAGTAGACGAGGATCTCCCCTCTTTGGGCGAGTACCTTCTCGTTTTGCTTTAATAGGAAGTGCACCAGGGAAGACACTCCCAGTTTTGTTTTGCTGTGTTTTTGCTGCAGTAATTAGCTTGAGTCGTGACAGTCCTCCCAACTTCTCTTGGAAAATTACATTTCTCCGTTTTACGCAACGCAATTTCAGATTTTCTCCCTTAATTTGCATCGCCGAATCGAAAATTTTAGCAAGTAGAATGCCATCACCCCGTTACTTTGGTATCTAACGTAACATGAGACAACTGCAACTTAAACACAAGTTAACATGCTAAAAATACTCATAAGCAGAAAATCAGCTTAAACAAAATTTTCAGGAACTTGATTTTGACTACGGAGTGTAAAAATCTATATATTTACCATAAACACATCTTTATGTATAAAATGTGCAATAAGATATCCTCTAGATGATCTGAGCGATACTAGATAAACTTCAAATGAATTCACTCGAGTGTAAAATATATGCAAGACTGAATGTATTTCCAATGATAAGTAAGAAATGAACAATAATAAAACTTGCAAGTATTTCAACTTGCAACTATACGGTTTGGAAAATAAGAAATAAATTACACTGTTGCTAATAATAAGTTGCTTATGCCATTAATTATCTATGCAGCTAATTTTACAAGAATTCTTACAGGAAATACGCAACCCCAGCGCCTACAATCGCGTTGGGACGGAATCTTTACAATGAGAAACCTAACTAAATTTTCGTGTATCATCAAAATTTTCACATATTCGAATTGAAAACAAACGGTACTTCAAAATGTACTTCACGATAAAGATAAAAACCTTTACTCAGTTTCCTTTCTTTTAGTACTTGTCTCCATTTAATACCATATTAAGTAAGTATATTTTATGCCATATTAGATATATCTATTTTGGGTTTTAAAAAGCAATTGTCTCCAGAAAACGAAAATAAACTATTCCTACACTTTTCATGCGCCATTCTGAATAACTTAGAGGCGAACACGGAGTTATTATGAGAATAAAACCTGTTCAAGTTTTTCTTGTGTTGCGAAGGTCAAGAATTTTTGATTTGATTTGATTGAAATCAATGGAGTGATCCATAAGAAATTATCCGTTAACATGTAGGCAGCTAATTTAAATACGAAAGTTATGCTAATTATCTCAGCTTACAAAGTCACATGAATTTACAGATGTTAAAGTATAAATCACATCCTTTTGTCATATTTTAGCTTCTTCTAAAAATAAGGATTTATTAAGTTACTTGCGAGATATTTCTTCACTATTTCCGACTGATTCTTGAATATATTGGAGATTAGAAACCTATTTCACCAGCAGTTCAGAATTTCATTTCACTCAAGCTGAGTGTAATGTACTCTTACTAATGATTTTGAAATGACTCGTGTTGCAAACTAAAAGAATTCTCGTCAAGTCATTCGTTCACCAGATGAGGGCGCTTGATAGAAAATAGCTTAATTAGTAACTTAAGGACAAAATAGTTAAAAAGGAATTTGTAGGGTTCTTATCTGTGTCCTTTAGATATCATATCTTTACATCAATAACGTTAATTTAAGAAGGAAACCAAGTTTTCACCTCCAAACAGGAATACATCTAATTTCAGGAGAAAAATCTAAAAAAGAAATCTCAAAACGGACAGAAAAATAATATGATTGTCGCAACCAAAATAATTTCTCCAATTAGCAAATTCGAGGTAGTTTTTGGTTTAAATACAGAGCTACACGCCTTTCAAAATCGTCAGGTGGGAAATAGAAAAGGTATATTAGTAAATACTCTTGATTTTTACATAAAATATATCAAATAAAGAGAAATTTAAATCTGACAGCTTCACTTTTGCTATAAAGGCATAAAATCAGAACTTGTAGATAGCACGGGGATTAATTTTAAGGCCATCATATGTGTAACGTTTTTTTGTGGAACCTTTACACCGCACAAACCGCGGGTTATTAATGATAAAAGTGTTTTAATAAACTCCTCTCGCCGGACTTACATCTTCGCCACTGTAATTATATATTTTTAAAGTTCGACTTTTACACGAGCATATACAGTTTTTACTGACAGTAAATACATTCTCGTGAGCAAGCATGGAGCAAGCGGATCTAAACGCCGTTGTGCAACCAAGTAATGTCAACGATATCCCAGGATATATTTCGAGAAGCGTTGCGCACTCACTATCACCGCCGCTTTCCAATTAGTGACCTCCCCATCATCCATACGTCACGCCCTTATGAAAGAGGGCACGCGTTTATGGTGCGCACTTCCTGTGAGACGTTGAAAAAGCCTCTCAGATGAGAAGATTAGGTGTCTCACCTTTTCGATTACTAAGATTAAGTTCCACGGAATCCTATTCTGAGTCCACTCCCACGAGCCGAATGAAAATTACTTCACTATGCTTCACGAATTTAGTTAACATATAATTTGATTATTTTTATATGGATTTTTTTTGATCGACTGAATCAATTTCGAGTTCCAGAAGTTATTAAAATTTTGTCAAATGAAATTGATACCAAGAGATCAATTTGATTCATATCGGAGATCAAAATAAAGTAATAGAAGCCTCCCAGAGAAAAAGGAATTTATTATGCAGCAGCTTAGCACCATAGTTAGGTTAAATACTAGTAAGATGTTTTTTTGTCGAGTGTCATAATGTATAGCTCAGAATCAAGGACCTTGGGGAAAAGAGAAAAGCATAAGATTGAGACATTTGAAATGCGGATGAGATAAGTTGAATAGAGCTAGTAAGAAATAAATAGGTACTGAACAAGGCTAGAAAGGAGAGAAAACTCCAAAATACCATCAGAAGATTAGGAAGTGAAAAATATGGATTTGGCATATACAAAAAGGGAAGGGAATAATTACAACAGCTTTCGAAGGATTGGTTGTCTGGCAAAAGAGAAGAGGAAGAAGAAGGTTGAAAATGATAGGTGATACAAAGAGAGGAAGATATGAAAAAAACATGGAACAGACATGGGATGGAGATGGAACCTGCCTAACGATAGAGCACCAGGTAATGACGATAACAATTCATATAGCCGATTGACTCCTAAATCCACTAACATAGGATTGCATTACTTCATGGGATTTCCAAAGATTTCATATCATCTCGAATGTCAAAATTAACCCAGATATATGCATTTTAATTTACTTCGAGGAAAACGGCCAGTACTGAATTACTCTAAGTAGGAATACGAAAGGCTAGGAGCGATTTTCAATATTTATTTCACAATGCCGTTTTTAGTTTGGTTTCCATAATAAGAAATTTAATAAAAACGTCAAATACAATGCCTTGATATTATAAAAATGATTCATGCTAGGTGTTATTGAAATTGCAAATTCCAAAAGTATGTTAAAACTCTTCATCTGATGTTTGTAAGAAGATACAATGGAAACCATTTCATCTCTATGGTGATATCATTAATGATTTTCTTAATTAATAATTTAAGCAATAATCAAGAAATAAATAAAATCTAGCGGTTTTGATAGCTCTTATATAGCAGTTTCTAGCTCTTTATACTATTTATTTACAATATAGCCAATTCCCAAGTTTACTTCAGATCGCTTCTTTAATAACTCAATATCTATGTATAATACCTCTAGTCCATATTTTTTATGTTGTCATCCCATATAGAACCCTAGAATTAGATCAATGCAAGTACATTAATAATTGCTCTATCTTACAAAAGGTTAATGTGACCTAACATGCGTATTTCCCACGCAATGCCTTTTCTTATATTCTTGATAACTTATCCCACACTTTATATCATGTGACATAACTTGCTTTTGCATTTTCTTGTCTTTGTCTAGCATCCTATCTTCAATTTGATTTTTAAGTAATCTCTCTCCACTCAATATTTTACCCACACAAATCCTCCACCTTTGCTTAATTACTTACATTAAATTTCGGAATCTTATACGAGTACAATAGAAAATAGCAAAATAGTTAAATTATTAATCGTGAAAAATTAAACAAAGTATTTTGGATTCGGTAAGAACTATATTAATTCCCGTAATAATTGAAAGTCTCCCGAATTTACCAGAAAAAATTCATCAGCGCACAATTCCATTTCCTGGTTTCAGTCCCAAAAAGTAGTGAGAGGAAGCCCTTCACTTTCAAATTTCAATCGCATCCCTTTTTATAGGCCGCCTCTTTGAAATTGAATTCCCACCTCCATCAGTGTTCCGCAATGCCAAATAAGGTGACCCAATAAGAAACATAAAACATGGGAAAGGGTCAAGCAGGAAGAAGCGCAAGTTGTTCGATCGATGTCTAAAGGAAAATTCAATTTAAATGGTGGAATATCATTAGATTAGTAGGAGATGCGAGCCAGTTTTGTAACATCGATTTTATCATTTGAAAATTCCGATTAAAATAATTATAGAACGCATCTCCTTCATAAATCAACATCGTCGAGGCTCATTTAAAACTAAGCATTTAAATTTAAAGCAGTAATTTCTGAAAATTTTCCTTTCAACAAAAAAATCGGATTTACAAAAATCTGTAATTTAAAAGGATGATGGCCTTGAAATGAATCAATTCAGCCAGGACGCTTCCGCGTTGGCATGTGTTTCTTTACATTGTAGTAGTAGTATTGTGAAAAGTGCTTCGACAGCTAGGGTCATATCGCACGTGAGCTCCCACCGGGGATCGATCCCAGGTCCGCTTTCATCGAAGTCGAACACGCTGCCCACTCGGCTACCCAGGAGCCCTTGTAAAAAAATAGTCATACAAAATTACAGAACTCGTAGTATGTACTCAGCTACGATTGGATTATATATCTACAAAGAAAATTGGGAGGTGGATTAGGGAATGGAAATATTTTTGCTGTAGCAACTCATTCGGTTGAAGAAATCATTGATTGAAGAATCACATTCATTTTACCGAAGACGTCGATAAACGAATATTGACATAAACATCTAGCAAATGAGAAAGCTTCAAAATAATCATTCGTTTTTTTTGTCACATCAAAGTATATAAAAATCGCATTATCAATAGCATATATTAGGATTTTTTAAGTCGGGAACCCAACAAACGAAAAATTTATGGCGTAATGATGGCGGAACTTGGGTTCTTACGTAGCAAGTTATGAACCCAACATGCATATAGGGCATCAGATATCAAGCGAATAACATAGCAAAGGGATTAGATGGAAGGAGGCCACGTAACCGTAAAAAACTTAATGGCATCGAAGATTTGCTGATTACGAAGGGAGCATTCGCTTCTCCAAACTGGATGATACATTTTCATGAGGAGATTTGAATGAAACTTTCACCGAAGCATACGAGATGGGGGTGATTAATCGTGGAGACATCCGTAGGAAACCATTATTAAGAGATTTTGGGCCAAAGGACAACTCTTCATAATATCGCCGAATTTCGAAAGGAATGGCGAAATAAAAAAAATGACCGGAGAAGACTTTCGTGAGGAGAGGATTGGGCGATCTATTTTCCGATCCGTCGCGATGAAAAACGAGAGGTCGTGCGAGGCGAGAGTGGGCCTAATGGGGATTTTTCGTAGTGCGTGATGGAGGTGAAGAAAGGATGGGGAGTGGTTCCGTTAACAGAATATGCGTTGCCTCACATGCTGAGGATGGCTCAATTGTGAAGCGAAGATTTGTCCGATTATTATCTGTAACGATCGAAGGAAGGCTTAAACGGATTATGAGCCAATATGGAAACATCCGGACCTTCTATGATTGATTCTATAAAACATGAAACACTTGATGAGAAATGCCCTAGAAATCGTAACGTATGAAAAAAATCTTAGACAATTTCAACTCCAACACATACTGTTTCATTTGGAAAACCGAAAGACAAACACATTATAATTGAATAATAGTAGAGTTGTGAGAATATCAAATTTCAAATCAAATTAAAGTATTTGCTCGACATAAACTTCAAACCGATGTGACAACTGCAAATCTTGAATCGAATCCAATTCAAATACAGATTTGAGTGGTGGTTAAGTTTTTTGTTACTCTCTCTATTATTTTATTTTTCAATTCTCAACATAAAATTTAGACGTCATATTTTATATATGTACGTTTATAACTAAAAATTATTTACTATTATTATAATTATCAAAATGTAATTACGAAATTATATCTTATTAATATATGAAAAAATTCCCTATTATAAATTTGAAATGCTATTTCAGTGTATGACAACCATAGGCAGGAGACAAAAAAGATAAAAAGTACAGATAATTTGAGAGAAAAAACGGATAAAGCACCATGTATCGAATCCAAAATTTAGTAAATTTTATTCGAAAGTTGAATAATAAAGTAAATTCTATTCTCAAATCACTAAATAACAATGTATGGGAGATATAGAAATAAATAATAATAGAAAGATCAATAGGTATAATATAGATGATAGATATAATAGTTGAAACAATAAAGCATTCATTTAAACAAAGTTTTGTCCATAGATGCAGAAAAGCAAGTGACAGAAAAGGTTATTAATTAGCTTTTGGCACTTTGATGACAGCTTGAAATTTTCAAAACTATTATTTACTCCTACTCAGTAAAAAGGGAGTAATATACTCCTGAAAGAATTCCATGAAGTCGTTTCGATTCGATTTTTAAGCGTTTTTGATTGAAATATGCGCTTTCAATGCATAAGATGACGTAAACTGTATCGTGAGTATGGTTATCGAATTCATGGAATCCCAGATTATAATCCGAATTTGTATGACGCACACGTTGAACGGCAGAGATAAATCTTTCCATCACGAGTCTCAAGAACGAGATTCATGATCTAAAAACTGAAGCCTTTCCATTGATCTGCTTTAGGGCGCGAGTTCAAGAACAACTGCTTACAGAACAGGACATCAGATTGTGTGGAGCTTTTTAACAACAGTTTCTGGAATCGCAGGCGATCGGATGCACCTTGCGGTGTTCTTACAAGTGTACATTTACGGTTATACAACTTGAAGCAAAATTTCTTGAAACTTGAACACCATACTATTTCAGTTACTTGAGATTACGTTAGGTATAATTTACTCGGTCTAAAGGGGACTGTTGCAATTGACATCACTGAAGTTATAAATGCCTTTATTCTGCAAAATCTCTAAGGTGTGTCAAGGCTGTTATGTTTGTGGGGAGACTAACTTTATAAGGTCAGTGCAATTAGAAATCCGCTATCTACCAGGTCATAGAAAGACCTTTTGCAGTTGAGCTCAAGGTAACCTAGAAAAAATAAAATCTCTTTAATGCAAGATTTAGTTAAAATTCAAAGAGAGTCCAATATTTCTTCCTACGACTAATAAGTAAGAAATTAAAATCGAAAATATTCACATCAAATTCATATTTATTTAGCACTGCAAAGAAAGAGAGAAAATAATTTTTCGTGATTGATGAATGATTATGGTTCAACGAAACGAAAATTTCAAATAATAAAATGCAGCTTCCGACAGTTTCAGGATATGTGACAATCGCTGAAGGAATTTAATAATATAAAGCTTTCTATTAAGAATAGATAATGCTAAAGGTGTAATTTTTACATGGGAGCGAAATAACTAAGAAACTTACAAAAATAGGTCTGCTTTCTTCATCACTGAAGAGAAAAGAAAGAATCTTGAAAATTCTACTTAAAATACCCTTATCAAGAAAATTTTTCTTCGACAATGATAAATGTAGCCCGAGAGCACTTCATCCATATTTATATACTGTTAACTAGAAAAGAGCTTTCATTAGATTGCATTGCATTGAACAGCCTGCAAAAATTCTAGTAATTGAGTAATTGCTACACATAAAGAAAATTTCTCTCATATCTACTCTCACATAATTTAATGCTTAAAACTTTAACAGCTCTCCAATATGCAGCTTCCTTATCTCTCCAACTGAATTTCAGCCTCTTAAATATTCATAAAAATCAACCTATCAACCTAGCTAAGAAAAAAAAATTGTTTTTCTTTTGCTTTGCTTTGCTTTGCTTTTTTTCCCCCTTCTCATTCAGCATTGGACCCCCTGTGATCATGAAAGCATTGATTTCGAAATGCGCATTAGGGATTCTGAATAACTGGTGACCGCTAAGCGATTATTCGTTTCCCGGGAATCGCCCTAGACGGTTGCCGGTGTCGGCGCTTGGAGAATCTTTGTCTCTTAGTTCATTGAACGCCGAGTTCCTTTTTTCTTTCCTCTATCAACCTAGCTTAAGAAAATTAGCACAATGAACTGGAAATCAGTTCACTGCGAATCCTTTCAATAAAAATAAACCGCGAGGGTAGAGAGGGAATGTCAAAGTCAGAAAATGAAAGGAAGTAATAAAGAAGGCGTGATTTAAGTTTCAAAGAGATAAGAAAAGGTAATCCTAATGAGTCGTTTGCTTAACTATCTTGAAGATAAGAAATAGCAAAACCTCATTTATTGAAACAAATGGGGAATAAATACTAGAAGAGAAAGACAAAAGACAATCCAGTTGTACTGAAAATCAAACTTTTTATGTAAGTGCTTGAATGAAAACTACGAGTGTATTGAGTCCAACGTTCCTGTGTTTTTTCTGCAGCAGGATGTTTAATATTTTTCGGGAAAAACTGAATAGAGTATCGCGGTTTCCACAAATATTTCTGGGAACTGTAATAATCAAACATATATTCTCCTTTATCCCTACCAGATAAGAAATTTTCTTCCCTAACCTCTTCGTGATTTCCTTGGCCTTTTTCCTACACGTGTCATTGACCCTTTACTTTTCGAATGATTTGCTATATTTTTAATACATAACGTCCATTTAAAACATAAAAACGCGGATAAAGATCAGTAAAACTTGAAAATATATCAGTGAAATACAAGAGAATAACGATGCTTCGCTATGAGGTTATGAAGAAAATACGTTTTCCTTAGCATCGGAGGTGAACTACTTATAATCGAATAGTTATGAAAATATATTTTCTCTCCATATAACTCTTCCTTGCATATACCAAAAACATTTAACCACCCCATATGGTTTCGAGAGCAAGATAAAAGCTGAAAGGGAAGACAGGATATAGGCGATCATATTTTGGAAGAGTTGATTATTTATTATTTGATTTACTTCTGTACTTTCATTGTGGTGCATAAAGTTGAATTTATGAGCTAAGAGATATTAATAACTGAGATTGATAATGCAATCGGGCGGCTGTAATCAAATTTCTGTGATCTTTGAACAGTCTTTCGCAGACATCTATAGCAACTCTGAATGATCAAATGGATATCACCGCTATCCTGATTCATTTATGATGATGAAACACTTAACAATGATTATTGTCTTCTAACAACTGACAGATGCTTAAGTGATGGCCGTGAAAGCAAAATAGGCACTGGTTGTTTAATAGCTTTGCTCACGATCTATCCATTTTCCAAACGGATTGACCTTGACTGTCCGTGAAATTGTTTTGGTTAAAATACGCCATTGTGATTTATCGAGTGTTGAACAATTTATTACCTGCCAATGGCATGTAAAATTTCTTTAAGAAAAACCAGAGATTATAAATTATTGTAGCAAATCCCTTAAGGTTCAAATCGCTTCTATTGTGGCCATATGTTGCAAAACTGGAGGAATACTACATATCATATAATTTCGTGAACTACAGAGTGAAAACAGTAAATTTCGAGCTCCTGAATATAGTCTTAGAATATAACGAGAAATGTAATCGGCAAAGACAACTGGAAATTTGGAAATTTTACTAACATTCTCTCTATTGGGCTAACTTTCAAAATAATCCTTAAAATAATTAAAATGAGATATTAGAAATTTATAAGGTAGCAACATTACCAAATCACATGAGTAAGTAAAAGACAAGCAATATGCGTAACTCTGTGAATCATAGAAATGAGGGCAAAGAACGCTGATGTTAATTTTTCAAAATTTCGTGTTGGATTTGAGATAAATGAGGCAAGTCAGATGGAATTCGATACGGCAAGAATTGGCAATGAGGTAAGAAGTGGTAAATGATGGTCGTTAAAAAGCGCTGGAGCCCACAGATGGCCAAGAGGGCCACGCGTTCGCCTTTGGTCGAAGCGGTACCCATTACAGGAGCGCTTCAAAGAAAAATACAAAACGATCTCAGCGATCGAAGCATTTTAAAAATAATTAGCTTAATAATAAGTATAAATTGAAGGAAACTTTCCAATTTGCAAATGAAAATTTTATCCTCGATTGCCTATCGCGCTGGAATTTGATAGTTGAATGCTTTAAATGTTAAATAGCATCATTTTAGAAACAATCATTTCCTGTCGCTAATTCAGCATAGGGTTATCGTGAAGGGTAAAAATCCTGACAAGAATAAAGTATGTAGGCGTAAATAAATTTACTATAAAAGTAATAAATACGTAAATAAATCTAAAATATAGAATAAAATATGTAAAGTAATTCAGTAATTATGTAAATAAATTATTATGAAATATAATCTTTCTAAATAGTTTAAATAAACCATAAAATTGACCTGGATATGTTACCGAGGTATCGTCAATCATTTTTTGTTTTCAGCAAATCAATATTACAGAAAATAGCAATTATTGGCGAAGGCTTAAAAAAGTGCAAAGTTCATTTTCTGATCAAAAAGATGGGAAGCCGTTGGAGAACGATATTATTCAGAGAAAAACGAGAGTATGGTCAGCCTACTCTTAGAGAATCCAATGTTTTCACTTCTATCCTTCTTTCTATTCTATCAACTCTCTACTTTGCCTACAATTCGCTGATAGAAAATTTCCTCTCCCTCTCTCCAACTTCCGCATTGAAGCTGAAGCGCAAATCATTTTACGAGCTGGGAAAAAACCATATCTGCGCTGGGATTCGATTCGACATTCCACCGGAGTGTGCCTGAGCGAGTGACATTCGGGGAGGCGTGGGCAGAGCAGGTCCTTGCGGGGGATCGGGAAGAGGGCACTTGGACCCGATCCAGGAACGACCCACGATTACCGAGGAACACGCATGAATTGCGCAACGCGACGGAAAGTGGTTCTCCATTACCTGCGTCGACTCTGCAGAACCGAAGACTTCCCACCGCAGTGAAAGTCTCCCAGTCGCTATTAATGGGGGGAGAGAAGCGGGGGCGGTCATTGTTCCTGGGAGACCTACGCCCATGCGATTTGGAGGGGCAATAGGAATAGGAGAGCTCATCTCTATGCGTGGGGCGGGACTATTCGGCCAGGGTCCGCTTTCCCACACGCAAAGTGCGTAATGAGGGATTGCGTGGATCGGAAGCGGCGATTTTGAAATTCGAAAATTTTGACACGGGATGCTCGTTACGTAATTTTCGCAACTCGGACCGCGTAAAAAAGGAGCCCACAAGATAAATTCTTTCTTTTTAGATGCGGTTTTTCCCTCAGCATAGAATATTCCATTTCAAAAGTTATCGACGAAGTTTTGGCGATGTAAGGGTTAAAGTTATAGACTAGTAATACTGATATCCTGGGTTCGATTCCTGGTTTGAGATACGAAAAAGAATGACACTTGTATGCTGTCACGTCCTCATCGAAATTGGCCAGTGGAGGCTGTTATGTGGTATTTTTTCTTTAGCAAAGGAACTTTTTCAGAGTTATTCGTGACGAATCTAGGCTCATACGGTCACATTTATTCTATACATTTGAAAACTTTTTACGCATGATAGTTAACAAATAATATGTTAATGAAGTATAATGTACTACACCTCATCTAGGCCACATACGTAACATTTTTACCACAATTTTTCACTTATAAAAGTATAATATCCAACTATTTATTATTATAAATTGATAGTTAATATAAAATTCACTAGGAAAGTAAAACTAAGGCATGAGAGATGTTCAAATTTTACGGAGGTAATTTTCAGGACAAATTTATGCACTTTTGCAAGATTCGAAGCTTAAGAAAGAATACGTTTTGTATGGATACATTAACTTGTAATACTTGATTATGATTTTCTAACCGGTAACTGTAATCTCTAGCGGAATCACAATTCAGCGCTCCACTCTTTAACATAACGTTGTTGTATGCTTGCAGATTAACGAGCTGAAAATTTAAAATTAAATTATTACTATTGGCGGTATTAGCTAGATAGATAGCAATAAAAACTAAATTTTTAATGCACAAAAAATTTAATGTTAGTAAATAATCCTAACCTATTTAATGGATGAGAAAAACATTGGAAGCGGTACTTCAGCTGTGGCGGTATGGTTATCGTGCTAGCGCGAATAGTAAGCCGTGTATATAATAACAAAACTACAAAACTGTATATCTCTACTTAAAAATACGAGACAACAAGTATGGCAAGAGAAAAAAATATTAGATTAATTGATTCACCAGTTGGGTGGCACCATCTTGATCATGGACATCACAAGGCTTAAAAATTTAATTTTCCGTAAAAAACTTTGCTTTGAACAGGATTAGAAACACTGAGGGCAAACTTTTGGAAATCATTTGGAAATCTGAACCAGAAACGCTAACCACTCAGCCATTTTGGTAAAAAATGTCTCAAGATCGCGACTCCACCTGAGAACCTCTCTTAGTAAGATAAATTTTCAAATCAGATAAAAGATTTTCATAACACTTTTCAATTTTACATATCAAACACGGTGTCAGTTTCTTTTTCTTATTCCGTTTGGTATTATGTACAAATGATATAGTGGCATCAAAAAATTTATCCAATAACATTACTGGATAAACCACTAGAAAAACTAAACACTTTGTAAGATCTTGACAAGGAGAATCTTTACACTCAGTTCCAAATCAAACTTTTGCAGCTGTTTAGAAAATTTTGTGATACAATGCTCAATAATCTTTGGAATAAATCCTGAGCATGAGGTAAACGATATATCAATGCAGTATCTTTTATTTACCACCTGGTATGATCAACCATGATTTTCCAGTCGTAAATTATAACGAATTATCAGAACATGTGTATGTAATGTTACCGAGCCTCGGTTTGGATTATGTGTTTGATAAACTCTCTATCTTCAATTTTGCCAATTAAAGTCGTTTCGGTTCATCTTGTAGTTTGATAGTGTCAAAATCTTAATCTTGAAGTGTAAAATATTAACCTATATATTTATTTATTGCGAATCCACTTTCAGAGAGAAAATGGCGAAATTTAAGGAGAACGATCTCGAACCAGTATAACGGCAGTTTATAATAAATGGAGCTTCACTTCCCACTCATGAGCGAAGATAGATGGGTTGTCCTAAATGGTAGAGGCCCATTATGAGAGATTCTTCCTTAGCATATAATTAATCACAACATATTGAGATCAAAATTTGGAAATTTGTGTGTATCATTATGCTGCTAATTGTTCTAATTTTAATTTAAGCAATATTTAGATATATAATGTTAAATATGAGGAGAAGAGCAAAGAGCAAAATTGGCTTTCTATAAAAGACAGCTTATACAGTTCGATAAAGATAGTATCGGAAGAATGACCGAATTACAGTGATAAACTTAGATTAAATTTTAGAGGCAAGTAATGGCTAGTTGAAGCGCAAGGATTTGAGAGGGAAATAAGCTAATAGCTGGAGACAGGATGGTTCAAATAGCTACAACACGCCAAGATGATGCTGGTGTTTTAAAAGGGATACAAAACTTTGATAACGAAAGATGGCTTAAAGATCTTATCAATATTATCCCCGCGAAAATAAAGAATAAGAATTCTACCCAGTGTATGCTTTCCATATTAATAAATGGGTCTTGAGATATAAAGGGTGCAAACTTTCCCCACCCCTACAAGGCATGTATACATAAATTCGAAGTACATTTGTAACACCTTTTTCTCGTACTTACACTAAAATAGTAGTCTTACACTTTAACTAAAGCTATTTATCGTAACATTCATTTGTCGTTTTACCACGCGGTATTGACAGGTCCCTGTAGTGCAGAGGATAGCGCGTTGGACTTCTTATCCAAAGGTCGTGGGTTCGAATCCCACCAGGGATGGCTTGTAGAACTTTTTTCGTTCCACAATTGTGCAAGAGTTAGCGCGTCAGCACCAGTTCTACTTTTATAATTCACCTAATAGGTTGGATATCTGTCTCGGGAAGAGAGATTTGCCGTAAAGAATTGCTTAGATGGAGAAAAATTCTATCTAAATAAATTCACGATTTTATCCTTCGAAATCCTACTATCCGGCTGATACAAAATTATAAATCAGACCTAATATCAATTGATAAATAGCTTGAAATTGGCAACCGATGAAATATTCTCTATGGAAAACACCATTAAAATAGTAAGAGAGGAATTTCGTAAGAATTGACTTTTAAAGGAGTCGATTTGAAACAACGACACTTCGCAACATTGAGTTTGGAAGAAGAGATTTTAGGAGAAAATACGAATTCTGACAATGGAAAGGTAGAAGTAGGAGGCTGATATTAGCTAAAAATGCTATACCTGCGCATATTATATCAACCTTAATGATAACCCAGGACAGTAATCGGTGACTTTGATATCGGTATCTTATGGGTATCTTATCACGAACCCTGAAAATTCCTACTTGACAGATATTAATGATGATTATGTTGCTCATGAAATCGATTATAAAATGGGTAATTTTCAAATGTGAAAGATCTCCGATTATAAACACTTCATATCTACAGTGACTATGATTGGTGGAAATCCTTAAAATTGGTTAAGCATTTGCGCTGAAAAGTTTCAATATCAATCGAAGGAAAAGACATCGCTAAGAAATAAAGAGAAAAAAGACACCTACTGTAACAGAAAACAAAAGGAGGTCTTAAATGAAAAGAAAAAGTTATTTTGAGTGAGTAGAGAGCGATACAGAGAAAAAGACTAACATAGTTATTAGACATTACACACTGATTATAATGCGATTAATATTTCCGATAAGGTAATGAAGATTTAAGGTGTAAATTAATGCAACATTTTTACATTCCTTTTAGCTCTTATTAATGGTTAAAAAAACCTAATTTCTATTCCAGCAGTTGTGTATACTTTGTGCTGATTCACATTGAATATGTAGCAGTATTATATTGTACACATGTCTTTAGTTAAAGCTGAAATTTGAGCTTGGTTGCACGATGTGAGATTATCGAGTCTTCGCTGTACATGCAACAAAATTTATTATTTTTTTATTTATAAATATCGCGTAAAGTTGACAGAGAAAGTAGAAGTAATGATGCTATTCTGTAATAATTGAGTAAAATTATACGCGTTGATGAGAGACGCGATGTAGAAAGTAAACCAGACGCATGCAAGAAAATCTTTATGAGTGTGAGAAAATGAGAGCGACGCGTGAGTGCAGTCCAGTGCGTTGTTTACGGATGAAGATGACTTAAGGGAAGAGGAATGAAAAGTGTTACACACTCTGATCACCTGACATGGAAAGAGAGAGAAACTATCCTCCATATTTGAGTATCCATCACCAGACATGAAGTGTAATGAATGACTGATGAATGTATCTACTGAAAATTTTTAAAGGGAAATATATACAAGTTTCTAAATTGAAATATCAAGCTATAATTATTAATTATTATTGTGTTGTACCACAAAAAAGACTAAATCAATCAGAAAATACTAGGATATGGTTTATTTAGGAACCTGATAAGCGATATCAGGACAAGAAATGTCAGCCAATGTGTACCTCTACTGTACTCTCGTACCTCTACTGTAAGTTTTTGTTTACTGTACTGCATTATATCTTAATAAGAGTCATACTTTTAAGTAATTAGTATACAATGGGTAAGGCGCCAATCGTAAGGATGCCAAAATTAATGATAAGGTACTCATTCTTCTAATGTTTGATAATTCAATATTAATGTAAATGTATCTGTCATATTATCTAACATCATTAGGCGGGCGAATGCTGCAGCCACTTTGTTGATATAACCTACGTTAAAGCTTCAACCCTGTATACCCCTGCCATACAGCGGCTCGCGAGGTATTAATGTTAATATAAATGTAAATCTATCTGTCATTATCTGGCGGGCGCATTCAGTATTCTATGTAAATAGCCTCTTTATTGATTTATAACCTGCTTTTTTCATTAACTCTTCATCACCAAAATGGCCTAGTTGGTAGCGTGTCTGGTTTAAATTTCCAAAGATTTCAAAAAGATGTCCAAAAGTTTACCCTCAGTGGTTCGAATCCTATTCAAGAAAGATTTTTTTCGGAAAATTAAGTTTTAATGTCCTGTGACGTCAAAGATCTGTATTCAGACGCATTGATATAACGATGGATCCCGGAGAATGAAGTATTTTCGTAATTTTTGTTTTACTCCTAAAAATTTCAGTTTAAATGGATGTTCATTTAACCTAAAAATATAACTTTCCATACCTTTCTTAAAAACTATTTTAAAGCAATATTTACATCTAATACTCCGTGGAACAAAGGACTAACTTAGGAAGAATGCATTTAAACTACTGGGAATTTTTCTTTGAAGAAAACGAGAACGAATCATCTATTCGTGGGACGAATAGATGATTCGTTCTCAAGTAAAAAAATTGATAATTAACTGTTAACAGAAGGAGTAATAAGAAAGCAGCGTATGTTGAAGCATTTCTGCGTAATCTTATATAATAATCACCGATGTGTGTATATTTATTTACCCGATGTCAGTAACTCCCGTAAGAAATTCATAGGAGAAATATTGGGACATTGATTTCATGCACTTCTCGACGTGATACGATTATAAATTTTTGGGAGTCGTTTAAGGTCCAATAGATGTATATAGATATCAACTGAAAATGTTTTAGATGTGGCTTCCCCAGCACTCAGTCTACTGAAGTTAGAAAGATCCCATATTCATATTTGTGTAACTAAAGTATCCTTGGTTCGACTCTGGATGAATCGAAAAAAACTCCCATGAGAAATGCACGTAAAGTTGATTGTGATCGATTGCAGACTGCAGCATCAGAAATAATGGTCCTACGAAATCGAAACAAATACCAAAAGAAAAGATATTGAATACAAGTCATAATATTTTGGTCATAGAATATCACATTCGAGTCAAAATTGAGAGAATTCAGTCAAAAATGATGAAAAATTTTTGTAATTTTGCGGGTATAAAATATCAAGCCCCTTAGTGTCAAAGGTGATTGTTGAATACAACTCTCGTAAGAATATATGGGAAAGATAGACCCATATGAAAAGTATGGAGAGACAACATTTCATGGTAAGGAAAGCATTAGCAAACTTTTGGAATTCTAAATTCAGCAACATAAATTCACAGATAATATTACCTTTTAAGCTATGGTTAACTTAAAATTATAACCTGTGAATAAAAATTAAAACAATAAATTCCGTTTATATTTACAGCTTCAGTTTTTATCATTGTGGATATTTAACATTGTAGAGGAGTTATTTTATTTTTTATTATTCGGGAACAGATAGTGTATGAATTATATTGATTAAATTCACTCCCGTCATTTTTGACAGAGGAATACACTATTATTAATATATTAATCCAGATTACAATTTTTAATGAATCCATCGAAAGCAATAGCTACCATAAAATAATATGAAGTGTATTAGCTTACATTTATTTTATTAATTTTATTAATATTTAGTTTCATAGAGACAGTAATGAATACAAAAATACCGAAAGTGAGATGCTAAATATGACATAGACATTTTTTACAACCAGTAATCATTATCGCTGTAAGAAAACATTTGAAAAATGGACTCTCAAGTATATGTAATCCTAAATTTATAAATAAGGTAAATGAAAACATTATATGAGCCTGCGAAGCTTTAAAGGTATTATTTTTGGATGTAAACAAATTTATAGATCAAATATGTTTGGGTAAGGATGTCCTACACCTAAATTATAAAGGATCTTACAAATATAGAATGGCAAGGGAAAATGTAACAACTTTGCTAAGTGATCATTGATAACGCTTTTTAAACTCTGCTGCAATAAGCAGCGGGATAACTAATTAATTACAATGAAAACAAATCCTTTTCGCCGTCTGCGGCAGGTGCATTCCTCGAATCCCGCAATCACATTCCTGTGAGGACGATCTGCCTCTAACCTAAGGGCGCAGCGATACATCTATTAGTCAGATCACGCACGAAATGGCGCCATCGCTATGTACAGAGTAACGTGCCTTACATAGAGTAATATCCGATGGCTATCTCTTTGGCATGCGCAACGTGGTAGAAAAGTTCGCGGGTGCGACCGATAGCAACGCATCTTCCTGTTTACAACATCAATTCCACTCACCTATCACTCACTTATAGGGATCATCCTCCCCTTTGAAATCTTCTGCCTTACTCAACATTTTATGACGAGGACCATATGTGACTTTTGAACCAACGATAGGGGTAGAGGTATAAAGGGTAGAAATAGGCGAAGGTAAGCATTCAAACGTTGTCTTGAGAGGGACTAATAGCTGAGACGAACACCCACGCAGCGATCATGAAGTTCCTGGTGAGTGTTGCTTATCATTTTCTTCAATGTTGTGATCGGAAAACAAGAGCGGCGACTCCTGTTGGTGGAATACATTTCAGTTCGTCCGAGTGCCAATCATTAGGACTGTGTGCATACAACGTGCATGATACGTCGTACGAAGTGATTCTTCAGAGATGGACTCTGCTTTATTTATAACTATTATAGATTATCTATAATACTATCCTCTTATGAATTGCTTTTATATTCGAAATCAATTCTGAATGCCACTCTTGTTCAGATATCAGCTGAGAATATTTTGGATGTGACTTCCCCCGTACTCAGTCTAGTGAAGTTAGAATGATCCCATTACCAGTGATAAGACCCTAAAGTGTTGTAGCTTTGATCATAATTTCATGTTTATACTGAGTCGGCATTAAATAGTTATTATAGGGCAAAAGGTGATAAATGCCTCCGCAAAGTGGGATGGATTCCAATTAATCCGCTGGGACGAGCATTAGGATCACGTCTAAGAAGAGTTCTTCATCCACTTTCTCTTGAGGGCGAGAAAGAGCAACTGTTTTCTCCCTCTCCGCTCGTGATTTCACTTTCGCTTTTAGACTATTGGATTACGTTGCTGTCGTCCTCAGTATCAATAATACTATGGCACTTCCTCCGAAATCACTGGTAAATCAGCACCTACTGTGGGGAATGAGAAACCCAAAGAATTCCATTATGGAGATATCAACGACAGAATCAACTATCTGAACCGCGATCAGGGAATTCTATAGTAATATTTTTCACCAAATTTAATTTTTAAAGTGATTTAGTAAGATGCTATTCACTAGAGCACGATTTAAAAGGGATTTTTGGCTCAGGATAGATGGCTTCTCAAAATAATATGAGACAATTTTCTTCAATTTTTAAACAAATAGTACCGATTCTGCAATTAATATGGAGGGAATACATTCGATTTTCCTGCAGTTTCAATCAAATGAAATAAATTCAGGAATAAGTATCAAAGAAAAAAAAACATTAGAATATCGGAGACTTTTTTATCTATTGAAGGGCATGATTACGTTTAATTTATTGAAAAAACGCCTCATCAAGTTAGTTCCTTGTTACCACGAGTGAATAATTAATTGAGGAGAACCTTTTTATAGTAATCATGGAGTATTCACTTTTGATTTAAGATCGGTTGGATTTAAGAAAGAATTTACTGGTGAAAATGGATAAAAACATTAATAAATGAGAAAGATCAATTGACTATAGATTGAACGATTGATCCACGAACCTTATTTACATAAAACTTGGAGTTATTAAAAACATTAGTTAGTTTTATGTAACTTATCAACGATTCATATAATCGTAAGGATAAACAAACAGAAAACTTGAAATTTAGAAAGAAAACATAATATTTGAAACTTATATCGATCTTTCTAACATGCTATATATACGTTGAACAGCGGAGACATTGATGTAGTCCTAATCCATACTGAAAATACACATTAATTTTTATTTTACTGAACAGCTTAAGAAATAAAATTAATTTGTTAGGACCGTATGAATTTCAAGAACTGAGTGATTAGATTAAACCAGAGAGTAAGCACAGTTTTTCAGATGGAAACGAACAATTTGTGATGATTAGATAGCGTTAGAGTTAAAAGGATGATTAATATGACAGGAGAAATAAGTTTTTGTCGAATGAGGTATTTTGTTTAAAGGGGAGCTGGAAATAGCGAAAAATTGCCGCTTAGGAAAATGTTAAAGTTGAGGGAAACGTAAACAAAAGCGAGAAGGAAGTTCAAGGACGGGTGTTGCGTACTCGTCAATTAGGGCGGCGGATGCGCCTTGGCGTGCATCTCCGTCACTGAATAAACATGATCTCGGCATGATTCACGCAAACGGCCGTCCATCAGTGGGGATCTTCACTTTCCCTCGGGTCCTTGATCTTCAGCCACGGAATGATGCGCTCACGACACAGAGTGAATGGGCACCCATTCAAGGAAACACGCCACTTTGTTTACATCTTCAGGTTGTCGAACTGATGAGGAAACTATGGGTACGGTAACTATAGCTCTTGCTGCGCTCTATGATTGATATCCGCATCCCACGATCGAATGAAAACGGATACATATTGGGTAAGATTGTTCCTCATGAGGTAACGGATCACAGAGGTTTCAAATAGACTGTTAAATCCGATTAGCAAAGAGGTGAGATGTGATCTTTAAAACGTTATACGAATTGATACACGATTTTCCTTACCTAATATCTGAATCAATCTGTTAGTTTTAGAATTATTATTAATAGTCACACCGGTGTTTATATTACTGCTACCATGTTATACCTATGACATTGGAGCTATGTTATAAATATTTCTTAAAGTCTAAAGCAGAAATATCCCATAAAAAGGGGTATTTTCAGAGTTTAAGTGCTATGAAAGGAATGAGTCACACATTGGAAAAATAATAATAAACATTGGGCAAAATAATACAATTTCGCAGGTATTCAGGTCCGCCTGCTAGTTCATTTCTCTAAATTGTCTAAACATTCTTCTCTTAACATACTATATTGTATAAACATTCTTCCCCTAATATATTATAATACCCTGTTTCTTCGGTTGATTAAAAAATGAGAAGCCGAAAGAAACTGGGAAATATCATAAAATAAATCCAATTTTCGCGTTATATCCGCGGTAATGCTAAACAAAATACAGGGGTCGCTAGATGAACACGTTCTGTTCAAGAACGGAAAGGATATAGATGCAAGTGGAAACTAAGTAACTAAAGATATAACTGACTAAAGATATTCCTAAAATAACATAAGATGATTTTCCAACATTCGAAGTTCATACATACTAATCACTATCACATCTTAATGGAAGTTTTTACTTATCCCTACGAATCTTTAGATGATAAATCTCAAAACATTTCGGACTGTCTAATTACAAATCTGATTGCTCTGATGTTAATCATCCCGCAGGTCAGCTTTCTCCTACTCGTCATCTGCTTGGCGTCGGTGGCCAAGGCGACAGAACAAGAGGAGAAGCACTCTGGAGCTCCGAAAGAGAAGAGAGGAATCTTTGTTCCGGCATTGGCAATCCATCCGCCAGTCTATCGGGTGCCTGTGCATACACATATTGTGAGGGTACACCATCCGCATGTGGTCACCCACTTCCATCCCCCGCCAGGCATTAGGGTCACGTCTTTCGGGTACCATCAAATACACCCTGGCTACGCCTACTCTTACTACGGATGATTACCATAATTATGCTTGTAAGTAGAAACTATACTCTTGCTTACGTTGAAAATACATAATATATATAACTAATATGGGCGTAGTGATTTTTGGAAAGCTGATATTCCATTGATTGGGCTTCAAAATTTTGTGATACGAAATTATTCATAAGAAAACCGAAATCCAAAAATAGAGGACATTTCATAAGTCCTGATGAAATCCATATATTTTAGAGTAAAATTTACAGAGAAATCAAATATTGCTATATAAATTATTACTTTATCAAAATGAATTTATGATGCGCTTTGGAATAAATAAATACAAATTTCTCTGATGAACATTCAGAATAAATGTTATAATTCTGAATATAATTACCATCATATATCACCTTTAAGAATGATACCAACTCCTTGGATCATTTATGCAGAAATGAAAAAATGTGGTTAATCTTTCAAAATCGTTACCTTCCTTCAAATGAAATGATAATTTTTCAGTGAATGCGTAACATACATTGGTTTGGGGGAACAATTCACCAATAAAACACCAGGCTTCTTAAAAAATTTCAATCATCAAACTCGTAGAATCACTATATGATAAGAACTAATTTACAAAAGCTCTGTGATTATTCCAAAACCTAGCATTATGGAATCAAATTTTGTGTGAACCGCTATTATATCCATATAGAAAAATAAAAACTGCATTTATTCTCGTATCAGTGCAAGGATATTGACGCGTATTCGGGGTCAGTTATATTTTGGATATTATATACATAGATTACAAGGTATAGAATAAATTTATATTGGCATGTAGAAAGTTTCTTATGCAAAAACGGCCTGACTCATTAAATAAATTTCGAGCTTGTATTTTATTGGACGTTGACGTTTATGAATTTGCAGAGTATCGCAAGGATTTCTCCCAGCTACATTTTAGGAAAGGCAATAAAGACTGGCGACCGATTTGACGCAACAGCACCAAAACGAGAGCGCGAATTAAATGTGCTCCAAATTGCCTGTCTGAATTACTTACATTCACACCATTTATTACGAAATTACACTTTTAATTTAGCACGACGAGATCATTTAATGATGACTGAACAATATTATCATCATTAGTATTTGAACGTTTGTAACATAAGTAAAACTTGTTCATAAGGAGGAAGAAAAATATACAAGATAAATTAATACAAGAAAAAAGAATGTAAATATTTTCATGAATTTTAAGTCACTTTAATGAAGACTACTCTAAAAGAAAATTCCAAAATGTTTCCTAATCAAGATGCTCCTCGAATTCTCGCTTTCTACTGAAAAATATCAATTTCCATAAAAATTATAGAACTTAATATTACATTACATATTACTTATTGTAAAGATTAGCTAATACACATAAATTTAGAACTTAAAAGCGGGAAAGAAGATATAATAAATATATTTTATATGCTAATGCTGCGAAAATTGAGTGACATTTTTTGCGTTGGGCAGTGGGGTTTCAATGAATCTGGGTTTTCAAGATTCCATTTATAATTGATTTTTATTCGAGCCTTCCATAAAAAACCTATGGCGGAAGTAATGTAACGTTGAAAGAATCGATTCCAATTATTGCTACCTGTAATTACCTCAGCTGAGGTCACTTGACTTTGCGCTCTTGATATTCATAAATATGTTTTGCTCTTGACGTATGAATCATAAAATGCAATAAAATTGAAGTAGATTAAAATTCGCTAATGAAATGTTGGAAGGAGTGGAAAAACGTCCTAAATAGCTCTGAAACAGTATGGAAAATTAAGATCTACTTAAAGAATCAATTAAAAAATTTAACATAATGGGGATACTTTTTCTTCATATTTCCCACTAAGTGTACGATTAGTGAAAATAGTTGCGTCGCTGAGAAACGCACGGAATAAAACCTTAATGTTATACATATGTGGGTTGTAAATAGATGTAAGGAAATAAATCTTATATTACAAATAAAAACAGATAACTTCAAGGAAATTCTTTCTCCATAACAGGTGCTGAACGGAGTTCCAGCGACTATATCTATGCATGATATAATGGGGACACATTAAATCAAAGTATTTTTGCATAATACCAAAGCTGTAAATTAAACAATATAATAAATATATTTCAGTTACTTGTTCGTCATAATTTTCGGTTTAAGTACAACTTGATAAAAAGATTAAGTATATAATATTGCGTCTAAATCATGTTAAATACTTTCTTTCTTAAAATAAAAGTTTTCTTTCTTATTAAAAGTTTCTTAAAATATGAATATGGAATGAAGATACACTGCTTAATTACCAAGTTAGAAGATTCTCATAAACTCACTAAATGCCATGGGCTTGAATGGTGAAAACGAATAATAATTTTCACTTTAACTATATTCACTAATTAATTTGACGCACTTCAGCAGAATATATTTTCGATATTCTATACCGAGTTCTCTAATTCCTTCATTTCTTTCGGAAGGTCATTGAAGAAAAGAACAAGGTGTGCTTACGGTCATATTCGGTTCAAATTTGAAAATAAATTATTATAAATATTTCTATTGTGAGTCAATTGAAATCTTATATTCGGAGTTATAATTAAATTTAATTAGCGGAATACAGCAGTAAAGAATATCCCGAAAACCTAGGCATAAACTGAATAAATAAATATTTTCAACAATTGTTATAGCTGAATGTTTGTTGGATATATTTCAATCGATATAATATTTAATCGGAGAATCTTCGAGAAAAGAAACGATTTATTTCTTTTTCTTTTATCAACAGATCGATATCATTGTCATGATCACTTAAGAAATTTAATAGGATAAACAATTCAAACGTTGAATTTATGATTGATACCTGAATCAAGAGAGTGCGACAAGCCTTGCCGTCCTAGTTTCGACAGACAAAAGGAGTACAGTTCAATAAAAACGATTTTCGTTCTAAAACTGGAGACGACTTCCGTTCTCGTGATTTGCCTGCGGCACGACTCAAAAATCAAACACCAAGTCTCACGAAAATCTAATGAAAGTGCACGAGCGGCGTCCATGGCCATAAAGTGCTTCGCTGCGCCTCCATCTGCACTCCTTTCACTTGGAGAGAGCAATGTGGGACGAACACGTAAGTGGCGACCTTCGGCATCCGAACAACGCTTTCATTTCCCACACAATACAGTCGTCTACTGAAAATCATCCGACGCCACTGAGAATCATTCTTCGATACAAAAAGATCTCAGCAGCGTACCGAAATATTGCAGCTAGAAACTCTAAAAGCTGCGACGATTGAGAAATCCTATCATTTAGTATTCCACATCCAATAGGATTTAAGTTCATTTCGTGGGAAGTTGACCGAATGTACAGGGGGCTCCTGGATGATTCCAAACTAAAATAAAAATCGAACGACATTTTAAAGCCGCGTCTATATCTAACAATTTATAGGTTTAAAAATCAGATGCTCATAGTGAGACTAGCTCGCTTTCCGCAAAAGACAATGAGTCTTCCGGGAAATTTTTCCAACGTACGTCTAGCGTATGTTCTTCCTTGCTCCTCGCTTTCATGTAAATTTTCTATAGTTTCAAGAAGTTTTTCTGTTTAAAATAATAAATGAAGTCAAGATGTAAGCATCTATAGTATCTAGATGAAATTTATTCCTTTAGCTAAATCATTAAATTAGCACTTTCTGGATGTAAATTGGGTGAATTTAGAATTTAAGCAATAAAGCAGGAGGAAATTTCGAAAATATCTATCAATGCTTTGATTGCATTGAAAATTTTCCGTTTGGTAAAAATTTCAATATCTTACCTATAATGAATATCACGACACTGAAAAATGGTTGCTTCACATTAATTGAATAATTAGTAAGTAAGTACATATAAAGAGCATTTTCGGATTTGAACTTCTCAGACTTTCACAGTATATCGTATGAGAGATAAAAGGAAAAAAAAACTCGATGGGAATAGTTAAAGATAGTGTCAACATATGAGGTGTAATCCAAACATATATGGTCTGATATTAATTGAATCCCTCTGAGAGAGAAAGAAAAAGAACTTTTTATATTGTCGCTGAGATTGTGTAATCATAATCCCACTAGATGACGCGCTTTCTCCAGGACAGTGGGAACTATTGGACAGCGATTTCAAAATGCCCTTTTGATCCAGGAAATTACAGATAATGGAATTACATTGTGTGTGTGTGGGTGGAATGCGCGGTCTGTTTCCTTTATCATTTGTCAGAGCGGATGCAGTAACTTTTAACAGTTGCCGGCTCAAATGGAGCAGTCCAACGTTAAAAACGTTTTTCTTTGCTTTCTAAATTATATGTAATTACAGGGGGGAAAAGGTTGGTCAGGCTGGTTAACCCGATTGTTTTCTTCGAATTCTATTTTCCTCGATGATCAAATGATCCCAAGTAAAAAATCTAGAGCATAACCATCTACAGAAAACTATCTATCACTTAAACTAACCCAGATGAACGTTAAATTTCAAATTGAGTTTTTGCGTTGCTTGACCGATTCTTCTGATTTAAATTCAGCAAAGATAATTTTCTTCCACATATTATGATACATACACTTATCTACATGCAGTACCATATTTGTGAAAATTACTGTAGAATTTAACATTCTAGGGTTCTAATACCTGGGGATAAAAACTATGAGGAGAAACCTGATTGTCAGATTAATCCGCAAAAGACTTCGAAAAATTGTGGCGCGGTATCAGATTTGGCAACGATTCCACAGAAGAATCGACGCTGGTGGAAAGCTTTAGCCTCTGGCTGGAGTCATTCAACCACGGCATTGGCAATCATAAAAGCATTTAAGTAACGATCCGATCGGTCTTTTATTGGACGAGAACACGAAGAAATCATTCTTCCAACCGACAATGCCAATTCACGAGTGAGTAGAAGATTTTATTTGGGTGCTCCCTAACATAATCGATATAGTGATCTCTTAAAGGGTGTTATCGACGTATGCAAATTTATGCTTTTGTAGTCCTTATAGCAACATTTCAGATTTGATAATGCCAAATATACAAGAGAGGTAGGAATTTTTCATTGGAAATTTTATTGATAATATTTTTTTCGTTGGCGTAACGGTTGGAGAGAACGTGAGGAATTCGCGACCTCTAGTCTACTATATTCGGACTTTTCTCCGCTTTATGAAATAAATAAATGTATTTAAATTACTTTCACCTTATTCTTGTTTATCATTTCCGCTAAAGATAAGTGAGAAATACATCTATATCGAGATATACATATTATACTCTACATCGAGCAATTAAATTCTTGCTCATTCGGACAGTTTCGGAATTGAAGTATTCTAATGTGGATGATACATATTGGGGGTTTTCTGCGTGGCCCAATACTTTCCTATAAGGCCGATCGGTGCTATGAGAAAAGATTTCCTATCCCTGGAATGGGTTATTACACTTGCAACCTGAGGTCTTGGCTTTATCATCGAAGTGATTTTGTTAATATCTTTATGTCCATCCCTCTTATACTAGGCTTTTAGATGGATCGTAAGTTTCTATTATCGGCCATCAGAAAGGTGGCCAGAATCTACGCTCTGAACCACCTATAATCCTCGCCATTGTTCAAACTTGATTCCCTTTCCTCAAAAAAGAATTGTTATTCCGCATTTAAGATGAGATACGCGGAATGATTCTTGATGATGAAGCGATAAAGAGGGGAAAATTACGGTCTCGAATTCGTTTTTACAAATGGAGCATATTGGCATACATGATGTATGGACAAACGTAATCATGAAAGTATAGCATGGACTCGCAACTAGCAGCGAGTTACCATAAGAGAGAGAAATTTCTGATGGGAATATTTGTAAAATTAGGCTCGAAACGGGACAGCTGCCGTCGCATGTTCCCACGAGGCCGAGCGAAATATCAGTCGTGCAGTAGAGCACATAGACTTTCAAGAGCGACGTTAACGCAATGACTAGCGCTTCTCTGGTCGTGGCAACCACGTCCTTCGGAGATTGCAACATGGCGATAATCACGTCATTCTCGCCACTAGCTGAAGGAGATATTTTTGTATAACTGTAATAAGAAAATTGCCGAGGAAGTTTACATTTACACAGGTACCCTGCTAAGTCTCAATTAAATTTGTAAATTTTAAAGTGCGGACAAAAATTTAAGCGATTCTGTGGGACAGAAAAAGTAATGAGCTTCTGAAGAAAAGACAGATTTGCATTTATTGTGCACTGAATTTTCATTTGACTAAGAAAAGCAATTTATTATACTCTACAAATATTGTAGGCAAAATCTTCTTCTTTAACTTGAATAGTTTCTCAAAATTCTTATTTTTCGTAAAACATCGTTTCTCCAAATGGCACTGCTATAAGGTTTCTATATAATTTGAGGGATCCGCATTTATAACGTTTTATTTATACCAATTATGTTAAAAAAACCCTTTTCTGAGAATTTATGAAAAGATTTACAGCCTACGCCAGCGTATTTTGAGCCTATAAACACCTTTACAAACCCAGAGATCGACTTAAACAGTAATGTAAACTTTTATCATTGGGAGGTATACGAATAACAATTAAAAGTAAGCCTGCCTAACATTTTCATACACCACTGCCATAATTTGAGATACCATCCATTGTTTCTTAAAGTCATGTTTGCCTAAGGCCATTTAATTTTGAGAATCTAGAAAAATAATTTCATTTCGAATATCAGTTGCGTAATGTTCAAAATGTGGCGTCCTGCTAACTCAAGGATAACATCAATTCATACGGTATATATTTCTTGAATCACCGCAAAACATTAGCTGCCGTAGTTTTCACTCCGATAAAATATAATTAGATTAGTCTTTATGCCTCATTTTTACAAATTGTATTATCCGGCGAGTGTAGACCTAAACCAAAATCACCCCTCAGAATTTAACGACGCTTATGTATCGAGGTAACATATCGTATAAGTGTAAGTAAAAACAAAAGCGAGATAAATTTCCTACCTTTTATATCTAAAGGAACTGATTGTATCCTTCTGACGTTTTATCTGAAGTAACTTCTTAAATGTACGTTTGATTTTCATTTCATACGTTCATTTAAGCTGTGAAGAGGGTAATACAATAGCAAAAGTTTTTGATTAGAAATATTTAGTATATGTGCAATAGCTGTGATTTTAACACCTCACTTTAAAATAAAATGGAGCGTTTGAGAAAAGCAACTCAATAACGAAGAAAATTAATAATCCAGGTCTTTAGAGCTTAATTCAACACATGATATAAATTCAAAAAAATACTTTTACAGTCGATGATTGCCCTATTGATGCTCTAAAATTCCAACTGTTATGTTTTATTGTGGGGGTGGAAATTTTTACTATACTTTTATACCACTCCTGAAAGAATTATATAACTTAATTTACATTTATTATGAAGCTTCTTTTAATAAAAGTAATAACTTATTCACTCTATATTTTTGCGCACATCAAAATCAGTAAGGTTTGATGCAAAAATATTAGTGGAATGTCAAAAAAATATCTTAAGTAAGCTTTATTGAATATTATGCAACTCGTGAGAGTCGAAGTAAAAGAACTTTTACACTTCATTTTACACCCGAAATCCTCACTCTTCTCTGATCTTGATATTACATATCACCTCCTTAATTGCAACATACAACTGTCCATGGTGAAAATAGTCACATTGGGAAACATCCGTATTTGTTCCTAAGTTTTTCTCTGTAAATTCTTTATCATAATGACAAATGATAAAATTACAGGAAATTGCTTCCTCTTCAAAAAGACTTCCTACCATTAATTTTCAATGGGTCTAGATGATTTCCAATATATTCTTATGGGAAAGTGTGTGTGGTCGGTTTTTAGTAATGCCTTGGCCGTTGAGATTATTCATAACCTCAAGATTCTACAAAATTGTTGCCCACTTGGTCATAATCATCGAAATTTTGAATCCAAAAATATTATTCCACCGAAGTTAGTCTCTTCATGCAAAATCTCTTCTTTAGTATTTGTCTCGATTTAGTAGGACCATTAATGGTAGTTTATTTTTATAAATGATACGAAGCCTGCAAAAGATAAAAAAGAACTTCGAATGCATTTGTGATGGAAGTATTTTCGAACTTGAGTCGAGCCTTGGATACTTTTGTGAAAGTGTGGACGAATTTAAATAGTAATTTGGACTCTCTTATGAAACGTATTAATTCTTACTTCTATCTTAGGGGATAGCAGTAAATTATTTTTTTGAATTAGTTCCTTAATGCGTCTCTTTGTGGAATTACTGAATTCGGGTATACCGGGTAAAAATATAGACGACTGTGATATGGAAGATACACTGGAATACTGGAAGATACACTAATGATAAGATTTTATCAACGTACAGCTTTTGATGCTGATACCTCAGTGCTTCATGTAAATTGTATTTAACCACTGGAATAACCGGTAGGAAGCTTTATTAAATTTTTTCCCTCTTGCGCGTTGTTAAGGCAATGCAGAATGAGATTTCGGAAGATAAATTCAGCGTCGAAGGGTTACTTCAGCCGGTATTTAGAAGGTTTTAAATCGGAAAAGATTCATAATTTCATGCACCGTAAAATATATTTCACGATATAATTCAGCCTTAAATTTTGAATGACGTCTTTTGGAAGATGACAGCAAAAGATTGCGGATGACAAGCCCCAAAAACGCCACTAAGCACAGGTACTTCATGATCCACCGTCCTAATTTGATACTTTTCAGGATGTTACTTGTATAAATGAAATAAGGTGGCTGGAACGGACATTCTTACACCTTTAACCTACTAACTAGGACCTGAGCGCAGCAATAGTGTTGAGAGTCTACTCTGTGCATGGACTGGTCAAGACGTGTCCACGCAATCGAATGTTCCTTTCTTGCATCTGAATCGCATACTAAAGCAGAATCTAACGCACATAACTCTCATTCCCTTACACGTACATTTACCAAAAACGCCGTAGAACACAAGTATCCTTACGATCATAATGAATGTAAGCCGTGCGCGTCATATGTAATTGTCATGCTCTAGAAGGTAAAATTGAGGGAACGGTCGTAACATGTTAAATTAGCTATGCTGTTTACAGTTCTTGGAAATATATATATTAGTAGTCGGCTTCTACTGCTAAAGTAGTACTGATTCCCATTCCTGAGTCGCTATAGAATAAAAGGAAGACTTCGCAATCGATGAAATCTTGAAAAGCAAGGAAACGTATAAAATTATAAGGAACAAGGTGATAAAAAGCAAAATGCGGGAGCTGTTCAAAAAGCAAAAAGATGCGCAGAGTCGACCTTAACTGAATATTTTGGATTCGCAGATATTTCAGGATCCATTTCATTAGAAACGTTATCTTACTGAGTATCCAGTTCAGCGGAAATTAAATTTCGCAATCTATTTGAGAGAATTTATTTAAATTACTAAGAAGTCTAGCCTCAGTTTCTCAAGGCAAAAGTCGTACATGAATTTTAAAGATTTGCTATAAAGGCCAAATAGTTTTTCTTATTTCCTCGCTAACTCGTCACGAATATGGATAAAATTTAGAATACGGATTAACTAGATGAATATTACTAAGTAATCGTAAATAGAATCATAGCAAGGAATATAGAAGTAAACTTTTTAATCATAAGCAAATACTCGAGAGATCCTTTAGGTCTGAGCGAATAACCAGAAATTTCTTAACAGGGAGCATAATCGTAACAAAATTTAAAACTTGTCTCCACAAGAATTATGTTTTCAAAATTCCCTAAATAATAATTATATTTTCAAAACAGCAATAAAAAATCTAATATATATTCTAGCAAAGATAAACGCTTAAAATATCTCTAAACGGATAAATCAAATGTCTAAATGGGCAAATGAGGTTCTTTTTTCTTGCAGCATTAAAGATCGATTTACACGATATTTGTCACAAAACTCTTTATGCAAGAGCTTGGAATTCTAGGGCCTGTTCAGGATTTTTCTTAACTACTTGAAACAATCTATTATAACTCACTTATAGTTATGTATCACTTATTATGTTTCTCAGCCTCGTTGTTGAGTTTAAAGGAGCTCAAAACGGAAAATTATTCTAGTTCCATTAGTAAGTCAATCCTTTATGTATAATTAATGTAATTTATATAATTTCGGAGTTGGAATCTTTAAAAAATGTAAGTAATATGCTCCTCAAGTACACACTGATGATTTCACATATAAACTTCCGATGATGATGTACTCTTCATGCCCAGTTTATGTTCCCGTATCTGAGGATGCACTAGAATTCTTCTCAGAGATTCCCACCCTGGTACCTGTTTGTCACATAGTAAACCCTCCCGACCCTAACGTTGACTTTCCGTCATTACTTTTTTCATACGTTTGTGCCCATTTACCTTTATATGCGGACATTCGAAACTTGAAGTACGGTTGACTTGGTAGTTAGGGTATTGGAACGGTCATCCGAAGTAGACAGATCCGAGTTCGCGTCTCGGCTGCAGTGACTTTCTCTTTCCGAGGCGGGCTTTCACACGGTAATGTATTCTTAGGGTAAAGCGGATTCTGGGTCAAAACTGACCACACAAACCATTGATTCGGAAGGCGTGATTTCGCTTTATCGATGGTCCTTTTTTCCAATCGGCCCTTATATGGCGCGACAATTCGGGGAGAAGAGACAGAAAGACACTCGATCACCTCGAGCAAATTGAAAATCTCGCAGGAATTGGGAAAAAGTTAATCTCCCCTCCCTATCCCTAGGCCTTTCTTTCGCAAACGAGCGCAGAATATGGGAAAAGGAATCGTGAGTCACGCGAAAATTGAGGTAGGGTGGGCGTGATCAAGTGGGACTCGTTTCCCGCTTCGAGAAGGGATGCTGGATTGGGCGTGTGTGCCCGTGTTGCATTATGGAAGTGACTGTTTCACTTTTACTACGAAAGAGAATGGAATCAATCAAGCGTTCTCGGGGCGCTGTAAGAGCGGTATCGCACCTGCGAAAATTGAAAGGAGTCAGGGAAGCTGTTGAGAAGATCAAAGACCCGAACGAGTAAGGGAGGAGAGAATTATTACTCAGTTTTTTAATTGCTATGGTAATTCAGCGGAATATGTAATATATAAATCAAGTAAGGTCCCATAAAATCCAGTCACATTTAAATTATTACGGTGAATTATCGTTTGACGAACTGTTGCGAACAGACGGCGAAAAAGATCGGGCCACGAACGCTTTCGCAAGAAATTTAAATGATCGGACAACGAGAGCAGTTTCAGATATGAGACCCTTACGACAATTTAAATTATACTCAAGTTTAATTGGAGTAAATATGGGAAAGTTCAACTCGTAACTACTTATTACTGACTTTTACTTTCAAATTTGATGCAATATAATATGCATGACAAAAGCATGAAGTCATAAACAAAAAGAAGTATATATTACAATGGTCGGAACAGAAAAAAAATGGTCGAACCGGTTTGAGGCTGGCAGGAGCGAAACCGGAATTGAACCGATTTGTTATTTTCGCTGAACCGGAGTAAAACTGGAACGAAAAATATTTAAGTTCGATGTACTGAGAAATGCCAAGTCCTTGACGCTACACACACAGAATATCCATATCGATGACAATGATGACGCTCGTCAACCGATAGTCGATTAAAGTGTATACGTTCAATCTTCAATGATTACAGCTCAAACGATAACATTTCTTACGCTTCCATTTAAACGGCAGTAAAATTTCTCTCTCGATTTTATAATGAGCAAATTGCAGTTAGAGAAGGAAAAAATTAGCAGCGTTCGGTAGC
This sequence comes from Pachydiplax longipennis, assembly GCA_036926295.1. Classification (NCBI taxonomy): domain Eukaryota; kingdom Metazoa; phylum Arthropoda; class Insecta; order Odonata; family Libellulidae; genus Pachydiplax; species Pachydiplax longipennis. The sequence continues at coordinate 48,323,224 of JAVFKF010000001.1, read as the reverse complement.
TCTCAGAAGCATGATTTCTAATAAAAATTCCAAATCGTCTCATAAACAAGAAGTGAAAATGTTTTCCTTGGGGAAATTATGACATCGTATTTCTTAAGAAGCGCACTCCTATTATATCTGATTACATAATGACTTTTTATAGGAAGCTTTACCCATTATTCCTCAATTACAGCAATGAAGAAATATCAGACGGTTTACTCTAAATGCAATATTAAGTTACTTTTTCTCTAATAAGTCACATCTAACATCCGTAAATTTTGATCTCTTTTTTACAAGAGTAGAAAATAAATTTTAGATTTAAAGACCCAATTTATCACGCGTATGTATATATAAATAAGTGGAAATTTATCATAATGGCCTTAATCTCAAATTCTGTGTTCAATAGAAATCTGGATATTGTTTTTATCGTGCATGATGACTCGAAGAAAATTTCCGGTATGTCCTTACATCCATAATCTTGCCGACAGGGGTATTGAGTTACCTATACGTTTTATGCTCAAAGACCAGCAAGTTGTAGGTATTTTTATCATTTGATCATTATCTAACTTTCATGGAGAAGTAGCGAATTAATCTTTAGATGGCTCTGAATATCCGCAGCATTAACAGTTCCTTTTTGATTTATGCAAACAATTAATTTCAACCTGAGATAGAATAAGGATGAATAAGAAACTACCCTATTATCAGAGAATCACGCCGTTCAAATAATATTCCGCTCGTTCTTGTGAATTTCAACCCTGTGATTTTATATCATTCAACGTAAAAAGGAAAATATCCGTGACGTTGGACAAATTATTTTCTTTTTGTCTTCATTATTTTCATACAAATTTGATAATTTTGTATTTATCTGTTTTTGAAATTTCTAAAAATATCAAACCATCATTTCCAAACTTGATATGCGATGGTTTTACACGAAGAATTACCATCGCCAATTTCCCGCACTGATCGATTACGATATCACCAACAGGTAACATATAGGTATTGACAACTCAGGTAAAGCGATTAGCGAGAACAGGTCGAAAACATTTGCTTTTCCTTTTACTCCCACTCTCACTTTTTTGTCTTCCTCTGATTCAATCGTTAATAGGCTGATTTTGAGGTTCTTGCTCTGGCTCTACGCATTCCTCAACCAATTCCATTAAAAACCGTTTCCGAGCCATCAAAGGAAATAATCAAATGCATGAAAGTTTGCACGCAGATTGTAGTGATTTACAGGAATTTTTTTATATGTATTTTGGCAAACTTCACGAAAGAATGCACTTAATCGTGTTTAATCACATATCGATGATATATTTCCAAAACCTTTTTCTTCTTTGATCTTCCTTTTTGTGTGCAAGTTTTCTTGAAATGTTAGATGATAAAATATAATTACAGAAAATACTTAGACAAGATAATACCCTAAATTCTTGTTTTAAGTTGATCTTAAGTTAAGTTTATCTTTTTTATAATAACTATATTTAGAATGGAGATATATAGACCTCGTTAAATATAAGAAATTGTAAGCAGAATAAATGTAAATATAGGATGCAGATGAAACGCCAAAGGACACAATAGAATAACACCAGTAGTTATAGATATTAAAAGTAATAATGAAAGTATTAAAATGGAACCTAAAGGATATATCTGCATGAATAAGCTGGTTATCCAAGAGACACGTCATATATTAAAGAGAACAATCTATATATAATGTTGAAGAGAGTAGTACTAGCATTGGATAATATAGTAATAGCATGAAGGAACAAGATAAGAAGAAAATCCTTAATTTATATCAATAATCTGTCATGTAACATATTTTGAACATCGTGCTCCGGCACTACCAAAGATAAAATTAAATGAGACGCTCTTGTTAGATATATTATAGACAGTAAGAATACCTTCCAAAAACTCCCGAAAGGACAAAAAATTGCCATTTTGAATGAAATGGCGGCAAACGAAATTGAAAGGAGATATTAGATTGTAATTTTCAAAGATCGTCTAACTTTTTTTTATATTTCCACAAATGATGAATATGACCCCCTAACATCGTGTTGTCAAAACTGCGTTACTAAAGTTACGTAAGAGAAAAATATTGGTATTACTCGCTGCGTGCACTCAATGCCCGATTAAAATGAAAGATATATCTCAGAGAAAGGTTTATTGGTGAGTGCACACAACCCTTAGATCGAATCTAAGAAAAAGCTGTAAAAAGGAGGAGAAAGGTGTTCGAAAGAATTCCTCAAATGAGGAAATGAATCTGGACAGAGCTCATTTCAATGAAAGATTAAGTAGAGAACTATAGGGTTCATTTTTAATTGACCAAAACGAAATAAGAGAGAATCGTAAAAGTGAGGTTGGAATCAAAAAGATAGCGGAGTTTGGCTTATACGGTCGAAAAAATATCTTTCGGGCTACAAGTAAATGGATACTGATATTATAGAGCGTGAGATAGATTCTCTCATTAGAAGTCCGGGATCTTGCTTCTCTGTCAGAGCATCCATACTAAAATTAAACTACGAATCATGGAAAAGTTCTTAGCCGGCAGGAAGGAAGATTGTACCAATCATTAGCACCATAAGCCAAATTGATACCATTTACTCGAATCACGACATTTTTATGACAAAACAGAAATACGAATTTATATATTGTTATATAAGTAGAAAAATAAATAAGCAAAAAAGAAATTTCATATTTATAGTGACGTGGAGATGAGACATAAACGCCAGAAAATGAAAAAGATGGTGGAATAATCAACACTGGTTCCCGATCGTTGTAAATTACTATTTATAATGAGTCAAAAATAATTTGAGCTCCCTACTTTCAGTTTGTCTTATACAACAACGTGTTCATTTAAATGTAAGAGCAAACTCTTCTTTTTTGTTTTACAATAATCTGAATGATATTCTTGATGTGTTATGAATATTTAGTTTACTTCAATTATTTAGTTTTTAATAATCTACACTTTTATTACTGTAATAACGAAGAATTTTCATGTAATCAGCATTTCTTATATATTCTAATACCGTTTCATCATTCAATTCGTTTGAACAATTTATTTCCTTTTCTTTTCCATCAGTAATTATCAGCAGTCGAGAAACACGTGTTTTCATATCGTTTTAAGTAAAAGTTTCCGCCGAAAGCAATGCTTTCGTGAAATAGATTGTTATCAATGTTTAAAAGGTAAACTCACTACTTATCGATATTCACTCTTGAAAGGTAGTCATATGTAAGAGTGAAAGGTCCAATTCATTATCTCAAAGGGAGACACGCGGAGGGCCTATCTGGACCCAAGTAAATCATGCACGACTGATTCTAAGCTCAACGCTTTGAGACGGTGCATATTTCATTGTATCATATGACCCTCTAGTGATTTACATCTTTACAGGGCTTTCAGAACATTCTCTGTTGCTTGGAAGTTGATAGTAAGGTTAATTTTACTTCTGACACATGTAATGTGCCTTGACTAAGTCTTCACTTTAATTGAAAATCATCCGAAAGATTCATTGGGCTCGGTTCTAGAGTCGTTAAAGATGGATCTATTACCAGCGCTTCTTCATGTTGAAACAACTTATGCTGGGATGTCAGAAACAAACCAACGTACAATCTCAGAAGCAATAATGTTGCTTTCATCGGCACTAATAGTGAATATGTCAAGAATACGAATATATTGGCAACTCCGCAGGGATACTAAACTCTTAAACATGTGAATTAGATTAAAATATTTCCACGGAAATCCATCGAAGAAATCCAAAGTCCATCGGAAATTTTAATCTTCCAAAAAAAAAAAATATAATCAGTGCCTTAAAACGAAACACGAAATATTCGTCAAATAACAACGGCATTATCACTGTTATGGGTTATATGGTAATTATAACAGAATTAGATGGAATGGTGGAAGAAAACAGTTACAGGGGAAGAAGTTAGATTGTGAGAGGCAGTGCTAAGTTTGGGAGTTGAGAATGAATGGAGCGAATAGTAGTTGATTGGTATGATTTGAGGGGCTGCATAAACTAATTTTTCGATTGATAATAATTATGACCATATCTCAGCACCCTATTTGCTAATAATAAAATTTGCACCCTAATTATGCTAACTTTACAACTATTTTTCATATTTAAATTACAGAAATTCATTTATAATACGTTGAAATTAATTTCTGATGCAAAAATTGTTATAATTTAGGCGATATTTTGAAAATCGACCAAATTAACGTTTGGTAGAGATCTAAAGTGATAAATAGCTCGAAATCGTCGGAAAAAAATTACTTTTAACCTAGATATTTTTAATTGAATTTACGAGTCTTTAAAATTCAAACGATTGGTGAACCACTTAATAGATATCGATCACTGATTTTATTAAGGCATGTGAATTGCAGGCTCTTCTTTTTCCTGCGATAAAAGCTGAATCACCTCCCTATCGTTTACAATAGTTATCGGAAAATTACACCTTTTTGCGGCAAAAGAGCAGATAACTAGTTGTTATTCAAGTTTATACTTCTTTAAAACTAAAATTGTGGGATTACGCAAGAAGAAACTTCATAGAATTAATCTAATCCTTGATGAAGTCAGATTCTATTCTAGCTCGAGGAATTTCTTTAAAGTTGATTCGTAGTCAAGAATATTCTTGCCGCTGCCTCAACCATTGATCGGTGAAAATTCGCGCTAATGTACATGAAACACACGCGCTCGAATTGCTGCGGATTTAATAGCGATCAATGGGCCACTGAAGAGAGATATAGCGATTGAATGAGCAAAAACTACAGCTGCATTGCGGTTACGACATTCACGTCCATACACGATGTGCGGTTTTCTACGGTTGATTATGTTTCTTAGGAGGCCGGTGCCACTTGCCATGCAACTCACTCAAACAAACGATCTCACGCATTTTATTTTATTGGGTTTTCGCACCTAATATATTTAGCGCAGCTGAAATTTATAGTTTTCGGCGAAAGATATCCGAAAGTCATTTTCAAACCGCAGTTTCTTCACTAATCCATGTGATAAATAAAATTTTACGACTGTGAGAAAATTTCAGCATTACAAAGTATGAAACATAAAACTAAATAAACAAACTAGGAATGGGTGAAGGTGATTTATAAAAAATCTTTGCCTCTTATTATACTTAAGCCAGAAATGACACATTACCAAAAGAAAACACCGTTAAATAAATGAAATCTAGGAGTAAAATTCAAATAAATCTGCCGGGACGAAGATGATCTTGGAAAATACGTCTTTCCTATCAGGAAATGGGATCTTGATTTTGCTTTTACTGATTCTATTTTCATGTGTCATTTTAGTCGCTGGTTCATTGTATCGATGCAATGATCTATTATTTACCAAACTAGTAGACTTAAGAAAACAAGGGTTCTCCAAACGAAGACGGTTTTTCGACATCTCGCTGAATCAAGAATGCTAATACGCATCATTAATACGCCATCCTAAATACATATGAGACGGAAGATGGTTAAAATTGTAAATTTGAAGAAGCAATCAGCAATTTCTTGTGAAATTATCTATCCTTAGATTAAATTTTAAGTTTTTAATTCACGAATTAACAAAAAAAATATTAATGAAATACACTTTATAAAGTATCGTTCAAGAGAACGTCGGTTAAATGAGGTAAACCCGAAATACAACTTAGAAAAAAGGCACTGCGGTGGAAGTTACTTTTGCTTCTAAACCTAAGTTAAAAATAGTACCATTATATAGAAAAAAGAAGAATATGCATTTACTGTAGGCCCATATATATTCGAAATGTGGTGAATATAAGCTCCCGAATGGACAAGCGGGTTACGCAATCGCGTTCGCGCAATCTTGCAAAATGATCTCACATACCGAAGTACTTTAATAATACGACTAATATTGTTAGCGGAATTCATAACCGAATACGTAACTTCCAAAGTAGAACGGACTGATGATACGAGACAACCAACCTTAACGCTAGAAACACCTGAAGAGAGCTTTCTTTACCCTATTTCTCAAAAGCCTTTGGAAAAGTTGACATTTATGTAAGGAACTTCGTAAAATATGATATTTCGTCGCTCACTCGTTCTAGACAGCTTCCCGTGGAGCTCTTATGTGCGATCTCTAATTGCGAGACGCATTTCCCACGCTAACCAGTGCTGGCGTGAGACCGCATGACTCTCGTACATCACGTACTCCTCCCCCGCTAGTGAATGTGCGAACTGGATCGATGACATCCGAAACTATAAGTGAGCGACCGCTGCCGGGGCTCTCCACGCGGAAATAGGTTGAACTTGTTACGTAAAAGCGTAATTAATGCACGCTTCGGTGGAAGGGATGATGCGGCATCGGATATGCCTCATTATTCAATCCCTTTCTGTTCTGATTCCTGAATCATGCGTCGGTACTTGTTTTCATCGATCCCCTTCGCATTCCTCGCCGTGAGGACCGGTTCATGAGACGATGTCTTGATGGACTGGTCGTAACATACCGTTTCAACGTCAAGGAATTAATCAATGCGTTAATGAGACAGGAATGAGCAGTGAAGCAACGCTCCAGCGTCACTTTTTCAAATTTTTAAATGAATCATGGGAAGATTCTTAATGAGAGCGAAAATTTTGAGTAAAATAGTTTTTCCTTAAATAAAATTACTATGTATAAAACAGAAAAATCCTGTGAATTTTATGGTTGCACCTAAACCCCTTAAAAATTGAAATTATACAAAAACAGTGCGAGGGAGCAGACAAAGGAAAATGCGATCTTCATCTTAATCGATTTTTTCCAATCAGTATACCAAATAAAATTAATAAGAATTTAATAAAATATCTACGATACAAATTTTAATATATATGCATGATATGCAACACCGTTTGATTTCATTTAATTCCTAGTAATAATTTCCACACGGTTAAGCTTTTTTATTTCGTGAAATAGCTAATAGAACGTAATCTTCGGTAATGGAGATAATTTGCTCCTGATTCAACTTCGTTGACCTAAGTCTTCCTTAGCCAAATTTGCAAAGACTTTCAAAATGAAAACTTCCCAAAAAATCGCAGAAACTACCACGCCCTTTAATTAGTAAGCAGGAATCAGTAAAATCTATTACGCCGCACTTGTTTTTGCTTATTCTGAGGCTGAGCTCGTGTGTATCCACAAAGACGTATGTTAAACTAGCCTTGAAAAGTGATCATTATCAGATGTAATATTTGTTTGAGAGTTGGTCCTTAGCCTTAAGAGTAAATGTACTATTATTCTATTTATTGATAAATCAATCAAAAACGCCAGACACGTTTTTTGGAATGCTTGCTGAAATTACAAAGAGAAAAGGTTGGATTAATACGATGAAAATTTTGAAACTGTATGCGATTAATAATCAGCGCTATTGTACATAAATTCCTTGGTCTTCGTAAATGATACATTTTCAAACTTAACTTTCTCGAATTTCGATAGATTAACTCTGTTGAGATAATAGGATCTAGGAAATCAATGTAACAGAGAAAGAAATCAGTAAAAAATAATACAATATTGCAGAGATTTAAGAAAAAGATAGCGGAAGTTATCACTTAAAAAGTTCGCTCTTCGAAAATAATCGTTTTCTTACTAGATGATTAAAATAGAAACTTAAAAGTATTTCATTCATATTGTACTATAACCATAATTATTATATTAAAAAGAAGCTAAATACTGGTTGTAAATAACATTACAAAATTTGAAAATTTTATGAAGAAATGAAATAGATTTTCCGTGGAAATTCACTGGAAGATTCAATATTAATGGTAAGAGTGGTTATTAGTCAAATATCCTCTCGCCTGAAAGAAGAAAGATTATAGCAACTTATTTTATGCTCATTTCAACATAGTGGCATCCCATTGGGCGCGCGAATAATCTTAACTTTAGATCTTAGATTTGACATCAGATTAGGATATTAAGGTCGTATACTATGAATGAAGAAACTTTTCTGAAAATTAAATCGTCATCACTCTTAGAAATACATACCATCACATCAATACTGAATAAGTTTATAAATATGAATTGAATTTTTTTAAATAAAGGATAAGGTTCCTGCAGGGTTACTTTATCCCTTAGCCCTTTGTCCCTCGCAAGACTTTGATACTTTCAAGCAAAAATATTGCGGTCCATGTGACTAGACCCTTTCATTATATCCCTTAAGGAGGACGATAGTTTACGAAAGTACGCTTTTGATCAAAACCAACAGACTCGGCAAAGAATTGGACTACTCACCCTGTGACAGACACAGCTATTAGCCTTCAATCGAAGATTCTGATAAAAACTCTAAAGCCATTAATGATTAAGATGTGAGATGTTTTATATGCGTTCCAGTAAGGTTTCTTGCCACTAGGGTGTGAATTGTTTAGAAACTAAAAGAAGAAGAAAGCCGAATCCGAAGTGATACGGTCACTAATACCATGATGAATCAGATTCATCAAACAAAACCTACAAAGATCATAAGGATTATACTATGAATGAGATCCATAAATTAACGTCTCATACCCGCTCGTTTTCAAATTTCCATTAACTGAAATAACTCTCCCGTACAAAAAAATTAATTGGGGTGTTTTTTCTGGAAGTTTCTTTGAGTTCAAGAGAACATCCAAGGACGGGATGGTCGTTAAGAGGGGAAAAGCGACCTTAAAGGAAAATGAAAACGCGCAGGAAGCGATGCGTAACAAAAGGGAAAAACGGGGGAATGTAGTGTCAGTGCAAGATTGGAGAGGGCGTTACTACGAGACAGATGGAAAAGTGAAAGTGCATGCGTAGACTCACAGAAGGTCGAAGTGGAGATTCTAATGTACCATTACGGAAAACAGCATCAGTTCCATTTTGGGATACAAGAGGATTGCGAAAGTTTACCCTCTTCTGGAAAACAAAAGGGGAGTTCGAATGGACTGAAACTGCGTCGTAATCTGAACATAGACTCTCTTATACCGTAACAATGATCCATGAAAACATGGTCAAAGGGAAGTATTAGAATGGGGCTTGACGTCAGTCACTCTCAGTTTCTTTCGGTAACTGTGGACCTCATTGCTAAACAGAGCGTGCAGCTCTTTATCTCTGGTCGTCACGTTCCGGTGGGCAAAATTAGCCTGATTTTCAGGTAAATTCTTTTCATACGGATACAGCTTATCATTTAATTGAATTTATTTAAGTAAAAGTGCTATAATAATGAAATTGATATATTATCTTTGGCACTGGAAAATTACCTGGTCAAATCTGCAGAAAAAGCTAAATCTTTCAATAATATACTTATTTCCTCGTTATGCAAAATACTCCTTTTCAGAACTTTATCAGATGTAAGATAAATTACGTAAAATTTAGACAGGGAAGGTGTAACGGTTTAAGCAATATCGTTCTCATTTTAATGAGACTAGACCAGATTTTTTTAATATCACTCCTTGTCTTTTGCTACACCGCGTACACCGTGATTTATCTTTGTTTAGCTAAAATTATTAAAGAAAATGGATTTAGCTGAGCTCGACCAAATTCAGGGGATATTCGATTTCAGAGTCGGAGCAAACACTTCTTCTAATTTTAATTTTTTCGAGTCCCTTACCTCTGCAATGGTCATTTAACTATCACGTTTAGGAAACAAGAGAATCCCTCAATTTCCAATCATCACCAACATCAATTCCCTCACCATGCTGTAAGGGGCTATTGCATACAATGAGAGATATCTTTCTTTATCTACTTCTCTTGCGTTATCGTAACTCCAGTTTTTCCCTACATAATTACACTCAAATAAGATCAACGAATTTTAAGAACTATTAAAGTAAACATCCTACATCTCCTAGCAACACAAATACAGATTATTCGCGAAAGTATAATCCATCTCACTAGTAATCATATCGCCATATTAACGGTGCCAAAATTTGCTGTAATCGTCGAAGCATGTTTACGTCGAATGCAGTCGAGTTTTTATCTTTAAATGTCCCCATCATTATATTCAAACTCGAACCATTTCACGAGGTATTTATTTAAGAGGTTGAATCACGTCAGCTTTCATGGGCAATGTTTCTTATGTTGTAATCATGAATACGTATCACAAATGTCACGATTCGAGGTAGAATATAAAGCAATTGCTCATACTCGCCCAGCTTAAAAAGCATTTAAGCTCATTTATCTTCGTGAGGACTGAAAAATGGCATTTAATGCTCGCTTTTAGGAACAGTCGAGTGGAACCGGTCCTACGAAAACTCACTTTTTTCCTCGGAGCCATGCACAGCCTGAAACCGATATTAGTTACGCTCAATTGATTTGATATCTTAAATTTTTACGAGAAGAGTAACTTACACATCTGCATCATGTTTAACTGCATAAAAACTTAAGCTATCTCAAAAAAATGTATTTCAAACTACAGAAATATGTATCCGTATCCAGAATGCCTTTCGACCTTTGAAGGAGACAGAATATCTGTTGTCAGTTCCTTAAAAATCACAACGCGTTTTTGGTTTTCTGTTTCTCGGCTTTTGAATGAATAACCTACTTTCATTTCATTGACATTTATCTCCATCTTTTTCATTTTTTGCTATTTTATGAGGTTTGTAAAGGAACGATTGTATTTAGGTTGTCCGAAGCATTTTATATGCATATTTTCCTGTGACGAATAGTTTTTGATAGCATAGTTGATATCCCTCACCTGATTCAAGTTTTCTTTCATCAAGTAAGGCGTTTTGTTTTTCCCTAACCGATTACATCTAAATACGGGCTGCAAATCAAAGAAAATGTTCTTCGCTGCATCTCTTCCGCCTTCTCACAATACAGAGAGTAAATTAGAGGCTTGTTTTTTCGAAGTTTCTAAGTACTTGGAAATACGTGGGTAGCTTTAATAAAATGACATGATACATGAGATATAAGTGATTTAAGCCTCTTACTGTCAAGTATAGGAATACGTTGGTAGTATTACTTTGTCCACCTGAGAATACATTATCAACTTTAAAGTTAGGTACAGAGTTGAGTTTCTACGATTAAGAAAAAGATCTAGAAAAACATAATAGAGTGAAAAACAACTCACACATGTTTTCTTAAAATCGTTGTAAATTATGGAATATATACCATAATACTAATGAAGGAATTATATATAGCCATGGAAAACGCTGCTTCGTAAATGAGACACCGAAATAATTTCTCAGTGTATTTCTTAAGCGAAGGTCAAGTTTTTGACTAAGGTTAGTTAAGGTTTTAAATATTATTCTTAAAGGAATGACAAGGATGGTCATTAACTCTGAGACTTCAATGAGTATTCGGAAAAAATTTCAATAAGTTTAATTTGTCTAATTCAGTTTTATTTCTGTATGCTTCTACATAAACATTTTATTTATCAGAAAATTTCACAAAAAGTGCTTCAAACAGGGAATTTTGTTTACTTCTTAGAAAATCGAGTGATTTTTGTCGAAACAGTATAGAATTATTTTGAAAATCAACTAGATAGTAATTCATTCTAAAGAATTATTTCAAAACCCATAGGACATACCCTACCCTACACGTTGCATAAGATTTCCAATAAATTTTTGATATTTTCGTTTTTCTTTTTACTCTTCCTCATCATATACACAGCTCTATTAAACTGATATTTATCGAAACCCTACCCTCCTTCATTACATAAACCTAGGATAACATCGCACTGCGTCCCTTAACAGCTGGGCCAGCAATATGTTTCATTGTAGTGGATCTGGAAACAATATAAAGCTTTCCAAAGCTTCCCTGCCTCAGCATGCGCTATTCCCAATTTTAAAAAGAAATCAACTTACGCAATATATTTTAACTTCTGAGTAAACCATAAATTAGGAAACGAGAAGCATGATAACAATGCGGCTCCCAAAGATCGGCTACGTGATACGATATGTAATAAATATTGGGAATAAATGGCACCAAATTTATGTGTTTTTAGGTTCCCGTTTCACAGACGAATAAAGCACTACTTCAAAGCATTTCGTGAATTTTATGGACTTTCAAAACGGATTCAAGCTCTAGTCTTATACAAACATATCTATTTATGGTAACTCTTAACATCGTACTAATGGCCATTAAAGGAACGCGTTAATCAGTTCCTTTCTTTGACTTTTGAAATAATTCTCCCTCAAACATGATTTGAAAAGAAAACATATAATGCAAAAAGATAAAGGACATAAATTTCTCACCATATGAGGATAATTATCTGATAATACAATAGTCCTCAAAATTAAAACATAGAAAACAGCCTTCTTGGGGAACAGTATTTAAATTTGAACCAATCCAACAAATCAATCACATAGCTTTGTTCCCCGGGTGTTCAGGAATAGGTGAAGCAGTTTCAGTATTATTTCAGAAATTTCAAATTTAGTTGAAAATTTCGATACATGAATTACAATAAATCTAAAAATTATACTATTTTTTGTATTTAGTAAAAAAAGAGATTTGACCTACAGTCCTGGGCTTTCAGATCCGTCTTTGTCCATTTAACTCCTCTATAGACGATATTGGTCTACACATTTTTAGTAAAAAAACCACACATGAGAATTAATCGTGAACTATTTATCGGCTAAATAGCTTTTAATGAATGAATGTGTGTTTTTCATGTTCTTCGCATCAAGTCGGATGGCTGGAATGGTTGGGATGAAGGTATAGGAACAACTAATTTATCAATTAGGGAATTATACTCTCAGACAGCATAAATCGTAAAGCAACCACAAAAACTAAGGAAAGAAGGGAGTGGTTGACGAAATTGCGTCAGAGGATCATCTGGTGCGATGGCAGTGGGTCGGTGGGGCGATCTCCAATCGCAGAGAGAGAAAGCGGCCGAGAGGGGGAAGCTGAGGAAGGGAGCTCCAGAGCGGTCACTCACCCTGTCCCTTCCTCCTTCTGCAATTGCATCCGATGCCATAAGTACAAATTCCTTGCGTTCTTACATCTCAGAAACTATATATTTTGGAGGGGTTAATTCCAGCGCTCACGGATGCTCTAAAACCATATCCTATCCAAAAAATACAGCCACTGGGTCAGTATGTATATATCTTGCACTACCAAAAACGTGTTGTCCTCAGGGATAGAATGAATCATATTGGCACGATTTATACAGCAAAGAAATACTGAATTAAAGAGCAATCTCCCTAATTGTGTCTCCGATAACTCAATGTCGAGCAATGATAGTCATTGTGCTTTGACATGGTGGAATTAAAGTAAGACGATATCCCATAGGTGAAAACGACTTAATATACGATTTAACGACGTACAAACGTACCGCCCAATGGTTCTTCTCATGGGATGACGAAAGGGAACTAATATATAATTTATTTCTTTCTGCTTCCATCTTGGCGAAATTCTCATAATTTATGTTGGTATTAATAGAAAATAATTTATAAGTTAAATAAGGTTACTATGTCATAGCTACTTAAAAATTGTAATAACTATAAAGGTTTTATTCTGAAACGCAAATTAACCACTGCTACCCTTTGTTTTTTAATTGGTTTAAGTATACAAACGCAAGACGTTTTTCACTGAAATAATTTAGATGGCGGAATAAGAAAATCTCCAGCATTTCTAAAGGAATCAGGCCGTTCAAAACGAAGAAAAGGGACTAAATCCTGAAATGATAACCGGGAAATAAGTAAAAAACAAAAATTTTACTATATAGCAAAAGTTTCCATTTCATGATTTACGGCATAGAAAATTTCACGTAATTTGTCAGCTAACTCTACATTAATAAATTATCCATGAAATTCACAAGGTAATACGTATCCCAATACCGATTACCTAAGTAAAAATGCAAAAATCCTAAGGTAAGAGTAAGAGACAGACAGAGTCCCTATTCCGATAAACTGTAACACTAAAGTTGCCAAAATGACCTTAATTAACATTCCCCTCTTCAGTTCTGCAGAGAGACGTAAAAGTACTTTAATTCTAGATTACATAATATGCATCCCGTTATGCGTCCAGTGTTACATAAGCATGATCTCGATTCTCCGGCGCTCATTCGGATAAACTCAGATTCAACAACAAATTAGATTGCCAATTAGTTGAATAATTAGATTAGATCATGGACATACTTGCCAATTTATACAGAAATTTGAGTCAACGGTCATTATTTTGATAATAAAGACATCTTACTCAGCACTGAAATTATGACATTATCTGAAAAATTTCTGCTCATTCGTCACAGGAAGTTGTAAATATACTGACAAATGCAGTCCCCATACCTACAGGATCAAGAGTGAGCTACAAATATTTGATTTAAAATAGGTTACATCAAAATGTGTTATAATACCAAATGTTTTGAGATTTTCATAGATTTTCAGATACACTTTTCTTTAAACGATTTTAATAAGTCAAACGGATCAATGAGATTTACGTTAAGATTTCAGCCAGATATTAAATGCTGTATTCATAAACATTTGAAAGCGTAACATGAAAATTTTTTTCTGTATACAATGAAAATGCTTTTCGGAAAGGAAATAATTTTCTGAAAGGAAATAAATTATCTGAAAGAAAATACAAATACAGTTATGATTCCAACTCTGTTTTTCTAATAATATTAGTAGGCTTTTTCTAACATCCTATGCATTAATATTACTACTTTCTATGATTATAATTTGATGTTAGCAAAAAGTCCGCGATGAAAATTCCAATAAAACTGCTGAAATATCTTTGCTCTACTTAGAAGTAATACCATTCACAGGAAGCTTGGCAATCGGACACGCAATTCTATCTAAGCTGGAACGAGTAGGTCAATTACCTGAATTTCAAGGAAAATAACACGTACATTCTTGAGATTATAGAAGACTTACACTAGAAAAAGCATCGCTGGCAAATGCTGATAATCTACATCTTATTATGGTCCTCGGAAAGGCTGTGAGTACAGAGGTGGAAGAATATAGAGCACATTAGAGAAATAATAAGTCGCTTCGGAAAATAAAATGATTTAAGAATCTTTTGTCCCCGGTGAACGTCTCATGCATAGCAGAAAAAAATGGCGCAAACCAATTTTAAGTTCTCATTGACTTACGAGTATTGCGTCATGACAAGAGTAAAAGCTTTGCCGCCTTCTGTTTTCAATGCAAGAAATATTTAGGAAGAGATAAAAACACCAAGTAGGGCTATAAATCGCATGCCGCTCCGTAGCCGCGCACTCTACACAGGATAGCAACAGGGGCATTCTAACTTTTTACGAGAGCGAGCGATTTTCCTGTGGCAGCGAGTGTGACAACCGGCAATCAGGTCCCGATTAAAGGCAACGCTTGAGAAAGAGATCTTTGGCCAGAGAGGTATTATTCTCTTTACGTCCGCTGTAAAAAATCGGATGAAACACGCAATCCTGCGGAGTGCACGCGAAAGAAAAATTGAGTTTCCTGTTGTTTTTCTCCACAAAGAACAACGAAACACTATTGGATGCGTCCGAATGTGGGCGACCATTGCATCCTAATATTTGTCTTTGAATTGTGAAGTCCTACAGCATATGCGCAGCAATCGATCAGATGGAGAGTAAACCGAAGATTTAATCATGTTCTTCCATAAAATTTAATTGACCGAAAAATTCATCCTTTAGCACGAAAATTAAAATCGAATATCAGTAACTGTAGTCTTTGGAGATTCAGGTTTCATCAAATAATGAAAATTTTAGAGATATTTGAGGGTGTAATACTATATATTTTTGGATATAATATTTTTTATATAATATGAATAAATTCAGAGATGACGATGCATTTAGAAATGAACCGTGCTTTTACTCCTCTCGATTCAAGCAATGAAACTTGTAACGGTACCCAGTGTATACGCAGTCCTTCATAATTATCCGCCGTTCTGGTTACAACTTCCGAATGATGAATTATGCGTTTATAAATTAGAGAAATAAAAATCAACATCTGATGTCAGTAATCCGTACTTAATAAATTAACTTATTTGAAACCAAGAAGAAATTAGCAGCGGAAAATTTTCTACGGAATAACTCGGAAAACTACGGATTCATTCTGTATAAATTGTGCGGGGAGTAAATGTGAGAGATTCAAGACAAGATTTTTCGCTAAATGTAATATTTCAAAATATATTCCCCTACAAGCTAATTAATTCTATAAATATTTTAAAGTACTAAGCATAATAATAGTTAATAAATTAGGTAAACCCTCTCTATCATAAAATTATAAATTATGGATCGGACACTTTAGCACAAGACCATTTCTCCAAGAATAAAGAAAATAAATGAGGAATTATAAAAGAATAAACGAAAGCTTTTATCGTCGATTGAACTTAAGAGCTATGCTATGCTATGAGACCCACAAAAGAAGCATTGACCTCTTAATTAACTGAATGGACAGTTGGATAATATCTCGCAGGGGCAACGACTATTCCTAGAGAGACCAACTCTCCATCGAATACGCAACTCTCGATAGAGATCGAGGCAAAAAAAACAAAGGACCAGAAGTGATAAAAAAAATCAAATCGGATCGGAGAAAAACGACCACCGCTCCGATCCCATATCGGCAAATTCCTCTTCCGTTGGAAATGAGATCAAGAGGAATAGAAAGGGCTGTTTAAATTGCGTTCGGTTGTACGTTAACCATCGGCGGTCCACCAAGATCTTGTCGATGCGCCTCGCAGACAGCGGCCCCGTTCTCCCACGCCTCTTTGCGAATAAGCGGCCTCTCTCCGGCCAATCTGCCCGCACTACCGACAGCCACTGCCCGAGGCGGTGTGAAGCAAGTGGCCGTAGCTCTCGCTTCCGGCCTACTTGCGGAGAAGGTGTGTCGGCAGTGGGCGTCGTACGCCAAGGGAAGTGGCAAAGGGGTAAAAACTATTCTTTCACAAGAGAGACCATCGTAAACGATACACTTTTCCCCTCGAAAAGGTTATTTCCATGCCACACCGCTATCAAAACTTCATCTCGCATATATCCACAGCGCAGAAATTCCCATAACATACAGACTGACCCACCGAAGCTAAAGGTCATCGGCACATTGTTTTCGTCGGCCAATGCAGAGCCGCGGCTGTTGCTGGGGAAATAAAAATGTGTCATTGGGTTTTCCAGAAAAACTAATTTACGAGCGGTAGCTGTGGGATTTTCTAATCGGTCACGATCTAAATATTAATATACAAAATAGAGGTAGACATTTAAAGACTCATAAAAAAGTTTTCTTTGAAGATATTGAAGAGAATATTTATCAAAAAAGGACCGAGATTAAAAACTGATATTTAGACATAGTTTCATCCCTTATAAATGTACACTCCCAATTATCGACAGCTTTCATCCTTGAGGCACAAAATTTATTACCGTCAGGGATCCATAGAGATTCCTGGATTAATTGATTTTTAAGGGATTTAGGAATTTTTAGATACATTTACCATGCCAGTTTCGTATAGCCAAATTTTCGCAGGGTCGACACACCTTCACATCAAATGTGATAGGAAATGTTGATGAAAATCAATCAGAAAGAATAAGATTTATCATTGGAATGTCACCGTCTCACCGTAAAGTTAGGATAAATCTGCTCATTGATGAATATGATATCAATAATCCATGATCATTACTGTTGTGCATTGCCAATTACCGAAAGAAATCAGAGTTATCAAATGGGAAAAAACCATCGGCTTCAGAGGAGGAACGTCAGGAGCTGACCAATAAAGGCCCGGGTTTAAGTTCTGGCGAAATCATTGATGAATGGATGTTCCTTCTAAACAGAGAATGGTATCAGGAAGTGAATGCGGTCGTAAAAGAAAGACAAATCATTGTTATCAGCCGAATCCTACTGAGGGAGTAACTAACTATTTAATGAAAAAGGACCCTTTCACTGTCATTCTAATACTATGATGAAGGTGAAGGAATCTTATTTCTAAAGTAGGCAAACATCAAATGTGATAGGAAATGTAGACAGAAATTCATTCACCTTCTTCAAAATTTCTCGTGTTTTCCTTTCAATATTTGGATTAAAAAGGAGCCTTTCTCTTCCTAAATATTGAAAAAATAACAACAATGAAAAAATTAAAAATGAGTCTCATATTGTTCCAGGTACTGAATTCTCAAAAATTCAAAAGATAAATTTGAATCTCCACCCAAATTGTACATACTAAAGTGATTACATTCGATCTTATTGCTATAATAACAACTGAATAGACAGTAATAGCAGTATTTTCATAATAAATGGAATCTAAGAAATTATAAATGATAGATTTCATTGATAATAGAAGCCCACTTTATAATACGTATCATCATCATTGGGTGTTAATTAATGAATTATGAAGTAAGGAAAGCTATGAATCTTTCGTGAAAATAAAAACAGCTACAATAGTATTATTCATTACTACATTGCGTCCAGGACTTAAGCGAGTTCACATCTTCTGATGCCAGCCAACTTCTGAAAGCCGAAGAATCTTTGTCAGATATTTCTTAATCACATGAATTGCGACTTCATTTAAGTTGGCTTTACATGAAAGACTTCAAAGAACGATCCATACATCGAAGTTCATTTAGTTATCAAAATAGAAACAGCGATAGAAGGGAATAAAGAGGTAATAAACGTTGCACTACAATAACTGGTTAAATATAGGCTTAAATTAAATATAGGCTCAAAAACCCATAAACATGAACGAATCAATTTTTCAAAATTTCATTTGTGTATAACTATTAAAACTGATCTGCGACTTTAGTTTAATTTTCCAATATCTGAAATTTTTCACTAAAATGGTTAAAGAAATATTCCACACATTGGATTTAAAATTTCAGATATTTAATCTTCATGAAGTTGTAAAACAAATTTTAACTCTAAATAAATTGTATTCTACGTAATAATACTATGAGAATTATTTCATAAAAACAATTTTCAAAGGAATAATCTGATATAATCTTAAAATTATCACATCTTACACATAAATCCAAAAGTACAAATGGCATTGAACCTAAAATGAAGGAGAAGGGAAGTAAATTTCATAAAAAAACTGCCTGTGATACTGAATGGGCTTAATTTGTAAAACACACTAAATAAAAGGTATGAGACAGCATGAGTCAACGCCCACGAGCAAACCAACTGGAACGACGAGCAAAAGTGGACAGAGAAAGGCGTTGAACCGCTAGCAACAACGAAAATCTCATTCTCATAGGTCCGCGAAAACCAGAATGATTTGGAGAATTCGATAGCTTTTCAGAAATACGTAAGCAGAGAAAGGATATAAGCCTGCCTCCATGAATTTTCACTTAAATATTCCGTTTCATACGTATTTCGGGTTAGAATCGATCTTAGATTTTCATAATTATTAAATACTGGTAAGTCAATAACAATGGAATGGTTTTTTTATGGTTTTTGTACTGTTTATATACACATTTTCAAAAGGAACTGGCTTATAGAGATAGTTTTTAAATCTGGAATGTATAACTCTGCCTTTATAAGCAAAATGTCTGACAAAATTGGAAGAGTTCTATAGGATCTTCATTTTATATGTTTTTAAATATACAGTGTATCGTGCTTAAAAAGTATAAAAAATATAAAACTATCCCATTAAAGTTTTCGATCTCATATAGGCCAAAGCCAAAGAAATATCTTCAGAAAATTCCGGCTATCTTCTGTGAGAGAGGAAGTACAGGGTTATTCTAAATAGTTCTAAATAAGGATTAGAATACTGAAGCCTTCGGTAACCAGAGTTATCAGAAGGACCCAAACCGGGTTCTTTTGGGAGCGCAGGTCTCTGTCCGAGTTCCGTGGGGCTTCTTAACTAACCCAGCGTAATTCTGGTTGAACCTTCCTAAGGCTTGAGGAGCATTTGAATCTCATATACTACTGTCCCTGTGAGAACGAACAGTCAAGCGAATTTTAAACGAGAATAATGAATTATTATGAGGAAGCTGGAACATCCATATTCCGACCTAGATTGGCTTAAGTCCAAATGCGAGACAAGGAATGGCAAATGAGGAATGACAGAGAGGAACGTAGTCCGCAGCATTGCTGTGGCAGTAGGGCCGCATAAACGAAATCGAACGAATCAACGTAGTGAATGGTCACAAACAAGAAGATTGTTCTATAAGGAAAGAGAAGGAAAGATGTGAGAATGCGTGAATGAAGATGGATGTAGAGGGGGTCTACCTCGAATAACCGTCAGTATGTCGCCCGACACTACATTTGACAGATCACGATTAACCGATGCGTCGGTGAAACATCCACACGTCTCGTTTGGCCGACTGCCCCGTTTTTTGTTTCGGTCAAAAATGAACAGTGTGAATAAAATGACTAATTGTTGGGTAAATTTGTGGAATAAATCAATGCCTTCCTCTTAATGCAGGACACTAAACTTAGTGAAGGATGTTAGAATTTCCTCTGCAGAATAAAGATCTGGGACAGACTTTCTGCGAAATTTGACATAGAAGTGTGGCGAATTTGTTTCTATATTTTAGTAGCCACGGTGAAAAGAAAAACTTTTCATTTTTCAGTTTGAATACACCACCAGAATTTCACAAATTTCAAAGAATTTAATTATTTCACCCAAATGCTTCTCATATTTTCATATGAAATAGTTATATATATATACCCTTCATGCGAAAATTTGTTACCGAGAAACTCAATCGATGTCCTCAAACGTTATCTTTTGTTAAATTTTATCCAAAGAACAATTATCATTAGTTTCTGGAAGTTTTGGCAAATGAGGAGTGAAATTTGCCTTGTGGCTGCCACAGTTATGTAGATTGCTGATATATTTTATGGGTTAAGAGTTGATGGGGTGTGGGTGATGGGTTAAATGAGTGTTGTTCTTCGGCCGGAGGGCCTCCTTATAAATTTCACTGAAGAGGGCGGCCAATGAGGGTCACTTAAGTTAGACTACCACCTCCTCGTATAAGTAGTGCATATTTTCGCACGTTTTTATGTACGTAAGTAAATAATCATGGTATTAAAACTGCTCCCGCAAACAGGGCGGCAAAGTATTCAATGCAACTTATAGTTGTAGAAAAAATAACTTGAACGAATGATTGTTTGTCTCGAGAATCAAATCGTTTTATCTAAGGATACAAGTTTCTGATATCGATTCCTTTTTTACGAAAATTCGAAAAGACTGTCAGGTCAAAATCAAACCAGCGGGATATATGTTGGGCAACCCTAGGATAGAAGAGTGATCACTCTCATTCTTGCCCGAATAATGACGTTTTTATTATAACAGTGAAACCCCTCTACAAGGAAGAGTCTCGGGACCTTAGTGGCTCTCCGTTGCTGAGGAATGTCCGCGGAAGAGTTCAAACCAACACACAAAGCAATGCTCTGATCATGAAGCTGACCGTTAGGAGCGTCCATTGTAATGGAGTGTCCGTTATGAGGGAATTTACTGTACATGGAAGACGTAAGAGAAGCACAATCTTAGTTAATATTAATTAATACTGTCTTTCCTATTTCCAAAAAAGATCTTTAAATAAATTTATCGAAAAAATAGTTAATGGGTTAATAAAAGTTAAAATAACTGTGCAAATAGTTTTAAAATGCATATCGCGAGAGACTTGGCGATGAAACCAGTAGCTGAATGGGATGTCGGTCAGGCGACAGTCGCCCAGAGTGTAGTGGTCACGTGAGTGTAGGGAAGATCCCGTAGGAGACGTGGGTGTTGAATGGGGCAGAGGAGGAGGCGGAGGGAGAGGGTGGAGGAGAGAGCATTGATAGGTGCGCAGAAGAAGGAATGAGAGTGCAATAGGCTTCCGTCTTCGACACACGAATCAGCGCACGCTCTACTCCGTCTAAGAATCCTGCAGCACTTGGCGCGGATTTTTATCTGCGGCCCGATAATTTACTCTTTGAACGTTTTTACCTCGCGCAGTCGGGTGAAAAAACGTGGATGGCGATGGATCGTTTTATTTCCTCGGGAAAGGGAACCGGTAACTCACCGGGGCAGTCTAGTGGGTCGATAGATATTCGATAGTCTCTATTGATAGACGAATTCGATATTCTGGTCGAGATGGCGAGGGAAATCAAAATCGTCGACTTGCCATGTGCCACGAACCGTTAAATTAGATTTTATGACTGATTTATCGATATTATTTCGCGCCAAAAATTCGACCTTTATTGGACCCGTTATGCCAGCGAATAAATATACGACGTGTCACGTCGTGGGAATGACTTACGTAAAAAGTTCAAGAAGTTTCTGTTTATTTTCCTACTTTCACTTTAAAGAAGCTGTCGCCAGCTCCACCCAGCGGAAACGCAGTAAAAGGCTTGGCTCCGCGTATAGCTACGGCTACCATCCCATTATTACGCTGGCAAAAGCGAGAAAAACAACCCTGTACTGTTATTCCTAAGCGGAAATGGCGAAAGAAAAACGCACATGATGTGGACGTATCGATACGTATCCGACAGATGCCTCGTTAGCTTGATTCCCACTTCCACCTGGGGATCTAGGTCAACGTCCCGCAGTAGGATTAGATGAAGAGATACCTCCCTCAGAGATTAAGACGCATTGCTGTCGCAGGAGTCTTAATCCCCGCCAGGTGAGCGGGGGTGAAGCGAAGCTTAAAAAACCCCCGGCGCGATCGCCTTCTCACCAGATGAGGGCGGTGTTATATGGACATAAATAATAGTTCGACGTGAGCAAGGCGAGAGCAACCTGCCGCCGTTAGAGCTGGGCGTGGCGACCCCCGCCCCTTCGTCGTCCCATCGCCGAGACTACTTTCCCTCTCGACTGTCCTCTCTCACTTTCTCTATCTTACCCTCTCTCGCTGTCTCCCACAGCCGCCACCCCCCGCGTATAAAAGGTGAAGAAAAAGCAACAATGCACGGCCAAAGCCCCTGGACGCTAATAGTTGATGGATTCCTCGGGCGAGGCCTCGCTCCGAGAGCCAAAATTCGTACGTTACCCTGTCTAGTCATTCCCTCCTTGTCGAAGATCCCACCGCATCATTGTGGATGAGCAGACAGAGACGATGAGGATCCTGACGGTGAGTGTGAACATTTGGGAGGAGGCGTTGTATAGGAGCCAGATCGATCTCGCGGACGAAATTTTGGATGCAAATGAGGGGCGATATTCGAGAGAGATTAATAATCGAAATGTCGGATTTTTTCCTTCTGAAAGTAGCGATCCATCGGAAATTAAAGTTCGTTGGCCTTTAGGGACACGTGATCCCGATGCAAAGCGCCGGTGTTGCTGAGTGCCCCGGTTGGGAAAATGTGAGGGAGAGGGGGATGCCGCTTTATGGAATTGTCCATAAGAAACCGCTTGAAATACACCATATCCCGCATTTGAGTCTTATTTTCATGGGATGAAACGTCATCTCAGGATAGAAATAATTAAGAAAAAGAAATTAACATGAACGATAAATTCCAAAGCCATGAAAATAATCAAGAAATATGCTAAAATCTCTTCCCTCAGAACTATAGAGTATGAAATGTTTAAAAGAAATAAAGTTTTTGTAATATAAGCTCCTCATTGAGGTAACCAATGATCAATTAGATATTAACTACCAATTGTATAAAATATTAAAAAATACCACCTAATTCATTACATATTCATTGATCTCCTTTTGCGTATGCACATAGTTATGTCATAATACCATTTTCCTCTTTCCTATTTTACCGATTAGTGAATAATTCGAAAGATAGTGATATTTCGAATTCAGAGATTTGCTCTCAAATTCCAAAATTATTTTTAATAAATGTATAATATTGGATAATTCAGAGAAATAAACATTCCATTGTAAATGTGAATTTGTACGAGTGCACTGATTCTTTTTTTTTAGAGTTCAGTAGCGTATAAAATTTTTAAGACATTTAAAGTAGAAATAGTTTAATTATTGGACCCGTTTTTCGCTCAATAAAAAATGAAGACATTAAATATATATAAAATCGTGGTAATAGTAGAGTGATGTAATTCTTGTGATTAAGGATTTTAAGTTGACTGGTGAAATGGGAAATTTGAAAGGCATAAATAATTTCTTAGCTATTACCTAAATGAGACGTAATATAAAATAAAGATCAATTGTTCCTTAAAGGAATTATCGAGAACATAGAAATCGTAAAAACAAAAATCAAAGTAAACTATACGATATAGAGTCGTAGTAACTAGAGTTTTAATCGTAAAAACTCACTAAATGATGATCTTTAATCCTCATAATAGAATTACTGAAGACTTCCAAATAACGAGACAATTTATAAACACCGAGTCAATAATTCGTGGCATGCTTGTCCACAGGTAGCAACTTTCCTAACAGCCGTCAGCTGGCAAATGAGCTCAGCTCGCGGTTGGAGCTATTCCTACGAAGCATTGGAAGTGGAGAGAAGAGCGAGGTTCCGACGATCTCCGATTGCCCTCAGCTACGACATTCACCAGCAGTTCGAGAGCGGTCTGGGGCCGCACGAACACGCCATCGCACTCACGCACACCATAAGCCACGGACTGGAGCACCCCATCGCACACGGCATCAGCCACACAGTGTCCACCACTGCTGGCCATGGTCTGCTGCAGACGCATCCTCCGCCTGCCTCCTTGCACCACGCCCACGTGCATCCGCACCATCACAAAGTGGGCTACGGCCATGGCTACAGTTTGGGTGCATACAAAGGCTATGGCCCGGCACACTCCGTACTTAACCTGCACTATGGAGGCTTCGGAGTGGGCATAGGGTACGGGGGCCACGGACACGGTCACGGATTTTTTGTCTGAAACGCAAGCATTAAGGGGTCCAAGGAAAGTACGTCGCAAAATAGACTTTAAAAAGATGAATCCGGTGAAACATTTGAAAAATGAAACATTCTATTTGAGGAAAGATGTTTGTATATCCGATCAATATCGTATTGAGACATCAAAAATCACGAAAACTATTTAGAAAATAACTATACTAAGTCAGGAAATCAGAAAGTCAGGAAATTAAGTGAATATCTACTTTAACGTGTTTATTTGAACAGGAAATCAAGTAGATAATAAATTCTTAAAGCGTAAAAGGTTTATAAAACCCTCTATGACCGTGGACTTGATAGGGGGCATATGCCTTTTCCTCCTCCCTGAATACGATATTGTTCCCGATAAGAAATGAAACTAAGTTAAATCAGGCTCTTACGTTAAATCTGGTGGCTCACATGTAAATACCTACCAGTAGGTAGGTATTTTGGTAGGATTTTGAGTCTAGCCTAGCAATGATGTTCCATTACATCACTTGCACGAGTTTCCAGAAAGTATTACCCATAAGTGTTGCAGAGGATGAATTGATCTGCGCTGACCTGAGAATGTTCCTCTTAATTCAAAAGTTAAATTAAACATAAAAGAAACTTTCATACGTGTTCTAGTCGTATACTGATAATGTTCAAATCGAAAAACATCGGTGATTTTCATTAATAATTAAGGATATTAAATTAATTATTAATATTTATAAAACATAAATGAATTGTAAAATATGATTATAAAATGAAGACAACTTCGATGCTCATGATTTCACGCGCATTAAGACTGATACACAAATGGAATTGTATTGCGCAACTGACCGAATGTCTTCAACTTATTTAAGCAAAAACAAATTGAAATCCAAATTCATTTTTCATCACGCGACCCTTCATTTCATTCGTTAACAAGATAGCTCATCCGCACCACCACTTACTTCCACCACATCAATACTTCTTTCCTTTATTTTCTTTGCACTTCAATTTCTCACCCATTTTTCTGACGTTCTTTTATCATCTCCAAAAGGTTCAACACGCGCACAAAATAGTCTAGTTGGGCTGTCACAAATAATCTAGTTAATAACTTCTAGTCTGCAGAAGTTTCCTAATTTTTGTGATTCATTAACTGACTTGATTTTTACTCCATTTCATGTTTCTTCAGCCACACATTTAGTTAAAAAGGAAACACACATAGCGATTATACATATTCTTCAGTTTTTGCCTACAAAGGCCATGTTTCCATTAAGAATGTTGTAACAGCTACGTTTTTATTAAATTAACTGCTTTCCTCTAGCCTAAATTTCAAAAACGATCAGGATAATGCTCAATGCCGGGTCAGATAATCGGTGTCCTCAAGATATGGTTTCTCCTTGGACTTCCTCAAACTGCTTCTTGGTGCTTGATTGTTTTAGAAAGATGATCTCGCAAACAAACAGCGTTCCACAGCATGGACACCAGAGAAAGAAGATAGATGAACGTCCTAGCTGATAATAACGGTATAAGGGGCTTAATATAAATATTCAAATGTCCCAGTGATGACCATGAAACCGCTCAATGTAATACACTCGTAGGTAATAGTCCACTAAGCGTCATCTGCGAGAATGTATTACTTCCTAATTCATGTCTGGACTGTGATTTATTAAAAAGGTTTATATGAAATAAAGTAATAAATTGCCTATATCCTAATTGTTTCTCATTTCTATTGATTAAGATGGGCGAATTGGGGTGGAAGAGATTCCTGGACTCCGTAGTGTGTGGCACTCACAACTGGTACTTGTCAGTGATACACTGTGTCATGGCATTGAAGTCATGGACAAACATGAGCGTAAAATATTTGGGATTGGTCGTTTAACTGCGAAAGTAGATGTGCGTCAGGATTTCGGAAACTCTTGTATGAAAATATAAAAATAAACGGTTTAAAATCTGCAGTTTAAGTGCTGCATTTACTTAAGAGCAGTTGCTTATTCCGCGTAGATCTAATGAAATAAACAGAGATGCCAATTTATGTTTGAAAAAGTTGCTAGATGTATCCAAAAATAGCTATAAGATCGTGAAGTATTGTCAATATAAATAGTTAATTTACTTATTAAGTAATAGGCAAATATTTTGCGCTAAAATAAATTTACATTATCTGTAAGTAATCTATGACATCAAAGTGATACGTGATCTCATGAACATCAGATCAACTTGATAGCAAATTGGTTATTTAGTATCTTATTATTGCCTGATGATGATGATGCAATGCATCGAGATCTTGGTTGCATTTTCTACTAATTATGATGTAGCTTAAACATATTGAATTACTTTCCGTTTCGTGCATCATGGTTTAAAATAAAATTAAGGCCGATACCATCAACCTTATCACAAAAATATTTTTAAAGAGTAATGATACATGGGGTTATAAACTTAATAGATTAGGAGGTGAAGAAAATTTTGAAGTTTATTCATGGTGTGAGAAATACGCTTGAAAGCAGCGATTGCAAAAATTCTCATTACTCTCTACCCACAGATGAATAAAAGTTATCTCTGGTTTAATAATTCGAACCAGAATCGGTAATTTAATGCATTCTTGATTATGCTCATTGAATACGTTACGAGTGAAGACTTCAAGATCTCGCTCACAGAAAGCGCGAACCTTGCGAGCACACTCAGAATATCAATTAAATATACGACCTAAGGTTCTAGCTTTTTCTACGATGATGTGGAACCATCGCTTGTCGAATCCTTTCTTTATTTCACTATAACTTCTTTTGCTGGAGAGTTGTCAGAAGTGCTTATTATAATTGGAGGAAAGAACGAGTTAGTTTAGATATCATTTTGATGATTTTTATATAGGCACTCTTGATTCCAGTTATAATTGGAAAATATTTATTCTCATAGTAAGCGTTGTCTCCTCCTCTTACTATGATAGATCGATTCAATTAGACCAATGTTCTAATTGGCCAATAAGTTGTACCAAATTTTTGCAGTTGAGCTTTACCTAAGACAGTGTTTACAGCGAGAAACGACTTTGGCGCAGAACAGCTGCTGTATAAGCGGTCAGCGGATTTTCCTAGATTTATGCAGTTCGAACATAGATCGAATTACTCTCGAATTAAAATCTCGAGCGCTGGACCACTCGAAATTAGAGCTGTTTGAAGACTTTTGCACCTTTATATGGATATTTCAGTGAATTTGTGATACTGGAGTCTCAGCAAATCAGTGTATGGCAAAACATTTTAGTTTTTTTTAAATCTTTTAGTGTTCGACCCAACCATCGGAATTCAATACTTTGAGATAGGCGAGTTACGCACTGGGACACTTGCCAGTGCCATTTTAGCGTGACTCTGACATTTACTCGAGAATACTAATGTAAGAGTAACGCCTCTGCAGCTGTCTTGATGGAGACTACCCAAATGAGTAAAATGATCTGAGTTGTTGATGCATGAAAATAGTGAATTAAAGTAACTGTAATATGAAGGCAAAGCGTGGGATTTCATGGAAAAAAGCATGAGAATATAGTGGAAATGGCAATGTGAACAGTTAACTAATATCTGGATTAAAAACAGAATGAATTCTAGATTGCTGCTGCCTCTTGAATTAGAGAATTTCTGAATAATCGGCAGTGTATAAATTAGCGGACATGGTAATGATTGAATCTACTTATGTATACTTAACACTTAATTAGGATAAAATGGTATATTTAAGAGAAGCAGACAGTCATTTTCAACTGTGCAGATGCACAACGCCTTATAAGCCACAACCAATCGCACCGAGTAATAAAAACTACGACTTAAGATTCTCTATCTTCAAATCACGTTGCCAGCACACGTCTACAATGCCCTTTCATTTCTGAAACAATTCTAATTACACGGTACAAAAGATCGTAAAATAATGTTTTGCGATTCGTAGAATATGTTTCGAAGAATGATCTCAGAATACTAAATAATACACTTTGGTTACGTGAAAATAATTATGAAAGATTTCTCAGAAGAAGGAACAAAAACTAAATCAGCTTCTGCATCGTTCGAATTCACTTAAACTTCACTTCCTCAATTTTTTAAGAATCTTTGAAATTTATGTCCAACGTGGTTGCTTTTATTACAAAAATCCTCGGAAAAATTGATAATTATGAAATAAAAGCGAAAGAAGTGTCGCGACAAATTTAGATTTAGCTAAGAGACGGTACTAGTAGTGAGGTATCGGAATAGGAATATTCTTTTTCCTGAAGTTTGGAAAAATATTTTTATAAAAATTCTACTGCTTTATTCTATTCAATGAAAAATATTGACGAATTGATAAAATATAAATTAAAGAAAATGATATTTTATTTAACATTAAAATATCTTAAGATAGTGTTGGTAGTAGTTAGTAGAAATACGTAAGATAGTGTTTATAAAACAACACTATCTTGGCGTATGCTTGATAATGTTTCACAATATCGTCTTTGACAGTATGATTATAGTTTAATATATGATATGGTCAATATGTTAAATGCACTAAGAAATATGTGACGGTAGTAACGGTCGTTTAAGCGTTTAAAAATCATATTTTCTCTATCATATTACTCGAGGAATCGATGATAAACTCAGTAGATGATAATAAGAGCATAAACCTGAATATAAACTTCAATTTTCAACCTAATCACGAGAAATTATACGTAGCTCAGTAAAATTTAAATCTCATCTAGATGACTTTCACTAGACTCGTCGACGTAAATATATGAATATATTAACTTATGTGTGGGGAGGATGCCATTCCAACACTTTCACTCAACTTTCAGCAAACATTTCAGCACAAATT
The DNA here is from genome assembly GCA_036926295.1 of Pachydiplax longipennis. Lineage (NCBI taxonomy): Eukaryota > Metazoa > Arthropoda > Insecta > Odonata > Libellulidae > Pachydiplax > Pachydiplax longipennis. The sequence continues at coordinate 48,293,916 of JAVFKF010000001.1, read as the reverse complement.
TAAGACAAATCCTACAAGAAATGATTAATGAAACTATGGACTTAATCCGCAAAGTACTCTGTAAACTAAGCGTTTGATTTACAAGAATGTTATCCGAACGATAATAATCACTGATATTCCAGGCTTCTCTACAAAAACCTCGAATTTTTAAGTCAGATTTGGATGATCTAGGTTCTCCGACATTGATGAATATATATTTCTGGATCTTAAAATATCTACTAATTTAATTTGGTACCAAAATAACAAATTATGTCCCGATTGATAATCATTTCGTTTAAAAATTCCAAATATTACTGATTGAGAGTACTGAGAATATTGTTCAAAAGGAAACGGCTATCCACTTATAAAGGTATGGAACCCTTAAGCGATAAAAAGAAACTTTATTAAAATCATAAATGAGAGAAAGGAGCCAAATTTTATTGTTAAAGATAACGAGAACTTTAAGCGATTGTGGAAAGGTTTTTGTGAAACGTATTTGCTTATAGCCAGGATTCGAAGAAGGATTAATCACTGTCAAACTACGATAACTGAAATGCTGCATCATTAGACTTCAGTTGGCTTGCTTTGTAATTAAATTACGGTTAGCAGGGGATAAACGGAAAATTATGAACAGAATAATTGCTTTTCAACTAGAATCAACTTACGCTAAGAGATTTATTCCGAGCTGTCTCTAGAAAGGAAACCATTTAGGAAAAAGAACAAGAAAATTCAGTTTGATGAATGCCTACCATTGGTTGATATTTAATCTCCTAAATTTTATTCTTTCCTGAAATTATTTACAAAAAATATCCCGGAATGTGATTATTAGGTTGTGTAAAGGTGAATACAGAAAGATATTATTGCTAATTAGATATTCATCAGTTTACTCATATTTAAACTTCAAATCAATCTCAGAAGACGGATATCTTAACCAAATATAATTTTGATACAGATTAAAATATTCTAAATATACAAGAATTAACTTTAATTTTCTAATGGGAAATAGTTAACAAGAATTTCATTTATTCTGCTTTTGAGAACATCAAACTAACAACTTTTCTTGTGCTTTTAATTTAGGAAAATTTAAAACAGAGATGAAGAATTGAAACCAACAGAACGAACGAATGTATGGTAATAATGAAAAATAAACAAGCTCATAAACAATGAAAGATCAACATAACTAGAAACGATAAAGTATGGAAATGTCCATAAAGTCATATACTTCATCGTAATCAAAAGGCAAGGAAAATTGGATGTTGACGAAATATATTTACGCAAATAATAAAATATGAATAACTTGAATTAATTTAATACGTGACTTATGACTTTCAATGAACCTGAGACAATTGTTAAGATATTCACCAAAGAGAAACGACAGATCATGACAGATCTATGTTCATTGAAAAAATATTAAGTGTATCATCTGTTAACGATGAAAAATTTAACGTTATTTTAGAACAAGCATTGCTTCCGGAAATTCAATTTCTAATCACGACAGAAAATTACGTCTCAGCAACAGTAGTTTCTTTAACCCTTGTTAATGACTCAGGTAATTATTGCATAACCACACCTGACGAAATAATAACATTCATCAGCAACGCCTTCGATCTCCCACGTTCGAAGGAGCAAATATAGCTTAATAAGCGCTAGACAAGAAAGGAACACGTTACACAACGACCGAACGGATTATATTACAACAAAATCGTGATGTCAGCGAGAAAGGAAAGAAAACAGAAACGAAAATACTCTTACCGCTCTCTTTTAGGTCGTCCTTCTGAAAAATCCATTCTATGTAAGATAGCGTGCAGGAGAAAGGGAGTGAGGCCAGGGGCACGTCCTTTGGTTGTTTACGGAGACAATCACATCGCTTCAAGGTTTCTTAAGTTCCCACGAGAACATGAGAAAATAAAAGAAAATAGATATATTTCCCTCTAAAAAACAATATGTAAAACACAAAGAACCGTACGATGAGATAAAAGTTTGATGAAGTGAATAAAAAATATTACATAATAGTTGAATGCTTCTGTGAAATCAATGTGATTTGACAGAAAAATCATAACGGTGGAAAACAGGAGTCAGTTTCGAAAATAAATTGAAATGAAAAGCTGGCAGGTATTTGGAATATTGAGAAATAATATTGGTTGTTACTGATGTGTCAATTTGTAGCATATTAAGATGAGGAATTATAATCGATTTTATTACCTACAGCATTAAGTTTTTAATTATAAATCATTCTGGAATATAAATTTAAAAACCACATCATGCGTCTTAATAAAATCATCTAAGGTCTTAGAGGAGAAAAATTAATCTGGAGAAACTAAGACAGGATTGAGGAGCTTTTTTTCATCAGAATCCGCACAAACCATTCGACTACATAAAAAAATAATTAACCGTACATTAAAGAATTGGGCCACACTCGAATACCAACTTAAGAAAACTTATTGCGTTTAATGGAACATTAACGAGGGAAAAGGACTTAATCGCACCGAAAACCAATGTAAAACATTATCCATTTTATTAAACTTGACTCATTTATGAGATTAGGAAACAAAGTAATTTAAATACGTTTAATAGTTCAAGGAAATGAAGAAAAGGCCATCTTGACCACCTGGAAATGCTATATGTAGCCGAAAGGCTAGTTTCCCTCCTCCGATATAAGAGATTAATCGATCATTTTTCGCTACAGCTTTCATCAAGAACACGATGCATGAAACGATGCCGTCAAGGTTAAGGTACACATATTTACATGAAATATTTAAATCAAATATGGATGGATGTCATAGAAAGAATAGTCAAATAACATTCTAACAAAATGGAAAATAACTTCAAAGAAATACCAAACTAATGATACAGAAATCAAAAACATATGAAATACCCCCGATTGCTAACTGAGGTTTTGTTAAATTTTAATCCATAAAACTGCAAAATAATATTCAGTTTCGTAAATTTACGATTGCAAAAGAATCAACGATGGAAATTAGTTACGTAATGTTAAAGAGGATTTATGTTATCTTTGAGATTATTTTCTGTAATTTCGGAGATGAGTAAAGCTGAAAAATTGTTTCATTTTTCTAATACACGAGGTAAATTTTCTTAATATAGAAAATTGGTAGAAAACCTCATGATAAGATATAAAGGATATAAAAGGTTGAATCACACTATAAGCAAAGTCAGTGAGAAGGAATTCAACGCTTAAAATGGCCCAGGTGGCTAAAGAGAGATCTTTAGAGATTAAAGTTTTAAGTAAGGAGAGACTCAAAACAGATTTGTAACATTTAGAGGGTATGTCCTCAGATACACTCAATTCGAAACTGACAAAGAAAAAATATTCTAGCCAGGGCTGAAACAACGCAGAACAAGGATTTCGTGACAAATCGCGTTAGAAACAGAGGCGTTTTATAAGCAACACTATTGCTGAACTATTACAGTAAAGTTGCGAAATGCAGGTGAGGGATTAACCTCCTTTCTAAAGAACAGATCGTTGCACCTTTTGTACACTCCTCTGAAGCCATTAATTATGCGGTCGAGGCTAACCACGGGTCAGGAAACTTTTACCGCAAGAATTACAAACCACTATTAAATTGTGGCCTTATAAATTACAATTCGTTCAATAAAGAAAGTCATTCAATAGGTATATCGATAATTGTGGAATATGTTTCAAGATGCGTGTAAACAAGATGTCTTTCTGACTGAGGAGACCTTTGCGCTGATCTTTCCAAATAGCACCTAATTATTATTCATTGCCTTAAGGACACTCAAAAGAACAAAATGAGCTCAGATTAGCGTTTCAGACCGTAACGAATATCTGTAGAACGGTGAAATCTTCTAGTTGCGTATAAGATTAAAAGTCAAGTATCTACTCAATAGAGATATCGATAAATTTATGAACAAAGCAAAATTTATCGATTCAATATCGAACTTTGAAATATTTATAAGAAGATGGTGAGAAAACAGAGAAATTGAATGTTTAGCTAACAAAATTTATAGTGGGTTGAACGAATGGAACATATTGAATGTAGTAGTCGTTCACATTGAAAAGTATATAATGGTCGATGAAATTATCAAAAATCTTGTCCACTCCATGCAAGATGTATATATTTTGTGTTTAAATGAAACTAAATTAGTCATTCCTGACTTGATTTTAGCTGTTTTAAATAGATTGTAATAAAAAGTATAAACGATAAAGTGCTTTATAAATATCTACCGTTTTCGGATATCAAATGTTTCAGACCCTTTTGAACTATTGTTTTTGAACGTCCGAAGCAAACAGCACAGCAGAGACTGATGACATTACATTTTATTCAGCACCTGAATTTATTATCACGAAAGTGGTGGAATCAGTGGACTTAAGTGCCCAGTTCAATTTAAATACGCTTCTTTTCAGTCATTCTTACGCTTAACAATGCAGGAAAGGTAAAAAATTTGATTAAATATTTTATTCATATAGTTCGATTTTCACATTGTTATAAACAAAAATTGATCGTGGATATCCAAAAAAAAGTACAGTAGCGTACATTGCTTATATTCTTCTTAAGATTTAATTGATAAATTATAAATAAGTAAAATAAATTTACTATAAGCATTTGTACTTTAGCTTCCCCATTAAAATTTACAACGTACATACATAAATATCCCAATACCTGACAATTTTAAATTGGTTTAGATAAAATAAAATTCCGGCGACCGTACCATTTGTCATTTCATTTCTGCATGCACACTCATCCTTAGCTATGGACCATTCGAAGATTAAAGCGTTTCCTGATGGGGAAGGTCTAACAGGCAAGATAGATGGGATGGAAAGGTAAAGGTTAAATTTTTTTCTTATCTTTGTGGCTGACATGAAACAAGCGATTAATGAACCAAATATGAGAAAAATAAGAGCTGGAATAATGAAGTATGGAGCTAATTTTACATCCAGATTTTAGCTGATCGAAGTTGAAATTTATTCCCAATCGCCTATCCTCAGAGGAAATTTAATTAAAACAATGGATTGATCCTAAGTTTGAATCAATACTAGCGTATTAATATTAAAAGAATACAGTTCTAAAATTTGCTTTAATTAAGTTAAATTGTTCTTCCTTTGTCGACAATCATGTATATAAACTTCACACTAAATTTCATGCACATTTTCAAAATTGAGAGCGATAAAAATTAAAATACGCAGTTTAGACTTATTGTGTATGTATGATCTCATATTTAAGTAAATATAAAATGCATAGATAAACCAATACATATACCAATAAACCATAAATAAACCAATTCTACAGTAGCATCAGTGAAATATAGTCAAATATTTATGCAACCTACCTTTTCATTCTATTCTATATTCTATCACAAGATTTCTATTTTGCACTGCAAATAATAGTCACACCCCAAAAGTCTTCTTGTATATTTGTATATCAAGTGTATACTGAATATGATGAGGCGTAACCTCATGGAAGGTGTATATCAAGGCGATTAATTTTTATGCTAAATTGTTGTACGTAAAGTTATTGGTCCGAAGGCTGATTGGTTTCCCTCAGAACTATCTGTGTGCTATCAAAGGATTTGGAGATGGAATAATGCTTAATAGGCAAAATGAGGAGTAGGAGTGCTTCGACTGCTGCGATCAATTCGTACATATGGGCTTCCAACGGGATTGGGGCCCGGTACCGCTTTCACCAAAAGGAAGGAGGATCCAGGAGCCCCAGGAGTGATGTAGTTGCCCTTGCTTTCTTCACTGAACCATATTACATTAAGCGGAAAATGTCCACCTTAGCGCAGCACAATGAATGTCTGAATGAATGAATGATGAATGCCATTATTCAGCATCATTCATTTCTCAGCAACTTTCATTTTATCTCAGGCGTGAACAAGACGGAGACAGAAAAACCAAAGAAGTATGTCCATCATATCCTGTACCAAAAGGCAATGAAAAAGATTCCATTCATCAAGATATGGTAGTATAAGTAACAAAGAAATAGATTTAGTTAGACTGCTACAATAACATAATAAATAGATATTAATTTTCATATTTAAACATAAGAAGTGTATATTTAAGAATCTCTAGCTTTTATTTTTGACCAAGTTAAACGCAGGAATCAAATTTTCAAAAGAACTAAAATCCATATTATTAACATATAACTTTTCGTAGAATATTGTATTACAATTAGTCTCGAAAGTAAAATGCAATCAGCCATATGATGCTCTTGAGTTGAGAATTCCACCATTATGTACAAGTTTGTGCATTATGAAAATTGCTGAGTTAATCAATACGATTTGATCCACGAGTTGAAGTTAGTCATGGAATTCAACCAATTAAGAGCCTCTTCGGTTGATTTCCTTTTTAATTTTCGTTTTCAGAAGAAGAAATATACGAGATCCAAAGAAATAACTCTTACTGTCCAAAATTCATGAACGATATACATGAAATTGTGCGAAAAAAATTCGTTAAGTAAAGTTCAAGAACATTGCTGAAAGGCAAGTTCCGAAGTGGAGATATAAAAGGAAGCGGAAAGTTCGAAGTCAAGGAAGGGGAATGATGGAATCACCTTGATCGAATATCCTGTTCAAATCATAACAGTGAATCGGCCTTTAAAGCCTTTACGTGTGACGCAGGCTTCGTAAATGGGCGTAGAATGCCTATTGTTTACTAGAGCACGCGTTCATTCAAATCCAAACGGACTCCAGTGAACGTCTGTCCCTTGAAAGACCAATATGCTACACGCTTCTCTCTTATTGTAAGCAAAATTTGATATAGAGCATTCAACGTAAAGGCATATGACAAAAGTCGGGAAGATTCATACCAAAAATAAAGATAACTGGAGTCGATTAGAATTGAAAATTTTATTTAACTTGAAAGCCACTCCTTCCTCCACATAATTGTGTGACTTTGAGGAAATCTGCATTGGGAAATTCTTAGAAAAACAAATTAATTGCTCCTTTCACTCTTCATACAATCTCCGCAAGCATGCATTGATTGACGGCTACTTCCTCCACATATAATGAATCCGCAACAAGGATAAGTAAACTATTGGAAAATGGATCACTCGAGGATATGCATTTCAGGTCTCATTTCTTCTTCCTACATCAATAGCTTATTTACCGTTTCAATTATACATTGAATAAGGAATCTATGCGCTCCTAATCCATATACAGGAATTAATATAAATATTATTCAATATTAAAATCGTACTTATAATGGAGAAATGTACTTTGATTATTTTCATTCTGATCTGTATCTATAAAGTTTCCGATTTTTTCATCCAATTCTCCTTGTATGTGTCTTGCATACTCATTGCATACTTTGAAAGTCTTACTAAAACTTCGTAATCCATTAAATGTCGGATATAAATTCCTAGCGAGAAATATGATTTATCTGACTCTTATATAGATAGAGAATGGTCAAATTAGAGGATAATATGTATTATTTAAGACAAATATAAGCTTTTAGAGTGTAAAAGAAACTTTGCATCACATTAAAATAATACCGCTAAGTATTGTTCCTTTCTAGCCATATTTATTCCTTTTTTTTATAAACTCCATGAAAATCAAAAGATTCCCACAAGCTGTAAATGTTATACCATTTGTTAATTAATATTTTGATATATGGTGCATAAAGTATACAATCTTTCTCTCCATTGCATTTCCGCGCGATTTAGTTACTACAAATATTCGCCGAGACATTTTAATATTGAGTGGTTAGGAAAATTTTGAAGTGCACCTATTGCTATTTGAAGACCTATTACACTCGCCACTAATGTAGAAAAAGTGGGTTACCCGCTCTCAATTTAATTTCGAAACTCAAAATCAACTGCCATTTTTACATCCAAGTCTCATTGCATCCGGTTATCTTAGTTCGCACCAACTTATTAAACGATGTCCATTTGTAGCACCAAGGAAATAAAATTCCTGTTTTTTCGGGTTGATCATAAGTCAGTACTTGAAATGAAGTTCAGTTGCCGAACAGGTTTGTAATATGATAAATCATAAATCGAACACCTGGCTGCTAACAGTTTGTTTTCTTAATCGCTCCCATAATGACAGTCACTTAGGCGATGAAATGAATCGAATTAAAATGTACCATATTTAAGGTAAGATATTCACATTTGATAAAATAAATATTTTCAATGGAGTATGATAACGTATGTACGTATTCCTGGAAGAAAAAACTTTCAACATCAGTTTTAACGAACAAATGTTGAAGAATGATTTCTATTCAATGCCCGAGTCATCCGCTTTTAATTGATGTAACCAATGCTTTTCACGAGAGCTGAAGTTGATAAGTGTTCAGCTAACAGGATTCAATAGACAACCTGCCGAATATTTCAGAGACCAGTGGATGCTCCGAGAGATCCTGATTCGGAAAAATGAAATGCAAATCTTGATACACGTGAGGTAACATTTAAGTCCGTGTTCATTCGCATGACGTCAGCCTCTCTTTAAACAGCGAGCCGAAAAGAGCAGCAACTCCTCGAATTACAATGATGTAGCCATCAAGTCCGGAAAACCGGTTTCCTTATGCAAAAAATCGCCAAAATCAAGAAAAAAGAGATTTAGCTACGTTTCCAAGAGGAAAAATAACCCATGACTTAAAGATAAAATATTTTATTACAACACAAAGAAGCAGATTTATTTGAATTTTGATCCTTTGCATAAAATATTTAAACATAGAATTTCCTTTTGACCAGCTACACTCAAGTTGCAAAAGAACTAAATTTCGCTTAATAAGTTCTCATGTTTTTCTCAGAAAGATTTATGCAACAATTTTCACCTTCCTATTAATGTTTGAATATCGTAATTAACTTTTTATAAAATTGGCTTATAAAAGCCTTAAGCAGATTATTTCAAATATTTCTATCCCTTTTCTGCAGCCAGAAAGTTTTTATCCAAATCGGTTCCACCAATTTTTGGGAGTTATTTTAGCTGTTCCATCTCTCTAATATTCATTACCTCAAGAGATATCACATCAAGCGATCGTAAAGATATCGTAAAGCGATATGAACATGTTTGGCAAGATAGCTCTATAGTTATAGCAGCCGTCCGGCTATCGGGAGATCAAGTTCTGGTCCTGTAGACTATTTTAACATTCTCTTATCCTTGGGACTTGTTACTTTACATATAAAAGATTATTGGGCCTCAAAATTGCAATGTTTTATTTATTATGGCAAAACTTAGCAAATGAATTTTTATTGACTGCATTTTAGAAATTCAATGAACTTGTTGAAAATGTGACATCAATTGTTCTATTATGTGTGAGGGTTAATAAATAGTTAGCGCATAATCACAAATTTTGGCTTAATTTAACGCTGAAGAAAGCTTCCATAAAGTTCCTCAATGGAAGAAAAGATAATTAAGTTGGTGAAGAATGATAAATTGTGTAGGTCATCAAAGGATCATTCGTAAATAGTGCGGATGAAAAAAATTAAAAGACTTCAGTATTATAAATTATGACTCAATTGCTCGTTTAAAAATAGTCTCTAGTAGTTTCCCATTCCTTCCGAACAGGATTATTGTGGAAGAAGCTTCAGTCCAATTTTCACATTAATAAATCGCTATTAACTAATGATATCTAAAAAAGTAGAAATCAATAAACCAATAAAAAGTAGTAAGCTAGAATTTTTTAATACAAATAAGAAGTAAGCTCAGAAATTCAACTCTACATAAGACATTTCTACGATTAGATTACATTTTTGAATTAATCAAATAGCTACTTATTTTCCTATGGCCATCATTACTATATTTTCTGACAATGAAGTCGGTCCTAATATAATAACGGTGGAGATGCGCCACCTGGAAGGCCACTTGAAGATTTGGTACAACAACCAATACACTGATTAGTGAATATTATGATGCGAAAAGAAGACAATTTTAGTTTAAAATACAACTGAACAACTAAGAATCAGTCATTCTTCGGTCAGCGAGGTGATCTGGGATTGATCTCTTTAAGATGTCACTCAGATTATTTCATATCATTTCCAAAATATTATCAGACACTTAAATTAGCCATAGAGGTAATAAATCCTACGGATAATTCAAAATAAATTCTACCTGACTGCATTGAACGACCCTCAACGCTGTACAGAGACGCAAGGCACGACGAATATAGAGCGAAGGCTAGTAAATAGTAGGTAGGATCCGGGAGGGATCCGCCCTACGTCGACGGATACATTGAGGAGTGGGAGTGAAGGGAGTGGCGATAGGCAAAAATGGCCTTGGAGAGAAAGAGAGAGGGATTGGGGTGGGAGGGGAGAGAGCGGATCAAGGTTAAAGAGAGAGAAAGACCACACCTGTGGACCCTCCTCTCTATCCTCTCTTATACTACCAAAGATGAACATAACACTCTCTTCATCAATATTATATAATTGACTGCCAACATTATAATAGAAACTCTTCCTTTTTGGTTAATATTTATTATTTACAATACTAATCTCATGGTTATAAATTAATGGTTTCGGTAACTTATAATGAAAATTTTCAAACATGAAACCAAAAAGAATATCTTGTATTTTAACATGCTATAAGATAAGATCTTTCTGTTTACTATTGTTGGATATGGTTCATATGAAAATTTTATGGTACGCAAGTTGAGAATACAATAATCCTCAACTTCTCTTTATTACGGTATGAAATTGTAAAGTGCCTGACATGAATTATTATGTTTCGGAAAAGAAGTGTCAAATAATCAAGTTTGCTATACATTTGCTGAGCTATGAAATGTTAAATTCAAGTAAGACAATGCAATTTTAAAGGAGGTATTCCTATTAACACTGAATTAAGATTATGAAGAAATATTAAGAAGACCCTCATGAATTTAATTTCAGCATCGAAGAGGAAATAGAATACGATAGAAAAGGTCTTCTAAGAGAATTAATTCCATCTCGAGACAATCATTTCTTCAATATCTTTTAAAGAAGTTCTTAATGAAAGACAAGAATATTTCTTGGATTTCCGTTGGTTATTTCTCCTTACTCCGTTTTGATGCATTATAGTAAAAGACATCTCAGTCAGTTGGCAGAATCAATTAAGTCAAAATGGATGTCAGCGTTAGTGGGTTTTCCAGAAATATGAATCCTACGTTTTTGCGGGTTTAAGGGGAGCTTAATCTTTCTTTCCCAACAAAATTAAGGAATAAACTGCGACAATTTTGTTTATGTTTCATTAATGTGAATACCGAAAGAATTCTTACTTCCTCAGAACTCCATGGGACATCTTATTAAAGTAATCCTTTTGAATTCGCTTAATAAATTATAATATGATGTAAAATCTCTCTGTGTCACTAAATGATTATACGCATTACGTTTCCATGGTAGAATATATAAGAGCAAATTTGACGAATGGTAAATTAAAACACAATTTGCACAATGAAAAAATGGAAGCCAGCTGTATAGATGATTGAAGCATTCGCGTGTCCTTGAATATCTTAAATCAGAATTAAAATTGTGAAATGCTGGAGCAATAAATCATCCGCTACTCTCTCTGAGTATGGATAGAATCCTTCAAAACGAAGGGCAGTCGTTGACATTATCTCTATCGCGATTAATTATTTACTTCAAAGTCAAATAATTAAAGTTATTCTCAAATGGTTTCCTTATACGTCTCCTTGAGTACTCGTGAAAAAAGCTCAAAACTACTCTACTGAACCAGAGTCAACAGCAAAGCTTTGGAAACTCAACAAATAAATCCGATGATTGAAGAAGCGTTTACAAATGCTTTTCAAATTGGTAGTTATATATTAACCCGGTAATAATTAGCACCATAATTATTACGCCATTCTGCCGTGTGGCAGGTCCCATCCATCGTAGTTGTCTCCAACCGTCCTTGTCCCAAGCCCGTTCTTTATTTACTTAATTTCCTCCTCTCTTTAGATCGTCTGTCAATTTCAACCTCCCTCTTCTCTAATGGCTTTCTACCCATCCTTCTAAAGCCGTTTCAATTATTCTCATCCCTCTTTGCATATGTCCTACCTGTAGATTTCTTTCTCTTCCTAATCTTCCAATGGTGATTTTGAGTTCTCTCTTCTTTCTAAGTTCAGTACCTTTTCTTTCCTAACGTGGTTTATCCTGTTTGACTTTTCTGACCTCCTCCATGTTCACATTTCGAATCCATCCATCCTATCCTTTTCTTCCTTCCATAAGGTTAATTTCTTTTACTCTAGAAGGTTTCTTTTTTATAGCAATTCTTGTTTTGATATCTAATTCATTCCTCCAAACCGCTGTTACCATACTCCCTAGATATCTGGATCTTTTGACTTTATATATACTTCTTTTCTAAATCCTTACGTTCATATCTTCTCCTTCATCTATTCTCATTATCTTTGTTTTCCCAGAATTTATTTTCATCCTAAATTCCTTCAATCCTTCTAGGCTTATACTTTATTCCTTGATGTGCGATATAATCTTAAGCAAGCAACAAATAAGCATACCTGATATAATTTATTTTTCTTTCTCCAAGACTTATCCATTCTTCTTCTTCCAAGATGTGACTTAGCATGTTTTCGATATTTTAGTTGAATATAGTTGAAGTGAGGCAGCGGCCTCATTCCCCTACCCATCTCTTTCCAACCTGTCATGATATTATGTTTCGCTTAACTTTTTAAGAAATTTAATATAATGGTTTTCGAATCGATTACTTTCTTTGAATACAACCAAATATACTTCGTAACAGATTACACCGAATGGTCAAACTTCGTAAGGTTTCAAGTTTTAAAATAACCCAATGGGATACAAATTATAGGGCTGACAGTTTCTAGCTGCTCCTCTTGCCCTCCCTATTTTTCAACCGTTCAAACATCTCGAACAGATACTATTCCTAAGCCAATCCTTTCCTTACTCTCACCGTATCATTAGACTATACCAATTATCACTGCCATTGCCATCGACTTTTCTTTCCTGTAGGAAACTCCTTCATCACGCCTTCTCGTTCATCTGACCTAGAGACTCATTCACTCCGTCCTTACAAGGATGATAATTTTATTCTTCTTACTTTCACCTATTTCCCGTAAAATATGATTCCTCATCGCCCTTCAGCAGATAAAACGTCGGGCTTTCGTTATAAACAGCCTCGGCATTCCGATTTCGTTATGTGTCCAATTTTGGCCTTAAAATACAAAGGAAAGAGAGCTTAATAGGTTTATGTTCGAGTTTATATGTACTGCATTTCCACCTCGAGGCAAGAGCTTAAAAATATGAGTAAGGTAACTTTGGAAAACCAATAGTGGAGATTTTAAAGAGAATTTCTAAAACTTCTAAGAATATGTTCCCCGCGTTCTGATTTCTCATTTTATCGAATTATACTCCGATAATGCTATTGTTACCGTTAATGCAATATCACCGATACCAATGATTTTTAAAAAGTTATATTTCTCTCCTCTCATCGAATTGAATATGATCGGAAAATTATTTAAAATAACATGAAGAGTATCTAGTACATATTAAAGTCATATTTTCATCTATTGGATAACCTAAGTGAGAGACTAAAAATATACCATACGCATTGGAGGTCAAATGTATATTAGAGGGTGTTACTATTTACAGCAACAAAGACATATCAATCATGTTTTTACTTTCGAAATTAGAAAGTTAAAAGCTTCCTTGGTTTTTCGTTACACTCCCTACTTTTTTGTACCTACAAAACTTCAAGCACATCGATAAATTTCATAGATTTTATTTCTTTAGAAGGATCTTTTAGAAGGGATTTGTATTGTTAAAAGTGATTCGACAGCTAAGGTTATTTCGCACATGGGCTCCCAACGGGAATTAAACCGACGACCATCTACATCAAAGTCGAACGCACTGTCCACATGGCTATCCTGGATCTCTTTATGTAGTATTTCATATGCTCGTAATTATATTCATTTTTATTTATCTTTGAGTTTCAATTAAAGATCAACAAATAATCATAGCCGTTGTGATGAACTTGAAATTTCTAAAGCCGATTAGGTAGAGATTAAATGTAATTATGTGTATCGTGATTCTCTCTATCGTTTATATACACGCTTCTATATATACTTAGGTTTATTTCAAAAGTAGAACTCTTCATTTGTGTCTCTGAATTTCCAACTTCCCATTCGGTAACCGAAAGAAAGAAAGCGCAATCTTCGATAGCATTTTGAATTCTTATTGTATTCAACGTTCGCCTTTGAAGATTAGATCTTGGACACCTCAAACCGGATGCAAACGAGTGAAATTCTAATTCCAAACAAACATTCCGTAAGGGTGACTATTTCGGATAGGATATTTTACACGTAATCCTCAAATCAAAGTCTATGAGCTAATAATACGCTACACTGAAAAGCAAGCAGATATGTCCGCGAGCTAAGAACGTTCGCTTTATCTTCATTGTTTGCATCTTCTCCCGTCCGCTCCTAGCATGACATCACTAGATTCCGGTGTCTATTATAGCAGCAAGGACCGGTTCTCCAGCCCCACCCCTCCATTTCCGCAAGCGGTCATCATATCCGCAACGGCAGAAGTTGTTCCAGTTTATTATCCCCATCCTCTTCCTGCTTTTCTCTGCCTTTCTCCCCCTACTTTCCCTCTTTCTCCACTTTTCCTTTTCTCTTCTCCTCCCCCACCTGCAGATTTATCAGGGCGCTTCTCTTAGCGGTTGTCCTTGGCCGTAGAAACTGAACAGCGCAAACGATCTTCGTTCCGCCCACTCTCCCATTGGCCATCCCCGAATCCGCCTGCACACCCACTTCTCCCTGCCTAGAAAAGACGCCCCAACCACGCCCTTCACCGCATACTCTTCATCGGTTACTACCTGCCCCAGGCGCCACTTCCCCTTTCTTCCTCGGATCCTCACTTTGAATTTCTCCATCCTCAATGTATTCACCGGGAGTACTTCGTTTCACCAAATGAGGTGCTCCTGAATCTTTGGATACTGAAAGGGTGTGTGAGAGTCTCTAGAGATATCGCGTGCTGTGAATTCTGCTTCACTGCCGTTTCCGAGAGTTGCATTTCCTGGAATTTCATAAACAAGAATACCAAAGTTTCTAATATTTCGATTTCCTGGACGCATCACCTTCCAAACTTCACAGTATAAGTTCAACAGATTGGTAGTGCCTTTGCATAGATATGCAAAATTTGGCATTATAAGTATCGGACTAGAAAAACGATATAAACGGAAATTAGTCAATTGGGTTCGACTTTCGGGGACAAGGCGTTCTCATGGAAACACATAAATGTTCATCATAAAATGGCTAAGAAAGTCAATTTATGAGTCAAAACTATTTTAGCCGCCCTGGTTATATTACACTGTGATATTTCCGGATGTTAATTCAGATAAAAATATTTACTGGGGAAAAGTAGGATGCTAGATATAAATTTTAAAACATGCATCTAGGAATTTTCTTTCCCTATTTTTTCGTATTAAAAATTACTCAAAATTTCAGTCTCCACAACTCGGAAAATTGGAATTATTTCGTCTTTCTTTACATCGTAATTTCCAAATTCAAAATTTTTGCATTTATTTAAGTTTCTAATTAAAATGAAACTGATCATAGCAAACTTATTCGAAAAGAATTACATACTGGTGTGATTGAGGAATGAATTAGCGTGATATG
Source organism: Pachydiplax longipennis (assembly GCA_036926295.1). Lineage (NCBI taxonomy): Eukaryota > Metazoa > Arthropoda > Insecta > Odonata > Libellulidae > Pachydiplax > Pachydiplax longipennis. The sequence goes on along the minus strand of JAVFKF010000001.1, from coordinate 48,278,393 downwards.
ATCGTTCAGGACTTCATATATATGTATGAGGTAAATAATTAGTGGAATAAAACCGAGAAGAGCTCAGAGGTAGTGAAAGCTGGAAAACAAATCTATTTAAAGGAAATGAAGTAATTTCAGCTAATTTAAGAAAATGATTACATCAATGAGAGTTTACCTAACTTTTTAAATGGAAGCGGAAAAGCGAAAATTTCTTTCCCTTGTCCTAAGCCCTTTATAACCATAACTTCTTTGAAGTATTTGGGGAAATTAGCTAATAGAATATCTCTATATTAGTTAGGATGGTAAATAAAGCGTAGGTATAGAAAATAGGTGACCTTAAAGTTAGGACTTCATTGTGCGAAATAACTGATGCGTTTAAATAATTTAACTATAGTCATATGTTACACACTAATATAAGATATCGGTATATTTTTTTCTATTATGTTTCGCATTGGTCGTTTCATAGGATTCTAAAGGTTTCAAGAGAATCTTATATTCATTATACCCTCAGTTTATCTCGCTGATATAATTCACAGCTGTGAGAACCAAAAACATATATTGCCGCAAAATTTATTTGCTAAGTTGATATTTAAAACAAAAATATTATGGGGTAGATAAACAGGTGTTCATTAAATTACATTCACGAATGTCTCATAATTATGTTTAAGTACGTAATAAACAAAAATATTTCCGAGTTTAACATAGTCAATGTATGTTTCATTCCTAATAATTGAACGCTTTGCAGAAAAAATTATACCCAACATAATAGGTTGAAAAAAGTCGATAAGGAGTTCAGTAGTGAAAAATTAACTACAGCTGCATACAGTTATCCTTTGCCAGGGCTCCTAAACAGAGTATTTGGCCGGTTATAGGCCTATAAAGCTTACTAACAAGGTGATGGAGTACAAGGATTTCCGGCAAAATCACAGAGGCCAAAAATCAGGAGATAAGATTGAGCGTAACAAAAATAACAAGATAAAATGAAAATGAATGGGATCCCGATGGCAATTTTCTGACATATAAATCTATATCTGGTGCAAGATGTAGATTACGATGCCTCTGATGTTCTCAATTACATCAAAACGCAAGGATTAGAACTGCTTTTACGATCCCTGGCCCTGAAAAAGTATGCTTTAGGCGGCTTTCTCAGAGAGGATGGGCGATGATGGAGTAATTTCACTTCCATGGAAATTTAGACCTCACACAATCTGTTATAGATTATGGTAATAAAGGAAAGCTATCATCCAGATTCTTCAGTAGTTCAGAACCGGTTTCATTTCCATGTTTTGGCGAATGGCAGATGGTGAAATTAATTCACGATCCACAAATTATAGTTTAGTATTCTACAAGCGAATTTCAGACCTTTCATCTCCTACTTTTACCCTCTGTTTTTCTCCTCATCAAAGCTGTTAGAGGATGCTAAAACAAGTTTTTGAATCCTTTGCGATAAAGTTCCATCAAGCCTTCCTAATATTTACTACGGGTAAGAAGGAAACGAAACGAAATGGAGAGTAATTTGAGAATATTAATGAAAATATCTTCAAACCAAAATGTTGTCAATTAAATAATTTAAAAAATAATAATGTTGACAGACGAATGCGGAAAAAATAGAAGAAAGAGGAAGATGCAACAGAAGAAACGAACGAAGCAAGAAATACGTGCTTAAATCACGGTGTCGAATGCTACATAGCTTTCGTAAGATATGTGTATGATCTTGCAGCATCTAAAAATGAATATCTAAAATTGCAATAAACAACACATAGATAGGTTTTCGATAATATTCAACTAATGGTTACTTCGGTATAAATGAAATAAGAATAAATTCGGGTATGCTACATTGAAGAGAACGCCGAGAAATAAATAAGTTGTTCAACATCCTGTTAGCGTAATCGAGGATTCCAATCGAATGAATGGGAGTATCAAAGATATAAGCAACAACTCAAGGTGATTCCGTGACTCATTAAAAGATCTAGGAAAGTTAAGCAGCCTCTCTAAGAACCATATTGCATCAAATGAGATGAACGAATGGTGAAAATCGTGACTAAATTGAAACTTTCCAGGAAACGTTCTTTCGATAGATGAATACCGTGTTTTATTATTTCCATGGAAAGTATACAGCAAAACAACATTTTATTATATTTAGTAATTTAATAGAAAAATACATTAGAAGTTTCAACTCAATATTACTCATCTGTAGATGAACTTCTCCAGCTTATCCTTTGGCTTTTCTATATCATTTCATTCGTATTTTGAATTTACAGAATCAATTTAAGCATTTTTCCGTATTTTTATCTCCTCAGGTTTTGCTTTTGTTATACTTTTTAGCGTTTTTTTGCTAGCAGTAGCTGTAATTTTTTTAATCCGACATATGGGCAGCGTTAAATTTCATCGAATTGAGAGATATGAAACGCATTAACATTAAAGTCGCGACTCGTGAGAATGTTCCCTTATAAATAAGAGCCAAAAGAAGCTTCCGCGTGCAGGTGGAATCAGAAGAAATAAGGAGCAATGCATCCAATTGCAGTCCTGCACACACGCACTCTCACTGCCACTCCCAACTCACGCGGAAGGAAGCTTAGAAAGTGCTCCCTCCTTCCTGCTCCACTCATCTTTATTCCGATCGGATCCTTCAAACTAACAGATTTTCCTTTTGTCGTATGCAGACGAAGATTAAACGCGCCGCAAACTTGGTGGCGATCTCTCCCCGTCTTTCGTACTGTTCTGCGCTATAGGTGTGGACTTCGCGTGCAAGAGGAGTGAGGAAGTGGAGGAAGTGAGTCTAAGTGCTCCTATTCCAGCGAGAAAAACTCGAGAAAGTAACGAGATGATCCAATCCTACTTTCTCAATAATCTCCTTTAGAATCAGCGAAGGAATCTTGTCTATCTATAAAGCTTGGGGCGTTTTTATCTCTCGTTCGAGGAATGTTGGCGCCTATGCTCTGTTACATTACTTGGTAGTCAGGGGTCCAATGGGCACACTTAGAGATACAAAAACTAAAGTTGAAAACCGCTGTTTGAGACGCTACGATATTACGAAAAGATCTGAGCGATTTTGTTGTATCGTTATGGAAAACGTGAAAGAAAAACTTCGAAAGGTAAAACGAAGATCGTAAGGAAGACCCTGTTTATTATTTTTATTATGGAGTGATGGTTTGCTACTCCAGCTGACTTTAGCCAATGTTTACGGTGTCCGTCTGAAGAAAAAAGGACTATATAGAGTCCTTGCCACTCGCTGGGACTTTGCCATTACCTCGCAATTACATGATTATACCTTTCCCAATCTCCATTATTCCTCAGATTTTGCTTTGTTTTCTCATTAATGAAAGAAAACATTCTGTGAGAGGACATAAAATAAGAAACGAGAGACATAGGACCCTAATCTTCAACAAATGAGCCCCTTTTGGATTCTTCAGACTGTACAGATTTACAAAAACAACAATTCTTGTTATAAATTCTCCGGAAATGATAAAGATTCACCCCCTGAAACATTCGCGTGGAAGATGATATTTACTGTATTTAAATTCTAAATAATATTGTTTATAGTTGTACTCATGAAGTATTTAGTTGCAATATATTGCTATTTCGTCTTATGAGACGAAAGTACTTCATGAGTACTTAATAACACTTAACGTCTAACGAAATAACCTGTTATCAGTGACAAAAAATAAATTGAATCCATCTTCTTCCTCTGCCATGACTGCTACAATCTTTTATGGTTAAGTTTGTTTGATGCATCTTAGAAGATGAACGGATCGTAGGAGTGAAAACAGATTAACAAGTTCATATCTTTGTATACTAAATAATGCTGAATAATATTAAAGCATTATCCCCTATGGATAAAAATTTTAAGTGCACTGAAGAATATCTCCCATAATTAGTATTCAGTATGATATAATTTATGTAAAAGATTGGTGCACCCCTTGATCCTACGTCAGGGGTTTCACATGGCATTAGCTCTTTTACGTAGTCTTTGCTGGCCGCAGATGATGTTCTTCCCGGTATTTATGAGTTATATAATTGAAAATCTTTTATTTAAGGTATTTATCTGTTTGATTTCTATGATACTTTAAGTAACTCTAAAGATACTCATTCAGGGTAGATTCCAATCAAAATTTGTTTTTTTTTTCAATACAATTCAAGATCTGGATAAAATAGAAGGAAACTTGCTGGACGAATTAGTTACTAGGTAGCAATGGAACCGAGAAAAAGTCGTATGGCAGCATCTATCCTTGGATTGTATACCCCCGATTCAAGGCAAGTGAATATTCTGATAAAGATAATGCTTTAAAATATACCTTCATTACATTCAATTAATCGTATTTTAATTACATTCTTTTCCTTAATCACCAATCTTGCGAGGCCAAAAAACCTCAGCATTACATATTTATATGAAAATGAAATAGTATGACAATATTTAATCATATTTCATACACTATTAAATGAGAAACGTTTTTTCTTTCCAGCAAAACAAATATGAAAATTTATAGTATACTGTGCTGTACACTAAGAATAGAATCAAATTAAAAAGTACCGAAAAGTACTGAATTCTACAAATATGAGATTGAAGCGTACCTCGATCTACTTATAGAATTGAGGTTTATAAAATCGCCGCAATAGTATGCGTTTAAAATAATTTTGAAGATACTGACAAAACAAAAATGTTGTTATCCATTTTAAAGGTTATCCGAAGACGAGATTTTCCTATTTCTTGATACAGCCAAACAATCTTGGTGAAAGGCGTTTTAAAATATCAACGTGACGGTAGCTGCGGAAATTTATTTTCCGAGAGCTTTTTCCTTGTTTCACTTGACTAAACTTTGTAGAAATATTTATGTTGTTACATCTCGAACCAACTCCTGCCGTAAATTATTCAGAAAGATTTCCTACTCTCACTAATTCAGAGCCACGCCTGATTTACTCGTTTGATCCACACTGATTTGATGTGACGCGAGGGAAACGATCATTCCGCTGAAGAGAAATTTCACTTAGAAATCAAATTAATTACGAGATACCAAAGAGTCATTGATAATTAGTATGTTTAGACCAAAAAGGCAGAGAGAACTAATTTTTGATTCTATGTATTCCTACTCTGATAAAAATAATATTTTCAATCGTCACATCGTGAAATTTCATAGCAACAAACTTGAGAAGAAAAACACATGGTACCACCTTAGGCAATTTTTATAAGACGAACATGTCTTACTAAAAATCTACTGCGGGAGTTACCAATATTTTTTTCCTTTTTAAGATGGATTTTCCTACTCCGTTGCGTGAAAGGGATTATTGAATTAGAAATTAAAAGATTAAAAATGGATTATTTAGCGATCTTTGAAGTATTCATTTCAATTAATCAAAAAATTAAATTAATCTAATAGAAATTATATGCTCGGATAAACCATCATCGTCTCATCATCATAAAATCATCAAATTGCCTTATACGTATTTTTAATCTTCGAATTTCGGATTTCACTTCTTATTTATTTCTCTTCTTGCTTGCGGCCTTCTTTCGCGCCTATTTAATACTTCATTCGCTCATTATCTCTGAGGATGATTCCATCGGAAGCGAAATTAGTTTAAAGAATCATCTGTTTTTTGATGTTACATCTGATCGAATTTTCGATAGATACCCTTTTCCTTCAATTTGGTCTCCTCGACAATTAAATATATCCGAATAATATGAAAATTACGTATTTTTTACTTACACGTAGGTGAATTTTATAAGTTAACCAGCTTCTTATTATAATGACAAATAAATTAATACTTTCGGAAACATCTTCTCGAAGATTCAACAACCGAGAACGACCTTAAGTCGTCATATTCCCCCTAAAACAAATTTCTCATGTTTTATAACATTCTCGAGGTTTCAGTGGGAATTAATTTATTGGAGGATACTGAAAAAATATTGGAATAACTCTCACTAACTGCATTTTATGGCGATTCGCAGATGATATTCTAGAGTACCGTTTAAAAAGAGAAATAGTTCACTTCAAATAGCTAAATTTCGACTATATTGATAGAGCCTTCTTTTTGATGCCATTATGTCAATATACACTATGTATTCGAGAGAACTCATCATCGTCTCCAGCTCAGGAACTAAAAGTACAAGTTGAGAAACGCTCGAATAAGAGATAACGAATGGGCTAATTAAGGTGCAACTTTAATTGTACCTCAGATACATTACTTTCAACTTTTACTATCTCCGTTCACTTTTCGAGTTCAAAAGGTCCGAAAGAGAAAATCCATTTTGATTCCTCACACAAGAACCGCAGGTGCTCCCCAGCATCTCAGCAAAAAATTAATGAATAATGCCTCAGAAATGTGGCCTCCGGCTGTGCTAACCCTGCTTTAGTATTACAGGTTGCTTTTCAAACACCGCCTGTTCAAAATCACCTTAAGTGCTACTCAGTTCTGAAGAATAAAACAGGAAGGGCCGCCTTGAAATGCAATTTTAACCTCTAATTTAAACACAGCATGCTGTGGTGTTTTGTCGCCCAGTTAATTCCTTTGTGTAAACATACCAAAGATTCACTTCGGTGAAGTCTTAGAATATTGAAAATTTATGAAAGCCTTTTTTTATGAAAAGATACTGATCGAATCAAACCAAGGGTCTATAAAAGTTAGATATTTTTATCTCTCATAAACAATAGACTTAAACGCTGGATGGAGAACATTTATTTTATCAGGATTTTTTCAAATAGTTTTTGAGTTATTGAGTATTTTCAAGTAGTATAATGTCCAAGTTATAGAGAGGAGACCTGTGAAAATCTAATTCCTACGTAAACCTTTCTGGTATTTAACCTTCAATTTTTCTTGGCGTTACTATTGGGATTGGGAAATAGAATTATTTGAATGCTTGCGTATGTTTCAGAAAATAACAAAAATGCAGCGTTTAACACCCCAAAAGGCAACACTTTCCCCACCTCTTATTAAGATACTCCGTTTGAAATAGGAATTTCTTTTATCTTCAAGAAAAGTGTCGCGATCAAAGAACAAGATACGTAGACCAAAGAACGTAATTCGCTGTCCAAAATCAGCTCTGACTTTAAAGCCTATAGGGGGAAGCAAGAATCCACGCTAAAAGTTATGAAATAGAGTTGCGGTGCGATGTAAAGAAAATACACGAGAAGTAAAAAAAAATAGGAAGTTTAAACTTTACGAAAGTTGGAATGTATGTTATAGTGAAACCGCAGAGAAGATGCAATATGTTTTCTCAAGAGAAGGATATGGAGAAGGCTATTAGAGAAGTTAAAGCGTAGATTAGGTATTGAAGATTACCACATCCCCTAATATACGCCACTAGTGGCTCGCGAAGTTCATATCTAAATTAAAATTTAAAATTTAATTGGTAGCTATATAAATTAATAAGTGAAATCGTGGTGAGTTGATAGTCGTCTTTTAGGAGTAGATAAAAAAGAAACCGCTTACACTGGAGAAAAAGTCAAACTCAACTCCGTATCTATGAAACAGAAGTTGATTCTTTCATATTATCATCTCTTCTTCTTGGTAGAAAGAAATTAATCAAACGGTAATATTACTAGATGACTCCCCTGAAATAATGAAAATAATTCAGGCTAACTTTTAAGCTATCGTACGAAGACCTTCTTTCATATTATTCAGTATTATCTTTCGATTTTCTGTCTTACATTCTGTACTTATAACTCGAAACTGAAATTCAAGAAATCTAGTGAAAATAAAAAGTAATAACTGTACAATCGCAGGAATAAAGTAAAAGAGATAAATCAAAATCATTCATCGGAATTTTCCATAATTATATAAATAATGTCTATAGACACATAATATTTGAAAGTATCTACAATATTACTTAAGTGATCTAAAATAAAGACTGCGATGACTGAATATTTTACCTCTTTTATCTAATAATTATTATAATTTTCCAAATTCGGACACAAGCTGACAATACCTGGTAATATTTCATCCGACTCCTGTCAGCATTTTTCATGTCCATTTTTCTTTCGAATTATTTTTAATTAATAAAATATGATAGATCAGTAATGTTACATAACACTATTTGATAAAGAAGGATTATCAATTTGTGTCCAAAAAATATAATAATTATTAGGTATTTAAACAATATTGGATTTATATAGATATTAAAATAACACGGTCGTCAGAGAAATTTAAATGATACTATCGTATCAGAGATACGATAGTATAATTTCAATTTATCAAATACAAAAAATGCTTTAAATTCCACCTCATTCTAATCCAGAATATTTTTAACTCAACGCTTATTTATTTTCAGGGAAATTCAAGGTTAGAAGAAATGACTGCTAGAGATATTCACTTATTTTTTCGATCTACTCCACCAATCGCTTTTGCATGCTATTAATATGTTAAAATTCAGAGGAGGAAACTCCTCAAGGGCAGGAGCTAGGATAGGCCTAAAAATTATAATCTTGTTGCTCAGTAAGAAACTTATACGATGAGGTTCCTGGAAAATCCTCAACTGTACGGATGAAGGAATATATGTATAATGATACGCAAATGATAACACCTGCATTGTTGATGGAATTCTATATTTACGAAAAAGGAATACTCTGCAGAACTCCAATATCATTAGGAGAAACGTTAATAATTCATTGCTTCAAAAATTAACGTTAGAATTCAAGCATAAATCATTTTACTATTATACGAACCATTACCAGCTTCTCTATCGCACATACTACATTAATATTAAAATAAATATTAAGAGAAAAACAATATGATAAAAAAGTTAAAGCTATAAATAATATATCAAAGCTATATAAAATATAAAGCTAATATGATAAAAAAAATTAAAGCTATTAACCAATTACTTCATTCAAACTCTTATCCTTAAGTAGGATGTACCGTACCTACCATCGATCCTGCCAAAATATCTTCTTTACTGTAATTCAACAGTATATTTGTAATAATATAATGGAGACAATACAGATAAATGGTCAAATATAAGCTCACAATTTTCATCGCGAAAAATTTGTCATATTTCCGCTCGCTGTTTCGTTAATGTAATCCTTTAATTCGCTGTTTCAGAATAAAGGAAATGGACTAATGAATTATAAAAGTAAGAATTAAGAATACTCTCAACTAATTGATAATGGAAAATTCAACCTTTTCAAGATTTTTCCATCCATGAAAATTATGTAAGAAAATCAATCTAGAGCCAACACTAAGGGACTGATATGTTGTCTAAATAGCAACATATTTTTGATTGTTGATTCTCATTTCTCTCCATGCATTTAAATTTGAAATTGTGCTTTAAAGACATGCAAAATTGGTTGTATTGATATGGGTTAATACTTCTTTATATGAATTTTTGGAAAGAAATTTACGCTAATGGCAGCATCACTCAACTCAATTCCAAATATTTCTCACAACCAGATCAAGTCAATAATACGGCGTGGAGGCTGGCTAAGGCTGGGAGCGAGAATTGTGTTTGAACATCTAAAGTAACGTTATAAGTGTAATAAAAATCCCAATCGCTTGTAATGATCTCGATGATTTGATCACCAACAAGGATAAGAGAACATAACTAGAGGCTAGAGAGATAACAATATAACTAGAGAACATAGAGGCTAACATAAAAACGTTAATCTTGAATAATGTATTATCATTTGACGGAATTTATTAATTTTTAATTAATCCATTAACGCCGAATCAAGAATACTTAAAATATGAAGCTTTGTGCTCATATGTGAAGATGTTTCCAAATACTGAAACCTAGTAAAAAGATAACACAACTTCAAACTTTTCACTTATCGCTTGATGACATTGACATGGAAATTCGATTTGGATATAAGATTTGTAAGAAATTTATTTCTTATGATTACAAATAATTCTTTTCCCACGATAAAGGAATTCAGAGCTATCAAAGTACTAGCGGAAATTCTATTCTGAGGAAGCACCTGCCGTATGATAATGGGCACCTGTAGCGTAAGGCGATTCCTTCGCGCATCATTATTTCTGCAAAAGTTAAGTGAAAATCCCTATCTCATCTTCATGGGCTCTAACTCTTATTTTACTACGCGATTTCCACTTACATGGCACGTACGTTGTATTACCGAAAGCTATAAAGCGGAAGGTCTTCGAAACGAGTTTTAAATATACGGTGATAATAAATTACGCCTCTGTAGATCATTTCTTCCATTGGATAAGCAATAAAATATATGGAAGGAACGGAATCAAGATTTGAATACCAGCTGAATGTGCGGGTGTTAACCGCCAAAGTCACCGAGTCACGATTTCGCTAGGGTAGGCGGTCAAAAATGCCTGCGGTAAGGAGCTGGTCGAGGGCCAGGACACCGTTCAAGGTCATTGCTGCTGTGCGCTGCGGGAAACATAACCAACAGGAAACTCAAACGGATAAACTCTTTTACTTCCAATACATATGTAATGCAGAAATAAAAATGCACAAAATGAAAAATATAGAAATGATACTTCAGGAATGCAATAAGTTTACTTCGCGATGTTTTCATATCATATCAAAGTTAATAACGAAAGAAAAATTCTGAAATATCGGCATGAAAATCATTGTCAAAAATCAAATGCTTACAGATGATATTCCTCTGAAAGATGTATGTTAACGAAACGGCGAAATTACGATCTAATCTTAAGATTTTTGTACATATCGTATCAGATGATTTTCAAAGGTTCATTAAGAGGTAAAAATGATCAGACTATTTCATGCGTGAGGAATTAAAAACTTTTATAAACATCTCTTATATCAGAACGGTAATAATGATGCTATCATTGAAGCACAGAACTTTCAATATGCCAACTTCTGAGGGATCTTCAGATATGAGAAGCCTCATCTTTGTCAAAATGGAATAGTGGTTTTAACATAACTATTTCAAATTTAGCTTTTATGATTTCTGCCGGATACTACACTTCATGAAAATAAGGATGTTTCATTTCAATTGCAGGGAGCATGAGATACCTGAAACTTTATCAGGATGAGTATAGTGGCTCCATATTAAATACAGAATTATACTCTCTCATTTGTTATGAGCATGACATTTAATTAATGGAAGGTAATAAGTAGATTATTCTGCTAGATAAATTGATAAAACCTATTGCTGTTTGTTTCTCCGCTTCTTATTGAAGATAAAAAGAGAAGAAAATCAAGCAAGGATAGGGCGTGGTCCGGAGTAATTGTAAAGAAGGACCAGGCTGGTGTGGTCGTAAAAGAAAAACAGCATAATTGGAGGGGGGAAAAGAGCAAAAAATTATTATATTGTGCCCCGAGGCATGTGAAGATTCTATGATTCCAGAAGATTCTTTTGATTGAGGATAGAGGAGAAAAAATGAGAAAGGGAAGATGATACAATTGGCGAATACACTTCTAGAAGACTCGGCGTTAGTGAAATGAGAGGTGGGAGACGTTTGGGAGTCGGAACAGGGTGTGGTCGGAAAGAAGGAGAAGAGAAAAAGTAGAGTAAAAGCACGCGGAGAGAGAAGATGAAAGGAGAAAGAATAAAAAGATAAGACAAAAAGAAAAAGTGTGGCTGATGGACCAATAGGTGAGGGAGATGATGATGGAAAATGTTCGGAAGGGAAGGGTCGAAGAGGGAGAGGAGATTGCTGTTGGAATGAGAAGGATGCTTTGATGACCGACTCGGGATATGTCAGAACAGGACACGATGTAGGGATTCTCCAGTGGTGTGAGGGAAGGGGTGTGAGGGCAAAGGAGTATAAAAGAGGACCGTCTACACTTGCCAAATCACAGCCGCTGTTTGCACCTGAGTCTTCAGTCGTTCTCTACATCTTCGTTCGAAGCCCTCAACTTATCATCAACATGAAGGTCCTTGTAAGTACCTACGATTCTTATTCGCTTACTCAAGAAAAATTTCTGCAAATTCTATGGCTCATAGCTCTAGTTTAGCTTTGTACTCTCAAAACTTTCATCTTCGATATTTATAGTATTAGCAAAGGTAGTTAAATTGAAAAGTAAGTCATTGCTTACGATGTGGAGTACAGTAAATAATTTTATAGATTCGTTCACTATTCCGAAGAAAAATTATAACATTTCAAATATTAGACACTAAAATGCATCTTAAAGAGTAAAATCATTAATAAAATCTTGTAGATACTTGAATATTAGATATTAAAATCGTATTTTAGAAAAAAATTTTGCGGCATTTGGAATTATCGGAATATTTTCACTGTTTTTCCTTGATTAGAACATTGAACTCCTCGAAAACGGCGTGCCTCGGGTAGTATTCTTTGTTTAGATTCATCATTGTATAATTCAGCGCCAAGCGCAGCTATGACGAAAGCCACATAAATTTCCTTTACCTTCTAAGTAACGCAACAAAATACGAAAGAATGGGGCTTATTTTATAGCAACTGCTGTCTACCTAAGTATATCTTTCACATGATTTCTGTCAAAATGTTCCACCTTAATATAATTTATGGTTATGTTAGCTGAATGAGTTTCTCCCACGTCTGACGTAAGCCTTTGACTCGCCAAATGGTATCCTTGAACTTGAAGAGTTCCAACCGCGCCCTAAGGCAGCTCCATAAGACAAGTGGAGGCTGAAATCTCTGTAGGGACGAGGTCCGCTACTCAGAGACTTTAACGATCGACAAGGACATTCTACATTTTTTTTCTCTCTCTCTCTCTGCATAGGCCTGCATTGTTTTGGCCCTTGTTGCCGTTGCCTGCGCCACTGAGCCAGAGAAGCGAGCAGTGTTGTTGGGATATGGCGCTTATGGCTATCCCACTGCCTACTCTGCTGGATATGTCGCCCCTGTTGCATCTGTCCCTGTTGTCACTAAGACCGGAACCCCTGCTTCCACCGTCGGAGTGAGCAATGTTCATGTGCCCCTTGCCTACAGCACCTATGGAGCCTACGGCGCCTACCCATACCACTATGGATACTATTGAAGGGACTGACCAACGCTGATTTCTATGACGACCGCGGTAAGTGATATAAATGTGACAAAAATTGCAATTTAAGTATCTGAAATCTGATTAGCTAACAGAACTTTCCATTATAATATTTAAATCTAAAGCCAAAGACGTTTTAAAAACATATTATCTCTACATAGGTTACATACCTTTCCGTAAACTTCACTCGGCAAGATTTCTAACTTTTTCATGATATTTTTTTCTGCGAACTATGCTGAACTCATTAATTTCATTTTAACTTGCGAAATATTGATCTCGATTTTTTTAAATCTTACAAATTCCGATATCAAATTTCAATAGAAAAGGATTCGGAAATCAGGGTCTCTTAGAATGAGCTCTATAAAAACATTGTAACTTCTCGATATAAGCTCTATTCTATAGAGGCTATCAGTTTATGGTTAAAGTCACTGAAATATTTGTTAAACTTACATTGATAAAAATTAATACCTTTTCTCTAATATTCATTTGCAGACTGTTTTGGTGACTGATAATCTTAGGCTCCGATGAGGAACAACATCTCTCTCCGGCGGCAGTCACCGTTTCCTTTCACCAGGAACATCAAGCTCATACAAAAGCTCAAAATTTCTACCCCAAGTTCTCCCAATTCCTCAATCCTGTATCCCTATTTTTCCCAATAAATTTTTTTCGGTAAAATACTCGCTATTATTTTTGTTCCCACATAATTCCTCATACGTGCCTTTCGCAAGTTTTCGGGTGATTTAATTCAAATATTAATATTACTGCGCAGTAGCGGTAGTCGACTTAGACGCAGTGTTAGAAAAGTGCTTCCCAGCCGAAGAAGTCCGTGTAACACGTACCAGCTAAAAATTCGCGGCAGACCTCAAAGCTTGCCTACCCGATGGCATCAGGGTTATTGCCAAGGACGACGAAGTCGAAAAGACTCTGTGCTGATGAAATCAAACCGATATGCTGTGCATAAATTAAAGTAACCACATATATTTTCCATTTAGATAAGATAACATTATTATAAATTTTTAATATCTTTGTATCGCCGAAAACAAACACTCCTTAGCGGAAGACGCGAGAAAGAGGATTTACGAAGAGCAAGAGAAACCTTAGTTACGAGACCCATGCGTCAAGAAATACATCTTGATTATTTATGGCTATACGTATGTATTCATGGGCTGATTTTTGTGGCAGGTAGATTGGAACTAAGGTTAATTCAATAATCCCAAATATCATTAACCTATTGACTAATGTGCCATCAAAGTTAAACGCCAATTGCAGTCTTATGATACTTCAGAGTCTGAAAGTTATTTTCTACCCTACGCAATGTATTTAAGTTTTCGGTTTTGAACTGCATCAACCATGTAGGAGGACATCCGCCGTTGAATACCTACGAGAGCCCACTCTTCTTCTGGAGAAAAGGCGGGATTTAAGAAAAGACAATAACACCTACTCAAATACATCGTAGTTACGATATTACAAAGAGAAGTTGACGGTATACGGTAAGAAGAATGCAGTGACGTGATCAAAGGTGCGCAAAAGTATTGCTTGTTTATTATTCAACAAAACTATATTCAATTCAAAATAATAGAAGGATAATTAAGGCTTCTATTGTACCGCAAGGCGTGGGAATTGAATGTTTTATTCACGCTTAAGCAATATCGTAATAAACACTTTACCAAAATTTTCTCGACTACGAATAGAAAACGATATCTCAACAGAAACACATTTCAGGAGATTTCTAAAGATTATTTGTATGTTTCTCACTGAAAGTGATAAAATTTCAAATAGATACTCAAATATGATAGTATTCAGGGCCCTGCCGATGGGTTAGGTGCCTCCCGTAAGAAGGGCTAAATTTGAGTAAGAATACGGAGGTCTTGTTTTTCGCAAATGCTCAATGTTTATTTTGAGAAAAAGATAAAGGCTAAGTAGGAAGACGCTCAGTAATCTCGTTGAACACACTGCGAAATTAAAATTAGTATTGAACAGGGATAACCAGCCAAGTCCGAAAGTACACTGATCGTTTCATGTGAATATATTCGACCTTGGCCACACCTTTCTGTCATTCCATAATTTGACCGGCCAATGCGCTCGGCCGAATTTCATTTATGTCATATCCTTACGGATATTGGCGTTTGCACGGAAAACTTATGTACAGGAAATTTATTTACGAAAAGTAAGAAACGACTCTCAACGTAAACGAGTCATATTCAAGTTCAGGATCGGAAGTAAAACTTTAATGCGTTGAAGAAAATCGAACATACAAATGAATTTCACTGGAAGCATTCATTTAGAAATTGATAGATAGATTCTCAGCATGAAATTTTTTAAGTAGATTAGACAAAGTGAACATTGAAATAATAGATTTGGACTGTATCAATTGTAAAGAGTTATTTTAAAATGCGGAGACGTTTTGCGATGTAAGAGGATCAAGAAGTATAATCAGGGAGTAGAAATTGAGTCATATTGTTTTATTATTATACTGGGCAGTATTTGAGAACAAATAACTTGTTAAAAATGAAAACCAATCTGAGATTAATTGAAAAAAAGAGATAAGGCAATCAATGACCGCTATTTTCATACAACGATTCCATAAATAATTACTGAAAACTAATTTTACAGATTTATTACTGTAAGATCGACTGTTAAGAGATAATTAAGTATTTCTGCTTAAATTGTTTACGCTAAAACCTCTTCGCAGATGAACATGGATTCTTACAATAGTTCTGTGAAAGCTTTCTCGCGGATGTATTCTACGTACATACATAAGAAATTTCTGGACAATGTAAATTATGAAACTTTCACCAAGACACACCCATAAAAGGTCATTTTTGACATAAATAACTTCTGGGAGAAATTTAGATAGGCTGTGTCGACGTAGCAAGTATAAATCGCCTACTCTACATTAGTACTAATTGGTTTTAAAGAAAACTAATTGTACGATTAAAGCTGAAATTTTCGGAAGATTATTGCACAGTTCCGAGATATCATAATGAGATTATTTTGCTAATGAATAAAAAATGGAGAAACTTCTGGTAAATATGAATACTAGAAACTCAACAATTAGCGTTCCAGTTTTCTCACGAAAGCGGTAACTAGAAGTAATTTTTTTCTTCTTACGAAACAACGGAACGCCGCCATTCACTGGATATTTAAGCCTGATTAATATTAATTATCGTCTACTTGAATAATAAAATATAAAAAGAACCAACGGGAACGAAGAGGATGATAAAGAAGTTATACTTGAGTGCATTTGTAAAAATGGAGAGAAATCATAAATGCTTCCCCTAAATGTACATAATTTGCTGAAGTATAGTAAATTAATAGAGTTGTACATTTCCGTTATCAGGACACTTTGGAAAATAAAACTTAAAAAACAAAATTCTTCGGTATTCCTCTAAAAGAGAAACGATTCGAATATACAACCTAAACTCATTTTAAATGACATATATATTGACTAATACACGTTATCATATATTTATGAATTAGGACGGATATTCTCAGCATATTTAATATTGATAAATAAGGAAATAAAAGTAGCTCTTCTTCGTCTTAAATTTTCTTACGTAAGACTGCTATAAATTTTGCAACATCATCTTGTTAAACGTCAAAGTTTTCTAATTTTGTGATAAAAACTTTTTACATGCACTCTAGCATATACGAAGCAGAACTACAACCATTAAAGCGAGTTTTGCTGGGATGGCAGGGGCACTGATCATGTTCCTGAGCCATGCTCCGATCATTTCCCTTTCCTTTTTTATCTTAAAGTTATTCGTTAACGTATTTTTAAATTGGTATCAAAATTCTTCAAGGACGCGCTGCTCCACGTCAACCCTCAACATGTTTTCCATATAGAGCTAAGACACAATCCACTTTAAACAAAGGCATGCTCTTAGTTCTACTACCTACAATGGAGGAGGGAATGAAGCATTTTTTTCAAGCTTACTGTTAAAAATTCTTTCAGTATGATTCAGTCTGCTTATATTATAGCCACACCTCGCAATTCTTTTCTCTTCTTCCCCGTATAAACCCCCCCATTTATGGTGTAGGCTGATAACTTATTGTAATTGCTGGTGATTATAATTATAAAATCGGTTTTTGGCATTAATTTTTACAGCCGGATGCTCTCCCTGCCGCACCTTCCTATCAACCTCCGAAAATTTCCCCCGAACCCGAATCGAAGCCGGGACCACTTCCATAAGACAGAGAGGCACTATCTATTAGCCTAAGTGGAAGTCACTCACAGCACCCAATTGGTAACGTGAATTATTCGTCGTATGATAATAGGAAGTTCACTGTAAATAGATTATCATGTGGTATTAGTTCGGTAATAAACATTCTTCTAAAGCTGTCTAAATGAAAATGATATGTCAACAATTTCTCATCAACTTCGATCCATGCATTACTATAATATCCGATGGCAAATTTATACATGGCGAGGGAATTCAGTTAGCCATAAAAACCACAAGAGATAATATATTTTGAAATATACCTATATGAATGCAATGATTTTAATACTTGCTCTTGCATGCTTACATATATACGAGAAGTTAAAAGATTGGAAAATCTATGAAAAAACCGATCTCTACACTACGACGTTAATTCTCTTACGCAATGGGTTGCCTCTAACTAAGGAATCGCAAGAATTTATATCATAATATCTTTCACCATAACTTAAATTAATTGCATAGAAGAAACTTCCGCAATTCATGAGCAAGATTGTAAGGTCGATTCTAATTATGAGAAACCTCAAATAACGCAATTTTTTCAGTCTCGTCCCACTGCATAACCAGTTGCTGGCTTTCGCGAAAAGTTTCAGTGACAGAAAGCGAGAAAAATCTCTCAACAGAGAGTCGTAAATCTATGAAAGGCTAATTAAAATCGTTTTCACCCTGCTCGTGCATGACATAATTCTCAACAGAGTTGCAAAGGATCGATTTGAGTATTTAAGATCGAGTTCACGAAGCATTAAACTGCGAGAATAACGAATGGATGGAACATTCCACGAAAAAAATAGTGAATTTATATGTTAAAGCAGCTGGTCCTTTTTAGTGCAGTAGGAGATTCAATGAAGGTCCCAAGACAATAGTCACGTGGGCAGTGCGCTCACCTTTGACGGAAGAAAATCCCGATTCTGTTCCCGGTGGGGTCCAGGATGTTGACCCAGCATCTTAAAAAATGAGGTATAACTAATAAATTAATAAGTGGCTGTTCAAAAGGGTCCAGAAAAAATAATTAGGCGGCGTGGGATTCGAAGCGCTGACCAAGTATCACCCACGATGAATGCCACCAGGCCATATCCCCGCACAGTCCCGCGCCATGAACTAAAAGATTCCATCAAATCAAGGAAAATGCGGAAGTAGAATAAATGTTTCCGTAATGTAACGGCGAAAGATAATTACTAGCCCTCGAAAGGCATGCAAAGTGCAAGTCCCTCAAGTAATTATAATAAGAGAGAGACCTATAAAGAGAACAGCCTATAGCCGTTCAATCTACAGCTAACTGGCATTCTTGGCATATCATTTACGTCTCTGTTAATTTGAAAGCTTTCGCTAATAACTAATATTTGAGAAACCCATATAAAGAGAGGAGATTCAAAAATAGTTTCAAAAACCACCGAATTACATGACATATGGAACATTAAGAAACTTTATCAAAATTTCTATGATGTGTTAGTGGAATTACCCCGTTCCGATGATATCCTTTTTCATGAACCCGTCGAGATACTCAGAAAATAGTTCTACGGTAATGGCTTACATGTTTCCAGCATTTTATCCGTAGAGCTTATTTAGTTATCTTTCCCAATTTTGATTAATATTATAGTTTGAATTTAAATCGTTCAATACACCATGCAAAAAGTACTATTACTGAATCATAAAAAACTGTAATAACTGAGTGCGTAGCGTGTTCACCCCACCCTAAGAGAGTTCAATTCCTGGTGGGGCTATGAGCATTACCATCCATTGCGGAAAATTGTGAAATTATCAGAATTCATAAGTAGCGGGTAGAAACGGTCCAGAAACAAATCGATAAGGAAACGTATTATTCGTTACACAGTGTACTTTTCCCCCATTGTAAATGCTACATAGATATTAAACAGTTCTACGAATTTTTAAACATCTGATTATTATTGTAACATCTACAATGGTATTTCTTTTCATAGGATAAAAATCGAGGTAAACCTTCGTCACGTCTAAATTTTATAGCCAATTCATGGCTACCCTTCACATTTGAATAAATACGATAGGTTGCATTAGAACTTCTTTCCTTATTGAGGGTATAACCATTTAGAAGGGCATTAATATTTATTTCGGAGAATTTCGCATCACACCATACAGCAGATGGAGCCAAATTTTCTCTCGTCGTGACGTGCTGTTTTCTGAATGAAATAAAAATGTCTCCTGTTGATTATCACGTATGTCCGATAGGAACAAGTCATCTAAAATTCCAAGAAATCGAAATTAATTACGCTTATTGACTTAGTATGGTCCTAATATATTTATGCTATGGTTTGTTTTCCTAAATGTATTTTATAATAAAGAAGTATGATAGTTTCTGACGATATAAGAACTAGGTATCTACTCATTCCATTTAGAGCCATTCACATCCATTAAATTTTGTAAATAATGTAATTATAAAATGTTATTAAAATAAAGTAGAAATAAGTTCTCCGTTGTAGATTATAACTTGACGTATAATTTGAGATTCATAAAAATATTTTATAAAAGATACTATAAAAGATACTACCTCTGAAAATTTTGTAGAAGAAATGTTACTCATTAACAAGAAAATGTGTGTTTTAGGAGGCAGAGATCAACTTTCACTGTTTTTGCTCTTAACTTCAGGAAACACTCAAGTCCTCGTGTCGGAGGGGGCAGTATTAAAAACTGAGGGATTTATACCTTCAGGATAGAAATTGCTAATCAAAGCCACTATGTCGAATTGCCATAATAAACATAGATTTCCTGCTAGGCTTGAATCACGTCGTGGAGATAAGTAGAGTTCTAGTTATGTGGAATATTACGTGCATTACTTAAATTACTTTCTTTGAATTATATTAGAAATATATTAATAAGGAAATATAAATACTCTAATTAAAATAAACTAATAAAAATTCTGATAAAATATGATTCTAAAAATTAATTTATACTCTCCGGTAGACATTTGAAAATACAGATGGACTATTTTTACTGAAACTCCTATCTTCTTTTTAACTTGCATATTGCTTTTATTCTTTTAATGCTAAGTATGTAGTATCGATTGTGTGTAGTAGTAATATCGATTTCCTTAGACGTACTTATTTTACATTTTCCATATTAGGGTGGCCATTACCAGATATAGGGAGCATACGACCTTTTGACGTTATATCCATCCATGGGGTCTTTACATCACTTCCTGAAGGAAACTAACGTATTTATATAACTTCGTTTTACAACCTCGTAAATTACGTACCGTGAACATGAAATAAAAAATATTCTATAGAGATTTGCTTAGCGATTAATGTCGTTTTTATTTGTAGTGTTGAACTATTTGAATGTAGGCAATGAACCCCTAAAGTACGGTATCGTATGTGGCATAATGATTTCTTATACGGAAAAATTTCACTTGCGACCCTCAGATAAAAAAAGTTTCTTAAACCCTGCTAATTATCCTGATTGGCTAAATATGTCGAAAAAGTTGCGTAAATAAATGGAAATTCAAAATAACTTGGGAAATCGATGGATTAAAACTGAAGCACACTTGCTGCTGATTAGTTGGTGTAACAAATGCTGTTAATTAAGAAAGATTTTTGAATTACTATTTCCGATGTCATCCAATGCATCCAATGGAACCTTTTCATCAAAAAATATCAAGTGAATTGCAAAATTTAAGTAGACAGAAAATTTTTACGGCTATGAATGCTACTATTATGGGATGATGAACGATTTTCAAAATATGTCACTATTCGGACCCTAAATTTCAGTTATATCGACAATACAGACACGATTCCAAACTGGAAACACCTAGCGAGTCATACGACCTTCATGTCTCATCACTCATACATAATTCCCAGAATACATTCCATAAGGGTAAATAAAAATCATAAAATAATATCCAAAGATGCCCTGGTGGAAGAACCTGCTTTTCCCAGTTTCCATTTTGGGAGACGCTGACCGTAACTGACCTTACCCATGAATAAGGCCTAAAATGTAGGCTCTTTAAAAATAATACCGAAGAAATTAAGGAATACCGGAAGTAGGAAGAATACGAATGGATAGTAGCGGAAGGAGAGGAGTTTTGCTAGGAAGAAGGGGAACCGCTCCCCTTCAGTTGGACGAGCATTCACCCCCAACAGCATCCGGTTTCCCTCGAACAATTTCTCCTCTCGCCTTTCCCTTACGTACGAATAGAAAATACGACTCAGACAAGCGGAAGGGGTTTTGTAGAGTGAGGGGTGCGAGGAAATAGTTGATAACATCTGTGTCGATGGAAAGGGCATAGCCGTCTGCTCGTTCATGATTGTTTTTTTGTACACGGCCGCTCCCATTGAAAAACCCTTCCGTCAAGCGGTTTATGCCAAGCAGCAAAAATCTCGGGAAACTGGTATGAGGTGAGCTAGGATGCTCTGCATTGCCTCCGTTCCTTCCCAGTAGATAGCAAGAGAGAAAATGAAAGTTATATTAAATTATTAGGAGGGGAAGGAAGTAACGAGGGTTACATGGAGAATGTGACCGACTATATAATGGATGCCATAGAGGGAAATTTCATCAGTTGAAACTTGGAGTTTGCTCAAGTAACGACGACAAGAAGACATCATCCAACATGAAGGTACAGGTGAGTCAGAAAAAGGGAGCTAAAAATAGCGCGATTTCATTGGGATATATTTAGACATCTAAAAACAGGTTATGATTACAAATATGTATAAACAATCAGTGGGTGTGTTTATATACGTACATAGTCATTCACAGAAGAAGATTAGAAATCTGTCAAATCAAAATAAATATTGGAAGATGTCACTTCCTGCAATTTTTCAATAACAGAAACTTAAACTTTGAAAAAATTACCTAATGTATATTCTATTCCTTTTATTTATAGACTATTCCATTAATTTATTGGGCACAATTATTGCATAATTAAATTTAGCATTCAATATCCTAAATCAAACCCAGTTGACAGCAATATGACCTAGTTCCAGTAATGTCAAAAGCCATTATTATACTTATTATAAAAATACAGAATGTAACTAATAACAAGAAATCAAATTAAAATCCGAAAAATCCTAATTGTATCGTAAAAATACGTACGGTACGTAGTAATCAGAACTACCTCACTTGACTAGTAAGCCTCATTCCTACTTTTGATGATAGTATTGGGGATGAGAATCCTAACAACTATCTGGCTGATTATAATATAAGTAATCAAAGCACCCTTTCTCACAGGTCTGCATCTTTTTTGCTCTGATCGCCATGGCCGTCGCCGTGGAAAATGTTGAGGAGAAGAAACAGGAGAAGAGAGGATACCTTGGTTTGGGCTATGGTTTGGGCCATGGTATAGGCTATGGAGGATATGGATATGGGCACGGAATTGGCTATGGCCACGGCATCGGCTACGGTCACGGAATCGGATATGGCCACGGTATCTACGCAGCACCCATCTCAGTTGGGAAGATTGGACTTCCCTACTACGGAGGGTACGGCCATGGACTCGGCTACGGAGGATATGGTCATTATGGATATGGACTTGGTCATGGATATGGTCATGGATATGGACTGGGTCACTATGGATATGGTGGACACGGCTTCCATTGAAAAATCAATTTTTTCAACTTTAGGGGTCCTCAAATGACTTCATTTCAAGGTGATTTCAACGATAATATTAGCAACTCAATAATATCTAGTACATTAGGTAATCTAAAATGCTGCAACATTTTTACACTTCGGAATTCGTTCGAAGGCGAATTAATCTAAAAGGACGGTAATGACACTTTTAAAGTTTAAAGTGAACTTGAATCAAAAATAGCAAACCTTGGATTTGGAAAATCCTGAGCAGACATTATAATAATAATCATAATAGGTTTGGCATATTTTACTATTTTCCAGCTTCCTCGATATATCCTTAAATATAGGTCGGTGTAACTTGTTTTGATAAAATATATTGCCTACATTGAGAATATTTAAAAGGAATGACTTAATCAGAGAAAGTCAAACATCAACAGAAAAAGTTCTGACTTAATGGCAACGTGTTATAAAAAAAGAGAAGGAAAAGGTACTTTTGAAAAACATGTCCTTCTGATGCAGAACTTTAATCCGAGAGCCAGTTTTACTTTTGACAATACCTTCTAAAATGTCAGATCTAAAAAATTAATTTAATTATTAGATAATGCGATACAAATGACACTTAAATTTTTCACAGGTAAAAAAATGTATAACGAGTACCTAAAGACAATATATTTGAACTTGAAAGCTGTGAGAATTCGGATTTATCTAACTAACAATGCCATAGAAACTCGATATAAACTTCTCAGTTTCATTTTTTAACTATATTATTTTATTTCTTTCATTAAGTTTAATTAATTCTTTTTAAATTTTTATATTGCTCAACCAGTAACAATTAAAACTTACTGCCTTCTAGAGGGCTTAACGAAAGCAAACGATCTTTATTTCATAAGTGTATAAAGAATATTTCGAGGGCTACTCAGGAAAATTTCAGAAAGTTAACAACTCTCGTATTCTTACTTATAACTGAGAATAACAGTGATGTAAAACAAGAAAATATAATAAAATATTTCTCTTTCTCTACACAGGTATCACTTTAACAGCTGAAGAGGATCACACCATCTATGCACCTCTTTTCAAAGAATATCTTCTCACCAAAGTTAACTCATAAAATCACAATTTTTCACTAATCACGAACTACTCATTGTAAAGCACCAAAATAACAATAAATAAAGAAAAATTTCCAAGGCAAGTTTATTTCAAAATTGATTGAAATCTTTGGTAAAATTACGGACGATCATTGACATATTCGAAGTGTATTAAAATCAAAATCGTACAGAAAAATGCATCTTATCAAATGGTTCATGAGAACCACTCATCAAAGAAGTTGGAATATAAAGTACAGACATTCTATCACTCTAGTGAGACATGCCTTCACGTCGTAAACGTTTTCTTATTTTTATCTATTTTCCCTTTTATGACACTTAGTTCTGCAGCGAAATGCCTGGATTATATTAATCTGAAAGTGTTAGTAAAGAGAAACAAGACAACTATTCCTTAAAAGTGAGAATAAATAAATTCATTTTAAAACAAATATTCCATATCAAAAGGAGTCGCTACTATTTCTGCTTCCGAGGAAAAAAAAGAAAGGGATAATAACCCGAAATATCGCATAAAAAAAATAATAAATCCATGAACTGCCGTCTGGTTTCTTTAAAACACTATTCCACATAATTGTATAAAGAATAAAAGATCTAATATTTTAATTTACAAAAACCACAAAATACACACACACGACCACGGCTTCGATTTTTCTATTTATCCTGATGCTATGCATCGAAATTATAGTCGTGTGTATAGGCACTATGTGGTTTTGTATAAATTAAAATATTAGATCTAATATTCTTTTTATAATTACAATGATCTTCCACCAACTGAACGCCGAAACTATCAACACTATTTCAGATATTTTAAGAGTAGGGAAAAATCACCTTCCTATGATGTAAAATGGTTTCAGGGCCAATGAAGTAATAAAAGATAATTGCGGTTTCCTTTTTAAACATTAAAATGCCATTCTTTATTTCACATTCTCGACAAAGTATCCCAAATAATTGTATCTGAATAATGATGCTAAATAAATTATTTTATCTGAAAGTACGATTGAATCTGCAAAATACTACAGTTCGTAAATCTTACAAACAATGTTTTGCGAAGGGACGTCCTTCTCAAACTGGAATCCATCAAAGCAACAGTGTCACTCACGTATCCCTGAGAATAAGGAAATACTCCCTTCGAGGAAAATGATAGATACGCTAAATTATACCTCAAGTTCGTCACTTTAATTCACAGTCACAGACTGGGCTATTGCGAGCGATAGAGATGTGACGCACGTCACTTCCAAAATTGCTCTCCGACCTTGCTCTAAACCTAACTTGAGGCGAAGGACTTATTACTTGCCGCGCCCGAGGCACTATAACAACATAGCCTCGCGGATCGCCCTCCTCCGCGAGAACCGTTTGCGAACAGAGGTTAAACACAAATGTCGCTCTCCATTCGCGAGAACCGCTTCTCATTTTCCCCGCCTTCCGCTCCGCTTAGTCATCAAAGCATTCGTGGTCACCACACCTAAAGAATTAGTCTCGCGGAGAGAATGGGTGCAAAGCCGCCGCTGGCACGAGGGCCGCTCTCCGGAGACGAGACTCGAAAGAAGTCGATGGAAGAGAAGCGGAAGGGAAAAATAATAAAACACCGAACGCGGGAAATCTCGCAAGGTCGCGGCCCCTCCCGAGTGCGGAGGCAGCGGTGCGAGTAATTGCCCTGCCTTTTACTTTCACTACTGGAGAAGGACGCAAGGAGACAGCACGAGGAAAAAACTTCCTACTCTCCGTTTGGGTGATATCTCGCCCACACCTTATGCACGTCGACGCGTGGTGCGTTAACGGGATGAACTATGGACGATACATGCCGTTGCCTAGAATATCACGGCGACGCCCAAGGAAACAAACATTACATCTCTATGGGGATACATTGGCACATAGTACTTGTTGGCAACCAACAACTGCTTCCGATGCTTTATGCCTTGGATCCGTCTGATAACGGGCGGATACAGACTTTCAGCCGCCCTAAGGCGGGACGCCTCCTGTCCCACATACATTTCCGTAATGCTAAGACGATCACGCTTCTTTAGACCATTGATATTTATAGCCATCGCTGAATACTAGTCGATTATCAATGTCGACTCATTCGATAATTAATTTTGCTTAATTTAGTTACCAATTTCCCCTTAAGGAAAATAGCACATACAAATTTATGGATAAAACCGTTGGGAGGAATGAAAAATTTTACCACAATTGTCTTAAAACATCACTTTTTCCTTTTCTCAGGAAATATAAAACTTGGAAAAACCACTCCGTTTTTTTGATAGGAATTGAGCCCTAATAGAATTAAAGAACCTTTTTCATTTTGCTATACATCGCGATAAATCAGATTTAAACTGCAGAGAAAGAGATGTATCCAAAAGCAGCATTAAGCTGCCCCCTCAAATTTACACCCAATGGCGAGTACGTAACTCGCAAATTGCTGCCGTCTGAAGCCGAGCCAGAATTTGAATTATAAATGTAGGATTCCTTATATGGATATATAGATGGATATGAATGCAGGGGTGACTAGGTTACCGGCAGTTGTTATTATACTGAAGAATAACGGTCGGTTACCAAGATGATAAGAATCTGCAAAGGATTTAGGAATGGATGAGAAATTGATAATACGTATCATATGATGCCTATTCTCTTCAGTGGCATAATATTGCGAAATTTTGAGAAATAAGCCAAATAAAATTAATCTATGTTTCAAACTTTATTAAAAAGATAGAGACACCAATTCGGAGGTTTTGTCTCTAGATCTTGCGACTATTTCCTTCTTTTAACAACTTTTCTATTTCAGCTACATCTTGCTATCTATCCAGCATTTGCTTTTACGTGCACAAGTCTCTACGTTATTCGAGCATAACATGTTTTACTAATATTAATTAATGTAGCATAACATTTACTAGATACAGAAAAGTTAAACATTTCATCCGTTTCATTTAATTAATTAAATACATCAAATATCGGAACTGACATAATGTTTTTTTAAAGTGAACTCAATCCATTATGATGTTTAACTACTTTACCTAGACATTCTTTTATTATTTTGAAGACTTTTTAGTTACTTTATAGGGTAAATTACAAAATGTAAATTCGTATCTCTGGATATAGGTTTAACTTCTCCGCACTAATAAATTTTCTGATGCTGCATCGCAACAAACATACAGAAAAGATGATTCAATCAACGTGTATAAAATCATAAAATCTCATTAGTTTGATGAAATTGATGAAATATTTATTTCTTTGTAAATGAATGCGAATCTGTACGAGGTATTAAAAAACGTGGGTCCTTTCTTGAAAGGAAAACTTTATAACATTTTTTTAAAGATAATGATTTTTGCAACTTAGACGTATATATTGCAAACCGTTGCAGTTTACAAGTCTGCGGGAAGTGTAAAATATCACAATCCTGTCCCCTTAGTGTCACAAAGAAAATATCCATTTCCACAAAATTAATATTTGTTCTTCAATCAAGAGGGCGAAATAATAAGATATTTTTATATAAATCAGCATTTGTTGAGTAAAACCCTTTTTGCCAATGAAATAAATACGCGAATTATTTTCAGTTTGTTGTTCCGCATTTGCGACTCGCAAAGAGAAATTGTTCAGAAGCATGAGCATGAGGAAAAATTGCTTCACCCGGAGTCTCTAGATCAAAATGCCCCAGTTGGCAACTCTAGCAAGATTGTAGAAATACAGTAATATATTGATCACCCGATGCTGGATATGGACGCTGTTTCTTAAACTGGGCTCTGTAAAAGCAAGGGTGGGTCTATTCGTGCGTAATACGAAATGTATGGAAGATATGGAAATCCGGCAGGCAGAAATTTACATCGTAGACGGGAAGTCTCCTAATATATACAGCATATTTAAGAAATTATACTAAGGAACTTACTATCTGTAAAGTCGTGCATTGCAACAGAGTTAGGCCTTCCTCAACTGATTTATGATTAAATCTAATTCCATCGACTCATTCTTCATCGACTGGCTGTAATACAAAACTGTTATTTAAATTAGTTTGCTTGCTTTATTGTACGTCTCAATTCATACAAGCATCAGCTTATATATGATATGCATTTTAAAAATTAATTTAGATTTTTTTTCGAAAATTTCCTTCATTTCGCGGATCATCCAGAAGTTCTATTGTGCGAAAAATCTCTCTCCCCAACCTGCCGTTATAAAAGAAAATTGTGGTTGAACTCCAACACCTCCACACTTCCATGGTTTTAGCCCAAAAAGGCGGCTAAATGAAACCTGACAGTGGAATCGCACTTTATTATATTGCTTGGTTTATAAACAAACCCCAGAGTGGCTCAAACGTCTTGGGAGAATTTCTGCATAGATACTTACTATAGATATTAACTGTAACGAGCCGAATCTGGAAATCATATATTTTTGAAATAGGATTCTACATATCCCATAAAATGGATTAGAGGAGCATATAATTAAATATATATACATAAACACGAATACGGTCCCTTGTTAAGAATAACTTTCTTCTATCTGTACTGTTCTTTCTCTACACAAAACCAATCTTTTTTCCTTTTCCCTGTATATTTTATATTTTAGACTATTTCTTGAATTCTGGTTTGATGAATATGTGCTTTGCGCCCTTTACATACATAAAAGGGTGAATGGGACAATCTAGTCCGAATTTAGCCCAAGAATAAAGATGTTTTATTTTGTACTGCATTGCATAGTAAAGCTATTATATTCACTTCTGATGAGCTAGTTATCACATAATGAAACGACATAATTGATTCGTACGCGGAGTCAAGCAAAAATAGTGCAATTTATTAATATTCTGATGAAAGAGGATTAAAAACACTTATACACTTAACTATAGGATTGTTAAAATTAATAAAAATTGATTCAATCCTGTGGTAACGTGCATAGGTTTTTTTTATTCCTCTTCCATCATGAGGAGCTACCCCAACGTAGGGACCGAAACAATGGATTTTGTTATCAATATTCATTTGGTTTTGAAAATATGAGTATCAGCTAGAAATATAAAATGTAAAAGTGATGAAATCTAAGAAAAAGTGTAATAGATATAATTGATATTATGATATGTATTGTTATAATTGACATGACTTGTCAAATCTTGACCCAGTTCAATGGGACTGTGATTAAAATAACGTGCACAATTAATTTTGTAAATTTACGTGTAGGCCATGAAAAATACTTCTCATGATTCTCTTGTTGAGGCAAAAGGAATTCAATTGAAATAAATTTTGATAGAGTAAGATGTGAAATTACTTTCGAGAACGGAGAAACAGGAAATCAGAAATCATATTGCTACACTCAATATATATTATCCTACGAAATATCCTTAGAATTACTAGCATAAGAGTATTTCTTCTATTTTTCCACGTAATTTCTATTATGACTAAATCAATGGATTGATGGAGTAAAATGCTCAAAAGCGGAAAAAATATAATTAAGATATTAAATAATAAAGTATAAGATAAAAAAGTAACCAGTCTAGCGAAAATAGGAATCGTACCCTGAAACTAACTTAACTAAAGTTTCAACGTAGTTTTAATTCATAAGAAAACCACATTTAAGCCTACAACTCCATTTTTTCTGAACAACGTCGTAAATTAATAAGAATTTTGATCTGAAAATTTCCATTGACTCCTCAATTGAATTTATTACGTTTACGTGGGGGCGGTTTTTCTCTCTTATATAATTTCATTTTGTAAGAACTTTCTCTTATATCTTGAAAAAATCGGAGCTCGTTAAAAAAGACTATACCGCATTCAAAGAAACTTTTTTTTATTAAAAGAGTTCATCCTAACATAAAGGATTTTATTCCTTTTTCGAGCAATCAACCGGTGTAAATAAATGTAACAACTTAATCTTGACGATTTCTTCAAACTCAGAGAGGAATTTCGTTCATATGAATGTAAAAAGCAGGTCTCCTGAACGCATTTCCTAGTCTGTTTGAAGTATTATCGACTCCGTTTCTAATATTTAAAAGAATTTTATTTCGTAAAAAAATCTATCCCTATTGACGCGTACGTCATCAAACGCCATAATACAGGGGCCATATGTATTTTCCACCGGGTTTAGCTATGAGAACTAAGAACTGTAAACTCAAACGAAATTAGTGGACGTTATTCATTTCACGAATGAAATTATTAAAACAATTCACCAATGTATGCACGCACAGCTATTTAAACAATATCTAATGAAGAATAAATAACGAACGCATTCAAGCATATAAACATGAAAATGAAATTTCCTACAATCCTTACCCTTTCCCCTTGGAAATTTTCTGGGAATGATACCGCTATGAAAAAGTGCTGAGTTAGAATGACGTTTCATGAAAATAAATTTGAAACATTCCATCACGGTACGCTCATGCTTAGCAGGCCTGAAATTATTTGTTACGTTACATGTTGAGAGGTTACACGGTGACTAGCTCATTGGGAAACTCCTCCAAGCGTACCTTGTACGAAAACATACTTTTTCAAGGTAAAATACAAGAAACTAAAATTGTGAAAATGAGATTACAACTCAGAGATAAATGTATCACGAATATCTTGGGTTTGAGTAATATTAGTGATGAGAGAAATTTAAATATCTCTAATTTGGAGAAATCTGCGCGGCCTTGCGAGAGACCGCTCCCGCGTCCAATGCATTCGTTTTATTTCGGAACTTCTTTACACAACGAAATTCGAGCGGAAAATTGCTAAAATGGAAAAAGGTTTTTCGTAATATTTTGGAAATTGCGACAGCAACGCGACTTAATGGCGACCTTGCTATTCTTTTCATAATTAAAAACGTTAAAATCTACTCTATTTGCATTTGTCCTGCGATGAAAAGAACGACAAATGAATGCCAATGCCAAATATTTTTAAAATAAAAAGGAAGTTAATTTCGATAAAGGATCTTCATTAAGCAACGGTGAGAAAATACGACTGAGAATATTTTCATAATTTTGAAATATTACAACGGTTTTCGACATAAATGGAAATTGAGAGAAAAACAAGTCTGTTCCCGGTCAGTGACGCATGAAATGTTTCCGTAACACTACGTTTGTTAAAGAACTTATCGAAGGTGATAAAGCGAATTATGAAACAATGATGACACTGCTGCCATGAAAAAGTGAAAATCTTAGCAGGAAGCGCTACGTATGCCGATGCTCAGGATAGAAATCAATAAGAGAAAGTAAACAGGTTATATTTCTATTATTTGATGCTAATCAAGATGGAGTGATGAGAACTTAGAATTCTGTAACTAAATATACAACTAAATTTTTATATGTAATATTCTCTCTGGAAAGAATTGCCTCGAAAGTTTTATAAAAGTACGCTAAGAGTGAATCAAAGAATTTAGTGGATAAAGAAAACGACGATGGTATTTTTACGCATTTTACGCGTATAGGTCAAATCTATTTCTGTAACTTACAATTTATACAGCTCTACATAACTTACTTTTGAAACTTACTTGGGAAAATAGTAGGCCTGACTTGAAAATTAATAACTCAGGAGAAATTAGAACTTGAGTTATCCATTCATTCTCAAAGAGCAGATAAAACCACAAATGTATTTTTTAGAAATATTTTTCCATCTGATTGAAAATATCTCTTCATTGAACTAAGTTCTTAGAAACACAACCATGTCTGAATAATAAAAAAATTAAAATAGCTTTAACCACATTGATCACACTAAGCTCTGGGTAAAATATAATATGATTTTATAAAATAAAATGAAATTTTTTCGATACATATAAAGAGATAAATAACAAACCAATTTTTTCGCGTTATCGTCATTGTGCAAAAAAGTCTATCGATTTCTCCAAATTTCCCACGGTCATTAGTCATTCTAAACCTTTCCAAATATCCATTGTTGTTTTTGTTTATGGAAGAAACGCACAATCAGTTCTCCATTATCTATGTATGCCTAGAATCAGGAGATACACGAGGACGTTTTCAGGCCTTAATAGGAATTCCAAGGGTGAGTAAGTTTCGCACTGTGTTCGCGATTTTCCCACCCTCGACGGAAATAAAAAAAACTCCGCTTTTTCTCTCGTTTATTGCTTTCCCCACGCCGCCCCTCCATGCTCCCGATCCTGCGCTACGCACCTGGAAGACGCCGAGCAACAGAAGCTTCCGGAGGCGTCGAATCTATGACGAAGGGAAATTCGTCCCTCTGTAAGCAGCATTTTCGAAATCCTTGAGGATTCCGCTCGACCTCTGGAAAGCGAGAGTGCTCCGGAAAGAGAAATACGGGGAGGAGAGGGTCCACATGCAGAGTCATGTGGGGGCACGCACTAGCGATCTCTCTAAGGCACGTAAAGTGGCCAATGAAAGGGACAGGAGTATGTGGGACAACAATGACCTTAAGGAGGAGGTTGAATTGGAGGCTAGCCGAGGAAACCGACAGCCCTTTCACGAGTGCGCCCATAAGGGAAGAAGGAGGGGGTTCTGGTAATCGGTCCCGGAGACTGGAGGTGCTCGCGGGGTGTGGAAAGGATGGTGGGGGTGGGGCGGGAAGGAAGTGACGAGAGGTGCAGGGAAAGGCGCTTCGGGGACAGACGAAACACAACGACTCCCAAAGGGGAGGAAATCCTTCCAATGGGTATAAAAGACCACCGAGGGCCTGCAAACATCAGTCCACTCCTGGTATCACAGAAGTAAACTACAGTTGCTCTCAGCAAATCAACAACAACAATTTCCAGAATGAAGGTCCTGGTGAGTAAGCGGCGCAAAAAGGATTTTCCGACTTATTTTCTTATTCCCGACTCTTTATTCGTGGGTCCTCCGTGTCTCCGGTCTTCCCTAAATTCACTCTTTATTCGTGGTCGACCGAGACCATAACGCTTCTCATCGTTTGTTTTCCAGTGAAGTGCTCCTCTATCACATTGTCGGATAGTACCCAATATTTCCTAAATCCCACTCTTCTTGGTTTAGTTAACTCTCTTTTGTGAGAGTCTTAGGATATTCTTTAGTTCGCCATGAACTTTGTAAACATTCAATCAGTGAGACATCTAAAGTGAGACATTTGTACTGACAAAATTCCTGAGGATGGATTACAGCCAGCAATCGTCTCATAAACAGCAGCAGTTACAATTTACAAGATGGATATTAAAGTGCTCCGATAGTAACAACTCTTTATATTAACCTTGCGTGTCCAGAATTGTTTTTATGGACAAATGTAACTATTGTTCATAAATTTCAAAAGCATACCTAGGGATCACGGAATTTAAGTAGCATATCCTCATCAACACAGCCGTAATGAAAACTCTTTGGAATCGTCTCGGCTGTCTCTCTTTCAAATCGAACCATAGAAGGATACCCAAAAGTCATAATTACTTATCTAAATAATCCTTTCTTTCAGGCTTGCATTGTCCTGGCTCTTGCCGCCTGCGCCTACGCCGCAGAGGAGGTTGAGGATAAGGCAGTGGAGAAGCGCGGAGTCGTTGGACTCGGCTATGGTGTGGGATACGGACATGGTCTGGGATACGGACATGGTCTGGGATACGGACATGGACTCGGCTATGGACTTGGATACGGACACGGATTGGGATACGGACACGGATATGGAGTAGTTGCCGCCCCTGCCGTCGCTAAGGTTGCTTATGCTGCTCCCGCCGTAGTTGCCGCACCCGCCGTAGTTGCCGCACCCGCCGTCTCCAAGGTTGCCTACGGATACGGAATCGGCCATGGTCTTGGCTACGGACACGGTCTCTATGGAGGATATGGAGGATACGCCGCACCCGTTGTTGCCGCTCCCGCCGTCGCTAAGGTCGCCTATGGCGGTCTCGGCTATGGACTCGGCTATGGACATGGTCTTGGCTACGGTCTTGGATACGGACACGGCTATGGACTCCACGGTTAAGCTACGCACAACACTTATCCGATAGCCGCTAGTCGGCTTCCTGCACTACTTCCTATCTATCACCATCTCATCCCTCAAAGAGATCGCTGTAAATTAAAAATTTCCTCTTCCCATCTCTGATAAATAAAGCATGTTTGTCGGATCACCATACTTGGTTGTTCTCACTCCTTGTTCCCTTAATACTCCTCTCATAGAAATCGTTCAATTTTAAGAGGTGAAAAAGTATATATTGAGATGAGTAAAATCGATTCTCATCTAGTATGAAACAGAGGTAACTGCTTTTTATAAGCACTCAAAAACTTCAATGAATCGAGCTAAACAAGCTACTGCTTTGATGTAAGCCAAACCAACAGGAATTCACACGAACAATCCCTTTTCTCTAGAGAAAAAAAATATGTAAGGAGAACTCGATTTCTCAATTGGATACGATGACAAAGAAGTAACTGTTTTTCACCAATTGGTTCCGTCTGAGCAATCCGCTAATGACGCGTCACATACATAAAAAAGCTTTCAGAAATATCGCATTTATATTTAACAGCATGTATTAGAGAAAAATAACATAAAAAAAACTCGGTAGAAACGTACTCTACTGATTTTCCAAGTCCTAAAGAGGTTTCCAAATGAGACAAATATTTAGCTCTCTAACAAAAAGTAAATACTCAGCGAAAATTGTTTTAGCGTCCTAAATTTCCAAATCTTTAGAGAAAGAATCCAAAAACGGAGAATTGATGATGGAACAAAATTCGAAGCAGCTTTTCAGTGAAAAAAATTAATATCAATAAGCGCAATCGTAGATTTCCAAAAAAAATCTATTTCGAATTATTAACATAATGTATGTAACTTCCTCAGCATATTTATAACTTAAATCAAAGATTCATTAATACTTATAGAAATAAAACATTTGCCACATATACTCGTCAACTTTTGGCAAAAAAAAATATTCTTGGTGAATTTTCTCTGCAAGTCTTAGTGCTCATTAGACGTAATATGTAAATTTAAGATTTCGTCGGTGCCTCAAGAAAGACTGCTTTCAAATATCAAGGATATTATAATTTAAACTGTTTCTAATTTTATTATTATCAATCATAAATATTCGTTAGAAAAAACGAAAATTTATTTCCACAATATCAAGTAACACCACTGATTCGTCAACTTCTGCTTTCCCTAATTTAGGGCTGTTTTATAATAAAAAAATTGTAGTAGTTTGTTCGAGATCAGCATTAAAAAATTAAATAATTTTTATCATGACTTTATATTTAAAAATTAAATAGTATCCGGTTCTTAGATCATGATTATCTTATGGATTTTGCAGATTAAGGCTGCTAATACTTGAGTATAATAACAGTATGGAATGAAAGTAATGTGGCTAATACTGTCCGCTTCCAGCGCCTTAGAGAGCGCCTTTTTTACCTCAGGCTGATTCGATTTGTGGTCTCAAATCCCATATAAGTGTCGGTAGATTTATTGCCGTAGCTGAGGTTTGAACCGTCTGAATGGCAAGCAAGCGACATCATTACCACACCACTAAGGCACCGATTTGTTATTTAAAAATTTATTGAAAACAATATTATAAATTTTAGTAAACAGACTAAAGTCACCGTTAGGGAACGCTTTATCACTCTTCTTAACTTCTCCATCAAATGCTCCATTCTAAGAAAAATCTAGGTCTTTCGGAAGCTAAACAAGATTAACATCTTTTTTGAAAGATTAAAAGGAAATAAGAAAAACCAGATTTCAGTGATTCCGATTACCGACGACTTCCAATCCGATAAATCTTTCAACAACCTGCGACGTTTCTGTGTCCAAAGGTTTATAAACTTTTCAGATTTTTTACTGCCCTAGAATTTTATAAAATGGAATGAGATCAATGATATGAATCAAGAAATTCATTTAAGAGGATAGTTATGGAAAGTGAAGAAATCGAGTTCGAGAAATATACGAAACGATGTATCAGAATAGCTCATTGAAAGAGATGTAAGTCTATAAAGACATCAGCCAGAAGGCCATTTTGAACACTTTGAACTACTTGAAGCTATGGAAGGGGAATGAGGATTGCTGGGTAAGATGAGGTTATTTTTGCTTCCCTCATTGAGACAGAAGGCTATGAGAGGAATGAATGCCATAAAATTGCAGCACAATGACCCTATGAATAACACTTTTCATTGCACCCTTTGAGGAGTGACCAGAATAAAGGCCATTACCCTGAATCACTTACACCTCGGTAGCTTCTAAATTATCACCGCCATATAAATGACTGAGGAACAAGTAAATGAAAGATGCACTTTTTTGTAACTTATAGTAAAATACAAGATTGGAATTCAAATTGTTTTGAAGTGAAAAGTCCTTATGTTATGTACTAACGATCATTCTCAGATGTCGATACCCATGAGAAAATATCTTCATAATTTTCATTCACACTCTAGTAAAGCAAATAAATTATTATGCTTTTGTAGAGGAATTACAAATATTGATAATATTTTCTAAAAATGCCATTGTAATTCATTAAACTCGTAATAAGAAATAGCTTTTGAGAGTTACTTTTCAGTTGATACATTGAATGAAAAATGGCGCTTTAAATAATTGAACAAAATATAATTAAATGAGAGATAAAATTGTACACCGCTGTTATTAAATTAGATATGTAAAATACATACTTAATCCCTAGGGATGTATCCGACAACTCACGCGGTGAACAGAGGAATGAACGATGGATATTCCCAGAGTGACGCTTTCCTTCATCTGGTCATCCTAAGTGAAATAACAGATCCATACGGCTTAAGGAGTATTTTGACATCTCTACTTAAAAATAGTGAACCCTAACGCTAAATCTTGTCAAAGTTAATATGATTCACTTAAGTTAATGCGCACTTTAGAGAGATATAGTTATTCCCACCCTGTGGCCATACTTTCTATCGATTATAAGCGAAACGATCACTGAAATATCTTCTCTAAAACAACTTACTCAGTTCAATAAGTACCTCTCCATGCTCTACTTCTTTCAGGAAATGGACATAAGCCCTTCCGCGACAAGATTTCAATCGGTTTATTTCTTAAAACCTATCAAGAAACGATAATTTTTCGGGTTCTCCCTCGTAAAGCACATTATTTGTGGTAATGAATAAGAGACGAAGTCACGCATAAATCTTTCCGAAATTATAATCGTAATGGCATCAGAGGGCGTCTTTGAAACCGTTGTTTCGGTTGGATGAATCTAAATAGCTGTGCATATCTGCTTACTCATTTGCTAACCACCATGTTTGTGAAGTCATGCGAAACTTCTTCTTAGATAATATTACATAGTATCATGGTATATGCAACCGGTTTGCGAAATAGAAAGCTGGTGCGATTGAATTTTCAGATGCAAATATTCCTGAAGATGTCAACTCGATGACGAAACCTCGAACAAAAAATTATTAGAAAGTAATACGTAAGACTTCTCCGGACGTAAATTATCCGCCCGAACTTTTCATCGAAATAAAATAATCAGTTCAAGACTGGAATGATAATATAAACTACGAAGAGAAAAATGGATCGTCAAATTTTTCTTGTGGTATTCCATAGATCATAATAAATTACTTATTTAAAAATTGATATTGTATGAGAAGATACATCTTATGAATGGTTATACGAGTACTATCGTATTTAACATGCGATGTGGGGGCTAAATGGAAATACAGTAAAAAATCTTTTAATATATATCCAAAAATTACGAGTGATGATATTACGTAAAAGTTACTAGGATGGTATAGTAGCACAGTGAAACCCGTCTTAAACGTGTAAACCAGTGTTAAGCAGCACCCTGTCTTATCCGGGAAAAGATTGGACCCCACAAGCGTCCATCACCAACGATCGACCCTGTAATAAGCGGAAAACTCTATTATCTAAAAAGAGACGGCGGTACCAATGGATTCCTCAAAAGACAGATTTCACTGCATAACTAGTCACATTGTTCAATAAAAAGTTTAATTGATTGATATTATATTTAAAAGAAAATATAAATTTAAAAATCACATGAATAAACCAAATGTTGATGGTCAGCAAAGAAAAATGTATTATTTTCAGTCGCTTCTACCCTTTATTTTCATGAAATAGAATAACAGATCAGTATATCTCCTTAGGAGATGTGACCCGTCAGCCTTAAATACAAAGTTATCGTTTGATGAATATTTTTCATATGAGGCGTATTCTATGTCATCTTCACGATTTATATTTAGAGGCTTGGCTTTATTCCATTGGTATCTTTCCCTAACTTCTCTCATAAATAACTAAACAGTTTGATCATTAATTTAATTAATTTGCCGAAATATAGGTCTTTTATCCAACTTTTTCAGACTGGTCATATTTTTCTACTCAACTATCTGCAGCAATGAATTTTATAAAACATCAGTTGTATAACTAAAAAGAAAAAAACAAAGATCCATACTCGTGATTTAGTTATCAATTGCTCAGAAAAGTTCAACGGGATTTACTACACATTTTCTAACAGAACATATTTTTGTATTTTCTAAAAACTGTACCTTTTAATGATGTCTTATTTCAGAATAAAACTTTGATCTTTATCTAATTAATTGCGGTATAACCAATATTTTTCTCCCGAAAATATTACAACCCATTAATTATTATTAACTATAACCCATTTTTGCCCATATTATCACCAATGGAATATTTTTTACTTTTCCTTTTTCACATCATAGAGGAAATATGTCTTTAATTTATTTTTGTCTCACTCCTGTTTGTAGCTGTAATTTGAATGTTACAAATGTCTGAGTTGCGCTGAGTATGGGCAGTCATCATGGTCACCACTTAACTTTCACTATGAATAGTGCTATTTATAGGGTCATTGTGCTTCACTTATGTGGACTTTTTTCACATATATTCTGGTTTAGTGAGGAAAGCAAGAATAAACTGCGTCACTCTTCATCTTGCCTAGTAATTCTACATTCCTTCTTCCAGCCTTTTGGTTAGTGATGGCGGAGAGGTTGAGGATCTTAAGATGGAGGAGGTTGAGAAGATTAAAAGAATCTTATCCCTTCGTGTTGATGATTTTTAAAACAGATATATATTGATGAATAAAAAAACTCTTTCGGGAAATAATGAGATATAAATTTTAGTCATGTGAAGCTTTTGAATTGGGAAAGTTTTTCACGCCTTTATCCTGGCATACGCACATTAAAATATTCCAATTTAAAGAGCGACATACCGAAAGATAAGTACTTCAAATTTATGTAGAGTGAATCACTGATATATTCATATGGTTTGTATGGAGAGAGGATTCATTAAATTCGTTGAGCGCCACGTTCTAACTAAGCATAAGAAATTCTTATGGGAATGACGGACATTAAAAAAATAAAATAATCAGAATAATTTCAAAAATCAACGATTATTTATATTCATAAGCTAGTGAAAGATTTTCGACGATGATACTGAATCAGGAAGAGTCCATCGGCGCTGAAGCGTGTCCATAGTATGCAGAAGAACTCAACCTGTTAATCGGGTTCGGAAACTAAAGCAGTGAAAAACCTCCAGATTTTCTCAGGGAAGAACTCTTAAAAGAAAATATTCTCCAAATGGTGTTTCGTAACATAACGACACGTGGCGTAATGATGTAAGGGGGTTGGGTCCGTGAGGAAGCAACGAAAAAGGTCTCACACTAACGAAATGTATCGGCGTCGGCTGTAAGAGAAATTGAAAATTCCCGAGCAACGGTAACGAAAAGGAGTGTGTTGATAGATAGGCTCCGTCGGTCTCGAGGGTCGTCCGAGCGAAGAAAAGTAAACACTTGAGACGAATAACTCTTTAATTGCTGGGGAAAGAAGCGCCAGACGCACACACCGTGAACAACGGGAATTCCGATGTTCTCACGGAATATTGCTCAACCGTACGTTTCTTACCTTAGTATCAACTAAAAATTACATAAATCGTCCAAAAAATGTGGAACGGAAGAGAAACAGAGGTCGTCCTAAAAGAGGAGAAAAGAAGCGCGGCTATAAAGTGACCGCTTAAATACGTCGAATCGGTAGAAAGCGAGACTCGGCTTCCAGATGACGGACGGAAACATTTGCACCTGATAAACAGCCTCCAGACAATATTCCGGAAGATAAATAATCCCGACTCAAAGGGATGATTTCTCTCTTTCGGCCATTGGTGATTTCAACGCCTCACCTCAGATCGGAGATTTCAACGACTTCCGGGCATCCAAGCCTGACGCAACAAACTTTTAAAAAATCATATCCTCACATGCTTCTCTTTTCTTCATCTTTCCTCATATAATTAGCAGTAACAACTCTTCTTCCTCATCGTCACTACCTGACTTTTTTATGCTGCTTTTATTTATTATACATTATAGCACTTTGACATTCATTGAATACATTTTACCTTTCTTCGTGAAAACTAAATCCTTTCTACTCCTGGTATGACGATATGGGATAGAAGTGTCTTTTTCCACTCAAATCTTATTAGAAATAAGATTTTTATCTACTCAAAGATAAATGAATCCTAAACCTCGCATAACTCTGAAACAAGCCAATAACATGGCAATATTTGTAAATGTGAGATACAATAAGATATATGAGACCAACAAGAATCTAACTACAGTTTTGCAATGGAAGTCATAACAAAACTATTGGTATGGTGCTGTAAGTACATCGTGCATCGTAAGTGCATCAAAACATGAAATAATTGACATAACTCCAAATTGTAGAACAAACCATGAGACGGCATACAAAAATAATCGGCAAACCGGATGTCAGGGAGCAACAAATAAAAATAATAAGATGTACTCTGCATTCACATAAGGTGGCCGTTAGGGTAGCGGAGTGGTTAGCGTACTAGCGCTCCAACCCCCAAGGTCCCTTGCTGTGTGTGAAGTTATGATGAAGCAAATAAATAATGAGTAATCCTATAGGAATAGAATTGACCACACCCTCTAGAACTTAAACTCTACTGTTTTAGCGGGACGTGTAATTCCTTTCGCAGTCAGTGATATATTAACAAATAAAATAATGAAATCGACAAGCAAATACATATACTAGTAAATAAGTAAACACGTTCTAATCCTACATAATCATTTTTCTGAAAAATTAAATAAGTAAATAACGCAAGAAATTCTTTGAGGCCCAATAAAAAGCCAATCAATTGACTAGATAAAAATTCTTTCCGACGAAAATTGATAAAATTTTTCTCCAAAATGATATGCATGTTACCGATAAAAAGAAACATGCGAAGAATACTTTGTGAAAACAAAACTTTTCCACAAACTTCCATGGATCCCACTGATGTTCTCTGAGAGGGGTAATGAAATATCAAAAATTATTCCAAATTATGGAAGAAAAAATA
Source organism: Pachydiplax longipennis (assembly GCA_036926295.1). Classification (NCBI taxonomy): domain Eukaryota; kingdom Metazoa; phylum Arthropoda; class Insecta; order Odonata; family Libellulidae; genus Pachydiplax; species Pachydiplax longipennis. The sequence continues at coordinate 48,237,508 of JAVFKF010000001.1, read as the reverse complement.
AATCCTTCATATGCATTGCTTCATATAACTTCCCGGCGAAGTTTACATTCTTAATATCGACTGCATTGAATCAAAGCTTTAGTATGCAAATATACGTTGAGGATTTGTCAATATCCATCGGATACGAACTTCCAAGTCTTTAATCCGCTAATGGCAGAGAAAACTCTACTTCTACATAATCTACTTCACTTTTTTATCTTTTATCGAGAACTTGTTTAATCCGTTATGTTTCCTCTTTATTTCCTGGTTAGTTAACCATTTCATTTGGTTATATTAATCTTCAGAAACACAACGGCATCCACTGTCAAGGCATAGCGATATTCGCTCTTAGCACATTAAGACGTATTGGCGTCGTATTTGAGGGTGTCGTTTCGCTCTGATTTCAGAAAGAGATATGATTAATACAACCCTTTTGAGCCATTTAAAAAAGTATTTTTATAATTTAAGCAGATTAAACAAAATCTTTAAACTTATCGAATCAAAACGAATTTTTCAGAAAGTAAAGTGGTAATGTGCCGCCACATATGTTCAGTGAATTCGACTTAGTGATTTAATGTAATACCAATAAGGATAGCCAATCGGGCAGCGCGTTTGACTTTGATGATAGCGGTTCCGGTTTCAGTCCTTGGTGGGAGCCGATGTGTTCAAATGAACTCAGTTGTCGAGGCACTTTTAACAATATCATTACTACTAATTGAGATAAAGCTGCTGACGTTTGATAATTTTAATTCTTTTTTAATAATAACCCAACATTTATCAAATGGAGTGTACAAGGGTATACTCAAATTTTTGTAACGTACTCAAACCAAATTAGGCAAGCTTAACGTGTTTTGTATAAAAACGATTTAAAATAATACCTTGATCTTGAACTGTAAAAGTTCAAGGTAAAATCTAACTATTTTGTACTAAATCCAAGAAATAAATAAAAGAGAAAAACTATCGCAAAATTCTTCGTTTATGGTGTATTCTTAATCCCTTTCTTTATTTTTCTTCCATTCATCTTTATCACTTCCCTCTCTAGATATAAAATTATTTCCTCTTAGAAACATTTTAAAAATCTGTTCGACTGAATTAGACGGTATGACTCATCGATGGCGAGGTGTGAAAAGTCAAAACAAGAATTAAACAATTCAATCGCGAATGGTCAGTTAAACCACGAAGATAATAAGCAAATTAAAGTCAAAGAAATATTTTATATTTTAAAAGCTGTTTACGGTTCTCAGAAAGGAAATCTCAATAACCGGCGGCCGCCATAAAGAATCACCATAAACATTGATTCTTAGTAATAACGGAATTCGATAGAGTTCAAAATATCTCCCGGCTTGAGTATTTTTTATGAGTTATCAATGCGTGAGCATCGTTTCATACTTTCAAATAATCTTTAAAATCATAATATATGATAAAGTATCGAAAATTGGAAAATAACAAATGACCCTGCTATATTTACAGAAAGAACATTCAAGAGCCTATTGATTATACATATGTTACCATTATCCTTTATCCATTAAAAATTATAGAATTTAAACGATTATCCCAAGAATAAAAAGAGAATACAAAATCGTGAATAAATGGCCTTAGATCGACTGTCTTAATCTTAAAAAGCCAACAATTCGGAGATGCCTTAATTAAGAGGTTAGATATAACTAAATTAGATATTTTACTAAACATTTCCATCGATAGATTACACATAAATTGAATAAAGGCTCTCAATCACGCTGAAGAAAAACAGTGATGCTTCAGTTACACAGCGTGTTATTACGTTAAGTGCATGGTACTCTTTGATAAATATATCGATGGTCGCAAAACTCGTTAATGAAAATAACACGAGGAAATAAGAAACTTTGGCAATATTTCTTCTAACTCACACTACCATAACTTTTCCTACTGAACATCACAACTTTTGGCTAGATTTAAATTAAACCTCTCCTTACTTCCCGGTATTTTTCCATATACTTCCAACAAATCGCTTCCGTACTTACAGCATATTATCAAAAGCCTAAGGATATCAGTATTTAAGATTGAAAGGAGAACAAGATTTACCAGCACAGACTGCAAGGACCACCGAGTGTTATTAATATTTGTGAGAGATATTAAGCCAGATGAATAAGTGACTAAAATACGCATTCTATAGAATCACAGAGATGGTAACTAATAATGGTAACGTTAATGCCTATGCAACACTCTGAGCTGCGGAGTAGTAAATTGCAATTTACAAATTTATTGATGATTAAATAAAAATGTTGGCAAGACAAACAAAAAATTACTAAGCGACGTATTTAAGACAGAGAATTGGAAGGAGCGCACCAGTCGAGGCAATTTAACATTTCATATCATATCAGGACTTGCATCTTCACATTTTTACCTATCTATTAAATAGAGGGCTCATGAACTTTTAGAGAAGGTTCCCGCCAATTGGAATAAAAGTTTTAAATTTAAAATGGCACGAAGATCGCGACTTTTCAAATTTAAATAATCGATGAAAAATCTTACCCTTAATCTTAAAATTTTCTGTAGAATAATATTGCAATCTAAATTCAGAGTGAGTCAGATAATATGCAAGCTAACTTTCGTAGTTCAACATCGAAGACTGCCACTTCACCATCTTATGTTTCACTATCCCAGGATTCCTAGATTTATATTTTATAGAAACCACCATCAAGGGCTGGAAATATCTATTCCAATGCAAACTTCATAGTACTTAACACTTACGCAGTAAAATTAATTCGATAACTGAATAAAATTTTCGAAGTATGGGTATAGTTTCAGTTATTAGAATCAAATCTAGTCTGCGTTTTGGAATCCAGGATGAACTTTTTGCGTCTAATAAATATGTTCTCATACTCTGCATCTTTGTAAATTAACTCACAGAGTCCCTCGCGGAATCGCTGATCTGAACTCATTTTAAACTGTTACTATCGGAAACTACTGAAAAAACAAGCAGAAGTAACTATCAAGTGATGTATGAGGAGATGGATCGATCACTTTCATTCTCGCATGCGACTTATTTAATCGGCCATTTGGAGCATTGAAATCACAATAACAGATAGGCAATAAACTTGATAGGCGATTAAAATAAAACAGTAAAATTAATAATTTCATCGATGGACTCATCCGTGGATTTTATCAATCAGAGGCCTTAAGCGCAAGAACCGCTTTGAGGTCCCACCCAGAGATATTATTCGCCTTATAAATGCACATGAAATCCTCCTTTTTATCCCCTTAACGCTGCCCGAGCGCCTCTTCTGCCTATGCTAATGAACCCTTAATCGATTCGAATCCCTGAAAAACATTAGCTACATACCGGATTCGGTATCTGATGTAAACATCAACGATATACTGTCATGATCATCCGTAATACAGTTCATAAATGCGATCATGAAAAGGTATGGGAAATTTTATCACACGAATTTATCCTCAGACTGAAGGTAGAATTCTTATTCTTTCCTACGTTTCCGTAACTACACGATTTCATGATTCTGTACAAGCTCAACCAACCAGCAACACATATCCGAAAGTGTATATCATGCAGCAGCCGCAGAACTCTTCAATCTAGCGATCAGTCTCCAGCAGCAAAGAGCTTCGCACGTTGAAGAACTAGGACGTGACTCACGACACTCAAGAACACTACCGTTGTCGAGTAATCTCTCACGGCGGGAACATGATCCAAACCGTAAAACAAACGGGCTAATTAAGGATTTCCATGTATTGCATGTTTAAACGAACACTCTCCCTCTACAATGTAAATGGAATGTTGTTTCCAAAGCTCTTCTTCAAAGAAATAGCATTCAAAATTAATATTCGAAAACAGGACCGAGAATTAAAATTGATTCATAACGTTTGCAGTCATGGTTAGTTTTAAATTTATTCCATTTTCGCACAGAAATGTATTTTAGAAGATTTGCCCAAGTCAAGTCACTTAATCGAATATAACTTCATTCTCGAATTTGCTTCATTCTTAAATTTATTAAAACGTTCTCCTCTGACAGACCTATTTTTAGAGATGAGAGTATCATAAGTGATACTAGGTAATATATTAAAATTGTTGATTTTAGATCAATGGAACAAGTAATGGATAGTATTCGGTTCGCAAAAAATCTGTTTATACACTGCATTCGTTAAGAAGAATTATCAGTATATTGGGAACAACTGTAATGAAACAGATGGCCTAATAATGACCTTATTTGGTATAAACAGATAATTCTTTTTATTGTTTTTCTGTGGATCTGTAATAATAAATGAGTAAGGAGTTAATTCTATATATCATTACGTAATTGAAAATAAGGTTTATCTACCTCCACTGGTGCCTTCACTGATTGATTGAATGAGTTATGAAATGAATGATTATATAATGAAAGTGAATTAAGGCTGAGAAAATTATCAGAAGTCGAAGAAATACATCCACTTTTTATAGCCTTCGAGCTACATTCTAAAAGAAAAACATAATAGTCGTGGCGCTGTCATACTGTTAATATTTTTAAATAAATAGAAATAAAATGAATGAAAAATAGTAAAAGTTACTATGTTCAAAAATATATTTATAAATTAGAGATTTTCAGATTCAGATAGAGCTTTCTGGGGTTTGAGCTCTTCCTCTGATTTCGATCAATTGATTCATAACAAATTAGGCTGATAATCACCCTAAATGGAGCTATTATAGTAGGTTGAAAGATTTTTAATTTACAAGAGAAGGATATTTCATTGTTAACAGATTTAAGAAAGAAATCTTCCAAGAAATAAAAATATTTCTGAATACTGCCACCAAGGATGAAACACTTCATTTGGATGCTTCACCCCTTCCTTATAAATGAATACGCCAACAATACAATACTATGAAAAATTCATGAGTAAAGATTAGATCAGGAAATAAAATCAACATTGTATAAATTTTAGACAAATCCCAGTTTCTCAAATGCGCAAAATTAAACCGAATCAATTGATTAGCCAACACATAGTCCAACGCGGAAGACAGTCAAGATGGTTTCACCTTTTTGATCCACCATGCAAAAACAATGGCCTAATCCTCCAAGTTTCTACAATCTTTGAGAGCGATTTTTCCAGCGAAAAAAGAAAGCACCGCGTTTAGGATGAAAACGGATCCGATGGAAGAATGAGAAGCGTGTGAGAAACTAAGTCGAGGAGGAATAGAAATATATGATTCCCGCGGATATGTAACGCTGACCCCTCCCTTCTCACGCTCGCGGCTCTTTCCATATTAGGATTCTTTTTTTTATCGAGCAAAGAGCCGTCCGCCTTCTCTGACCCTCACGCATCCATCCTTTAGGTAAGCGCACGTACATGTACGCTGCCTCTCCACCCCCATTCTCTCTAAATTCATCCCTCCCTTCGACGCTGCAGACGCGCCTTCGACAGCCCCTCTCCATCGGGAGTCCTCCGTCTCGATCGTCCCCAACCCTTGATCGACCCTCTTCGCCCTCCGCCCCCCGACCGCCTCCTCACCAATGGAGAAAGGGATCGGGAGCCGCGTGCTATATAAACTCGCGGGCACGGATGGAGAACTATCACTCGTCACCGTTTCCTCCGGCACTCAAGCAACCATCTCACTCACCAAACAGCACCATGAAGGTCCTGGTGAGTTCAGTAGCACACGTAACAATTCTTAGCGAGCGAAAGGAAGGATACGGCACAGGGATAAACTCCCACGGATTCAGAAGGAAGTTGCAGCGCTCGGAAAAAATTTATACGATTACACAACGGCAGTGACTTATCGATGGGATAAATTCTGCTCAAAGGATTTAGATCCGACAGTGCGACTTTCTCTATTGCCCTTATTGCTTCGCACATATTTAATGGTGCGGTTTGCGGGACGACATACGAGCGATATCTGACCCGATTACTAAGCCTGGAAGAAACCTGAGAAATTTAATAAGACGTCAAGATAAATATTTGCTTTCGAATAGGATTGGAAAACTTTCCGATTGATAGCCATTAGATCAACTACTATATTGTGCTAATCCCGGATGTTAGCACCCTCTCTCTCATAAGTGACCGGTTGAGCTATGGGTATTAACTATCCCATCAGTACAAAGATACAGGGTTCGAAGTCTTTCTGTTACAGCTGCAGCTTTTCAATCGATTGCAATAGGTTATTTTTGTAGACGATCTGCCGCTCTCACCCCTTCCCGGTGATGAGGACCGTTACATGTGTTTCCAAATATTTCCAATCATAACAAATTCTCTTTCAATTCAGGCATGCATCATCCTGGCTCTCGTCGCCTGCGCTTTCGCCACCGAAGCTGAAGAAAAGAAACAAGAGAAGAGAGGAATCCTTGGTCTTGGCTATGGCGGTCTTGGAGGATATGGAGGATACGGATTGGGATACGGTCATGGAATCGCTGCCGCCCCCGCAGTCTCCTATGCTGCCCCCGCTGTCTCCTACGCCGCCCCCGCCGTCGCTAAGGTAGCCGTTGCTGCCCCTGCCGTTTCATATGCTGCCCCCGCCGTTTCCTACGCCGCCCCCGCCGTTTCCTACGCTGCCCCCGCAGTCTCCTACGCTGCTCCCGCAGTTTCCTATGCCGCTCCCGTCGCCGTTGCTGCCCCAGCTGTGGCTAAGGTAGCCGTGGCTGCCCCCGCCTCCATCACCTCCGTCTCCAAAGTGAGCTATGCCACCACCCACGCTGCCCCCGTGGCCGTTGCTCACCCAGTAGCTTATGCCGCCCCCGCCGTCGCTAAGGTAGCCGTCGCCGCTCCTGTCTCCTATGCCGCCCCTGCTATTTCCTACGCCGCCCCCGCCGTCTCCTACGCCGCCCCCTCAGTCTCTTACGCCGCCCCCTCAGTCTCTTACGCCGCCCCCGCCATCGCTAAGGTCGGATTCGCCGGAATCGGCTACGGACACGGAATCGGCTACGGACACGGTCTCTCCTACGGACACGGATTCGGCTACCACTAAGCACCCGAATTCCAACTGCAGAAGAATTATCATCCAAGGGGTCTGCCGGACTCTCCATTGACACATACTGAATGTAACTCTCATCGAACACACGAGTTTCATGAACGCAATATGTAAAAAGTAACTTAAATAAAAAATACAAGAAAATATCCTTATGTTTTCTTCCTTTCTGCGAATTCTATCCTTGTCGCGTAATAAACTAATTAAGTTCTTCTACCACTCTAGGGAATAACAGGATATATTTCTCAAGTAAGTACAAGAAAAACGTAGCCTGAATACCATGCTCCCTTTTCCTTCATCCGTGATTGGAATAACTTTTTTGCAGGCGACAGAAAGACACAGATCTGAGGAGCAGATTCTCAATACAGCAGAAAGCGAAAATATCTTATTGGTCGCTTTGTCCATCAGTTCACATAGATACACATCCATGAGTATTCCCTTTCGGAGCAAGCAGACAAATGTCCCCCTTTTATTCATAACTCTCCTCCATTATTCACCTATCCTAGCATACATCTTCCGCTTCGGACACATTTGTACATCTTTTCATTATCGTATATTTCGTTCTTTAAACTTAACGGTATTATGTCGGAAAAGGGTAGGTCGCTTACAAGTTTGTGTCAGGAGATCCTAACTGGTAAAACATAAAAACAGTCCTCCTTTTTAAATGCAAAAATTTGCCAAATTTGACCGGTACCTGAACCAGGGATGGAATACCTTTTCTACGCTGCATGTCCCATACGCCAAACAAGAAAACGTCAGGTTCCATGTGCAACTATTTCACGCAACTCAAGATACACAAGGAACGAAAAATACTTTTATATTTAAATAAAAAATGAGCAAAGATAGCAAAATCGCACAAATTTACGAGGTTTAACTGCTGGAATACGCTGGCGTAAAACTGACGGAAATTCTAAATCTGAGTGTTTGCAAAACACATATCGTAAGTTTTCTTTTTCTCCGCAGAACATCATCTAGAAGGGAGAAGACGGCGTCATAAATATTATGAAGGTACCGGTTATAGGAATCGATTCCACGTGACGGATAAATGAGGATACATTCGCCAAGTTTTGGACACAGTTGAGTAAAAGCTACCAGGAATGACAATTTATCGGATGCCTTTAACTTAAGCAAGGAACCGGCCATGCAAGCAGATTTAAATATACTCAGGGCTCATTTGAATCAGCGTAAATCTTATGATATTTTTTCAAAGCTCAAATTATATGTAATAGGAAAACTCGTCGACATGTCCAAATAGCGAATTTATGTCCACTTTAGTATGAGATAACCGTATATTAATCTCAATAGCTGTGAAGTAAAGAAGAATTTTGTCTTTAACGTCGAGAAATGGTAGCATAGGAAAATTGAAAGGTATTAGAAAATTAAAATATCTATATACTTAAAAAAAATTCAGAGAGCTTTTTGACAGAAAGATTTAAATTCATTAATATGCTATTGCATGTGCGATCGACTTGTGATATAACTCAGAGAATAGATATAGGAAATAAGCTGTCAGACCTTAGTAACTTCTGTGGTAGGACAGGACAGTGTTCTGAAGACGTTATTAATTAACTTATTTACGCCGTGCTTTAAAATCTCAAATTTGCAGAGGACGGTAAACTTTACAGAATTATAAAAGGGAACGGCGATTGCAGCTATATGAAAAGCGATATTGCTGGTTTAAATAATTAGGTCTTGTTGAACAAAATGGATATACATAAATAAATATAAATTCATTAGTTTTAATAAGAGCAAATTTCAACAACATCGGCATTAATGTTTTAGAGAAGGAAAAATAAGGTGAAACAGTTAATGTTACTTTCAGTTGAGATGTAAAGTGGGATAAGAAAGAAAAGAAACTGTGTACATATAGCTGATTAAATCTCTATTAGAATATGGCGTATGTTTAAGGGACCCTTATCAAATAGGAGTTAAAAAAGAATTCGGAAATATACAAAGATGGATGGAAATGTTAGTTTTAGGTAGATATGAAATACGTAGCAGCGTTACTCAGGTACCAAAATAATGAGGTTGGAATAGGCTAGAGGATCCAGGAGAGCAAAAAAGATATTGTGCCTGTTATAAAATTCCTGCCTTAAAGGAAATGTGTGAAAGAATCAAGGATCGATTGTTTGAATAGGCAAAATCACAAAAAAGAGATATATAACGCAATAAAATAATCGTGAATTCTCTTTTCTAAATAGAGATATCGAGGAAGGGAACCTTACCTGCAGAAATCTTCGAACCACTCTCAAAAAATATTAAATGTTTCATCGAGAGTATGAGCAAAGCAAATAACTTAGAGTGAGCCTACCAATAACGAAATGTGAGACGATTGCCTATTAGAGTGGACCTCGTTCACTCCGAAGCCACTATGGCAGCCGTGAAAACCTAGCAGGAAGGCTGAAAAATCTTACATGGTATGTCATGCCATGTAAATTATAAATAAATAACAGTTCTGTTAATAAAATATTGTAGTTGGTGGGCAGTATTGTTTAAGTACTTACATTCTGTATTAGTATATGTGATATGACTTGTGTCTATAAATGTAAAAGCTGTTTGAAGTAGTCGTAGATTAATAAGTAAATTATTGCTGTTTAAATTGTAAGTTAGTAGAGTTTGTAAGTTATGGTAGTTAGTAGACGGGACTGTTTACATATTTAATGTTTTGTATTTGTATACATAAAAATTTTGTAGTATTGTTTCTGTTAATTGTTGAATGTTGTATAAGTTAACGTCGCCACCTGACCAAGTGTCTTACTGCAGCATCCTTACATAATGAAGGAATCAATTAGGAATAAAAAATAATTTTGAAGAGCCGAACTAAAAAAGTAAATATTTCATAAGAAATAAAGTTGTCTGAGTGATTGAAATGTGCGTTCGTTTTCCGCAATCCGCAATAAATTAAAGGAATAGAGACTACATTTTTCTTCTTTCTATTATGACACCATCCCCCTTTTCCAATTAATAATTCATTAGGTGAGGCACGGTTAGATATCAATTATCTCATGGAATTTTCATCTGGGCCTAACAATAGCGGCAAGTATCTCTTTGCAAAACGTCAGGCCGTGAGAAGATTTACAATGCCTTGGAATATTCTCACATACTTATTAAGAAGATTCTATTCAAATGAGACGTTTTAATTTAAAAAAGAAAACCAGAAATCTCTTAAAAATATTCTATGTATAAAATGAAAGCGAAAGACTACCTACGTAAATATATTAATGTCATAACAGGATTATAAATGGAATATTATCAATCATTTAATTTCTTATTTTTTAAATTATTGTCCAGATATTATTACGCTTGCATTTTAAATAATTTCTTACTTTGATCTTTCGTGAATTTTATCAAACTAGATTATTAAACGAATATGAATAATGTTTGGAACAGCAAACACGGAAGTGGTTGTCTGTTAAGCACCACAATCAAGCATTATACGATTTTGATGTTTTTCAGTGACAAATAATTAACATAATGCCTGGAAGAGTATGAAATACAATGACCTAAGTATATTCATAATTGATCGATCATCCATCCAAATTTTCAAATTAATATTGAAGTATAATCAAGATAGTTTACATATTCATTATTTCTGAGTGAGCAAAATGCCTGAAGAATCCATTAGAAAAATATTCAGATTAATAAGCAGGATTAAACTTGGATGATAAATTTCATGGCGTCCAGCGATATTGTTCAACATGTTCCGGAACGAAGGGATAAGCTGAGGAACAGTAAAATTCAGATTACTTCAACTAGATTTTAATTTTAAACTACCCTCAGTTTAATTATATATGGACTGCCATTATAAAATGATATTTAGTCTCTTTTCACTGGGAGTAGCTGGTTCGAGGCGTATAAGAGGAAATTTTATAGATAGTTTTGTTTTAGATATTGTATGATAATAACTAAAAATTTAAACTGGTAGACAGAATGGAATCTGTGGAAAAATGCAAGTTATTCGCGTTCAGTTGTCATGGAATTTTTCTAAGGAAGAACTTGGAACTCGACTGTTAATGATTAGAGATATAAAAACGCTTCAGTAATCGCCCTTGATGATGTTCGAACCTGTATTGATGCCAGGGTCTGGAAACAATGGAAACTCAAGCACAACCACTGGTTCCAGACCCTGGCATCAACGCAAGTTCGAACATCTACAAATAGGTTAAAGGAGCGTTTTATGTCTCTACTTGAATTTCTCCTTTCTTCCTTTCTCCTCACGCTATCTATCTAAGCTATGTCCTTTGAAATTTTAAATGACGAAATGTTAGATACAAGAAGAGACCTGTTGATAACAATCTTGCTCTAATAAAATTGATATAATATTATCATTATTCCACAGAACAACGCTTGCTTCGATCAATTATAATATGACAAAGCAAAATTTGGAGGGAAATACGAGGATACATTCGCTGACTACTTCTCAAACTGCTCTTATCTATTAATTATAAATTTTGATCCAGAAAAGTAGCAAGAGGCAACTGATTATTTACTTGCATAGAAAATTGACAAAATCAAAATGCTGCTGATTTATCTTAATAATTAATACAAATATATTTTTTTAATTCTAAGATTATAATCGTAATTACAATTCATTAAAAAAAAAATTTTTCATTGACAATTACATTTACAAAATACAGACAGAAATTTTGGTACACTCTTATCGTTTACTTTGCAATAATGTAAACTTATATAAGGAATAGTTTACGGCATACTTTCTTAGAAATTCTAATCTCCCAAGCTCAATAAAAAGTGCGCATGATTTCTACCAAAGCTGAGTCTCAACACCTGAAACGTTACGGGTAGACCTCCTCTGGTTAATTTGCTACTCGGAATGCATTCGTAGCTACTCCGGCTGACTCAAGCATGTAGCTCACCGGTTGACATCTCGACATGCATATTTTCATGAAAACGATATCCTAGGCAGAGAAAGTAAAAAATGGCCCCTTACATACCAGTAGACTCACGGAATATGAAGGGAGGGACATTAAGTGGTAAAAAATAAAGCCGCTATAAATGTACCGTTGCGCTCGATGGAGTTTCTCTTAACGCTTCACAAGGGCACGCGTTCTAGAAACTTCATGCTCACAGCTCTGGCTCGTCGTCAAGATACTCCCCAAGGTTCTTTGCGAGGTATGCTCTTCGCAGGTATAAAACACGACTGTTAATGGACATTGAATGCACTATTCATCCTGTAAAAGTATTGTTATTAAGCTAGGAGAGGACTTCAACCTCTATCCGACAGGTGTTTCCTCTAGGTATGATTTACAGACTTACTTACATTATCATACGATACAGATTCATCAGATGGAAATTTTAAAATATTTAGGAGAGACAAGTAACTTCTACAGTAAAACTTTAATTACTACGACAAGGAAAGGAAAAGTTGAGAAGACCTATAGAATTAAGCATACTATTGATTCACTTATCAATACTACCAATGCTATGCTATACTTCATACCAACAGCTAATTTATCTTTCCCTCGGGTCAATTACCAGTATATTATTCTTATCCAAATATTTCCCAAATCATTCTGTAATCCCTAGGAGGAAATATCTAACGATCGGATAGTCATTAACGAAAGACTCTGTAGTTTATTTGGAATGTGTTCTATATTGTTTTTGCCTCATAGAAATACTCTGAACTAATATATCCTTAGTATAGAGATAAGAATAACATTGTATGGTAAGGTATGCGGCTAGGATATTTCCCAAAGAATAATGGACACAAAGAAAGTCTCTCGACCGGGACGGGACTCGAAGCCGGATCTTCCAAGCCAGGTGGATGCTTAATGCTATTGAGCTATCTTATTCAAATATCTAGCAATGCCGTTTTAGGAGACTTAGTAGGCAAGTAAGTGGCTCGTCCGACTATGTAAAGTGAGTAAAATATAATATAGCATAGTCGTACAATGAACTCGTCCTTGCTCACAGTCATCCAAAATGTCATGTACTAGCAAAATATTCAATGAGATAGAACAACCACCTGGCAAGCGGAAGATCCAGGTTCGACTATCCGTCCTGTCACAGTTTCATTTCTTGGTACGAGGTTCTCGTATTTTCTTAGTTTACTAATTTGGCGAATATTATTTTTTCTGCGTTAATCTCGCAATTGTGATTAACTATCTTAGCAAATTAACTATCAAATAAATATAATGAATATAAGGAATTCTGATTGTTTTAAATTATATAAAACGGTGATGACAAAACATCGGTATAAATATACTGGTTCGTTTTTATAACAAAAATTAACTTTTTACATATATCAATTTCAACATATTAACCTTTTGATCCTACTCCGATTACGATTTAATTTTTTACTCTAAAAGTACACATTAATGGAATTAACATAATTTAACTGGAAAAGTCCTGAAAGGAGTGAATTTATTGCTTTTGTATTTCAACTTTCCTCGATCTTGATAAAATGTAGCTCACGAAATGCGTGAATATTTTATTCCAAAAAAAATCACGAGTTGAAGGTTGCCATAATTACTCTCAGACGGTCAACACCATCCCTCACATATTTTCATCTCGTTTTGAATTAAAGAATCTGGAAAAAGGGTAAGAGTAAAGATAAAAACCGGTTCCGTCTGACCTCTAACTCAAAACTGATATAGTCATTGTAATCACATTAATTAGTCATAACGTTGAATATTATTCCATGCCATTTCTAATTGTATTCTAAGATGATTTTCAAAGATAATCAATGTTAGTGAATGAGATTCTAACGAAATATGAAACATAAGAAAAAAAGATATAACCTTTAACACCCAAAGCTTCTTAGGAATCTTATCGAGAATAACTTCGGAGCTATAAGTGGACTTATCGTCGCTTCCGTAGCAATGATGCTTAAGTGTCTCTCTGCGTATTAACTGCTACTACAAATTCGATCTAAAACGGTATTCGCCGAGATAAATTATTAATTCGAAAGATATGGTTAATCATAAAGAAGAAAACTCTAGCACTCGAAGATTATAAGGAAATGACATCCTGTGAAACATGACGTAGAAGTATATCTCAAAATTTTGAATGTAAATATATTCCTAAAATTAAACACAGATTGAAGTGTAAATTTCATTCCTTGGAATGAGGATAGCAGTGCTATTTTCCCGTCTAACGTTCGCAAAACGTAAATCTTTAGGAGCGAAGAATCGAACCGATTCAAACCTTTAAATTTCCGCATGTTTGTAATTCTAATGAGATCAGAAATAGGATAGCCAGCATGTGAAGGTGAGTTGAGTTCTACCCTTCCCTTTCTTCGTAAGAGGTGGACGTAAGCATTCCCACACTAACATCAGTAAAAGGAGAAGAGAGAGAGCAAGGCAGGTGGGATGGGAAGAGGAAAACTGGATCAACCGCTGCAACATATGGTCTTGTAGAGCGGCGCAAAAACAATGACAAGTTTCCAATGAAAAAAAATAAGGGATGGGGAGATATTCGGACTTCTTCCAAGAGACCGCGAACAATATTGGATGTACACGGATGCGATGGGATCGCGATAAGAGGGAAAAAAGGCGACTCCTATGAGTAAGGTTGGAAGCCACGTGGGCTAAAAAAAAACAATTGAGGAAAACAAACAAAGATGCGGCGTAAGTGATCTTAACAGACTCAGTGGACGGTATTGAAATCGTATCCTGTTTAAGAAAGACCGAAGGAAATAGTATCCTAATTAACATATCTGCTCACAAGAATTATACATAACCCCGGGTAGCCAAGTGAGTATCGCGTTCGTCTTTGGTAAAAGATGTGCCGGGTTCGACTCCTAAAGGGGCTCCATATGTACGGAATGATCTGAGCTGTCGAAGCACTTTTTACAATAACATAACAATCATACGTTTCAAATGGACAATGAGTGAAAGAAAGGAAGACCGAAAGCGAATGAAAAATAGGAAATCCCTGAGAACACAAAATATAAAAGCTTCTTCAATGCTATCTAATGGTTACCAATTAAACTAGAATTAGATAGTATTTTAGAATGGGATACTCGTAATTCTCTTCACTGTGTAATGCGACGTGGAGCTGAAAAAAATAGATGCAATTAAATTCGGTTATTTTTTGTTTTCTTTTAATTTCGTGAATAATAATAATAATATAGCTGGCTTAATTCAGAATCGTTTCCATTTTAAAATTCAAGAAAATCGTTTCTGAACGGATTCATTCAATCTCGAACACGATTCGATTTCAGTCTTTGCCGGGCCAATTGACGTTCTGTTACACTAACGGATTCAAGCAAAGAAGGTTTCCGATGCAACACATAGAGGACACTGCTGAACAGTCCACGGAGACCTCATGCTTTTCTCCAACCGTCTTCAGCATTTCATGCTCGATTGACTAAAGATATCTGACTCAAATAAAGCAAGCATAATTTTCACATGAACTCCTTATTCTGATGTTCATTTATAATTTCTGTATGAAAAAGACTCTGAGATGCATTGATTCAATAATACTAAGAAATAAAGTTTATTAAACATTCTACAAAAATTCCTTATTAATTAGAAATTTTAGCATTAATGACTCAATTAGAAACGAAACGAGAATCAAATTTTATCTTTTCTAATTACATAGAAATCAATAAAAGAGATAAGGAAAACCCCACTTTCGAATTCTCGATAAAGTCAGCAAATGCATTTCTGAGAAGTGACTGTTGTAATGGAATTGTGAATCTGAGGAATGAAAAATAAAATAGCACTGAATAAGTCGTTATTATTATCATAATTCCTCCTAAAGGCCTTTTTCGTAGATAAATAAATGATAAATAATCGAAAATCTTTATCACATAAAATGACGACACATGGGAATATTAACTTTGAGTTGAAACTTATAATTATTATCAAAATCGAATAACGCTTTAAAATCTGAACAGTTTTCAAACCTCTTCCAGCTGGAAAATAATAATTTAAACTATTTAAATAACTTGATAATTTAAAAATTCGTTAACCAATATCAAATAGAGGGTGATGATAAATGACTTGAAATGTTTAGCTAAACTCAATCAAAAATTCATCATCCCGTTTCGTGTTTTCTGCATAAAAAACATTGAAAACTCTTCAAGTCGTATCAAATTGTAATATTCCAAAACAAAGATACGCTATTGTGAGGCTTAAATATATTTAAAAATGAATTTTCATTCAAAGATTGCGCGTTTTAGCATTAGCCACTTAATTCTGGTCATTTTCACTCTCCAGTGAAGCAGTTTTTACCAGATAGACAATCAGGGAAGAATAACGTTATTTTGACAGTAATAGTGAGAGGGCATCACGACCTTTCAAAGGCTACGCTCAACAGCCCTTGAAAAACTAGTTTTCTGGTTTTATTCGATATATTTACTTCTTAAGATTGTGACTAAAACTGTGATTCCGTCTTAAGCTGGAGCCTCTTAAATCGTTTTTACTGTAGTTATGTCAGATTTCTTCTCTGAAATAAGTTTCGATTGAATCTTTTGTTTTTCGTTTAATTTGTCATTTTATATAGAATAATTAGTTGTATTTATGCGCAGCCAATTGATATAAATATTCATAATTGAGAACCAGTGTTAATTTTCAGTGAACATTGTTAACGCATATTATACATTAAGTTTGAAGAGTAGTGGAATAAGTTTTCTTTAACTATGAAGCTGTATGTAAGTTTGCAGTAAAAAATAGCATACCGGGAAGACTTCCCCGTGATATCCACGGGGAATGCACGAGATCACTTAAAATTGGATTTTTCATTCGAAAAGCTGAGCGATGAGACAGCATATTTAGCTTAAAAGAATGGTTTTGAATATCTTTCAACAAACTTCCTAGAGAACAACTGTTTCTTAAGCATTCCAATCCATTTAAATCTTTCAATTCAATATTCATTATCAAATTTCATCAAAAACTGCAACTGCCTATTCATATTAATCTCACAGTTATGCCCTTAAACATAAGAGAAGAATGATTACCTATTCAGCAACAGTTTTCTGAATTGAACTGTTCCAAAAAAATTGCTGTGTGACTCTGCCCCGAGACCTTACATATGAGCCCCTATATATTAATCAATAGTTGTTATGATATATACATTTAGATAGAAAAGTACGTTTTTTTGCATTAACTATAAATTTGAATTTGCGAATTTGAAACCAATGAGGACTCGCCCTTACTATAGACTCATCCTAGAGCCTTTTTATTCCCAATCTCGCTTACATAATGACTTAAGATGTAAACACCTTTGACTGTTGATAACAGCAACTGATCTTTAAACTTTATTTCAGTTTGAATTTAGTGATATTTCTTGCGGGTTTGTGGTAATTTATTTACGATAGTGGTCATAGTTTATAATTTTTAAGGTTGTAAATGTACCTGCATTGTGTAATCCTTCCTCGTTACCAGGGCAAGGTGAAATAACCGAAAAATAAATCAACTAAATTAAAAAAATATGATAATTTAAGACGTACTGAAGACACCACAATAAAGTTTAACTAATGAATCAGCATTAAAAAGAGGAAATAAGTGTAAAAATAGAAAAATAATATTTGTGACGTATAATCCTCCCCCAGTCTTTCCTTCTCGATGTTCATTAGATATGTAGGATAGTTAAGCAAAAGAAAGATACCCAAGGAATAAGCGGAAGTGAGAAAGTTATACGTGACCGGGACACGAACCCACATCCTCAATTTTCCAGTTGGATTCTCTGTCAACTGAGCTACCACAAAAGGCAATCTCACCCCATTTTTAGTTTCAATTCTGATCGGCTCGAGTCCGCATAACTTCGCCCAAGGATTAAACGGAAGGATAGAAGGTTTCAACAGGCACATTCCGTAGCGTGCAAATTTATTTCCTAATAAACAATATATATTAATGAATTGAATCAAACTAAAGCAAAGAATGTCACTAAATATAGAGAAAGGAAAGGGAAGGAAAAATTTACTCATTTGATACCAATAGAAATAATCCAATTACTTAATTATTTTACGGTAAAACTTCTTTTGCAACCCAACCATAAATTCCTTTCGCTATACAAGGAAAAAGGTAGAAAAATACACTACAAAATGATTAAATTACTTTCAAAGACACGTCCATGGCTGGAAAATGTATATAGGCCAATGAAACATGCCATAAAATGTTCAAATGCTCAAATAATCCTCTAGAGACTACAAACTTCAATTATTACTCAAAACTTATCATTACGCATAAGAATAGATTTCGTTCACCAGAGAAATTCCTATCAACTGAGATGAAGTTGAAGAACATGTTATCTAATTTCTTTCGGTATTAAGACATACCATTCACACTTCCTTTACGAAGGAATAGTCCTAAGGTTCCACAGTTTGTTAAGGCTGAAGGTTATTTATACGAAAAGAAGTAGAATACGTTGGCCATAAACCATCGCAAAGAAGGAAAAACATTCTTTACGAAATCATCTGTCGTCCAATCAAAGCCTTTACATTTATCCAAGCCTTGACTTCATCAAACTTTCAAATTCCTGAAATGTGGACACTTTTCTGTTTTATAAATTCTCGCGTAAATGTGCTTTTTCTCAAAATAAAAATAATTTAATTCCTTGAAACACATTCCTGGCTTTTCCTGCAAGTAGTAGACAACACGATTCTCAAAATCTGTCAGTTTTCCAAACAGATCTGAAACTATTATAAGTATAGAACTTACCAGAAATTTATTATCACGTTTAAGAATTTATTGTAAGGATTTATTATTAACTTTAACAACTCATCTGTTTACTTTAGAGATGCAATAAAGATTACTAGGCACTATGAGTAGTGAGCTAGCTTTACTTATCTCTTCTTAATGAATCAAAACGCCTTAATGGGAAAAACTAGTAAGTAGTCAAATTACAATAATCCTACTTTGATTAATCGAGCTGTGACGGTATGAAGGAAATAGATGATAGGTGAAATCGAATCATTCTTGAAAATCTTAGGATATAACCGCAAAAGGCACCGAAACAAAATATATTTTACTCAGCTTGAAAAAATCAAGGATTAACTATTGAGAATTTATAAATTAAATATGCTAGATGCGATATGAAAAATGTTGCCAATTATAGTTATTGTATAAAAGTAGAATAAGTTAATAACCTGATATTAAAATGATGATTGACAATAGTAACAATTGGATTTTGCCTATTGGTAAGTTAGTATCTGATTTGCTATTTACGAAAATTTTACCTTCTTAAATATATGTCGATTAACTGCATTGAAAGCCTTCTACAACCCTTTATCTTTGATTCTATAATTCTGCATGACTTATTGTGTAGTAGTGGTGCCTATCCCTCTCATATCCAGCACTTCAAAGTAATTTAAAAAGCTATTTAAGAAATGTTGCAAGCCTCAAAAAGGAGTCATCTTTTCCACCAAATTTGAAGATAATAATTCTAACGCTGAGGTATCTCTTTGTAAGTAAAATTTTAAAATCGTGGTGGTATAATCATATCAATAAGCCCTGTTTGATTGATCACGATTTAAGGATTTTCTGTTTAGAATTATTTGAAACCTATGTTGATATTTTGTTGCATTTTATACGTGTAAATCCCCTAAATTTTTCTCTTTATTGTATTATTTATACAGAAATATTTTTCTTCTATAACTAATGATAGGAGAATTAATTCAAGGATGGAAATGATGGCTTTGTCTGAGTTATGGCGACCATCATGTTCACTCGTTAACGACTTCTATGAATTCTTAGGGTAATTGAGTTTTAGTTATATGGATAAGTTCCAATTATAGCATTCTGGCTCGGTGAGAAATGCAAAAGCAAATTACTTCACTCCTCATCTTGCCTAGTAAGCCTTATCCTCCCTCTCCTAGCTCTTGGTAGCTAATGTTAGACAAAATAGGGTTCCAGCTGACCTTCGGGGTGGGTACTTTATGAAGATAATTATTATAAAAATTTTACTGTGTCCCGTTATAATTTCATACATCACTATTTTTATTTGCAATACAATTGCAGCTGAAATATTCTGTACAGAAATAAAAGATGTCTTCTTCCCACAGAATCGAATTTTTCCGTCCGAAATCTCATACGTTTGAACAAAAACAGGCATGAGTGGGGCGAGAACGTTTGACACATATATAGTCGCAAGTATAAAAAAGGAAACAAAAATCTCCTTCAAGGCCAAGGCGAGCTTTGGTAACATGTGGCGATGAAACGGCTACCTGTGAACTTTATTTTCCGTCTCCAGGGAAAATTATGGCAACAAGGAATCCTCAGTGGAGGCGATTATACTGGACACGACTCATTAAGATAACCTCCGGCGGAAAAAGGTTTGAATCTGTATCCAAGGGAAGAATTAAGGCAGAAGGATCGAGAAGAAACGAGAAGAATCGTCGGCGAAAGAAAAACGGGTCGGCAAAAAGTAGTTTTGCGAGAACATCAGAGAGGGGAAAGGGGAGGGAAGATAGTGTCGGATAAAAATGAAACAAAGAAGAGATGGTCCGGGCGGGGCAAAGAAGAGGACTGGTGGACCCACTGCAACGACTAGAAAAAAGCGGTTGAAAGGTTCCCACTGCTGATTTTAAGTCCTAAGGAAATTTCCGTTATCGATGCGATGGCAAGCGTCCTTGAATAGAGAATGACTGGAGCTCGTTTAAGATTAACACCGTCGCCCTAACTAGGATAATTTAAATGATTCTTACAACATGAAATGGCTTCGTTATTTTCGTAAGTGCCGTTTTCTCGATAAAATGCATGCTTCGTCTAATATTTCATAACATTTCTTATGATTGTTTTGATTTTTAATCTTTGTGGGAATAAAACATGATTATTCAATAGAAAAACTGGAAACCCAAATTTAAGTTATTCACAGAAACCCACTAAATTTTCATCGCTGCCCATAAAATCATCCATCATTTTCATCGCTGCCCATCATCATCATAAAAAGTTGTTTTAAATGGAAGCGCCTCTTTCTTCAAATAAAATATAACCCTCGCTAAGGCATCTTAGGGATTTTTAAATCCACAGATCTTAGAAGATTATAACACAGTCTCAGCTTTACTTCGCTGCTACGAACTCTCATCCTCTAGCAGCGAAATTTCACTCTCAAAGAATCTAAATCAAAGGTCATCTCACGACAGGATACTAGTTGATGCTCAGCTATAGTTTTCGGAAAAAAGTGTGTTTTATAGGCTGGGATTCATAGCAAGTATAAATGGAATCTATGTCGATACTTGGCATCTATATTGGCGGAATTAAGCAACAGACATTACGAAGTTAAAAATCATAGCGACGACTGTATCTTTAACATATAAAAGAGAGATTGCTAAAGCCTTATCTTGCAATAACAGTTCTAAAGAAAAAGTCAAACAACTGCCCGAGGGACTTGATAACTAGTACGCGATCAGCAGTTAAAACTTACGCGTATTTCTCTTTTCCTTTCTCTTAAGTAATAAATTTTCTCCAATCAATTTGAACCTTCTATCGAATTCGTTTCAGGCCCATGGATTCCATTGAGTTCACAATCTGAGATCTTACATATTTCCAGTACATGATCAAATCATACATCATAGCCGTACATTTATTTGAAACACATTGTCTTATTATTTAATAGGCGCCTTAAATTGTAAGCTAAATAAATCTCTCTAAATTTCCTTTATTTTTGTTTAATCTTTCAGATTATGATAGCCCTCATCGCACTTTTTTGACTAATTTTCACTGGAAAGTTATTCCTAATTTTCATATAATAGTTGCAATTCTCGGCTTTTTGGTTGAATAGGAGAAGACTCCAAAGATGATTATAGGAAGATACAAAGATATAGAATAAAATGTTTTTATGAAGAAGAAATTCGTTGAGTATAATTACAATATTAAGATGAGCGAAAAGAAGAATTTAAATCGGCATACATGATATATAGGGAGAAAAGGTTATAATTCTATTTATGAATTGCAGTATATATAATTCTATTTATGTATTCTATGCATTAAATTAATACTTAATACTACTTAACTAAAAACAGAGAAAACTCTTAGGTTAAGAGGCAAGGCAAAAGATTTTTCATTAAACTTGGAAGGAAATGCATCATATAACTTTACATGTTAAATATAATCAGAGAAATCACAAATAATTTAATTGAAATATCACCCATATTTATATAATTTCCTTTAAGAAAATTAAATTGAAGAAATTCTATTATGATGAAACTCATATGAAACCTATAGAATCACATTTGCGAAATATAAGTTCCTGGCAGATGATGTGGCGAATAGCAAGTCTTTCGCAAGGGATTCCGTAGAGAACCGTTTCGATATAGAACAGTGGCAGTGTTGCTGGGGGAAAAAGGATGAAGCGTATGGTCAGGGGCAAGGCCACGGAATCAAACTTTATCGGGGAAGGGGATGAAGAATGAGAGAAAAGGAAGATTAGAAAAGCGTAGGTGGGTGCAGAGGGGAAGTTGGGGAATAGGCTTGGACCCGAGGATGAACCGGATCCGCAAAGGTCGCCCACTATTTTCCGCGGATATATAATCTGAGCGGAACCAAGCATCTTCAGTCCAACGGAAACAGCCCTCAGTGCAACTACCGCAGACACAGCAAAACTACTCAACATGAAGGTTCTGGTGAGTAAAACAGCCTAATTAATTATTTTCACTAAGGAAGTCTTTGCCTGCTGAAAGCATTGCTTCCTCAAATCTATGCAACCGTTGCACTACTTTCAATCTTGCATATTCAGGGTTTAAAATAATTTTTCCTCGACTTATCTTAAATTTCGCCTTGTTCTCAAATTAACTAAGCCGAAATTCCGATAAAATTTCAACGCTTAGAGACACACTATGAAGATTTCTCTTAAAATCATAGTAAATATTTTGGAACTGCCTTCGCCTTTTTGATACTTGCAGGCAATATTGCACTTTAATAAGTGTTGATTACTTTTTTCGCATAATTCCCGAAACGTTTCTAACGAGACAACGGGACGGCATGTTTCTAAGAGGACGGCAATAGTAACATCGAAGAGCATAGAAAAAAAGTTCAATTAATATATTCAGTAAAAGTAATTAAACTATTTTTATGCTCCAAGGCTGAAGATTACTTGGGTTATCTAATTTAGCCCAGGTGGTATTTTTTAAGAGTTTGATCATTCTAGGCGAAGGTAAATCACTATGAATAATCAGTATCACAAAATTACAATCATAAAATTTAAATCAACATTAATATTAACATTATAAACTACTCCTACTTCAATGACTATTTTCTTCCAGGCATGCCTTGTTTTGGCTCTGGCCGTGTTCGCCCACGCCGAGGAGAAGGAGGAAACTAAGGACAAGCGTTTCGCTTTTGGACTTGGATATGGAGCCTACCCCTACAGCTATGGATACCCATACAACTATCCTTACACCGCCCCCATTGCCTACAGCGCTGTCAAGACTATTCCTGAGAAGGTGACTGCTTACACCGTCCCTAAGGTTTCCACCGTTTGGCCCTACTCCAGCCATGTGATGCCCTACTCTGGAGTCCTCCCATACTCCATGCCCTACTCCGGAGTCTGGCCCTACAGTGGCTCCTGGTCTTCTTACTACGGATACCCATACGCAACCAAGTTCATCAAGTAAAGTGCCGAGGAAAGGATATCTGGGAGCAGAACATCGCCAACCCAGTTGGAGAGGCCTACGTCATCCTGGACTCCCAAACAGCTCCAACATCTCCTGCCGAGGGATGTAAGAGCTACCAAAAAATTTTAAAAACCTAGGCCACTCATCTACCATGTATAGTGGTTAAAAAATAAAAAAAATATTGCAACCTAAGAGCTCGCTTTCATTTCAAGAAATCCCATTTATACACATAATCAGGCTGTATAGTAACAGCGTTTTTGGAGTGGTGTTCCATATCATGATTCCATGCATAATATGATTTTTGGTAGAGCTTATATTTGGCTTTCTTTATAAATGAATAGATTTTAATTTTAAATAAGATTTTGCGTCTAAATATTAAATTAAAATCATCTCGATTGTTTACGCAATGCATAATTTTACTTAGAAATTGAGAAATAGATTAATAAATATTCACCAGATTATTACAAGATTTCAATACTAATCCTTTCAGTAAGAATAAATTATATTCATTCCAAGAGGTATATTTTACCAAGAGACTAAGCAAAAAGATTTATTCGTGTTAAAATTTGATAATACGTCAGGATTTTAAGTAATAAGAGAGGCTGGAAGTGATTTTTTAAATTATAAATTAATAAATTCAATTTCAAATATATAGACAATTATTGGACTTATACGTGTAACCCTTACTAGGTTAAATTATTTGACAATCCAACATACTGCTCCATACTGTAACACAGAATTCTTGCTTAGACTTACCCACTCGACAAAAGTGAATTTATATTAATTTAACTGTTTCTGTTTATTGAGTCATCAAAAGTGAATTTATATTAATTTAACTGTTTTAACTGCATATCAAATCTGGTGTAACAGAAGGAATAAGAAAATAAATCCTATAAGTTTCTCATTTCATATGGAGAGTTAGTTGGCGTCAGTGGAATATGAATTGTTACCGACCGGCACAGCACTGAAAACCTACGGGTTGCATATATTTCAGGAAATACTCTCGCCGTTAAAACGGATGCAAGGACGGCTACCAACGAGTCGGAGCAGACGATCAAGTTCATGAAAAAATGTCTACTTAGACCTCACCCAAGGACACATAGATTTAAAGTGTGTCTGAGATCATTCTTTAATTGCGAAAGTAAAACCTGAAAGTCGGAGAGCAACCATCTCATTCGAAAAGACAAAAATAGGTTCCATTGCATTCCTTTGAGTGTCTCAGTGCATACCTAACTTCATTTAAAGGAATTTTTTGAGCATTTAATTTACAAACAGCTAATAAAAGCTGCTCTTACCTCTATGAAAACATATCACTGCCGAAAGGGTTGTATCGCTTCCTCGCCAAACCTGAGACGAAAGATACAACGCGGGCATCCAACCTTATGATCCTCCTTTCCCTTGATCTGTGAAGGATTTTACACCATTTTATTTATTCGCTTTTCAAATTTAAATTTGATGTGATAAATAAAATTAATAATTATCAAACTAATAAAAATAATTTATTCCATAAACAAATAAAACAGTGTAGCTTAGGCAGATAACTAGATGACGTTAACTTCTTTCTGGCTTAAATTATATTAATATATCATTAATTACACATCTGTAGAAAGTGGTTTTATCACAATTCATCATGGTATTGGTCATTTCATTTCTACTTTATAAAACTGTAAGTGATCGGATACCATTAATTACTCCTAATAAAATGTGCAAAATTTAACATAGTATGATCTCATACGTAAGATAATAATGTACGATATTTAAAATTTTAATGTGGTTATATTAAAAATATGATATTTTTAGAATGTAATGATTTGAGATATGTTTTTGTATTTTGACAATCTTATACGCTATGAGTATGTAAAGTAAACCCCATGGCGCGACATCCCTATGCGTGATTTGGCCTAAGCAAGCGGTATTCACCGTGGGTGACACGAGTCAGCGCATCGACTCCCACACCGCCTTAAATGGTATTTCTAGACCTTTAGACACAGAGGAATACGAAAGACATAAACCTTTTGGTTTTTCTAGTTATCAAGAAAAAGTAGGGAAGATCGACAAAAATATATTATAAATATAGCGAAAGAAATTCAGCCGCTCCTATCTCAAATACAATCGAAAATATAACAATCGAAATAAAAATACATATCTCAAACCTAACTTTCACATTCAACAAATTCAAATATTCTAAAAAGAGCCAAATTTTTATATAACAAATAAATATTAGTCCATTTTGCCCCAAGGCTCCCCTTGCAAGGGACATTACACTTTACCACAAATATAGGACCAAATTTGAGCAGTAACTAAATCTTACTGAGCAATACTATTTTCATACATGCCCAATACTTAGAGGAAATATGCAAAATAATGTATTATGTACCGCTATTTTGAATATCCCGATATCAATATTTATTTCGCAGTAAAAAAGTGTTTGAGTTACGTTTTTATCAATAAGTTAAAAAATTAAAATTTTTATTAAAACGGCCTTATTAGATTAATATTATAATTAGATTATATTAATATGTAACATTTCTAATAATAAATTTGTGCGGAATAATGGAGTAAAAGACTTGAGTGATGTTAAAAATTAACAAGTGAATATAAAAATGTAAGAACTAAAACATCATGGATATTGCTATCCGGATTACTTAATTTTTAAGATTAGTGATTCTGTAATCTGCTGTAATATAGCTGTATGTTTATCAACGGCTAATCGTTCGAAATTTCCAGATTATAATTTCCTCATATGATCTGCTGTGAATTCACAACAGATTGACTCTCCTTCGTTATTCTATTCACCCATTTCCAAATCTTTCCTACATTTTATTTTTCTCTCTCTCCAGCTTTCCTTGCAATGAATAACACGTTCGACAATTCTATTCTAATTTCTATCTATCTATTTCTCTAAAAGATCAATATTCTTAGTGTAACAGATATATCTCTTGATACCGTAAGTGGGTTGCTATGCTCTCTTATCTTACGAAGATGAAAGTGAACTGAAAAAAAAATCGGAATTACGACACTTGAATATCTGAATAGATAATGAAAAAACATATACTAAAAGTGCTTCTTAATGAAGGTGTACAATTATATTTCAGAGATGCCAGCAATATTCATCAGTGTATAAACATCCAGACCGATAAAAAATCTAATTACAAGCAAAAACTTGATACATTTAAATCAAATAAACACTCAAAATATCTTTTTTAATTTCTGCATTGCGAACAACACTGAGACTCATTTACTTAAATGACTGGAAATTTAAGGAGAAAACAGATTATATTTATTCAGGAGTAAACAGAAATTCTGTTGATATTCACATCTTTAAATATTCTCAGACAAAGAGAATGATAATCTATTTTCTAGAATAATACTATCAATGCGAAAAAAGGGTAGCTTATTTTTTTATTGCTGAAAAGATCGTACACGTTGGCTCGATTTTGAAAATGTATTTTTTAATTTTTATAAAATCAACGGAGGAAGGTGTAGTCTTGTGGAACTCCATCATCAATTAATAAAGCGAAGATAGAAGGTTGTACTTTTTCCACAGATATATTTGCTTCACGCAACCTGTTTTGACGAATAATACTTTGCATAAATATGCTTCTTCATGTTGTCTCCATGCCAGTAGATGAGGATTATTCGCGGAAAACAGTCGCGTGAAGCAAACATATCTATGGAAAAAGTACAACCTCCTATCTTTTTATTTTGAATTCTTAGTCAATAGACAAGTAAGCGCTGAAAATAACAATAGTAGACTCACTTCATTGCTAAAAAAACTTAAACTATACGACTATCTTTCATATTTCATATTTAATTATGGAATCTCAAACCACTGAATTAGACTTTAGGTTGATCACTGCATTGCACAACTGTCAGGTACTCAGTTGTCGATCGCTCAACTGCGGTACCAAAAGTCCATGGCTCTCTGAAAGTGTACACCACTCTTTCTATATCATACTTATTGTTATAACTTTGTAGTGTATTTTTGAATTGTGATATTCTTAGCGTTCTCTCAAGAAAAGAAATCAAACCACTTCATTTGTAAAATGAAGAAATCTCAAAGTGTAAGCCTCAAATTACCTCGGAGCGCCGGTCACATCGAAGGCGTCGTTCTAGAAATCCGATGGTCCACATCTGTTCGTGCTCGGTAAATTGGAGCGGATGCGGGCGATGGGTATGCGGACGAAGGAAGCGAGCCTAGACACGGAAATCTCAAGGATACACGTCGGTTACGCATTCTGGACCTCTAGATGGCACCCATGTCCAAATTCGGAATCTCCGCTTAATCACGTAACGCGTTTCCTACCGAGCACGTAGAGAAGAAAGGCTAGACCAAAACCTACGGAAAAATGCAATCAAAACCGCAAAAGACTAGACAACCAAAAGAAGGTTAAGGGACAATGAAGCAATCCAAAAACCACTAATGTGTGCATAGTGGGTTTTCGGTTTATGCATCATCCGTTCAAACACGCTTTTCACTACGAATTAGCATCCCATTACAGGCCATCGAACTGTTACGGATATCTATGGGATTTTGATTTAATTGTACCAAAGTCAGTAAATAATGTTCATCGAATAATTTGTTATGGAAATCAATTATATGTTATAGCAATAACATAACACAAGATCTTTCATTTTGTAGGTTTGAGAAAATTATTTCCAATTTAAAATGATTTCCTCTCTTCTACAGCTTTTGAATGATCAATAACATTAACGTTGTATAGATTCTAAGCCATCTATTGATCTAAGCCAA
Source organism: Pachydiplax longipennis (assembly GCA_036926295.1). Taxonomy (NCBI): domain Eukaryota; kingdom Metazoa; phylum Arthropoda; class Insecta; order Odonata; family Libellulidae; genus Pachydiplax; species Pachydiplax longipennis. The sequence goes on along the minus strand of JAVFKF010000001.1, from coordinate 48,209,332 downwards.
GTTTGGATGTCTTTCTGGCCTTTTTCTGCTATTCTTCCATTTGTTTTAAATATTTTCGATCGCAATTAGTCACCATTTGTCCTCGTTTGTTTTCTCCACTTTGAAATACCCAACCTCGCTTCTTCTCACGTATTTTTTCGTGAGATTGTTCGAAAATGTGTTCTTAATCCCTACGTCAATAATTAATTTTATTTCTTAAACAACCAATGCCAGCCATAAATAATAAAGAAGTAAATATCACAAAGAATATTATCTCTTTGATTAAATGTAGTTTTCGGCTCAGGATCCCAATAAACCGGGGACACAAAAAAATGAAAATTGCTGGAAATTCAGAAGCTCCACTTAGACGATCACAGGCATTGAAGTCTCCCCGCAAAGAAATACATGTAGATGATAAGCACGTCGCATTGGGAATTTTTTATATCGACATATTCAACCGCAAAGTAATATATCTTATGTAAAACTCATATATTGTTTAACTACTAAGGTAAGAATTCATCTAAGCGATATTAAGTTTTTCTATTTGTTAGTAGATAATAATTTATTGCTATGGAGTTAGGAAAATAACAAAAATGATTAATGAATTAAAGTTATATTTTATCTTTAAGTTATATTTGTAGGGATAATTAACGATTTTCAAGTTACAACAAATATACCCTAGGCATGACTATTTATAGCGTTATATCAAAATTTTTTTAAATCAATAACTCGATTGCTTTCTCGGGCAACGCCAAGTAACATGCCAAGCTCGTATGCTATATTATTTTAAGTTTTTCAAATTCGCTTTGACATTCAACTTTGTTTTGCTTCGCCTTTTGAGTTTCGATTGAAATCCAGATGCATTGGGGTAAAAAGATTTCATCGGAGATACGTTAGGAAGGCTACGTTGGTGGAAAGGTAGAAAATCAAACCACCCATCGGGCTGAAGACTTTACATAGTAATGGTATTAATTCTAGATTTATTTATCCGTCAAGGCAAAAAGAGAACTCGACTTGATCGGATGATTTTAAGGAATGATGGATCCTTACATGATAAGCATCCGAATCAGATGAGTTAAGATGTGAGTTCTCATTAAATAGAAAACAGTCTTACAAGCACGATTTCTTCCTTTGAGAAATCGTGCTTTTCAGAAGTGTTCGGACGCTATAGAGAGAAAGAAAGGAGGAATGAATTGCAGCATGCAGTGAATCATTGCTCGCGTGCGGAGTTTAAAAAACAATATGGTCCATGTAAGGGGAAGGAGAGGGGTGGGGACGGAGCGTGCCCGCGCTGAGTGAAATCTCAAGGGGCCGTTTACGGTGTTCGGGCAATGGGCTTTCGTGAAATTCACGAAAGATGGCCAAAGAATGCGCAATAAGAAAAAAGAAACATCGAGAAGAAGAAATCTTGGTGCTCTGTCAACATTCGTTATTTTCGAAAGTTTTTGACTCTGAAAATGTAATATTTCCTCAATTTGCCGCAAGATGATGATTTTTGAGTACTCTTGAACATGCAACTGATTGATACCAATTACAAATTGGGCCAAAGCTAACGAAAAAATCGCTTAATTAAAAAATGGGTCTCTTAGAATATATCACTCAATTATTAATTGAATGTGCTGAAGAGAGAAAATAATATCATACGTGGGTGTAAATACTCTCGAGAATATGTGAACGTATTTAGTAAATACAATAGGAGTGAATACATTGCTAATCCTAAATATAACCAGTGTATGCTCATTTAGTTTGTTTTCTGTAATTTTTAGAAATAAAAGGAAGCGAAAATAATGTACAGTACTTATTTATATACTGAATTCAAATAAGTAACTCAACAAGATAAAAGTAATCTCATACGCAGCCCATGCAGAAAGTTTGGGACACTTTTACATACGAATGTTCAAAGACTTGAAAATTTGAGATCCAAATACTTCCAAGGAAATAACTTTCTTATGAAGAAATACAAACTAAGAGATAACTATGCTTGAAACCACAAGGAGAGACATTAAGTACAAATCTTTGGCGAGGACGATGATACTAGATGATAGACATTATAGATAAGATAGATTCATAATGAAATGGTTCTTGGATGGAAATAGCAGACCATGAAACGGTGAAAAACGACAACTGTTGAGCTTCAGAAGTTTCGGACGCCAAGAGATTTAAGGAGACCAAGAAGAATAAGTGGCAGATCAAACGGACATATCGACAAGTACCTAAGCATAAAAAGAAGCATGGAAAACGCTACGAAAGACCGCCTCCGAAGTGAACGAAATTGGCTGATTATGATAACAATATACTCATTGGAATGAAGATTATAACGATCTATAAAAAATTAAAAAACAGTCTTTAACAACATTTAAGTAAACTTAAGCATAAGAAAGTTTTCGAAAATGAATTAATTGAATTTCACATTGTGATCTGAGGCTTCTGTCATTCTACTTTCCTGTTTGCGAAATAATTTCTTAAGAATGGGATTACAAGAACCTGTGCTGGATTACAGGGGATATTATTTTTAAAAGGGTCATCTCACAAATAACTTCTGATTATTCGTTTCAGCATCAGAGAACTACAGGCAAATGAGATTTTTGACGAAACGATTCTAAACTTGTGATGAATAGGCCTATTGTGTTAACACAATAATGAAATTAAGCTACTAATTTCTAGACGCAACACCGATAAATAGAAAGAATCTCGGAATTTTAGCAAAGGTCTCTAAAACGAGAAATTTCACGAAACAACAGCAACATCATGAGATAATCTTGGAGGGAGATGATCACTTCGATCATCAAAACGATAGCATTTCTGAAAGGGAAGAAGTGTGGCGGCCGAGATAGCATCCGAGGAAACACAGCAATGAAGGGCGAGTGATTAATCAAAATGCCAGGAAAGCTATGAGACAATGATTAGGAGGGCAGAGAGGCGGATGGAGAATAGAATGAGTGTAAAATTGGAGGGGGCCAAGATAAGAATGGGGATCAAGGGGAGGAGCAGGGTGAGGGACATTGATGTCCGGGAAGGAAGTCGAAGACCGCAAAAGGGATCCTTGAAGGGGGAGGGGCGGAGGAGGGGATGAGATTTTGAACAGAAACGGCTGCCTCGCTATTAGGAAGGGTGAGGAATCGCCGACTATAAAACCCTGCGGATAGCAATCCGAAATCAGTTCGCTCCTGACCATTCCAGAGAATCATCTCAACCAAAACCAACCTCAAAGCACCATGAAGGTCCTGGTAAGTGTCTCAAAACTCCACCTTACTATTCAATAATTTTCATCTTCTTTCGGATCAGTAGAATGTTTCCTTACATAGGTCAATTCTTGATCAGAATTTCGATAGTAGTAAGGAAACGTGTTATTTCGTATAAGTAAAATTTTAATTCGGCAAAAGACTTTCTCCGTGTCTTAGCAACATCTTCTGAAAGCATTCTAGAGCATGTCTAAGCAAAAACATACACACTTAGAAACATTCTAATTCTGTGGATATAACTATATGATAATCTTTGAAAACGGTTGACTGACAGATGACTTGGCATCGCTGTTATTTAAAACAGAAGACTTCGATAGAGTAAGTGGGTAAAAAAGCGCGATAAAAGTCTTTGCTTTTTATTTGATAACATTGTTAAAATGGTTCCTAAAAATAATGGCTACTTTTATTAGTATTAAACGTGAAAAACTTAAAAATGGACGGTTAATTTCGCATCGCCTGAGCAAAAATACATTTCTAAAAAGGGGTATCAGTTTTGAATTTTTCTATTATTTAAAGAAATCTGTTTAGAAATATTACTGGATCAAATATTGACGTGACGGATATCATTGAAACGGTCAACCGACTGATATGTCCCATATACTGAAGCGGTACGTCATGTGAGTATAGATCTAGATGGAGAAAGTCGGACATGTGACCGATTCTTGGCAAATTCGTATTGCATTTCAGAGAATGCAAATCCTTTGCTAAAATCATAGATACAGGTTCTTTGCATCTACCGGAATTGGTTTCCTCAAAATATAAGCCCTAATTTTCAATCTTTAAGGAGTGAAACGGGTGATATAGTTAACGAAAGCCACGAATTAGTGTAAAATAAAGAGCAGTAATTTAAAACTTCAAACAAATCGACAAAGACGGAGAGTTAAACCTGAAATCTGTGTTTTTGTTTACCTTTAACTTTTATCGAGTAAATCTTCTATTAGATTCGTATATAAGTAAATCGTGCGATATTTTTCTCCAAGAAAACAGTAAGTTTTAGAAATACGTAAGTATTTAAGGTTATTATTAAGATATCTTTGCTATTCACCCGAATAGCCACATCTTTCTTTTTATTTTTACACTGTTTCCTTCATTAAGTTGTAACATTTAGAACTGATGTCAATTTGCTTCGTAGATAAATATCATTCCTTCGGTAATCGATCGATATCGTATTTATTTCCTAATAACATTGATTATCTGAATTTGAATCTTTAGGTATTAGAAGAAAGAATAATGAAACTAATTATTCCTTCGCATATGGAAACATTATTGTCTTGGAGAAAGAATATGGTTTTTGTAGCATGAGATATCTCACTCAATATAATTAACTTTCCCGATTAAAACCGTTCCCAGAGTAAAGACTGTATCCACGTCGGCAAAATTATGCTAATTCAATACAAATGCGTGTCGAGGATAATGATTTTTGGAATCTATTTATCTTAGTATCCATTTCCATAGATTTTGCCACTTGCCTGATGGGCCTCCACAGCAAAGTAGATACATAACATCAAATATCTTCCAAGAGCGTAATCATAACCTAAAACCCTCCATGGCAGTCTTAACAAAACGTAAACTACTGGACCAATATCAATTCATGAATACAACTTTCGCCTGCCAGGGACCTGAAATGCAAATAGCTGCATTTGTTGTTAATCACTATCTTTTCCTCCTTTAGGCTTGCATTGTCCTGGCTCTCGCCGCCTGCGTCTACGCAAATGAAGAAGTCATACAGGGTGAGAAGACCCAGGATAAGCGGGGAATAATTGGCTATGGATATGGAGCTTTCGCAGCCCCCGCCGTGGCCGCTTATGCCGCTCCAGTGGCCGCCAAAGTAGCCGTAGCAGCCCCTGCAGTCACATACGCTGCTGGCCCAGCTGTCGCCACTTATGCTGCCCCCTTGACCTATGCTGCCGCCCCCGCAGTCACTAAGTTCGCCTACACCGCCCCCGCCGTCGCCTACGCATCTCCCTATGCCGCTCCCTACGCCGCCCCAGCTGTCACCTACGCAGCTGCCCCCGCCGTCACTTACGCTACCGCCCCCGCAGTGGCAAAGTACACGTATGCAGCTGCCCCCGCTCTCTCTTACGCTGCCCCCGTCGGATATGGTTACGGAGCAAAGCTGATCCACTGAAGAAATCAACCACTTGAAGCGTTGGGAGACAGATTACTTAAGAAAAGACCATCATCAAGAACATCTGATCCAAAAAATCATCAAATTTAATTGGCGTTTCAAACAACACAAAAATGTATCCTCATTTTAACGAATAAATTGTTCGCTTAAAAATGTTGAATTTGAATTACTGATTAGATTTATTTGATGAAGGGACATGGTGAAACCATGATTGTTAAAGATACCGCCTGACTGGGGAAGGCTATCTTGACTCTTTTATTTCACGATATTAAAAGAACAGTTTTGCTTCTGCAGAATGAAATCACTGCTGCTTTTCTTTGTGCATACCAAAATTTTCATTTTGCAAAACAAGCGGAGATATTTTATCACTTACTTACTACTAACATTGAATCTAGAAAATATCCTATTCATTTATCAATCATGGTGTTCAATACTTCATAGGGCGACTTTGTCATATAAAATTATAAATAATTTAGAAAATAATAATAAGTAATTAGTATAGCTATAGTAAATAAATTTAAAGAAGTTGGTATCAGAAATCTGTATCCGGATAGTAAGATGTACCCTACTCCTACCAATCCTACTCTCCTCTATGATTCTATCATAGCAATATATTACACAAGTGAAAATCTGCATACAATAATCATCATTGAAAGAGTTTATTTGGACTAAGCGTGGGGGTTCCGGTTTAGGTGGACGATGAATTACGTGATAGATGAGTAATTATAAAATGATATAAATTAAGGCTATACAAGAAGTGAAAAATTGTGTCACAATTTTTCACTTCTTGTATAGCCTTGGGTTAGTCGCACAACTTAATGTGCAAAGTAAAAATTCCATGTCCATCGTTTGATATAAATTAGTTTTTTCCATAGGTAAATATAACGAGATTATTACCTGAAATATATTACTTAAAATTTAACAAACATATCGGCGCTCTTCATTCTTTTATTTATGTACAAATTGAATCGATCGGCGTCAAAATTAGATAATGTATACTCAAATTTATTTGAAAAACTTAAGTTATGTAATAAACGTCACGAAAATTCAAATATACACTAAATTGAATGCGAATAAATAAATAAATTCCTTAATGAAAAGTTGACTAAGATTATTCTACGGAGACAACTAAACATGACCGGGGCTACGAAAAGAGGCGGGATTCAAAGCAACGCCTAAAATATCGGCTATAAGTGTTATATATAATCAGGGAATACCATTAACAGTTGGTTCATTTAATCGCATATTTAGAAGTTTCGAATTGATTTAGAAATTATCGCAATTCTAATCAAAATGCGGCTCTTCTTTCCACGAAAAGTAGATATAATTTAGGGTTAAGATAGATAGTAAAAATGCCACATAATGGCATTACTACAGTGTTGAACTTGAAAAGTACAGAAGGCAACATCAATTTCATTCTTTTAGGAATTTGCACCATTTTTATCTAAAGTTGCTGATACCATACTCTACAACAGTGCTTCCAAACCTTTTAACCTCCGACATACACTAATGTAGTAGTAACTAAAAGTTTGTGGTACACCAAGCGAGAAACCAATTTTGGGGTCGAGACAATTAAAAAGAGCGCCGAACTAGCGAGATTGAGTTGATACTTTGCATAAGAGTTCAAAACATTTCACATTTAAAACTTATTATAAAGCTTATTATTTATTATTAACTTAATTATTATTATAACTTAAATAAAGGGGTGTCAAACTGATCGGATGCGGCCTTCCATACATAGGATACATCGTTAAACCATACGATTTTTAGGTAGTACGAATCCGGATCAATCAAGAAAATAACATTATTTTCACCCTGGAATACAAATATTTTGCGGAGTAATCAAGCACTAGATTGCACTAAATATAAAGTAAAAAGCACACGTAAGGTAATTAAGAGGCATTTGCAACTTTCGGACACTTTACAGTGTAAAGAACTTTACGGCACATGCACCAAGACATTTAATATACCAACAAGAGTCGCAGCTCATGAGTTGGGTTGTACGGATTCAAGTAACTGTTTCCCTAGCAGCTAGAATTCTTCCTTTAGGTTGTATCTACACATATATCAACATGAAGAATCACCACTTATGCCTAGAACTGGCATAATGTTAGTTACTATTTTTACTGTAACTCTGTGCATAAAAACATGACGCAGTCTTCGTATAATCTGCTGCACACATAACAACAAATGGTATTCAAGAAACTGATGATTAATTTGATAATGGATTGTCAAGGTGAATTTTTTGTGGGGTCTCGGCAATTTCATAAAAACCAAATTCCGTAAGTGAGAAAAAACACTTCAAAGATGCATATCGGGAAGGCGGCGAAAGCAGTAAAAGCGCCACTTCTCTTCAACGGTAATCGTCGGAATTACGTCGTCCAAGCGATCGGTTCTTGGAGCGCGCCCAAGAATTCACTGGTTTGAGCGTAAATAGACAGTAATCTGACATGGAACCTCTCATTCAATGGAATTCTAGTTCTAATTCATGGAATATGTGTATAAGTGCTTAAAATATCAGCTATTGTTGGTGGATTGAGAAACCTTATTTTGCCTAAGGCGAAAAAATTCGCGTAACGTTTAAGCAATAAACTTAAGGCTACTGCATCTTTTCGTGGGAAAATTACCACTCATATGTTACGCATGTATGAGGTTATCTTATCATTTATGTACATTATGAGGAGAATATTTCAAAACACATACTTTTTGTCAAAAAATCCAAATGCTAACGTAACAAATAATACTCAATTTAATTTTATTCACTGAAAATATTTAGATAAATGTATAATCTATTTTCAGATATTATTGTCCTATTTGCAACCTGTAATCTTTGGAAAAATATTTTGAGTTCATTTCGTCAATCAGGATGAACTGGAATCGAAGAAAGGATGACAAACTAATTACCCAACTGAAACCCAATGAGAGGTAGTTATGGCGCAAAAATTTGTTTACAGCAATAGCGTAGGAGAGACAACCGTGCCCAGGCAAGGCTCAACATAAACAGGAATCCTTGGAAAACCGTTCTTCCATAAATTGATTGTTTACTACCAAGCAGATTAGATTGCTGCAATTCGTTGAACTTTCTCATACATATTTCATACGTCTTTCCTTTCCACAATACAATGACATACTGTTATTGAAAGTACGGCGTATAAGGGAGAATAAGTGCTCATTCCCTCCTAATGCTATTACTAAACTCGACAACGTCTCCAAAAATGCTTTACATTGAGACTCCAACATCTCTTTCTGTCTCAGCCCCCTCTGCACCGTTGAAAATTAAGTTGATTTCGTATTTGGTAGTCAGAAAGAAAATCTCAAAATATAGGCAAAATCAGAAAAATCAGAATTTTGAATGTTTCATCAGCAAACAGAAAAACAGCAACATTTCATACAAAAAATATTATACAGTACATATACATATAATGACTCTGACTAACTTTATCGCCGTAATACATAAACAGTTTTCAAAATTTAAAACCACAGGTTTGAAACTGAAATGTTTATACGAATAGATGTAATATTAGTCGCCGGAATGACACTAATTCATATTATGAAACTAAGAACAACATTGGGCACTTTAGCGGCTTTTATCGACTATAAAGTTGTACCTTAATAGACTGAATTAAAATTCATCGCTGAATAAGAGACAATTATGCAAGTTGATTTTTACACCAGTATATCTATTATGATTTACTAAATAATATCTTCTCATTTCACATTTATATCAAACATTTCGATGAAGGCGAAATATGAAAAAGATTATGACCATGTAATTAAAACTTTCTATTACTAATTCAGATATAAGTTAGAGTACTCGTGGTATGCTTTTCTCATAGAATTTTCTGGCTTGGATGATCGACGTTACTAAATGAGAAATTTTTAACAATGGAATAACTGCTGAATGCCATTCAATGTAAAATATGATAAAATGAGTATTCCTCGAATGCGCAGTGGAAGTTGTGATATCTAACCATGCATTGTAATTAAAATTAAAGGAATGTTACCATCATGCCGAAGAGTATAGAGGTTTATCATTTAAAAGAACTGATTTATCATTTCAAATACAATGCGAATCACGGATCTTTCAGAATATCACGACGATGATAAAATTTCGAAAGCATGTGGAAGTCGATTTCTGAATAGACCCCGTTATTACGTTGAGTGAAATTATCCTTTGATTTCTGAAGGATTACAATAGTTAGCAGTCACGGACTTGCGTATTATCATGTCAAGATTTATTTTCTTGACTTATTTTGAACGAAAGGCTTCCTTGCAATTAATGTTGGTAATTTGGAACTTAAAAGATGACAGATTACAAGGTGGGGTTAAATGGGGAGTTATCATGATAAAATGCTCGCTTTTTGAAATTGAGATCATATGATTATCGGTAAAATGGATTTATTGGGATAAGAGATACATACCTAACATGGAAAGCATCAGTTGCTAATTGTAAATCGACTGAATCGTTTAATAATATTTTAAATCTGAATAATACTTCAAATCTTAATAATATTTCAATTATATACACTTTGTGAAATTTGAGAATATATCTATATTAAGTCAACATTCTTTGCAAGTATGAAACGTTGCAAAATGGAATAGACTAGGAAAAATTTCCTAATTCACTTATTTGCAGTTTTTTCATTCATTCAAAAGATACAAGAAATAATACTTCTGTAAAGCAAAGCGAAAATATTAGATAGCGTGAGCTGAATGAACTCGATTGCAAGAGCAGTTTTCCATTCAGCAAATGTAAAATTTGATAGCATCTTTTTATCGATTCTCTTCTCTTCATTCTCAAAGACTAGGTTTTTGAAAATGCGCCTTCAGCTTGCATACATAACTCTTGCACACAGTGTGCTACTTGACGTACAGATAGAAATAATTAATGTCATAAAAAGAGCGCTAATTATTTTTCTTCAAAATAAGCTAAGGAATCCCATGGGAAATGTAACTATGACAAGTTCTCTTGATGCTGATTCTAGAAGCAGTGGCAAATTTTCAAAAAAGAAAGTCGAAACGCCATCTCCAACTGCGCGTTGAAAGGCCGTGAGTAATGAAAAAGCCTTAACTAGTTCAGTCTCTACGAAATAATGGGAATTTAATGGGGGAGCTCAATGGGGGAACTCAAACGATTCGCATTCTTTGTCATTATTTTTGCCAGCTTTCGTATTTAATAAGAATTATCACCAAGGAATAGGGATAGTTACCTGGAATATTTTGTCTTACAACTAATTCGCTTTTTTCTAACCACCAAACAATCGTATTTTAACCTCTCAATCTCAGGAGGTCAGAGAAACAATTCTTTTGATAAATTATATCAGCAATGTTAAGGCTAAATGGTAACGTAGTTTAATACTTATGATCCCAGAATCAATAAATTTTTTAACATTTTACTTACGGTGATGAAACATGGAAGGTACTATAGATAAACCATACTGTCCCAAATAATATAAAAAATTAAAATAAGAATAAACAGATTATATTCTCTCACATAATAGCAACATATATGCCTCTGAAATTGCATCTCATGCTCATATCATGCACAAATCTCAAAAACTAAACATTATGTACCACTTTTAATTACATTATTAAGGACCTTATTTCGATTTCTTTAGCTTTTTCAGGGATATTATTAAGTATTACTTCCTCGTAAATTAACTAATAGTTAATATTACCCCGGAAATGTATGCAAAATTCTGATACGTATTGTATATGTTAATAGCTACCGTGATGTTTGTAAACTTCTACTTAGTAATCTATTTCTCATTTCTTTCGTACACTTTTTGCAGTTTTTCCTAAATCTAATTTACTTTGCGGGTTTATTTCTGCAACGGAAATATTTTTCATTGATCACTTATATAACAGTTTTTCCACTACAAAAACATTCATTTCCTTTATTTTTTCCTTTAAATGTTGGTGCTGACTTCATAAACTTAATACATTACATTTATATTATTTTTACACCTAATAAAATCGTTTACTCCGTATATCGCCATAATGAGACACTCCGTCACAGGTGAAGTCCACATTAAATCCGCTTCCTTTATTTTTATTACGCTCGTAAGTATAAAAAACCCAGTAAAGCATTATTTTCTCAGGAATAAGTATGAATGGGTTAAAAAACCTATGTGTTGCAATATTTATTCGACATTTCCTCATGCAATCATGCAATAGATAGCTACGGAAGTCCTTTATCTGTCTTTGTATTTTTTTTTTTATAAAGATCTCGATTTCTACAAAATTATGTACATACAATAGCGACGAGTTTTCTGGAATACAAATCAGTCCGGAAGCGGGAGAAAGTGTCCAATCGACACAGCATAAGCCCTGAGGATGAAACCAAACAACGAAAGTTTTCCCCTCCGTCAGTGGAATCGTAATACTCCGAGATGATAAGGGCAAACATGACATCGGACTGGGTAACATACCAAATACAGCTAAGATATTAACTAAAAAATAAGAAAATAGTGGTAAAAGCTAAATTGCTCAGGAAAAGATATCGGGTGATAAATCTGGAAAGAGATGTTGGATATAACGACTTTCAAGGAAAAACACAGAATAACAGACAATGGATAATTAGGTACTGTTATTGAGGAGTGAAGAAGAAAAGCAAGTGATTTGCGAACATGAATCACTGAAATTCACTTCAAATAAAATATATTCCATGTATTGTTTCACCACCTATCTATAATGATTTTAACTCTATATGTGTAAATGAGCGAGATTTAAAAAAAAAGAATAAATGAAGGTCAATGCTGCAAAGATGAAACATTGCTCACTTCAACCCACTCTTTTACTTCTATGAATTTAAAATCAACTGAAAAGTAGCAGGTTCATAAAACCCTTGACGTGCGAGAACTTTGACTGTGGTTACATAAAGGTCTTATGGTTTCTATAAGTCTCTATTGGATAATGAGATAATAGTCATTTCATCGAAAACCTTCCATCTCTCCCTCAAGTAACGGAAGGTGAAAGTAAAACGGAAGTTGCGAAACGGAAAAGTTGAAATCGTAACATCGCATCACTAGAAAATTTCTTCTGCGGAAAAATTCAAATGATTCAATAAATCGATAGTAACTGACAGAAGGAGATCCCGCGAAATAAAAGAGAAAAGCAAGGAAAACCGGTATCAACTCAGAGGAGAAAACTATGAATAATGCCAAACCGACTACTCCCTGACACAAATCTTTCGCAGACGATCACTTTGCGGTCAATAAAGGATGGCAAGATTTAATTTACGACGGGAAGCGTAGCAATGCTTCGAATAGCATAGAAAAATTTTACCTGTAGTAATTAATAAAGTAAGACGTTTAATTTGTAGCAGTGGCTAAGATTTTAATTGGTATTAAAGGGTAGGATTACCCAGATCCCTAACTTAGATAGAAAGATGGATTGACTTTATTACTGAGGTTTCCATCGATTCATTCAAAAATTATATTATTTACTCATATTCAGAGTTTATGGAGACATTCCTCAATATATTTTGTCTGGTTGGATCACGGATGAGGAACCTTTTTTATTGGAAGGCGGCATGTATGTCTCATTCGGCTGCATGAAAAATTATCACACCGTATGTGAAGCCGCTCTTGTGTAGCGTGTTACCTACATTCAAATGATTTAATATCGAGATTTTGTGAAGCAAAACAAATTTAATCGCTAAGTAGAAAGCTCGCGCTCCAGGGATGCACAGCAATGTGCAAACACACAATATGGTTAGACGCATCCTTAGGGCGCTAGAATTCTAAAACTAAATAGAATTTTATTTTATTTTTATTTGCCATAATAAGCGAAATTAGGGGAAAATGTAATTTAAATGCAAGCATTTTTCCAAGACGGAGCAATAAGACCACATTAAACCACAAAACGACCGCAGACTCCATACCTAAGTTTTAGACCTTTCCTATCTCTCATATCAAGTTTCGGAGCAACCCTCGAATTGTTTCTAAAAATACACAACTCTATGGAGAATGTATAGACGTAGAGAGATAATTCGTAAATCTCCAGCCCCTATGGATATCGCACCTTTTCAGTTTACGCCTAATTGGAGATGAACGTGGATAAAGATAATTCCCTAAGAGAGTGAGAACGATGGACTTCTATTGTCCAAAGCTATTACGCGGACATGAAAAGGGTTCAAAGGGAGCAGGGAATCGTGATCCGAGGCGGATACACCTCAAGGCAGCGACTGAACGCGAGGACAAGCGTGGTCGTCACGTAGAGACTCACACCCACTGACCCACTGGCGAGCCCCACACTCCCAGTGGACGGACAGCGTCTGCGATTTCAGCGGAGAAAGCGGAGTTCGTCAGCGGAGTCCTGGGAGCGAGTCCTCCCCGAGGAGGGCGTGGCGGTCGGAGGGCGGATCTATCCAGAGTAGGCGGAAGACACTGCGATGAGATTATTCATCAGAGAGACCTTGCGCAATTGTGAACGGTCTTAGAAAGGATTCACTTCGCGTCCCTCGCCATTCTTTACTCTAGGCGCGTACTTCGATAAGGCTAATAACGAACGTTAGGGGCATAACCGAGTTGGCGACGGAATCTTTATTAACAGTTCCGCCTTTCTCGCGGGGGCGAAGGCAAAACTTTCGCATCACGAAAAACTTGAGGCGAACCCAATTTCTCCGTTTTGGATATGGGAAGTTCGAATTTTCTTCTCGAATTAGGAATCGGAGATAAAATGTCCGCTGTTGAAAAACGCTAGGGGAGATAGACAATAAAATTAGAAAGGCATAGGTAGGCGAGGGAACCTCGGGTCATAGGCTCGGAGAGCAAGATATCGTTTGTTTATCTTAATTCGTATTTCGTGAGAAAATCCCTTACAGCATTAAAACGGTTTCAATCTATGAATGGATCGTAAAAAAATATTGGACATTGAGTTTCCCCAACGATGATGAAGCTATCTTTGACAACTGTCAATCATCTCCCGATACTTTTGATGCCGAATGTCTTAAACTGAAATTCACCGAATATCGAAGACCCAACTTATTTGTTCCTAAGAATTAAAATATGCTGTCGCTGAGCATTTCATGAGCGAAACTAGGTGTATGTAGCTTATGGTAGATGCCTAAAATACGAGGTTTGGCTGTAAAGCAGCCGGACCGAAATTTTAAAACTTTTTACTGAACATATTTTACATGCGAAAACTTATCTTCTTCAATATAAATCCTTCCTGGATCTCTACACTGCTCCAATCGGATTTCCCATTTTCGGAAGCTATAAGTGGTCTTCTGATATGGCCATCATCATCGCCTTCGCTGTATTGTTTACTGCTGCACTCTAAACATGTACCTTTTAACACACTCCTAACCTATTTTTCGCTTAAGAGTTAAATGAAGAGATCAGACGCATAGGATGAGGATATAAAAACGGGAATTCTACGTTTTGCCAAAAACATTTGATTGATTGATGCTGCGCGCTGGTGAAGAATCCATAAACCATTTTTGCGCATGTATGGTCTTTCTCTTCGAGTAAAAGTTGCGGAATGGTGTATATTTCAATATTAGTTAACTTAATAACCACTCTTATACTCAGACGACGATAGGTTAGAATATTTTTCCGACTTTTTCAGTTTTTCATCGATTATTGCTCTTTCTGGAGGACCGAGAGAATAAAATTTGAATTTGCAATAAACATTTGTCAACATACGTTTCTTGTAGCAAATTTAATACTTTTTCACCAGGTTTTCTGAGTTAACGAACAAATTTCACGTAACACGTTGCTAGGGCTAAAATGCTTTTCGACGCAGCGCAGATTCACGATACTCCTCAAACGAGTGCTCTAAGCTAACTTAGCTACGCCGCCATCAAAATAGGAAAGAAGGATAGATATAAAATACGAGATCAATGTTCTACCACAGCCAATCACAAAAAATAAATACCAGTAGGAAAATCAGCTCGGTTCTTTTCTAGCTAACCCTCGTACAGATCCTATAAAGCAATCTCTACTATAATTAGCTATAGTTGGGAAAAAATTCAAACTCAAATTACTAACTCATTCAAAGTATTTCGCCGAAGAAAACGTTCTAATTTGGAGAGATATCCTGATAATTTATTAGTACATTAATTTTTTTGGAAAGCAATGACAAACTAAATATACTCCTTTATGGTTATTTGATACAACTTTAAAAATACGAGGTTTGGGATATACATTTCGAAGGCCTTATATAAGACAATATAGGAATCTAATTGGCAGGCTTACATTAATCAAAATATTTTTACAAAATACTTCATTAGACCTTTTGTAACTAGCTAAAGAGAAATTCAGATAGCAATTTCTTAATCTTTCTTTCAAAAGACATGCAGTGATGGCTAAATACTTTTCATTCCAGCCATTAAAGTTTCTTAGGAACCTTATGATTTGAAAAATTCATTAAATATAATGCCTTTCAACATTCTCAAATTCTACAGAAATGGAATTTTGGTATGATAAAGATGGGCTATTAAACACTAGATTTCTCTTAAAATATTTGAAAATTCAGTTGTAAATTACGAGTAGACTTCCGGTTTCCGTATACAGTGTGGCTAGCAAAGTTTCTTTCGCAGTCGAGAATACAAAACCAACAGCTTTGCAAACAGCGTGATCTAACTTAAGATCAACTCTCAAGTCTACATTTAATATTAATTCTCCCTTGAGTAAGATAGGAGCTTTCGCTGAAGATGGAAGGCGAAGGAATTCATGATACAATATCGATCAAAGATTACAGTTAGACGTAACCTCCTCATAGACAGTTAAATAAGTATCTGGAAGGTTGTTACTTCATACTTCCTGCAATATCAACAAATATTTCCTCACTGACTCCTTATATCTTTCTTATGTAAAAATAGCTTGACAAGTTTAGATTTATTTCATACGTTACCTTATAGTTCACAATACTTAAAAACATTATTAAACTTGATTATTAAAACTTGATTAGATAAGAGTATAAGGTTAATAGAAAACGTATATTTGGATGATCTTTTGCATTGCCGTGAAAAATGGATGATTGCAACAGCAGAGAAGATTCAATGAAATGAAGACGTGGTGCTGAAGAAGAATTCAAGCTACCACAAACCAATCTTCAGAATCATAACCCTCGATGATGAAATACATTTTATTATATGAAATTATTCGCGCTATTTCATTTCGTGTAAAAGATCATAGACTTTGTTCATTCACATCATTCATATTACGCTTAAGATACGTACGTTCTTTCATTCCTTATTTCAAATAAGTACGTCTCTACTCTTCGTTGCCATATTCACTGCATTTTAACGACATTTTCTGTATTATTCAGAAAAAAATATTAAAACTTTTTATCGACGATTAGTAACATGTACATGCAAGAACTGACTGAGTTGATTATACTCGTACAATCTATTTTCCTTGAATGAAGATAACTACGTCTTTCATCGGAAAAACCGTCATTGGGATTGGTTATTCCGCCAATGGACTGATTTTATATAGCAAGATAAGCTCCTTAAACAACGCTAGTCACTTCTTTTTTATATCAGTTGTATCTAACATTCAAGATAGCCTAAAATACTTATGCTTCATTTACATCGGGTGATTCCCATTTATTTAAATAATTTAATCAGTCCATCTTGAATGCCTCTGAACACCTTCTAGATACTTTGGATACCTCTAGACACGAATTTAGAATGAAATCTGCAAAGAGATGGTATGTACATTAAGACTGCATTAAAAAACCCTGAATATTCTGCAGTTTCCCATTAAAACAATATTTCTTCTCTTTATTTATCCCGTTTCGGAAATTTAAATACAAGAAAGCAGTGCAGACTAAACTTAAAGCGCGTTCAAACCATTTATATAAAATTAAAATCCTTTCTTAAGCTTTTAAATTCGACCACTTTGTATCAAACCGATCTCATGTGGAGCGAATTGAAAACGCGTGCGTCATCTTATAAAAATACTTATAGAAATTCAATTTTATCTCAATTTTCAGGTCAAGAACCAAAAAGGAGATTGGCGAATTAAACAAGTTTCATCTAAATATGTTTTGGGCAATCGGACTCTTTAATACGTCTTAGAGACCCGTCTCTTATGAGTTCTTGAGTAAGTAAGAAATAATTAGTGAAAAGATTTGGGTAAAATGATGAGTGAAGAAGGATATTCCTACTTTGATTCGCAATCAGAGTAACGCCTACGGCGGATAAATGAAACAGCTGAAGATGTTACTTCGTGAAAAAATTCATAGCCAGACATTAAATGAGTGTGTTCTTTTCTTGAAATGATGGGCTAGGCTTAGACACATTATCGCTTGAACGGCTCCAACATTTTATTTGCTAAACAGAGATTAAAATTGTTAATATCTTTCATTAACTTCAGAATTTATTCTTGACTTATTCATTCACAATATAGAGGACTATAATATAAATGCCTTGGTTTTAAAAAACAAGAAATTTTTGAGGACGTCAATGGATAAATAAACCCACGATAATTCATGTTCTTCCATAGTTTCCATCCACCGACTACGGCTGTTGCTTAAAAGGAATACAAGGAAATGTTTGGAACGAAATGCTCTGTACAATTAATTCAAAAAGGAAGAGGAAGTATAGCTTACAATTCCACTTTCCAAATAATAGCTGCCCTGAAAGAAAAAAATCCTACGGGCGCTCTCCGTCTTCACCAATTATTTTCCGAAATTCGTCGCCAATCAATGAATGCAACTGATTTTCGATTTCCTGCTTCTAAATTATGACTTCCAAGCCTCATTCACACCAAAACTTATTTATCTCATCTAATCTTCAGCCTTTAGTCGTGCATGTTATAGACTTTCTTAATTGTACAATTACCTACACTGTATAATGCTACCTAATGGTTTCTTAAGTATTTCGGATAATTTTAAATGGAGCTATTTCCGTCTAATAGACCTATACACCTATTTCTGCAGTCACCTTAGTACAGACACCTAT
The DNA here is from genome assembly GCA_036926295.1 of Pachydiplax longipennis. Taxonomy (NCBI): domain Eukaryota; kingdom Metazoa; phylum Arthropoda; class Insecta; order Odonata; family Libellulidae; genus Pachydiplax; species Pachydiplax longipennis. Next base: position 48,191,067 of record JAVFKF010000001.1, on the reverse strand, counting down.
CTTTAGTGGAATCTATTGGGACCGCGATTTTCCCGTATAAGACAAGTTTCAAAAAATATGTTCAACTTTTATAGCTTGAAATTTCAAAAATAAGAATTTATGGACTCATTAGCACCCGTAAATCAGCTTTTCTATGCGCTGCTTATACCTTTGAACAAATGTATTGGAAGTAGCTGGAAATTTCCTTTGGTTGCCAAAGAAATTACAAAAACAATTCTTTCCTCATTTTAACCTGAGTTTCGAAATTTTTGCATAATTTCCGACGGTCAATTTTATCTCATTGGAGTGAACTACTTAATGGGTAACAATACTACGAGATATATGTGGAAATAGGCCATGAAAGACTTTAAAGTCAAGAATTGGAAATATTTTCTTTCAGTAAAAGGAAAACAGAGTCCTGAACAATGAGAAAATACTTCTCCAATTCTACATGATAAAGGGAGGAAATGAAAAGCTTATCTAAAGACCAAACCATCAAGTTGATTACAATGGACAATGCACTCACTCTACGTACACATTATTCGATCAAAGATTATCAATTCATTTTCAATATTTGATCCTTTCTTTACCAAATAATTCCCACCTTATTATTAAAAATATATTCTTAAAATAACTACAACTTATCAGACAAAATAATGGTATTTTCCGATCTACTCACCAATCTGTTATTTCTGATGGACTTAGATTGAAGGAGAGTGAAAATAATGAATAACACAGCATTCACTGATTGACTTAAAAATTGGTATATAAACCTCGAAAAACGTAAAACATCTTATGTACTATATTTAACGTAATTTATTACTAAGAAATCTTGACTATCAATTAACATCAGTTATAAATCAACATATGTTTCATATTTTACTTAAATCGATTTCATTTTACCAAGTAAAAAATAATTATTAATTAATAATATAATCAGTGATAGCAGTCATTTTCCAAAAGTGTCAGCACTGAGGCTAGAAGTAAAATTAAAGTGAATGCCGTTAGTATTGCACGCTTTCCTAACATAAAATCATCTACATTATGGAAGACAGGCTCCGTCTATTTCGATATAGGAGCAAATATGAATAATTTGTAACGCTATTGAGCTATGGCATTGAGCCATTCAGCTACTCAAGAACGAGGTTCTCAGCCAAATGACCGGAGGATAAGGGTGAATCACCACGGCATTACTTGGCGTAATTTTCAAGTCGTTTCACTCTCTGAATAAGACGCAGGTAAACTAACCTAGAGTAAAATATATTACGGGATCGATTGAAATTCCACTCGCGGAAGCCGTTTTGAAATAAGGGAATAGGTGCAGAGCAATTGTCCATTGCACTCTAAGGTGTTTGCTAATGACGACCGCGATGGGAATGCCAGGAATTCAACCTTACGCGCGTGACCGGAAGCAGGAGGTTAGCGGTATTTCTCAAATGAGATCAAAAGTTTTTGCAATGAGAAGAGATGAATTGGCAGCGGGAGTTTTTCCAGCCGTTCCACACTGGCGACAGCCTTGATTTTCAGACCTGATAATTGAGGTGATATTCATGACAAGATGATTTCCAAAATAACGAAGCTACCGAGGTTTAATGGACATTCCAAGTATATCACAATGCCATCGTGGAATCTGATGATCAACTTCAAGGTGCGAAGAATGGAAAAGGAGATATTCTGAGAAATTATAAGGCGTGATTTATTCGGGCATCCGGATGTATGACGTCCTCGAAGGGCCTTGGACTCTTTTCCGCATCTTTTATTCTAAAAAATGCTATCGATCAGTAGCTTTGCGATAAATTAAGAAATCCTAAAGGAGAAAATAAAAATGAATTTCACTTGAAGTTTTTTGCTGAACCATGTAGATGATTGAGTAACTTTTTTTACCAAAAATGCTTTCATGATGCAATGCGAGAAAACGGAAATGGATTTCCCAATACCTACTTCAGTTGCTCTAGCATGGAGGAGCATTTACCAAAAGAATTTCATGATTATTCAAATTTATATTTTTTTGAATTTAATGTTTCGCATGACAGGAAGTAATAAAAAGATTTCGTACAGAATGGTTTCTAAGGGCTCAAAAATACCTTACAGTAATTAGAAATTAGTTTAAATGTTATTACCCGCAAAGTAATTCACATTACTTAAAATATAATGTTTTTAAGATTAAACTATTAATTTCTTCAGAAAATGATTATAAGTTGATTCCGTTCTCTTAAATAAATCAACCTATCTCTATCCGTTCCAATAATCTTTCTTAGAGATAGATGCACATGGGTACGTTCCCTCTTTTTTACAACCAGATGGAGCACGCCTTTTAATCACTTTTAACCGGGAAATGAAAGGCAGTTATTTCGTATACTGCAGATATTATTTTGTAAACAGAGATTAACCACATATAAAATATAAAGATTTCTATGCTCCCTTTTCTCTCTCGCCCGTGTTTCTGTTTGTTCGCATGTATATATACCCGATCATACTCGACCCGATAATCAAGAGGTCCACATTTATATACACGTGGTTAATTAGTTTCAACCAAATTACGTATAGTTGACTATTTCAACAATAAAAAATAGTTGTCCTTAATAATGAATGCCACGTTCTACTATAGTTTGTAAGTAATATCGTAGATAAGAAATGGATGTAAATTTCATTTTCATTTATTGTAGGATTAATTTCTTTCACAAAATTAAATTAAAAATGATGGTCTTCTGTCGAGATAGGAACAATCAGTGTAAGGAATTAAATATTATTAAAGACAGAGGTGATAGTGAAGTCGATGCATTCTCCAATTGGTAGATTTTCCCCTAAATTGTTCAAAATTTCCCCTTTCGTAGGGAAAAGTTGAATTAATAATAAGAAGATTTCTGCCTTTCTGCCATCCTAATCGTATTGCTAAAACATGCTGAAATGTTGTCTGCGCGGGGTTTAGCGATATACACTCTATCTACAGATGGAGGTTAGAAATCATACAAATAATAACATGTAAGCACACGAAAAAATGTGTATGGTTAATATGAAGAGGATTTTCTTTAAATCCAAAAATGATACAGGAAGAAGGTATAAAATAATTACTTTGACCCCTTCATATTAATAGAGGAACATATTAATCATCTACAGGCGTACTGAAAACTCAAATTCAGCTTTACGAGTGTATCATTTTTCTATTACGTAATATCCATTTTTAGCTTAATTCGGACTTCCTTCATTATTAACTGCAAATGTATTATGATAGAGATGTGGAATCTTTCTTCGGAAGGCCGCATGTAACATTAAGAACCATCCGGGCCGCACATCATCAATTTACTGCATATTTAAATGGACCAGTCTAAAAGCTCAAACCTCTTCGTGTACAGAGAAAAACAAAAAAATCAACCGATACAACAAACTAATATGAGAAGCATAGTATTTTATTTCCAGAATTAGCTGAAAGAAGTGAAGAATAGGCAACATCGAACGTCAGGAAAGGGTTCGGTTTCCGCACTTACGTATTATGATATATTGAATAATGTCGGATATTTCAAATCTTTATTTAAGTTTCGATCAAATCTGCATCTTTGTAGATTGATAACTCTTGCTAAATAGCGGAGATATACAATGCAATAAAAATTCAAATCCACTACCGAAAGTTAAATTTCCAACCTAATATATTCCACGAAAAAGTGATGGAATTATGCCCTTTTCTTTTGTAAGGTTGGTTTTCGCAAGAGAAATATTGCAACTCCATAATATTTATTCATGCATGTTTTCCGCGAGTCATAATACAAATTCAACCTTATTACGTCATATTTGGTAATCAAATATTAAAGGGATCGGATATTGGCTATATATTATGCCACAGTGTAGAATGAAGTATAATCAATCTTGTTTGAGCGTGGATACGTTGATTAAAGCAAATTAGGTCGTACGACTAAATAATACGAATGGGAAAGTATAGCTTTCCGTTTTTCAAATCAAATTCAATTCCAAGAAGACATTCCAGGTCACTCTTTCGATTCTTATGTGTGTACCTCTTCTGTATTGTACACGAATATCACCTATATTAGGATACTTTTATTTACGTCATCTTAATTGCAGTCAAGAGACTTCTGTAAACCTGTGTTAACGCTAAAATTGGTCGTATTCGCATCGAAAAAAATGATCGCAGACCTCTGAAAAGATTATTTCCTCGTAAGAAAAAAAATTCCAAGCCTGATATAATACTAAAATGTAAGAGTAACAATCAATTTTAGCACTCCTTACCAAATAAGTCAACGTTAAGTTAAATTAATCAATCGGAGATTCTGCAGTAGAAGATTTCAATAGCTCATGGTACAGCATATGAAAAATACCGATGAAACCACTGAAGAAGATTGAACAGAGGTTTTACTAAAGGTTTTCAAATGAGTTCACCGATGCTTGATTCACGTAAAGTAATGAGAAGTAGTGTTCAATTTCCACATTGAATGTGAATATTTAATGCTACTTCTCAATAAAATTCTTCGGCGATTTAGCCGGAAATGTATCTTTGAAACGCTAGAAAAAGTATATCATCAATCGAAAAATTCTGCACTGGGCCGCCTACGAATCAAAAACTGATACCTTCGGACACAATGAGAAAGCTAAATCCTAACATCAATCGTCTCTGTGACGCTAACGCAACCTTTCCACCAAAGGAATGAAGGGCAATCTTTCGTGTGTCTTATGAAAATAGTCCTGAAATCCTACTTGCAAAAGACCAGTAAAATAAACATTTCCCTTCAGGAAACAGGAGAATTTTTAATTCAAGATCTCAAGAATTTGCAAACGGCCGAAAAAGGCCTATGTAATATTGAAATAGGTAATGTACGCCTAAATATAACAAATGCAAGATATAAATAGAATTCGCGATAGTCGATCTGAAGAAAAATTCCTAACGGTAGGGTTTCTAATTCATTGCAGTACTTCTACGAAATGAAAAAGGAAAACGTCGCCATCGTGACAAGAATTTCATAGAAAAAAACCACCCTTGACCGAGAGGAAATGCAACAAATTACGACATTTCATTCTTCCATAAGTAGCCTTTCCAATACGTGATTTGCTTACGCTTCAATAGTTGCGACGGTGGACACTAAAATAGTTACGCCCATTCATCGATAGGACAACATTCACGTTGCCGTAAAATATGGTTAATGCGCGATACAGCCATTGATAACTGACATAAATTTAAATATCCCACGATTTTTCTTATTTAAAAGATTGAATTCTAGAATAGGGTACGATTGCCGCACAAACGATCAAATTCTGAATATGAATTATTGAACTACTGATAGCTACATTTGACGCAACTGGTTATATCCACAAATTCGTAGGAAATCAAATAACAATATCCGACCAAAAACTTCTACATTAAGGTATTACGTCTGAAGAAGGATGGTAAAAATCATTGTAGCGTAAGATCAAAAAAATCAAATCTAATCTTGAAGAATCTTTAACGATTACCAGTCTGACAAAAAGACGAGGATAAATGGTTATGTTAGTTGCAAAACTTTTGACTTTCTTATCACCAGAAAATGGCCATCACGACCAGAATATGAAAAACGCAGCAATATCTTATGCAATAAAACGTAGCAATGATTCACGATCTTTTCTCAAAAACAATCAAATTACTAAAATGAGGTGGAGTAAGGAAAATTGCAGAATGCCAGTCGAATAAAATAATAATGTAACAGCAACCCAAAACTAAACTGACTGCTTATAATCATGTTTAAATATACTGTATATATTAAGACAGAGAATTAAGCAAAAGCAAATAGAACTTCATAAAATCTTGGCAACGCCTCTTAGAAAAAAAAATTAAACGATAATTAAGGAACTAATCAAGAAACTGAGAAAGATATATTCGGCATCAAAAAAATTAAGCGTATATTTAGCTTTAAGTAACCTCAATTGATTTTTTCAAACGAAACGGAAGGAAACGTAACAGCCAAAGGAATTTAGTAGTATAAGGTAAAAGGGCGTGTATGAACCAGATTAAGATTTTCACAAACGACAATAATATAAATCATGTGTCCAGAATTCGAAATCTTCAATCACTCAGAGTTTCTCCAAGACACTCAAGGGGAAACCTAAGCACAGATAATTTAAGCGATTCCCGATAATTATAGACGAAATTCTTCGTTCAGAAGATAGATCGAAGAAATCAAAAGAACCACCAAAGGGAAAGTACTCCAAAGCTGGAAAAAGCACTCGATCTCAAAGATAGTATTGTCGCCCATTTAAAGAACGAATAGTAGCGCGAACTAAAGATTCATCGAAAACAGTGTGGAGACACCGTCCAAAAGTGCGCTCGGAAAGATGACAGCTCGCGTCGAAAGTTCCCTTCCTATCGAGCGAAATGTCTGGCACCAGAATCGGAACACACACTACGGAAAATTCCTTTTAGCTGGAGAGAAACACGCACACGCGGGGAATCCGAAGTGTCCGAGACCGTGACAAAGGGATAAGTTTCTGAGAGCATACGAAATAGCTACGCTTCGAACTCTGTTCGAACATCGCTCTCGGTCACGAATCAAGGATGGCGCCGTGAGAGTCTGCAAGGAAAGTGGTGGAAAAGGAGCGAAGGGGACCCTAACACGATGGCTAGGCGCCCTCGCCTGGCAAGCGACCAATCCCGATCCGTTATGAAATCTTACTTCATAGACTTGAAAACGCGGCTGGTGGCAACAGAATGCGGACAATTGGGCCGAAAGAAAAACCCGTGCGAAAGATAGAGGATGGGAAAATCCCGGCGATCGAGAGCGATCCGCCCGGATAGACAAGCGGGCGCCGAATCCGAAAATTCGTCGTTAGGCCGCTTTCTCGGCCGCCCTCTTCCTACCAATTGCTCCACATATGCGAGAAGACACGACTATTGGAAGATGACGATTTCGAAGTTGCCTAATGGCCGGAATAAAAGTGAGAGCGAATGAAGACAAGGGCGCCGCCGCAAGAGGGAGGAACGGCCGACGAAAGTGAGAAGGGAGACAAGAAGCGAACGATTATGAATCAGAAGTTTTCGAGGGTGGGGTCCATGGGCGAAGGAGGGGAAGGGCGAGCGTAGGGTTAAGAAAGGGATGTGGCGGAAGGTGAGGGGTCGAAGGCACGGGGATTGCGCACGATGGCGGCACTTTTTTGCTCCAGTTTAGGGTTTGCAGATGTGTGTGAGGTGGAAGGGTGAGTAAACGAAGCGAAGGGAAGGGAAGAGCACCGGGGGCGGTATGGGTGTGCCCGTGGCCTGAAGAGTGAGAGAAAGGCTTCTCTGTCTCTCTTTCCCTCGCGATTGCTGAGGTATCTCCCACACCGGCCAGCTATGCTATAAAAACCTCGCCGGGGATGCTGGAGAAATCAGTTCGCTCTTGTAAGCACACAAAGAACACCACACAACAACTCATCATGAAGGTCCTGGTGAGTATGAGCTATGGGGTCCCATCGGATTACCTCCAGAGGTGAAGTGCGCCTAGGATTCGCAAAAGGATTCTGTGAACGTATTGAGCTCTCGTAGATGTAGAGAAGTACCACTGAGTGAAGCACCTGCATCCGGAGAGTGAAATAATTCGGCGGGTACTGAAGTAGCAAACGCAATTTCCATAGACGAAAGTCGAATTTCCACCAAAGGAAGGAAACTAGAAATTTTACTTCATAGGGATAAGGAAGATAAGCGCATAGATAAACGAATCATTATCACTTAGAAAAATTTACTCACGCTTCCAATTCTCCGATTAGTTTCTACATTGCAGACATAATGATATTTATAATTTCAAATCATAACAAAGCAGAATGCAAAAATAGTTTTTTTCATTCAATCGTGCAATCAATTTCCAAATTGCCTTTTACAACATGGATAGTTAAAAAAACCCGATATCTATTATTACAAAGCAGATTTCACAGAACAAAAGAAGAAAACGTATCTTATAACCGCAAGAAAAATCGAAGTACTTTAATTCATCTCCTTTGATACAGGCAACAAAAGAAATCAAGCGACAAACCGCGATAAATGATAGATATACTGCACAAGAATAGGCTGCGCTCTATGGAGAAAAATATAGTTTCATAATATATCGGAATTCGATATCCCGCCAAACCGCTTTCCTTCCAATGCAGGAGACACTGCAACGCGTGCTGTAGTCGCCATGCGCTCTTAATTACTTCCGAAGAGATATCGTGGAATATTATGCTCCCATTAGTAGAATAACCGAAGCTAGATTAATCTTGCGTTAAAATATAAAAGGATTTGGGATATGGTTCATTATCAGAATTATGCATCGCCACAAACTAGCAGAATTGTTTGGAAACTTTTAGCTATAGAATAATACTTAATAAACGACAACCCGTTGCCAAGAAAAATGTAGGTCGGAGGAATAATTACCGCAACCAACTATGGAGCCGACTTACATCCACAAAAATCCGCGACTTAAGCAGTCATAGGTATAATGAAAATTCCATAGAATAAGAAAGAGACGAACTGGTTTCCAAAACATTGTTTGAGAATCTTAACTGTTGAGAATATAACTGGTCATTGTCAATCTTAACCAAATGTCCATTCCCGAGTAAATATCGCTTCCTCCTTTATTACAGGCTGTTCTGCTTTTGGCTTTGGCCGTGTGTGCCCATGCCGAGGAGAAGAAGGAAGTTGATGAGAAGAAGCAAGACAAGCGTGGAGTCTTTGGACTTGGATATGGCGCCGGACACCTTGCTGGCCCCGCTCTAGCCACTTATGCCGCCGCCCCCGCCGTCGCTACTTATGCCGCTGGCCCCGCAATCGCTCATGCTGCACCCGCAGTGGCCACCTACGCCGCTGCCCCCGCAATTGGACACCTCGCCGCCCCCGCATACGCTACCTACGCCGCCCCCGCCGTGGCTAAGGTCGCTGCCCCCGTAGCTACCTATGCTGCCCCCGCCTACACCGCCTACGCCGCCCCCGCCGTAGCAAAGGTCGGCCTTGCCGCACCTGCCATCGCCACCTATGCCGCCCCCGCCGTGGCTAAGATCGCCGCCCCCGCCTACGCCTCATATGCTGCTCCCGCCTACACCTCATATGCTGCCCCCGCCTACACCGCCTACGCCGCCCCCGCCGTCGCTAAGGTCGGCCTTGCTGCCCCCGCCGTGGCTACCTATGCCGCCCCCGCCGTGGCTAAGATCGCCGCCCCTGCCTACGCCTCATATGCTGCCCCCGCCTACGCCTCATATGCTGCCCCCGCCTACACCGCCTACGCCGCCCCCGCCGTCGCTAAGGTCGGCCTTGCTGCCCCCGCTGTGGCTACCTATGCCGCACCCGCCGTCGCTAAGGTCGCTGCCCCCGCCTATGCCGCATACGCCGCTCCCGCTTACGGTCTTGGCTACGGACACGGCCTTAGCTACGGACACGGCCTTAGCTACGGACACGGTCTGGGCTATGGAGGTCTTGGTCTGAGCTACGGCGCCAAGTACATCCACTAAATCACCAAAAAATTTCACCTCATTTTACATAATTCAGCGCTAGTGCGAGCCAGGTAAGAGCAGAAAATGTTATGAATTGATACCACTAGATCTCAACAGCTGTAGCAAATTCTTAACAATTTTTTTTTCTTATAGGATTTCGACGAAGGGGACCGATCTTCCCGAAATCCACGATGACTCCATCCATACACGCATTCTTGAAAACGCATCACCTTCAAAATTCTCCAACGAAGCATAATTTTAATTTATTTATGATACGACTCAGAAGTTAATTGGAATAATAAATGTGAATAAATAAAATTATTTTTTATTTTATATCGACCCAATCATTCTTCGCTCGATGAACTACAAATTTCCAAAGATATTCTTATACTTTATACCCTAGTCCTGCGCTATCAATGAAAACAAAGCACGGAAATACGTTAAATCACATAAGATGATTAAAACATGGTAGAGTAACCGATTGTTTCGAAATAGTGGTCATAAGGGTATGACCACTATTAAGATGACACACCCTAAATTCACTAAAGCTGACCTTAAATGCATACGGAAAAATGATAAATATTGCTTTCGAAAATAGCAGTTGAGTTAACCTTCTTAAAATGGAAATATTCCCTATGTTCCCTAGTTCAAATACAAATCAGCCTTTAAAATTTTCAATCAAAACCAAACTATAACTCAAAATAAGAATAATCAAAAAGTACTGGTCCGTTTCAGGTCACTGCTGATTCTTGCTGATAGATGTCAACCTCTAAATCTTCCCACTACATTTAATTCTTACATAATGTATCTCCTTCGAATAAGTTATAATTTGGATCATTACAGAGAATAATAATTGATGTCGCAGAACAATAAGATAATTACGCCCATTTTTGATTGGATACAATTACCATGATATAAGAATGACAAATACTGATGTAAATTAAATGAAAAAAATAAGAGAAAGATTTTATTTTTCAACTTAAGTGTTCTCATAATGAAACAACTGGTTCCAATTATTGTTCACTTTAGTATTCACGATATGTGATGTAAATAATAATAAAAATAACTTATATTACAATGAATTTGAAATAAAAAGAAAAAGCCGTTAAACGAAGGATTTACTTCCAAAATGGAAATTCAAATGCTAAGTTTTTCCATCAAATTAACTGTAATCGAAATTTCAAATAATGAGTTAAATAAAATATCCCAGATTTTTCCCTCTGCATTTCATGAAGTGAAACTTTTTTATGTGAACCGCTCTTCTTAGTCTAAACATTAAATCTGGTCAATTATGTAAGTAAAAAATGATTTACACGAATAATCATTTCATTAATATAAAAGAAAGCGTAAATTTAATTTTATATAAAGCAAGACTAAATTACTATTAAATATTGTCCTATTATGCTATTTCGTTGATCTATATTTTAGAAGGATGGAAATATTCATAAAATCTATATTCGGGTAAATTTGGGCAATGAATCGATATTGCGCATACGTAGGTAAGAGCTGGAATATCTAAGTCGCAATACGTTATAAATCATGGGAAAGAAGGAACAAAAGGTAACCCTTTCGAATTTCCGGGAAAAGAAATTTCACACCGAAAAGAATGAAAAACCTGAATATAAGAGGTGGATTGGGATTTCCCAATGAGGCTAATGAAACTCTTTTTTAGGAACTCTCAACAATTATACAACCAACTTTCCTAAAAAATATTTGTGGTATAATAGATGTGGTAATATAATGATAATAACTAAAAACTGCTTTGACAGCTGTGATCATTTCGCACAACTGGGTTCCCACCGGAAATCGAACCTGGGATTTCATCAAAAGCGAACTCGTTTTCCACAAGGCGATCCGGGAGCCCCTCTCCAATACATGTTCATCCGTGAAGATTTATATTTCGTCAACATAACAATTTCTTCACTCATAAAATATCGATGAATCAAGGCTCTGAAACTACGATTAGCCCCCAACGATGTGAACTTTGGACCATTAAATTTGCTAAGAAGAAAGAACATATCAATTACCCTCATCAGACACCGACACCGAGAGAAATATGTATATGCTGAATTTTCATAATTTAGAAGTCTAATCTTTATTAGTATCAGAATTTCTTGCACCTTTCTTGACACAATTACTGCTGCTATAAACAGACAATGTTGTGATACCTGACGTTCAATGTGTGGAATTACCTCTGAGAACTTTCGAGGTTTGAGTACATCCTTTGTCTTTCTATCCTGGAATTATTATGCTCCATAGCAATTATTTTTTCACGCCATCTGTCTTTTCACTAATGGACTAAAATGCACAAATTTAAGTGATTAGTCGAATCAGACATAGATTATCCTCTAATTCCGGAATCATGAATCGATCAGTAATCAATTCCAAGAAGCGATCTGAAAGTCTCTTCTAGTACGTAATCAGGAAAGAAGTTTAGGATCAAATAAAGTAATAAAAACAAAACGAATGCAACCTTAATGTATGAACAAAACTGTGGGAGTAGTCACTCTGTAACAGCCAATAGTCAATCCTTTGCGCAAATGCTGTTAGGACTATGATCAAGCCAAGCAGCATTCATTGCGTGTGACGAGCCACCGTCCTTTCACGTCCAGGGTTTCGATACCAATTGATTCAGTTAGCACCCAAATTTTAAAGATACATGGTTAACATTAAGGATTTCACAAGAAGAAGAATCCGGGATATTTTACCCAAGAGAGAGCCACATAAATATCATTGGATACATTCGTATCTCGACTTGTAAATTAGGCATACGATTCGAAATGTGAAACGCATAGGTACTAAGCGTTGACAACGGAAAATAAAACCAGCGTAACATAAAGTAGAAGTACTGTTAAAAGTGCTTAGACATCTAAGGTCATTTCGCACGTGGGCTCCCACCGGGAATTGAATTGAACCCGAGACAGATTCCTGCGAATTCGAACGCGCTGCTCACATGCCTATCCAGGAAACCCAAAGTGAACATATATTTCACATATGAGAAGGCGTATTCTATCCAGAATAAATGCAAAGATATTTAGGCAATTATTACTATAAAATACGAAAACTGAGAGAAAACAGTAAATACTCTTGGATTCTTTATTCACTCCACAATTTTAATATAAACATTCTTGAAGTAAAATTTAAAAATTAGTAATACAGCATGATATAGCGAAAGAATTTTATTGAGATAGGAATTTTCAGAAAATAGAATTATGTATATCGAAAAAATATATATTTAATTCCTCTAACTAATTAGCTCAAAGAAAGAAAATCTTTCGTAGGCGTTAAAGTCACCACAAAGCAAGGAGCATCAACATCTAATTAATCATAAAAAGTGGCTTAAACGCCAAATAATTCATCGCAATAAACGGAAATTTCGGTAAGTAATAAAATAATTTTAAGAAAAAAGGATGGCTATTTTTATTTTGAGAGAATCTGAACTCCGTCTTCAATGACCAGTGCTCTAATTATGGAGAGGCTTAAACATGCGCAATCTCAAAATTCTGAAATACATTTGCTGAAAAGCCGACTAAATGCTAGAATAATTTATTACAAAGGGTCTATAACTTATACCTATGCTCTTGGATCTAAAATTATATTTTTTCCTCCGATTCAAATATGTCATTTCATTAAAGCTTACACCAATAACTAACGTAAAATATTTTCAGCTTCTATCTCTGTTAAAACGGCTGATCAATTCTATTATTTGGACATCAATAGAGGGAAAATATCATACAGTAATTCTTCTAATTAAACGACGTCAAAATGCTGAATCAACTCTGGTACCTTGATACAAATACGGGATTATGTACCATAATGTATGCAGAATAGAATTTAAAGCTATGTTACCGTAATTACGAACATCTGAAGTTCAGCATGATTTAAATATAGAAAAGTGGGAGATCTTAATGCCTAAGTTAACATAATATGAGGTTCGAAAAAATCCAAGGATATAAAATGTTTTACATGAATATAAAACATGTGACGGAAGAAGTGATAGGAATTATTAAGGGTAGACCATAATCATAGTGGAATATGAAAGGTGAGATAAAATTGGACAAGCTAAAAAGGATATCTGGAGGGTATAAATATAAAAATAAATGAGTAACAGATAATCGCAATGCATTCACATGCCATTGCTTATTTCGGAAACCTCTTATCTCTAATTTTGCTAAAACACGCCATGGACGTCTCAAATTAAGCATACAACTTTAGTGAGGATTTAATCAATAAAGGAAAGTTTCCGAGAGTTGGATACAAATTTATTTAGTAAAAGGACCGTCTCTTCCATTCCGTTTTTTAATTTCATGGATATTCCAATCCGGAGCTTACATAAGCCCAGACATACAGGCGAAAATCAATCTCACAGGCGCTTGGTTTTGTAATCAGCGATAAAAGACTAGCTCTAATGAATCAACGCCCTTCCATGGCCAATCCTCCCGTAAGCGATGTTCACGGAGGTGAGTGGAGCCGAGAGTGGTGAAGTGATTCGGGTTGCTATCGGCTGCGTGATGTGCACGGGTGTAGCAACATGATGAGTGACTGGAGTTGCTACGTGGGTGGTGACTGCGGCAACTGGAGCATGAGCAGCGATCGGTGCGGCAATATGAGCGTGGACGGGAGACGCGGTCACGTGGGCAGTAATCGGAGTAGCCACCGCCAGGGGTGCGGCTACGTGCGCCCGGAGTGGAGTGGCTACGTGAGCGGTGATCGGCGTGGCAGTCACGTGTGCTTGTACTGGGATGGTCACTCTGGACACCAAAGGAGCTGAAGCCACTAAAGTTCTAGCAACTGGTGCGACTGCGACTGGAGCAGCAGCTAAAGCAACAGGGGCCGTTGCTACGGTTAGTGGGGCAGCTGCAGCGTATCCGTAGCTACGCCCATAGCCGATTCCAGACAATCCCAAACTGGAGTATCCCAATCCGGCGACTCCAAGTCCGGATCCAGAGTAAAGAACTCCTGTGTTTCCTATTCCTATTCCGTAGCCCAAGTTAGCTCCATAGCCGAGGCCAAAGATTCCTCTCTTCTGCTGTTTTTCATTCTCTCTGATCTCGGTGGAAAGCGCACTTGCGACCAGGGACAAAATGACGCAGACCTGAAATATAATCATCGTATCATTAATCATAAGATATATTGTTGATGGTGACAATGTAATTAGCTAAAATTCATTTTTAAATCAAGCAACATAAATACCTTACTGATTAAAAGAAAATTTAAAAGAAGCAAACATTTCATCGAAATGCGTTCGATTTATATCACGCATTGAAGTCACCTACTACTATCTACTTCGATTTCATATTTCCAAATATATATCTGAAACATTCATTCTTTGAAATTTTCATCCGTTGGCTATCTATCACTATTCTTATATTTTAATAATTTACTATGAACATAAAATACAGCAAATATTCTTTTTCCTTGATTGGTACCATCTCATTGTGTGCAAGTAATGATTATTTTCAAGACAGAATTTTATCTCAATTTCTGACGTTTAAAAGAGTAAAAGATTTCAAAGGTAAAAAAATTCTATCATATTTAAATTACTCTGAGAAAATATGAAAGTATGGCCTCACTTTAAGTATTACTGTAATTTACAATTTTCTTAAATCAATTAATGAGAAAAATTATCTACGCTATTTTGATTTTATAGTTATAAAATATATGATAGAACATAAAGATTTTCAGGGTATATAATTTATTTTACCCATCAATTGTGCTTAAAAGTGTTAAATTTAACTATCCTAATAATTCTTGATTGAATAAAAAATAAAAAATCGTCACTTACCAGGAACTTCATGGCTGTATCTCTTGCAGGAGCGGGTACTCGATTAAGATGAGATCTAGTTGTTGAGTCTTCTCAACGAGTATGTGATGATTTTCACAGGTCTGCAATGATCTTATATAGGGAGGTAATTGAATGTGGTGCAGAATGCAGGGGGGGAAGCTGCACTTTCGCTGCACCATCCGACCCGCGGCATCTAGCCCTCTTCCTCCTCCCTTTCTTCAACACTCTTCTCTTCCAACACTCTATACCATCGCTCGTGAGCCTGTCTTCCTTTCCTGCTCGACCATTTCGGAATTAAGCAATCGTGAGACCGCGATGTCACTCGATCGCTGTGGGTGACCCCTCTCTTTCTCTCACTCACATATCTCCTGTACTTAGTGGCTTTTTATCAACGTTTCCGGGTTTCCTCACCTCTTCTGCCCGTCATACTTCTCAAAGCGAAGATGTGGAGCACGCAATCTTCGCCGGTCGGCCGGAGATTTTTTTTATAATTGCGCGATGAAAAACGAGTAATAGGTATTCAAGAGAAATTACCGCAATGTGACAATATACGTTCGGTCATCGACTAACGAACGTTCGATTATGCGGAATGACCCAAAGATGAATGCATTTCTTCTCGTGCGGCGAAAGACATTACAGAAATACTTTTTATGTTTTCACTCGAATATGAAAACAATCGTTCATAACTATTTTCAATGAGGTAAGAAGTTAAATTATGATCATCAAAATGATAACGATCAAAGAAACTGGAAAAAGACCAATTGCCATCAGTTCCCCTCCCAATTATCCAATTACGATTAAAATTAATATGATCAATCGAGGAATTTCACAGCAGCCATCTTAAAAAGAAAAACACAGTAATTTCCAGAGCCGATTCCAAATCTGTTGTGGGAGCTACGATGATTTTTTTGTTTACAAGAACCCACTTTCGAACCTATTCAGCAATTTTTACTCTAATAAAACCCTTTTAGAGGGACACAAATCTTGAAGAAAATATTTTATCCAAGATTATCATCGGTTATTATATTTATAAAAAGAAATTATGTAAGGAGTACATAATTGTATTTTCGAGATTCAGATGAATTTTTTTCCCTTAATCTCTTGCCTGCATCTGTTGCGTCCGCACTTTGTAATGAAGAAATAACTGAATATTCAAACGAAAGAAATGAAAACAATTTCTGTAACAACAGACCCTTCAAAAATGATCTGGTGATTGAGTAACTACTCACGAATACAGAGACCAAGTACAAATATCTTTAAAGGTCCAAAGGAGCATGATGTCATCAAAACGTTATCACTTTAATGGAATACATATAGTATTTTTTCACATACTTTCTAGTTGATTTCTTCCACTTCGTTCCCATGGTCTACAACACTTAATGTCCCGTAAGTCGAACATAAGGTGAAGGGTGAAATGTCCTGCGGTTAGTTTGCAATGATTTGTATTCATAATGTACGGATAGATTTACCACTCTTGACGGGAGAAGGTGAATGCTACACGCTTTTCGCGGAAGACTCAATTTGAAATGAAAAATAAGATTTTAAACTTCACTTGGATTCACATCTACCGAACTTCTTTTTTATAAATTTTATTTTTAATATACTTTTGAAAATATTCAGACATGAAACATTCTTCCAAAAAATGAATGATTAGTTAGAAATAAGGTAAGAGAATAATTTTTACAGCTTAGTATGCAATGACAGACAGCGCAGTGTACTTGGGAAAGATATTAACCACCCTTACATTCGTATTAATAAATATAAATAGAATAGACTATTTCATTCATATTTTTTCGGTATATTTCCATCATATCAATGCTGTCCAAATTTTCTGATACTCGATTTTGCTCTTATTGAAAGTTACTGTTTCTCAAATTTCGTACAACTTGGTATGACATTATTTCCATTACTTGAACTTTCCTAATCGAAACTTAAATAAAAATTAATTCGATTCGGTAATTGGAACAAGACAAATACCAACCACTTCAAATATGACTATTGATAATATGGGTTGCTTTCACTTCTCCAAATTTCAAGTACTAATATTATGCTGAAGCGCCTTAGAGCGACTCTTACAGCAACGCTATTAAGATGGCAGAAGGTCAGCATATCTCCCAAATTATTCCTTATAGAATTACTACCTATAATATATTCATATAAGAGCTGAGTTTGTGGACAAGATAATCGTTTCCGAAAGACGCCAAATTTCTCGGAATGATTCCAATATGTTTACATAAATTTCGCAACTCCACGACAAAAAATATTCGATGAGCAAAGTAAAAGTTTTTATATCCTTTTACCCTATGGCATGCACTGAGATTATATGTACAACATAATCTCAATTTTGAATTTGTAAGAAATAGCCGCAAAACGATAAAATGGGAATTTAGATTAATTTCTTACGGAATTTTTCCCTAGTCATCTGGAATCATAGCCATGAAAATTTGGGTGGTTATTATACATATTGAATAATAATATAAATTGTTGGTTATTATATACTGAAACAGCATTCTCATGACAACTTTCTTAAGAATTTTTAGGGTCGAACCAATAGCCCATGGGGATAGGATTTTCCTGTTATTTTTACCATAAGACCTATAATTTTCTGATTACCACTGTACTCGTGTACTTCTATTTTTGCCTGCTTACAAGAAAACAAAGTAACATTAAACAAGAAGGCAATTTCTGTCTCTATCCTTAAAAAGATTATCGATGCAGGGACTGTCAGCCATATTCATAATTTACTTTAGTAATTAGCAAGAAACACAGTAAACTGCATATTGCTGTGAGATTTCATCATCAAATGAAAGAGATTTGGAAATAATGAATATACGAAAGGCTAAGAGATTTGCGAATAATGAATATACGAAAGGCTAAGAGATCTTAATCCTGATTACTTAGTTATTATGAAATTTTACCGAAAATCGGAAAAAAATCGCCTCGTGCATGAGGATGAGACTAAAAACATTTTCCCTGATTTATTAAGATAAAATAAGAACTGATTTCATAGGAAAATTATCTAAGAATTAATCGAGAGAATCAAGAAGAGAAAAATATTAATTAACTGAGATTCAAAGAATATTTCACATCAACTCCAAGTGTTCTTGCCTAAATTTGCGGAATGACATCCAAAACAACTGGTAGCACTATTTTTGAGTTGTAATCTATTTAAATCTTTAGGTTGAACTCTTCCATACAAAATACACACTCTAATTTACTAGAGAATAAATAAAACAGTTCTCTGGAAACCTAATGCCTAAGATCAAAGATGGAGAAACTGCCGCCTTACGCCTTAAGTGTTCAATGCGACCTTTTTCGCTTCCTGTAACTAACGCAATAAAATAATTTTTTCCTCAGTCACGTTCATAACTTCAAAGTAGAATAAAATATTCTAATTAGTTTTACCATGCGATCAAAGTCGTTTTCCTCGGTATAAAAAAAATTTAATGAAACTAATTGAATATATTAAATTTGACTGCATTGACGCATTAATCTCATGAAGTACAGCGTGATGGATGAAAGTGATGCAATTGAACTGTAACATGAAAATAGAAACAATCCGAAGGTCACTCCCCTGATAGGACGGAGTAAATATTTTTGTTGAATATTTCACGAATGGAAAGATTTGAAGTCTCGAATATTTTTTATAAGATCTTATTATCCTCTAATATTTCATACTAAAGAGATAGCCTGGTTTACCGTATCTAACATTGAGTTATTTTTTAATTCTTACGGGAAAATGATGAGAAATATATAGACAATGAAGTTAGTTCATTTCTATAATATGCCTTTCAGTGAGATACGACATTTTTTACTGAAAAAATAAACGACTTTGCGGAGTGTAGTAGGAGTACCCAACCTAAGGCTTTTCATCAATTTTAAGCAACCTTCCAGATAGTTTAACCCTTTCTTGGCCTATCCTTCTCTCTACGATCGATAGCTGGAATATGAAGAAAATGTATTTTGATCGAAATCAAGCAACTGAAATTTGGTGCTAAAATAAATTATAATTTAAAATTATACAAACTTCAGCAACAATTCTTAAGGATTTTTGTGTTTTATCGAAATGTGATTTTTGCGATTTCTTAAACTATCCCGGAAGTTCATTAGGACCATTGTCTTTAGTGTATAGCGGGTGATCAAGGGTATTTTCTTTAAAGCATTCATGATAAGCAACTCGTGACGTTATTGAGCAGAATGTACGTGTGAAAACATTCAATGAAACTGATGAATTGAGGAAGAATATACACTCTAGTAAAAGGAACTAAGGAAAACAATAGGATTCTAAATTAAAGAACAATTGAGGGAGGGGTTTATCGAGAAGGACGTTATGCTCCTCGATTTCCTTTGATATTTGCGTTAACTTGCTATTTTCGGTGGCATAACTCCTCTTAATATAATATTCAGATTACTGAGTAATTTACTTTTGATGATACTTGCACCAAATTCTTCCGTGAGAAGCTTTTCTGACATGGTCTCACATTCTTAACTACTTCCTCTGCTTCCTATTGGACAAAGATATGCTTGGTTAACCATCAGTTACAGAAGCATTGCGTGAGAGATGAAGGAACCTCGATATGAAGAAATTCCACAAAAACTCTAATATTTTATTAACCTCAAAAGCCATTATTAAGTCTTTGTCGTACATGAGGACTTAAAGCGTTTGACTCAGTAATAAAACAGTGACAATTTTAGTACTTACCAAAAAAATTTAATTCAATGTTTATTCAAATTACGGATAAAAAACTAAAAGTTTACAACTTGTATTATATATTACTAGTTGCCCCGTGCGAAACTTTCGCAGATGACACTGATACTCAATTTCCCACCTAAATACACTTCTACAAACACTAATCTTTACAAACAAATACACAAAAACTAAAACATACCTAAAAATACACACCTTCATATTCTTTATCAGTGTCTGTTTCGATATACCTCGTTTGTAGCGATATGTATCGGTATCTACACATCCAGCAACGAAACTCAATAGCCAAATAAAATGTCTTGCGTTTTCTAACGCCATACCATATGAACCCAAACAAAATCCCTATTATGTTAGAGAACGTGATAGTATAAATGTTATCTAATGTTTTAAAAATTTTCTTAGAGTAGTATTATCACGAATAGTGCACGTCATCACTATAACGATATATGTATCTTATCCTATACCGAATATCTCAATTCACTCAATGCATTTATGACTAAATGAATTATGGTAAAGATACAAAATATCACTGCCAGCTTTACCTAAATCTGTCGTTATAAAAACCAATTCCTTTTATACCGGCAATGAAGTTTCACTTAAATAACCAAGATAAAAGAACGAAACATACCTTCTGCATCCACGTTATTTATTTATTTTCTATGTTCTTCTCTTCATACCTGAAATAACTACTACTCGTCTGCAGTGATCTGATCTGGGAGAGGAGAGCTAGAGGGGAAGCTAAATGTCACACTTTCATACGAATACATTGTGTTACATTGTCAAAGCGCATAGCATTCTCCCCGCATTGAAAGTCTCTAACATCGTTAATGTGGCAAAATAATACATTTTCGTGCTTCGGAGATAGCGATTGTGAATAAAAGTCTTTCGTCAAGCTTGTACTACATGCTGGTGAGTTTTCTGAAATCGCAGGACATCCTTTTCTTTACTCAGAAATATGATTAAATGTTGAATATTATCTATTCAATGAGTGAAATATAAACAATAAAAATCATTTGATATCAGGTTTAGATATATAGAAAATTTGCAACATACGAAACCGGGAAGTAATATGATGCAAAATTATTCAAACATACCACATGATAAAACCGTGACGCAAACTTTCATATTCGGCAATGTTAATGTTTCTTTGGCTGTCGTTCTGCTCCCGCAAGATGCAATGTGGCTTGCTTATTCAACTGTTATGGTTGCGTACGACGTCGAAGTTTTCGTTCATGGAGACTGTAATGTTAATTGCGAATCATTTTATGCCCGAGAACAGATGCATTATCCGATTTAAAAATTTGTTTACACTCGTCACTAAGTAAACAAATTGAATCTGTATATAGCAACCCGGGCCTTTTTTCGTCCAGTAAAAAATGGGATGATTAAAATATTATTTCAATTTGTTTAACAAATGGTGCATTTTTGATTTGTCTGACTATTTTTCGCAGGAACCTGACAACTTTTGCCATCAAACGGTCATTCATTTATATATATTGATGGAGTAATAAGGGAGAAAAGTCCCGATCACCAAAAAAGCATGTTTTAAAATAATATATAGATAGATAGTACTGCTTACTATTTCAAAAAGAACTTTCGTTAAGTCATTCATATATACGCATTTTACGGGAAATTCTCGAAATGAAAAGATGTCGTGCAATAAGTAATGCATTCAACCAACTAATTTAGAATGCGCATCTTGTCATAATAATCTGCCTGAAGGACAACTTAAATGATCGGATTATCGATAATTAAGTTCTTTTAAGGTTCACATGGATGTAAATTGTTCAAGAATATTTCATTGTTCATAAAACCATTGAAGCATATTTGACTTTCAATCCTTTTACATAAAGAGGCAATGAAAGAGTGATTTGCCGAACTGAAAATTTAAGCAAACCATAATTCCATCTTTAAAGTATTTATAGAACCTGCTTTACCAAATGACATAGGATCACCGTTGATCTTTACGTGTACATATTTATTGCAGTTAATTGATCTTCTCTCAAATTTCTCACAACCGTTAAAAAAGGGAAGATTCGTGTTAATGTTTCCAAAATTTCCTTTATACATTTTTATGGGAAGAATTGCTTGAAAGTAATTGAGTATCTGTCTGTATAGTATTTTGTCCGAAAGGCTGTTTGAACCTCAATTTCTACACCAACCCAGAAAAACATCGGTCCATGGGCCGTACTATGCGATCTGCTATGGATATTTCAATTGCACCCTTACTCAAAAATTTGTAATTATTTAAGTTTAAAATGAAATAAAGCAAAAAAGAAAAGAAAAAGCTTGTAGCGGAAAAACTATAATATATTATCACAATGTTAATTTCATTTAATTTACATTCGTATTATTTGTTAATAATGAATGTGATTATATTCCAAAAATCCTTTATTGCGATCCCCGATCATTTTTATAATTTACATGCCCTTCTCTTCTTGTAATTTGTGCTGGCCAGCCCAACACCTAGCTGTCTAAGCTTTGGAAATGGAATGACGCTTAATAAGCAAAATGAGGAGTGAGGTGGATTGACTCTGCTTTCCTCACCCATTATAAGCCAGAATACTATCAGTGGAACAAGTCAAAGTAACGGCAGAACGTTCACCCTATGAATAACACTTTTCACGATATTCGATAAAGGAAGACAAGGTTGAATACCATACGTCAACCTAACTCATACTAGCTTTCAAATAACCATAGTCATGATCATAACTGAATCATAGGTAAATTAAAGATTTATCAATCCTACACCAATAGAAAAATGATAAACGCTACGCTCGCTGCGGTGATAGCAGGAAGAATTAGATATAGTAATTAAATTTTGTTTAATTAAGGTCTTCGCTTGTAATATGTGATATCTTTGTCATTGATCGAAGTCCTCCAAAATCTTCCCTCTGTTAGATATGAACAAAACTTTGACCCCGTGCTGCGAAATGAGGGAATCTTGCGAAAGCTATCGTGCAGCAGCAGTGTCCTCCACCTCGAAACCCTTCCTCTTAACCATCTCAAGGGATGTCCGGTCCTCCATTGTTCTTGGCTGCTATAAGTACCGGTGAGAAAAGCTCCTGAGACACAGTGCGACCCTTTCGCTTACGAGGCTGCAGTACCACTAAAGGACTCTTTCCAAGAACTGCTTAAGGATGAATCCGGCGGTGAGTGTATATTTTCAATAATTATTTCAGCTAATTCCAGATCGATCAAAATACCAAGAGCATTAATTTGAAATTCACAGTGTACGACATGCAATATGGGATATTTTCCCTTGCTTGATCGCGATGAAAACCTTACGATGAAATGTGTATTTCCCCAAGGAGAAATTGTAGAAACGACTTTTAGAATATACGTACATCTCAAAAATAGCAATCTAACAACTTCAGCTTTACAGGAAACATTATTGTATTCATATAAGCGTCTTATGATACCCCTCGAAAAATACGAGCTACATTCATAATTTCGCATATAATAAAGAGAACTAAAATCATATTTGGTGCTCTAAATTTAGGACATTAACCAAAGAAATCAAGCTAATAGTAATTCAATTCCACCTGGAAAAAAAACGCTTTCGGTACCATATATCGAACGAAATTATTATTCTTGGATATTATCCTCATTTATTATCCTTTTATATTATTCATATACTTTTCTTATAATGATGTGAAGTCTTTCTTCGAATTCCTACAGGTTATCGGCGGAAAGATTTCTGGACGATAAAATATATATGTTTGGCAGACGGAAGAAGTACATAAAGATACAAAAGAATTGATTTTTACACATTAAACACATAAATACGATTTCAATTCCTTCCGATTTCATTAAAAATTTTCTTGCCTATTTTTATACTTCACTATAATAAAATTCAAGATTATATTCGAAATTGTTATTACCCAACAACAAAAATCAAAAGTAATTTGATTGCATAATTCATATATATCATAACCATATTCATATACATCATAACCAAGAAAATAATCTGAATGAATAAGAGAATAAGTTAAGTCTCCAGGTTTTCAAGGAAGGACTGGTTACATCGTTGGTAAAGCGTACGATAATCCTATTTTTGGGCCCCAAGCGCAATGGGAATTATGATGTAATGGTAGAGCCGTCTGCAAATTCCAATAAATAGGCAATAACGTAAACGAAATGAATCGAAATAAATCAAATGGAATATTTTCAAAAATAAGAATGAAATCCCCAGTTCGACACAGGGAAGTAATGTCATGGAGCGTATAGAAAGCAAGTTACCAATACCAACTTCGATAAAAACCGCTGTTGATACACCACACAGAAAAAGTTACTCATTTGAAGGAATTGTTAGTTGAATTTCTCGTCACAATATGACGTAGACTTTAAAAAGCGTCAAAGGATATTACCAAAATATTAAGTCTTATAAATAGGTAATCACCAGTTTCACCATTTCTATTTCAGAAGATCTTTTTTTAATAAAATCTACACCTACTAACCCATGTTACGTCAAAATATTCCTAATACTCAATATATAATTTTTATAAACCAATATTTCGGTGTTTTAGCAGATAAAAATAAGAATGTTACATCCACTTGGCTGGAGAAGTTTCACGAAACATTACTATCCAAGTCGACCCTCTGTGTGATGCTGATATCAACAAAACTGAAAACTTTCTACATCATGGATAAGAAATCAATGATTTTGTAAACATAAGTTACATTCAAGTTCGCTTGCTTTTCAAAGATCCTTAAGATCATTTCTTCAATTCATAATTTTAGACTTTGAGAGATTATTTCTAAAAAATACGAACAATAGAATGTTGAAGTAGTGAAGGGTTCATAACGAATATTAAAATTATCTACATATACTTTTTGCTTCTGAATCCTAATTCTACATTTCATTTTCTGGTCGATATTTTGTAGAGGATTAAGCTTGCTACATTGCCGTTTTGTTGTTTTTGCTGTCAAGTTTCTTCCATTGTCTGATTCAGGCGAAATATGGAACATGCGGAATAATATCCAAGTGTATCAATTTATTTTAGAGCATCATATTCATATTTCAATGCATAGTAAATGTTATAATAAAAATAGCCGATAATAATATCCCAATATTGTAAGACTAAATGTTTGTAGAAAATCACGTACACGTATAAATGAGTGAAATAATAAGGAACTAATCGGTAAATATTTGTAAAATCAGTAGAATAAAGGTTGACAAAGGAAATGAACAAAGAAAGAAAAAAATTACCGGAAAATTACATGCACTTGCATCGCATGATTCAGTATCAGGGTTAAATTCTACGGCTTTAATGATCTAAAAGAATATACCAGTGAAATCCGCAGACATTATTTTTGAGATCGTTTATCTTTCCCTTGCAGTAAAAGGAACCTTTATTATATTGAAGTAAACAGATAATAAGCACCTTTTTCCACAAAGTAAGAATCTCCGATATCATAGATTCTGATGATGCATCTACATTCAAATGTTGTAAGTCATTCATCGGCAAGATATTAAAGAACTTATACTCGTAACATTATTATACTATAATGGATCATTGCGAACAAGGAATCCCGGATAGCCAAATGGGTAACACGTTCGCCTTTGGTGGAAGCAGTCCCGGGTTCGATTCCCGATGGGCACCCACATGTGCGAAATGATCTCAGTCGTCGAAGAAATTTTAAAATACTTACTATGCGCGAGCGAATGAGGTTACCCAATCGTTCAGAAATAATTAAAAAACTTATCATCGACGGCTCTAAGAGTGTGTAGTAAAAAAGAACGTTAGGTAAGAATCATTATATGCAATTAATTCATTAGTATTGAAGCTAAATGAGGTCGATATACGTTATAGAGAGGGAGTTATTACACGAGGTGCAAATTTAAAGCTGAAAACAGAAGTGGCATGAGCAATAGACCCAGAGACATCGCTAAGTGGCTGGGAATTTCTAGGCGAGGTCAACAATTGACCACAATTGTTGTCCATTTTGGATTGGTCCACAATTCGCTTAATAAGCTTAATAAGCGAATTTTGGTTCCATGCTATTATATTAAATAGGAGAAATTTTTGACAATATGGGAATTTCCAGGAAGGTGGAGGGGAATCTATGTCCTTCAGTCCTCTAATAGGGCTCAAGAAACCTAGTTAGATTCGCAAGTCTCTTTGTTTCTGAGGATCTTTGAAGCCATGCAATAAAAAGAAATATAAATAAAGGATTTTCATATATGTATATTATCTTAACGTAATTAGAGGGAGTAATATTGATACTTTATACTACGCAGATGACGTGGTTCTGGAGACAAAGAATGACGAGGTACGAAGAACCTGGCTAAAATTTATAGAAGGAAAATATTTCAACGTGGAAATAATGAAAATAACTTATTCAAGAGTTCCTTTAGTCAGCAATGGACTCGATGGTGAATTAATAAAGGAATTAATAATGAAAGTGCAAATAACAGAGCGCATAAAACATTAACCAACAGGTTGATAGATAGAAAATTTCTATCTGCAATAATTTACGATAAACAGGTTATAAAATCTGGCAGCTATCAAAGAGTAATAAATATACTATTGTAGTTAAAGAGACCTATCATCGGTTTTCGATTCGATTCACGTATATTTACGGAATATACTTATATGAAAAATTAGCCAGCTGAAAGGGCAATTTTCCCAAGAGTGGCTGCAAGACAAGTAAGCCCCCCTTTAAAGATAAACGGAAAGCTAAGAGCTATGTAAACTAAGAGCTATGCTAGCTAATTTCGAATGAGCATGTCGTTTTTAAATTTAAATTTATTAAAATGATAAGAGAAGATAGGCTACTTTTTAAGTATTGTCAAAAGCAATTGATTTATTGTGTTGAACTAGCTCGTAACTAACTGGAACTGGAGGTTTTCGTATGGAATTTTCGTAATGAGGTATTCTAAACACAATGAACTCTTAATCTAACTTTTTCACTCCCGAAGCTTTTCCGCATCTAAAATAAAAAGTTTTTGTTCCCAGATAAATTTGTTCACCTTTTCCCGCTTCTGAAATTTGTCGCCAAAACATTTTTGCGGATACGTTCATAAACGTAATACTACCGCCATTTCCTTCCGCTACCCTTACCGTTAATACCTTCAGAAAAAGTTCCGTAAAAATATTTTCGCTTTTAGCATAGAATTAATATATTATATATACTATACTATCTAATTAGTTGCCATTCATGCACAGAAAAATACAATTACTAAATTCTACTCTCATTTAACTGCTATCAAACATACATTATGGCAACTCCGATGTACCAGACAAGTACGATTCTGAGTGAATAACTATAATCTCCATCTCCGATCTTCCGTTTTTCTGCACCTAAAGATGATTTCCCTTGGTCCAGTAAAACATTTGGGGGAAAGATCACTGTACGAATATAATTTCTAGTCATTCCATTCCTCTTTTTGAATAGAATTTCCTGGAAAACATCCCGATTACGAAAGTTCTATTACAATTTTGTTATAAATATTTCGCTTCCAAGTAAACATGTAATATTCTTATCTATCTACAGATCTTGGTGGTCTTCCTCCTCGTGGCTTCTTCTCTAGCTGAATCAAGCGACGATCAGCTGGAAGGGGGCCGAGTCAAACGAAGTTTCCTCGGGAACTACCTCTACCCACATTACGGATTCCCATATCCTAGCTACGGCTTGGGATATCCTCCTTATCCTTACTACCTTGGAGGTTACGGACTCTACAAAGGATATGGATATGGATACGGATTCTACGGATGAATAGCAAGCGTTGACTTGAAGAAGAAAGGGAAAAAGAAAGTGATGCAACTTTTTCGTACTAATACTGAAGAACTAAGAAAATAAAGGATAAAAAATTTACATATTTTGCGGAGCTTCATGTATCTGAATGCTGTCATCCTATATTCTTTCTTAGCCATCAGGTGTTTCTAACGGGAGAAGCTATTCCTCTGTATTTCTTATATATTATAAGGAAGCTAATGAATGCATGCGATCTTCTTCAGTGCGTCACGTCTTCCATCTCTAAGGCAATGCGATAAGAATATGTTTCCGGATGCCTTATTTCCTGTAAGCTACACACGTGCCTAATAAACCATTAGAATTTATAGGTTCAGAGTTGTACAATCATATCGAGAGAAAAATACGAAGAACACTCTCAGAAAATTAAAGCATCAAGAAACAATTCATTATGAAATCTATAAATAATTTCCTTTCTATTTATAAATAAAATCTACTTTAATCCTAAAATTTATGGCAATAAAGCATAGTATCTCTAAATCATTGTCTCATTAAAATCCCTACACATAATGACTGTACGCAACGCATTGACAGAATAAAAAATATCTAGCGACCAGTCGTTTTACTTTGTAGATGAAATAAATGTAATTTCACGAAAGGTGAAAACTGAAATAAATTTCTCAGTTATGAATATACCAAGGAACGAATTACAAATGAATCCATCTGCATTGCTATTTGTTATCCAATAAAGATTCTTCATGCCTTGTATATACTTGGATAATATTGAATAATATTTTTAACGAAAAATATAGAAACCAAAATATTTACAGAACGTCTGCATAATTAAGTTCGGAGAAATTTATTTACGAAATATGTAATATTTCAAACAGTAAACAAACTTCATATGATAATTAGACTCAAATACTCGAGATGAAAAAAAAAAACAAATATCTTCTTTTAACTTAAAAGTACCGATTCTGGAATTCAGTATGGAATAGAAACTGATTTTTTGATTGGTTATTCTATAACTCCAAATAGATAAAAGATGTAAAAAAAAGCAGTCCATTGTTTTGCATATCAACAAAAGATGATCCATCATAATCATGCCTCAAAATAGACCTCTATCGACTTCTTCATCTTCAAAAATAAGATTAATAGTTTTATGGAAGATTAACAACCAAATGATCGGTACATACATATCAATTTACGCCGAAATTCAATCTTAAATTCTGTAAATTAATTGTCTACCTTAACAAATATTTTGCGCATTAGGGTTACACTAGAGTTAAATTTAATTAATTGAGGCAAAATGTTAAATTGTGCATAAATTATCTCTACTTTTGAATACAAAAAGGTTTACATCATTTCCTGCCAAAAATAAACAGAAAGTTATCACAAACGTCACCATTTAGCTTCCTTTTCGATAATGATAATAACCCTTAACTTATTGCTCATACTTCCTTATTATTATGACATAAATACAGAATAGTTGAATTCAAAGAAATTTCATCCTGAGGTGATGTTATATTTTCGGAGTTATGTGCAGTGAATGTGATGAAACCAAAACATACATGAGCCTATTACAAATCGTTCCCTAAATTTCCCTACCTACAGTTAGCACCTTGAATTTTTCCCTTTTGATCCTTATCTTTTTCATCAACGCAATCAATTTTGTCTCCGCCTTTCTTCTGTATTTTCCTTACATTCAAGGTTCAATTGCTTTTTTCCTATCAGTATCTGGCCCGCCTATTTTCCCCGGCTGCCTTTTTATTTCTTGGATCAAGACTTTTCCTTCTGCCATTATCTCAAGACTTTCTCATTTGTTTTCCCATTCATCCAACTCAATCTTCAACTCTATAATATATTCCAATGTCCAAAGCCTCTAATATCCTCCTTTCAAAGGACCAATGATTTTGACCCGTATAAAATACACTCGGACCAATTTTACATGTCACTTTCTAACATATTTCCCAAGAATCTTTCTCACCTTAAAAAAAAGGAATATACAACTTCCTATGAATTGCTGACATCTTTTAGTCAAAATTCAAGTTGTTAATTGCTTAAGACATCGAAAGATGTTGTACCTGAATTAAATATTCCTCTCCTTTTAAGAAAAGGGGTTAATATTTTCTAAGTAAATGAATTAATTTAAGGAAGATGTTGGAAAAGAATGAGTGACTAGCAGAAAAGATAGTACGGAAAGTTGAAAAAATCAACTTTCGGTATATGAGATCTGATGACGATGAAAAAATACGTTATAAGGTAATTTTGAACAATATTAGATGTAAAGCAAGTCTTACACGATTCATAAAGCTTGAAACTTTGACGAATCTAAGCTAAAAATGGCAGATCCTATAAACGAGCAATATTATTTCAAACAAGAAATATTATATAATTGATTGCGTCAGCCTGCACTTAGTGGAACCTGGTATATCATTCCTTTAAAAAGAATACCAAAATATTATGGTTTCCACAATCGTTGTAAAACACAAAAGATTGTGGAAATCGTAATACTCTGGTATTTTTCAGGATGAGCAACAAATATTACTTCAAGTATTATTTTAGTGATTCTAGTCCCAACAAACTCAACATGAAAGTTCATCAGACAATTCGAAAAAGTCTGAAACGGATGAGTCATTCGAATATTTTCAGTAATAATGCATTTTCTAACTTATATCTTCAGAAATGTAACACAGACTATGCAATCTGATAGCGCTTTATAGTAAACCATAGGAGGAAGTTATTATGAATCAATTAATCATCTCCACAAATCTATATCCCTAAACTCTGAATTTACGGAAAAAACAAACAACGGTGAGTGAAATAACAAAGAAAAGCTTTCTCTAAAAATTCCTGGTATTTCTGAGAGAAACGAGACAGTGTAAAAGCAGATTTTCGCGGTCGCGACGTCAAAAAGTTTCTCGTCACGAGTAAAGCTACGAAAACGTCATATTTGTCCCACTATTTAAGCATCAAAATGCTTTGTGCGCCTGAATGGATCGTCTCTCAAAGTTTCTAAAAGAGTGAATGATACGAATTTCTAATAATTTCATTTTGAAGTTTTAAAATTGACCACATACTACATCCATAAATTGACAACAAACAAAAATATTGACTGAAAAATTTGAAGTTTGAGAAAAAGATATACCAAGCAAGTTAAGCTCATGTAAGACCCTTCCTAAATTACACCAATTGCTAAATAAAAACACGAGAACATTTAATCTTATACTGTTATCATAGAATAAACAACCAAAAACGAAAATGTCTCTTTTATGGTGAAGTCAATATTCCTAAATAAATTAAATCAGAATGAAAATTTATAACAAAACTGAATATACTAAAATGTATATTCTTTATAACTTATGTGTACTTAAAATGATAGAAAAGAAAGCGATGGGTACTTTCTTAAGGAATGGGGAGATATCAGTAAAATAGATTTAACGGAGTATGTAGATGAACGTTGAAATATGTGTGTAATATTCTCTATTCTAAAATTGAGAAAGGAAAAACTCTGAAAATGCCGCAAAAACGCATTTTGAATAAACATAATGAAATACATTTTAAAGAGAAGGATATTACGCCTATTTTAAATTATTTGAAGTGAATCACAACAAGTAAGAAAGACATTCAAATTCTAAATACTGTGTGGACAGCACTTGGTTTATAAGTAATCTACTATATAACTCCTCACTATGGAAGGCTTAAAACTCAATTTCAATATCGATCTTTTAAATTTTCATTCAAAATAGACATTATTTTATTTTTATTTTCCTGAGGTCACTTGAGTCTGCGTAATAAATATATGATGTGCATTACAATAATTGATGTTATGAAATTTAGCTCAAGGCGCAATTTAGCTTGCTGTATAATTGTTTATAAATTTCCAAACATTAAGAAACCTTTAAAACTAAAATATTTACAATTTAAAATTATAGAAATATGCATCACGAACAGAAACTATTGATTTTGCGACACTCACAGGAAATGATTGATATTCTGACGTAAAACAGTTGATCGAATACCTTGAATTCTCTCAATTTTTATAATTTTAATAACATTATTCTATGAAAATGGAGGAAAAGATAGCTTATGTTCACAAAATATTGAACTAATTGGAATGATTGAATGCTCATGGAGAATGCATCATAGAGGGAAATGGGGAAGATTTGCTGCTATCAGTATTAATACTTAAAATTGAACCGCCCCTTTAAAGGGATCTTATGCAATATATTTCATTTTTTAGATATGTATCACTTGCCATTTATCTTATAATTAATGAATTTTTATTACATTTTAGGCACGCTCCCTACAGCCAACTCGAAAAATGAACTAGTTTAAGAAAAAATTTCCCCGATCGAAAATATGATATTAATCCAACCTACTTGATATAGGTTGAGTTGCATTACAATGCACTTCATGATTAGACCAGAGTTGGATCATTGGAATATAATTCAACAAGGGTTGCACTAAAGGGTGCACTTTAAGGATCCTTCACTCCCTTAAACTTTCTCAAATCCAAGAGGCTGAAACGATAAACCACGCTTGCACTTTTACCCAACACCGAAAGTCATTGTCAGTGATAAAAAAAGGCCAGTGAATTCTTACTTTAGAAAGCAAAAGGACATGAAAGCAGATGCCGCGCGTGCTTCGCGAGATGAACGATTGGAATAGCTAAAACAGTCTCGACCTTCAGGGAAAGCCTATTGTCCGATGCCTAACTGCACGCTGGTACATTAAAATGGTCTCAGGGATGGGGAAACTATCGGAAAGGGGAAGGATTACTATATAAAGTGGCACTTCGCTTCAATCAGCACTTCATTCGTTCAGCCTCAATCCAAGAGTCCTGAGTTGGTTTACAGAGAAGCTTCACAATGAAGGTCCTGGTAAGTCAAGTCTCCGCATATAATTATAGCTTTAGAATAATTAGGAAATTCGTCTAATTAAAATTGAGAATATCAATTATCAAAGGAATGATCTAATTAGAGAATTCAACGGTGGAGTGAATTTTAAAATTTCTGATTTGTAACATACTTATGCACCAAAAGAATCTTTTGCTGTAAATGCATCATTGAGTTTTCATTTCTGAGAGTAGGATGGCATAATAGTTATTATCCCCTAAAACCATTCCAGTGAAAAAGGATAATTCAACGCTAAGTTGAAAGAGTATAAGTCCAAAGACCAAATTGCAGCGTTTTTACAATAAATAAATAAATAAATAACTGCAAGTCACATTTAACAAGCGCTGTTCACAATTACCATCGGGAAATGAATTTCATGATTTCATTCTATTTTGCTGGCGCATAACGAATGAATGATAATTTTATGGAATAACTTGTTTCTAAAAAATACTTTCCTTCACTCAGGAAATGAATTCAGAGAGGTCATATCCATTTTCTTAAATCATTTTGAAATCGAACTACGACATTAGAATTAAAAATTTGAGAATCTCTTCCATAAAAATAACTGCAATTTTTTTCTAAAATTGTGCATGCTTTACGAATATTTTTAAATGCCTCATTAACTACCTCAAATATTTCGCTATTGATACCTGGCTGTCAAAGCCGCATAAAGACGATTTTCGCCTTATTCTGAGCAAAAATCCAATCATTTACAGATTTCGTGTTTAATTATATTTTTGACATGACCTGATAACGATGTCATATCACTAATTTCAAATTAAATCTTTCAACAGCTTCCAGTTTTGCTTTTTGTGCTCTTCAGCACAGATGCGGCAAAAGGACTATTTTTTAATAAGGAGAAAACCTTTGGATTCCGTCTTGGCTACTCGTCATCTCCTCAAGTTATCGTGAATCATCATTATTTGAGCTATGACGCTCCTCCAGTCACCAAAGTCGCTTATGCTGTGCCTCCGCTTCCATACGTGACCCCTGTGACAAAAGTTGCTTTAGCTCCGCAGCCAGTAGCTCTTGATGTTCCAGCAGTCCAATATGCTGCCCAAGCCATCCCCTACCCTGCTCCATGGCCGGTTTACCAGCCACCGGTTGCAGTGACCAAAGTCGCATATGCACCAGCCCCAGTTGCTAAGGTTGCTGTTGCAGCACCAGGACCGATATTCACCAAATACGCATATGCTGATCCCTTTGTGAAGAAGTTAGGCTATGAATACGGAACCTACTGATCATCAACTAAAAGAAATAGTTCTGGAATAATGCATGATACAGATACACCCTGATTAAATAAAAACTCCTCAAAATACACCTGTGTTTTAATGAAATAATGAATAATGTAATGAATCTCGCAATTAATTACTTATGGTAGAGCTTAC
Organism: Pachydiplax longipennis; assembly: GCA_036926295.1. Lineage (NCBI taxonomy): Eukaryota > Metazoa > Arthropoda > Insecta > Odonata > Libellulidae > Pachydiplax > Pachydiplax longipennis. The sequence goes on along the minus strand of JAVFKF010000001.1, from coordinate 48,157,197 downwards.
AACCATCAAGGCATCCTTCATCCACCAGATTGCAGATAGTATGTCAATATCTAGATATAATAGTTATGTAGGAAAAAGTGAGTTCACTCAATTAATCACCTATTTTGGACTCTAAGCAGTGGTATGCTCAAAGTGTAACTTGTCCATCCTCAGGAAAGATGGATTAAGAATGCTACAGAATCCTGTGAAGATGCCATATTTTGGAGAATGGGTGCCTCCAAACAATCCCAAAAACAAGCCCAAAATTCAGGGGAAGAGGCTGCAACCTCCCTTCATATGACTGAAGGTGTATATCCCAATACAGATACACACATTCAACTTCAAGAATGGTAAAATATCACTCAAATTGCTATAGTGGTATGTTGTGAAATGCAATTGGAAACCAATATGTTACCTATCCAAGAAATGAAAGTCACCAGTTTACTTAAGATATGGTGACCCCCTCTAAAGTAAAATATAAGAATTCACAAAGAGATATCAAAATGATTTAATATGTAACATATCAAACGGGCAAGTTGGGGCTCCTAGATAGCCAAGTGGGCAATGCAATCAACTTCTATGAAAGCGGTGAGGGCTCATGTATAAAATGACCTCAGCTGTTGAAGAACTATTAAATTAAAATTACGACGACTACTTCAACAAGCAAGTTAAATTTTTGAAAATGTTGAAACCTAGGTGCACTGCCCCATAATCTAGCTATGCCATTTTAATGTGATAGGCTAAAGACTGCATTACATTGAGTGCAGTCTTTGAGCAGTAATAGTTAACAGTACTTCAACAGCCAAAGTCATTTTGCACAAATGCGCCTCCATCAGGAATAAAATTCGGGACTGAAGATGCTACCTTCATAGCTATCTAGAAGTGATAACATTTAAGGAACTATTGAACAACTGCCTAGGGGAAAAGGAGCTTTGCTTACTACTATTCTTTGCTAAATTCTACTAAACTTCATGACATCTTTGATCAAAGCCTTCACTTCATCTCAAGCTGGAGACATTAGTGAGGCTCAATCTCATATCAAAAGCTATACCACATATTGACTGAATTGCAAGATTCAAGTTTTCTATTTGCATTCAGTCATTTTGAATAATGGACCTGAGCGGACGAAAGGTACTTAAGTGAAGGAGTAAGCAAGAATTGGACATATTAACCAATAGCAAGACCAAGAGCAAGATTTCTAGTCATACAGAAATAAAATTAAGAATGGCATTGAGGTAAATATTAATGAGTAAAGAAGATGATCAAACAGAGGAAGAAAATATGTTTCAACTCACCATAACCATGCAAGATATTTCAGATTCATCATTCAGACGTGGAAAACTGCTTCCTTCTTCAAGAGCATTTTCATTACCGTCTATTCTAGTGGTCTTCAGAAAATCTTTCTAATGAAATAAAATTTTGTTTTAGTAATTTAGAAATTATTACACAACAGCAAAAGCAAATGAATGTATCTTTTTGGTCAGTCCTACAGTAGTACTAATAGCCTGAATTGTCTACTAAATTAAAATTAATCCTCATATTTGTAGCTGCATGAAGAAAACTTTGTCAAGTTTGATTTACACTAAACAGGAAAATATATGTTTATGTTAATTTCAATATAATTTACATAGATCAAACCCTATTTATAAAATCTATTGGGCTTCCGCTGTAAGACAGCAGCTAATGAACTTCCAATCTCACTTTCTATAGCCTTGAAAACTTACTTGGAGTACATTGAGATAACCTTCCAAGAATTACCCTGTAAATTATTTTACAATATCAAGGGAAAAGTGACTACCAAAAGCTAAATATGTATTTATGAAGAAATAAATAACTAGAAATTACTTTCCAGAAATCAAAAGCTTCAATTTTAATTTCCATCATTTTTATGATAAGACCTTACAACTTAATTTTATAAAGATTATGTCAAATTTCTAACTAAAACCATAAATTTGCTATATTTCTAACCTAGTAAATACTTTCTTGTTTTTTTAAAATAAACATTGAAAAACATTTATTTGAAAGGAAAGTCTACTGTCTACTGAGTTGATCAGATAATTTTCAGCTGTCTAAACCTGAAGACACTTCTTACAAATTTCTATGAGTATAATCTAAAATTCTAAAATATTCAGGATTTCTATGACATAGCTATATTATGTTATTTAATGGTTATGATACAAAAACTAAAATAATTAATGCTTGCAATTTTTTTAATTTCTCCATTGCCATAAAAATTTTCAGCAAAGATAAATTACTAAAAATTCATAATATAAGAAATATTAATCAAATAACCTTATCTTCAGCTTCATTTCCTCCAGATGTATTCACAGGCTCAATTCTATGAGGCACAACTATCTTGGTTTCCAGATTCTTTAACTTGAATAAAATTTCTTGAAGCACCTGGCATAACTCAGTATTAGAAAAAGTAGCAGCAGCATCGGCCTATGGTTAAAATAGAAATGGATGATTCCAGCTCTGATATATCAGATGAGTTTTTACAAAACTAGATGCTAGATTCTAGGTAATTAGATAGTAGTAGTATGCATCAAAGAGCAAGGAAGAAATAATTGGGAATATTATCTAAGTAAATGTATGAAAAGACAAATAAACAAATGGAATGGAAAAAATGGTTCCTTAGAGAAAAAGTGATACTAGCAATAAGAGAATAAGGACAGTCAAGTCTAAAAAGAAATAACAAAAAGAGAGTGCAAAGAAGTGAAAAAGAAACAGATGAGCAAAGAAAAAAATTAAGGGAAAGAGGTGTGATATACTGAAAAGAGGCACAATACATGTGCAATGTAATATACACAAAATTGTGTTTTATGCTTGAAAGTATTTCGGGAAAAGAGCTAGCCATAGAGTTTTCTTAAAATATTAATTTGTATTATTTTTATAATGAAATATAGATGTATTATTTTTATTTGTATTTGTATTATTTTTTATAATGAAATATAGAAAACTATTGAGCATATAAAGTCTTTTATCTTGTGTTAGGTTTGTGTGCCCTAAAAATTGCTTACTTAACATTATCTCCTACACATTTTGGTTACTTCTCCTACTCTTAATATCATCCAACATCTTTTTCTTTTGTATTTTCCCTTGATTTCTCAATTTGATTACCTTTTAATTAACAATCTCTATTCTTTAATATTTTACACACCCATTCCCCATCTTCATTTATCCCTTTGATCAAAAACCTTTTCTCCTTTCCCATTCCCAGCACTTAAGGTGTCCTACCTTTTGATAGATATCATTACCTTAATATTACTGGTTCAATACTCTTTCTTTCATTTCTTAGTAATTTATCAGACCTTTCATATTTTCCTCTTTCACCTTTTCTTCTTCACTACCCTTCAAATTACCTCCTATACCAGCTCCAAAATGTCTACCTCATCTTCACTGTCATCTCTTTCAGGCGCATGCACCTGAACTATCCTAATATTTCAGTGTTAATTTCTATTACCATTTTTCATTGTTACTCACTTTTGGCTTGGTATCTGTCATGACCTGTTCCACTTTCATACCTAATACCTTTACCAGCCCCTATCAACTAATAGAGTAATTACTAATTCTATAGTATACAGATATGGTAGTACTTACTCTATGCTATTATTTACCCCACTGATAATAACTCTAAAATCATTACTTTGAAAATAAAATCTTAACTTCATATACCTTAAGTAGCCTATCTTTATTTCTAATTTTTCTTTATCCAACTTCTCCTTCTCCTAAGCAACATTCAAAATTTAAGCTCCATACATATTGCTAGTGGGGCTCTTGGTTAGCTAAGTGTGTAGAGCTTTACCTTTGGATTTTACCTTCTCCTCTGGAGCAGGATTCAATTTCCAATGGAGGCTTAATTATGTTAAATGACCTCAGCAGTTGAATAATTTTTAACAATACGTCCAATTCATAGTAGCCTCAGTGGCATAGGGGTTAGCATGCTAGCCCAGCAAAACAGAGGTCCTATGTTTAAATCCTGATCAGGGCATGGTTGTTTATTATGTGTAATACAAGAATTAATCGTAAGAGTGGATTGTAAGACTAAAATTTTAGCTGAAATGAAATCTTGGTTATTATATTTACTCTGGCCATCTTCTTCCATCTTTTCTTGCTCTTAAAGATAATAATATATGATAACCAACATGACCTCTCACCCTAAATTGCCATGCACAACTCCCAATCTAAAGGGCTGACTCCTCTTTATGCCATCATCAACTGCACCTGTCTGGCATATCATATTTTCTGGGGAAATTTGTTGAGTTGGTCTCCTCTCACTTTCTCAATGCCATTTTAATGCAGCACCATCATTCTAAGAGGCTACCCCAGTGGGATATGCCATTTTTAGTATGAATTTAGTATGAAAGGTAGTGCACAATACTATATGTGCTACCTTCCATCTGGTTCTGACCTACTGACCTTTCTAGCATGGCTGACTGCATCAGGAACTATTGTCTAGTCAGTTTAGTCTAGTTCATAAGAACAAAAAGCCCTTCTACCAAATGGTTTTATGAGGAGAAAAAGATAATTAAAACAAGTAAAGAAATTTACACCTTATCAGATGAGAAACAATATAGGGAGGATAGAACATGCAAAATAAAGGGCAGCTACTCTGACTAAATGCGAATAGTTCATTTAAGAGGTTGTAAATGAATATGTAGAAAGTAAATGTAGTGACTTAGCGCTACATTATTTACATATGAACCAGAAAAGTTGTTCAACCTTACAAAAATAAAGAAAGCTAAAGTTTCTGAATAAGTATCATCTTAAACTATGAAACCTTAAGCAAATAGAGTGATGCTGATCTTACATTCATAGACAAAGAAAATGCATGAACTATGCTTGATTTAATGACATAAGAGCTTAAGTCCTCATTGATTAGGGGATGGGAATAAAATTTACATCTACAATACTGTCTTTTGACAGTAGATTTGACTCATTTTCAAACTTTACAGATTGTTTCATATATATCCTCTACTTCCTTTATCTAACATACAGAATAGGGTTACCAGCTGTAATGGATTCAGCTAGAATCTGGTATTTTGTCATTTGCTAGAACTGAGGGCCACCCAGGTGCAAAATGTAAGAATAATATTTTGATTGAGTTTTCTTATCTGAAACAATATTGATAACATAAAAAATTTTCCTTGCCTACTTTTCTGTATCCTTTGTAGATATTTCCCAACGTCTGGGAATCACTTTAGATATTTCCACACATATTAGCTAGATTAGTGTGGGTATTGATTAATTAATAGCAGGCAACCCTAGCCCTGTTGCCTAGCCCAGATAATTTATTAAATTATGATGAATGAACATTAAAACACTAATTATTAAGTGAATTTTTATTTTTAGCATGGATTTCCACCAAAATTTGGAGAGCATATATAAAATACAAGAGTATAAAAGTATTAAATATAAAAGAAATTGCTATAGGAAATTGAGTACATTTTTGAGGCAGCAGTTAAGACCCCTATGTTCTAGAAATAAAGGGAAATGAAATCTAATTTTGACTATCCAGTAGTTAGACTAGACAATAAAAGGTTTGTATAGTAATCAAGCAATAATGAACACTTCACAACTAGTGAATGATGGCAATCCCAAGCTTAAAAGTTATCCAGAGTTCTTCCTTCCATTGCCTAAACGAAATTTTTATTAATCCTAATTGCCAAAGAATGAAATATCAAAAATAAATTCTAATTAAAAAATAGATAAATCCAATAGATTACATTTAAAGAAACTGAATATCCTCCATAATCATAATTTTCAGTTAAGTCAACCCTTCATACAATTTGTCACATTTTTGTCAATGCAGCTAATTTTCTTAATTCATATGAAAAGCTATAATTGAAAGAAATCGTAGATTTGAATAGCTAATTTTAATGATTAATATATGTGATAAAATCCTCTTCCTTTAGTGAAGTATTTTAATACCTTTACTCTCCTTGCAGTCCCTTCCTCAAACACCAACTCTGCATTCAAAGTCATATTATTCGAAACAAATTTCTCAATTTCCCGAAGAGAAGAGGAAATGTCTTCTATCAGTGATTTTGGAGTTCCAGGAATAGGAGTTATTATCTATTGAAGATGATAAAAATGATATAGCATCTTAAAATTTAATTAAATGCATAATAAAATACTGGAAATGGATTACTTCGAAGAGATCCTCCGCATCTTTTGTAGAAGATTCTTTATTACAGTTAGGGCATCTATTTTCCTTCATTTTCTCAGAAACAGTTTTGAAATATGTTTCCAATATGTTGTCGCAGGAATTTAAATTGTCGGTAGTTTCCTGTCGCCAATGAAAATAAGTTGTAAAAAGCTTTTGCCAGAAGAATATAACATTGATGAAAATAAATTAGTACCTCTAACTTTTCCCATAGTTCAGTTATTCGCCTTTCAATAATCGAATGTGGATCCAGTTGAGTTAACGTATGTTCATCAGTGTTCTGAAAGAACTCAACGTCAGTCTCTGAATCTTTTTTAAAACAGCTGGTAACAGAATTCTCACGCAAAACATCCATGCTAACAGAAAAAGAAAGGATATAATTTACAATAGTTTACTCCGAAGAGTAGCAAAGGTCGATAAGCTTTGACCGACTTGAAAGTTTAGATGGAGGATAAAATTCGCGCTAAATATTGTTTGCATTGGGTATTCTTGCTCTTCCAAACAGGCGGTTGCTAGGCAACGGAGATTACGGGCGCATTTGGTTTGCGCAGTCAACGTTTTTCAAAAGGTCTTAACTATTCTCAAGGATGTGATACCGATTAAAACAGTGACTCTAAATTTATGGATGATGAAAAGAGCATTTCCTTCGTTATTCAAATAATTCAAAGATGTCGAGTTGTTATGTGACATCATTAAAATTAGGTTTACATTCATTCCTCTCTTTTCGCCATTATCTCAAATGAATATTATTTAGTGACATTAAATTATAGTATTAGTTTTGTGAAAAGTGATTCGACAGCCGAGGTCATTTCACACGTTGTGAGCCTCCACTGGGAATCGAACCCATAACCACTTTCACCGAAGTCCCGACGTATTGTCCACTTGGCTTTACCGAGGTCCGACATTAGCGAATGATATTTTGAGAAATAGAGAGCTCATAAGAATATTTCCTTTTTATAACATGTAATGTTTTGGATGCCAACCATTTCAATAAATAAATGCTGATATGATCCAAACTTCCATAGAATGAGAGCAGGGATTATTACCATTTTTTTACTATCACCTGTCATATTTATCTAAAGATTGCCAATTTAATAATAATTTCCTGATTATGACTGCATCAAAGGCCCAGAAATTTCGTGAAGGAGACAGCAATGACATCTTTTAAAGTAAATAATTGTAATATTTATAGGTCATGTGGATCTATAAATTCTAGAAATGAGACAAATCAAATAAAAATTAAATTTACTAGAGATTTACACTCTTACACATGGTATATAATAATTCTCATTATAAATAAATCTTATTAGGATGACTGGTGTATTTTCCGTTACGGATATTCAGATAATGAGTAATATAATTCTTGCAGATATTTTTAAAATTTTGTGTTAAAGGTTGGGCTATCACTTTGTTTTAGCTGAAGGGAGGGGGGTTATTGCACGTACAATATACACAGGGGTGTTGTAGGGGCTTTTGCTGGATATGGATAGTTCATATCTTCTGTGGTGTAATTTATTTGGTATTAGTATTCTTGGTTATTGAAAGTGAAAATTTCAGGATGTTTTCACAAAATTTTCTGCTTCTTAAAGGGATGGAAGGAGTAGTAATTTGTATTTTGTAAAATATTTATTGCAAGAGATCAATTTTGCTAATCCTCCAATAGTTCTAATAAATTATTCTTAAGAAAAGGATCAGAAATAAGTTGGAAGTGGAGTGAAAATTAGGGTTTTTGAGTTTTAGTTAAATTAATAAAAATAGCTCATAAAATCAAAGAAGCTAAAAGGAAGCTTAAAGATTGAAATACCTTAAATGTATAAAACTAAACTCACCATTTCACAAAATAACCCATTGTATAGATCTTCTGTTTCATACTTTCCCTCCTCTACTCATTCGGCGGCTGGGCTTCGGTAACAAACGACTAGAAACGCGCGTGAAAATAAATAACAACAGAGTACCCCGTGAACGGCAGGCATGGCGGTAAATAATTATAATTTACTTCAATCTGATTGTTTTCTTTATCCTCGATCTTAACTTTTACCATTGCATTATCCATAAATAGATGATCATCTTTTTTCTTCGTCACTTTGAGAAAATAATTTCAAACACTTGATTTACAGGCCAGTGCTGTAGCGAAAGTTCAAGAAGTCCGAGATATTACTCGCATCGAACGGATCGGAGCCCACTCACATATACGTGGCCTTGGATTAGATGATTGTCTTGTGCCGCGAAATGTAAGATTTGAGTCAATCATAGATCCTCTTATTCGAAATGTAGCGGATAAAATTACTAATAGTCATGCATTAATTTTGTCATCCATTATTAGGTCTCTCAGGGTATGGTCGGTCAACTTTCAGCTCGACGAGCTGCTGGAATCGTGCTTGAGATGATTAAAGAAGGAAAAATTGCTGGTCGATCAATACTTCTTGCCGGACAGCCTGGAACCGGTAACTTAATATCACCTCATATCGGCTGATTTTGAAAAAATATTTAATAGATTATAGAATATAGTTAGCTCTTAGCAAACTTTGTTAAGTTATTAATGAATTCTTTGTCTGTAGGAAAAACTGCGATAGCTATGGGTATAGCACAAGCCTTAGGTCAAGATACACCATTTACTAGCATGGCAGGATCTGAAATATACAGCCTGGAAATGAGTAAAACGGAAGCACTTACTCAGGCCATTCGGAAATCAATAGGTGTCCGAATTAAGTAAGTTGGTTGTTTTCCTATATAGAGTATCATATACATTTAACTTTCTACTTTGGAAATCCTATGTACTTTGAATAATTTTCCCACACTACATAGCCACTGATTCATAAGTATTATCCTAATTTTATGGATTGATGAAAGTTGATAATATTCGATATATATTAAATCAGTGGACAACTGTACTGATATTCGAAGCACATTGATTTATTTAAAATTGCCTCACTAAAAATGTATTTCTTATTATGCTGAAACTTAACGAAAATTTAAATTATAGACTTTCTTGGCCCCAAAAATTAAATCAGCTTGGATATAATCAGTAGAGGCTTGTGCAGGACTGTTTTTTTACTACCTTCATGTTATATTTTCTAAAATTCGAAGTACTGTTTGTTATTGCAAGTGATAATTATGCATGATTCTTCCTGTTGCTAGAAAATCAAATTTAAAGGATGATGGTTGCATCATTTTTGAAATTCTAATCAAATATGGATTGAAAAACAATTAACTCCTTAGTCGTAAAATTTGAAAGATTTGAAATGAACGCCTATAATATTTATGAGTTTCCTTTTATATCGCTCGCCTTTCAATCATATGCTCAGATATCCCATAAAATGAAAATAAAGTCTTGCTTCAAGAAATTCATTTCTTACTATTTATTGTCAAAGGCAAATTACAAAATTTTTCTTATGCAGTGGTGTTTGTGATGGGTCTTACATGAACTGGCAATAACTAGCCTCCAGTGAAGTAAAACTTTGATTTTCTCAAGTGACGCTAATTAGAACTCCATAGTGTATGAATGAAATAACTCATTGATTTGAGTGGGATTAATGAATCAGCTGTAGTTTGAAGATAAATGGGCACCCAAATTTTTATTGAATATAACCAGTTATATGTATTTTAAAATTATTTTTATTTCATTTTCAGGGAGGAAACAGAAATTATTGAAGGTGAGGTGGTAGAAATTCAGGTGGATAGACCAGCCTCAGGTGTGGGTGCCAAAGTTGGGAAACTTACCATGAAGACCACTGAAATGGAGACTATTTATGATCTCGGAAACAAAATGATTGAATCTCTCATAAAAGAAAAGGTTTGAATGGAACTTTTTTTTCTGTTGCTTGAGTTGAATTCGAGACATAATATGGGTCATTTTAACATTTTGTGAAGTATTCAAACATTTCTAAAAAGTATAAATATGCAATATGCACTCTGAAAAATAATATCAATTGTTTTGTTAACTCTGTTTTGCTTAGTTATTAAGTAGTTATATTCATATGTATAACATTTGCAGCATCTGTAAAAAATTAAGGGCAAGAAATTTAACAACTTTCTACCAGACATTATGATATAATATGTATAATAAAAACATATAATATCTCTAACTTAGTATGTCTCTACTTAGATTGGACAAGATACATTTATTTTATAAATAACATTATATATTTCAAAATTTAATTATAATTTGATATGATCTGATCCTTCAGAACTCCAAAGGTTTTATTTCTAGTTTTATACTTTTATTGGGAATCATTTTTTCAGTACTCTCCAGTTTGGTATTTTCATTACCAGAAATTTCTCATTAATATTTCTTTCAAAAAAGTCTTCACATACAAATTAATATTAGAAATACTAGCTGTCTGAATTATTAGCTGCTGTTATGAGGAATATTTTGTTTGAAGATTCTCATTTTCACTAAGTAATCATGCTTAAAAGTTTTAATATTGAGAACTATTATAAAAAGCAATCATTTTTATTTTAATTAGCATTTTCATTGACAGTTTTCTTACTTGAGCATTGCATTTTCATTCTTATTTGTCCAAGGTAGGCTTATTTATTTGTTAGTGAATGAACATGTTACCTTCAATCCTTATGGTACTAATTCATCACTACAGTGGTAAAGTTAAATAAAATATTTTCTAGAATAATTTTTATTACAAATAGAAAACTTTAATTGTTAAAATAGATTAATGAGAATTATTCCTTGTGTGAATAAATTCCTAATTATATTAGGTAAATCAATTTTTAAAATTCTATCTATGCTATTATGACAGTATCTATTTATTTAGTTTGCATCATTTCAGATAAATGGAAATCTAATGTTATCTATTCATATAAGCTTAAGAATGTTACCTACTTTGAGTTTTTCAGCCAAATTTCTTGACCAGAGAAAATAATTCACTATGGTATTACGTTTATCAATGTTATATATGAATAATTCCTCTCCTCAAGGTATTAAATTTTGAAAACCTTATCTGCCCTTGTATAATTTTGTCTTAATTAATAAGAAAAGTTTATATATGAGATATTAGATTTAAAATATGATTATTTCATGTATTATTTTAAAATGTCTCATATTGTGCTCTTCCAAATCTTCTGTATACTTAAGCAGTCCTGCTTGCTTTATAAAACTACTGTGGTTCTGATCTACCTTTGAAATTTATCAGGTACAAGCCGGTGATGTAGTGACTATTGATAAAGCTACTGGAAAAGTGAGCAAATTAGGAAGATCTTTTACCAGAGCTCGCGATTACGATGCCACTGGTGCTCAGTTACGTTTTGTGCAGTGTCCTGAGGGAGAGTTACAGAAGCGAAAGGAGGTTGTCCACACAGTAACACTTCATGAGGTCGATGTCATCAACAGCCGAACACATGGATTCCTGGCCCTCTTCTCTGGTTAGATCTTTGTAGACACATAGAAGGAAAGGAGTATTCCTGGCTCTGTGTTCATAGCTATGGATTGTTAATGATGTTATTGTTTGTTATCCAGGTGACACGGGAGAAATAAAGCCAGAAGTCCGTGAGCAGATTAACACAAAAGTAGCTGAATGGAGGGAAGAAGGTAAAGCAGAAATAGTTCCAGGTGTCCTTTTCATTGATGAGGTTTGTTTTTCTTTATTGTCATTTTCCCTGAAATAAGAACTGAATTGACTGAAATCGCTTTCAGACTCTAAATTCATCCCTGTATTTATTGGAAGGATTTCTCTTTTCCTGCCTTTGACAGGTTCACATGCTGGATATAGAATGCTTCTCCTTCCTTAATCGTGCACTTGAAGATGAGATGGCACCAGTGGTTATCATGGCTACTAATCGAGGAATCACAAGGATTCGTGGTACAAATTACCGTTCTCCTCATGGAATCCCTATTGATCTCCTAGACCGAATGATCATCATTAGTACCACACCCTATGAGGATAAGGAACTGAAAGAAATCTTGAAAATAAGGTACAGTATGTTTACCTTTAAGCCCATCCGTTATGCTTTGTAAAATCTTGTAATGAAACTTATTTTTAGTTATTGTTCCTTTTGAATATACAAATTATACAGTAAGATATTAGCAAATATTTATTTTCTTTTCTAATATCTTATTTTAGTCTTTACTGTCACTACTCTGTTACCATGGTATAAATACAAGTTTAAAAATAGGTTGTATATCAGTTTTAACCATCAAATGAAGCACAGCTAATTTAGCACAATGGAAATGTGTTCACATTTGTGGAAATTAGTGGATACAAATGTAAGATTGATTTCAAGTATATCTTCAAACATGAAGGTGGGCCAATAAATATTGTGTTATTATTAAGTAAAATCCCCCAAAACTTTAAAAAATTAGGCTTATGGTATTGATATGTATTTTGCTCCTAAAGGGAGTGGCTTGATGGACTGAGTACAGCTGCTAGTTCATAGGCCAATAGTTCAAGATTAGACCTCTTATAATACAAATATCTAATTTATCTAGAAGTTGTGATCTATCTGTAAAGCTCTGAAGATTCTCCCTTTGGGAGGAAAATATGTATCAGCTTTTTATAGTTAGTCTAATTTTTTATGGTTTTTGAGGATTTTATTTTATAATTAATCATATCTTACCAAATTGTTGGCTTGTTTTCCCAATGGGTTTTTCTGGCTATATGAATAGTTTTTGGTAAAAATTCAGCCTAATTGTGACGTATACCTCTAGATGAGGTATGGCACAATAATTATCCATTTTATATCTGAAGTTTATTTTTCTCATAAAGAATTTTCTTTGTTATGAAGTAGTTGGTAGGAGCAAAGGGGGCAATGGCAGAATAAGCATGAGAAATACTTGTTTGGAACCCTTTATTTTAATTATATCTTGTCATCAACTTTAGATCATCTTCTCTAATTCTTATTTTAAAGTGTTTTCATAACTGCTATTAAATGATTTCTTCTTGTGCTAGAAGTATGAAATGTATCATTAAAACCTATTTTTACTTTTCTTTTGCTAGTTCATTCTCAAATCTATCGATACAGTTTGCTTTAGCTCCTGGGTAACCATATAGGCAGTGTGTTTTTCTTACAAGAAAGTGGTCCTGGGTTTAATTTCCACAATTGGGACACACTTGCAAAATTACCTTAGCTGTCTAAACACTTTATAATTCCTACTACTACTACAGTGTCTTATTTGTTTATTAGTTATTGTGAACTCTTTTTATAGATGTGAGGAGGAAGATGTTGAAGTATCTGATGAAGCAATGACTTTGCTCACAAGAATTGCCCTAGAGACTTCACTTCGATATGCTATTCAGCTCATCACTACATCAGGGTTGGTTGCGAGAAAAAGGAAGAAGAGTGAGGTAAAAAAATATCTGAGCATAAATATTCCTATCAGCTTAATTTTATATAAATGACCATTGTGGTGCAGTGTCTGAAATAGTGCTTAATTCATTAGGTTACTATTTGACTATTGGAAAATATGTTATCTTCTATAATAGTATGTTATAACTCCAGCAAAGGAAAAACAAATTTTGTCTACATATGAATCCTGTCTAGTCTATATATGAATTTAACTCTAAACCTGAAGATTGCTTTAGATCTTATTTTAAGAATAAGCCAATCTCAGAATGTTAGTAGAGTTGGAGCCTTGTGCAAAGAGCATTCAAAGTAATGGTACAAATAAAAAGGAAGTAAGTTTTGATGATCAGGATGTAATTTGTTTTTAAATTGAGTTACTAATTTGGAAGAATTGTTTTATTATTGCAACTGATAGAGAATCAGATTTTAGCAAGTTTGATATTAGGAAATATTTTTTATGTATTTATTAATATATTGCTACAGTTTGACAGTAATCAGGTGGCAGCCACAAACATCATTAAATTACAAACCCTTTTACACTTATATTATTATAGTTAACATCCCTAAATGACATCACTATATTGTCAAACAGGATAAGGTCACTATTTTACATCAAAATATTATACATAATTATGTGTAACAACATCTTTAAAAAAGCAATATTCCAAATCCCCTTCCAGTACATTTTTATAATATTTTAACACATCTAAGTTTAAAATCTTTAATTGATTTAAGTAAGGGCTTGAAGGCCTCTTAGGGTAACATGTTCCATTCCTTTACTCCCCTACTATAAAATGAGTATTTAGCTGTATCCGTCCTTTGTTTTCTCAATTTTAACTTCTCATCATGATCGCCACACACAAAATAATATGGCTTTTCTAATCTGTAACTTAATACCTTCCATGCTTCATCAGCTTTATTTACTTGAAAATCCCTACCAGTCTGCTCATTAACCCTTGTAAAATGTAAGATTTTTCCTATAAAAAGAAATAATTTGATAAATTTGCTTTAACTTCTACTTTACCTACCATTTGAATTACTTTTACTCTCAATATTCCTTCCACACTTACTTTATCACCTTCTAATATTTTATCAGCATATTTTTCTAAAATTAATCTGTAACCTTCGGCTTTCTCATCTTTCAACTCTAACATTTTTTTCTTTTCTAAGCCGAATTCTTACCTGAGAGGGACACAGTTATTTTTTTGTTTTCTTTCAAATTTTTTCTCTAATTCTTTATCTTTATTCTACCACAAAATCACATTTTATACCTCTGGTATGGTTGCTGGCTGAGGCTGATTTTTATGCATGAATAGGTCCTAATAAAGATGATTATTAATTTATAAGGATGTTATCAGTGCTGAAAAAGTCATGAGGAGCTTATGTCCTAACACTCATTGGAGATAGTGCTATGATGGTACATCCAGTCAGCTTAGAGATGATTCGTATTGGATTTCCAGAAATGTTAACCTCTTCTCTTTTGTTTTCAATGTCATAAAGCCTCCAATTGTTCCTTTATAACATTCACTGAAATTCATTCTCCATAGATGCATATTTGTGTTCATTTCATTTAGATGAATATTCATAGCTGTTTCAACTTTTCCATGATTTCCAGGTTACCAAAGATGAAATAGCAAAAGTTTATACATTATTTCTTGATGAGCATCGTTCAACTCAATTCTTGAAAGAATATCAAGATGAATTTATGTTCAATGAAGGTATGTTTGCATAAAATTAACTGCAAGTTTCATTTAATTTGAATTTAGTAATGAATTTTTATCTTTTGTTTACAGATGACTCAAAAATGGATGTATCACCCAGTTGACTTGAGCTGGTGCCATCCTAAAAGAGTGTGGAAATATTTTGTTGCTAGAAGTGTTTAAATGCCATTCCTCTAATATTTTCATTGTATGTTGTCTAGTACTTTTATAAATAAAGATCTCACGAAGTAAAATAGTCTATTTTACTATATGTTTTGCCAATCCACAGTGGTACCTTGGCTAACAAACTGCTCCACATACAACCTTTTTGACTAAAAAAACTTCTTTTGCTCCATTATGACCTCAAGCAATTTCAAGATATGAACCATGGTGCTTTTATAATCCTAAATACTCTAGTATATATCTGTTAGTGCATACAGATGACCACACAATAGACCTGTCTCTGATGCAACTTTTTGTCTAATTTCATGAAATTTACTACGGTTAAAACAATTTGACAAAACTTACATGCATCACTTTAATCTTTCTCAACTAGAAAACTACAAATAAACTTGCAACGGATGGATCAATATGTAATTGCTAACAGAATTGGTGTGATAGATATGTTTTCTTGACTGAGGCTTGGAAGTTAATGAAGCATATATCAATAAGTTAGCAAAAGAGGATGAAGTTGATCAAGGCACTGAAGAGCTACAAGAGTTAAGAAGAGAGCAGGAAAGGGAAGAAGATGGGAATGAAAAGTAAATGTCATGAGAGGCTGAAAAAGATAGAAACCAAAAAGAAATGAGTGACTTAAAAAAAAGATCTCACAACACCAAAGTGAATTAAGAGAGGTGGTGAGAAAGGGGCATCCAACCCATATGTTGTACGTAGGTCCACTAATATTTTTTAGCGCAATGTTATTGTGTTATTCACTTAAGAAGAGTGTAGCCAAAAATGAAACATAGTACTCGTATTTCGTAAATTAATATATTTTAAAATATAGAACCAAAAATATTATGAATAAAATTGTTTTATTATTGTATATAAACATTTCTAAATTTCCGGGACAGAACAAATTAATTGATGTATCATAAGATACAGGGTGTAAACTGGGTTTTGAGAGAGACTCAAGTCTAGAGTGAATTAAGGTTATTAGTCAAGGTACTATTGTAATGTTTTTGACAGCGTAAGAGACACATAAACACAAAAGGACACCCAGGAAATGTTTTAATACCCTAAGGGAAAGTGCAGCACCACTGCAACTTAAGCTTGTACTACATTGAAAGGGGCACATGCTGTTCTTTTATGATTAGTTGTAATCAAATGAAATCAAGTTTGCTCGATATCTCACATCTTCCACATATCAGAAGCAAGCAAAACAAATTTCATGTCCCATCATAGTGAGGAGCCTAATGATAATCACAACGGCATTCTTCTTTTAATAATGAGTATATAAGTAACTATAATGGGGTCAAAATAGGTAATACTGATTATCTGGGGTAAAAATAGTTTTCAGCAATGAAGGCTGATTTGGAGGTTGAACCTTCATAGATAAGACAGCCATTTTTGAGCCATAATTTTGGAAAAGAGGAGCATATTGTATGCCGTCAAATATGGTCAATCCATTATTTCAGTGATCTTTCCTAAGAAAAATAGACACCACGCCATTTCACTTTCTCAAGTGAGGTCTTTCACTTACAGCCCCGCCTCTAAAATTTTTGGCCGCGCGGCCATAGTAGGCTCGTGTGAAAGGGGCCTGAGGTAAGAGCGACCGGTCTTAAGTCACGTAGGTCGTAAGTAGACAACTTCCTGTACATACACATTTAGAAATTTCCAAATATTTTTTTTCTAACGGTATCTCTTTCCCATTCTTTCGTTTGTTGAAATTGTGTGTAAGCTTTTCAACTACAGTTCTTCATGCGAATTTCTAATTTTTCATAGCTCAAATATCTAACTGCTAGCAAATATTTAGTTTCGAAAATTAAGGATTACCGTGAATTCCTCTCCCTTATCTTACTTTCTTGCTTAAACCAAAATAAGCTAGATTTAATGACGATAATTTACCCTAAAGCACGATTGTGTTGTTAGCTCTAGGAAACCGAGTAAGAACTCCTGACTTTTAATGTATATGAGAACTAAATTTGCCAAAGGACTACTTGCTTCATTCACTCAAATAAAATGCTGTTCTAAAATGATATACTATCGAAATTTTCATTTATTCAAATGGAAAAGTATTATGTTATGAACTTGCTTTCCGTTCTTAGTGAACTCAAACAGCCCACCAGTGCGAAGAGAGCTCGAAAGACATATGAATGTCAGAGAGCGTGAAAATAAATAAATAATCTTAAGCGTCAAAACCGGCAAGGATGGCGGTAAGGATCATTCAATTATATTTACGATTTCTAAGTTAATGAAAATTATTTAAGTATTTTTTATGAATTTCCTTTTCGTGTAAGTAATTGTTATAATCATTTAAATTCACAGGCTAGTGCTATTGCTAAGGTTCAGGAGGTGCGGGATATTACACGGATCGAGAGAATTGGTGCTCATTCACATATTCGAGGTCTTGGGTTAGATGATTGTCTCGTGCCTCGAAATGTAATAAGAATTATAGTCGTTGAATCTCATATTTAAAATGTAGTGGAAGCAATGAAGAGTAATTTATTAATTATAACTCCGCATTCTTAGGTTTCCCAAGGTATGGTTGGCCAGCTTTCTGCTCGTCGAGCAGCAGGAGTGGTTCTTGAGATGATCAAGGAGGGAAAAATTGCTGGTCGATCTGTACTTCTTGCTGGACAGCCCGGGACTGGTAAATCAAACAACAGCTTCTCGGAAAGGCCGTTTGCAATGTTCTCTTTTGCTTAAAAATTTACTTATCAATTTACAGGCAAAACTGCAATTGCAATGGGTATTGCACAAGCCTTAGGTCAAGATACCCCATTTACTAGCATGGCAGGATCTGAAATTTACAGCCTAGAAATGAGCAAAACGGAAGCTCTTACTCAAGCCATCAGGAAATCAATAGGAATTCGAATCAAGTAAGATGAGTATCTGATTAAATTCACCTCAGGCATAAGCAATAATTAAGTTCCACTAGGTAGTATTCCTATCTATTATTTGAATGTATCGTTTGGATAATTTGTATTAAGTATTGGCTCATATTATGCCTTTATTTCAGATTCATTAGTTCATTTTCTTATTATGTTTTCAATCAACTGTTTTGAATTAAATTTTTCCAAGTATTCATGTCAATTATGCTAACATTTTAAATTAAATTCTAAGATTATTTCAGAAATTTATCTACCTTGACTTTTCAGGGAAGAGACGGAAATTATAGAGGGAGAAGTGGTAGAAATACAAATAGATAGACCAGCTTCAGGTGTGGGTGCTAAAGTTGGAAAACTTACAATGAAGACCACAGAAATGGAGACTATCTATGATCTTGGCAACAAGATGATTGAATCGTTGATGAAAGAAAAGGTTTGAAAGTCAATTTTTCTACAGCCTAATTTATATAATTCTATTATAAAGAATTTCTATCAAGATTCTGCTAATTTTAATTTCAAAACACAAGGAAGAGAAGTACTTTTTAAAGTGAAATTCACTAACCTAAATCAAATTTATTTCGTACTACTAATGACTTAAGAAACATATGGTTTCAAAATTGTTTTTGATGATATTTACTTTAGTAATTGGATAGTTTCAAGGTTTGTCTATGATTATCTGAAATTCCTCCTGATTCTACAAGGTAGAATAAAATTCTAAGAATTGTTATTCGTTTCTTTATCAGTCCTGATATATCATACTTAATATTCTTAGCATTGTCTGCTACTCCATTTACCAATGGCTAAAATACTTACTTTCCTCTCATAGACTGTTTATTAGTACAAAGTAGAAAAGATGCATTTAAGGTATCACTCTAATTGGTAGTTTATCTTCATTTTCTTAGAATTTCAACAAAATGTAGAGCCATGTTTTTAGAATAATACCTTCTTTATACTAATCAGCAGTCCTGCTTGCTTTATAAAACTACTGTGGTTCTGATCTACCTTTGAAATTTATCAGGTACAAGCCGGTGATGTAGTGACTATTGATAAAGCTACTGGAAAAGTGAGCAAATTAGGAAGATCTTTTACCAGAGCTCGCGATTACGATGCCACTGGTGCTCAGTTACGTTTTGTGCAGTGTCCTGAGGGAGAGTTACAGAAGCGAAAGGAGGTTGTCCACACAGTAACACTTCATGAGGTCGATGTCATCAACAGCCGAACACATGGATTCCTGGCCCTCTTCTCTGGTTAGATCTTTGTAGACACATAGAAGGAAAGGAGTATTCCTGGCTCTGTGTTCATAGCTATGGATTGTTAATGATGTTATTGTTTGTTATCCAGGTGACACAGGAGAAATAAAGCCAGAAGTTCGTGAGCAGATTAACACAAAAGTAGCTGAATGGAGGGAAGAAGGTAAAGCAGAAATAGTTCCAGGTGTCCTTTTCATTGATGAGGTTTGTTTTTCTTTATTGTCATTTTCCCTGAAATAAGAACTGAATTGACTGAAATCGCTTTCAGACTCTAAATTCATCCCTGTATTTATTGGAAGGATTTCTCTTTTCCTGCCTTTGACAGGTTCACATGCTGGATATAGAATGCTTCTCCTTCCTTAATCGTGCACTTGAAGATGAGATGGCACCAGTGGTTATCATGGCTACTAATCGAGGAATCACAAGGATTCGTGGTACAAATTACCGTTCTCCTCATGGAATCCCTATTGATCTCCTAGACCGAATGATCATCATTAGTACCACACCCTATGAGGATAAGGAACTGAAAGAAATCTTGAAAATAAGGTACAGAGTCTGATATTTTAATGCAAGGAATCTTTTCATCGCAATTTAAAGGTCTAAGTGAAATATCAGCATCATGAGATTTGTATGCTTAATGAGTTATGTTCATTCCATGGAAATAATATCAATAATTAAAGTTTTGTAGGAAACTTTTAATTAAGATTAAATTTATAAGGAATATTTTGTGCTAACAATTCTCTTGCTTCCTATGAGATAGTTCAACAAGCTAAACAACATGTTTTATGATGCTAACTTTTTCAAGGTTTTAGCCTTATTATGTTTCAGGCTAAATTTTCTTTATTTCATTCTTAATTAAAATCCCTCTGAAAATTTTTGTACTATTTTAGCTTACCTTGATTCCAGTTTAGGACTTTGTTATTTTTCTATTTCTTGGTCCATCAATGTTATTTTTGTATTTCATTTTTAGATGTGAAGAAGAGGATGTTGAAATGTCTGATAATGCCATGATTGTCCTCACTAGAATAGCTTTGGAAACATCTCTCCGATATGCAATTCAACTTATTACTACTGCTGGATTGGTTGCACGTAAAAGAAAGAAGACTGAGGTACATATGTTAGGAATAATTATTTCCTTTATTGAGTGAGCTTAGTAGTTATGACACCACTTAGAGATGTCTATGGATATAGTGTTCTAATGTGCTCCTGAGCTTGTGCTTCTCATTCCATATATATTCGTACTTTACCCATTTGTATGTTTCTCAAGATTGTTGATACCTGACTTCCAAGCAGAATACAAGGTTGAAAAGAATGAAGAATACTGTCCCTAGCATAACTTGGTGGAAGTCCTTACCTAAAATATGAAATGAAAATACATAGTAAATTCCATGTCAGCCTTGAACCTTCTTCAAAGTTTATGCAAGTTTTCCCGTCCCATGAAAAGGATCTTAACTAGGTTCTTCTGTTGAAACAATGCGAGATGACTCACAAGGTTGACCTAAGGATATCTGTATGCCAAACTAGTCAACCAATAAAAATATCTTATGGAAAATAAAATCACATCCTTTCATCTATCAGGTTTTACTATATTTAATTGTACCTTCTATGAGCATCCTGATTTCACTGAAAGCTAAATATCCAATATTCTATGGTATTGCAGATCTGCACCCTCTTTTAACTCTTTTATTCAAGGGTTATTATTTTTCATTCATTCCAGAAATTTTTCCTTTCTCATTCCTTTATCTGAGAAACCTCATATAAATGCAAATCTTCTATCATAACACTTATTTCTGAAATAATTTTTAATCTAAATCATGGCATCAAAATTAATAGCTTTCAAAAAAAATAATATCCAGTGCATTATATATGAAGTCAATACCTTCACAATAAGTATCAAATTGTTGTAAATACAGCACCAAAATAAACACAACCACATTCCTCATAACTTTTTCACTTGCTTTAGCATACCTTTAGCCAACATATTAGCTATTTTGGGATCAGTTTTTCATTTAATTGTCTAAAATTTAATATCTTACTTGAACATGGAACATGACTAAACGTAAGATACATCGCCTTATTTTTCTCTTTCACCTTCATGAATGATTTTGATGAAATTTGATTGTTGCTCAAATTTAGCCATACTTGCAAGCAACCATCTCCCATGCTCATTTTTGTGCATTTTAGGAACTTACTGATCAAAATTCTGGAGTATTTTTCTTTATTGCTTATGTCATGTTTTTTCAATACCTAGGTTACAATCGAGGAAATCAAAAAAGTATATTCCTTGTTTCTGGATGAGCATCGGTCTACTCAGTTTTTGAAAGAATATCAAGATGAGTTTATGTTCAATGAGGGTAAGGATGAAGTACTGTGAAATTTGAAGTGATATATGTACATTGAAGGTTTTTCAACTTTGGATGGTTTGTAACCCAAGTTTTCTTTTCAGAAGAAACAAAGATGGAAGTAACTCCTAGTTGATCTGACTCAAAAACAATGCTGGAATGTTCCTTGGTATCTATATGCGTTTAAGTACCATTCCTTCTCTTTTCTTGTGAATGTTATGTCATACATTTCTTTCATAAATAAAAATTTTATAAATTTTAGCTGAGGCTTCTATTCCACTTCCAATATCACATAGCCTATCATATATTTTGTAAGCTGGTTTGCTGTTTATGAAAATTATTTGTAAAGTAAGATGTAGGCATTCATCAACAAACTGATATACACATGTTTGAAAATTTTGACCAATAAATAAATATATAACATTGATATGTGCTTAAGTCAGTGGGATCAATGTCTATAAGTGCTTTTTATCAATTCTTAGAATTGGAGTTTACTGCTTATGATACAAAAAAGTGTCATATTATAACTGTTCAAGGCTCTGATGATCCTTGTCTACTGAAACAAAGTTGTTCAGTACTGTGTACATGTAGTAGAATGAATAAAATGTTGAAGTACATCCTTTAAGACATTGTGATATTTTCATTTCTTGTGAATTTCTAACACAGTATAAGCTCTTGATTGATTTTGCCAGACTGAAAGTTCAAACTAATGTATGTACATACATATGAAATGAAGAAATATACGAGAAATGTGGTATGTCTTAAATGGCACGAGTCTTCAAAGCTATAGCATAGGAAGTATTTGAAAATAAAGGGGCTTTTCTCGATATTTAAATTAATGTAATGCTGAGAAATGTTGAGGATAAAGTCATCATGGACATTTCACATTAAATCCTGAATACATGTGATACAGGTTTGTGAGTTGGATTTGCTTTTTATTTTTTCTTCTTTGATTTAGAAGTTTAGCCATTATGTAACAAAGAGTATAGACAAAGTATGACAGTTATGGGAAAATGGGAGAGAAAACTAAATTACAGAACCAACAATGAGTGAAGAAAAATTTTTCTTTGGCCTTATCTATTTCTCTTCTGAGTTCATTGTTAAGACTCCCATATTATCTTTGCCTTTTTCTGTTTAAAAATTTTACCATCTTCTTCGTTCCTCCATTTTGTTTAGTGTATCTCCTGTGGTCTATCCTTTCCTCATTTTCTTCCTGATCTTTATGTCTCTTTTGATGCTCCTTTCATACAATATTTTATGTTTTCCCATTTCTCATTGACATAGTCTCTCTCTCCTTTGGCCTTTAATTTTTCTGTGAATAGTTTTTCCATTTCATCAGGCTTTCCTGGTTCCTTTAATTTTACAATGCTTAATTTCTCTTGTTTGCCTCCTTTCCATGTCTTTTTCAGCTTTATATAAAACTCTATTATTACTAGGTTATAAAGTAGTTCTGAAAATTTTCTTTAGAAAAGTCAATTAGTCTCTACCATCTTTCGCTCCTTCTTCCTAAACCAATTCATCCCACTGTCTTACCCTCGCAACCTTAACCCACAAACTGCATTAAAGTCTCCTATCACTACTATGCAAGCCTTATGTCTTTCCTCTTCAGTGATTAATTCTATCCTCTCATGACATTCTATTTCTTCTTCTGAATGCTGGTATGAACAGTTGTATTAGCATGAGATCTTTGCTATTTGCCTTTAGTCTTAACATTATCATTCTTTCATTAACATAATCTACCTTAATCACCTTTTCTTTAATCCGATTTCCTATTATTATTCCAGCTCCTTTTCTTTACTAAATATGTATGTATGTCTTTAATCCCCGATCTGCAGCTCTCCACTACCACCTCATTTCATTTCACTCATTCCCAGTCTGTTTTTCACCATATCTTATCTTGCTTAACGTAATGAACAATACGTAAAAAAAAAACATTGTCCACAACAGAAAACATTATGGTTCTTGCAGATATATATTAATATTGCAATTTTTATTATAATGATACATAAATATGCCAATAAGGGGGGCATCTACCTAGGGGACTAGGGTGTAAATTTTCATTGTCCTTATTTCTCCGCTTCCTCAGCCCTCGTCGTAAGTAATGACTAATAAATAAAGGATGACGTTTGAACAACGATGGTGAAAGAAAAACGTTTCTTATAGACATATAGTCAGACTACCCTCTGCCAACTAACAAAGTTACCTTCGCTAAATAGAACCCCCTTTAACTGTGGACCTGCTCTACAGCCGACACTAAATGCAATGGTGCATGGCATTTAGATGCAAAAATATAGCTCAGCACATTTCTATACAGAAAAGCTTTTATTTATCAAGGGCGGAGAAAAAATGTAAACGTGCTTTGCTCGATAAAACCTTTAAAACATCTGTAATGCATTCCTTAATTAATAATGAAGGTTTTCCAACACGCTACAACGCTTCGATAACCAACAGTACTCGCTGGTGATCGAATTAAGTTTTCCTTGTTCTAATTATGAGTTGATTGTTAATGTTAGGAATGGCTATCTTTGAATTAGCGCTGATTGATTGCCAATTTTTACTATTATTCTATTAAATGAGTTATTCAAAATATTCATTAAGGAGAGATTCAATTCAATACGATTAGAATAATTGAGAACCCATTCGATAGAAGTAAGGCGGGAAATACTTCTTGGAGAGTGTCATAGTTATATTGGCGGTATTTCGGTTGATTTATCATCGAAATGTCTCTACTTGATTCCTTGTTAGCTCCGAGAGTGAATATAGAAGTAAGTTTGAGATTTTTTTCCGATAGAACTAGGAATTTCCATTCCTTTTTTGGACTGTGGTATTGCTATGACGCATTTAATGTCTGATGACTTTGAAGCTAGCTTTTAATAATTTAGATGAAAAACTGCATTTTTTAAATACTCATTTTCTTCTAGCAAATAGATAGAATTTTATTAAATACTTGAATTTTTCACTGTCATGTTTAAGGAAGTTCTTTCTGAGAGATATTATTTAGATCTATGATTTACCATGTTATCGTGTCTTTCATATGCTTATCTGTGAAATTCAGAATTTAGCAGAAGATTGGTTGAGAGGATATAGCACAGATTCAAGAGAGAGTTTCCTCAGTATCATATCTCTGATATTCCATACATGTGGACTGACCCAAAATATACCACCGTCCGTTTTTGAAGTTGGTTGGTTAGATTTTGTGAAAGCTCTCGAAATCAAGCTTCCACCGTCTGTGAGTATTTATTCTTTATTGATATGCATTATTAATGATAATTGTGATGATAGAATAAATTCTAGAATTCCAGAAAGTAAATTAGCCGCTTAAATTTTATCAATAACGGAAGAACATGATAATCTTTTTATCATCTTATTAATATAAATAATTTATTTTTATTGAAAACAGGCCTTATCAACTTACCCGATTATTGATAAAAGGCAAAATCTTGGGAAGCAGATATCTAGAAATGTTTGCAATTTCATTGGAATGATTTTTTCTAAAGCAGAAGATGATGTATTACATGATGGGTTCTTTATCCCAGAACTTTGTGAGCTACTGTATGTACTGACTAAATCATCATTGAGGGCATTCCGCCACACTGCTACATTACTTGGTAAAATTTCTACTTTTTTATTTCATGACATGCTATCATCATACTTTCCCTTGCATGAACTAAAACTTTACTGAAGTGTAGTACAAGTAATGTAATTTGAACTATTTAATGTATCTAAAATCTGAAGAAAGTGAAACTTCTTTCAACGCAGGAATTATCTTTAGTCTCCTAAATAATGTTCTTGTTATTCATTTTTTTAATTGACAAAATTAAGTTTGATTTTTTTGTGTCAGTTGGTAAATTATGTAATCTATATGGCTGGAGCCTGCTGCCAGAAGTGTGTTAAGCATTGGGGATACATGTATGACTGCCACTATATAGAGGCAATCAGCATTAGAAGGGTTTAGATAAGGAAAATATGTAACCAGTAAATCAGCCTAAGAAAATATAATGAATTAATTATTATTGATATAATGTGTGGATTTATTGAAAATTATTATAGAGCTTATGATACTTAATTATTAATGAATATATATGTTACTAATCGGAATTAAGATATTAAAAATCAAAAAGCTTTTTTTCTAATATTTTTGCAACATTTTAGTGGATTAAGAAAATACAAAAGTATCATAGCCTTACTTTTTATTATATTTGGGTGGAATTCCCCCTCGTATGAATATAGAATGATAAGATGACCATTAGAATCAATATTGCATTTAGAAAATTTCCTGCTTCAATCATGAAGGAAGCTATAGTAGACTTTAAATATATAATGATAGGTCACATAACTTATTCATAAAATATGAGAATGTAACAGCTGCTAGTGAAATGGTTTGACATGATTCCTTGAAAGTTGGTAAACCCAGATTTTTTTATTCTTCCAGACTCTGGTTCACAGTAGTTTGTATACCAACAGATGGCAATCAGTGTTTTCAAACCTCTGACTTATTCATACTATAATATAAATTTTAATAAATATCAATCTTGATGAATGTTTAAGTAGGAAGTATCAACAAAATCCCCAGAAATAACTATTCCATACTACTAAAATTCTAAATTTTTAAACTATGGGATCTTATGCAATACATCACAATTATCTGAACTCTAATCACAGCAACTGCTTTGCATATCTAAGTGGCTCATATTTGAGCTTCCAAAAGTTTTCCAATTTCCTTTCTATTTTGATAAATATCTGGATATTTCATTGTTTCCATGATTGTGGCAAAATAGGGCTGGTTAAGAAATACTCCTTCAATGTTACAAGTCTATACCAATATTTGTTTTATCCTAAATGTAACTGAGTAAAAATGCCTTTTTTTCATTAACGGCTGTCATTTCCAAACCATACATTCTATATGATCGTTTACTCCCCATGTATTCTTAAGGAAAAATACATGAGCTCAGATTCAACAATCCCCTTTTTCATCAAAAGCACTGGTTGTTTATATTCATAAATTATACGAATTGTTCATATTTTTGTCCAAAATCTTATTTAGAATTGAAAACTATATTCTTCGATCAAAATAAGAGTCTTGTTTCAATTTTTTTTTCTTTTGATTATTACCATTATTTTGTAAGACCATTATAATTTAATTCTACAAAAGACTAAAAGTCTGCAGTCATTCAAAATGAATCAATATGCATATAATCAATCTGCTCTAGCTTTACTTGGTGGAACGCCATAATGAAAGAATGAATAAGTAACACTTAGTAGTTTCCACAGGAAAGATTTAATTCACGACCGGTTTCGACTCTTGCGAGTCATCTTCAAGGCAGGCAATCTTCAAGCCTTGAAGATGACTCACGAGAGTCGAAACCGGTCGTGAATTAAATCTTTCCTGTGGAAACTACTAAGTATTACTTATATATTCTTCCTTTGAATCAATATGCATTTCTTATGAGAGAATTTTTAGTCATCTAGAATTAAACCAAGGATACTTATGCTAAAAGAAAATCAATTTGTAATAGTCAGTTGGCCATAAGTAAGTCCCTAATTCTGTATTTCTATATCATAAGTTAATGACATTATTTTGTAATTAGTTAATTAAGTAAATTTAAAAGTGAAAATAGTAAATGTAATTGAAAATTGCTGCCATTTTTTCTTATGGAAGTTACTGCATATGTTAATATATACAGAATGTTGATCATTATTTAAGATACTTAATGCTAGAAAAATTTTCATTGATGATATATATAAAGTGATCTACCTTTCGGTAGGTTCATGTGCCCCCACATTCTCTCCTTAATTCCCTCTCCTTCAATTCCCGGTAACTTATCCCACCCCTTAATTCGTCTAATAACTTTTGTCTTTGTCTTCCCCTCTGTCTTTTCCCTAGCATTCTTCCCTCGATCGCTTTCTTCAACAATCCCTCCCCTCTCAATATTTGACCCACCCATTTCTTTTGTCTATTTTTAATTACTTCAATCATTACTCTCTTCTCCCCAACCATCTCCAGAACCTCCTCGTTCGTTTTTCTATCGACCCAACTAACTTTCTCCATTCTACGCCATACCCACATCTCAAAAGCCTCCAATCTTTTGACATCCTCTTTTCTCAACGTCCACGTTTCACACCCGTACAACATTACACTCCACACCAAGGATTTTACCAATCTCTTCCTGATTCCTTTATCAAGTCCCTTTGTCATCAGTTCCCTTCTTTTCATGAAAGCTTCCTTTGCCAATGCTATCCTTTTTCTAATTTCTGTCGAACATCTTCCATCCTTAGAAAGAAGGCTACCCAAGTATGGAAATTGATCTACTTGCTCTAGTTTTTCCCCATCCACCCTTATTGTTAACTTAGCTTTCTTTCCCTTTGAAAACCTCATAATCTTAGTCTTTCTTACATTGATTTTCATCCCAAACTCCTTTGCTTTATTGTTTAGTGCATTTACTAGGATTTGCAAACCCTTTTCCGAATCGCACACAATAGCTTTATCGTCTGCATATCTTACTGACTTCACAAGTTCCCCACCAACCTTTATTCCCTTATCTATTTCATCCCAAGCTTCTTTGATCATTTCTTCTGCATATAAGTTAAAAAGAGATGGTGATAAAGGACAGCCTTGTCTTAGTCCCCTCCCTAACTCTGCCCATTCCGATTCCCCATTAGCAACTCTTACTCGTGCGGTCTGATTTAAATACAAATTTTGCACTAAACGCCTATCTTTCCAATCCAAACCAATTTTCTTTAGTATCACCATCAGTTTTGGCCATTGAACTCTATCGAAGGCTTTTTCAAAATCAACAAAACATGCACAAACGTCCCTTTTAAATTCTAAGCTTCGTTCTACGAGAACCCTCATAACCCCAATTGCATCCCTCGTCCCTTTCCCTCTCTGAAAACCGAACTGATCATTACCTATGAATTCTTGAGTTTTTCCCTCGATTCTTCTATTCAAGACCCTAAGAATAACTTTTGCCGCATGAGATATTAGGCTAATTGTTCGATAGTCCCGGCATTCTAAGGCATTATTCTTTTTCTGTAACGGTATCAGGATAGACTTGGTGAAATCCTCTGGCCACTTTCCTTTGTCGTAAATTTTCCTACATAAATTATAGAATTGTTTTTTACCCTTTCCCCCAAGATTCTTAAGAAATTCTACAGGAATCTCGTCCACACCCGTTGCTTTCTTCCCTTTCATGTCCCGCAATGCCCTATCAAATTCACTATCTAGTATATTCGGCCCAAGATCATCTTCCTCTACTTCTAGTATGCCCTCAATCTTTATGTGGGTAGGCTTCATGTCTTTCGAATATAATTCTTCTACATACTCTTTCCATCGTCTCCTTATGCTAGCTGGTTCCCTTAAGATGTTTCCCTTGTTATCCCTAATAGTGGCCATTTTATCACTAATTTTATTCCCCGTTAATTGTTTTACTTTTCTGTATAATAGGTCGACCCTCCCACTTTCAGCCATCTTCTCTATTTCGTTACACTGGCCTTTCCACCACGATTCTCTTGCTTTATTTGTTACCCTCCTCAGTTCGTTGTTTAAGGCCCTGTACATTCTACGCCCGTGTTCTGTGTTGACCCTTTTCCATTTTCTTCTTTCCTCCATTTTTGTTATCATTTCTATCGTCACCCATGGTTTCCTGATTTTGCTTTGTGTGACCCTTCCGATGGTTCTTTGGGCACTATCTTTAATGCTAGTTTTGATCATTTCCCATCCTTCATCTATAGTGAGTTCCCTTTCCTTATCTTCTAGAGCCCTGTTGACTGACTCTTGAAACTCTCTAGCTTTCCTACCCCTGAGGGCTTCTACGTTCCATTTGGGTGCGGTTTTTGCCCTATAAATCTTTTTGAATCTAAGCTCGGTCTTCATCATTACTAAATTATGATCCGAGTCTACATCAGCACCAGGATAACTTCGCGAGTTTTTAACACTATTTCTAAACCTCTTCCTTACCAGAATATAGTCGATTTGGTACCTATCCGTGTCCCCCGGCTTTTTCCATGTGTACCTCCTTCTGTTATGGTGTTGAAAAAGAGTGTTGGTGATACAGAGGTTATTCCTTATGCAAAAATCTACCAGTTTTTGTCCTCTGTCGTTTCTTTTTCCTAGTCCGAACTCTCCCACTTCGTCCCCATCTTTGCCCTGCCCAACCACAGCATTCCAGTCCCCCATTACAATAAGGTTTTTATTGCCTTTCACCCTTCCAATAACCTCTTCTATTTGCTCATAAACTAAATCTACTTCATTCTCAGTGTAATCGCTAGTAGGGAGGTACACTTGCACTATCACAGTGTTTACTGGCTCTGCCTTGATTTCTACTGACATTACTCGGTCGCTTATCAGTTCGGTGGCTATCACAGCATTTCCCGCTCCCTTGTCCAACACTATAGCAACCCCTCTCTGGCTATCATTTCCTCCACTGAATATAACCCTCATATCATCGCTCCAAAAATCTCCCCCATCCTTCCACCGTACTTCGCATAGCCCCAGAATGTTGATGTTGGACCTCTTCATTTCTGACTTTACGTTTTCTAACTTCCCTTTCCTAAGCATCGTTCTAACGTTCCAGGTCCCTACTCTGGTTTCCTTGGTCATCTTCTTCTTTTCTTGTGTCGTTGGGTAAGGATTTCGTGGAATGACGACCGGGATGGCCTTACCACCAACCCTGCCGGGCACGACACTCTCCCTAGTAGGCTGAGTCCCGTTTTTGCCAGGGACAATATAATTATTGTGGCACATCATAATCATGGGATAGATAGTCGAGGTGGTCTCCCCTTGCCTTCCTCAACAGTGTTTTTAACGTGACACCATCACTCATATAGGCCGCCCCACTGGGGTACAGACGCCTTTGCAGCCGCCTCACTGAGGTACAGACGCTGCGTGGACTACCTTTCGTCTGGCCCCTACCTATTGACCTTTCTGGCATGAGTGACCCTACCAGGAACAAAGTTCCAGGCAGTATAGCTCTCTAGGTCATAGGAACACGCAAGCCCCTTCACCACGTCAAGGTGTAGTCCGTAGAAGGGGTCATTGATGATACTTGCCCTATTAGCTGTTTGATAAATTTTAATTTACCAAAATAATTGTTTATATAGGTATGTATTACATAGGTATACATTCATTTCTTTGCATATAAATTCATTCAATTTTAATTTGGACCAATGACTACCAAAACACTTATTTAAAAGAAAAACACTTTATAAAAATTTTAATTTTTGTACATATAAATTCAACTCTTTATAAACTCAAAATTCAACTCTCAAAAATAAATGCATCAAATAAAATGAAGCTATTTTGATGTTGAAATATATTTTATTGTTCATAAAATCTCACAAACTTGTCTGATGACACTATGTTCTCTTTAGTCATTCTAAATTTCTTTGTAGCTGTATTTCTTTCTATGTTTTTTTTATTCCTTGATTTGTAACTGTAACATTTTCTTCATTGGAGTCTGTATTTTTTAATAATTATAAGCCTTTTTCAATGGAGCTGAGAGCTGTCAAGTTTGCAGTTACCTTGTACTACTCTGGTGGAACTAGGACTAAAGTGCCAGAATCTTTTGTAACTTTTTTCTTGTGTCTATGTAAGATCAACAACTATCAGCTCCTGACTTAATCCGTCAGCTCCTTGACATCACCAGATTAACCTTACAAATCTTATTGTCTAGCAACTACTTCTATCACATGAACAACATAATCAGCTTCTGGCATTTTCTCTGAAAAAGTGACTTTTATGTGTTATATTATAAAAAAGATACTTGTCTTCACAGGGTAGTCTATATGAGAGGAGTTAGAGGGCCACCTGTGAGCTGTATGTTTGATTCCTATTTAGGTTAGGATGGTTGTAGGTTGAATTCCCTGAAGTGGTGACTCACTTCTCTGGTGTTACTAGAGATGATCTCAAGATTATGGGATTGTAAACTCCGTAATATTGAGATTCAGGTATTGAGTTAGTTTGGTTGAGCTGTGTTATGAGGTATTAAATATTTGGGCAGTATTAGTGAACATTAATGCAATATTATTTATGATCAAAAGCATTGCAAAAGTTAGTGCTGGTTGATAAACTAACTTCTGTATAACCAGCTAGTTGTATACTCTGGTGTCCCTCAAATTGCCATACCTTTGCAAATAATTTCGAGAAACAAGAAAGGTTCATACAGTAACACCCAGGAAATCAAGAAATTCTTTACTATCCAAATGGCAAGCTTAATTTAATACAATAATGATGTTATCAAAACAGTAGTTCCATTCATAGTAATTGTGATTGAATAATGAATTTTCTGTAAATTTAAGGCAGTTTTAAATATGAAGAAATCTTGATTGTTGGGTTTATTGTAGTGACCAGTAAGGTTGTCAGGCAAAGTGAATAAGCTCACAAAAAAGCTCTCTGAAGTTAATTTTATATTTATCGTGAGAAGGGGCTTAAAGTGAATTTTTTAACTGTTAGAGAACTGCATGTGAAAGAATTTTCATGTCCTATTTTTTGTAGTTTCTTAAAGAGATTTTATTTAAAAGTGTTAGTTGTTTCTTTTTTCAAAGTATTTGAAATATGCATAAAACAGTTACCGCACTTAAACTTGATTAACAATAATGACTGTATTGTGATGATTGAATGAATTCCCATTATTTTCATTATTCTTTTTTATTTCATTAATTTAGTGGTTAAAATGATCACCCATTTGTCAAAAATTGCAAAGGATCTTACCTTACAATACAGTAGAATAAACAGACAACTGTCCAATTGTGAAAAAGAACATTTAAGAGAAAGATCTTCGGCACGGAGAGAGAGTCTTGAAAATCTCTTGGCCACTTCTGGCCTTAGGATTTCTGAACTTGATGAGAAGATAACTTTTCTTATCAATGTAGTGCTTCCTAAAAGATTCAGGTGAGAATTTTATTTGGAATTATTCTCTCTATTGTATTTAATCTATAATAAGTCATTTTATATTGAGTAAAATTGGTGTTTGAGTAATTAAATGCTGATCAATGTGTATTGACCCTTTGGTTCAACTAGGGATGTCTTCATACCAATTCGTTCTGTTTGCCTCGAGGAACTTGAAGTTTGGTTGCTGAAATATCCCAGTGCTTTTATGGGACATAGAAATCTGAAGTACTTGGGATGGGCACTAAGTGACCCAAATGTTGGGATGAGGCAAAAGAGTATTCAGGTATGTAGCATAGTATGGTATGAGTTTCATATATTATTAATTTACAATACATAATCAGTACACGTATAATAATGTTTTACAATACATAATCCAATTAAGTATACAAAAGGATAATTTTATGGAGAGAAAAAGGTGCCAAGTCATATAGGTTATTACTTGCTATGGACACAGTGTACCCCATATATAGCCACTATCTGGTGATGAATGTTGGCCGGTTTAACATCTACTGCAGTCAGAAATCTGATGACACCTTGCTGCATCTCAGTCATTGAATTTCACTATGTGAACACAATGATATCCTAATATGCCCTAGAGTGTTAGTTGGACAAAACCAACAATCAATCGGTGAAGGACTGGCTCTTGTCACAGCCACTGGAGTTCTGGGAACAGGGGACCCTTCAGCTAGTGAAACAGTGGTATAGTTATGCACACTTCTTCTTTCTAGTACTTTTGAATAAAGACTTCAATTACACCTACAGTTTGGTTTTATACCTTTTCATTTGAACACCCTTTATATTTCTAACGTTAAATGTAATGGGCCTAATGTTGAAAACTAGTAGCATTTTGAGAGATCTTTTTATATATCATGTTACATACTTCCCTCTAACTACTTCTCCTTTAACCATATCCAGAGTTTCAAGTCTATATCATATTGGTTAGGTCCTCAAACTTAGTTCCATAAACCCCCAAACAAATTTTATGGAAGAGTAGCAATGGTGCTCTAACATTGAACCAAGGCTCATTTAGGAAATAGTTGAATATGTTTATAAAAGATATTCATGACACCTGTTCATATGCTGCTTTTTTTCTAGTTTCTCAGCAAATGCTTCATAAAAATAATTAATATCGCTTCATGCTTTTAATAAGGGAAAAGGTAACCAGGGGGGTGTCAAGCCCACAAATATGTCAGGGGAAGTCATTGCGCATTATGTTAGGGAAGAGAAATTCTTGCTATGTTCAGAATTTCAAATCAATATCATATTATGAAGGTACTAAAATAAGGTTCTGTATTCCACATACAAACTTTATGAAAGAATACAGATGGTGTTAATGCATTGAGTGAAAATATCTTAGGGAAATGGTCATCTGCATTTATGAAATATATTCATCACTCCTATTTAAATGCCAGGTTTTGGGAAAGGCTTCAAAACATTTAAAATGAATAAAATTTATTTTAAATGGAAGATTTTTGCAACCACCTGGTATTGAATGAAAGCTCATTTTGTAACATTTCTTTAATTATTACTCTAGAACACTGCATCTTCTCAGACCTCCAGTATTTTATTCTATCATACTGGTAAGTGTAAAAAAAGATTTTTTGGAAATCTGTGCAATGTTATCTCATTGAAAAATTTGATTTTTAGTGCTTACTGGTATTGTATTTATGACAGGTAGGAATGATTTCTCATTTTTGCTGGATTCTCATAATCAAGGCCCTGCGGTGAAAAGAGTTAAACCTGTGACTCTTGTAGTTAGGGCTGTCAATTTGTATTCTATCTACATCCTATCTGGTGTCTATGTGTGATAGATGTTGGTAGGAAATGCTTAATGTCAGAGAAATAATGCTACAATATAAAAACTCCAAATATGCCATATATCTTTTACATAAATGCATTCTACATTATAATAAAACAGTCATGTACTTGGTATTGCATCAAACTTTTCTAAAATATCCAGTTTGGGGTCTTTCTGATTTTTTTGTTGTTAAGAAGAAATTTGCCTATGTTTTGTGTTTTGCAAAACTGGATAGTAACTGGGTTGTAAGTGCTATGGAGAAAATAAGCAATTTATGAAGTTTTATGAGGACATGTGGAGGTGAGGTTTAACAATTTGGTTGAAATGGGCTGTCCAATATTTATGGCAGGACTGCAGTTTAGTCTTGATAGATTGAATGCCTTTTGTTTGTTTACAAGGTTATTGCCAATCATAAAATATGATGATTCCAAATCTCTGTGTTAATGCCTGATGCAAAAACCAAAGCATTATCTCAAATTTGAGAGAGAAATACTAGGCAGAATAATTATATCAGCTTGCAGATTCAATTCCATTGACCTCATCCTTATTATTGTTCTCTCTTATCTTTTTGAATTGATGATTTCAGACACTGAAGAAGATATATTTAGACAAGGAACTTGCAAAGCATGTGGAAATGGAGTTATTCACTCTGAAATTTAAGCATCGAATTGTTACAATGTCACTTGATAAGAATATTCTCACATCCATCTTTGCCATTCAAGTGATTTCAGCAATACATAGGTCTGTTCTATCTTTCACTTGTATACTCTTGATAATTTAGATATTTTAGAGTGATAAATATTGTTTTAGAAGTAGTATTTTAGGTTTAAAATTAATTATGAGATCTTAGAGGAATGTACTCTTTGGAGTCTTAAAAATTCTGTAACTTCTCAATATGAGCACTTCATGATTATCCAGATTCTTAATTTTTATGTTGTATACTGAATGCACTTCTCATAAGGACCTTATCTACTTGGAGATACGGAAAGATTTTTTTACAGTATCTTTTGTTCTACTCAATAGCAGTTATTTCTGATTGAAATTACAAGGGGTGTTCAAATGAAAAGGTACAAAACGACACTGTGGGTAAAATTGAAGTCTTATTCGAAAGTAATCACCAGTGGCCTGAGCACAACTATCCCACTGTTTCACAAGCCAAACGGTTCTCTGCTCCCAGAATTTCTGTGGCTGTGACAAGATCTATTCCTTCACTATGTCCTCCAGTTCATCGCCTGAGTTGAAACACTTCCCTTTGAGATGTTTTCTTAGCGGACCAAACTGGAAGTTACAGGGTGACATATTCGTGCTATAGGGTGGATGATCAAGCCATTTGGGCTTGCCAGTACACTTTGTGTGACCCGGGAGTCGTTTGGACATGCTTTATTGTGGAGCAGAATCACTCCCTCTGTGATCACTCCTGGCCCTTTGCTTTTGATGGACTTGCATAGGCTACAGACACACTGTCTCCCCTGTACACAGCCACCATCACAGCAATGAATATTGGCCAATTTAATGGTCAGAAATCTGATGACACCTTGCTGCTCCTCAAACGTCGAATTTTTCAATGTGAATGCCATGATGTCCTCATATGCACTGCCATGTCAATAAGATGGAACAAAATCAGTTGGTGAAGGATTGGCTCTTGTCACAGCTACAGGAATTCTGGGAGCAGGGAATTTTTGTCTCGTTAAACAATGGGATAGTTGTGCTCAGGCCACTGGTGATTACTTTTGAATAAGACATCAATTTTACCCACAGTGTCATTTTGTACCTTTTCATTTGAACACCTCTTATATATATCATACTTTTGTTTGATCAAGTACTGCTTAGTGAGCGAAGGTACAGCTGCACAAGAAATGTTGAAAAGTTTAGTTGAGAATTAAGTGAGAATGCAATATCTTTAAATGACATTAACAAAAATTGTTTTCCCATTTAATTAAAAGATGCTCTGCAAATTATAAGCAAGCTTAATATAGAATATTTATGATAAATTGATATTCTGAAAAAAATTATTAATAAAATGGGTTTAGTCTGCATTATATTTTTATTTGATGTGTATTTATGCAAAGGTTGAATTTTAGTAATCCATATGGCAGACTGGAGCAGTGTGAATTTATTAGGAACAAGAAACTATGGCAATATACATAAAATTAAAGACTTAAAACAAAAACCTTTGGGAATGAGGCAAATATTATCACAGGAAATACTCATGAAGGCCATCAAAGTCTTTGTGTTCCAAGATCCTGTACAGATGATTATTGGTCCATCATTTTCATTTAATGATATTTTTCAAGTTGATAACAGAGAATAAGTATACATTTGCCTTTTTTGCTTTTTTCATTCCCAAAATTTTTATTCTCATTTCTTTTTATAAATAAGAAGTTTTTTCAATATTCTGTAACTCCACCATTTGATGTGTTGCAAAATCTGGAAAAATCCAAATTCTGCACCAACCATGGTTCCAGCCCTTTAGAATTAAGAATTTTCAACCTTTATCTTGCAGAATTGCTGTGGCTTCTATTTTCATTTCTTTATTGTTGTATTATTTTACAGATATAGTCCAGATATGATTACTAATGGTGAATTGGAATACATTTTTCATCTAGTATATTCTCAATACATTGAAGTAGCCAATGAAGTGGCAGGATTTATTAATCAGGTGATCACGTTTAATTTGAAAGACAAGTGTACATCTGAGAAGAGTAAGGGGCCTTTGAGTCTACTGGAATTAAAGGATGTTGTAATTTTTACGAAGGTAAGGGATAAAGAATGCATCTGTAGCAAAAGCTAACATGTTTTAGAATGAGGTACTTTTATGTCCAAATTGTTTGAAATTGTATTAACAGTTGAACTAATTATAGAATTAGGATGTTTCATAAAATATGTTAACAAGGGCTCTTATTGTTATTATATATCTCCTTCTAATTACAATATGTATTTGTGGATCCGCAGACAACCAGAGCAGTAAAGCTTATCTGGTATATGTTCCTGGTGTTGTATCAGTAGACCAAAATATATTGTGTACTTTTCTTCGAAGTATTAGAGAGCCAACAGCAGTGAAGTGTAGATAGGGTTTTTGTTGTTTCACAACCCCTGCCATGCACCAGTGGCATTTTGCAGGGTTAAAATGTAAATGTATATGCATGGTGTAATTGAATTGTTTTTGAGATTTCAAGGATTTAAGAAGGTGTAGTATATTGTCATTTTTCTGTCATGGGAACAAGTTCTAGTTTGGTACACCAAGTCCAACAAAGGGAGGACAGATATTCTAGATGAACACTGCTCAAGTTAACCCAGCAAGTTCAAATCAGAAGTCTGTCTCCCTTTTCCCAGGCATAGAACTGGCTTAGAACATCTCAATTTTACCCACTTTTGTCACTACATTTCCTATGGGAGCTAATTGATCAATTACTTTACAGGGAAAACTTGTAACTGAGTGTTTTCCATTTATTTCTATTTTTCTTTCTTGATGGTTTCATATTTCACAGCAGATGTAAGACTTCCAGCATGGTGTCTTTACTTTGCTCGTAAAACTTGATTATGATTTCTTCTTTGCTTCCATCTTTGCTATTGATCTCTTTTATGCCAGAGAAGGTGCACTAACATTTACAAATTGATAAGAGAGAAAGATGTTCCTAGCAAAAGAAATTCAGCAATAACCTCTTGCTAAGTATGTATAGGTACTTCATCCTTTGAAGTAGTAAATATACGTATAAATTGTACTTCTAACATCAGGGAAGAACGAGATCAGCTATTGGCAATACCAAAATGATCAGTACGAATGACCTTGTTGGATGCAAAGCATATGAGGTCTGATATGAAAATAACAAGTTTATTTTCCTGGTTTAAATAGTAAATGGAAAAATTTATCAGGCAAGGTTCAATTTCTGAATACTATAGCTTCAATTTTGTACCCCCCCATGAGCTTGCACCCTGGGCAAATCCCATGGTTGCCCTGATCTCACCACAGGATTGTGAACAAGTATGTTTTGAAATGAGTATCGCAGTGTTTCTTAGGAAGAGGTAGTTTAGTTTTTTTTTAGTCTCTTAGGAAGAGAGGTAGTTACTTGATTTTGTAATAATTTATTAAAGGAGTAAGGAAACTGTTTACATCTTCAGTAGTTAATAATCATTTGAAACATTGTTTTAAATATTCTTAGAAGACAGAGATGCCTTTGATACCTTCATTACTGTAAACTATCTGATAAAAACAATGGTAATATGTCTATAATTTTACCACCAGCACCTCTATGCATAATATAATATCAATGAAAGAATATATTATTTTTGTTGTTTTATGATCGTGCGAAGGTTACCTCCTTACTTTACAGTCATGTAAGATAGTGAAGACCACATCATATCCCCAATGATAATAATAAGTTTGAAAATTATTCTGATTATGTTTCAAATGTATACCAATACAAAAATTGTTAATATCTGTCTTTTCAAATCCAGAGTGAGGAGAAGATTCCATTACTTGTGGATGCCATGCTATGCCAACCAGATGTTAAATATTTGAATGAATGGGAGAGTTACAATGCAATTCTCTTCTATCCTGAAAATGCTGCTGATAATGAGGATAACAATCTAGATATATCTTTGAACATTGATGAGGAGAGAATTATTATCTCCTTGATGGCAAACACTGCAAAGCAAGTGCTTCTGGATGAGAATCCACGCTCTATAATAAGGAGCAAAAAGTTGCAGGCAATGAAGGTAATATCAATATGCCCAGAGTACCCCTTTGTCTTGAATTCTATAAATTTATGTTATTTTTATTCGAAAATCAATTACTTTGAGCAAGAAGTTTCTTCATATTACCCGATTCTGAAATTATCTTAGAGATTTGGTGAAATCATGTATGTTAAAGTTTGGTGAAGTAATATAAGAGGGGCTGATAGCTTATTACCTTTCTGTTGGATACCATGCATTTTTTTAGTTAAAATTCTTCTTATTCGGGTCTTTTGTGTTAAATGAATTCCATTGTGTTGTAATGAATTGAAAGTATGATTTGCATTTAACCGACTATTATTGACCATCAAAATTGAATATCTGTGTGAGGTTTCATCTTATTTTGATTTTTTGCAGATGTCTTTTAACTAATCAAGTATAAAAATGTATTTATGTTTGTGTTTCAGTCTCTTAGAGATAATGAGGAAAATCGTCAGTCATCTATGAAGTTTTTTCTTAAGTACCTACCTAAGTTGCTGAGAAAATATATGCCACATGGAGATATCATTAGTAATTTATTGTCTTTATGTTTGACAATGGATGTAAACATAGGGGGTGAAAATCAGGTGAAGCATTTACTTGTTTCTTTTTAACTCTTTTGGCTTTTTGCCTAAGTTATTTTTATGATGTGTTCAAGAATAGTAAGTACAAAATTATATATAAATTATCATTTTGTTTTATGTTTCAGGATATTCATGCTTTGTTTACATCTATGCTTGAAGTATCAGAAAAGCATGTGAATTCAGAAATCCATTTGGCTTGTGCTAAAGCTATGGCACATCTATGTAAAGGAAAATCTCCAGTAGCTACATTCGTTTCCACCAGTTTTATGGATCCATATTTGCAAGAAATTGTTTCAAGTTGGGAAGAGTCACTCAAGGAATATTCTAGGAAGTGTGCTGAGGTAAAATATTCTTACTATTGTTATGTAAATTTCACCATATACGAGGTCTGTTCAAAAAGTTCCCGAACTTTTTTTATGGTGTGCCTCCAGTTGGTTATTTTTTAATCTACCTGTAGGCGTTGTATCCGCGAAAGCTTCCCAAATAACCACCTTTAATCACTTTGTCGATATCTTGATTTGTTCATTAGTTACGGATGTTTATGTGAACAGATGATCGTAGAGTGCGGCGAAAAATCG
This sequence comes from Pachydiplax longipennis, assembly GCA_036926295.1. NCBI lineage: Eukaryota > Metazoa > Arthropoda > Insecta > Odonata > Libellulidae > Pachydiplax > Pachydiplax longipennis. The sequence goes on along the minus strand of JAVFKF010000001.1, from coordinate 48,116,859 downwards.
GGTCCGCGGAAATGAGCTCTTTGAAGGAGCAGCGTTCTTCTGTAAAATTCTGCGTGAAACTGGGCAAATCTTTCACGGAAACTTTTGAGTTGATTACCAAGGCTATTGGTGAGCATGCTATGAAACGTACCGCGTGTTATGAGTGGTTTATACGGTTCAAAGACGGGCGAAGACGACGAGTGTTCCGGAAGACCATCAACGTCCACAGATGACCCCCACATCGAAAAAGTGAACGATATCGTTCGTGCAAATTGACGTTTGACTGCCAGGGAGCTTGCAGAAGAGCGTGGCATTCCGAATGGTTCTGCTACGAAATCCTAACTAAAAAAATTGAGGATGCATCGAGTCGAGGACAAATTCATGCCTCGCCTGATGACAGCAGACCAGGAGCAACACGAGCAACTCGTGACTTTTTAGCCAAAAACAAGACCACTGTGCTTCTTCAACCACCCTATTCACCGAGCCTGGCTCCATGTGACATTTTCCTATTTCCTAATCTAAAAACACCGCTCAAAGGAAAAAAATTTGCCACCATTCGAGAAATAAAAAAAAATTCGACGGAGGAGCTTATGCACAGTCCGAAAGAAGCGTCCCAAGACTGTTTTAAATAGTGGAAATACCATTTGGATAAGTGTATACGTTGGGGTGGGGAGTGCTTTTAAGGAGACTCGGAGCAATAATTTGTAAGTGAAATATTTGTGCTGTAATAAATAAAGTTCGGGAACTTTTTGAACAGCCCTCGTATACTTCATTTTTAAACTATTGACTGCAAATCTGCCATGTGGCTGTCATTTTTTATTTTACTACTGTCAATAAATTTAATGCTATATTTTGTTGCAATTCCTAAATATTCAAAATATATATACTCCCATGATTTCATCAATTTCTTGTGCTCAGGGTTATAGCAATATTTTTCTTGTAAAGGATGTTTTAGTTAGGGACCTCAAATAATGTGCTAGATTTTTCTAACATCAACATACTTTTCAAACAAAACTATTTTAATTTTCATGATGATGCAAAAATATTTCAATTAAATATTAAATATTATAATTCAAATGTTATGAAATGAAAAAATTATATCTATCATCATTCATTCTTAAATTGAGATTGATTGAAACTTCAAAAGTAGCTTTCTTTTATTTCTCATTCTTCAACATTCCTTTGATATTTTTAAGAATTTTTCAGTTCAGAAACAAGATCAATTTGGTCTTTAATGTTTTACCAATTATAAAACTATGAAATGTTTTAAAGAGACATAAAAGAAGTAAGAAACTTAATTTTTTGTTTAATGCCATAATTTAGAATGTTCCTCCCATTTGTATTTTGTTATAATATCTCCTTTGGAGCTGTTACTTCATCAAGCATCAAAAAGCAGAATTATATCTAGATCAAACTAATTATAAATGAATAATTCCGTATACAACTCCATTACAATTCAATACACCATATTTTACATCAGAAGTTTACAGCTTACCCTACACTAGGTTGGATTGAGTATAAACATTTTAACTGAGGTCTGACATATTAATATGACAGTTATTTGTAACCATATTTCAGGCAAGTGTAGCATTATTATTAAAGTTATGTTACTCTGACCAATTACACCATTTGTATGTGCATTTTATAGTTAAATTTATCAAATGATTAGAACCCTTTAATATTTGGAAAGCCTTTATTACCAGTAGAAGTTAGGGAGTCCAAAATTTTTGGGTTTCCCCCTACTCAATTAATCATATATTCATAAAATAATGGTCTGGTAATGGGATTTTGACATTATAACTCCGCTAAAGCAAGTAGTGTAATATATTTTGCATATTGAGATGGCCATAGTAGCAATTTGTTTGGGAAATTTCTCTTGCAAAATTCAAGGAGATATCTATAGTTACAAATTTTCATCAGATTCCTTCAATAAGATGAGCAAATCCAGCACATAGAAATGATTTTAATAATTTTGCAGAATTTAGCAAGTAACATTTGAAACTGTGATTGAACTAACATGAAGTGAAAGGGACTATTTTGAGGAATTAGTTAAACAAGAGAAACTGATCCTGGGTGTCTTATCTGGTGAACCTCCAGATTGGTGGAATTAATAGAGATTATATGAATTCTGACACTGCCAAGATATTTTAATTCTTATTTTATTCTGTATTGTTTTACACAGTTAGAAGATTTCTCTGAAATTATAGAAGAAGAAGAGCTTATTTTTAAAATGGATAAGAATTCCAAGAGATTATTTGTAGCAAGCTGTCACTTTGGATTGGAAAAATTTTTGGATTGGGAAGGACTGATTGCACTCTGCAGAGGCTATTGTGTTGATGACACAGGAAGGCACCATCCAATCACCTCTAATGTAACTTTCAAATATGTTAATTCTTAGTTACAACCAGTAGTTTGCCAATGGTTGAGGTGACTAGGCAACCAAAAACTACTACATAGACTAGGCACCTCAAAGGATGAATATTGCAGTTTTTATTTTCTTGATATTAATGGATTTATTTAGAAAAAAAATATGAATTCAGTTATGAAATGTTTATTACTCTCTTCTTATTATATCTAAGACCAAAATTGAGAAAAATGACTCGGGAATAAAATGTAAGGTGGTATTTGATGTATTGCCTCAGGAGACAAAATAGCTCAGCATGATCTTGTTCACAACCATCTTAAATTGGGTGCAATCACAAGAGCCTTTGTAATGTATAGTAAATCTCATTTACTATTTATTATATTAAAAAATTTCCACCATTTGGTTAAGCTATATTTTGGTTGAGCTAGTTTGCCATGCCTCTGGGATTATTTATTTTAATACTGTAACTTATCTTGTAATTCAGAAAATCATTCCAAACTTCCTTCCCTCCTAAAAATACATTAACTAAAATTGTTTTTAATCAACAGCTATTTCTGTAATAATATAAATCACATTGAATTAGCTCCCAGAAATTGTCTCTTACCCTTTATATTTTTAAAGAGCAACATTTATTTATATTTTTAAAGAGCAACATTTATTACATAGTTTTCTAGATATTTCTTTTATATTTCATACTTACATGGATTCAAGCTCTTCATTATGTAAAGACAGTATTCCTTCTCAATTATTTATTCATGGTTGAATGATATTATTGACCTCATTGTGGGAAAATGTAATGAAAATAGTTATCATCATAACCTATATCATATGAATGCAAGCTTGTATTCCACACAATATTATAACAATTAGTTGCATAGCTTTATCAAGTTTGTCAGTTTATATTAAACAGTATTCTTATGAAATTCATTTCTTTGGTTTTTCAGGTAATGAGAAATAGTCTGAAAACAGTTTTAATATATATATTACATGAATTACCAATTGAGAATGTTGAAGAAAATGATTTGTTGAAGTACCATATAGATGACTTCTTGCTTGTTGGGCAGCACATTTTAAGGGCAACAAAAGACATCGATTATGTAGTCAGGATTACTGTAAGTACAATTTGATGATGTGCCTGTAGATTTCCATACCTTGGCATTTAAACTCATTTTTAAAATAATTATTTTAGTTTTGAGCCATTTTTTAAAATTTTGATTTGAGGACTTACTTTTTACTTTCTTATTTCTCCTATTCTTGATGAGTTTTTTTTATTTTTGTCCCATCATCAGTAAATACATGTCTGGAAAAGTACAGAAAGATGGCACTTGTTGCACCGATACTTTAGAAATAACCATTGTTTTAATGGACATGACTTTTCATCCTTTTTGCTGTGAGATGGACAATGGCCAAAAAATCACACGGTATAATGGAACTCTTGCTATATGCTGTACTTGTTATAACAGACTTTTTAGTCTAGTAGCCAAAATTGAGGAAATGGTTGTTGATGTAAGGGTAAAAAGCTGGTTGAGAAATTTCTTAATCACTAGATCTCAGTGGGTAAAAGTGGGCAAAAAGTAGAAATAAATAGAAAGTGGAGATTCCAACTGAAGTTAAAGCTGAGGAAATGAAGGACTGATATCCCCAAGTATTCATTTATAAATAGAGGAGCTAAAGAATAGAATATGTTGTGTGGAGAGGTTTTCAAACCCTTTCTGAAAAACAAAAAGGAGTAAATGTAGCAGTTTATTGTGAAAGAGTGATGTGAACTGGGCAATTTTGTAAATTGTTTTGTAAATTACAAGAGTGGCAATGAATAATGTGAAAAAATGGCATGTGGCTTAGCAAAGAAACAAGGAAAACTGACTATGTAAAAATAACTATATTTATGAGATATCAGGGGTCCATGTATATTAGAGCAGGTGCCATGTAGATACTGAATAATTCAAGGATAGTTGTGTGCATTCTGATATTGTTTGATAATACAGTGATGTAATTCTGAATCAGTAAGAGGCTTTATAGTGTAAGGGACTGTGGAGGGTATTTGTCTTGTGAATGTTGTGAGTAAATTTATTTAGTTGCAGCTGCCACCAGACAACAGTCAAACTGCAGTATAAATAAATAAATAATCATTGGGATAGTATACATTATCTATATACTTATTTTAATGTAATTTAATAATTTATGTGAGGTGCTTTATCTGATCTTAGTAGTTTACCATGTATTAATTAATTATGAAGTGTTCTTCTTTTCATATATTTAATAAAATATATTTAATTATTAAAATTAATAAAAATAATAAAAAATATTTAATATAATATATTTAAGTATCAAGGAACATCCTTACATTGTAGGCTTATCATTGCATATCAGAAATAATGTGCATAATATGCCCAGCTCCTGCATCTTTATCTGATCTTTGGGCGGAAAGCATTGAAAGTACTGCAATTATTCTGATGGAAAACATCTCAGAACTGATTAATAGAGAAGGTCAGTAATTTGGAAGTTACTTACCAGGAACTATTTTGCATTTATAAGAGAAACATTTATATTCTTTGAACTGAAAATATTAAAATAATGAGAAAAGCCATTTCAAAACAAACTTTTCAATTCTATTTAAATGAACTTATTTTAAGAAAATTCTTTTCAATAAAACTTTTCAATTCTATTTAAATGAACTGATTTTATGAAAATTCTTTCTTGCTCCTTGTATAGATATTTGATTAATTTTCCAACCCAATTGATTCTGGCAGTAGATATATCTAAATGTATATTTATAGCTGATGAATTATTAGCCAAAGAACTAACTAGCCATTTTCATTTGTTGCACACAGTAAAAGAATGGGACCTATGTTCTCAGTTATTTAATGTGGCCATTTAAAAATTGTTCCACACATTTATTTTCTTTATTATAAGGAATAACATCAGAAACCAACAAGGATTATGAAATCATTATCTCTCAGTCTCAAATCAGTATTTTTCAGTTAAAGAGTATCTTTAGCTCTGTTTTACTGTTAGCTAGCTTTATACAGCTTTATTTAATTTTATGGCTTGTTTCTACATGTCCTTCCAGTCAAGGTACTGATTAAGTCAGATTTGAATCCAGACTGCTTCCCATAATTTGTATTATACTCTATTTCAGAGGGATTTGATGAGCTATCAGAAAATGAGGAGTTGGACTTAATTCAAAATTACTGCTCATTATTACTAAGAGGCGGACTTCCATCTGCAGCCAGTATTCATCTCCTTAAAAACATCAATAACCAGGTTGAGTTGATTTTTATCATATAATTTGCAATTTAAGCTTCGAATTCACAGAAAGAGTTATATAGTCACACTGTGCACACTCTTTGAAAAATATTGACATATCTTTTGAGTCCATGAAGATAAATTGTCATGCTCAGTTGAGTATATTTTAAAATTGAATCAATATTTGGAATTGTTTATCCTTTTGTTTCTAAGTAAGTTTCTCAGAAAAGTGAAGTTCAATGTGATAGAAAAAAACCAGGGCAATGATCCAGAATCACTTAGCATTTGGTTTTGGTACACATGGGTGATAGTTGGACCATAAGCAGATCAATTTGAATTTACATAAGAAGGTTGGGATTCCAGAATGCTAGCCTGTGTTGACTCTAATGGTTCCTGATACTTGACTGAGCAAGAGTGAATCCTCACAATGTAATAATGTGCCTCGCCAACAAGTGATTGGCAGTCAGCTTTTGTATATCAGTGTGCTAGGTCTGATACATCTTTTGTGACCAATTATCTCAGCCAGTTCAATAATTGTTTCACAAGTGAGCACTGGCAGTGTTTGTGATATCTTAAGGGTACTAGTGACTTTTAGAGAATGAATTTAGAGAGAGTGAAGGTAGACATGATATTTGTGGATTTTTGATACATCTTTTGCAAATGATTTTTACAGAAAATCTGTTACAGGGTATAATTTGTGAATGTTGGTGGAACAATCTGCTGGGAGAGTAAAAGATATAGTGTAACTGCTCTATTCTCTAATGAGGCAGAATAAATTGCTATAGGCTCTTCTACTAGGAGAGCAGTTTACCTGAAAGGGTCTATTTCTGAGGTTGTTGGTAGGATGTGTCAAATTCATTTATGGATTGATAATCAGAATGCATTGAAGTTAGATTCTGATAATGTTCTGCATGCATGCACTCAGCATCTAGAAGTTAAGTTCTATCACATCAGTGAACTTATCAAATACAAAAGGGTGATTCTAGGGTATTTAGAATGTGAAAAGATGATTGCAGATGTGTTCTCAAAGCCACTTATAATAATATGATGTTATTGCTCACTGCAAGTGTATCATGCCTTTGGAATGGGTATTTGTTGAAGAATGTTGTTGGTAGATTGAGGGAGGCTGTTGCAATATTTCTTGCTTGTGTTGATTATAAATATCCCTTCAGATACTTTTCTGTACTCTTGTTTTTTTTTTTGACCTGACCAATGAAGGTTGTCACTGTTTTCCAGGTTCTCTCATGTTTAAGTTATCTACTTTGAGCCTTGCTCCTAGAGATTTCTATCTATCATCTTCAATAAATGTAAATTTTAACAGGTTTGCTTATACGTCTATTCAGTATAATTCTACAAATATCTATGACAAGATGCATGATGTAGAAACTCAAATAGCTTTAACCTTACTTGATTTATAGCTGTTAGTATTAGCTATTAAATTACCATACCTTCAGCTAAATAGTAATCTTTTTTTATAAAAAAGATATTCTAATGTCTATTCTTATTTTCTTCACCAGATGGTAGTAGCTTCCTGGTCTTATGTTGAAACTACTTTATTTACCTTGCATTCATGGGATGCTGAGGAATTTTCAATGATTGTTCTTGGATGTCTGACTTCTTATTATGATGAGGTGTTGGAGAAAGAAGGAGTGGATTTATTGGAAAGTCAGAAATTTGGTGAACTCATGGTATGTGCACCTATTAATTTACCAAAATACAATAAAACTTGGTTAAGATGATTTTCAGGGGATAGCATTATGACTGGGATATGAACACTTTTTATTCCTTCTTGTTGGAAAACAAAAGAGAAGGGTTTCTTTGATCTTTGATTTTTAAGTAAGTGATTTACATATTAAACTATAAGTAATATCCTTTAGTTGACTCTGCCCCAAGGATAACATCTTTTAACAGCAGTAGTGGCAGGAGGTTGTTAGAGAGTATGATCTTTCCAAGACCACTCTCAACATCCCAGAAACTGCTCTGCCACTCTGGTTAGTTTTATTTATGTAAACATGAGATTGCAATGAAAGGAAACCCCTTCAAATGATTTAATAATTTAATGGTCTACTCTGAGACAAAACTGATTGGGATGATCTCACTATATTAGGGCAAAAATTGGCTCCTACAGTGGAATGGAAATTGTTCTGCTTTGCCATGTCTTCATTTTCTTCTAGCAGAATTTGTCATCTCAAACGAGAGTCAAAATGTTGAAGAGAAACAGAAGTAGGAGAGGAGGATGGCGATGAAGATATTGTAAAAATTTGGTTTATCAAATAAGGCAAATGGTTTGCTTATAGCAGGTTCAGTATATCTGGAGATGGGAAAAATCTACCGTATAATTTAATAGCAGAGCATTTTAGTATTTTTACTTTATATTTCAATGAAAACAGACTGGAACTTTGAGAAAATGATGTATTTAGTGGGACAGCCTTAAACCATAGCATTTCAAATGGGTTTTACTGTATATGTAATCTATCTATTGTTTATTTTCAGAAAGGAAGAAATCTTCTCTATATAATGATTATCTTTCTAATTTTAACATGTGAATACTCTTTACAGCAGGTTGCTGAAAAAATTTATCAGAAATTTGGATCAAAAATGGGAAGAGACGCAAAGGCATCCCTGAAATTTCATTTGAAAGGAATCCATTTTGCCTCTAATATAGTTCCAGATAAAGAAGAAATGCTTCCCAGGATACATTTTACTCACCCTTTAATTGTTTTTGCTCCTGTTGTGGATCCCAAGTTCAGAGGAAAGTTGTAAGTAACGTAAAAGTTATGAATTGTTAAATAAGTTTTAGGTATTGAGGCTCATAGAGGAAGGACAGAAGATATCACACAAAATTATCATATATCTAAAAGAGAATTTCACAGAACACTAGGTAAAGAATAAAATCTTGAATACATTATGATTGGGAAAAATCTGGGCTCTATTAATTAATAGGTTTGTTTACTTCAACAAATGCTCTTATATAAACATATCATATTGTTCCTATCCTTAGATAATATGTCATTAGCAGCCAAACAGTCACATAGTATTATCATAAAGATATTATACAAAGGCTGTATTTTTTTATGCCTTTAGTTTGCTGTAAGGGAAGAGGAGGTACATGGCTGTTTTCAAATTGTGATTAAAACACTTCTTAAGCTATACACCCAGGTGTGCTAGAGCTACGTGGGGTCAGTTCAAGGATCCCCATGGGACTTGCAGAGAACCTGCCTTTTAAGAAGAGTATGATATGTATTTCAGTAGCTAAGCTATCATTTTCAGGTTCATTATTCTTCTACTCTAGAAGATGAAAGTTGAGCTATTGGAATACAGATAGATAGATAGATACAGATAGACTCCCAAATAGTCAAGTAGGTTACATGATCACCTTTAATGAAAGAGGTTGTGGTTTTGATTCCTCTGAATGGGATGGTACAGTACAACTAGCATTCCAAGCACTTGTAAATACTACTTTGGAATACATATTTGGAATACAGGTTTATTATTCTTTTAACCCTGAAGATGATGGTGTAACTGTTAAAATACCTATCAGGTTCGTGAGATTGCAGGTTTTATAGTCCCATAGGGTTCCTTGAACTTAACTGGTGTAATTTTGTAAACATGCCAAATGGCTTAAGGATTATTTTTAATATCTACCCTAGTTTGAGTTTTTCTATCTTTCTTTGATCATAACATTCATTTTAAATGTATTACATTTTTTGGTGAGTATTTTATGACAGTCTCCGATTTTTTTTCCCAATTTCCATGTATCTCTATCATTTCCCTCGCCAAGCCCTACCCTTGCAAAGTACTAGCGAAACTATGATCCATCTCCATTCAAAAGTCAAATACTGCAGATTGTTATGGTGCTTTTCCAGTTCCAGAACCTATAAGAATTAAACATCTAAATTGGTATGGTAATATCTTGAAATATATAAAAATACATTTTGTAATATTTTTAACCTGTTACTGCAACATTTTAGTTGTCAAAATATCATATCTCTGATATTCTGGTATCTTTAGTCATAAACGTGTTGTGAGCTAATCATAATGACTCTGGGAAAATTGAGCATATGTCACAGATCAGCTTGTGTTGTGTACTATCCCCAACTGGTACCACATTCAAATAGTCCTTTTTTCAGAAAATAGTTTACTGTAATATTGAAATAGCCCTTTAATTTGATCTCAACCCTTCTCCCTTCTGAATCAGTAAATTTAATGTTAAACACAGCATTTTTACAAAGGACTGGGATCTTCTGATGAAAAAAATCCTTAAAGGTCTTCCTCCGCATTCCACTTTAAAATAATAAAATGTCTTTTAGTATTCAATGAAATTACTTACTGTAAATATGGATTTTATTTTCATCATTTCAGGCTAAATTATCTAAGTGAACACAAGAAATTGTTGAAGAAAAAGTTGCCTTCAGAACTTGAAGAATTCATTGATAATTTGCCAATTTTTAATGATTATGAGAAGATCCTCTCTTCAAGTGAATGGGTGAATAAACCAAGGAAACAAGCCAAAAAGAGGAAACTGGCGGCTGTAGTTAATCCAGATATTCCCTCAGTTGAGGAGGAAGAAATGGAAATTGATTAATTACAAGTTGCTCTTTCAAAGCAGTTCTTGGAATTATCTTCAATGAAAATTGAATAAGAATTTGTTAATTAATTAAAATTCCAGAGTGAAAAAGTAAATTTTCTGAGGTTAATGTTTGAAAGATATCTAATTACTGAAAAGATGAGTTCAGTTGTTGAAGAAAAAACATTACTACTGGAAGGTAGTTTTTTGACTAAATGATGATTTTGTTACATGATGTCAATTAACTAAGAGCTGAAGTATTTATTTAAATAATATGAATGAACTGGTGTATTTATTTATAAATTTTTGTTTTTATCAGATTGTTATTTATTATTATTATATATTTTGCATGTTTTTGGATTTGAAAGTATACTAACTGCAATGTTTTATAATTGACTGAAATAAATCCTATTGATCATTATTTTTGTTGCCTCATTATTGTTGCCTATATCATTGTTCCCCTGACATGCTTTTAAAATAGCTTTCACAGGAGCCTGAATTGCATCAAAAAGACAACATTTAGAGGAATATTATGGGATTAAAATTTTATTGTTAACTCATTTTAGTTGTTTTTAAGGACATTCTATGAAAATTATTTCATTTATCATGTTTGACATTGAAAATAGGTGGTAATACAGAAGTCTTCTCTTCAATTCAATTTTGCTCAAACTTAAATAAAATGTTAACTGTGAGTCAAAGTGAGCCTTTGATAATTCTGATCAAAGAGGAAACTCCTTTGTATTTTACAATCTGTAGGTGAGGCAGAATATTTAGTTGTCGATTCATTCAAAATCATTGATCTCCCAATTTATTGTTTCAGTCAAATTCTTTTTCAGATATGTCCACGTGGTTTGCTGTAGTAAAATTGTGATTCAGGAAGCATTTCTTTGCTCCAAATGTGCTTGAATGATAAATACATATGAAGTCTTTAATTGATATTTATCCACAAGGAGATAATAATGATGGCTTCATTCTCCATGGTTAATAATTTAATTTTACCATAAAGATTGCAGAAGAAATTATCAATTGTTTGGTTTCTTCAAATGGGAAATGAGGATGTCTAAGTCTTTATGATTTTCAGAAGGGCATAGTACTATAGGAAAACAATCTTGAATACAGAAACATTATCCATCTTTTTGGTGATTGAGAGAAATAGGAAGTTCAAATATCATGACAATATCATTGCATAAGACCTGAAATAATACTTGCGTAGAAAATCAACAAAGCAAAGCAAGTCTCAGATTGATGTAACTGTGTTGATCTAAATGGAAAGTAGAAATTTACATTCTTGGATTCAAAACATAATGGTTATATCATTATGCATACAGGATTCTTGTAGAATAGATGAGAGGATTTTGAATTGTAAACAAGGAACAACTGCTATGGCAACAATTTAAGGAGATTATTATGCTTGATCCAAATGATGGAATAGTGGAGTACAGAAAAGAAGCACTCCTCATTTGATAGATGATATATAGTGACAGTTTTCAAAGGAAATTCGTAACATATACCATAATCAAACATGTTTTGGGAAAGCGGCTCATGGCAATTATCATAGTATAATGCTAGCTCACTTTTATATCTCAAAGCCAATATTAATTTTGAAGGATCATGAAAGACTTTATAAAGTTGCTGCTTTGGAAGAAACATTTCAGGAATCTTAGTCTTTGATGACTCTCAGCCTAGATCGCAAATCTATCACAACCCTCTGTTTAGAGTTGCCACCTCTCAAGGTTTTGATTATTTTTTTCTGATCTCTGGGTATAGTCATTATTTTTCATTATTATGGTAGCAGTTTTTATTCATTATCCTGTTTTATACTGTAATTTGAAATTACTGATGGATTTGATGCAAGAAAATCACTTTGCTATTGATCTAATTTTAACTACATGCAGAAAGTTAGTGCAACCATTGAAAAGAGACTAAATTTACAGCTCATGTATAATAAGCAAGCGACAGCAGTTCTTATTTTAAACATAAAAGCATTGTAATTCTTTGCTGTCTCTGGCTATGTCAGTGAAGTGAAAGAAAAATTTAAGTATTCGAAAGACCTTCTTTTATTGGAATCATTGGTATGGAATGGTTATGTATGCATTTAAATCATATAGCTTTTTAATTCAGTTTAAAAAATAGAAGGTTATGAATTTCTATAATCTCTAGGTTTAGGTCCAAAATCTCTAGATCAAAAAGCTCCAGGTCCCAACTGTGGATGCTCTACTTTTAGAAATTGACCATTCATTAAATTGAAAAGGATAAAATTTCAACATAGATCCACTTAGATTGTATTCAATCCCGAAGTTGAAAGCCTTTATCTACGCAACTTGTCATTATATAATGGAAATTAAGAATGTAGGAATTAAACTTACGATATTCCTGTTTAAATGCCGAAATGAATAACGTAATTCGATAGCATAAAATTACTCAATAAGCAGTATCATGAATGAGTTTCTTTCATGCTGCTTTGGAGGTGTCACAATTTTTGTTAGTGCTATTGTTTTTTATACAAGGATTTGGTGACCATTGATTCATGATGTCAATTTTTCTCCATCCTCTTAAATTTAGTTCAAGGGACTTAACTACGGTCTACCGATTAGTGTACAAATTTTAACCCAGGTTGTAACTTCTTTCGTGTTTGTCGCGATGAGTTGGTGCTCAACCTCTGAAGACGTATGTAAGTAATAATTCTATATAATATTTGACTCTTGTTAGAAATATGGATTATCCATTGTCGTTATTGAGCAAAATTTCTTTGTAGCCTATGTTGATGTTTCTCATGACATTGAGGTTGCGTTTACACGCATGAGGAACTCTTAGCATCACGTACCGATGAGTTTTTATTCTTGATTACATATGTTTTATTGACTGCAGATAATTTATTTTCATATCTGCTATATCCTCTGCAACTATTGAAAAAATTTCTTTGTCACTCTTGATACTCGATTAGACTTTTGTCCATGCTTAACGGGGTGTGTAACGATGGCAAGAGCAAAGATCCTTACGGTTTTTGGTCATAATATTGAGGGTAAAAGGCTTCAAGATTCCTAAGATACATCTTTTGTCGTCCATAAAAAACTAGAAGTTATTTTACGATTGGTGACTTTGATTAATGAACACATAATATTTGTCCTTCATCAACAAACTTTCAGTCAACTTTTCAGTTGGGAATGGAAGGGCTCTTTGCAACTTTTTCTGTCACTCCGCGGAGTTTAAGTGGGGCTTAAACATTTATTATTCATCTTTCTATTGTGATCTCTGAATTTGGCGCATTTGTAATGAAATAGCACATACTACGTACTTACTAACGTTGTCCAAGTCAACTTTTTTTGCGGGCGGTTTTCTTCTATTGTTTTGTATTTCTTATAATATCATTAAATATTTACTAGCGTACCTACATTACAGTTCATCTGATTTAAGTTTTTGTTAAGTCATAATTTAATTGATAATTGAAGAAATCTGTAAACAGAGCATCCATTCTAAACTTCTCCGATCAACAATAGAATGAAATTGTGAAAGTATAGAAAGCATGTTTCAAAATAACAAGCTAAAGATTTTAGCGTATTGAGGAGTGTCCCCTTGGAATTCATTTTTTTCGTAGACCTAAATTTCCTCACTTGCACTTGAATTCTGAGTCGCGAAAAAGTTATTTCCTGCTGAAGGAGTACTTCAATGGAGTTTTCGGCATTGAAGCAGGACCGGACATTTAGCTATAAAGCCACTGGTGCAAACTTTCCATAACTTCCCTCATTTTCTTTTTCTCCCCGTGTGAAGTAATAGTTGATACATAAGGCATAATATCTAATATAGGAAAATTTTCTACCTATGCATCCGTTATAGAAGTGGGGCTAAAGATACTTATTTTGCATTTAGAAAAATAATGTGATCTTTCAGAATGGGGCTCCTTAATAACTGGAACTGCCTGGATTCTAAGCATCCTCGGCATCCCTTCCAGCATTACCCTTCATCATAATCAAATATAAAGAAATATTCAGAGCGGTAGGGTTTATCGTGGTGGCTTATGAGTAATGATGGAGATTCGAGTAAATTGAATAATTTATTCTTATTACAAATGATTGGGAAACACGGTTCTCATGATAGGCGTTCAGTGGAACTTGTAGCCTAGGGAGACAGCGGGTGCTGCAGCAATGCCAACCTTGGCGAAGGCTGGGGCGTAGGAGACAGCAGGGGCGGCATAAGAGACAGCGGGTGCGGCATAAGAGACTGCGGGTGCGGCGTAGGAAATAGCGGGGGCAGCGGCAGCGTATGTGACAGCGGGTGCAGCAGCTACCTTGGCAATCACGGCCTGCTGTCCGACGTGGATAGAGTTGAAGTTGGCGTAAGAGGTGGCAGCGGGAGCGGCGACCTTAGCGATGGCAGGAGCGGCGATGGCCAGTTGTGGTGCAGAGTAGGAAAGCACGGGGGCAGCGGCGTATCCTCCATATCCTCCCAGATAGCCAGCCTCGGTGTAGACGGCGGCGGCGAGGACAGCCAAGACAACCTACGGATCATTCATAGATTCCATTTTTGATATTCATCGGAAATAATTCCCTTTAATTACTTTGACGCTCGAAAAACATGAGACATGTATATTGGAGTTGCACACTTTTATTGCTCTCATTCGGAGATTCCATGTACTTGAATTTGTAGATAATTTAAAATCGCGTAATGACAGTCTCTAAAAAACAAACAAAGAAACAAAGTTTCTACAATTTGCCTCTCCTTTTTCGTGTAAGAGAGAATTAGAATCTTTCATCCTCGTAACAGAATGATTGATGCCTCCTCACGACTATTTGATACAGTAGCTGATGTGAAATGATATGTTGGCTACCCAAAAACGTTTTGATTAAATCTCTAACATCTCTATTTCAATAAGCTTGTCTTTCTGAAAGGCTCCCATTTATAATTCGTCGAAATTGCTCTGCTGTTAAAGGCAAAAAAATAGCAGAAGACCTAAGCTTATCGCATTTCAAGTCAAATTTTGTCTACGCGAGTGAAAAGGAAGGAAAATTCGATATTTTTGCGATCACATGGATCAATTCTAATTTCCAGCAAAGTTAATTAACCTGTCATATTCCCGACCCATCTTTCCTTGCGTAAAATATTTGAAAAGTGACACATTACGGTGTATATGTCGTTAAACTTGTCTTAAGGATGCAGAAGTATAAATGACTCTATCTACATTCTCGAGGCACGAGTCCACGTATTTTCAGGAAACCCTCAATCCAACATCGTCCCGTAATCTTTGTAAACATTTGAAATCTAACATTCTTATAAACTTTGTGTTTCACTCACCAAGAACTTCATGATGGAGATGATTGGGTTTTGCGGAGGTGTGTTTGTAAGTGATTCTTTGACCGTTAGAAGATCGTAAGGTAACTTACGTACCTAGCTCGGAGCTTATATAGTGACTTCCCTCACTCCGATACCTCTCTCCGCTTGTTTCCCCTTTCCCCAAGCCGATTCCTCCCCGCGACCCCTTTAAGGGCCGTCCCCAATTTGCACAAGGGATCATGTGTGTCCTCCAGTCCACTATGTGTTGCGCGGCGGCACATTCTGTCTTGTCCCCCCACTGAACTTGCTCGTGAACAAAGCTGCGGTGATAATTAACCGCATCGTTGGGAGTTCGAATCATTAAAATCAAAGCGAGAAAGCCGAAACGTCGTGTTCAGCGCAGAGAATGAAATGTTACTCTTTGGAAACATTTTTGTCCATATATTGGCGAAGATGTCTATGCCGAGGAAAATGTTTGCAAATTTCCATTGTATGCAATAACAATTGGGACAAAAGATTTTCAGTGACAATGGATTTCTTTGTATTTCGTATTTTTTGGGAAAATTGAATATTTTACAACTAGTGCTTCCTCCGTTTGTGAAATAAAAATAAAAGAAAATAATGCAAAAATATACTCAAAT
This sequence comes from Pachydiplax longipennis, assembly GCA_036926295.1. Taxonomy (NCBI): domain Eukaryota; kingdom Metazoa; phylum Arthropoda; class Insecta; order Odonata; family Libellulidae; genus Pachydiplax; species Pachydiplax longipennis. Next base: position 48,100,793 of record JAVFKF010000001.1, on the reverse strand, counting down.
TCAGGAAATATTAATATTGGATAGCATTCATTGCGAGATGTACGAAGTAATAAGATGAAGGACAAGAAGTTTTTTTTGCTCGTCTATTGTGAAGCTAATCCTAGATATCAGTTAATGACCTAACCTAATTACCTTTCTATTAGCTTTGATAAGGTATTTGAGTTGATATCTCTAAAGTACTTCATATTATTGAGTATTCTATGGATTTGAAATACTATTAAGGGGAATGTTCATTGTTTAAAAACTTGTATCATCAATCTCCCACAGATATTCTTAGCTAAATCTTAAATGTAATTTGTTTTATTATTTCTACTATTTTTAGTCTCGTTATTTCATTCAATCGTTTGAAAATTATTTATTGAATATTTACGCTGAAATTATGAAATAATTAGATCAAACTTAGAGAAATTAGAAAATGAATAAGGTTATTATGAGTTATTACCATTACTTATATCTGATTTTAAAAAATTGCTTGTAGTATTGTTTAAAAAGTGGCCTTGTGCTCACTGTGTATACTAATAAACTCAGCGCAAAGGGATATAGTTTGTACTTAACATTGTGATCCATATTTGTCTTCTTACTCATTCTTTTCGACATTTTCTTACTTGCCGTCAACTAACGGAAGATTGTGAATGTATAGGAAACTTTCATGTCAGTTAACATTTTTCGCAAAAAGCGAGTTAAATGAAATATTTTTGGCCGAAATTATGAAACCTATGAGAGAAATTAATCCCTTTTTCGGCCTAAGGTGCTTAGGGAATTTTTAAAGATTTTCCTTACATGTTACAAATAATTTTATTTAAGTTGATTATTTGAGTCAATTCTTAAAGATAGAAGAAAGGCCGATGATGCATTTACTGACTGTTTTGGGAAATGGTGTCAGAAATATAGAGGCGGAGCTTATGTTCCATTTTGATCCTAAATGGAAGCCAAAATGCGATCAAGGGCTGAATCTTTTTTAACCTTGAGGTAGTTACAAATATAAAAAGCTGAAGTTAGATTATTTCGTTCTAAGCTAGAGATTTGGTCGCACCTAACATAAAAGAAAATTTTTGAAATGGATCTTTAGAAATGGATTGTTGGAAATGAATCAGAATTTACTTGTTTATTTCATAAACGTTAGTTAATCGGTTTTATCGTTCGTGCCCTTTTTGTTCTATTATTTTTATCGCAGATAGCAAAGCAACAGAAATAATTGTATTAGGTAAGGAATTATTAGTTGTTATTATCCTCAGCGTTACTTGTCAATGATTTTTGGTATGTGCCGACATCTTAGAAAATCGATAAATTTATTGCTAAGACCTCTGACTTAATGCGTAGGCCGATAGGCAGCCTTTAATTTTAATTCGGTGAGTTGTTCTAGGAATTACCTTCGACTCAGACCGCTAAATTTTCCTGCCAAGTAAGAAAATGCTTTCTCTAGTGAAACATGATGTTATCTACCAATTAATCTGTTTCTGAGTATTCTCAAGATGATAGTACTAAAATATATGTATATTTACACGACAGTAGTTTTGTTCGCGGAGCATAAAGTATGAAATGACTTGAAGCAATTTGTCGTAGGATTATTCTCCTTCCATTTCGGCCCGTATATGTTAAATGGAGATTTTACTACTTTTGAAAACTTAAATCTAGTTAGTAAGTTTTTCGGAGGTATATTTCGTTTATAGGAATCGAGTATTTACCTTATCTTTAAATTCGTGCACAATATATTCCAACTCACGGTGTGGAATATTTACTTACCGCAGTGCTTGCAAAACCGTTTTACCAGATAGCTCGCTGTGGAAGGAAATTTATTTTTTAAGATACACCGCTTTTATAAGGAAAATATTTACTCACGATTTGCCTTCATGATTATGAAGTACTGATCAATGAAAAATGTTTCTAATACTCCAAGTTTATTGAGATTAGTTATGACCTTCAGTAATGAAGGTCCTATTCTTGTCAGTAATCATGATTAATTTCAAGGGAATGATTTGGGATTAAAAAACTCTTTCCTCAGACCGATTGGCCATCCCCAAATCTTGGCAGGATTTGGGGATGATCAAAATTTCAAATTTAAATAAAAAATTTCAACGCATGAGTTTAATTTTTCGGAATTTCCGTTTAAATTTCGGTGCGTACTGCCTTAGAGCAACCATTATTTTAGCTGATGAGCCCTTAAAATGATATTTTACGTTTGAGACAAACCTAAGTTATAATAATTCTATATCTTTATTACTTGAGAATTTATAAATTAATGGAAATAGCGGTAACTCCAAACCATTCCTTTCTGACATTAAATACTTCTCCTTTATCGTAGTATTTTAATTTGAAACTTCTGCTCATTACTGTTTTCTCGGAATCCTGATTGAGAGACACTGCCATTAATGAACACAAGTGATATTTAAAAAGAAGGAGGTACTCTATAATGATAAAGTCTTGTGATAAGCATCGGCTATATCAAGGAGATTCATTCATATTTTGGCTGCTCTCATGCAGTTCCCCTATTAATCCCAGTATCAGCAAACTACAACTGTCTTCCCCTCTGGCTTTTGCTTTGGATCCTAGCATCTTCTTTAACAATCTCTCTCCGCTTCATATTTGACCCACCGATTTCCTCTTCCGTATTTTAATTACTTGAATCAAATACTCTCTTCTCCCGATTCCGTTTTTAACGTAAAGCGTTTACTATTCCATAATATTTAGTAAACGCAAAGTAAAAAACGACTAGTTTCGAGATGCCATAAAAATTGTGGTTGTCTATGTTCTCCTTTGTGCTTAACATGGATGAATACCATCAAATATGTGCATAATTTCAACTTTCGTGTTTGAATATCTATCACCCCAACTTACTCTTTCCAATTTAAATCACATTCACATCAAAATGCCTCTATTTATTAGGGCCTACGTTTCATATCCCCACAACTAAACACTTCACACCAAGGATCGTACCTCTCTCTTCCTGTCTCCATCATAAGTGCCTTTTGCCGTTAGTTCTTTCTACTTCATGAAAGTTCCCTTGACTACTATTCTATTCTGCTTTATAATTCATCTGAGCATCTTCCATTTCAAAAAATAATATTATCTAAGTAGGGGAATTGGTTCACCTATGATAGTTAACCTACCTACAACCTACTCTGATCTTTATCACAGCTTTATTTCCTTTGGTAAGCCTCATAACTCCTCATATCGGTTATTAATGGAGTTTTCGAGCGAGAATTCCGCCCCGCCTATCATCGAAAATTTGTTCGTTTTTCCGCTCCCTAATTGCGAGAAAAGTTAGTCAGGAAATCAGAAAAATTGGCTCTTAGAACCCAGTAATACCTACAATTGGAAATGAACGTACGGAGACTTGGAGAGAAAAAATTTTAACCTCCTTTCTTTCCATCATGTCTTGCAGAAAAAGTGTTATCCTCCTTTCAGATAACCTACGAAACCCTTCAGTTAAATGTTGGAAATGATACTGTTGCAATAATAAGGGACGTTGCAGCTGTTACGGAAAATTTTGGAAAATTATCACCGACCATTGACAGTTCTATGTCTAGCAGCAGAAAACGTATTTTATGCTGAAAAGTTGCAAGGTAAATTATCAGTGACAGCGTTGATAGAAAATTCAATACAGTTTATGAAGGTTTTAATAGTAATTCTTATTATATGGCATTCCCCAAGTTAGTCACTATCATTTGCGAGATGAGATATAATCGGTAATCAGTAGTGTTCGAAGAATTAAGATAGTATTTTAGTATTCTCAATCTAAAAAGTTCTACTTGGTGAAGGAAAGTATCACGAATGAAAAGAAAAATATGCATGCATGCAAAATATTTGCTTTTCTAACTAAGGAGATGAGCTTACATGAAGCAACACATTTTCTCATTCTCAACTTGAAGATTCTCATGGGCGCACGTATTAAATTTCTACCAAAGTTTAAGGAAAATGAAAGAAGTTTTGCCAAATCGATTAATATTAGCAAGTAGTAACTTTGAACAGGAATTCACTATTTTCTGATCGGGAAATTTCCTAGTATTAAGTTTCTTTCAGTTTTATATTAGTAATAACAAATAGATTGTATTAGAAGGATTTTAAATTTGAAAATAATATTAGCATTTGTTTCCAGTTATAAAATTTCCGTCGGCCTCCAATTAGGAAATGTTATATTTTTCTTTTTGCGTTGAGGTTTTACGTAGAATGTCTCAAAACCTCTAAAAGATCGCACTAGGCTATGGACTCAGATAGCCGAACCTATATGGCTTATCTCTTACTTAACATCAGTTTTTGTTGCCATTTTTACAGATGATAATTAATTTATTAATTATTCAGGGCATTTTTAAAACACTGCAAGTATGATATACAGTTTCAAAATATCGGAAATTTGGAAACTCTAAATATTATGTGTTTAGGACACAAACATGCAAAAATCTACTTCAATCTGGCTTGAGGAAAATGTCTCGTGTTTTAAGAAGTGTTAATTATTTCTTAAATGAGGATGAAACGTTCTTAATGAAACCGAGGAGGCATCCCTGAACCTTTAGAAATAGTAGACACTTTCCCTTGACCTAATGACTTGAACTTCGATTGGTCGTTTTAGCTCTTTCCTGGGAATCTGTCACACGGCTACAATGGTAAAAAATCCCGTTTAGTTCTAGAAAGAAAATTTTCCTTCTTTCTGTATAACAAGTAGTAACGATAGGTTAAGTTTTCATGTTATGATGTTTTCTCTTTATATAATAGTTACCTAATATAATCATAAGGAAAGAATCATCTCTAATGTTAATTTCGCCTTTAAAGTAAGATACTAAAATTTGAAAAAACTGTTGCTAATTATGAGAAAAATATATGGAGCAATGATCTCATTGAAGTTCCTTTCAGTGAATGAGTTCTCTCCATTTTCAAACACAAAAGATTGCTCGCAAGTCTTAATATGAATTCTCATCCATCTCTTTTAAAATAGACTGGTAAATTATTATTAAAATGTTCATTTGAATTATCCTGGCGTATAAGATGCATTACTATAATAGAACCAAAAGTTTACCGTAGATTACCAAGAAACACCGACATTATGACTTGAACAAGACTACGAGTGCTTCTGTTAACTAGTTTTACTTCAATAACCTTATACTATCCTTCATTCAATTAACTTGATATTAGTATCCGATCAATTAATAATACGTTTAATTAAAGGGATTTCATTCCCTTCCAACACATTTTACCGTTAATAATGGAGAATATTTACCAGAACCTTATCCTGGGTGTTAATAGAGAATTAGAATCTTCCTTTTGCTTACTTGCAGCCTTCTTTGAGAGCATAATGTGAAATAAGTAGAAACAATTAAATACACATTTTTCGATACAAAATTTACGATGGTTTTTAGCTATGACGGCTATCGTTAATTTATTCTATTGAGTATCAACACATTTACTTTTGTCCGCTTTTTGTATCGCTAGGTTATAATTTTTAAGTTTGAGATTCCGTTTTGAAATTCCGAAACCAACTTGTACGATTCCCTTCTACTCTGCTTGTATGGCTTACCTAAGATTCATAAAAAGGTTTCTGATAAGAGGGATTTTGTCTGATAACTTGGCACAAGAACTTACAATCTGTACAATACTCAGGACATTGGAACCTTATCTTTCTGCAATTATCAATCATAAAGTTAGGAAATGAGGATTACTAGATGCGATGAGTAGTGAGATATTTTCCCTAGTTTTCCTCTTTTAAAATTTCTCCATTAGTGGAGCAAATTCATTTAGGCGCAGCAAAATTGACCCTATAAATAACACTTACGTTAGAATTTAAATAAGAAAAATAATTTCATTTATCAACATCATTCACTCATCAGTAGCTTTTATATTTTTCTATCCTTTGTTAAAATGGGCCAAATAATTTGAATTCTAGTTTCGCCACCGAAATGATATGGTAGCAAGAACCCATCATGTAATACGGGGTTGTTTTGTATTATATAAAAATAACTTATTCATAGCTGCCAAAAATCAATGATATGCATAATATTGCAAGAGAAAAGAATTGTTTCCGCCCGGGATCGAACCGGGGACCTTCCGCGTGTTAGGCGGATGTGATAACCACTACACCACGGAAACTCATGTGTAAGCGCGTGATCTCAACCTCTCTTTCTAAAACTTTGCGTTACATGGACTAAAGTTCTCAATGATCACTAAAATCTCTAATGTTTATCAAAAAATTAAAAATTATCAACAAAGAGAGCCCCGTCTCATAAATTCGCTGTTAACATTCTCCATCACTCAGTTTTTTTGCTTAGTGGCACTCCACAAACTTATTGGCTTAATTTTCTCGTAATTAATTTGCCATCGCTTAAGTCATAAAGTAGCTGCTTATTTTGGGTGTCTATTCGAGACTTTTCAGGAATTCTTAGTTATAATATTTTTTAAGAATATCCAATACTGTTAAAATTTCAAATTACAATGGTAGTTTTACTAACTAGCTCGAAAAATTATGTCAATATATGCTAAGGATTAATAATCATAACTTTTTAGTTATCATCCATAAAAAGCTGTCATTAATTCTGCAAATAGATAAAAAAATAATGTTGTTTCATCGGATATTCGATAGAATTGAAATTATAGATTCACAAAAGGAGCCCACTAAGGATTAATCAAAAAGAAATATTTTCTCTATTTCCTCTATAATGTTTTTTATATTGCCTATTTATAAACGATAGACAACGGAAGACTACGGTACATGGCTCATTACCCATTATTAACTTCAATTTCTTGGAGTATTTGAATTATGAATCGCTCTTCTTTTGTTGGGCAGTTTTAGTAAGGGTGGCCGATTGACAATAGCATTTCAAAATATTTGTAGTGGTATATTAAACGAAATTTCGATTTCAATTTTATTACAAAACTTCTTGCTGTCATAAGAAATTTTAGAATGTTAGTACTATTAAGTCAAGAGAAACATTTTTATCATTATGTCCTCAAAAATACTCGTGTAACCTCGTATTTATAATATTTCATTTCGGTTCCTTCCAAAGCTCTTCAAAATCATTTATAGAAATGTCGATATTTTATCTTTAAGTACTGCATGGAATAATATTTCAATGTTCTTATCGTTTTAGGTGCGGAAACTTAGAAGATGCGAAGGTTGAATCTTATCGGATGGAATTTCTAAGAAAGGTATTTTGCTGAAAATTATGTGTTTGTAAGAATATTAACAATAAAAAATAAGTTTTATTGGTCTACTTGGAATTAATCTCGTAATATTTCTGTCTTACTAATTCGACCTTGGTATGTGTGAGAGAACCGCACTAGAGATTTTTGGTTTTTCAACATATGAAATAGTCAGCTTTGTTGTAATAGAACTCTTAATGTAGAAATTGAGCAAAAGAAAAAATATAGAGTTTATCTTAGAAGTATCTAAAACAACATAAGTCTTATCACTCTATGGGCGTCGATAAGTCGATAATATATATTCGTAGCGAATGATTTGAAAGAAATACAAAAATTATTTATTTATGGTTTATACCTGTAAACATTCAGACTTGATAAAGATGGCTTTTGCGCTAACCTTATACATCTGTAGTTGATCATTTAACTTTTGAATTAACTAGTTATTATGCAAGAATAATTTTCCTTATAAAGTTAAATTTTCATTTTAAATGTAAACTTTTGTTGCTAACAAACAAAGCGATAGAATTTAACTGAAGAGCGCGGAAGGGTGAAAAGTTGGGCACATATATTTTGGTCAGCGATTGTTATCCGGACGTTGATTTCAATTCAAAATGTTTTATTTTAACTTCCTTTGTGTCTTTTCTATCAAAATATAATATTATATTATATATATCTATATTTTTGTTTTTGTCTTTGGGGAAGAAGAATTTAATGAAGATTTATTTTTAAATAATAAGCTCAGACTTCACTGAGTGGAAGTATAGCGTAGTGTGGAAAGTACCTATATATTTTAATTTAAAAAAAGAATTCATTATTCACATGTACACTCATTTACCGTAACACCTGAAGTTACAGCATCAAGAACATCGCCAGCGTAAATTATAAATTATTAACGGAAATTCGGCGTTGGGAATTTAGTTTTGATAGTAAATATTCGAGAGGCAGCTGAATTAAGGGTGGTTCGCCAGACTTTTAGCGAAGAAAACTTCTGTATTCATGGAAATCAAGGAGTACGCAGTTCCTCTTAGAGATGAAGACGTGGAAAATAATGTTCAGTGAAAGGATGGAGAATCGAGGCAGGTACTTCCATGTCCAAGGCGATGTGACCTTTTAGTTGGAGAGAGTTCGAGGATGGTGTTCGGTCAGTGTGCCCTATCTGGAAAAGTTGTCTGTAAGTGGCTTGTCCGGTCACCTTTCTTAGAACAACGGGACCTAAATCCTTGGGTGCTTTAGGTGTTACTCGGAATTTGCATTTAGATGAATTATCTTGCATGCATTAGGCGGCCTCTGTCGGTTGAAAAACATAAGGATTCGTAGCATTTTCCATTATTCACTATCTTAAATTGATGACCGATCAGTCACTTCCGATTTCAGTTCGAGTTACCATGGCTATCAATTTAATTGGAAGATTTTTCATTGAGCCACGTGGAAATAATGACGCTTTTAGTGACGTGTAATCATGCAAAAGGGATCTCAGCCATCGGATTTCTAATCATATGCCTCTGGATCTTGCGAATTTACTGCAAGCCTTGTATAGCACTGAAGTAGATTAAAATAAAAGGTAATATTGTAACTTTTTCAGGATATATTTTCGCTGGCTTAGACTAAATTTACTGAGAAGAAGTTTACAACCCGAAGCAATCCCAAATCAGTACTTTTTGCGAGTCGTGACTTTTTCGCCATCTATAAAATTCAATTACAAATAAACAGCATAATTCACAACTACGCAATTGTATCTCGAGTTGCATGAATGCCGAACTTCTGCTCTCAATGTAAAATTTCATTAATAACATTCGATGATCCCTTTGTGCTGTTCAACCCCTAATATTTATTCGAGACAGCAGCGAGAAGGTATTGATCTGAACGTTGACTTTCGGGCAGCGAAGGCCAAAACGTCATGGAAATAATGTAGGTGAAATTTGGTCAGCATGGACCGTGTTGGTCACAATTCATTTATGGGAGATTTCAACGTGATTTTTGGATTAAGATATCTTTTCTCTTTGTTTGCCGTTTCTAAAGTTTGTATCTCCGATTAAATTTGATTTCTACACACAAATACTACTCCCAAAAAATAGGGATTAGGAGGTAAAACACATTTTATGCAAAAACAAAAATTTACTAAACTTTTTTTAGGGTTTGCTATGCAAAATAATGAGGAGTCACTACATTGGTGTATTTATAAACGTTAAAAGATGAAAATAAGCTAATTAACTTTTGCTTTTGGCTTATATGTTCCTTCCTCTATATATTCTCCTTTAGTCTTATTTACACCTTACTCACAACTGCGACATTCTTTGGAGAAGGTTTTGCTGGGTTTCCTTCGAAATAGCATTCCAAAGCATTCGTATACTCAAAATTAGCCATTTATTACTATTTTGCGAAGCAAAACTAACTAAATAGTTGTTTTGTATTAAATCATGTTTTAGCTCCTTGTTCCTAAATTTTTGGGCTTAGTGTACGTTAATGAAACCCCAAAGAGCATTTTTTTTATAATAGGAGAAGAATACTATTTATCTTTAACGACAGTTCATCGGTTATTTTACGGAATGATAACCTAAAAGACGGTTTTTCAAATTTTCAGTCACGTCCAGCACCAACCCTCTGCCTTTCGCTCGCTCCGCCGCCACTCATGTTAGGGAAGATAAAATCAATCTAATACACTTAATTAAAATAGCCGTCGTGTATTCATTTCCTAGTCTCATACCTGTAACTCCCAAAAGAAATGCATCGAGGAACTGATTCAAAAATTAAGTTACTGCAATGACCAATAAGATAGAAGTTTTAGTTTAAGATAGATTTCATGTGATGGACATGGCCTAATTGGTTGCTGATATTCGTTACCTTTACAAAAGTACCCTGGGTTCGACTCCTGGCGATTTGCCATTACTCGTACTCCGGTGATTAATGCATTTGAAAGTTTTTTTACCGTTCGCTATTAATATTAAAATGAATTCAGAAGTGAGGGTCCAACCGTTCAATAAACCAAAACAAATCACATTATCTGTGTCTCCGTCATCTCTCCTCTCCTTTTCTCTTAAAGGGTTCCTAGAGAGAACGATGAGAGTAAAATGAATATACCGTGAAGCAGAGCATTCTTTATCTCACCGCCGGAGTCGATACGAACCCTGAGATTGGGTTAGTTCTTCTCTATCAGTTTTTCTTAGGACAGAACATAGATAAAAAATCGCTTCTCGGTGTTTCCATTCGTCACAATCTTAACATCGAAGAAAAGAGAAAAGCAGTGTTTCATAGGCTGCTAAGCATAGTCTCGTATCGTGATGCCCTCTCCTCATTACTGCTAAAAAATGGCTTTTCTTCCCTAATTTTCTAGCTGGTAAAATTGTTTCACTGCAGAGTAAAAAATGATCAAAATTAAGTAAATAAGACATTCTCTCTGAGCGTAAATCAGCCCATTCTTCAGAAATATGATGTAAAGCAACGAATGTTACACAACCAGTTGTAACGCCATCCCGGGTAGAACGCGGTATTCGCTAGGTCCCTCGAAAAGCATCTTAACCGGATTTTACTGTAGTAAGTACCTCAAAATACATGCTACTATTATTTCTAATTTTATATTGCGAATGAATAGAAGCCAGCGAGCGATAAATTGAACTTTACTTGCATTCTTTTAGGAAGTTTATGTCAATGATTTACTGTCGAATCTGAGTCCTTAAGTGCATAGAAAGATGCCATTAAATGTATCATTTAGTAGTGCATACCATTTGAAAGTTATCAGACCTCTGGGTTTCAAAGATTAATTGCTGTATAAAAGTTGTATGAAAACATTTCACTCGGGGGTGAATTTTTATAAATTTTATAGTACTTAAGTGCATGAAAATAACGGCAAAATATTCTAAAATAAGATGCTTGTTCTGATAAATCGGAATGGGTCGGGAAAATCAGGGATACTGCATGAAATACTTGCATAATACGTCAATCCATTCCCGAGGTTTTCGACCCGAACTTCTTTCTCCAAGACAAAACATCTTCTGAACACTGAAAAAAAAGTATTCCACTCCGTCTTCGGAAACAAGTCGGCAAGGCAACTCCTTTAGAATGGCGGTCGAATATGGGGCGGCGGTACGTTCCACAGAAATGCCGTTCTCTCCTTATCCGGGCTCATTATCCCCAGAGTCAAGGAAACTCTTTCTCAGACTCGTTTTCATTCCTTATCTTCATCCCACTCTTTAGAAAATGATAGATTTTGTGAACGGCTTGCAAAAAGCACGGAGGACTGGAAATTCCTCGGCTTGGATAAAAACTTTGTTTGGATGTATCGCGTGAACCAAGTCTGAATAAGGAGTGAGAGGGGGCGTTGGCCTCAGGTCAGTCGGTTCCGAAAGATTACCTTACTTATGACACAGGATAGGCGAATGGACTTTCTCCAACCGCAGCGAAACTTCCTCATGGTAGCCTCGCCGTTAAAAACAATGCACCAATGACACACAGGACCAAATGACCGAGATTTGAAGTTGCGAGAGAAAATAAAAACTCGGTCGTAACAAGTTTAGCGAAGCTATTTACGTTGTTATTTTTATGTCACGAAAACAATCCGCGTTATCATTTACTTTCGATGCCTCCGTCTAACGTGTCCGCTGAAACAGTGGCAAGGCCGTTTTAATCGGGACACACTTGCTCCTGCTGGCTCTCCATCTTACAAGATGAAGTGGCTGCGAATACATGAACTGTATTCCTAGCTTGATATGCGTACATCGTCCATTACTTTTAACAGAATATTTCCAAGTTTTAGCGTTTTTATCATTGATGAGTTTGACTGATACTCGAAAAAGTATTAGTGATTTGTGAAGTATTAGTGATTATACTGTTTCCAAATTATTTAACAAGTTCAAAGTCAAATCAGTTTCCATATCTCATTCTGAAGCAGATGAAGCAACTCGTCTCTCTACCTTCCCTTCTTATGAACAAATTGCACTCGGTGTTTATTAAAATATAATGGCTCTGAACAGAAAAAAAATAAAACCTTTAATTTAGAACCTATAGTATGACTCACTTTCGAATAATTAATTTAGTACGCGCTTTTTAGTTGATTGGTAAGATCACTCAATAAATATGAAAAATGTACATTTAAAGTTTTTTTGCGGACTAGATCTTATAATATAATCTGGATCTTGAAAGCGATCAGTGAAAAAATATTGATATGAATGTAAATGGAAACATATACATGAAAAATATGGAGGCGCATTATCAAATAGAGATGGTGAATAGGAATCGATAGTATGAAGAATGATTCAAATTATGCCTGTCTGGACTGCCTGCCAGAAGTCTGATTTGATTCTTGAACTCTACCGTTGTCTACAAATAGCCTTAAAAGTGGATGGGTTAATTGGCAAGATGAGGAGTGAAGTAGTTTGTCCTTTCTTTCCCCGTTGAGCCAGAGTTGGGAAAACGTCCATTTAAGTTCAGCATAATGACCAAATGAATAACACTTCTCATAGTATTAAATAAGGAGTGAGCAAAATGAATGCCATTATTTAATATTGCTCATATCTCAATAGCATTTCATCACAGTCCTGAGCAAGACTCATGGGATGTCATGAGATATATCACACTCAGATGAATGGTTGGTACGTACATTCATGCATTTTCCTCCATCTCGTACCAAAAGAAGATAATATACCTATGTGTAATACGCTATGTATTCACTGCTCATAAATATCCTTATTTCGGTTACCCCTGCCTTCCATTACGAGCAGAATCACTCGATTCCAATTATACATTTAGCAGTTTTCTTTCACTTATTTTAAGTCATTTTGTTTGAGCTGATAAAACTTAGAAATATGTTTCCATGAGATTTTTTCATCCTATATGCTTTGTTAAAAAATCATACTTTCTACGCGCAAGGTCTGATTTTTCAACTAAAACATTCAGTTGATCATATATGTATTTTTAAATGTGTGATCAATTGAATGAAGATCCTGGAGTGATCATTTGATTGATGTTTATGCGTTCTGGAATTATAATAGCAAACTATCTTATTAGCTTGTAAATGGCCAATACTGAATAAACTAGTTTATATTCATTGTAGTGCTTTGCGTATCAAGTGATGTAATTATTTCTTATATTTTTACGTAAGAACGATTCTATCCTTGTACTATTTCTCCTGAGTACGGGTGTAACATTTTATATAATAACCTTTCAGTTTCCAACATGTACATATGTATAACTCAGATGTATCTTCCATGAATCTTGGTAGGATGACAATTACTCTATATATTGCTGCTGCAGTTAGTGGAAATTCTCATGATCCAGATTTCTCATTTAGAACCATAGACATAAATACGCTCAGAAAACAGAAGTGAATGCGTTTATGTAAAAGGAAATTAAAATACGGTCAATGACAATAGAGTGGCTGGAATCGAGCGAGGGTCTATGTAATAAGGATTTGAGACGACGTACAGTACTTGTCAGTTGCAGCTGCTGGTCATTCATTTTAATGGGGTATGTTATATATAAGAATTCAAATTTATATAAAGGGTTGATCGGGGGTAAGGATACTATGTTTGTCGAAAGGTCGCTCGTCGAAAGTTTTTAGAATCAATATCAGGGCTGGGTTTAGAGTAAGAGATGCCTTAAGCTATTTTCAATATTGAGGCCCCTTTTAATTTCCAATGAACATTTCTGAATCATAGAATTTCAAGGAAAATTACCAGCAGCTTTATGGCAGCATGTGTAAGAAAGGCCAACGAGAGCTGCAAAAGTATCATAATCCCTGAATGGAGTCCCCCCTACAATTTAGGCCCTAGGATTTAGCCTGTCAAGCGTATGGGTGAATCCGGCCCTGCCCGCTACTATTCATACAGGTAGCTATCCAATTTTTTAAAACTTTCACGACAACGGGTCAACATCATTACCCTTCTAGGAATCGACCCCCGGGCCACTTGGAAGGAGAGCGCTACCCATGTGGCTGTTGGGGGAAGGGGTAGTGAGCAACCAAGTAATTCCAGATTCTATTTTCATCGACAGTCTGAAGGCTTCATTAAGTAGCGGAAAAAGACCCAGATTTCGTTTTTAGATACTGTTTAATAATTATAATAATATATGGTATTAGTAGTCAAGCGTTGAATCCCAGATTGTATTACATTGTATCTATACTTGCCTATTTTTTATATATGCTGATGCGGATTAATATTTTCGAGAAGAAAAATGGTAGATCGGGATCGTTGCAATATTAAATACCTCTTCTTCATTTTCCTTTTTTTGCCGGAGAACTTATTAACGTATCCAACATCAGGGAACGGCTATGATTTTTACGTTAAATCTCTCTTCTATGGTGTCTTCCATAGCAGTTATTTTGAGTTGTTTTTTTTACCGAAAGCGCATTTACGTGAGAGGAAATCGAAAATCGTTGGATTGATGTATAAAAATATGCATGAAGATATATACTTAGTATAAACGAACAATCTAATACACTAGCAAATGGTTTAGTTAAAATACAAAAATGATTTTAATGGGAGATTAATCAATCCTTTCGGTTTGTAAATCGTAGTTAATCTACCGATATAAGCATTGGTGGGATCCAAAATTTAAGAATGGCTTCTAATCTTTAAAGAATTTGCAACCATGCATTGCTGCTCTAAGCCCAATTTTCCTTATTATTCTAATTTAAAAAATAGTGTACCAAACGTAAAGATGAAATAAGAATGAAGTATTTCGTGTTGTGATTATATTCTCGTTGTAAATTGGATTGTGATACCACTAAATATTCCTTTTTGCTATTGTGGTATTGCACTGATTTATTAATCGGTTCTGCGAACTTAGGAAATTCTAAGAACCGGTTCGCGTGAAGCGGTGCGAACTGAGAACAATTTTTTACTAAGAAAGTAAATTCCATAATGTTACATATACATCTAGTTGCTTCTGAATTGAGAGGTCAGAAGGAGATTATGGGAGAAATTTAATTGAAGGTATACCTTTCAGCGTGCTCTAGCCAAGGGTTAACTATGGAAATAATCCATCGATTAAGTTTGTTATTTTGATTGATCGTTTCGGAAAATGGTGTGTTACTTCTCAGGAATCTTCGCCTCATTGGAACGCACCATATATTTTGACAGAGCTGAGTAAAGTTCTGTTTTGATAACATTCTCCTGCAGTGGAAGTATTTAATTTATACGATGGCGATTGTTTATTTACTGTGGAAACAGATTTCCATTTGATGTTACATCTTTATAGTCGAAGTAGTAATTAATCTGAAGATAATGGCTATATATTTTTCATAAATATACCATTTAAAGAGTAAACTGTAAACCATTCTATCTTATATTTTTGGAAAACCTAAGTTTTTAAAACTAATAGTCTCATGGAAAGCATATTGAAAAATCAATGAAATATTATGTTACAAGTTAATTTAAAGTCACCACCTTTGTGAGAAAAAGATTGATTCAGTATCGTTTTACATCAAATTAACTTTTTAATTAAAGTCATTACTACTTTCTACTGCTATTATTAATTTTCAAAATATATATCTTTTATTTTCAACCAAATAAAAATGATTTATATGGACAGTTGTCAGAGATGGATGTATCACAATGAGTACAAGGAGATTATAGGGAGAAGGAGACTTTATTTTGTAGTAAAACTTTTGCACAAAAGTCATCATTTAGCTTCTCTCCACTATATACTCTTGCTTGGTTCATTTTTGGTTCGAAATCAAAGTCGTTAGAGATGAATAGCTGTTTTTCGAAGCACAAAACTTCCGAGATTGCTTTTCCTTTCATTTTTATGCAATAATAAACCGTATGATATGATAAAATAGATGGATTTTATTTTTCTGTGTACAGATCACTATGTCTTTGGGTGGCTGAAAGCATTTCCATAATCTTCTTTGCCGTTTGTGATGACAGATCTTAGGGATGAATGAACAGCATTTAGTAGCGTGGACACAACACCGCAACCTTCTGAAAAACGAATAAAATATTCCATTGTTAGAAAATAAGGGGGATAAATCTCTGTTAGATATTTAATCAAATATTCTATGTTGCCAGTCATCGTTTATGGGAATGTTTATGATAATTTTAGGGATCCTGATTATTTTAAGAGCATATTTACTAGGGGAAATCATAGGGTTCTTAAAGTAATCATTTTGCAATAAAGTTATATTGGTATAAATGTTATTGATGTGTCATTATAGTATGAAACGTATAGAGTGATGACGGATTAGCGTCTAAACATCCGTATCCACCTATATATGCTGCTATCCGCCATTCGGCATATGACAGGAAATTCAAGTACCGTTCTGTCTATTTTCGAAATTTAAATCTGTCGCGTAATGTTCATAGAAATGATGAATTTCTGAAACAACAAGTTCCAGCATCTATGTTTCAAATTTTACGGATATAAGTAATATTCGAGACCGCTTTCATTTTTAGGCTTTTTAGATGGATGAGAAGATCTCTTAAAATACTCTCGGAGCTAATTCCTAGAAAAACTAATTCTCCAGCCTTCATATCCATTAACATATTAACACAGAAAGAATAACGTAAGTAAAATAAATATGTAAAATAAGACAATTCTATAACTCATGAATAAATACACAAAATATCACGTTCTCAGCTTGGAAACTGTATTTAAATTGCTATTGGAGGATTAGATTCGTTCGTCGTAAACCGCCTACGGATTCTTTGATTATTTAATTGCTATAAAATCACAATTTTATTGCTGCTCGTTATCAGAAAATCATCAGTCTAATATTTTTTGTAAAATCAATGATTCAACATTTTAATAAACATTAATGGATTCTTTAAGTTGATTTTCAGATGTTTTATAAATAACAATTTTAATAGAATCCTAAGTTTGTTTGCAAGTTCTTTATCGTTAGCTAACCAAAGAAATATACAAATAATTGTTTTTACTTACATATGTTCCTAGGCTACGTTTCATCGACGCCCTATAATTATACTCTAATTTATGTGATTCTTATGCAATTCTTATGTGAATTAGCAGCCCAGTCCTCGTTAAGGTTAAAATTTTCAAAAACGCTTGTTCGAATTGAGAAGGAACATTGATAGAATAGTCATTATTCTTCATTTTTGATGATTCACATCGCAAATCGCATGTTTAGGAGATGCAACTAGGATAGCAATAAATTTAAATGAATCGTTATTAAAATTGGAATTGAAAAGTCAAGGTTAAAGAGTTTTCGACCATTCCTACTTTTGGTTTAATAAAAGTTGTTAATTTTTATTTGACCGAAATTTTTAAATTATCAATTTAATTCTTACCTTTCATTATTTATATGAGTAATAAAAAGATAATCCTGCTCCCTTTTTCCGGATATTGTATTATGTCAGGTATCTTTTTTAAGCCATCTTTTCTTTTTCACCGTTTCAAAATGAAAGAAAACTATTTATATACCTATTTGGATGAATTTCATTTGCGCTTAGCTATGTTTCTTAGTCGTAAATTATGAAATGTTCTCACTAATACGAATATTCAGTTTTTCTTCGAATGTAAAACTATTATAAAAAAACTTTATACGTATTTTAAACATTTTCTCTGTTTTTCATCGCTCTAAGTAGTTCAATTTCTAAGACAAGAGCTTATAAGTAACTGGACGAAATCTTATAATCTTCAAACGGTATTTTGCTCATTGATTTCAGCTTGAAATAGTTAAATCAAAATGAGTTAAATGCATGGCTCAGTGATTTTATGATTAATTTAAAGTTACAGCTAATTCAGATCCATCCTCGTGTTGGTGTCAGATACTCTTTGTTTGCTTGCCAGTCGTCGTAATGATTTTATGTAAGACTGTAGCTTCTTTCGTTTATAGTGTATATTACTTATCCTGAAGAGATCAGAATCTTTGAATGATTACCATTTTATGGTCGGCTGTGGCCATCCGTCGATGGTGCAGATCCAGAAGTCGCATAGGATGGAAGGGGGGGAGGGCGAAGAAGGGGTAGAGGGGGGAGGATGGTGATTGCTGAGAGTGGATGATCAGTGGTAGAGAGCAGCACCGTGCAGAGGTGCAGCCACCACAGACTTGGAGAAGGCAAATGGCTGCGACACGGCCACTGGGTGTGGGACGCTCACGGGATGTGGCACTGGTACAGGCACTGCGTATGGCTTAGAGACAGCGACGGGGTAAGGCTTGGCCACTGGCACTGGGTAGGGCTTGTCCACGGCCACTGGGTACGGCCTGTCTACGGGCACGGCGTATGGCTTGTCCACAGCTACTGGGTATGGTCTTGGGACGTAGACGGGGTAGGGCTTGTCGACGGGAACGGCTACGGGGTGTGGGACTGGAACGGGTACTTGATGCTCGACCGGGACTGGGTATGGTTGGGGCACGGCCACTGCCACCTGCTTGGTGAGAGTGTAAGTGGCACCGTGTCCGTAACCGGCACCGTAGATTCCACGCTTCTTGTTATTTCCCTCGGCTGAGGAGGATGCAACGAGTGCAAGCACCAAAACGGCGACCTGGTCGAGAGAAAAATAATAAACATTTCTCATTAATCAAGGAAAAAGGATTAATATATATTCATAGGACGAAGTTATGACATTTCCGCGATGAGAATTTATAATATTGATAGATGCAGGGGACATTTCCAACTATTGGTGAATTTCCTGTAAGGGAAATAATGTTCTACATGGAATATTTTTTAGAAAGAATAATACTGAATGATTATTCAGGTTGATTTGAAATTTGATTTTAATGAAATAGGAGATTTACACTTTTAAACTTTGAACTAAAATATATAATCATCTATTTATAAGTAATAGTTGAAAAGAGGGGACTTCCAAAATTTTATGCAAAAATGTACACCTTTTGGAATAAGAGCTAATTAATTCCTCGTTTAGAAATAGCTACACAATTTAGATATACATATCTTCGAGGATTTCCGGCGATGTCCAAAAATTAATTCCATTTCTTTTCTTTGCTTCCGGGTCAAGAAATAATAAACGGATTTCCTACTTTTGATACATTTAAATGTTTTTTTTTGACGGTTTCACTCGGTTCTTTTCGAAAAAAATAAATCACTCACCAGGTATTTCATGTTGGCTTGATGGTGTGTTTGCCGATCGAGTGTAAGTTAAAGTGAGCGCCTTCTCAAGCTATTTATACTCAATTCCCAGCTCATTCTATCCCTCCTCCATTTTCTTCTCCTCCATTACTACCCCTCCTTCATTGCCCTCCCAACACCACTCCCTCTTGCGCTTGCCATATACACCGCTTTCCCTATAACTAACGCACAGATAGCCATTAAAAGATGCGTATGTATTTGGGCGATGCGAGCAGAATTTATCCGTATCGGTGGTATGCGGTGGTCACGCAACAGCGTCTACAGTCATTGAAATCTCCGTGTCATCTCGAAAGATGCGACTGCGCCATTTTATTGAGATTCTGATAAAAGTGATGTCACGAAGTTCCATAAACCGGAAAAAGGAATGATGGCATGCAATAGTTTTCTTTTAAATTACTACTTATCGTTATTCAATAACGGATTGCTAACCCAATTTTAATGGAAACAACCGAAAGTGGTAATAATAATTAAATTATTTTCAGATGATACTAGATTTCTTAACTTGAAAAACCCAGTATCTATTTCAAAAAAAATCTATGGGTTTAGTGACAGTATTTGTCTTTTTAATTTTAATATTTAATTTCATGTTTCATGCATAAATTTATGGAACAATGAAATTCACATTTTTATATTTTACATTTAAAAATATATTAAAAAAAGAATTGCCTTCGATGAAGATAAATTTTTCCTAATTTTTGTAATTTACCAGATTGAAAGCGATCTCAATTATTGGTAGTTGTAGATGTATGTGAATGAGGATACATTTGGATTGATTTCAAGTGATACTTAAATATTTTTACTTCAATGAACAATTAATAGTTCTCTGAGCTGTCCTTTGATTACGTTCTGAGATAGTTAAAAGCAAGAATTATTATAAGCAAGAATTTTTTAAGAAATAAATTGCAAGTGATTGTTATTATTAAGCAACGATTATTACATTCTATTTTAAGTTCAATATTTGGTAACCGGAAAATTATACGCATGACTAGGGTAAACGGATCTTCGCCATAGTTTTTGATAAAAATAATATAAAAATTGTCATTGATCCTAAAATAGACATTTTAATTGTTATGCAGTTACAGAACACCATTATTCATTAAAATAGTACGATTTGGGAATTGATGATTTTAACTTTGAGAATGACGAGAATGACCATTTGTAACGCTTCTTCATTTAATACCCCATCTGAGATTCCATCTCTTGGTGGACGGAATTTTATTTCAAAATTTTTGGGACGAATATATATGTATGTGTTTAACAAACATTTGCAATCAGAATTATCTACGTTTTTTAAACTTTAAATAATTCCGTATTCTAAATTCTTTTTCATTTACGGCGATTAAAATTTAAAACATTTTCTATCGTATTTTCCAGCTGCTAAACATAACGGTTTTACTCGCATTTCCTAACCTCGCGCGTTTCTCGAGACTGCTTACCTTGGTTACGCAGCCTTTCTTCAGGAAGCAATTGAATTGTTATCATGTGTTAGTCATATCGCACCAAGACTTCTAAATGGTTTCATACGAAACCGATGGAATCAATCATTCAGCTACATTATAACATTAGCTGCATCTTAAGTTAAAAGACACCATGTAAAGACAACCTAATAATTAGTGGGTTTTCTCAACCTTAATTTTTGTCATTGACCGTAAAAGATATCAGCTCTCCATTTCTATCTGTAATTCGTGTTATATTTTCCCCGTGTGATGATCTTCATTTATAAATATTACATTTTTGTCATTTTATAATCATCTTTTTATGAAGTCATAATTACTGAGAATAAGAGTACTCCAAATAATTAGCAATTTGAAGCTCTCTTTTAGTAGATCAGATACATTTAAAAGTAAATGAAGCGTTTCATTTCAATTTCATTTTAATCTTTTAGAGATAATAATATCGTGAAGTTTCAAATAATACGAATCAATTGTATCAGCGTTGATAACATTGAATTTTTTATGTCTGACGGTAATGCCACCTATTATGTTAATGTAAACACTGTAATCATAAGGTTAATACCATGACCTCGGTCTTAGTATTTTCTCCATTAGTTTTTTGAAAATTTTCATTATTTAAAAAAAAATCATTTTTCGTTTTGTTGGATTCTCTATTATTTTCTTTTTTTTCTAATTCTCTATTTGTTTTTCTAACAAAGAAGGGGCTTTTTCATCCCCTTCTCTGTTAGTTCTTTCCGCAAGATGCATCTTTTTTTTCGTAAACCCGAAGTTGCAGTCATTAATCTCTGTAAATAATAGTACGGAATACGAGTTTAGAAAGGAGAGAGGTTCGAATGTGCATAACCTCGCCTTTATAGAGTTCATCCACTTATCATGTAGGGCTCCGGGGGCAATGAGGGAATACATATATCTATTTAAAATATTTGGTTCCTTTGTATCTTGAATGTCGCGAAGGTATACATCAGTATTATAATGTAAGAAAGAAATCAAGTATTATGATTCATCATGGAACAATGTTTTTTTCTCTTAAGAAATAGTGAGTTCTTTTGATCGGTATATTATAGTACCTCAAAAGAGAATTAGGGAAGGGAATTATGGGATGTGAGACCAATTTCCCTACATACCGAAATTTGTAGATTTCCATGCATCGACAATAGTTGGTTATGCTACGAATTACACACTCAATTTCGTAAATGTCTCTTGCACATTAATTGATTTTCTAATACGTGAATGTAATCAAAGATTAAATAAATTTCCATTAGAAATAATGTGTTAATGCCGAACAACGAAATAAAAAGAGGAAAATAAAATTCTTAAATTTATATTTTAAAATAATAGGAATGATGAATTTAAATTAGGTCCTTAATGAGTCTTTTAAATTATCACATATTTCTAATTCAGTCATTAACTCGTAGAATCTGTACTTATATTCTAAAAGTTCGTCGGATATAAGTTTAAGGTGCAAGTGAGTGCGAAATATAGATGGAATAGGATGGCTGTAAGAGAGTTGTTGAGAGAGAAATGTTTTTCTACGTGTGACGAGGGCCAAGGTTGCATGACATCCTTTGTAGTCAGAGCACATTCACTTAAATACTCCGAATCACGCTTTTTCCTAAGGGAATAAGTTAGATAATTGCCTCTACCACTCAAGGTATTCCTGAGCGCCTTTCTTTTCTAGAGTATAATTACTTATCATACCGGAACAAGTTATGGTCACTTTCAATATCTTTCGTTCCGCTGCTAAGACGTTTTTCGTGCAATATAAGAAATACTCCTTGTGTATTTTCCACAATTGGTGGCCATACATTCGCCATTGTAAAAAGCTCCATTATGTTTGGTTTTCAAAATCTTTATATTTAATCAATAGTTCAATTTGATGAATAAAAATTCTGCCAGGGAAATGACTTATAGTGTTCTGTTAACTGAAGTATTGAATGATTTGTAGAGATATAAGAATGAAGGAGCGAGAACCTATTGATGTGGATATTAAGTAAAACATGTACAAAAATAAGGAAGAATGTTAATTAAGGAGTATTAGAAACTGAGCTAAATTTCCTCAAAAATACGAAAATACCGAACAGATTTTAAAATAGGCCCAATCCATCGTACATATTACATTGAATTAAAGAATCCTGAATTTCTTCATGGCCTCAGAAAACGATTGACGTAAAAATAAATTTAACGGGATTGGAAGTAACCTTGTGACATTCCATGAAGGGAAAATTGGAGAATTGAAAATTGAAAATTGGAAAATCTCGAAGAAGAAAACTAGATCTTGGTCTAATATTTTGGTGTTTTTGCAAAAGTATTGAAATAGGATCTAATTTCTGTAATATTGCTGTAAAGCTTAAAGAAACAATTTAAAATTCATACTTTCATAGTAAAATGTATTAAATACGAATCTCAGCTACAAGTTGTCTTTTAAAACTTGAAAAGCCTTCCTTGGTTTTATTGCCACTCATTTCTGAAGTATTTATAAATTCATACTTAACCTCTTGATTTGGAAGAATTTATCATCAGGTTAATGAATGTGTTAGCCTTAATGCGACCCTGAAATCCATTGGATACATTCGGTAACTCATTGGAGGATAATTGTTGTTTTTTCTCATCTGATTAATGTTCTGCTTACTTTAGATGACTCGTTTCATTAAGAGGAAAGCATTGAGTTTTTGGAAAAAGTGGACAATTCTCTCATGAGGGAATTAAGGTCTTAGGTTTCTGAATCAAGCCGAGTGAGGACTATTAAAAATGTTTTAATATTAAGTATGTAAGCCAGGTAGCTATGTTGTAACAGGTCGTCATCAACAGTAAAGTTTAATACTTCAAAAAGTCTCAGCTTGCTCTTTTCGACATTTACAATATATTCCCCTTTCTATTCATGATGGAGTTTATGAGTTTTCTATCCTCCGCAACCCTGTTCAGCACCTCTTAATTTCTTACTTTTTCATTCCAATGTATTTTCCATAGCCCCCTCAATATCCACAATTCAAATGTCTCAATTCTATCCTTTTATCTCTTCTTCAAGGTCCATGTTTCTCTCATCGTGGCACGCCTTCAATAGGCTGCTGAATAGTTTTTCCTCAATTTCTGTCCAAGAGCCTCCTTTAAAACTTGTATTCGTCTGAAAGATTTCTCTTACCACGGCTATTCTTATTTTAATCACTACTTCACTCTTCTATTAACTGTATGCCTCTAGATGTCTATAAATTTTGACTTATTCAATTCCTCCCTTTTTATCGTAATGTTCAATTTTCTTTTTACTTAGAGAACGCAAAGGATGAGATGAATGAAAAAATGCAACCTTGGAAAAACACAAAACTTACTTTGAAAATTTGTGTCTGATAAGTTTCTTCATAATTCTTCCCAAAAATTTCTTAACTGAACTAAATTCATTAGGAGAAGAATTTACAGTAAAACTTTACATTTCAGATTTAAAGGACAATAATGACGTTGTCCGATTCTATAGAGTGAGCTAACATATCTCGCTAATTGGAGAAAATTTTAAAATTTAATGTCGTGTTTTATTTAATGATTAATGACTGTTGTATTGATACGGTTTATTTGGTAAATTTAAGGTTATTAGAGAGAAGAATGAAATTATTTATGATATTATGTAAAACTTTTCTAAATTAGGTAGACTTATCAAATCTTAAGTGATAGTGTGAGGTGATGAATGAGCTTTGGTATTATGTTTCATTACGTGTCAAAATCGATTATAAAGTAATGCACATTCGTTTAAAAATGAAGGAGATACAGTTTTTTTTATTCATTCGAACATTACCCTGTTCAATTTATTCCTTTTCTACCTGTCCTATAATTGGTGGATAAGTGTATTGCTCAGTATTTAATATAAAATTTCACTGGCAACAGCTTTAGATTTCGATCAATACGCGATTTCAGCAGATCTAATAATAGTTTCCTCTTATTTTATCACAATTCGATAATTATTCTGTTGAAGAAAGCTCCTTATTGGTTTGAATAGAATAAGGAGTAGTCTACAGTTAAGTAACAAGCTTTGAAATAGTTAAAAATCATTAAGCGATAACCTCTTTAAATTACTGTTGACTTCTACAAATTTAATTAGATTTTTAATGAATGGTAAATAAAAAATTATATGCGGCTTAGATAAAAGGACATTAAAAAACTTAATTCTCTGGTCACTAAATCAATTAAGCTGAACCTTTGTGGTTCGAAGTTTTTATTAAAAATACCACACCACATTTGCGGTTAACCATTGATAGATATGCCCCAATCGGGCTTAGAATGACATGAATGAGGGAAAATTTAACTCTTTTCATCTTTGATTATCACTCCCCGCGCTTGGAAATCGCAGTGCTGAATTATTTTTAAAATTTCAATCGTTTAAAGCGGACATTGGTTAATTTGTGCTGTTTTATTTCGAGTATAAATTAAGAGAATAACTAAGAGTTCTTTTTAATGTTATTTCATGTATCAATTTATCAAGAGTTAGATTCAGAAGATATTCATAAGGTGAGAGCGATTTACAAAACTACATATATACATTTTGGTCTTTATGAAGAATGCCTTTTTAACTTCATAGAATGCAGATAAAATTCATAACAAGTATTGTCGGGGATTGAAGTCTTAAAGTACTGAACTTCATTTACTTTCAATCAGAATTCTGATGATAATTTATCATTATACATATTATACATATTATAAAATTTAGGCAATAAGTATTTTAAAAAGTTAAAACAAGGATAGAAATGTGAACATTGCTCATGTTTTTTGCCGTATGGAAAACAGAAAGATAAACGGAGGTGAGAAGCCTAACGAAACAGGGATTTGAACTCGGATCTTCCACTTTCCGCTTCGTTTTCTTGTCCCTGTCTTGCAAAAAAAGTCCCGAAATTGGCAGTTAGACCTTTTTTGCGACATAGCTTAATTGGTTAGGCATCCCTTCGATAAGTGGAGATCCGTGTTTATTTTCAAGTCCTGACTTATGGTGACTCTTTCACTCCTGTTTATCCTTTGGAAACATAAAGCGATTATTTCCGTTTAATACATCTCAAGATAGCTTATTGATAGACATCGCCAAGGTTTAGATGAATTATGTGATGAATGCTGAATAAAATGTTAGCCGGTACATTCGTATCAATTAGGGTAATCAAAGTTTGTACATCTGGAAAATAGGTAAATAAAACACTCAAAGAGGTGATGTAAGTTACTATGACAATTGGCTTTAGAATAAAAAATCTTTTTCTTTGATCATAGACAGAACTTCATCGAAAACATTTTGAAATGAATATGTTGGACAGTCCCCTCAGTATCATCTTCTCATTGATATTAAAGAAGACTGACAAGATATTGAAACTAAATATGGGATACATGGAAATATTCGTTCACCTACACAAGAGAATTTCCAGATATTGCTTATTATATTATTTGAAAAGCTTTTATTTTTTCGTGAAGTTACTTCGCTGCGGATGATTACTGATAAATTTAATTTTTTCACATATTGATACAGTCAATATTTGAGGATCTTGCTAATACTAAATTCCTTATCATGTTAATATGATTTCTTTAATCGCTAATCAATGTTTCTTTTTTTGAAAGGCCCCGAAAATTGCTTGAGTAGAGAAAATTTTTCAAGTTGCTTAATTTTTACTTAGTATAAATACGGGAGAGAACTATTTCTAGCAAAGGAAGGGATATTTTAAAAGTGAAATGAAATCAGTTTCTTATTACTAATAATTATTAATTTTTCTCTGTAATTGCGGTTATATGTTTATCTCCAATATCGACGCTTCAAGTATGGCCTTTCTAAATTTATTACGTAAATCGGATGGATATCTTTTCCTCGCTCCCATATAAACATGTATCAATCAATTTAATGTACTTAATGTATTTCGTTTGCGTTATTTCGTTTAATTCTTTCTGCTTTAGAGTTTAACCTAAACTGAAACTATCATTCGAGGATAGAAAGAATAAATCTTGAACATAGCGGCTGTACGATTTTATGCCTCTTCTTTCGTATTTTTCCTGAATTTAATTTAGGGGAAGAAATCATGCTTATGCTTCAAAATGTATCTTCATTGTGAGCTTTGTCCTAGTTTTTCTGTTCCCCACCCTCTAACCCGCGCAGAAGATCTGCTTAAGCAATATAAATTAGATATTTTCATTTTATATTACTTCTATTTCTTATTTTTACTATTAATCTAATTGAAACAAGTCTAGGTAATATGGGCGCGATGGATAAAGAATCTAATAGCATGAAAATCAAGTATAGAGTTCTCTAATCCCGTGCTTTGATCTTAACTTAGTTTTTTTCGGACTGGTTACTTTCGAATGTAAGCATTTTAAGTCTATCGCCCTTTCGTTAACAATTCATTGAAACTTATTTTTCATCGTTAAATACCTCTGTGTAATATGATTTCTATCTAATCTTCATTTTTCCTCTGTACATTGAAATGACAAACGTGACAATTAACTGAATTGCGTTAATGCTGGGCCTATTAAAGAAAATGAGAATTACGTCAAATGAAAATTACGTAAAAGTTTTACAGTTCCAATTAGGAGTAACCAGTAACTTCAATTTGTCAGTTGAATTTGTGATATGACATGCATGAGCTTAATGCATACAGGGCTTCAGACTTGAAACCGCCCTGAGGCGGTGGGTTCCTTGCTGTACCTGCAACGCTTCCAGCCCGTAATGAATTGAGGTTCCCGTTTTTTAGATCATTGACGTTTTATATCGTCACTAAAATCAGGCCGATTATAAATTTGAACTTATTAAAATAAATAATTTTACCTCACTTATTTACAAATTTCAGATCAGGTATTAGCGTATGGAAAATACTAAATATTTTTTGATAAATTGAATGGGAAGGGTGGGAAATATTAACAAAAATGCCCTTTAAACGTTGCTTTTACACTTCCTCCGTGGACACAAAGCTTTAGGCTGATACCTAATCTGATGAGGATTGAGCCCTTTATTAGTTATACAATTAATTAATGCTCTTATTTTTTT
Organism: Pachydiplax longipennis; assembly: GCA_036926295.1. Classification (NCBI taxonomy): domain Eukaryota; kingdom Metazoa; phylum Arthropoda; class Insecta; order Odonata; family Libellulidae; genus Pachydiplax; species Pachydiplax longipennis. Next base: position 48,073,179 of record JAVFKF010000001.1, on the reverse strand, counting down.
GAATGAGGCTTGGTGGTTGGTATCCGGCCGTGAAAATCAGCTTAACTATCATCATGATCACGAGCATGAAAAATCTAAACAGACTCTATAGATGATGGGTATAAGGCAAAAAAGAAGAAAAAAATATTATCGTCATTTTATCGAATATATTACTATAAAATGGTGATTTGGCTTTGAGATTTTAATTGTTTAGAAAGAGGTGCTTTAATTTGGCCTCTTACAGCATTTGGTTGTCTTTCTAGCGTGTGCCCTGAGGCAACTACTTCACCGTCTACTCCGACTCGTAATGTATGTGTTTATTAGTAATACTTTCCTCTAACTTGTATAAGGAAATAAATTCACCGAAAGTCTATTTATATGAATTTGAAAAAATATAAATAGGTTTCTACCATCATCCATTGATGGATTTTACTCACTTTCTTTTAGTATTGGATGGAGGAAAACTTATTTACTTTTGTCTCAGTTTTATTCATGCCTGTGATCTAATGAAAGCTAATAAGGTATTTGTGATGCTGAATAATAGTATTCATCCTGGTGGCTCTTCTCATAATTCTAAGGAAAGTCAAGGACGATGCGACAAATGATTTAATATGTGAAGGTGTGCATCTAGGAAAAACCTTTAGACAAAACGGGCATAAAAGATGTCTGAGTTTTGGTCCTGTCACATTTTTATGCTCTTTTACCTTAGAATTTTTCTAAGAAAAATTTTATTTATAGGGTCATTTTACATTACGTATGTATATTCATAGTATTCTGTTTTAGAGAGAAAAGTCATGGTAAACTGCCTCACTCCATCTCTTATCTAGGAGTCTTATTCCTTTTCAAATTTTTTTATGGGTCATGATAGTTAGGTTAAAGCTCGGAACGGACTTCTGGCTCACAATTCAGACTATATGATAAAAAAATTTCTAGCTAAAATTAATTAAGAAACGAAAAAGATGAAAGGTGTCTAATCGAACAAAGTATCGCCTCAAAAATATCTCTGTAAGCGCCCTTTTGGTTTCACATTCACCAGAAACCCTAACCCTTATGGCAATATATATGGAACGTATCGGAAATCAAGATGACTGCAATATAAAATATCTTTGAAAGTCACAAAAACGCGATTCGATAATGTTTTATGATTGAATTTGGAAAGGAAAAAGATCTTCAAGAGGTAAACATCAGGTAAGATATTCTCACGTTAATCGTCTTTGCTCCAGTCCAGCAGTTTGTTATTTTAGAAATATTTGATAAAAGCGCTCCAAACTCTTTGGTTTTGCATCACTATTTCAGGTTTCCTTTTGCCAAATTACTCCATTATTTATGAATGATTCACGAGGTTATTTCATACTCATATAGGACTTCAGGTAAATTAGCGAATCTCTCTGTATCAAATGAAGGAAAAATGCGGTGTTTTCGTCACTTTGTGAAATGACGTGTTTCATATATTTTGACTACCAGTTAATTATTAATTAATTCAAAGTTAATGAAGTAGAAAATATTCAATGTAGTTTTATTTAGTAATTTAAATATTAGTTTAAAATTAGTAGTTATTATAATATTTTTCCTTCCTGCAGCTAAACTTCTGAATGTAGACATTACACCCTTCAGGTTCAGCCTGATAATTTCGCATGCATCCTTATAGTTATATATGCGGCAGAATGGTACATATATCGGCTTTGCGCTTGTATGTACCATTCTTCCCCCTTATGAAAAATTTGCGAAAAAATTATTCCAACCTCAGCTCTACGTCGAAGAACCCGCTCACTCCGCATACTAAAATCTTATATGCGATGTATGAAGTCCGTGTAGCTGACTCCCTCTTTGTTTTAAAAGCGATCACGCCGTCGGCTCGCTTTGTCTGTTTCCTGGCTCATGTGAGACGAATGTGACGTATGAACCTGCTTCTCGATCACGCGGAACTGTGCATCCAAAAAGCATGAAAAACCTCGCCGAGAATCGCTAAGCATTTCGCATGAAAAAAGCGCACTAGATGCCACGATGTAGTAACGTTTTTTTCTTCATTCCCTTCTGTCGAAACAGCGGGGGTTCGAATGAGTGGCTTTTTGCAGAATAGGCGACCATTTTGCCATAAAGGGAGGAGCGGTCGCACCTGCTAAAGGAAATGAAGGAAGGCGGCGGGGTTAGTGGAACGTGGATTCCAGTTTCCTCTGAGATAACGCTCTCTTCCCTTTCGATAGGTTGCTCGAGGAAATAGATCTAGGGCGGGGGCGAACAGGGGTTGGGGCGGTGGGGATGGGGGCGTCCCCGCTCCGGTTGCGGCTGCTCCACATTGCGACACTCGCGAGAGAATTTGCCAAACAGAAAGGGAAAAGTATCCTTGGAAAAATAAATGTCCCGGTTGTAAACAGCGATTGAGTGTCGGAAACGGAGCGAACTTGGATCGGAATTCTCGAGGAATGCGATGGAATTATGTGCGAATAATTGGATGCCTTTTTCAATGCACCTTGAGGTCCGTGTTCTCTTCTCATTTCGTATTTGCTCGCTTTGCGACCAATCGTGCATTTAATTCCTAGATTCAGCGATTTCTATGATTACTTTTACTGGATAATTTTTTTACCATCATAATATCTCTAGGTACTTTCAGAGAACACGGAAATACAGTGGTTGATCGACTAAAGAGTCGCTCTACACACGAAATTCTCGAGATAACAGTTTCTTTTTTTCATCTCGAGATATGAACCTCGACTCGAAGGCGCCCTCAGGCTATTAAACATGCAACCTTTGTGCCTTACGCGTTTGTCAGCGCTAAATACCTCAGCTTCGGAAGGCTTTCATAGCTAATATTCTTCATGCGGCTGGTCAATTTTTGCCATGACATTATTTGGTATTTCTGTAATCTTTTATAATTGGGCAAAAATAACCAAGTGCTATACATCGTGTGTTTTGTAGATGATACTCCTCTATTCTCCAGCTCAATTTGGTTCCTCTCGTTGGTCTTATTAAGCTGCACCGTATTAAGGAATCTTTAGGCACAGTGGGAATTTTTGAGACAAAGGAATATTTTTTTCTAATTTAGAGTAACAATTGCATAATTGGTCATCGTCGGACTATTGTTTCTTTGAAGTATCCGTCCCAGATTAATTATGTTCGAGATCCTGGTGCAAATACATTTAATTGGAAAAGCGATTTACTTGTTGCTGAATACATGGCTTCTTTCTATTCATCTATATATGCTTATCAGGATGTAAGAATGTAGGGCTTCATCTATAGTTCTCTCTCTCGTAACTTTTACTTGATTTCTTTTGGCATTTTAAATTCTTTAATACATAGCCTGCTTTTCACTTATATTCTATTACTTTCTTATAGTAGTGCTTCTCAGCCTTATACAGATTTAGTTCTTTACGAAAGTAGCTATGGGTAATAAAATTCTCTTTAAGGGTGCAGTAATTGCTCTCTCAAATAAAATGTCACTTTTTCCTCCCGATATTATTTGGGTTAACTTAATTTATATACAATCTATCATTCTCTGCTTTTATGAAGCCGTAGCAAAACCATCTAAAAATAGAAAAACGACCATAAATTTGCCAACAAACTTTGGACTTTAAATAAAAGAGCCATTTCTTACTAAATGTAAAGAATTAGATCAGCTCTTCTCAAATTATTAAGTGTGGTGTTTATTTAAAGATAACTAGGACTTTTTCATTCTACCAGTCACTTCATATTATTTCAGGCTTTATCTTAATCGAAAAGAATCATGTACTAGAAGAAATAAATCCAAACCTTTTTTTCTAATTCTATATTATATTGGTTTCGAAAGAAAGTTAATATCCTTTCACATCTGAAGAATGAAATATTTTCAATTATCAGAATTAACTTTTTCATTGCTTTAGAAAAGTCGAATGTATTTTTTTATACTTCAAAATTTTAAATCTGATATTTATAAAATATGTTCTATTCATTTTCACCAAAATGATAATATGTTAATTTTGTCATTTATGTATATACTGTGTAGGTAATCTGCAATATTCAGATGTTATTTCATACTCAAATGCGTACCAGTTACATGAGAATAAATTTTTTCAAGTTTCTAAAGTTGCAATGGTGCATGGTTGCACATGGTGCATGAGCCCCAATACGATTGCAGATCTGCCAATTTATCTATAAATTAAAGTGGAATGGAACACGGATGTTTTGAAATTAGATAAAAATAAATAAATAAACGATATAAATATACGATATAAATATACGATATAAATATACGATATAAATATACGATATAAATATACGATATAAATATACGATATAAATATACGATATAAATATACGATATAAATATACGATATAAATATACGATATAAATATATCTTACAGGCGGAATCGAGACTATAAAGTATCCTTTCCCATTTAAACCCACTGTTTTCATTAAAGATGTCAAATTATTAGGTAATAATAAAAGGTGATTCAAAATTAATAGGGAATAAGATAAAATTAGTTATATATACAGATCTAATTACTTCTTCTACTTCGTGCATCAGTTCTACATGTCAAATTAATTCATATTCAATGTATTTAATCAGAAATTTCAATCTTTATTCTCATTTCTAAATATTCAATTTCTGTTATTGTTTTGTTGTGTTCACATAAGAAATTATTTTCAGAGGTGGGTAACTGTTGCATTTATGGGCCTTCTATGAAAGAATGTTTATCTCATAAATATTTTCAAGGGGATAATAAATTTTATAATAACGAATTAATTTACTTAATTATAAGTGTCCTTGCTTGATATCCATTAGACCTTTTTATTCCGTAATGATAAATGGTCAGTAAGAGTTATAAATGTTAGCTGTGAGTTATGACTTTTATCCTCTGTTCATTCAGTGCAAATCCGTATTGAAAGAAATTATTGTCGATATTATTTGATTGGCATTCAGCGTGTCATAGAAAAAAGTAATTTTTTAAATGAATAGAAATTAATAAATTTCCACTCTCGATGAATGCTCATTTCGTTCTTTATAAAAAATATCCAGCCGACATTCAACTGGTTTCCGTATCCGGCTCAACATACCAGCGCTAACTGTACTAACCTCTGCATTACTAATATCTTTCTCGATTTCCTGCTCATGTATTATCTCGACTTATACATAAATCTTAATTCCTTGCTAAATAAGGAATAGTGTCACCGTTCAGCCGCCTTTTAACAACACACATACACAGAAAAACGATTGTATTAGATAGCGTAAGACACTTTCGACAGCAGTTTTTTTCTTTCCGTGTTTATTCAAATTCAGTAGTGCGGCTATTTATAGACGAATGGAATTATTTTAAACGGAAAACTTGCAGATTACAGCAACGTCTTATTTAAATGGATGAACAGTATTTTATAAATACAATTTGAATAATATTTAATTACGCATTTCTCGAAGTACATCGGGAATACACCGTTTGAGGAACCCCAATTGCTCTTTGGGCAATAAATTAACCTAAATGGTAATGAAACTCTGATACATATATTATTCGGTTATCGAAATTAATCTATTTTAATATCAATGTTGAAATAATTTCGGTAACGTTTGAGTGATGGGAATTCGATAGAAAGATTTTGCCTACAGTTACAATGGAAAACCCCCTAGCGATTGCACCTATAGCTATAGTATGCCTTTTATTTCTGCTTTGGAAGAGACTTAAGAAAATGCGGAAATACAGGAGAAAAATTCGAAGAGAAATTAAAAAAAGAGTTAGCATTTTAGCTTCGGACATTGAATAAACAATTGGCAATCTTGTGGAACATTGTATTCGATTTGTAATTCCAATTTCAAAGGAGATAAATTAATCATAGCTCAGCTATAAATTCACGATGAAATCAAAAGTTAGGAAAAGCGGGCGCGTGGGAAAACTAAGAGACATTAATTCCCGCATAGTTTACCTGCCTTACGCATAAAATCTTAAATCGATACGGCTTCCAAAGACTGTGACGCAATTTCTAAAGTCTAGCATTACTTTGAGAAGAGGAGGAGGAGCTCCTTTAAAAAGAGTCCTTGAGCAATCATCGCTTTCTAAAGAGTACTTAGTCGGGGATCGACGCATGGACCGAAAGGGAGATGTAGGCAGGGCAAATAGGCCGACTCGTAACTCATCGATAGCTTCATTTTTTCTGACCAGAGGCTCTCCTGATGATGTCGTTATGGTAAGAGTGGATGTGTCACGTTCTTTTGACCATCTAGGGCACCTTTGACTGCTCTACTGCGATGGAAGGTCGTTCGGGATCACTTTCGATATTTGAGAAGAACCCTTAACTAGCGTGTTTGACATCGTTTGTGAGTTGTCTCACCAACGCGTTTGCAACCGGTCATATTTTTTCTCTCACTTGGTGGTTCAATTAGGAATCAGAGTCTAGTTCCTAAAATGGCTCACCAGACTGATCCATTACCAGCTCCTATGCAAATTAAGATTCACTTCTCTTGGCCAACAGTCATCTAAACTCCGTCCCATTCTGCTCCGTGACTTGAAAGCAAAGGTTACTTTTTTCTGTATACCTTATTTTAGGCATGAATTAGTGACTGGCTGAAATTTTGAAACTTGATATTTTCATACGGTGATAAGGCCAGCGAAGTAAACTGCAATTGTTGGCTAAATATTTGGAAAGCAGTATCACTCGAAATAAGCATCCCTAACTCATAAATACTAGAAATAATTGCAAAAACCGAAATAAAGGAAAATTGGATTCTAGGTAGGAGTGGGGAGGATGAATAATTTCACACACCATGCACGCATTCGTCTACGGATATGAAAATTCAGTTGAAATGTTTGAAAAGTAGTTATTTGGAAGATTAATTTAATTAATAGTTAGATAAAGGACTTCATATATACTGTATGTACTTCACATATACTTTCGGAATTGCAGTATTTTACGCATATTATTGCTAATAACTAGCGTATAATGTAACATGAGTTGGTCTTATAAAAAGGGGCAAAAAAGGAAATGATTTTCGTGATTAACTTTTATTTCTATTAGATCATAGTAAAAATGTACGTTTCCGTTAATGTGAGGTTATAACTTTGACTTTTAACTCAATCGTTGACTCGAAATGTCAACTTCAGTTTTTTCTGTTATGAGGAAGGATATTTTTCTTATCAACCTTTTACAACTTAATACCATTTAAAATCCTTATTTTGTTGATTATAAGTATGATATCCAAGGTGATGGGCTTACAGTCTATTTAGAGAGTTTGTTTTTGAGTTGAAAAACACATTTCAGGAATAAAAATATTTATTGAAAATAATACAAAAATAACATTGTAATACGCAACAACGTGTAAAAGCGTTCATAGTTACATATCAAAAATAACAATTTGTGTATAATAATCAAAAACAAAAATTATTTATTTCATTTATGTTTTTAGTTTGGAGTATTCACTATATTTTCTAATATAACTTTTAAGAGAGCTCATAACACACTGTCAGTTGCACATTTGTTCGTGAGAAAACTGAAGCCGATTTATTTTATTCGAGCAAGTTCTCTCCTCATCAATTTACTCACTACTCAGTCATCTTACATTCTGTCCACCGTCACTGTCTCCAACCTTCTCTTCCTGCTTGTGCATACTCATGCGGATTTCCTTGATGATCATAATTCACGTTTCCAGCGGTTGGAGGCTGGGCGGATGGTACGATGTATTGCTGATGTGCGACTTGCTCGTTATTGTATAGGTCTGGAGGTCTGTGTTCTTGCTGGGCTTTAAATTGCTCGTGGAATAATTGGAAATTAACTCCCTTTATTTGAGGTTGGGGTACTGGGACCGGAAACGGTTGTGGTATCGGAACAGGCACTAATTCCGGTACTGGGTACGGTCTAGGGTCCGGCACTGTGGGCACTGCAAATGGTTGTCCCACTGGAAATGGTTTTGGAATAGCGACATGAATGGGCTTCTGGACCGGTATTGCCACTGTTTTCTCCACTGGTATAATAATAGGCTTTTCTATGGTGGCTAACTGAACCGGCGTAGGTACCGGCACCGGAAATGGTCTTTCAACCGGAATCGCCACGGGTTTGGGAACAGGAACCAGTCTCTCCACTGGTACAATAATGGGGTGCGGGACAGGAACCGCTACCTTTCTCTGAATCTTAATGGTTTTTGTCAACGGAGGTTTAATAACCGTAGTTGTTATAGGCGGCAAACGAACCGGATGGAAGGATTGGTGGAATCCATGAAGCCCACCCAACCCTCCCAAACCTCCCAAACCTCCCAGCCCTCCGTAGCCTAAGCCACCGAGGCCGCCGTAGGTTCCGAATCCTCCAAGTGATAGGTGGCCGAATCCTCGGAGAGCCGCCCCAGATAGACCACCGGCGCCATAAGCTCCGCCACCAAGAGACCCGGCTCCAAAAGATCCGGCTCCAAGAGTCCCGGCTCCAAGGAGTCCTGAGCCATAGTTTCCTGCACTCAGAGTCCCAAGTGAACTCAAGTTGAGAACGTCTAATTTCACTGGAGGGGTATTTGGCCTCGCGTTTTGCTCTTCTGGCGGACTTTTGTCCTCCACCTGAATGGGTCCTAGAAGAGTCTCCGGTTCCTCCGGAGTTTTCTTGTCTTCTAATTTGTTTTCCGCTGCTCTACACGAGGCGACGTAAATTATGATACCGACCTGTAATGAAAATGATCCATTAACTCCAAAAACACCTAACATACATTCTACTTGAGAACGCTTCCTTACGGTTGTCCACTTCATGTCGGCCTCTTCTGGTGTTTCGAGTAAGAGCACCTTAATCACAATGTATGAGCACCAGGGTTTTATGAAGAGTAATGCATTGGAAGATGTGTCATCTTTATATATGCAAATGCCACCGATACACTCCCATCCACCGTGGGAAGATCTGCTTTCTCTTTGGAAGACATTGGAGCATCATAGGAATAGCTGCGTACATAGGAGAGATGAAGCATTTCTAAGTATTAGTATTTTTTATTAGGATCATCTCCAGAATGAGATCGCTTACCGGTGACACCGATGCGCTCCTCACGGTTGGTTGCGGCTTCCTTGCGTGTTCTCAGCCGCAAATTGTATCCTAAGGAAGATAGTAAGATGAAGGAAAAGTGCCTTTCTCTTTCGGTGGATGACCTGGGTTGATATCTTGTTGTCACTAAAGGAGTTTGGAAAGAAAATATGTGTCGTATATTTTATTTCAACGATTTAAAATATTCTGAATCCTCCTTTTCATACCTTTCGCTATCCTAAGAACGACCACAGGATTGGAAGACTTTAACATGATTTGGAATTCAATTCTATTATGAAAAATGATCGTGAGGACATCAATGACTTGATGGACAGTTTTTGTTTATAACTAAGATAAAATTTCATATTTGGATAGATTTTGTGATGGAATTATTTATTTTTATTTCAAACGCATTTTGTAGGTCACCTATTTTCTTTCAAGTTAATTTTAATACTCCTTCCTCTTCTAGTGGAGTAATTTGTATCCATATTAACATTCAGTTTTTGAGTATTTTAAAATAAATTACAGAAATTATTTATGAAAGGCATTTATATCATAAAGGCATCCAAAAACAAAGAAGCTACATGCTCGAACTAGTGTCATTATCGCAATAAGGATTTTCTTAATGTGTAGTTAGGTAATTTGCACCTGGTATTCCATTCGAGTGGAGGTATTTTTTTAATGAGTTTCCTCCTGAATACTTTGTTCCAAATAATTTGTATAAGAAAATTTGGTGATGTTGATGATGCCTGGTTGTTTGCATTCCTCTTTTTCACACTACCAATATTAAAAAATTTAGCATAATATCAGATGTTTTTGCTAATCATACTAAAGAGACCCCAGTTAATTTTTACGGATATTTCCTTGTTTTTTTCATTCCAGCTCTTACAGCATAAAAAGGTGATGAAATTGTTATTTTGAAACTGTATCCGAATTTAAACGAAAGCTCATTATTATCATATAACAACGAATGAAAGTGAATAATTCTCCATAAATATAGGTCTTTACTAGAATTCTTAATAAAGAGAATTTAAGAGAATAAATGCATATATGCTCATTACTTTTCGATAAATATCATTGATTTATTCGAAAACAGCGATCACTGCATTACATATAGCCAGGAAATCTCATTTGTTTCTGCTTCATTTAAAATTATTGAATTTTGCACTTGGATCACTTAATCTAAAATATTGGAAGTTGTTTATTTTACATTATACAGTAATATAAATTTAATTTCTATTTTATCATCAACTGCAATCTTTTAAGAAAAAGTAGTATTCTAAATAGTATCGTTCCCCTAATTTTACGTTCCTCTTATCTCTTTGAATTGTTTTGGTTGGTGCATCCTTATTTTTCTGAAAGATGAGTTGAAGTTTACGTTGATAGAATTCGTATAGTTAATGCGTTAGTGAAATCTATTAAAGTTAAATGCCCTTTTTAAGTCTATTTTCAGGATTTAAAAACGATAACATCTTTAAGAGACATTCAATTTACAAATATGAGATTAAAACATTAGATGCTTTAACGTTGAGTAAAAGTATCAGAGATTGTATCATCGCGATTATATTCTGCGATTCGGGAGAGATTCCAATGAGATTTCAACAGGTAAACTGTTACAGGAAGTATTATTCAATTTCAGTTTAAAATTTCCTATGGACGATATGAATAAGGATATGATCCATCTATGGATTACCGTGTCCTCCTATTGCCTTTTCCTACATAGGGAATATTAATGCACATAAATATACTTAGGGTAGAAAACTAATGTATGTATGGAGAAGATGAATGACATATTACGTATTATATTATGCATTACTATTTCTTCAGATTAATACAATTTTCTCAAAAATTTTTCGGTACTTCGCGTTTCACTTTGCGGTTATTACAATCGTTATCTTCTTTTTGTACCATTTCTTTGTTTCTTTTATTTGTTTCGTTCAGTTTGTTGGGCAGTACTCCTTAATTAATGGTTATTTTTGTATAAGAATGATTCTTATTCGGTTTCAATGAATTACACGATAAAGTGTTATATCGTGGACTTTTAAGGATTGTGTAAAGAAGAAAAAAGCGTCATTAGAATGAATAAAATGCATTTAGGGTTTTAATAATGAAATTTCTTACAGATGAGTACATTGATATGATCTCACAATAGTTATTTTTACATGTTGTACATATGTTACTCTCCATTGCGATGACAAGATTGGGTAGACGAGACTTAGTTGAGGTTGAAGGTAGCAGGGTCATCATTCATTCAGGATGAATCGATGAATATGGCGCCTAATTATCAATGCTGGAGAAATTTGATCTCATTGGTAGGATCGTATCTTTGCTATTATCTTTCTAATTGATAGTCCGAATCCGGCGAAAGAACACTGGGTTTTGACATCCAAGCACGGTGATGCCTGATGAAGATTCCAAGAAGATGAACTAACGAGACGTCGGGTATCCCGAGGAGTTGTGCATTCAATCTAAATCAAATTTACGAAGAATTCTTGCGCCTTCGATGGAATGAGAATGTCTGTTACTAAGCATCTTTATGAGAAAAAGAAGAAGACACGATGCCTTTGTTGAGCTTTGGAGATCTAGCGGAAGGCGCTCAATGCTGTTGAAGAATGTATGACCATGCCATCAGCGCATCCTCGGCAATCTAAACTGAAGAAGATGAGCGATACCTTTGACCGTTCCCGCAAGTACTTCTGGAGTAACTTATCCCTCTTTAGTGTTTGTAAGAGTAGCTGGCGTAAGATGGGTGAGCTGAGTAAGCTGGAAGAGCGAGGGATCCGTGGTATGATCCTCCATAAGAGATAGCTGGAGCGCCCAGTCTCAGGGCTGATCCATATACTCCTCCTGATCCATATACTCCTCCGAGTCCGATTCCGGACGCAATGCCCACAGCGGGTCCGGCGGCAATACCAACAGCTGGTCCAGCAGCAATACCAATAGCTTGGGTAGCAGCGATACCTACAGCTGGGGCGGCGGCAATACCGACAGCGGGTGCAGCGGCGACTGCTACAGCGGGAGCGGCAGCTACGGCAACAGGTTGTGGCACGGGAACGGCAACGGGCTGTGCGACGGGAACGGGTCGTGGAACGGCGACTGGGACTGGCTGTGGCACGGCAACTGGCACTGGCCTGGGCACGGCAACTGGCACGGGTCTAGGGACAGCGACTGGGACGGGTCTTGGCACGGCCACGGGTACAGCCTGAGGAACTGCGACGGGGACGGGTCTTGGTACAGGGACGGCAACTGGTTGCGGGACTGGAACTGGGACGGGCCTGTCAACTCTGACGGCTACCGGCTGTGGCACGGACACCTGAACGGGTTGGGCAACAGTCTGAATGGTGACTGAGGGTGCAGCGGCGACTGCGACTGCAGGTGCGGCAGCAATAGCGGGTGCAGCGGCAACTGCTACGGCGGGAGCGGCAGCAATAGCGGGTCCAGCGGCCACGGCGGTTCCAAGACCAATTCCTCCTCCGACGACAGCTCCTCCAAGACCAAGTCCTCCTCCAATGACTGCTCCTCCTCCAAGACCGTATCCTGAGCCATATGCGAGACCGCTGCCTCCGAGAGCTACACCATGGCCATATCCCAAGCCTACGCCATGGCCATATCCCAAGCCTACACCATGGCCATATCCCAAGCCTAGGATACCTCTCTTTTCATGTTTCTTCTCTGACTCGGCGGTGGCGCCGATTGCCAGTAAAGCTATAATCAGCTAAAAGGAGAAGAGACTGGTGATTAGCATATTTTAAATCACTATCGTCAGAATAATTATATTTTAAGTTCTCGAGTTTTGAGGCCCGTGTTGATTTCGACATTGAGATGAAAGTAAAGATTTGGTTTTTGTTCAATGAGATACAAATATCATATTTAAAGAGATGAAAATGGAACGAAAGAAAATGAATTAGTTTACAATCCTGCAAAGTATTTTCTGTTTAGACATTGTGGAATAATAGATTAGTATAGAATTAGATATAATCGTTAAAGGAGAAGAGTGTACAACTTTGTAATCATGGCTCATTGCACTGAATATAATCGTCTGAGATTCGAAAGGTAATACTGAAATAATATTAATTTAGCATGGAAAATTTCTTTGAAAGCATTTCTATAAATGGATTTATAGGAATATGCTTTTCAAGCGTCTGAATCCAATTTCAATGGGAAGTTATTTCCTTCAAAATTTTTAGTTTTTTCATCATAAATACCGTTAAATCTGGAATTAAATAGAATTTAGTTCGATAGCTCTTTGGTCGGGAACATAAATGAATTTGAAGAGAGAAATTATCTGTAAAATATCCATTTATGATGCTTTCACAATGAATATTGTTACCCAACATACTTTTCTTTTACGGACGGAGTCATGGTATGACATGATGAAATATTCTTTATGCTTACGGATACTAAAGAACGTTTATTTATATTGCCGATATCGTAAATAATACATCCTTTAAGAAAAATAAGGAGAAGAAAAATTCGCAACCAAACGTTTTTTAGTTTCTGGAATTTCATTTTGACTTGAAAGTGAAGATTTTCTCAGTAGTCGATCGATTGTTTGATCGATCGAGTTTATTACGTCACTTTTAAACGCGAAGACATATCACCCGTCGTTTTAAGAAAAACAATTTTAGTCGTATTACATTTTTTAGAAAATAATGATCTTGGGAATATTTTCGTGGGAAAGACGAAAACGGGAACGTTGAATTATTTTGATTTTTTTTACTGGAAACAAAATTGTTTTTAGACTATATAGGTAGCTTAAACAAGAAGTATATAAGATGGAGAGTTGGTTTTCGTTAATTGTGATTAATTGCAGAATATGGATGCTGTATATTTGAGAAACGGAAGATAATAAGGAAAATAAGGTATACCATAGGATAACTGAAGAAGTCTTTCGATCTTTCGAAGAATTCAAAAGAGTTTCATTGAGATATTTACTTACATAAAAATAAAAGAGTGATATTTACAGTAACGCACGATGGGAATATTGTGGACCGAGAACCATTACAGATGCTGTGAAGGCCTATCTGGAGCCCTTAAAATTATCACTTAAATTTTTAGATGAAAAATTGAAAATTTAAATAGGATATAATTCTAACTTTTGATGATTGTTTGTAAATTATATTTACCCGAAGGTTGTGTAATTTTAAGAGAATTAATGGTTTTGTAGTCGATGTATCGTAATTTAAATCTACAGTAAGGGTCGATATGATTTAGAAATTGATTACTATTCAGAGAAATCTTTAGTGCTTTCCAAATGAAATGTCTTATTGACTCTAAATATTTTAATGAATGATCGTCACCATCACATGGAAATTTAGTATATGCACCCGAAAAATAATGATTCCTGTAATGCATAACATTCAGAAAAAGGGTGAAAACTTCCCTTAGATGTAAATATAAATTAATTTTACTCCGTGATTTATAACACCTAAGTGGGGAATGTGTGGTATTAAAAATCAAATTAACAAATGCTCCTCTTTCCGGAGCATGGGAAGTTTACGTGCATGCATTAAATCAAATATTTGCACACGAGATCAAACAATGCAACATGGCGTTTATATTCCGTTTATTCTTACTGTTGAGTAATTATATGCTTGTAAATTCAAAGGTTTCTCTAATTCATAAGGAGATTTTTGAGCTGAAATTGAATCGCGGCTAAGCACGAAAATATTTAAATGGACGTTTTTTCCCCTCTGTCAGTTATGATTCAAATTATTAGTAAATTTCATTACCAAAGGTTTTAATTACAACCTGTTTTAAAAAATTATTTTGCGTGTGATAAAGTTCCATTATTTCTATATTTTTTAAAGGTTTTACTAATGGGATATATTGCTGGGGATAATTAAGCTTTATGCTTCTTATAATTAAGGTTTAGAAATTTTTCATTTGCTGCTCTGCTGAGTTTAAACCTGTTTGTTATTCAAAATAAAATTTTGCGATTCCAGAAATATTCCGTATCCATTTTCTGAGCTGACACTAAATATCCAAAATCTTCCTAATATTCTTCGACTTAAAAAGAATTATGGTTGTAGGAAATATGAGAATTTTTACTCCCGTCTGGATTTTCTCTAGATTTTAAATTTCCCTTGCCGCTGAATCCGGCGGAAGGAAGAAAGGATCGGTCCAACAAATTCTTCCGTCGCTTTCCACAACAGGATTATCACTCGTAACCTTAGAGCATCTGCCGGAATGCCGTAAGAAGAAAGCGAATTGGAAATTTGAAACCTCCTTCCCACAACCTCTTTCTCTCCCTTCTTCCTGCGCTGCATTTCACTCTCTCTCTACCGCTTTCCAGACCACGCCTTTTTCTAAAACTCACCAGCGTCTTCATGGTCCCGGGGATGTGTTTGCACGCCTACGGCCGCTACGATCGGAAGTTCTCTGCTTAGAAGCTAGGCGGACACTTGTTGACTGCCTATCGTTAGACTAGCTTTTATAGGTCTCTCAGTCCCTTGGTAAATGTATATATAGATGGGGGAACACGTGCTGTACTATCCTTCCTAGCCAATATTCCGCACGACCTCCCTCCCTACCGAACCCCCTCCACCCTATCTTCGGAGACGAACTTCTCCACCACAGCGTGGAGACAGGGATTGCGTTTTGGTGCGACAATGGACTCGTAGGAGGGTGGGAGCGGGTCGGGGGCAGATAAGGGGTGTGAGCAGGGGTCAGTAAGACATTTCATGTAATCTTACTTTCACCTGTTGACTGGATTCGGTTCGGACATCGGCGATGCCTCGACAGGAATCCTACCCGTACGGTAGCCTCCCTTCTCCTCCCTCCCCTTCTCACCATAGAGGGAAGAGAACTGGTCTTGCGTCGATGGCTGCCCCAGCTGCTGTCCCCACACTGCGAATAAAAACGGGCACACCTCCGCTACAGTTTCACTCGGAGGACCGTTATCCAGACTGGGCGTTTGATTGGCCGCCGCTTCCTCTCTCTTGTTTGTTCCTCGAAGGTCTGATCTTGCGGATTTTTGCCGTTGGGAATTTGCGCGAGCTTTGGAATAATTTGTTCCGATCAAGGTCGCCGTTTACTCTCTTGCCGACCTTAGAAATTCCTCTATGGGAGTGTGTTAATTGGACTTCGGAGAGTCCGAGTACTTTACGTTTTCCGAAGGGTTTAAGTCGAGCGTTGAAGTCTCCAGGGAAAAAGCTTTTAAACATGGAGTTAAATTGCTAATTAAATAGGTTAACGTCCGTAGGACTCCTGATCATTTAGCTCGGATGGGTGCAACGATAAAAATATGTTAAAATTTTTATTTAATCCCCAGCGTACGTACGTACGGGCGTAAAATATTTAATCATTTCGTTATTCATGTACCGTGATTGCAGAGCAAGGGTTGTTTGGGAACTGAATGTAAATACTAAATTCCGTAAAGAATTTTGCGGTAGTATTTAACAAATTGAAAATGGAAGCCCATGAGCGTGCAGAGCACAATTTATTGAAAATAAACATACAGGTTTTCATTCAAGGACGTTTTGATTTTAAATGAGTAGATCTCAAGCTTAAACTTTTCAAAGTACCTAAGATAGAAAAGTTTACGCCAACTGAAAAACGATATCAGGTATCTTGATATAGAGACATTGGGTCGTAGGTGAATATAGAAATGCACTCTATTTTGTTTGGTGAATGAGATTCATGGGACGTGTTGCTGACTTAAAATATGGCCTAAGTCATTGGAATAATTATATTTTGATGTTAGATTTGGGTCATGCGGCAGAAAGAATATTCTGGCATGTCGAAATGTAATTGTATAAGTACAAATGTGACATTACCTTTTATCTTACTGCGTATCCTACGACCGTGTAAAATCACAAGTTAATTATTTTGAAAAATAAACTCTTACGAATAGATGCGATACTTGTTATTGGCATCCTCGAAAGTGAGTTAATATAATGAATGCTTTCTAATGGACATTAATAACTCTTTCCGTTAGTTTCTTGTTTCAAGCATGCAAATAAAGGGCAGTAATGAAAGTGAATATCGTTTGATTTGAAACGTGACTGCTATTTGCTATTTCCTAGTTCTAATTTGTGTTTTCCTTAATGTTTTGCTTGTTATTTGGATGTCAAATATGCTTGTCTCTACTCGTTGAGTAATTATTCGTAAATGTATTCTTTATAAATAGGCTGTGTTGTGTAACATAAAGATAGAATTCTTATCATCTTTCTTTTTTGGTATTTAATTGACGGCCGGATTTTCTTGCAACTACATAATTAATAGTAAGCCTATTACTATTATGATTAATTATTTCAAGCGATATTTGGTGGAACTGATTCATAATTAAATGAGAAGAAACAAAATCTATCCGAAAGAATCTAACCAAAATCTAATATTAGGTTTTTAACCTACATGTATTACTATTCTTAATTTTTTATAGTTCCTCTTTTCTTAGATCGTATGCCAACATTGCTAGGTTTTTCTACGGAAGCAAGAAGTGATATGAAAATATTTCTCTGTGGAAGGTAGATGAGGGAGGAAAAGCTCTCAGGGGTGAAGAGAATTCTAAGCGTTTATAGGGGTTCCTTATTAGGATGATATCTAGAAACAGTTTTTAAAATTTTATGTTTTTGTGTTTTACTTTAAGTGTAGGTAAGACCCATCCATGGTAATGACATTTGACCTTATTTGTCACCACATTATGCAATACTCCCTGTTAGCAGGTTATAAGTATAGCATTTTATATTTGTCATCCTCGTTGCATTATTTACGAGATACTACAAGATTTACGATTTATTTTTCTGATATTTGCAGTTTAGCATGAAAGATACCCTTTTGTAATGATTCTCTTTTTCGCTAAGAGAGACGGAGGAACTTGATGTCTATCCCTAACGAATGAGAGCCATGTTTAGTCTTACGTCTTTAATTGTTTGTTTCTTATTTTGGAAGTTAAGACTTTTCTATAGCGTAATTATTCTTCTATTGTTACATTAGGAAGATATGGAGGACAATACATTTACTTATTTTCATCCGCCTTTTGCTTGATGCATCTATTTTATTTCGTACAAAGAAAAGGAGCAATATAAGTATCCATATCCAAGGAAGATACGGTAATAGATGTGTTTAAGCCGGAACTTATACTTAAATCGAAACGATGTTGCGTCATTTTTGTTCTATATTCTCTCGACAACTTACTTTGGAAGTGATTCGTAAGAGAATTGAATCAAGGTCTCTCTATGTCGTATTGTCGAGTGGAGTAGAAGACAAGAATAGTAAAACGAGAGAAACCTTACTTCCTACTACAAAAAAAGGTCTAATTTTCCTTGTTCAGCATCACATTTCATCCGCCTTATCTCCTAAACAGAACTGTAGAAAGCTACATTTTGGTATTTTCATGTTAGTAAACATGGTAGAAGAGAAACAGGTGTTTGAAGGATGTCGAACATAACGTTCAGTACCTTTAATGTCCTAAATAGTTGCTGGAGTTGTACTCAAGGTGTTAAAAACATACTGCTTCGAATATTTCGTGAAGCAAGATCATTATGAGAGAAATAATTACCTTAATTTTATAAAAAATCAGCGCCTTATGAAACAAGTCCTTCATGCTGTTGATGTTTTCAATAAAATTATTCCAATTATGTGTCAAGTATATATTAGATGAATTTTCATTTTTACTTGCATAGTCCATAAAGTTTAGATGAATGTCATTGACTTTTTATTAATTTATTCATTAAAAATATGCTATATTATTTAAATGAAATTTTTGCTTGGTATCAACAGGATTCTTCAATGTAAAGATGAAAGCATTTATTTTGTGAATAGAAATAATAAAATTTTAAAGCAACTATAGAATGAGAGAATCAAATAGAAGTTTTATTCATAAAAAATCGTCGGTAGCAACATCATTCTTTCTCAGAGAACAACTTCTCTGAGAGAGAGTGACGTCATTTCCGACAACTTACTTTAGCTGAAATTCAGGACTGCGTTGGGTTGTCATTAGTTTGCATTCCTTCCATTAGGAAGATTATTGATACATCCCTTTGCACACCATTCCGCATTGCTTCGTTTGCATAGAATCAAAAAGACTTAAGCCTTGTTTTAGTGGAATATGTTAGATCGTGTGAATCTTTATCATCATGAAAAACGTGCCAGCATCGACTCGTATGAACAGGGTTAATTCATTTCTTTGGTTGTAAATGTGGTCAAGTTAAGACAATTATCTAAATCCGGGCAAGTTCATGCCCATAATCTCTGACCTCTTTCGTGTAAGCGTTTCCCGCTTTCACATCAATATTTCAATGCATATATATATAGGACAATAAGCAAATGTATGTAAGATAATGAACATCCTTTAAATTGTTCACAAATAGGTTAACAGATTATCTGAAATTTGCCTTGAAGAAAAGTGGCGGGTCGGTTTACAGTATTACGCGGTATGGACTTATGGTGGTATGGGCCACAAGTTGGACAATTTAGGATCATGGCGTAACCTTCAATCATATGCACCAGTAAAAGGTATCGACCGAGTTAAGCTATTCGAGGTTTACGATTATGGTTTCAAATGTGAAAAGATTGGCATACTATTGAAATCAAGTATCTCAATTCGAAACGTTTTATTTTTCGCTTTGCTTACTATAAAACATGTTCGGTGAGATATGCTTTTAGGTTGAGCAACAGTTTTTATTTCGAAAAACATGACGATAATTTACATTTAGAAGGGCATCGAAACAGAGCTGAACCAAAAGCCGGAAGAAAAAATGATTATTTTGGTTGGGAAGGCGTTGAACCTGAGTCTGAACGCATAATATTGCGATTATAGACTATTAGCAGGAAAAAAGAAGAGATTAATACTTTTTATGCTTTGATTTCTATATAGTTGAATATATATGATAGGTAATAAACTCTCTGTCTTGGAAGTAACTTGAAATTGCTTGGAAATAGACAAAATCTGATGAATACTAAATTCTTATTTCTTGTCCATGTTGTTATTAGTTTAGTTAATTGCTGTCAATTATTGTTGTTAATTATCTACTTCTCGCTAGCCTCAAATTCTGTAAATAGTTCTCAGGTTTTAATAATTCATTCCTTGCCTTGCACGGACTTTTTCAAAGTAATTAAAAAATAAATACAAGATTTCATTCTATAGGTATTTTTATGTAGACGAAAAGGACGTGGGAATTCGAAAGATGCGAATTGCGAAATATGTGCTATAACATGCGTGGTAGTAAATTGAGTTCAGTGATCCCATAAGCCAGTACATACTGCGATACATTATCGCCTTTTATTTTGATCGTGTAATGTGACCCAATTGAATCCAGAGCTTCTGAAAGCAATTCGGCTGATTCTGTGTTGAGATTGCACAGAGTTTGGCAGTATTTATCAAAAACTTAGTGAAATAGCCATATTGGAATTTATTTTGAATAAAGAGACAGATTCATTCCCTATAGCCTGTAGAAGAAGGACAATTCTTTCTTTTGGCATCCACTGTTATAAAAGATGATTTAATAGATCTCGTTAGGATTCTTGTATTGGAATTCCTAAGAACTGGAAATCTGAAAAATTAAAAAAAGTCTGAAGAAATTAGGGACCTACATGGAAAAAGTAAAAAATCAAACTTCATGATGAGTGATGTGATTGTAATATTCATGGTAAATTTAGGAATTGGGCTCGGGATGCAAGAAAATGATATATTTTAGGGATGAATTTCCCAGAACTATGGAGAAGTTATTATGGTATTATAGAGAACCTTTTTATAAAAATTATATTTGAGCTAAATATAGCTAAAATCTAATAAACTGAAGAATTATCCTTCACAAATATTTGCTTTATCCATTACACAAGCATTGCAAATTTTTACACAAATAAAGAGCTCCGTTTACATCAGAACATCCGTATTCCTTAGAATATACTTCCTAAGTAACTAAAGAGATTTAAATTGATACGATTAGAGTTATTACCGCGCCATCGAAACTCTAGTTGTCTCTCATTTCTTCTGAATGGGTCGCTCAATCAGCTCGGAGAACTGAACAGTTTACTTAAGGCGGTTTTTCGGGAAAAATCATATTCAGGATACGAGGAAATTCCTAAAAGGCAAAGTGTTTCTCGAGGAATTTTAAATGCGATGGAGTAATTGAGTGATGAAATATTGTATGAGAAGCTACGTCGCATTTATCTCTGTCGGTGAATTGTTTTCTGAATTCATAATTGAGGTGGGAGTTTAATGTACAACGATTCACTCAATTCACACATTTTACAAACTTTCTCATTGCCTAGATTTATGTCGCCGATAGTTATGGAAATGAAGCATTGTGCATTATTCCTCTGTACGTAGCATAAAGGAATTTAAGGTTTGGATAAGTTTCGAACCGCTTTGGTATGGAAGCTTGTGTGGCATGAGTAAGCTTTTAATTTTATTGAATTATTTAAGTATAATATTTTTCAAATTTTGCACTAATTTGTGTTTAATTTAACGGAAGCTTTTGTCGTTTTCTGGGGAAACTATATTGATATTAAAACATTTCATCCCGCACATGATTTTTCTTCTTTCAAGCCGTCTAAACAAACAAAATTATTGTACTGATTTTGTCCGTGATGTATATAAGAATGCACAAGTGTAATAGAAGAAAAAGGATTTGGAAAGCACTTTCATATGCTAAACTAGCTTCTTTTATCAGCAAATTTATCAGTTGGTTGCGTATTTATGTTTCAGAAGTTGCAACCTTCCTTTTTCTATATTGTTACCAATGCGGCATCTCAAAACAATTTTCTCTTTCTTAGTCCAGACTATACATTAAGAAATATCAATATTGTCTCATTGGAATAGAAAATATTGAGTGCTGATAGAATAATAGATTAGTTACTGAAATATCGACGCTGCTACCTATCGACAAAGATTGACTTAAGATAGACCTCAACGAAAGGTAGAAAAATTTATGTACTTTTCAAAGATTAGAAACACACAACGGTATATCATGGGGATTCGTACTCTTCTCATATTCGCATTTTCAGTTTTGATAGATTGCAATAATTATTTAGAAAAAATGGATTTCACTTATTTGAATGAAATACTAATATTTCTAAATATATCTAATATTTCTAAACTAAGATCATAAAACGCATCTTGAATTCGTTATCAGTCCATGTCGATTCATATATCTATAGTATTTACATACCATTTTTACATTCGAGTTGAAGTATAGGTAGTAAATTAAATATAATAGTTAATTCATGTCTACAGGAAACAAGCTCAAAAATAGGTAATAGTTTGAGAGAACTCCAACTTAATATTCATTTGTTCTAATAATTAGAGTTGCCGCATTACAAATGCGAATGAAATGCGCCAAAAGATCAAAATTGTTATGCACAATGAGATACATGGGCCATTCACTTTCCTACTATTCCAGAAAGTTTAGTTTCCTTATGTTATCAATCATTTTTAAGTAGAAGGCCAAGGCGCAATTTGTTAAGTAAATTTGGTCTAATGCCCTATGTTATCTTTCCATGAAATTTATAGAATTTGGGGATTTCAAATTTCCTAATTCGTCCTAAAATGAAAGCCTTTGTATACATTCCTTTTGTGTTTTTTACCTTAGAAATTTTTTCCACTAAGTTACGAATTTGCATGAATCATTTGTTGATTGGAACTTGGTAGCATTGCTATGACAACACGCCAATCTACATTCTGCAAACAGACATTAAAAACATTTTATTGTGTAGTTATGTAGCTGCATATTATAAGCAAATGATGATAAATGGAGAGAGAAAAACGAATTAAATACGTTATGGCTGACCATTCTACAAAAAATGATCCAATTTCCTTTTACGACTACTGTTTGAGAAATGCGTCCTTGTTCACAAAGGAGACGAAGCTTTTCTTTCTATATAGGTCGCACTAAGTGACAGGCTAAGTCAGGCACACAGGAGACAAGGTGTAGATACTCAAGTGTTAGAGCCTATTTCGACCCTAAACTCAGCCCAAGGATATCAAGATATGTGCCAAGGAACGCAAGGGCACGTGGAAGAGCCACGAAAGCTATTCCACATTCGGGAAATGCATGTCGCGAATTCGTTGCGTGCGACTCCGCGGATCGCAATTAGAGTTTTCGTAAACTTGAAAATGTTTGGCAACGCTAGGAATTCACGCGGAACAATCACTTGGCTTCCCGGTTCGTCGACCCGCAGAATCTCGCAACTCTGAACGTAGAAATGTGCATTTCTTCCGGTAGCCGTTCAGACTCAAGTGGCGGAATAAAAAGATGGGTGTGTCACCTGTCGAAAAATCTTAATTTGAGTAGAATTAAAATGAATGATCATTGCGGAAGATCCTTGATGTTATAATGAGAGATTCTTTGGCTTACGATTCATCTGCTAATTAAGGGCTATTAGCTGCTCTTTTGGGAACAGAGAAAATAAAATTAAAGGTAAAAGACATTTATAAGGAATTCAAAACCAGAAGAGAAAATATAAGATATAATGAGATAAGATGTAAGATATAATTTACTCAAAATTTACGAAACTTATGAAAGTAAATGACTTTTCAAATTTGAATTTGCGATCACTGAATGAAATTAAATTCAAGAGCGATTCTATAGTAGAGAGCAAAGCAGGATGGTTAAAGTAGCTATGGGTGCTGATTGCAGATTGGAAGGATTTCCTGAAAATATTCAGCTCGAAGAACAAATTTTATTGTTTAAGGTTTTGCGTGTATGTAATCATTTTTCTATTCCATAGTCGAAATGGCTTCATTAAGGAAAATGAAGCGGAATATATTTTTGGTTTATATTTACGGTAGCCATGATTCTTGTTACATTGTGAAAATAAAGAAAACGTTCAAATGCAAAATAAAAGTACATACCTACCTACATATAAAAGAGTTCTAATAGGAAAACTATTCATAATGCTATGTTTTTCTTCTATTTAATAAGGTAACTTCCAAATCAAAAACTAGAAAACCTATCAGAAATTCATACAACCTTACCTTGAATTAACTCAGAATCGTTTACTTGAGCCATTTTTGAAATTGAAATCTATTTTCTGGATTTTTATCAAATTAAAGCAGATTTAGAATATCTTATTTGAGATACCAATTCATTTATTAAGGCTATTTTCTGTTAAACTTACTAAGAAAACGACCAAATTAATTTTAACAACGGAGTCAGTAATCGGATCCATATAAATTTTGTAGGAACATATATCAAATCATTGCATGATTCGGGTATTATCATTCTAGCAAGAGTATACATATCTAGATTATAAAATTTTAATAGCAGTGAGCTTCCAGTGAACTTTTATACTTTGCTATTAAATTTTTGGCGGTCAAATAGCTATAAGTGATTGTTAAACCCTCATTCGAAGGTTGAAATTGGGATCATGGATTAGGGAAGAAGGAAAACGTTTCATATCAATCGTTGGACTCATTAGTTCATCTTTTCAAAGTTTCTTTTACACATGGGTTTTATTTAATTTATTTTTATCGCTTGATGGGGCGGTAAAATATTTCGGTAATATGCAATGAGTACTAAGGTGAGATGCTGAAAAAAAAATTATGTTGTTCATAATACAAAGTATATATCCATTCGTTAAGCATCTGAGAAATACTGATTTTGGTTGGTAACATTGGAAAAATGTTTAAAACTCAACTAGGAAATTTATATCGATTATTCTCTTCCATAAATCGCAAAATATGGCGTATAACTATATTCATCTAAATGAATTTGAGAGAAATTGTTCATCCGCATTTAAAGGTTAACATACTTCTACATTTTTTTAAATTTTACAAATTAAACGACTTCTCAAACTTTCGATTACTTTCAACTTCCATTTAAATTCTATAGTTGCCAAGAATCAAAAATATGATCACGATTGTTTATCGAAATATGAATTGGTAAAGATCTCCCTGACCGAACACTTTCGCGGAGTTGCCGCAATATTCCAAGGATTTTAAGACTAGGTGGATGAAAAAATATATGGACTTGAGATCGGATTTCAATTAAAATTCTCTCTCTCGTATTTAGCGACTGCCCTCTCTAGGAGAGTAAGACTCGCTGATAATCTTCTCTCTAAGTGGTGGTGTTATCTGTTTGTTTGGTGAGAGGAATAAAGCGTCTTGTTAAGGGAGCAAGGCCGCTCAATTAGAGGCCGTAGAACGTGTCAGTAAGTATATCATCTACACGAAAAAGTGGGACTGTTTTATTCTTTTCCGTCGATTTTAGAAAAATGAGGATAAACGAATGTAAGGTTACGGTCAGTCCGTGTTTATCGATTGATGTCCGTCCTCGTTAATTTTCTGCATGTAACTCTCCAATGTTACTTTGTGCTAAGGCGAATATACCTCACCGTCTTCTGCTGTTCTGTATGTATGTCATGATGAACCTCTCGATAGATTCCAAGACAATGAATCTTGTAATTTACTCTCGTATCAACTGTTATGAAATTATTTATTTCCATTCATTCTGTTCAGTGACCTTCCATCGTTCTCGCTTTTCCTTATCTAAAGTTTCTCACGATTTCTTTCTGATTCTTCGCTTCCTTATTCAGTTCTCTTAGTTTCTTCTGTTAATTTCATAACTGGAAATGGACACCAAAATCCCTATGACTGGTGAGTTTTTGGTTTTACCGACTAATGTTAGTAATCGTAACTATAGGGTGGTGGGTGCAAACCGAAAACTGCTTGCAAACGGTTTCACCTCGGGGTTTAAAAAACTCAATTTTGTAAATTTGAACAAAGAATGTAACAGCAACTGGGAGGAAATATGGTTGGTAGGATTTGTTTTTTAAAAGATATGGTTACATCAAGGAATGTGATATGCGGCCCAATTCTTTGAAAAATTACAAAAGAGAGAAAATCAACGATATAAAATATTTGGCATTGTTCAGAGACGGTAACAGATTCGGAATTTGCGGACTTTTTCTCCTCAAAATTGCTGCATCTATTTTAAAAAAATGCTATTGATTCTTTCCTAAACCGCGTGGTATCTAAAATATTTTTCATATTACATTCTCAGAAGTAAAAAAGAAAA
Source organism: Pachydiplax longipennis (assembly GCA_036926295.1). Classification (NCBI taxonomy): domain Eukaryota; kingdom Metazoa; phylum Arthropoda; class Insecta; order Odonata; family Libellulidae; genus Pachydiplax; species Pachydiplax longipennis. The sequence goes on along the minus strand of JAVFKF010000001.1, from coordinate 48,047,289 downwards.
TTGCAGAGCAGTAAATGAATACTTCTATATCTAATGATATGAATTTACAATAAGAAAAAATACTTGCAATGGGTATATTTTCCAACTCACTTCGCAGATAACTACATTTAGTTACCGAACATTTCTAAAACTTCAGTCTTACACGTGTTTGTCCAACATACTGCCCTCGTTGCATAATGTTATAGCATATCATAGCACACTGCTCCCTGAAAAATTTTATTCGGCCCTCCTGTTGTACTGAAGCTTAAAGAGTAAATTCATCTCACTAACTTTTATTAGTATGGGAAGACAGTCACTATAAGAAACCCAGGGAAAATCATTCGTTAAAATTATTCTTGTTTCGGCTAGCATTAATATCATTTGTGCATTTGCTTTTGTGTATGTTTCATAGATTGTTTATCTGTTTGTCTGCGACTATTAATGGTATCACAATATACTCATATTTTTAAATAAATGAGTTTTTAGGCGCAAAAATATCTGCACAGAAATAGGTATGTGAAATTACGAAATACTTGGGCTAGATATACTTTGAGAGTTCTCTCTTCCTTGTTGTTGTTGATGTGTGAATATATTTTTTATGTTGCTCGCTGGCCATAAAGGTTCGATGACCTTGATTTTAGACGTACTCAATTTGCCCAGAAAACTTTTATTGTAGATTCAACAGCTTTTAAGGAAGAAAAATGCTGTATTACCGTATTTCCTGGTCATGAAACTCGCTATTATAAATTTTAGTAAATACAGTATTGAAAATATTTGAAACTTGGAGCTTACAGAAAATGGAATTGATACATATCAATATCAACAACTATAACATACAAGTTGACCATCGCTGAAACCCATAATATTGTCATCGTTGCTCTAAAAGCTATTCTCAAATTTTTCCCACTCGAGGCGTTACTTTCCTCAAAAGAAACTTCATCTTCACCTCAATCTAAGGGAGGAGTTTCCAAACTACGCCCCGTGGGCAAAATCTCGCCCACGAAAGGTTTCAATTTGATTCGCAAATAAATTGAATGTTATACTCCGTACGCCGTCGTAGTGAGATGTGTGATATTCTTACTTTTTTATTTGCGAGTACATCTGATGTATTCAAATTATATGTATTCTTACACATAAAACCTAGTTCATTTACTATTTTTTAATCACGGTACATTATATGTATATGAAGACTAATTGAAGAAGACCTTTTATAGCCCAGACAAGCTATTTCTGTGGACGTTCGCTGCAAAAAATATGGAGACTCCAGATCTAAGACATTCTTTTAGACATTTTCCGAGGTTTTACGTTAGTCTTTATTTAAATTCGCTGCTGGAAGTATTTTTATCGGTTAGAGAAAACAGGATTCCGGGAGTCGTCTCACGGCCGCAAGTTTGAATGCTGCAGGATAATCAGAAAGGAAGTTACGCTAAGGAATTTGTATCCTCGCTCTTTAAGATGCAGGTCAATTTTAAGTTACGTATTCCGAAAAAAGGGCGTCTTATGGGCAGTGGAATTCGGCAAATATAAGGTGAATATTGATTTATGAAATTGAAGTATTTCTTTTGTAAGTCTTTTTGATCAATTTCTTAAAACTAATAGATTATTAAATAAAGGAACTTTATATTTCTGCTCTCTCTTGAAAGGAGTAGGAGCTAGTTATAGCAATAGGTTTACTTCATTTAGGCCTCTTTACCTGCCTGGAAAGAACTGGTTTCATCAAAATGTATTGCTTGATGCTTTGAAGATCTTCCATGCAGGTTTCTATAATTAACGCAGTTCTGATTTTTTGTGATACTTAAATTTTTTAGTAATTCGGATAGTAAAGGATTTTTGAAATATAAAGTAATAAATTTAGACTTACGAAAGCAACAACTGGTCATCCAAAAAAATAAGTACGGATTCAAATTGAAAAGAAATATCAATGGAAATGGAGGGATTAAAAACTTGATTGCTTATAAGTTATTGTAATTAAAAGTAAAGGTATGTAGTTGTTACGTATCTGCAAAATCGAATCTAAGATATAAATAATTATCTATTGATATAATTATCTAGAAGACCCGTTTTATTGCTAATGAGGGCTAAGCTTCTACGTATGGTAAATCTTAAGTAAACATTTTTCATCTCAGTCGAGGAAACACATGGAAAACATGTTCGCATCGAATAGTCTATCATTCGCGGGGTTTTCGTTTTTGTCCCCTAACTGCTATCTCCGGAATGCGTGAATATCTAGTTATACGGTACGTCATCTGGAAACAACCTGTTGGCCGGTTCTTGGGCAACTGAGAGATGATGCTTTTGGCGATCGTATATATAATGAGAGGGCGCCGTCCTGCCCCAGTTCAATAGCCTTTCTCTAGTGAGATGGGATGGGCAGGCACGAGAGGGAAAGGATCGAGAATCATCTGAGGATTGTGGGTTAAGTTGTATTTAAGTCAGTGGACATATAAGACGCAAGAGATTAACTGGGTCACCAGACCAGTTACCTTGTACACCTTTTTATCTATGTATTATGTGTGTATATAAAGAAGATCGCTTGTCGCAGAGTGTCATTGCTACTGTACACGTTGTGGTTAGCAGTACTCCGATGAAATGTCGATCGATAATTGATTAAATGAACGGCGTGAATAGATTAAGAAATGGCGTGAATACACCTGTATTTTCCCAACAAATAGGGATTTCATGTCCATACATGAAGGGAACGAGTTTCCTAGTGATTTAAATAACAGATTGCGATAGAAAATCAAGAGTTGCTGGTTGAACTTGTAATACACCTGAGTGGTTTTGGGAATAATTTGAATGTCGCCTCTTCGAAAAATGATAAACTCCGAGTAATTGCTTGATATCACCGTGATTCGCTGATATTATTTTGTTGATTTTGCCGCGCAAAAATTCCTCGATATTTAACTGAGATTACTTTTATTATATTATCTTTTTCTGCTTGAGATCTTTTTACGATATGCTAAACTTTACGTAGATGGCAGGAAATCAATATCACCCGTGGCACTTCCTTAACAGGTATCGTCAAACAAAGTAAATTAATTCAATAAAAAGGAATGACCTACATAAATTGTATTCCACTTAATCGTTTCCTCAACGTTGAACTTCATTTCCATGGTAATTGACGATATACTTTGAAGCAAATAAAATTGTAATGGAAGGAAAAGATTTATTTGATCAAAATAAAAATGAATTTTTATTTGAATTGGTCTACATTGTTCCGAATTCAACTGTGGAATAGTAATGAAGATTCGAGATTATTAAAATCGATAGGCAATTAGGAATAGATTGATTCACAGAAGCTCTAAATATTTGTACACCGCGATTATGAAATAATTTATTATTAATTCGTCATCTTCAATGTAATATTTAACATTGTTAAGAAATTGGATAATTTGAACGAATTTGTAAATTATTCTTCTTTAAAAAATTGATTACTCGTATGAAATGAGTAGGATATACGTTAAACTATTTCATGAGCCTTCATTCATGATTAAAACTATCGTGAATGACCGGCATGAAGAGTTAAATTTGAAGAAAATTGATAATGTGAATTCGATATGAACGAAGACATTATCAATCTAAATGTTACTTCCATATCTTTTAGCTAAAAGATGTAGCTATAGGCATAAACTAAATTTAAATCCTTACACCACTGTAATTTTTTAGCGTATGATATGAGTTGCATATTTCTACGAAGACTTCGCAGGCATTATGAATATGACACATGAGAAAGAAATTCAAGATTTTAATTCTCGAAATAACTTATTTCGCTTACTTGAGAATGATAAAATTTCTTAATGTTATCCATTAAACAGCAAAAATGAATGGAGATATGGAATAAGGCTGATATGACGGATATATTCTTAAGGCCTAAGAAATATAGTGTCGTTTGGACGAATGTTTACAAGAGCGGGGTTACTGTGATAGGGATAGAGAAAAATGGGAATAAAAAGGAGGAAAAATAGTAAGATAGTATAGATATGCAGCATGCATACAACCGAAAGCACGTCAACGCAAGGACGTTTCCTTTGGTTAATATAGCATATGAATGATGGCGGTTTAATCCCAGTTGATGAATTGGATTTTGATTGAATATAAAACCTTTAAATGAAATATAATGTCTCTAACTTGTGACATTACGTTAACTGATCAAAACAGAATGCAAAAACTCCCTTCTTTGAATTCTTTGCTTCACGGAATATTAATTCTGTGGTGGTGCATATACAAGGTCAGAAAAGAAGTATATAAATTGTCCAGTGTCTCATAAAAATGAATATAAATCAGGGATTGAGCACTGTCGTGTTTATCAATAATGGGGTTCCATTAGATCTGAAATGAATCATACGGAAAAATATGGAAACCTCAATGCGTGGTTTTCAAAATACGCCGACATTACGTAATTGTATTCTATTTGTAGTTTTTACTTTGGATTTCGCACATATCTTAAATATTAGATCGCTTGTTTATATTACACAATTTTGCAGTAAGCTGTTATATATCAGTAAGTTAATTATCACATGTTGTATTATCATAGTAAGCTACTATCATCCTTATAACATTATTCTTAATTATCTAGAGCGGATTTATTTAGCAGTGAAAAAGACGGAAATTAATTTTCAATCATAATTTATTACAAAACATAAAAAAATAAAACAAAAGAACAATCACATTCATGCACGAAGCTTAATGTAACAAGAAGCAACAAACTTTGTACAACATTAAATTGCGCTGACAGCTTTCACAGTTTTCTCTCCTGCATTCTCAACCAAATTGATTTCGGACCAGTTTTATGAGAACTTTTAGCAGTCTACGAGCGACTTGTAGGAAGACCCCTGATGCAGAGCCACCACCGGATTGGCGACGTACCCTTGATTGGCGACGTACCCTTGATTGGCGACGTACCCTTGATTGGCCACGTATCCCTGATTTGCCACGTATCCCTGATTGGCGATGTATCCCTGATTGGCCACGTATCCCTGGTTGCCGAGGTATCCTTGATTGGCGACGTACCCTTGACTTCCGACGACAACGTTCTGCAAGGGGGCCGTAGACAGTGCAGCGTACTGGGCCCCGGAAGCCAACGGGACCCTCAACAAGTTTCCCTGGATCGATTGAGTTGAGGTTGGTACAGTGGTCCCAAACGTAGTCACGGATGAGGGCACACGGATGGCTACTGGCTGGCTAACCGGAACTGGATAAGGGCTTGGGACAGCGTAAGGACTCGGAATTGGTACAGGAACGGGTTGCGGGACGGAGATGGGAACTGGTTGAGGAACTGAGACGGGAACGATACTTGGCACGCTCACTGGGTATGGTCTGTGCACTGCAACGGGCACTGGCCTAGGGACCTCAACGGGTACGGGATGAGGCACGGGAACGGGAACAGGCCTTGGAACTTGAACTGGGTATGGCTGAGCCACTGCATAAGGAACAGGTCTTGTGACTGTGTAAGGTACTGGATGTGGAACTGGAACGGGCACGGGCTGATTTATGGTGATTTGGGTATCCGTGGTTACTGGAGGAAGAACAGGGGCGGAATAGCCAAAGCCTGATGCGTATCCTAAGCCAGCAGAGAGTGCTGCGCTACTCTGTTGAAGAGCACCGAGAGAGAACGCCGAATTTCCCAGAGGTAAGAAGCCAGAGGAGGAAGCTAAGCCCCCCTGTGAAAAGAAGGCCGATGAAGCACTCGGATTGCGAAAAGCAGAAGATGAAGCTACAGATTTACTCGCTGGATAGGGACCAGAGGAGCCTGAACTTCGCTGAGGAAAGTAACTGTTGTAAGGCAAACTCGAACTCGGTTGGAATCCGCTGCGATTTGGCCTTGGAGGCTCAGAATATACAAAGGCGAAGATGCCTAGCAAGATCAAAGGCGTCTGAAAAAGAAAAGAAAATTTAGAGCGTAATGAGATTACATATCGGATGACGAAGCAAAATACTCAATGAAATTGAAAGGGAATGGAGCAAGGAAACTCACCAGACTATTCATTTTGGAATATTAGTCCTCTGGAAGATTCGCCCACCGGAAAGGAAATGCTATCTGGACGGAAGGAGATCTCTTTTATATGAATAATGTGGGCGAGGAGGGGAAGACCGCCCAGAAAAAAAACTTTCACTGTTGACTGGAAACACCACTACGATTTCGGCTTCTCTAGTTTTCGTCTGTCTGAATGAACGAAAATTTGCAAGTGAAACTCAAATACCTAATTTGTGGGCGAGGAGGAGCATTCCAAGGACGATCTGATTTCGATCAAATGAAAGTGAAGCGAACATCTGTCCCCACCACATGTGATAAAAGACCCGTCTACAACGCTAAGGCGAGGGAAAAATTATACCCCAAATAGAAATCTTAGGAAGGAAATTAATATCGAGGCGACTTTCTCCATGTCGCCCGGGGCCTAATAGCGCCCCTAAGGGCCTTTTGTAGCCACTTCCGACGGAACTATCTCGTTCTCGAACCATTGGCGGCTCTTAAAAAAATGACACCTTCCGGTAACCCCACCCTTACAAGCTCTCTCGAGATGCAAATATTACTCACTCCTTCCATTAAAGAAACAGTTGCTGTGTATTATTTTTCTTGCCCGCGGATTCTCGCATATATGCTCGAGAACGATTTGCTCGCATTTCCTTACCTTTGAAATTACTTTCACATGTTTTATTCAGTTTTTCCGCGATCCCTGAATAAGATTCAAGGTCAAGGAAACCGAATTTATGATTCATCTCGCTTATTCTCCGGTCGAAACATTTGAATGAAATTGATTAATGTTTTCCTTGACGAAGATCATACATTAACTAATCAATTATTAGTTGTGATTAAGCTGGATTGTAGGTAGTTGGCCCCTAGTGTAATAAAAAAGGGATGGGCTTGAAAAAAACTAAAACTAAACATTATTTGAATTTTGAAATATGAAATATTCGACATCTAAATCCTTCATAAATAAAGTTGAATTTTAAATTTCGTCATAATTATCGTGAGCAGTCTATATTCCCTCTTTTAATTGTAAATGTACAGCTAGTTCCAAAAAAAACTTACCACCTAAGCCGCAACCCGCATAACAGACGTGAAGCTCGATGAGAGCGAGTCTAGAGTTTTCCACGCATTCTATTGGCTCTTGGAAGGAAGGCGCCTTTTTAAACCGTTGTGAAACGCGTTCAACGTATTTGTACCATCTTTATTAGCATCTAGTTAAACTAGATTTAGTGTTACTTTTTACTATGTCAGCAGCATAGCATTAAAAAATGAATGAAAATCGGATTTCCTTATTTCGGCCAGAGATTTCTGCGTAATTCACCTTTCTCTGGAGGCGTCGGGTAAACTTACTTTAGCTGCTTCAATTATCCATTAAAAAATTATGTCATTGCAAGATTAAAAAGGATTATATTATTACGTTTTTTATGCTCTTGTCGCCTACAGGACGAACTTTTAAATTTATTTAGAGGAAATTCACGACTATGACTCAAATGGAAACATGAACGAAAACTCTGTAAGGAGATAAAGAATAATTATGAATAAGAACACAATCAACTGTATTTCAACTAATTTATGTTGCAGAAAAATGCTATCGAAAAGGGGAGCATGAAAACACTGCGAAACCAACTAAGGAAAGCAAAGATGAAAAGAAACTTTATCTGGGCGAATAAACTGAGGAAGAATCATTTTAAGTCAACCTGGTAAAGAGCTCTGAAAATTAGACCCAAAACCCATTACAATAAAGTAAACCAAGTAAATTACGATCAAGTACATCAGATAATCACATCAAATAGTATAAAAGTTTTAAATACCACCAAATCAATTGATAGAAAGTAAAATATTAATTGGTGTGCTATCATCATTTTCTAAGGCAATTGTTTAAAATTCAACTTGCTAATTTTGTATTTTAGAAAATAACATAGATATTAGAATAGTAGCACTCCTAATTTTAATACTGAGGACTACAAAATTTTTTCACGTATCGAATAAAAAATTAGTTTACGACGAAATTAACGCCAGCATCTCGTAACACTTTTCCGAAAATATTGTTCATTGCCAGTCCCAGAAAAACTATCCCTTTAATTAAATCAGGTTCATGTTCCTTGCAAAATTATGCTGTCCCAACTTTTATCTGATGCTAAATCTCTTTCTTGCCCCGTGGTGCAAATTTTGACTCGATTTCTTTGCTGTTGAATTATTCTGCAATACAGAGAAGTATAAAATTTGCTTGATACGACAAATAACGGAGCATTAGGTGCTTTGGAATATATGTGTCAACACGTCATTCTGTTCCTCCACCAGGTATTCGTGATGATGGTATCAGATGAAGCATTATGATTTTGAGATGAGATTTGGCTGTTTCTGACAAATTCGCGTCTAAGGTTTTACTAAGTCTTTCAGAGAGAGGGGAGGCCCTCCACACTGGCCTTAGGAGTATTCCCTATTCATTCCTTTGTTGCTTCTTTTTCTTTTGTTTCGTCCATCGAAAGGTATTGTCTATTTTCTCAGAGGAACCATAAAACGGCCGATGGTTGAAGGTGAACTCCGCTCTGAGAAGAAAAACCCCCTTTTCGGCATATTGTGGATGGTCGTATGTATCCGGGGTAGCGAATTTGAAAGCGCTAATGAGGATTCCCGACCGCACCCCTGCTGAGCAGGTATCTAAGGTTAGGGTATGGTGGCGGCGACCGATCACAAGTAAGGTGGGAAATGGTGGATCCGCGATTTGTAATCTTCGCCGCGGGTATTCCCTTAGGGAATGAAGATATTCAACACTATTTTTGAGGTAGACGACTTTTCAGGGCTTCTTGCAAGGAATACAGTTTAAGATGGTTAAGAAACAACAGTTAGTATGGAAAATCAGAACCTTAAGACTGATTTGCATATTGCGTATAAATTCCAGGTTTTCTATACTTGCATATTGCAGGTTTACATGTTAACACCTGCTTTATTTACATTTTCATTTATACCCGGCGAGCCGCCGTATAACGTATGTCAGGAGGTGTGAAAACACCCACAACACAATTTCCATTGTTATACTGAAATGATTTTCAGAACTATGCGCTAGGTGAACGTGAGACTAATGATTAATGATCGCTGCTTCGGTTTCTGAATGCCTCAAGTAAACTATATAACCCGAATTGTTTGAATGGTGCAAAAGAAAAATCACCGTCAATAATTATGAATGATGGGTAAAAGGAGTCATGGAAGAATACCTTAAAAAATAGAAACCAACGGATTGTAAACAGACTTACATGAGAATATTCCTCAAATTCTCATGATTCATACCTTAGCTGTTAAAATATTCTTGGTTCTATATGTAATCCATTATTACAACATTCACTCCAAGGACCTTCGTAACATCCTTCATCCTAGGCACATCATAATTCTCTACGAACTTTGCGAAGATGTTTCGAATTTTTTAAAATAGTAATGCAAGGAAGATCATTCTAGTTGAAATAGGACTTTCGGAAAATCTGAACGATAACATAATGTTGACAATTTTTGGGTGTATCATATCAGAATTATAGTATCTCTAAATTCTGCTTTTAAAGTGAATGGCATAAACTGTATTATGCTTATACTAAATAACTAATTCAACAACAAAAATGAAAAAATAGCTCCTCGTCAATGATTGTTTATTTATAAATATTATTTTTTATGCTTTATTTTGTCTCTATATTGAGCTCAAAATTTCGTAGTTTGAAATAACTTGAGAAATGAACAATGGACTAGAGAAATGCCATCTAATATCTATTCCTTACGCTTACGAGAACCAAATAGTTTAACTTCTCTTACAACATCTATGATACAAAGTTGATAGAGCGTTGAAGATGATCTTACTAGATCGACTAAAGTTTCTATTATAATGTCAATAAAATATGAATTGAAATGTAAATACGGAATTGTAGACACTCCGCATATTCAACGTCGCAGAAACTAGAAGTTTATACGCCAATTACCGATAAATTATATCTCTAAAGTTATTTAGAATAAACCATTGGCTTGCATAGATAGTAATACTAATGTTAGCAATTTCTATCGGTTTGAAAAGACCTCGGAATCTCTTTCCAAAATAAATTGCTGATAAGAAGATGATTTAGGTACTGGCTTAGTGAACTACTCGAACTTTCTTATAGAATTAAAAGAAGGTTGCTACAAAACATTGAACATCGCTATTGTATACAATTTCGGAATCCTGGGAATAAACTGATGCACCAGAAGGAAATTTCTGAAAGTATGGTAGGCCACCGACGTTATATCCTGTTTATTTGAATGTTAACCATGTTTGACTGAGATATTATTTAAATTGGATAAATGAGTAGTTTCTCTGGAGGCAGTCATAAACGGAAAAAATTTATGTTGGATGAGAAAATTGAGGTGAGTGAATGCGTTATACTTTTGAAAGAGGTCGTTGCTCCTACTCAAAGTAATCAATTGGTCGACGAGGAACGCAAGAAATGCCATTACCCATTATGATTCATCCAAAAATCTGGAATTAACATACCTCTTACACTTTCGGTTGTTAAAGTCATTTGAGTGTATGTATTACTGTTGCCGTTGCTTCTCACTTCCCTATCTCTATCAAAACAGTCCCCCTCTTGAAATCCTGGTGAATTCATTGCTTTATTCACTTCTTCCAATCACTGCTGTATCTTGTTTTTCAAATTTGTCAGGGAATGTGGAGAGATAAAAAGTTTCTCATAGCCAATATATACATAATACATTTTAAATACGAAGGAATATTTTCAATATCACCAAGCAATAAATATGTAGGTAGACTAGCCATACCAAACCACCACCCATTCATCTCAATCATTAGAATTCTGTTGAAAAATATGAGAGTTACGCAGGGCCAGCCATCAACCGAGGGGAGCAAAATTTCAACATGAGCCTTATATGCGCTTCCCCATGTGATATTACAGGGTTGGAATTACAGGTAAAAAGGCCCTGGGAAAAACTATTTCACCAAGTCCCTATTATTTTGCGTATTTTTAACGTTTTCTACATTATAATAATTGTAAACGTTATAATAAACAATTGAAATATAAATAATGTAGGTAGTTTTGTATACATTCAAAATTAATTGAAAATTTTACATTCATAGCTAACAGTAGCATTCAATGAGCATTATGACCAAACCTCATTCGCACTATCTTGTTGTGTATTTTAGAACTTTTAAAGGTGATAAATATAGCGAGAAGAATGTTTAAGAACGTAATGGTTTGTGACTGCAACCATTTCAAGAGGAACCCACAGAAGAAATCAAGTTTATTCGATTCACACTTCAATGACACCGAAAAAAATTAATTAATTAATTCAAAATTAATGTGAAAGATGGTAGTCTCGTATCCGTCATCTTTATTCATTGAGGAAAATCGATCCTAGCACATTTTCTCTCAATTGATTTGGACGGTATAGTAAAAATTCCAACTGCATGGATGATAAAATTTACTGATTTTTTACCGATCGAATTTTAATTTCGATGCTTATCAAATGAAACAAAATTTATCTACGCAGAGAATGCCTCAAAACTTCATACTATATATTTACTTATTGTTTTTTAATGTAGTATATTAATGTAATAGCCTAGATATGGCCATGAGTGTGCCTTACTTTACTTGTGTAGATTGCATTCACACAGGCTGTGATAAAACTGGTGATCGATGTAGACTCCTTTGGTATATAATTTTAACGGCTAATAACTGCTCTCTTGAACGATGCATAATATTAGCTACTATTATATTATATAATACCACCCATTATAACCGCAGAGTTTTGCAAGCGAAGGCGTCGAATTCGAGGTCTATACATTTTTGGTCCGACACCGATTCAAACTGCGCGGAAATTTTGTTCCATCCCAGTCCTAAACATAAGCTCAGAGCGGCTCAGAGGCAGATTTTGCGAAAATTTCCTTCGACTTGCTCGTGCCTTTCGCCCTCAGACTCAAATTTTATGAGGGGAAGGGGGTTTGCCTCGGAATAACGGGACCTCGTGTGCGACGTCTCCCTCTGTGCGAGAAGCAATGCTAGAATATATACTGATTCGTTATAACCATTTTATAATAACTGAATTCTTGCATTACGACATCCGTATTGTTATAATACTATTCTGCTAGGCCAATGCCACCAAACTCAGGATACTAATAAATCTTTGCAATATTAGTAAAGCAAATAAATCCATTTCAACTCTGCAGGCGGAGTTATGACTCAAGCAGACCATCTCCGCCATGTTTTTCCTCTCTCTCTCTCTCTCACTTCGAGGCTCGCTCGGAGGAAATTCACTGCCTTTTATGCGGGTTGCGGCTTAGGTGGTAAGTTTTTTTTGGAACTAGCTGTACAAGAAAACAGCGAATACGTTTTTCATAGACATGGAGTTAAATTAATCTTTGTATAAAAACCGAATAGATTCTTCCAATTTCCTTGTTATTTTTCAGTGGTTTGCATATTAGTAGAATATTATTCCAATAAATTATTATTATTGCGACCTTGAATGTGATCGTGTCAATCTATCGCTTCTGATAAAAATACCACTGTAAAGGAATTGACCATGTGTTTGTCTTCATCTCATACTTTAAAAAATGGTCGCGGTACGAGAAAAGGGCAAGCGTTACGGTGATGATCTCAGGCAGAGGTTGGGAATAATTGAAAGAAAGGAGATAAAAAGATAGGTTTAGATTGCTTGACAAATTTTGGAATACACGTTTATATAGGACATATATCAGTATTATGCGGCCCCCTGCTACTTCGACCGATCCTATAATGAGAATGAAATAAGATAAATAGACGCTACAACAAGTCGTTTTAAGGACTCATTCTTTCCGCGAACAGTACGCGATAATAAAAGGCTAAAAAAGTAGCTCAATCGTTCGGTGTTTACACCATCTGTCAAACGCCGAAAGGCGGCTTGCAGGGTATTTATGTAGATGTACGTAATATATTAATGTGATCTCAGAAAACACAATGCTAAGAAGTTTCGATACGATGGCATGGTGGCGAAGAGAATAGTTTTTGCGACAGGAAAATTTCTCCAAATTAGGTTTTTTCAGCATAAAGTATAAATATGAAAGTTGTTGAAAGGCTATGGAGAAAATTTAGAGTTTAATGGCTAGTTAGGATGAATCCCTTAATAGAATGCTAATATAATGTAAAGGCTCCATAAATAGGGTATTTATTAAAATACGGAATACGGAAGAATGTAAGCAATGAGATCATCGAAATGTTTCGTAGAGCTGTTTTTAAAAGGATACCCATTATTCCGTTGACAGAATGATAGAGATGTTAGCATACCTTCATGTATAGCCTCTCTAATTTTGTGTTACTCTCTGAGAAACTGAACAAATGCGACTGAATCCTTTTCAAATCTTATCTCATTCAAATCAAATTGTAGTGAAGCGACAAAACACAATAAAAAACAATTGGCTTATCAGCTCTATTTCTTGCATTTTATTTTCGTAACTTGCCACTATTATAAATAGAAGTTTTTATATTAAATTATCATTCATATGGTTTTTTAAATTTAAAAAGTTTATTATTTTGAAAAACATCGATTTGCTAAATATTTCCCTATAAAATTTTCCAATGCTTTGAACGCAATCTGCTCCAGATATTTGAAAACATGAATGGACATAACTTATTTATAATGATATTATTTACTCTAAGATTATATTAAGGAAAAGGCAAAAGGCAAAGGAAATAATTCGTCTATTCAGATTGTTTGTACGAATGTATTTGAATGAAAATACTTAAAGTAGGAAACATCATGCAAACATTGATAGTAAAAACATATCGTTCAGATGCTAACTCTTATTGTGATGACCTAATTTCCTAGGGGTAATAGTCCTAGTTGGCAGAGACTGATTTTAAGAAGCGTCTTTCAAATAGACGGAGATAATCTATCATCGTTCGCCGGAATTCGTAGAACGACATAATGAAGCCAAAGAAAAACTTTTAAATCAGCCAATGGTTTAATTTTTATATTGAAATATCGTGTGGAAATTACAATGTTTTCCTTTGCCTTTTCTACTTCAGAGGGAGGATTTGCATTAATTTTCTTTCTGAAATCTTCAAACTATCAAAGTCATCGGTGAGTAAGATGGCGAAGGCCTTATTTCAACGCCAAACGGGTTGGATCTTTCATGAATTCGGTGTGCATTCCATGTAATGAATCGACGTAGGAGGTACGGTAGAAGGAAGGCATACTCGAGAATAACTTCGCTAATGAAGGATTATATCAATCAATCGATCATTTATAGCGTACTTAGATTTCCTGGATCTAGTTTGTTTGCATCATATATAAGCTGTGACGACGTCCTCAACTTTCTAACAAGTAACCTCATTCTGGAGCACGAGGAGCATTTCCGTTTTCGTCTATTTAATTAGTAATTTTCTCCTAATCTCCGTTTCCTGTTTGAATCCAACCGATCGACATTTTTTGCTTCCCGATTTCGGACCATTAATTTTTTTCTCCTCGTCATCTGCATTCTTTATGTTCGTGTGGTTTATTCAAAACTTTTACCGATCACTCTCACTAGTTGATGCTCTCGTATATTCTTTACCTTGAATCCTTTCATGTATAGCTTTACTTCCTTAGTTTAGAGAAGCACAAGACACCCTAGAGAAGCACAAGAGGCCCCTCCCCAAGGGAGGGGCCTCCAGTAAGCCATGTGGGCATCGCGTTCAACTTCGTCGAAAGCGGTCCCGAGTTCGATTCTCGGTGGGATCTAACGTGTGAAATGATCTCGGATGTCAAGAATTTTAAAGAATAAATCTACTATGACTACTACTACTATGAGGGGATGAGTAGACAAATATATTTCTTAGAATAAATGCTTATTTCATTCTTTCGCCGAGGTCCCTTCAGTCTAAACGTCACGAGAACTGTACGGTGGCGTTCCTTATTTAGTTCGTCTATCATAGTTATCAATAGTTTCGTTATTGAATATTTATTTAATAAAAATTATTTCGTATGAAGCTTTTTTATTGAGGCAAGCATTCGTCTTACTTGAGAAAGGGGAAAAATGAATATTATTTGCTATAGAATTACAAAAATACTCGTAGTGGACGGTAGTTGATAGAATTTCTCTCAGTTTAGTCTCTTGCTCATACTTAGTACCTACTTATAGTGAAAGAGCATTTTAAAGCTTAATATGATGTGATTAAGATAAGAAGTAGTCGAAATTAATACAATTCTGAATGTTTTAATTGATGTAGGAATGTAGCAATTAAAACATTTTGCCCATTAAGTTTTACGAGATACGTCGCAAAGCTTATAAAGTATATTTATGAGATATAAATCAGTATGTTAAAATTTAACTTCCTAATTTCAATATAGTCTATTTATTATTATCATTTACGAATCAGAGGCAATTCTATATCTTAATTATCAGAAATATCGGAATATACCGGTCCGACTTATTTACGTTGCGATTTCATAGTATTTATTTCATTGTACGTATCAGAGTATGTGTGCATTATTTTGCTAAATTTTCTCAAATGAGTCCACCTTATAGGGAGGGAAACATTCAAATATCTATAAATTAAATGAAAATTTAATGTACTTCTGCCTTTTTATATATTAATGTATGTATAAATTATATTTTCTAATATATTTTATGTATATCGTACATTAATATTGTGTTAAAGATTGAAAATGGTAAAAATAATTTCTTCATTTGAAGCATAAAATCTATTTAGCAGTATTTTCTTGTACGGTAAGCCGCAAAAATACATGCGTGTTTGTGGTAGCTTAATACGCAAATAATACGTATTTGTTATTTAAAATTTGATCTTTGATCGCTGGAGTATTACTTGCACGAATTTTTTTGGCTTGGCAAAATGCTATATATGTGAAAAATTAAATATTTGTAGTATTTGAAAGTGGTTTAAATTTGATCTAAATATTTGTGTTGTTGCGTCAGTACTGTTGTGATCACCTTCCCAATAAAAAAGTGTATGTTTTCTACGAGGGATTAATAGCTCCAACGAATTTGATACAACTATGTCCGAGAAAGTTAATCTTTGCGTCCTACAACATTGGAGAACTTTGCGTGTCTAGAACTGATGTGGTACTTATAGAGGTTGAACTATTGAATTGCAAGAGCGATTTTCGATTGGGACCAATCGAATCTGGTGTCATCATATGGCTATTTGTGAATCATTACTCAGTTTTTAAGCAATATAAAATCTTTATTACAACAATTCTTTGAACTTTGGTTATACATATATACACACTCACAAAATTCGTGGGGTTTGGGAGAAGTAAATGTCTTATTTTCGGAATGTCAGTAAAATTTGTACGACGAACGTCACAGAGCTTCCAAGGACAGTGGAAACGAGCACCCATCACAAAAGAACTGGAAAATGACGAACAACTAAGGCTGTGGGACAACCCTCTTGATTCAGACTGCATTCGTAACGTCCGCGAGGAACTGCTCCCCGTATTTATCCGTGGAAATATTTTCCGTATCCATATCCGTGTCCGTATCCATGTCCATACCCGTGGTAAAAGGGCCCGTAGTGGCCTCCATATCCTCCGTGGTAGACCGGATACTTTCCATAACCTCCGTAGTGACCATAGCCGCCATATCCGCCGTATCCTCCGAATCCTCCGCCGTATCCTCCGTATCCTTTCCCATATCCTCCGAATCCTCCGCCGTATCCTCCGTATCCTTTGCCATATCCTCCGAATCCTCCACCGTATCCTCCGAATCCTCCGCCGTATCCTCCGAATCCTTTGCCATATCCTCCGTATCCACCTCCATAACCTCCCACTATCACCGGCTGTGGTACCACTACCGGTTGAGGAACTGGCACTGGCTTAGGCACTGGGATTGCTACGGGAACTGGCTGCGGAACTGGCACTGGCTTGGGGACAGGGACGGGAACTGGAACGGGACGTGGAACTGACACTGGAACTGGTCTTGGAACTGGAACCGGCACTGGTCGTGGAATTGGTACTGGAACAGGCTGGGGAACTGGGACGGGAACGGGTCTTGGGATCGATACGGGAACAGGGACGGGATGCGGGACCGGTACGGGACGATTCACTGGCACCGGCACCGGTTGAGGAACTGGTACTGGTCTTGGTACTGTTATGGTTCGAACGGCTGCAACACCCCCGTATAATCCGCCATAGCCAGGATAGCCGTAACCAAAGCCTCCTCCATAACCATAACCGTGTCCGTAACCACCGTGGAAGATACCTCCGTGGCCGTATCCTCCGTGGCCGTATCCTCCGTGGCCGTATCCTCCGTGGCCATAGCCGTAGCCTCCGTAAAGACCTCTCTTCTCTTTCTTGACCTCCTCAGTGGCGAGGGTGGAAGCCAACCCCACCAGTAGGATGATGAAAGTCTGTGAAGAAACAGGATTAAACGATCAGCTGCGAGTTAGGGCGAAGATATCCGTATCCTTAAATGATAAAGAAATATTAATCACCGTAAGCCTCATCTCGAGGGATCCTTGGTGGCCTCTGTAATGGCAGTGCAAAAGGAAGTGTTGCGGCATAGCTGCTCCGTTGCACTTTTATATGCATTGCAATCGCTTTCACTAGGGCGGGGGATGAGCGGACGCTGCCACTGAAGTCCGTCGTACATCTTACCTATTCCGTCTTCCACTTCCTCAACTGTTCTTCCGCTTCTTTGCCGGAGCTAAAAAGGAGCGAATCTAGTTTCATTTCCTCGTTCCAGACCACTATTTTTTTCGTTCTCGGAGCAGGGTTTTACATGAGCGTCCTAATGGAAATGCAAGATTTAATTTAATTCCGCGCTCATGCTGTTGAAGAATTTTCTCACATTCTTACTCTTTTTGCCCCATTTACCTTACGACTTCATTTCGAATAGTAATTCAATTATAGTTGATTATTTTATAAGCGTGCTATGAGATTTATTTGGTCGTAAATAATTTAAGAGATAAGTTAAGTATCAGGATTTCAACAGTGTTTTAAAAAGATCACAACATTTTAGAGACAGAAAATATCGTTGTGAACTGTGGTTGAAAAAAAGAGGTTTCATTTAATTATTTTGAGAAGCCATCATAATTTTTAATCCAATAAATAACCTTAAAGAATTTCTCTCCATTTCCTGTACACACTGTCGTACTTTCAGTTAGGAGGGAGATTTCTGAAAATATTAACGATTATTTTTAATATTATATAAAATTTATTCTTTAAAAAATCCAGGGGTTTTAATTAGAGAAATTACATAGTTAATCTATCTGTAGAAAGTTATCTACATTTTCATGACTATTTGATTCGGATTTTGGATAGTAAAATAGGGAAGTAAATATTTCTTTTTTTTGGTAATTGGTATTGGACTTGGTAATTCACGGTCATCTAAATCTACTCGTATATTATTGCTCAGAAATCGGTAATTTGGAATTACGACTCCTTGAATAATTAGATATCCGGAAACATTCTTTTTTCGGAAAATGAATATCTTTGAGGTTTTTCCTGTATTTCAATCAAACATGCGATAGATCTAGAAATGTACTCAGTATTAGTTCTTAAAGACATTTCCGCGGCTGGTAAGAAGTGCGCCGTTTGAGGGAAATTTTTATAATATCCTCAACGAAGTCCGTTGTCTTTCGACCCCTGCCTGTATTTTAAAAATTGAATACTGACTTTCGCCATCAGAAAACTCGGTTTACTTTTACTTTGCTGATACCAGAAAGACATTAATCGATTGGTTTGATGATTCAAGTCTATATGGATCGGAAACCACAAATTTAATCTTCGAAAATTTTATCTAGCAAACAATTCACATTAACATTTCTCATAATGGTCTACTGATCGATTTTATTGTAACATTTTAACACCAGTAAATTACATAACTGCTCTGCTCTCATAAATCCTTTTACACAAACATGTAACCTTTTATATAAAGGTGGAATCGAGAACGGGTAAACGGGAAGTACAGCACCACCTCACCGTACCCAGAAATAGCGCATTACCGTTTCATTTTCCTTCCTGAAATTTTAGAAAATAACGAGCCATAAATACAAATATTTAAATACATATTCTTTGGTAGTACAAATTAATTTACAGATGAATTGAATGGTTTCTGCTAATTTTGCTAATCGTCTATTAAATTAGATAAGACTTAGTGTATTAGCATTAGTCCTCATCCATCCTCAGTCATGCATGATCAATGTGGAAGACATTAAGGGCTATGGTGTGTTATTAAGTTTATATTTCGCATTAGTTTCAATGATTTGGTAACGTTGTGATTTTCTGCGAACCCTCAATTAGTTTTATAATTCATATAGTATGTAATAGGAGTCATAATCTTATTAAAAAGGGTATCGATTAGTATGTGGTATATATTGGTGTATTTAGTAAGTAAATAAGCTACCATGGAGCACGTATATCAGATAATGCTGCCTATGATTCTTATATTAAACAAAATGATGCTTTCGTTGAATCTCGACTTTATGGACCGCTTACTTTTACTCCTTACTTTAGATCAAATTTTGACAAAAAAGAAGTCCACCCTTTGGTTATATAATGTTCAAGATCAGACTTGACGGTAAACCGGAAACAAAAAAGCATTCATATAAGATTACTGCATCGTCATTTATTCTAATGGTTTCTATCAATACTCCCTGCATAGAACCAAATTAGTATGAAATAAATCTTTGTATATTTATTTGGTCCTTAACCACAGGGGACGTATGTATATCAGATATTGCTAAAAATTTGTTTGACCTCAAATTTTACATGAAAAAATCAGCTTTTTGGGTCCATGAATTTTAACGAAAGCAGGCAACCTGAGGATAGTTTTCAAATTTAGAGTCTCATAGATCACCTCGACATATACGCAACTCTATCTTTGGTCCACATATTCCTTTCTGTATGAACACATTTCTCCGTGAATGAATTTTATTTTTTTAAATTGATGACTCCTGGCGGCAAATAAGAATTAGTTTCAATAGGTATCCGTATTTTAACAATGTAAGAAAAACGGAATTGAGATAAACTGAAACGTCTTTATGCTTTTATCAGCAGTAAATACATCGCAAAAAAGAAGTTAAAAAAAGAAGAAAAAGGATCAAGAGAAGAATAAAGGTCAGTCTTAAAATGATTAAGTATTCCCCAAAGATTTTAAGAAAAACAATCATCTATTTCTTGTCCTTTAGCTATAAATCATACAGCAAGTTACGGTCTGGTTTAGAAATTTTAAGATAATCCTTTTCTGCTTAGATATTCAAACCTTTTTAGTTGGAAAGTTCCGCACATTCTCCACCTAATATCATTTAAATATTTCTCATCCCTCTTCTTTTTATAAAATTAACAAAATATACTTTCTATCAAGTAAGATGTAGGCGTCTTCGTTTTCTCATATAGCTATTTTGCATATTATCCATAGCAAATATATGTAAAGGAATGAAACTAGCCAGCAATTATTTTAGTTGAGATAGTTCGGTTGATGGTAATGAAGAAGTACAGTGGTAATTTTCCACACTGTTTATTACTATCGACCGGTTTCGCTACCCGGAGTAGCATCTTCTGGTGGGAAAATTACCAGTGTACTTTTTCTTTACCATAATGGCTTTCCACAAAGTTACGTCTGAACATATAGATTTCAGGTCGGTTGATTTATTTCACATAAAATTAGTTTGTTCGATGCAAAATTGTAATGTAAAACTGAAGGAAGCGATGCTATTTTGTTCCTTTAGATTACTGATTTAACAAATGGGAGACAAATGGGAAAGAAATTTTTTTCGGTTTCAAGAAGCATCTCTGTCTTTAGGTTACCGAAAATTATATGAGTAGTTACAATTGGTTAAATTACATAATTCCCTCTACGTAGTAAAATGCAAAAAACAATTATATTTAGAAATAATTATTTTATTAAATAAGGTAAAATAATAAATGTATCCCCCATTCATTTCTGATGATGCTCCAAGCAAGAGTATTAAATCGATGTTAAAACGCCTGTCCTTGCGTAAAGAATTTTGCATTGAAAGATTCATTAAAGATATTTATACTTTTGCATTATATTCTGTTTTAAATAGAATTAAAATTGATTTCTTCGAGTTTATTTTGCATTACGTAAAATTATATCTAATCTAAAATTACAAAGTATATTACAGAGTATTTTATACATAAGGCAAAGAATTACGATTTATTCGTCGTCAAAAGTTTAATATGCAAATTTTTATGTCATTACTGTTGATTAGGCCACTGTACTATATATATATGGGACAGCGTATGGGAGAGTCAAGTAATGTTGCGCGATTAGCCTGTAACATCAGTTTTATACATGACTAATAATTTTATTTTCTTGGTCGGAAGAACTTTCTACTTCCGGGATTTTTTTACCTATGTATTTCTTAATGAGGAATGGTTCTTCTTTTCCTATAGTATCTGTTATGTGGTAACGGAAGACACGCCCGTCGCTTATCCTTACAAGCTTTCACTTTTCTTCTTTATGTCATTTGAATATTTTAAATTAGATTTCTTACTTCCTCTATCAGCTACTCTAACTAATATGTTAAAGTGTAAACAGGGTTCATTCAAGTCACATAGGTAGATTGTTCAGAAAAATGGAAAAAAGAAAAATCTGACGGTGCTGAAGTTATCAAATCTTTATTTCCAATTAGAATCTCCTCAGGAAGTACTTCATAAAAAATTTAAAATCGCCCCATGCTTTTTATATAGGAAAATGTAACCGAACTGATGTCGAACCCAGAGCTCTTTTAGGAGATGTCGTTGCATATGTAACCATATCCAGAATTTGAAGTCTATATCAAATCGGGATGTTCCTTAAAGTTACTCATTTCACTTTTAATTCTATGGTATAAGGCAAATGGCGCTCTGGCGCATGGTAGGTGGTCCAAGAGCTTTAATTAGTTTCTGCAGAAATTTTATTTTAAGTAGCTTGCCAAAATCAATGTAATCTTAGGAAGAGGGAGGATTTTTCCTCGAAACATTCTCGGAACTACTGGGGCTTTGGATGCCCCTGTTGATTACACATTTGAATATTTTATTCCCTCATTATATGGCCTATTTGTAGTCTATTCATCAGTATTTCTTATATCTTACTCTAAGAAAATTAGAGCGTATTCCTTTGCCTCGCAACCTTCTCATATTTTTAGTAACTTCTAAACTTTGTTCATTTTTTAACTAACCGTAAATCATTTTAAATTATTTAATTTTATAATAAAATCTTTTAGCCATTTATTCTATTTATTTTCTTGCTTTAAAACTTATTTTTATGTAAATATTTCACATTTAATTAATCAATATCATTTTTGTCATTTATAAACTTAATATTTATGTACATATTTACTTTGCTTTTACTCATTCTGGTAGTATTTCACGAAGTTCAGCATAACCATAATGATTTCATTCCCTCTGCCTAGCTTTTTGCATTAGATCCCCTAGCTCTATTCAATATTTTAATGAACTAAGGAGCTTGGTTAGAATCATTTCGTCCTATCATTTGTGAATAATTCTCGCATCTTCATGTTAAAGGGATGCCATGGCTTAAGAGTGATTTTATGAGGATTGGAGAAAATGGGTTCCGTGAAATGAAATTTTGCGAGAGTTGAAAAATTAAAATGGTGATTTGGTGGAACCGCCATTACATTAATTTGAGCAATGGTTTAAGAAAGACCGCTCTCGTTTTTCATTCAAACAAGATTTCAATTAAAATGTATCAGTTTTTCAAAATTTATTCTATGAGATGTGCGATAATAATTATTTAGGAGGCATGAGGTCAATCAAAAGTTTATTCTTATGCTTTTTGTTTGCTTACAGTCTACTCCAAATATTACCCCTCAACTGTATGACTTTCCATGCTCCAATAAACTCTATATAAAGTACCTATTTATTTTATAAAAATGTCGTTTTCGAAGATCTTGATATAAGACTTCCTCATGAAAGCCTTCGTAGAATTAGTAAGTACTTAGCTATAAAAAATTAGACGAATTATTTCATCGCGAAGGTTATGCGTTAGCGGTTTTCACTGAAAATCTTGATTACGTATATTTTAATCTATTTAATCAAGAATCATTTTTGGTACCACCCAGTTTCTAATGATTTACTAAATAATTAAAATTTTAACAATAAACCATGCGCCAATCATCTTTATTTTTAATTCACATATAATTTTATTACCAAACCTTCCCAAAGATCTTCTCGAAGCTCGTTTTTAGGTTAGGTGCTACGAAATCCGCAGCGAAATCATGCTGAAATGGACCTTTTGCATTCCAAACTTAGGGAAAATTTCTTTTTCAATCGAGATGATTCTTGCAGTAATATCTTTTCAAGTACTCATTAAGGAGAGCCCAGGATGAATGCCATAATTCAGCATCTATTATGTCTCAGCAGTTTTCATATTATAATATCGATAACAGAGACTTAAGTGAATGAAAGATACATCTTTCCCGTTCTTGTCAAAGAGAAATGGAAAATATTCCATCAGTCAAGATGAAACAGCAGTTAATTAGCTAATTCAAATTATTCTCTTTTCATGTAGAGTTTTATTACCCTGGGATATTCCATGCTTGGTTTCGTTCGTGAAGTTTTCGGTGTATTCAATCGAATCTTCCTTTAAGTTCAGCCAATTTATAGTTATATGAAAGAGCAGACTAATAAACGTCAATCTCGTTCTTAATGTAGACGTTTTACTATAATAATATTACTTATCATGACATGCTAATCTTCGTTACTTTGTCAGTTCTAATGAAGTCATTGGGCGATTAACAAGGAGAATAGAGGGCATTAAAAGAGTTTAATTAGCGTTAATTATTATTAGACTTCAGTTTGGAAACCCAATTTAGCGTAGCCAGAGAACGGACTTGGAACATAATGAGGCATTCTATCAGTGTTTATCTTGCTGCGAAGCTAAGCAAAACCTTACACCCATATTGCTATAAGAGAATTCCACTAACTAGTGGAGGATTACATTGATATTCAGAGGGGAAAACAGGTGCACATTAATGCATTTATCTTCTCCAAAATCTTTAGTAGCTAATATGTGTCGAGGATCCTACCATCCTACCTGGCTGATGACATTTCTGACTGTATATTTTCGAATTTTTTGAAGCGTCTATTCTAAGAAAATGAATTATAAGTCATTTTCGAGTCATCTATCCATCCGTCCCAATTTCTCGGAAAAAATATATGAAATTCGTAAATTTGACATGAGGTCAATTTCAAAATATCCTTTGCTTAAATATTCATTGATCTACATCATCCATGATTCCTCATAAATCTTAAATTCACCTTCCATTAATTAGTACACTTTAACTACTTCCATTTTCAACCTATCTAAAGGCCCCCTGTATAATTAGTCAGCTGTAAATTACAAGATCCAATTTACCTTCAGCAATCCGAATGAAACGTTTAGAATGACAGGAAGCTATTCCTCAAATCTTTAAATGCTTTTTCCCAAAATAAAACGTCAAACAGTAATGTTGAGATTTCAGATTTGTTCCTATTATATGCAGTGTAATTCTACTTACAGAAATTATATACAATTTCATACTTGCGTTGAACAAATCGTCAATTATCTATAAATGTTTACAACGAAGTCCATAACTGTTTCGTTGCTAAAAGATTTTTTTCGAAGCTGAAAATAAAGGCTCAGCCAGTACTATTAACATTTCATTGTATTTACTGACTAAACTATTTTAATATTGAGAACCAATTCTGTATTATACATCTATAAACAGAGCTAAAGGGACTTCATTTAATATCGGTTGCAAATCTTATTTTCTTCAACATAACTTGAAAGTAACAGTGCTAGATTGTCTATTAAGTGTCCACACCTTAAATGAAAGGAAATTATTGACATAGCTAATTCTATGCGATCAGTTTCTCAAATAATATTTCAGTACTTTCCAAGTAGATACACCAGTTTACCTAGTCATGAATTGTGGTTTGTTGTCTACGTTAGCAATTAAGTCCCAAAAATACAAATTCTTAGTTCACTACAGTAATCGAATAATCTCAAGAGATTTAGAAATTTTCCTACCAAGCCTATGTCGCTCCACAGGGCCCGTCTTACTCAGTAGAAATATTTAGCTTGCGATAGAATTGGGATGCTTTTTAGGCAGTTTGCCAGAAATTTTGGAAATAATTATCAAATGTCGAACGATGGAAATGGAACATATATGGGCGTGGAGATCCAGGTAAAATCTCCGTAGCTCAAACAAAGAATGAATAAATGATTTAAAATATTTATTTAAAAAGGTCATAATAACATTCTCTTCCTTACTACCTGAGGTATGTAGCTGTATAGTTGTACTTGCAGTACAAGTGATATTTAAACATTCGATTTCTTAGGTAGTTAAAAAAACATTCTTTTACTTCTTGTGCGAGTATTGACAAGATTTCATGATACGGAAGAAGGAATACAAGACAGGTTTACGCCTTCTGGCATATAAATTTATCTCACGGGTTTCGTCTCGTCGCGTAAAGAGGTATCAGGTAAAGAGTTCACAAAAATCTCACTCTCCTGTTTCCTCATCTTAACTCCCCCTCATCCCTATCCTGTTCTCCCTCTCTCTTTTGCCACCTATCTCCAAATGTCTGTAAACTCTTTACCTGGTGATGACGCGATGCGTCGAAACCCGTACAACATTTTTTTTTTAAATGTAGAGCGGTAAAAATGTGTCTCGTTTTCCCTCTCTCTCGAAAAAGTAGCTTTCTTAGAGAAGCGAAAACTCGGCTCTCTTTTTTGAAGCGTGAAAATTATTAAGTAAGTGTTCACGCTGTATCAATTATTCCAAAAAAA
The DNA here is from genome assembly GCA_036926295.1 of Pachydiplax longipennis. NCBI lineage: Eukaryota > Metazoa > Arthropoda > Insecta > Odonata > Libellulidae > Pachydiplax > Pachydiplax longipennis. The sequence continues at coordinate 48,021,601 of JAVFKF010000001.1, read as the reverse complement.
ACTAACTCGAGGAAATGCGGACTTTATGCAGCCAGAGCTCATAGGCACATCGGCATATTTATTTATTATACTTTAGACTACGATTAGGCACGAGGCCAGGTGGTAGCCATTCCCTGTGGGGGGAGGGAAATATAAAATATCCTGCCTGGTATTCACCCAAGTCGAGAGGAAAACCCCCCAAAACCTCCCGAGGGCAGTACGTCACACAATTCAGTACTATATATCAAATATACAAACATGAAAGATGCAAACAATGGGAAATATAAAAGACAAACCTCATAAAAGAATGTTAACAATGTGAAATATAAAAGAAAAACCTCATAAAAGAATGTTACATAATAAAAGAAATAATTATTATTTTAGAAAATACAAGTTTAATTTGCAATCCAGCAACGGCTGTTATTACTAATGTACTAATTCAAATATTAATATAACTTAACTTAGCTTTAAATTTTTTTGCGTTTTCTGGCATTGGAATGAGAAGTTCTCCAGGTAAAGCATTCCATTCTCTTATTCCTCTATTAACAAAAGAATATTTTGCAACATCTGTTTTCTGCTCGCGTTCTCTTATTTTTAAATTATGGTCGCCGCGTCCAATATAGCTTGGATTTTCGAATCTCTCCCGTAGTTCTGCCCAACCATCTTTACAATTCCACGCGTTAAATACTCCCGCTAACCTAAAAGCTTTCCTTCTCGACGCTAACGATACTCATCCTAGCTGATCTAGCATTTTGCTAACACTCTCATCCTTCTTGTGTTTTCCAACTACGTATCTAGCCGCCTTCCTTTGCACGCCTTCAAGTTTCTTACTTAGGCCCGTTTCGTGGGGGTCCCAAACACTCGTCGCATATTCGACGATCGGCCTAACTAACGATTTATACGCCCTTTCTTTGACTCCCCTCCCACTCCGTTTTTGGTTTCTCATTACGAAGTGAAGGTTTCTATATGCCTTTGTAGTAACATTTTCGATGTGACTCCCCCATTTGAGATTATCAGATAAATTAATACCCAAATAATTGCAATCATGTACGGTAGGAATTGTTTCATTGTTTAGCGTATATTGGTTATATTGGTTACATTACATTACATTGGTTATATTCTTCATTGATTCTATGGAATTTTGATTTTCCATATTATTTTAAATTATAATTCACTTTTTTAGAATAGAATAATCTAGAATTTTAGACAGAATCTTGAAAATAGATCGATCTTTCAAGGGTTAAAGCTAGAAATAGTTCTAAAATTTTTTCGAGGGGGAGGTAATACCTGCCATTAAGGGTCACTTTATGACAATTTCCTCAAGAAATCATCTCCGGTTAACAGTTTGAATGTCATTCCGTTGTGATAAATGTTATAATTGTTTTTTTCTGATCGTTGAAAGCTTCATATTCAATTCCAGTTTCTCGTTAGATCATACGCAAATTCTTATTACTTGGAAATTATTAGAAGGGGTTGTCGATCGTCTACTCGAGTCCGTCAATGGCAAGAGCCTATAAATGTAATGGTTATTAGATTAGCTAGAAACTGCATCCTCCAAGAAATCCTCTCCTCCTATTCCATTAATTTGTAACTGTATGCAATCAATAAAAGTAAGGTGGAAATTCATGGTATGAACTATATTAAAGACTGCCGAGATTTCGCGTTACGTTTTAAATCTGTGTACAAAACTTAAATCAGTTACATTCAAATTGTGTTAATTGCGTTGTTTTTATCATTTAGAATGTCCTACACTCGTAAAATGATTGTACACAGTCCATTTTAAAAGTTGTCTTATTGGGTATTAGAGTTTACTATAAGAGAAACTTAGGAAGAGACGTATATAAAATTTTATGATTAATTTTTCAATGCATGACATTCAGGGTATTATCGAACATAGTTTTATTACGATTAAATCTATATGTTCAATCGTGGACGTCTATTTACTTTTATTAATGGGTTCACAGCAACCATGATGTATTTTCCTTGAGAATTATTACCTGTTCATCAGAACTTAAATAAATTGCTTTTTCCTTAAAATTTAGACGCAGCCTGAAAGAATATTCCGTATTTCAAAACGCGAAGTTTACACCACTGTATATGCCCGAATAGAATACTTGAAATACGCCGTTAGAAGACAATATGCTGTGGAAATAGTTGAAGAAATGCAGTATGACGTTTGTGATATAGGTAAAGTAAAAACAGTAGGCGAAATTCTTTGTAACGTAACTTTATTAAAATTGTGGGAAGTTCGACATTATGAATGATTTATACATGAAAAATAGGGTATCAGGATTAGGATTCTCCTTTGGTAAATAGCAAGCTTTTCATTCGATTAGTGATGCACTCCGACTCCATGACCGCCTCCAAAACCACCTCCAAATCCAATCTTTCCTCCGTAACCACCGCCGTAGCCACCACCGTATCCGCCGCCGTATCCTCCACCGTGCACTCCGCCGAATCCTCCTCCCAATCCTCCTCCGAATCCTCCTCCGTATCCGCCACTGTATCCACCACCGTATCCTCCAAGACCACCTCCAAGACCTCCACCAAATCCTCCTCCAATGGCTCCAGAACCCCCTCCAATGCCGCCAGCACCGCCTGATACACCCACTACGACTGGCTGTGGCACAATCACAGGCTGAGCGACAGGAACGGCTACTGGTCTAGGAACTGCTACTGGCACAGGATGTGGGACAGACACCGGCCTGGGGACAGCAAAGGGAACCGCGACTGGTTGAGCTACAGGAACGGGATAAGGACGCGGGACAACGACGGGCACGGGACGAGGAACACTAACGGGAACTGGTCGAGGAACTGCCACTGGAACTGGTCGTGGAACGGAGACGGGAACGGGAACTGGTTGTGGGACGGGAACGGGGCGGTTTACGGTGACAGGGTATGGCTGAGGGACTGGAACTGGTTGAGGAATGGTCACGGTACGGACTGAGGCCACGCCGCTTTGTATGCCTCCTCCAAATCCAGCTCCACCAATTCCTCCTCCGAATCCTCCCCCAATGCCTCCGAATCCTCCACCGCTGCCTCCGAATCCTGTACCACTGCTTCCGAATCCTCCACCGAGAGCGCCTCCGTGGCCCCCTCCGAAGCCTCCACCATGACCGTAGCCTCCGCTACCTCCAAATCCAATTCCCCCTCCTAGACCGTGACCTCCGCCATAATTCAGACCTAGAAGGCCTCGTTTTTCCTGTTTCTTCTCCTCTTCAGCAAATGATGAACAGGCAAGAGCCAGGACAGCAAGGCAAACCTAGAGAAAATTTGTGGTTTCAAATGTTAGCAAAGTATCACTAAATTCATTTCTTCAATAGAATTTTTGCTACTGGAACTGGGAACCATGGACGTTTGTGGGTATCTTAACCATCTGTAAACCTGTCTACGATGTAAAGTTCGTGTAATAAGTCCTGCCAATCACATATTATACAGAGCTTTGACACATTTTCATCGAAAACATTTCAACGCTAAATGAAATATCATTCAATGATATTCCAGTTCTCGATTGATCTTTTAATTCAGCTCCATTATATGTACCGGTGAATTGCGTTTCAGAAACGATCACATCCAATCATCTCTAATGTGTTTATTGCATTGAGCTGTGGTGAAAGGAACTTGCAACATGATGAATGATTTTCACAAGATCGATGGGGACAATTGCATGAATTTCCCTCATTCACCATTAGCTCAACGAAGGAAAACTGTCGGTTCGTCATTTTCCTTTATTGCTTGGTCAGGCTGAGTTTTTTACTCATAATATTTTCTTAAATATTTTTATACTGTCTGAGGTAGGTAAGAATGGAAGAAGAAGAGTATGATAGAAATTTTTTTGATTGTGGCATGGATGACTATTTCAAAAGAAATTAAATTATGAATATATATATATATATATATATATATATATATATATATATATATATATATATATAGTGAACTTCTGTCGTGCATAATGTTACACAGAGGTATATTATTAAATTTGCTATTAGATTAAGGGACTAAAATAGGATATTTAGAAGGAAATATTTTAGTATTAGTATGGATAACTTAGTATTTCCCCCTATCTTTTATGTATCGCATTAGATTTTGGAAAGGATAAAATCTGTAAAGGATTTATATATTATCTATATTATCCTATTTGAATTATATGATTGAATGATCCTAGAACTTGCGCTCATTTACGCTCGTAGATCCTAAACATTGGGCTACCATCGGCTCAAGGATGAAGTTGTCAATGAATAAAGATTTTTTTATAAATCAACTACGATCATATAAAAATAAATAAATTCCTACTTAACATATTTCGAAAAGAAGGTTTATAAAAATTTATATTGATAATATTTTTCTTAAATTAAAAATTTAATATCGATTAGTAGTATTGATATATTATTTTTATATCTCCTCAAATACCATGGCAGCACTCGTAAAACTTCTTGAGGGATGAAAGTAATAATTAAAGTATGATGTTTTAATTTTTGAAGAAAGTATAAAAATTTAGTTTTTAAATGACAAAGATGCTGATGATTGTAGAGGAAAACTCTTCTTAAGTACAGTATTCTACAATTATCTTACCTTTAGAACCAAGAATTGAAAAATGTTATAGATTTAAATAAAATTAGGTTAAATATATTTAGAACAGAAAGTTATTAGTTGAAGTAATAGAATTTTAAGATAAATACATTCTAATAGAAATATTAAAATTGAGTATTAATTGCAATAGAAGGAAAGTTACTCTTGAGGAAGAAAATTTTTTAATGTTTAAATAAATTTATGTACAAAAAATCTTCCATTAGAATAGATTAAATTTCAATGCCGTATAGGAAAGATATACTTTTAAGCATACTATGCTATTAATATTAATAATTTAAAATTATGCTGTTGCAATTCCTTGCAATTTGAGGACTACTTGCTTACACCCTTAGATAAAATTATGCACAGCCAAGCTTCGTATTCGGAATGCTCACCAATGTCTTCATGGCAGATGCTCTCAGTGCTTGAGGTGATGTCCGGAGAGGAAATTGGTTGTATGTGCCGAAAATCCTTTCGCGCTGCTATATATACGATGCTCCCACGCTTGCTCAAGTAGCGGAAACAAAAAGAATGCAATCAAAGGAATGGAAGTGGTTACTTTCGCCTTCTCCGGGAAGCCGCGGTGGGCAAACCACGAGAACACCTCTCCCTCTCAAAGAGCCATCTCACGCCTTCGCCCATAGACACAACACCTTTTCCCACCCGATGCACATTTTCGCGTGATTTTAATGATGCTATAGTAAATGGCCTTCCAGAATTCCTCCGTAATAACTGCACCCATTCTCGTCCGATATTTAACGTCCATCAATTAGCGTAATTGCGTTTCTGTTGAGTTAACTGAAACGGATATCCAATTTATCCCTAATGTCAAGAATAACCCCACATTATCGTGAAAGGCAGTTATTATTTTGGTCTAGTTAGGAGCACCGTGAGTGTTCTCCGATTTCTATCTTGTCATCTAATATTTCTTCGATAGTGGCCTTGTCTATGTATCCTGACCGTATGTAATTGTTCTCCTGCAAACGCAATCTTTAGAGCATTGAGACAAAAGTAAGTGGCTGCTGTAGAGTGAGGAATAGAATTACGACATCACGAGTTGTCTTAAATATACAAATTTACCTTCTGTATTATTATTATTATTATTATTATTATTATTTAAGTGCATCTTTTTAGGTCTACTGGAGTTGAATTTGTGAGAATTGATCAAAATAAACTTAAAGAGTGAGTTAATGACGGAAATGTAACTCGGAGTAAAGCATTTTTGGTAGAATTTATTTATTTATGTTCTTTTATAAGATATGAAATATCAGCATGATCTTATTAGTAAAAGCAATATTTTAATATTATATTTTAGTAATATATACGAATTCAGATGAAATTTTAAGGCTCCTTGGAATACAGCTTTACTTTTTGCAGTGATATATTTCCTTGGAAATATTTTGATAAAAATTGCTAACTTAAAATAATATTTAAAAATTTGATAATTTACAGTTGAATGCATAATATCTCAAATAAAGGATATGCCTTGTTGTTAGAATTTGTAAAGAAACTGGATGTATTTCTTGTTAGATATTCACTGGACATAGTTCACTACCATCAAGCAAAATAAAATCGAAATAGAGTGTTTCAAGCCTTAACTTCCAGAGTTTTTGTTACAGTGAACTAGAAATTGTCGCAAAAAAGTGACCCATTTTTGAAGGAAGAAGTACAATCTGAAAATGTTTTTACGAACCGAAAAAATACCACTAGTTGCTTTTGGCCATCCTAAAAGTGTTGTATATCTAGTTTGAATCATATTTTGACCTTATCTTTAATTTATTCCAACATTCTTCAAAACAGCGGTCATTTACTAGCAAATTGCATTGAAAGGCTTCCTTGAAAGGTCAGTTATTCTCTGAAAACACCCTTCACTAGCCATCTAGTTTCAGGTAATAACGGAAGCGGTCTGTTTTCTCTTGAGAAACATTTCGAATTGACAGGGTTGAGTGACGGTATCAATTGGCAGAGAGGGTTCTCAAATCCTCTCCACTCATTTCCTTTTTCTTTGCCTTTTGTACCGAAGGAAAAAATGTACCGTATATGGAATGGCAGTTTCCCTTTGAATAGTTTCCGTATAGTTCTGCAGCGCTAACCGCTTTTGTTTAACGCATAATATTGAAATTTTCGGATAATGATCGCTCGGAAATTACATCCGTGGGCATTATAACCGGTACTGGCTGTCACGACAAAACATTTTCTCATTGTGAAAGGAGCCAAGGATAGCAAAGTAAACTTTCCATTATATGAGTAAACACTGGATTCATTTGATAAAAAAGGAGAAACAAAAACGATTTTAAGGATTAAAAGCATTGATGATAGTTTATCTCATTATAATTCAATTTAATTCAGTATTCATGTAAATTCAGGGAACGGAAGAACTTATTTGGTAAATATAATTTCAATTTATGGAAAATATTTCCTGTGAAAGCGATAAGATACGATACCGTTATTATAAGAAGCCTTATTTCCTAAAAAGTTTAGAATAAAAATAATTTAAAAGGAAATGTTTAAAGAAAACTTTCCAAAAATGAACTGATCTAGCATGAGATTCGTATGTCGGTTGAATGATTCCAATAAATTAAATATTGATTAGATTCTTAGGAGGAGAATATTTACTGAGATAAATGCAATTAGAAAAAACATCAAGATATATTTTAATAGTAACCTTTTTGTAAATATCATACTATTGTAATACACTTTATTTTTCGTATACTAATAAATGTCTTATCTTTCCGAAAGAAAAACTAATGTACATTTATCTCAGTATTTTTATATCACTCTAACAAACTCTATTATTAGATAGCTTTGCTGGTAATGTCAAAGGACGCGATCTGTAAGGAATGTAATGTAATGCGTCAACAATATCTGACAATACGCGAGTGACTGGCTTTAATCATTGCTGAAGGATTCCGGAATTTCCCGACTGGATTCTTCTGTCTCATAGTTAGATTTCCTTATATGAGATAAATTGTTAGATTTCCTTCTTTTCGATAAAAATCTCCTGTTATTTTAAGTGAAATTCACGTCTTTCGCGCACTGATGATTTTTATCATTATTCAAATAAAATTAGTTTTTCTATTGTTTTAACTTTTAAAAATGTTCTTTATGATTTGAAATTGAAATCATGAATTCTCATTATTCGTAGATTGATAACGAGTAGAAGAAAATAATACGGTGGAGAGAATTCGCAATGTCGGACTAAATACCGCAAAATGATTACCTCTTCATACTAATTGAATTTTCCAGTTCAATTAGGTATTTAATTACATAACTTTCTCCCTTTTAGGGATGCTTTTGGAAAGTATCAGAGCAGAGAGCCTCGGTTTCCTCAGCCTTACTAATTTAAATCAGTATTTTGCTTAATATACGAATGTTGTGGAGAGTTGAGAAAAATATCCGCTCACGGAAGTGATTCGGTACAAATAATTTTATTCCTGAAATCTGAAAGGTCCAAGCGTTGCGCTCGAGAGTGTAGGAAGCTGTATTTTTGCTCGGGAGATTTCCGTGTGGGTAGGATGTAGTAGTTATGGATACCACTGAGTAAATTATTGGGAAATTTATAAATTTTAGAATAAGACAACACACGTGTATCCTAGATTCTTCTTCGATTCCATCAATCGATATCTTTTTGGCATAAATTTTTAAAACTTTTATAATCATGGGAAAAATTAAAATGTACGAACATTCAACTATACCAAAATATAAATATGAAACTATGAAAATATACCACAAAGTAGAGGCCGAAGAAGTGGATTATGTATAATTTGATTGAATATCATCAGTAATACATGTATATTGACCTGATTAAAAAAATAATATTCATGATTGTCATATTAGGAAGAAAAAGTCTAAGAATCCACCATTACTTTTTCTATCATGAAATATTTATATCTTAAATAACATAGAAATATAGACGTAATATAATAAGTATATTGATCTATTTCAGTCACGTTATCTTCTTATGCGGACTTATATATATATATATTAGGGATTTTCCTTAAAAAGAGCCTCAAATATAGTTAATACAATACAGAGCATCCTGTGTATTTACTACATTGGAAGCATTTGAGGATGGAGGCTTTTTATTCTTTTATTTGATCATGTAAGATTTCATCAACTCTTATTTTTTAATTATTAGTACTGTTTTCAAGCAAGCTGGATGAATTTTGAAAGCGAAAATATGAGATAAGACATTAGAAATTAATTGATTACAGCCAATGTGTTTTATGTTTTTTTATTTATTTTCTCTCTCTTAGCTTAACAAAATAACGCATTTACTCAAATTTCCACACTTGAAGTTCCGATTCTGGACCAAACTTCATATTCACTAGCGAACCGTATCATTTTTCGTGTGGAAAATATTTCAAAGTGTATGAAAAATATTTTAATATCAAACACTGGAAGTTCTTCCGCGAATCATACTAAATAACGGTTGATTTACGCAAAAATTATACGAATAAATTTTAAGAGGTTCATTCTCTAAACACTCGGCAAATACTCCCCATATAGTGGGAAAAAATCATGTTCAAGACAACTGTAGATAGGATTTATGTCATTATATAATCCAGGGGTGCCCAACTTTTCTGCATATAAGATCTACTTTTTATCTTAAAGGTGTGTCGCGATCGACTTATTGTCATTGGCGTAGTCTAAGGGGGAAGAAGGGGTGTGAAATGCATACTATGTTTATTCACTGTGTTTCAGCATAAGGTGCTTTCCAGCGAGGTATGGGTAGATAAGTAAAATATATATTCAAAACTAATTTTTATTTTTAAATCACTTATTAAGTTTTCGAGATATAGGCTCCTGAAGAAAATAAATTTCCAGACCCAACTTTTGATAGCAGCATTCCGTATATGCGGTACCTAAAAAATTCGATTTTCCGACACTTTTTCGAGATAGATTTTTACTAACTTAAAATGCAATTTAATTTTTTTATCAAATGTAATGTATAAGTTGTTGTACTATTTTTTCGTAAATATAAAAAAGTTGTTATAAAAATGCACAGTATGGCTGATAATTTGATTACAATATTTCACTTTCTCGTTTTTTTTGGGCCGAGAAAATTTATCATGAGAGAATAATATGACTTACTTTTTGCTAATTTATCAATAGCTCGCTAAGTACACCTCGTACTGAAATATAGATATACGGCTTATCTACCTACGTAAAAAAACATCAACAATAATTATTTAAAGGGCCAAAAAACTCACGTCAAGGGGAATTAAAAAAACATGGATAATTATTAACAAAATTTATTAATTCAAAGTAGCCACAGATAAATACAGATTTAGAATTTACTTTGTTCCCTTAACATTAATGGGAAGACTGAGTTTGCATGTTTCTAACCAAGGGATCATAATCAGGTGTATATCCTGACAAAGATAATAATAATGAGTCTTCTGTATGGGAATCAGTCAGGACAGAACGTTGTTTAGTCTTCGTTAGCTTCAAGTATGAAAATGCCGATTCGCAAAGGTATGTAGATCCGAAACAATAATAGATATATTCGCTACATTTGGTGACACTGGGATATTTTTTTCGGTTGACATATTTCCTAAAATCTTCTTCAGATTTTCTGGCTTGTAAGTTTATGTCAGTTTGTAAAATTATAATTTCATTTTCTAATGCCGATCGACCAAAATTGGCCTCGCGATCGACCGGTCGATCGCGATCGACTTGTTGGCCACCCCTGATATAATCCATGAAGCTGACTCTGTATCGACCTCTTGTTTAATTTGTTTGTTCCTTTTATTTCTCCCTTTCACACCAGGAAGTTTTAAATGTACTTTCCCATTAAATAGTATGTATTTTATGAAATTTTCTGTTCATATCAAAGGCACGATCTTAAGACGCTTATTTGGTGTATAGATCTTTATAAAAGTATCAATCTTCCATCTGTATCCTTGTTTCCTCGTTAATGTAAGTAGAATATTCCCTAATCAGTTTATTTCCAAAAATGAGATGATTCCAATTCAATCCAATCTTAAAAAAGCTGCTTCAATTCATTTCGTCTGTCTTAAATTCTCGTAATAATACTTTTAGATGAACTGCTTTCGAATTCATTTTTACATCCCGTGGCATAAAGCATCAAAGATTTTCATTAGAACTTTTCATTTACAAAATAAATTTTTACATTAAAATACTTTAAGAATTAAAAGTAAAGTTTCGATTAATAAATGCATTTTGCTTTTTTCTACCAATAGATTTAACTTAAATGTTAAATATAAACTCCTAGGAAAAGGAAATCATAGTTACATCCGATCGGCTTTAAATAACAAATTATCAGTTTGAGAAAGACTCCTTTTATTAAAAAGTAACAATTTATCATTGGAAACATTACATTAATAATCTTATCATTAGGAATTAATATGTAAATTTTGGAAAACTCTTAATTCTATCTTCACCTCCATGAGATTCTTTCTCACTTTCCGGAATCCACAAACTAGCTTTCCACCGTATACTTCATTCTTTTAAACTGATCTCCCATTAGTGGTGTCCATGACCACCTCCAATGGCAATCTTTCCTCCGTATCCACCCCCAATGCCGATTTTTCCTCCATAACCACCCCCGATTCCTCCATAGCCACCCCCAATTCCTCCGGAGTATCCCCCATAGCCTCCGCCCAATCCTCCTCCGTAACCTCCACCAAAACCTCCTCCAAATCCACCACCAAGAGCTCCACCTCCGAAGCCTCCAGCTCCACCACCTAGACCTCCAGCTCCGCCTGCCACTCCAACAACCACAGGCTGTGGTACGATCACGGGTTGTGCGACAGGAACGGCCACTGGGCTAGGCACAGCTACAGGGACAGGCTGAGGAACTGGGACTGGTCTTGGAACGGCCACGGGAACTGCAACTGGTTGGGGCACAGCAACGGGATAGGGTCTTGAAATGACGACGGGAACGGGACGGGGAACGCTGACGGGTACTGGATGTGGCACGGGAACGGGGACGGGCCTGGGAACGGCAACTGGAACGGGCTGTGGAACTGGTACCGGAACTGGGCGGTCGACGGTCACAGGGTAAGGCTGAGGAACTGGTACGGGGCGAGAGACTGTCACAGTTTGCACTGCGGTCGCTCCTCCACCAATTCCTCCGCCGATGCCTCCTCCAAGAGCCCCTCCACCGATTCCTCCTCCGATGCCTCCGCCGATTCCATAGCCTCCTCCATAACCATAGCCCAGTCCGATTCCACCACCTATTCCATGACCGCCACCGTAGCCCAAGCCAAAGACTCCTCTCTTTTCCCCTTTCTTCTCTTCTTCGCAAAGGGCCGACGAGGCGAGCGCCAACACAGCGAGGCAAACCTGGATAAAATCAAGTTAAAAATTAGTTTTTCGACTCACCGGTGAATTGCATTTCAGATAGCGATCACTCACAAAGATCTTCATGGTGTCGATTGTCTGCGGAGAGAGGAGATCGCAGTAGGGAACTCCTGTTTGTGTGATAAATTGTTCACAATGATTCCCGCTTATATACCTCCTCTTTTGTTGATATGAAAGCAACGGAAACGCAAGGAATGCAATTACAGGAAGGTATGCGATCGTTACTTTCGCTCGGAAGACACGAAACGCCCTTCACTGCCGGAAGATAGACGGTACTTACCTTTCAGCTACCCATCCTAGTCAGGAAAGCATCCTATCCTAACGAAATTCTTTTTTTTGTCAAAATCGTTGGGTGAAAAATATGCTACAGGAAACATTTTCACAGACATACTCGAGCAAAAAACTCGTTACCTTCAAAATGACCTTTCTATTTTCCATTTTTTCTTTTTCTAACTTCTCCTTGAGAAATAGATACTGATTCTTCGAATCTCCACTCGTTTTTATTTTGCAGTCGTATTTTAATACAGCCGTTATTAATGTAGAAACAGTGAGGTTTTTTATGTATTCTTTTATTTGAAGGGACGGCCATTTACTTCGTATTAAGTTTTATAGAAAAATTTCGTGAATGAATATTTCAAAGTACATCAATTGTCCTGCTTCTATGCATTCTTTTAATTCATATCAAAGTCCAAATATCAGAGATTTTCGACTTCTTGAGTCGTTTCCGTGTAAGCAAATACTTACTTTTGGGCAATACCAATATCCTTTATTTAAAAAAGCGGAAGATGCAATATTGAAGTTCCCAGAAATTAATTCAGTAATATTATTCATTATTTTAGGAAATATGGTTCAACGTTTAATGCGACGCACATCGTTCCAAACTATAACAGAAATAAAGACCTAACTTTGTTGCTGTTGAATATCAAATTGATCTCGACAGTAGAAAGAAGTGTTTCGGTAAGATGAATGAATAATATATTATGTGAATCTAATGGAACTTAAATATTAATATAAGACCAATTCGAAAATTTTAATATTAGGGAGACTGTCGGGTAAGCGTCCGTCACGTATGTAAAGATTCTGGTATACGTCTATTAAACTGAATTTCAACTTCCAGAGCAATAAAATCTATCTCCTAGAAAAGAGAAGTTGAAATTTTGGTAAAATCTTTCGAAATAGAATTTTTCTAAAGCTCAAAGATTCGAGAGTGGTTACATCTCTATGCCGTCGATAAATCTGCCTGTTTGCTCACCAAAAGTTTGATTATCCATATATCAGTTAAAAATTATTTGCTCTAAATAAATGATCCTCTATATATTAATTTAAAACATACATTTTTAGTGACCGGGGACTTTTTCCCTTCCTACTTCACCAATATATATGAATGACCATTCGTAGAAAAAATTTTCAGGTTCCTGCTAAAAATAGTCGGACAAATGAAAAGCGTACTATTTGGTTAAAACATTGAGCTAATATTTTAATCATCGCATTGCATCCTGGACGAAAAAATACCCTTTTGCTATATACAGAAATTTTTTGTTTACTTAGTGACGTTTGTAAACAATTTAAAAATCGGATAGAGATATCCACGATCTATTCACGATCTTAAATTGATGATTGAAGCAGGTTTCGCAAGTAATATTATAGTCTCCATGAACGAAGACCTCGAAGTCGTACGCAACTATATTTTAATAAACCGATATAAACTTGAAACTTCTGGGAGCAGAACGATAGTCAGAGAAACATGAGCCCTGCTGAAAACAAAGGTCTGTGTCTCACTTTTGCCCGACATTATAAATTTATGCCTAATATTCGCTTAATCTAAATTGGAATTTAAACTTAAGTGGTGTTTAGCGGAATGGTGTGTATTAAAAATTCTTTACATCTCTGTTTAGTTAGATACCATTTTGAATAGGAGATTCCTCCAATAAGAATAATTTTCATACGCGTCGTCCATTGCCCATCTTTCATTAATTGAATTACTCAGATTCAGTGAATGGATAAGATACAATTTCATTGTAGACGAGTGGTAGTTCTTTTTATATTTTAGTGCGAAAAAAAATCTAGGAGATAAGTAACGTGGATGCAGAAGGTATATTTTGTTGTTGGTTATATATGTTTAACCTGAAGTTTTAAGTGACACATCATTACCGGTATACAGACAGTTTACGTAAAGTTGCTAGTGATGTTTTGATTTTCGTCTACTATAAATTCGTTATGTGATATATCCATCGAGTGAATTGAGGTATTCGTTATAAAATCAAATGCATACATCGTCACAGTGATGACACGTACTATTCATGGGTATATTACTAAAAGAAAATTTTTTAAAGCATTTATGACTTTTAATATGATGTAAATATCTCTCTCATAAGTTATTTCTTCGTTTAGGTTCAAATGGTAGAGCGTTAAAAAAAGCAAGACCTTGAATTTGCCCATAGAGCTTCGTTACTGGATATACAAATAACGATATCTATCGCCAAAATAGAGGTATATCGAAACGGACACTAATACAGAATATGAAGGAGTGTATTTTTAGGTAGGTCTTAGTGTGTTTTAGTGCTTGGTATTCGTTTGTAGCGATTAGAGTGTTTGTTGAAGTGTATTTGCGTGGAGAAATTGAGTGTTCGTCTGCGAAAATTTCCTATGGGGAAAAAGTATTAATTAATACGATTATTCGTTAACGGAAAAGGCGAAGCATTCATTAAAAGAAACGTTTTTGGGTAAAGTTATTAATTTTAATCGTACTATAACTAACCGAAGATGATATTTTATCTGCAGTTTTAAACTTAAAAATTCAAAAATATATACGAGTATAGTAGCAGAAATAGGCAGTAGATGATCACCAGAGGTACTTACGGTTCATTTTATATTTCGTTATTTGTTGAATTTTGTAAATTTTTGGTTTTCCATATGATAGTACGCTGTGAATTGTATCGAAATAACGTCTCCGAGGGTAGAATAAATTTTAAACAATTCTCGGAAACAAAGCATTGTCTCAATTAACTTAATTTTTTAGGAATATTTATATGAAAGGGGGCTTGAAACCATCTAAGCAATGCACTTGGGCTGAAACGCAATACCTTTTTATGTGCCACCCTATATTTGTCGTTTACACTAATGCGTCGAATGCGCAATATTAATTGACAAATTTTAAGGCCTCTTGCCTCTAGTTTTCACAAATACATCAATTAATTTGCTTATTAAGAAATTTTTAGTGGCATTATATGGGTCGTAACATGATCTAATTGAAGGAAATCAGAAAAAATTGAGAAAAAATTCTTTCTTGGCAAAAGTGGTCCAGCTTCGCAAACTAATCGCCCGCAGTAATTTTCATGCTGCCCAAAGATGGAAAAAGTAAGAGGGAACTATGGCCTTAAAAATCATTGCCCGAGGCGCCTAATGCGTTTGACCGGCACACCGAACGTTTTGGCGAGTAATAAAGTTATACTAAATCCCATTTTTCTCTATAATGTATGATTAACAGTATCTTCTTCGGAAGAACTTCTTTTTCTGCAGATACTACCGGAAATCTCTTCATATATTGCCTTTCATTCCTCAGACTGCGAATTCCTTCTTCCTTGAATCCCATCCACGACATTCAGCCCGCTTTCTCTCGATCTTCCTCTCTTTTCGCCGCCCCTCCGGTTTTTTCCATTAATGCACCTCATAAAATCTATTTTACTAGTAAAGCTTCACGACATACCATCTTTCGCTTCCATTAAACAAGTAGGTTCTGACGCAGTTCTCTCTGCCAAAATGAATTATATGTGTGATTATGCTGCACATTCATAGTTCTAGGCTAAGACAGGTTTACTTCGTACCTTTTTCATGAATATATGCAGTTATTTTGTAAGAGAAGCTTAATAAATAAAAACTGGTACTTACTATTTGCGTTTAAACCAGGAAATGTATCTGTAAAGATATACGAGAGGAGAAATCTCTTATTCTCACCTATGAAGTAACCACATATAAATATGTCAGGTGGCACCCTTAAATCCTTAAAATTAACCCATAACAACTTTTAAGCATTAAAAATAGTTACATACACCCTACACCTTACTTATAACAAACATTTTCACAGTATTTAAAGTACAGTATTTCTTGAAGTTTTGCAGACCTAAACCTTGGAAGTCGTCTTGCCGAATTCTTTTCTCAGTCTTCGATTCATATGTTTTCTCATACAGCTGTACGATTGCTATAGAGTTTGGTAAATGCTGTGTAAGAGACGGATGTATTCTCTTTCTATTCCATAACTCTTCTAGAGCTTTTGGCGTAGAAGAGGTGCTTACTGAGCCTTGCCACGAAGCGGAGTGGGTGTGGCATCTC
Source organism: Pachydiplax longipennis (assembly GCA_036926295.1). Classification (NCBI taxonomy): domain Eukaryota; kingdom Metazoa; phylum Arthropoda; class Insecta; order Odonata; family Libellulidae; genus Pachydiplax; species Pachydiplax longipennis. Next base: position 48,005,392 of record JAVFKF010000001.1, on the reverse strand, counting down.
ATATTCATCCATTCTGCTGAAAATTTCTTGCGGCGTTATGCCTCATCAACTCCATCTCCTCAAATTTTGGGCAAAATGGTTAAGATTTAGAACGTAATCGCTTATTGCTTAAGACCTTCCCCTTATTTGGCATCGCAAGATAAATTTGGCGCAATGACGACCCCCTGAGGGTTATAGACCGCAAGTGTTGCATCACCTTTAAAATTTCCAATTTCACTTCCTTGTGTCAAGACTGGTAAAATGCATTAGTAAAAAAACTTCCTCTTCAAGACCATTGGTATGTTTGACTTCAGAATATGCGCTTTTGATCGATCATAAAGCTTTTGCGGATGACTTTGTTTACATTTAGAGCACCAAGGGAATGAAAGATATAATTTGAATTGGTCTTTCAAATGTGCAAATATCCGAAATATGCGTTCTTTCACGTGATTTTGTTTTAAAATACTTTTAATCTTTTAATTCAGACTGTAATAACCTCTTAATAATTCAGTGAGATGGACCCTCTTTTTGTTGGAACTGTCTTTTGATAGGTTTCAGAGGTCCTCCATTGCTCTCGGTCCAGAGCATCTTTTTTCATCTAATTCTGCCATTTTTTTAGCAATCAAGCATTCCTGAATTTTTTTCCTCTTCCTTTAATATTGCCCTACTTTGTTCCACTGAGAAAGAATTCCAGGCGTAATATATGCACCCGAAAAGTTTTCTCTTCTTGCTGATATTCATCAAAATATCCCTGTTTCTTACATCAGTCCATTTTGCCTTCAGAATTTTTCCCCAAAACCACAAAAGCTTTCCAAACTTTCATTTTTTCCATACATCCATTTCCACTTTTCATCTCTCTTTCTTTCTAACCATCCAAGTATCACTGCGATAAAACACCACTCTCCGAAAAAAAATGTTTAGCAAATCTCTTCGACAGTTTTTTCCTCCATAGTAATATTGATGATTGTATCCTTGAAACTGATTTTCGTAATTTTAGTCTTCCCTATATTTATGCTCCAAAATTTCCATTACCGATCTCTCCGTCGCATCATGTAGCTACACTTCGGATACTGCATGAACCGCTTGATCGTTTGCATATTTCATATTTTTATTCTGTCTCTTCCCACTGCAACACATGCTTTTCTTAAAGCCTCATTGATTAAGTATCCAGCATAAATTTTGAAGAGAGTTGGTGACAGGAAACATCCTTATATGACACCACTTCCAATCCTTGAATCTTATTTAATAAAAAAAGTATTATCGTCTCAATTCCTATTGCGACCTTTAATTACTTGGACCGTTTTAATTAGTAAATATTCGAGGTATTTTCAAATTCACGGGGCTAAACATTTTGCAACAATTATATTGTTTCTTTTTGAAATTTCGAGGGAAGTTCAAATGTAAATGAAATGTAATCTGAAATGAATCTTAAGCGACCAATATTTCTTATTTTTAGAGAAGAATATATCTTTTTCTTCTAATAAATATTTAAATTCAGTAATCAGATATTCAATATTTAAATAACTGATTTTGAAAAATAAAAACTAATATTGTAAAATGCTTCGTGATTTACGTGTTGACAGGAGTAAATGCATAGTTTTCAGTAAAAATAATATTTACTACAAAAGAGTAAATTTATTCAAAAAATCATAAAAGATAAAAAATGGTGATCGTAGGGATGTAAATTTTACAGTGAAGAAAGCGAAGAATAAAAATTGATATCACACATGTATCTCTGGCATGATAGCTGTTCTTTAGTGGTGAACGGTTCCGTATGTCACGGAGCTTACGGCCCCCTTTCCAATTCCTCCTCCAATGCCGTAACCGCTTCCATAACCGCCTCCAACAGAATAACTGCCTCCATAGCCGCCTCCGTAACCACCTCCGTAGCCGGCGCCAATACCGGATCCAATGCTTCTATAGGCTCCTCCGTAGCTGGAGCCAATACCAGATCCAAGACTTCTATAGCCGCCTCCGTAGCTGGAGCCAATACCAGATCCAATGCTTCTATATCCTCCTCCGATACTGCCTCCGTATCCGCCTCCGATACTGCTTCCGTATCCGCCTCCGTAGCTGCCTCCGTATCCGCCTCCGTAGCTGCTTCCGATACTGCTTCCGTATCCGCCTCCGTAGCCTCCGCCAATACCAGCTCCAATGCTTCTATATCCGCCTCCGATTCCTCCGAGTCCACCACCAATTCCGCCTCCAATTCCCCTCAGTCCTCCTCCGAGTCCACCTCCGATTCCGGCACCTCCGAATCCTCCGGCACCTCCGAATCCTCCTGCACCTCCGAATCCTCCTGCACCTCCAGCTACTCCAACAACGACTGGCTGAGGAACAACAACGGGCTGAGCTACGGGAACGGCCACTGGTCTAGGGATAGTGACGGGGACTGGTTGTGGGACGGCCACGGGCCTTGGGACAGCAACGGGAACGGCAATAGGTTGTGGGACGGCAACTGGGTAGGGACGGGGAACAGCGACGGGAACGGGACGAGGAACGCTAACAGGGACTGCCTGAGGCACGGCGACGGGAACTGGTCTGGGGACAGCAACTGGGACGGGCTGTGGAACTGGAACAGGAACTGGACGGTTGACGGTGACAGGGTATGGCTGTGGGACAGGTACTGGACGTGCCACGGTCACGGTCCTCACGGAAGCAGTGTTTCCGACTGCGCCAAGACCTCCACCAATTCCTCCAAGACCAATGCCGGCGCCTCCGAGACCTCCCCCAAGACCAATACCTGCATTTCCGAGGCCTCCTCCGAGGCCAATTCCTCCAAGACTTCCTCCCCCTAAGGAATATCCCCCACCGATGCCTCCACCAAGTCCTCCGCCATAACCTGAGCCGATTCCAGCACCATATCCTCCGATCGCTGAACCATATCCTGCGCTGATTCCTCCGCCGTATCCGCCACCGTATCCTCCGCCACCGTATCCTCCGCCATATCCTCCGCCATACCCTCCGCCATATCCGCCGCCATATCCACCACCCAATCCTCCATAACCGAGGCCTCCTCCAAGACCGATGAGACCCCTCTTCTCCTGTTTCTTCTCCTCTTCGGCGAATCCTGTCGTGGCGAGAGCCAGGACAGCGAGGCAAATCTGCAAAAAAAATAAGTCGTGATTTCTCGGGCATATACTCCGCTTGAAATATTTTGGTCCATCCTCAGCATCCTTCCTCCTTTTCCCTCTACTCACCAGAGCCTTCATGGTGTTGAGATCACGCAATGCGGTTCGGGGGTTGTGATGATTGCCCGCCTCAGAAGCGACCGTGTGAATGTGCCGAAAAGTTCGATACGTCGCTCTTAAATAGTGGGGTTGCGGAAGAAGAGGAGAAGGCATAAATAATGGTGGGAGTGGAAGGTCCAAGTTGTCTTTGCTTTACTTTCGCCCGGCAACCCGCCCCTCTGGGCTATCCGCGAACTCAAGAGCTCACCCCATCATTCGGGTCGGATGACCGAGTTTTCAGCTTCCAAATCGCCTTTCCCTCTCGCTACAACTTTTTTGCAAAGTAATTTGATGAGTTATACGGAAAGTAATGTTTCTTCCTTGAGCTAGTAACACTTGAATGGGAACATCTATATCTCTTATCAGATCCTCCTCCGAAGAAATGCCGATAATAGAATTTAATATAGGTAGTTACACTTTAAAATCGCCATTCTGTGATGCATATGATCTCGCATTTCCGTTACATAACATTTATGAAACAGGAAATCGGAGGGCTTTCATCCCGATGGATTCATTTTTAGGTAAAGAGAATTATTTTTTAAATTTCAACTTTCCTTTTAGGCGCATAAAAAACCTGCTAATGGGAGGAACATCTTGCTAAAGAATGACTCGTACTTTTATATTTTCCTATGAGGGAGCAAAGGTACTTATGGGCAAATTACTTTATCTATGTTTTTCATTCTTTTAAAATTATAAATATTCTTAGAACTCAGTGAGCCTAAGAATGTCGATGTAGTATCACAAATGAACGTATATATTAGTGGTGGATAAACCTGATCCCTTATGATGCAGCATTTTCTAAGAATCTCTTTGGCTCGGCAACCAAAGAACACGCTTTCGAAAATCCAATTACGCATTTTAAAAATATTAAATAAGTATGCTGATATATTTCAATTGAGCATAATTTTGATATTAAAATAATACTTAATGCAACCTATGTAATGATTCAAGTAAAAACCGAAGAGAAATCAATTTCTTTATTATGCAAATTCAAATCGACGGGAAGAGGTTTAAATTAAATATCTTAAGGAATCTGGAGTGGCTCGGGAGCCAAAACTCAGCTACATATTATTATGAAAACTCGAAAGAATTCATTTATTTATTTATCGTTTCAATTGTTAAATAATAAAAATTCAATGCTATAACCCGGTGTATGTTTTGGATTTTAAAATTGATTATATTAATAATGGAGACTATACCTTTGCACTCCGAAATTAAGGAGGCTGATGACAATGCTTATTTGAATTGCGTCATCTTTATTATTAAAAGGGCGATTAAAGAGTAAACTTTCCCAGTGGAATTCGTGAAGAGCATTTCACTCCTATCGTTCTTTCAGCTTTTAGAAACTATGATCGGAGATATCTAATGAAAGTGTCTATTATTTCTAGGAGAGACCTTACCTTAGGGCATTTGAGCTGAGTTTCCGGGATAGAATAAGAGGATTTTGTCGGTGGATATCTTAATTTAAATCGTCAGTACATGAATAATCTATTTATGGAAGATGAGAGTGGAAATCTTCCTTGATTTGGTGTAGTTTACATTATCATAAAGAGCAGTTTCCGCGTTTTTCAGAGAGCATAGAATACGGCCAACTGTTCCTTCTTTCGGAAAATCCCACTCCATTGAAATTGATTGAGATAAATCCATAACGTTCCTTGAAACTACGTGGTTTGAATGAAAAATGGGTTCCTGTGTTCTTTTACACCCTATTCCGCATCTTTTACATATGGAATTACATTATATTGTAACATATCGAAAAGAAATTCTGCTCAGTTAGAAAAATATTACTAGTTTAAGAGTAGTTAAAAGTTATAGAATCGTAGATTCTTTGACTGTTGTGAAATATATGAAAAAACTATATTTATTTCCGTGATTGATTTTATGGATTTATGTGTATGGTTGTGTAGAGTATTCCTTATTTTTATAATTGTGATTATTTTTTCCTGAGGTAAAATTCTTCCACTCTCCAATTATCTGCTATATCTAAGAGAATTAAGCACGTTAAGAGAAGTATCAATTAATATTAATTATTATTTCAAAGTTATTTATTTATATATATTGAGTTATTCCAACCATTCATTTATTTCTGAAATTTTTTTTCATGTACCAGCGCTTAAATTTCGTTTCTCAACATCTGCTTAAAATTTAAATCCAATTAGGACATTAGTTTATTACCTAAAATGACTGTTTAAATATAAATTATTTTATAGTCTGTGAATATTGTGGTTACCTTCATTAATTTATGGCTACTGTTGTCTAATAAATTTTTACAATTATTTACGGAGTAATGAACTTGAAAATTTCCTTAAGGGAATCCCTAAAATGAATAGATTGAATGATATTTCTCCTAAATTTAAATTTAATTTTCAACACTGATTTTTATATACATGGAGATATTAAGTTTGATGAGTTAAGGTTTATAAATCATCAAGCGTCTGAAAATGAAAATAGAAATCTAAGAAAGGAATTTTAGTTACGCGGCGATCTTATTTACAGTAAAAGAATCGCAGAAAAACTATTTTTGTGAACGTGAAAGTTTGAAAGGGGAATTTTGTGAATATATGGCATTATTGGGCAATTTATCTTTTGTGCTCTCCTGGAAATACATCTCAGCCCCATAAGCTACTGGGATATAATATATCGTCTTAGTGGGAGAACTTTCCATTCCGAATTCCATTGCCGATTCGGAAATAGCCTTAAGTCACTAATTCTATTGATTTCTGTTAGTAAATACTTGTGCGTAATCTTTGTTTTCGTAAACTAAATTTGAATTGTAAGTCAAAGAAATGGATTATTTTTTTTAACCTTTTCTCGAATATTACAGATAGTTAGGATTAATTAAAAGTAGAGTTGATCTCAGATTTAGAGATGGTCCAATCTGGAGAAGCACGTTTCGTTAGCGGGGATTTCAGGATCAACAGTAGTGCTACGATGAGGTCACTGTGATATAGTCCCACACCAAGGGTGAGATTTGCTCTAAGCGAGGAAAAAAATTATTAAGTTTCGGAAAATTCTTCGGTACAAGACATTTCACGAAGAAGGTGACGTCGTCGCGCCATTTAACAATGAGCACGAACCTCGAGAGAAATTGAAATTAATAAATGCTGTAGACAGATAGATACCTCTGGTTTTCTATTTCCGCGGAGCCTCGGGGTAGAAAATAGATTAGAGTTAGATAGAGATGTTGATGGTAATCTCGTACGTCAACGCGGAGTGTGGAGGTTTGTGGAGTGTAAATGTACACACAATTTTCAGCTAAATAAATTCCACATAGAAAGGCACTCATCGAAAACCACATTTTCATTCAATCTAAAAATTTGACAATGGCATATACTTAATAAGTAATCTTTAAATGAAGCGAGACTGTAATGCTTAACTGTTTTTATATAGCTTATTCTTGTTAAGTTACGATAAAATTCTCACAATGACTTTATGAGTGAATTTAAGAGTTTTCTATCAGCCAGCGAATTGAGAATTCAATTTATGTGGCCAACCTCTTCTGGAGTTCTTAACACTCTCCGATGCCCCTTCAAAATGGTTATCGAAGAGAAAGGGAAGTAGTGAAAGAGAAACGTTGAGGTCATGACGCTCAGCTCTGCGAAGAATTAAATATTTGTACCTTTATTCACATTGTTACCATGCCAGCTTCCTTATAGCATGTACCATGGGGTTAGGACGATTATAGATATACCCTTTAAAGAATTAATGCACTGCTTTGTATTCTCATTCGTAATCATTTTTATTCATTTCGGTAATGTACTTTTTCCTCTCTACTTTTAATTAATACTTAGTATTTAGTAAGAAAAGAAAATTGAAATGCGGCTGTTAATGGATTAAAGCAGGCCAATTAATTAATGGCCAACAGCCAAAAGCGGCCATTAAATGGTTTTAAATGGCGCATTGAAATCAGGGGAAAATTAAAAATAAATATCTTACGCAATTTATACGTACAGGCATAAAATATACAGTATCTCGGTTAAGACGTTTTTCGGGGTACTTAGCGAAACCCACGTTTAATGTTGGTTGTCTTACATTACATTTTTGAAGAAAAGTCTGCTTTTCGCATAAAGAGAGCGTCTTAGTTACTTATTTTTGATACTTTTCCACTCTACAATGAAGCAACATTTTACCTGATAGGCAATTAGGGAAAATAACTGGCATTGTTAAGTGAGCATCACGATATCTCAAAGACTACGCTCAACAGCCCGCAGTCCTTTTCTGATTTTTACGATATGTTTCCCTCTTAAGATTTTTCGAAATCCTTCTTAAGATTTTCGATTTCGAAAGGAAATACCGAAAAGTAACTTATTAATTTATGTTTTGTCCTGGGAAAGACTGATATAGTTCTCTATCTCAGAAAACGTATCGGCTCCAACGGTGGGAAAAACATTACTCTAGTAAGCGATATCATCATTTTATTCGCACAAAATGAGTCATCCAAAAGAAGAAACTCACAAAAAACCCTTTAGAGACAAGGAGAGTGGATAGCTATACAGATCATGTAAACATCTTTTAGTTAATCGAATGCGGGGAGCGATTGGCTATAGGTTTGCAGTGCAGACAGGAACAATCCGCTTTTAAAGCGGGTAGCAGAGCGTCTTAAGCGGTATCCACAACGCCTGTTTCGTGTGAAAGGGACCGGGACGGTGAGAAGACCTCGCATTAAGCTGAATAATATCTTAAACAGGTTTTACTCTAATTAGATAACCTTCCACTGAATTCTATAGAGTACATGTTTCATATTTTGTAGAGAATTACAATGGTTTGAATGGTGCATGTATAATAGAAAATGAAATCATTGACGCATAAACAATAAAAGGTTGTCCTTCCATACATTAGAAGATTGATAACGCTGTATCTGTCGGACTATCAGCAGCGTTGGGATATATGGAACTCTTGTGTTTCAAAACAATATTCCTTTAAATTCCTTGAGATTCATTTTCTCTTCCCTTTTTCCGTCCTTGGGGATAAAGTAGATTAGAGATTTTCAGACTTCAGGAAATGAAAGTTAAATAACAGGGAATTCTTAAAAGAAAGGAGGTGAGACTCAATCGATTAACAGGGTCAAAAAAGATCATAAAATGCTCTAAGAAGAATGTTTGAGATTATGATTTTTCATATAAGAAAGTTAATGAAAGGAAATTAAACTTTTCACTTAGTGTGTCGAATTCCGATTCGTAAGGAATGTAGGAACAAGTTTTCACCGTATAAAGTTTTACTTATACTTTCTGTTACTTTTCTACCTTCTGATCGTAAGAGAGCGTGATGTTTACTAAGGGCATTGGGAATGATCAAAATTGGGAGAAAGTGGAAGACCTGAGTTCAAGCTCCAGTCAATCGATATTTTAAATTTGTTTCTCCTTGGGTTTTAAGCCGCCGGGGTATGAGTGCGAAGGCATTTCCTATCCTTAATCCCGTTTTACGGTTAAGCGCTATTTATTTAATAATATTATAAATTTTCATGATTTTCATAATATATTGCATTTAATGATCGAAATTATCATTTCATTATCTGCATTTCTGAAGAAGATTTTTAATCTGAAGAAAAAACGTCCTAATTATTTTTAATGCTTATTTTACTTATGAACCTGAGCCAAAAAAAAATAAAATGAAAATGAGAAATACAGAGGACGTTTGCTCACTATTTGTGAACGCACCGTAATTGCCTTTGTATTTTGATACATTTCCGTGATGAATGAGTCCGCATCTAGCATTTTTTCGGCTTAATATTTGATAATCTTTGTGCAGTGATGATTCCCTCTCGTCTGTACTCCAGTACTAGAAATAAGGTCACCCTGTAGGGTGTGAACCTACCAAACGACCTACCTGTTCATCCCGTTTGTAGCCATGGTATATCTTCCGCGTATAAAAGAAGTTTTTTGATTTCTGCTAATATCTTCCTCTCACTATCGCCTTACATTTAGTTTCCTCTAGAGCGCGATACCTCTCCCTGAAGAGGGCTTTCATAAACTGTCCTCGAATCCCTTTCATTCACATAGTTCTAACCTGTGTCATAGAGCGATTTAGTCGCGATTTCTGCTTTATTGCAGCAATTTGAACGTGACGCGTTTCACTGAATAAATGATAAACTATCGGTATCCAAACTTCACACAGAATTTTTTTTCTGCAAAGATAAACATCTTTACATGTTCACTGAGAATTATAGTGTACGGATTCTTGCAAGAGAGAACCGTTTTTCAATCTCATGTGGTTTCGAGAACTAATAAAAAGAAGTCCTTAATAACACGGGAATATAATTTCTCCTCTGTTCCACTATATTTTATTTCCTCCGACTGGTTTCGGTCTTATCGACCACCATCTGGTGCACTATATGATAAACTACCTACACTGTAACTGATGATGGCCATTAACATAGAAACCGCTAGGAGTAAATAATAGTAATAGAAGTGGAGTAGTGATAGTAATGGAAAACCCGGAAAACAATTTCCGTGTTTTATGTTTTTTGAAAGTATCGTATATAGTTAGGCCAAGTCATTTAGAATTTAGTTCTCATTATTATTAAAATATCGGAATCCACTAGCAAGATATTGTACGGAAACGTCTTCGTAATCTGCATCCCAGAGAGATAGCAAGAATTAGTAATGTTTGTACGATCGTCGCATCCTTGGAATTCATATTCAGCATCATTATTATTGAATATTCGCAAGATTTCCGATGAAATTAATGTGTTATGGCGCAATATTCATAAAAAATGGAGTGTCTGCTGTGGAAAAAATTGAATTCGTTGAACAATGATAGAGCTGATTTAATTGAGTTTACATATAGAGATACGTTTCTTACCTGAATTTAGAAAAATATTTGGATAATAACATGTATCTCTTAATATTTGGAATCATTTTCTACTGTGAGTGAAAATATTATTAATTACATTTTCATTTTTTAATGCAATGAATCGTGGGGCGATAGAGTATGATTAAAAGAATCAATCGATATCCTAAGGGTATTGAATAATATTGCTTACAAAATCTATTACGTACTCATATTTTCGTTTAAAATTAGGACAATTACCTTCCAACTTCCTCTTTCTAGCTGCACATGTATCGAAGGAACTGGTTTATAAAATGCCAGAAGGGGAGGCAATTGCAGCACCTAGTTTTTACTTCAAGTGTGAGTGGGTTGAATCAGAAAACGAGAAGGGAAAATGAGGGCAATTCATTTTTTCATGCGTTTAGGAATACCGACAACCTTTAACAGTTGGGGCGAAATATGGTTGAACACTTCCTGTGGTTTATTTGCGTAATATTTGTAAGAATGACTGACAGAAGGGAGATTATTTATTAAGTAATCAATGGAATAAAAAGAGAAATGTATGATTATGATATAAGAAGCGAGGACCACGTTTCAAAAATGAATCCATAAATGTCCAAACAAAAATATTTTGAGGCATTTCAACCGCGATGAGTTGTATGCAATTAGTAATCCCTCCTGAGTTTAATTGAATAGAATTCTTGCGGATCATCTTCTTGCTAATAATGCAAAATTATACTTAGAATTAATTATGATACAAAATGTCTACAACTAAGATCGCTTGAATATAAATGTAAATAGTAGTCTGATTTTCTCTCGTGGATGAAATACGTGATAAAGAATAATATTTGAGGCATTTTGAAATGGATAAGTAGATGAATGTTATATTGCAAAGTTAAACGTAGGCAGGTCAGTGCTTGAATCTTCTGTTCCATGTGGAGAATATTTTGGATAAATATATTAAGAATAACGGAGAAGGTTGGCTCTTGTGACAAGGTTGTTGTTTGTAAACTGTAATTTAAGTGTTGAAAATGACTAAAAAGAAATTCAATTAGGAAGGTCTTCTCGTGTATCATTTACAAAAAAGTTTGAATATTTAACAGTGGCAATAGTATCGAAAATTGCATCTGAAAAAACTCATTATAATTCAGTCCTTCATAAGAAATTGCTATTCTATATCCGTGAATAAAAGGAAAATTTCTTATTTCTCAGATATTTTCTTGAGAAATAAATAATCAAAATTTGATATATGGGAAACTACAAAAATAATTAAATATTCGACATTTTATTGGAACAATAGATAGATTATTTTTACAAATATGAAATCAATGAAATTATTGTGCGATGGTTAGAGTGAATAATGTAGATGTTCGCATATGCTTGCTGACTTCGCAGATGAATGTGATGGAGAAGAATTCCTTAATGCAGCTTTCCGTGTCCGTATCCTATGCTACTGATACCATAGCCGTGTCCTCCTCCGATAGCAATTCCGCTGCCAATACCGTGCCCTCCTCCGAGAGCGATTCCGCTGCTAATACCGTGTCCTCCGCTGAGAGCGATGCCGCTGCTGATACCGTGTCCAATAGAATATCCGCCTCCGTAACCGCCTCCGTATCCATAGCTACCTCCATATCCACCTCCATATCCTCCGTAGCCACCTCCAAGACCTCGAAGGCCACCATATCCATAACCACCTCCAAGACCTCCTCGAAGACCTCCTAATCCTATTCCTCCTCCGATGATGCCTCCTCCAAGACCACCTCCAAGACCGCCTCCAAAACCGGCTCCACCTCCTACACCAACAACGACTGGCTGAGGAACAACAACAGGCTGTGCAACGGGAACAGCTACTGGTCTAGGGACAGCGACGGGGACTGGTTGTGGGACGGCTACTGGTCTGGGAACAGCTACTGGTACGGCTACTGGTTGTGGGACAGGTACTGGGTAGGGACGGGGAACGGCAACGGGAACGGGACGGGGAACGCTAACGGGAACTGCCTGAGGTACGGGGACGGGAACGGGTCTTGGAACTGCGACGGGAACGGGAACCGGCTGTGGGACGGGAACTGGGCGGTTGACGGTGACAGGGTATGGCTGTGGGACAGGTACTGGACGTGCCACGGTCACGGTCCTCACGGAAGCAGTGTTTCCGACTGCGCCAAGACCTCCACCAATTCCTCCAAGACCAATGCCGGCTCCTCCAAGGCCTCCACCAATTCCGTAGCCTCCTCCATATCCTCCTCCGTATCCTCCTCCATAGCCTCCTCCATAGCCGCCTCCGTATCCATATCCACCGCCGTAACTAAGGCCTCCTCCGTATCCTCCTAGGGCAATGCCCCCGCCCAATCCATGACCGCCGGAGTATCCAAGACCCAGAAGGCCCCGTTTTTCCTGTTTCTTCTCCTCTTCAGCAAAGGAGGAAGAGGCAAGTGCCAGGACAGCGAGGCAAACCTTGACAAAAGACAAAAATCATTTGACATTAAAATAGATTTCATTGCCAGAGATTCGATACTTTGCTAGTTTGGTCAAAGTGACTTCAACGATCGGTAGCATAGACATTACCAGGAACTTCATAGCGGCCTGTTGCCCTTACCAACGGATTAGATAAGCGGGGAGGTTGTTCTTACGGAAACTGTTGTGAATATGCCAAAAAGAACGACTACGTGCTCTTATATAGCGATCGGGTCCTGCGGGTAGGGGCGGAAACAAAACGAAGGGGAAGTCGCAATACTTTCGCTTCTGCGGGGAGGCAGCTCCACTAGCCCACGGGTGCATCCGTTCACCGGTCGAGTCATCGCACCCCGCCCCCCACCAAGACCCAGTTTTCCAGCCGCCACCAAATTACTTTTCCCTCCAGCTCTCTTTATTCTCGTGGACGGTGAAAGGGCGGACGATGGGGACGCACTCATAGGAGCATGTGTCGACGCAACGAGCGTGTGACTGCCCCGTGTGCTCAACCGGTCTGGAAAGTCTTGAATGCGGAAGGGCTTTTTGTGAGCCTCGGCCCGGGATACGGCCATGCCTTCTTTTCAATTCGGAGGACCCAAATCTCCCCTCGACTTCTCCTAATTAGATCGGAAGTCATTTTCGAATTTCGGCAGTGTTAATTATGTCAATTTTCCGCCCGGCGTCTTTTTTTCCGTGAAGTGCATTTGGATCGTGATTTCGGGGCGCGGTTCAATACCCCGGCGTAAAGAGAACGGTCGGGCACCTCTCACCGTTTGCTTTCAGGCCGTGACATTCGCGTAATCGCTCGGAACGATTCCATTAAAGTTGAGGCATGAACTGTTGCTCTCGTAAAAAGACAAGGGGTGGAAAGGCATTGGTGGCCTTACTTATGTTTATTCGCTGTATGACGAAAGGCGAGTGATATCGGTCAGTTAGGCCGTTCCATGACAAGTCTGGCAAGAAGTCAAGATGCTCCATTTGTACCAATTTAAATGTCATTTATATATATGTTATTTTTCTTCGAAGCAACTGAGTGGGTTAATGTGTCGCTATGTCTCCCACTGTACATATCGCGGAAGCCTTTTTTTACGCTTTCAATCGAAATTTTTCTGTATGTTGAAAAAGTGAGAGGCACTTTGAAGAAAATGATTTTGAATTGGAGTGAAACTAAGTTTTTCTCGTGTCACACAGAAAGACTCAATTATATACGCCGAATTTAAAAAGAATAGAATTGTATTTTTAAGGTGTCGAAAAAAATACTGAAACAAAGTTTTACTCACTAAAAATTGCATTCAGCATATATTACGTCATAGTTGCATCCTAGGTTAAATAATATTAAATACAATAGTGTTTTAACTTTAATACACGTACGATACTTCACACTGATATTTAATGTTATTAATGACATTATATTAAGTATTACTTTAATAATTATATTACATTAATTTCATTTAGAATATTGATGAATTTGGTGGTTTTGAGCTCTGCGTGTCCTTTACATCGTATTTATATTGTACACTGTATGATATATGTATATTTATACGTCAACATGATCATCCATTGAAGTAATTATATAGTATGGGAATGTAAAGCAATCACTCTGCATCTTTAAGTAAACTATTATTTTTATTCAATGCTCATTGATAAGTGTCTTGCTTAGGGTACATTTAATGTGGTGGTAGAGTATCGCATTCTTAAGTAGCGAAGTTGTTTACTACGCAGCAAAGTTATTTTTGTATGAAGCAACAAACATAATCAGTAGTTTAAACCTACCCAAAATTTGGATATTTTCTGTTACCATAATTTTTTTAAATTCTGATGAATTACGAATGATAATTATATTACCTTCGTCGTTTTATTTATTTCTGATTTATGAGAGCACTTCCGCGATTAATCACTAAGGAAATCTTAAGTAAAATAAAAGTTTCAGAAACCTTGATTGAAATCTTACGCTAAAATGTTTCCGAAAATCACTGCCAAGTGTCACCTGTAATTCAATACCAAGTGTCTTCAATCCTCTTAACTAGAGTACTCCCCGAAGCTCGATCGTGATTTTGGACATGAAATGAATATCGTGATGATAAAAGTTACCTCTGTCGAACAAGCATTCTCTCTTGGTCATACATCATGCCGTACATGTTCAGACAATTAAGAGAGATAAGATTTTGCGGTGTTCAGGACCAGAGAAAGAATCACGACTTCGATTATACGTTACTTCCCTCTCTTCCGCTCCATCGCTTCCACTCCTTCCTCTTCTTTCTCCCATCAAATGTCCACCACTTTCACCTTCTATCGAACCTGTTCATTTCTCCGTCCCCTCTTCTGATAGATCTCGTAATCTGCGGAGAAACGTACACATCGTTAGCCATAAAAAAGAGGCAGTTCGTGAAAGACGTTCGGAGAGCTATCATCGGAAAATAGGTCGATCGGTGGAGTGGGAAGGGATGTTCGTGTTGCGTTAATTCAATCATTTCGCTTCCATACCTCTCGGCGTGCGGAGGGTTCCATTTGCTCGCTTAATCTTTGCTTAAATGTTCCTATTAGGATGATGGAAGCGATACATCTATCAAAACTAATGTTTTAAAAGAGAGGCCGATTGACCCACCTGTCTCGGCCAAATGGCCGTTCCAGAAACGTAAATTTATTCAGCACGAAGTTTAAGTTTATTATTATTAACCCTCTGTGCTAAAATAATATCAAAAGAGCCATTTAAAATCGTCCATTTATTTATACTAAGTACATTTTAGAAGTCAAGGAGCTAAAATCGCCCATAATTTGTAAAATCGTTTTCGCAATTTCTTCATTTTTACCTTTGGAAGAAATGTCAGAATTCTTGCTTTTTGGAATTCTCCTAAATTTAAAGTATAGAGAATTTGTGGCACCTTATCCACATAGAATTAGTCAGCGGAAATTAGGCTATAACATGTCATTTTCTGTTCCGACGTTTGAAAGCCTTCCTATTACCTTGTGATTCTATTGTTATCTCTTTCTAAGTGTATTATTGCGATGTAACTAGCTATTGATTTCATTTAAGGAATATTTTTTAAATTGCTGCTCTTGTGATTTCTTTGCATCCTTTAGACTGTATTATCAGGTTTGGGCAGATTTCTCACACCATCATTCTTTGTTGCTTTTTTCTGCTGCGGATCTTTTTTATCTAAAATATAGCCTTAAGCTATGTTTTTATCCACAACTCTTTCTAAAGTTTTTCTCCCTTTTTCTGTTGACACTCACATTATTCATGTTTTTATTAACATCATTGGTGAGATAGAAGAAGAGACTTCTCAGTCTTCATTCGGTGGCAGAAGAAAATTCTCAGTCTCAGTCGCATTAATCACCCCTGACTTTACGATCTATTGCAGTTTCTTTTAAGAGAAAGTCGTCATATTCATGATTTTGCCGTCATATCATTGGATGAACTATAGTATGTACCATTATGTTAATACATATTAATTCTATTAACTTATAGTTCTATAAGGATTTTTAAAAAAATTGATTTTCGAACATATCTCTGTAAGCAAGAAATTCATTTTAGTTGATCGTTTAATATTGGTTTTCTGGAATAAATAAACAATGAGTGAAGACACTCTACTTCAACTAATCTTTGAGTTTCCAAAGAGCTTGTCATAATTGTGCCAGATAACTTAGAAAGTTCAGAATGTATGCTTAATTAATTTAAGAAATAATTAAATTGGCTCTATGAATGTTAAATAATTCATAAAGTCCTTTGAAAATCTCATCATACATTTTTTATTTCCCAACAAACCATTTCTTGTTATTAACATGCCATTTCTTTAAATCAATGGAATAAACTAAATTATAACTTATTAAATTCTTTAACCTGTTTTAGATTAAATTTTATGAATATTGAATGGACGTCCATCTATTTAAGTTTACTTGGAAGAAATTTTCGGTATTCTAATTCGGATTTGTTGTATTTTAATTCTGAAGTAAGTTTTTCCTTTAAAATATTTAAAAAATCTTTATTGAGGTATATAGCAATTTCCACGAAACTCCTGGAGAAATATTTTATTAGGAAACTTTAAGAAAGAGATTATAAATAATATCATTGATGAAGTTGTATTGAAACCGTAGAAATTGTCTTTAGGTTGCATCTCTTTCTCGAATACATTTATGTTTGTTCTTTTGTTCCTCTTTTATCTGCCGGTTTCATCCGACTCTTCTGCAAGGACGTCCTCTACTCCGATTTCATTTTTGCTTCTCTATTAGCTTCTCTAAAACTTGGTCTGTCATTCTCGTTACAAAATCAGTTTACTCTTTCTTTCTCTTACTTATCTGTTTATATATTCCATGTTGTATTTTGCACAGATCTCTAATGTTTTCTTACCATATTTAGCTATTTTCTTTAATATGGTAATTCTTGCAGGTATCATTTTTTGGTTATTTATGTGTTTGTTTTCATTGGTGTGATACCAGCTTCATACTTTATTACTTTCGGTTCGAATTGAAAGAAATCATTCTTGTTTAAATTTATGGAGACCAGAAATATAATTTCAAAAAACGAGAGAAATGGTGATTTCAAATTATTCTGATGCAAATGGATTGAAATGAGATATTTTTGAGGAAGTAATAAAAATAAAATATTTAGAAACTCCCTTGACTGGAAAAGGACATACACATGTTGAAATGGAGGAGAAAACAATGAAAGTGAAACAGACTGGAGGATTTTAGGTTGCTCATAAAGCCTAAATAACCCTTTGGACGTCTCCCTGGGGTTACAGTAAGATTACGCTGAAAGTGCAAATCTTTCCGGGTGCTCTTATGAACTGAATCGATGGGGAAATCTCGCGTGAGGGAAACGGAATCGCATCCGAAAAACGCAATCGAATCCCAAAAAAGACGAGGTAGAGGTACTTAATACGGAGAAATTCCTTTCTTTATGTCGTTATGAAGTGAGTGGAGATCGAGCGCAATGACGTGACCTTTCAGATAAAGAATGGGACATCCAGTTCGGAGCCGCCTGCGTATTTTTCGCTAAAAAAATGAGAGGAAAAGCAGCAGACGTTTGAGTGAGAGTGAGGAGGGAATCCCACATGCGGAAGAGGAGGAAAGACTTGCATCTTCCGTGGGAGTGGCGGAGTTGAAGGGCGGATCGGAAAGAAAGTGCTGTTGGCCTCACCTTCTTTTCTCCAAGGGGGTCTCTACTATACAACTCTCTGGACAGGATCGCCGCTCGCACCCCGAAAGGGAAAAAAAGCGTTCGGAGTAAAGGTCGTCAGGAAAAACTTTCTTTTGTGCGTCTCCCTAGTAAACTCACTTTAATTGGCCTAGCATGTGCGCTCAGTCCAGTATCCGTATTCCTTTCTCTGAGCGATGGTATCGAAGCGGGAGAATTATCATCTGCTGTTCTCGGGAGGCATATGTGATATTATTATAATTGCGTCACGATTTTTCATATCGCGGCGCATTTTGTGAACGGGTTTGTTTAATGGTGCGCGGAACCGTATCAAAGTATCAATTTGTTTTTGCGGTTGAAGTTTGACATCGATTTTCCGATTGTCTGCTTCATCCAAAAGAAGATTAAAGGGCGTGAAGAAGAGGAAGTAAGCTTTGGGAAGTCTTTTATGTATGTAGGACACCGGAATCTTTGTTAGAATTTCACGCCTTTTTTTCTGCCTTTGGAAATTTCTCAAGCTCTTTCTGTTTTTCATAACAGTATGATTAAAATATATACATAAACGAATCTTATAAGCTAAATAAACAGATGTTTCAGCGGTAGGTCTAATACTTATGAGCTTTTAATTACGAGAGTCTTATTCTTTCTAATAAAATAATATAGAAACGATCATAAGGTAAGACTATTGTAAAATCATCAACTTTTCATTGTTCGAAATATATATAATATAATTATTGTTTGAATATATAATTAATTTATTGTTAGGTATATTTAGATAGAAATTAAGATGAAAAAATTGAACTTACTCCACGACGTTTAATTTAAGCAAATAACACATATGGTTTCGACAAGTAATTGTCATCATCATCTCGATTGATAACTGAGATGATTTGAAATATGTAATTTTAGGATCGAAATTTTCAGTTAATAAGACAGTGCTTCCCAACCGTTATGCCGCAGCTAAGCATCGTGCTTTATTAAATATTCAGCTTTTTGTTTTTGTGGCTAATTCTGATGATAAGACGTTCTTCAAATTTTAGATTACGTATATGCTTTTTTATAGGTTATAATTTCTCGTTAAACTGATATTCGTAAAGAGAGCTTCAACAGCTGCTATTCCACACTTATATTTTATTTGAAGTTGTAATTAAACTAATAAACGTGTGGTATAGTGTGCATACATCGTGGAGGCAACGCATAAGCGTGCTGTGTAAAACACACAGTTGGGAATCGAGATGTCGATGTCGGTGAGAGTTGGGATGTCGAGATATTTAACCCTCACCTTCTCTGCTTATCCTGGAAAAACTGCCTTCCTATTTACTTCTCTTATCAATTTGAATTATCATTTAGTCCTTATTTTAATAGGAATGAATGATCAAATCATTGAGCAGTATTGAGGTCGTTCTACATAACATACGTCCAATAAAAATTTTTTACCATATGAAACGACCTAGGTGTAAATTAATCATTTCGGTATATTACGGTGAGAAAAGCAATGTATACATTCCTGCAAAAATTAAGAGCCTGTACTTGATAATTGAGGAAAATTTTTGAATTAAATTGCTAATTTCTTCATTAAATATGAGGAGAATTTAAGCAGAAATAGATTTTCAAAATGATGGATATTAGTTACATTTTAACAAAATAAGATTTTATTTGGTTCAATGTACTTTCGTGTAAAGAAATATTAGTTTATACAGAAGCATCTGAGTGATCGGTTTCATCATTTTGGCTCCTTTCAGAGGGTGGTATCCTGGGCGATTTCTCCTTTTCGCAGAGGGTAGTAATTCCCTGCTTTGTTGAGTACAACAATATAGGATAACAAAGAATCCTACTCTTGGTCATCTCATCCGTCTCATCTATTATGAGTTTTCTCGGGCTTATTTTATTCTGTCTTACCTAATAATATCTCCTAACATGAAGTATTTATGGTTTCTTTCTTCTTCGTCAGATTTTTTGATAGGAGAGAAAGTAATATGTAGGTTGTATTTGCGTTGTAATCGCGAGTAATTAGATTTCTTCTCTGTAACCATCTACTCACTTTCCGTTTCTTATTGTATCACTCAAATAAATCAATCGTCCAATTAAGAATGCCAATGTACTTCAGGAAGAGATTTATCTATTAATCTCCTAAGACAGCTTATATGAAAGATTTATCGGAGATTTTCTAATTAATGCGAGGATGATTACAAGGCAGAAAACTACTCCTCCACCTACCTCATTGTTAAGATTACTACTGTTGTCTACGCTGATTTTTATCGTCTAATTTTCGAGATGCAATCGCGGTAATTGATGCGATTGGATAATTATTGCGATTTCATGGAGTTACTTCCTAGATAATCCTCCGAACTGCAACATTTTTTGTTATATTAATGCCAACTATTATTAATATCCATGAGAGGCCCTCTTAATTTAAGATTTGTGAGTTTGGAGTAATGTTAAGGTTTTTGTGAATTAAACTCAGATTAATTGATTTAGACGGTTTAACTTTCAATTAATTTGACTACCTGTTGTGTTTGTCTTTTACCAATTTGCCTAAGTCTGTTTTTAAAGTTAAAGAAAATTTGGAAATACTATACTTAGGAGCACATAACTTCCTCCTTCAATTTACTATTTTACCGTTAAGTAAGTTATGATTCAGTATGTGTTACAGATGTCACTCTAAAGGCCTATAATGTATGCCTTTAAAATTTTTCAATCTTCTCCAGTAAAGCATGTATTATAACAAATCGAGATGCTTGTTATTAATTAATTAATTAATAAAAAGTCAATCAGAATCGATTGCAGATTGCGTGGTTATCTTCCAGTATACGCAGTTTAGTCAATTAGTTAAAATTGCGACTTTTCGCTGGGATTTCTGCTGGCTTCTTCAGGCGAAGTCAAAAATAAAAAACAAACGATGCGAATTAAGCTAATTGACTACGCTGCGTGCACTCAAAGATGCTATGCAATCAATCTACAGCGAAAGATTTTGCAATTAATTTGATTACAAATTACTACAAAAAACATGGTGCATGGCCGTTCTTAGTTGGTGGAGCGATTTGTCGGGTTTTTCAATAAAAAAGTATCATATAGGATTTTCAATTATAAGAGTCTATCAATTTCATCAAAGGATGAACATAATTTAGATTAATCTGCATTGCATTTTGACATTTCTCTTAAAGTCTTTCAGGGTGTTTCAAACAGAAGTTATTCTACATTTTCTTGCCCTCAACTACCTTTATATCTCGAAAACTGTAATACCATTAATGCCTCTTTGCAGCGAAAGGTAACGCAGAAAGTTTATCTACCAAATTTGGATTTTCACACTCATATTAAATACAATATGCACTTATTAACAGTTATATTTAATTTAACATTTCTATAAAGTTATATATCAAAATTTAATTTAATTATGCTCTAACTTTAGCTGCCGTCGGCTATAAAACATTTCTTTGGACTCGGATTTCCAATTCTAAATTCCAATCGAAAGAATTCGCTAAGTTAATTTACTTAAATTCCCTAAAGGTTAGCAGTCGATAAAAGCAGTCGTAATTTTAAAGAGAGACATGCCAAAGAATTTTAGGACCTCTGCCATTCCTTAGATACGAAAGAGAAAGGACGAATGACATTCTGAATTTTATTTACTCAAATTAAATTGCTTTTAAAACAATTTATGCCGAAATAAAATAACGCTGCAATAATGTACGTTCGGCGTAAGAGAGTCAGGTGAAATGGGAAATCTCACTTGGAAGTGGATGACATTCTGGTCACTTTCTTCAGCGGGCCACTTGACCTTAAGCAGAAGGGCAAACGATGGACCGAAGATGAATTCTATACGCGAAGGGCGGGACGACCCATCGGTGGAAAGTCGAATCGTGAACGATACGTTACTCTCTTCGCGGTATTATCCTAAGAGTATAAAAGGGCGAGGATCGCGGCTAAGAGTCACATTCGATCACCGCTCGATCCCCAAGAGCATCAGCACCAGCAGTCATCCGGAGTAAAGGATACCATGAAGGCCTACGTGAGTACCTGGGCGTGGATTTTGCATATTAAACTTGGGCGTGTATATTCATGAGTTCTTAATATAATTTTTATGCGTATCTTCTCAGGTTTGCGTTCTACTGTTGGCATCTCTTGCCTTTGCCAAAGATGAAGTGAAGAAAGATAAAAGAGGAATACTTGGAGGAGGCCTTGGAATAGGTGGAGATTTGGGAATATCGAGTACTTATGGTGGCGGGTATGGTTTGGGAGGTTACGGCGGCGGATATGGTCTTGGAAGCTACGGCGGCGGTTATGGTCTCGGAGGATATGGCTCGGGATACGGCTCGGGCTACGGAGTAGGATACGGCGGCGGAGCTGGAATTGGAGGAATAAACAGTGGTGTGTATGGAATAGGAGGCTTGAGCGGCGGTGGAATCGGATTAGGAGGATTAAATGGCGGTGCAATCTCGGGAGTGGGAATCGGTTCTTCCCTTGGCTTCGGTGGACAATACGCCCCTGGATTCGTGGGTAGTGGCATCGGGATTGGCGGCGGAATCGGCGGCGGAATCGGAGGAGGATTCATCTCAGGAGGTCACACTGCAGTGCAGACTGTTGAGCGCCCAGTACCCGTCCCGCAGCCTGTCCCTGTCCCAGTTCCCGTCAACAGACCAGTTCCCGTTCCTGTTCCTCAGCCTTATCCCGTCTCCGTCCCACGACCATATCCAGTTACCGTTCCCCAACCAGTCGCTGTTCCAGTCGAAAGACCCGTCCCAGTATCCGTACCCAGGCCATATCCCGTGAGTGTCCCGCATCCCGTTCCCGTTGCTGTGCCCCGTCCCGTCGCTGTTCCCGTCCCTCAGCCTTATCCAGTATCAGTTCCTAGGCCCTACCCTGTCCGCGTTCCTCATCCAGTGCACGTGCCCACTCCAGTCTACGTCGGAGGTGGATCTTCCCTTGCTACAGGTGGAATCGGAAGTTACGTCGGAACCGGGGCTGTGCTCGGAGGAGGTTCTATTGGAACATCTCTGAACGGATACGGCATCGGTGGAGGATACGGCATTGGTGGAGGATATGGAGTTGGCGGAGGATACGGCATTGGTGGAGGTCACGGAATTAGCGGAGGATACGGAGGCAACGGAGGATACGGTATCGGTGGAGGTTATGGAGGTAGCGGAGGATACGGCATCGGTGGAGGTTATGGAGGCAGCGCAGGATACGGCATTGGTGGAGGTTATGGAGGCAACGGAGGTTATGGAATCTCCGGGGGATACGGAATCGGCTCAGGATACAAAACCGGGGCTGTGAGCAGCATCGGTGGAACCGGAGTGAGCTATGGTGCAGAAAACTTGATTGGAGGAGTATCTGGAGGAATAATTGGGGGAGGCAAATACGGCGGATTCTCAAATAAATACGGTGCTAAGGCTTAGAATTTGAATCAGTGTTTGTGAGTCTTGTTTTAGAAGTTAATTAGAGAATCTCATAAAATGTTGTTTGTACTTTATTATGTTTACTGTCGGAAATGTAATCGTTTACGCGGCAATGCCATTTTGTCAACTGTAAATACAGAATACTTCCATAAATAAAATATATTTAGAAATATCAAGTTCTTTAGTCAATGCTAAGGAAATTCATTTCTGAGAGAGAGATTGTTGAATTCTATTATCAATGGGAAATAACGAAGGCAATTTTTTTTTACTTATTACACTGATATATTCACTTATCATGAATGCTCTGACCAAAATGTTATTATGAAGGTTTGGTTATCAAGCTCAGTAGTCGCTCAATAAAGTTGCTGACTCAATATTTAGTGGCCTTTTTTATATTCCCTTGATAAGTTAATTCTTTACCAGCGCCTCCCCGACTGTTCCTGTATGTGAGACAAGCCTCTCCGATGATACTTCAATTTTAAATCAATATACGAAATGTTGCGAACAATTTAACTTGTTACACGTTTAAGTAAAAGGAACAAGCTAATCGGCTAGCCTAATTTCTTTTGTCATAAGTCATCCATTATTCCTACATTTATGGTCTAGATGGGTTTAATTTGTCATTATTTTATAATTTGTTTACGCTTTCGATTCATCATCTTTTCCCTCAATCGAGGATAACTTTCATTACATAAATACAGGCTTCATATGATCCGCAAGCCAGAATTATTTGTGTACATTTGGTTAAATATACAGATATGTATATGAGTAAAAAAATATATAGTATGATATGTATTTTTTTACTCATTCTGTTTCAGTCCTTTGCCGAGCGTAACATTTCTAGGTTTGTATTAGGGCCTGCTATATTTGGTACGGGTATTAGAAAATTAACTTCGTGGAATTTTTGAGAAGGCATAGCGCAGTTTCTTATATGAATGTGATTAATTCGTCGGGAATCCATCGTTCAGTAGTATGTATTGTACATGATTTGGACAATTTAATTTCTTTCTTTGTTAAGGAGCAAGCTGACCCTCGATAGATAATCTTACGAAAATAAAGTCAAGCAAGTTTTAAGTGTAAACATTAGTGGTATACTAATTGTCGTTTATACTTTCAAATCGACTTGACTAAAAGATTCGAATCTCGAATGGACTAAATACTCGATTCGATACACGATGCTTGGTCCCTTTGTTTCTTCTAAAAATTTCAAGCTAAGCTAAAGCCGAGTTTTCAAAATTTTCGTCTTCTGCTTATACACATTATAAAAAGTAAAATTTTGAATTAAATATAAATGATAGTAATTTAGTTCTAATTTGAAACGGGCTTCTATAAAATGTGCCATGTTAATTTCATATCGACAACTGAAAATAGAGACGAATAAGAATAGCGAGAGCATATACTTTCGCCATTGAAATCTGTATCCAAATTGATTCAGTTCGTGTTATGGAAAATAACTATATTTCGTGTGTAGAATTCAATATTTTCGTTCCTAATCTGAAAAGTATTGAGTCAATCCACATGAAATTTTCGGCAAAGAAAGTTCAAATGATATTCTATGTTCTTGAAAATTTAGAGTCTAATACTGAATTATTGTATAAATAACAAATTTCAAAAGTTAGGTCAAAGAAATAAGTAATGGTAAAGGTAATAATTTGTATGCTCTCGGCAATAACATAACTGTTCATAACGCGGTTTTCACTTGTTTCCCTGAAAAGCGTCATATCTGGGTCTTAACATATTACCAGGAATGCGCTATTCATAACTCAAAGATAGCAAAAATAGCAATTAACTCTCTTCATTTTCTTTCTTTTAAAATTAATTTAATCTAAATTTATGGCACTTCATTAATATCTTGCGTCAGTTTCATTCGATATTGTGTCATTTTACTTTTATTTATTCTATTTGATACATTTATTATACCTGCATTATTTACATTGCCCAGAATTCGAAAGTCTTTCGCTTCAGTCTTATTTACTGCTGAACCACCAGTTATGTCAATTCGGTTCGAAATTATCGTCGAAACAAAAATAATTCGATCCGATTCGAAAATTCGTATACTTACACACTACTAAACATTCAAATCGACGTTGCTTCATCAGAATTTGAAAAACTTAAATTTGCATACGCCGCAAGTGATTCAGTTTATTTACTCTCAAGTTATATTACATGCTTAGTTCGTTATCACTCAATCTATGACAGCACGAAACTACGAAGTCTAAGCAAACCACAATAATTTTATTCCCTGTATCTCTTCCTACATTCGGTCGTCTCGCATCTTCCAGTTTCTTTATGAGTCTAAGGAGCATGAAAAGATTCCTTTTCTCCTCTCATCCGCTAATAATCCTCATTACTTCATATTAATGTATTTTGGATGTCATGTCGTGAACTGTCCAATTCCTTTTAAAGAAGCTCCTTTACACCACCACACGTTCTTCCTCAGACGTCTAAGCCTTTCCCGTATAAACCATTTCAAAGGTGGTGAATTTCGTGTTAAAGTTGGCATTACATATGCTTTATACTCGGGCAAGAAATGCACTTTTATACTTCCCGTTATACTTCGATTCCCTCTAACGCCTTTCTAAAAGAAATCACTAAATT
Source organism: Pachydiplax longipennis (assembly GCA_036926295.1). NCBI lineage: Eukaryota > Metazoa > Arthropoda > Insecta > Odonata > Libellulidae > Pachydiplax > Pachydiplax longipennis. Next base: position 47,979,839 of record JAVFKF010000001.1, on the reverse strand, counting down.
TAACGTATTATTTACTCCACACATCACCATTTCATACCCTTGGTTATAATTGAAATTCACTGAAAAATGCAAATGGCACCATCTTGAACACGATTCATTAAGCGGGGAGAAGAACTGAGTCGTACGAAGGTGACGTAGCGCGAAGAATACGTTTCGTTAGTCAGAAATTTCTATACCATAATCCTTTTAAAAAGGCGCAAACACGTCAAGACCTCGTCACCTCCTCGATAAGAGATTTCCCATGCTTCTATGAACTTCAGTTCTTAATTATTGGTCATCGGTAAGTTTTTTTAGAAGTCTTTTTATAGTGAAAATCAATCGCAGTGTGTATGTGGAATATGCAGATGTATTAGTGCATTAGAAACTAAGATATAAGACCGGTGATTCTTCGAAGTATGTGTCAAAGTGAAACAGTGAAAACAGTTTTCGGTTGAATTCTTATTTCCTTATTTGGAGTTCTTATGAAGACGAATATCTACAGGGAATCTGCACTATTTCTGCTAATTTCTAAGTTTATAACTCAACTAACTAACTCAACAGTGTTAAGATGCTATCGCAATCAAAATGGATGTATTTCTGGTTGGCGATGAACGGATACGTGCTTCTTCGTGTATTTCCACATATTAAGGCCAGATTATAAAGGATGTTAAGGTAAGTATAATTACTCTAATATGGAGATACGCGAGTATTGTGATTTACTCACTTAAAATCAGAGTTGCTTATGTAAGGTAATGGCCAGATTATGTAGATGTGAATTTAATTTTAACCACTTGATTTATTTCAAATTCTTCACTTCAGCTTGAAAATCGTTATTTGTATAATTGTAACAAAGTTTAAAGGCACAGAGGAATGAATGATAATCAGTGAATTATTTGATTTCATACTTCTTTTATCTTATTTATAAATGAATAGCATTGAGGTCCCTCTGTAACTTCATTTGTTTAATGGCTGGGAAGAACGTCCACCTTAAGATTCACAATTGTTGGGAGAGGAGGGGTGACTTCATAGATAAGGTAGCTTTCTGAGGGATGACATAGTTTTGTTTTCCTTCCATCGCTGAGCCATAATGCTATGAGTAAGAAGTGTCCACAAAAGACTACTGTAACATCCATTGAAGAAAAGTTCAAGGATATTTCATACCTCATTACATATCATCACTACAATTATCTAAACTTGGGGGATATAATTAGCAAAAACTTTTGTGCCAAAAGATAACAAACGAATCCTTAATTTACTCAATGTATTGTGTCAAGAATAATTGCATTTAGCCTGATATTAAATTTACTTTACAAAGAATACCATTTTCATTGTGCGTTTGCTTGCATTTTAGCGCACATATTTCAAGGACTGGTTTAACTCAACGATATTTATATAATCGAAAATTAATACTATTCATTTGTCATGTTATCTGTAAATGTCTTTTGGAATTTTACAGCGAAAATGTATATTTTCTATTTACTATTAATTGTCTTGAGCAAGCTGTGATAAAATGAAATCTTCGGAGGTATGAAATATTTGATTCCATTATCTCTTTGGGTGATATGACTAGTGCTTTTCATGGTTCAATTTTTCTACTTTATGATGTCACTCGTAACATTCTGACTCAATAAGGAATGTAAAGGCTAAGTGCCTCCTTCCTTATCTGCCCTGGTAAAGACTAATTCCTTCCAACAACTCATAAAAAGCTTTATGTATTTTTCTGTTTTTAATCTTTGTATTTTTCTCTTTGTAATCTTAATGGGCTATATGCCCGTAAATAAAATTTTAAAAATAGAATACGGGCTATTGTAAAATTTCAGAAAAACGCCGAAAGGCGGCTTCCAGTGTATTTTTGTAGACGTAGTCATAAGGTTGTAAAAAGACGTTTTCTAGATAATTGAAAAGCAACCAACAATACCTCCCTCATCATTTTACATTGTATTCTTCATTCTATATTTAAACAGGTCTACTTATGAGTACTATGAAATGAGTATGAAAAGACAGGTGTCAAGGGAGGGATAGTGAATATACTACATAGGAAAGTCATCTACTTGTACATACGTACCCTGCAAGCCGCCTTTCGGCGTGTGGCAGGGGGTGTAAGCCTATGACATCCTAGTCGATTAAATTCGCGTATTTTCTTGGAAAAAATGAATTTTTGAATCGACTAGCTCTAGCATCAATTTTTCTGATTTTTCTCGCGGTTTCAGAATGGTCTATATAAGAAGGAGGACGCATAATATCAGTTACATCTTCTATGAACCTATTCTATTTATCGAGGAAATTGCATCTCTGATTGAGCCTTCTTTCTAATAAAGATCCCCACCCTGCCTCCTCGTTATTTTCTGTCTTGTTACATAAGACTTCTCCATTATTAAATATGTGGGATTCAGTATTGTTTCCCTCGTTGAAAATAAATAATATATATAATATGAATTTACATTTGGTAGCCTTGAATGTGGAAAAGTTATACATTTATGTTCAAGTCTTGGAGAAGATAACTTGTTTGCTACTTTCACAACATCTGATGAATTTTCTAAGAAAGATTTATGTTCGGATAAGGGGCTTGCCCAATGATCCGACAGAAGTATTAAGGAGTCATTGCATACCTCAAATATAATTAGTAGAAATATTCGGGGTAGTGGCTGGATTTTAGCCATATTTACATTTTTATTTAATATAATTGGTTACCGTGTGACATTTAACTTCTGAATTCAAGTATGCCCAAATCCTTATTCCCGTTCTTCCGTTATTCTTGTTATGTTAAGAACCTCCGTGACTCAAAAAATATATGACGTACGTAACGTAACGTATTCAATAAATTTTATCCTTCAATAGCTTTTCTCAATAAAACATTAAAAGTGAATTCAACGTATTCTGTTGTTCTTTTGTTAAAGAGATAAGAATTTAACAAGAGCCTTACTGTGAATCATACGTAACTGAGTATCCGCATGAGAATATATTCGTGTAACGTAAAACAGTGAGTTTTAAATTAATTAAGTCTTCCAATGTTTTCAAATTTAATTTTGATTATTTTACACAAATAAAATTATAAATTAATCATAATTAATATAAAATAATATAAAATAAGTTTAAACTTTTTCCGGTAGGGGGATTAAAGGGGGATGACCGAGAATTAAACACCCAACGACCAATCAGATCCCTCCGTTATTTTTGAATCATTGGTTTTTAAGGCTAAATCGTTAGATAATTAGGAAACATCGACTTGTGAAGACGTATTGAAGAATTTTTTGAAAAAACCGTTGGAAGAAGATATTATTGAAGTGCGATAGATTCGAAATTGACTCATCGGGAAGTGTACTTTAGGCGTAAAATAATAAATTTACAACTTTTCAAAAAGGATAATATTATCAATTAGTATAATAACGGAAAGCAAGTCTATTTCTGTCGTCGAGACATCCGTGAAGCATCTTTGAGATTTTTTCAATTTTGGTAAGTCAAATAAGTTTATAGAATTTGAATTACTTCTGTGTTTAAAGACAATCATTGATGTCATTGGTTGTTAAATTGTTATTAATGTGACAGTCGATGGTGAATATATTACTTCGTTACGTACGTATGTATGTCTTATGAGTAGCCATGAAACCGACGCCTGGGCGATTTCTATTGAAGTGAATATCTTATCATCTTTTATTGGCCGATAATTTCCAGTTATGCACGTTTATTTTTAATCTTATTTCTGGCCAAGACTGATATTTAAGAAACGGTATAATGATCTTCCGAAGACGAAATACGGCAAAAGTCCATAGTAATGCTTTGAGTCTGTTCGGAAACCAATCTCTCTTTTTAGATATTCACTGTATTTAGATGAAGAACAACTTTTGGCAATATACTTTCTAAGGTCAGTAGACGATACTGCTGATCGGTATCATAACGGACATCTATATTTTAATTTTAGATTAACTTTGCATTTATCAATTAATTACTCCAATTTCAATATTCCTCTTCCTAGTTATTCGATTCGAATTCGGGCTCAATCCATATTCTATATTTAATTTTTATTGGGAACTCATTTTTATCAAGTACGTACTTTAATATGAATTTTAAATCAAAGGAAAGCTCAAAGGAAAAATTTCATTTACGTTCGTATGCACTGAATTATGTTTCGTAATGAATTTATGGAATTTTGATTTTCAGTAAATTCGGTATGTGTCATCACCTTAACGTAAGACTTAACTAAAGTTATTTACTTTCTCTTATGAATTCTCTCATTTATCGATGACTCTTTTCCTTGTAATCTTTCCACGTTTTCTCTTTATCATTTCTTTTTAATTATTCAAATTTTGATCGCATTTTTCTTTTATCTTTGATTTAACATCCCACAGGTCTACTTGCATTGAATGAGTCCTTTTTTGTTTTATCTCCTAGTTTTTACATTAATAAATGACTTAATTATAGGATTGTTTAATTTGTCCGAATAATAGTTTTAGTATTGAACTAAAACAAAATGAAAACTAGAGTGATTCTGGAAATTTTAGATATTGCATAGTTTTTTTACTGGCATCGGTATACGGTAATTACAGCTGGATTCTGGAATATTATTTTAATTAAAAGTCACAGAATCAGGCTATGTATTGTCGAATTCCCTTTTAATGATTCATGATTATAAATTTCCATGATTATAAATCTTACATTTAGATCTTATCCATGCATTTCTATTTTATTATTCATCAGATTTTAATATACATTCATTTATTTTATGACTAAGCATACTGTTTTAAAGCCAGAAGTTAATCCATTAAATAGAGAATTAAAAAAAGACCATAATATTAACTAGGTGGAAAAGAATTTTGTTGAGTATAATCGTAACCAAAATCCTAATTAGAATCATCATTATTCGCAACTGATCGTTCTTATGTAATTCGGTTACAGTATTACCTTACATCATATTCGGTATTCAACAATGATTAATTTGTTGTTTCTATTTTCCTAGATTTTGACTTCCCTCGCTTCTCGACACTTCTATTCACCTATCTCATCGTGAAAGGGCACTGATGAGGAGGAGTAAGAGGAATGAGGAGGAGCAAGGCTGCTCAGAGAACCACAAGTGGTGAGTAGTTAATAATTTTTTCTTTTGTATTTCGTCTTTCCATGGAACAGCATTTTTGCTGAGAATATGTAGTTGTATTTTCGTTTGTTATTTAAGTGAGGAATACATATGAAACTGACACAATCATATATATATATATATATATATATATATATATATATATATATATATATATATATATATATATATATATATATATATATATATATATATATAACATAACACAAATCTTGGCTGGTACAAAATGCTTTATTGGTCGGTTTCTTCTCTTCTAAAGGTCAATTAATATTAATTATTTTCGGAAAAACACATGACATCAAAGAACGCTTCATAGGGAAACATCTTCAACAAGAAATACATTCTCCCAAAATTATTTCGACAGCACAAAGTAGCACATATAGTGCGATTTCAATCCACATTTAAAAGTAATTATCCAGTATTAAACCATATTCTAAATGGTGTTAAACTTTCCAAACACTTTTCTATTTAATCATAAGAAGCTCAGTCATCTCCCACGATAAATTGATTTGTTAAAGGTTGTTCCATTACATAAATATGAATTGCTTATCTTTTCAGTATATTAGATGATAAATACTCCTTAATGGAACACAAAAAGACCGGTTTCCGTCAATGGAAGTCGGTTTGTTATTAGAAGATCGTTCTCATTTCCTTTTAATTGGTTTCAAGGAAAATGCAAAACACGATTCAAAGGCTAACGTCGAACTAGTAATTTTTGGCCCTTATCAAAATGTTCCCTCAAAGCCATATCGGATAGCATAAGGTGGCATTCCAATTCAATCTACATTTCAAATAATAATGTCGTAATTTGAATGCCGTTTGTATTTTTATATATAACGATGATTTAGCAAGAGGAAGAGTGAGAAACACTTATCTCGCCACTGGTGAAAGTTTTATCATTGCTCATGCATTCAAAATTCTTATTCCTTACCATATGAAAGACGATTAATGCTCCTAATAATACTAAATATGCTGCAAAATGCAAATGTTTATGTTAAGAAATTTAAAAATTAATTTATAATAAAATCGCCCTAGAACAAGAAACGGCATTATTGGTTGGATTTTAAACAACAAGGTAAATTTATGACTCCGTTTTTTAATATTGTTTTTTCATCATTTTAAAATCAGCAGAGTGAGAACCATTTATGAGTTCATTTTATAAATTCATTTGATGAATATCAACTTACGTACCTCTTCATTATGTTTTACGTTAAATATTTAAATCTATGGAACTCATATCGCGTAATCACGTTATTCAGCGAATAAGAAATTTGGCTATCGCGATCTTTTTGGATTCGTCCACTAGAATGCGCGTTAATCAATTTTTAAACTCTTGTTTGTTCATTTTAGAAGACCGTTATTTATTCCTTCGATTCTGCAAATAGTGTTATGAAACCCTGTATCTTGAGCCTTAAGAGCATCGGATGTCAGAATTGTAATTCAATAGGAATCGGAGCATTCTCTGTAGTTTATCCTGAATTTCATAAATATCGGTGAACATTTCAATTTAAATCCATTTTTTATCTATTGATCTAAAATAACGCTCGAGAATTGAAATCAAGATCCGTTTAATCATCCCTCTCTTATTGATCCTCTTCTTATTTCGCTCGACATTTAATTGAAATTGAATCATGTGAATAAGGAAATTCTACATCCAAGATACTCAACCTGGTGCTCGAAGCGACCCAGTATATAGTAGTTCCCGCTAAGCTTTGGTAAAAATGGTTTTTGGTACTTTTTGCATGAAATGTATCCTTCTTCTATTTCGAACAATTTTTGTTCTTATTTGCCAAGGAGAGTGTTTTCTAACGGCTTACGGCTAGCTAGTTAAGTGATATTATTGCTAAAGGATATCCTGAATATCACCCTGGACGAAAATGTTATGTGATGCCAGCAACGCTTTCTTAAACGCCATTAAAACTAAAAAAGATTGAGTACCCCGGGTCTACACCGATACAAGAAATGTTTTCTTTTCAGTCCATCATCTCTTTGAATATAAAGACATGATATGGATAAAGTTAATTATTTTAAAGTTTATATATTAATAGAAGATGGCAATCATTAGAAAAGATGACTTTCCTTTTTCTCAGGCGTGCGCAAAAAGGTTTTCCCAAAACGTGACAAGTGTTTTCGTGTCATTTAGATTTTGTTCACTTTTCGTATCTTCTTCCAGTCACTTTTACTCTCATACGCTTCCTCCTTGACACGAGGTACTTATCTATTCCTCTTTGTTTATATTCAATGGTTGCGAGTAGATAGTGTGCAGTGATAATTTAGGGAAACGACTTCATTCTTAACCCAAGGACAAATGGCTCCTCTTTCCTTTCGCTGTTAAGATGTAAGCAGCTGATATAGCCTTGTTTTCCCTGAAGTCTGCGTCGAAGTCGATTTCCATAATTTCGTAAACAAACACGGCAAATATTATATTTATTTTCTACACTATACTTTCTTTGGATTATATTTATTATTAACATAATTTCTCCTCAGCCTGTCCATGAACCATTCATTGGATTTAAGCTTAATTTCACTCCCTTTTCTTTTGCAACACGCTTAAAAATCCTGCGGAGAGGCTACAATCAAAATATAAGGATATGAGAGTTTGTTACACTTACTATTTTGCTAATATCAAAGATAAGATCTGTTTGAAATCCGGGTAACATATGAATTGCATCACATCACTATAGTTTTAATGTGCTTAATAAAATTGATAATGAATGGAAATCATATCTATATTTGAAAATGGGCAATGAAAGAATAAAAATACGTGCATACTTCTTTGTAGTAAAAATATACCATCTCCTCATTTATTAGGCAGCTTTAGTTTTAATAAACCATACATAATTGGAGGTGCTTGAAAAGGACAATTGAATTCCCGGAATAGAATAACGCACTATTACATACATCCATAGGGACTTCATTTAGCGAAAAAATTACACTATTGAAAAAAGGTGACTGTCGTGCACTATTCCTGAATAAGACAAACTTATATCCAAACGTAAAACATAAATATAAACACACAGATACTTTAATATTTCTTTAAACCACCGTAACTCTTGACTCCACCGATAATTGCCCCAGTTATCCCACTGCTTCCATAGTCGCTTCCGATTCCGTAGCTTCCGCCAGTTCCATAACCACCGCTAGTACCGTATCCTCCTCCAATGCCATATCCACCTCCAATACCATATCCTCCTCCAATACCATATCCTCCACCAATAACAGATCCACCTCCACTGCCATATCCTCCTCCTAGGCCATATCCTCCACCAATAACAGATCCACCTCCTAGACCATATCCTCCTCCAATGCCGTATCCTCCTCCTATACCGTAACCTCCTCCAGAAGACAATACACTGCCACCAATGCCTCCAGAAGATCCTCCGACGTAGACTGGAGTGGGTACATGTACTGGATGGGGAACGCGGACAGGGTAGGGCCTAGGAACTGACACTGGATAAGGCTGAGGGACGGGAACTGCAACGGGACGGGGAACAGCAACGGGAACGGGATGTGGGACACTCACGGGATATGGCCTGGGTACGGATACGGGGACGGGTCTTGCCACTGGCACTGGTACAGGGCGTGGGACGGTAACCGGGTATGGTCGCGGGACGGAGACGGCATAAGGCTGTGGAACCGGGACGGGAACTGGTCTGTTGACGGGAACGGGTACAGGGACGGGCTGCGGAACGGGTACTGGGCGTTCAATTGTCTTAACTGCAGTGTGACCTCCTGCGATGATTCCTCCTCCGATTCCGCCGCCGATTCCACCGCCAATGCCGATGGCATCTCCAACATATCCAGAAGCATATTGTCCACCGATGGCTAGGGAAGAACCAATTCCATTCAGTCCATACACACCCCCATTCAGGCCACCTAAGCCATAGTCAGAAACTCCTAATCCGATTCCTATTCCACTTCCTTCTAATCCGTATCCTCCAAGTCCATATCCACCGCCCAAAGCACTCGAGATGCCGATGCCGCCCCCTAAGTCTCCTCCGAAAATTCCTCTTTTAGTTTTCGTCTGAGGTTCATCTTTGGCTGCAGCTAGCGTCAGCAGGAGGACAAATATCTAGAAATGAACATTCAAATATATGGAATCACATAGAAATGTGAGACTCAAATACTTGTTATCTATGTGCCTCTGGTACTTACCAAATTCCTCATTGTATTAGATATGCGAGTGATGGCAGCCAATCCTTGTGGCGATCGGAGGGTAATCGAGAATGATTTTTGGGGTAATCTTCGCTTCTTATATACCCACGAGGGTCATCTTCTGGAGGAAATAATGTCGCTCGTGAAATGTTAATTCGACTTTCCCTCTCCACGCAATTTCTGGACAGTATATATGTCGTGTCTTATTTTCTTACTCCAACCCCCGAAAGGTTAGCCGCCGCACCTGAAATCGGTCACTTACTTTGCAAGGTTGTCCTAATTCTCTTTCGTAACTTCCGCAACCCCATCTCATTCATAAAAGCGTTTTTCTTAATTTCTTGAAAATTTCATACATTTTCTATATTCACCATTTCTTTTCGCACTAACAAGCCTGAGAGCAATCGTAATTCTCTATGATTATTCTCTTGTTTCTGTGAAACGTATTTATATTATTATTATGTAATTTGTTTTTACTGTTTTCTTCGTTCAAAGAGAAAATTATGCAATTCTTTGATCGTATCTCATAGGAAATATCTAAGTCATCTCTTTCTAGGTATCGAGAATACGTAACTTTACATTCTTCTAACTCTTTGTCGAATTAATTTAACAAGTTTGGCGTTGATTATTTATTTCTCTCTTTTCATTTTGAGTATTTATGATGCTTTTTATACCGCATACCTCTCGTCTTTTTGTGAAAGGTTTCTCACGATAGTGGATCTAGCCTCAGTTCTGTTTGTACTTCGAACCGGTTCCCCGTCGGAAAGGGGTGAAAATTCGGGTAATTACTCAACAGAGCGGAAATCCACAAGGAAATCATCTCATTCAACCCTTTGGAAAAGAGCGAAAGTGTTGGGCGGTGAAATTTTTCCAACTGACCTTTCCGAATCACTTTCCTTTAGTTTGTTTCACTTTTGAGCAGTTTTAAATAATGCGAAGTGAGATTCCCATTATCGAGGACGTAAACATCGGGGTTGAAATACGTTCGGAACGCCTCTCTCCAGTCGCGTACGCCTTTGTCCTCTTCCTCATCCTTTCGCCGCCCTTTTTAACCCAAGCAGAGCCCACATTCAGTCCGATCTCTCCTTCCCTTTCTCCAGGGCGCCAAAGGTCAATCGGTGAAAACGGAAGGGCATCGCCCCGCCTTACACAAACGCGACATTTCCCTATTTAAGCAGGAGAGACGTCTGGCGCGAGACCGGCTAACATTACGTCATTCAGCTCGATACGCTCTTCTATTAATAGAGCTCTTTTGATGATAACTCACTCGTAATATCGTTTTTCGTATGGTCAAGCCAGTCTACCTTATTCAGATTAGTGGGTTAATATCCTAATGGGACTAAAATTAGTCATTTTATTTTCGGTCAGGATAGAGGAATTTATTTCATTTCTGAATTATTCTGTTCGTGTACTACTTACTTACACTTATCTTAGTTTTTATCATTACTGTTTGAAACTCAAGGGAAGTCGGCCTCTAATTTGGAATTAATCCATTTATCATTCATTCATTATATTATATATATTATAATCATTCATTATATTCTTGCTTCCATATCTTGATGATTGAAATATTTTCCATTCTTCTTTTGGTGCAGACAAAGAAAAAATTATCATTCACTTTTGTCTCAGTCTTGCTAATGACTATGATTATATGAATCTAGGCATTTTTGAGTGTTGCGGAATAATGGTATCCGTATTGGTCTCTTCTCTTCAAATGCTATAAAATGTGTTATTCATATCACTCAAAGTAGTCTTGATCAGTTAAGAAAACTAGGAAAAACTCACTGCCTTATTCTTCATCTACTCTAATATTTCTTAGTCCCTCTCCAGGGCCTTTCTTTTCGAATAATGTTGTAGATAAGTACACAACCAGCCTTAGGGTGGATGAATTTGTAGACAGACAGATACTGTTCAGCATGTCAACGGGTTCATGCAGTTGTTTAAACGGGCTGAAATTTCACGGAAGTCTTCTCGAGGGATATAATTTTACTTGGGATGTTGAGACATGCCTCTGCGAAAAAATGAAAGATAAATGGAAACAGAAAAACTCCGGCGCTATGGGGAATTCATGCCGGATGAGAGCAATTTCCTCTGAGAGTACGTCCACACCGCAGAGGGTGCCACTGAATTGGAGCCAACACTCCATTAGTCTTCGATTAAAGTGAAAGAAAAATATATTTGGAGTTCTTTTGGCCTTGTATTATAAAGATAAATCATTTATCCCAAATTCGACCAGAGTTTTAACATTTCCGTTCTCCTTACGGTTCAATAGAAACACTTCAGTTCTATGTCACTCGATATTGATTTGAAGTTTTACTCTTGAGATACTCTCGAGGAAGTTTCGAACATTTATTGAGATACGAATTATTGTTTTCATGACATATTGTTTTATACACCTATCACTCACGCTATTCCCTTTCGGGATAAGCATGGTATTTACGTCTTTATTCAGACACTTTGGTTTACTTTCCTGTCCTTGCAAATCTTAAACGCTTTCTACAGGTCAAAATATTATTCCATGAATTACGTTATAATTTTAGCGCTACGAACGTCTATTTTCTGAAGCATCTTAATCACCACATTCAACTAGCTTTTTCTTTATTTGGCCATTCTGTTTCAATCTTACCCTTCTAGGTCAAAACCTGTCGTACCAGCGACGCAGCACATCTTTTAATACGCGGACTTTTATCCCTTTCTGTGTCAAACGCACATATTCCAGTAATTTTGTTTCCCGCCTCCTCTATTTTGCCCTTTAAAACGAAATGGAATATTCTACTAAAATTTATTTAGCTAAAAAATTTTTTCTTTCTTACAATTTAGAGAATTGACTATTAGAATGTAGGCATTACGCCAGAAAAATGTGGCCTGATGACTTTATGTGCGGTCTTATGGTTTATAATGGGATAGAATGGTATATGTGGCGTTTCGATTAAAGAAGGTCCTCTTCTCCAAACTAGAATATATTATCGAGCTTAAGAATTCTGCCATAACTCAATAGTATAGTTGATTTTAGTACTGATTTCATTAAACGAAACACCTCAGCAATGCACGTGATGACGCTGAAATGATGTAAATGAAACGCTTACGATTTTCTTATTCAGGCCCATGCTCCGTTGATGTAACTGTAACATGTTATTACCAGGCGTTACCTAGGTATTAAGAGGAACTGCTTTATCAATCGACTCTAATTACTACTTTCTCAAGTAGAAAATTCAATTCATCGCAGCTTAGTTTGCGCGCTTGATGAGGTCAGACCTCTATTGAAGTGATTTAGGCAAAGGAAAAGTGTTGGGAAAAAATGAATGTATTATGAATGATATATTATGCCATAAATCATAAATCCAGAGATATTTTGACTTCTCCGATGCAGAGGTGTGTAATTGCTTCACTTTCTCTATGTGGGGAGCAAAGAGAAAGTAATGGTTTCTTTGGAGAAGATACACTCCTCCGTAATTTAGTTTCGGAAAACAAAATTCACAATGTTTGGTATGGTAATCCGTTAGTTGGTAGAATATTCAGCCGCAAGAAGAGTCGTTTAGGAATGTTAACTAACCATCAAAAGTATAGCTATCGGAATACGTAAGTGAAAGATTTTAGATTCCACCTGCAATCTTATTGGCGCGTTTCCAATAGGAATACCTAAAATTTTCTTTTCAAATATTCATATTATCACCTTTCCATATTATTGCTTTGTTTTTACATTTGTTTACATTTACATTTAGACCCTGATAACCGCTACTGGTGCATGGCAGGGGGTGTAAAACACAGAAAATTTTTGCAAATGATTTTCAATTATCAAATAATTTCTATTAAGTTTTCAGTTAATTTTCTCTTTTCGGTTGATTCCTACTTATTCCAGATTACTATAAGAGACCCTTTTGAATCTTTGAGCATAATTCCAAGTTCGATCATTACGATGTTAACTTACTCCTAACTTAAAGGTGAACAAGTTTACGTAAATCTATTACTGTGAGTAATATCTGAGGATATCTGTTCTATGTACTATCTATGTCATACCGTCTGCTAAACTCATTTTTTCGTGCTTTAAAAGTTGTTTTTTTTATGTCGTTCTTTATTCAGTAAAAACTTAAATGTAGGCGTAAGCATGATTAGATTTGTATGTTACTGTCAGAATTTTTCTCTTTCCCCTAATGAATAATATTCACGCATCATCGTGTGTATTAAGGAGGATGAAATTATCCTTTCTAAAAGGAGGTGAATTCACTAACGAGGTTGCGATAATGTCGTTCGCAGTTTTAGTTATCTATTTCTTGAAAAGGGACCCATACATTTGCTATCGTTAATCGCTGTACCACTTATCGTTATACCACCATTAGGAAGAGCCAATTATTTCATTCAGAAATTTATCATTCATAATTCAGTTACCTTCGTAAATTAAACATTATGTCGAGGAAGGTTATTATTTGACGAGCAAATACTTTATCTGTTGAATTCATTACTTCGTGGCATTTTTGGAGATTAATGGTATATTTGGCGCAGACATAGGAAAACATCCTTTCTAATCTAGATATCATTTGTTGAATAAGTATTTGCAGGATCAATGAACGTAATAATTCTATGGGAATTCTAATCTATTCTGTGCATTGCTATTGGTATCTCATATAAAAATGTTTTTTCTTATGTCTCAGATGCGACTATCATGCGTTTCAGACAGAATGTTTATTTTTTCAGAGCTTCTAACGAAAATTAGACTGAGACAAAGGTGTAATTTCTACTGAAAATGATTCATCTTAATATTTTACTATAATTCAGGATTCTGAAAATTTAATATTTTTTTCTTTGAAAAAATACGGTCAATTAACTTATATAATTTTTTTCCAAGAAGTCTTGGATTGAGATTAATACGAAATATATTCTTTAACGAACGATTTTGGTTAAGAGAATAAATCAAGAGTAAAGACGTACATACATTTCGTGATTAACAATGAATATTGTTAATTTCATTATTAACATGTTAATATGATGCTCTGGAAATGAGTACCTTTTTCACCGTTATTGACTTTGAATACAGTTGAATTCAAGAAAATATTTCGAATCAGCAGATCTAAAAACTTTCGGAGGATGTAAGAAAAAGTAACAAGTTTTCTTATAAAATAAATTCCTCTTTAAATCAAGAAATTTTATTTCGCAGTCATAAGGCTACGTGTTATTCGTACGTTTCAAATTTACAGCACCACCTTGAGATGAATCAAGTGAACTGATAGGGGTTGAAAGGATATAGTCCAGTTCATGCGTTAAAATAAATGAAAAATCACTTTCGTTCATTAGTTTTATTGTACACATATATTAAGAAGGTATTTGATGAAAATTTCAAAAAAATCATATATAGATGGATTTATGCTGGGAGGTTTGATACAAAGTGGATATTGAGGGAATGCCATTTTTGGCATTCATTAAGTACTACTATTAGTATTTCTTATACCCTCCATAACCCTACACTCCTCCAGCAATAGTCCCAGTAATTCCACCACTTCCGTAGTCGCCTCCGATTCCGTAGCTTCCTCCATAACCACCTCCAATACCATATCCTCCTCCTAGGCCATAACCACCTCCAATACCATATCCTCCTCCAATGCCATATCCACCTCCTAGGCCATATCCTCCTCCAATACCATATCCTCCACCAATAACAGATCCACCTCCACTGCCATATCCTCCTCCTAGACCATATCCTCCACCAATAACAGATCCTCCTCCAATTCCATAACCTCCTCCAATGCCGTATCCTCCTCCTATACCGTAACCTCCTCCAGAAGACAATACACTGCCACCAATGCCTACAGAGGATCCTCCGACGTAGACTGGAGTGGGTGCATGTACTGGATGGGGTACGCGGACAGGGTAGGGCCTAGGAACTGACACTGGATAAGGCTGAGGGACGGGAACTGCAACGGGACGGGGAACAGCAACGGGAACGGGATGTGGGACACTCACGGGATATGGCCTGGGTACGGATACGGGGACGGGTCTTGCCACTGGCACAGGTACAGGGCGTGGGACGGTAACTGGGTATGGCCGCGGGACGGAGACGGCATAAGGCTGTGGAACCGGGACGGGAACTGGTCTGTTGACGGGAACTGGGACAGGAACGGGCTGCGGGACGGGTACTGGGCGTTCAATTGTCTTAACTGCAGTGTGGCCTCCGATGATTCCACCTCCGAATCCACCACCAATTCCGATGGAATCACCCACATATCCTGAAGCATATTGTCCGCCAATTGCGAGGGACGAGCCTATTCCCGCTCCTTCTAATCCAGCTCCATTGAATCCTCCTAATCCATATACTCCGCTATAACCCCCTAGTCCATATGCACCTCCTGATATTCCTAGGCCGCTTCCTAGATCTCCTCCGAGTAATCCTCTCTTTCTTTTCGTCTGTTGATCATTTTCCGCCACTGCAAGCGTTGCCAATAGAAGAACAAGAATCTGAAAATAAATAAGTTTGTGATGTTGAAAAATCCTTGGTTTGTATCTTCCAATGCATATCCGAACATTCCAATGTTATCTAAATGATACTTACGTGGAGCTTCATGTTGTGTGCGGTCATTCGAATCTCCAATGTCTTTGGCGATCGTAGGGTGATCGAATGATCTTCGGTATCATCTTCACTGCTTTTATACCCACGAGGGTCAATTTCTCGAGTAAGTAATGTCATAGGTAAAGCGAATTCGACTTTCCCCGCTTCGCGCAATTGGCTTTGGACAATATATTTTATGTCCACTTCCTCGTTGAGTCTTCCTTTTCTTTTGTGTTAGCCTAAAGGTTGCCCGTCATACAGCAATTCCGAATACATTTCAGATTGCACAGAGATTTTCATTTTCCAATTCGCCTGCGTTCGTATATTTCCCCTTTAGCCTCTTAGTTATCAAAACTCGTTTTAATACTATGTCTTTCTTTATTCCTCAAATTTTATATCTCAATTTTTATATATTCATTTTATACCTCAAATTTGAAAAATTTTGCTCTTTTAAAGTAAAATAATGTTTTTAATCTTAATGCGCTGGGGTTTGCGGTTCATTATTTATGAACTGCAGTTCTTAACACTCTAAGGGTTACAAATTGTTGAATTTGTAGCATTAAGAAGCACATTTTTAATTTCATTTTAGACGCATATTTCTTTTAATATCCTGTATTACATCTATTTATGCTTACCCAATATTAATTTAATAATAAAGCATTAGGCATGGAATACATTGTAATTACTTACTCGAACACGCTTTTAATCAATTGAAAATTTCAATTTTAGCTATATATCTTTGAATGATTTATTTAGTATAATTATACACTGGAAACTATAACTGAATTTCAGTGCACTGCACATAACTGCATTTTAGAAATGTTCTGCCTGAGATTGGCCAGAGGTTTTTCATTACATACATCCGGATGAATCCCGAAAAACAGAGGGTAGAGGCATTATCTTGAGGTTTTATGTTAATTACTGCCTTTGGATAGATTACACGGCAGCTTAAACTCTTTAATGTTGCATTAATTATACACTAACCTAGTGAAAGTAATTGAAAATCGAGTTCTTCTGCTGAACTTTAAAGCCTTTTCTTAGATTTTTATTCTTTAACTTTATTTAGCGACCATTGGTGTTGTTTAATTCTTTCTGGCATTTAAATATACGAGGAAAGTGCTTTATTTAGCTTTTCTAAACGTTAAGGGGGCCGGGAATTTTCAATGCGCTACAAAATCTGATATCATAGAATTCTTCTTCGAATTTAAGTTTGCAAACTCAAACTCAATGATTTTCAAACTCTCAAATCTCAATCTCCCAATGAGGTCATGAACGTGGTAATTCTCGATTCAAGAAATATTCCCCAACTTTAATAGTTTTTTGTAAGGGATACTCCCTACTGATGGTAATTGTACATATATACACTCCTATATTTTAGTCTCAAAACAATTAATAATTTCATTAAAGAAAACATTAAAAATGTGGTTTTTGCTGTGAATTAGGAAACTCTATGAAGTATTCTTCCCGAAGACTGGTCTTAAAAACCTCCACTACTAAAATAGTTACTAAAAACTCGAATAGCTACTAAAAACTCGAATAGCTACTAAAAACTTTAGAGAGGCAATGTAACTACAGAAATTTGAATTTCATGCCTTCATCATCAACGGAATGTATAATAGGCACAATTTATCTGAGATTTTACTGCACTCCCAAATGACGGACTCTTTAAAATAAATCATAAAATTATCAAAGACAGTGTTAAATGTTCTGAGTAAGCAATATTGTTTACTTATTTGTAACGCTTAAATATAATGAAGATAGACGGAATCGATATGGGAGGTTTCTGGAACTGATAACAAGACACCTTATCTCTGAGGATTTTATGTTTATGTTCAGATATTTGGAATGCAAACTAAGACAAGGATTTTAGTTGTAACTCAATAAATATAAAAATTATCAATGCTTAATATTTTCAAAGAAAAATCCAAATGTGGGGAAAAGGTGCAATTTTTTTTTAAATTGAAAGAGTTGCTATTACTCAATGTTTATAGGAGAAATCTGTGAAAATTTGTCGTCTTGGAGAATTGCAATGTCGTTGTTGAGGATGAAATTCGAAGGTAAGATCAATATCTATTCACAACTTACGGAAAAAAATTCAGTTTCTCAGCAACCGCATGTTTGCTCACTTCAGTTAGCTCTAAATTAAACAATGATAATATAAATCTCTTCATTGTTGAATGTATTATGGCAGCATTATTTATGCTAATGAAGTAAATAAGTAAAACTTAACGCTTGTATATTCATATCCCGCATGAAAATACGTAGTACGACGAGTGTTAAATACTAGGTTGTTGAAATCATTAGCAAACAGAGGTTGCTTAATTTTAATTATACTAGTAAAAATGGTAACAAAAGAGGTAGGTTATGCATACGAAAATTACCTTATGCATGCAAAAATAACATAAGGAATAACACAATAAGTAAAAAAATTGAATGTCTTTGCCTATTATCAGATGGAAAAATGTAAAAAGTCAACAAATAAATTAAAATTTGAATTATATCTGATTGATTTGAACTTTCTTCGATCTATATTGGGTATTCAACGGCTACAAAATAATGAAATTTAAAATAAAATTTATTCAGAGTTTTAAATTTTGATATCTTATTTCGTAAAAGAGGTCAACTTCGGGACACATTTTATAACAATATAATATCGAATGATTGGAATAATTTTACGTCAATAAAGTTCATTAGCTTATTTACATTTTCCAATTTAGTTCATATTAAGTACGATATACTCCTTAATAGTACACCTTATGAGTAGTTTAGAAGGGAGCGAAATTCCCCTTGAAAAGTTTAGAGCTTCATTGCTTTTACTACTCGCAGATTATTTGTCAAATCACCAAATCTACCGAAGCTGGACTTTTTCTTGGGTTGCTCGAACAGGGTGTTCGAACTCATCATTTGGATTCGGAATCTGCAGACGGTGCACAGTGGGCTAGAATCGAAAAAACCTGGCCAAAAATACGAAAACGCTTTTCTTGAGTGCGGGCTACGAAACTTCGCATGATTGATTTATACCAAATCCTGCATACAACTGTGGAGGTCATTTACGTTGGATCCTTCACATTAAAATTATACAGGAGGTCAAAGTTAACCATTTTTTTCGAAAATTTCCAGTTTTCGATTTTTCGCGAAATTCTTCAACTTCCAGTCGATTGTGAGCCCAAATTAGGAAACTCATCGGATAAAATATGATGCCAAATTATAAATATGTTCTTTAAAGCGAGGAAAATAGTAGTTTGAGACACCGTGTGACACGGGATTACTTACACCACGATGAGCTATGAATTCCTATAAGCATAAATTCTTTTCAGAATTTCTCTGTTATGAAGTTTGTAATACAATTCTTTTCATTCTGTTCTTTTGCAGATGAATTATAGCCAAAAAATATTAAAATGAAAATCTAAAACTATGATACTGATTATTGTATTTAAGTAATTTCTATTATTGAAACCGTCGTAATCCGACCGTCCGTTTTCTCCGAGATGGGGAATAAAATTTAATTACATGTATCTAAGCGAGTTGAGAATAAACAAGCAGCTTAGATATTGAGTGCGGCTGTGTACTAGTTCGCCTAGACTCGAAAACCGGAAGTTGCAAAACACTCAGACTTCCTCATTAATAACAGTTGACGCCTTGCAGACAAGATTAGATTTCCTTTTATCAGACTCCAGTTGGATTTTAAGTTGCTGCTCTTTTTCCTTTGCAAAAGTAAAGTAAAAAGAATTATCGTACGGATGTTTAACATGCCTCATAAGAAAAAAGTTTTCTAAATATCTCATTCTCATTGTCGGTTATAGATTTCAACTTCAAATTAAGAGAACTTTAATGGGTTTGAAAGTGTTAATTTTCGATAATTGCCGCATTGACCTAAGATGATAGATGTTATATTCCCCTCTCCTCAAATAATACTACTGTTTTAATCCTACATCTCGATAGAATAAAATATTAATAAAAGGAGTTTTGTTCTTCAATTTTCCGAATCGTACCGAGAGAACAATCTGCCAATACTTTCTCCCTTTCTCTCTTTTTATTTTGTTTCTTGTTATAACAAAGGGAACACGAAATTTGTTTCTTTTTTGTTCTCTCTGACTTTCTAAATTCCTCACGGAAATCAAGCCGCGCTCTTTTCCGTGGATTATTTTCTCATGTTTTTTTATTTACTCTTGATTTTTTTCCACGAGGTGTGTATTTGGAGCTTCTGATTTGATAGTACATTTGGACTATATGACTTCATTTGCAGCCTTAGTAAACTTTACACCTCGATTAATAACACTATCACAATGTCATAATATTTTTAAGAATTACTTGGTAAATATATCTTTCTAGTAATGTTCCATATAGAATTTTTAAATCATCTATAATGAATTTTATTATAACAACAACACCGGATAATCAAGTGAAGAGCGCGTTCTCCATCAGTGAAAGCGGTCTCTGATTTAGTTCCCTATATGATCATGGTGTTCCCCTAGCATCGTAAATGAAATTGAGAAGCTGTCTGAATAAATTGGCAGCGGATCCAACGGGTCTTGGAAAGCCACTAAGGTGGCGTGATAATTGATGCGCTGACACGTGTTACCCACGCTGAATACTGCCAGACTAGGCCATATCCCACAAACGGATGCTGCATCATGGACTTTACTTAGCATAATGCATATCTTTACCCTTCAGAATTTTGACGTTGGTAGATCTCTTTCGTTTAGACGAACTGAAATTAATTTGAATTCTTATGCGTGCTTTTAACATATTTTATACAGCAATTTTTAGCTACTTTAGAAGCTAGTTACAGAAAATAATTAATCTCAATTTGCTATCTCAGAGTGTAAAAATCACTGCTACGAAGACTAAAATGAATATGACAGAATTTATTAATATTTAAACTAAATAAAGCAAAACTTTGACTTCTTTTATTTCGTTAAAACATGAATAAGCTCCTCCAGGTATAACTATAATTATCCGAGAAAATGTTTGATTAGTTAATTGATTAAATATTTAATTATAAAATGAATTGTTTAATCAATCATTTGATTAAGAGTATATATAGAATTAAAAATAAGAACACTGACTTTCATAAAAGTTTATTGGAGGTATTCAAGGTAAATAGAATTAAGAATAACATATATCGATATTTTCAGTAACATAAGAAGATATAACCTCTCATATAATTCTGGTTCACTAGAATCTGTTTTTACCCTTTTATCTCGTTGAAAAAGGAGAGGAACAATTTTCTTTTTTCACATCCAGAATCGTTATCTTATTATACTTAATAAATGTATCCAAGGAAGCTCAGGCGATTTTATTGAGAGAGAAGATCACTTCAGGAATCAAAGCGTGTTTCAGTTTAAAATTCATTTGATAGTAATTTAAATTTCAGACACATTCAACCTTAGTGGAATGTGTTGAATGCTCATGTCATTCAGCTCCTTTTTGTCTTCAGATCAATCTGGGCGGAGGATTTATCGCCATCATCAGTCTTAGGTAATATAGAGGCTATTGGAATCTCAAGGCTTTTTCTGACTTCAACGATCGGCTCCGCCAATTTAGATTTCACGGATGACGGGCTGAATTTAAAGTAATCGAGCTGCTGAGGTTCGAGCTGTGGGTTAGAATACGGGGTTTTATGGGCAGCGTAATAATCCTCTAGCGAAATAGCGCCGCTATTGGAAATAAACGATCCAGTAGGAATGGGTTCCCCATCACATTTCACTCTTCCATGAGCAATGGAACCATAGTGGTTCGCTAAGAGGGTTGAATAATCATTTGAGACAATTCCCTGTCTATTATTCGTCCCAGAGTAAGCGATCCCAACAGGAGTTGACAAATGTTTATTGAGATCGTTGTAGGGAATGGGAATGGATGCTGGGACTAGATGTCGAATGGGTATCTCACGCTCATATGGAACTGGATATTGCTTTATGGCTCCAATGGGATACTGTGGTTCATAGGAAACTGGCCGAGGATGAAGGAATTGCACAGGAACTGAGTTTTGCTGGTGCACATTATGCGTGGTGCTGACTGGTTGATACACTATTCTTTGTGTCGGATAAGCTACTCTTCTTTCTTCTAGTACTGGATAAGTTCTCGAACCTGGTATAAAGACAGGGCGATTTACATTAGTATGAAACTGATAGGGAACTTGTCTATGTAGCAGAGTTATCCTCTCCTGTGGGTAGGGAACAGGAGACACTATGGAATAACGCGCGCTGTTGACTTCCGGATACACAACTGGCACTGGGTAACTCCTTTGCACTGAAGTTGGGTAATGATGAGGGGGGTTATGTCGGTCGATTCCAAAGAAAATAGGGTGACGAACTGGAACTGACTCTGTATTGTGGTCGATAGAATATTGAGGCGATAGAATTCTGTTTCCTTCAGTATTTGGATAACTGTCTTGCTCCTGAAAATAATTCTTCTCTGAGGCTTGGTCGGTTGAGGCACTTCTCGAAGGATCCAAAGTGGAGACTGCAACGGTAGGGTTGGGTTGGGGGATGGAATTCGTCAGCTGTTTATATTCGGCATTCCTCTCCTTAGCCAATACATGGAGTGCCAGCAATATGACGCATATCTTGAAATAAAAACATTACTTCATTTTTATAAACTTCTCTATTGTGTGAGAGCATGGGGTTGTTTTGGCATGTAGTATTTTTTCAGATAAGTATTGATGGAAAATGTATCGTACCGCAAAGATATATAGACTTATTATTAGACGGAAATTATTATTAGACGGAATAACGGTGGCATAATTTTGAAATTGAAAACACTGAGTCAAGAGTGTCGGAAAGAATTTAGAATTTTACAATGATATATTTCGCGACTGTGAATTTTAACTTCTTTAAATTTGGAAGCCGATGTCATAATGAGACGATTTTATGACTTCAGGTTATTTGTCTTTGAGTATGATGAGAAAATCACGGACATAGAGGTCAAGAAGTATAATTTATCTTGCCTTTCTCTGGAAGATGATGCATGAGGTACTGCACAAAATTTATAAGATTGAAGCAAATACTAACCTTCGATATCCTCAGAAACACTTATGTTCGCAATATTTGCAGCAATAAGCACAGGTATCGGATTATTATTATTATTGTTATATTAGTCATCATGTTGAATATGAAAAATGATAGTGTTACAGTTAATGGCCCTCGTAAAATTTAATCGATGTTTCTTCCAACGAAGACAATAGCCGCTAAAATAATTCAATTAAGTAATTAATGTCAAAACTTTCAAAAATATAGTTGAGTTGGCATTCATATTTATTTTTCTATGTAACAAATTCTAAAATTTCATCTTAGAATTAATTGAATTACAAAAATTGTAATTTTTCATTACTTCATTATTATTTTTACTACAAATAAAAAGAATTTCAATACAGATATGGATATTTTTAGGTATTAATCTCCCAAATATTTCGGAACAACGTAAAATGAATATTGAAGTCATTATCATTATATTGAAGGAATTGCATATGAATTATATAGAATATCATGAAATCATTACAGGGCGCACTTGATATGTACTTACAAGCGTCTTCATGGCGAATCAGATCCTTCTTTTTTCTCTTCATGAACGAAGACTGACTCTCAGGAGGGGTTTAGAGACTCTTTATATACGTCCCTTTGACCTAAGGACAGGTGCATCTTTAAAACCTCGTTGCCCTTCCAACTTGTTTCCGTCTCGAAAGAAACTCTCATCTCGTGACCTATTGCGTCACAATGTGGCCTCCGATGGCATTTCCTTCGAGTGTCCTCTATAAAAGAGACACTTAAAACACTTCACGATAATCTCCTGAGATGTTCGCATGGCTCGAGCTTAAATGCTTAGCATGCACTTGCTATAACTATTCATTTTACTGCTCATCACACTTTTGCAATGAACAGTAAGTAAAGACTTTAAACTTTAAAAAGTTTAAAATGTAATCTTGACGTTGTTAATAATCAACGATTGAGGTACTAATTTTAGTCACTTACATTGTGATGGAAATGTACAAAAATTATGTGTATATATAAGTGTAGTGCTCTTTACTAGTGTAGTACCTACCTCCAAGGATAATATATATTGACCTCAATCGTAGAGCATCCTCTTCATGTGAATATGGTGTGAGGAATGAAGGAGGCGTGTGGGAGTCTATCTGACAGAAACAAGGAGAGGAAGTTTCTATCTCACGCTTTAACTCCCTCTGAAACACGGAATTTTTAGGGTTAAAAAACTTACATACAAGAATATCACTCAAAATATTTTCTTTTAAGGCAATAACATCAGCTGCATAGTTTGTAGAAGTAATTCCTCTATTAATTTTGCAAATCCTCTCCTTACTTATAATTAAAATTTATATATAATTTATAATTCTTAACACCAGGAGGGTTGGAGTTTCGCTGTAGGAGAAGGGGTTCAGCTACCGTTTTTAATGCCTGTTTTAACGTTCTTTCCCTCCTTATCGGTCTGTTATTTAGCACTTTATCAAAAATAAACCATCAGAAAGACACTTATAAGATTTTTGCTTACTTTTTTGCTAAGTTTAAATTCATTCATTAAGTAAAACTCTGACGAATGTCCTAAATTTGGTCTTTTATGTGTAATAGAAAATTTCTCCTATTAAAGCTTACAGAACTTACAAACTCAGAGTAATTTTTTATTAGAATTTCAATCATTTTATTGCCTATTAACTATCTTGTTTGAAAATGTTACCTATAAATTGATCATTTTATGCCTATAATTTGATCATTTTCATGATTTTTATTTTAGAGAGTATGGGAACTTCCAATTGCTATCCGCCACAATCTTTCAGAGGTGAAAACAATTTATCTCACTTTGCAATCCCATTATGGCCACCGAATGAATTGCTCTTACTCACTGAAGATGAGTATTTAAAATTCTTTGGTATTTTCGCACACGATTTCTCAAGAGAGTCTGCATGTTCTTTGTTTTTCTCTCACCGATCACCGCAATTCAATCTGCTTACTCCATGGTTTCTATCTGAATTTGCTAATTGTCTTTCGTCATCGTCTTCCCATTTTGGACTTCTTATTTCTGTATTTCTTTCTAAATTATTTCAGATTGTTTCTTTGAACTTTCTTTATTAGGATCGCAGATAAATAATAACTAAAACTTTACTGATCCATTTATTATTTTATCATGAATACATGCAATGCACGCTTTAACTTTTTAAGGTTTACATTGCTATAAATTCATTTTACAAATAGATTTATTTTGTTAATGTTTAAAGAGATAGTCAAATATTCCGGAACAACAGTGGTTTTCTCAAGTTCCCGCTCGTAGAGGATGCACTAATATTTTCACTTCTCTCGACGAAAAAGAACAAGTCAATGATCAAGATACAGGTCTCATATGATTATCACATTAACTGCAATTTCATTCTTGTGAAGAAGCAAATAAAGCTGAAGCACGCAAGATTGGTCTACTTATCACCTCACGTTTCATCGCGTTCAGTAAAAAAGCAAACCTTTCAGAGAAAAAAGATAGTGAGGTAAAAAATTCCAGGAGCGAAGCATAATTTCCTTGATAACAGGATATGGGTTTTATTACCGTTTGCAAAGGGAAGTGTGAAACTATAAGTCATCCTGTAAATAGTTTCTATCTCCTGACCGTAAGTGGAGACTGCATTATTCATGGCTCACATCTTGGGTAAATTTTCAAATCGTTGTGCTCTCCCATTATGGCGCCATAAGTACAGTGCTGGGACATGAGTTTGCAGTGATCGACTTTAACTCATCTCGGAAGCATCATCCGATTTGAATTATGGGATCGATTTGATACGCTAACCAGAGAATAACTAATTCTGAGGGAAGTCTCATTTCTCATATATCATTTTAGAAAGGTGTGGGAATCGTAACTTCAATTGCCAGTTGATTTAGAAGGATGCATTCCGGTCTATAGAAGACGATTGTTTAAAAAAGGTATTATATCTCTGTCAATACTCTTTCTCTAAATTGAAGTAATATTCTCATGATTCTCAGATGCTCATTCAGCAAATTTTCTGTTTTTATTTTTCAATTAGAAAGTTACTTGATATTTTATTTTTGTTTGCTATTGGATGTAGAAATAACTATAAGTAATACTAGCATTTTAAAATGCCATTTGCATAAATATAATTGACTTATTTTAAGTATTTACCTAAATTAATATTGATATAAAGCGTCACTGATATGATAAAGCGTGAAAAAGTATTCTTTTAGATGTTTAAGCACCACCTATGATGGTTAAATATCAACTTAAGACAAGTGACTCAGAGTCTGTGTGAAATGTCGAAGTATTAAAAGACAAATATATCTACTTAACGACCTTGTACTCGATTCTCATTTTTTTTTGGTTGAATCAATAAATAAAAAGCCGACTTTCCATAGGAAAGTTATAAAATCTGTAGTCGTTTTATAAATGCCTGCAGCATCACTAAAAACTAAATATTTGACTATTAAGTTGATCGATCAATACTCGAATTTACCTTATAATCCTCTCAGAAAATAAATAATTTACATGGAAGTCCACGCTATTTAAACTATTCTATAACTCAGTCAGGCGTGGGATATTCTTAAGGGAAAAAATTTCTTCCTCGAAAAATACCTAACCTGCAGCCCCAGTATTCCCACAGAACCTGCGATGAGCTGAGATTCTTTCCTTCAAGATGTTTGGAAATAAGATCCTTACCTTCTTTGCTTTTACATAACTCATTTTAGCGGGATTCATCCACATCATACGCTGTTTGTATTCTTACGCCTCCTCCGTTTTTACATGATATAAATATGTATGTGGTGAACGAGGTAAAGGTAGGAGTAAGTAGCCTCAGAATAATTTTATTTTGCTGGGTACGAGTTATCTTAGAGGAGCATCTTTTGCAGAAATTTTTTAGATTTGGGGAAATCTACTATCATTGAGGACTGCTTTCGTTATCAACTGTTGGGTAATAAATTACAAAAGGTGAATTTGAGATGGCAACACGTCTGCAGTAAATAATAAATACCTCCCACTCATAATGCTTTTTAAGCACCCTTTCGTCGTAAACAGATTTTACAGCTGGTGAATAACCTTAGTTCACATATTAGTGTTACCAACAAAAATGTGAGATTGTAAAGAAATTCATTTGTTCAGGATTGTAATATTTTCTAGTAAGGCGACAAATGTAAATCTATGAATGAGCTTTATAGATTTTGTATAATACCTAATTTATTTTTATCTATCATTTGATATATGAGGATAAATGGAAATGTACGAAAGATTTTTATAATTTAAAGACTGAGAAAATCACCACGAATGTACTGCTATAATGGTCACATCAAAATGCTCTTTAAATATTCCAAAAAGGCCAATTCACCGGATAGATTTTTAATTTTCATCACTTGTTCTCTATGCCCAGTTTTTTCTTTAAAAGGTTTAAATATATAATCTCTACTTTCTTTATTTATCTTTTATCTATGCTTTTCGCAGATCTTTCAAACCCCTCCCACTCTTTGTGGGTGTTTTTCTGCTGAGGTGAATTATTTTTAAATAAAGAATAAAATGAATACAAAATTCTATTTCTTTGCTTTTCCTTTTCTAAAAATCCTTTTCAATCTATTAGGACAAGTGCTAGATGTTAGAAGAGACTTGTAAGTCTCAATCTCCCCCTAAAATAAAGACGTTATTATTATATTCCCTAAGTGTAAACATGTTTTCAAACCCATGAAGTATTCCCTAAGTGTAAACATGTTTTCAAACCCATGAAGTAGTTTTCTAATGAATATATTTTTCTTTTTATCTCTTTCTTTTCAATTATATAAGACGAAGGGTAAGCATGAATGTAAGATAAGACTCATTATCTCTAGTGAAAATATTATTACATTTCTTATTTTGCAGTCTATTCGCTGTTCCAAGCCAAGCATTATTTCTTTTACGAACTTCCCAGAGAAAAACGTTATCTTTTCCTATAAAATATAATTTCGAACTGAATAAAATTTAATGTACATAATTTTTTTGATAAGTGTTTTACCAATCGTCGTCATCATTTGCTCCTGTTCTATCATGGGACTCTAGCTTCAAATTAAACCAACGCTACAATTTTTTTCACCGCTCATACTGCCAGCTTACATCAGGTGGTATAAGCGGAAACAACCAGGTTGCGTGCGGTGATACACTGCAGGAAAACCAGCGTATGTATTTCTAGCGGGAAAATGAATACTGAATAGCAGGAAACTGAAATAACGTGATTATAATGAGATTTTTTTGGGTAAATGTGAATTAAAATTGGAGATGAGAGATAAATATTCCAAAAGCCAACTAATACACTAAGCGACTGGGCGTACGTAAAGGAACCAATACATCGTCCAATGCTTCTAATAAAGTGTTGATCTCCTCAGGTCCGTTAATTCACGTCTAGTGAAGGTTTTTCCCTTCTTGTTTCTCTATTCATCGGGTCAGTTTTGTTCTCATTGCTCTTTCAACTCTCTCAAATTATTCAAACGCATATCTCATCATTTATTTTTCTTTTTGACATTTTTTTCTCCACTGAATAATTCCTAAATATATTTCCCACGCAATCCTTTTCGGTACATATCTCCTCAGTTCGAATCTTTTACCTTATTTTCCTACTTTTATATTATACTCCGCTGATATGCCTATAGACAATTTTTGTGTTTGTATATTTGCTTGTGTGCAATAAACTCAGTATTATACAGATAGTATAAATTTTTCATGCATCATTCTATTAGGTTAGAAGACGGAGACGATTTACAGCACCATCTTTGTTGAAGTTTGTTTGACCAATTGTGCTATCGCAACGAACTTCTACTTAAAAACGTTGAATAAAAATGGCGTCTTACCACAAACTTATGCCTGAATCAATTGATAGAACTTCTACTTTATTATTTTACTTTCTAGGAAGAGAAAGGATTCAGTGGTAGGCTCGATGTAGCGCATAAATCCAATTATTAGCCATTCTTCTTCCACAGCATGTTATGAGATTTCGTTTTATTTTAACTCATTCCCCACATGACAATTTAGCTTGTATGCGGTGCTTAGTAGTTTATCAATCTTCTTAAAGCTCTTTTTTTATCTTATTTCCTTCATTTCATCGTTAGCTACATACGTGTTTCCTGTCGTTATATTATATCATCCTGAAGCGTATATTTCCCGGAAAACATATTTCTCAAAGAAAATCTCAAGCCATTATCGTAGCCATTCATCTGCAACAAATATCCGTAATTCCCACACCTACGTCCCATTTTTGAGCCTCAGTTTCTCTCATTTTCTCATTTATCCTTCCTCTTTCCCCGACAGTTTTTCTTGTGCCCTATTATATATATCCTTCTGAAACACGACAGCAACCATTCCCAAGGACCACTTTTCTTGGATTTTTAGTTTTCTTCCTTAATGCCTTAATTACATTCATCCTAGCGTTCACATCTGCTCTTTGATATGTGTTCCTATCTAAACCTCTTCTCTTTTTTTCTTTCACCTCCCATCAGCAAATTTCTTTTTTTTATTTTATAAGACCTCTCAAATAACAAATTACTCATCCTTGTTTCAAGTGATATCTAATACAAGTTAAGATATGTGATGATATTTTCGATGTGCACAATTGAAAATGTTCAAATATTTCCTTACTCTCACTTGAGCCAATAGCATATGTGTAATTATTAAATGTTTCTACGCGATATAATTATTTTCGAAGAATCTTTAATATTCCATTATAATTGAAAGACGTCACAGCGGTCGGGTGGCGAACCTATGACAGGAGGGCAAAATCTCTTTCATCCCTATGACAAAGGCGATGAAAGAGAATCATCTTACATCTATTTTTGGGACTGTTACGAATAGTATGTTGACATTACTTCAGGTGGGATGACAACCATTACAAAAAATATCTAAACTTAGGCTTACGTAGCTGAATGTATTCAGAGATAGTATGTTCTTGGAAGAAATTGCATATACATATTGTGAGATAATCTGAACCTATTGGTTACCGTGAGAAAAAAGCATGGGAGTCGACCCTAGAACTTGTGTTTCGAAAATTAATTTTTCGGTGGACGATTCCCGATGGTTGCCAATTGCAGTGACTGTACTGTTCTCACACCCTTTGATATAGTTTGAAGCGCGGCATGCAGCCATTGATATTTAGCGCATCTACTCCCGTACTCCATTTCCTCCAAAAGTGACTTTTGAAAGACTTTTTCAACATCATTGCTTCAATCGCTAATAAAACCAAGGATTACTTTCTTAATATAAGTTCACTTAGATCGATAGAAATAATGATCGGTACGATATTGTTGCTTAAACACTTTTATTGAGTTGTGTTTATAATATATGTGTATAAGGTGTTCAATATTAGTGGTTTTATTACTACCAATATCTAAAACGCACAGAAGGAGACCCAAGTGATTGATTATGAAGACTTTGCCGCGTCCGCTTTTCTCTTGTAATTTGAGGAACCTGGGTTAATAGGAGAAGGAGTAGTTGATGGATATCCTGGCGTAGATCCGGAGATCTTGCCTTCCACCGGAATTTCAACGCTCTTGGAGATGGTAACGCCATCTCCTGCGTCTACTTTGGACCCAACGGTAGAGAAGAATTTATCGAACTCTGAAGAACTGCTGCCGAATGCTCTCTGCGCGCCCTCTTGCGAGGAGAATAAAGGGAGAGAATCCGCAGAAATCCCTTCGACTTTGAAGAGATCGCCTTTGGTGCCGAAGATTGAGTCAGCAGAGAGGTATGTTCCCGCATTCAAGCCATAGTAGCCTCCGTTGGTAGAGATGATTCCTCCGCTTTTGTCTAGATATCCACCACCGACGACGTAAGGGGAGTCACCGAAGTGTGTAATTCCGTGACCAATCACACTTTTATCCAGATATCCGCCGTTCACGATGACTGAGTCACCGTGGGTCACATCATGGTCAACGACGCTCAGCTCGGGATGACCGCTCACCACTACTGTTGATGGATGGTGCACGGCATGGGGAACCGTGACCGGGTAGGGCTTAGGGACTGGTACGGCGTATGGTTGTGGTACTGGGACAGGGACCGCACGATCCACAGGCACTGGGACGGGTTTAGGGACATGGACGGGATAGGGTCTGTCAACAGGAACAGCTACAGGATGAGGAACTTTCACAGCGTAAGGTTTGGGCACTTCCACGGGGACGGGATGAGGAACAGGCACGTTGACCTTAACGGGTACGGGATAAGGGACTCTTTTTTCCACCGGGTAAGGAACCCTTCTTTCTACGGTGACAGGATATGGTTTAGGAACTTCGACAGGATATGGTCTGTCGACGGGGATATGGACAGGGTAAGGAACCGGCTTTTCGACCGGATAAGGAACTGGCTTTTCCACGGGATATGGTACTGGCTTTTCTACTGGATAGGGAACTCTCTTTTCCACAGGGTACGGTACTGGCTTCTCCACCGTAACGGCATATGGCTTAGGCACGGGAACAGCATAAGGTTTGGGAATGTGGACTGGAACAGGTCGGTCAATGTGAACGGGTACTGCATGTGGGACTGCAACTGGAACAGGTTTCTCGACGGTCACAGTCCTCTCAACTACGCCTCCTCCTACGACGACTGGGCTGATGGTCTTCAGACCGAGGCCGTAGTCGCTGAGGTGCGTTATTCCTGAACGGTATAGGCCACCGTAAAGTCCGCTGTTTTGTATCCCGCTACTGTATATTCCGCTGCTGTGTATTCCTGTGCTGTGTATTCCGCTGCCATGTATTCCGCTGCTGTATATTCCACTGCCGCGTATTCCGCTACCATAATGACTACTTCCATAGTATGGGCTAGTATAATATCCGTTCCCGTAAAGCCCACTGTCGTAGATTCCGCTGCCATAGACTCCACTGCTGCCGTGGAGGCCGCTGTATATACCGCTGCCATATATACTGCCATACTTTCCAGCGGCATCGGAGTTTAACAATACTTTTCCGTGCAGACCATCGTAGAACTTTGTTGATCCAGGGTTCAAGATGGTAGCACCATGGTTAAATGCTCTTTTGTTAGTTGTTTTATCCTTTTTTTCTTGTTCCTCTTTTGCCAAAGCACTTAGAGCAAGTAATACAATCAATATCTGTAACATAATGAACCAAAAATTACTAGGAATTAAGGTTAAGGAAATTAAGGAAAAGGTTAAGGTAATTTAGAAAAATTAAGGAGCTAAACTTCGTTGTAAAAGGCGACGAAAATATCTGAATATAGCGAAAAATTGTCTTTTTCCCTCTCAGTTCAAATAATTATAGCACAAACGGATAGTAAGAAATTCATTGCAGAGGTAGCCTACAGCTATTATTACTCTTTTCCTAGAATTTCAGCTTTTCTCTAAGACGTTGAAATGAATCAATAATAGAATTTTAACGAATGCAAATGTACACTTTAAACTCCTTTAGGCTTAAATTTCGTAATTAAATTGTTTCTCTTTTAAAATTCTAAAATTTGTTCTTGATTTATGCGGTAATCTAATTTTCCACATTTACTCGAATAGTAAAGGAATGGATTACCAACAGTTTACTTATTAAATCCTCAATATCAATATAGTTTTGATGTTTCACCTCCTTTCGTTATGCAGTTTCATCTCGCCCAATGAAAATATTTTAGATTAATTAGAATTTTAGATTTTATCTTCAATATTTGTAAAAATCAGTGCAGGAAAGCCAAGCGTTTGCACGTACTTTGGTATAATTTTATATTTCACCGAAACCCAATGTTCCATGAACAAAGCTTACTCTTAAAGTACACTATATCTTTCCTTGAAATTGCGAGTTTAAGTTAATTGCAAAATGAATTTTAAAAACAACCTGGTTGATTGATTTTTATCGAATATTCTATTAACAATAAAATGAAAAAACTTACGCAAGCCTTCATGGTGCCCATGCTCCTTCCAACACCAAATGGACCAGCGAAAGAAGATTCTTCGGCAAGTGCAAGCAAATGTGGCAGCGGGTGCTTATATAGTCCTCTCCGGAGAGCAAAGGATGAGACACACCCCTGTATGTCCTCGTGTAATATCTCACGCCGCCTGCTGTGCTCCGCTGACCTTTAGCCTGATCTTACGAAATGCACATTTAAACGGCAAGGATATTCCATTATGACCTTTGATTAGTTGAATTTTTTTTGTCTCTCTTGCGTAGTTTTAACGATTAACCTGTTCTCTTTTGGCCCAAAGAGGAGCTCATCCTTATGTTCTCACCGTGATTTATTGGAAGATAACGAATTCTCTGCAATTAAAAGCATGCTTTGATTCTCAGAATATTTTCCAAGGTGCGCAGTTTCCAGGCAAAGGAGTGTTCACAGTTTTCCTCATAGAATATTTATTTTGGTATTTACCATTATCTTTTAGCTCTTTCCATTTTCTCTTTTCCGCATCTTAAATACTAAAAGTTTCTAAATGAAATGAGTACCTCAACAGTCTCTCACAGAAAGGCTTTTCTTGCCTCTGATTCGGAAGAAATTTGCATTTGAAGCAGTTATTACATAAATGAGCTCCTTTAAATAGGAGATAGGTGTATTATCATTGCCTAATCTTGTTTGCTCTCAGTTTCGAAATTACTGCTTAAATCCCGATTGTTTTTTGTGATGTATTAATATCTAGTGTGGTATCGCAGTTAATAGGCATCTCTATATTTCAAGTTCAACATATACTGAAAGAAATCATGATAGTTTTCACCATATTTTCTGTTCATTTCAAGTGAGTAACTAAAAGAGGTTTTTCATGGAAAGAAGTCCTAAACAATTAAACAAGTACCTTTAACAACCAATTATTATATATGCACTTCAATTCATTTAAGATCGCGTATATCGTGAGAATATACAAAGACATGATAAATGAATTTTGAAAAATATAAAAATGGATATTTTCAAAATAATTTATAGGATGAACTATCTTTAGGAACATACGAATCATATCACGTAAATTTTCCCGTATAACTTTGGTAAACTCCACATAAACTAGTGGTATTCATTTGTAATACTTTCTGTAGTTTTCATTTCACTTTCTAATGTCGTCGAAAATATATTACGCATTAAAATGGTTTTACTGAGGATATATTTACGAATGATCCCTCAGACCTCACAAAGTTTATTCTTATGGATACAATACTCACAGATAAGAATCTGCGGATAAGGTTTCTAATCCCTAATCGAAATAATCAAATATACACAAGAAAAAAATGACCAAATTACGCAATTTCCATCGGATTACTTACAAATACAAATTCAGCATGATTGGGATAAACAAGCACAGGAAGTGCTTATTATAAAGAGCTCTTATATAAGTGCAATATCATGGAGCAAAGAGATCTTAAAAATTATTTTTTTCCCGCCCTGAATAAACTTTTCGCTAATCATCGCCACTCCCATTTTCGGCTCCCAATATTTAGCCCATTCCTTTCTGGATCACTGAGGAATAGGGAATTCACTTTCGCCTATAAGGTTGCTTTTGGTCAAAACTCACAAGCTCCGGCATCCGCAGCTGTTACTTCTTCCTTACGGTCGTCCTTTTTTCATGCTCGATCGGATTCGCTTTTGGAGCGGGAGTGAGGGGCTATTCGGGTTGATAGAAGATGTTGTTAGATTTGGAAAGCTAGTTTTTTGCGTCTGTTGATCTTTTCTGAGGAAGAGAGAGTCGAAAGAGTGACGGTTAAATCAGATGTCGCCTAGGGCAGCGTCGGAAATCCGTAATTTCATGGCATCATTGTGGTTGAAATAGAAAGACGTGACGAAACGACCTCCAAAATACATCTGGATTCGTATTGTCTCATTACATAAGAAATGAGTTCCTTGAAATTGCTCCGTCACTCATGTTAGAGGTATATTATAAGAGAACGAAATGTGAGATAAAAATACGCGAGAAAGTGCTATTCTAAATTAAAAATTTGGTCTCATATTTCGAGGGGAGGAAAGGGGATACTCCTTTTAATTTTATTTGAAAATTATTTTAAAATAAATATGACGAAATTTCTCTTCCGAAACTTTTTGTCTGTCATTCATTTGCTGTTCATACTTGTAACACGTTTTTTTGTTCTTAATAGTTAAAAGTGTGAGCTCTAGAACAATAATAATGGAATACTAAAATACTGGGTGTAATATCTCGAGGAATTTCAATAAATATATTCAGGAAGAAATAAAGAAAGCTGTCTTCTCGCGATTATAGAAAATAAAAAAACTGGAGAAATGAAATGAATGAGATCAAGGAAACTTATCCTTAATCCATTGAAATTTACTGTATCAAGTATTTACGGATTTTGACAAAAATATTTGCATTGTTTCTGAGGGTCTTGAAGATAGAAATCAGAATATGTTATATAATAAAATCCACTACTTCGGGCTTCACTTGGTGATAGTTCTCCATAATAGAGGAATAAAAGCACAGCTTTCGATCGATACCACAAAATCTTATCTTCAAACAAATAAAAATAAATAATAAATTTTGTGACTTCGAGTAAACGATGGGCGTTCATTCTTCGATTCCTTAGTATAATATTATTCTATATCTTTATAAAGTCATCGATTTGACGGAACAGAAATTTACTTCAAAACTGTAAATCCAAAATCAAATTTTTTATCACGGCACGCGACGTATTTTCTCCGCTGCATTTGAAAATTACACTTGTGTTCAGTTGTATTTTTGTGTAATATTTTCAGAGGGATTTTTATCGATTATTAACTAATAGAAAAAATTGATGTCATTTACTAAACCTCGCTTGTATCCATTCTCATTGCACAAATATTTGTTTTGAAATTTGTGAACGGGAAAATCAGGTGGATGATTCGAAGGTAAGAAGGCCAAATTCCAAATGAATTATTTCTCTATTCGTATTTTATGAAAATTGGGAAATTATTACTAAGCTGAAATTTTCTGGGCTAAATATCAAATACTTCGATAACGTAATATATAGTTTGACTCTTATTTCGAAATAAAATAAAACTCAAACAAAATAAATACCAGATTTTTGATTTGCCGTAAAGATTCACGTAACGAGTAAACCTCTAATTTGATTTATGAAGTCATATTGAGAAACATATTTTCTTTGAGGTCATCTTAATAGAAGTCTGAGTATTTCTCTATATCGGAGAAATCTTATTCCTTTAATTTATAACATCATTACATTAGCTGTAGAGTTTTTTTCATGATTTTACTAAATGGTAATAATATTAACCACGATTTCAATAATGATGAATTTGACTTACAAGATTATTGCTAACATCTATCCAGATTCAACACATCCATAATCCTAAATATTATTTCTTAACCAAGATTCAAACCCGACATCCATATCGGTTGCCTATCACGCAAATGTGAACGCTATAGAGGTCGGAAAATAATATGTAGAGTATGAGGAAAATAAAATGTGGAATTTTAAAAGTGTGGAATACAAAATGAGGTTTATTTTTAGTTTAATTTAGACTCCAATAGATAGATTTCAGGGCATTTATGAGAGAGAATTAAGTTGACTCTATTCATTCTTTCAGAAAGAATTTTTAATGGATTTGTTAATGATATTATCTGAATAGCAGTTTTTGCATATATTCACGCTGTATTCGTATATTTTGCTGAAATCTATTTTGTTATTTAAATTTTCGGGAAGTGGGAGTTGGAGTCGAGGCCCAGACGACCCACAGCCCTGATCAGGAATTCACCATTACTGCAAAATATTATGCCGCTATTACGATTACCGAGGAATATTGCCATTCCATTATCTTACCCTTCTTTCTCTCAATACGTAACTGAGGCTTTCGTCTGTGCAGCTGGAGTTGCGACTCTGTCTGTCTTCCGATGGTTTGATAGAATAAGTCGCCGATTGAATGACTAAACTACAAGTGCAGTAATTACGCAATGCAGAACTTCCGACGACGGAAAGGCGACCGGCGAGGACATTTGGTTCTACCGCAAGAAAGAATGCTATTCGAATTTTCATTACCGGTAGATGGTTATTTTTGAGTTACATGCCGTTAATTACTATTTCAGGTGAAGGAATTCCTATAAAATTCAGTGGGAAGCGTACCTGTTCAAACTTTAAATTACCTCTTTAAGTTAAAAACTTTGCACTCTTCCTTTGCTTTCACTTCGTAAAATATAACTCGGTGTCGCTGAAACCGGTAATAATTTATACTTAACGGTGGGAAAATACGTCCTTTTCTTTTCTGAATTATCCCGGGTATTTCTTCAAACGCATCGATGTGGTGTTTACTTGGAAAATCTAGAAACTATGATCGCCGTCTTTCGTTCGATGTTACTGAATGATACTATACAAGTGGCAGCTAGATTTACATTTGTTGTAGGAACTCGCAAGCCCTTCCATCACGATAAGGTTGCTGTCCAGAAAAGATGATTTTTAAATCACTTTATTTACTATCGACAAAATTATGTCAGTTATTTTAATACAGTTCAATTTTTATATATTCACAGAATTATACGTAATTTCATTACTGAAACCGTCATTAGATTTTTCACTAAAAGCATTAAAGAAAATAACATTTATATATCGTTTTAATGGGCTTTCGACTTAAACGAATGGTGGATTCAACCAAACACGTCGGCAATTGAATACCTTCGGAAACACCTTCAAAAAGTACTCTCTGCGCCGATTTGGTGTTAAAGGTTTTCAAAAATATTGTTTCATCATGCGCAATGCTATTTAGCGTACAGTTGTGGAAG
This sequence comes from Pachydiplax longipennis, assembly GCA_036926295.1. Classification (NCBI taxonomy): domain Eukaryota; kingdom Metazoa; phylum Arthropoda; class Insecta; order Odonata; family Libellulidae; genus Pachydiplax; species Pachydiplax longipennis. The sequence continues at coordinate 47,942,444 of JAVFKF010000001.1, read as the reverse complement.
AGAAGGGGTAACTTCCTCTCTTTAAATTGCTGTTGATGTTTCGCTCCCCATGTGATTTTTCTCCGTGTTTTACGTTTACTAATGCGTGAAAAATGATTTTACAAAACATATTATGGAATTTCTTTTTTTTCCTTCAATCTTAAGAATCTCAATGCTTAACTGAAACGATGCAGATCTCCATGAAATCGTAAAGAAAACAAAATTAGTTATACGCTGTTGGTATGAATCATGTATGAAGCAGCATGTGATTTTTTTGTTAGTGGATTATAGAGGGTTCTATTGAATTAATCCCCTTATTTCAAATTATACCATTGATGCTCTTTTTAGTTAACGCATACGTAACCTTGGAAGAACAGGATGAAAGATTTCAGAGGCTGGAAAAAAATTTATGTATCAAGGATTACCTGTGTGTATAGTCTCTTCGAATGAAGTGAAATAAGATAAAACTTGTTTCCATTAGCTAAGCTAACATTTTTAAGGCAGCACAACGTGTTATATAGCTGAGGGTTTTCCTTCAGTGGCATCTACTTGATCTTTACTGATACAAAATACATTTTCTCTAAGTAAGATGTCATTTTTTGGAAATGCAGTAATATACATCCAAAGATTATGATAAGGGGGATGTAAGATATGATATTCCAAGATATGCTTCTCTTGGAGAGTATTTGTTTATTTCTATTATTCATGCTCATACTTCAAAGTTCTTCATGCCACCTTTGCATGTAGATTTCTTCATGTAGACCGTAAAAGATGTTAACTCTCGTATTAAAATTCGATTCCTGTTCACTCTCTTATCAATTGGCTCGTTAAATTTTACCTCAGACATACTGCGTATTACTCTCTCAAGGTTTGTTTTTATTACAATAGAATTGTATTTTAGCATAGGGATTTAGTACGGCATACAACCTCTAACCGTTGGACAGAATAAATACAATGCTTTCAAGTGATACATGGTGGAGCTAATCCATGTCAACATGATTACTTAATATGGATGAATTCTAAAGCAGCTTGAAACGAAGATACGGTTCTACAATTGAAATTCTTGGACAGATTGTTTCCCAAAAGTAGAACGAGAAGAAAACGCTCCAAAGTACGCTTGATAATTAGATGTTGACTTTATGAAGAAGTGCTCAGATTGCCTTGGATTATAGAGCAACCCAACTCACATCTGAAAGGCATGATGTGAACGAGATTAGGATCTTAATAGGGTATTCCGATTGAATCGCTTTGGAGTATCTTTTCCATGGAGTCACTTCCCCTTCCAGATCCCTCCTCTTCCAGAAGTTTCCCCTCGTTTAAATCGAAGATAGTATTTTTCAGAATAAACTTTGCCGATTAAAGTCCTTTGTATGTCTGTAACTGGTAAATAATACGTACAAAGAATCATTAGTCTTAGGTTATGGCTAATAACAAACAATAATAAAATATTTTGCATTTTGTTTCTCTGTTGAGTGCGGGAAATTTAATTTACTTTTACTAAGATCAGATTAATTATTTTTCGTTCGCACGCCATATATTATTCCCCGTTTGTAATTTATCGAATTATTATTAATTAATGATCAAACAATGAAAGGCAAATAAAACAACTTGCTATATTTTAGAAGACGAGAAATTGCTTAGAAAATGTGTGGCTTTGGGAATTCACGTTAATTATTTTGATATGGATTCGGTTAATATTTTGGCAGCTATTTTCTAAAGATATTTCTCCCTTAAATTTGTGGAGATGAAGAACAATAATGTCCTCGGCATAAAAATGTGTTTGCTGGATATAGTTGAACTCTGGCATAATTTTCTTTTATATTTTGGAGCACTCTGCTCTGAAGATCAAATACAATCATTAACCTAATATTGTAAATGCACACTGAGCCATTTTGAAGCTGCACATAACAACGAAGAAATAATTTTAGTCTACACAATCGCAATTTTAAATGAATATAAAGCATTCCATCGTTTGCTCTCTTTGGCGCTCATTCCAAAATCGCTTTCTTAATGATTTCAATGATTGCCTGATATATATTTCTCTTTCATTTCCTCCTTTTCCACCTTATCTTTCGCTATGCGCTCCTCCCTTTCTCTATCCGAATCAACTATACTCACCCAAATCCAACAGTTAGCGTTTGAGAGCGGGTTTATTTTACGAGCTTTCTTCAAATCGTATCATGGTTAGAATCATCCTGTTACAATTTATTTTAAAGCGCGCACGTGCATTCGAGAATGAGGAGCTTAGTACTTCCTTATCGGTCTGCGAGATAGAAATATGCGCCGGATTCCAAGAAGTATCCACGTTATTCTATTCAAAACAAGGAAAAATTAATTGCTAGTACCAGATTCCTTTTTATGTGAATAATATGCGAAAGAATGCTTACAATAAGAATCCAATAAATAATTTTAATATTATTTTTTTGCGAGGATTTCCGCATCCCTCGAATGAGTGCCGCATCGCCGAGATGAAAAAACTCCGGAGAGCTCCGCCTTCTATGACTTATCTCGGAATTCACACGGTATTTTGTTCAGAATCAAGTGAAAGTTGCAGGAAAGAAGTGCGCCGTTCGTTCAGTAGATGAGAGCAAGTGGGCGAGCAGAAGATTAGTATGCCAACGGCGAAGAGTTATCTTAGATGGGGTCATAACACTCTCTGAGATTAAGGTTAATAATATCGGAACTAAAAGGGCTTTGCATAAGAAAAGTTGACCACTTACACTGGCCACGGTTTTCAACGTAGCTCCCGTTCAAAAAAATAAAAAAACTCATTAGCGTCATTATATAACTTGAGTTGCGATGAGTTATTTTTAAGAATAATGAGACATTTTTAAAATTCGGTAATATTGATATGAAGTTTGAAAAGCTAAGGAAATAATTTAAATAAATCTATTTGGCGAGAGTGGTGAGTTAATTTACGGCGACAGGTGTCTGTGCAGTAAATGAATGAGGAAGTATAAGAGATGCCGTGAGAGTCTTTGATTGAAGAGATAAAGTGGAAGCTGGGCTAGATGGTGGGTCTACATCTACATCTACATCTACATCTGTACCCTGCAAGCCGCCTTTCGGCGTGTGGCAGGGGGTGCAAGCACCAGGACTCTATTTGCCCAGTCGATTATTTTCGCGTATTGTACATATTAAGGGTCACATATTAAGAGGGCATGTCTTGCTAAAGAACGTAATTGAGGGTAGACCGCAAGGGATTTACAAAGAAGAAGAAAAAGTCGAAAGTTGTTGGATGTTTTAATGGGAACGGTTAGTTGAAAGAAGTGATAAATCAGCAGCTTCATCGCTCATGAAACTAAGGTGAGGCAGAATAATATGATTATTGCAATTTTATTAATGCCATTAGATAAGTATTGCTTCAGCTGAGGACAAGGTGTGAGTATAATAGAGAAAGTAAAACTTTTAACAAATACAAGATTGCAAACACACACACACACACTCACCACTGGAGACATTTTATCATAATTATTCCTGTAATTCAGGGTTTTATTATTCGATGAAGATGCCATAATTCGAAAAGGCTATGGCATATAATCCAATCCAATCAATTTTTTCTTATAACTATGAATCGTACCGAAGGAAATTTCTTATTAGCATGACAATATTCTTCCGTTGACCTGGGCATTGCTATTTATTGAAATCTTTATTACAGTAAGACTTTAGTATCTCCCAGCATCAAACGTGATTTCTTGAAACTTACTAACAATATGAAGTAATGCATTTAATAGATCAATGGATTTTGAAAGAATTGTCCAGTAGAACTTAAGAAAGATATAGTCACTTCTAGAGTAAAACCAAATAATAGAGGTGTGAGAAAAATAAGGCAAATATAGGCATTTTTATTCAGTATTAAAAAGCGTTTAATAAATCGCTTGAAGAAGATCTTTGGTGCAAAATTCAATATAAAACGAGTAAACCACAGCCACATTCTATTACGAGCGAAACTATTTTTCCGAAATTCTAAAAAACTGGAAACCACACATTTTTGCGGAACGCCGCATTCTTACAGTAACTTAAGCAAATCCCTATTTATATTTTTTGGTATCAATTGTTTCAAATGTACACCATCACCTCTGGATTTCTTTTCAGGTATTGATTTTCTACGCAAGCTTATTGTGAACTAGAAATTTTGCTCGCGTATTCAACAGGGTAAACTGAGTGGTTCATAACGTATAAAATTTATAAGTTATTAATACCTTCCTTCACGAATATGAAGAATATCAATCAACTTATTTCTTTGATGAAATGGATTCTCTTGATAATAAATGTCCATTCTCATATAATAGACTGGTTGCCCCGTGCGAAAATTTTGGAGACGGATATGCTCTATTTCCCTGCACAAATGCATTTCAACAAACATTCAAATCACTACAAACCAATACACAAACGCTGAAACAGACATAAAAATACATCTTCATATTCTTGATGTGCCCGTTTCGATATAACTAGTTTATGTTCGATAGATGTCGATATCTATACATCCAGTAACGAAACTCAATATTTTGACCAAATGGTGCATTTTCATACGTTGTTCTAATTTTAGAAGGAAGCGAGAAACTTCCTCTTTAAAATGGTGTGTCATTTATATACTTTATTGGAGTGTGAAAGCAGAAAAGCGCTGGTCATCAAAAACGGATGTTTAGAAATAATATAGGATTATTCCTGTATACTTAATGTCGGAAGAGAAGGAGAGGAAGCAGTCAGAATGTGATGCGCATCTTTAGTATGTGGAAGTAAACGGCATTCACTTCCGAGTCACCGCTTTTTACGCTCCACCTTAAAAAGGTGCGTCGCAGGCTTTTATATCAACTGAGTCACGAACTAAGAATATTGTGGAAAAAATATTTTATTTGAAAAGTACAGGTCATTTTTTTGCATGCGAACAGTCCCTTCTCCATTTTAGGTATGCAGTGAAAGTAAAAGGTCGACAACTCGCTATTCAATTCATTAAGAACGGGTTCTTCACTTATAGTGACGGACAGCTTCGGTGAATTGTATTCAGTGAGAATACTAATTTCCGATAATATTTGTTCTCCCTGTATCGATTAACGAAAATAAAAGTCAATAGTTCCCATTCACTCTCTATAAAAGTACTTAATATCTCTTTCGTGGGAAGTCATGTACACAGTAATTGCTTCTCTTTCTTCTTATGGATGTATCTCAAGAAGCCATCACCGCATCTCACGGTATGAAGTGGGATGTATAGCGAATAAGAGAGGTGAAGATTTTCCAAATCCTCGTATTTTGAAGTTAGAAAAGGTTAGAGAGATACTGAGATGAAAATTTACGTCATCTCATCATGAAAAACAATTTTGTCAGGAGCTTTATAACCTTGTTTTGCTTCTCTTTCTTCTCTGATACAGAAATAACATCCGAATTTATTTGTTTTTCCAACAAGGGTCCTTCAACAGCATCTCACTTAAATATATGGTGGATTGAGTAACTCTACAATGTCAAGGGTATGGACTGGAGTAGCTAAATCAAAGATATCTGCCGATTATCTTCTTCGGGCTACCTTTTGGAGGCGCGCCAAGTATTCTCCATGGTCCAAAAGAAAACAATCTTGCATATAATAACGGTATGAGGATTCTACAGTTTCCGGAATCATCCTCGAGGCGAAAATTATGTGTTCGGCCATTACATTTCCATTTTAACATTCGCTATGAAAGTCGCCAGTGGCTTGTGGCAGGGGGTGCACTAATGACAACGTTCCTATCTAACTCTAGTCGTTTAGATTTTCTAATTCTCCACAGGAAAAAAACGACCAGAAGTAAACATCCGTCCTGACGATTATTTCCTTATACGCTTTTTCGATTTCTCTCCGAGTTCTCGCTCGTTGTTAACCGGAATTAAAACGGCATCTACTCCGCCAGAAAGAAGTATTTTTCGAAAGTTTTCGTCGGCAATCTTATCTTCTTTCTAGAGCGAATCACGTACGAAAAACTTAATCATAGCCAAAACACCAGAATTCTCTGCGAACAAACCAGGCAATCAATCGGAACATCTCTATATAGGAGACTAATCCTGAAGATTCCAAATCTCCTAGAAATAATTGAGAAGAGACTGAACGAGGGAAATATACGCTATTTCTTAGGCTCCGATGTTCAATAAGAATCCAACGCACTGACTAATGTTTACTTTCCATCCGCCTTCCCTATAACCTTCGATTACACTCATTGAAGGAATGACTTCTAAATGTAACTCAAGGGTCTCTCTCACGAACTTCAAAGGATATCCTTTTATTATCTCGTACAATTTTATATTGCACATAAATTTCATTTGTCCTCAATACTCATTTGATGAAGTTATTAAATTACTTGTTTTAAATTAACAAAACTTAAATTTTTTTAAACATCGAGACATTCTTTCTTATGTTTTATGCTAATAATACAAAAGAAAATAGTGTTACAGAAATGTTATAAGGATGAATAAGGATGAAAATTTAAATGATTTATAAATAACTTATTAATAAAATAACTTAAACTAATACATTTGTAACAACAGATACTGTGGCATATCTATAAAAGGAAAACTGATAGAATAGATACCCAAAGGATATTGTTCCGATTAAAACAAAATTAATTAATAAAATAATAATCGTATGTATCTTAATGTATATATTTTAGTTATTATTTGTAAAGAGAGAGGTTATATTAAAATATGCACACATATAAGACTTTTTAAAATATTGTTTAATGTGTATCTTGAGGATTATTCAGTTATTGGTTAGGACCTTCACCTGCCTGACGGCTAAGGATTAAGAAATAAATAATAATATTTAAAGGATATAAAATTTGGAACACTCTTAAGAGGAGCAGGGTGTTGATTCTTGCATCAATATGTAAATTATTCATTGACAACTTTAAGAAAAACTTTAAAGAAGAAAGAAACGTTAATTTAAGACATATTTAAACATCTCGTGTAAGTATTTCTCTAATAATTTGCATTTAATTAATTGATCATACATTAAGTTTTCAGAAAATAAATATTTATTCGTGATCAAGTGAAAGTTTCAATGTCAGATTAGGGTGAAAGTTTTTTTACAACGTACTCGAGCATTTTGACCGGTTACGAACATGAGAATAAGAAGAATTCCTTTAATCTTATGCGCGCTATTTATTTCGAGAGTCATCCTTCCTTTGTCACTCTCCCTCTTATCTATTTCTCCAAAGGGATACATCAATCCCTCTTTCGGACGCTTCTTCGATTTTCGGACCCCATTAAAAGATTGCATTTTCTCAGAAGTCGCTCCCAAACGAGATCCGGTCAAACTAGCTGCAGTAAAAGAACATCATAAAATCGAATTCGTTGTTCCATTTAATTTTTTAAGACTTGTTCTGATCTCTCGTTGCTCCCATATTTCTTCCATTAAAAAAAGAACGCTTCAATACTAGCTTTCGCTTGTTCCTTTCCAAAACATGATATTTGGAAATCCATTCCACTTAGTCTCTTTGGACTGAAATTTATATTTTTTTAGCTTTTTTTTAATATGTTTGAATTGAGTTTTAATTTCCTTCTTTTGGATGTTTTTCTTTCGCGTATTTTTTACCTTACTATATTTCCACGCCTTTGTTTCATTTTTTATTTCGCTTCCCTAAATGTAGCTAATGAATTGTATTCCGTTTATATATCAATTTCTTTATTCTTCAAAGCTTGTGATGAAATTTTTCGCAATTAATAATGACATCCACGAAATTATAAACGAATTTTTTTTATTGTTTAGGAGTTTCTCGGTGGCGTGGTTCTCCATTAGTGGTGTTGGGGTTCGAATCCCAGCTGAGGCAGGTTAGGTTTTTTGGGGAATTTCAGGCCATACGTCGACTCAACCTGGGAAGTGAGTATTGGTGGTTATAATTTGGGAAAATGCTTAGTGCTAGCAAAAGCTCCTTCAGTCCTTATCCTTAGGCCTAATGACCGAATTAACTTAAGTTTATACCCGTATTTAGGTCGGATTATATTGATAACGTGGGATTAAATCATCGTTAACCTTCTCACCTACTTAAATGAGTCACATTACAAGTTCCATTCTCGTAGGGTATATAGTTCCTGCTCAAAGTTGTTAAGGAAATGAGGTTGTTGTCCAGTGAATATAATGCATTCAAGCAGGTAATTTTATTGTATTCTTCAGACCTTGCTTTCACTTGGGACTTGCATGCGAAGGACATTCTCTCCACAGCCTGTTTGCAACTGTTAATTTGAGAAATAAAAGTACAAAAAACTAAATGCCATATCCACATATATATTATGATGCATTATAAATATAAACTTACGGATCTAAATTATACGTGTATTACTATCTCAAACTCCTTTTATCCAATCAACAAATCCTATCAATTTCGAATGATCTTTACGTAGGATGTGCAATATTTCATTATTTAGATGACATATGGCTCAGCTCCTACCTTGAATGTTAATATCGCTTCAGATTTTCTTTTTTCGTTTTATGAATATTTCTTCTGAATTAAGACGATACGTAACTTGTGTGAAGCTGATAAATAAGTAGATATTGTAAAATGTTTGATATATTATTTAGAAGGTGCTCGATGATTCAATTATGAGCTACTAAGAAACCAAGGCTGCCAATATTTTGTTGGATTTTATAGTGGCCTTTAAATAAAGTGCAGGTTGAAAGCTTGCGGTTTAATTTTTTAGTTATATAGTGCTCCTTTTCTATTTAACGCAAAACATATTTTCTGGCATTCAGATAAATTTCAGCTTGACAAATTGAAACATCAACTAACTTCCTCAAATATTCCGTTTATCGCTTATTTTAAATTTCAGTGCTATTACCATGCTAGGACCGAGTTGTTCTGTTTGTACAATGTTCACTTTTCGTATATTTATATATGTATCATTAATACTGAATGGTAACAGATATTTGTAACGATTCAGAGGCAACTCTTAATCCTTCAAGAGATGATAATAATATTGAGTATCCGGGATTGAGACCAACGTTGTTTCGGAATTTGGAAGCTTTTGGAATCAAATACAGTTATTTGGTGATTTTCTTTTGGAATAAGAAACAAAAAATGAAGAACGAAATCTGATTTTCAGAAAAATCACTAATTACTTGACATAAATGCACCATGCAAATGATTCAAACCTATATTTATTTATCAAATGAGGTTTTTCTTGGATAGAAGTAAACAGTGAACAAGTGTGCTCACAAATACGACCTGGAGAACTTCTCTTAACGTTTGATCCCTGTTAGGACAGAAGTAGTTAATTTTCTAGCAAATAAAAAGATAAGATTAACGACAGAAGGTAGAGAAAGAGAGATGATAATGGTTGATTCTCATATTATCCATATTTATTAAAAACAAAGCGCTGAAAAGTAAATTGATGCAATGTTACGGATTGCGGAATGTTTCAGATTTCAGAAATTTGAATACTCAACCTGCATAGGGTTATATTCATGAAGATCACGTGAAGTTATGCATTTTTCCAAATTTACGATGTTTATATTCATATCACATATTTCTTCTTATGGAGCCAATAAGTTTAAACTTCCGTATTTTGTAACAGTGTTATACATTATCATCATGGCATTGAGTATTATATATCAATACTATTTCTGCACGACTATTTCTCAGACGCTGATAGCCTTGGTTAATGTTATGACTCAAGATATGTTCACTGCATTTTGATCTCTAAACCATCAATGGAAGACTTGGAAGTCGGATGTCTGAGAGATGAGTTGGTGATGTATAAGACATTATAAATGAGAAAGATTTCAGGATACCGGTGTATTGCTACTCATGAATTGCAAATAGTCAAATAGCATTCTTTCTCTGAACCTTGTACCTTTTATCCTCCACTTGGAAAGAAGACTGGCATATATTATAAAATTAACACGTTGTCACATTAATTGTAATATACAATTCTATCTACATATGATACGTAATTGGAGACATAATTATTCAAGAAGAATACGTCATAGCTTTTTCATGGATATGAAATTTTTATCTTCATATAATTTCCCTGTGGTTGAGTTCATTTGTTAGATTTATTTCGTCGTATTCTTACATACTTTTTCCATGATCATAAGTGATAAATATTTCTCTTTTATTGATGACATTCACAAATTAATATAAGTTCCAATATTATTTCAATAATTTTATCTCCAATTCTTTATGGTAATAACTGTAAAAATTATTCGGAAAAATAATGTTATTTTTGTTTTATATTCAACCATGCTTCTCCCGTAATCTAACTGGCTTAAAAACGTTTTACAAATGCCACTATGATCATGACTTCAATTAACAATTCAAAAGCAAAGCAATTTACTGACAACATCTGCATTGCATTAACAAGCATGTATTATTTGTTATTGGCTTTCATAGTAGATTATTCTAGTAGAAATATACGCTGGTCAAAGCTAAGCAAAAAAGATCTTATTCATTAAAGCTTAGCAACAAAATTCATGGCGTTGTGAAGTTCATCCCCTAAGGATCTAAGATATGCAATAATATTGTGGGGAAAGGTATTTAATTTTCTCTTATATTTTGAAGCAGAGCTTAAAAACAAGTTAGTTTCGAAGAATATCCCAAGAATCTTTCAAGGGAGCGTTGTCCTATTTTCCCAAACTTTATGAAGTTTTCCAAACTGGATTATTAATGGCAAGTTATGTGTTAAAAGTAAAAGTCTCATAAGCTCATGGGATCAAAGAAGTGAAGGGATGTTTTTGATTCATTTAGTGCTTTAGGCTCAAATTTAAACTCGTAAAACCGAGATCAATTTAATCATTAGTATAATGAGTCAGTTAAGACTAAATTAGGTGAAAAATATTTTTTCAGTTATACTCTGTATTGATGTTAGTATATTTGGCATTGAGTTCATTAGTAGGATGAATAGCAGGTAAAAGCTCATTTTGCATTTAGTTCAAAATTTGAAACCTTAAATATTCTTTGTTAAGGAAAATTCTTCGTTCAATGTCAGAAATAGAGTTTCAGCAACTATGTTCACGAAATTTATACTTATACGTTTTCATTATATACCCTCTCGTAAATTTTCCTTGTTTTAATCTTGAAATACCACCTCGGTCTCAATAGATTAAGCCCTTTTTTAGCTCGCGTGTATTCTGATCCATGTTTATTTTTTCAGTCAGGCATTTATTTTTGAGATCGCTTTCTTGAATTACTATGAATATAAATAACATGTAAAAGTATTAGAGTTTTTTATTACTTGGAATGACATCCTCTTCTCTTTCAGATTTAATATTTATAATTCTATCTTAACTGTCTGTAACGTATGATATAGGTGGTTTCATTTGGTAATTTATTGGTAATTCATAAGATTTTAAATACATTCATGATAGTCACAGACGTTTTTTACTTAGACTGATATTTTTTATCATACGTAAAATGTGATGTAGTAATATTGTATATATTAACTAATATGGTGAAACAGAAACCCTGGTTTATACCACATTATCGTTCATTCATATCTTCTGAGTCTCCCTGTTAAACCTGTGGAATCCTCAAATCTGTACTATAATGTATATATTTAAACACTGTTAGAAATTTTGCTTTGGATAATGGTTATATTCTTACTGTTATTGAAACTCTATCATTTCTCTATTTCTCGAAAAAAGGAAAATGACTGTTCCCCATCCCTTGTAAATCTTCCCCATCCCTCTTTCACATCCCTGAAACAACGGTGATTTAAGCTACCGTTCCCGGGATTCCTCAAAATCTGTAACTCTCTCCCAAGGGACTCTCTCCTATGACAAGCATTTCACAACTTGAATAATAATTCTTTCCCTTCACCGAGAGATTAAATTAGATTAGAGGAAGGATGGATGACGTGTCATTTCCTCGGAAAGACAAGGTGAAACGCTAGGGATCTGTTTGAGAGGCGGCGACTACATTTGCTAAACGAATGTCCCTTTAAAGAGAATTGATAGGAAAGGTTTTAGTAATGGCTTTGCTCATCTCGGATGGGTGCTTTTGTTTGGGCGCGTGCCGCTGTCTGAGGTACGCCACACGCCCGTCCCTGACTCGCTTCCCAACGACTGAATCGTGTCCCTTGAAAGTTGGACACGAGCCAGAAGTGACAACTGCCCTCTTGTTGGCAAAAAGGGCGAAGTGGGAGTGGGCAAACCACACGACGAGCATCACTTTCGCCCTTCACTTTCCCTCCAACAATAAGATCGTATCTCTCCAAAAGGAGCTATCTCTTTCTCCTAAACTCTCGCATCCTAATCCTAATTCTATTGCGATTTTAATTTGCATTTTCAAACAAGAGTGTGATTTACGTAATAGCTCCGAGTGTTAGAATGGTAAATGGGAGCTTTACTAATCTTAACGAGAAGATTACCCTCAGTTTTAGAAAACAAGACTTCAATTTTTTGCAATTTAGCAATTATAAACGATTGCTCCCTTGATGAATAGCTGCTCTGAAAATTCCTCTCCTGTTGACCCTTATGTAATAGCAAATGCTTTTGTTTAAAAGCATCTAATATCTCACGAATGAAAATATTAATTTCATTAGTGAAATTATGAGCTGGACTTTAATGCGCCCGCTACGAATTTTCTCCTTATTAAGACGGGACTACGGTTACGATCCATTTCATTTTTAAGAAATAAAATATATTGTGAAGCGAAAAGAATAATTATCTCGTTGCCATTCTTTTCTTCTCAACTTTAAAAATTTCTAATTAGTTACAGCTCCTTCAATTGAGCAATAAAATGTTTCATGTTGAGTCATTTATTTCGTCTTCAAGTTTTCTGTTAAATGAGTGTGGTTGGTTGGAAGAGGAAGATTTTCAACCATATTGTCGTCAGGATAAGGATGCAATGTTTATAATGTGTGCAATTTATAATGTTCGATTATAGTCTCCATCAGATATTGACCGTCATTATGATAGCTTTCCACTCCTGAGTATTGTTAAATCTAGCAGTTTGTTGTACGTTAACATAGAAACAGTTACGGAAATTAACAAAATTTCCTAGAGAAGGGGCTGATGATGACTGCATCCAAAATTTTAATTAACTTTTCTTCATTATAACATTAGTTTTAGTTATTAAGCAGGATACCTTTAAGATACTTAAATGCAAGAAAAACTCAGCATTAAAATCGTTGTGCAAATCTTTATCATTTTGCTAAAACTTTAATTTCAAAATAATCGAACCTCTTGAATTTTTAAATGTCCCTTTTTAATAATGGCCTTTATAAATACCTGCTAATATTGGATGGGTCTTATTCAGAATTATGCAGGAATAAGTTACAGCGAAAATAAGTTAATATAATATCACTTGGCGAAAATTAAAATATTCAATTTTTCTTCTTCTCCTCTTCTAATGACTCTTAAAAATATTGGTGAATGAATAGTATGAATATGTTCTGAATTTTATAGAAATTTCAGTATGAGGTTAATGTTTATGCGTGATTAAATAAATGACAAGTCATTAGTTAATGATAAGCGTTGGTCCTTAAGGGCTGCCTCGCCTTCTTTCTTATCAACGTTACGCATTTTCTCAAAGTACACAAAGGTAAATAAAAACAAAATTCTCTCTCTCTCTTCAGCATAGAAATACGTTACGGTCTATGAATCAATATCTCGGCTATATTATCAACTTCCGGATTAAAAATATAAGTCAATGAATCTGTATGAGATCGGTTGTTTTAAAAATTTAAATATCCTGTTCTTAGTTTTGTTTATGAAAATTTCATAGTTCGAAAATGTCATCAATGATTAATAATATTTTATCAGAGTGTGAACAAGCAACACAGTCATAAGACGTGAAAGATAATATAGAACTTTTAGAAAATATACTTTTCAACTACATAATTATTCAGTGTGCAATTTTTATGTAGATGTAGTTCCATTTTTCTGAGATTTAAAATGTACATGTATTTCTTCCTTCTAGATGCCTACTATTTCCGTAAAATCTTATTCTATTTGTAGTTTTTGTAGATTTTTCATATCCCCTTCTTGTGGGTGTTTTCCTGCTGTGAGCTATTTTTCCTAAGCACCATCTTAGGTTTTCAAACACACAATATAATTTTCCTCCGTGAACTTCTTCATGCTATCTCTTACATACAAATTGACGAAGGGTTAGATGCAAGAAGAGACTTTCTAGTATCAATATCGCCTGGATAAAGACGATTTATTATTATTTTCATATTTTTGTCTCTTGGAATCGAGGAATTGACGTTTATCCACAATTTTTGTGAACGGATTTATGTAATGTAAGGAAGTGGGAGATATAAGAACAAACAAGTCCATTTAATTAAAATATTTTTTATTTTATAAGAATGTTTTTATATTTTTCGTTTTATATACAAACAGCTGTGAAAAAATCATAAAAAATAGCAATCGGATTATAAAAAAGTTTCCCAGACTATTGTGAGAAGGAAGGTGATTGGAATGAGTATTTGGTGAGAAGTATTCCATTCCGGATCTTGTAGATGATATGTTATAGAGAACCTGCAAAGAAAGAATACTTTTAGAGCCGCCCAAAAATTTAAATATCTTTTCAAGTATAAAGTCAAGATTATGTCCCTTACTGTAAAGCTGGCCGACATTTCACCATCCGTGGGTTCCAGAACCGATTCCAAGACTGTATCCTCCTCCATATCCTCCTCCATATCCTCCTCCATATCCTCCGCCGAGTCCGTATCCACCGCCGATTCCATATCCTCCAGACCATCCACCGTGTCCCCCGCCTAAACCTGAGCCAAGGGAGATTCCACTTGAGAGACCGTATCCACCACCCAAACCATAGCCATGTCCGATAGACTTATAGATGGGGACTGGCTTATGGATTGGGACAGGGTGGGGTACGGGGACTGGAACTGGCTTATGCACTGGGACTGCGATAGGCTTGGGAACAGGGACTGCAACTGGATGAGGTACGGGAATCCTCACTGGTACGGAAACGGGTACAGCGTAGGGCTTCTCGATGGGCACAGGGTATGGCCTATCTACTGAAACGGGGTATGGCTTAGGAACATGAACAGGGTAAGGCTTTTCCACTGGAACGGGTACGGGATGAGGAACGGGAACGGGGATGTTCTTATGAACGGGGACAGGGACGGGATGAGGGACTGGTACAGGAACACTCTTGGTGACGGTGATAGTCTTGTGTATAGAGGCTATATGTCCACCTCCTAGGCCATATCCTCCTCCGTATCCTCCTCCATATCCGCCTCCATAGCCATAGCCAGCACCGTAGCCAATACCGGAGCCATAGGACAATCCAGAGCCTCCAAGAGAGATTCCTCCAAGAGAAGCTCCCCCGAGAGCTGCACCATGCCCACCTCCGTACCCATATCCCAAACCGTGTCCAAGTCCTATGCCTGAGCTAAGTCCAATACTGGAGCCCAGACCTATTCCATGTCCCAGTCCAACTCCTTGTCCCAGTGACACTCCATGTCCCAATCCTATTCCGGAGCCGTAGCCCACTCCTAAGCCGCCACCATATCCTAGACCCAGAGCTCCTCTCTTTTCATGTTTCTTCGCTCCCTCCTCGGCTACCGCAACCGTAGCTAGAGCTAGGAGAGCTAGGCAAATCTGCAAGTACAACATGTTCAAAATTAACATTCAAGATGCATTCTAATAGATTTTATAAAAGATTCACATTTACATATAGACCCTGCAAACCGCCACTGGCGCAGGGGGATTCCTCGTGAATGAAGTGAGAGATCACACGCATTTAACCGTGAGAAATCACACGTATGCTCTGGTGGATCTTACATATTTTGACAATGAAAGTAATGAAAAGGGTTAGAATTCTTGAATCGTGTTATATTTACCTGCCACTTCATGATTCCTTTCTACCTGAGTCTGCGGATACAAGAATTGGAGTGAACTTATTCCCAAAACGATTCTTCCCTTTATATATATAAAGAACCCCTCTTTGCCCCATCTCCACTTTCGCTGGAACCGCCCAGGGGTCTTCCCAACCCCTCTTTCGCACTCAACCTGATGCCGCTGCATCAACCCCCACCCCTCTTTCTCTTTCGACGCACGCGCCGCGGAGAAGCCGATTGGCGGAAAAAATGGATACGCAAGAGCCCCGGTCTAGAGTAGATACGGAGTATTTACGTGATGTTCGGTTTATAGCCAATGCTTACTTTCACTACCCCTCGTTGAAGTCACTTGGGATCGAAGTAAGATGGTTGTTATCATCTCGCTCCAATTTGAAATTTTTTTCGGAATATTTCCTGATCACCCTACGTTGGTCAATTTCGTTTCTCTCTTTCGTATTTTGATACTTTGACCTTTAAAAATTTCACTTTGGACTCGGTTTGAAATGTGTGATGCTTCTGTGCCATTTATCAAGAATATAATTTTGGTAAATTGCCTTCTATTTTCAATGGAGTTCCAAATATGTTCCTCGCATTTAATTATTATAATTCTGTTTAAAATTAATTTCAGTTTTCTTTATGGGTTCCAATAATTTATCTATGGCAATGGTTTATGAAATTTAGTATGGCGAAACAATTTTAAGTAATATCAATTTGAGTAATATCTCTTCTCATTATTTTTAAACCAAAAGTACAATTGAAAAATTATTAATTTCTAAAATATCATTTTAAACTTATTCTTTCCGTTGTTTAATGGACAGATGTGATCTCTTTAGGATCATTTTAAATAGATGGTATTTATTAGCATAAGAAATACATTTCGGAGAGATTTTATGAGATGAATTTTACCACCTATTCTCACTCTCGAATTTCTCATTTTCTTTATATTTGCACTATATTATTTATTCTTAACTTCAGGTTAATTATTTAATATACGTGAATTATGTCAAATTTTCATCAACATGTAACTGATTAAAGTAATGGAAAATAACTTGTTGTCAGCGATACTGAAAATTTAAGCCAAAGATATTATTATAAGGTTTCTTAAAGGGAATAAATCATTTTATTAAGTCATAATATTCTAAGACCACAGTAACATAATTCAGTAATGTTATAGTTATTTTTATATATTTTAATGCGGTAAGCGTTTGAATTTCAATTTTGTTTGATTTACAAGCTACAAAGATACATACCCAAACTATCGTTGGAATAAAAATTAAGGAGTATGTATCTTTTTCGAGCGCTGTAGAGTATGGTATTAGGTCTTGTCCTTGATGTCGAATAATTTTCTTTCAAAACACCATTTGTAATTCTATGTGGCTATGACAATGGATTCGATTGAAAGTCTGGGCATCTTTGTATGCTATATTTACTCCATTATTTTCAAATTAGCAATGCCATAACACAAGTAGTGTTCTGAATTTTTAATAAAATATCAGAATAATATTTTACGAATGATTACCACGGAGGGTTCAATCCTTTGTTAGAGTCAATATCTCGTATTATTTCAAATAAATTTATATTGGGATAAATGATTCATAATTTTTCTGTAATTATAATCTATTTGCTTTTCCTGTAATTATCATTTTTTCTTATAATTATCGTTTGATTTCTTTGAATTTCTCACAGGTTTAGATCTTATTTTTAAAAGTTTTAATCAACTTTCAATAACTTTTTCTCTCGTACAGTTTTACGTATATCATCTCTCGAATTGTCTCGAAATATTGTTCTTCATGTTTTTCTTATTCCTACCATCTGCGTCCTATTTTCCTTTTGAGACGTTGATGGGATATCGTGGATTATTTGGAACTTTCGGGCCAGAATAATGGCGGACTGAAAGTATAAGAACCTCAAATCTTCACCCTTACGCTGGCATATAGCCAAGTATCATCTTACCTCAATTTAACACACACCCAGAAATTCGTAAGAGAAGAGTCCGAATAGGCGTAATTTATTCGGAGATTGCTTTTTTAAAAAGCGAAACACAATTTTTTTGTCTACTTGTCCGAATTCCTCACGGCAGATTACTCAAGAGCATCGCAGAAATAACCAGGTTCGGATGCGAATGGGGACTCGCGTTCTCAGGCTGATCTCACCAACGCCTTGACCGACCTTTTACAAGTACCAAAACACTGAATTAAAACTCGCCCAACCCACTGCGTACATTCTATTTGAGAGCGACTCGTTCCCCTCGATTAGTTTCCACTTTAACGATTCCTAATCGGGGTATTCGAAGCCAACGACAGCTTTTTCCATTCACGCAGATACATCTAAAAGAAGAAAGCAACATATCCAAGATTGATACACGAATTTTCAGACTCCAATTTTTTGTTAGGGCCGAAAGTGAAGTTGCCAAGATGAAAAGTAAGTGAAAGCATTCCTTCTGCCGTAATCCCATTGTAAGAAAATGGCGACTTATTCTGTCATATCATTCCATTCGGACTGCCCGGGGCTAAAACGCCCCTTTCGGGAGACGTCGCAAGCTCGCTTTCGCACTTTGAGTCGGCAATTATGACCGATAGTAATCCGTTCCGCTTTTGCCGTCCAATCAATCACGATTTCCGAAGGCGATCGTGGTCGGCAGCGGGAGCGAATCACGGAAGGTTGGGTTAACGACTCCTCCTCTGTATTAGAAGCGGAAGTGCATGACCGGTCCACCCACCCAAGCATCTCTCTCCCCTGACTCATCGCGCCATCTTTCCCTTTCGGAGAACAAGGAGAAAAGAGCTTACTTCCTCCATGGATACCGGTCAATCCGCCCCATGCCATCCCATTATCTCCGCAACCCAGCCCTTCTAAACTTATAAAGCTCGGCCATTTCCACGTACGTTACATAGTAATGTTCCTCCCCGGTAGCTTTCTCCGCCGGGTCTCATAGACGGGCATCGCGAGCGTCTCGGCCGTTGGAATCTCCATTGGGCTGGGTCTGGGGCGGATTCACATCGCTTTCTTTAGCCGCCCCCTGCATCCCTTCTTTTGGACCACTTCCTACGCCAAGGACTTCTTTCTTTTCTTCCTCGACTTCCCCTTTCGCTTGCAGCCCTTCTTTTTTCACCTCCGTCCCTCGCTAAGAATGCTGTCTCTTCGTCTGCCCACACCCCTCGGCAATCTCCAATGTTTTCACTTTCTTGCGAAGAAAGTGCTCGGATTTCGAGTCTTCGTGGAAATATAAATTATGCCGGAGTGTTGAGTCACACGAAACCAGGTTGCCCATTTTAGCGTCAACGCGCGGTAATTCTCGGACGATAGGAGATGTGGATTGATTGCTCCAATTTCCATAATTTATCCCGTTGAAGATACAACGCTCCGTCATTTTACTATTCATTATTTTATCGGGCATCAATTTACTCGTATTTTGAAGGAAAGAGGGGTGAGATGGATACAAATTAATAAGCGGCTGCTTTGGAGGAAATTGTTTCTCCACTTACGCCGGCCAATGAGGAATCACCGGTGACGATTTTGATGGAATGGAGGGCAGAGCTTAATCGATCCTTCACTTCAATCTATGCTAATATTACTTAATAAGCAATTAATTAATGATGTCGTGCAAAATTATACTCTGTATGTAATTCACATGAAAAATTCTAACGAATTTCATTTTGCTAATAACTCAATACGTCAGGGAATACTTAATCCCTTCCAAGAAGTCTTGTCTGGAAAACTAATTTTTCGCAATTAAGGTTATTTGTTTTCTTTAGATTTTTAACTACTCTAAGGTTGAGAGCCATTCTCTTCAGCCGTTGACCATCGTTTAGAAATTCAAGTCTATTTTACCGAAAGAGGAAATTTTTGCCTTTCTAATCCTTATTTATCATTTACAAATATTTCTTTGCTTAACGATGGTATGTTGTAATATTTTTCAAACATAATAGAATGGAAATGCATTGAAGTATTCAAGATTTTTAAAAAAGTATTCCTAGTATAACTCAGTAGCATATTCAACGGTAGATACATTTATAGTTATTTGTCCATTTAATGGAAGGGTTCTTTGGATAATATAAAAATAAGATAGGGAAAGAGCGAAGGACATTTTTTGAGTTTCCAGTTTATTTCTCGTTATTATGCAGAATATCCGCATTTTCTTACTTAATTGGCGTAGTTAATTAGTTAAAGTTACTCAATGAAGATAATTTAAATATCTTTTGAGGGAAATCCTAGTAACAAATTAATACAGGCTAGGGATAAGTACATCCGTATATGAATTTTACGTATTGAACATGATTTGATTTTTAAATTGATATAATTATTTCAATAACGAATATAGATTTGAAAAATTAGAAAAATATATGATTGATTAAGATTATTATATATAAATCTAAATGGAGCTTTAGCGCGTCAGCCCCATGAGTACTAGAGATTAAACAAAATGCATTAGGTCAGAGCATAGGTTCGTGCACGGTCCATTGGTGACTTTCCAATACTTAATTCACTACCTTTTAATTAATTTAATTTTTCCTTAACTGTCAAAATTAATCATAATGGTGAACACTTCAAAATCGGTGCTCCCGCTGGGAATCAAACCGCGGACCACTTCCATCGAAGACGAACTAGCGTGTGATATTTAAGCCCTTCAATGTGACGGGTTGAATTTCATATTTTTCCGATATTTTATGTAGTTTTTACTTCATTGTATTGTAAGAATTTATACTAATTCCATACTTTTAGGAGTTACACAATCCTGAAAAATCCCGTGAAGATAGTTAACCGAAAATTTACCGAAAAATAGTTCTTTATATTTATGTGCAATAAAATATAGTATATTCGCTATGAAACAATGAAATATTTTTACCTAAGTACTTCTGGTTGTATTCTGAGCTACAGCCGCACCCTTGACACGGCTTTTTACTCGTTGAAGTTGCGAGGGAGAAAATTTTTCACTTTGTAGTTAATGAAGCAAAGCATAGCTAAATATATAGTATTTTCTAACAGCTCCTTCCGTGACTGTTTATCCTTGCGAGATTCCGATTTCTCCCGATACACCCATAAATTTTATCGCGTGCCGTGTTTGAATCTACATTCCGCCTTTGCTATAGAAAATTACCGGAAGACATAGTTGTAACATTTTCCTTATATTCTAAAGTACAGCACACAAGCAAAAGGTTTGCTCATATGTTATATTAGACTCAGCCATACTTCGTTACCAATGGAGGTATTCAATGAACGAAAGGATGAAAAACAACTTGTGGATTTATTTGCTTCTTCTTCGTAATTCTTCTTGTTGTCGCGCAGAATTGAATTATAAAATGAATCCTCTGATTTTCAACTATTATTAATTTTTAAAGGCCCACAATCAAGAAAATTTATACTACTTTGAATCTTTACTTCTATTTATCTTCGTATTATTGTCTATTATTACATCAAAATCGTAAGGCATCAGTAAGCCAATATTCACGGCAAATGCTAAATTATCTCGTGAGATACTAATTAAGTTAGGCTATTGTCTTGTCCAATTTGAAGAAAACGCAGGATTATTTTGGATAAATATTATCACACCTATATAACAAGCAAATTTCAAGTAATTATATTTTTGACTGTTAAATATTAAGAACATTTCGAAATATTCAAAATTTTCTTTATGTCGCGACTAGTTAATCCGTAAAGTTGAGCTCGCTATTATAGAGGTACCGATTTGCCTTATTGTTAAGTAATTGTATTTAATACTGCAATGGAAGAACATTCGTTGTAGTTATAGGATTATTCTTTCATTCTAAGTTCTTAAATTGAGACGCATTTTCATCCCAAGACTAAAGTAATAAGGACTCCTATTAGCAAATATTCATCATTCTCGAATTGGCATAATGTTTACGATTACGTAATTCTTTTATCTTTTCTTTTTATCAACGTAACACATGGGAATCATCCTTTTTTTCTCGTCTATTTTTAGTTGATCATGTAGCCTGAGGAGATAATTTGTCTCTTCATTTGAAAATATGCTGGATGATCACTTCTGAGCGATTTTCTTTTTCACCACAATCTCCTATTAACTCGAATCCATTCATATTTATATCTTTTCATCCTCATCATACGATTATCTCGACATGTGTAACATGAAAAGGTATTTCGGGCAGCTTTTTTTGCCTTTCTATATCGAATATAGGATTTTGTTTTTTGTATTGCATACCATAATTTGTACTGTATGTCCACTTAATTTTCGATCCTTGCTTTCAAATTTGATTATCTAGCAAATTATACATCACTTCTGACCAGGGCATTGAACCGAAACCCAACCGAAATCCGAAACAAGAAAACGTTATTTTCGCCGGAGTGAAAAGTGAACCTGAACCGAATTAATTGAAATTCTTGAACCCGATCCGTAGCCTAAAATCTTTATCTATCTATCCCAGCAACAAATAAGTATTAAAATATAAATAAATTACTTAAGGTTACTTGGACGAAGGTTTACTAAACATTAGTAAAAACAACCTGCAACTAAATATTAATATCAATAAGTTTTACTCTATGAACCGATATGCCGAATTTTCGTTGAATCAGAGCGAAAACCCGAATGAAAAATATTACGGTTCCATGCCTTGATTTTCATCCGTAGATTTTTCTATCTCACCCAGAGGAGCCTACTTGAGCCTGAAGACTGGCAACTCCGCGCCTGCCACAAATATGTTGCTATCATTGTCACGCTACCTCTTATTTGTCGCACGTGAATATTTAGTTTAACTTCCATTGGATCTGATAACAATAGAGCTAATACCACGTTGATACTTTTTATTCTCTAATCAAAGATTATTGATAGAAAATAAAAGTATTCGGTCATAATTTGGTTATGGAATCCCCTTCAATGACCTCCTTTCATGGTCTGTTCTCAACCAGAACGATTCCTTCATTTCGAAATCATTTTATGTTTATAATGAAAAGAATATTTGAAAATAACAGTTACACTATCCAGCGTTCTCTGAGGTAAGTAACACTAAATATAGCGGGTCTATATCGAAACAAAATTAAGTGGGTGGCCCGTGCGGTTTGATATTTTAGTCCGGAAATATTTTGTTTCTGCATATAACGGTTATTATGTAGTTTTAGTCTTCGGTGAGGCTGGAGAAAAAGTAATTTAATCTGATAAAAAATCTTGAGATGTAACCTTGCCGTATTTCAATCAGTATATTCGCAATGCACAACAATCATCATCATGGATAGCATATAAATTTTGCCTTTCAAACTTTCTTCTCCCTGCTTTAAATCAGTATCAATCAAAGTTGGACTTCCTTTTCAAACAATAAAGGCGGAATCATCCTGATATGAGATACTTTGCAAACGCTAGTGCTTTGCGGAATATCTATGAACTGTTGCAGTCATAAGGCGGAAAAGATAGAGAATCAGGTCGGAAGAGGAAGGAGATCGCTGGAAGATGAAGAGTTGAAAGCAAATCGCATAACTCAAAAGGGTGGTGCCTTGATAGAGGGGCAGTATAAGAGAAACTCCTTTCATCTGGAAATGTAGTTTGCGAACGTAATACGACTCTTCGATTGATGTCAATTAAAGAAGATAACTGATAGGAGACGGATACGGAATTAAAATAATATCCTCGGCCGCAAAGTTAATGATATCCGGAGATATTGGTATACAAGCAGCTTGAATACATGACAGTGAATGACTGAAAGAAACAGATATTTGACTGAATGAAAATTTGAGACTACCCATTAAAAATATATTGTGATGAATAACTGGAGCAGCGGACGTTATCGCTTCTAGTTTATAAAATATAAGCTTTATTTGCTAAAATTTTGAACCAATAGGCATATATTATTTAGAATCTTAGATAGACAGAATACATAAGAAAATAATTGACCGAATGAATGGCTCAGAAGAGTCGGTAGCTTTGTTTTACGAACAAAAATCACGAAAGTATATATAAATATCCGCAATTCTTGATGAATTTCTAATATTCATCGGAAGACTATTTGGAGAAGCAATGACGTTTCTCTACACTAAAATGCCCTATAAATGAAGGAAAATTTGCTACGTTGGAAAATTGTTAATTGGAGATTAATATATCAAAAAGTTTGAGAAAATATGCCTACTTTCTTGAATTATTCATGCTGTTTTTTCCGAAATTTGGATATTAATTTATGTTTCACATTTTAATCCGAAGTGCATACTTCCACGGGTTTGTACGATTAACTATGTAGCTCATTACTGAAAACTAAACACGTTTTGCAATCTTTATCTTTATTAGTTATGGTTCATTTTTAGTTTTAAAAACTGGTTTATGTTTTTTAGTTTTAATAACAAAAAAGCAGTCATTAATTACCTAATATATAAAAATGTTATAAAATGTCATTTGGTACTAGGATAACCTCCGAAAGAGTGATATGGTAGAGGGACGAATGTTAATTACTAGAAATGAAATTCAATCGAGAGTGTACGACAGGTTAGAGAGAAAATTTTCGATATTTTATTTTAGATGCTAAACGTGTTTTAAAATGCATTTACTTATGCAACCAAATCACCGTAATAACGTGGTTTCTACCTTCCTGTGAGCGGGATTTATTCTGTAGCATAATGTTTGTAAATGGTGGTGAACGGTAAATATTCACTATAAAGGAGTATTAGAAGAGGCCTGAATAGAATGCTTCTTTACATAAGACTGCAGTCGAGGCTTAGAATATCTCTTCCTAAGGCAAGGTGAAATTAACTGAATCCGTATGAGGGAAACTGGTCTCATTAAGTCACTGTGCCAATGTAGGTGGTGCTAACCAACAGCTTGAAGGACTTTCTGGCCTTTATCGAACTCGGCATTAATTGCTACTAAGTCACAAAGTGTGCCTCAAGCATTCTCACAACTCCTTCTACCAAACACTTAAGATAGTAATACTAAGATTACTCGTTTTATGTGCTTGCTGTGAAATTATGGGATACTGCAAGCAGGAGTCGTTAGTATGCAAAAGAAAAAACTTCTCGTTTTCATTTAATTTTTGGGTTTGTTATGAATCGCTAAATAATTCAGTTTTTCAGAAACATAATTTTGTCACTTCTAGAATCCTACTGTCTAATCTCGTGTTTCAGATGCAAAGTTAGAAGTTTCAGTCCGTATTGCGTCATTTAATCTCTTTTAGCCCCTCACAGACAGCAATGGATATAAGTAAACTCCCGATTATCCGTGTGCAGATTATAATTTTTACGGATTATCCGTGCGTGTTACTCAATCTTCGTCTATGTTTTCCACGATAATTTTAAAAAGCTTGAAATTCTAAAAACACAATTATTTTTGCTTACTAATATAAGCAGGCCTTACGTAAGACCTTTCCTATAAAGCATTGGGAAAGCGACTACAATATCGTTATCAATGCTAACAAGATTCACGGTCGATAGAAGAAAACTTGATTAGTACTTGAAATAATCAAAAATAATAAGCTATGCGCGCAAATATTTGTTACGCATAAATATTAAT
Source organism: Pachydiplax longipennis (assembly GCA_036926295.1). NCBI lineage: Eukaryota > Metazoa > Arthropoda > Insecta > Odonata > Libellulidae > Pachydiplax > Pachydiplax longipennis. The sequence continues at coordinate 47,917,243 of JAVFKF010000001.1, read as the reverse complement.
TAAATTCCCAATGTTATAAGAAATAAAAGCGAAAGTTCGGATTATCCCAGTTTTTATATATATTTTCTGATTATTAGTGCATACTCTCCTCATCATTAGCCCGGATATATATTAATATAATAATTTTAAAGTAATTATCTATTTATTGAATATATTAATTTATAGCATTTAGGGATTGAATTGCAATGTAGGAAATTTTAGATCTAAGGTTGTGGTAAACTGAAGCTATTCTAATGGAATACTTTACCATAATCCAGTTTTATGGCTATAGCAACCAAATCTCTGCAATAGTAAATTCTCTGTTACTTAATGTATTTTTAATAAGAGATCATTGAATACAATATTTATTTTGTATGAATATGCTAACTGAAATATAGAGTTCGTGGCCTCTAGTATCATTTTTTTGATAGAAGTTGAAAAAAAGGAAATGAAGTTTTTGTTTCAATCAATGCTTACTTGCCTGTTTTAAGTTTTTTGATGATTTTCTAAAGAGAAATGGAAATACAGAGGGTGAATTTAATGGTGTATAAGGAATATAGCATGAGAATAAATTATAACTTCAATGTACTTGGATTTGGATTCTACATTGGATATTGAGTTTCATTTAAAGTTTGCAAGATGTACTTGGGTTTTTAAGCCACTATTCAGTTTTGAAGGAAACATTTAAAGTAACCTAAGGAGTAAAACAAAATTATTAGGAAATAGGAAATACACATTTCAAATTAGCTTTTATTTACTACAAGAATTGTGGTGGATGAAGAAACTCCCTCGTTTTCTCTGCTGATGAATCTCCCGATTCATTTGATAACCATCTCGAGCAAAAGTTCGTTTTCTAAATATTTTCCGAACTTCGTGAGGATATTTCCATAATTTATTTCTCTAATAGGACAATAGTGGGCCACGAGTGAGTCACGAAGAGAGTTAACCAAAAGATTATCTTGGTATCCACGCTGGAGCTATCTGTCTTGCCTGTCAGACTGGTTAGGAAGCCGAAACGCAGAGAAACTTGACCTCGGTCTTAACGAAACTTTGTATTAATTTGCTCTAAACTTGATCTTCCTTGATAAAAATTATGTGTGAAACATTTTTCTTAGATGATGAACACAATAGTACTGAACCAAAATCCTATCTCTGGCGATGGAAGCAACATGCTATATATTCCTATAATCATTTATCTTTACGCTCTGTATTTGTTTAGCAAGTATTACTTGTGTTTCGCAGTAAATGTATATTTAGTTTTGCTAACTGTTCTACACTTTCTTTGTGCATTGATTTTGATGTAAAACCAGGACATTTAGAATCCTCTTTATATGTATAATTAATTATTGTGCTATAAGAAATGATAGTATCTCTCTTGCTGTTTTTATTTTGGTGATCAACAGTTGAAAACTTGATTTGCGCTAAATTTTATGGGTTCCTTTAACGTCTTACCTTAGGTCAGGAGGAACTTCTTGAAATTCCAAATTGCGAATTCCGGTTAAAGTGACCACCATCTGCGGTCAACAACGAGCTCTCGTTCTCAGCTTGTTCCAGAAAACTTCTTGAATAAGGAGAATATATTATGAAGTCGTTCATTCTTGCGGTTTTCAATGTATTTGGAAGTTAAGCATCTTCAGCCAACGCTAATTTCAAAAATACACGTCAATATGTGCGAACTGTCTTTCTTACTCCTATTCTGTTTAAGAGGCTTTCTCTGTATCATATCAACGCATAAATTTTGATTCCAGGGTTAGTCTTTAAATAGATAAAAAAAACCCATGTAGGTCTTCAAACAAAATTTCCAGCAGAATATTAAGTAACAAATCAGCTACTTAGAATACAAAAATGTTCGTAATATATCATTTGAATTAATATTTGTCTTCCATGGAGTTTAGAATATTGGCTGATAAATTTGGAAGATATGCAGAAAATAATATCAAGTTTTACTTGAAATATGTCTTATTATTTAGGCAATGTAAGTTTGAAACTTTAAAATTGCATTAAAATCCTCTATGTAATTTTTCATTAGGTATTGAAAATACCATAATATGTATTACACTTGTCGAGATTGCGGACCTTAGAGCGTTTATTTTCGTAATAATTGTACTAGATTACAAATTACTGTTTCAAGGTGAGATTTATACTTTGAAATCTTCGAACGTCTTCTCTTTAATCGTTGCTCGAAGATCCAGTCAAAAAGGCTTCTGTATGTAAGGTACAAAATAATGTAAAAGGCTATGCTCTAAGTTGCTATCTATTGAATTTTTCCACCGTTCTTTTTTTTACCGAATTCGTTCTAAGTAGAACAATCAATTATTATATGAGTATTACATTCATTTTCTTCACGGTTTTCCATATCTATTAATATTTTGAATGGTACATCCGAGTATCTCGAGCACGAACTTCGGAAAGATATAACTTCCATCGAAGATTCTCGGCAGGATCCGACCGAGGGAGTTTCTAACAGAATTTCCCAGCTCTGCAAGTTTGCTGCTTTTCCATCAGAGGGCAGCACATGGCTGCAGTGTATTGGAGCTTCTGTGAGAACGAAAAACCTCAACTTCTAGGTTAGACCGCTCATAGCAGAGCTGAGAGGTGTCTCTGTAGGTTTATTTAAATTCGAAACTGACGTCGGAGATCCTCAAAATATTTTTCTGCGAAATTATAACCCTCACCAACTGATGAATTCGAAGAGAACTATCATATTTTTTTCCGTAACTAAATAGTTTGAAATACCAACAGGGGAATACGTTCCCTATGACAATAGTTGTGTTTGTGTAGTAAAATTATTAATAAATTAATTTTGGTGAAAAAAAATAGGACTGCTCTTATTTTTTGTATATATTACTGATTTCCAGACTGAAAAATTAATCAGATATTTTTATTTCTGAAATATTTTCTTTATCTAGAATAAATCTCAAACACCTAATCTTCTACCCTTACAAAAGCTTTTACCTTGATAAGATCATTAATAATAATCTATAATTTCTGAATAATAACTGAAGAATCGTTGCATAAAGTTACAACCTCAAAACTAGAACATGCAAAACCATACAGATTAACCTAAAAATATCGTTATCTAAATTAAAACTTAAAAAAACATCGTAATCCGTACGACAATATGGAAATTATCCCAGTATCTAAATTTGCGAGAACTTTACCCTATGTAAAGTCAACAACTATGACTAAACAGTGGCTATTTTCATTCTTTAAGGAATTCGTTTAAATTAACTTTTGCAAAGATACTATTCTATTCCACGAAACAAAGAATTTGATAAATGCAGTAGAGAGGAATTCTATGGTTTCTATTTTCCCTTAGTTCACAGTCTAAAACCAGTCTACCGGTAGTTGATATTCAGTTATTAGATATTAAAATGGTCTTATTAGCAATTATTATTTAAAAGATCGTTTGAAAAGCAAGACTTTTTTAATCGAGTTTAGGATACAACAGAAGAAGAAGAATATAAAATGTGACTGATTATTCTTCTTCTTCCACGAAATTGCAACTTTCATAAGCTGCTCTTCTCTTTTCTGGGAAAATTTGTTTTAAACACTTACAAAATTTCTAATTAAGGTCATACGCAGCGATTGTAATATGCTTTGAATATCCAACGCAGGGAGTTCCATCATGTATTTAGAGGGTACGCAAGCAAGCTCCATCATCTGAAATCTGAACCTGCCTACATATGTGGTAAATCGACCGTAATTTTTATATTTCTCATTTAGTATATGAGATATTAAGTAAATGATTTAAAAGTAATTTCATGTTACTAGGAATATAGGTTATGGGAGTGTGCTGCTTAAGGGGGAGACTGTCCGTAAAGGTTGAAGCTTATGTAAATCATTAGAGCCAAATCTTTTTATTTGCTTAGCTAGAAATTAAATCTAAGATGAGTTTTTAAAATTTTATACCATGGTGACCTATACGTTATCACGGCTACAAACAAAAACGTATTCTGGGGAAAGACAAAGGGCGAGATGCCTCACCATTTATAACGTTAAGGGTACTCCTTGACGATTTTAATTTTGGTTCTATCAAACGTGCAATAATTATTCTTTAGGCAAATTCATAAATTTCATGTGAAATTCATCAGAAAAATGAAATATACTTAGATATACAAGCAAATATACACTTTCATAACGTGATATTCAAACATATAAAAGTAAGCCGAAACCGTGTACAAGTTTGACTCCATAAACTCTTAAAATGAATCCTTTCTATTTATTGCTAGGGTTCGGTTAGCGGAGATACTCGCTTTCGAATATATTTGGTCAAAGAGGGAGAATTATGTGCAATCGTGTGTATGTGTGTGGATTTCTCGTTTGGGCTGTGGCCGCGGGCTAAGGGACGCACACTCATGGAATTGGCCGTTTAAGTGGAGCGGAGGCTGGTCGGAAGTGGGGCATCATGGGATGCGAAAAGAAAGGGTGATGATGTTGCTAGGTGAGAGAGAGAGATGTGAGATACGATAGCTAAAGTAATTCTCACGTCTTTCAAGGAGTAAAAGTAAGTCCATTAATTTTATATCACCTCCACTTCTAATGTTAAAAAATATCAGATTGTCGCCGGTGGGTTTCGGAGGAAGTTGCGAAGAAGTGACATGCGATGTAGAGAAAGCTCTAGTGGAGAGTAAGTCATAAATTAATGGTGTTTGAAATCAATAAACTTCTTAGTTTCCACTATTGTTTAATTTTTTAATAAACCACTTCTAAAAATATAGTGAAAATTATTAATTACTCATATTGCGAACTTTTTCATGACATTCCACAAGAAAAGACCGAAAAATGGCGATTAAATTGCAGTTTATGGCCATAAATTTGCAGGGCAACATTTTGGGTATTGATCTTTTGTGTTTAGATTTAGGGGGCTATAATCAAAGTTGTAATTCAATCATGTCTTTCATGAATGTTTACGTAGATGCTGGTGACTCATGGATAGAGGAATGTCATGCTTAACTTCCCGAGCGCAAAAAAGCTCCTAATGGTATGAGAATGACTTACAGATTCGCAAATATAGAAGAAATTCTGACGTTATGTTTTCTTTTGTGAAAAATTAATATCTATATGTTATTTAGCTCAAAGTAATGTACATACATAAGACGGGAAACCTCATCAGTTAAATATTTTAGAAATAAATAAATCTACATGTATATAATTTAGGATACTTCACTCATACTAATTAAAGTCTGTGATAAACTTTTACAAGCGTATTTTTCAAACTGTCATCAACAATTTTTATGAATAACGGATAGGATATTATTATTAATGATATATTAGTTGCTATTAGACTAATACTTCAGTGGCAAATTTCTGCTTTAGTATTACACACTATTAAAATGGCAGAATGCTATATACAATGTTAATTGCATAACATAACATCATTTACCATTACAGAACGTATTTAATTTACGTATACCAATAAAGTTTTACGATTAAAAGCTGACACCTGACTACAACTATAAAGTATTCGATACTAACATCCTTACGAATCATGCGTACATAAAGCTAACATAATAAATGCGAATTTATTTATGTCAATTATTTTCCTTACTATACATCTCTTATTAGTCACTCAAGTTTTCTTCTTCCAGGCATTATCTTTATTATGGTGATGAAATTCTCCTTTACACATACACGACGAAAAAATATTACCATAGATTCAGATTGGATTAGTTCCGGAGCAAATATTTTCTGCCTGATGAATCCGCATAATTCCTATCTTACTTAAATCCTACTAACTTTAATGTTCTTCATATCCTAAGTAACACTCCTAACTAATTTAGGTACCGGTATATTTTGAGAAATCGCGTGGCCAAGAATATCGGTATTAAAAAATTCTTGAATTAGAAATAGAATCTGTTATTTAAAATCTTAAACGGAAAAAACCGGCACAACACATGGAGAGAAAAGTTACATCTCCAGGAAAGGAAGACATTAAATTGTGCAAGAGCGCTCCTAATTCGAACAAAACGGCGGAAGATGGAGAACACAATTGGTAGATGTTCTTGGAAAAAGCGGACATATAATACACGTCGAAGGGAAGCTCAAGGGAGAGGCGAAGGGAAAGTGGGGATGGGCGGGAGGAGTGGGCGGTTGACAATGGGATCTGCACAGGATTTCCCTTTCGATGGGTGTGTTCCTCTGATTCGTCTTTGTCGCGCTAACTAATGCGCATTTAAATCACTTACGATAGAGAAATCATGCGCTTAAAATAAAGATATGACTTTTCCTTCTCACGGCTTTCTTTTCTCACTTTTTAACATTTCAAGAGGAAGTTCATCAGTTTGCTTGCAATGTGGTTTGTTCTCGTCGCGTTTACGTGGGAAACACTCTTAATCGATTTTCATTAAATTAACTCGCGAGATGCGGAAGTCTCCTCTCATACATAACATATGTTAGCGTAAGTAAAAGAAATACTGCCAATTGAGCACACTAGTTGTGATTATTCTGACGGCGACTGCGAAAGACAAGGTTCATTTCCTTGCTTTCTCGATAGGAGATCTATCGTAAATTCTTTTATTTCTGAATGCTCATATATAATGGAGGTGTTGTGTATTTGTCATAATTTTTTTTCTGTAAGCATAGGTTGAAAAAATTTCGAGCTTGCAATCCTTAACAAGGAGTTAATTGATAAAATTTTATCATTAATTTCTCCCATTCGTTCACAAAGACTTTTCGTAAAATATACAAGGGAGTGTCCTCCTTACAGTTTTGTCTCCTTTTAGTTCTTTTTTCACATAATTTATTTTGGAGAAATTTCCTTATGGACGTTTTGCGCTGACTAATGAATGCTGCTGCTCGTTTGAGATGCCCTCTCTCTTTTATTTCGCAGAAGGGATATTGAAACTGTTTCTCCGCGAAAGAATGAGTACGTCTTTTGAGAGCATGAAAATAACTTCTTCGTTGAAGTACCCGCTGCGTTGAAGAAATCCTGAAGCAGTGCAATACCCGTAAATAATTTTAAATTCTAAACACCACTAAATTCAAGAAATATGAGATGATATGCAATGGTTTTCATGCTATTACTTTGGTGTCACGATTATTTAACAGCTTTCACAATTTTAAAGCTAAAAAATTGCTGCTGATTTTTTAATACCCCGCACTGTTATGATTATCAAATCTTTTTGTGGAAACATTGCATAGTTATGCTGATTTCAGATATTTTTGTGCTAATTTCCTCGCAGATCACTAAGTAAAAATATGTATATTTTATTATTGCACATAAAACATTGCACATCCAACAAAATTGACCAAGTCATTACTGCATTAAAAATCTGTTCGAGATGAACATAGAAAAGACTGAATTTAATAGAATAAGAATTACATCAGAAAACTGGTAGCAAAGAAACATGCTTCTAGAGATTTTTCCTGTTTTGGATTCTTTTGATATCTTCTGGATACGATTTAAGCAGTGTTTCTCAATGGAAGTCATGAATTTCAATATCATAATTTTATTACATTAAATAAACAACCCTAATTTCAATGAGATCCAAATTTATATGCTCACTCCGGCTTTCCTTAAATAAATGCAAAATATTTCCGAATTATTGTCTTGTACTTACTAATACGTATATGCGACTCTTATCGATGAATCCCATATTTATAACCGTTACCTACCCAATGTTTGCGATTCCTTTTTCTCCGATATTTTCCATAAATTTCTCCATTTTAGATATACCGATATTTGATATTTTTATTCAAAACGAAGTAATCGTACAGATGTACGTATATATACACACAGACCCCCAATAGTAGTTGACTGCGTACATTCTTAAAGGAAAGGTAAGCATCATAAAAAGACACCCGTTCCCACTCATGGGAGGCCATAAAAGATAATAATGGCGAAAATGCAGGTCGAGATTGGTAGTTCTTTCGATGAATCAGTTAGCAAGGTTATTTTCGCGACGAGAAAACGTTTTAATGAGCGTAAAGCATTTAACTCGCGAAATGTCCCGTTTCTTGTTTGCTCGCACGCTGTGGAAGCTGATGCAACACTCTGTTAAATTGCAAAAACCCACTGGATTCTACTAAAATTGCGCCAAAAAAGTAATCCATATTTACGGATGACTACGCAAATCCTTCTTAGGAGAAGTGAACAATACGGCTATATCAGAGCCAGTGACGAAAAATCTCGAAAATCGGATTCCTTACGGAAAATCCCAGTGGGGTGATTTCCCAACGGATCGCAGTCCAATTGGTAAATGAGCGCAGTAAGTGTTTTTTATCGGGTGAGGGTGAACGGCCAGTGGCGACGATGATTGCGAGTAAGGGCAAGGTGTGAGAGGCAATGGAAAGGCAGTGAAGGGTAACCGAAGCAGTGTCCGGTGAAAGGCTGCGTGAAAAAAGAAGCGTCGGCATGTTAACGAAGCGACTTTTGACCCAGTTTGCCTCTCTCACTTTCGCATCTCGCGACCATCATCCCCTGCGGCAGCCCCTCCCACTTATGGCCATCACCGGACTAGTTTCTTCCTTCGACGCGGTCCACCTTCTGCCCCTCCCCACGACCTCATCTGCTTTCGTTTTCTCCTCCCGTTTTCCCACTCTCACTTTCCTTCCTACAAAAGTCCATCCTCGATTACCTTTCCTCTTTATAAGTCCTCCGGAGCTCCTCCCGTCCGATTCGCTCGCAAAGCACGCTATTTTCTCTATTCGGCCATGGGTTTTTGCTGGTGTACCTCAGGGGTTACATTTAGGGCCAAAACTTTTCCCGTCGTTTCCTATTCATGTCGAGATTTGGGAGTTTCGCTGATCGTTTTTTTGTGTTCGAAAAGGGGTTTTTTGTACACGAAAAGATTAATAACTGGACGGTGACTTTTCCTTTCTTTTGAAATGACGATTTTTCCCTTTAAGAAGCTTAAGCTTGAGCTGAAATGAGCTTGATCATTCCTTCCTTTTTCGATCCTTCCATCCGTTGTTAATGCTGAATATTTTTTGTCTCATTTAAAATTATTCACCAGAAAATACCAATTTTCTTCACTTAAATAAATGTAGATTATATAATATTTTAATGGAAGATTTCCATCCGTCAAAAAAGGCGAAAAAACGTTACTCCTCATCGAAAAGGAAACAGAAAATAATATTTAAATATATTTTTCACTTGGGCTCAGTAAATAATTTTTAGTTGAGTATTTATCACGGTATGTGATAAATTTGTTAGTGTAGATCTTATATTAAGACATATAGAAGCATCTTTCTAGTTATGATTACCATTTAGTTAGAGAGTAATCTAGTTTTTTTCGACGAAAGATATGCAGAAATTCTTTTCGGTATCACACAGCTGAGAACCCGAGGAGAATTTCTGCACTATTTGATTATAAATAATATTTCACATACGGTCCAGATTCTTACCCGTATTTGAGTAATAATAACATCCTTTGAAGATCTTACGAAGAAATAATCCCTTTTATCCTACTCTACTGATGAATAGTGCCTCATTGTCGTCTTTTTGGAATATAGTCAAGGATGAAGTCGAGTAATTTAGGATTAATTCGAACACAACGGATCCTATTCAAACCATTAGTTTTTCTCCACTGTAAACGACCACTTCACTTTTGAGCATACTGTTTTAATAAAAAAATTCTCAAGGATCAATATTGCTCAAGGAAATTTCTGTCTTCCTCGGCAACATTCTACAATTTGATATGTGCTGTTGGTTACTTAATACCGAATAACTGTTGCCTGTTTAGGTTTATTGCATTCACTACTAACGTCGTTTTCCTCTTAATGATACTCGCCGGAAATTAAAGCTAGGAATCCTTTCACGACATTCTTTTAATAGGTCACGTATGGCGCTTGATATGAACGAGTTTACTTATAATTGTCAGATAATTATATTAATTAAAAAGGATAATTATTGGTTGTTTATGAATTTTCAGAGGTATATGCTAACGATCCTCTTACTGAACCTTTATGATATCAAATTAAGGAATATAAGATTTATTTATCATAAATCGTGAAGGAGTTAAAGATCTAAAATATTTTTCCGATTTCTGTTTTATTTTGCTTACGTTTCAAAATTTTCTCTTTAAAGTATGTGATTAGTAATTAGACATGAGATGCTCGAAAAACTGCACACAAGTCCAGAATTACCGACCTTGTGAGAATCATCCAAAGCGCATTTCGACAGCCATGTTAACTATTTTGATATGCTAACTATGTATTTGAGGAAACTAGGATTTTGTTAAAATGAAAATGTTGTAGTTGATCTGAGTTAAAGTTAAAGAATGTTTTTTAAGTTATTTGGGGATATTGTATTTGAGGATTATTTATGTATCATTTTAATATGAGAAACCTAAGTATTTCTTCATTTATGTTATGTATTAAGGTCTCAAAACATCAAATTAAGAAAAAATAAAGGAGGAATCATGTTAGCAGCTGCTAATGCGGAATCTCACAAAATAGCGATCCAAATTCGAGGTATCGAATCGTATGAAATGGAAACAGGATGAAGATATTTTAGATAATTAGTTTACAGTTATTATCATCTAGTACAAGTTATTTAAGACGCTTCTATTCCTTAGCATACGAAATTATTGTTTAATATTGACGGTAGCTAAATTTTAATTATTCATGGCAGTCTGTTGAGTTTATTGTCGTAAGATATCCATTTTATCCGGAAAAATTTAGGTCAGCATCGCAATTTTTTACCTCAGAATCTCCTTACGTTTTATGATAATATGGTACTGAGTAATATTAGCGTAGTTTGGAAGTGTGATTTCTTCCTTCAAGTCCTATAGTCAATCACCCGCCTCTTTTATCCATTTAGCTTCGTAACCATTTTCCCATTAGTACAAAATGTACTGCAAGCAAAAATTGTACCTTTTTAGGTCCTCAGATGATTAAAGTGTATGAATTTTAAAGTAATGTAAAATGTATGCCTTCCTACAAAGCACCTTCCTTCAAAATTCTATAAAAATATTTCCTCCCATAAAAGAAAGCGGTGAAACATATTTGTATCTATCTAACAAGTAGAGATTATTACGAATATAAGCGGAAAAGGAATATGTGCCTCTTTAGATTGTACATACTTTGGTCTTTTACTATATACCCCTGCCGGAAAATAGAATGGAATATAATAAAATATTTTTTCACTAGAATATGAATATAGATATCATTATAAATATTTTCACAAATTTAGATCTCTCTTTTCAATGAGTACATAAATCTTTTACCTTGAGTTCAAATCCTTTTCTGGAATGTAAACTTGAATTGAATATCAAAAGAAGCAACTTAACTACTTCAGCTGGTCCAGATGCAGCAACGGAAAATAATGGGCATAATGCTTTCTAAATCAGCCTGTAAATTTGTCGGAATTTTCTCTCTACCCCAACTGTTTAATTAAATTTTTTTAAGTAATTTTAGAGTAACATCTTCGCTGTAGTAGAGTACATAGGGATATTGTTTCTTGGGCTTTTCTCAAATAATCTATGTAGAGCTACATTAGGAAATAATCGATGTCTTGCAGGAGTAAAAAGAACGATCAAGGAGATGTATTCTTAAAAATTAATTAAGGAATAAGTCATCTCTTTTAGAATTCTTCTAAAGGTATTTCATCATCTTTATTACTAATGAACACTTTTTCTTTAACTTGCCTCAAATTTTGTGCCTAGGCATTTAGCTGCCTGAGGCTAGATGTGATTTGGAGGTATATATTTTTTCCAGTGCGTGATTTTTGCTCAATTTAGTCGAAACTAGTCGGTTTCAGAGCCACTTAAAAGTGCCTTTATGTCGGCACTGACAAACACTATATATAACTACGGTTGTCAGACGTCCCGATTTTGGCGGATTTTCTCAACTTGACTGAATATTTCCCGAAAGGAAAAAGTTACGGCAAGCTCAATAGATCATATAGGAATATTTCCCACTTCCCGAAATATTCTTTGAGTGTCCCGCTGTTGAATATAATTCTATTCAAATCACTTATGAAGCGCGCGATAGAATATTTAATTTTTATTATTTATTTATGAATTATTTATATTTTGGCATGTGCATAGAGGTGACAGAAATTAACTCTTGCTCTCAAATTTAGGAACGAAACTTTTTGCTAGAATAAAACTTTCCAAATGCCCCAGAAGATTTCTCGTCTATCTGTGTTATGAATGCCGCAATCATTATATGGAAGAAGCAAGATCGAAACTCAAGTATTAATGATGAATTTTATTCTATTCACGACGCTTTCGCATTATAATTTACTTTGCCTTTCTCAAACTCTATTAAAGTGTATTGAAATGGAACTTCCTTTGATAGAATTTGATTTCTTAAGTAATTAGTAAATATAAATTGAAGTTATTTACCCGTAGTTATCTCGCCTTATCTCGGCATTAATTTTTATAGAATCCATAACTCTGTAGAAATGTACAGAATTGGACTTCCAAATTCTGGCTGAGCTTTATCTAAAAGAGATACTTTGCGACAGATTTAACCGAAAATAAGGAGAGTGGTTTTTTCGACATTTCCATCACATTTTATGGCAATAGAGCGCTGCTTATTTCAATAATAGCTGTCACATAGAAAGAGGGTTATTATGAGCAGTTGTGGCATTCGTTTACCTTATTTTCTCCTTTTCTTGGAGCAACCAAGAGGTAATTCATCTTTATATCGCAATCCTTGATATAAAAGCCGCACCTTCATGGTGGCTAATTCGTTTACCCACGTGCGTTCCTTTACGAACTGGAACGTAAATTTTCCCTTCTTTTCGGCAATTTCGGGATATCATTCGGAAAAACAATCAGGTATTGAATACACATGCAGAGGGAAAGTAAAAATAAATGTTTCTTTTTCCAAATACTTCCATCTTATTGCAGATGTCGGGAAATGGCTTCGAAAGTGATAAGACTGGTTTGAATCTGGATTTGTTCCCATGGCATTTTAACCTTTAGGGGTTGCAGTGCCTTCGAGCTGAGAGTGAAAAGCAGCTTACTTTAAAGCACCGGAATTTATCTTCCATTTCTTACGCTTTCTGGTTTTTCAGGATCCAGATAACCTAAAAATAAACGGAAATCGGAATTTGACATTTTGGAATATTGTGAACGCGTCTCCTTTTGAGGTGACATCACAGAAATTGTAAAAACCTTCGCCTTTCACCCGACTGCTAACAAGTCTAATAAAGGAACATTCATTTACATATTTTAACATTTTCATTCTGTTTTTTCCACAGTAGGTGCTCTAAATACATTACTTTTCTTCTTTCCTATTTCCTAATCTTATTTTGTTCTACTTTTGCTTGCAAGTAGAGTTACCATAATCTAATGGTAAGAAACCGGCTCTGACCAAAGTCATCAATTCTGAAGTGGGTATAATCGGGACGGAACCGGGAAGTTGTCTTAAAACTTAGCCTGAGTTAATGCCACTTTCTTTTAAGACATTATAAGGGTGTGTAGCGTCACTGTTTTGCGAAATTCTTCGTTTAAATTATTTCCATAATAGAAATCTCCGTATATTACTTTAATTCTTTCTCTAAGTTTTTCCATCAAACAAGAACAATAGAATTTACTATGTTGGCCTTGACTTTGTGGTAGGCTTCCATTATGATGAAATGAAAGGATTCAAAAATTTACCGTACCACTTGATTTTATTTATCACAACCTAGGTTTCGGCCCCTTAGGCCATCTTCATTCACCTGAAGATGGCCTAAGGGGCCAAAACCTAGGTTGTGATAAATAAAATCAAGTGGTACGGTAAATTTTTGAATCCTTTCATTTCATCATAAAACAAGAACAAAAAAAAGTGAGCTCTATTGTTAAACTGAGGCAGTCACGGTCAAAATAGGACCTATGGTAAGCCTACTTACAAGTATACCAGAGGGTTTTTGGTATTCCTGACTTGATAATAACCATCTTAAATGTAAATGCAAACTTGCAAACAAATGCAATATTTAATGTCGTAAAACAATTATTGGAATTTTTGTTTTATTTTCAAGCATATTCTTTAAATTTATTTTCAAGCTGATACGTGGTAACAAGAGAGACCAGACAAAAACATTTTATCCTCATTTCTGATTTGTATTTTACACTTCACTTGCTTCGGATAAAAAATCGAATTTAAAATCATTATAAAAGGTCAAATACTTCGCCAGGTCATGCGTGATTTAGGTTAATGGACTTGAGCACGGAATAGTTTCTCATTCCACAGATTCGTTTCGTAGTTCCGGAAGTCTATCAGAAAGCGAATATTCGTGACTAGCTGGGTATATGTGCAGAGATTTGTCCTATTTCACAGCTTTTAGGGATAATACGTGAAACTCTAAGTGCAGAAAATGCCCCTAATGTATTTCAGACAACAAAATAATTGCAGTTACACCACATAAAAGCTAACTGCACATTTCCATAGAACTTCTGCCAGTAATACTTAGTTTTTATGAAGTTAAACATTGTTCCCTTTTATCTAATGTAAAAGAATGAATCACAGAAGGCTTACCGATGCGTCTTAATCGTTTTATTTTGTCGAAATTATCTATGTGCCCATTATCACAATCAGATTAATCTATTCGGAAAATTGACTTAATCTGGTATCCACCCGTTTTAGCTTTTTAATCCAAGCAATGTCAATATTTAAAATATCCCTTACAATCTCATTTGAAGCTTTCAGTTAGTTATATTTAATTTGAGATTGAAAAATTGTATGTTTTAGGGAATTTTTCAAGAGGATGTTTTTTATTATATTATTAATGCACTATTTTATCAAGGACAATCGATAAGTAGAAAACGTCTATAAAACGAAGGAAAATATCTTCCTCTTGGAATTAATCTCGATCATTCTTCTTGACTAATCTTGTAGCAGCCTTTCTCTAATCATGAAATTCTCTGTTAAGTCGAATTCTAGGTGGTCCGACCACTATACCTCAAAAACAAGCTTTTTTTCCGCATTTTATTATCAAAAATATCGAAAACCTTATCGAAATTTCTATTGCCTGACGTTTCCGTACTTCTTGAAAACAATGTAAAACTACCGGTAATCTCGAAAAGACGTCTAACATGTAACGCCACTCTGCGCACTGTGGAAGAAAGAATATTTTTTATCTTTATCTTCATGTTTTTTGTTATGACTTCTTTATTATATAGTAGTACAGCTATTTTAAAACTACGGAAGATATCTTTTCGTGTTAATTTCCTATTTTTTATAAATAATTACGCAAAAAATTTTAAAAACTAGGTTAATTATTAATATACTGTGTTCATTGTACCGTAGAAAGCTTTTTTATGTCAATCCTTAAGGAACTGTGCAGTGTTCATGTTTTCTTACCATTCAATTGCTTCACCCTCGACTACGTCGATGACTCGAAAGTTTTTGACCTTCCTTTAGATTCGCGTTACCAAAGTACGACTCTATGAAGTCCTTATAAAAAAAAGCGTCTTTCATAAATGGCTAAAAGTTAATTTTTTATATTGATGTTCCTAAATTATTTCAGTCAGCTTAAATGTCAACTTACTACAAAGAAGTTAACAGCAAAAATTTCCTATTAACTTGCGTATTCCTCGTTTAGATAGGAAAAGGCTATGCTGTCGTCCGGGTTGTATATATTTAAGGGACTCCCATTCATCGATGGATCTAACAAGATTATAACTTCTCGTGTTGCTAAGTCGGAAAAGTATGAATTCTGTTTTCCTTGCTAGAATAATTATAAATGTCCGATAGATATAACGAAATTGATAGAATTATCATCAGCAGTTACAGATCGTACATATTTCAATTTAAGATACCTAAACATTTAAATAAATTAAATGTATTTAATAAGCATATCTCAGAGAATTATATAATCAATTAATTATTAGAATTAAAATCGTATAAAATACGACTTCATTGTTACTTATGAATTGAACATTAACAATTATGAAATGAATATAATAATATCAATTTTAATGGTTGTTATACCCTCCATTAACCAATATTAACATACTCTATTCAACTATGATGATATCGGAGAAGATTAATATTTATTACCTTGTTTAGTTAATGTAATCAATATCGACGACACGCCTTTATGTCTAACCCTTCAATGATGATTGTAGGTTAGGCAAAATGAATGGTTAATTGTTTTCCTTAATTCCTTACTTTTGTTACTCGACTCGATTTCGTTGGAGCATTATTTCTGATTTGATTCTACAAAATAAAAAGTCTGCAGTCGATCAAAATCAATGGCGGACTTGCCGGGGAATCATCCAAAGACAATGGTAATCGTATTCTTTCCCTATGCCTTGTTCCTAAGCAATACAAGTCCGTCAGACGGCCGGAGGGAATAAAATGATAATTCAAAACTTTGTTCAAGCTGCTTCTGCATTAGCAAATACATTCCCCCGTTATGTATAAAAGACAAAACAAAGTAAACTACTTGAAGAACTTGGTAAAACAGGGATTGAATCAGATTTTAAAAGTGCTCACTCATACATTCACCCATCTACGTATTGAAATTGTGGCATTTCCTCCGTGGGACCTTAAGAGTAATGGGGAAAAACTTTGTTTCCGGAGAAAGGTAATGAAAAGTGAAAGTAGCTCCTATGCTTTAGTATGACTTCTTCAATATCATTCGGATTGCTTCGGCAGTTGATAATGATTTATCCACGTGATCCTTTATACAATTTTCGATTTTGCTTTCAGCTTAATGTCCGTACCATGTTGCGGTTTACGAATTTCCTTGTATTTTTTTGCGAAGAAATGTGCTATGACATACTTTCATTGCGGTGCAATTTCTTTTTCATATCCATTTCTCATCGAGATCATTCGGCAAAAAAGTGCATTAAGTACCTTTCCTATAATAGCGGTCAGTATACTGTAAAATACCATCCGTGAAGTAGAGCGTGTTCTATTATCTAGTGTATCTATGAAAACCTGAAATAGACACGATTACAAGATACAGTTAATTTGGAAGTTCTTTGAGAGAAACTCCTTGAATAAGGTAGATGCATGGCCTTCTCTTCACATTTCATTAAAAACATCTACAAAAAGCTTCTTCAAGGGAAATATTTTAATACAAGTAATTGTGTGTGATTTGGCAATACTCTGTTTTTGTCCTGCAGGAAGGTTTTAAGATTGAAAATTAAATAGCCAGAATACAGATAAAATTGTTAAGTTTTATTACAAATATGAAATACATGAAAGATATGAAACAAAATTCAACAAATATATACAGTATAATATCTCAAAAACAACATATCATAACAACATGACCAGTATATTTCCGAGGGATAAGAGTCCTGAAATTGGCGGAGAGCTGTCCAATCAGTGCCTCCATCTCTTCTGCCTTCGTAGAAAAATGGAGAAAATAAACTTAATTATTAATGAAGATAGTACACAAATATTAAATTAATGTGCCGTTAATAGTAAGATCAAGCTCAAAGGGAGATATTTTTTTTCAAATTAGTTTTTTTAGAAATTATATTAAAATTAAATGTCTTGTCCTAAGTTACTAATTTCATTTTTGGAATTCATCCCTTCCTAGTTAGATATGACTTCTATCTTGTTAGTCCAATAAGTACAAAATTTATTTCTAAATACTAATGAATGAGGAGTAAGAATATATTAAAATTCATCGAGATGTTTTCTCTGAATGAGTGATCGAACAGCTTTCACATTAAACAGGTGTCTTCTCGAATACTTTTTTCCTTCTTTGTAAGCTAACAGTCTATAAAAATATCATCACGTATAAGTTTGTGTTTTTTTAAAATGAATTTCCTTAATTGAAAAAAAGGGTAATATACCACAGAAAATTAGATTCTCTCCTTTCTCAATTCAATTATTCTCATTTTTTAATAGTAGACTTCCTCATTGGATATGAAATCTTTCCGAGCCACTTAGTGTCCGTGAAATTGAGATAAGCTAAGGGCATAAATTGTTAAGAAGAAGAACGATTCTCGGGACTGGCCTTTTATATGCTATTTAAATTTATATATTATAATATTTTTATAGAAAGGAACGCATTCGGGTGAAAACTAAGCGATGTTAGTTAAGGATTCCAGTTTCTCATCGTATATTCCAAGAACTTTACTTTAAAAGTACTTCATCTTTATCACATGGAATTTTTCATCCATTTTCCTTACCTATAAAACTTTAAAACAGACTTTTTAGTGAATGAAAATGTCGCACTGAGAATCTACTGTGAATCTGTTCTATCTAATCTTATTAATAAAGAATAAAATTCTTTTCATGCAAACAGATTTATGAATGTTAAAGAATTTACAGATGAACTGACATTGACTTATAAAAAATATCCTTATATAAGCTGTGTACTATGCACCTTTCAACCGAAATGAATTTTCCTTAAAACAGATTGTTTTCTCCAAAGGAAATCAAAGTAGAGCCATCATGAACATTACTTTAAGCATTTTGGAAATTAAAAATAGAAAATGGGACGATAGCATAGATTCTGCTGCTAAGTATTCAGAACAACCAAGGTTTCAAAGAAAAAGATGTAGTGAAATCTTTGAACGTAAATTAAACAACTTACCCATCGATTCATAGATATTTAATTTAATTTAATTTAACAATACAATGACTAACTCGATCGAATATTTTAATGAAATTTTAATGAATAGGGTTACATTATATTACAGGCAAAAACTCCCAATTTTTAGTTTTAGTCAATCTACGAAAGTAGAGACAGCTTTATTGGATTTTATTTGAATATGTTCGTAAAGAATATTATCGTTTACCGAGGATAAACTAGACAAAAGTCCGTTGAAGGGAATTTGTTCAGTACTTATAATGTATAATCCGATAATCGAGATTTTTGGTAACATGTAAGTTTTTTAAAAAATGAACCTTTAATCAGTTGGCTTTTGAATTTAAACTTACATGAAATAATATATGAAATATTCAGATATATTTTAGAAAAATATTTGGGAGACTAAAAATAATTTATGCGTTTCTCACAAAATAATAGCTACCTGCAAGGTCATTTTTGCCAAAACTAAGTTTTAGAGCAAAGTTCCATTTTTGTCCCGGTTTAAATATCTTACCAATTCTATTTTTCTCATTTATCTATATCAGAAAATGGTAATCCTAAACGATATAATTTCAGCTTTAACCTTGTGGAGATTTTTAATGTAAAAATACTCCTTACTAAACAAAAAATGAAAATCATCTAAAATTATTAAAACATCTTATGGTCATTCTATGTATTCTATGGTCAAACATTTTATGGTCATTCTACTGTACTATGGCTCACTCGATGAAAGGTTTTAATGAAGTACTTTCCTACATAGGATCAAATTACAGCCAGTATAACCCACTTTTTATTGCTTTAATGAAGTTTTTTTCAATCAGGGAAGGCAACCCAACATACAGGGATCTTTTCGGTATTTGCATGATCTATATATTACAATTTACGATCCTGATTATCGGATAGTTACTAATTGTTTCAAAATTTTCAGTTGCACGGGGAATTAAATCAGCGCATTTTAGAGATTATTTTTCATAACGCGAACTTAAGCTGTTAAAGGAAAAGAGTGGTAATGAATGACATAACTTCACTGCTACTCACCACTTTAAAATGCCATAAAAGCGGTACCGCTACGTTTTATTACTGCCGAAGGCGCTATGTGAATGGAAAGGCAATGGAAAAAAGTCGAGCACGTTACAATGGGTGTCCTTGCCAAGTAGACGGCATTGCGATGAAAGTCAATTGTTTATTGAGTAAGACTTGCCAATCGAAAGGCATGTGGCGCCTGGTTAACGAAAGTAAACAAGGCACTTTGAATGAAGGAGATGAGGAAATCCTACTATTAGGTAAAGGATTAAGGTAAAATATAGAATGTGCTTGTATAGTGGAATAACGAATTCGAAGAATAAGGGGGAAATAATGCACGGAAGAGGAGCAATAAAAATTATGGTGTGTAGGACTGGTAGCTGATTAGATACATAGGAAGGCCGTTGGAAATGTTCATATACTGTAGAAGAAAAGTAGAGAGTGACAAGGAAAAACGAGTATAGTAAAGGAAAGAGCGTAGTGTATTTGGAGGGGAAGTGTGAGAAATGAGGATTACGAACGGAAAGGGATGCAGGCGATTTGGAAATAGTGCCAAAGGAAGAGAAAAAGAAAGCAGGGATTGAGGAGAAGAAAATGATATCTAGGACGACGGTTAGGGAAATAGAAGGGAGGGAAAGATGAACTCGTGATGATACTCACCTCCTCGTCTTCCTTCCTCAGTGGTGGTAGTGGTGGCCGTGGGGAGGTCCGTGGTGATATTTGAGCTTGTAATGCACGGGTTTGTGGTGCACGTACACCGGATAGGGCTTAGGCACCGGAACTGGGACTGGCTTCTCGATGTGAACTGGATAAGGCTTTTCCACGGGATATGGGACTGGTTTCTCCACCGGGTACGGGACTGGCTTTTCCACGGGAACGGCCACCGTCTTCACCACGGGAACGGGAATGGGCTGCGGAATATGCACTGCGAATGGCTGAGGAACGGGTACCTGTACGGGAACGGGATGAGGGACGGCAACGGGGATCTGTATCGGGACGGGATGTGGGACAGGCACTGGAATGTGCTTTACAATCGGGTAAGCCACGGGTTTGGTCACTTCCACCGTCTGCGAGACGGCGTGTCCGGAGCCCCCGTAACCAGAAGACACGTATCCGCCCCCGCCGTAGTCTGCGCCGTAACCGGAGGATCCATAAGAGGCAGCCACGCCCCTTTTCTCTATCTTCCTCTCATCTTCATCTGAGTATTCCTCAGCCCATGAAAGAGCTATGAGGGACAGGAAGAGTAGTGCCTAAAAAAATAATCACGATTAATTCCAAGATTTCCGTTTTTCATTTGACTTCTCAATTCTATTAGGGGTTCCTGCGGTGATTTCAACTTTTACTGGACCGTGTTTTGTCTGCGCCATTAGTCCATCGGACGTCTTCAGGTCAGACATGATTCAGGTCGAGGACGACTGATGGAAGTCACGCGAAACCGTCATCCATTAAAATAGCTATCTCGATGAAAATCTCCAATAGAATGCAGACCAGCGTCATAATTAACTTTTGAGTGAGCTTAAGAATCAAATTGATATTTTAACAGACGCTTTACTTCGGATCAAAATTTGCCATTACTCAATATCTCCAAAAAATGATAGAATTTATACAATTAATATAAAACATGAAAATACGAACATTGAATAGATTATTCATTCTTATATGACATTATTAATTGATAACGTGTAGATTTGTCTCCGTATCTTATATTATTTATCCAATTCCAGATTTACAATATCATTCTTCTGCGATTGAATTGACTGAGACAAATTGCTACTTACTATATACATTGCGTAAATATTGTCCATAGAATTTTTCGTTAAAAATCTATCGAAATAACAAAATAAAACTGATGTAAAATATTTGTTTAAAACGGTATAATTTTAAACCTTAAATTCTATCCAAGTTCCTCTGGCGTAAGTTTTTAAAATTACTCAAAATTATTTTATTACGATTCAACAAAATATAGTGATTTGTCTAAATACCCTGCAGTTGAATTTCGTCAATTTGTATTGCTTCACAAATATTTTATACTATTTTATATTTTTATATATTGTATTCTATATTTTTACTCGTTCAAAAAATTAGCACTGTTCGAATATTCTTGCATCAAGTAAAAAATAATAATCATACATAATACTTTTAGATGATAGAAAATAATTTAAAAACTGAGAATCAATTTTATGTTATTAACATATAGAGGTACTAGACTGCACTACTGTTTACTGTAATTTATATTTCTAATTCTTTCTTTTTCACTTTTAGAATATATCTACACAAATTTTAAATATGTCAAAATTATTGTGAACGCGAATGATAATAAATAATTAATTAAATAAACATATTGAAGAATCTGCGCGAATTCACAAATAAAATTTTAATCCTCCCATTGATTCCTATTCGATTTGAATTCTAAATTGAATTGCCGCGTTGGAAGTGAAGTTTTCACTCGAAAAAATCGCAATGACCACTGAATGTTTCCACCGAAATTAATCCGAACCCTTGTGCACTGTGGTGTGGAATCCATGGGAATAGCCGGGCTCTCTTACCGTGAACTTCATGGCGAGTCGGGTGTCTTAGCGTGGAGAAGAAGCGAGGGTGCCTCCAATGAATGTGCGATGGGCAATGGATGCTGGGCCCCGTCCGTGGGCCCATTATATCTGGGGGCCATCCGCTTTCACCACCCCTCCTCCGAGCACAAGAATCTCTCAGGGTGAGTGCACTCGCAGGGGCGCGTCCAACGGGGGTGGGAGAAGGGGGTGGAAGGCCTTTCTCCTCTTCTATTTCTCCTCCTCTTCGGAAAGAGTTAATGCGTTTGGGCACGCCTAACAAATCCTAAGTAAGCTGGTCACGTTGTAGGAAGTCTTCCCTTTTCTATAATATGCGCATCTTCTAATGCGGAAATCGGGAGTCCTTCGTGCTGTCTCGATCGAGATTACATGTGGGGCATTGATTAGGTCTGTGATGCTCACTCGGGGACGCCACCACTGGAATAGTAATTGGAGATTGAAGTTTACTTTTAGAATCTGCAAACACTTTGGTTGCGTCCCCGTTTTTGTGTTCTAAAATCTAGCATCAGCATTCTTAACCTAATTCTTATGATTCTCTCATAGTACACCAAACCTAATCATGTAAACTGAAGGCATAAAATATGTCAAGGAACATATTTTCTTAATTTTGAAACATGACGAGTGAAAGAGAATTAATTCGTACAAGAATCAGAGGAATCTCCTTAAAATGCTTAGCTAACAGTTCCTTGAGGGAAATGTGACCGAGAGCAGATCTTCGTAATCATCGTTATTTTTTGGAACTATTTATTCAGAATAATTAAATTACTCAGCAGAATAGATTTTTTCCTTGATATATTTCTTAGTTTTGATTAGACTTAAATGGATTTTCTTAACTCATCATTCAGCCGAAGAATATATGTATAGAATATAAATGGCATAGGTATTCCCATGTAAATATATTTATTTCACGTAACTCAACAAATTCCAACATAAGTATACAACAATGAAGGTGGTCTGCCATAATTTTACAATATTCAATTTACTATTTTTTGCCTAATATAGAAAATCAATATACTTTTATATTATACCTATACTACATGATCGGTGAGGAAGCTGCGACCTTGATGTCATGTGTAGCCTTTTGGGCATTCATAGAGCCCTTTAGCCGCTTTCTGAAATTAATACTTTTTATGCGTATATTTTTTCAATATTATTAATGACTCGAAGTGATAAACAATTGTTCTCTTTCAGCTTCCTCAGTGAATGAGTTCTTTTTCCCATTTCTCCCACAGTAAAGACGACATTTATTTAATTACATGATTTCAATCTCAAATAATTTGCGTGTAAACAACATTCCCGAGACACCAAATGCTCAATGTGGCCATCCGATGTAAAAAAAGGCTCTCCAACGCTGAACTGCAAGGATATTATGGGTGTGATAATTTTTATAAATATCAAGGTCAAACGGTCAAGAGATACTCAAATTTATCAATTTGAATTATTATTAATTGAATTTATTAATTAAGTTTGATTTTAGTTCTAATTACAAGGTTCATAAACATCCAATAGAATTACCATTGCTGTTCAGTTCGACTTATCGGTGCTTCGGAAAGTGAAATGGCGTGAGTTTGCGAAAGGATCCTTTCGCCCGGAGTGCAGCTTCCCTTGAAGTAAACGTTATCTTTACCGTGGAAATTTTTCTTTATGGAATACTTTCTATTCACGGTTGCCGTTTGATAGCCTTTATTGGAGAGGACAAACAGAAGTGGTCCACTTGTAGGGAAAGTTTGAGAATGGCTTTCCGTAACAATAACAGACTTTAACAATAATCTCCCCATGGTTATCTGAAACCGTTGCCTCTCTAAGGAAGCACACATGTTTTCCTTGAAATTAAATGAAATTATCTATCAACATGGCTCACGAAATTCTCAATGTTTTCTATCTAGAGTCCATTGTTTGAGTTCTAGTTTTGCTTCTATCTTACTATACAAATTGAACATTCTTCCGGAAATTTCCTCAAAAAAAGTCCTCCGTTAAAAATGAATTGGAAAGCCAGGAAAAGATTATACCTGGAACCGGAACGAAAATTTAAGGTCAAGATTGAGAGTGGTACAAGTGACCTTTAGATCTGCTTTAAAGGTCATACATCTGTTCGAAAAGAAACTATGAGATATGTCAGTGACAAATCGCAGAGGTAAGACTTGAAAAATCTCTCATTCATTCAACATATTTGCCCAAACCAGTACCTATGCTTCATGTAGAGCAAAGAGGTAAACTTTCATCTTTCTCTGGTCGCTTAAACGGATAATATAGATGGGTTCTGCTGGAATCAAAGGAATGAAATTACGTTTTCATTAGTATCATTTGTTATGAAGTTTGTAAGGTAATCTGAAAGATTGTCACAAATTTTACGCAAAAAATGTTAAAGTACCTAATATTTCTTCGTCAGCACACATTTATTTTATTAAAACCTCGTACGGTTCTTCTTCTACTTTATGTCAACGGTATATTTCCTTCCAATTTCAATTGATTAAAGAAATAAAACCTACCAAAGTAAAAGTAAATTTTGCATATATCTCATATTTTGGGAGCGCTTTAACTCGTTTGGCATGAAATCGGATACTATAAGGTATATGGATATCAACCTAAATGCTATCCGATAGTATAAATTATCGTCGTACCAAATTTCATCAAAATCCATATGATATTTTTCTCGTAACGATGTTCTAACGTAAAGACATGCAGATAAGGTTTCATTGAATATATCGATGCCACTATTTCGAATGTGAAGTTTGATACATCTACATTTTTTAAACATGTTTGATAATATACCATATAATTGGCTCTAACTTATTACGGACTGTAATAAATAATAATGATTAATATTGCATTAATGCGCCTTAATATTGCAATAATAATATTTAGGCAGAGCAAATGAAGTTGATATCGCAAGTCGAGTAAATCGATCTCGAGATACTCTTCTTATAAATGGATAACTCGAAAATTGCATACACCGAGGAATAATTTAAGATACAGCTAAGTAGAGTATGTTTATGGTAATTAATACTACATTTTTTTTAGTTAACAAAATATTTTATTCTTTGCCATAGACATTTCCGTTTAAATGCACTCTTCTTGACAATTTCAGAGGAACGATTAAATATTAAGTTTGAATCTTTTTACCGAAGTGAGGAAATTTAGCTTGCTTCTGGTTCCGATTGAAGTAAAACTGGGGATTTAATTAAGTGCTCTACAAGGTTTGGACGTAGAAGTAAGCCTTATAATAGACATTAGAGCGATTTAAACTGTAATTCATGGTGCTACTCCGTTTTCGTTGATTCTGCATGGTATTTTTTAATTAAATACATATTCATATTATCTCAAATACACGTCAAAGAATCAATAACGATTTGTTTTAAATATGTATATTCCCCTTTCCATTAGCCTATTTTGCATTACTTTAAACTTGCGAGCTAGCGACATCCAAAAACTACTTTCACCGCATGTTCAGCGATTGTAAAATCACAGAAGTCTATATTATACGAAAAAATTGTATTATATATATATATATATATATATATATATATATATATATATATATATATATATAATGAAATAAAGAGAGAATAGTAACACGACACTAAAGCACAATTTATGATTTAAATAATGAGCAGAAAAAGAATTAGTTAAAGTTAAATGTTGATATTTCATTGCATTGATGTAATTGGATCTAACTATGCTCCTCTCATAGGATCTTGAGACTATGGCCAGGCGCGAAAATACAGAGTAGAGAACATATACATTCGTACATATTTTTTCCACATGATAATAAAATTGCTTTTCCATTCAATTTATATTCACGGATGATTCGAATATTTAAATTCTCAAATTTTATTCTATTTTCCTTACTTTTTCCCGTGCACATACATTCGATCCAGACCGCTTAAAAAAATAACACCTTTGCATTTTAGCTTACCCTTCATAACATTTTATATATTCATGGCATTTTTATATCTAATTTTGAAAAATCCATCATGCGCTATAGTAGGCCTGGTTCCAGTTGAGTTCCAGTTGTCCAGTTCCAGGCTCTTTGGAAGGTTGGATATCTCAACTTTTTATCCAAGTAATTTTAATCTACTGCTTGCGTTGTTAAAAAGAAGTTATTGAACCTATGAAAACAATCTAGATAAAAAAGTTTTACACGAAAGGACCTTTTTGATAGAATATTTACTATGGTTAAGACAATCTCGAGGAAATTTCTGATAGTCTTCTTAATTTCTTCTATAAATACCCATAAATTGGAAGTTGATGAATTACATCGTATGAGAAACAAGAAAACTCCGTATAAGGAAGATTTACTTGCTGAAACGTTTTAAGAACTCAAAATAAATCTCAGACTGACCAGAAGAAGTCGATTTATGAATGCTTAACAATTTCAGATCAACCTTAAACTACGAAATTAGTTATACATAATCTCGGTAATACAAGGCTGATTCTACTTGTTAAGCGAAATATCTCGGCTGTTTTTGAAACGAAAACGTAATTGAATTTCGTTTCTTTGGAAAACAAAGGAATGTGCTCAGTTAGTAGTAAGAGTTCTGTATCATACATCTAAACATGTACCCTGTGAGCTAGTTTCGGCGTATGGCAGAGAGTACACCATAATTATACCTTCCCAATCAATAATTATCGCGAATTGATCGCGGAAAGCATAAAGTTTTGCAGCGACTGGTTCTAGCGTCTATCTGCCTCATATTTCTCGCTGCATCGTAGCGGACTATAGAACAGGAATGACGAATGATATCCAAACTTACTCTACTTTCTTTGAAATTATTGAGTAAATAAACCAATAGATGAAATCCTCTTTCTCCTAATTTTCCCCCTTTTCCCATTTTACGTATCGGAGTATCTGGGTAACGTTTACTACTTTTTTCGCCAAAATGCATTAGAAAAATCTCTCACTCTTTGCTATTCTTTACTAATTCTCGAATAAAACACTTATCGGTCCCACTTAAAGCTCTACAACTGTAAATACGGTCGTAGATAACTACGTTGTACTTCATGACAAAGGACGACTGCTTGTTAGACATTATGCTAATAGTAAGTGTCAGACTCGCAAAAGTACGGCGATAAAAATTTTCTCAGCCCTACCAATTACCATTTTATTATCACTTTACTTACCTTACCAGCATAATTTAGTTCTCAGTGGTGGAAAAATATTATCTCAGCTTAATTTTGAAATTGTGAAGCTTTAACATATGTGTAGATGAGAAATCGAATATTTTCATATTTGACTTTCTCATCTAACTTTTGCTTCGTCTATTTCACCGACATATTTTTATGAATATTCCGTTTAATATTAATGTCCGCTAAAATAATCAGAGGCTAAAACCTAGTCGCATATTTGATGTATGAGTACGAATAGATTGCATGCAGGTGATGAAATTTCCACATATTCAACTTGGGTACGTTTTCTGAAGTTTTCCACATTAGTTTTGCTTTTCGTATTTTTGGTCCAGATATTTCTTTTGATACGATCCGGGGGAAAATCATCTTCTTTTTGTGAAAGCTGTGAAATAGTCTTATCATCATCTGAAGGAGAGGCGCACAACCTTTCATCTAAAATCTTAATGCTTAACGCAATCAAATGTTTTGCCAAAATTTCTTTTTACCCTCTATAATTTTAGTGACCACTTAAATTTTCAAAAATGGTACACCAGGTATACGAAACTGGAGAAAGGAAAGATACACAACCAGTGCAGGGTTATTTTTATCCAATTTTAGAAATTATTCTTCATGAAATGATAAGAGCCTAATTTTTCGAGCAACTTTATTGGGGATTTGTTTCTGTTTCCTGGTTACCTAATATGTATATTGATGTCCTCAGTAGTTAAAAAACAAAACATAATATCTGTACCTACTAAGACTTTTAATAATGCCTATAAGCAGTGGTGGGATTCAAAACTTTTAGGGACAGTTTCTTATCCATCAGGGGGATGCAACCACAAACAGCAGTCTTAGTCCCACTTTGCCTCATCATACTAATTTAATAATTCGCTTACTAAGCATTAGGGTGAAATAAGAACGAAGTCTTTCATTGTCCGGTATTCAATTACTTTCTCGCTGTTAAGAGAGGATTGTAGTACCTCTGCTCATCTGCTTTATTGTCGTATTAAATAGATTTGGGAACCGGTTCGGGGAAATCGAGAAATTCTAAGAACCGATATGAACCGGTTGAATCTCACTATTGCCCGCAAGCATGAAAAGTACCTCGTATGAGGGCCCTTGAAGGTCAAAGGTTATGCATCATTAATATAGAGCATATTAAAAATTAGAGCCAGTGATTTTTCGAAGGTATTCTGTAAGAAACTTTTGGTGAAATCATAAATTTTATTCGAACCGCAAGCCTAAAAGCATTAAAGAATTTCATACTTGGCAAACGTTTAATACCTCACAATACGGTAACGTTATGCTGAAATCACGTAACAAGTTTTTACAACTTGCTACCGCAATTTTTCTTCAGCCAGTTGCATAAACGAAGGCATATAAAAGTCGCGCGCACGACTTAATGGTTTCCAGTCGGTCATCTCAATAAAAGTTGCGAAGCAGAGCGCATCGCAGAAGCCCTTTTTGCATCGTAAAACTTTTTACGTTTGTCCGAGTTGCCGATGAGGTATAGGAAGTGCGCGCTGAAACTTTTCCAGGACAAAAAATCGATAAGTCGAGTTTCGGCGCTTCAAAGGACGGACTGTTCGCGGCCGTCGTTTTCCCTGCCCACTTTCCTCCAAATTCAACTCTCCCTCTCTCTTCCGAAACAAAGCCCTGTCTTCGAATGTAGTTCCGGACTATCTTCCTCCCACTCTCTCTGCCCCTTTTTTCCCACCGCCGATCCGCCTTCATTCCATCCGTGGTAAAAAATCACACCCGTGCATTTTAACCTAGTCTTCACGACGCCTCCTATTACCCATGAAACACTTTCTTGCGGTTTTATTTTGTATGCAATGAAACATATTCACCCCGTCCCACGACTTCACTCAATATTTAGTGCGACAAATAAATACCGCTACTCGCGGAGCGTAAATTCTCTCACATAGAAGGCACACGATGTCGTTACTCTCTCAGAGGTCAAAACAAGCGGTAAAATGAACTCTCGCGAGGGAATAGGCGTGTGCCTTTACGTCCTTTGCTGCAGTTTATATCAAATACATGCTCATTCGTATACCAATGCCCTTTAAATATTTATCTAAAATGTATATGGGGAATAAGGACCATAATTTCCTTTAGAAAAAAATTAAATTGAAATCAATATTTTTTCATGACGAAAATAACTATTTCATTTCCAAAGAATGATTAACTAATTGAAATTCACAAAGAATATTTAGGTTCTTTTATTTTGACTTCTATCTTCCGCTAAAGTAAACAATATGCATTGACCTGACATCATAGATCGCCATAAATGGACTGACCAGCTGGACTTAGTATCTTCCACAGCATTTTGGAATACCCTATTGTTGCACCGCGCATGAATATCATAAGTGGATGAGAGTTAGTATTATACTTCTGGTTCGCGTAAATTTTTCAGTCTCACGATTCCTATATGTAAAAAAGTACGAAAAGATATCTTTAAAGCAACATTCTGTCTTTGAAAAATCTTAGCATCGACGCTGAACCGTGAGTTAGGTGATCTTACTTAATTTAGAATTTAAGGCAGTCAGAAGCGATAAATAATTGCCTCTTTGGATTCCAAGCTGAAGCTTTATGAAAAATAATTTATAAAGGTATTGTAGGGAGGTTTGATTGTGGACTAGTAAAGGAAAAGAAAAATTCCGTGAAATAATTATAAAAGGCTCTCAAAAGATATAGGCAAGGAAGATGGAAATACAATCCGTAAGATGAAGTATTCCTCCTTGCAAATTTTACTTTACTAATAATTACGCAGATAATGCAATCTGACTTGCACCGTACTCATCTCCGAGGCTTAATCATAAGTTTATGAAATTTTTTTCTGTATATTCCACTATATTCTTTCTTGGACTCTGCTTCAAAACGGATCAGCTGAATAATTGACCGGGGTCAAACGTTAAAAACGGGACAGATGAAAAGACTACTTAAGGGTATATATATCACTGACACACTTACGAAAAACATCAATGGTACTTTAACTTATGGCTTAACCTCTATATCAAATTAGTGATATTTGTCGTTTTTCTCATCCATTCGTATATAAGTAGATAAATCTCAACATTTCTGAAATTTTAAATATTATTGAAGATTGAAAACAACCAGGCCAGTAACAATGGTTAAATATATGCTCCAGATATATCGTATATTTGAGAAAATAAGAGGGATGCAAGAGAACTTTTACGGGTCTAATTAAGGTAGAGATTAAAAGCAGATGGGAAGAGGAAATTGTTTTCCTCTTCAGGTCAACTTTCCGCCCTCTTTCTTGGATTGTTAATTTAATTTTCGAAAGCTCAGCCCAAGTTCAATCAAGCATCAATGCAAATGGAAACTAGAGCAAACCATTACCATCTAACATAGAAAATACATCTAACATGAAAATGCATCACTAAATGAATAAATTCTGTGAGTAAACAGCGGTGTTTAATCTTCTAAAATATCGAATTGAATTACAAAAAGTCGAAGAATATTCAGTTGGGTAACAGGCGATAACAAATGGTCATTCATAAATATATTATAATGAAATTATTATGATTTATTATTATTTATTTCTATAATGATTGATATTTTATGTATATTCCCATTCATTATTTACATCCAATAGGTGATACGTTTTAATTTCTTTACATAGTCATTTACAGCGTGAAAAACGACCAAGATTTACTTGCCTGATTCTTGTTTCATTGACATATATTTCGACCAAATGCTGCAACAGTATTGACTCAGTTCTTCAAACTTGATCTATCAGTAATGAATCATTACTACTACACTACTAATGACCTTCGTCTATTTAGAGACGAATATTCTATGTGATATAAAAGATTGCTATACAACAAAATTTTTCCATTCTTATCACTTGATTATATGAGAAACATTAAATGAAATATTCCATAACTTCTGGTTATTCAAGAGACTGGAAGATGATAAAACATTAGTTACTGGATATTAAACGAGAATCGATTGCTAATGAAAGCATTTTATTGAGTAATTGTTGCAGTAATTTTTTCCACAAAAATTCTATATTCTGTTGTACTAAGTTATCTATTACTTCCCTGGTCTCCTGGGTATCCATGTGCGCAGCGTGTTCGAATTCGATGAAAGAGGTCCGGGGTTTGATCCCATGACCACCGGGGCCCGGTGGAGCCCATGTGCGAAATAACCTCAGATATCGAAGCTTTTTTTAACAATACTACTGCATGAGATAGAAGTATTACTTCCCAATTCAGGTGATCATTGAGAGACAGGATGTTAATACATCCCAAACTTCCTAGTCGCCTTCTTGGTTCTCAGTTTCGACATCAGAACTCCGCCCGTATTGTGTTTTATTTGTAAAGAAATAAAAAATGATTCTCCCGCTTGTTTATTGTTTTGCATGTATTCCTCCGATCTCGTATCAGATTCGAAATTAGATTCTCGATGAAAGGCGGGAAATGAGTCGGTAAAAATTCACGTGTTTGTGCTCTCGAACCAATTCCATTTTTTGCCGCCCTTTCCCGCCAAATGATGACTCGCTTCAACCGCACTCCCGCTTTCTTTTATTTAAAACTCTTTCCGATATATATTCTGGTGAAAGCAGTTGCAGTGGACTACGTATAATATTCCACTGAAATTTACGAAACATACTTCAAAAATTTGCCTAATGAACAACTACACACTCTTAAATGTTAGAGTTCGGTCTTTCAAATGGATTTAGGATTAATCTGCTCTTCAAATAAAATAATTTGAGATCTATGGGTAAAAGTGGTAAAAATCTCTTTTCTATACAATAGCCAATTGTAATTCTGCATTCTGTTTTTTCTACTAACTCAGGGATGGGGAGCCTCTTTCCATCGGAATATTGCATTTACAAAAGATAAGAAAAAAAGAAATTTGAAAAGAAATAAGAAATCGCTTACATTCTTACTGTTCAACATCGAAATTGTATATGAAAAAATAAATCCATTCCTGTGTGTGAATGAAAAAAGAAAATTTTGAAGTTTTTTTCTCTTGGTATCATTAGAAATCTTGGCTAACAAAAGTACTTAAATACGAAAATATGTTTTATTAAGTGATGAAAAGGTCGTATTGAATGTATGAAGGCCACAAGGCTTTATTGTACGTTTAATCTATCTAAGTTCTATCTAAATATTAACTTCTCCGAAAATGTACTAAAAGACGTCATATTCCTACTGATTTCGTAATAGAACATGCCAATACCAAATGAATTTCCGTTTCTTAAACGATTTCACTTCTAAGGGTATGTAATCGTATTTTAGACTCCAAGATCTAACACATATCAGATGTTGGCTATTACTTCTATTCAGAGAAATTTTAAGGTAAGAGTCTCTACCTGCTTTCATTCTTTAGAAAAGAAATCACAGCGAGAATGAATTTATCATATGAGGTATCTTTAGTTGAATGTCCGCGCAAGAATTTCAATCATGTGCATGCGTAAGACCTTGAAGCTCACTTTGAATCTTCTTCGCTCCATTAATCCTATGCCTTTCTTTTGCTTTAGAAGCAGGAATCTTGACCTTCTCTGCAACTGCCCTAAGCGTTTCTTTGAACGTGTGAATGGAGAAAAGCTTTTCATCGAACAAATTCAACATTCACTACCTTCATCATCATCTCCGAAGTATAATATAGCTTAGATTATTAATTGCTTATAATCGGTTCTGTTATCAAAGAATAATTAAAATGATTGTGTGACATCAATCTTTGTCTTGAGTTCCTTTCCGTTTCCCTTTAATTGTCTGTTTTCCTCCCTTCCCTCTATTTTATCTCTCACACCACTACTCAGAATCAAAATTCATTTTTACTAATTTCAAACCTTTTTCAGGATTTTAACCTAAGTATTAAACTGTAGCTCCAGATTATATTATCAAACCAAAAATTATATATTAAAAAATATTATCAAGCCAAAAAATTATTAATCGAACATTGGAGATTGAAAGGTAGTAAATTACAGCGACGTATACTCTAGGGTGAAAGAAGGAGAAAATAAAGGACTTGAACACAAAAATTTGTACATTAATTTTTGAACTGTTGTTGAATTTTGGCATTAATGAGTTTGAAAAATTAGAATAAATTCCTCCCTTGAGGTACCAAATTGAATGTTTTTGCTACTGAAAATTTAAGATTCGATTGCTTTACTTAGGAAAGGGTTTCAAAATATTTTGAGATTACTATAAAACGCTCTGTTTATAAAACATCAACCTGAGAATTAGTGAGCAACAGTTTCCGTTGGATACAAGTTTAGGGCACTTATAGGATCTAATGGAAAAGAGTGATGATTCCGTGATGAAGAATGAGATTTTTCTATTTATGACAACCAGAGATAGGTTAATGTAAATCGGTGTCCCTGGTGATGCGTAATTTTGGAGTTTAATTTATGTTTCATACACATCTTTGTTTTACGATTTGTAAGTTATTTGCAATAGCCTGTTATACTTTTCGAGGTAAGGGAATCACAATTGCTTTACTCTCACGATATCACCAAAAGAGAACAAAATAGATAGACTAACAAAAAACAAAATAAATCAAAGTAATTGAAAAAACATTTTGTTGCCATCGGCCGATTCATTAAAAAATGTATTCCCGAAAATCTAAAACTATTATTCGCTCAACTCCAGAAACGCAACTGAAAATGTTATATCCTTCTATTAAAAACAACTATCAATTTTGAGAAACAACACAAATTTTGATTCAATGTTTCAGCGAATCCTTCCCATAAATATTTGAACGCACAAGGACAATGTTTTATGAATAAAATTGCGGTGTTTCCGAATTATATCAATCTTTGGTAGAATAAAAGGTCAGGGGCAGTAAAAAAAACTATATGCAGACTCATGTCGAAATTTTACGCTTCACCAAACCTTTGACGTACGTTTAACATCTTGCTCCACCCAAAGTTCTGCTTTCTTGACGATGGCCAGGCTCGCCTTTCTTTCAGACCTGTTCTGCAACGCAATATTTCTACATTTACATGCACCTACTTTTCACTGAGCCCATCCAACCAAAACTGCGGTGTCTTTAAGAAATAAATCTTTAGACATAGAATGTTGTCGTCTGGCTGATTGATATCCAATAATTGCATTTTTAAATCGAAATCTAGTTACATCTTATAACCATTTTTATCAAATTTCTAAGTATAACAATTACTTCAATAGTTTCCTCTAAACGAGTGACGTAAAAATTGAGATCGAATTGTAACTTCTTTAAAGGAAAGGGAGAACCTCACAGCATATAAAATTCGGATACTTTTGCGCCACATGCGTGAGATATTTTATCTTGGTACTTCAGTATGATAGTTGACATACTTAGAGGATACATACTGTCTACTGTCTCTTAATACATTTTGATGCGAACCTCTTAACGAAATCGAAATGTTTGGAAAGTGCGTTCGGCATGATTTCGAAAGGAGTTCTTCCACGGGCCATGAAAAATGTATGCTTTCAATGAAGTCATTGATTCCTGTTGTGCTTTGATTATTAATTTTCCTCATATCAAAACTGACAGTTGTTTTCATGAAACAAATAGGACAAAAGAGATAGGAGGAGAAAATGAAAAGTGAATGAAAGTGTTTTCTTTATTTTTGAATGGTAAAAAAAACAATATCAAGCGAGTCAATTTCTCTGTTTTCTAAATTTATTTTTATGCCTTACAGAACGTGGGAAACGAAACTAAGAAAATCCAATCCTCAGTTTATCGACTTCTTAAGGAATAAAATATTCAGAATTTTCCAAGAGGAGAGTGTATTTTAAATGTAATTTATTAAACAGTGTAGCTAATGGCGTATTCAAAAACCGTATATTTGTGTTTTTTATATACAGTATCCTCTTAAACTCATCTGTTTTATTATTCGAATGCCAGCAAGTAAAGTCCGAGACGATCCTGTAATTGAAATTTCTATTTATTACAATACATTTATCCAAATTTTTATTCAAATCAATATTTTATCGGTAAAAATCAATGATAATCTATTGATTATTAAAAAGAATACGACGAAATGTTTGCTTAGTCAGATGAGGTGGCCAGAATTACCCCATTTCGCGGTACAGTACAACATTTGTTGAGCTAAGGCTGTAAAATACCCTTTTCATTCATTAATAGAATACTGAAAATGCCTCTTTTCGGGAATAATGATGTAATATCCTTTCTTAATCTTTCAATTTTAAATTAATTCATTTTCAATGTAAACTTAATTACAAATTTCAAAAGTAAGCAAAATTTTGATACTAAATATAATGTAATAAAAAGTACAAATTATTACCTGATTAGTAAACAATCACGGGTAAACATTTGATTTAATACCTTCAAAGGCTTAAAAACGGCTTTTTATTTTATACATTATTATCTGTTGTTAATTTTACGCTTACTAAGTAAGTATTTTGTTAACTAAAATTGTTATCAATTGGACTGATTGCGAACGCTAACTTCGACTTACTCCGGGCTATATGTAATCCCATATCTCGTTTGCGTTGCGTTGCACTATAACCGTTTGCTCCTTATTTTCAGCAGAAAGTCAATAAAAATTAATGAAATCGTATTACGTGGGATACGCATCTCGAAAATAGTGTGGATAACGGTTTGCTCTTATCACACAGATGCCTTTAACGCCTACTTCCCCTAGCGGTGGTTTACGGAGGTTTACGAATGATGAATGCTGAAAGGCGAATAGTAAAAAATTACTTACAACGTCTCATATTACAATTGAGTCTTTATTTAAATCAGCGGTTCCATTGTTCCAAGGACAATGAATATTTATGAATTCTCTTTTTCTCTCCTTGTTCGCCGAGTAGGGTGCTGTCACATAAAACAAGCAATTAAATAGCCCTGTCTTAATTTTCTTTTCTCGCGATGATTATATTGCACCTTGCAAGTTGATTATAACTTACATTTGGTGAAAAAATATCCTTGATCATTCGAAAGTTAAGCCCTAAAATTGAGTAAAACCCATGTATCTATTTTTTCCTCAAGAACACACAAAAAGGGTGGGTTTTTACATAAATACATAATTTCATTAGCGTTTGAATTCAGTCAACTACTTATAATTCAATTACTCGAAGATCAAAGGTTATAAATGAAATTTCTTAAATTTTCGAATCCATTGTTCCACCTTATGTCGTAAATTGGCTACTATAATGACTATATTTGCCTTTTATAAATTCACCGCATACCAATCGGAGTCCAATCAGCTCACGCTGGAATGCAATCGCAGCTCAGTCAGAGTTCAGAATCGAAGAAAGCTAACTAAAATCGGTGCATTAAGGTATTATCTTTCTGTGCTTACACACCCTGTCATACGCCATGGTATATTTAAACAGCCATAGCTTGCGATTTTGTGGGTATAAGCCATTGGGACAAAAACGGTTATTTGTTAATACAAATCAATTCTCTATTATTCCGAAGAGATCTTGTCCCAAAATCGCGATTTCACCTGAAAATCTCTCCTTGTCTCTTATAATGCCAATTTAATTGATAAGTTTAACGTTTGAATGTGATAAGCTTGCTTAATTTCGAAAATAAGGATATTGAAAGATGAAAGAAATATAGAAGATCGGAATGCTTGAGAAATTTTACATGGAAAAACTTATTCCTCGTAAAAGCGAAAGTTAGTTCGTAAATTATATAATTACATATGCAAAACATTATAGAAGTAAGAAGCCTACAGTTATAGCATACGACAAAAAAAAATAAATTAAAAAAAAACAAAGCTATGGCCAACAGTACTTGAGAGAACTAGAAAAAAGAGATTACCAAATATGATTTTACGAAACTTTCATCCTGATTTAGTATAAACGAAAGTATCAAGAAAAACAGAAGACTTACAATAATATATCATACTATAATATAATAATAAAACATACAAAATAGGGAGTGAGTCGTCCAAAAAGATAGCGCCACGATAAGGTAGGATTATAATCGTTCGTACGCAACAGGGGAGCGGATATAAATGATTTAAAAAGCTTAAATAATTTAATATTTTTGCAAATTATAACATGCATCTAGGTCTGTTACATATACTTAAATTTTAGATTGCATTTGTGTTACTATGAAATGATTTTACTTTGTAAGTAATAGTATCACTTAAAGCACGCAATTTCTGAGCCATCATTGGAGCCGATGAATCGCTTTTCAGAGAATTTCAAACGAGTAGTTCTGCATTCGAATATTTGTATAAAAAATTCACTTCCTGTGATTTCAATATCATTACCAACCTTCACGCCATCACTTAATACATAAATAGAAGGACAAATTGCCGTGTGTATCTCGTAAAGAACTTAAATACATTACATTTCGAACGATTTCACAGTTTAAGATCGAACGAGGCGATTTGAGAATGGAAAACACACTTTTACGGATAGATTCCAAAGTAATTCAAAGAGCTTTTTTTACTGGCAAACTTCTCCAGCGATTCACATCATTCTGGCAATCTCTCATTCATTGAATTCTCGCTGCTTTCTTGAAGGATGCATTTCAAATAAAATTTTCAACATCTTCGTCTAGATAGACCATATTCGAAGACTTATTTTATAGTTACTTGCGCCAACAATTTTCTCCATTTATTTTCTTACGATGAATAGAGCTACTACTGAAATATTTAATAAAAATTAGGCTTGCATTCTTCGGGAAAATACCATTTCCAAAGTTTCTGTCTGGACTAAATGGTGAAATGTATACTTTATCCGGTTTTAAATATCTCGCCCATAACACCCCTTGCTACACGCCGAAAGGTGACTTGTAGGCTATTTATTCAGATGTAAATGTTTAAAATTAAGATCTAATTTTAACTTCTGATGTGAGAGATTCCTAAGAAAGGAGGATATGTTGTTACTCCTCAGGAAAGGAAGTATGGGCTCCACTTTTTCTTTTTGGTATTTCGACTGAATGAAGCATCTTAAACTACATTTTTCGTAGGGCTTATGAAGGTATTTTAACCGAGGGTTAGACATCAACATTCGATTAACCGGGTTAACACATGAATGGACCTCCAAAAACATTTAGATTCTTCCAAATTTATACGTGTTTAAGCAACGAAAACATTTCCCTGAAATGATGCAATGAACTCTTCCTTTAGAGCTTCCTTTTACCTCTTTTAAATATCCTGCTCTCGAATTTTTTGAATAGGTCAAATTATAATAAGGATCATTAATTTTACGATCTAGAAATAAATTACACACCGGGAAGATAAGAAAAATTCCCCGTGTCAATCAGTTAGGTATAATTGTACTAGGAACTCGTAAATTAATAATAGAAGGACCATTTGTTTTGTTATAATTCTCCTGATTTTAAATTCTATTTAACCGTGAATTCTATTGTAGCCGTGTACTGTAAACTTCTCAGAGTACGGATAACGTGAAAGCTAATTAAAATTTATTCTCGAAAATTATTTACTACTAATTTCGTTATTTTCTCAAAATAATGAAAACCGTAAATTTTGATTTTAAAGCAATAAAAGGAGAAACTTTATACATAAAATGCGTCCATAGCTGTGTTTTGTTTGGTCTGTAACAATTCAGTCACGATGAGTGTTATCTTTAATTGCCACGGTAATACAGCAGATAAATTACGTCGTTTGGATTTACTTGTTTAGAATCAGACTAATGAAAAATATTTATGACGAAGACGAACTCAAGATAATGATACAATAAATTGAGTGTTTTGTGTCCTAGATGCACAATAGAAATCTCTCGACATTGCCCCAGAGATGTTTTCATTCTAATGCTTTATCCATTCCAAATGAAGCAGCACGAAGAATGCCCAAGCAAGTTTCCACTTAATCTCCTCATTTATTTTCATCTTAATAATTTAATAATGCATAGCGTAATTGCAGTTTAAGTATGTAGGACACATCCGACATTTTAGAAAGTGGACCTTTCGTGGCGCAATGCAAATATGTAAATGGCGACCGTTACGCATTTTGTCGGCTTCGTATCTCTGAAAAGTAAACGCTAAATCAGATTCACCGTGATTTATATTCCGTGTAGAGATCTTTTACGTGTCGCGCAGTGATATAGGAGCGCAATTAAGCTTCAGTATGGAGTCCTTCCCTACTGGATGCGCTCAACATAAAAAGAACCCTCTGAATTGTGTGTTGGGGATGCCAATGGAATTATTCCGTGTATGTTTCTTAAGCAAAGAAAATGAGGTCAATGGAGAACATTGAAAACATTTCGTCTGTTTTGTATGCAAAATTTTCTTTCGCATCTTTCATCAAAATAGGGTGGTGATTGATTGCTTAGATCGGGCGATCAGGCAAGTTTATATAATGGGAACTATTTTCCGGGAAATGAGAAATAAAGGTCGATAAATTGCTCTCTTAAGCCCTTTCTGAGCATAGCATGCATTCCCTTAGCAATTGCTGAAAAACGGCTCGTAAGGCTCGATGTAGATAGATTTATTTTCATTAGGTTCCTGGAAGGAAAAAGTACTATTAACCTCCTTTTTTATCGTTTTCCTCGACAAGACATTTAGTGAAATATGAGTAACGCTGAATAATGGCAATCATTTTGGTCAGTCCTTTTTAAAGACAATGAGAATTTTCATCTATAGCGAAAGAAAGTTAGGGAGAACTACTTCACTCCTCATCTTGTCAAGTAATACGCTTTCCAACTACAACGATTTTTGTAGGCAATTTTGAGGGCTTAAAGATACAACAAGTTGCCTGTCTGATGAATTTACAGGAATGTGATAGCAGGTCCGTTTAATCGAATTAAATGCTAGCTAAGCATTCATTAGTGGGAAAGAATAGCATTATATAAAATCATGTGGAAACATGTGGAAAAAGCATCTTTATGTGTTATTGTAATATTATCTCAGTTAATGATTTTTTAATGATGGAATTCCACCAACTTACCATTCAAACAGAGTGGATTTGATTTACAATTAATATTTTTCGAAAATTTCTCACAGCTGCCGCAATTCACAAAGTGATAGTCGGAAGCAAAGTGAAGTACATGGAAGTTGCATTTGGGGGAGTGTAGAAAAGGAAGTTCAAAGAGATCGGCGGCGGCAATGGGAGGGTAGAGAAGGAACGCGAAAGTGATACTTTTGAGTGACCTCGTTATTCGCTCTCATTGACTGCTCTCCGGATACTGCAAGTATCGTCATGAGAAATGTAGGGAAAGGTAGGAAGATAAGGGGGGTTGCATCTTGGCTCGGTGAACTCAGCGCAATTAGAAATTTGATTGAGGGGTTTGGATTGCAGGTAAAAGGGAAACTGTGTGTCGGTAGAGCTGAATTTGGCCACTTGTAGTCTTTAATCTTTGGGGAATCCGAGAGACCTTTGGAGATGAAGTCACGGTCGGATTTCTTCTTAGTGAGGGACCTATTTTTTCTGTCAATTATTTTCTCAGTAGCATATTATGCTTTCAAATTATTCTTTTACACAATTCGAACTGTATTTCATTTATTTATTATTAACACGATAGATCATTGTTTACAGGTCGGATAATTTCTGTTGCTAGCAGTAACGAAGATTTTTTTTAAATGCTCCGATGTCGTTATAAAAATAAATATGAGATTGAAATAGTTATAAATTCGGTGTTTTTAATTTTTGAAGCATAATTCTTTTGGTGACATACATAAGTGATTTGTTATCATAGGCATTCCATATTAAATGGGTTGTCATTTGCCCCAGGAATTATTGGAATGAGAATAGCCTCTCAATTCAAACTGAATCACCTATTACGTTTACACAGTATTTTAGTAATACTAGGTCCTTCAAAAGTCTCGGATCATTGCTTTTTTCTATCCTTCCAACTTTTAATTATGAGACATGCCATTTGATGCAAACTAATGACAAACTACTTCGTGATAACTTTAATTTGTATTTATCTACGCCCTACGGTAGGATAAATAATTTGAATAAAATTCCAGCTATTGAATGGACAGGCCTCTAGTCCCGTAATTTTGAAATTTCGGGAGTACCAGCGGCAAAATAAAATATTTTGACACCAAAACTAATCATTTTTCTTTTAGCAAACAGAAGAAAAATATTAAATCTGTTATGATAATTATTTCTGGGCTTCTAACCCAGCTCTTGTGAGCATACCAAATAATTAGCATAATCTTCTCTTTTCACAGCATCAATTTTTGACGAGAACTAATCGTTTGATAAGCAAGGGATAACTCGCTACGTAATCTCATATTACTGAATTCTCTTTCGCAGTAGCCACTTCCGTTTGTGGATTCTCCTTCATTTGATTTCACAAATGGAAAAGTGAGTTGAATCGAAGAAGATCTCGATTGCGACTATTGCTTCTCACGTGCTGCTGACCTCTTCTCTTTACTAAACGTACTACTTTTGAAAGTGTTCATTGTGAAAAAAGTTCACGCCACCGTCTAATGTTGGGTTTGTGGGACCAAACGAAATACCACAGTATCGAGCGTTCTATTTACGGTAACTTGACGAAAGTGAAAACATTGGTATTCTTCCTACATCCTGGAGTCGTTTTGTCCCTGAAGTTAGACATTTATCAATCACAGTTCGTTAAATATTTAGAGTTAACTGATTGGACAGTCCATTGGAAAATGGACTACGTAATTAATAAGAGTACTTAATTGAACTAAATTTTTTCAAGAATGATTGGCGTTATGAATCCTGCTGAATCCTGAATGATTGGCGTTATGAATCCTGAATGATTGGCGTTATGAAATCTAGGAAATGAAATGAAATGGAAATGAAATGAAATGAAATGAAATGGCGTTATGAAATGAAATGAAATGGCGTTATGAAATATAGGAAATCCTGAATGATTGGCGTTATGAATCCTGCGTTATGAATGGATCCTGCAAGATATAAAAATTTTTATACCTTACCAAAGTAAATGAACTGCTATGTTTATAATTATTAAGACGTTTACTTTTGAGCTATAACTCAAAAAAAGTTAGGATTTACAGGGTTCGCTAATCATGTCTTTTCTTTCACTTATTTTCAATTGTAGCCCTTATTTCAAAATATGTATGAATCGCTGAAAATTCTTACTTTGATATCACTTCTAAAAACCGTTGCAAATTAATAACGTCGTATCTACTTACGCTTATCTAAATATTTATCTCCAATTAATAATGTTTATTATTAATTTTCAGATGTATGATTATAATAGTTTGTTGTTATAATAATAAGTTCGCATTTTGTAACACTAAAATGAAAATGAGAAATGAATGCGAGAAGAGCAAGTTTCGATTTTGTTCCTGATCTTAACTTATATTTACTTCTTAATGAATGGAATGGCACGTTATTCTCATGTGCTTGAATTTAATTTATCGGAAAATTTCTGACGCAAAAAGAAACTTCTTTCTCCGAAGTTTTCAATAAATTTCTATATAAAATTAGTTACGTCGTTTAATTTTCTGTATCTCGAGTAAAGGTCCATTTAGGATTCACCCGCTGATGCGTATTTTTATATAGGGGTCAAGAAGTGCGAAATATAAGCGGGAATTTTAAGAAGGAATCTAAGGTCGATAAAGTCAAAGAGAAATTGTCTTCTCAATGCTCTACAAGGTCAAAGGTTAAGATTGAATTGCAGGATACTTTACTAAAATAACGAACTTAGGCGAATCCAGGGAGAGGAGAAGGAGACGGTCACCCCTCTTTCCCTTTGTAACTTTGTAGTACGTTTAAAAAGTTATTCGGAGATAATTTCACTAAGAAATTGCCTTTTCCTCGCCCCCTACCGCCCTCCACATTCTAGATCTGCCCTTGCTTAAAACTAACAATGAATTTTTTCTGAAAGAGTAAGCAGTA
Organism: Pachydiplax longipennis; assembly: GCA_036926295.1. NCBI lineage: Eukaryota > Metazoa > Arthropoda > Insecta > Odonata > Libellulidae > Pachydiplax > Pachydiplax longipennis. The sequence continues at coordinate 47,874,387 of JAVFKF010000001.1, read as the reverse complement.
GTCCCTCATCGTATTTAATCCCTTTACTATACTCTCTCTTCTCTTTTTGAAGTATTTACAATATGCAAACAAATTCCAATTTCAATAAAATAAAAAATGAACTTCCGTCAGTCGAGATCAGTCTAGTACTTTTTTGTGCTTCCTCTGTTTCGGAGAGAAGCTTTCATTGGAACATTCAGGTGAGTCGCCAGCAAACTTCCTTGTTTTATTGATATTTCCGAAGATCGAGACGGGAGAAAGTGTTTTCCTTTCCTTATTAATCTCCCGATAGAAAAAACTGGAAACTCGTTGCAGGAAAAGTGAAAAACTCATGACGTATATGCATGTTGCGTTGACCTTTGCCTTCGCGCATTGAAATCGCCATAGAGGGTCAGGGAAGATTCTTAGAACTACTCCCTTCTCCTATAAGGTCCTAGGTGTCGTTGCATCCCTCTCACTTTCCGATCGATAACCCGTTTCCCTGCGGCCGTGCTTTCTCCAGCTATTGCCCTTCCTCACCAGAAGCACCTGCAACATCTCCATGGAAGGGCAAGGTCGGAGCAGTTCACTCTCTCTCCGCGAGAGGCGCGCCCTGCAGGGAGGGGCCTCTTTTTATTTTTCAAGTCCACTTTCTCGTTACAATTAAAAGCGAAAGGTCTCCGTGTTTTCACTCGCCGACGGTGTGTCACGTTTTGTATTCTTTCGGATCAGCCTAGTTGAACAGCTCTCTCCTCATTGCTCTCCTTCCCTCACTTTCCCTCCATCTATTTCATCTGTTTACCTTCGTCACGAGCAAATTAAACGAGATTGCCCCATAAATGCTTTCTTTTGCGCATTCTTGAAGTAATAGCGTATTGATTAATTCTCAGGAAATCTGTCCTGACGGCAATTACTTTCACTCTGAATGATGGTTTGCATTCGTACGTCGGGAATGTTGATTTTTGCTTACAAATTTTTGTGTTTCTTCAGTAGACCGTAATTGTTTTCGAGAAAAACTGGAAGATTTACATTTGAAATGATTGTTGGATCTCAAGAAAATATTCTAGCACTTTACTTTTCGCTGATTAAGCTCTGAATCTCGGAATATATTTTCAGTTGCCACAAACAGGCATATTCGTCTCTAAATTATTTTTTTAATCCTTTGTCGCTCGAGAAGGATCTTTGGGATGTCTTTTTATTCATTGGTGGAAGGAGGTACCATAAGAGCTTCTGTTGTCCGTCACTCTGTTGAATTCTCTCCTCTTAAGAATATCAAGTCAACAAAGTCTTGAAGTTCAAGGTCATTATCATGGTCAGATTCACAGCCTATGTTGCTTCAACGGAACTTGACTTAAATGATTCGACTTTTTTGTTAATCAGAGTTAATGCTCATATTAAATAGGATTCATCTCTTTTGAGGTCTCCACAGCTTTGTGGCTAAAAATCCTGGTTTCATTGTTTCCATTTATCATTACAATTATTAGATTTTGGAAATTTTATGATTGTCTGTATTATTAATCGCGTTATGAATTTCGCTTAGTATCGGTTCATCTCAGAAGACTATTCTATGGGATTACATGGCGATATACTTCATTTAATTTAATTAATATTATTGTAAATTTAAAATTATTTGCTTTAAACTATTACATATAGTTTCCGTCGAATGTCATTCTAAGCACCTCTAGCGTAACTTTCTGGATTATTATTCTATTAAAAGATCTAATACCAAAAAATGTTAGAATAACTATGGATATCTACTTCTTTTGTGTGGCGTAAAAAATCATAATGCTATTCATTTGAATGAATGTACAAATGTATGTCTCTTATTCTCTTCTCTAATAATCCCTCAATTAAAATGTGCATTTTGAATCAGAGCTAATAATAAGACGATAAAGTTCAAAGATGTTAGAGTCAATACTAACATTTAGGAACACAAGAAATTTAAGCTTCATTTTAGAGTTCGATTGATCGCTTAGTTCGATCTTTAATATTTTAATCTTCTGAAATACGTAACAATACTTAAGGAATCATATTTTCTTATTTAAAAAGTATCTTTTTAGATCTGTTTGCTTCAATAGGCAGTAATTTTGACTCTAAACGAGTCCTGCTACACGTTTTGCATTCCCGATTTGAGATAGCAACTCCCGAGTGGAGGATTAAAGTCAGGAAAGTAGGTCTATTCAATAAAACGGAGCCATTTAATGTTAGAGATATCGCTATACATTTTCCAGCAAAATAACCCGTATTTAGAGCGAAAGTCTTTCTTAGCATCGCCATTAATTCTCTGAGGAAATTAGAGCCTAATTAAAAGTCTTAAGATTGTGCGCCAATTAGTGTGAATATAACAAGAAAATGACATCATATTCCCAGATTAATAGACATTAAAATGTTCATTAAAATAATCAAAGAGTTTCTTACGTCCATGGAAGGATTACACTTCGATAAATATATGATTATAATGTTTTAAGGGAGACCATTTACACATTATTTTACTTCTACTACCATCGTTTGATATATAAAATGTATTTATTTGTCTTTAGGTATAGAACAAAGGAAAAACTATTCCTTTTTTACTTTTCTATCAGTTTTGTTGATGACTGGATGGGATGAAAGTTTATTTGTGATGCTGAGTGATAGCATTCATTCTGGATACTTTACAATACTCAAGTATTTTATTGTATATTCATTAAGTAGAGTTTTTCCACCCAAGTTATATGTATATTGATATCTATTTTTATTAAAACTAATAATAATAATATCTAGGGATCCCGATAAAGTTTCTTAAGAAAAAATTCGTAGGTTTCAACATAAAAAGAATAAAATATGTTTTCCATAGTCCAAAGAATTGTTTTTTTTTAAAAAAGCTTCTCCAGATTGTACTACTTTTGGAGAAAGTTCAAAGATGTTCGAAGAACCACAAAACATTTGTTTCGCTTGGAATTAACCTCATCTCAACAAAAAATAGCAAGATGAAATTATCTGATACTAGACTCTCGAAACCTATCTTCCTCTAGAATGAATTATACTTGACTTATTTTCTTTTTTCTCTAGTTCTGAGTATAAGAAATATCGAATTTAATGAACATACTCGCGCGTAACTTCAAGTTAAAATTCAGAGGAACACATTATAAGGAAAAGAACGCGAAGTAACTTCGGCAGAGAGATCTACTCCGATCAGTAGTAGTATTGTTATAAGTGCTTCGACAACTGAGGTCATTTCGCAAATGGGCTCCGACCGGGAATCGAACCCGGGACCGCTCTCATCGTAGACAAACGCGCTGCCCACATTGCTATACGGGAGTTTTTTACTCCGATCAGTATCTTCAATGGTTTGTCATAAATCCAAATCAAGTTTTAAGTCTTCAAGTTGAAATACGCTAGAAAGCGCTTGTGATAATTCCGGAGAGGAAGATTGTAATTAAAATGTTAAAAATGTGTTGGAATGTATTTGACACGTCATCGCTTTTCGAAAGAAATAGTCTTGTTACTACATTTTCTATTATTTTTTGTGAACGATGTAGAAAGATTGACAACGTCCTTCCAACAGATACCATTGTATTCCATAAAATTGGATTTGTTATCTAATGTATTTAAAGAGACAAAGGGAGTGTTTTCAGTGGGAAGTTGAAGGAATAGTAAAGCTATAGGTTGACGGAAAATTATCAGCATACATTAGTCGTTCTCTGGTCTGGGAGATCTTTAATTTTAGAATATCATTACTCAAATATTATTATCTCCTAAATAAAAATAGGATAGCGATGGACACATTTCACCTTATTTATGGATATGAAATGCAATACTCTACTGAGACTGTTATTTATCAATGCCTGTTACAGCTGCGGCTGATTGCATTCTCAGTTTTTATTCTTCGACAATGACGATTAAAAGCTTTGCTTATCCATGAATCTTCTAAGCATACTTAAAACTTGGGGCGCTTCCTTACTGCCAAGTCAAATATTCAAATTCTTATGATTGAAGTATTTCTTTAGAGACACGAGGGTCTCGGACAGATTATTTTAGCATACATCATTTCTTTGAAGAAACGGTTAACCTGTCAAACGTAGTTCGTGCAGCTGACGGAAGAAGTCGTGATAATCGTAACAACGAGCAGTTAAGGATCCTGGATATTAATTTAGTATCATAGCATTGTTTCGGAATGAAATACTTTTTCTACATTTAATAAGTTTTAATTTTTATTAACGATTTCCATACAATACATCCTGATATTCAACCTTTCACCACGAGCCGTATCCTGGCTTCGGTGGTGCGGCTCCAAACTGTGCCTTGGGTGACACAGAGGCGATGTGCTGCACCTGCTGAGACAGCGTGGCGGCTGCGGCCGCGGCTGCCTTTGCGGCCTGGTTTCTCTGCTCCGCGGCCTCCCTCACGGCCTCTTTGGCGGCACTCACAGCTGCGATTTCGCGGGCGGAGGCGGCGGCTGCAGCAGCGGCCGCGTACTTCTGTTGGGCGACGGCGAGTTCAATGCGCTTTCTCAGAGCGACGATGTCCAATGCAGTGGTGGCGTGAGCGGGAGAAAGAGGAGTCAGAGGACGAGCTGCCCATGGACCGGCAGCCCAAGGACCGGCGGCGAAAGGAGATGGGATCCAGGGTCCTGCTTCCAATGGGTTGGGCACAGGGGCGGCGGGTAAAGGTGGTGCGTGGACGAGCCAATCTGCAGGCACACCAACACCAACGACACCCCTCTTAGCCTTGGTCGTCTCCTCGGAGGCAAAGACCGCGGCGGCCAACACAAGAGTGCACTGCCAATTGGAAAAGATAATTAAAATCTGTGTAGAATATAGAACTGTGATGAAGCCATTCTTAGGTGATATATGGAGAGGATGTTATCATAAAAGGGATTTGGAAAGGATATAATATTATAACAAATAATTCTTCTCGTTTCAAGGCATAAAAACCATCTCAGAACTGCGTAAACATAATATATCTACAGTAAATATTCCTATTAAATAAGCCGTATTGAAAGAAAGAATAAAAGGAACTCGGCGTTCAATGACTATAACTGGTGACCGCCTGGGCGATTATCTTTTTCCGAGTATTTGCCCTCGACGGTTGCCGCTGTCGGCACTTGGAGAACCTTTATCTCTTAGTCTAAGCCGTATTGAATGAAATATTTCAAAAGATATTTCTTTGCTATACAACTACTCACTATGACTCTTCATCGTATTGAAGTCAAATTAAATATATTAATGCAAATTTGAATATTAAATAATGATTTCAAATTAAATCATTCTTGCAAGATTCATGAAATAGAAAAAAGATCGAGATATTTTATAATGTAGTTTACTAAGAGCTAAAGAATTGTACGGGAGTAATGATACATTGTGTGAAAATTTTACTCATGGGAACGCGGGAAGTCAGAATAACACATTCGGAATAAGTAGGACTAAAATAAATTCTTGTCTACCACTAGCAAGTTTTGAAGTAGTGAACAGTAAGGGGACGAGGATTTGGGAATGGTCAATCTTCATCATTGTGGAGGAGAAAGTAGTTTATATCAATGATAAAACTGTCTTTAAGACGCATTTTGATACTTTCGATGAATTATCCGTCATGATTCTATAGTTAATTATGGAAACTCACTGAAAATATAGCGTTATACCTCATGAACCCAGTATGAATTTGAAATTCTAAATTCTATAAGGAGCAATTCTAACATAAATGAAAGTTATCTTCATAACCAACATCTGCTTAGAAATGTTCTTTTAATAACAGTAGAATGAATAAAATATTGAGGTTCATGTAAGAAAAATATTTTAAGAGTCGTATATCAAAAAAGTGGAATATTGGAAGTAATGCTGTCCGTTAAAAGAGCAAATCTCTTAAATTTATTTGTCTATTGGATTTTATCGGATTGTGAAATGCTTCTGACGGCAGACGTTACTTCGAAAAAGTAAATTATCGTAATATTTTAAGTACGAATAGTAAAAGTCTACTCAGGAGACTATTACTATAGATTTTTCTCATTTTCAAGGGGATAGAGAAAAACTAAATATCCAGTTGGTAATACTTACAATAGTTAAAATATGCACTCAAAATAAAGAAGTTATTTCTCAGAGAATTATAGAATAACCATTAGAACAATTAAATTAACTGGAATCCAAATTGAGCTAAGGATCGTACAAAAGTAGTAATGGTATATCCTCGTTGCAGGACGCTTGAGGTGATCCTCTTATGTTAGAATAAATTTAAGGTAGTAAAGTTAGACTAAAATATTTCAAGTGAATGGAATAGCTGGAGAGTTAGCTTACCAGGATGGTCTTCATGGTTCCTCTTATTCCGAAGATTGTTCGGGATGAGTTTGATGCTGTGTCCATTGATTCTGCCACTATATATACCAAAAAGGACCCATCTGCTCTCTTGCATCCGCGACCCTTTCCCCTATTTCAAATTAATAGCTGCGACCCCTGACCCACGCAATTTTTGAGTGGGCGTGCCATCTGCAGCAAGTGTCTCCCGAAATCGTGACGCGAACACACAAATCCGTGACTCTCTGTGATGAGGAAGTCCATCGCAGTGATTTGATGATCATCGAGGTGACCAGATGATGCGGTTTCACCTCCGATTCTTCGTTATTTCACATATTTGGCATAATTATGCCGACGAGGAAAGCGAAAGTTTAAGCAGAACATACGAAACTTCAACTGCTGCCTTACTGCAGTTTACATTTCATAGGACTGAATTTCGATATATGACTCGTTTTAACTTCTTAGCATATGCTAGTAATGAAATATTATGTACAGCTGTCAACAGGACATAATCTAACAAAAAACAATGTCGAGAGAATTCCGTCCAAGAACAAAATCTTAAAAACCTAAAGAAGACTTCCAATGTCCCACCTATATCAAGTATTTACTCACATACAACCCCAAGAGACTGAGTTGCATGTAGCGTCGGAATCCAACGGTTTCTTTTGGCCCATACAGAGTAGGACAAATTTTTCCAGGGTTCGTTTTGGTCTTTAAAACTCCTTGGTCTTCTGCAACCGTATTAGCACCCTTGGTGGAATGAATTGTATTAGTAATGTCATTACATGTATACAAATAATATTTTTGCATAGATAATTATATGTAAATGCTATTCCAATATGACAAATATTGCTGTCATGAACCTTAAGGAAAAGTCCACAACCCCTCCACGATTCCCGGCTAAAGTCTTTTGACAGAGTATTTTCATTCATTTTCCCCATATTCCCCGCCAAATTTAAAGAACAGCTATGCTAGTGACATTAATTAGCATAGATAATTATTTCCGCCGTATTAAAATGCCGTTAATCTGTTGCGTCAGCATGTAACATTATGTATGTTTCCTGTCCCTCAAACGTCCAAATGAAATGTTACCTTCATCAATCCTTATTTCTGTTAAGAGATTATTACTCGAATTCTTCGAATGATATTGATGCTTATTCTTATTTCGTTGAATTATATATCGATTGAAGTAAACTCGATCTTTTAGAAGTTAATTTTGTCTGGAGAGGAGAAACGCTCAGAGTTTTATTTTCCTCTGTTTTTTTTGGAATGTTTCGTTGAATATCCCCGAATTAAAGATAGCAGAAGGTGATTCTTCATCGCGCAAGAAATTCCGCAGAATATTTTGGTTCTTTCTTATTTATTAAATTAAATGATAGTCTATTGATTTCGACGATAAGTAACATCATACCGAAACCGGTAGTCTTCTTGTTCCTTTGGACTGTCTCCTTAAACTCATAGATCCATCATTAACAGGGAAAAACTATTATGGTTATTCAGTTCGCGCTTAAACTTAAAGAAAAGATGCCTAGAAATCTTGTTTCTTAAATAGGTCCTTATTATATGTTAGTGTAATGTAGAATAAGTAATTAGTAATATGGGAATGATTCATAGTTTAAAAACCTATACAACATCATGCATTTATAATAAAGCAAAATCATTTGTATATTCGCGTTTGATTTTTTACATTGATTCAGTTGTTAATTGCTATTTTTTCATTTCTTTGTCTATCATTGTAATCAGTATCACTGGTCATATTCTATAAATTATGCCGAAAACTACTTTCTGTTTCTTTAATTATATGCTTTATTAACTCAATAATGATTATTAATGGTAAGTTTTGGAAATTGGAATTGTTTGTGCAATTCTTTTTTTGGTAATCGGTATAGCATACATTATTTAATGCTGGTAATATCATGAAGATTCCTTTAATTATATAATTGTATGTAATTTCTTCATTTATATAATGATTTTATTTTATTATTTGATTATTATAAGACCAATGGCACCGTTAAATTGATTTCTCAGAATTCAATGAAATAGGTAGGGTATTATAACTTTTTATCTCGTTGGTGTAACTGAGAAGAATATAATCATTTTCTTTTTTATGAAGATCTACCTGAAGGTGTCAATTCTTTGACGCAATATATTGAAGTAAAATTCTACCGTGCAAGATTTTAACTCTATCCCTTTCAGGGTGGTTGATGGAATCAACTTAATGAAACCATAGATGCTGTGAAATCTTTCATATAGTTAGCGAATATAAGAATTTTCTTGAATTTTCATTCCCAAAACTTTTGTTTTCTGATTAAGCTTATTAATCTAGGACCATGATTTCGATGGCATATATAATGATGCTGCAACTAATAGAGCATAGTTGATTTTGTACGGGAATTTTTTCATAACCTTCTATACAATCCATCGAACGTTTTGATAAATTCAATTTTGCACTTCAAAATCTATAGATAGAGCCTTTACTTTTTGGAATTCCATAACAGGTTAAATAAAGTTCAGTTGTGTTAAACATAATTGTTATTGAATGATGAATCGATTTCAATACTAAGCAACCCTTCATGTTTTTCAGTCCTATCCAACTTTAACAGTTAACATAAGGTCTTGAAATCATCTGCATCGTTGATCAATGTGGGAATAGCTTGCGTCGATGGTATTTTTCGTAGGAAGAACATGTGGCTATTTCTATCAAAGGAGAAAATTAAAAGTAACGATACATTTTTTCTTTTGAAAACGCTCTTCTGTCATTGATCCATAAAGCAGAATAAAATATTCTCCTCAACATTAATATGTGAGGGAAAGAGAAATTTCTATATTTTCGAGTTGAAATCAATGGAGAAATCAATCTTATTCATTTTCCGAATGCGACTGCCGCATAATAATGTAGAAGACTTTCTTTTGTCGCTTCATCGCATGAATAAAATTAGAAAGGAATGTCAAAATGGGACATTGATTGGGAAAAACGGTAGATGATTTCTCGCTGATGTTGTGATAGTATTTCGAACTGAAAGTGACTGTTTTGGGCTCATTCAACTTCTTTCTCGACCTATACACAATGGAAGCCTAATAGATGCGAAATATATTCTGATCTGTTGCTTGCAGAAGTCAGCGATTATGAGCCAACGATGATTATGAAACTTCTTGTAAAACAACTACCGTTTACTACCAAATACAGTAACAAAAGAGTTCCAATAAAGTTATTAGTAAAACTAATTATTTTGTCGGGTAAAGAAATAGGAGATGAGTAGAGATCCATAGGTATTAAGGACTTAACGGGTCTAATAATATCTGATAATAAATAATTCTATCTTTGTGAAATGATATTTCATTTAGTGTTTTTATTATTTTAAGATATAAATATAATTAAATAAATATTATTATTTATGTTAGTAAAATAAATTATCATTAAGATATAAATCATATAATTATAATAAAATCATTACGTTATTAGCTAGTGGGCTGTTATTTTTAAAATTACTCGTTTTAATCCTTATGTTATTTGATAGGTTGTAAATAAATTACATATAATGTATAAAAAACTTCGCCGCCTGGCTTTGAGTCTTTAAGCAGTGAACACATGAAAATAATAAAGCTAGAAGAAAAAGGGTAATAGAATATTTGGCACATAAGGATGCGCAACCAGGGAAAATATATAGCCTGACAGGAACGGGACTCGAACCCCTCCCGGGAGACTTCATGGTCCGACAACCTGTCATTTGGGAATTTTTTCATGTCTGTTTCTCCTTGCGATGTATGCAGGTACTTTAGTGAGAAGGCAGGTGTTACTTCATGCGAGACTTCTTGTGTAGTAAACATAGGAGAAGGCTTAGTATTTCAGCACTCGCATTCTTGATTCTTACGGAACATTTAAGAAATAAAATGAGTTATATAACTTCTATCGAAGCAAATAATTAATTTTGATGCAGTTTATAGAAGTTTAAAGTAGACATCGTTCGTAATTTACAGATATATTATCATATTGGATTGAGAAATCTCTCATAAATCGGACCATGAGCACTTATTCATTGAGTAACTCTAATCTCGAGACAGATTGATATGAAAGTGATTTCTAAGAATGCGTTGATTTTCCCACCGAAGCTTCTAATTCTTCCGCGGAACTTCGTTCGTAACTATTCTTAGGAACGGATTAGGAAATTCCTTGGAGGGGATTTCACGCAGAGACTCGGTTGGAATGAGATGAGACAAAGGAATGCTCTGATAAAGCCTTTGAGGCGTCAATATAATACTCTCAGCGGCGGGAATGCGAAAGAATGGCAATTATTAAAAATAGGATTTCGAAAAGGGATTTCCTCATCTTGGATTACAAAAGCGCGCTTTCACTCTTTCCGGCCGCCATTCCTTCACTTGCGAGCACTTTTTAATGGAGCTTAAAGCGAAAAGAGGAAACGACCGGTGTCACGGTCTGTTTGAAAGAGTTACGTTTCAAAATATCGGGGATTATAAGGAAGGCCAAGACCGTTCATCCCATAAACCTAGATGACGAGTAATTAAGTCTGCGTGACGATATAGCGTTGAGAGATACGTATCTTACATACCGGAAGAGTCCGAAGCGTCTCCTTTGCTTGTTACTTTTTCAATTCATAACTTGATCTACTTTTGTGATTATTTCATCGCTTCAAGCTAAATATTTTCGTAACAAGTGAATATATCTATATCGTGCGATTATATTTTTCATTTCAAGAATAAAATTTAGCGACAACTGCTAGAGCAGTTCTAATACTATGACAGCCCCTGTAGACTTGGGTAAAATTTTGCAAATGAGATTTTCCTCCACATGTTGACTGAATTTTATTTTAAATTTATGAAATGATAAATAAATACCTCATATTATAGTAGAATAAACTTAAGAGGTTAAAATTACATGATTTACTATTGATCTATTCTTTAATCCTCTTTTTTAGTACAAATTAACCTAGCGAGATGCAGATCAACTTCCCATAAAAGAGATCTTACAGAAATTGAAGGATTAGGAAGAAACGAATGATATAACATAGGTCAGAGCTATTGTGTGGTTGTAAACCTATATATTAAGAGTACTTAGGAAATGCGAAAGTAGCTTCAGTTATTTGTAAAGACATAGAACGAAACATTTACTATCACCTTCGCAGCCAGTATTTCTGTCGCTCTTCTTCATTGGAAACCATAGATTATTATAATGGGGTAAAAAACTTTCTACTTCAAGTTCAAGCGAAAGTTATCTCTATGTCTGTGAGTTCTATTAATCCTGAAATATAATTTTCCTCACGTTACAGACTTCCCTATTCAAGAACAATCTTTAATATGTTGACTACATTCACCATAAAAAATACACAGTGGAACAGCATGTAGCGCAAGAATTTTTCCGTTAATTAAGATCCTTTTCGGGAATTTTGGACCAGACTAACGAACATTTTGTTGGATATACATGCCCTCGTGAAATTCACAGATGGCCATAAAGAAATTGATCTGCCAATGTTTTCGTGCATACGAATGAGTATTGATTGCTTTTTGGCGGTGATTTGGATTTATTTTAGGAATCTGAAACAAAAAAGATTGAAATGGAAACAGCCAGAAACGGCCAAAGGATATGATTTTGGGATATATTATTTTCATCAGAGGAGATCTTACAAAATGTTAACCATCATTGTTATAAAACTAATTTTTAATGAGTAAATTCTTTTTTTGCTATTGATGGGCCAGTAATATAATCTAATAATATCCATACTACTTAAATTTTAAAATTAATTTTTTCACAAAAGTTCTTCAAAGACTGAATTCTGATTTCGCACAGGTTATCCTAAGTCCTAGATTAGACACACTTTCTCTAGATTCGCATTTTGAAAAATAAGTGCTTTTGCATTACTACTAAGTTCATGTTCGGTGAATTTACGTTATTCCACGTCGAATACGTATGCAATTCTTTTTGAATTTCCTTGAATATTGTTTCATTGAAATATTAGTGCCCATAATTGCGTGTCTGATGAAGAAAAATTCCATTAACTTTGCGATGAAAACGGATCCGTGAGAATGTAAAAAACGCACGCTGAGACCAAGAATAATTAGCAATGAGATTGCATGATTATGAAGTGTGAACAAGAAATAGAGAATTGAGTCAAGGCCGACGTTTGTTTGCATCGAGTTACTGTAACGTAAAGAGGCATTTTAATTTCAATTATACGTATTTATAGAGTGTAGAGAACGTTGACTGCAGCAATTGTGAACGATTTAGTACTCAAAGATCGAGCTATGCTGAAAGTAGCATACTTCGATGAATTCAACTAATGTATCTTAAGATACGTCCGAGCATAGATAAAGGTATAAGATAGAATTTAAAATTTATTCTTTAATTTATTTACTACTTCCGCAATTAGACACACTGATGAACTATGAAGTCTGTCTTAGGTGTTATGAATAACATCTATAATTAATCTAAAATGATTCGATTAAAAGATCAGGTAGTTTAAAATTGATACTTATAAAAATAAATGCACCTAAATTAATCAAGAAAACAAAGTTGCCCACACCAATTTCATTTATATTATAAGACAATCTCTGGTATTGTTCAAGGTTTTTCAGGATTTGGATAGGTCTACGCGGCTATCGTAGCGTTATCTTTGATGGTCCTCTCAATTAGGTTTTCGTACTTTTACGCCAACATCTTAGTTATTCGCTTAAAGCGCACGATTTTTTGTGCTAAATTAAATACATTTCTCTCATCCTCATTCACATAAATCAAATGGAACAGTATTCTCCTTTAACGCACCTTTTCTATAATCATTTCTTAAGAAATATTCTCCGATTTCATCAGCTGATGATAATCTCTCGCTTCCAAATCTGACAATCTCAAAATTAATTTGAGGAATTCAATAATTTTTTAAACGTGTGATTCATAATGCGAGGCGAGGAAAATACGATTTCATACTTGCTGTTCGCATCAAAAACGAAGCATAAGTAAGATTTATCTGTAGAGGCATCAAAAGAGAAATTTTCTTTCTGATGAAATCGATCGTGATAAAATATGAATTTAACAGAATTAAAAGATGATATATGCAAGATTTTGAAATTAGGTGTTACAAGAATTATGAGGTGGCAGAAAAGTATTCTCCCTGGCCAAAAATCTTGATGAATGCATTGTATTTGTCTTTTGTATAAGATATGCAAAATGTGTCTTCAATTAATTATTTCATGACTATGTTATGATTAATTTCATTCATTGAACTCTAAGTCGTTATTGGAACATTCGCAGAGTAAGTGAACAAGAGGTGAAGGATTGGGAAATTGGTTGCGTTGGCTGTTTTCCTCGTTTAATCTTAATCTGATTCAGCATGTTTAATCTTCTTCTTCGTAAAAAGCCTTCCCTTTCGGTGAAAAAAGCTACTTTTGTGACCTTCTGTTCTAAGATGGATTGTACTTTCTAACCCCTCGGTGTGGAGGCAGTATAAATTTTAACAGCTCTTAGAGAGCTCCCTATTTATCCATTGGAATTTTCTAGGTAATCACTGCAATGTCTAAACTTTAAACGAGACTAGTAATAAGCATGTATTCTGTGGAAACTACAATGAATATCCTTCCTTTCTCCAAAGATAGGCATGACTGTAACAGATTTATGTCTGAAATTGGTTCCCTCTCTTCTTCATTTAACTTCGTATTCTCGGCCTAATATTTTTCATAACCTATAGTAATAACGAAATACTTTATATTTTTCATGTAATGAATATCCCAGAAAAGCACCTAGGCTAAATTTATAAATATATAGGCACTCAGTATATTCTTTTCATTGATAATTAGTGAAGAAAATCTAAAATTATCCTTATAGTAAAACAAAGATAAACATATAGAAACATTTAATATTTTATCAATCGTTTCAAAAAATGCTCTTCTCAGACCATATGTTTGGTTACCAAATTATTTAAAGATCAAGTTATTTAACATCATTTAACATCAACATTTAATTGTCAAAAACAACCTTTTATTTTGGTTGACCAATGAAAATACAGAGTTACAAAATTCATTGTATTTACAGTGGTGGAAAATAGATAAATACCTAAATTAAAATTCATGATCTTCAGCGATGGTGAAGGGAAAATCTTCAACAGCCTCCTAGTATACCAAATATAACGTGATCAATATTATATATTTAAACAGTAACAATTCTCGCACTCTTTGGCATTGGGTTAAAAATTATCAGTGTATCTGTCCATCTTCTGAATCTCTTTCTCTAGCACTTCTCCCATCAGGTGCTTGGTGGTGTATACCTTCCATATGGAAACTATTTTGTAATCTGGAGAGAGTTTTCCCCAAAGCACTCCAATCCTCATTAAACGCTCAAACGCTACGAAGGCACTTTTCATAGGAGCAATACTGTGATATCTACCGAAAAAGTCCACCACAATGGCTTTCCTCCCCAACCAGTAAGTATCCCACGTCTTATCCCATCCAAATATCTCGTACGCGAATCCGTCTTCTCCAAACATAAAATTTATGGGAAAATCGCGATTTTTGGTGAAGAAGTCTTTTTCTTCATCTTTTAAAATCTTCATGCACTGTTTGGTGTAGAAGCACCTGCTTTTACTGTTACCAACAACGACAAACTCTATCTTGGAAGATTGATTGTTGAATGGATATTTCATGGGTTCAGCATTCCAGTCCTCTCTGAAAATCAAAGGAAACACTCCCCAGTTGCGTTTAGAGTCGCCTAGATCAGTGTTCTCATAATATCTGTCCCAACTCCTCAAGCTACTCCTCTCAAAATTCGCAGGTTCGAGAATTTTGTAGTCGAAAACGAAATAGGAAGGAATGAGTTTGTAGTCTCCGATTAATTTTCCCAAACAAATTCCTGCTTTGACCAGCGACTTGAAGGCTGCCTCTGCAGACGATGAGGGCGATTCTTCGTTCGATTCTTTCAGGAAACCGATTCTCAAACTGTTCAGTCCTCCGCTGCGGACATAATTGTAATGGTCCCATCCGATACCCTCGTACACTTTACCGTCGTCGCTGACGTAGAAGTTGTCCATCAAACTCCCGAATTCTTTATTTTGATGCTCTTGCAAAGTTCTCATTTTTTCAGCGTAATCTTTAGTGGTCGTACTGTAACTGCTTCCCTCGACGACCACGTATTCGGCGGGTTTCGTTTTCATCTCCGGAGCCCTGCTGTCTGCGACGGCATTCCATGCTGCTCTCTTTATGATTGATAATTTGGTGCCACCTGTAAAAAAGTAAGATGCGGGAGGTAGTACATAATGGCTTAAATATAAGCAAATATTTTGAAGAAATTTAATACACTGAGCCTTGACACGCGCAATATGTTTCCCTTCCATGGGAATCAATGGATCACTCCGACGAATTGAGGGATATATTACGGTTATGACGAGAAATAAAAATCTTCAACGTAGGAAAAATATGGAGGGCAAAAAGTTACTCTTACGAAACCAGGATGTTCGAATCGAAATAAATATGAATGGAGAATGAAAAAATCCGTAAACTTAAGGAAATCAGCAACATTCCATAATTTCTACAGATAAAGCATATATGATAAAGGTAAAGAATGGATTACGAAGAGAAAAGAAATCGAGATAGAGAAATTTTAATTCTTAATGGTAACCAATGAAAGGAAAGAGGAAAGCTTTCCACGTCGAAATATTCACACTGAGGACTGACCTTTACAAAGGATACGTCGGATGATATATTTATCCTGTAAACATATTACAAAGGACACATTTTACATGGAAAATCAATTTATACATTTTTCACAGTATATATGTCACAGCATTCATAATAACATGTGATTAGCTGCGTATGATCTGTAGTAAAAGAATTTTTAGATGCTCATGAAGAGGGAAAGACTTATTTATTATGATGGTGAGGGACCATTTCATTGGTTTAATTCACAAATCAAAAATTTCAATTAAAAGGATTTAATTGAGATACAGTTTTTATCCGTAGAAAACATATAGTGAAAACTTTTAATACCATAAAAATATATTAAGCCCCAAATTATTAAAAAGATGTGCAGCTTTGTATAAACGAAACAATGATGCTCAAACCTGATTTATTTGACAGTATATATATATATACTTCTATATATTCCTGATAAATAGAATACCAACTATATTAAATGATCATTTATTTTAGTGAAACAACTTTAAGACAAACTCATTTCTCTTTATTTTTCTGCTTATTAAAGATAGAGATAATGATTTATTGTTCCGATAAGCAATAAGTTTCCGAATAAATATATAATATTTTGCAATGAATGGAACTTTATAATTCCTTGTGGAAGATTAATTAATTTGTTTTCTTTTCCTCCAACTTACCTTCATTGTAACATATGTTGGTGTTATCTGGAATGATGGATGCTGTCACAGTCTTAAGATTGCAATCTGAAAATTTAATAATGTTATCATATACATGAAGATGAATATTTATAGTGAGTTTCTAGGAAGTTGATAGAGATTAATGTTACTTCTTATATGAATAGGAAGTACATAGTATTGATAGTGAGTCTAAGAGTTATAAATTCAAATTATGCGTACAATACTTACAATAATCACACCAATAAAATTTTATTAGCATGCTGGTAAATGAACTGCCAAAAATCAACATTTTAATATATATTTGTGAGCTAAGTTAATGGCTAATTGGCCAAATTGACTCCTGTATCACCTATTTCATTTACAACCCAAGCACAATTCACTGTAGTCTTTTGTACGCTCTTAAAATATAAAATATATCGATAATTGAATAAATAATGTAATCTCATTATATATTATATCAGCTTTCCAAATTTTGCTTTTTCATATGAGATGTTAATGCATAAATTAATGTATTTTCACGTACTCAAAGGATGTAATGGTATTGTCATTTAATCAACTGTCTGAATCTGGAGATAATAAGTGTGTCAACATCTATTCTTTCTCCGGATATTTAAAAGAATCCTTAAAACACTCATTTTGATAATCTCGATGTTTGGAAAATATTTGTGAAACGTTTTGATTTATTTAGCAACATTTAAACATTACGTTTATGTAGAAACGGAGTAACTCTATGAACAAGTAAAGATAGCTAGACTTTGTATGCTTTACGATTGCTTGTCACTCTATGTTTATTAGGAAATTGGGTTTGATGTCAAAAATGAGAATGGGTTTTAATGAAATGACGACTTACTTATTTTGATAAATCCATCAGCTTTATTTTTCAAGCGAATACTTAGCGATCCTTTAGAGCACTCTAATTGCTGACAGACGCATATCGAAAGGCTCAAAGCTATGCAGGCCGTTGAAAACAGAAGTACTAGAAAATTCGCCATCTTCAGCGGTGAATCACTGGTGCTGATGAGCCTGTAAAGTTAAATACTAGCATTTTTAGGCATTTTGTCTCTAAAATTGTTATCCTTACCATCTCCTCATATTGTAAAACTTCTTATCAGCCATTAATAATATGCAAATCAATTTCTTAGGTTACTTAGCTCAGAAATGTATAAATTTCAATGCCATAATGCAACGAAAATATCATGCAAAAATCAGAAAATGTTTAAGGTTAAATGTTTAGAAGCAAGAAATTTCTTTGTGTTTTGGCCTCATCGGTCCTTAACTCCTTTAAAAAGTCATTAATACCGAGTGAATACGAAGATTTCAAAATTAATTTACTGCCTAATTATTTTACAATTCTATCGACTGGTGAAATTAATTAATTAAACTTAAGCACTTGATTTCAAGTAAAATATTCAACTCATTTCTTTAGACTTTGTTGATGTTGGTTACTTCTTTTCCCTTTTCTCCACCTCTTCTTTTTCAGTTCTATTTGTTTACATCCTAACTATGCACTATAGCTGATGTTTATCTATGATTATTCTAATATTTGAATATATTTACTTGAATTAATATTCTATATGGGGTCTCTAACTTTATTTATTGATAAACACTGTTATCGCCACAAATCTCTTCTCTTATGAAATTAATCATTCAGAAAGATTTTTGTTTCCACCATAAAACATTCTCTCATATATTGTTACTCTTTTCAAAAAGGTTCTTATCATCCTATAAAGGGAAGCTCATCCTCTCTAAACGGCAACATAATTCCATATGGACAAGGAAATTCTGCTGAAATTTCGATTTACTGATGGCGCCTTGAACTCTGATTGGTCAATAAAATGTCCCCATGCATATGTTTGTTCTTGAATAGCGTAATATTCAGGAAACGCTCAGGAAATGTTTTCGTTAGCTTTAACACATGCCACAACGATGATGGGAGCTTAAGATCTTCACTTTCTTTAACGAATTAAATTATCTTACCTGGTGTATATTATTCCAATCCAGTATTCCTCCACTGATATTTTCTTTGGAACGAATTCAACCTTGCGGAGACTTGAGAGTCACTTATTTTCTCGTCCTTTCCAATTCTTTACGATGTGGTAATCTGCTTCATACTACTTTGTCTCCTCTTCTATTTCGTAGAGTTTTCAGCAAGTATTTCCAGCACCTATGATGTTAAACTTTCGACTACAACCTCCTTTACAACTGACACCTTAGATGCTCATATAACGAGCATTCTATCTCAAATATTTCTACGAAACACTTGTTTCACCTCCATGATGATCGGACTGAGAAATATCTTCCTTCTTCGTTCGGCTTCCACGGTGGTTGACCTTGAACGGAGCATCTCTGTGACGCGGCGTCTTTAACCTAAAAAGAGAGGGCAAATATGGAATATATTTAATATATCTAAGCAGAACTCTTAACGAGTGCCTATGATTTCTGATGAAAATTCAGATGTGACTCTCTCACTAAAATAACATTATCACACAAAAATCACAAGGCAAGTCACAATATTTACACACCAGAGGATTTTCGGCTTTAAATCCACCAGCACGCGTAACTGAATGATTCATACCTCTACATACATACCATGCAATAACATTATCATACGACGTATTGGCTCCATCCATTTTTACGATATTTTGTGACTATCTTCCTCACCTCGAAGCTCATCATTAATAATTTATGCATAACTGAATACTGCAAATTGAGATTTCCAATAATATTTCATGCATTTTTTGACCGCAGTTTTGGCAGTTACAGCCTTTTATCCGAACTACTCGAAAAAAGCCCTGAAAGGAGTTTTCAGGATATTCTTCGTTTAAATCCGAGTTGAGATCGAAAGCCAGACGGATTGATTTTGTGCCTCTGTTGTAAAATATGTATGGATATATATTCATCATATTATTAAGAATAATGCTTGAAGAAATTTATATGGTTTTACTAGAGGAAATATATATTTTGGTACTTTAATAAATATAGATTTTTACACGTTGAAAAATTAGATCCCCTTAAGGCGTCTTGAGGAGAAAAAATTATTGTAATTCTCGGCCTTAATTTTCGAATCTAAATTCATTAACTAAAATGGCTCCCTCTCAGCGTTACACCCAACTTTTGCCTATTCTGTTCTGTTCTTCTATTTTTGCTTGTATTTGGATGAATCCATGGAAGTGCATTTATGAGAAAGGATGCAATTCAGAATGAAGATCCAAAGCTAATTCTGTAAGCATAGTTTTTATTTTATCCCGCTAGGATATACGATTCGGATGAAGGGAAGGTATAAACTTTAGAAGAGCGCCCAAAACAAAGATAAACGAAACAAACTCAATATACAGAAGTGAAAAAAGTTCACTTCGCTTTATTTATAGAAAATGAGATGTAGTGGTAGAAAGTTAATGGTAGAAATTTAAAATTTATGGAATATGCATCTAAAAACTCCGTTTACATGAAGACTTCATTACTTCATCTTATTAGATGGAAAATTATCAGTTTTTAAACCATCCGTTATGTGACGAACATTGCAATTTAACCGTAAAAACAGGGAATTGAAAAATGGAAATAAATTTTTACTTCTATTTGCAAAAAATCCTTCGAAAGCTTTTATCTAGCCTTTTAGAGGAAAATTGAACAATTTACTGCTAGTGTCTGATTGAAACTCTACTGTCAATACATCGATTTACCGTGAATACACTTTTTGAATCAACTTTTATGCTTTTGGAGATGATTTTTCATCGCTTCTCAGCAGTGTATGAAATTGGTGCGCCTGAATAATTGAATTTAATGAATTTAATTAATTTAATGAATTTTAGCATAGTATGTATTGAGGAGTGTAATTAAGCACTAGTTTTCTTTTTCAACTTCGAACTGTATTCTTAATTGAGGTATTATGTTGTGTCGTAGAAATTTTTTTCCTCAAATTTATTATAATTTGACAATTTTCCACATCTTTGTACTTCAAATATCTTTATGCATTAGGTATTGGCTATGAATGACATAGTTTATAAGTCTTTTCTACGATTTTATTTCAGCTAAATGCTAAAGCATTCAACCAACAATGCGGAAACTTTTCTGGCAACCACCAGCTTTTCATGCCATTTACTACGAGAAAATCTTTCATATCATAACAATTTAATTAAATCTTAAGAAATTATGGATTCGAATATCATTTTTGCATATCATCTTTATTTCTTTTCAATACTGTTCATTTTGGTGACGTTCGACGATTTCATTCCATCAACAATGCTGTATAGTACCTCATAGCTTCGAAAGAAAAAAGAAAATTGCTTATAGTATTTTTAATAATTTTCTCGGATCCTCTGAATCAACTGCTTCGACTGAATTTATTCTCCTAAAAGTGAATACTGGATCAACAAAGAAAAACAAAGAGAATCAATTAATTACGTTAATACTCTTCTAAATCGCCTGTTGAATCATTCTAGACAAAATTTTAATCATTGTTTAAGAAATTTGTCCCTATATACTAGCTAAAGATCTTTGACATTTGGTGTTCCGTCGTCGGTATAAATGTAAAACAGATTCCCCATCACAGGATTGCTAAAAAAGCAAGAGAAATATAGCAGATATCATCATTAATTTGAATAAAATAATTACGATCGAAATCTTTTCAATCATAAATTCGAGCATTACTGTCGACTCAAGCGTATCCATCAAATTTCTGTTTATAATTAAAAAACACCCCGTTTAAAGTTGATTTAAAATATATAATAGAGATGTGACACAATGTGAGATTCGGCGGACAAATCGGATGATATTTATTTTTAAGCCAACTAAGATAGACAAATCTCTAAGATAGACAAGCTGCTGATTTGCATTTGAAGGATTTTTTTCTAGAACATGTTTTTGTTCAGTTTCAGTTATCTCACTGTCACTCTTCCGAAGACCTCAAAATGGCGTAACAATTGTTACGATAATTCATTAAACTCAAGATTTTGAAATTATTCCTCCTAGTATGTAGCATCTATTCAATGCATGTACATATGAAGTTCGCTAAAAACCGTTTTAAAACGGTTTAAAGCGACTAAAGCATCACTTAAAGGAAAAATAATACAGAAAGTGATCTTATATCACTTTAATTAAATGTTTTTTTCCTTATTTCCATTATAGAACTGCTTCTGTCTAGAAATTATTCTCCATATTGTCATAAAATATCCAAAAGAAAACATTAACTCTCAGTAGTTTTACTTTAAATATGCTTCGGCAGCTAAGGTTATTTCGCGCATACGGCTTCCGATCGGGGATTGAACCTGGTACTGCTTTCACCATAGGGGATAGCGTTACCTTCTTGACCCCGTAATCATTCATCTAGAAACAACGTAGCCATATCTACTCTCATGCATTCCGCCCTGTGCGACTTGCATATCATAACATTCATTCTCTGAATTCTTATTCTGCTTTATAACTTCACGAAACAACAGTTTAGTGAACGATGCTCACATGGGAATGACGTTTTGTCAATCATTCGAAACCTCGGAATCTTAAACATTATATCTTTGAGCAACTTCTTTTTAGGTATTCTGTTTTATAGAAAAGAAAAGAAAAAATTTTAGAAAATTTTTATCCTTTAATATAAGAAAATAAAGATTGCTTCGATAGAAATCAGGGAATAATACTATAATAATCAGGGAATAATATATAATAAATAATAAATCTCGTATAATTTAGTAATCTTTATAGCAAATAAGCATATAGTAGTCGGTATTTTTCGTCAATTGTTTTGACCCATAGATTATACCATAAACAATATCGACTCGTATTATAATTGACTATACTCCAACCATGGAAATATTTTTTCCTGTCCATAGTCTTAACCCATATTTACATACGCAGTGATGTCATTATGTACTTTCGGCTAAAGGGCGATGAGTTAAATTTTGAGTACAGAACTATCGATAAATGAACTTAAGTGAGGATTCTCAAACTTTGAGCTTTAAGATACTCTGTAACTTGCTAGACAATCTATCATGGTTTAACAGAAGTATGAGACAAAATAAATTTGACTATTTTTTCTAAGGCTTAACTTTTTGTGACTTAGCACAGTGAAAAAGGTAATAAATTCAACGGACTCAATAAAGGGTGATGACCATGGATGTGATTTTATATTTTGAGTATTACTAGGTTCATTGTTTGAATGAAGATATTTTTCATCAAATATGCAAATGAAGATGATACTATCGGAGACGATTTTTGTATAAGACTTGAAACCGAATAAATAGGATTCATTCTCAAAATAAATGTCCGATTGGGGAAAATCTCTTGATTAAGGAGAGCTGAGAGGGGCTTCTAAATACGGAATACGATTGCATTATTCCTGTTGATTCCTTGGTTGATTCTAGAAAATTTAAGAGTTGATTAACTTAGGCATCTGATATTTGGTATTTATTTTAGAGAATCTTAATAAATTTTCATGGAAATCCATAATCTTGAGATGTTTTCCCTCATTAGATCGTTTTTGTGTTTTAAAAATTACTTAAGATGGGGTAAAAAAGATATAGGTTTTCTTTTAGCGAATTCAAGTGCAATGTTTCATGATGTATTAATTAACTTAGCTTTTATAAATGTCTCAGTTTCTATCTTATAAATGCCTAGTTTGTTTTAGAGACTCCGACAATAAAGCCGTGAAATAAGCTGCTGTTCAGAAGTTCTTTCTTTACTCTATTTTAATATTTCAAAAAAGGATTTGTAATTTCTTGAAGGATTTCGAGTGATGTTTCGTTTGGACTCTCCTACGTTACAAGGAAATAAAAATAAAACTCATTGACTCTTTCCTCTATTGAAAGTGTACATTTTATTGGAAAACTTGGAGATCATCTGAAGCAAGAAGTGATATCCTAATATAAGAAAATTATTTTAAAATAGAATTCAATTGGTCTTGTGCTCTCGAGAATTAACTGTTGCTATGAATTCATAATACTTTGACACTTTAATTCTATAGTCAATGAACATATATGATATGGTATATGATAACATAGGAGAAGAAGATAAAAGTACGGAAATGTTAGCACCAAACAGCATTCTTTCTTACTTGATAGGAAATATGCCTATCTATGATTACGATTTTCTGATTTTGGATGAATTTTGGTGAAGGTTATTTTCCTTATGTTATGTCATATTCATAGAGACCTATTAAGCCATCTTCAGTAATAACGGCTATAATTACGACTATAAACCATATCTATGAGCATACTATCTGTTTATTTACTGAGGCTCTTCAAATTCTGTCCTCTTACAACTTACAAGATCCTCAGTAAAATATATTGAAATTATGGCTATGATTTTCCTTCTGTACATCTAGAATGTTTTGAGATTTTTGATGCAGTTTTTATGGATAAATCTAAAAGATATTTTCCCATCTACATTTGCTTTTAAGATACTAGTTAGCCTCGTTGCTTTTAAATTGAACGGAATCAGGCATTTTCAACATTAAATTACAGGATAAAATAGCAGGAAACAACCTTTCAAGCCAGATCATGTTTTAATAATTATGCAAAAATACCACACGACTTTTTTCGTCTCTTTAGTGTCATTTTCAAGTGCAAAAACTTCCAAAAACGCATATATTTAAGACCAAACAAAGAAGGAGGAGCAATAGTTTCTTCTTCGGTCTTAAGTAGGTACTTTTTTCAATACCTTTTCACTTTAAGATGACGCTTAAGTATCGAATCTTTGTAGTGTGGAGTTGTTGCTAAGTTATTAAAACAGTATCCAATTTTCTCGAGAAAAATTCATTCCATCTTTCTATAATCTTTTTCGATCAGTCTCTTTAATTGCCTAATTTGGAATATTTGAATGTGAACCTACGTTCACGAATACACGTTCACGAATACGTCCTTGGAGACTGATACATATAGATACGAAACTATGCCGAATATCAGGATGTAGCTCTGAATATTCGTAAGATATTAATTGCATTTTTAATTTACACCAAAAGATTGAGAATTATCATAGTATTCCTATTATCTGCCAGGCTGAAATCGGAAGAATATACTTCAGAAATAACATGAGTATTGAGGATATAGCCGATGATGTAATTTAATCGAGAGCAGTTGTGAAATCAAAGAATACGGAAAACATTTCTTAAGGTATCGGAGGGAAAGTTAAATACCCGTAGATAGACTCGTTCTACAAATTTGCCATTGGTGTCGATGAAGTTTATAGAATATAAGTATTTGAAGAAAAAATACGAAATAATCTCGTCACTCACTTCCCCATAATACACGAACATCTTCATATACACGTGTCTTATTCCTCTGAAAAGTACTAAAGATTGGAATTTGTTCGAATAATTAATTTTTATGAAGATGTAAGTAAAAGGGTGAATTCAGATCCCAATGGTATTAGTTTAAAGGCCAAAAGAGTCGAAATTTTGATGGGAAAACAAAAACAACAACAAATACTAATATTTTATTTCAAATTATCTTGAAAGTTTTTATATGCACATTTTTATATATCGCAATTCATAATACAAAGTTGAGAATTACGTGTTATATGGACGTCTTACTCAATTCCCAAAAGTTCGAGGTTGTCAATATTCCATCTGCATTTTTATCACGTCTTGAGTCCAGTGAATAAATTTACATTAAATAAGAAGATGCTACATACCATATCATTTCCGTATCTCTGCATCACCAGGATCACAATTGCAGGTAGTTGTTGTGCTCCGATAGTTATTAATTATTTCAGTTATTTACTATTAGCCTCTCCATCACCATTTTCAAGAAATATAATTTTAGTGAACACTTTAATCACAAGAAAGGTTTCCTTTAGGTTGCAAATAATAAACTATGAACAGAAAGTATTTTAACAGACAATGATTAAAAACTGAGATAATTCATAACTCTTACAAAGACTAGGAAAGGTTATTTCAATTTGTCAGTGTGGTGTGATTCTTTAGCTATTGAAAATCAGTTTTATGAAGTAAAATAAATATGATAACTTATTGTCTTATACATATAGTTAGCGTTTAATAGAAAAACTTCACTTTTTCTGTTATACACAAAGAACAATTCAGGATAACTTAATACATGTATCTACATAACATATATATCTGATATCATTACTTCAGTTGTGATACGAATGCTACTATTTCGAGGTATAAGGTTTGTTCTTGAAAAAATTTAGATTTCGATTGGAAAGACGTATATTTTGGTATAAAAATAGTTAAATATATACAAGATGGAGCGAAGACATGCATGCAATAATTAGACGGTGACAGTTCGTAAAAAAAGATCCGGATGAAAGGGTGATAACCAGTCACTGCTCTTAAAAAATGAAAGTTCTTTCACTTCAGTTATCCCCTCGCCCGCTCTACTCACTCACTCGTTTCCTCTCTCTCGCGGAAAAATGAAAGTTAACCTCCATTCTTCACGAAGTGTATCCCCCTCTCGCGAACGCTGAAACTGCCCCTATCGGCCGAACCCCGCCCCTCGATCCCTCCCTCTTCACTGCAAGCGCAGCCTGTTTACTGCTCAACTGATGACCTCCCACGATCACTTGATTTCCGGCGGGAAGACTTTGGACAGCAGCCTTCTGGATTTGCCCCCCAACCGATGCCCCTCCTTGGTAAATGTATGGCTGCTGGTATACGGCGCGGCTATCCAAAAGCTCCTGCTGGGTCGCCTGCAGGTATTGCTGCTGTCCTGGCTGCAGATATGAATGTTGTAGATACTGATGTGGCACGGCTTGGATGAGCTGCTGTTGAGCTTGCTGCAGATATGGTTGGGCGGTAGACTGAAGGTACTGCTGGCGCTCTGGTTGCGCAATAGGCTGAGGAGCCGGCTGGAAGTATTGCTGGGATGCGCCTGCTTGTCCTTGCCTCAATTCAGGAGAAGGCTGGAACTTTGAATTCTCTTGTTGGATAGAGGAAAGTTGAGCCTGGGCCTGTTGCTGGAGAGCCT
The DNA here is from genome assembly GCA_036926295.1 of Pachydiplax longipennis. Classification (NCBI taxonomy): domain Eukaryota; kingdom Metazoa; phylum Arthropoda; class Insecta; order Odonata; family Libellulidae; genus Pachydiplax; species Pachydiplax longipennis. The sequence continues at coordinate 47,847,924 of JAVFKF010000001.1, read as the reverse complement.
GAATCTGTTGGAGGTATTGAGGATGTTGAGTAAGTTGCTGCACGTATTGAGGCAACTGGTAAAATTGCTGTTGCGGCGCAGCATTTTTCTGTGGAATTGCGACTTGCTGAGGCGCCTCCTGCTTGGATGGAGCGGCGTATACGAACTGAGGCTGAGCTATTTGCTGATGATATTGCTGGGCAATTTGGGGCTGTGCCTTAGCCAGTTGTTGCACTGCCTGCTGTTGCAACTGTTGTACCTGCTGTTGGTACTGTAGCTGAGGAGCGAGCGCTTGTTGAGGAGGAAGCTTGGCCACGGCCTGAGGTCTTTCTCCTTGTCCATAGTAGGCAGGGGGCAAAGTGTAAGCTCCTGAAGGAGTGGGGGGAATATTAGGGGCGGCTGCGCCTGCCCTAAAGTGGCCGAGAGGGAAAGCACCCGAGTTAGGAATACCTTGCGGGGCGGCGTTCCCATAAAGGCCATGGAATGGCGCTACGTTGAAGCTCGGATGCTGGCCGAGAGCTTCAAGTAAGGCGAGTTGATCACGCTGTCCCAGATACAGCTGAGGATGCACAGCCCCTTGCAGAGCGGCTGCATAATCGACTGCTGGCTGTTGCCCATATTGGAAGTACTGTTGAGGAAGTAATCCACCCTGAGGTACCGCCTGAGACTGCTTCGCCGACGCTTCCTGTGCCTTCAGCTCCTGCGCCCTCTTGTTGTTATCATTTTCGATGTCTTCTAGCCGAATTTTTGCTTGAGGTTTGGCAGCAAAAGCCTCGTTTAAAATAAGGCAAAGAAGAAGTGCATGGAAGCATGCCTTTAACTGGAATAAATACAATAAAATATTATGTTTGCATAAAGAAAAATATGTTAGCAAACTCCTCCCTCAATTCCATAATATTCTAGTACGTACTACCATTATTTCAGAAGCATAATACAATAATAAACATACATTCGATAATGAATTCTTTGATAAACATTTGGTAAAATAAGCTAAAAAAACTAACTTGAGTACTCAACTGGTCTACAAATAGAATAAATAGTGACTGATTGATATATGAGATTGTTCCCATACCAAATTCTTTCCAATGCATCATTCTTATTTTATATTTTATAAATTAATCTTGTCCCCTTTCTTTCAGAGTTTCTTTTCCACACTGAGAATTTCCTTATATTAATTCAATACATTCCGAAGATTAAAATCACTTCTAACACAAACATTATCAAGGCGAAAAAATTGTACACCAACAACATTCCACAAATTCATCGAATTAATTTACATCGCGGAACAATCGCTCCCCCGTGAATTATGAAGCCGTATCAAATTATTCACAAGACGCATTCCTGACTTCCTAGAAAACCGATGGAGTTATCCATGCAAATACACTGACTTTCTACATATTTCAGGGAACTCGAAGGGAAAGTGGCACGAAAATTGGAGTAGGCAGAAACTATCAACTTACCGTAGGCAACATGGTGGCTTAATGACTATTCCCGAATCAATGGAGCTGGATATTCCTCGTGGAGGTGATTCGTCTCGTATATGAGGTGGAAATGTGAGCGAGAGGTAAGACGTTCGCTTCCTTATATATATATAAGTATGCACCGGAGAGGGAGCGAGTCAGGAAAGGAAGAGTGGCTCTCCCCCGCCCTCAGGCCATTCCTCCCCCGCCTCTCCCCCCGCCCTTTCCGCCACCAATCCTCGACGGCCACCCTACGCAAAACCGTCGGACACCCTTCGCTTTCGATATATCGGCAGAGACGCTCCCCAATCCCCATAAAAATGCATCCGGAATAGTCTGTCTCCGTAGGCGAAAGGAAATCCTTCTTCCTTGCGGAATTGCACTGTTATTACTCGTCTAGTGGGTCGAATTGCGTGCTCTATAGTGAGATCTATGACCCGTAGCGCCGTCTGCGACCCAACCCCCGCGTCACTCTCCCTTATCGGACCTTTCTTCCCCATTTGCAACTCCCACTTTCACTTCTTCTACCCACCGAGGCTCATTGGAAACGGATTCACTTTTCTCTCTGTTTTCCTCCGGAAAAAATTCTATTATAGTCCGAGGGAATCCAGAAATGTCTCATCCCTATCTTCTTTCTCATCTGTGCGAGGGTTTCATTTTCTCCGCAGAACTTTCAGTTACCAAGTCTCCAAAATATGCCTACTTAACATGGTCTATAATTATATTCCGTCTGTATGTTCATTGTAGGTGCATCGTCCCTCAATTACCCTGGCGGGAAAGTATTTTCATAGTCTAATTTTCAGAAATTGTCGGAGCATTTGAATTTATTTCCGGTGCGAGGAAGGAAATAATAAGCATAAAAAGAATTAGTAAGAACTTCGTAGTGCATGAAGGAATGATGCGGAAGTTTCAGACTTTAATTGATAGTAATTACATTCCCATTATGGTATTAGATTGGCCCAGATATGCTTTTTGTCGTAGGGAATAGTTCGTTCTTTGAACTTCAGTGGTAATGAATCTCTCCCCAACATTAAGTTATTTGAGATTTCTTTATAAATCAACCGTTGGGTTTCTCCTTTTTGTTTCTTCTGCTGATATTTTTCGTTACAGATTGTTTTATTTTTTATAACTTTTTACATTACTGGTTAAATTCGAGTGTGGGATATGGAGAAATATTTAAGATTTCCTAGAATCTTTTAGAAAATGTTTTTTGTCTACTCAGGAAAAAAGCCCAAAACCCAAGCTTTCAGAGTTATATTATGCTGAGCTGATTTCTGGCAGTAAAAAATTGTGAGAATTTCTTCACATCGTAGTTTGGAAATTTAAAGGATTGAAAAGTACGGAAACGTTAATTGATGATTAATAGCCCTCCATTTTTGAAGTATTCAATCATTTTTACCATACTTATCCTTTTCCTCTTAGTTTCTCCTCTTACTAATTGATATCCCAGTAATCTATCGGGAGAAGTGAGTATCAATAAGTTTGTAAGATCAGGAAGTTGCGCAACAAGTTCATTAGGGAATTCAATGCGCCTGGGTGAGGTCGCATGACATATATCCCCGCTCATTATTTCTTTCGTCAGGCATCGTTTTCAAATTGAAATATGGACCCACATCGCGCCTAAATTTGGGTCGCGTCAAGAAAAACCCGCTATTTTGCCGGATGAGGTATATCAGCATCATAATCGCTCCGAAATCTTCCATTACTTCATCCCTTCGTCATCTTCTGAAAGCCCACACTCTATCTGCGGTGATTGAAATCGTTATGCTCCGCATGTATGACATTCGCTGCCACAATTATATGGCCTCTTGTTTACCTTTTCTATTTCTGACCTTCCATGCCATCCGGAATTGCCGTTTTCCGTTCGATCAAGAATGCTGCACTTTTGCCTTCAAAGTCTCGAAACGCTCTCTTACACTTTCCCTTTCTCCCTTCACTTTAGCTATCTCTTCTCCCACGAACAATCCCGTTTTCGTCACCGTTCTCACTCCTCGCCTCTTCGTCGAAATCTTCCCTTCATTATCATTTGCTTCATCTCTACGTTTTCATACAAAGGTGTTCTTTTCTGGAGCGCCAATTAGTTTCGAAAAGAAACTTTCCGAAACACAATGGAGCAATAAAAGCTCGTATTATTTCATATATTCCTCGCCTATAACATCCCGTCGCTTTCTCTTGTTTTAACATTTCCATTTTTTATCATCTGCTTGCGTCCCATTAGGTCGTCGATCAAACTGTTCCGTTAGGAAATGGAACATTGGTCTAAACATTATGGCGGTGAAGGGAAATGTGTTTTACGAGGAATTGCATCCGCTTTGAAACTGAGGATATTTTTGCAACAACCGTGCAATGAATGAAGTCCGAACGGAAAAGTCGAGAGCACGTAAGCTTTCGATAGAAATCCATTGCTCCGATTGAAGTCGTTTTCGCTTAAATAGCCATTTACTCCTCTCCTCTCGCCTTGCAACTTTTTACACGGTGCCGGTTTCTTCCGACGCATTTGCAGCCACTGACCTCTGTGACAAGTATACCTTTGTTTCTGGAACTTTCTTCCTGTTTCTCCAGTCCACTCTCTCATGCCAGCGGCCTTCAATATACCTATATAGCAACATCCATATCCTTCATCTTGTCTATATTTTTTTATGTATTATGTATCGTTCCCTGATTAAATAGCATATTGATGTAGGAGGCCGGGGATAGCCTACGGTGTATTGAGGCTCCGGGCTTAATCATATAGGGTCCCTTCAAAATAATACATGAAAAATAATTACCTTAAAAATGTTCATGTTTTAAAGGAATCTAGCACTTTCAGAGCATAATCTTTCTGTACTCATTGAAATTAATTTTAGCAGCAATATTTACTAATAAAAGACCATTATTATCATTTTGATACCAAAACTTTGAAAAGAGATAGATTTATAGGAAAATAATTTACTTTTTATTCGTAATTAATCCTACGGAGATTTTGCCAGAAAACTCCTAAACTCAAAAAAGTCACTAATAAATACTAGGTAATATGTACGCATAATTTTCAACGCAGCTTTAATAATCTAATAAAAATTCGTAAGAAAAGTACTGAAATGGGAATCATCTACATAGCGAGCAACCTAAACAATCGTTCTGAGATTTTCCTTGATAAGATAAGAAATTTTCCGCGCCTCATCAAACTGGAATCATGCGCACCCCCAAACCTGTGCCCTGATGGCCGCTCGTTTCTTTAGCCGGCCGTTTATGAGGTAGTTGAAGAGGGAAGAAAGTGTTTGAAGTCCAGCCATATCATTTAGTTTCTGCATGAGGAATTCCTTCTTATCGTGGTATATCAGCAGATACTCTGTATCAGAGAAGGGAACCTTTTTCTTTTGAAAGGTCGCACGAAATGGTGGTGGATAATGCCAGGTCGCATTTAAGTCGTGATCTCTATTGAGTGGGGTAACTTTATTCATCGAAGGCCCCATGTACCATTCTGCATAAGAAATCACCAGGCTGCGTACGAAAGCACTTGATCGCCTCGATTCAAATAGTTCAACTTCGAAGCTGTAAGAAGAATAAACGAATTTCATTGCCAAATAAATCTAAGTAGACCATGTTTCATTTTTGTCTGCACTTAACGAAAAAACAAGAATGGTCTACCGAATTATTGAAAAGTAGGTATTAATTTCAGGTAGAGAAGAATGGCCTCAAAATGTGCCATATGAGTAGGTTTCCCACTCACATGGCACATTCTGAGGCTTTACTTAAATTCTGATTACTGATTCTTCAGTTCAGTGGAGGTCTTCATTAACATAATATCATTTCTGTACAGTACTCGTATAGGATAGGTTTAAATTTGTAACTCTCCGAACTTTCTTGAAGGTGGACTTCGGTAACGAGAAAAGTTCGCGTGCAGCTAATTACGCATTTCTTGTTTTTAACTGCCATTTAAGTAAAAGTATGCCCATTTCATGGAAACCAGTGTAGCAATGAAAATAACTTGGAGGGAAAAGTCAAGAATCGGTGTGGAAAAGCACGTAAATATAATCATTAGCAATTCAGAAGCCTGTTAGCGAATTATGGCATTCAGTTTTTTTTGTCTTGGGTGTGAAAATGTCGTCATATTATGAATTCAAAAATTTTTTAAACCTCTAAGAATAAGTGTCTAGATTTATTATTTCAGACATTATTTCAGCCAAATATCAACTTTTTTATATTGTATAAGTATTCCAAACAGGATTTAAATAGTGAATGAGAGGCAATTTTTTGATAATTCGACAGCTCTGATGCAATACTCTTAATAATCGCTTTTACCTAGCACTACCGAGTTGCAAACATTTTTCTATTAGTGCATATATGTAATGTACGCTAATTACGTTAATTTATGCATATCTGAACAATATACACTGAATTATGGATAAATGTTAACAGTATATGTTCCTACATTTGTAACCTGAGAATTGATATTCTTCCAGCCACGTAATTCTAATGGCTATTCTCCATTCACTGAAAGCCTATAACATTTAATCTGACTTGGCTAACATTTTTCACAATCCTCTCTAAGAATTTAAAAGGATAATGTAAATAATTATAAAGGATACCATGTTATTTTATATAATTTGATGCTCCTTTTAACTTTAAAATTAATTTATTTCACTAGAAGTCATGCTATTAAACAATGGTATATTACGTATTTAATTATTTTACAATTGAAAATATTTTATTAAAAAAGATTTTTCTCTGTACATAAAAATTTCGGGATTCACAAAAATTTATGATATCATTTATAGTTATCATAATATATTTTAATCCTTGATATAAGAGTAACGACATGAATACCCCAAGGAAGAATAGACTTAAAAAAAGTCCGACGGGACCGGGATTATATTCTTCGATGGGATTTTTCCTGGGTGCACGCTCTAACGTACAAAAATCACCTTCACCCATTCCTCTTAATATATTTCTTCTTTTTACAATTATTTCGTATCATCATTTAAAATTTTTGTGAATGACAGTTCCTGTCAACAAATATTCTATTCTAAAATATTGTCCAGGTGAATGAAATTCCTTTACATACTCGACGTACTCATAGGAACACGTATAGGAACGTATTCCTGTACCTTGCTATGCCTATCCCTATAAGTATTCCGTATCATTTGAGAGCTAAATCCAAATCTTTCTTTCCTCTGAAATCGTTTAAAAAAAACGATGTCATTAACTATATTTGGCTACCCGCTGTTATTCTTTTAAGATTCCTCATACTCATAAATTACCTTCACTTATTATGTATTTCAAAAATACATATATTTAGTATATACAAGCGCGTCCCCATTTTTAAATTTGGAAATTCTTGCTATTTCAAATTCAGTTCATTATCCTTTCTAGGAAAACTGAAAACGATCACAATATGCTAAGGAAATATACTAGTTTCGTTAGATTACGTGAGATATTTTATGAAAAGAGTAGAAGACTATAGATACTAGATCCTAAGACTTGGTTTCAAAACATCAGATCAGAAATAGACAAGAGGTTATTAGAAGGATATGGAATTAGAAAATAGAATAAACGGTAGACTTAATACTACATTGAATCCCGGAACTGTCGAAAGAAGGGCACCGATATTGGTGATAATGATGCAACATATGATTAAAACCTTATATAATGCAGTATTCTTACTTTTCTTAGAACGTCCAAACCTTGGTCTTGAATCCTGGTCATTTATGAATATGAATATAAATATAGATTTGAATAGAAGTATAAATTTCTGTTATTTCAGCTGTTATAACATATTAAAATTAAATCGACACTTCGAGATAATTTTATCTCAACGTTTCAGTTACATATGCAACATGAAGGTATTCTTTCCAAACCGTCATTTTAGCAACATTTTCCTTAGTTGCAAAATCGAGTCTCGGTTTCATACTATGTTGCAGCATAATAAAGCTGGGAAATATACCTCCTGAAATATGTGTCCTTGACTTTACAGCTTAATTTTGTAATTGAGATTTTGGGTCACCTGGAATTCACGTTATTCATGAATCCGAAATGAGGAAATAAATTTCTCACGAGAAAAAGAGAATTTTCTTTAAACCCCAAATTCCATTCGTACGCAGATTTTTCCAGTAACAATGAAAGCTGTTACTTGAAAAGGTCCTATAATTTAACGAAATACGTATATTTATTAATTCATAGAAACAATAGAAAAGGCTTGCATCATCATTTGTTATAGATTGCATTTTTAATCTTTGGCTCCAGGATGTTTCAGCTAAATTCCGGTTTGCCAAGAGATGGTTTACCCAAGAGAATTTTCACCGAGAGACATTCTACCTAAGACTTTACACCCATGTATTTTTTACTCAAGAGAAATTTCCAGCCGATAATGGTTCAATCAAGGGATGTTTAACGCAAGCGATATTTCACCAAATAATACTTGAAAAGAGAGTATAGAAAAAACAAGATAATCCGGCGGGTAAACAAATGTTTTCCGCTCAGTATAAAAAGCAGTCTAATATATCTTAATGTAAATTTACATTATCAAAACAAAAACAAAATCATTCTGTCATACATATGTCCTCGAATAGATTACGTTCCAAGCACTTTTTCGTATCTCAAATCGGTCATAAGTCTGATATATATTGCGAAGTGTTACATAATCCACACATAAATGTTGGTTGATTTTGGACATTACCCGGAAGAACTAGAAGCGTCACTATTCTTCAGTGAATTTTCTTGCTATTACATTTTAAGATTGCATTATAACACCTCCTCAAGTACTCCGAGAGAATTTATCGATATATCTGACTGTACATATGTCTTAAAAAAGAACTTTCCCCCTCATAGCAAGATTTGCATTAGAATAAATACTGCCTAATTCTTATAAACAATGTCAAATATCTCGTAAGAATTTTTAATGGTTGTAAAAGGAAGCGATTGCTAAAAACTGATCCTATATCCACTCGTACGCAGTATCTGCATTAAAAGATATCACTGACTCTACACGAAGTCTAAGCCTTATAAAGGTCCCTTACTCGTACTTTATACCTTATATGAATTAGTTTTTGCTAGTAGGACGAAGAGTTTCATCATTTGAACAGCCGTTTCAGAGGCGGGAAAGTCGCGAGCGACTTCTGGTGGAATTGTGAGGAATTACATGAATTCTCTATCTTGCTAGAGATGAAATTTTTTCCCCTTCAAATGTCTTGTTTTCTGTTTCAAATTCAAATTTAAGCATTTTTGAATGAGCATGCAAAATATGCAAAGGGAAATTCTTATTCAATCTGAAATGCTCTTTCGTAAATTTATATTAATAAATATAATAATTATTACCCAAATTGGGAAAATGTTAGTAAAACTTGATCGTAAAATTCCATACCAATGATTTGTTTGCTGCTAGATATGAATCGCGTAACTCTCGATAAAGGGATATGTGGACAAAGTATTAAAACAGATTTTCAAAGAGAATTCCATATTATTGTTTTTCTACCTTCAATACTTGGATTGGCATAGGCGTCACGGTTGAAGGGGTAGTATAAAAAAGAGGCCTTCATTATCCGCAGCGAATCATTCAAAGACATTCCAAATTGAGTTTCTCCAGAAAATCGGCGTTATAAACGTTTGACGGATTTATTTTGGCTATCCAAAAAATACGACTACTTTTCAAACAGTTAGATATCGACAATGTGCACGGAAACATTAGCTTAAGGATTTTACTGTTTGAAGTAAACTCAGTCTAATGGAAAAAGTTGAATAAATTGAAAACGATGTACCTTCTTTTTTTAATATCTATGGAACCTAGTATGCATATGAATATTTAGTATTCACATTTGGGATCTGAAACAATCAGAGGGATTTTTGCGAAAAAGAAAATAAGAAATTGAATTTGATGCGTTAGCTTTTTCAAGTAGGTTGTAAATGAAAATAATGGACTGGTGGTAAACTTTTCCTATGTATATATAACTATTATTCCTTCCAAAAATTATATCAGCAATAAAATCTAAAAACATTTTTTTTCTTTTAACGTGTAATTTAATTATATAAATTCTCCTGTTCAATTTCAAAATCTATGAAAAGTTTTAAGTAAAGCGGAAGTTATCCGCATTTATTTCAAGATTCTCTAGAGAGCACAAAATGCTACAACCTCAGTTCTACTACTGATACCAACTGACGAATCCGTAATGATATCATTATCAAAGCTACTTTAAGGGTTGACCCCTCAGAACAATAAATAAGTATTTACTTTGAATGCGATTACTAAATCAGGAGAACATATTTAAGATATTCATTATTTATTTCCATAATTCTTCTGGTGTAATTGAAGAAATCACAACTCTTAATGTCAACCGCTTCAAATAATTGCTTCTAAGCATCCCTTGGTATTTCCGTTTTCTCTTTCACAATTAAATAGTCACTTTTTCTGACATCGTTGTTGATGTATTCCGTTCACCCTTGCATTCCATTTACACAGGAACGAAGGCATATTTTCCTGTTTAATTGCCAACGACGAATCAATTTGGAATTCAGATGTTTAAAGCATGCGGAACAGACTCTGTTTGCTTTATAAGCCATTCAAAGTGAGACGATGGAAAGATTCCAGAGAATACATACTATTATAATTACAAATACTACGAATAATAATACGAAGATAAATAAGCCCGGTTCCAAATATGATTGTTTACGGTAAATGGCGGTGGCCGCAATCAAGCGAAATTTCATGTTATACAGTACATTTTTCAAAACTTTCTTTCTATTTATTCATAATTTTATTTCCTTAAATCTGTGCTTTCTATAGTTTTATTTGTATTTTAAAAATAAAGCAGGTCATACTGAATTTAAATTTGTCCGGAAGTAAATGTACGGAATTCCTAAACAATAGCGACCATGAGGATTTAATTTTTAGCCTCAACTTGAAGGTAATTGGGCATCAGGTTAAGTTTAGAAATAACGAAGCTTTTTGATATGAAAGAAAGTAGTTGCAATATACTTCTTAGAATACAATTCCGATGAAATAATCTGATCCATGAATGGCCATTTCATGATAAATAAATTTAAAATATCAATAAGTATTCTTTTATGTTATAAATAAAGAAAAAGGCACGACTTGTAATGTGATAATCACAATTTAAGTCTTATTTCGTCGACATAGCCTGAGATAAAATTGTCACCTAAAGAGATACATAGATCGTCATGAGTTTAAAAATATTGATCCTACAACAATGTTTGTATCTTTTAATTAGAAATATGTTAAGGAGTCATATACTGTGCTTTTGGTTATTCTATTTCTAATCAGTAGCTGTCAACGAGCATTTCTCCCCATCATAAATACCACACAGGCCTACATAAAATACATGAATGCTCATGAATCCAACTATTTGATTTCGCTTTGGGTTGCGATCATACTGTCTCATCACTGAATAATCACTGACTAGGGAAACCACTGTATTTGCTCTGTTTTTTTATTAGAAAAGCTTTCGATGGAGTTTAAATGATGGAGTATCATAGAATTCTTTAATGGATGGAAATATTGGGCTTGGAAAAGATTGTATGTACTAGAAATGAATAACACCAGTTTCGATAGTAGATGAGGAATCGGATTGTGCTGAATTAGGACGGAGAATAAGATAGGATTGTCCTTTCTCTTCGATATATTTAAAACTTAAGCTGAGGAAAGGGAGAAAAATACTTAGGGAGAAATTGATAAAGGAATGAAAGTTGGTGACTCAGTTACTTGCATGAGTAACTCGGCTACATATGCAGACGACGTAGTTTTTTATATGAATCCATGAGGAGTTAGAAAATTCTAGTAAATGCACTAAATGATGAAGCAAGGGATTTTGAAAAATGAAATAAACGTCGGATAAACTAAATCTACGAAATTAAATGCTGAAAAGAAATTAAGTTAATAATTGAGATAAATGGGTGAACGCTGAAACTCTTGGGGTATTTCTCCTTTTTGAGATGGAATGGGAAAAAATGAGGATAGAAGAAGAATAGTAATATCTAGTGAAAACCTGAATAAAACTGATAACCAAAGAGTGAGAGAAATTTGAAAATACGAGGGCCAGAAGTATCCGACCCAACCAATAAGAAACAAAACATTTGGGAAAACATATATTTATATCTCAGCGTTGTCTTTTTTGAGCTTGATATGCTTTCCCCAGCGATGTTTAATAGTTTCGATACCCTGTTTATAGTGAGAACAGTTTAGTTCCTCAAAATAGCTATCAACCGCAGACTTAACCTCTTCATTGCCGGCAAATCTTTTACCACCGAACCATTTTTTCAAGTTCGGAAATACTCGTAGATATAAATCCGCAGGAAATAGCTATAAGTCTGTCAAATAGGGTGCATAAGGAAGCAATTGAAACTTAAATTGATTGATTTTGGCCACCGCGATAACGGATGTGTGAACTGAGGCATTGTAGTGATTAAACAACACTTTTTTCTTCGCCAAATGCGAATGTATTTTCTTGAGTTCATCGCTAAAAACACAGTAGCAAGTTAGTATAACACTCTCCGTTGATTGTTTAATCTTTTTGAAGATAATCAATGAAAATTATCCCACGCCCATCCCAAAAAACTGATGCCATGACCTTGTCAGAAGATGGAAGTGACTTTTCCTACATCCCTACATTCATTCCCCCCTTGCAGTCAATTGCTTCTACTGTTGTTTTGCCTTAGATGTGATGGACCAATGTTTCATCAATGGTAATGAATTTAAGCAAAAATTCGGTTTCATTGCTACGAAACATCTTCAAACACTCGACTGAAACATCCTAACGACGCTGTTTTTATTCATTGTGAGCAAACGTGACCCCCATTTAACGCACAGCTTGCTCATGTCCTAATTTTCGGTTCCTATGAGATGTACAGTACTTTTTGAGATGCCTTCTAAGTTTGCTAGCTCGCGCACTTTCAGTCGACAATCATCTAATACCACTTTGTGGATTTTATTTATCATTTCTGGTGTGGTCACCTCATTTGAGCGACCACTGCGATATTCATCTTGGCAGCTCGTAAGGCCTCCTTTAAACTCTGCCACCTAATATTTTACTGTCGTAAATGAGGGAGCAGATTCTCCCAGATTAGGATATAGCTCAGCTTTGATATCCGTTGGACGGAAACCTTTTAAATAAAAGTATTGTATCACATAACGGTGACCAATTTTTTCCATGTTTACAAATTCACTGAGAGTGTTTACTACTGTTGACTGTCAAAACAAATATTTAATAAAGTAGTCTCTGCAAAATTCAAACTCAATCTTGATAAGGTTTGTACTTTGGAGCAGTATATTTTTTCAGGTAACTACCATCATTTATTATACGTCAAGTCGGGTACTTATGGGACGACCCTCGTATCAGACATCCTTAGTCTTGAGGATATGAAACGTGGACCATGAGAACAGAAGCAATCAGTATATGAGAACACTATTTCCCAACAGTCGAACGGGTACCATTTGTAGGATTTTTGAGTTTTCTGGACGAGCTCCAGCAGGTTGATATAATTTTATCTTATTCGTAATTTACTGCTCCTTTTTTGCGAATTTATCGCTTCAGTACGTTCAAATCCTTCGGAAATTTAACTCCCAATCATTAGCAATATAAATATTTTTAAATTTTAAATTACGACTTTTATAAATGCAAGTTTTTCAACCCTTGGTGGGATTTGGCTGTTTCAAGGAAACTGAAAGTAAGACTTACGACTGTAAGGGTTAGAAAACGCTGAATTATAGGACCTCGAGACGTGGGTGTGACATAGAATTGTCGAAGTAATTTGGGTTGAAAGAGAAACAAGAGAAAGGACAAGGTAAAAAGGTGTCAGGTAATATAAAGGGTGGGATTCGCCATTAAGATATGAAATAGCATGTTTTATCTCAGGAATTCTAGGTCACATGAACCTGCTAAGAATAAGAAGACTCACAAGAGTTACTCATTCAAATACCAAATGTTTTCGCAAATATATAATTTTTACTTCTACCACTATATTATTTATTTATACGATATGATCAAGAGGAGACAGGCGAAGAAATGAAATGTTATATAGAAAGATTCTGATACTGAAATGCGTTTAAAATATTTTACAATGAGATTATTTTAAGCGAATTGGGTTTACGTTGTCGCTCGTTTCGAAATTTTTGGATTAAAACGCTTAATTTTGATGGAGCAACACTAGTGCTATAAGTTACGTAAAATATGCACATCCACTTTACATGAAATAGTACTTTGATAATAAAGCTATATTTTGATAAAATAAAACTAAGACTTTTGATTGCCTTTCTTATAAATTAAGTATGGTTTTGGATTTATATATATTGCAGGCTTCTTTCCTTTATTCAGTGAAACCAAATAATCGATAAGATTTCAAATTTAGATACTTGAAAATCGACTGAAATGATCAAGTTGTCAAAGTAAGTCAAGTTCAGTCAATTTCTAAAAGTTCTCTCTGCGTTCACAAAATATTATTTGGCATTTTATTTTCGTTGGCATTTTATCATATTATTAAATCCATTTTCATTTACTTCGCATAAAAGGTGTTTTGATAGCTGAGGGTTAAGAAAAGAGATTTTTGTAATATTTTAGCTTTATTTACATAACAATAACACAAACGAAATGCAACAATAATTACAACAGCGTTATAGGTGCCATTCGAAGCCACCTGAGATGAGATAGGGATGGGATGCGGTGGGTGATGGTTTAAGCAATGTGTTTCCTGAGGCGGATGTGTTCTTGAATGAGTTTCTCGTCCAGCAAATGAAACCTGAAAAGGAAAAGAGGTGCGCCCGCCTACAAATTATCCACTAATATCAGCTCCAACTCTTATCTTCTAATCTTTGGGAGTGTTATTTTTTGCCTTTTGCCCACGTCGAACACTAACAGAAAACCTCGAAATGTATGACATTTCCCGGCTAAATCTTTCTGTTTGTCTTTTAATTGTCATAAGCAATGCATCACAGATAAAGTTAATGATAAGAGAATTGCCAGGTTAACTGTAATGATAGATGATAACTGAACTCGTGCCTAGCTAAGCGATTGTGATTTTTTAATACCGAAGGTGATTATTTACTTAATACTTGATGGATATTTACCATGGCATTCGCCGGTGATGGTAAAAATCTAAGCGCGAACGAATGTCGCTCGTTGTTTTAAATAACTAGCTTGGAATCAGCTATGCCTTGAAATTTTAGTCCGCAAGCTCTTTAACCCAGAAACGGTGCCCGGAATCTAACCTGAACTGTTTACGACGTTTTGGACTTTTTTTTATCCCGAGCTTAGCGCAAACCGGTCGGGTTTCACCCTTGATGTCGTTCAGAGCCTGTTTTCGAAGAATATTTCCCGCTGGAGACATTCAAGGCCGAGTTGTCTTGCGCCTGCGCGGCAGAAGACCCATCGGCCACACCTCCGGAACCTGCGAGAGCGTAATTCTGAGGTAGTTGGTGCGCCACCGCTCCTCCATATGGCTGAACGTAGGTCACGGCCTCAGCACCCCTTGGTTCAACGCCGGCCTTACCGCCGTAAGAGAGAAGCTGCTGTACTGGGTATGCCTGTTGATGACCCAAGTACGCCTGGTAGTTTGCTGGCAATCCGCCGTAGTAAAACGCCATCTGAGGTTGTGGGTTGTAGTACTGTGGGAAGACGGCTTGCTGTGGAGCACCGTAGAAGGATGCTCCGGGATGAGCGGCGTACTGAGCGCCTAATACGGAAGCATGTCCGGGGTGGACATAGTATTGTCCTCCGAGATAGGCTTGCGGTAAAGCTGCCTGTGGTTGAACGTACTGAGCCCCGGCGATCGCCTTGGGATCAGCTGCCGCCTGTGGATAAACGTACTGAAACTGTGGCTGCACGTATTGAGTTGCGACGGCAGCGCCTTGCTTCTGACCAGGAGCCTCTCTGAAGACGTATTGCAGCTGCTGTTGTGCATATGGGCTGCTGACGACCGCTTGTTGTTTCTGCTGTACTGGTTGAGTTTGGATGTACTGGAAATTGTGTTGACCCACTACGGGTTGCACCACTTGCTGCTGCACCAACCTGTGCTGCTGCTGCGGTTGATATGTTTGAGTTGTCACCACTTCCTTATCGGAACCTCTCTTCTCCTTCTCAACGGGGGACTCAGAAGAGACCATTGCTACCACGACGGCCATGATGACCTTCAATTAGAAAAGAGAAAAATTCAATGACAACACGTACTAACACGCATGCCGTAAATATCGATTTCCAATTAATACATCAGAGAAATCCTTTTATGAGTTGGAAGTAGCTCGGAAGGGATCTCAATTCGCGAGAGAAATTATTAAAGGTAATCGCCAATTTAAAACACGTAATGAGTCCTTAGGTTAGTGAACTATGCTCTAATTAAGAAGTGGAGAATTTTCTGGCTTTACGGGCATTTGGTGCGGAATTTTCGTTGCTCCGGAAAATAAATGGATGAATTTAAGTAATTTTCCTTGCTGAATTACGTTGGGTGGAAATAAAATAAAAGATGCTTTACCTATTTTTATTTATCGATTGAATACGTTCTCATTTGTAGACTTTCGATATTTTACTAAATGCATATAAACTATAAGCAAGTAGCATGTAAGCGATAAGTAATACAAATGCGGCCAAACGGTATCTCAGGGATAAAAATGATACATCCAATCTTCTGATGAAAAGATGCTCCCCATCCTTACTGTAACTTTACGCCCAAGCAATGTATTAGGAAAATGCTGAATACGCGAATTCCCATAGCACACCAAAATAGTGGTTAAGAGAAGATTCAGAACAAGAATAAGGTATCTGGATGAATGCTAGAATAAGGTAATACGATCAATGAAATATTTTCATTTGGCTACTCCAATTTCAAAGAGGGATTTTCGAATCTTAAAACCATCCCGGAGAGTGATCAACTAAAAGGGACTCACCGCAATTTTGAGTGCCGCTGACATCTCGATGAAAACGCTCTCACGTCTCGGATAACGCTCCTTGTGCTAAGGCGAGTGGATCTGCCGGGAAGATGCGCTTTTCTCTATATATATGGGCGGCATCCTCGCTTTCATCGAAACCACGCGATCGCATCCTCCGGGCCACTTTCTTCTCCAAAGACGCTCTCCCCTGTCCCTCCAACCCCGGCGACTATTCCGCGGGATCGCCCTAGTCTACGCCCCACATACGGCCTCCTCCACCCACCGCACCCTCTCTCCTCCTCTTTCGACGCCCTGCAGCTGCCGACTCGGAGACGTCTCGCAAACCGTGGAAATCCGCCGAATCTTTTCCCTCATTAGTCGCTCCGGAAATGATAGTTGTTTATGGCTCCACTTTCAATTTTTCAATTCCATCTTTTTATCCAATTCACAGTGGAAAGTGGAAGTTTTTCTTTTGGATTGGAAGCAAAATGTCTTTAATCCGTTAGGAGATAGAAATTTTTGCGAGATGAGTGTTTCAGTTCTCAGATTCTGTTACTGAACCGGGTAAATATATTTTCCATTTTACGCACACTCCCTTTGCGATGAATTCTATTGCGATGTTTGTATTAATAAGTATAAGTTGATAGCATGGGATTGGTGAAAATTACCAGATTATCCTTAAAGAATAAGAACAATTTCCAATTTTATTCTTTTTAACTTTTGCTGGTATATTTATCTTCTCAAGATTACCAAGCATATATTGATCTTCAATGATATAAGATCAGGAAATCTTTCTCATATTGACGAAATGTTATTTCACGCGAAATTACGCTGCCTAATATGGAATTTAATGGTGAAATTTTCCGGTTAATTAGGCTGATGAAATTTTTGGGATATTTAATTATCACGGAAACTATTTTTCATTGCTTTAATTGCATCATTCCTCTGCAAATTTTAAATTTCATTGATCATTTTTAATACGTTGTTTTACTTTGGAGCGTTCACCTTGGTCGTTCCACATGAACTGTACCAGAGGAACCTATCTCCGAACTGCCTTTCCCAAAGGAACAATTTTGCAACCGCAAAGCAAAAAGTATCTCTCGACTTTCACCGCCAAAACGATCAGCGTGAATTAAGCGGCGATTTAAACCTTTTAATCCATGCCTTTATTTCTCTCCCCGCTAATTTAACGCATTTTTGGGTTAAACTTCCCGTTGATTCTTCCTTTATTTTCACATCTGTCATTTCCTCAGGAATGATTCGTTCTGGTTCCTAAACATTTTCCTCCGTAATCGGTCCGGAGGTCATGCACCGGGGATTTCCCAAACTAGCCGAGCGCTTCATATGGATTAATACCATTGAAAAAAAAGATCGGCCAGTCCATCAGTATGGCTGAACAGATCGTCCATCTCCCGGAAGCTTACCTTTTCTCCGGCGTGAGAAGGGGAAAAGTGTGATCTGAATGAGAGGAAGCGAAGAAAATAGCCACAATGAGAGGGAGAGGGGTAATGCCGGTGGTTGTGTTAGTGACCTCAAGGGAAACGGAGGAAAACTAGGTATGTGTGACAAGTAGAGGAAGAATAGGGAGACGATGGTGAAGGACGAAAAGGTGAGAGTTGGTGGAAGAGAGCCTTAAAGTTCATGAGGGGGTTGGCTAAAGGTCGTTCCAGAGTATCCTTCTAGTTTACGAGGGGAAATTTGGTGGACCATCCCAAAATTTTATCGGCAAAGCCCGAACCGGAATGCATTTTAAGAAGGGCATCGAATAGAAATATTTTCTCTTTCTCTCCTCCCCGGTTCAATGAAAGAGATAAATATCGCTTTAAGTCCTGATTCGCTACGTTTATTAACGTCGAAGCGGTACTTTTCGTTCATATTTTTGCTCTAAATATTATATCCTTTCGAAGGATTTCTTTTAATTACGTGAGATTAAATTCTGAAGCGAGCCTTTCGATAATGATCGAAATATTATATCATATTAATTCCAATTAAAATTATTCTTTTTAGCTAGCTACAAGTCTATGTGACATGTGCTTAGCATGACTTTATCCATGGTTTAAAATGTTATGGTTTGGAACTGAAATTCGGAATGACCGTATTCGGTTTTGGTTTGGATTCAAGAAATTCAACTTTTCTGTTCAAGTTCGGTTTTTGCTCCGGCAAAACGAACGTTTTCATTCGATTTCGGTTTTCAATACGGTTTAATTCCTGGTTGTGAAGATGTGTACGTGAGAAGACAACATACATTACAACAGCCAATACTCAAAGACGAGCGATACACAAACCTGCCCAAGTTTTGGTAAGGAAGTTTGAGAAGGAATTTATCTTCATCATCTTTATTGATTGGTTTAGGATACACTTAGCACAAATATCAACGTTAGAGTACATGTTCCTTTTAAAATCCTCTTCCAGGAGTCGATTATGGAGAAAAATATAGATGAAAATTCCGGTTTAAAACTATTTTGCGGTAGATAAGTTAGAAACTGAACTGGAGAATATGCTAAAATCAAGCTCTCTCTCTCTGTATACGCGTTTATATATTTCAAATTACGCTATTGGAAGAATGGATAATGGTAAGGTTTCCTTGTAAAATTTTTCAAAAATAAAATGATGGAATTTGATTTTAAGACAATAAATAATATGTAGTCAAAATCCTCTCGGAAGTAGTAACGTCGAATGATATTTTTGAAAGTTTCTACGGCTGCAAGTCTTCCATCTCAGTTTCTTATTTTATAGTATTGTTCATAAATTACATTAAAGAGATGTTTTTGGTCTTACAATTAGGATGAGAGGTATTTTCAGATAACAATTAATCCTTCCTTTGGAATAATTGATGAGTACTTGAAGTAGATTCTTACTTCATAGAAATGTATTTCTTTATTCCCCGCAATATTTCAATATTCTCCGTAAATATGGTAAATAGGGTTTTTTATCTTTTTTCTAAATGTTTATAATATTAATCTTTTCATTTCAATGCAAGAAAAAAGAAATGTAAATGTCATTTTTCATTATATTTGTAACAAAATATTTATCTAATCCAAAGTCTTTAATGAAAACGGTTTTTATAAGAATTTAAATCACAAATTATTACTGAAAAGGCAAATTCTATCAGAAACACGTATGATAATTCAATAAAGTTTATTTTTGGTATCATGATGTTCCAGCAAATGAAGGTCGTGAATTTGAGGGTCTGAGTAACCTAAAGTATGTTGAACTAAGTAGTATAATTAAGAGAATATGTTTTGCTGATAAATTATTTGTATTCCTTCAGTGACGAAGCGTATTTCAATAGCAAATATTTTGGATGACATTTTAAAATTCCATCAGATTTCACCAAGCAGCACGTGGTATTTTACAGATCGAAAGAGAGCCTTCCGATGGAATATTAACGAACCCAATGAATCAAATGAAAAATAGTGTATGAGCGAGTAAGTAAAACCATATCACTGACATCATATGGATATTTTTGCATCAGACAATATGAAAATCTCATAAATTTGAAAGTAGTGTATGAAAAATTCCTACTTCCTCTCTCAAATTCCTCTACTTCTAACCTTGGAGGTTTTAAAAGTAGGACGAATATTTTATTCATATCATCGGTTGCGATTTCACTAAAGACTGCGAGCAAATTTTTTCGTAAAAATTTCTGGGAAAATGTAAAAATGTACGTTAGCAATTGAACTGAGTTAACCAACCTGTGAAACGTAACGTTTCATAAAATTTTCTCTCTTTCGATATTTTCTCACTGACTTGAAAAGGAACTTTTCGATCTTGGATGGGACTGAGATTATGGAGCTATGGTAGTGCATTTGTTATCTTAACATCGCATTTCAATTTTATCACTTTAACACATCGAGAAGAAGAGCGATCAGTGGTTAATTAAAGTGTTTCAAAAATTATTTATGTTGTATATCCTTGTATCAAAGCATTAGTAAGTACAAGATTGTATTAGTGACTCGTTATAGAAAGGTAGAATCATGATCCAGCAACTTGCGAAATTCTTAATGTATATATGTATAAAGATTAGATTGGATTTGTTAAACTGGCATAAAAACACCCTCTTCTTATAAGACAAGAACACATGAGATAAAAATGCTTTTAAAAGAAATATCGCGATATTAATCTCATTATCAGTTTTACAATTTGCACTATTATTAACCATTCTTTCAAATTATACATACAAAATTGTAAACTTTTGTGAAAGTGCCATCTGGAATGATAGTCATCGATTGATTCGTACGAACCAACATAGTAATGCTGTTTCATTGATTTCTTGCCTACTTTTGGTCTAGTTTATCCCCCTATCGCAAAAATACTATCATTAGAGAATTATGAATTCAATATGCCTCAGCTACCACCTGATTTGCGGTATTTTTTGAAACAACCTTCTTTAGTATTCAAAGACTTCTTATTTTTATATCTTAAGTGAGCTTAATGTTTCTTCGATTCGGTCATAAAATTCGTTTGATTTAAATCTCTTTATAGAATTAGGAATCCAACTAATACAGGTTATTCAATGATGATATATTGTTGTAGAGTCAAAAACCGTTATAAAGAGCTCTTTAAGTTTTCCTTGTGGTCCACGAGAACACCTGTTTTACGTAAGCACCTGAGGATTCGAACATTTTTCAATGAAAACTGGATTCTTCGGCAAGAGTCAAAGACCTCGCTCTCTACGTTTACCCAAGATCTCCGGACGTTAAGTCCTGTTATATTTTTCTTTGGAGTGTTTGACAAAGGTTAAACATGCGCTCCACCACTAAACACTACATTTTTACGAACTAAATAATCAAATTGCGACTGTGATTAACTCGATGAACGGTGACACTCAGCAACGCTTTTATGACGAAAACTTGATTTTGTTTACTAGAATACGGTATGGTAAAATTTTTGAGGTAATACTTATGTATTACGAACCTAACTAAACTGTGGTCTTCTAAATTCGGTATATTATTTTTGAATACCTCTGTATTTTTAAATTTCAAAAGAAAACATACTCTATGAGTACACCCGCTATTGATTTTTGGCCTATTCTACATTTGAATTATGTTTGAAACTTCTCATACGACAAGGTTGAGGATAATATTATGTGGCGTACTTGGCGTAGTTGCTGTAACCAAATATTTACACATAGTGTTGTTAAAATTTTATCATGTTAATTGCAACAATACCGACAAGTGCTAGTACAATACGTTTAATTATATCTGTATATTCAGTATCCAATCCGTTCTATTCTCTTTACTCTTTACGAATCGATCTTGCCAGTTGTCAGATTAGGTTAATAAACATCAAAAATTGATTTTGGAGATCAATATATTAGTAATCATAACACCAATTAAATTATTGGATAACAACTATCAAAAAAGGAAACCAAGAGAACTTAATAAGGGAATTTTTCTAATGATTTATTGAATTTAGAAGAATAACATTTGTGGGTTTTTTTAGGCTCATAATATTGTGTAAGTTGATAAATTCATATGAAATTTAGTAGCTGTAGTAGCTGTAGAGTAGCTGTACTAATTTTACAACAGCAGATATTGATCCCATTAAAATTTATTAGTTAGATATTATTAATAATAATTTTAGTTGGAATAAAACCCTGCCAAAATCATTGTATATACATATAGTATTATACATACATCAACATAAAATCGGCTTTTAAGTCCCAAAGAATAGGTACCCATTTTAAGAAATGATATTGTAGAAAAGACAAGGATAAACTCACAAATATATTTTTAAGAAAATAATCGGCTTCATAGACGCATTTTTTAATAGAAAAAGTTTAAATTAAAAAGCATCTAAGCCTTAAAACCCTCTTGCATTCAGGTGAATTTAGTATGAGTGTGTTGTGTTTACTTATTCAGTTTCTCTCTTTACAAATAGGTTCCCTCTTTATGAAATATTTATTAAAATTCAAGTTAGAAGTATTAAGATTTTGAAATAGCCATAGCATGTTTTGTATGCATATTATGCATAGAATCTTTCGTTTAAGTTTCTCTACCAAATATTTGTAATGCATATTTCGATGTTATATATTTCATCGATTTTAAGGATTCGACAAGAAAAATCTATTTGAAATGCGTTCAGAAATGCGTAGGTCTTTACTATATTTAATACATAATAGGAAAGAAAAACTTATTCATGAAAAATTCTTGATAATAACATTAATTAAGCCGTGTGAACCATTCATGAAGCCTATAGGGTCGGTTTAATGAATTAGATGCATTATCCATTCTTACAGTCATTTCCTAGATTTTAATTGTTCAGCATCCAAACTGATTTGATTTCTTTCACTCTGTATACTTCCTTTAATTTGCAGCTGCTCTGCATTGTCATAAATATTGAATATAATGTGCGTATGCTCTGTTTTATTTTATTACTTTTTGTTGAAAATCTTAAGCTCTTGCCCGTCATTTGGAGACTGGAAGCAAAGTCTTCGTCGAATTTTATCAAATATTCATTTACCTTTAAAGAATATTATCAAATCTTCTAAAACTCTACCACAACGACAAAGGTTAAATGTAGGGGTGTGCATTTCATATTCTTCTAGAAAATACGATTAGTTCAACGCTTCACAATGGAGTATCTGGTTCACGACGATCCAAATCAAAGAACTTTCTCTTTCATTGACGCTCCCGCTCACGAAAAGTTTCGGAAAACTTAGTTTATCTCCTTCCCATTAGATGTCGCGTGCTTGCAATCCTTCTCAAGATCCGAAAACGGTCTGGCTAAATCATCTAATAGGGCCAATTTCGGTGAAATAATAATAAATATGAATCGCATATATATTTAAATGCTAAAGAAATTTTCGTCATGATATGAATCCTGAAAATATCGTTTTCTAAGAAGTATTAAATTAATAAGTTTCAAGAAGCGACAGTGAATTAAATATATATTTTCAATAAAGCGTTATCTAAATATTATACCTCAATAATAATATCTTATCATCATTAGGCTTTTTAATAATATATAAGCTCGCAGTATGGCATATTCGGTATGCATTCCTTTGATTCTGCAGAAATGAAGAGTTTTTCACTGAATGAAACACTGTATTTCCTCCTTCTTTACTCACTCTTTCACGTAAATAATCAGTGCGTTTTATTATGAATAAAATTTTTATTACTTAATATGGGGTTTTATATAAATTATTAATGCAAGAAATTAATCATTTGCCTTTGAATATGGAGTAGTTATAAAAAATGAAACTGAGGATCAATTTTAGCTGAATGTTTCCTATTTGCCCTCTTTTCTTTATAACTAATGAATATAGTTATCTAAAGCTTAGTATGCACACATGGATGGTCATTGTTTCACAGTTAATGTGTCATTTCATTTTTTATTTGAGACGCGCCATAAACGCCTTAGTTATACGCCATGAACTATTAAACTTATCTCAATTATAAATAGTGATAATAATGTACTGTGCTAAATGTGCTCTACACAATTTAGGGATGTACTGTGTGTCTGTTGTACGTATATAAATTTCATAAGAAAAGATATTGAATTCTCCACCTTTTGTGGTTGCGCTTTGGGTTTGACATCAACAGCCTGCAGCAATTTTTAAACAACATAGTACTCACATAAAGCTAAAGAAGTTCTAATCAGTGGTTTCCTAGATTAACGATACCCAAAATAGTTTTGATGCGCTCAGATTAGCTCTATAGAAACACCCAACTGATTATTCAGGCTCGTAACGACTAGATTCAGTGTCACCGATGCAGTTAAGTTTGATCATATGGCCACCATAAATGCTAGCTCATCAAATTTTATTGTATCAATACAGTTGCATAATCAGTAGCTATTTAAGTTAATTATTCAGAATTGCTTGATTTTTCCACTACCTTTCACGACGCATAACCATAAATTAAAAACTGGCGATTTAATGAGGTAATTGATTTCAAGATAATGGATGCATGCCAAAAGTAACTTTATGTAATCATCAATTCCTTATTTTAACGGAATGCTACTACTCGAGTAATCAACTTTCCACTAAATTAAGCATATCACCGAAGCATTCGCTACTGTAATATACATACATCTTTCTGTTACGTAAGTTACTGACCAACATTTTCTCTTTAGTTTCCAAATGAAAGAGAAAGGATGCTATACACGCATATTCATTATTTTTTATTACGGACATTAATCTTTGTGAAAATGATTTTTTTACCATTCCTTTAAATTATTATTTTATCTGAATATATCATTATCATAATGGTATTATGTCTCATTATGTTGTCGGCCGCATAAGTCGAAATCTGTATTACTAAGATTTTTTTATTTCTTTTCTAGCAATTGTTAACATAGGAAGAATAGTTAACCATATAGCCTCTAAAACAGCAAATAAAGCAACTTTAGAGGAAGAGGGACGATGCGTAAATAGATGGGTTTAAGAGATAAAAAATATCCCCGCTTGAGTTCTTTCAAATTTTTGTAGAAGAAACTGAATTAAATGGATATTTTTTTATAAATCCTTACATTATTACAATTTCACCAAAAACTGGTAGTAAGTCCATTCCAACTCTCCAAATATGAGAATTCTACAGAAATCTTTGATATTTTTGTTTTTAATTTTTTAATAAGTAGTTATATATGCATTGATTTGGAGTCACTGAAGTTCCTTTTTCTAATATTGAATCAAAATATCGAATGTTAGAATAAAATCGATACGGCCAGGCGTTATTTTGTGGAAGGCTAGAGGACAGTAGAAAAGGGAATTGCTAAATTTGCTCGTGATTTCAACGAATTCGCGACCGGAAAATTGTGGAGCGAAAAATTTAATGAGTATTTTTTCTTCCGAACAAATGTTGGAATTGCCATAGAAATCTATCTCTGTTATCCTATTTAGGTCCAATTATTATATTATTCAATCTTTTATTTCGAGTTTGTTTTGCTATGAACTCGTTATTTCGTTATCCATTATACTTATTACTTACAGACGTCATATTACAATGTTTCCTTTTCAGTACAATCTGAAAGCGATTCAAATTTATTTTCATTGAATATACTTCAGAAAGCAAACTGCGTAGTAAAGTGGTGGTATTATCGAACAGCAAATTCGACAGTTATCACTCTAAAAGTATTGCGTAATATGTCCAAGATATTATGTCCGATGACTTCAACTCAAAACTGTTAAGTAGCTTAATTAAAAGTGAAACGGAAAGTAAAATTACTGGGATTTAGCAATAAAGATATGCAAGAATTATAGTATAGGCTATGAAGTGAAGTCTTCATTGGATCTTTATGATTAGAAGCTTAAAATGGTTCTTTGTAAAGATCTCCTGAATTTATTTAATGCGGTTATTTAAAAAAATATATCAAAGAGTGCAGTAACAAGTAGATGGTGACTCTAAAGAATCTACAGTGAAATATTTCCTTATTATCTGATCCAACAACAGTTAATCCAACTTACGATTATCCTTATTTACAATAGTCATCAGTCTTAAGTAATCCAAGAAATTATCGTGAATATATTTTTGTAATAAATAGCAAATCTAGTATATCAAAGGAAGATATTATTTTGCAGAAGGTATGTACATACTTTCCATTAGTAAAGTATAATTATTCGTTGCTTTCATCCTCAATGCACACACGACGATACGAGAGAATTTTTGGGAAAAAAGATCTTATAGCATCTTATAGATCTCATATGGTATCACCCGAAAGTACCTTCAAAATTAAGTTACAATTCTAATTGCGTTAACAACATATCACCATAAGAAGTGTGTCTTATGCTCTGATAAAACTCGCTCTCCAAACTTGAAAATGCCCGTAGCAGAACGAAACGATTATGGATACATCCTTTCGAACTGATTAATAAAAATAATTTTCCGGTGTACTTCTGATCTTTCCACTTCGTTTGCCGTCAGTTTGCAGTATGTTCTCTGGAGCAAGGATCGTTCAGATAATTTTGATCTTGATTGCAGAGGCTTTTCGAACGCCATTAGAGTAGGCGCTTCGACCCGTGATACTTTACATCCTATATATCTCAAAACGAGCCAAATAATGTTAAATCAAATTCAATTTTGTAGCTCTGTCGTCCTCTAACTCTGTACAGTACTCTAAATGTACAGTTTTCAAAAGAAACACTATCAAGCTGTATCTAATTCTGTGAATGGTCTTATAAAAATGGAAATGAAATGAGGTCGTAGGAATAGCCATAACTTTTATTTATCTCCACAAAAATGTATCTTAGGTCTCTCTATCGATCATCTTTTTGG
The DNA here is from genome assembly GCA_036926295.1 of Pachydiplax longipennis. Taxonomy (NCBI): domain Eukaryota; kingdom Metazoa; phylum Arthropoda; class Insecta; order Odonata; family Libellulidae; genus Pachydiplax; species Pachydiplax longipennis. The sequence continues at coordinate 47,821,426 of JAVFKF010000001.1, read as the reverse complement.
CATCACAATTATAAGGATTCCTCTCTTCATCTGGCCCTAATGAATATTTAAATATCAATAATGCTATTAGGTGTGATAAAAACTTTAAGCACAAAGAGATATTTTCGTCACAAAGTTTCTTACTCTGGAATTAGAAGTGAATCCGACATTTAGGCGCCTTAAGTTCAGTGATTCGTTTCCGTAAAGGAAATTTCTTACTTTAATAGTGAATATACATTCCAATGGGCGCGAACTTATATTTCCCTTCCCTCTTAAATTTATGAAAGAAAGAATTCTTAAATAGGAAAGTTAAAACAGTTACAGCATCAGTTCAGTAAGTGAATTTAGTGAATCCTAATTATTACATTCAATCGTAAAACAAGTTCCTTCTTAATATAGATAACAATCTTTTATTGCATTTCCTCGTATTTTTCTTTCGATAACATATTTTAAGGTAGCTTTGATTCTACCTTTACCTGCGACAACTTCAAGACTGTTTTAACTCTTAACTGTTTACAATGCTGAAAATCAATTCGCAATGACCAATTTCAATGTAAAATGACGCCAAAAAATCTAGAAAAGCATCTTCTCTCACAGTAACGTCATGATCTAAAAGCTTTCATAAATCACCGCTGTTAAAAGGATTATAGCTCCTCAATCACTTGTTCAAGGAGGGAAGTTGGCAGCAGAAAATCGTAAAATACACTCGACAATGATCATACGCGGTAGTATATCGATGCTATCTCTTCCTTTAATTTGTGCTTTGTCACTTTTTTCACGTTCTGAATGCATACTCAGCCATGCGTGAACAAATTCACGGCGAATGCAATGAGAAAGATTGGAAAACCTTTCTGATGTTTTGCAATGGGAAGCGTTTAAACTGGGTGAACTTTCCTGGCACTTAGCAAGGTCGTTAGATAAAAGTTAATTTTCACGGTCATGCTGTGAATTTCATGGCTATTGATTCTCGGCGAAATAGAAGTGATAAAAGTTTTATAAAACGATATCTATGAAACATCTCCGAATATACATTCTGCAAGTTTTATTGTTATCAGGTAATTTGGTATAAGTTTTGCTTTCTATTTCTAGAAGGTGTTATCTTGAAGAATAATCCTTAATGTAAAATAGAGAATATTAAATATTGTCTCACCTCCGCACTTATGGAATTTTCAGCTTAAACATTTCTATAAAATTGTAAATATCCAGGTGTCTCCAATATTCAATCTTTCTAAGACTATAAAACTTAACTCTTGGTCATATATGCCATGAAAATATTAAAAAATTTGGCATTAAACGGAAGTATATACGAGGGTGGTCTGAAAATTTTCCGACCCCAGATTTTTCATAAATATTCAGAAAATTTTCAGAAAACATGTCGAGAAATGGCGAAATATCGGAAACGCTTCAGACTACCCATGTATATTTGTCAGCAGTATAATGCCAAATTAGCGATTTTGTTATTAGATCAATTGAATTTTTTCTTATATAGTGACTTTTCTCTATTTCAGCGGCATCTCGCACTCTATTTAGCCCTTATAAAGATGTTCATTACTTGCATCTAGCATGTCCTTTGGTATAGACTCTACTTACTCGTTATATCATAGTTGGGTTTTATTGTAAATTAAAATAGCGTTAGGTTTAGTTGACGGAATACTCAATACACTTGATGTGATATTTGAATCGATTCTAAGTCAATAAAGGCAAACTTAAGCAATTGCATATGTAACTACTTTTTAGCGATATTTTTTTTAGAGATTAGCCACTTTTCAGTTATTTTCAGGATGCAATTAGTTAAATTTTTTAAATAAATTTGACATTTCTGATCGGCATGTATCGCTCCATTGCCAAGCAACTTATTATCAAGCGAGAAACATTTCTCCTTTCTCATTTTTCTTAAATTTGTTGATATTCTACATTCAGTGGGAGTACAAACATTTTGATGGATACTATCTAATATTATACAATCGATTCTGATGTCATGTTTTAATTTAAAGATGATATAGCGATATTCTTCGTTAAGACGCGATAACTGTTATAGCGATCAATACTGGAGATATTATTTTCTGTAAATACTAAATATCCCGTTCAGAAATAAGCTATAAAAATATCGAAATGCATCGATTAAAATGTCCCACATTTGAAAGAGGTAAACGTAAGTATTTCTTTGTTTCTGTTTATTCCGACACCAAATAGGCTTATACTTTCAAGTGAGGTTATTAATGTTCTGCTCCCAGTCGCTGCATCCTTTAACGGCACTTCTCGCCCACGCCAAGACGTGCATTTCCTCAGCACCACACCCTCTCCACTTTCGCAACCACCATGAGCTGACCTCAGCCTTGACCAATGTATGTACAGCTAGTTCCAAAAAAAACTTACCACCTAAGCCGCAACCCGCATAACAGACGTGAAGCTCGATGAGAGCGAGTCTAGTGTTTTCCACGCATTCTATTGGCTCTTGGAAGGAAGGCGCCTTTTTAAACCGTTGTGAAACGCGTTGAACGTATTTGTACCGTCTTTATTAGCACGAAATCTAGTTTAAATTTAGTGTTAATTTTTACTATGTCAGCAGCATAGTATTAAAAAATGAATGAGAATCGGATCTCCTTATTTCGGCCAGAAATTTCTGCGTAATTCACCTTTTTCTGGAGGCATCGGGTAAACTTACTTTAGCTGCTTCAATTATCCAATGAAAAATTATGTCATTGCAAGATTAAAAAGGATTATATTATTACGTTTTTTATGCTCTTGACGCCTACAGGAAGAACTTTTAAATTTATTTAGAGGAAATTCACGACTATGACTCAAATAGAAAGATGAACGAAAACTCAGCAAGGAGATAAAGAATAATTAGGAATAAGAACACAATCAACTGTATGTCAACTAATTTATGTTGCAGAAAAATTCTATCGAGAAGGGGAGTATGAAAAAACTTCGAAACCTACTGAGGAAAGCAAAGATGAAAAGAAACTTTATCTGGACGAATACACCGAGAAAGAATCATTTTAAGTCAACCTGGTAGAGAGCTCTGAAAATTAGACCCAAAACATATTACAATAAAGTAAACCAAATAAATTACGATCAACTACATCAGATAATTACATCAAATATTATAAAAATTTTAAATGCCGCCAAATCATATGATAGAAAGTAAAATATTTATTGGTGTGCTATCATCATTTTCTAAGGTAATTGTTTAAAATTCAAATTGCTAATTTAATATTTTAGAAAATAACATAGGTATTAGAATAGTAGCACAATTTAAATACTGAGGGCTACAAAATTTTTTCACGTATCGAATTAAAAATTAATATACCACGAAATTAACGCCAGCATCTCGTAACATTTTTCCGAAAATATTGTTCATTGCCAGTCCCAGAAAAACTATCCCTTTAATTAAATCAAGTTCATGTTACTTGCAATATTATGCTGTCCCAACTTTTATCTGATGCTAAATCTCTTTCTTGCCCCGTGGTGCAAATTTTGACTCGATTTCTTCACAGTTGAATTATTCTGCAATACAGAGAAGTATAAAATTTGCTTGATACGACAATTAACAGAGCATTAGGAATTTCAGTATATATGCATCAACATGTCATTCTGTTCTTACTTCCACCAGGCATTCGTGGTGACGGTATCAGATGAAGCATTATGATTTTGAGATGAGATTTGGCTGTTTCTGACAAATTCGCGTCTGAGGTTTTACTAATTCTTCCATGGAGAAAGGAGAACTTTCCTTTCCTCCACCCTGGCCCTAGGAGTATCCCCTATTCATTCCTTTGTTGTTTCTTTTTCTTTTGTTGCGTCCATCGAAAGGTATTGTCTATTTTCTCAAAGGAACCATAAAACGGCCGATGGGTGAAGGTGAACTCCGCTCTGAGGAGAAAAACCCCCTTTTCGGCAGATTGTGGATGGTCGTATGTATCCGGGGTAGCGAATTTGAAAGCGCTAATGAGGATTCCTGACCGCACCCCTGCTGAGCAGGTATCAAAGGTTAGGGTATGGTGGCGGCGACCCATCACAAGTAAGGTGGGAAATGGTGGATCCGCGATTTGTAATCTTCGCCGCAGGTATTCCCTTAGGGAATGAAGATATTCAACTCTATTTTTGAGGTAGACGACCTTTCAGGACTTCTTGCAAGGAATACACTTTAAGATGGTTAAGAAACAACAGTTAGTATGGCAAATCAAACACATGTTGAAATGAAAGAATACTTTGTAATTTCCACGAAATTTTATTCGACCAAAGTATTCTTTCATTTCAACATGTGTTTGGAGTTCCACAAAGTGACGCTTGGTCATATTAATTTTATTTTGGCAAATCAAAACCTTAAGACTAATTTGCATATTGCATATAAACTCCAGGTTTCCTATACTTGCATATTGCAGGTTTACACGTTAACACCTGGTTTATTTACATTTACATTAATACCCCGCGAGCCGCCGTATGACTTATGTCAGGGGGTGTGAAAACAACAAATGATTTTCAGAACTATACGCTAGACTAATGTTTAATAAGACTAATGATTAATGATTGCTGCTTCGGTTTCTGAATGCCTCAAGTAAGATATATAACCCGAATTATTTGAATGGTGCATAATATGTATAATAATTAAAAGAAAAATCACTATCAATAATTATGAATGATGGGTAAAAGGAGTCATGGAAGAACACGTTAAAAATAGAAACCAACGGATGGTAACCGGACTTACATGAGAATATTCCTCTAATTCTCATGATTCATACCTTAGCTGTTAAAATATTCTTGGTTCTATATGTAATCCATTATTCCAACATTCACTCCAAGGACCTTCGTAACACCCTCATCCTAGGCACATCATAATTCTCTACGAACTTTGCGAAGATGTTTTTTAAATTTTTCATAGTATTTTTAAATAGTAATGCAAGGAAGATCATTCCAGTTAAAATAGGACCTTCGGAAAATCTGAATGATAACATAAAGCTGACAATGTTTGGGTGCATCATATCAGAATTAGTATCTCTATATTCTGCTTTTAAAGTGAATGGTATAAACTGTATTAGCTTATACTAAATAACAAATTCAACAACAAAAATGAAAAAATAAGTAACGCTGCCTATCGTCAATTTATATCAATCAAGCTCTTCGTCAATGATTGTTTACTTTATTTATATAAATTGTTTTTTATGCTTTATTTCGTCCCTACATTGAGCTAAAAATTTCGTAGTTTGGAATAACTTGAGAAATGAACAATGAACTAGAGAAATGCCATCTAATATTTATTCCTTACGCTTACGAGAACCAAATCGTTTCACTTCTCTTATAACATCTATGATACAAAATAGATAGAGCGTTGAAGATGATCTTACTACATCGACTAAAGTTTCTATTATCATGTCACTAAAATATGAATTGAAACGTAAATATGGAATTTTAGATACTCCGCATATTTAGTGTCGCAGAAACTTAAGAGTTTATACGCCGATTACAGATAAATCACATCTCTAAAGTTAGGTAAGATTTAGAATAAACCATTGGCTTGCATAGATAGTAATACCAATGTTAGCAATTTTTATCGGTTTGAAAAAACCGAACTCTCTTTCCAAAATAAATTGCTGATAAGAAGATGGTTTAGGTTCTGGCTTAGTAAACTACTCGAACTTTCTTATAGAATTAAAAGATTGGTACGATACATTGAACATCGCTATTGCATACAATTTCGGAGATCCTGGGAATTACTGATGTATCAGAAGGAAATTTCTGAAAGTATGATAAGCCATGGGCGTTATATCCTGTATATTTGAATGTTAACCATTCTTGACTAATATATTACTTAAATTGGATAAATGAGTAGTTTCTCTGGAGGCTGTCATAAACGGAAAAATATATGTTGGATGAGAAAATTGAGAAGGTGAGTGAGTGGGTTATACTTTTAAAAGAGGTCGTTGCTCCTACTCAAAGTAACCAATTGGTCAACGAGGAACGCAAGAAATGCCATTACCTATTGTGATTTATCCAAAAATCTGGAATTAACATACCTCTTACACTTTCGGTTGTTAAATTCATGTGAGTGTATGTATTACTGTTTCCGTCGTTTCTCACTTCCCTATATCTATCAAAACAGTCCCCCTCTTGAAGTCCTGGTGAATTCATTGCTTTAACCACTTCTTCCAATCACTCCTCTATCTTGCTTTTCAAATTTGTCATGGAATGTGGAGAGATGAAAAGTTTCTCATAGCCATACATTTTAAATACGAAGGAATATTTTCAATATCACCGAGCGATAAATATGTAGATAGACTATTCATACCAAACCACCGCCCATTCATCTCAATCATTAAAATTCTGTCGAAAAAATATGAGAGTTACGTAGGGCCAGCCATCAACCGAGGGGAGAAAAATTTCAACATGAGCCTCATATGCGCTTCTTATCCCCGTGTGATACTTACAGGGTTGGAATTACAGGTAAAAAGGCCCTAAAACTATTTCACTAAGTCCCTATTATTTCGCGTATTTTTAACGTTTTCTACATTATAATAATTGTAAACGTGATAATAAACAGTTGAAATATAAACAATGCAAGCAGTTTTGTATGCATTCAAAATTAATTGAAAATTTTACATTCATAGCTTACAGTAGCATTCAATGAGCATTATGACAAAACCTCATTCGCTCTATCTTTTTGTGTATTTTAGAACTTGATAAATACGAGAGAAGAACGTTTAAGAACGTAATGGTTTGTGACTGCAACCATTTCAAGAGGAATCCACAGAAGAAATCACGTTTATTCGATTCACACTTCAATGACACCAAAAAAATTCATTTTGGATTCAAAATCAACTTGAAAGATGGTTGTCTCGTATCCGTCATCTTTATTAATTCAGGAAAATCGATTCTAGCACATTTTCTCTCAATTGATTTGGACGGTATATTAAAAATACCAACTGCATAGATGATAAAATTTACTGATTTTTTACCGATCGAGTTTTAATTTTGATGCTTATCAAATTAAACAAAATTTATCTAAAATACGCAGAGAATGCCTCAAGACTTCATACTGCATATTTACTTATAGATTTTTTATGTATTTAAAGTAATAGCCTAGATATGGCCATGAGTTCACCTTACTTTACTTTTGTAGATTGCATTCACACAGGCTGTGATAAAACAGGTGATCGATATGGACTCCTTAGGTATATAATTTTAAAGGCTAATAACTCTTCTCTTGAACGATGTATAATATTATCTACTATTATAATATATAATACGACCCCTTATAACCGCAGAGTTTTACAAGCGAAGGCGTCGAATTCGAGGTCTATACATTTTGGGTCCGACACTGATTCAAACTGCGCGGAAATTTTCTTCCTCCCATCTCAGTGCTAAACATAAGCTCAGAGCGGCTCAGAGGCAGATTTTGCAAAAATTTCCTTCGTCCTGCTTGTGCCTTTCGTCTCAGACTCAAATTTTATGAGGGGAAGGGGGTTTGCCTCGGTTTCCTAGGAATAACGGGACCTCGTGTGCGACGCTTCCCTCGGTGCGAGAAGCAAAGCTAGAATATATACTGATTTGTAATAACCATTTTATAATAACTGAATTCTTGCATTACAACATCGATATTGTTATAATACTATTCTGCTACGCCAATGTCACCAAACTAAGGATACTAATAAATATTTGCAATATCAATAATGCAAATAAATCCATTTCAACTCTGCAAGCGGAGCCAGGACAGAAGCAGACTATCTCCTCCATGTTTTCCCTCTCTCTCTCTCTCTCTCACTTCTTAAGGCTCGCTTGCAGGAAACTCACTGCCTGTTATGCGGGTTGCGGCTTAGGTGGTAAGTTTTTTTTGGAACTAGCTGTACATCCGATATATTTCAACGGGCGTTACACTTCCCATGCCATTGGAAACCAAAGCTTCGAACTTCTCTATCCGTGAGAAACTTCCACGTCCTCGTGGTCTTCTTTGTAATTTCCTTCCATTACCGCCACTGTTTACCTCTCAAATATTCTCGTCCTTCTGAGAAAATTACACGCACTAAGGAATCACAAACTTATCTGCTGAAAGAATCTCATCCGCTAAATTCTTTCCCTCGAAGGGAAATCTATCCTTTGTTGAAATTAGACCTTTTTGAACGAATTGTTGAGAAGTGTTTTTAGTCTGTGAAGTCACTTCCGAAGGTTGTTTAGATCTTCAATCCTTCCATCATTAAAATCTATAACCTTCAAGCGGAAATATAGCTTACTTGGTAAGGAGACTTTATACCGTTTTCGCTCGCTTTACTCATTGAGCCAGAAAGTCATAAATAATAAAGTACACGTAACTACAGTACGGTGACCCTATGACTAAGATTTGCCATAGAATTCCATACAGGGTGACCACAGTGAATACCATTACTCAGCATTAGTCATGACTCAGTAACTTTTATATCATTACATCCATGAGCAAGACTAAGATAATGAATGGTGCATTTCTTTATGCTGAATATACCGAAAGATAAATAAAAAATATACGTTGGGCAAATAGAAACTTAGAAGGTATTATGATTTATTTAGGGCCGATTTTGGTTTACAGTTTTGCTTTATTTGAAAAATTACGAGCAGTTAGGCGGTAATGAGATAATGGCCATTGAGAGTTCTTCATCGTATGAGAATCAAAGAAATTGTATACTTTCATTATCCATATTTTTTTCAAGGTTCACACCCATCATTTCTTACTACTAAGATGCTTCCGGTCAATGGGAACGATCGTGAAATGAGATAAGTTAAAGCTTCCAATCAAATTTAAAATGCAGGAATATTAAATGCTCAAGATCTATAACGATAAGAAGGAAATTATTATGAAGCATTTTATGCCTGATGTGCAGGAACGAGGAATCATTAATTACTTAAGGTTAATTAAAATTGAAATTCAGAAACATTTCTTTTAGGGAAATTTCGTTTTAAATTTTAGTGCACGTTTTGCATTCCTTTCATGTTGAGCGAAAAGGAAATTGAAAGTCATTCGGAAGGGAATTCTTAGCTCTTGTTAATTCATGCAATGAATTTAGAGGCTCTCACAATATAAATATTTCAGTAATATAATTAATAAATTAACCCAGCAAATTGAAAATTTTCTTCTAATGTGATATTCTTCAAAATGAGGCCTAGGAATACCAAATTAACATATAATAGTGTCTTTTTCTCATTTTATTTAATCTTTTTGTCTTATAGTGAAAGGAAGGAATCATCTAATTATGACCATACTCAACGAAGTAGTATTTTACACAATCTTCATGCTAAAACGATCATAGTTAAAATTCAGATTAAATTGATCACTTTTGGCGTTATATTCGATGGTAGAAGTGCTAAAAGATTCATAAGCTCTTTTACGGGCGACTTATGAGTATCTTACTGAAGTCATGTATTCTCTATTAGGGTAGCTATATTCGTACGATTTGTAAAGATTACAATTTATTAAGAATTTCTCTCTATAAATTTAACCTCTCCGGAAAAAACTTCTTTCAATCAGAATGAAAATACGCGAAAAAATGTTTAGCCTGAATGAAATAATTTTGCGATTTTGTAAATACTTAAATGTAATATGAAAATCAAATTTCTCGCAGAGAATCTCCTTTTAGTACATAGGCATCCATAAAGATTTAATATATTGAATGGCTACATGGGATATTGATATTTTGAAGTGCTAATTTCCATTATCTTATGATTCTTATCTTATGATTCAACGTGTTGCAATTAGTAATGCTATTATTACCAAAAGACATTCAGTTTTCGGAGATGATGTAATATCTGTTTGCTAAGAATTTTCTTGGTTACGATATTAAGTTTTACGAATGAAGATAAGGTATGGATAAATTTCTGCTCGTAAGCAGCGGCTTCTTAGAATTTTTAGTACTCTAACACCAGCAGAAAATGATAAATTATTCACTAAATACTTGAAAAATATAAAAAGTACATTTGGTATCCCATTGCTTAGGAAATTAGAGTTGTGCACATCTCTTATGTAAAAGTGTAAATTATTTTAAATTCAAGAGTTTTAAGTTTTGAATTTTAATGTCTTCTTTTTTGCAGAAACCGAGTTCTTCAGCCATGCGGCTCCAACAGACTGGCACAGAAAATCAAAGTAAGTGCGATATCTGAAATTCTTTACATTGCTCGTTACTCTGTGCTGTTGCGTTAAGATACATTTCAATGGATTAATTTCTTAAGCCGTTAAATGCTGTTCTCCTTATCGGATATGTCCGAATGAAGGATTCGTCATCACTGAAGCATTAGAAATCGCCCAAGGAAGGGGAGATTCCGGTCACCTCATTTGTAGATCACGATGTAATTATCTGCGCTGAATCGTTAAGACTCGGAACTAGTAGTTGACGTAGAATATAAATTCTCTTGATCTGAAGTAGCATGATGTTTAGCAGTTTGTTAGCTACACGCTTATAGTACAGGAACTAACATACCATAACGTAATTTATATGATATTTAACTTTCTTTGCGTAAACAAATTTTTATTTAAAGTTTTTTCATTATATCATTTTCGAAGCTCATTTCTCTATTTTTTCGATTGTTGGATGTTCTGTCTTTCAGCATTTTATCAATCGTGTCTGAGCTATGCGAATTTCAAAGACATTACTATTTCTAGTCCCCTTCCTCTAATAAATTTAACTTGCAATCCTTTTTCGAATCTATTGCGTCAACTCGCCTAAAAATCTTCAGTTTTTTCATTCATTCAGGCATCCACACGTCCAAGCACTATTTTTAGGCGAGTATCATAAAATATATCATTAAGGCTCACTGTTTATGAAGGAAGTTAATCCACTGGAATTTACTAAAGCAGTATTTGATAAAATAGAAAACCTACCTTTGACTGAAGGAAGAAAGAGATATAGAAACTCTTACGAAAACCTGTACTATCAACTTTTCCACGAGATTACCCTATACACATCTATTTAGAGCAATTTTTATACTTCTGAATGGATTGTTACAATCTGCGAATCAATGTAACGAATGACCTCAATTTATTGGCTCAAGGAAATTGATCTACAGACCATATGTAGCCTTTCCCTTAATTAATTAACTAAAAAGGAGTAATGCTTAAAAGACACGAGATTTCTCTTTTGTCGGCATTCTTTCCAAATCAGGATTATTATTATTACTCTTTTGGTCAAAATGACCCTTCCTACTTCTAACCTCTGAAGTTATTACGTGTTAATTTTAACTGTTACATAAAAAATATTGATTACAATTAACATAAAATAACATCGAAAGTAGTAAGTTAACACATACAAATATTAGGTAATATATAAGTAAATAAAGATTAAAAGATAAAAATAAGCACTCAAAGATTTGGTATGTGAGGGGATAAACCTCGTTGCGGGAAAACAAGAAGAGGGAGGGCAATAAAACCGTGAAATTACAGAGGTAACAAAAACTCTATTACTTATGGTGGAATGCTGGTGGAATTATCGAAATTTTTGTATCGTTCGGTATGAAGATGTATCGGCATATACGTCCCTCTTTGTTTCTAAATAGGAATAACTCTGAACCTTTTCATTATGTTTGTTGTTCACCTCATGAAAATATTTGGTGTTCTTCTCATGGTAATCAGTTCAAGCTCTCTGAGTTTTAATTTAGTTTATTTAGATTAGTACCAAAGTTTAGGAAGGAAACCAATGGTAAAGTTTCCCAAATTATTTAGTTCGCGGATAGATAAGAGCAGAAAAGTTCGGGATTCCAATTGTGGGAAAAAGAATTCAAATTGCAAAATTCATTCTTTTCCGACTTATGAAAATCAGTTAAGAGATTGAAGTACTACTGGAAATGGATTTGTTACGTAAATTTATCTTGAAAAGACAAGCCTATTGTTCTTTTCCAGGATAAACCTTTGCTATAGTATGCGAGTACTACTATAGAGTACTCGATTCCTAACACTTAAATTGCGAAGACACGACTATTCTTGAGAAAACCTGAACTACACTCGGAATCCCGGATGTTCATCACGTACAATTAGAAGATCACGAATTTAACTTATGTAAGTTATCTAAAGCATCGCATTTCTCTTCCTCTGGAAGCAATCGGAACATTGACAGCGATAGATTGAGAACTACTTGAATGCAGTTTCTCACGCCCTTTAGTTAACAATATATCTAGCGACAGAATTTTACTTTCCCATTTGCGGCGAAGTTTCTCGAAATCGTCGTATATGACGGCATCTGCAGCGGCAACAGCGTCACGCCATCTATTCCCACAAGTCCCTACGATAAAACTCCGGAGAATTTATAGAATTGTTTGAGGGAGACATTCACTCACGATGTGCACTTCCAGCGTGACGAGCTGTAGTGCGATTGTCTATGAGAAGGGTCACCAACCCACGCCCTTGCATCTCTCAACTATTTATTTCGAGCTCTTTAAGCAACCCTCTTTCCCTTCGAGACACTCTCATCTAATTTGCTCCACTCATTTCTCTCTGCCGTTCTCTTTGCCCATTCAAAGGCAAATTGCTTTAGCTTCTATTAATCCACCTAAGTAGTTTGGTATTTTAATCTATTCACCCAATTTAAGTATATCCACCAGGATTACGTTGCTGCAGAATTAGGAGGTATCGGAACAGCGGAATTGGATGTAAAAATGGATATCGGACGTTCCGCTTAATTTTATTCCAGCGTTGGTCGAATTGAAAATCTTTCCAGTATTTATAAAGTTGGAATACTGAAAACCAATGCTTATATTTCAGCCATAAGTATTTAATCTCATTTCAACCTTTCATCTTGCATCAACCTAAATAATTTCCGCTTTAACTCGAAATCTCATTTAAATCCATTATTAATTACTTTTCTACATATTTTCAGAAGAAATCGTCGACTTCCTCTGTTTTACAAGTACTTTATTTTATTTGGTCATTATTTACGAGCATATCTAAAGGAATTTTCATTTTCTCAAAATTACTTCCTCACTTTCGATTTAATTACGTTCAAATCGCCTTTCCATCGTATATCACCGAAAAGAATTTGCTTTAATATCTTTCATTAAATCTCTGTGAAGTATCCCGTGGACCTATTGCTACTGATACTAATTGTATATCTATCTCAGCTGCTATTATCAGAAATGCCTTACTATATAGAATACAGTTTCTTGTGCTCTAGTAGGCTCTTGAGTTTTATGAAGAAATTGCCGAGATTCTTAGCTTATTGCTAGTCAATTGCAATGTCTCTTTAACCTCTGACATAATCAATCAAATGTAAGAAAATTTGTTATCGAACGATATAATACTATATAATCTTTTACCTTACCTATCTGCTTTACGTTTCCGTTAGGATGTAGAAATATGTATGCTAAAGATATATACGTATATACACACACCCTTGTATATTCAATTGAATTAGCTTACCAAGATTCCGCACTATACATCCTTTAATGTATTTCAACTATTTTCGAGTACTCATTCCAACAAAATCTATTGAATTCGAGAGAATTCGAGATGTTTCTATCATGACACATTCTAGAGCAGGCTGTTCATATTATACACCTTCTAACTTCTTCCCTTTATCTTACACTTTATTGTGTAATAAGCTTTACAGCTGTAGTTTTTCTATTATTTTAGTTACATTTATATCCATGGATGATACAGTTTTATAATGTTTGGAATGGCAAAAATTCAATTTTATCTTTATTTAGTTCTTCTCCTAAAAATACATAGTTCTAATTCCGTAATATGGTATAATATGGTGACTTGAATCTGATTTTGCGTAACATTTTTGATCTTCGTCTACAACCCATAAAAGCCAAAATATTTTCTATTATTCAGGTTGTAATTTCAACGATGATTTATAGTTTACTTCATCAATTGTTGCTTTAGAAACAAAATTCATACATAAATCGACAATCGCTCTATGTTGCACAGGGAATAGCGTAACTATGCTTTAAATTAAACTTTGATAGCGATTTTAACTAGAACATTCTGTCCTATTAGATTTAAGAAAGGTGTTCTTATAAGAAGATTACTCATTAATATAATCAATGGAAGGAAAGGACGGTGGTTGGAATTCGTATGACGATATCAGTTAAGAGAAAATATCAAAAAATATGTCATCATCGTGATTCATCAGGAAGCGCAGAAATTCTGGAAAGGTGGCATAGGACATCCGTTATCCATTAGAAAGTTCCCGCTATTATATTAACACTATAAAAGTAGCCAGCTTGTTCCCCAAGAGCTCGAAAGTCTATGGTAGGGTAATTTGAATGAATAAAACCACTTTTCAATTTTAAGCGTCCGTATGGCTCATTAACTTCTAAGTCTTTGTAGCCACTTCTGAAAGAACATTTTCTAGCATACTTTCACGTTTTTTTATGTTACAATCCAACAGTGTTAAAATTCTAATGTAACAATTTAAAATATAGAGAAAGGGTTATCAGTTACCTGCGGTTAGCAATGTTATCAATGAAAGACTAATAGGACTGCTATATTCAATAACTTAAGAGAATAATAAGACTAATATTCCTTGTATACGGGTTTGTTTTTCTTGCTGCTATGACCTAATTGTATATTTTCATAGCTTTTATTAAAATTTTACATCAAGAGATGACAGTTACGCTTAACATTCAAGAATATATTTATTCGAATTATTATCGTGAGAATTTTTACCCTGGCCAAAAATATCACGGAAATCCCTCCGTTTTGCTTAGCATCCACTTCAACATTGCTTGCCAATTTGTGGCCACTTTACTCTCAACACCTGGACGCCCTTGCAATTTTAATTAAGCGAAACTGTATTCAGTTACGGTGTTTCGGTCCGCAAACAATAATTTTCCCTTTTCCGCGAAAGCGTATTTTCTCAGGAGACTTTTCGCATGCCAGAATTTGGTGTGCGTGACACCAGAAGACAAGGCTGACGAAAACTACAGAAGGCACGTCACCTGTCGTTGGGAAACTCACCTCTGCAAATGACCTCTTCTCGGCGAAAAGTCCCCTTTTGAACGGTCTGCAGTCATTATAGAGAGAGCGGTCGACCGATTCGGGCAAAAAAAGCTCAGACGATGGACTGGTAAATGCCTTCTCTTTTTTAATGAATGTGTTTTATAAACGTGTGACGGGAATGGGGATTCGAAGTGAACGGAATGAGAAAGTGATTGAAAGGAAAACAGGTGGCTCAAAGGGGAGTGAGAGGTGTAGGGTGTGGATGAGTCGGGCCTAGCAAGAGAAAGGGTTGAGTATTAAACGAGGAAAACTAGGTCAATCTCATTCGATGAAAACTGGAAGAGTGAGAGTGACATTTCCGGCGAGACCGAAGATTTGCATACCCAGCACGAAATTTTTTGTCTCGGAATTCGAATAAATGCTTTAATGAAAAAGTCCTTATTTCTCTTCCTAGAAATTGTAAACAACGAAAATATCTAAAAATTACGAAACAATCAATCTGTAGGTGAAATAATCGCTCTTATTATTGACGTTATGTACCATGAAGTTTCCTCAGACTAGCGGGTAATGAAATTTTGCAGGATGCAGATGAAGAGTAATTCTACGTATCCAGTCCGAAAAGCAGTATGAGGAAAATTAAGGACTCTGATTTATTCTCTTGTTATAATACGAAAAGAAGATTTCTTCTCATTTTGGGTTTGAGGGCTTTTTAAATCGAATTATCAAGGAGAATGAGATTGATGATAAAAATTCAATTACCGCTTAGTCTATAAGTAAAAGTCAGATACAGCGTTAAGTTGCCAAGGCTTTTCCTCTCCGTTAACTTCAGATCTAGATTATATATATCCTATTTAGAAAATATTTAGTATGACGGCGTTGGTAAGATATAGTATATAGTATAGAGGTATGTATCATGCATGAAAGAAATAATATAATTTTTATTATATTTCGTCAATAAAAGAAAGTCAATGAATTTTCTCCTAATTACAATAATAATTGAAAATACGTCGTCATCTGATACCAGGAGAGAAATCATCTGCGCACAATAGTAATGATGTTCGTTGGTGCGGCGTTTATAAAGGTTAAACTTTTCACAAATCGCAAAACTTTAGAGAATGTATTGACTCACACGTTTTATTTTGTAAATTTTATTTATTTTTACTTTTAATGCAATAAATATCTCCCACCGGTATTTTATCTGATGTTTAAATAAAATACCTGTCAAAAACACATAAATTTTATTACATGTACACAGTACAAAGCTTATTTACAATGGTATAAAAAGACAGTCTCAAGAATTTTACGGTGATTTCAACGCGCGCGGCATTGACCCGTGAAGCATGCGCGCATCTGTTGTTTACCTTTCCGACTTTAATTTTCTTCAGAAACAAATCCCCTCTGTGGAGTCTTCCCCTCTCTCATTCCCTACTTCCTCTTGCTTCCCGTTGTTATGGCGGAGAAGACCGTGCATGGAGTCTCTTTATTAATTTTCTGCACCCTCTCATTTATGGATGAATGGGACGAAAACCGGATGAAGTGGTCAGTTGATCTCCGCTTGCGAAGCTAGAGTAAGAATACGATGAGCCTCCCACGCCTTTAGCTGCTTGCACACCGTATGAGGGAGCGGCGTATTGGACAGCTACCGGTTGAGGCGCGGCGTACTGCACGGCGAGAGGAGGTTGGGGTGTGGCATAAACAACAGGGGCGGGCTGAGGCGCCTCGGGCGCTACTTGAGGCGGAGCCGGTTGAAATAGGTCTCTGGCTGCAGCGTAGTAATGTGGCTGTATCGGCTGGCCCTGTCCATATGCTTGGAATGTGCTTATCGGAGGCTGTGGCGCGGGCGGTGCCAGAGGACGGTAAGTCCTGACTGGCGGGTTGCCGTAGTTCAATGCAGGCTGTTGGGGAGGGGGGTAGACGTTGACTTGCCTGTTGCCGTAATTCAAGGCGATGGGCTGCGTCACATAATTCTGCAGCTGTTGGGTATACTCCCTGTATTGCGGGAGCTGAGAATACGGCGGATTGCTGAGTACTTGCAGATTACTAGGGCGTGGGGGAGGGGGGGCGCCATAAGCAGGGTCGCCGAAGTTCTGTTGTGCCACGGCAGCGGCTGCAGCTAGCGCCAACTGCTCAGGCTTCTGGTGAGGCGCCGTTTGTGGAGGAATGTGCGACACTCCACCGCCAAGATACGACCCCTGGTATACATACTGAGCGCCAAAATCCTGCTGAGGGATTTGATTGGCTGACAGTACGCCTTGCAAGTTGAAGTTCAAACCAGTATCTTGGGAATATGGTTTGGCGAAAGCCTCTGCACCTATCCCTCTCTTAGCAAGAGCAAGCTTTTGGTCCGCTGATGCGAATGCAAGACAGCATAATAGCACCTGCAAAAACAACATCAGTGAGGGAGTTTTCATTAGTGCGCAAAATAAAAAGAAGCATATTAATCGAACCTTCTTTATTGAAATAGAACAAAAATTTAATTCATGTGTGGACGAATATTGATTATAATCTGATTTATTACGATAGTGGTTAGATTAAAAATTTTCAATTAAAATAAATAATTAAAATTAATTAACTTCATAATAAATCAAAAACTAAGAGAAATAAAAATTAAATTAAAGTAAATTAAACGGAATTTGATTAACATTTAAAAAAAATAAAAGTAAACTGATTATAAAAAATTAAAATTATATCAATTATTGAAAATATTGAAAGATAAATTAATAAATGCGGAAATTGAGATTGAGGAGGAGGTGAGGCTACGGATAGTTCAATGATTTTCCCTGTAAACGCAGCATTAGAAAAGATTCGAAAAAGGGATTACGTGAGCTTATGAATGAAACGAGAGACTTAATGATAATTTTCTTGCTGAATCAGAAAAACTTAATTGTTCTAATAAAAAATAATAAATGGCAAATTATATTCGCCGCAAAACTAAATTATGTAAATATTATCGTTTAAGAGCACATTAAGATCAAGATGATCAAAATTTATTTTCTAAAACCGGCTGTAGCGACAAATTTATGGGGATGGAAATTTTGAGAGAGGATCTTAAACAGGTTAAACCTGTAGATATTCCGGAGAAGAACTAAGAGGAAGTTCAAATCGAAATTAGGTAACAGATTTAATTATATGCGAAGAACGGAGACGAAGGAGACGGGGTAAATGCACTATAAAATCAAGCCTTTGCTCCAAGCTATGAAATATGATAAATAAACACAGTCACGGATAATCCACCGCACGGTTAATCAGTCCTCGAATATTCGGCCACCTAACGAAAAGTCGGCACCGGTGGAAACTAAGCGGTGTGATGCAGGTATATCACTGAATCGGAAGGCACTATATTCTTCTTATGTAGAACTCACCGCGATCCTCATCGTGGCGACGGATTTAACCCACGGCGGGCGAAGGTATGAGAATTGTGAGCCGAGCGACAGGACACTCAAAGCACTTATATGCGTAGCGGCGGAAACTTTCGCTACGTCCTCGAAAGAGGGCACTGGGAGTGTGAAACAAGAGAGCGAGCAAATATAAGGGATGGGGAAGTGAAAGGAAAAGGAAGCGAGCCCCCGAATCGTAGCGCCCAGCCCAACGTCGCGAGACAGGATTTCGAATCCGTCGAACGTAACAGCCCAATAAGCGGCAGACTGGAATTGGAGCACATTGAATAACAAGCCAAATGGGTGACGAGGTTTAGAAAAGCACTCCTCTGTTAACAAAGGTTCTCACACGAACTTATGCTCTCTTTCGGCCTCCTTTCTTTGCCATTTCTTTCATCTACTTTCCAATAAGTTCCTGTGGGGCGTTTCCAATCCATCTCTAGCTTTTACGATCCGTGGAAAATTCATGCTTGACAAACCGGTCGTTTGATTAGCCGGCGGATTGCGATATCATTTTGCTCCAATCAAGGGCGAGTTTAATTTTGGCGCCAAAAAAACAAGGGCCATCCACTTCCTGAACACCAGTCGAATCATCGAATAAAAATTCGGGTTACGAGTTATTATGTAAAATGTATTATTTAACATATATCCTTTGCAATTATGAATTTGCTGCATTCCAAAGTTTAATGCTGGAATAAAGGTAAGAGCTAGAGTTCTCTCCTTTCTCCTAGGTCGACACCTAGGATGGAGTCCCTTCTATTCTTTCACATCTGAATGCAATGAGAAATTTATGTATCGTGGATTATGCTCCCTTTCAAATGAGCAGTAATTGTAATCTTTCGTTGTTTAAATAGACCGATTTGAAATACCGTTGGAATGGCTTCGAAATTTAATTACTCATACACCCACAATACATTTGTGAAAATCAAATTCGAATGAAATTAAATTTTTAAAATTCGAACTTCAATGGGGTTCAAACCATTCCTAGTGTAGTTTCTGAGAGATTCTTTGTACTTTGAATACAGAGATGCTGCATATCGTGAAATCCTCCACTGTCATGTTGAACAGGTTTTTATCATCGATCTTATCAAAAGGAACCTATCGATATTAACCCGGGATTAAAATTTAATTTTTACTAACTTATTCTAAACATTCTTTCATTGTAGAGTGTTGGAAATATTTATGCATGTATAATTTTCCATTTCTTGCATTATTTTCTATCCATCCAGCCTCTATTACTTTATTCTTAAGACACGAGAAAATGTAAGATGATATCCATTTTCATATCATCTCATTATTACTTTCATTATAGCAAAATTTTCTCCTGTTGGTTAATGAAAATAAATTAAGAAATTCATGAGGGCGAAAAATTGGAAAATAAAACTCTCTTACTGGTGAAAATCAAGCTACATGGTCGTAATCAGAGATCAACCGCCCCTAACGACTCCTTAATAACATCCAATCACTTTTTTATTCGGAAACTCCAATTAATTCTTCCTTTCACCCAGAAGTGAAAATACTTCCTTGTTTGCTTAACAATCTGTTTTACAAAATAATCGAATTATTTACTCGGGGGTGTCAAAGAGATTTACTTGGAAATCCCAAGCTTGAAGGACAAGGAAGTTCAATGAGTGGTAATCTTTACGAAATCCATAGCCATTATGTAACCCTAACACGAGTCTTGGTCCAGGACCTTGCGCCGCTTTCGTAATACTCTTATTTTCGTCTTTCCTGAAACGCCTTGGTAAGTATTTCCCGACCAATTTACCTATCCGAATGCCACTCCAAAATGCTTTACTCCTCCCCCAATTCATTTGGTCCTTTTCTCGAACCATCGAAGATTCCATCAATGTCGGCTTGAGACGCACGCTAGGACTAAGGGAAATTTACGCAGAGTTTTTCATCAATTACTATAAAACTCTCCGAATCCTACCTTACGAAATATTTGAAAGCAAAGATTATACGCTGTTTCAAACAAGCGACATTTATATCAGAGTTACGTAAGTGTGTCTGACAATTTAAAATATAGGTCAGCAACTTCTAAGCGTGTCTGTCGAATTCGAGAAGTGGGTCGAGAAGGTCAATCCTCTCGACTCAACAACATCCAAATATGTAGCAGACATTGGTCTGTGCTGTTAATAAATATAAAAGAACCGAAGGGATTTTTACATAAGTGGCGAGTAACTCTAAGGAAACTTGTTAAAAAATTCTTCTTTGTGAAAAAAAACTTTATAAAGAAATATGACTTTGCGAAAAAGTTCTTAAGAAGTCTTTACGAAAAAGTCTTTACGAAGTCTTCATAATTTTGTTTTCATCTTCTCCTCCGAAAGAGAATTAGATTGTCCTCATTGCTGATTTCCTTTCGAAAAATTGTTCAGATCGTAGAGTTTGTTTACATGGGGTTTTTTCTGCTCTTGACCTGCCGTCATCTGTTTTCCCCGGTGAGCGTTTAGACAGGTCATCAACTCTCTCTCGATCTCCTTTCTCCATTTCCTCCCACTCCTCCTATTTAACTCTCCTTTACTCCCTTCCCACTCAAATGCATCCTCTCCAACCATTTCAATCTCCTTCCGATCTCCCAACGCTTATTAATACTCCCAATGCAGCGTTCCACTTGGCTCCTCACATCCCTCTACTTTTCACCTCCAGAAATATTGCAGTTTTCTATTGCTGTTTAGTTTTCCCGCCTGGCATTTCGATGCCGACTTTCTCTTTTCCGGCTTCATAGACATAAATGCCCTATTATGCCGGTCTCTCTGAATAGCAGTCGGAAAAACCAAAGCCGTGGATGATGGAAATGCAATTAGTGTAAGAAGCAAAGCCAGACCTTCCGGCACGCTCCGGTATCTTCTGCAGAGGGAAGTCCAGCAGAGGAATTTTGATTTCGTTTAAGGCGATGGAAGCCGTCGATTAGAACCATATTTCACGCCACGAGAAGAGGGCTAATGTATTAAATGCTCTCTTTTTTTCAAACGCTGTCTTTTTTCCAAGAAAGATTTCTATTCTCGGCTGCGATCGATGGAGTGTGAAAGCTTTCTAGACATATCGCACGGCGTTCCCATTTAGCGATAGGATGCCTGCCATGGATGTCGCCTCTCGGAGTGGCAATCAATTGGGAAAAATTCACTATTCAATTGGAACGGACTGGAAAACCAGGGGTTGAATTCCTGTCTTCCATCGACAAAGGCTTGTTACTCGTGCGGAAATCAATAAGTGTGTCCTGAATAGAAACTTAAGGCCATTCGAACTTTATGGCCAGGACCTTCTGATGAGTCTGGACATTTTGTCAAGGAATTATCACGTGCGAAAAATCATCCAAAAGCATTGACCATTGATATATTAATATTTGTTTATTGACTTTTGTTAACGCCTTTTAACCTCTCTGTTTCCCTTTCTTTCGATGAAAATTTTCAGTGGTGGACTATAATCTGCATAGAGATGCCAGAACATATTGGAGAGATAGAGGGAAATCGGTCTCAAAGAGTATACCCAAATTGTTACATTCTTTGGGAAGATGTTCCGTCAGTTATATACCCATGTATATTATAGGACATGTGGATTACGTAAGTTAAGCCTTTTGGCTTGTAATAGCCTATCAGTTTATAATTTGAGAAAATTTATACGTAATCCCAACATTTATCTTACACTTCTGGTTTGCGGCTATGCATTTAAATGGCATTTTACGGACAAGACTAGCCTCTAAGAGAGAGACGAGATACATTCAAAAGGATACAACCCCATCAGAGACAGATGGGAAAGAGTTCGTTTATTTAAAAAAGGAAATGTTGGAGAGAGTAAAAGGAATGGAATTAATGAAAGCTACACTGAAGAGGAAGGAAGTAAAACAGGACTGATTCTGTGAAGTGGCTGCATGACTAAACGAGTGATTAAAACTAGGATTAAAAGAAAGTCCGCGAGAACAGGTAGACTGTATAGTTTGATTACCAATTTAATGATCACGAGCAAGTTAGAGAGGCAGTAAAAGACGGGCCTTTTCAGGGAAAGCTATTCCTAATAAACTGTTCTATCAATATATCCATTGGAGAAGAACGAAAAAATATGAGGGGAAAAAATAAGGGAAACGATTCCGAGAAAAAATATCCCGCAGCAGGGAAACACGCATAAGAAAGGAAAATTTCAAAACCGCGGAGTATCACCGATTATACCATCGGTAATCTGAAATATTAATACGATGTTTACACAACGATAACTAGAATCAGAGAGGCTAATATTAAGAAACTATGTAGCTTACATAAATTCTTATTAATCAAAAATTATTTCAGAAATAACCTACATTAATTGTGCAATAAATTTATGTCTGTAATCTACTGGAAGTAATGCTACGGTATTTTAATCTCAATATAAGAAAAACGTGTTATGTTAAGAGTAGGTGGAGAAGGGTCGACGTAATTGAACAAAATCCAATGAATACGAGATGTTGCTAAACAGATAAAAGGAAGCCAAAGGAAGGAAAAATTGCTAGATATAGTGAAAAATCGCTGAATTGGCAACAATTACTAGAATATGAATGAAAACAACTTGGTTTCTCTTCTTCTTTTTAATCCCATTAATGCTTGAATGAATTTCTAGACAAACGTTAGCTTCTTCTCACTTTTTCTCAGGAAGTGGCCGTATCCAGTCGGTTCGCTTTTACTAACCCCGAGCAACTTAGCAATCCGGATGAATAGATTCACATCAACTGTTTGCATTATGTGATTCATGAAATGCCGCTCATTCCCTCCTCCTTTGAGAGACCTTGAAAATCCTACGTCGTCCGGCTGAGTCCGCTTCCTAGATGCTCTTTCAGGCATTCTTGAATTTAAATAATTATCCCTCGCCCTTTAAGTTTGCGTCACTCCTTCGCAGGCCTGCTTCCAATACTTGCTAACTGGACTCATTGCGATAAAACATCACCCTAACGGTTATAATGCAAACGATTCATAACTTTTCTTATCTTTCTAATGCTCTAATAATGATTCGTAACGTGTCTAACTCAGGCTCCCGGATAGCCAAATGGGAAGCGCGTTCGACTTCTAAGAAAGAGGTCCCGAGTTCGATTACCGATGGGAGCCCATGTGTGGGCGAAATGATCTCTGCTGTCGAAGAACCTTCAACACTGCTTTTATTCGTTCTCATGAAATATACGCTGCTGATCGAACTTTAATCCCGAAATCTCAATTATTCAGAGTTAATGAAAAATAAAAATATATAACATTTGTCGGATAAAAACCACCATTGGGATTGTCTTCGCTTGATCCTTCTTTCCTCTCAAAGCTACACAAGTATGATTTGCTAGAAAAATTCCAGATACTTCACCATACTCTACTATTCCAATTCTCAGACCAATGAATTTCTTTTTTTTTTCGAGAATATTCGGAAGTTGTTAATCTACCCTTTCCCTTCATTATCTCTTCCCCTCCCCTTAAGAGTATATTATGAATACGCATTGTTTTCCTAACTTTGTAACCTTTCTTCCCCCTTGTCTTCTTTTTTTTAGTATGAAAGCTGTTAACTTGAAATACTTTAAGAGGGTGCGATCCGATCCGACAAAGAAACCATGGTTATTTCAAATGAATTACCTGAGTACACTATATTTACTCATCTTATCGAATTTTATTATATGAAATTATTATTGTTTAATATACCCCCATCTATTGGAATAAGTTGGGTTTCTTGAGTCATCAAATTCGCGATGTTGTTGCGTTATTTTGGTTGGTGAGTTTGCATACTTAATTGTGTATTTTAAATCTAACAACAACAAATACTTAAAATCTCAAAATGACCCTGAGTTTTTGTTATGATTTGCCGAGAAACCAAGCAGTTCTTCGTTACGCAAAAGCCCAATCGTTTAGTTGATTTTCCAGTTCCAATCATTAAAAGAAAGGTTGCACCTGGAACTACTGTTATTTCAGATAGAAAGCGTGTAACTCATTACAAAATCTTGGATGCAAACACTTGACGGTAAATCATTCATGTAATCTTATAGACCCGATGAGTGATTTACATATCCAATACATTAGCGTCCACGGCTAGGTACAGAATTAAGGTGAATAAAGACAAATAAATAAATATGATTTCCTTAGTTATTTTAATTTAATTTTTTAAACACTTATTTCCATTTGATTCGGCGCAAAACAGATTCAGGATATCGTAAATAATTAGAGACACTACCTTTTAAATATCATTCCTAAACTTCTTCATTAAAAATTTTAAATGAGATGATTTAGGAAATAACCTCATACACAGTCGTGCGCTTGTTAACAGCGATGTATAAAAAATAATAAGTCGTAGGCGATGTCTGCATGATAGCTCAATGATAGAAAATCCGTCCTACTAAGTGATAATGATATCGGTTCGCATCAAATGACGGATGAATTTTTCGTTTTTTTTTGCATGAAAATAAGAAATATATTCATGGAGTAGATTTAGTACGGAGTAACTTGTAATTTGTCTGCAGTTAATTTCTGTAATGCTAATTTCAGAGCTGCTTCTTAAGCGTGCTTTCAGCGCACGTAATGGAAAGGCGATAGTTTCAGCAAATACCATTCAGTAGTTACTCACATTCCGTTCTTTAATTCAAAAGAAAGACATTTCCATTCTTTCATTTCTAAAAATCCAATCCTTTTCCTTTGACAGATCTCAGCGTGACCCTGTTGGAGGAATTTCAAAAGTAAATATTTAAATTTCACGTTAATCCTGTACGATCATTAATAAAAATATCATTATCTCTGCACTTGCCTTTCGAATTCTTTCAGCAATATTGTCTTAATGTGTTTATGATTCTTCTCTATTCGATCATAATTTTTCTAATTGGCTGGAAAATGAGAGTAGGTTGCATGCGTCATTTTAAGTAGACTAATGTGTAACAGTTGAATCGTGGATACGACGATTAAATATATGGAGTATCATTTAGTCCAATTTATTCAACGAGTCTTCTTTCTTTGCTCCAATTTTCTCCACAGTCAGCATTCAAAATTGCACTCTTATGGAAATTGCTCTCCTAGTTGATGAATGATTTCTCCGTTCCCAAAAATACTATACTATTAATTTTCATATAAAAGTTTTACATAATAACTCGCAGGAGTTCTTTTTCTTTCTTTTGTATATATGAAGGGCAACGTGTCTGAAGTGAGTGAGGGAGTTGTCATTGTGAGATATGTCTCATTACTCAGAAAAGCGGGATAAACTTTGACGGTTATTAGATTGAGGTTATTCGGTATCGTATAATCTTTCGTATTGTTGATTATATATATTCGAGAATGCTATCGACAGCTCAAGTGATGTTCTATCACAAACGATTCTCTTTTAAGCTATGTCAATGCTAAACATTCCATTTGTATTTTTGTTAGAATAATATTTATTTAATGACGAGCGCCTTAAAAGAAAGCACATGGCGACTGAGATTCTGAATAAAGTAACACTTTCTACGAGCAGAAGAGTCTAATTAAAGTATTTATTGATATTCCCAAATTAATTTTAACGTTACTTTAAACCGAAAATAATAACAAAGCTGCTACAGTTTCTGAGCCTAAGTTGCGGTTTTGTATATATTTGTGGTGTTAAATAATCTGTTTAAATTAATCTGTTTATTTCAGCATGGATTACCACTATAGGCCTTAACTATTCAACGTAAAGATGTATAATTTCTAAATAATCTTATTAGGTCGCGGCAGTAAATTAGTACAAAATTTTCAGTTTACTTGGTGAAAAAATAACAATTATGTATCGTCAGTGTAATATTAATCAGCACAAATGTGATGATGCGATTGATTCCGGCATTGATGTATTATAAGGATTTCCTTAAATAGTTTTTGGATTTGATATCCTAAGATAGCGATACTTTTCCTCTATCTTTAATTGAGCCAAGCTGAAACAACTAATGAAAGTAATCAATAAATCAGAGCGCATCATCTCTGAACTGCAGGAGCATAAATTGGTTGCGGGTAAATATTTTGATAAGAATGAAATCAACCTCAGTTTCTTGAAGAATTATTTAATAAATTATTTTTGATTGATGAGAATCAATGAAATTTTGACGAAGTTTAATTAGTTTAGAATATCCTTATTGCTTACACTTATCTTCGATGAAAACTTTCTACTCTTAAAAGACGCAGTCTCATATCTATCCCTAAAGTGTTAAATTATAGCTCGAATTCGGAGAGATTCATGTTCATAATTTGACAGTAAATTAATATTTTAATAAGCATTAATATATTCCCAACTTATTTCTTTTATTTGCAGATTCCCTTGTTACATGATATGTTTGAGTAGATAATTTTAAAGAAAAATCTATGAACCGAACTCAATAATTAAATCGATGTTTACGTTCTTCCGGAGGTAGCATTGGCGAAAAAAATCAGTCTCCAGAAGAACGTGAAGGTAATACTTATTTGATTCTTATCCAAGTCTAACTAGCTAGAGGAACAGAGGAAGGAGCTGTGGAATTTTTCCTCTAAGCCAACTAGATCAGCTGCGATACTCAAGAGTGAGATGTCAAACAAGTTATTACTCGTGGAGTTAAACTTAAGCAAGAAGAGAGCTATTGGACAAATTTATTTCAAGCATGTTTATGTATGGAATTAAGTTGTTCAGACTAACTCGAACTTCTTTATTTTTAAGAAATTTGGTTTTAGATGGTAACCTAAATGAAAATTTAAGTATATAGATATTCATTCAATCATTCTTCCTCTTAAAGGGAACTACTCCTGAATACTTGAATGGAATATTTTCCATTTATGTTTTAGCGCAGGATAGAGTCAATTAAAAATGTTGTTTACTGCTACTTTAACCCATCGGGACGACTGAGGTTACTTTAACCTTGATTTAAATGTATTAAATTCTCCCTAAAGCAAAACTGAAGTGACTACAAAATAGAGATTTCGCGTTAAAAGTTTGTGTTTACAAAATATATCCCAGAATGCTTTGATTTAATTGATCAAGAAAGAAATTGCATGGTGCTTCCACAAATTAAAAAAAAACTTTCTAAGTTTCTTAGCAAGTTTCTTTTACAGAGAATTATATAGCTGGACACCATAAACTAAAGGCTGAGGTAATAGATGATTCTTTAATCTAGTACCATCTATTCTGTACACAAACATATACACACTTCCAAGAACGCATTTCGAATATAATTTAGAATTTATTAGTTTGGTAGGCACTAACGGCATTATTAATTCGCATTCTATCCCTGTTAAGCAAGCATGTGTTAACGAGGTTTTACTTTAATACCATCCGGTGCAACCCTCCGTTCTCTATTGGAGAGAAAGTCCTTTATCCAGTTAATTACTTTTCATTGCCACCCGCAGCTTTCAATCTGTGCATTTGTTTATGGCGAGAGAAATTATGTAGCTCTTTCAGAAAACAAAATTACTGCGTCCACTTGCCTTTAATTTTTTTGGAAATTTATTTACTTTCGTCTCACAATTAGTCATTTCCATGGCTAGGATACTGAAAATGCTGCTGAAATGACCCATGTCCAGTGTTAATCATATCTCATAACGGGTCATTTCATTTCATTCCCTATCGAATGCTATAAAAAGAGTTCTTCATAGGATCCCTTTTGTATAATACACTTTGGTGTAATTGTGTATTTTCTCCACTCATAGAACTCTGACTCATTAGTAAACAAGAAAAAACTTCCTAAGTTTTTGTTCCTAATTTTTCCTCATTCTCTTTCCATAGATTTTTCTAGGTAATGGTGAAGGGAATATGGGTTTACGAGGATAGTTTTCTGGATGATGACAGCAATAAATCGAACCTAACAATTAAAATAGTCAATCGCAACAGTAAATGGACTAATTGACAGAAAAATGAATATTTATTAATTAGATCCAGAAAAGTGACATATTTTAAATTCTATGCGAATTTTGAATATACTTTGTTTCCACAAAATCATTGTTTTCACATGGCTCACCTCTAAATATTTGCTTATATTACTGTGAGCATGTCATCCTGGAATTCTGATAAAAATTAAGGCTAACCAATGTTAAAGTAACTAAGCATAACCTTTGAAAGGAATTTAATCTATATAGTTACGTTTCAGAATTGCACAGAAAAGCCGAATACGGTGGAGTAGGAGTAGAAGCTCTTGTCGCGTTGCACCCACAATGTATGCCGTCTGGTAGGTCGTATCCCTCTAAAGAATCCCACGCCAAGGACTTTACTAGTTACGTTTTAGAAAATATATCTCCCCTGCAGTTACGCTACTTATTCGGATGTAAAGTCATTAAATTATTTGATAGTCTTAACGACCTTAACCTGAGGTAATGAATGGAGCAGGAGTGACTTTTACCCTAAAAGGGCCGGCCTAGCACCAATAAAGACTTCGCGGGCCGCAGAGAAAGCGGCACGTTATAAAAGAAATCCTACAGTATGATTTTAATTCATCTAAAATAGTTTTAAATAGCAATACTTGGTATGAAATAATAATTAGTGTGATATAGTAATAATTAACTAAAACAGAATATTTTTGATGAAAAAACATAAATAAGAAATTAAATTTGCAGTATTCCTTTTTCCCAGTATAAACTTTACTGGTAAATCTCGTCTTAAGCCTGATTCAAAAATGCATATGATAAATATTTATGTAAATGGCTCAAAAATTCTGAAGAGTGGTTATGTCTATATTTTTTACCTCATTCGTTTCTAAATGAGTTCGGTGAAACATTAAACCAGCATTTCTATCATTGGCAGGATTGAATCTGTTGAGTACAGTTTAAATCGCATTGAAGGAAATTTTTGCGAAGTTTCTTCATCATATGGGGAGAATTATCACGTTTCAAAGGAAACGATAATTATATTCCATGAACTATTAGAATTCTGCATGAGTACAAGTTTAATCTAAACTGCGGTGAATTTCCTCCCAATCAAGCCTTCTTTGATTGTTTACTTAAAAGGAAGGTTATGGAGAACTACCACAGATAAGTTTGATCTAATCATTTCTCGTCTGGCTACATTCTTCTCAAGGTTTCCGCGGCACGCACCCTTGGCTCTGTAGAAATATTCATCAAACAATCCGTATTACTAATTTACTAATTTTCTTTCTTTTTAATATTTCATAGGCAATTGTTTTAAATCTTAACATTTAATGTATTGATATTTTGAGTATGTTTTAATGCTAATGTTTTGTGTTTTTCTGTGACATTTTATGAGTTTTTTATGAAATACCATTCTATGTTTGTTTGTTACACAGCTTTCCATTATATCTTTTAGCTTGTAATATCAGTAGGCTTGCGCAGGTTTTTCACACCCCTCTTCTTCTTGGGTGTTTTCCTGCTGTGGATATTTTTCCTAAGTTATTTCCTTAGGTTTTTTTACATCCACCCTTCTAAAGTTTTTCATTCTATACCTTTTCACACGTACATTACTTGTATGGTTAGATGGAAGATGAGACTTTTTAGTCTCAACCTCGCCAATAAAGACCTTTAAGACCTTTTATCTAATAAGCGGCATATTCAGAATACTTCACCGAAAGGCAAGTGTGAAATACTCATTAATATACAGTTGCAGGGATTTCTATATTCTAACAGTTACTTAATATTATCTGATGCATTAATTTAGATGCATCCTTTGAATAAGATGATGTAAGTTATAATTTGAGTTTACAGGTATATTTGGTATAAGGAGGAAGAATAGATAAGTAGAAATAGGTAGTCACCTATTTTTCCCACAATTTTCATATAAGTCATTAAGGACTCCTGGCAAAGTTACCCTGTTGACCGATGCGGGTCTTCTACAAGGCTTCATTTTCGTGATAATAGAGACTAAAGAAATAATTTTATGTGAATTAAGTTTCAGTAAAATCTATCTTGAAGGAGTGAAAATCCGTTTAATAAAAATAGCTATTCAACGGTTTAACAAGACTAAATGATTCTTCTTGCAAAGTGATTGGTGGCCATGTATTACAATGCGTTAAAATAGACCTGAACGTAAGACCAAAAGAGAGAGAAGAGATCGAAACCATTACTGAAAGAGCGGTGTTTAAAGTTATCTGCATTTTTGAAGAACTTCCGCTGCTTATAGGTGATAACATCTGCGCCGTTTTCACCTTCGAGCACATTCTTGATCCGTGGGAACTTCGAGACGACATCAGGAATAAAAATCGGAAAGTGAATCTTTCGTAAGAGCGATAGTCTGCTTTTCTAAACTCTTTTCCAGCAAAGGCAGAATGTGTAGGAGTCGTGGAGGAACGTTGTCGTGTAACAAGCGACTCGAATTGGGTCACGCCCGCGGAAGATTATCTGAGACTGGATTACACTAAGGAAAATGTACCCTTTTGTCCGGGGTTTCCGAGCTGCCGTTTATCGTTAACATTCTTATTTAATGGCCATTATTTCATTCCTTATTATAACAATATTTAGTAAAATGACTTCGATATTCCCTCCTGGAAATTTTCTCATTACTAGAAGAAACGCATTTGACAAATAAATTGAGCAATACGATCAAAAATTTGGAATTATTCTACTGGGTAAGGTGAAGAGTGAGGTACTTTCTTCTTGCTTCGTTCTCAGAAACAGAATGCAAAAAGTTATTCATATACTTAAATCAATAAAGAGGGATCAAGATGAGTGTCGTTACTCAGTCACATACACGCATCTGTAGCATGTATATTACAAGACCGAGTCAAAAATAGCCTTTATACGATTACAAATTCTTTCAGTCGGATTTTGTTTCTCTAAGAAATTATAATATTATACTTCAAACAATTCAGAGTCAGGTTTTACCTCTTATCACCTGCACTTTGCCGTCAGCAGGTTAAAATAAATATGACGGTCATCATAAATTAATGTACCAAAGAATAATAGCAAGGAGATGATCCAAATTTTAAGCAGTGATAGCGAATAGCTGGTGATGTACACGAAATAATATTGAAGCAATACAATATAATCATTTTTCTTTACGGGCACAGTACGAAAATCTTCTTACGAATAGAGTAGGGAATTGCAAAGTGAAGTTGAGGTTTGACCAAAATATCATATCCGCCTGCCAACAAAGTGATGCCGACGCTATTCTGGGACCGTGGGAGTTCCATTATGGACCATTATATACGCAGCGGATCAATAGTGAACAATGAATCGTATTTTTATCTCCTTCAAAAGCATCTGAAATCCGCAGAAAAGTCCAAGAAACGTTGTTTTCTCCGTTCTGGTGTGCTGCTGCATGACTACGAACTTATCGTGAGATTTTATCGACTTCTCCCTTCAACTTCTGATCCAATGTCATAAGATTATCATGTTTATAGACTTTTTAATAAGGCTCTTGATGACAAGAATTTTTCCGTCGACGAAGACGTAAAAAAGCGGTCCTTACATAGATGGAAAGATAACCAAATAATTTCTTTTATCGCGGAATCAAAAAGCGAAGAAGCGGCGGCGTATTGAACGCTGCAGGGACTACTTATAAAAGTGATGATAAGTTATCACTTTTTGGTATTAGTATACTGTTAGTAAGAGCGATTCACTAACTCAAAAGGTATCATTCACCCTCGCACCACTGCCTTAAGCAGATAAGATACAAAAGAAATAAAAAAATGAGTCCTTACATCCCGCACCAAGAAACAAGCGAGAAATGTTTCATCCATCCAGATGTGCTAGTAGGAAGTAAAAATCAGTTAAATAATTTATGATTCATATTTCCATATCTGAGGAGAAATTTTCTCAAGACTTATTACTTCCTTACTCGAAACCTTCTCTTAATTTATCTTGTATTCTAACGAAATTTTCATTATTATATGTAAATATATTTTTCGACTCAAAGGAAACGATATTTTATCTTATTTCCTTTTCTCTTATGCCACATTCCGTTTGAATTCAGAAGTTTTCAACGGAATGCTACAGCGGATTTTTGTGAAAAGAGTGTTTCCGGATACTTCCTTTCCAGAATGATATATCGGAACTATTAATATATGTGAGGAACATTCTCCTACAACAGTGTCCAAATGTTTTAAAATAAATCAGGTTGGAAATAATACGAGATATTTCAAAAATCACAAAGAACATAACAATGAAAGGATAATGATTCGTCAGAGTAACCGCTTTTACATTCGTGATACATTGCGAGAAAGTCAGTCACGGCCGAACAGAGATTTTATGGGGCATTGAACATAAGGAACTGGTATCGATCTCGGTAATGTATCTACCGATACTTCTTGTTCATTTTCGCCCGTACCGTGTAAATATTGGAGTACGTTTTCAACTTTATAAATTGCAACTATTTTTGTACTCCTTTGATATGCTCAGGGTAATTTTATAAAATGTTCAATAAAACGTATATAATTATCTTGCTGATCGAACTAGCCAAGCATTTTCCGCGCACTTGGGTGACCATTTAATGACCATGGGAGTTTTTTCATTAATAATTACGACAAGGTTAACCCTGAATCTGTTCATTCTGTGACCCTTATTTCAAAATTGTGTGTGTAGCTCTGTTAATGAGGTTAATATTAGCGAAGCCCTAGAAAGGATAAATCCCGTAAGATGCAGGTCTTCATTCTATAAATCATTTTCAGAAGGAAAACAGTGCAAATTTGATAGTTCTGTTCGTTGATTTTATTGTAGCGCATTACTGATTAACAGACAGATTATTAATATCTATCATATTTTTCCTTATTTTTCTTCCTCGTTGTTTCCTTTCCTTATTTTATTGTTCCATTTAATTATGTTTCACGACATTTATCGCAATTCAGATTCAACATATGTTCTTATCTGAAGTTTTGTATATTTGGCATATATATTGTTTATTTCTTAGGCTTTCTACTGACACTCATTTTTTCATTTCCCCTTTTCTTCTTCTTTCAAAATTTTAATAGCAACTGTTTATAGCTTTCTCAGATATTTTACGACCTCTTCTCGTGTGTGTTTTCTCTCACAATTGGGTTTTCAGCCCACGTTATATTCAATGTTTTGCTCTTTCTTTTGCTTTACTCCCAGAAGCTCTTTCTTTAGAACTTAAATGATGAATGATTTAATGTAGGGAGATACTAATAAGTCTGAAACCTTTCTTAAATAAAGACGTATTATTATAACTATCATATTTGATATTTTAAAAGAATTGAAAAAAGACGTGGAATTCTATAAAACAATGGAAAACACCCTCTTCGTAGTAAAATTTTGTTGGAAATTTAAAGAATTATTTATTTTTGATTGAGGAAAAACATACTTACAGATATAGGGTCGAATATAGGGTCTTTTTATATCGCCCAGGAGCAATGAAGACAGCGTAACAGAATACCATCGAAGGGAATCGGAACAACTCAGTTTTGTTCAAAAGGAAGAGTTAGAAGTAGGAATACCTAGCGATAGCTCATGATTTGGCCAAGACGATGGATAATGAAGAAGGATTAAGATATTTGAATAAGCATTCGAGATTGAAGAAGAAGAAGGACTCTAGGGAGACCTAGCATCAGCCTTAGTACAATACTTTATGAATAAACATATTAAAATTTTTGAGACACACTAAATTTTCAAATTTTTAAGAGGAATATAAATTTAAGTATCTTGGTGAATATATCCAATCAAACGTGCTTAGTAAAGATTAAGTCTAAGGGAAGAATATAAATTATGGAAATTTCGTGCTGGTTTCCACGTTTAGAATACATAGAGAATGTCCTTTTACAGTGCAAACATCAGACACTGCGTCACGGTTGTCGGCTTTATACCGAGCAAGAAAGATATGAAAAACTGTACAAACAGAAAATTTTAGAAGAAAACGCCTTCCGAAAGAAAGATATTTTGACCAGAATAGAAAGATAAAATACTGGAAAAAGTTAATATTTGTGTTAACATAAGAATATAAGGTTGTATACGCGGTATGCAACAGAGGATAAAAATAAGAAGTTCTGCTCCTTAATAAGAAGGATTATGCGGCTGTGGAAGATGGTACCTTAAAAAAATAATAATAAAATAAAATAAAACATAAAGCCTCCACAAAATGAATTGAGATAAACCTTGAAGGGTATGAAAGCAGTTGGATTTAAACCAAAAGAGAAGTGTGAGTGCATTAAGAAATGCTTCGAGTAAATATGGACGGCTTTAAGAAAAGAAGGTTTTAAGAAAAGACTTTAAGAAAAACATTTCGAGATAGTACCACTTTATTATGTCTTGAACACCAGATAACAACAAAAGAAAAGGCAACCTCAGAGAGATTGAAGAAATATTTAGATATGAGAAAGTATTGTGCATATTATATTTAAAAGGTTTATGTACATCAAAAACTTATATTAATAAATAAGCAGAGGCGCGTAAGTGAAGGGACAGCTATTTAAGATCGCTGACATGTAGCGCATCATCATGTGGGTGCGACAACTGGGAGCAACAAGAAGGAAACGATTTGATTCAAAGCATCTGATTTGTAGACGTGTCAGGAAATATTAGGAACAAGATGGGCATAGAGGAGAACAATCTTATGAATACTGAAAGGTTAGAGTGAGAAAAAAAAATTAATAAGGAAATTAAAATGATAAATTCCTCAAACACATTGTTTGGTGAAACTAATGGTTAAACAGTATCACTGAAGATAAAGCCTCAGAGAAAAAGGGAATAGAAAGATCCAGGGAATACGTATTTCTAGCATGCATTCTTACATTTCCATTCTGAAATGTTATAGTTCACTTCACTTTCGACGAAAGCTAAAGAACTGTATATGAGAAGGGGAAACGGTTTCATTAGCTGCAGTGGTTTCCTTTCAGAATGAGTTGATCCGTTAATATCGCTTTGTAAAGGAATATTTATAATACGAATTTGAGGATTTATTTTCAATAACTCATAAATTTAAGGACTGTTTCAACCACTGTGACAAATATCAGCTTTTTATTTCATGTTTCATGACTATGTTTATTGAATAGTCTCATCAATTTAAAATAGCTTATATACCACACAAATTCTCTGAGCAGAGACACTCGTATCATATAGACTGATGTCCAAACATTGTCATTTTTAGACGGAAAAAAGTCTTAAGATTTTTTCTGATTACTTTCACTACTGGCAAATATTCATCAGTATGCTGTTTACGAGATCTCTTTATCGCATATTTCTGAAAAATTTATTCTAGTCACGCTTCGCAGTCGTTAGTGCTTTGTAGGTGAACATATAAGAACTCCTTTCTTAGGAATTGGATCGCAGCATAATTATGTAATTTAGACTCCGTCTCGGTATCTATTGATTTATTGGAGCACGAAAGTACGCTATCATTCTTTTCTTCCACTGCTGAATTTCTTTCCAGTCTCAAGTATGCTGGTTATCTCAGGAGTCTTATTCAACTTTCGTAAACCCTCCTTGAAGATGATAAGAATTTATAAAAGACTTTATGGCATAAACTGAGAAAAGAGCACCAGAGGTAAAACTTGGGGTGGTAATTGGCCGCGGAATCGTAGTACCGGCCATACTACTAGTATTTTCATATCATATCATAGGGCTAAGTGAAAAAAGAAAAAGGAACTCGGCGTTCAATGAACTAAGAGACAAAGGTTCTCCAAGCGCCGATTCAGTCTGAGTAACTGGTGACTGCCGAGAGATTATCCTATTCCCAGAAATTGCCCTCGACGGTTGCCGTTGTCGGCGCTTGGAGAACCTTTGTCCCTTAGTTAATAGGGCTAAGTATTAACGCCTTAACTAGCTTACACACTAATGAGTTGATACTCTATGAATAGGAGACTATTTATCGTTATAATTTATTAGAGTCTTTATAGCAAAATTATTTCATTAAGTATATACAAGTATTCGATCGCATGATTAGTAACATTGAGACGGTAAATTACTTTACAATCTGCAAATTTTAGTTCTTTCTCCAGCTAAACGGAAATTAAAAAATCAAACCGTTTCATTTAACGTTGCAGTTAAGTCTAATTGATAAATAACACACTTTTTCCTTCATAGAATCGATTCCAAATAGCCAAAGATATTTCTAAAAGCGAGTGCAAAAAAATTTGACTAAAAAATAGATTACTTTTTCACATAACCGTGGATCCATAGAGCTAATAATAATTTTTCAAGGAAATGTGATAGATTATCTCTGTTAAACTTAATTACTCTAATCCATTTAGAGGTAAATAAAATAATGGCCTCATGTGCTCACTGTACTCCACTAGTTCCTCCTAAGCTTAGTTTTGGAGAGCGCTATTCACATGCTGCTACCGAGGTTAGAAGTTTTCACTTTAAGGCTCATCTCCGACTACCAAATGGTCGTGTTGATTCTCTAACAGCAGACAAAAATATTAGGCACTGAATCTAAGGTATACCGCCTGCGGCGAGTACTACTCAAGATATTTCGCATTCACAGTCTGGGCAGCATAAATAAGGCGACCAAACATCGAAATATCCATTTCTTTTATTTTTAGCAATTGGTGAGTGAATGAAATTCAGTCTTTGGTTTTTTCGATTCCTGGAAACTCTCATTGCCTTTTGCAACTTTCTCAAACAAGATTGGCAATCAGACTCAGCCTCCGTAATATGGCGCGCGCATTTTCTAATCGCAGCAAAGGCTTTCGGGCCTGATTCGCACGCGAATTTTGGCTATATACGATTTTTTCAGAATTACATAATCTTATTAGCCCGAGATATCTTTGATATTTTCATAAATTTGAGCATCCTGCTAATAGTAAAAAGTCTGTAACAGTAGAAATACTACCAGCTGAAGCGTACCCACTCAAGGTGAAAAACAATTAATTACTTTTAAGGTACAATTATGCATAGAGTGTCAACATTTAACAGTAAAATTAACGTGTATGTGGCCGATTAAAAATTTTTACTATTCCAGAGAATGAAAAATGGAACACGCTTCTGTATATTAAATTTTATATTCGCAATCAATGGAATTTAAGTTTATTACTTGCTTTCGTATGGAGCAATAACTTAGCTAAATGGTTTACATGATGAGAGATTTTTCTGTTTCAGTCAATTGTTACTTGGAGATCATAAATGAAGCTGTTCTTTCATGCATTACGATTCATGGTCATTGGTGAAGATAATAGTGAAGGCGTAAGTTTTCATGTTAAAAAATGCAGCACGTAATTCCAATTGAAGCAGAAATAATCGCTTTCTAATTTTGGTGAAATATCATTAACTCAATACCATCTTGTTCTAAAGTAGATATTTCTTAATAATACCTGCAATTGATATGTAACTTTAGCTTATTAAAATAGTATTATCGTAAAATTAGTAAATGAGTGACGCATAAAAGCATCAAGGAGTTATTATCTTTTAAGGAGAATTGTCCTACAGACCGCGATTATTTTTCATCTTAATCTTGCAACATTATTTCATTTTCCATTCTAGCGATGCTAATGAAAGATGCCTAAATTTTTAACACACTGCAATTCAGAGATAAATGAAACTAATGTAATACTTTCATCCATATAATTGTTTGAGTGATTTTCATCTGATGTAAGATATTGGTGTATGCGTTCTTAGGATAGTGGTTGATTTCCTCGATAGAACCGGAAAATCATTTCGCCCACACTCTGCATCCCATAAAATCTGATTTTTGAGACCGGTCTTCGCTTGAAAAACATGACTCCACTTTTACTGGAAGTATTATGAACCGAGGAATTCACTTCCGGTAAATTCGAGAAGGTTTCATCGTAGAAATCGCTTTTACTTCGAACTGTTTCCCTTCTCTAATCCAGCTTATTTGTATTCGTTGTATAGGTCACTTACTGTTTCTTTTGCTACTAAGTGTCAATGTATATCATTGTTACATCTAAAAGTACGCGTGGGTTTCCCTTGATGCTTTCTCAAGCATATATTACAGAGAAAGTGACATTAAAATTCGATATTAATTCAGCGTAATTTCCTAAAGGTGGCTTCGGCGAATGAGATTGAATTGATCCTAGAATAAATTATTTGAATCAACTTTTCAATATGCCTAATCACCTACAATTTTAGAAAAGAGTACAATTTACTTTATCAATGCAACAAAAGATAACATTAAATTATTAAATAGATTAAGTGAAAAACATCGACATAAATTCCTTCATCGATCCCACTTTTCTATATTCTTTAAAAGGGAGGATATTGGTTTGAGTCCTAGAATTCTCGTTAAATTCAATTTTGTATATGCTTAGGTTTTTCAGATGCACATCTTCTGCAAAGTTCCTTGCACGCCTAATAAGACCCATGCTGAATATTATTATATTTACAATCAAGCAAATATTATTTATTGTATTGATAGGAGCGATTCTGTAATTAAAGAATCTTCTCTTCATTTTCTTGCAACTACTGTCAAAATTTAAAAATTTTAATATTTTTCTTTTCTAAGTCAAACAACTCTGCTTAGAAAAGGATCATTGAATTAATCGTTGTTCAATGTTTTGCTTAGAATATAAATATGCCAATATTTTAGGATATAAAAATACCAAATTTTCTTGGCATTTTGAATTCCTAGTATAAACATTGCGCAACTCATCCAGCGCTGGAATTCATCATCGACTAAAAGGAAAAACCTCCGCAATTTCGCATTCGTTTGCTGACAAAACGACGTTCGACAACTCACGAGGAAAATGTGTTGCAGGGGAACGTAATCCGTGTTTAGAATGGCTGTTCCGAGGGAAAGCTCTCACTTCTCTTCCGATACCTGCTGTGAGGCTCTTGGTTACAAATTGAAAGTTGTTACAGTAATGAACAAAGTAACACGAAGAAGGACTGTCAATGACGAGCGCTTTGTCGGAGAAGAAAGCTGTGATTCAGTCCCCGAGTACTTGGGTTTTCACGAGCCCTCATTATTCATAACAATGCTTAGCCACATACGGCGTATACTTTATGCGACACGTATGAGTACCACACCCTACACGTAACCCGGACGTGGATGCAGCGGTTTTCGACCTTTTAGTGAAATTGAAAGCGCCCACTGAAGATCTCCATTTCCGTGTCTTGAGATCGGTACCTCAAATGCGCCGCAAGCGCTCTTTTAACTGCTACTTCATGTAAATTCATGCCGGTGGTATCAGGTTATGCCTAGCAACAGTGGGGTACCAGTTTGAATCTTGCCCAGGACATGGTTTTCTTTCTGCGCTAAAATGGGTTAATAGTAAGAGTGGTCTTAAGTGACTAAAATATACACCGCAAAGACACATATTCTCGAATCTAAGGCGCACTTGAATCTAAGACGATCCAAAGTTTTGGAAGTCACTTGGGAGAGAAAAATAATAACGCAATTATAAAATAAATTTCATTCTCTGTGGTAGTTGTCGAGATGTATCTGGACAGGTTTGCGATCGAGCAATCTTGAGGGTGGGATGACGGAAGGGGAAAACTGAATCTTACCTTTGAACGTAATAATTTCAGGAATTTAACTTAAATGCCAACTTTATGCAATTCAGATTGCGAATTCAGTTGTAAGACGTGCCCAAAATCTGTATGCTCAAAAAAAGCAAAGGAGGTTTTGTATTCGAGAATGGACGATAAGCATTACCATATGGACCTGGAGCATTCACGGAGCAGCAGATTATAGATTACGGAAAAATATTCATCCATTGCTTTCAACTTAATCCACGGTTCATCAAAGTCCATCAAACGATTTTGTTCCAAATTTTTCTTTTCAAGCTCAACGAAATATTACGTCACTTCTATCACATTCAAATTCAAAAATCAAATGAAGTCTTCACGGGATGAAAGCGAGAAATCGGCAAATAGATTCTAAAGTAAATTTTTTCCAAGGATTAACTACCCGTCAAAAATGACGGGTTGTTTCAAATTATATCAATTCATTAATGTGACTAAGTTCCGTGCAGTTGTTGTCGTAAGTTAAAAGAAAACTAAACTTTGATCTAAAAATCGTAAGCTAAGAATGAGATTTTATAAAATTTTGTAGTAATGTTAATAGATAAAATATTCTAAATAAAATTAACTTTAAGTTATCCTATTATCTATTACGACGTCTTTTAATATTTAACTAAATACATACTTTAGGAATATCGACTCTCATTCAATTCCAAATTGCGGAAATCTCGTAATTGAAGAAATTTTGCGCTGGTTATTTACATTTTAATGGCTTAATTCATGGTTTTAAAATTAATTAATTTGTTTTTCTTTATTGGGTATGTGGCCCTACCCTTTTTATAAGTTGTTCAGATCTCCCTTCTAACATAAATTATTGTTTAATTCAGTATTGCTACATCTCTCTCACGCCATTTAGCGAGCTGCTTAGATCTGAATTTGAAATTATCCTACTAAGCTAACAAACTCGAAAGTATCTTTGAAGTGTTTTCAGCAATCAATGTTATTTTTTAAATCGTGATCATCGAATATTTGGACAATTCCCGCCGCTTTATTCGATGCGATACATGTTCAACGTGCTCAGTCCCTCCTCCAGAAAAATTATAATCAGATTTTAGCATCACACTTCATATTTTCTGATATACGTACAATCAGTATAAAAATTACCCAATCGGAACCGATTTACGAAATAACGACCATTACGTCAGGTGTAGAGAAGCCAAATTGAGGGAACAATCTATTGGAGGACTTCTATGGAATACATTACTGTTTTGCGATTGCCGACCTTCATTTTGGAAACTGCACGTTTCATTTGAAAAATGAGTGAATGAACGCGAACAATCATCAATCTCCGGAAAAAGGTCAAGGTCATGACCGAATTTCGATGAAAAAAGTTTCAAATATGGCAAACCTTTGTATAGTAAGAGTGCCGTATTTGATAAGCATAAAGGACTTGTGCTAATGTAGTGCCTAGCCATGGAGTGAAATGCTGAGAATATACATTTAATTATGCTGTAGAAGATATTAGTGTTTTGTAATGGACAGAAATGATCATTAGTTTCCATTAATAATTAACAAAATCCACATTTATTTACTCTAATAATTTACTTTCTAATTGAAGAAAACAAAACAAGAAGTGCGTCGTCAGAGTTCTGCTTGCCAAAAATATCCCTTGTATGCCATAGGTTCATCAGTGATAGAAATGTCATAGGATAAAAGTCACGGAAAAACTCACAAATAATTTAAGTTGGCTAGAAATAATGTCTCAATTTTGGCTAGTAAACATCAGCTGAGGGCACAAATGAACATTTTTCTTTATTCTAACGCCTCACAGCGTAAATGAAGGTTATTGTTATTACCATATGGAATGCAAAAATTTATTCTTTTATGAGATTGCAATTAGCTGCGCTGGGTTAGGTGGTGTGAAATTCCTTCAATATAAGAAAACCTTATGCAATTAATTAATTGATCTGTTTCTCTTTCGGTGACTTTTTTCTACTTTTTATTTCTTGTGACTTTTCTTCTTGTAACTTTGTTAATCAGATTCGGATCGTCACCCCGGTCTATTCTATTAGTGGCACGCCTTCCGATTCCCTGCCCGTACGATTAAAGGAATATGAAAGTTCTATAAACAAAACTGAAATAACAATAATATATAATTTAATTTAAGCATTCATCTTAAGAACTTTGTAAAAATTTTGGGGAACGAGCATCATTTTCCTGTAATATGAATTGATACATCTACTGTCGTATTATTGGCGAATTTAAATATTACAAATATTATCAGGTGTATTAAAATACTTTTATATCCGTTTTTAAGTAATCTCTCTCGCCAAAGGACACAATGCAAAAATCAATGTTAAATTATCGGGGGTTAGATAGTATTACTATACGAGATGTTGGACGGCCGTGGAGCTTGTTAACCTATAACAGATTGTTTATTTGTTTGGCATTTTAATATCGACACTCTTTACAATTGCTAGAGTTCAGGAAAATCACAGCAGGCCACTGCGTGAAACGTAGCTAAAGTTTAATGGATTTGGTAAGTTAATGGAAATGCATTGGAATGATGAAAATAGAAACAAGGAAAGGGAAGTAATAAATTGTATTCACATTCACTTCATTGAAATGGTATTTTAGTGATGCTTTCTCCATTTTCTCTCTCTATCTTATTCACATATATATCCCTTAGCACATTAGTTATATTCTACTAATATTAAAATATATCGTACCTAACGCGAAGTGATATAATGAGGTAAGAGCAGATGTCCTGTAAGAAACGTTAT
The DNA here is from genome assembly GCA_036926295.1 of Pachydiplax longipennis. Taxonomy (NCBI): domain Eukaryota; kingdom Metazoa; phylum Arthropoda; class Insecta; order Odonata; family Libellulidae; genus Pachydiplax; species Pachydiplax longipennis. Next base: position 47,779,188 of record JAVFKF010000001.1, on the reverse strand, counting down.
CTCTTTCAAAGTAAATATTTTGCAGTGTTTCTTTGAAATTCTTTTGCTTCCTGATCAGTAGTCGGTCTATTTGAACAAGATCGTCATGAAGAAAGAAACTTTCTTTGTAAACATCACCTAAAGCATTTTCGGGAGCAGTTAACGAAAATAATCGAAAACGGAAGGGAGAGGGTCGTGAAAGAATAAAGTGAAAGTTAATCTATTCTTCCTTTCATTTGGTAGCCTTTTATTATATGAATACTTTCATAATCTCTCGAAAGTGTATGTTTCCTCTTCGTTCGAAATATCGATTGTAGCTGAAGCAAACCGAAGCAAATGAAAGTTGAACGGTTCGCCCAGCTGCCAATGCCTAATCAACTTTCAATGTTTGATGACAAGGAAGTTTTCTATTCTTAAGATTTTTAAACAGTCGTCCAATATCTTTCTACATATCAAGAGGACAATGTATATGTCACCATGATTTAGATTATTTTACAAATTAAGGAAAATTTTTACGAGCTAAAAGACGAATGACAATACAGGGCTCTTCATTCGTCAATCATCAAACATCGTACCTTTATTCTCGGATGATTTCCCTCAGCACTGAATTTATTTACGCAGTGAGAGGTGGCTTTATAAAATGTCAGAAAGGCTATATGGACTCATTCTATAAAGAGCTTACAACGGTTTGAAACGTAAAACATTAGGAAAATTTTCCTGAAGAACAGTGTACCTAAGTTAATATTACGACATATTTCCTACGGCTCTAAATGCCTTTAACGGCAGAATATTTTTGGAATCTAATTAAATTCCTCATAAGAATAGAGAAAAAAAACTCATAAAGGGAAGAAGGGATCGCTGAGGAATTCCTGGGTACCGGCTTCGAATAGAGGCATCACCATGCTTATACGGAAACATCCCGAAATTTAGAACAATTATTTACTACGCTCATGCCAGAATCCTCCAAGGTAAACTACTACCCTTACTTGATTTGCCAAGTATATAGATTTAAGGACTCGCTGGTATACTGACAGTTTTTGGATTCGGAAGATAATGACATAAAAGAAGCCTTTTCATCATGCTTTCTCAATTCCTTTCTCTTTTACAAAATATTAATTAGTTATTGCAGTTGAGAGAAAACTGATAACTGAGAAAATCAGAAAATTAAGGGTAGAGTTCACTTTTGAAATAGTAATTATTATTATTAATAGTAATTATTATATTGATAAAGTAATTATTTAATAAGTTTTAGATTTTTCTTTAGTCCCTTAGTCGAATAGCCGAGATGTATAACTTTGTCAAAATCACTTATTCAAAGATCACTAAACAAAAAGTTGAAGAAAAAAAAAATCTTTTGCATGAACATCCAGATAGAAAAGGAAACGATGCTGGTACATACTCGATAATAGAGTAAATTCCTTAAGATACAAAAGATGAAGTCGAGCAGGTTGCGAATATTGAAACTACGTACTGATAGGAGCGTCATGAAAAATTACTGGTTTAATTTTTATTTTCGTCAGACAAATGCGAATGAATAACTGAGCGTCCTTATTTACATAAACAATTAATGTTTCTTCCTATCTCCATGCCATTTACAGTATGTAAAGGATCCCTGCGATAGTAGGAGTTGCAATATTGGAAGAGATAAAAGAAAATTGTACATTAAGAATATCATTTGCAATCTACACTTTGTAAGATTCCACTCTTCCAGAAAGACGTGGATATCCCTCCGATATCTCTTGTAGGGGGGATTAATAAAAAAATATTCTTTTACTCTTAAATCTACGTATGTACCCTCCAAGAAGTATAATAAACATAACTCTACTTTTACAAGCGGTTACTGTCAAATATCTTTCGTGGAAAAAATTATTTATAGTTCGAGATGTATTTCCCAAACAGTATCAGAAAAGCGTATGTAACAAAGAGAACGCATAATATCCACGATCTCTACCAAGGACGTCCTTCTTCTAAATTTATCGAGTAAATTAAGTCTTTGTTTTTATCTCTTTTCATAAAAAGATTCCCACCCTGCGTCCTGATGCATTAAGGTCTCACATGAATACTCAAGGTGAGGGTCAACGAGCACAGAGTAACATCGCTCTTTTTCTTCGCTCCTACCAACTACGCTCCGAACGAAACAGTTTGTCTATGCTCGTATACATATATTTAGGATGTGGTTACCTCATCTTGAATAAATCGTTTAACCCATGACATTGATTAGCAGAAATAGATTTTCTTTGGATATTTATATTTAAAACCATTTATTTTATTCGAAATGTGGCGTATAACAGGGGATGTGAAAACCCAGATTTCCTGATTCATTTTAATGCATGCGAGCCTGTTAATATCTGGAAAAATGGAACACCGACAAATATCTGTTCTAGCTATTCTATCGTGCGCTCAGAATGCTTGCTGAGATAAATTAGGATCGCAAAGGGCGGAAATTGTGATCGCATTTAAAAGACGAACTATTGCCTCTATCATAATGCAAATTACTATTAAAAAATTTCCCGCGAAGTTAACGTACGCTTGTGCTCGAATGTTATAAACAACGTCAGAAAGCTACATTTAATCTCAAATGCCGTTTCTTTGGAATTTTCCACGAAAGGATTAGGATTAAACAATGTTTAAATCATGCTTCATCAGAATTTCTCTTTAATAGTAAAATTAAAACAACTTGAGTCTCTTTTGCATTTATTTTTTATATTTATCTGTTACGTTTATCGTACGAGAAGGGAAATATTTAATTACAATAAAGCACAATAATTTTTATATTTTTATTATTGCATAAATTGTTTGTGAATTCTATGGCGTTTTTCACAAATCTAATGATAAACATTCTTTCATTTTCGCATACCATTCGTTTAACGTGCGTCACACGGAACTATGGACTATTTACTTCGACTTTTGAAAACGAGATTGTAGAAGAACGTAATTTTTTCTATAAAGTTCAAATTAAATTTAATTATGTTTAGATAAGTGCAGAATTAATATAAATCTAATTAATAATTTCACAAGAAATTACATTTTCCTAAGGTATGGGGCTAAGAGGGGGTTTACAGAAAAAGTAACAGCCAGCGACCAATCAGATCGCATCATTTTGTTGATCTGTTGATTTTTGAGTTAAATCTTTAGTTAATTTGGAAATTTCGCCTGATGTAGTCGTGTTGAAGAATTTTTCGAGAATTTGAAATTCTTGGAGTTAATTAGATTCAAAATTCAGTATTCGTGAAACTTAATCTATTTTTAACGTCATGAATTTGCAATTTTAAAACCCTTACATGATTTATAATTAAATTAAGGAATAGAAAGATATTTTTCGACGTTAAGATGACCGAGGGACTTCTTTGGAATTTCTTCAGTTTTGTAAGTAAAATAAATTAATCTTATTTATATTACGTGTAACGATGTAACGCATCAACGCGGTAGTCAATATAGTGAGCTGTTGTTACTTATGTATAGAACTATTGTAAGGAAGTAATCTTATTGTGAATATAATTATTCATGATGTATGATGTAGCTGAGAATCATACCTTTGGATCTCTCATCACTTATATAATTATCAAAAATATCATAAGGCAATGAATTTCAGTTACGTACTTCTTATTTTTCCGATTTATGAACGATGATGATGTTTAACATTTGAAGCCATTAGTCACAAAATCTGAAAGGGCTATCAGAAGAAAGTAAAAAAATAATGCTTCGGAACTTTTCCGTGTCCGGTTTTTATTCTTAAGCGTATGCTGTTTAGAGTAGACACTCCGTTATATTTTTCTACATGTATCATTTTCTACCCATTGATATTTTAGCAGAGATTTTTGTTTAATTTTTTTAGTTTAACTTTGCAATTAATTATTTATTACATCAATATCATTATTTATTTGTCTTAAAAGCTGTTCTAATTCCAGCTAAACCTGTAATTCAGATAAAATTTCGATTCATTTTCGTTACATTCGCCCTGTTATTTGTAATTAAACCCCGCTATCACTTGTATTCATTGATCAGAAAGAGTTTCTCAAATCACAATAAAATGATTGAGTTGCACCATATAGTTTATATATCAAACTACTTTCCAGTGGAACTAATTGCGTGAGTAATATTTCAGCAACATTTTTATGATTATGAGTGAAATTATAAAATATGAAAAATAACATCTGCAATATTAACGATATGGAATTGGAAATTTTTTTAATACGAGTGTAAGCAAAATAATACAGTGAATCATCATCATTGGCAGCTAATTTCTTATATATGGATAATACAGTATTATCACTGATTATATTCACTTTTCACCAATTAATTTATTTTGTCTTTCCATTTTTCCAGATTGTAACTTCTCCCCTACGTCGGCACTTTATTACTTGCGATTACTCCTGCATGATCGTGGAATGGCGCTGAAGGTCAAGGATAACCAAAGAACTATATGTGGTGAGTTGATCAAAGACAACTAAATAATAATTAATTTAACAAATAATTTTTATTCCGTGTACTTCATATTAAATTAAGAAAATCTAAACGGTGGATAAAAGTTGATAGTACGAATACTTGCATTGGTCTCCTCTATCTCCTATTAACTTACAACGTATGTTAATTCTTTTAAATACGGAACGATTAAGACGGGAGAACGATTAACATCAAAATGGTTTCCTGACAACGAGGAAATAATTCCTCATTTATTTGGTAAAATTAAATAATTTTCACTGATTTCTCCCTAGAATAAAAAGCTGCATTGTTGGTTAGATTTTAATCTGCTATAATTTTAAAAAGCGTTTAATTTTTAGGTTAACGACCACTTAAAAAATCAGATTGCAAATGCATTAATTGAATGTCAACTTAAGGTCCTATTCATCATGAGAATAACTATTCCTACTGAAAGGCTAACTATTTCTAGTTAAAGCACCAAATAACGCAAGCAAGTTATTCGCTGAATACGAAACTCTGCTACATTAATCTTTTTAGATAGCTCCACTGGATTGCGCATTAACTAATTTCCAGATTCTTGTTTGTTATGAGTAGGGAGATTGTTATTGTAGCCAATGATTCTGCAAATTGTGTAAATGATACTTACCTAAAAAACTTACAGCGTCGTAGCATCTGATGAAGCAAGCAAAATTCGAAAACAATCAAAACACGCTACAATTTCGTCTTCTATTACATGAAAAAACGGAAGCACTTATCAATATTTTGGTATTATGCTCTTAATCTAAAATAACTCCGGAGGATATGGATCAGGATCTGCATAAATTTCCCTATTACTGATCTTCACCAGATATCACGCGACTTTTCTTATTCATTAAAATCATCTGAAAAATAGTCTGTACTTAGGCAAAAACTGTTGTCTTTAGTCGATAAACTCAAGGATAATGAAGACGTAAGATTTGAGACGAATTTAGTAATTTTTAAATTTATAAAAGACGGTGATCATCGGAAAAGATAACTTCCTCATTCTCGGGCATTCTCAACTAGGTTTTTTTTACAGTTGTTTCCTTGTCAGTTGGACTTTACTTCGGTTTCTTTCGTTCGCTTTTTTTTATCTTCTGCCAGGGACTTTTCCTCTTATTTACTTTCTCTTAAACCGAGGCACATTCATTTTTGCCCTTGTTTACAATCAATGAAAATGATAAAATAGAGAGCTTTCACTGTTAAGGTATTAGCAAATGAAATAGCCTTGTTTTCACTGATCTTCGGTGTATGCTGAAGTTCACGTTCCTTCTTATTTTCGTAAACAAACAAGGCAAACATTATATTTATCATTATCGTAGTTCTTCCTACTGTCAGTCCATCACCTTTTTATTGATTATTATCCTTATATCTCTCACTTATCATTTACAGCACCCTTGTGAATGCTCCTGAGTATCAGTAAATTAATATTTAAGGATATGAAGGTTTGGTAAATGCTGTGCTTATCCTGGATATATTTTCCATGATCTTTCACTTCGAATAAAATTCGAATTGACTAACATCCTTTTTGAAACACGATATGCTTTGTCCGTTTCTTACTCGAGTAGTATCCAAATGGAGATTCACTTTTTCTTCATCTCTTACTCATCATTGTTATCTGGTACATACGTCATCGAGTTTATAATGAGAAAATATTTAGATAAGATTAACTTCCGTATTTTTAGTAATTTCTAGAGGGTAAACGAGTTTTGTTTAGTAGCATTTTTACATTAAATGTGTCATAGAAATTTAGGAAAACGACCCAGTCATCATCCCAAGGACAGATGGCACTCCGTTGCTTTCACTGTTAAGATATTTGCAACTGAAATATCCTTCTCTGACCTTCGAGTAAGTAGTTCAAGTTCCTTCTCATATTCGTAAAGAAACAAGGTAAACATAAGTCTGTCCATAAGCCATTTAATAGTTTCAACCTAATATCACTCATTTATCATTTTCAACACGCATATAGATACTCATCATGAGTATGAAAATTAATGTATTCGGAATATTCCTACGTAACCATTCCTTAGGTTTGAACACAATTTCGCATAATTGCAACGCTCAAAATAGGTTTCCTTCGCGTTAATGTAACGGGTTTGTTCCGCATTTCTTACCGTGATATTTCACTTGGAATAGAATTCGAATTAAATTTACCAATATCCGATTCGAAAAACGGTATGCTTTTTCCGTTGGTAACTCGTAAAATTCCCAAACAAGGAGTTCGCTATTTCTTGATCTCTTCCTTATCACAGTTCCTGTTACGAACGTTTTCAAATTAATAATGAAAAAACTCTAGATTAAAGATATTTTCGTATTTACACTTATTTTCATGAGTTAGAGATTTTTTGTTATTAGCGTTCTTGCATTAAATGTACCATACAAATTACATTTTCATTGCAATCTTTTAACAGCAAATTTCATGACTTATTATATTAAAAGCATCCTTTGATAAGATTGCATACATTTTTCGTGCAAATGTGCATTAGAAAATTGCAGAGCGAACCTTTTTCTTCGTAATAGTGTATTTTCAATATGGGCTCACTGCCAATGTTCTAACATATTCATTCACTAGATATTATTTCCTCCAAAACGGAAGAGGAAGAGCGGGTTATATAAGTTAGTCTTATAATAATTAAACTACCATTCCTCTGATGTTTAATGCTTAGAATATCAAAATGATATCCTTCATTTTCGACACTGACATTTCAGCTCCAGGTTATACTGGTCGCATGGAAACATTGAATATCGAGACAAAAAAGGGTAAACTGAATCTTGAATTTCCACATAAATTTCAATTCCATTCGAAGTTTCACAGACGTTGATTTGTTATTAATAGGGATTTCCCTTAAGCTCTGTCCCTGAGTAGACGCTCTGAAAATCTTCATATATCGTAACTTCAGTGTATTTCTAATTGACGTTAAAAGATAAAACGTAACACCCCTTTACAAATACAGATAAAAATGGAATGGATTCGTGAGTTTATAAGGGAAACTATCTATTAATGAATATTTCCTCTTTTATTACAGGAAAATGCTGCATCAACATCTGATTTAAACGTAAGTATTGAATTTCTTTCCTGTTCAGTTGATCAAAGACTTAAGTTAATCTATTTTAACAAACAAATTTTCGTTTAAAAGGATATTCACTCAAGAGTGCGCCTTTAATAGTAGTTACTTTCTTTAAACGGAACTCCTAGGCGCTAGTTTTCGAACTCAGATTTAACTATCATCTGCATTAAATGTAAAGATAAGCATTTAACCATCAAATTAACTTATAATTATAACGTTCAATAACTTTTCTAACCCTTAACATGAACAGTGGATGGTTGCAATACCGTCAAAGTTTTATTTTGAAACAAGTTCGTCAACAGTAGGCAGTAGTTTTCTTAAGAAGTGCACCATAGATGTATTAACCACCTGCTCTGTAGGGGGCGTGGGGAAGGCATTCTCTACAAACTTAGCCTACTTGTAGGCCTACAGACGCAGGCATCTATTTCATGGGCCTTTCTTTCACCTTCTTCTGCAGGGGTGAGGTAACTAAGCACTCACTTCTCACCTGCTCGTTCTTTCTGTCATTGAGGTCGGAGCTTGTCCTTGAAGTTGTGGCAGGGGGCCCTCTAGGCATAGAGGTGAACCCTATAGCACGTCACAACGGCCTGGAGGGTCCACTTCTTAGGGCTTTATATGCTGTCCCCCCAAACCCCCCCCCCCCTTCCCTCCCTCATCGGCTGAGTCATCGCAGAACCACAATTAGCGACGGTGTGCCACGCACAGGAGTAAGTTTTGGTTGTTGATTAAAGTAGAGAACGTGTAAGAAGAACCAGAAGGAATCTGAAAACGTTAGAATGATCAAGGAAAGTTCAACAGTCAGCTAGGAAATTTATTATACCATTATTGGTTTTAATTTTCTTATGAGTTTAACATACGAGGATAGTAATAATTGTAAATACAGTCACAGGAGAAAATTTCTAGATATGGTTAGCTCGTCGATAAAATTTTGATATCGAAACACTTATCCGAAATCGGATGCGTATTCTTAGAACTTTTAGTAATACAGGAATACATCTCACCATAAGTACCTCCACATATTTATCCCTTGGTAATTCTATATATTTTATGAGAGAATACCATATAACTATTTACACAGTTTTTGGGATAATCACAACAGAGTTTTTGGCGGTATATATTTGAGATCCTTTTTTTAGTAAACATTACAATCGGAAATGTACATTCTCCGATGTGAAAACGCACACGACAACAGACTAGAAACCCAGATTGCACTCGCATACATATATAGATCATCCTCTCCGGGAAAGTAATGGAATCTCGATTTATTCGGACACTAGTTAATTGATTAGAAAAATGTAAATGTATGTACTTTTACATTTGTACCCTGGAATTTTTGTGTGGCAGGAGGTGCGTGTGCCATAACTCTTCTTTCTTAATCGATTACTTTCGCGTTTCGCTCTCAGAAAAATATGTTCCTTAACCCAGCGATGCTCGCATTTATTTCTCCGATCTTTCTCGCAGTATCACATTGGACTATATAACGAGGAGGATTATTTATATTTATCAGGCTTCTTTTATTCGACTCAAAATTTACCCAGATATATTTCCATAATTTACTTTCTGTACTAAAAAATTTCAGGTTTACTTTTTTGCTTCGTTGGAACGCTTTCTGTAACATACATAAGATTCGTTGAGCAGAAATGTTTGAATTACGGACGCCAAAGATCGATTTCGAACTAAATCTCGTACTATAAAGAATATCTTTGCGCATGCTGCAAATGAAATTTAAGAAATGACATAAATATATTTGGGGTGAAAGAATGAGGGCTTTATCTTTATAGCAAAGTGATTTATGAATTTTTAATTTACTGATTCTATACGCGCGCCGAAATTTTGACGTCCTATTCATGGATACCTTCTTTCCCTTATAATCCTGAAGGAGGAATGGAGCATTCCACGGGAAATGGAAAAGATATTACATATATTTTTAAGTTTTAGAATTGTTTACAATTTCAATCAAGACACCCAACTGGCGATATTTTATACTATATATAATGCTTCTTAGTTGTTAATTTCCCAACTTCCGTAATTTTTGCGAAACACGACGAACAGGGATAATTTGAAGAAACATAACTTTTGATCATAGTAATCGATTTCATACTTTCAGTCACTAATATGGATTGAATTTATTATGAAATATGTATTCATCAAGGCTCAAATATTGTTTTAAAGTTCCTATAAATTTTTAATTCATTGTTAATACAACATCTGAACACTTGACCAACAGTACTTGAATTTAAAATACAGTACAGCAATTTAATCAATAGAAAGCGTTTTTTTTATTTGAGCGTGGGTCGGGAATAATTATCAATTGAACTGAATGTAGCTCCATGGTTTGTCCACAGTTTGTGACGGAGGGGGTTCAAAAATCCTAGTTAAGAACGGCCCTTAAAGGGGTTGGTACCTCAAGAAACGATTTAAATTATTATTATATGCTGCAGTTTGACAGAAGTCTAGTGGCAGTCCCAAACATTGTTAATTTACACTTGAACACTTAAATTATGCATTAAAATTCCTAAATAACATTACAAACAGGTTTAGATCACGCCTTTTAACAAAGGCTAGACTAAATTTAGTTTTTTGATCACATAAGTAGGAATTGTATGTAGTGAGGCAAATTTTGATAACAAGAAATATTGATTTTCTATAGACCCAAATAGATCGATTAAAAGAAAATCATAATATGTTCCGAATATTATTGAATGTATCGCTTAATTATTTTCCCTCGACTATGACACTATCAAACCTCGATTAAAGCACTGTTCTGTTAGAAATCAGGTTAGGTTAAGACTTTAGTAATCTCAATATGAAATATATTCTCTTAAAATTAAGTAATTAAAACTTTCATGCAAATGTCAGGTGTGAAAGAAATGAAATATCCCCGCTTTGATCAATAGCAATGTCTCGACCCCCTTATCGACATGGCGTGCTAATTTTCTTCATTTCACGCCATGATTTGACACAAAAGTCTCTCATCTTTAAAGCATGGTCACTTCTGATAAAATTCTTGCCATTCATGTCCTACTCCGTCAATAATTCGTGCGAAATTGCATAAGAAATTGCACGTTAAACCATCCGTTTCTCAGATAATACTTACTTACGTGTATTAGTCGTCCAAAAAAGTGGAAATAAAATTCCTGGGCATGAAATTTCGCAAAAATCTACGCTTAACTTTGGCCGACTTTCTGGGTTTCGTTCTGTTTTGACGTTTTGACTCGTGTAATATTCGTAGCTGCCGCTGCCACGGTGAATAATGCACTTGGATATACATATAAAGACGATACGCAATACAATTTCATTTTTCATACTCTTTCCAATTTTAAGTCAGTATTTCAGATTTCATCACGAGACGTTAGTGATTTTTTCCTGAATACCTTTGAGGACTGTGTGACTTTTCAAGCCAATTAATTAAATTTAACAGTGTAACATTGGTTAAAATTTCCGTTCACGAGACATTGTTATTTCAGTTAGGAACGTGAGGAAACTCGTGGAGAAATCTAAATGCAATTTTTCACTTCCGACTACTCTTACGCTTTAAATTTTCTTTCTATTGCGTTATTGGTGCCAGTTTATGCTGTTGAAACATTTACTGAAAAGCAATTTGTACTTTGTGCAATTTATTTGTGTACTCCTCGGCATTCTCAGCGAACACAATGATTACTATTTGTTCAAGTAAGTGTATAGAATTTTTATTCTTTTAGAACTCCTCAGCTGCAGTTATCAGAATTTAAAACATACAACATGGTTTTTGTTTGTCTAAGTAAGCGAATCTATTTTGCTGAATTTCATTCTTTTATGCATGTACGTACCTCATCATGCTCAAGATGAAAAAGGATATAATCTCAAATCTAATACTGGCCCAAAATAACCTTACCATAGAAACAATTCAACGAGAAATACAGGTGTGATTTTATTCTTTCAAGTATTTCAACCTTAGGTTATGCTCGGTTCAATCTAGAAGTATATTTGTTGGTATTCGATAATGTTTCAAAGCCCTCCGACATTTATTACATAAGTAATCTCTAAGGGACCTCCTATTCTTAAGGTTAAAAATAACTGCAACGTTAAAATGTGTTGGGCATCTTTACTGGAGATTTTATCGCTTATCCTCACTGTTGCAGCAAAAAATAATTAGATGAGCTTCATTCTTAAAATTTTTCCGTAAAGGTCGCTTCTAAGAGAGCCAGTTAGTACTCCTTGGTCACGACGCAATGCAAGCAGCCGTCGGAGGCTTTAGGGCAGATGTTATATTCCTGGATTTTAGGGAAATCATTCGACATGGTGTCACGCGAAGTTACTTCAGAGTCTTATACAATCGACGATCAAACTATTCAGTGGATTAAGTTGTTCCTGACTTGTAGAATTCAACGCGAAGGATTTAAACTTTTTGCATCTGCGTATGTTCTCCCCAAAGAAAAGCGGTTATCCTTACTATCTTTTGCTTAAGCGGGGGAAGTAACACTCGGAAAAACTCTATAAAGCGATATAATGCTTATTGATGGGAATGTTAATATTTGTGGCATTGGTTTGAGAACGAAGGAAATAATATATTTATATGATAATGAACGACGTTTGTAAATAAATTTCTGTATGTATGTACGGGCCATTCCACGGGAAATCGGACAGAAATTGACCTCTATTTTTTTTTAAATTAATGAATTTTTACTTGCGTACTTCTATGATTATATAGAATAGCATTACACTCACTGAGACTTGTTATAAGCTTAGATTTTGAGTTAAACCTGTCTACGAAGCTACCAGTAGGCTTACTACTAACTTAAGCGAGCACTTAGCCGGGGAACGCGTGGGACTGAGGTGTGCGCGATTTGTACCGCTCGGTAATCTTTAATTTTACACTATTTATTTATTTTTGTCCTTGTTAAAAATGTTTTTCTATAGATAAAAGAGAGATATATCCGATGATGTATTTTAAAATCTGATTATTGCGTTGCATCGCGATGAAATGTTAAATTAAAGAATTTGTTGCTAATTTAAACAATTTTATAAACAATATGTATAAATTTTATTGATGAAATTTCAAAGATACATTTAATTGCTATCCAAAACTGAAAATAAAATTCCTATAACACGCTTCGTTAAAAGTTAAAGCCCTTTGAAATGAATCATGTTCGCCGATTACGAAAATTACGAAATTTTAAAAATTAATAACTTTGTAAAAACAATTTTCTGAGCTGAAACTTTAGTATAAATTTTTTACCATATAAGTACCCAAATAAAAAAATTTCATCAATTTTAAAACATTTTCAAGGTCAATTTCTGTCCGATTTTCCGTGGAATAGCCCGTACGTCTTATTCTGATAATAAAAAGTAATAACTTTGGATAAATAATTTAATGATTAGGATGAAAGGGAAAAAGGGGGTGTTTATTTCTTCTATTCAGCTTGATCAGATTTATAGTTATTTGATTTTTGTATGCTATTTGGGAAAAATAGAAAATAACAACTATAGTTTCTTGCTATAATCTCGCGAAATTTCTCGAAATTCTCTTTCACGGAGTATAAAACTAACAACTCATACTCAATAAAATTGGTGGCTCACCGTATAATACTTAAATGGTTGTAATTTATATCAGATTAAAAGCATAAAATATGAACAAGTAACGTTAGACGAAATAAAACAACACCTGAAGCGAGTTATTTCTAGAATTATTTGTATAATCGCATATCCTTTGTTGAAACATCTCTTGTTACTGTTATAAATTATCTTCGGAATGAACATCATCTGACCTCAGATTAGAAAATTGCGAACATTTGGAACGAAAACTTGTCTTCTGATTGCCTCCGTGAAATAAAGCAACTTAATGGATTCACACGATAATAACCAGAGTAAATTCATTAGGTGAATTATAAGGGAAGTAGCGCATTAAGGAAACGGATATGAAAAAAATGACCGTACCAGAGCTGATCCCGGATCTTCAATTTGCCGGCCTTTTTCACTTTTCGTCTGATACAGATCAAAAGGAAGTTCGAGGTCATGTAGCATCAGACTTTTTTCGTCCCCGTTTATTCCTTACGACAAATTTTTATGCTTTTGGGTTAGAGTTTTCTAATATGCCAGAAATAGACTACACATTTCAGTATAAGCCATAGTATAACTCAAGCCTGAGGTCGGATAAGGTATCTCGGCGAATTTCGCTCTTTTGAAATATAGGGCGAAATTTAGAAGAAAACGATCGAATAAGAAATTTTAAATCTCTTTTGAAATTTTCTGAGAACCACATTCATTGTCTCTCATATTTCTTTGGACTACATTAAGTAAGAAAAATCTCGGCATTAGAAAGATCGGAAAATGCTACACTTTTTCTTAGAACTTTTTCCCTTCGTTTTCAAATACATTTTCATTTTCAAGTCTTCTCCAAATCATATGAACGATTCTACATTTCAAATAAGTACAATATTGAGAAATATTATACGCATTATTTATTTAAATCATTTCTTATTTGCCCATTCTCCACGTAAAATTAAAGCATTGTGTTTGGAGATAAAATGAACACGAGTAGTCTCCTATATAGTGAGTGATTCTGGAAAAAATCGAAATTCGTCCTAGGAATGTGACCATGAATGGCGTATAGGCAGCGATAAATAAAAGAAAAGTTTGTAAAGAAATTATTTTATTAGGAAAGTATCACAATACAAAATAATCAAATGAAGCTTTGGCTGATGATGTAGGAGTGATGTAGGAACAAGATGAGGATGATAGGGTTTGGGAGCGACGAAATCAATGTGTTAATAGTGTCGACTGAATTGGCTATTGCAAGCGATGCCAATTTGAGGAACATCGTCTTATAATACTTAATATATGGCGACACGCCCCTTGGGATAGCGTGTCTCCGTGTTAGTGGTGAAAGTGATTCGCTCCAGCATGACTCATCCCGCATATGCGGATTTCCCGCCGCCGTATCCTCCATCTGCGTACCCTTGAGATACCGATCCACCGTAAGAGCCTCCGAGTCCCGCATTGCTGTAACTGCTAGCCTGATTTGAATACGATGAGACCGCCTTACCCGAAGTGGTAGCTGGTATCGCGGTGCTGGCAATGGGAGTCGATGGCCGGAAATGGGAAGCGGAGTAGCCAAGATTGCTTTGTCCTCCAAGAGACAGGGAGGGAGTGAAGAGCCCAGAACTTCCTCCCAGAAGATCTGCACCGCCGTGGGATACTCCAGAAGAAAGACTGCTGTAACCGAGTCCTACTTGCGGCCTTACGAGTAATCCTTGGTTTGCAGAATAGCCTCCATATCCTCCGTACCCTCCGTGTCCTCCGTAACCTCCATAGCCGCCTAAACCGGCCAACGAGGCGCCACCAGAGTATCCTCCGTATCCTCCCAAACTTCCTAAGTTAACATATCCTCCATGGCCTCCGTACCCACCGTACCCACCATAACCCCCATATCCTCCCAATCCGCCAAGACCGGAGTATCCATGTCCCAGAGCGATTCCTCCATATCCAGGATTCACACCGATTCCTCCGTAACCAAGACCAACGTTACCATAGCCATGGCCGAGAGCAAGTGGAGTTACAGCAGAGCCTCCAAGTCCTCCATGTCCGATGACGGGAGAAGCAATAACTCGCGCTCCATGGATTCCAGAGGACAAGCCGGAGTAACCACCAAGGGCACCCCCATAACCCCCTAGGCCGCCACCAAGGTAAGATCCCGACGCTCCTCCATAAGAAGCAGAAGATCCTCCCAAAGATGCAGAAGCTCCTCCTAGAGATGCTCCCCCGTAAGATCCTGCGCTGTTGTAATTCACCGGAACTGTTGTTCTCTTGTCCTTGACCGATGTCTCCTCAGCCTGGTTCTCGGCGGATGCAAACACTAACAGCGATGCCGTCAAAAAAATCGCCTGCAAAAGGATGAGATGGTAGCATTAATTCAAAGAGAAACTCTTAAATTAAGGCAGGAAGAAGTGTTTGAAATTTTGTTCAGAGAATGCTTTATGAAAATTATCTTTCCCCGCTCCCATCTTATGCCCAGAGGTAAAATACACGCGGTATATTCCCTTGCTTTTATGGGACCCTCAATCCAAAATTTCCTCTGCCGAAATCAGCAGCACCCACATTCGTTTATCCTTTGGGTATGCGTTAAACCTACCAGCGGCCTCATTTTTTCTCAATATTGGGAAATGCTTTGGAGGATCGGTGCAATCTCCCTTCTCGGCTCTTCCTTCGGGACTGAAGTTCAAGAGCATCATGGAGTGGTTATATAGCGGTGAGAGCATCTTCTCCTAGGGGTCGCCTTTCTTCCCCGCCCATCCGAAAGTCCCTCCGGATAAGAGAAAGAAGCGTTGCTCCTTTCCCTGCCCTCGCCCACTCTTCCTCTCAACACTTCCCCTAACGAAAGTCGCGCGACCTGGTTTCGCTCGGGCTTTCTTCTGCCCCGCCCCACTGCGGACCCACACCCCTTCTCTCTCTGATGGGATCCTAATCATCCTCCCCTTTCGGCCATTCAACTGACGTCCGTTTCCTTCGACTGATGAGATCCGCTCCGTTTGTCTTTTTCGTGCACTGTTTTTGTCACGCCTCGGAAGAATTTCAGGCTGCTCTTTGGGCGGAAAAGGAATAATTTGAAACGGAGAGTATTCATCGACGAAATAAAATTGCGAACGTGACCTCTGAGAGCTAATTTCGCCGTATTTCCGAAATAAATTCTATCATTTTCTTATATTTAGTTCTTTCGCAACGTAATATGTTTTTCAACTGTTCCCTCTATTATTTCAAGATTGGGGAATATTACTATGGCTTACTTTAGACGTTGAGCAACGATGCTTCAAATTATTGTATTACAACTTTGTGATATAGAATCGGCGAAGTAATATGTAGTTGCATGGAACCCCGCTTCAATGATTATGATTATCAAAAATCTTTCACAAATAGTCGTCCGTGTTAACTATCCTTAAAAACTCCATGAATACTCATAACTAATTAGACTCCAGAAAAATCGTTTTGAAGGCATTCCATAATACTAGTATAGGGCGACTGCTCAGATTTGTGAAATAGAGTGAGATCTATTCACGTTTCTATTATGGCATAGAAATAATGAGGGCTCCTGGGTAGCAAAATGGGTACCGCGTTCGCGATTAGTGAAAGCAGTCCCGGGTTCGATTTTCCCGAACGCACACGTGCAAAATGACGTCAGCTTCAACAAGAAAACTATTAGGGATGAAACGTGATGTAGAAATTGCAGTAGATGGAGTAAATCAAAAGCTGAAATAAAATTAGGCAAAGTTTACACAATCTTTTTCCATGATTTTTCCCCTGAAAGAAACTACACTCAATAATCGTTAATGTTTCATTATTTTAATGCGCGGTTTTTTAAAATCCGAGTTATATTTGCATTATGCAAAGTGAAACGTGCTATAGTTGAATCACATTCAATTTGTCAATCAAGTGTTTTCGAAATAAATAATGAAAAACTAGAAAATCGCATGACCACTAAGTATTCCTTCATTATATTAACTTTAACTTTGACTCATAACTTTAGTCAAGAGTCTGAAAACAAATAGCAGAATATAATAATTGAAATTAAGGATAGGCTGCTGGTTAATTGTAAATGAACTACAATGGATCGTAACTATCCTATATCTGCGATATTTCATCTTATTTCATTTAAAGTTGAATTATCAATCATTTAATATTATTTCTTTAGATGAATAAAATGTATAAGTGATGTTCGATTCCTACGTAGCCTGTTTTCACTGAATTAGTTATTCAACTAATAGAGAATAGCCATTGGAGCCCATCATATTGCTTTGAAATTTCTCTGTAGGTCGAAGAGAAATTATCTTATGTTGACATTTAGAGCCAAAGAGAGTATTTTATATAGAGTTTCTTTTCCTGCAGAGAAATTTTGTACGCAGGTTACGGAAAATGTGAATCAGCGAGAACGGGTTTTTCTCACCGGCGCTCTTTTACTCTGATGACCTTGGACACCGAAGAGCTTCGACATTTCCGCTCGTTTATTACAATTTTTGTGGTAATCACGGCTAAAGGAAGTAAATTGAACGATTGAACGTGAAATCATTGATTATGGCTGAATTTAAAATTTTAATCCAAAGTTTAGTACAAAGAGTACATCGATAATGATCCAATCAACCGTTAAGCTAGTTGTATTGTTTGTTTACGCAGACCTTAAGGAAAAAGTTAACCAAATCGAAACCCAATCTCCGTCTAAGATGATTCATATAATAGCGCAAAATTTAGTGACATAATTATGCAGAGAAACCGCACCATGCTAATCAAAGAAAAAAGAAAATGATGATATTCCTTCTTACTTCGTGTCTGCAGTAAAAAGATGACTCGATTGGCTCATAGCCATCATTTCCCCAATAAACATTCACTTTCCTCTCTTGAGAAGAGATAATCGTTGTGCATTCTCAGTGATTTCAGTTCCTCAGGATTATGGTCATATATCAAGTAAGCTATTGACTTACCTTTATGTTTGCCCGTTTAAGTAAAAGTAGTACATGAAAAATCAGTTTTCAGTACTCCACTAAAGCAATTGAAATCGATTACAATTCCATAATAAATTTAAATAAATATGATACAATGAATCTTTTCCGAAAATAACTAAGATAATATTCAAAAGTGCATTTCCTATATAAGAGGGAAATGAAGAGATCAAGAGTAAATACTAACGGCTATCTAAGCTGCAAAACTTATAAGAAAACTACTTACAACATTTGAAATTCAAACATACCATGGTTTAGTAAGAAAGCATAATAAGTTCGAAAGATAAAAGGTACAAAAATAAAAGTAATATGATAAAATTTCGCGATTTAGTTAAATATTCGACCAATTTTTACCATATCATCCGGATCTGCCGAGTAAAGGTACACCTGTTCCTTATAAGCCGCCTTTCAGCGTGTGGCTGAGGGTGCATGCTCGTGATTGTACTTCCCTAATCGATTACTTTTCCATATGCTTCGCGAAATAAATGACTTTCTGAATCGACTCACTCTATATTCTATTTCTCTGATCTTCCTCACTGAATCAGAACGGCCTATGTAACAAGGAAGAGATGTAATATAGGCTGCCTCTTCTAATAAAGTACTCATTCTTAATTTATTAAGTAAATTCTGCCTTTATTTGAATCTCCTTTCTTCCAAAGATTCCCATTCTGCGTCCTGATGCATCTGAGTAGCGCTCACTGATTTGTCATAGTAATTATTTCATAAACTAATTGCCTTTCGTTGTGCCTTATTATTTCGTTGTGCCTTATAATTCGTGAATGCAACACTTATGGGTTGGGTCCCATCTACTGCACATATATTCAGGATGAAGTCGAACTAGCGCAAAGTAACATCACTCGCGCACTTTTTTCATCACTCCGAATGTTCTTTTGATGAAGCCGAAATTGTGAAGCCCATAAATATTACGGATGTAGTTACACCGTGTTAAGTTATTCTCCTTTATAATTCTACAATTCAACTGTTAATAAGTTTTTCCCTCGCAGGCTATACCGATAATCTTCGGCAACATACTTTCTTTCGAAGAGGTTAACTACTGAACTTTTGTCCACATAGAGTTGTCAGTCATCGTACCATTACATTATGCTCTCTTAATCATTCGACAGAGGAAATCTATCGTCTATACCTTAAATTTCTTTATATTTACCTTTCTGTCACCAGTAAATCATCTAGTTGTTCGGAAATTTACCAACGTTACCTTCATTGTAATTACCGAGAGCAAACGGGTAGTGGCATGAAAAAGTTCTAGATACTCTTTATTAGACGAAACAGATTGTGTTTTTAATAACATGGAAATTTACATTATTATTTTATTTCTTTTTATTTTGGCATTTCAAATATTAAAGAGGTCGTCCATCGGCTGCACATTAAATGATGAAAGATCAGGGCCTTTTTGAAAAACATATATATTTATAACTAAATTAAAAATATGAATACTAAATTGTTGAGAGTTATGCGATGAGTTAGGCCGCGACCGCGTGCTCACAGATGTTTGAGACACGGCACATTTAATACACGTGCCGATTCAAAGGCAAAGCAAGAACGAAATGAAATCAAGGAAATCAAGAGTCTCGAGATAATGACTCTGAAAACCCATCGTATTCGCTCTTGGCCATCGGAAGGTTCCGAAAAGTGTTTTCGGGAAGGTCATCGAGTTCACTGAGTTTGCGAAAGTCTAAATTCGCTAGAAAGGACAGAGAAAATTGGAGCGTGCGTGGAAGAAATTTTGAAGAGGTTTTGCTCAAAAAAGTATCTCGAAAATACTGTAAGAGAATTAACTTGAAGAAATGAAGAATGAAATTAATACTGACTAAAAACCGATGGGAGGGTTAACGGAAATGATATGGACTAAGGAGAGAATTTTGAAGCATGGGTTATTAATTAGAGCAGTAAAATAATAGCGAAGCATTTATATGTAAACTGCAATTGAGCTCTGAGAAAGGAAGCCAGTTTGCTATAAAAACAAATGAGAAAGTGTCAAATGTGTTAAGGAAAAGGATATCCATTGTGAAAATAGAAACAGATAGAGAAAGTAGATGCGCGATTATGATGAGATGTTTAAGGAAATCGTAGATGACCATTTGTTGGGAAAAGTGGTGAGAAAATTGTACATACATGTGAAATGAGCAAAAGCGAGTTATAAGTACCCAGAGAAAAGAACGGTATGATATTCCGTAGGTATGATATTTATCTCATTTCTGCTGCTGAAGTTTCCTCAGAAATTTTCTTGCCAAATATTTCTGTATTGTATTCAATGCCTTCCAATTTAATCTATTTTGTGTCTTCAGTAGGAAAAGTTTAACTCTTGAACGAGATTAAAATAAGATGTCCTCACAATATTTATCACATTATAAATATTGTGGAAAAGGCAATAAATCGAAGTAAATATAACGAGAAATTATTTTATACTGCAAAAGTGTAGTTCATACGTTTATAACGTTTTTCATTGATGAGATTTTGTGTGTATTAGGGTGTCTTCTAAAATAAAAGCAGTTAAAGAGTATTTTCAATGAGATTCTAGATTTCAGTCAGCCCCACTTTTTCTTCGAGTTCGCCTTCACAGGCGTTCCAATCGCCGACTTTTCTATCTCATAATCCCTTTCATTCCTCTAGGACAGTTATCTCACTCCACTTCAAGGATAATTAATAAAAATGTTTTCACGCACTCCAAATAGTTCACCTTCGGAATCAAGATATTAGTCGTAGAAATATTTTTTAAGGCCTTGTATTTTGTCACTTTGAACGTTATCGTTGGTTTCTTTTGCCGAATGCTCCCAAATCAGAAATTTATATTGTTAACATACTGTTGCTTTAGTCATTCTTCATAAATTGATGATTTTAAAAAGCGCAGTTTTCCAGTTGGACGAAGAGGAAGTTTCAATTGATTTCAGCCCCAGCCTATATTAGACTTCGATATTTGTTACACTAGCGATTAAAACAATTAATTTTACGAATTTCATTGAGTTACTGATTTATATATTCAATTGGAAGTTAAGTTAGCAAAAACTGGAATGTAAGTTAGTTTTCTTTTATTCCACATTTTGCTTTACCTTATGTAATTTCAAATACTTTACCTTAACGTATAAAATCTGTTTTGAAAATGATTCATGAGAAACTTAGGTCAAATTTTATGCTTAACTTTCTTAGTAAGCAATTTGTCCGGTGCAGGGATTCGGGTTGTAACTATGTTGTATCTTGATGATGGTTGGGGCTGCCACCAGAAAAAAATTCTACCAGCAGCATGAACGAATAAATAAATAAATAAATAAATTTGTGTGGATGAAATTCTCCCACAACGTGTAAACGTTCTTAGAAACTTGTTTATTATATCTAACAACGAATACAATGGAAATTTGCGAAATCTTTAAGAACTTATTCCTAGTAATCTCATATTATTTATCCAATAATGTAATTGGAGCTTTATATTACTAGATAAATAAAGTAAACCACCTAAATTTTAAATAGCCTAATATTTCAATATGGAATATGCCAGAAAAACGAAATAATTGGATACGGTCGTATTGTTTGCTAATTATTGATCCGAAAGTACAGTTTCCGTTCGGAGAGGGAAAGATCTTTATCTTTTCATCCTAAAAAAAAAACCGAAAGCGATGGGAATGGCACTGTTCAACTGTCATTCATGATGGATATCCTACGCTATTTTAAGCTAATCTTTCCAACCTGAGTTAATTTAAAACACATTGTCGACATAATTTCTCAAATGGCAAATTTTCCGGAGTCTGTCCTGCTTTACCACAAGAGCTTAAAATTGTTGTGAAAGGGAAATATGAACAGTCACTTAAAGTTCACTTTCGCGCGCTTCCTTTCGCCACGAACAGAATGCTCAACACAGGACACATTCCTATGCTTTCTTTAGGTTTTCGCGCCAAAGAGTAAGTGTCATGTCTTCTTCTACGTATGATAATTGAAATTGCTCGAAATGATTCCTGCGGAATAACCAATAACACCTCGCTTCGCTCAAAGCCTTACTCGAGTAGCACCGCGGGATTTCACATAGTAGTTCAGTTCAATAATCCAAGCAGAGTATAAAGAGTGTGGATATGTAGTCTTTCCGGTTTCTCTCTTGGGCAGCGAACCCTTGACCTCTTGCGCGCTGTGACACATTTTCCGCTCGCCTCGGAGAGAAATTCAGAGCGCTCCGCTTGAGGCGTCATTTTTCGCACACGTTGCAGAGTAACAACGGCTTCCTTCTATCGAATCTATGCAAGTCGCTTTTCGCGAATTTTCACGTCATCGAAACGGAAAAATCAGTTGTTCTACATCCATCACGTCGTTCGGCCATTCGATGGTGGTTTTCTTAAAACATAATAATAAAATAACTCTTCGGTTAAATCATAAGAAAATAAATTTCGACATTGGGGAAACAAAGTGAGCTCTTAAAGATTCGTATTTTGATGAGCTGATTTATATGAGCTTAAATAATAAGCTGATCTTACGATTTAGGTGTGAAACGTGCACCTTAAGAAAAAGGGATATCATAAGATGAGAGGCGTTCGAGATGTGGGTATAGCGCATAATAGAGAAAGTAAGCTGGGTTGGCAGTAAAATAAACGAGGAGGTGCTAGATATGGCTAGAGAGAATAAGGTTTTAATCTTACCATAAGTAATTCAACATTCAATTCAATTCAGTAGAGGAAATAGGTAAGTCAAACACTGAGAGGAGAGGGATTGCTAAAGAAAGTGATCGAGTGAAGAATGTTAAGGAAAAGATAGAGGGGAAGATTTACATTTAAATTTACATCTTAAACCGTCACTGGCGCATGGCAGGGGGTGTAAAACACCGAAAACCCTTCTACCTTTTACTGCTGCTGGCTTCTCTAATACTTCGTGGAAAAAATGACCAGAAATAACAATCTGTCCTGGCAACTATTTCCCTCTAACGCTTCATGGTTTTGTCTCGAAGATCACGCACGCTACTAACTGCTATGACAATATGAACTACCTCCTCCCTGAGATCCGTAGTGATAAATTTATTAAAAAGATTCCTACGGTAATCAAGTCTTCTATCACTAAGCGAATCCAAACCGAGGGATTCTATCATAACTGAAACACTGCTGTCAAATATGAAATCCTTAACAAATCTAGCTGCCCTACGTTGAACCATCTCAAGGCTGGAAGTTAATCCTACTTCGTGCTGATCCCAAATCGCACAGCAGTACTCAAGGAGAGGTCGAATCAGGGAAAAGTACGCTATTTATTTTACTCTCCATGAGCAACCCTTCTTAGTAAGCTAGTAGAAAGTCACCCTACTAGTTTAACTAGTAGAAAGGATTCTACTTGTTAAACTATTGTAAGATTAATACAAAAGATGTAAAATGACTTAAAGGGTGGCATAAGTTACCAAGAATTAAACGAGAGGGCACTGTATAGGAAATGTGAGGGCACATGAACCTACCAAAAGGTAGAACACTCATATATCTACTAATTTACTGATACAAGAATGAAATGCGTAATTAAGAATTTTTATTCTCTAGCTTGTGATATTGATGTATAAGAATTCTTTTCCATTTAAGGTCTGTGTAGACTTAGACAGTGTACAATTCTAAACATAAAGAAACGAACTGAATAGGTCTGAACGTAAATGTTTGTGATGATCAAATGTCATTGATGGACCAACACGAAGTTAATCTTCCTTTATCAGTCGTTATGATTGAAATTCTTTTCACTATTATCATTAAAAGAAGCGCCAAAAGTAGTATTTATCTTTCTTTAATAGTGAATTGAAAAAATGGGTTCGGTATTTTACAATATATACGGAGTTATTTTACATGTTTCATTATCTTCACTGGGTTTGCTTCACTGTTTCATAATTTAACGACTTCTGGACAATATGAGATCAATCAATCAATGAAAAACATGGTCAAGGTAGATGTAGAGGTAAATTTCATTATCGCTCACACAGACCTTGAATGTTCCGGTGAGAGAATTGGGATACAAAAGACATTTAAGAGAGCAGGTCGAATTGTATATTAACCAGCCTCTCCCTCTTAATTTGTGGCGAGCAAAACATTCCCACACGTCAATCAGAAATTAGACGAGACTGATGAGTTAAGAATGAGCTCAAGGTGGCATAGCATCCTGAAAGCAATCCATCCGCAAATGAAACTGAGTAAAATTCGAGAGAAAGGCGTTCCTGGAAGCAAACAGTGCAGGAAGTAAGATCAATAGACATATGAACGCCAATGCAACTGTATGTAGCGGTTGGAGCTTGAGCATAACGAGATTATTGGAGCGAAGAATTAAAAGTGGACTTAAAATGGGTGATAATGAGTACATGACTTGAAAATGAGATAGGTGAATGGAAAGCATATATGTAATGAGTAAGTAGAATGAGTGATGAAATTAATTTCATTTCCCTACGCTATGAAGATTATCCCGTTAAGGACCAAATTTTTAAAAATAATTTCATATACATTTTCGAGGTGATTGTACCTAAAATAAACGATGAAATATATGGAAAGTATTTTAATGGAAAAACAAGAGTTATTATCTAACATTTACATGTTCCTAAATGGGAAAATTGGTAGGTGCATTGCTTATTTAAGGGGGTATAATTTGGATAAAATTCATTAAAACAGACTACATACTTTGCACGCTTGCAACGAACTTACTCGTTTCTACAACTGTAGGACTTATATTGATGCCGTAGCATATCTATAATAATTACTAAATATTTCAAAAAATCCGGACTCGAAGTGATGGAATCTTTAGATATAGAATTATTTGAAATTCCAGGAAACATACAATGATTACAGCTTTTTAATAAAAATACAGAAACCTAAATTTAACGTATTGATAAGAACATAGCACAACCAGCCTTTTTACTGGGAAATAAACATTGACATCGGGATGTTCGTGATAGGTCGGGAATAATTAGTAGCGACTAATTAACATTAAATGGTTTGTTTTTCTGTAGTGATTGTTTTGTTCTCTCCTTTCCTACCCGTTACAATACACGCAAATTCTTTAGTGTTATTTCAATGAATCACTTACGTTTCATGGAGATCGGACAAATATTCAGAGGTTTATTTGCGTTTTCGATAGAATCGTTTATTAATAAGTGGTTACATCAGTTACGGGTATCTCTTTCGAATTTATAGAAGAATTGTCACCGAAAAAGAATCGGAAATTGCCGAAGAAATTTAAAAAAAGATTATGCGAGTAATTTCATAGGAAATAAATTGTATGCTTTGAAATTATGGAAGGTAAATTATATTTATCTTTCGGAAACTGAAATTTTACTTTTAATTTCACACGAAAATTTATTACCTGTATTGTTTTAATTTGCTCAACCTTATTAGCATTAATTTAGGATTAAATGGATTCTCATTTCTATTAATATATATTTGACTCTCTTTCAACATTAAATGCAGGGAAGAATTTGAAGTGAAAGAAACACTACCCAAGGAAGCCCGATCTTATTGTTGAGCTTAAAAATTGTTATATCTATCTATCTATCTATCTATATATTATTTTAAAACATGCTTTTTTGGTGATCGGGACTTTTCTCCCTTATTACTCCATCAATATATATAAATGAATGACCGTTTGATGGCAAAAGTTGTCAGGTTCCTGCGAAAAATAGTCAGACAAATCAAAAATGCACCATTTGTTAAACAAATTGAAATAATATTTTAATCATCCCGTTGTGTACTTGACGAAAAAAGGCCCGGGTTGCTATATACAGATTCAATTTGTTTACTTAGTGACGAGTGTAAACAAGTTTTAAATTCGGATAAAGCACTCATTCTCGGTCATAAAATGATTCGCAATTAACATTACAGTCTCCATGAACGAAAACTTCGACGACATACGCAACCATAACAGTTGAATAAGCAAGCCGCATTGCATCTTGCGGGAGCAGAACGACAGCCAAAGAAACATGAACATTGCCGAATATGAAAGTTTGCGTCACGGTTTTATCATGTGGTATGTTTGAATAATTTTGCATCATATTACTTCCCGGTTTCGTATGTTGCAAATTTTCTATATACGAACCTGATATCAAATGATTTTTATTGTTTATATTTCACTCATTGAATAGATAATATTCAACATTTAATCATAATTCTGAGTAAAGAAAAGTATGTCCTGCGATTTCAGAAAACTCACCAGCATGTAGTACAAGCTTAACGAAAGCCCAAGCTTTTATTCCCAATCGCTATCTCCGAAGCACAAGAATGTATTATTTTGCCACATTAACGATGTTAGAGACTTTCAATTCGGGGGGAATGCTATGCGCTTTGACAATGTAACACAATGTACGATATGTTAGTGTGACATTTAGCTTCCCCTCTAGCTCTCCTCTCCCAGATCAGATCACTTCAGACGAGTAGTAGTTATATTTTTATTTCATGTATGAAGAGAAGAACATAGAAAATAAATAAATAACGTGGATACAGAAGGTATGCTTCGTTCTTGGTTATTTAAGTGACACTTCATTGCCGGTATAAAAGGAAGTGGTTTTTATAACGACAGATTTAGGTAAAGCTGGCAGTGATATTTTGTATCTTTACCATAATTCATTTAGTCATAAATGCATTGAGTGAATTGAGGTATTCGGTGTAGGATAAGATACATGTATCGTTATAGTGATGACGCGCACCATTCGTGATTATACTACTATAAGAAAATTTTTAAAACATTCGATAACATTTATACTATCACGTTCTCTAATATAATAGGGATTTTGTTTGGGTTCATATGGTATGGCGTTAGAAAACGCAAAACATTTTATTTGGCTATTGAGTTTTGTTGCTGGATGTGTAGAAAGCGATATCCATCGCTACAATCTAGGTATATCGAAACAGACACTGATAAAGAATATGAAGGTGTGTATTTTTAGGTATGTTTTAGTTTGTGTATTTGTTTGTAAAGATTAGTGTTTGTTGAAGTGTATTTGGGTGGGAAATTGAGTATCAGTGTCGTCTGCGAAAGTTTCGCACGGGGCAACTAGTCTATATATTATTTTAAAACATGCTTTTTTGGTGATCGGGACTTTTCTCCCTTATTACTCCATCAATATATATAAATGAATAACCGTTTGATGGCAAAAGTTGTCAGGTTCCTGCGAAAAATAGTCAGACAAATCAAAAATGCACCATTTGTTAAACAAATTGAAATAATATTTTAATCATCTCATTTTTTACTAGACGAAAAAAGGCCCGGGTTGCTATATACAGATTCAATTTGTTTACTTAGTGACGAGTGTAAACAAGTTTTTAAATCGGATAATGCATCTATTCTCGGGCATAGAATGATTCGCAATTAACATTACAGTCTCCATGAACGAAAACTTACGCAACCATAACAGTTGAATAAGCAAGCCACATTGCATCTTGCGGGAGCAGAACGACAGCCAAAGAAACATGAACATTGCCGAATATGAAAGTTTGCGTCACGGTTATATCATGTGGTATGTTTGAATAATTTTGCATCATATTACTTCCCGGTTTCGTATGTTGCAAATTTTCTATATATCTAAACCTGATATCAAATGATTTTTATTGTTTATATTTCACTCATTGGATAGATAATATTCAACATTTAATCATATTTCTGAGTAAAGAAAAGTATGTCCTGCGATTTCAGAAAACTCACCAGCATGTAGTACAAGCTTAACGAAAGCCCCAAGCTTTTATTCCCAATCGCTATCTCCGAAGCACAAGAATGTATTATTTTGCCACATTAACGATGTTAGAGACTTCCAATGCGGGGAGAATGCTATGCGCTTTGACAATGTAACACAATGTATTCGTATGAAAGTGTGACATTTAGCTTCCCCTCTAGCTCTCCTCTCCCAGATCAGATCACTGCAGACGATTAGTAGTTATTTTTGTATTTCATGTATGTATGAAGAGAAGAACATAGAAAATAAATAAATAACGTGGATGCAGAAGGTATGTTTCGTTCTTTTATCTTGGTTATTTAAGTGACACTTCATTGCCGGTATAAAAGGAAGTGGTTTTTATAACGACAGATTTAGGTAAAGCTGGCAGTGATATTTTGTATCTTTACCATAATTCATTTAGTCATAAATGCATTGAGTGAATTGAGGTATTCGGTGTAGGATAAGATACATGTATCGTTATAGTGATGACGCGCACCATTCGTGATTATACTACTATAAGAAAATTTTTAAAACATTCGATAACATTTATACTCTCACGTTCTCTAATATAATAGGGATTTTGTTTGGGTTCATATGGTATGGCGTTAGAAAACGCAAGACATTTTATTTGGCTATTGAGTTTTGTTGCTGGATGTGTAGAAGGCGATATCCATCGCTACAACCGAGGTATAACGAAACAGACACTGATAAAGAATATGGAGGTGTGTATTTTTAGGTATGTTTTAGTTTTTGTGTATTTGTTTGAAAAGATTAGTGTTTGTTGAAGTGTATTTGGGTGGGAAATTGAGTATCAGTGTCGTCTGCGAAAGTTTCGCACGGGGCAACTAGTTTATAATTATATATACATTTAAATTAAATTAATATATATGTACACATATGAGTTTTTTAAAATAAATTCTATGTATTTCTCTATAATTATGTATATTCTTAGAAACAAATATGAAGAATTATATATACCGAAGATGTTTGGATGGATGGATAAAAACAGTCATGGTATATTTAAAAAGATGCATAATTTTTGCTTCATTGAGGTAGGGCTGGCAATTAACAAGGTTCATTCATATTTCACTACGTCGTAAGATTGCCCAATTCCTCGAGTCTCCTGTGAAACAACGACCACTCACTTCCCAAAATGCATCATTTGCTAGCAGCTGAGAAAATCTCCCATTTCATTTCTGTTGCTACCAGCTTGCGTATCGGAAGAAATTATGTAAGAGAAATGAAAATAAATCAGCTTTTTATTCGGGAACGGAGTGACTGGTTAATAAAGCTGAGAAAAGGAAAGTTGTGATTAAGCACCTCCCGGGAAAGAAGTGGGTTATTTCTCGGATTTTTAGCGACCCATGAATTTGATGTGCGGGTTGTATAAGATGCAGGTTACTGTTCTGGCAATCGCATTCGTCTACACCACGGCTGTCCAATCTTTTTGGCCAGAGGGCCATATTATACATATCATCAAACAGGCGGTCCAATGAGAACCTCGTAGCTTCTAATTTTATGGACAGGTATTTCGCATTTTTGAGAAATTTTTTTTTGCGCAGATTTTCTATGCCAACAAGCACATTCACTTAAGCAATTTCAAAACCATATCACTAAAACATGCAGAAAAACAGAATCATAAGCTATTCTGTGCACGCATAAAATTTTCTTTCCGTCAAGTAAAGGACGATTTTAACAAAAAATTAATAAGTTTTGCAATAAGCTGCACTTTCTTAACAAAGGATACTTTTCTGAGAATGGAATTCGTTGACCGAACTTCGAGAAGATTGGGGACCCGGTTTCTGTGCGAACCTTCAGCGGTCCGCATTCTGACCCCATGCCGAATGTTGGACAACCCTGGTTTAGATCAAGGGTGGGGAAACTTTTTCTATAGCAAGGTCAGATATAATACTCGTGCACATAAACCGCTCATGAAACCATTAGGCTCTTGAATGTCGTATGATGTAACTTCCAATGTTATAACATTGGTATTGTAGGAAAGCGAATTTGTTTACAACATAAATGTGAGTATAATATTTACCATGACGTAATAAACAAGATGAGAATGAAATCACGTCAACACATGCCTTTGTTTGAGGAAGTGAAGAAAAGCCCATATTGAACGCCCGATAGGGCCCCATGTGACCTAAAGACAGCAAGTTTTCCCTTTTCTGGTCTAGACATAGAATCTCTCTTTATCGGAAAGTCGCTTATAAAAGCATGAGGCCACGAAATCGTGTCACACTTAGAGGCATATTGCTCGTATTCAATTAGTCTTTCATCGAATTTACACAGAATTGGTTTCTAAGAGCATCTGAGAGATCCGCGAATTTATTTTCCTCCATTTATTTTCATTTGATGAATCAGGCAGAGATAAGGGTCAATAAAATATCTGAATTTCTTTGAGGAAATAAATAATAGTAAGTTTTATTATGCTCTGGGCTTTTTAAAGTCCCGTGAGAGCAAACAAAATACAAAACAAAAAATATCTGCACATACATAAGGTAAAACAGCTCATAATATATAAATATATGCAAAAGAACAATTATAGAAATAAAGAGAGAGCCCTGAATACCGGAAAAGTTTGCACGTGTCATTAAATCAGTAATTTTCTCCCCTAATCAGTGAAAAACCCACGCGTTAAGAATTAGAAAATCTAATTTTGCGTCGATATTTAAAGGATGAAAACTGAGATATTCGAGAAATGAAAAAAATTAAAAGGTAAAATATCTTGTGATGTGCAAGAAATGGACTATTACAGTATTCTCCTGGAGGGGTGTCCCTTCATTTCCCTTCAACCCAATCTTTTAGACCCAGAATGAGATCAGCGCTAAACTTGTGGATTTTCAATCCCATTCAGATTTCCCAAAGAGACAGACAGCATACGCGCTCCCTTTAATCCGCTTTCTCCGCCAGAGTAATCTCGAGATGCATAATGGGAGGATTCGATTTCTTTCGATTGCTCGCGTCATCCCCACGTGCAGACAAATATTTGGGCGCACGCGTTGGTAAGCGAATGCGTGTGAACAGCAGCGGCGTGCCCGTGAGCGGTCTCTGCTGCAGAGCGATTTCTCACGGAGGGTGAAAGTTAACGTATCAGAGGCGCTCGAGAAAAAAAATCGAGCAAACGATTCGGAAAGTTTTACCTGTGCGTTCGAAATTGCTCCAAAATAGGGCAATAGAAATAAGGTAGTAGAGAGGAGAAAAATTTGCTCTCTAAGACATGACACCTTGCGGGAATACTTTCATTTCGCGGACCCGCGATTTCCCTCGGAAACAAAAGCACGCCCAATTTGCAGATCAAATATTGGTGGTTCTGCGCCAGAGGGATCCTGCTTAGGACACATTTTTTTTGTGAAAAGGGAGTTTTCTGATGATCGGTGTGTGTAACTTTTCTAAAACGAAACTCGTGACGACACTTACGAGGAAGAAAACGTCCTGTGTTGTGCGGTAAAGAGAAAAGAAGAGTCTTAGTGATTGTGATTGTCGGAAAATATTTTAACCATTTGGAACATTTGCGGATTTACTTAGTATCGAATACGACATACTATAGAGAGGGAGGGGAACGGAATTTCAACTTTTAACACTAATAATTAAAGAAGATGGACAATCTGGACCCAATTTAATTTCATCTTCGTCTTTCTTCTCGCATTGGTAGTATCTCTACGGTTCTATAATACAAATACCGGATTGTATTCAATTGATGATCTGCTTAGATTTCATCGATAATCGAAAAAACAATCATAATTTTGGATAACTTCTTCTATTCTATTAAATATAGTACTCTATCTTCCATCTACGAAGATCCATCCAGGAAGCTGCAAATTGAACATTTATATAATTTTCGTGTTTCATATTAGCGCGTTTAAAAAGAATATTATGCTGGTGGGCATGTAGAATTGTAACTCCGTACATCATTCATACGACTGCATTTCGATAACTTTGGCTCACCAAAAATATATTTCTCTACACTACAGCCTTGGGAGACTGAGAGTCAGAGAAGGTAAATAGGAGATTCCAACTGTGTTCAGTAACGCGTAGGATATCCAAGAAACTTCCTTGAAATCGCTCGGCGGAATACCTAAGCGCTGATCCATGAGAACAATTGGATTAAATGACCAAACGAGAAATGAGAAATATGTGAAACAGCCAATTAGAGCGAACTCGCTTGCGCCAAATCACCGGTCTGAGAGATCGTGTGAGTGTGTGGGAGTATAGGTGACGCCGTTCCAGTCCGTGCCTTAAGGTTTGAGAGGGCGTTGCGTCATCGAAAGTGATAGAGATAGTGCGGCACAGAAGATGTATTCTCCGGCTAAGTCCGCACCAGGGCACGCTGGATGGAAAAGGATATGCAGTGTCGATTGTGATCTCTTGACTTGAATGATTGGAGCGGTTAATGCTTTCCCATAACGTATGGTCACTCGAGTGGTTGAATGTACCACGGTAAAGAAACAATTCCTGCCTCTAGGGAGATCCAGTCCCGTTAGTCGGGGGGCAGTCGAGACAAATCCACTTCTTAGATGATTATTTTCATATTTAGTCGCAGGACTGAAAATTGATACACTATGCTATTAAGTTACAATTACGTTCTCTTAAGTGAGCCCGACAAAAGTAATCAATTTTTGGATTAGAGGTTGTGCCTATCTTGTATTTTAACAGATGAATATTGTTTAATCGTAAATAATGTCAAATATTTCGAGGAGAATGGAATACGAAAAGTTTCTTTAATCGGAAATACAAATTCATATCATGCGTTCCAAAACAGTTACCATCTAAAATGAATCTTATCAAGCGCGAGCTGGTGGGTACCACAATTAAAATGGATTGATCATTTATCTATACCTTTTATTATGATTGTTCCTTTATCTATTTCCTCTTTTATTTACTATCGCAAATGCAGAATTTGACATTTTTAACTCACATTGATGTGTGCAAAGCATTCATCCCGAAAGTCGGTTTGAGCCCTTTGCCTTCCACCAATACATACTAATAACTTTAGAAGGAAAGAGGCTTACTAAAGAATATGAGTTCTCCTTTGCTTTCTTCGATAAGCAGAAATGCTAGGAGTTGAAATATCCATGTAGATAAAGCACAATGACTCTATGAATAATGCTACTCGTAGTATTCAATAAGAAGAGACCATAATGAATTACATTTATCAGCATCATTTATTACTCGGTAGATTTCACAAAACCAAAGCCATCCAACTCTCAGATAGAACTGAATGAACAAATTTTTTTCTATATCCTGTACCAAAAACATAACTCATTAGGATTTGAGAACAAGAACTCGGTTTCGTATCAGAAATCAGTTCTACTCGAAAGAGATAAGTATGAAATTTTATACAGATGATGAACATATCTTTTATTAAAATGAACTGATTTTGGGCTATATTTTAATTATAATATATGAACATATTTATACGTTTATAAGACATTTTTGATATATTTATTTAATCAAAGAATAATTAATAACTCAAATCAAAGCTGACTCCACTATAAATTAAATAACTGGGATGCTGCTCTAGAAGGTTAAGGAATCTTGCGGATAGAAAATTTGTTTTTATTGATCATGCTGATTATAAACCACAAACTTCAGGGTAAGAAATCCTAAGGTAGAGTGAAATGCGTGATGCACAGATAATTCTGAAGTATATTTCACTAGAAAAGTTATATTCGACTCACTTCATTGCACCATTTTCTTAGTAATCATAAAAAAAATATTGGATATATAGGCTTCAAAACTTTTTAGAGACACCCATCTTTTCAAATATTTCTTGAATTTTACAAGTTACTAGCTGCTGTAATCTCTTTCGGAACGTCAAATTTTGTAAGAATGAAATTCTTGAAATATAATGTAAAAACAATTTATTTATTAATATAGAGGTAATTTAATGTGGTTTTGATTGAGGTCGCACCTAAAGAGACGAATCCGATTTATTTATTTTTTGTATGAATATTCACATACACTTTTAACAATATTTTCCAATATTTCTAGACCAACGTTCTACGATCCTATAACTTTCAGTGAACTAAATTCTTCTTTCACTATCTTTATTGTGTTGCATAACAGATGCTCGCTTTAGGTAGAAAAGCTGCTTTCCTCCAGTTGAGCATAAAAAATGAAAACTTTCTACGGAAAAAGAATAGCAGGGGAGACGTAAAAGGATAGCCATTCTAATGAAAATGATATAGTTTCTATTTTCCTTGGCAGTAGTTCGATTAAAATGTCGAATCGAGTGGTTTTAATGGCCAGTAAATCGATTGTTCCTTCGTAAAAAACTTTCCCTGACGCCACAATTTTGAAAAGCAATCAGTCTAGAATCTTTTCTCGCGAAACGTTATTAAAGGATTGCAGACTCTTCCGAGAAATAAAAAGGTGCGCCAGCGGCGTCTTTCATTTGTTTTGGGTTCGAAGGAAAAGACTTCCCTTCGTCCCCTCCTTCCCACAATGCCCTTTGTCGAAGAACGCCTTCCACTCCGGATGCAGGCGGGTCGTTGGCCCTACGCCCCAGATTTCCCCACCCAGTCTTCGGACCTCCCCTTTCTCCCCCGGAAGATGGACCGCCTTCGTTCTAAACACTTTCGTCCACTGGATTTCCTCCTTTCTTCGAGCAAGCTTCGCCATCCCGAAATTGAAATGAATAACCTTGCATTTGTAACTCTCGCTGTGTGCGAACATCCGAATCGATTTGGTTTCTTTGGGAAGGCACATGCTTCAATAAGCTTCGACACAAATGCGACCCTCAGTCACACTTTTAGGGATTTCCCTTAACCAGGGATGAAGTCGTGATCGTGCCGTATTAGATAAAATAAGGGACATACGTGCCAATATGGTGCCAAAGCATAACGCGATGTGCCGACATGGTTAATTTTATTGTGTCAAAGATGCACATATTTAAACTTATTGTACAGGGGAAATTATTTATAAATTAACTTAATTAATTAACGTGATCCATGTTCATATATTTTTGAGCCCTCGTGGGTGAATAATAAGTTCCGCGTGCCACTTTGGGCAAACATACTTTGGGATCGCCACCCCTACTTTATACTGCCCATACGACAGGAACAGCTTTCCAGATCACCGAAAATGTTAGATGCGTGGGTGCTGATGCGAGAATATTATTTCTCGTCGCACCTCCCATCGTCCAAGTCTCCTTAACGCCTTCGCAATGCTTTCTTTTCGCTTTCCAGGATCCCGTTGTAGATTCACATGGCTGGTGATATTTCACGACAATGACAATACTTGGCTTTCTCTTTTTTACATTGACGTTATAATAACTTCTCGATCGTGTCAGCAGTATACCCGAGACAAATCCACGAAATAACGAACGGATCTCTAAACTTAAGGGACTCATAAATGTCCTTTGTGAATACACGAGGTTCAGATTGATTATTTTTTATATTTAATGACAGCATAATATATTCTACACATTTCTTATTTGCAATGATTCAGTTATGAAAGCACAAAAAATCCAGGAGAGGAGTCAAAATATTCCAGTACTCTGCCAAGAAGTTAAAGTCATAAATCCAATGCAACTTTTCTAATGAGCTGGAAACCCTTTCAAGAAAATATCCAAGAGTAGCCAAAGTTAACAGAGGAACAGATGTTTCAATTCTTAATTTCAATAATAATGTACTGACTATCCATTAAAATGCACAAGTTGTTGAAGGATATACATCCAAAAAAAGTAACTTGTCCTAAGTGTGAAAGGTACCCATGATGAGAATGGAAAGCCTAGAAACTTTTCTTAAAATAATACTCATGCAAAATCATAGTTCAGTTTGTGAGTAAAATATTTCCTCTAAATATCTTTTAAGATGGATCTATTGAAATTATGCAAACCCTAAATATTGAAGAAAATGTCCCATTTGTTTTGATGAAACAATAATTAAAATCCCTGCATAGATAACTATAATATTTTCACTGAAATATAATCATATGAAAAGAACTACAAAATAGCAAGAAATTAAAGCCTACAAGGGTGGTCTGAAAAGTTTCCGACCCCAGATTTTTCAGAAAATATGTCTAGAAATGGCTAAATGTCGGAAACTTTTCAGACCATCCATGTATTTTCTATTTATATAATCTGCAATCTCAAAGTAATTCTATCATAGTATATGAATAAATCTTTATCTAATGAAATTACACACTAGTGCAAATCGATCCATTAATAATGCAAAGAATTATTTTGATGAAATTCCAGTCTTTCTATTTATCTCCTTATATATTTCTTTTCAACTTTGCCCTTATGTTTTATGAAAAATGTGCTTTGTCATACCTTTAAAAAATTTACATAGCTATGTAAATCATACTTACATATGAAGAGAAAGGGAAAATTATGTTCGCAGCACCTAAATTATTATTAAGTTACTGCCACTGAACAAAAGATGTGAGCTATAACTTCATCCTAACTAGTGGATAGATCTCTCACAATAACAGCATACTTAAATTGATTTTTCAACTTAAATATGCTATTAACTATTGAACTAAACAATAGCAAAGTAGATAAAATAGTATTTTTGCTACAAAAAATTTTGCTCATCTCCAATACTGGTAAGCCATATGCTGCCTGCTAAACAGTGGCTGCTTCAAGTGGTTAAATTCAGGGTTCAAGTCCCAGTCAAGATCTGGATTTTGGTAGCTTAAGTGCTGCTATTTATCATCATTACTATAGCAAACTTTATGGGGTCATATTAAAATAAATAGATAATAGTATTCTAGTGGGTCAAATATCAAAAGGAGAGGTATTGCTTAAAATAAGGTAATTGAAGTTAGGGCACAGGGGAAAATACAGAAGGAAAGTCAAAAGCAAAAAAATGTCATGTGTTATATAAAGTGCAGGATAAAGAAAAAAAGAAAGAACATTGAGCAGGTTATTTAAGGAAATATGAATAAACTGAATGAAAGAATACCTATGTTAAACATAATTTAACAGTAAAATTATATTATAAATTATAAGAACAGCTAATTTCTATAATTTATTTCCATAATTGAAAAGGCATTGTAACAAACTGGCAACCTTTATTACACTTTCATCACATGGAAGACTGATTCAAGAGTGCATCTACCTACAAAAGCTTGAAAAAAATAGAACTTTCATTGATCTTATAGCTTTTTTTGACACCTAGAACTTTCCATTCAAAATATTTACTTAATAGTATTGCATCCATTTACCTAGTAAATTTGAAGTTGAGGGAATACTTGTTCATGCAGATAATGATTTAGAAATCCTGAGGTAGAAAAGACTAACACCCAAAAATATATAATAATATTTTCTACATATTTACAAATATTTCCTTATATTTTTCAGATATATTTGTATAAACATGCTACACTAATATAAAAATAAAAAGTCACCCTTTAATAAATAATTCATCTTTAAGCAAACTTATATCCATTCCAAACCTCCTCAAAGAGAATTCTGCAATTTAGTGTCACTTGTAGCTTAGCACATAGTAGAAATACTCCAGAAAGCTTACGATGAAGTGAATATATTTCTTCAGGAGGAGGACAGAGCCTCTCAGTAACTATTGTGGGAATAAGGCGCTGAAGGCGAAGTGTAGTATCCTGTGCTCCAAAATCAAAGCCCCCAGTTCCAAACACTTCTCCAAGAATCATCACTGCATCTACATGGGCAGCTTGCATTGCCTGCAGAACAATCAATGAAAGTCAGAAAAAATATTGGCATCTTATGCTATTTAACTTTAAAAAGCAGGGGCAAGATTTAGTTGATAAGTAATAGAGATTACTTCAATGGCTTATCGATTCTTGATGATTTAAGAACAATCTGTTGGTTCATCTGCTGTTTGACAAGATGCCCACTGTTGTATATACAACTAGTTCCATCTCCAAAGTTCTTTAAATTGTTGAAAAGTAAATCATCGCATCCTTTGTGTTCGTTGATTGTTGCATTATAAATTCCTTATATCCCCCATTATTAGTTGAAATTTACTTCCTTTCCATGAGATTATGGATATTCACTTTCAAATGACCCACCAATGTCATCATAGCCATTGGAAATTAAGCGGGTATTAATCATGATGGAAGTGATGGACATCAATGGAAAGCATTGGAGATCCATTAGTGAATAAAAAAAGTTTGATGGATCCATGGATGAATTTTAAAATGTGCCCATTCATAGTGAAAAAAAATTTACCACAGTATTATGGTTTCCACAGTTGTGGAAATTCATTTTCACAATTGTCGCACAGTTTCCACAATGGACATACAATAGTCTCCACAATTCTGTAACAATTGTGGAAAATATAATACTTAGTGAATATTTCACAATGAAAGATATACCAGGGTTTTGCAAAGTGAAAGCTGAGGTTGTTGATTATATATTTTACCAATCATTTCTTTTACTGGACAATATGACAACACAATAATCATTTATAACCTCAATACTTGGTGGAAAGAGTATGATTCATACATCTTAAAGATATAAATTTAGTAACTTCCTTGTAAAGAAATACTGTACTCTAATAGAACTTATGGTGGAAGTTATTTTTTTTTAATATGTTTATTATATTCACTCTTTAGACTTTTTGACTAAAATATTTTTGATTCAATAGTTAAATACTTAATAATTTCATTACTAATACTAGCTTATGTTCTTAATAGTCACCTCTCAATAATTATTTAAGTCTTTGGGAATTAAGTGAGACTGATTGTACACTATATAAATTCTTATACTTAATATATGAAACCTCATTACATGATAATAAAAACTCATTCTAAGAAAAGCTTACTTTAGACTCATATCCAGTAAGGAAACCCATCTCTTGCGATATTCTCAGAACCTCATCCCTTCTCCCATCAGCAGCAGCCTTTATTACAAGTATGTACTTGTCCATGAATGACTTTTCATAAGATCTAGTAGCACCAAAGTCTAATAAAGCCAGCTGCAATTAACATTCAGAAGTTACATTTCACAGAGAACTATTAATGGATAGAAAATAGTTCCAGAAGTTAGTTATGATAGGAATAACATGCCTGTTTACTCTCAGGGTCATAGAAAAAATTTGACCAATTAGGATCAGTTTGCATGTATAGGAACTCAAACAACTCTTTGAGACAAAGGCGCATGATGAGTAAGCAAACATGATCCCGAGTTGCCTGATCAAGCTCAGCACACTTGTCGATAGGAATTCCATGCACTAATTCTGTTGTATAGACTTGTTTTGTGCTCAGTTCATCTGTAAATATATTTAATCATAGAAATATCATGAAATTAATGAAAAAATAATAAATTTTGCAATCTTTGCAAAATTTTGTAATTTTGTGACAATCTCACAAATTTACAAAATAATCTCCTAAAATAACTAAGTTTCAGCAATATTATTAAAAACATAGCACATATTAAAAGACTTTCTTTCTCTTTTACATTCATTTTCTAACAACTAACTCATACTCTTGAAAACTCTTATAATAGGGAAGGGATACATTTTATATATGTTTACATTTATATAGGAGGTACGAGCAGTAAGATATGTGCAGTTTTATTATTCATATCAATTTTAGAACTGTTGAGTATAAATATAAAATATTATAAGTTAGATCAAGGGAGAGGAAGATGAATAATATTCTAAGTGATAGTTATAATACCTTATGTATACATTACCTATAACAGAAGGCACCAAATATTCAGGATAAGGCCTCAACAAATCCTTGAATTTCTTAGCACATTCTGCTTCTCTTTCATAGTCTACTTCCCAGGCAAGCTCTCTCTTGGCTACTTTCACTACATTATCAATAAATAACCCTAATGGATTTAAAAAAATAATTACAATTATTATCCATTATTTCAGAAATCAGCATTCTTTACTTAATTGCATAATAAATTATTAAAATGAAATAATAAAAATTCATTTTAATCAGAGATATATGACCCCTGACACCTAGGACATCCTTGAAGATAAGGAATTTTATCTCTCATAATAATTAAGTTACTTC
Organism: Pachydiplax longipennis; assembly: GCA_036926295.1. Taxonomy (NCBI): domain Eukaryota; kingdom Metazoa; phylum Arthropoda; class Insecta; order Odonata; family Libellulidae; genus Pachydiplax; species Pachydiplax longipennis. Next base: position 47,739,628 of record JAVFKF010000001.1, on the reverse strand, counting down.
AAAATTGGGAAGTGATTCACTTACCTTCAGGAAATATCTTCCACACTTTGAGAACAGAAACTAAATTGTCTATATCACTATCAATTCCCTCTGCTACTCCTGGATATTGAATCTTCATTGCAACTTGCCTACCATCATGTAATGTTGCTAAGTGCACCTGACCAATGGATGCTGCAGCAAATGGAGTCTCCTCAAAGGAAACGAGCATTGATTCCCAGTCTGGCCCAAATTCTTTGGCCATGACCCTCTGAACAAAAAAATAATGAGAATAACATTCATACTACATATTTTTTTAATGCCAAAGTAAAAATCCCTCACCTGCACTTGCCAATTGGGCATGAAGTCAGCTGCTTGGCGAACCCTCTCAAAAGCTTTCTGTAACTCTGGGCTCACAATGTTGTTGTCCTGTATACTTAAGATTTGACCAATCTTTAGAGCAGCACCTACATTAATGAATTTGATTAATTCAAACATATCAACTACTACAATGAAAAATCTTATAAAATTATATCTTTAAATTGTGAAAAAGGAGACTTCATTGAACTACATTATCACTTTATAAGAGAATCAAAAATAAGTCTTCCTTTACCAACTTTAGTTTTTTTCAGTGAAAGAATGCTGATACTCCAAAGGAATTAGAAGCTTGCAACATTTCCTTACCTCCCCTTCTTCCCCTCCCTATTTTTCCAAATTCTGCTATTTAAACAAAAAGCTGATGATCTACAAGCTGCATCTGCAGCTGATAATGATATGAGTCAAAACTGGTAGCAGTTTAACTATGTTTATTCTATACTATGGATTATACTTAGAATGTTTTGTACTTAATATTTTAAAATAGAATTCCACCAGATACTGCTGCATCAAGTTCAGTTAATTCCAAAGGACATATATATCCATCATTAATTACTTGTATTCATTTTTTTCTCAACTAACTACTCAAATATTTCAGTAACTTCTTATCTGCTTTCAATATTTCATTTCTATGATTTTACCCTTTGAAAACTGAAATATACAGAAGCAATATAGATAAAGCAAGACAATTTCTATGACATACAGATTTTATGATCAAAGCCACCAAGATACAAATAAGGAAGAGATAGCTGTACCCTTTAAGCATCTTCTACTTAATCAAAAGAACAGTGCATGGCTAAGAATGATCAAGTATGATCTCCACATTTTTAATTTTCAAATAGCTTTTAGTCTTTTCTTGTGAAAAGAGGATTTTCTACAACTTCTTGCTTGAATTCTTTCAGCCACTTTTGCTAGCTGCAATTTTTCACCTTGATTTTAAAGATGAAAACTATGAAAAGAAAATGTTTCGATTGAGTGAATCTCTTAAATAACTTCAATATGTTCAAACTTAGCACTTTAATTAAATTTCTTGCTTATAATATAGGTAATTAAAACCTACACAGTATAAGGAAGTGTAAAGTTCTTATTCTTCTTATCCCTTGAATTTTTCCAATACAAATTTAGTCCAATAACACCATTACTTTGGCTTTATTTGTTTAGTAAATGATATACTATAACAAGAAGATACCATATGAAATCCATCATTTAGAGCTGAATAAATATGCTCTGACTGGAAATGAAATAATATTCAGAAATAAATGGTAACCAACTTATTAGGCTGTTTTTTCCCTGTTTAATTTCAATGTATTCCTCTCATATAAATATTCTTTCCATTACTTCTGGGTTCATCACTAGGATCTTTTATCAAGTATTAACTTATGCTTTGCTAATATCACCAGTATGTCATCACCCATCCACCCGATATGCCCAAATCAACTTCACTGCAATTTCTGATCCAAATATTAGTGTCATCAACCAACAAATCTCTCCTATGTCTTTACTTTTTGTAGTATCTTTTGATATCTTATTTGCTATTCATCTTAGAATTGCATCCTTGTAGTTGTGATTCCAGTATTTGGTCAGATTTCAGCAGTGTATGTCATGTTGGGTCTTAAATTGTACTACAAATGTTTCCTTTTGTATTTATTGGTAGGAAGAGGGTTGGTAAGCCAGGTTAGGTCCCTAGCTACTGTAAAAATATTAATTCAATTTGTTCAATTCAATGTTCAAGTACTAATAGAATGGCTCAGTAATGGACAAGAATTATACTTTGTTATACACATAAAATGTAACTTAAAATGAGAAATATATATAAAAATAATAAACTATGTACTTGAACTACATATTTCTGAACTTACTATTGCTACTTAACAAGACTTTGATGAATGGTAATAAACATATTTTAAAGTAGGAATGGAGGGTTCATAATTTCTGTTTAACATTATCTGTAAATTCTAGGATTAGGATATTCTACAATGATTTGCTTTAATTTAATAAGCATTGGATAGAACAAAAATTATCACAGAAATATTTATTCAATTTGAACTGAATTAGGTATAACATTCTGATCCAGTACCTCGCAAAGTTTCTTATGCCCGAGATAGCAAACTTGTCCAAAAATGTAAACATTTAGTGAGTGACAGGTAGTTTTTGACGTACTAATTATAATAAGAGAGGACACTATCTTCTTACTTCCTTTTTTCATATACAATGATTTTCGTAGATGATTAATTCATAGAAAAAGATCATACCACATTTTTTAATGCAGGCATTTAACTGTATTAGAACATGAAATCTGAAGGATCAGAAAACTTTGCAACTAGCAACAACATATTTTTCTATTACAAGAAAACATACCTCTAACTTTGCAAAGTGTGTTTACAATCCTTTCTGCATTTGCTTGGGTCAAAAAAAGACTTGCTGCTGAGGGAACCAACTTTTCTGATTTGGCAGATGCTGTTCCCTCACTTTTAGTGACAGTCCTCTCTAAGGTTCTTCTGGCAAATTCAGCTGCTGTACCAATTCCTAAACCAGCAGCAAGTCCTCCAAAGGAAACTAATCGTGCAAGTCGACTAGCTGGAACACGTCGCTGCCGAGCTCTAGAACTCAACAGCTCTTGTTGATCTTTAGGTGACAGTATGAATGTCTTAGGAAATGAGGAATCCTTGGGTAAAATATTGATTAAACATGAAAAATTAGTTAACAAAATTGTTGCTGATGGGGGCCCTGAAAATTAATAATATATGTAAAATGGTAATAACACGGACTTGAGCTTAAGATTTGAAAAGAATTGTTCTTAGCTGGAGCTATGCAATTATTATGGCACTTTAATTTGCATAAAGTAATATACATTTTTGAACTCCTTGAAATAAATCTCAGCAGAGAAGATGACTCTAAATAAAGGCATTCATTGAAAAAGATAACAGTAATATAATAATATTGGTGCTATTTTCATGAAAGACAAGACTTCAATGATGGTCTGTATCATGAAAAATCTCGAAAATTCTTAATATCAACTTAATTATTGCAAAGAAATTTAAATAAAATATGAATGTAAGATACTTCATTGTAAGATATTACTCAAATAATGAAAATATTCACCTTATTTTTCGTTTCAGGATCAAATTTAGGTTCTTCAGGGGTGATAAAATGATCAGTCTTAGATATGAGTTTTTCATTTCCTAGTTTTTCGTTAAATTCCGGTTTTTCCTTAGTAGTTTCATCGTAAAGCATCTTCTCGGTGATATCTGCAGAAAGTTTCACCTCTTCTGCTTCAATTGCATTCGATTTTTTGACCGCATTATTGGTATCCGGAGAGGGGGTTACAGGATCATCTTTTTCTTTCACTTTTTCCGAAACTTCCTCAGCCTTAGGAAGGGGTTTCTCTTGCGCTGCAAAATTTAAATTTCTTTTCAGCTCTTCACTCCTTCCTTCAGTCAAGGTTACACCAAAGTTATCAAGGTACTTTACTTTATTACCTGAAACATAACATGCTACTTCCTTGATTCCAGCTAGTACAACGGATGATCTTTCGACACTTTCAGTAAATACTTTCGCCGCAGAATCCTGCCGGAAATAAACACACACACGGAAATAACCTTCACACCCTGCCACATGATTAAAAGATACTGTTTTTCCAAAAATACATACCTTTAATATTTTAGGATCATTAAGAATTTCTTTTCCGGTGCTGACGGATTTTTGGCATAGTTCCTCGCTCAAAGTCCTAATACTTGATGTCAACCAAATTTGTCTTAAACGATTTTCTTCCAGGCGAATACCCTGCTTAATTACACAATCTAGTCCTTTAAGAATTACAAGCAAATCCGAACCCAAATGACGGGACATTTTTCTCAACCTCTAGCTTTTCCAAATATAAACAAACAGGGTCATGCATTCATCTGCAACGACCATCGTTTATCCCATGAACTACTGCGATGTAAACATAGCTAGCAGAAGAAGCAGAATAACCACCTTGAATCGCAAGATCGAGCATTTTTCATTGGAATATCTGAAATATAGATAGTTTAGCTTCAAAATCACTTAATTTATCACGAAAATATCACGGGACCACATGTTAATTTCATGTTATTGGTTATTTCTTTATGCTTCATGCGAATCGACAATTTCGATGTTTTCTTTTTTTGGTCTGCGACGTCAGAAACATGTCTTCTGAAATAGACTGGGCTTTTTCCAGATATATATGCCCAGAAATTCGAAAAATACATCGTCGAAGCGGTCACATTACGTTCGTTTACAAGGGATATATGCTATTATGGGGAGGGTACATGGTAAAGCGATAAAAATTTACCTTGGCTTGTCATTTATCTTGTCTTCTAATGTGAATCGTTAGATTTTGAAGTTGTGTCGTCTCTTCATATTTGTAATTTCAATGGTTTATTTCATATGCATTCTGTGATTTCCCCGTAAATTATCCAGGAAAGCTTTCCAGATACGTCAGATGTGAGATCAAGTTGTGAATATCATGACACGGATGAGTTATGGGCCTACGACATTCACACTGAATTATGGTATGTTATTGTGCAAAAAGAGCCTGTTAGTGCACTGACTGGTTATGTGCTAACTCCTATGATCAAACTTACAGGTCTCGAATTCCAACGAAAGGAGAAATTCCACCTGGTAATTCCGGTGCATGTGGTGTTGTTCACGACGATTTTCTTTATGTATTTGGAGGTAAACGTTATGCCACTCTTGCTTCTACTATATAAAATTTAAAGGTGCTTGATTTGATCAATGCCCAACGACATGATTTTCCCTTAGGCTATCATGGCGTGAGTTATAATCATACACTTGAAGGAAATAGTAATCAACTTCACCGCCTTGATTTGACTTCTATGGTGTGGAAACAGCTTTATCCTGGAGGTGTGGCTCCTACGCCTTGTGATAAACTTGTGGGATGGGTTTACAATGAAAAGTAAATAAATTAAAATATTTTCATACCTTTGTATCCTTGTGAATTAGAGGTGTTTTATTTTCATAACTTTATATTCCGTATGAAAATTGCCTCAAAGAAATCGATTCATATTAGCATATATGCAGTTTAAATAACTATAAGAAATGATCTTTGGAAAAAACTGTAAGCTCTCTCACTAATGTAGTTTTGCTTAGTTATTATTCATAAACATGCAGGGATATTTCAAAAATAAAGTAATCAAAAGTTTTGAAATTAACTATATACTTCTATAATTGTTGAATTTACTTTTTTTACTACTATTAAGATATTGCTGATGAATACTTTCTTAGTCTTTCCTATCAAAATTTTAGAAGTTACTTTCAAAATTTATATAAAAGTTATTTATGTTTTTCTTTTTTTAATTCTATGTACAATGCTATTTATTTTTTCTATTTCTATATTATTCATTTAATACATCTCTCTTGAAAATCTTCTTCTATTGAAAGTGACTTAAGTATTTGTTCCTTGGACCTATTTTTCTTGGTAGTGTTCCCAAAACTTATAACTCTGCTATTTAGATACAGAAAATTGTCAATATGCTCATTGCTAAAAATTTACATTCATAAAGAATTCTATAATTTTCTTTGTCAGACTTAAATCTAATTATTGGTGGAATTTTCCCAAAGTTGAATTATGTTTTGATATTTCAGGTTATATTTTTTTGGTGGATTTGGACCCGCTCCAGATATATGGACTCAATTACCTTTTGAATTTGTACCTGATCGATCATTGGAGGGTAATTTACAGAGGGGATGGAACAATCAGCTAGTTTCACTTGATGTTAGGTTCTGCCGAGAATATGTAATGAGAGGTGAAGAAGCTGAACTACATTGGGAATGGCCCCATACCACTGGTGTCATTCCTCGTCCCCGAGCTGCTCATGCTGCTGATCTTTGTGGCTCAAAACTTTATTTGTTTGGCGGTCGATTGATGTTCTGCAGAATGAATGATCTTCACTGCTTAGACATGGAGACAATGCATTGGAGTGGAGAGTGAGTTTCCCTTTTTCCATGCCTTCCTTTCTAAATATGCATATTTAATTACCTAGTGTTTTATATGTGCTAAATATAGCTTTAGATTTTGCTCTAAGACTGGTTTCACTTATTTTCTAATTATTTGTCTAATCTCAGTCATCCATGGTATTATAGTAGTATTGTATTTACACTCTTTTATTTATCAGTTTTCCAGTATTTATTTTATGATATATTAATTTTAGTTCTCATATCTGTGGCTATAATCTTTCTCTCTTTTCGTATAAGTATGAGGAGAACCCTCTATGACATGAATTTTACTTATATATTTTCCCGGAATAATATGTGTCAATGTTTTAAAACATATCTGTATTTTATTCTAAATAAATTATCATATATATTCCTCAAATATGTACATTCTTCAAAATACGATTTATGTTATGGAATCTTTCAATAACAATCCAATATTCCACACTGACTGTTAGACAACTTTGAAAGTTTAATCATATAATGGCAGTTTTTCCATTTTACCATTAAACTTTGTGACTATGTTGAAGAATACTTCCTCAATAATATCTTTAATGTTGGACGAGAATTTGATTAAAAAGGAAAATCTTGTGATTTTATCAATTTTCTTATTCAACTTTAGCAGAATATAAGTTGAAAATATTACAATTCTATTCATGCAAACTACTACATTTCCTTGAGGAATTAATTGAGACAGGAAGAAAACTGATCATTCAGATTCATCTGAATTATATGCTTAGAGGGTGATGATGTAAAGAAAAATGTATGTTGCTGTTTGAACAAATTATATTTTCTGTCTTTGAAATTAGCCAAATATTCCTTGAATTTTTTCTGTGTTTATATTTGTCTCGTATGTATAAAGTTAGAGGTATTGAATGAAATCTGGTGGAAATTCATTTTAAACCAAATGAGAAATAAAAGTTTTACTTTCCACAATTTTACAAATACAGGTTACACAATCTTCGGACACTGAGGCTGTTACACAGATATCCTATGAATGTACAGTTTATTCCATTGTTTGCATGCAACTCATGGTAAATATCTCTTTAATGTAAATTAGGTATTTAGTCTTTCAGATTGCTTAGAAGGTAAGATAATTTAATGATGCATGCCTATTCAATTGTTAAATTGAATATATTTTATAGAGGTTAATTGTGATGCTTAGTGTAACAAAATTTACTATGTACTGTTTCTTTTCGTCCCAGTTGTTTGTGAATTTGTTGTTCCTAATTTTTCTCCTATTAGGTGTTGATGAATGTTTCAACCATATCTGTTTCTTAATTGGTTCTTTTCATGCAATTTTTGCATATATTCTACATCCTTAATGAAATTTTATTTTGACAGATTTTTAATACTCTATGAATCATGGAATGAAAGGATGCCAACTTCCTTGTTTATATCTCTGTTATTTGTTTTATTGCTTGTTGAATATAATATTTTTGTATAATAAGTTTATTTTGGTGCTCAGTGAATCTATTTTGTTGGAAAACAGGACTCATATTAATATTCCAGAGTTGGATTTGTTATGAAAAATAAGGCAAGGATTTCATAGTATAGCCTCTCTTTTGATGTAATAACCACATAATATTATTGGTTTCATTATTTTAAAGCTCTCATAAGTTTAATGATGAAATAATTATTCCTGTATTTTATAGATGACATTAATAACTTTGTATTTATTTAAGCCAAATCATTCTTTTTTCTAGCTTGATGAAGTTTCATAATGAGTATCCTGAAGGCAGATCTTGGCATAGTTTAACATTTATCAGAGAGGGTAAAGCAATTCTATATGGAGGCTTTAATCAGTTTGATACTATCCTAAGTAAGTATTATTTTCATATCTGTCAGATATTTCAAGATTATTCTTACAAATGATTCCACTTATATTCCCTACAACTCCCTCCTACTTCCCTTCCTACACTTCCTCCGCCAACAGTTGAAAATCCTTTTATGTTTATTGTGATTTGTCTCCTTCCCTCTAAATGATCTAGTTTAAAGATCTGTTTCAACAAATCTTCTTGTTAAGGCCTTTGTTTGAATATTTGCCTTTTGTTCGCCCTTTGAGAAGATTCCATGTGGTATTACCATTAAATGGACCAATCCTTCTTCATTGTTGATGCAAATAAAGATTCTGCATCTTATGCTTATCCAAAATAATCCATATTCTGTAAACCTGATTGACCTAATGATGAATTCATTATATGTCCTAAATTTTCTTTGTTTGAGTTCTCAAGCCTTAAGAAACCAAAGGAAATGGTTATTTGCAGAAATAGTTATCTGTCAAAGATCTAAATATGGTGTACTCAAAAGTGTTTTTAAAGCTTCTCCAAAAAAGTGACAAAATAAATTTTGCAGGATATTAGGGAATGGTACAATGATAATAGTCTTCTTACTTAGATAAATAGGAACATATAGTCAACCCAGTCATAGGTCATACATCATTTAGTAGATTATAATAGTTTTCATATAGCCATGCAATGCACATGCAAAAATTGGCTTGTTTGACATTTTCTACTACTAATATTTTCTCTGTGGTTATTACTCTTTCTAAACAGGAGATTGCTGGCTTTTAGAAGTTCCTTCTATGAATTGGGAGTTGCTCTTTTTTGGAAGGCCACGATTGTGGCATAGGGCTCAATTTTTAACCACTGGTGACTTAATGATTATCGGTGGACATAATGATAGTATAACAAATCCTATAAAAGTAAGTATATAGCTGTATTTTGAAGTAACCTTGTTCTTTTCATAGTCAGTGAGATCTTCAATTCATCTCCAGAAGTTCAAGGAAAAATATCTGAATTATTCTCACACCAGTATATTTCTGTTTCTGTCATATTTCAGAACATACAAGCATTAAATTTAACAGAGTGTTTGCTTAAATCCTCAGCAATCCATGCTTTCTGCTTAAGATGTTAAAATCTTGCTTAAAAATTGTTAGAAATACAGCTGTGGCTGTGCCAAAATTTAAATTCAAATCAAAATTAATGTGCATTAAAATTTCATGATGGATGCTTGTAAATTGATAGATTATGACTGAATCATGCATTATTAATTGTACTAATTATAATTTATTTAGTTAAATTCATATGTTAATGATTCCATCTTAATTAGTTTCAGTAGAGTAATTTGTAAACCTTTTTTACAGAACAAGATTTTTATAAATTTAAGTTTCCATTTTCTAATATATGCTTCGAAAAAAATGTACCCATTATATGCCCAGGTGACGATAGTTTTCAATGGCACCTATTTTATGAAAGCTGTAGCTTAAAATGAAATACAGTCATTTCCATCTGGGCTAGGGCCATATACCTCCTTCTATTTGTTACCTCACAGGTGTTCCTTGTTGGAACTTAATTGATGTATTTGATAAAGCCACAGCTGGCTGTAATAGAATTTCAGTTCCGATTCAATTCGTCTAAAGATATTTCAATTAAGTGATAATATGATCACATACCATCATTAAATGTAACAAATGTTTTGTTTTCAAAAATAATTAATATTAGAAATGAAAGTAATCAATATTAATTAATAAAAATTTATAATATCATTTTAAAAATTAATGAAATGTCTGAATTTCATTTTGAGTGACTTTGATTTCCCATATTATTGCCACCTGCACTCCCAAAATGAAATCTTTATACTGATGACTGAATGAGACTTCACAAATATATATATTTGACATAATTTGTTAGAAGCAGTTTTGATGATCAAGATAATATATTCATGTATAATGTACATACTTCCTATTGTCTTCAAAGTCTGAAATTTGCCAACTTATGTAGATTCAGCTTTTGTTTTATGAGTTGAGCCATATTATGAAGTGTCCATTTGAAAATACAACAAATAAAATACAAGGCTTTATTTATACTATTAATTTGTCATGCCATATTCATATACAAATATGAATATGGCTCTTTTTGAATCAATACACAAAGGCTTGAAATAATTTGATAGTATTCTTTGCATTCCTTAAAGTCTCATACTTTTAGATAATTCAGAAACTGTGGTGCTTGTTAACTAAGTCTTTAATCTCACTGTATTATTTTTCCATAGCATAGAAGGATTTTAAAAGTTTCTGTATGTAGTGAAAGTAAATAAATGTCAATTTAATCACTAATAGTGTTAATTAATAATTAATTTCATCATGATATGATAAAGATATTTTCAGAATATTTATGTACTCGCATCTAGAGTGTGGGGCCAGTACGTCGTAAAAATCTGACATGGACGGAGCTTGTGGAAATTGGTCAGAATTCGTATCCCCTATATCTATATATCTATATAGGTATATCCGGAGAGTTAGCTAAATATAATAGATAGTTTAGCACCACATAAGTGCTAAAGTTAATCAAAGATTGCTCTACTAAATCTACTCTATCATGCTCTCTATACCAAAGATCCAGGAAACTACCACTTCAAGTATTTTACTATTGCCACATTCAGTTTTAGAAACAGCAAAAGGCCACCAGCAACTAAGTAGAATTTGGTGGTTGTAAGAAAAATTTATCCTTTTCTGTCGAAAAAGTCTCAAATAAACCATGCTACGAAGACCAATATGTTTTTGAGTGAATGTCATAATGACATAATAATTCAAATTGATTATTATGGGAGTAAGTTCCTTAATTTCAATTCTCAAAATGAGGGATAGGAGGAGATTTAATTTAACAGACTCGATATATCTTTGTGCAATTTAAATAACAATAATTTTGTATTAAAACTTCTTAGGGTTGTCAGCTGGGTAAGTTCATGACATTTTAGGTTCTGACTTTGGTAGTCATCTTTGGGGTTGTGTGTGACCCTGAAGATGGCTCGTAATTCAGTGGCTTAAAGAGTGGTTTCTTGAATTGTATGGCTGAGAACCTGAAGGATTTTCTACAAATTATTTTTCAGGGTGAATTAAAGTTTTTCCACAATATTCTTGTTTAACTTAGGTGTACTTAAATACTAAAATAAAGACTAAAACCTAGGCCAGATTTTGTTGTGAGTAATTGACATTTTCAATATGAAAGAGCTAGAGAACCCTAAATCACATATTATATGATGCTAATGTTATTTATACTAATTGTGATGCTGATTATCATATTACTCTCTTATACACAGCAGTTTAACTCTTGATATATTAATAGAAATTTTCTACCCAAAGATCAACCTATACATGAGTATGCATAGTATTTATTTATGATATGCATGTCAGTATAGAAATAGCACCACTCGCTGCATCCACAAAGAAAATCTCACCTCATTAATAGGACACACTGTGTATATTCTCTGCTACTTTTGCTTTTGGAATTTTTGTGGATGTATTGTATATATTGTGTGTTTTTTGATTAGGTATTTCGATTTTGTCTCTTGTTGAACTAATCTTGACAGTTTCAGGATCAGGCACAGGAGTTGCTAGTCATGAATTTCTCTCCAAAATCATTACTAAGGTAAGGCTGAATTATTGTTAATTTACATTTTAAAATGATCATCATTTCCCATTAAATCCTGTTCTGCCTAGTATAATAACATTCCAAACTGTTAGAATCAATTTATATTGAATGTAAGAGACCATATTTGATTCATATCTTACTTGTTATTTTAAAAATATTCCATCCATTCGTCCAATAACCAAAACTTTATTTTATTCTATTTCTCTGATAGTCAACACTTTTTCTTGGTCACAGCTAATACTGACTACTGTAACTGATTCTTTGCCTTTCCTTTTATCTTCCCATTTAAGATGCTTACTCATTGATTAACAAAAATAACACATCAGTTTCAGTTGGATGTTATCTTGAAGCATATATTTTTATATAAAATAGTTTTCATTCAGGATTGCAATAAATCCTACTTAAAGATTATTCATTCATACAGTAATTTAGAAAAGCTTATTTCATTTAATTTTTAATTATATGATACGCAATTGAAAAGATTGCATTGCCCTATTCCCTGAAAATAATTCCTCCCTTGGATGAGGAGATTCAGAAGAAGTTCGATTATCTTTGGGAAGGAGTAATAGATTTACACACTACATATTTTTATAATTTTGTTGTAAGTATTCCAGCAAATATTGTGAACTGTCTGATGATAAATGGATAGTTGAGGGATACGAAGTAAAATGGTTATGTTAAAATATTGTGAGGCTAGTTTGGTATGATTGCTCAGTGGTCTAAGCATCTGCCAAGATAATCCTGAGTTTAAGTCTCAATTACATTGACTTTGTACCTCTCTGTTTTTCCATAAGCTTTTGTATGCACATCTTAATACTTTAAGTGAAATGCCTAAACCCTTATCCTTTCCAACTTAATGCATTGGACTTTCGTGTTTAAATTTAATTGTAATAAAAGAATATCATACTAAATTGCAATGTTAAAGAAATGTACCATATACACTCACGTACATGATGCACTCACCTATAAGACTCAGCAAGATTTTTGGGACAGCTCAGAACTTCAGAGAGATGCACCCTTATTTTCAATCTTATAAGTGGATATTCATTAAAAATCATCTCTGAATAAAAAACTAATAATTTTTGATTAAGAAGATAGTAAAAAATGTTCACAACTAGATGATGTTAATGAATCTCTCTCATGATCAGTATGTATCTCTCATGGTGTGTTCTCTGGTTCTCTATGTTCTACTTCATTTGAATCGACATTTGTATTCTTTAATAGTTCCTTCTGTATCTAATGTGAATCTATTAAGAAATTTTATCTATCTTGACTACACTGCAGGCTGTGCCTGGACAAGATCATTAAGCATCAAAAGGAACTGTCTAGTGCTTGGTGCTGGTTACCTGCATCTCTTCAGGGAATATTAAATCTTAGACTAATACAGTGCCGTCTAAATGAACAAGGGTATAAATATAGGAGAGGTGTACTCTAGGAAGTGACTACTGTTTTCGTGTTTCCAAGTGTTAGTGAAGGAGACGGAATCAACAATAGTTGGAGTTCAGAGATGGAAGTAGCTGCAATGTTCATACGGTAATTCTACTTATAAAATTATTGAAATGATTTGTATTGGCAGTTTGAAAAGCAGAGTACTCAGGTTCAAGGAGGTATTGTAAAGCATCATATATGTTTTGAGATCACAGAAACAGTATTTTATGAGTAAGGATATAAGTTTTGATGAGACGATAAACATGCTTGGTGGTAACTTAATGCTCAGGTTAATTTATCAGAAATAGCTTATTAACATTATGGGTATCGAGAAAGATCCAGTGAGCATGAACATTTGCAGAAATATACTTCTTAGAAAAGAAAATGGTTTCATGTCAGTGTGGACTAGAATTTTAGAATTTTGGTTATTAAAAAGAATAACTGCAAAAAATTTTGATATAATATGGAATAATCTCTTTTTACACCTAGAATGTGCTAGTAGAAACCTCTGAAATTACATTACATTTACTGAAAACCTGAGATCTGAAAAATGTTTTCCCATAAAACATTGCAGTTTCATATATTTTTAAATCACCTCTGTGAGTCTGACCGTATAAGTTTGTACATTAACATAGTTTCATTCTGTTCTCTATAAATTTATTTTGTGTGTATATAAAAGTGTACATATGCATCATAAGGTGGATTTGATGTCCACAAGAGTTATTTATTTTTAAGTTTTAATATCACTTTTAAGTAATCATGCTGTAATAAAATTGTAATTGAAATTAATCTATTTATTTCCTCTACAATATTCCACCAACCCAGTTCAGAAACCCATTTTGTGTTTTACACAATAAGGTCAACACTTTTACATTTTTACATATTTTCTTAAAAGTTATTATAAAAATAAAGCAAATACAAAGAAAGTTTATATACAGCAGATATCCATACTTTGAAATTAAAAGATAGAATGATGAAATCGAAAGGAAATTTCTAATTTGAGTGTAAAATTTCATAAATCCGTCATTAAATTTTTAAACAAAAATGTGTTAAAATTGATTTTCTCTAGAATTTATCCTTAATTTTTCCCCTCTCCAGATAAATTCTAATGATGTAGTTAAAATGATCTCTTGAGGAAATTAAGCTTATATAATATAACCTTCAGGAAATTCTCTTTTATTCTTGAATGGTAGATAAGAGTAAGTTGTGTTGTATTTGTTATTTTGCCCTTTGAATTCGTAGTATCATCAGGAATAATGAATCTTCTACAAATATTGCTACGTCGACCATCGGAGAGACTTTGAATATTACATCACAGTTTCGATCTCTTGAAAGGTAAAATCGTACTATTTCCCGCTACTCAGAGGCATTGTTTGCGCGAGTGGCGAGGGGTTCAAGAAGTTCCAATTTCTATGTAAGAGAGCGCTATTGACGATACGTGCGCCTCTACGGCTAGATTTTTAGCAGAAGTTTCGTCATGCAGATCATCTCATTCAAAATATGTGAATCAAGCGGAATGTGACACAGTTTTTCCTAGCGCTTTAATATTTATTTGCTATAAGAAATTTTACCATGTATTTTTCACGTTTCCATTTATTTACAGACTTGATTTTAAAACGTAGTCATTGTACGGTGGAATGTTACAAATCATTCTCTTCGTTCCAGCCGTTGCGTTACTGTGGACTGTATCGTAATTCCCCTACCAAACATTACACAATTATTTTTCAATCCAGTTATACAGTGTCTAAATTCCATACCTCAAAACCCCGTAATGCAATCCCACCTGTTTTAGTTGCTTTGTTAAGACCGCTGGTCAATATAGTAGCAGTATTAGCTGGTCGTGGTATTAGGAAATGGTGGAGTACCTTAACTCCGGCCAAGAGAAGACAAATCTATGAAAATATAAAGAAAAACCGCTACAAATTTCTTGGTAGGTCTACAGACTCACTTAACACTATTCTTTAAGTGTTGCAAAATGTTATTTATAATATTTATTAAAAAATATCAAAAGTTATGTTGTAATACTAGTTATTTATATTAGGTGGTGCATCGGCAGTGTACTTAGCTGGATATTGCTATTATTCCCTACATATTACTGAGGCTCCAATCACTAAGAGAAAAAGATTCATTTTATTTAGTAAAGATGAAGTCCAACATCTTGCTAATCTGCAAAGCTCTCTGGTAAGAACAAAGTGTTTATTATCAAAATTTATCAATTACTCATCTAGTTAACATTTTCTCTTCCTGGAACAGTGCATGTACAAAAACCGCTTACCAAAGATTGCCTAAATTTGTAAGTCTTAATCTTAAGTTTCACTAACCCTCATCGATGTTTATCTCTGTTAGTTTGAGCAAAACGATACATCTCATCCCAACGCAAAGTAGACAAGATTTTTATGATAATTAATTTAAACTGCATCGTTTATATTTTGCATTACATTGCCTATAATATTAGCAGACTTCTTTCACTGCCTTTACCTTGGTTTTTGTTGCACAGCATCGCCTTAAAAGTTGAGTGAGGAAACTTTTTTGAATATCATGTTCAGAATAATATTTACATAGATGTCATGGCTTTGATCATTTCTAAGTAAAAATAGTGCTTCGAAGTATCAAATCCTTGACAATAGAAATATTTCAGATGTTTAATGGTATTAAAGATGTTCGACAAAACCAAAGGCGTATTCTGTGTGTGAAGAAAGTTTTCTCATGATTTATTTTCTTTGTAGCATGATAATTTATGCTCATATGTAGTAATTTTTTTACTTTACTTTCATTTTGTCTATCTATACAAATCCATCAACGTAAATGCATGATAAATATATCTATAAAATTCATTAATTTACAAATTATAAAACATTAATATATTTTCTTTGGTTACATCTTTCCATCATTCTTTTAAAAGATTTCACAAATGAAAAAAATCTTGGTACATTGTTTTAAGTATAAATTTGTTAGCATTTATCAATAGTTATAGATACATAACATTCATATTATTGATTTCATTATATTTAACATTTCCCATTCATTCTTTGGAATATATCAGTCAATTAGGGTATATATTTTCCCATTGATAACTCTGTTAAGGGGCAAGCATGCAATTCTAAGGGTGGAATATAAAGGAATTGCATATCTTATATAGTGTTAAAGGAAGCCCTATATATTCAATTCACGAAATTATGAATTAAAGTATTATATGTTATTTGGGATTATTAGATGTGGAGAAACAATAGTAAAGCTTGTTGATTTTTACAATAGAATATTTAATAATAGTTTTCTGAATATGGTTAAAAATTAAGGTGTCCAATGATAGGTTAAACTACAAAACTTCACTAGATGTTAAAGCTAGCATTGATTTAAATATTTCAATACAAAAATCAACTATTACATTCACTTCCCTAGGTTTTACGAGTGAGTCACTTTCGTTAAGCATGTGAGTATGAAGAATCTGCAATTGTTACAATTATATCTGTGATAATAATAATGATTTATTTTCCAAAGATAAATACAAGATATAGGTATTGTCAAAAAAGAAGTATTTGCATTAAAAAGACAAACACTCATCAACACATAAAACATTTAATCTAACAAGAAGGATTTTAATTTACATTTAAAAGATGAAATTGCCTTAACATTCTTAAGGCCAGCTGGTATTTGTTTATAAATTTATATTTGTTAAATAAAAAATATCCATATGTTTAGAGCCAAAATAAATAAATCTGGTGTGAAGACACAAGACAAGCAAATTATTGAGGTTTCTAGTATAGTGTTTGTGCACTCTACTGTCTCATATAAAGTTGCACTTTAATTCGTATATGAATTTACACAATTCAACTTATATCAATTTACACCGATATAATTATTTTGTCTTGCATAGATTGATGCTCAATTGTTTGGCTTAGTATCTTGATCAAATTACTTTCTAAGATGACTATATTCATTTAGAATTTTCCAGTAGTCAACATATCCTTGTTTGAAATTACTGATGTTTTAGGATTAGATGATGATTAATTTACAGCCAAGTGTAAAGTAACAAAATAGATATCTATGCTAGGAAGTACAAGTGTATAGCCCAGTCCAAAATATTCTTTAAGACAAAAAGCTACCTGTATTTCTTAATTAGCCTAAGTTGCAATAGAAGTTGTACTTTTCAACAAATAGATATTCCTTTAACTTCCCTCCTTAATAATAATTATATTTTTCTCTACTGTAATTAAAATGTTTACTGATACTCATTTGGTTGGAAGGATATTTAACCTTTGCATATGAACTGGAGAGAGAATTACATATATTCATATTCTCCAATCCTCAACTAATTAGTCATTGAAGCTTTAACAGAGAGGTGTTTCAGTATGTAGTATGTCAGCATGTAGTATGTTAATTTTGGTGTTGAATTTATTATTGAAGTCTCTTTTTCTCTCCCAACTAATAGTTGTTGGAGGATTACAGCAAACAGTTGCTGCCAACCCATCATTATCTTTTCAAGAGGGTAGAAGCAGTGAAAGATAAAATAATCCAAAGAAATGGTGACCTTCCTGGAATTCAAAGTGGATCATGGTCACTGAATCTGGTCCATGATCCCCAGCAAAGGAATGCCTTTGTTCTTCCAGTGCGTATATTTCTTACAAATAGTTATTGCTAATTAATTGATTATATTCATTTGCTTTAGAGATTCAGAGTAAAAAAGGGAGTAGATAAATAGTCTTCAGTAAATTTTTGTTTCACGCAATTATCGACAGAAAAATATTTCATTAAGTAATTAATCTTTGAGCTTAGAATATTTGAAAATAAAATAGCAAGATTGAAGTGTTTTTCTAATGGTGAGAAAATTCATCTCTCAACAGAATAAAAGTATATTTGTATTCACTGGTATGCTAGATGTTTGCTCAAATGAAGATCAGCTGGCTATGATACTAGCTCATGAAATGTCACATGTGCTCATGTGTCATATGGTAAGTCTCAATAGATTTTTATTTCATCAACCCATCTGCTTTCTAGAGGACTGCTCTAGAGCCATAAAAGCTTGAATGTTTGTCCTGTCACTTTTTACACGTCTGTTTTTCTTAGATGCATACATTTACATACCAAATCGCCTATTACCTGTGAACAAAATCTCAAACTCTGAGTAAGGATTTATATTTCTTTGTCAATTTTTATGTATAAACTCATTCAAGATTAGTGTTTCTTTGATCAGATAATCAAAACATGACAGTTTCAGTGTTTAATCATAATGAAGATAATTTCTTTCATTAATATTATCAATGCCTTTATGCAAAAGGTGCATTTTTGAAAATTTGTATTTTATAAGGAAATAAATGAAATTTGCTTGATTTGTTCTCCAATTCAAAGCCAATAGCTTTTCTTTAATTTGTTCATATTTTTTTCTTTCTTTGATAAGTATTCTGAAGAAAACTATAAAGTTGCTTACATTCAATTTTTGTCTGTTAATTCTGACCTTAGAAAACATTCTTCCAGAATTTAAAATAGAAGAAAGGATTTTTGATTTATTAGGTGAGATTGTCTTTTGAAATTGACATTGAGACCACCTGCAACTACACTCCTACTTTCACCTTGAAAACACTTACTGTGCTTTTATTTAAACTTATGACAAAATGTTCAGCTCAAGGCTCATTGATACACAGTGGTTTAATTTCTTATTTATTTTTGGCTTCATAGAAATCAATTCTAATATCATCTTAACAGACCCAGTGAACATTTTTGAAAGTCTAGGTTAGATATAGAATTTTTTAAATATTTTGCTTGGCTAATAAATTTTAATTTGTTTCTATGTAAATTATTTGAATTATGGATCTTTTCAGGAAGAAAGCTTAAGTAAAACGCATTTTATTCAAATGCTATTGATTTTACCTGTACTGTTATTATGGGTTGTATTACCAAATGAGGGAGCAGTATTTTTCCATTGGCTGACTGACAAAATCACTCATTTGATGATTGATTTACCCTTCAGCCGCAATATAGAAAGAGAAGCAGATGAAGTTGGTTTAATGATGATTGCCAAGGTTTCTTCTATTCAATTGTGTTAAAACATTATTCATTTCTTTGTATCTTGGGACACTCGAGTAATTTCCTCCCCAATTATATTCCAGGCTTGCTATGATGTCAGAGAAGCTAGTAAGTTGTGGGAAAAACTTGACAAAATTGTTGCTGAAAAAGACGATGAGAAGCCCATTGAATGGCTTTCTACACATCCTAGTTTTATCAACAGGAAAATTTTTATAGATGAACAAATTCCATTAGCAATACGCATTAGAGAGGAATGTAATGTAAGTATCGGACATGAAGCTACAACATGTTACTATCCCTTTATTTAATGAGATAAATGCTCATTGATTTTTCAGTGCCCACAATTGAGCCGTTCAAGGATGTGATAATCTCTAATCAATGCAATATCTTTGCCAGATTGACTTTTGTGGAACCTATATTTTGGATGGTTTTAAGATAAGAGGTTTGTATTTCATTAATGACTAAAGAGTCACAAATAAGTTTAAAGGAAATAAAAAATATGCTGGTCATATTATTTCAAAATTCTTCTTTCATTCTAATGACAGCTACCGCTTCAACTCATCCCAATTCATGCTGTGACTAATCATGACTAGTTTTCAGGGCTTTAATTTAAGATGAACTAACAGTTGTACCATTCATTGTTAGAGGAAATCAATTTTAAATGCATTATTAAATTTCTTTTAAATCTTTCTTTTATCATATATTACTTTAAATATTTTTATTTTCATTTAACATTCCTGAAGCAGTTAATTTGTTTTAATGTTTGTTTTAATGAAATGGTGGGTAGAAGAATCATAATGGAAATAATATTCTTCACAACTTCTTAAATTGTCTTAAGTGCTTAAAATATCTCGCCTCTTTCTTTCATGAATATCTACTCAGGTCTGTAAGAGTATTTATCAATGCAAAATCAGTAAGCACAGCATGTCCTATTAAAGCCTCAGAAATCAAAGGAGAATCATGGTTGCTCAGTTGGTTAGAGCAAATGCCCAGAAATAGGAGGTCTGGGTTCAAATCCCAGTTACTCTCTCTCTCTCTCTCTCTATAATTTCTTTCTATAATGCAAAATCAAAATAGGAAAAATTTAATTCCGAAATAACACTTCTTAAATTTTAAATGAGAAAATAATGTCCAATTTCCTTGTAATATAATCATAAGAACTTTTTTATCATTGTAACTATAATGTAGAGCATATAAGAATTATTACACTATAATTGTAAAAAGTCTGTTTATGCAGTTATTTCTTTCATTTCCTCATGGATTAAAAAAATCTCAAAAAATTCTGTACTTTTTTAAAATGATAATTATTTTGTGATGGTTTTATTTACCTAAAACATGCTGGTGATAGTAATAGAAAGTGAATTTATCATTGTGTAATGTAGAATGACTGACATACAGAAAAATTTAAAATTCATCTTCTCAAAATGAAAGCAAAAGTAATGAATGTCAATATGGTTATAATATCCATAAGTTTAAAGGTCAGTCACTATTATCAATCATTTTCTCAAGTCTTCAATTTCATTACTGTTAGTATATATTTTATTCAGTTATATGAGATAATATTTTTGCTGCAAGAGTTTACATACATTTCCTTTGATTTTGTTAAATTTATTCTGTGTCCTATCTTTACCTCTCCATGTTTAGTTCTTGAAATCAGATCTCTGTTGGTTCCATGTCATCTCTCTCTCTCATCCTAAGTGAATTTTTTACAATCTATTTTGAATTAAAACTTGAAAATAATTTGTATCATCATTCTATCATTCAGTTGACTCATAATTTTAATTCTGGGGCTCCTGGGTTTGACAATATTTTTCATACCAAGTTTATTAAAAACTAGGAAACGAGGACATTTCCCTGATTATAACAATCTCCAACATTAATAATAACACCGTTAAATTAATTTCTAAGGAAATTATCTACATGTCTATTCTATAAATTATCTATATCTTAACCTTCTAACATGAAAGGTTCTTACAGTTGAAAATTGTTTCCCAGCTTCATCAAATTAAAGAAAAAATTCTTTGGCCACCCCTGAAATCAGCTTTCTGGATATAGTTTGCTTATCTGTGTCAGTTTGCGGTAGGCCTATCTACCTGTTAAATTTCATTTTTGGATGTTTAAGAAATTATGAGAATGTATCCTTCATCAGCTCTGTGGTAGATCATTTTAAGACATGAACAACATTTCATGACAAAAGAAATAGGTTATTATGAAATTTCAAGTCTTATCATTCATTTTGGTAAAGGTAATTAAATACCTTTGATGATTTAAATAAAGCTACAGTTGGAAATCCAATTATGTGTATCCTTAAGGAAAAATGAAAGTTGAATTGATGTTATTACTGAATAGAGTATTATCTACAGGGCCTCAGCATGCAGGGTTAATGGTGTGCAGTATTTGAGAGTTTTGCAACATCTGTCTTTCGATTTTTGAGTGAACATAAACAGACTTAAAAATTTTAATCCTGGTAGATAATCTGATTAGCAGATGTAAAATTTGGATGATTTCAATCCATGGTGGACTTTTCCCTTCATGTGTTAATTTATTTATTATTTATAGTAGAAAGATGCCAATTTATAGTGATAAAATAACAGTTATAAGCAAAACAGGAGCAAGAAACAGAAAAATCAGTTTCTTTAGTAATTTTTCTTAGAGACAAATTTTCATGAGTTAAACCTTTTTCAGGACTTTTACAACAGGGAAAATCTCTAAGTTGATAGTTGAGCCCCAGATAACCAAATGGGTTGTGAATTTGCCTTCAATGAAAGCATCCCTGGTGGAGGCTAACATTTTTTTATCCTGCATGGGAATGAATATAAATAGCTATCTGAATTTAGAGGTAGCAAGTCTGGTCTAGGAAATCTAATATGACAGCATAGAAGTCAATTCATTCAGCATGTGTCACCCACTGTTTGGCTAGGAACGATCTCTCATAAGGATGGTACACCATACACTTTTATTACTTAGTAAGACAAATAAGACTGACCCAGTGAAATAATACATTTATTACTTCTGTACATCACAGCCTTTTCAGAGGAGGTTTTACATTTAGTTGTTGTTGCCATTCCTCCGGAACTCTTGTGCTCCTTGTATTTTGTTCATTATCTATGCATGTCTTTTTCAGATAGTCACACAGTGGACAGATTTCTTTCTTAGTATTGAAAGGGATTGAAGAACAATTGTTCTTTTTTCACTTATCCCTTAATCTGCTTATCTCTATCTAATATTTCTTGAAGACACATACTTGAGCTTTGGGAAGTAAAAAGTTCATCTTACAACAGCATCTCCATTGAATATGAAATTGCAGTAAAGCATGAGCAACTCTCTAGAGAACCATAGGTTGTTATTTTTGATTTTTTACTGTTTACAACATTAGTGAAGAATGTGGAAGATTTAACATGTCATTTTGCTTAATACCAAGATGGCAATGGTTCCACCATTGGATGGCATGCCACTATCTTTGCTTGTAATTTTTTTATCAAATTCATGAAAGCATTTCAATTCACTAATTATTCCACAAAATAGAAAAAGCTATTTCTGGAATGTTTGGGAAAATTCTTCAGTTCACCCTCTAACTTTCACGTGTGTATAACAGAATCTGTCCAAATCCTCATCCTTGTTCATTCCTGTAGAGCCATTCTGCCTTGTTCAATTTTAATAGTTGAATTCATCTGAAGGAAACAAAGATGATAATGCAAGACAAGGAAATAGTTGTCATTGGTGTTAGAGGGTGAGATCCTGAATTCAAATCTGAAAGTAAAAAAGGTTAAAATTATTCACAGAAGAACTCAAAAATAATGCAGTTGATAAAAAGTCTTTGGAATAATTTGATCATAATATGAAATTCTGTAAAAGATTATTTTGCACATCTACCTGGGAATGGCTTAATTTCTTCATTGAATTATGAATTACACCTTAGTGTAATAGTTCAAAATTATTTCAATGAAAACTTTTAGGAATAAAGAATAGCACCTTAATAGTATAGAATGAGTTCTTTGGAGTTAATTTCTCATTTATATGGCTAAGCTTTTACTGTTGAATTTATTTGTTTACTGTGTTTTCAAGATGGGAAAGGATTCTTAGGCTTGTTATGATACTAAAGTTAAGAAAATTTGCCATAGTAGACAGTCAAATCTATTAATTGGTAATAGTGGTCTATTAATTATTAATAAATGATTGATGATGACCTAAAGAGCCAAAACCATTGTCACATAATAAATTATTGGTGGTAAAGGCATAAGTGCTTTTTAGTAATTTTTTCTTTGGTATGGTTAACAGTGTTTACTATCTTGTAAATAATAAAACTTCAAGATGCTTTCTGGATCAACTTTTGATCTCCTCAATTTTAACCAGCTTGTAAATCATAAAAGTACTTTTGAGTGTTAATAATGTTTGATATATGTGCAATTCCGTGTTATAAAACTTTCAGTAAGGAGGAACATATTTTTCAATGTAAGAAAATATGATACTTCAAGTGATTCATTCCCATCTTATATTATAATTACCAATATGTGGATATTTATTTATCCAAAGTCAGTAACTCCCACAAGATATACATAGGAGATATACCGGAACATTAATTTCATACACTTCCCTAAGTAATAGGATCATAAATATTTTGGAGTCGTTAAAGTTGCACACCAAAAATTTCCCAACCCTTATCTCTTATAGGAACTTGACTGCAGGTGCTTATCATTTTTAGCTGCTCCATGTGCCTGAGTTTTCATTTACTGGAATTTATGCCCCCTTATTTTCTTGGGAATATCTGTAAGTGTGATATGTTGTGGAATCGCTCCAAAATACAACAACTATGGATTGTATAAATGATAGTAAATTCTGGGAAATGACATATGCCATAGAAATTAAATGAAGCTTTTGCGTTTTCTACATTTAAGATGGGTATACCTTGGAAGCCTTTGGTGTCTGGCTGCACCACAAAGATCTCCTCCTCCACCACCACACCATCGAAAAGGTTTTCATGGTATGAGGGACGAGTACCCTCCATCACCTGTGGACCCTTTGGTTTTTCCTCTTCCACACTAATCTCTGTGGTCTGCCAATACAGTCCATGGATACTTGCTGTGCAACGTATCTTTAGTTTTCCTGGATTTCTTAAAAAGTGCTGATGGCCAACCACAAACTGTAGACCAACATGCGAGGCCATTCGCCTAGTCTCTTCAGATTCTGTGATCTCAGCTATTGAGTGAGGAAACTGCGTCACATAAAAGGGGTTGGCCTGCCAAGAGATAAATTTGCATCTTTATAATATTATTATATTGTGTTTCACCACCAATGTGAAGGAGTGTCTCCTCTTACTCGGCTGCCGACATAATTTTCATTCCTTAAGTCTACTAATACTTTGTATAGAATAAGTTAATACACACAATTAATCATATGCATTCAAAAGTCATACATCATATTTTTGAACATAAAATACTCAGATCAAAGGAAAATATAGTACTAAATATGTAAGGAGGCAGGTATAAGATTCAGATAATATTACTAAGGAAATGAAGAACTTAAATAATTCTTTGAAACCTATAGGTTCGCGATATTTATTCCAGTGGATCATCAAGAGCAGTGATTCCCATCATCTTGTCTTCTACAGTCAGTTTACACAAACTTAGTGGCACACTAAACCTCACCTTTATCAGTGTCTTACTAAACTCAATCTTATCTTAAATGAAATTGAAAAAGAAGAAAAAAATATGAAATAGGATATTTTAAAACCCTTGCAACCCTAATGAATTCTCATTAGACAGTAAACTATGTTGCAGAATAAAACAAAAGTGTGTTGCAAAATAGCAAGTACGCGAGCTATTGCGGTGTAAGATTGTGTGCCTTGTCGTCGTATTATTTTAAGAATGGTCAGCTTCTCGGAATAAGAAGGCACTTTCCTTGGTCACTTCATTTTGGTTGTATCCATGTAGAACTAGGAGAAAACCGCTTCAAAAAATCAATGGAATGTGTTTGAAACTGATTTTACTTTTCTTTAACTCACAACACTTTACAAAATGCGTATGCATTGAAAACTAAATTTGAAGCTCCTGCAGTGCCTATTAACCTAATACTCACCACTTTCCCGTTGATAACCCAGGTGAGGTTGGCAGGAGGGCGTGAAGGCGGCGATGAACAGTTTCCCGCAAATGTCTCTCCAACTCGGTATCTTGGCTTCACACCGGTTATTGAAGGCCGCGTCTTCGGCAGGTCTGAAAATATTTAACATTTTAGCGTTAATGTTTTCAAATGCGAGAAAAGTATAACAAACGTTTGGAGCTTTATCTTTTAAAGCTTCCCGAGATAAGATATTAAATGATGATCTATGAATGATGAAGATTGCTTAGGAAGCGATGATTTATTTTACTATCGATGTTTTAACCAAAATTCATTTAAATACAATCGTATTATGTGTACGCTAAAATATAATCATTACTATATATGTTCAAGTAGCGTTAAACCTTTTGATGAAAATAATATTACCGTTAATTTATTATTCTATTGCCAGAGCGACTTCCGTCACTTTAACAAAGGTATTCATCGCCAGAATAAAAAATTATTCATCTTCTTATATCTTTTCAAAAGAAATTAATCAAAGAACAGGAATTACATTCATATACCTAACCTATTCATATCCTAACCTAAGTACCTTTTGTAAAACAAAGCATCGAATTGAATACTCTGCTCTATAGCAGATTTCAATTTTCTATAAATTTTAATTCTGTTTTGAGTGATTTTTCAACAGCTAATCTTCTCAAAACGTATCGACTACTGTTTTGACATCCTTCACTTATATCAGCCTACGACTTCTACCTGTTTGTGTTATCCGCGTGTACCTTGAATATATCCTTAATTTCTACAGGTACTAATTTTTCCACGCTTCTTCCGTCGCTATTCTCTCCTATGCTCAAGAAACTTTTTTCAGTGATTTTATATTCATTATTTAATCCTGCGGTATGCTATTGGTCTTACAGTTTTTACCGGTCGTCCGTAGACCTAGAAGTCGATAACCGAAATTCCTTTGAACGAAATCCATTGTTTGGATTTAATACATCTCTTTTAAGTATGTACGTTACAATTGAAACCCGGGATCCGGGTCTTGACAGGACAAGTCCGAATTTCACCGTAATTTAAACAGATGAGCGTGGTGATTAATGCAGAAAGTGAGGCTTCCCCCCGTAAAAACTGGCGCTACCATCGAAAGTTATTCATCTACATCATCTTTTCCTATAGGTCAGCTGTATGAACTTAGGAGCAACTTTCTTTCTGAAAGTTCGGAAATTTCAGGCATCATGGGTCCGAAATAGCTTAAGCAAAGCTTCAATTTGAACTCCTATGACTCTTGAGTTTTCTTCATACAGACGAGCTAGCAACATAGTCATATTTTGATAACATGTGCGTTTAAATGACTCGCTCGCTGGCAATATGCAAGCAGTCAGGTACATCCACGTACTGTTGAATAAAAACACGTAGCTGCTGTGTAGAGATCTTTACTCTTGAGCTTGCGGAGCTCAGATTTAAACACCCTACGGTTTCAAGTTGTTTTGCCCATTAGCTTGCCGCAATTAATTTTATTTCTACTGATTATGTTATATTACAAATTAAGAAATAAGGTAACATATATACCAAAATAAACTCGAACACAATTTCTTTATGATTAAGCTCAAATATTTCAAAATTATTTAATATAAAAGATCTATTTATGAAATATTGAGGAAAGATATTTCCTTACCCCTTTGAGTCCGCTAGGAAAAACATTAAAAAGAGCTTTGCGCCCCATTAGGGAAAACTTGGCGCCTTGTGCCATCTTTGTGAAGGGTAAATTATCGGAGAGTGAAATCTCGTAAAAGGGGACCGAAAGGTATTGAGGAAGGAAGGCGGAAGAGACTATGAGGGGAAAAGAATGGAGGTGGATGTTTTTCTTCTCTCGTTTGGATTTCCCATTAGCACTCCGCCTCTTTCCGAAAAAGAGTAGATTCGAAAATGAAAGCATCATAGGAGAAAAGAATTTTCTCAGTTGTGATTTTTATTAAATACGAGGGTTATCATCTGCTTTTATGGTTCAGTATATCTAGTTTACTTTTACTCTGCTGAATCTCCACAAAAGTTTCCTTTCCTTATATTTTTATCGATTCCAGCTCCAGGATTTTCTGTAATTTTGGGAGTTCATCAATCCAATCAAGGTTGAGGTGAAAAGAGACCAATCTATGCCAAACAGGATGTTGATATCGAACAAAACTGATTATCTATCATGGAATGTTACTTAATGCATTATGGAGTTAAAGATATTTAAATAAATATACGAGGTGTGTTCAAAAAGTAAGGTGACTTTATGTTTCTATGAACAACTATTTATTTATTCATCCATATTCATGTTGTCCCCTTCAAAGTAGTCCCCCTCAGATATAATACACTTGTGCCAACTCTTTTTCCAATCCTCGAAACACTTCTGATAAGCACTTTCTGGTATAGCCTTGAGCTCTTCCAGCGATGCAGTCTTTATCTCCTCAATCATTGCAAATCTCCGTCCTTTCATAGGTTTCTTCAGTTTTGGGAACAGGAAAAAGTTGCAAGGGGCTAAATCTATCTGTCGTCTATATTTACCCCATGCTGTCAGGAAATGTATCCTCTGTTTTACGTTAACCTCATTGTAAGTACCCATAATTTTTCGACTGATTAGATACATATATTTACTTACAGATTATACAGCGCTCTTTCCTATCTTTCATCTTCCCCTCGAATGCGTCTTTGATTATTTAGCCCAGGCCTTCACAAAATACAGCCCACTAGGATTCGCTCTTCATCCCACAATGAAATTATGCTTACTGAATTGCCCGTTGATTCTCAATAGAGAATTAATGTAGCATTAATTATTAAATGTAGAAATACTGTTTGTACAGAGGAGAATCAAACGTCTATCATATCAGCTAAGTTCAGTGCGGCAGCTTATCGAAAATGAATATATTCAATTCTCTTAATTTGCACAATAGATAGAATGAAATTAAACTTTACACACGAACTTTGTCTCTTCATTTGGATTAGAAATCTATAATCAACAATAAGAATAAAATATTTATGGCATTTCTGTGTGCGAGGCATGCCTCACGTTCGTACGATCATTATTTTTACTTTACTTTAGCAAATTAAAGAGGAGCAAGCAACTTTACATGCAACCGAAGACCAATATATACAGGAAATGAAGTCTATTACCTGCAATGAGTCATCTGTTTATAATTAGCCAGTCTACATGATTTACACAAAATTGAAAGAACGTTTTGATGGCCATCCAATTTTATTTATCTGTTTATACAATTTAATGACTTAATCCGCTGAAAACATGCTTTGTTAACATTAGCAAATCCGGTTTTACGCGTAAATAAGTAAAGGTAGCGTAATTAAGTAACGCCAATTATATATAAGGATTATGAAAATTGGTAATTACTTAAAATTTGTTAATGACAGGCTGTCATCAAAAGTTGATTATTGAAGAGAAATGTTAAGTTTACCCGCCTCTCATTAATTCCAAATTGCAGAAAGGGAAAAATCCAGCGTATGACATGCGATAGATAAAAAGGGCTATCTCAGCCTAAAAATAACTCTCAATTCCATGACATTTTCTTAATGATATACTCGCTACTTCATCAGCGTTATATTCTTTCATTAATAAGACATTTTATAAAATATATAGATACATTTTTAATTTAATCGCCTATTAAAGCATATATAACTTTGAGTTTTAAATTCTCCGCAAGATTTCGTATGTTTATACTTAAATAAATATTCTTCGAAATTTACAATAATAACCTTCCCTTTCCCAAAATTCTTCAATTGCTCTCTTCAATTGTGATAGTTTTTCGTAAAAAATGCTGTCCATGATGTCCTTCCGTTTGTTAATGATTGAATATCGGTTACCTCACAGTTTCATTGATACTTACAAAACTACCAGAACTTTTGAAGTTGGGTACGATATAGTTAGTAAACAATATGTAGCCTTATGAATTACACCAACCGAGTAATGCTTATAAATCAACAATGCAGAAGAGTGTTTAGCGCGGAATGGGGCATATGCCCAGATTTAAAACCTACACCGAAGAGGAATTTTTATGCCTCTCTTACTCTTTAATAATATATTATTTACTTAAATGATATCATCTTATTAAATTTGAAATTTTTAGAGTTATGGTAGAATGCAAACCCTGCTTTTTCTCAAATATTTCCCTTTCAAAGAGTAAATTGAAAAAATAATACGTTTTGAAAACTTTCGAGGAAAATATGAATTTTCTCCATAGATAAACAACATTGTTTAATAAACTTCAAACTTATTCGTGTGTAAGAATATCAACAATGCATAAAACCAAGTTGAGCGAAGTACTGATTTGGGATTTGAGTTGAGCGAAATTCTTGCGTCTACCACCAGGTTGAGCACTCCCTAGCGAGCGAAACTTTTGATTTCTCTCACTTCTTCCTTCTGAGAAATTTCTCGGAGATATTTCTGGAGGGAATTTTTTGAGGATGATCGGCTTAGAGATGGAAAGATCAGACTCACCAACGACGTCCATGTCTCCGGAGACGAGAGCGGTGTGGAAGGATGGGGCGTCCGCCGATACCTCACAGCTGTACCTCCCCGAGATGGCCGGAGTCACGTGACGCAGGAAGACGTGGGACGCGTTTGACCGTTTCGGCTTCAAGTAAATACATTGCATTGTGACTATCTTATAACACAGACGATTCCATGCAATGACAGTAACAGATCATAGGTAACGGAAGCAAGATTTCCCAATAATATGGGTTTTAACAGATACGAATGCAAGCAAAAATGACAAACTTTGACAGTCATGCAGTAACCAAGAATCATATACCCAGTACCTTAGCGTTGGAAAGCTAGTTGGAAACCAGTTCCCCGCCAGGGTCAACTACGTACGTGGTAAGGTAGAAATACTTATATAAACATGCCTTAAGTTAAACATACACTGATTTGTTCAGTTCATTCATTACCTCAATAATTGTAGGCTATGGGTATCTCAGAATCATCCACCATGTTCTTTTTTCCCTACATGATCGTCAACAGAATATTGTTTATAATGGTTGGCATGATTTTGTTCTTGATATTTTGCACAATTGCCATTTTTCGGCATTTATGTTAATACCCACATATCCCAAGCTAGACAAGCCCGTATAATTGAGGTGCTCGTTTCTAATTATTCTTCCTCTACCTGGTTAAAAATCGATCGCTGTCTCCTACTGGGATCGACCCCACGCCCCTTACTGTCTTCTCTATATATCAATGACAGTCCTCAAATTGTTTAGCTACTAGAAGCATCATTTATATGCAGATATGTAAATCGATTCTAAACTTGCCTGCTTCCCTGAAGGTATGCAGTACGAGAATCACGTCCTCGAACGAATTAATAACTCGAGCAAGGACAATTTTTGAAAATAAATTCAACTAAATCGCGAGCTATTGTCACCGGGTATCCCAAGTTGTCAAAACGACTTAATCGATATAATATGCAAAGTTCATCTTGGACAATTATTAGATCTCATTCTGTAATTCAGTCAATACTATAAATCATGTTTTAGCATAAGCAATATTCTTAGGTGGCTGGAATAAGGCGGGAAATTATGTTTAAAAGTTTATTTTTCTCAATAAAGACATTTAATAATTTTCTCTGAATCGTTCATTGTGACCAGGATGTCAGATGCCTTAGTAAATATAGTTTAATAATTGACATAACTGAAATTATATTCTCAAAATTATTATAAAATAATATTTCTTTGCTAAATCTTTTAATCTACGCTTCACTAGTGCATCTAATTCACTACGTGAAATTTAAGGGAAGTTCGAAATATTTATAATACTGATCAAGTGGCATTTGATTGAGTATGTTTAAGGAAATACAGTGATAATTTCTTTTCAAATTTTATGCTTGAAATAAACTAAGCGAGAAACCGACCAAGAGGTGAAATTTTAGAAAAACAAGCGTTTTTACAATGACTTCTTTATTTTAAACCAGCAACATATCATCACGAAAGAAAAAAACCGTATTCACGAGATTTTCTCTTTTTCTCTTCTTAGACCTTGCATTCTCTCATCAATTGTGGGGTCGGCTGATGATCTTTGATGATTGATGGTGATGATGGATTTTTGTGTTGACGCTGATATTTACGTCCTTCCTGACGCCATCTCTAATCATAAAAAGCGGGCATGTACACAACTATTCCCTAGCAAAGGAATTTCGAGTAACCCGATTAATCGAACCCGGTGCCTTAGGGTTGGAATCCTAGCACGCTAACCAATCCGCTGCAGCTGCCGGTTCATGAAATCCTCTCTCTAAAAGTGAAAATCGTAATTTCGTAGTTATTGAAAATCTGATTTATTTTTATTGAATATTCTAACCCTACGGGCAATTAAAATGAACTTGACCATAATTTCTTATGAAGAGTCTAGGAAAACTTGGAAAACAAGAAGTAGCTTATCCTGCAAGATATTGATATTAAATATCACGCAAATAATACGTTGAAAACTGTGCGACATTCAGTTTCCGGGTTTAGGGTGAGCTTGCATTCACACACGCGTACTAAATAATGTATGAAAATTCAAGGCGGGAGGCTCTCCAGGGGAAATCTTTTGAATCACAAGGATGTGACAAAGTTGATCTCATCATTTCTCAAGAGAGAGGTTAATCAGATTAAGGTTATCGCAGAACCTTTTCGATAAATTGCCTATATTATAAAGGAAAAAGAACTTACTAGAATTTCAAACTATCGTTTGGTTCGGCTGTGAGTTCTTCCGCTAATCCGGGATGTGTCATCGGGATATTTTAGCGAGGATTCTACCAGAATAGCCGACCTCTGTTCCCTGGCGGAATTATGAATACCAAAAGATCGTCGATTCATTTGGGGACATCAGTGTTATTACATCCATTAACACACACACGATGGCCATTTGCAGAATGCAAATGTAAATGTATATGGGGAAAGTAAAGACAGACAGGGAGAGAGTATCTCTTTCGATGAATTCTGAGCCGTGTCGCTCTTCGTAATTGACGATTTCGTATTCCATTCAGGAGCGCGCTCCCTATTGGCTTTGGCTGCCGGTTGCCATGGGAGTGCCATGGAAATGAGGAATGGAGAGAGGAAATGGCAAAGGAATGTCTTCCGTCCAGCACAATCCTTTCCGAGACATGCTTCCCTCAACATTTCCTCGTCAACGTTTCACTTTGTCATTCTTCCCCAACTTATGAGTAACTCGCAGCAACTGCGGGAATACAAGCGAGGCTATCTCTAATCAGTCCTGCAGTTGAGATATGTTTGGCATTTGGCTGTTTCGTGGTGAAAGTGAGTGAACGCTGCACCAGCTGTTTGTGTATCCGGAGATTCCTTTGGATGCTTAAATTACGCATACGGGGAGATTCCATTCAGCTAGCTGATTTGCTGTGGAGGCTACGATCAAAAATTAAACCACTCATCACTCGTTCGTTGCTTCGTCTCTCTCCGGGGCTTTTCATTCTCCAAATAACTCTGTTGATACTCTGAATTCTTTACTGCCCTCGGGGTAAACAAAGTGCAACCACGGCGGTTACTTAAAAATAAATAGTATATTCTGCGTCGTTCAGCACGAAACTCAATGACACTGCTTTTGTAATTGAAGGAACTGCTGCGTTGTGTGTGGCATTTATGGGTGTATGAATCCAAGCATTCCTTTGTTTTCATCAATGTAATTTTTTTTCGAGATTCAAGTTATCCGCTATCAAGCTTACAAATTTTTAATGTAAATAATCCATGGACCTGGAGGACCGTGCGAGCTCCCTCAATCCGAGAGCTCAAGCCAGAGTTGTCAACCTCGCAGGCCGCACGCGGCCCTTCAATCTTCACATACGTGCGGCCCAGTAAATTGTCCTTTCCTGAAGGTTTTATATTATATTCTATGCTTGCTTTTTATAATTAAAGGGGGAAAGGCGATTGGAATCCATCGTAAATAATTAACCCCTATACTTCTGTTACAAGATATTTTTTATTTTAAGTGATCAGTAATACAAGCTCTTTAGGTGAACTTCGCCAATTTCAAACATTAACACGGTACGTGCATTGTCTGCATCCCTATAAGGTTTTACAGGAACTAATGCATCCCGTGGGGGGGGTTGGGTATCCCTGCCCCAAAGGCTGCACAAAGCGTAATTAGAAAAACTCTGCTCATATGAGGTTTTGGAATAATTTTGTTTAGGAGGCTTTTATGTACGAGGATGGGTATTAGTTTCCGACAACGAAAGAACGTATATGCATTACTTAATTAGACGTTTACATCAAACTATTACGGAGCTAATTTGAGCTGCTCTCAAATCAGAAATGTTGGTCCACTGATAATCTAGGCCTCTGAATCTCCTATAATAAATTGCGATAAAATCTGAAGAAGTAATGGATAGCACTTATCACTAGGGAATTTTCTAGAATCCTTTCCGTAGATGATATTTTTTCAAATTTTAGAATTGAAAAATGCATTATTGCTCAAATCTGCAGGATAAGGAGGATTTTGACTTAATTTGTGATTCTATTCCCCCTTAGAAACTGTTGATTCGTGGATCAGCGCATTCCCCTAGAGATTTTCTTTTTCACCGGATGTGGTCGTTCATCATTGATTAGCATATTCGAATGTTATGATAACCCAGTGCTCCGTGGCGATTGTTTTCCTATCTCCCAATTAGTCTAAAAGATTATCTCACAGCAATCCCAGCGAGTCGTGGATTTGGACGTTGACATAGCCTATCTTTCCCTCTTTCGGAATCATTTGCAATCCATTAAATCGACTGTTTTTGTTTCCAGTGATAAGAGATGAACTCGAGTTTTGCTGACCATGATGACGCAATCTTTTTCATTTTATACAAAGATATCCCTTTTTGCTCACGAGCGACGCTGGATGCAGTGTTTTAACAAGAGAAACTTTATTTATAACCATCTTTTTTCAGATACGCACTCAGGCAGAGATGTATGACATTGTTGCCAATTTTGATAATGATTTTTCACATTTATCTCCTCAAATGCTGAATTTCTTAAGTTCTTAAATCGTGATTATTGCTAACAATATGGTCAAGTTATTGCATATTTTGCCTACCTCAGTTCTAGAAAGTGCCTTCTTACAAAGTAATACTAGAAAATCATTGTTTGCTTGGAATTAAAATATGTTGCGTTGGAGCTCTTTCATACTATGACGTTATATCATCAAGTTTAAACCTCACGTCTGTGTTTACTCACCTCAATTCTGCTCATCGCTGGGTCAAAGTTAAAAAGCTCCCTTGAGGTTTATTTTACTATCTTGGTTGGCAGAACTTGTTCATCAAAATTCTTATTCATGTATAAAAGTATCACCCTCTGATTAACATTATCTTCAATGAAATTGTTTACTTTTATTCGTATTCCTTAGCCAGAATCACCTTTAAATTTGAATGTGAATTTGTGTTACCATGTGAATTTCCACAGAGTAAAGCAGCAACTAAATATTACGATGTCCTCTTGCAACGCATATTCCTATACACAGACATACATTATAATAATACATCACTTTATAATAAATTGCAGCTAATAGAAATGCAATTTATGTTAAAATTATTAAGGCGTTTTCAAATGAGCCGTAGTATGCCTGATTTTGAAACGTTAAAAATATGATCATAAAATGCCCAACCTATTTTGTTTTGGACCAGCAGTTAACAAATGCGGAATCCGACTCGTAGTCTGTTCCATACCTGATTCCTCATTCAAAATGTTAAGCGCTCGAATGAGCATGAGATACCTCCCCTATCTCTTTCGCAGCTAATCGACGATGTTATTTGGTGAACATAATCGATCATTTCAACCGTTGCTGGGTATTTTGCTGGTCCAGAGCGGAGGCTGCGTGTTCGCATGCGAAATAAGCATCCCAGGTTTTCATTATCATAGACAAAGGAACAGCGTTGCTGTATAATCGCACGCCCATTTACTGGAGCTTTTTCCATTTCATTAAAGTTTTTAGCGATCATTTAACGTTTAAATGATAACAAATACAGGCAAAAGCTTCTCTCTAACTGCCATCTAAATAACAGGTATTAGAGCTCCCTGTTGAATATGGAACCTTTCATTATACCACCATACTCATCCCCTATACATTTTGCTTTATTCGCTCGGGAGGTAGACCTACTGTTTGCATTTAATAAATTAAATAGTATTATTAATCAAGCAGTCTCTTAAAATGTGTTGTGATGGATATCAACTAAATACCGAATTGGAGTTGAATTTAAAAACCGAAACTATAAAGATATTTTTTCATTGGTGGTATAAAAATCGTGTATAATTCAAAGTTAAGTTATCTTCACTGAGAGCGACATCAAAAACCAATTATAAAAATCGTTCAAAACGATATTTCGCTATCAAATCTAAAAAAAAAAGACTTTTTTGGTTAGAAATGTATCATAACTCGTGAGTTTCAAAATCTCATAAAATACATATCACTAGTACTTCAATCTTCTGAATTAAGTTCTTCTCTCTTGTTTACACTTGCTTCAAATCCTATTTTTTGAGAAATTTTGGGATGCCGACAGAATCTGAAGTTGTACTTATTACATAGGTTTTGCACCAACGGCTTAGTAAGAATAATGATTCACAACTAAAGTTGAGTATGATGATAAAAAATTCATGTAAACAGTTGTTTTCAAACGAATTCAGTAAAACCTAATTTACAAAATAAAGGGATGAAAAATATCTTCTAATATAGAATGTGGAATTTTACAAATTGAGCATACCAAATCTGTAGTAGCACATATTCATCAAATACTTGCTTTGTAAAACTAGTTCAAGATATTGCTTACTAAAAAATGAATGAAACATTTGAAAATAGAGTTAAAGAATATGCTAGTTAAATAAATTTTATAGCTATACTGATTTTAGATGCCCCATTAAGCAATGGTGATTGGTTTTCAATAGGAACGGATATTTTTGAATGAAGATTTGATTGCTTAATTTGCTGGTGTTGATCCTCAATTCATTTCGTGGTGCATTTTGCTACAAAATGTCGTCAAATTTGTCCAAAAAATCCAGGAATATACAAGATATCACTTTCCCATAAATAGAGTATGTACTACATAAAACTTAAAAAGAATTTTTCCACGCATGCCGGTACCATTTACAACCGTGCATTGATGTCCCCGTCATCATTTTCGTTGCTGTCATTCGCAAAAGTTCTCGATGCCTCTATTAAGTTGCATCATGCGACAGGGTAGACAAGTCGTTTTGAAAGGAAATCAAGCTCCCAAAATTGACAAGATTATTGTCGATTATTTCTTTCCTAATGTTATCTTCCAATTATTTACGAACTGCTTTCACTTTTCCTAAAACATTTGGCGATGGTTATAGAAATCAACGAATTTTTCTCATATTTTTAGGCTGGAAAATATCCGCACACATCTATGCTGCTAAACTTTATATATAGTTCATGCTAGTGAACTCCCTTGCCAAATTGACGGAACTTACTTTAATGTCTTCTTAAATGTACAGTTACTATGGCATTATTATCATCATCCTCTAAAACTAGTAGATAATTATGTGTGTAATACTTAAACATATTTCTGATATTGAAATATCTTAAAATTCCCTATGTATTCTTATAGGAAAATACATGAGATCGGATTCCACGATTGCCTCGGTCGTCAGGGGACGAGTTGTTTACAACCACAGAATTTTCGACTATTTTGCCAAAATTATTGAATGTTGATGTCGAAAACGATATTTCATTGCCGAAATAAAAATCTTAATTCAATTTTACTCCTTAAGATACTTATCTCTATATCGTAGGAGCAATATTTCTAATTTAATTTTGTAAAAGCACTGAACTCTAGAAGAACTGAACATAATTAGAAAGTAATGTATAAAAATCCATTTAAATGCCTACAGCGAAAACATATTAAAGAATAGGGAAGTATCAGGAGTATTTTCAGTAAACGAGACAAATACATTGTTTACACCGAAAAGTGTAAGCACGGCATTTTTATCGTTAGCATAGCCTAAGTGACATGCATTTACGTAGATAATATGGAGACGTCCCTCAAGAACGAGAGTACAGCGGACCCTTCAAAATCTTCAATATCTAACGTGCTAGAATTTTTTGATTACTCAACCGGAGATACCAAATTTTGACAATGTAGGTAAAGAAATTTTGGACCCAAAAAATAGATGATATATGTCAAATTCACAAAAATAGTCGCTAAAAAGTGTGTAAGAAACTATCATTATGTTCATTTACTTTTACGAAAATATCGGTTCAAATATCAAATGAATTAAACAGATAATATGAACTTTACGACGCTTCTGAATGTAATGCTATTTTGTTTTATAAATGAGTAAAATATGTTATGCTGCGAGGAAGTAGAAGAGTGTGTACATACTATAAGGACACATGCCTGATGAAGATGTCGCTGAAATAGGAACAAATTCGCTTAAAGAAAGGAAAAAGTCCCTAGATTTGCCCACAAAATCGCTTAATTGGCATCAACGTGCTCCTGGATTGTCGCAGGTGGATTCGCCTCTCTCAATTGGAAAAGCTCACAGGAATTCAATGGAGTAAAGCAAACTCACAATGACACAACGTGAGCAAAGTTTTAGAAAATCACTTAAACTTGCTTTTGCTCTATTTTCTTTCGAATAATGCTGACCAGCTTGCAAACAAGCGCGAGAGATTGGCTGTTAATTATTAATTATTATAATTACGAATAATCGATTGTTTCGAATCAGCGATGCAATTCTGTAGATAATATTACCCGAATGTCAAAGTTTTATGATGTTATGCAATCATAAATACAAAAGTATCAGTTCGCAAATTATCAATCAATGGATCAATCAACAAAGTGTTTTGGCTTCCTCAAATTTTTATTAAGTAAAATAAATAAATAGATAATAAAGGTTAATGGAAATACTTCATAAAAATATTAGTAAATAAAAATGTGGAAACCTTGTTATTAAAACTTGTTAGGATAATTTATTTATTAAAATTATTATTATTTATTACTTTAATACGAATTGGGGGACAGCTATTCTTTCATGATGAATAATATAGCCACGGCAGGCCGAAAGAGTAAAGGTATTCGATTGGACTAATTAGGTTTAGTATCCTGCTTTCTTTTAAAAGTTACTTATATAGCTATCCGATATAATAATCCAACTTCTTACTAATACTGTCACTTAAGTTTGTTTTGTTAAATATACTCATAAGTTTCTTTCTTCCATTAGCAATAATGTATTAAGCAAATATAAAGCCGTACTCGCTGTTGAGGAAGAAGAATTAATCAGAATTCTGTCCTTCCTGGAAAAGAGACCACAAGAGAAATACAAGCTCAAAATAAAACATAAGTTGCAAAGGAAAGGATGAAAGGTCAAATTTCTAATTCTGGGTAAAATAGGGAATGGAACGTGTAGAAGAAATATGCTATTTAGGTAGCAATATCATAAGTGGTAGAGGCAAGAAGAGAAAAGAGAAAATATAATTTCCGACAAATGATACAAAAGATTTCAAAAAACAGTACGTAAAAACTTATTTATGAATTATTCTTTTGTTTGGATGTGAAAGATGGATTCTAAGAGCAGCAGAAAAAAGATGATAAAAACAATGAAAATTTGGTTCTACAGAAGAATCAAGCAAAATAAAATGGACAGAGCAGACAACTAATGAAAAAGATTCTTCCTTGAAGAGCAAATGAAGAGAGATATCTGTGAAAGATATGAAAATAAGAGAAAGCTGAATCAGACACACACAAAAGTATGATAGTCTGCTGAAAACAATCTAAAAGACATGTTGGAAAAAAGGATTTGCAGGTTTCAGGAGTTGCATGGCAGAAGACAGGAGATATTAATGTTGATTAGAAGAAATCCTAATAGGAAATATTAATGATGAAGTATGAAGCATTGCGACTGGCAGGGAATGGAATATCTTAAATATCCGCAATAGACCAATCTTCAAATTGATAGCTCTTGAAAATGAGAAAATAAATGAAAGCCATCGGCTTTATAAACTTATAAGACCCATTAATTTATTGACATCGATTAGGTTCTAAAATCAATCTAAATACCTCCACAAAATCAATTTCGTTCACCTTGGAATTTTCTTACTGAATGTCGTATGACCATAAGACATCTGAAATTGCGAAATAAATTTAAAAATAAATGTTGATACTTAAAAGGTAGAAAACTAGAATGCTATCTTTTAATATTTACTAATGCTCCATTTTTTATCAAGCGTTCACATTTTGCTTTTGTGCACGTAGGTACTAAGGCATAGGATCCAACTGGAAATTTTAAAAAACATTTTTCTTTGATTTAAGAAAGGCGACGTAACCGCACAAGGTTAAAATCATATCTTCTTGTCAAATAAAACGAAAAGAACAAAGGCTGTCTTAGAACTATAGGACGAAAAATATATTTCATAGTCATAGATTTTGTTTTAATTAAATTATTTCCGTCTGCAGAGTTCATTTACGGCAGCGAAGCAATAAAAAATTCCTCCGATATGTGGGTCGATGTAATTCGGAACCGTTTTACTAATGAAAACCACTTTCAAATATATTTGGAGGATAACCATGGCAACGGTAAATAGGAACCTCCGACGATCTAAAAAAAAACGGAAGAGAGCAAACAAGTCGCTTTAAGATTAAAGCAGTTCTTTCCGGAAAACTCTCACCACAGCTTCCATCGACGAAATTGAATGTCCATCCGATCGCATTTCCCGGCGATTTTTTCTCTGAAATCCTTCAGTGGAGAGGAAAGCGTTTTTGAGCAATCAACGCACGTCTCCCAGATTCGGTTTTTCCGCACAAAAGAGACACCACAAAAGGTCTCTCTTTTCTCGCTAGTGGAATATGCCGTGGGAATTTTAAGAGCGGCCCTTCCGATGAGCTGTGGCGAGTCGAGGGCGCCATTCTTCCGAATTAATAGGGAGCTGCCGCGTAATCGGGGTTTCAATCGCTATCACACTACTGTGGGCTCTTAGCTTTACATCTCGCAATAAATATTCGAGAACTTCACACAACTCCGAAATCGAATCGGGATTGCAATCCTAAAGTCTCTCCTTCAGACGGAAAAGGAACTTTTCTAAGTTCTCCGATTTTTCCACGAATATGGAGCGAAATCCCCATATTTGGCGACGAATTTGTGCATTTAGGATTCGAGTTTCTTGAATTTGAATCTGAAAAGAAAAGATAGCAGGATACAGTCGAAGCTCCGCATGGCGCCTTCCAATATGTCGCCACCACCCTGTCGCGCGAAATCGTATTTGTGAACGGATCTTTCAAGTCAATGTAAATTAAGCAAAGATTTTTCTTTCTAAATTATGATCACTTGTTCGAAATAGTTTAATAAAATATATGAGAGCTATCCTTAAGCATGGGTACATCTACCTCCATTTTCATTAGGGATACCTGTCTACTGTTTGAATATGATATAAACATATATGTATTCTCAATCATTGTGAATAACCTGATTTTTCGAAAGAAATGATAATTAAAATATTTTTTAGTTTTATTACTTAGTATTAAAACTTTCTAAATTACGATCTTAATTTTAAACTTTTATTTTTGAGAAATAATGGAGGCATGTCTCCTAAATACCCTATCAAGTTAAAACTTGTACATAATTTTCACAAGAATCATCACACTGTAAAAATAACATTGACTTAGATGATATAACAAGAAATACTTGAGATTTTCTTTTTCCCCAGGGTAAGGTAATGCAAATCATTCAAATAAAAATAGAACATCCCACCAGGTAAGAATTTCTACTCGTATATCTATTCCTTGACCACTCCCAATTCAGCCACCTTCCCACTTGGTCCCAATACCAGAGACCCATAAACTGTGAGGAAAATTACAAGTGAGACCATATTTATTTTATCATACTTACAGTATTGGTTTAATCGATGGAATTATATCAAATGTAATATTTAAATAGTATCTTATTACTATAATACACTCATTTTTTCAGCGATGGTTAACTGATGGGAAAATTCAATAGAAAGAAACATACTCCTAAAATCATGAAATCTATTTAAGAAGACTCAATGTATTTGGTCTCCTAAGAAGATATCACCTCGAGAATCTGCACAGCAGACTTGTGGAACAAGGCTATGATTCCTCCACTCT
Source organism: Pachydiplax longipennis (assembly GCA_036926295.1). Taxonomy (NCBI): domain Eukaryota; kingdom Metazoa; phylum Arthropoda; class Insecta; order Odonata; family Libellulidae; genus Pachydiplax; species Pachydiplax longipennis. The sequence goes on along the minus strand of JAVFKF010000001.1, from coordinate 47,698,278 downwards.
GCCATCACTCCTTTTGTAATAAAAGAAAAAGCATGAGTTTTCCAAAATAAGTAACGATGGCAAGTGGCATTTCCGATCTCTTATACCAATTACTAATGCGTTTGTTTAGTTGTAATAAAAACCCATTTATTTCTTAGATTATTTTGCATCGATTGTTTTGTATATAATTTTTGGGCAATCGATGTCATGCTATGTCTTCGTGATTTCACGTTCATTTTCTCAGTCTTACATTTTTTTTTCGATATTTCTTCCCCTTGGTTTAGCTTGTCTGCCTAATGAATATGCTTCGCTCTTTGTTTTCCCCCGATTTGGTTACCATGTACATTTTGATGATTATGTAGTTTTTGGTCATAAAAATTAAATATTTCTTTTCATAAATGGATAACTATTTATTGTGTTCTGCAATTTATTCTGTGCATCTTCTGTTTTCTCTTTTGTGTTATTGTGAGAATTTTATTTTTCATCTCTTGTCCTACGTTTTTCTTAATCTTAAACTCATGATATTTTCCATTTCGATTTGCAACTAAATTGTGATCAAAACCACCCAACTACTGTAACTTCTTCATTTGCTGAAATCGTCTTCTTAAATCTTAGAAATGTTCACACCAAATTCTCGAATTATATATACATAAGTTCTTGTCTCTTTTTTTTCCAGCAATCTCAGACCGAAACGAATTCCATCTTCGCAATGTTTTACAAAAGTAGCGAAATCCACCGTCCTACATAGTCTTATATAGGTTTGAGGAACTTCCATCTTGTCGCCAGCATTACTTCTCCAAAGCACAGTGTGACCGTGCAAAGAACCACGCATTATCTCATATCCTCCACCGTTTCCAGGTCCTTAGCATGTATTATGGCAAATTAAAATTACCGAATAAATTTTGTTTGTCAGAGTTTCAAATTCTCGGAAATCCGTCCTTTGCAAGCAAACCGAATGGGATTTCCTGTAGCTGACTCCAAGACACCAGCGGGGATTAAGAACTCCGTGGCTGTGCTTTGCTATATGTTTTTCCCAATACATATTTCGACTACTAAATTATCATTTTCAGGAATTAAGAGAGCTCTGTATCCTCTATCTAGTTGTACATACAATAATATAGATAATAAAAGACACGATAATGAAAAATCAGCACACACAGATATATATATATTTAAATATATATATATATATATATATATATATATATATATATATATATATATATATATATATATATATTTAAATCTGAGATCGATAAATACACTGCATACACTATACCAGAATGTATAAAAAATTTCAATTATGAAATCTATCGAATGCATAAGTAACAAGTACTCACATCCACGTGCATTCCGTGCATGGGGAAGATTTTGATGGAAGGATCCTCCTTTGGAGTGAAGCGGAAGAACTCCCTGCGCCCTCTGTACCATTTCACTGAATAGAGAAAGTCTCCCTCCAAGTCGTAGTGGCATATGAGAGTCGTCGAGCCCCTTGGAATTGCCGCCGGGACTATCAGCCTCACGTTCCGCAGGCCCATCGCCAAACCTGAAAGAGAGAACGGTCATTTCTTAGGAAGGCATCTTCAAAAGCGCCTCAGTGCCATTTCTTTTCTCGGACGTTGTCATTGCTGATGTCATCAGTCGATAGACTTGTATGGTGTTGGGGCAAGGCGTATTGAATGTTATATACAACCTCCAAACACCATTTGTCTGTAAAGTCCGAGGGCTGATTGGATCCACCTCCACTCTAACCTACCAAAAGCTTTGAAAATTGAGTGAGACTTACTAGGCAAGATGAGGTAGTTTTCCCTTTATTTTCCCACTGAAGACTGACACTGACTGTTGTAGAAGTGCAGTATAATAGACTTATCAATATCATTTTTTATAGCATTCAACAAGAAATGATCTGGATGAATACCATAACTCAGGTACTCTTCCGATGTAAGATCTACCGCGCCCATTTATTCCTGCATACATCTTACATCTCGCAACCTTCTTGCGGAGTAATTGAAAATGTTTCGTTGTGATGCTGTTTACTTTGTTTTATTTAATCCAACCCAGACTATTTTATTAATAGTGGCAACCAAACACATGATATGACATCTGATCTTTCCCCGGTAGTGTTAAGTATAGCGGTATAGCACATGATGTTCGGTAGCTTATATGAAGGGCCTCATTACTCATACCTTATCAGCATCAGTATCATCGCAGCAATGATCAAACTGAGACAAAAGAAGCTAATACGTTCTTCTGTCCTATTCCTAGAGGAAAAATGAAATATATTCCATTCATCATCGTAGGCTATTGGATGCCAGCCATCGTACTGCAACCAAAACATCTGTTTAACATATTCACGGCTTCTTCTCTTTGTTACTTTTCCCTGCACTCTCTCATAAAAGATTGAGTAAACAGTTCTAAAAATCTAGAGATATTTTCCATAAGCTTCATAAAAATCTTTCCTCTTCGTTTGTGATCATAATAATAATATAAAAATAGCTGACGTATGGAGTTATTCCATTACGTTGCCTTTGGATAAGCTTCTATCCTCTTTTTCTCCTTTTTCATGTCTCTTTAACAAATTTAAATTACCACTTTTAAAAATACGTCAAGAAATATCCAAAAATTATAGTTCGTGTTTAGTATTAAAAGGTTTATCTCTTACTGGAAAATTTTTCTGATTCTGTCTGCTTTTCATATTCTCATTGATTCTCGTACTACTGTTTATTTTACTGCCCGTGTAGAGGTAATCATTTATTCTTGAATATCTTAATTTAATACGAGGCACTTCATCCTCCTTTGTTCAAATACAATCAGTTATTTTTCTTACCTTTTTTTCGCTTAAAAATTCTTATTTTTTTCATATCACATATCTTCTATATTTTACATCATATCATTCAACAGCGTATTTCAGAGATTTCAGGGATATCAGGAATGGGAATCCCTTGAGGGGGATTCCCATTAAGAGTCTTCTACTTGCTAATCTTTGCGTTCTAGTCGCCATTCCTATTGCACCTCGGATATGGCCTTTGAACGATAAACTTCCAAGTGTAACTCTTTACGCTCATTAACCGTATCACAAAGGCATGATAGTATTCCGTAAAACTTCCACCGAATTTGCGCCTTGGAGCTACTTTTTCCAAGAGCTTAAACACTCACTTCAGATTGTGTAAGAGCGTCTTGACCCAACGCTCTTGATTCCTCGTCGACCAGGATTCAGGTTAGTGTACGAGTAAAAATCGGTAAAATCCCAGGCAAGCCGTATTTACCTTATCATACGCCGCAAAGCTCTTTTTTATGTGAATGAATTTATACGCTTTAAAATCTCCAAATGAAAAAATCAGAACCAAGGGAGAACAAAATCATAGAATTTTTCTCTGAGAATAAACTTCTCTTTGAAACACTGACCCGCGCAGACAGAGCTACCAACAATAAAACATGCGATGTGATATAAACGAAAAAACTTAACGGGTATTGCAGAAGATTTGTTATCTATACTTAGAGAAAAATTTGACCACCTTTCTAACAAACTGCTTTATGGACACGTTAATACCGATATCTTCTATTAGGGTGAGGAGTGAAGTAGGAGGGAAAGTATCCCTCCTTTTTTGATATCATCTCTAGATGATCATCATCAAGTTTTGTATCATTTTCAAAAAATATTCACGTGAAATTATATAAAAGATTACCAAGCTAGTGATTCATTTTCTCTTCCAAATTATTGGAATATCGGTACGCTACGTGGTACATTTTAAGTGAAAAATACGCCCATTTTCAAATTTCCAAGCGGTGATTGGAGGACCGGAGGTGGTCGAATATTCTGAAGCAGATGGGATTTTTAGTTGAAAAGGAAAGGATTCTGGAAGAGAAGGAAAGGTCGAATCCTTAGAGATCATTAGTTCTCCCAAAGACCTCCTCCATCAGCCGGTTTCACTCGCAGCATTCCAAGCACGTCTGCAAAGGGCTTTAAAGGCGTAAGAAGCCTACCAGGAAGATAAGGTTGCGCTATCGCGTTTTAATTTATATTCTAACGCGAATTCTGGGTTTTTGCGGGATATCTATATCTTTGGATTTCTCCCGAATCTTTACTCATAAAATTTCTCCTTCGGTAGTCAATTGACTTGCAAGGGACATTTCGTGGTACGCGCAATTAATGTTGATAATGCATGGAGTCGTTTCCTTGGAAACCTTTTAACCCCAGAGCTCAAAGTAACCATGAAATAATGTGCGGGTGGCGGTTTGGAATTGGTGGAAGCAGTTGAAACCAAATCGAAATGTATCGAGCACTGTAGTAGGTTTGCAACCTCGCTCGTGAGAGTCAACCTATGCAACAAAATGCTTGTTAAATTTTTACTATCATAATTTCAGAAGTATTAACTGAGGAATGGAAACAAAATCGATTTGTAAAGTTCTAAAAAAATTTATTGGAGTTACTAGTTTTGACTTTCAGAGACTCTCATAGGCCTGTAAATGAAAATTGAATCCAAAAGCAAGAAGCAAATTACAATAGTAAGAAATCTCTCTAATTTTGGTTACTGTTATAAGAAATCTTCGAATGAATCAAAATGAATTCTTGAATCAACTTGTTCTAGCATCTACTTCCCTTCTTAGCAGTATAAGAACGGTTTACGTAACAGGGAGGATGCATAATATCGGCTGCATTTCTTATAACTTACTCTGAATTCATCGTGTAAATTAAGCCTTCACTCGAATTTTCTTTCATCTAAAGTTTTCCATCCTGCGTTCCGAAGCATTGGAGTAACGCTCAATGTTTTTTCATAGCAATACATCACAGATACCTATTACCTTTCGTTGTTTTCTAATTCGTGAACACTTTTCGGCACGGTCTCTGCATACGCACAGGGAGATTTAAATAGCGCTGAGTAACATCGCACGCGAACTTTATCATCGCTCTTACCGACAATGAGCAATTTCTACAAATCATTGTTTATTATTAATAATATCCTAAATTTAACAACCTAAAATCAAAATATCATGAAAATCAAAAATCAAAACGCAATGCATTTAAACGTAATCCAACGTTATTTATTGGAAAAATTTTTGTTTGAAAATTCTCCATAAGATATACACTGCGTCTCCAATGGAATGATGGGTGTTGGAATTAAGTGCCATAGTTTTAGCACAAAATACCCGATAGCATATTTTCCACCTATGTCACTTTGTGTTAAATGCAATACTTTTATGATGAGAATGCGAAGTGCGGTGGTCTAATAAAAGACAAGGATATGCACGTCAACGCGCGACACCCACGGTCGATCGCGGAAATTTAAAGTGAGATGCTCGTAACATAGTTCGGTTTCGCCCGTATTTCGGAGAACAAATGAAAATCGTCTGAGGGAACTATCGTAGCAATAAAAAGCATCGATTTTTGAGGGATCGCCCTAATTAGTGAGTTTGGTCGTTGTCAGAAAATTTTAATGAAATTTCGGGGACACCTAATTTAGGAACTATCGAAAAAAGTTATACAGAAATGAAATTTTGCTGCGACATGAAGCGGATGTTGTGCAAAATTTTGGTCATGTTAACGGCGAGAGAAATATTCAAAACCTCAATTAATTAAAGAATTCAAAAATATATAATTTTAATTTTTTACCGAGAGATCTGGACCGAAGAGCCTAAAATTGAAAATTTTATTTTTAACTCACTCCAGTGGATTAATTTTAAACTTTGAACTTTTTAAAATGCATAACTTTAGGATTCTGGTTGTTATCAATATAGTTTCTAAAATTTTTATCATACTTTGAATCTTACATGTTGTCGAAATATAATATATAATTAAATACTGTTATACTATTATTGGAGTAGTTGAAGACCGATAAAATTGCAACAATATATTTACTAGTCTCAAATACAAGTATGCTGGTTAGATTAGACAACTCAAATATTGCTCTTAGACAGTATATTCCGCCCAGACGGTCTATTGGACATTAAACCACACGTCATGCTATAAATTGATTGTGAAAATGTACTATGTATTGGTGAACCATAGATATTTTAATTGAAATTTAGTATATTGACCTATAAACGAATATAAACGGAATTTCAACGAAATATAATTGTTACTTAAAAATACTCGTGATTGATGAATCTTCAGATTAATGTATTTATTCTATTTTGTCTAATGAATATAATCTTCATGATATTGAGTATTTTCATTAGAAGGATAAGGGTTATAATTAACGACCAATGTTGGAGGAGAGCTACTTTCGGCTTCCTTGTCTTTGTTTGATTACCTTCCGCGCAGCATTGTCCCTCGATTGCATTGCACGCCATCACACTACAGCAGCTATTTTTCATCCATCGGGCGATGCTTTTTCCCTAACCCCATTAGGAATGAGTTCCATTCATACTTTAATCAGGCCATTCGATCGGCCCTATCAGAAGCTGGTGTTCTGCTGCCAGCATTGCTTTCGCTTCATTACTCTGTTAAACGCATACCGGATGCCTGTTTACCAATTACGTGAATAGGAGCCGGCAGGAAAGACCTGTTAATTTTTCGAAAGATAGCACGCAAGCGTTAACTTTCCCAAAAAGCAGAATCAACGCGTTTAATTAAAAGAGGGAAACATGCATTTGCGTCGTGTGGAATAAATCTGAATTTAGAGATCCGTCAGTTTGAAAAATAGGAAATTCCACTTTGACCACCACCTGAACCCTCGCGTTCTTGAAATCACCGAGATACGTTGTTTAAACTTGAAGTGTAATTTGCAGAATAATTTGATGGTTTAAAGTGGATAATTGAGTAATCCCAGCGGTAACTTCTCCTGGAACTTGCTTTCACAACTTCCACAAGGATGAATACCTTAGATCCACATGGCTCTTCGCTGGATCCCTTCTAACAACATGCATATTCTATTATATTTGGGCAATTATCACACCTCCAGATAACGTTGTTTTCCACGAAAACATAAAGCTTTTGATGTTTTCTCCACAACAACAACAACAAGTTGTCAAAAGTAATGGAGATTCAAACGCAATCCAAGCTCTAGCTGCGTTTGGGCAACAACTGTTGTAATGAAAAATAAACACCCAATGGGTACATTGCGATATTCTCTGCTCGCATATCTCTATACAATTAATTGGGGAGCTTTTCCGAAGCGTGGGGGAAATAATCAATTAATTAAAATTAATATTTGATTAAATAAGGGTGAATTAACTAGTGATTCAAAACGAGCTCGTAATTAGAGACGTAATAATAACGATATTATTTATATCACAGTTCTTTAATTTATTGAATTGTTATTTTATAAATTTTGACCATTTATTTATGATTAATTATCAGAAATATTATATCCTCATCTTATTACGCAATTTTACCATTGATTTCCAAGTAACATCGGGTTCTGCATATAATTCAGATGACAATATATGGACACAATCATAACCGAAGTTAAAGAATGGGTCGTTGAAATATTTATACCCGCAAATGAATTTAGCCAGAATGAGAAATTTGTAATCATATTGAACTCCATAGTCATCACTCATTCACGTCACGAAACGTTCCATAATAAACTTAGGGGATATGTTCCATGATTATTCAATATGTTTCGACACGATCAATTAATTGGCAAATTCCCTTTGAACTGAGAAATGACTAACTGCACAAGAGAGCTTGGAAAATAGTCGACGATCGTTCCGATATCAATAAAATCGTTTATATTATTAACGAATGAATGAAATTAGTGTGAAAGAATTATTTTGTGTTGTAGATATTTTTACGACTCCTACCACCATATCAGGTTGATTGCAATACTTTGAATGTTTTGGTTTGTTTGGATAGAAAAGAATGCAGCTTGAAAAGACCTTTGTATCAGTTTTGCTCATGGCTGCGATAATATGAAAGCCTTTGAAGGATTCATCCTGGTCGCTACTTATTGGATGCTATGAAAATTGTTATTCCTAGCACCATTATGCTACATTTGCGTGGATTCTCCTCATTTAGGGTTAGCGAGGATTGTAAGGGCAAACTATCTCAGTCTTCATCTGGAGTAATATGCCAAGACTAGATGAGAGACCCTTACTCTCTCTCTAACTTTTTGTAGGAAATGGTGAAGGGGAAGAAGATAATCTTCAGGGTTATAAATTAACAGATGGAAGAATTTTCCATGAATAGTTATAGTCCATGAGGTTTTTTTTAAGTTCTGATGTTTTTTATATTTTGATGTTTTGTTTAGTTATGCATACTATACTAGATAGTTTAAGTCAAATATTAATTTGATATAAAAGAGTCGAAGCGAATATCAGTTGATACATAACACTCGCATCGTTAACAGAACAAAGGAAGAAAATACTTTCAAGTAGATACCACATTCACTGCCTCTTTATGAAACAATTATATTACAGGCTTTAAGATAAAGATTTTATATTTAAAGTTTTAAGGAGGAAACATGCATAACAAATCATCATCCAAGCAAGCATTTACATCACATTATACATTTTTGTTGACATCTTCCAAGAACTTCCATACCGAATAATAACATATTTTTCAAAAAAATATTAAAATCTTTCATGCCACATATATATGATGTACTTAATCTCGGGTTAACTCAGGCTAGGTATCACTAAAGTGAATCGGAAGTGCAATGACACCTAGCTCCTTGCGAAGATGGAGAAGTTGTCAGCAATGGCATAGAAAAGCTTAATTTTCATTTATTTTTATGTTTATTTTCCGTCATTTCGTTGTGCTTAACGGTTAAAATTTCCTTTCAATAACGGTGAGTAAGAACAGTTGACCTATGTTCACTCATTCACAATCATTGTGTGTTATATAGCTAGTACTGATCAGAGAAATAGATTTGTACTTGTTGTTTTCAAAGTGATTCAACGAAAATCTGAATAAACCTATTGAGTTTCCACTTCCTCCACCTATGTCAGTTATGAAATTCTTTCTTTCGTTTGTTGCTGTTTTTGTCTTTCGTTGCGGTTTTAAAAATCATCTTATTCAGCACCAAACCATGTTTTAATAAAACTAGCAGTATAATACATATGCTTAATGTGCTTGTTCTGGTTAAAAAGGTAAACTTCCATTTTGTAATTAATTCATTTATTTCATAATTTTAATTTTTTCTGCTTCATATTTAACGTTGCCCTTTTACTGTGCTTATTCACGCACACTTGTCTTTTTTGGAACATCTGTCATATCCATTTCGTATTCTTACACGGTTTTTACATCCTTAAACCAGGACCTGCGAGCATTTAAATATTAAAATAAGTACACCGGCATGCTGAGATGTTCAATATTCTTCCGTCGCTCTTCTTACAGCGTTTCTATTGTACAGCCACGAGCTCGATGTTATGCGATTCTTGATTTTCCTCCAATGGTGTAAGGAAGAAACATTTTCCAATATTTTCCAAACTCGAGAATGAAACAACGCCAAAAACTGAGCATTTCGCTGATGTGATGGAAGAAGTAGTTAATCTTCGGTAATTAGATTTAGAAGTTGGAGGTGCTGATGTTGGATTCCCGTGATTAGAAACTAACGTCCGACGAGCTCATTTAGATGCTTGAGCAAAAAGTTACTGAAGAATGCAATACCTTAGACCCGATTTATTAGAAACCAGCGACTTCAACGGTTAGCTACAATGCAAGGAAGAAAGAATTATTTGCTTGCTTTGATGAAATTCAGCGTGAAAGAAAGAAGACATACCGTTCAACGAGTTTCTTAAAATTTATAAAGCCATCGACATCGGAATATTTTCGTGTTGCGTAACTAGTTATTTTTTAAAGTCGTAGCTGCTTATTTGGTCCGCGGTGGTTTTTCCCTAATATGATTTAGTCTTACGATGATTTATTTTGCTAGTATGAGATTTTTGTCATAATTACTTGTTGTTTTTTCTATATAGGGTGCAATAATATTCGTAGAGAAAAATAAAATGTATGCACGATCCGAATCGGAGGGTGCAACAGGGGAGAGAATTGTTTTTCGGAGCCTTTTTAATTATTTTGTGTTTACATGCATAAAAAACTAAAATTTTTATTAAATTCTTCGCTATAAATTGTGTTTTTGTGAGTTCTTGGTCCCGATCAAAAATTAATATAATTTATAATAAAATTAAATTTAGTACATTTACATGGGAAGTTGTACCCTGACTTGCGCGAATTCGGCGTATGAGATTTTCTTCAATCTTACCTATCTCATAACTCTGAGATATGCTATCTTTAAATTACTCGCATTCTTACATATAAAACGTACTTCAGCCATTGCTTTTTGAGAACGATAAATTATATATTCGAATACGTTAATTCGAGATCTTTTAGATCCGTTCCTCCTATCTATTTCTTTGAACTTATGCGGCCCGTCTCTTTAAACGTTTGGAGACCCTTAATGACCCTTAAGCAATCAAGAATCCGAAGTAAAAGTGACTTTCTCCTAAAAAAAGCAGTTTGACGTTCGAAATGAGCTTTCATGTGAAGGAATGACGATAAGAGATTAACACATGGGTTATCTCGCCAGGATGGATGTAATGTCACTAATGGACTATTTTTGCTGCATCGCCATAATATACTGAAAGGACAGCTCCAAATTTCGGCTCATGTAAATGAAGTTCCATCAGCCGCTTACGCAGTTTCACTAAAGGTAATTGGAGGAGGGGGAAGAGCCCCTTTAGCTCCCACCACTTCCGTTCGCTCAATCTTTTTTCCCTAATTAAGAGGCCAAAAAGAATGGGCCACTATATTTCGGGCGAGCATTTCATCCATTTAACAGATCTCAATCAACTCCATCACATCGCTTCCTCTTCGCTTATTTATTTCTTGATTGCTTTCTGATCGAGTCCCGCGACTGAATGGACCTTTCCGATGCTATGAAAATGGAAGTGAAAGGTTCTACTTTTGAATGAAAAATCGGAAATTATTTCTATCGGAATAGGTTATTTTGCGAGCTTAAATCACAGGAATCGAAGCATAATCACATCTTCGCATTCATCCTTTTCCAGATTTAGACTCACCGTTGACTTTGGAGCGCCAACAAAGGCCTTTGTGAAGGTCTATATGATGAATCTATTTCGACCAGTTTGGTATATAATTTCCATATTCCTTATTTAACCCTCCGTAAACAGTTTGAAAAGGTAGCCGTATATCCCGAGTCAAAATCAGTCATCAGTAGAATTTTCACGTGGAAATGAGTTAAATGCTCACAAAGAAAGGTAATTTGGTTTTCTACGGCTTTCGCTTTGAAAATTTTTCCTTAAAATGTCTAGGATGAAAGAAAAAGAATGAGAACTTCCGTAATCCAATTTATCCATTCATATTTTTCGAAGTTGGAATTATAAATCTAATGAATGTTCTTTTACCTTTGAATCGGATGATAATGGAATCTCGAATACCAAAACACTGTTTGTCGAAATTCGAAAAATCGCTTTTATTAATTGCTGTTTCCACAACTACGGACCTCAAGCTAGCTCGGAGGAGAAAACTCTGAATCTTTTGTATTTTCCTCTGAATTGGTTGTATTCAGATCGTCAAAAGTCATCTCCATTTTACGTTTAACTGAGCGACTGCGAGAGAAGTGCAATGCTGCGAATGTCTTTGAAGTGTATAGCAAAAGCGACGCAAAACAAAAGATTGCTCAATCTCTTTTTGTGCGGATAGATGCAGAATTTAGCAATTTAAGCGTACGGATGAAAATCCTGAAAATGGAGGAAGTTATTTGTTTTCATCATTACTTGTTTTTTCCGAAAAAGTCCATGGTTTTGATAAAAATGAGAAGTCTGGTATTAATTTGATCGATACGAATATGAACTGGATTTAATTTTGCGCTTGTCTCTTTATGCTCGATTCCACGAGACTAATTTTGTAATTATCGGCGATCTGAGTCTGCAGGAGAATAAGTATTTGAGATATCGAAATCAAATATTGGTATTTAACCCGGTTGAATGATATCATTTTGAGCGAAAAAAATATCTGACCGAAAAAATAAAAGCGTGAACTTGTTTTTGTAAAATTCGGCAGATTAAAAAGCTCGGACTTGTGTGTCATTTCAGCTGAAAGTAAAATAATTTCCATTTTCAAAGGATTTCCACCCAGTTAAGCCTCAACTAATAATAGCGAAATCGTTTGATTGAGTGTGCAGATTTTTGCATGCGTTTTTATCCTGGAATACTGGGGATGGGATTAGTTGATTTCGCCATTGATTTCTTTGTTCCTCGGAATCGAGTTGATCCTCTTCTGCTAGAAATTCACGATGACAGTCTTATACGAAATGTCCTCTTTATTAAAGTAACATTTGTTTAAAGAATTTGGCTGTTCAAGCACTTGATTAGTTCGTACAAAAGGAGAAAATATATTTTGTACGAGCAAATTCTTTTTTCTCGCATTACTTTGAAGGAAAAATGAAGTAGAATTGACCAATGATGCGGGAAAGAGGCCCACTGACTCTCCCCGCCAATAAAGTCTATCTCATTTGCTTACTTACACAATTACTATACATAACTGTTCATGAGACAGAGAATCAGTCGACAGAATGAAGATGTACAAGGAGCATAATGTATACACCCAGATGAGAATGCAGAATACAAAGCATTCCAAGTTAGAGAGATACAAAGGAATAAATGAATCCAGTGAATTAAGGGATGTGTCTAAACATTTCTGAAATACTAGGTCCGTGGACATAATTGAGTTTTTATTTGAAATTACCCTTCGGTAACATACAGCGTAGAGATCAAAGCGACTCAGTCAACCTCTTTGGATGTGCTTCTCAATTGTATGAGAATCAGAATAAGATTTCTAACTCCCCAAGATCTATTTTCATCCACTCATCTCAAAATTTAACAATTTTTCCTCCCAAAGATCTTCCATTTACCTTTTTTTTGCCTAAGTCTACATTGACTTCTATCGTATAATATCGTAATATAATAATAACATTCACTGCTCGGTTCTTTAAATTCTCCCTAGTCTTGTTATTTTAAATGTATTGGTTTCCTTTTTGTATTGTAATTTATGTGTTCCTCTGTTTGTAATTGTATCCAATGCAAGTTGCCAACCACGACTATTGTTGGATCAGATAATAAATAAATAAAGATGGAGCGCTGCAGAACGGTTTCAAGCTGAGGATTTCTCTCCTATTTGGACGTTGCAGGAGTGTTTTACTAAAAAACCTACTTCGCTACGAATGCTGAATAGCTTCCATCACGTAAAGTACGTCTGGCCCGATGGGATGATAGCGGAATTGTGTATCTCCTACGATTGAAACCGTAGTAGTTTCAGGTTTCCTCGGCCTGTCTGTGCTAAGCGATGGAAGCGGTTTCTAATTTCAAATTATTCCAGGAGACATAGTCCACTATCTTCGGTAAATATCCCTCCTACGCTGATAACCTTTCCTGGGAATGTCTGGCTTCCCCGCAGAGAAATCTCTTCATGGGTCTTCAGCGCCCTCTCGAATTCGCCGCCGCACTACGGGGTCTCCATTTTCTTTTGCTAAAGGGAGAAAGGGCTAATAGAATTGGGGTTCGGGTTGTCCAGGGGTGGTTGCGGTTGTATCCATGTCGTTCGGAATTTCCACGGCTCTCTTAGTCTCGCCGAGGGTTGAAAGGGATTCGAAAATTATCTCCTTCGCCATTGGAGATGGCCTTTGTTGAAAAAAAAGCAAAGTGAACTCTAAATGATTTGTTATGAATAATTAAGTTACGTAGAAGGAAATTCGGCTGTTGGGCGTGCTATATATACATGACATATCATATTAATCAACTAATGTGTTTATTCGATGGATTCACATATAGCGATTCCAACTATTTAGATTGAATTCAAAACAACTGTGTATGACAAACTTACGGTATATGTACACAATTGCATGACGTATAAAGAAATACCCCATACCTAACTAAATATTTGTTAAAATAAATTAATACTTTTTAAGTACACGAGTGATTTTTGAGAATCAATCATTATTGAATGATTTTTAAAGGCTCTATGGAAGGAGATACGGAGTTCAGGAGGTTGGGAAGTCGGAGAATATGTATACTGACTGAGAGAAGACTTAAGTAGGCGAAATTGGGACCAAGAAGTTCCATCTTCCATTTAACATATGCAAAAATAGACAGAAATATAAAAGAAACTTGACATATTAGAGGGTATGACTGTCGGAGCGATTTTGTTCCTAAACGGAGTTGTTTTGAAAGACGCTTTATAAAAGAGTGCGGAGAGGGTTAATGTTTAAGAATAGGAGGTAGTGAATTCCAGTACGCTTTATAAAAGAGTGCGGAGAGGGTTAATGTTTAAGAATAGGAGGTAGTGAATTCCAGTGTATACAGCACAAGCGTCCACTGCAAAACCTTCCGTAGATATAATAGGGAACTTTATGCAACAATAAATGTAAGTTTAGGAACATAGAGCAGAGGAGTAAGCATACTTATTCTGACTGGGATATGATATTTAAATATGAAACTAATTTGGGAGAATCAATTTGCAAGGTTACCACATTGTAACTGATGAATCCTCGGAATTTGTGAAGTGAGTTGCAACAAAAAATCCTCAATCATTAAGATATACATAGAAATGTACATACATACATATATATATATATATATATATATATATATATATATATATATATATATATATATATATATATATATATATATATATATATATATATTATATATATATATATCTCTAAATATATATATATATATATATATTTAGAGATAAATTTATAAATTTTTTGATATAAATAGGTTTAAAAATAAATTTACAGAAACATCTGACAATTAAAAGAAATCAATAAGCTATCTTCGGATAAATTATTTGAGCAACTGTGAATATATTGTTTCGATTAATATTTGTTTCTGTTTAAAATGGCTCGATCGAACCGACTTCCAAGATATTGTATGGAGTGCAAAGGATGAAACCATTTTGGTTATTTTGGAACGAACCGAATTCGTTTGTCAAAATTCGAACCGTATGAGTAGTCGAAAGACGTATCAAATATCGTTTATAGACACTTTCAGATACCTATACGTACATGTTGGTCACAGCAGTTTTCTGAAGTCTTATGAGAATAGATGTATCTCTGTCCCGAAAGATGAAAATCTTTGTATACATGTTGATGACTCTTTTTTCTGTTTTTAATTGCAATCTCACCCGCAAGTCGCTTGCCTTTGACACATTTCTTCATTTCCAAGAAGAATCACCATGTTTTAGGATCGTTCAGTTCGGTTGTCCATTCCGAGATCCACACGTATGGTGCGATTTTTAGGAATGAATCCACACGTCGATAGTAAGAGAGAAAGGTGTTCGCCGATATTGTTCGTGACATTCTGTCCCTTGAGCTACTCTCGCAGATCCTGATGGAGAACCTTTTCTTCCCTTCTTCACCCTCTGAGTCCAGAAGCCTTTCCGTGAAAGAGACGCCTTTGAGAAGGCGGTGAAAAGGGAGGGCTGTTTAATAGATTCGCAGCGGGAAGCTAAAGAGACCCCATCCCTCCGAGACCGCACGCTTTAAAAATTAATCTCGCGGAATAAATAGAAATATCGAGAAGCGAGCACATGTTATTTAAATTCAATTAACCCGAAATAGGATTTTTGTTAATTGAATTCTGCGATTTAATGATTTTTTCAACTTTCTTGCTGGTCTCTAATGTTTGCTCCTTTCCTTAAGGGTGATAAACACGCAGATGAATTTAGTCTGGATCCTATATTTAAAATTTCCCTTAGAGACGCCTTTCGTAATTTTTCACGTTCTTGAGGAGGCTTCTTCCAGATTTGCCGTAAAAAATTATCTTCTAAATCTTAAAATGCTTTGATGTATTCGATATTGATTAAAGAGATGTTTACTTCATTTATTCTGCGTCATTTAAACATCTGAACGAAGAAAATCATTAAGTTTACTTCAAAGTATGGATGACCTTGAAATGGGTGTAACACTGGAAGATGATAAAAACATTAAATTACTTACAATTAGGAAGTCACCTCTCGTTGAAGCTTCTAGTGATTCAGCTATCATCTCAGTTTGATATACAAACATGCTGTATCCTACATTTCGTATATGTTAAAATCCGCTTAAATTCTAATTCGCTAGATTATTGCTCGTACTCATTAACGCACTTATAACTACAAGCGCTAAGACATTTTTCATGACATGATAACCGAAGGAACTAAAGGACGTCTTTGTAAGCCGATGATACTTATCAGACATCTAAAACGCAGAACTACCGCTTCCTAAGGATATATCTGAGTTTCCATTCTACGACTGAAGCAGCATCTCTTTCGACCTCAAAGATTGTTTCAGAGATGTGGGAAACCTTCCCACCAAAACCTTGCTCGTTTTCTTTCTCCGCTTTCCATTAAAATGTCGCTGTTCACATCTGCATTGCTCTTGCTGTTAATCTATATTTCATTAAAACTGTCCTGCATGATTATTTAATGTATGATCTCATGTCAAATGGAATACGTTCATAGGCACCCTACATTAGGAAAAATTCAATTTCCATAAAGATAATTCTCGTGCACTTATGAAACGTTCTAATGTTCGTTATCTAATCGAGCATTAATAATGCAAAAAAATGGAATACCATTATAAGTAATATGTATGCACAATAATGAATAGTTTAGTCGAAAAAATACTGGATGTTAAATTTAATGGGAGGAATAAAAGAAAAACTCCAGGTATCTGAAGATGGTGATTAGCCGGAACCGGTCGCCTAAGTAATATCAAGTGAAAACAAATGAATTTTTCATTGACCTTTTCATAACGATTCTCACGATACCCGACCTAACGCTATATAGTAAATAAAAAATGATCAAATGGGGCCAGTTATTCTGCTTTTAGAGTTTCTGTTTATTATTAAAAGAAAGACATTTCCGAATCCAATGTACTAATTCCCATCCATTAATCAATTGACTTTAATTATTTAGCTCGTCTGTATTGGTCAAAGTTTGAAAACTTTGGAAATCCACCCTAGAATGATTTGAAATGCTGAAAATTATTGAATAAAAAACATCTAAAATAGGCAGAACGTAATGATATTAATTTTACTTAAAAGCCCACGAAGCGTTGTCTTACTGCCTTAAGTAATGTAGATGACAAATTGAAAGCATAATATTATTTACTATCATAAATATCTATACTTGTATTTAAAAGCCGTGTTGTTTACTTGTCTTAACTCTTTTTATATATGAAATCACCTAATACGAAAATTAAACCACGTTGCATCGTTTCCAAGTTATGCGAGATACTATATACTCGGGCAATGAAATTTAAGAATGAATTTAAGGAAAATAAATTTAAGAAAAATATTGTTCTCAGCTCTTTTTTGAAGGTGATAAAATAATACTACGATCACCAACACTTTCAGCAGGGATGTCGAATAATTTTCCCATTCGTCACCTTTCAGTTCATTAACTTTTCCCATTTATATTTCTTTAAATTATCTCCGTTTGCTTTAAAGTTAACTTTTTATGTTTTTAGATCGTTAAATTTGAGAAATAGCTCTTTTTTATTTAAATGCCTCAGAAGTATCGGTGAGCACGGTTACTTCTTTGTTTCCTTGCCTTAAATGAAAAACTCAATTATCACTCTTCGATTCCTTAATTGAAGAGAAATACTACCTTACCTCCGTGAATTGTCACGTTCCTATGCACATTAATTGGTAAGCTTTACGGAGAAACGAATAAGAAAGTTCCGTATGGAGCGTTTTTGATCTTTTATTATCATTAAAATTTACCTTTAGATGACAGCAACTGGAATTTTTTTGCGTCACCAAGAGCCTTTTCATACGCAAATAAAATATTCCTGCGCGATGTCTAGAAAAGAAGTTTATATACATTGTCCTCCTGCTTCTGTCAGACTCCAGAGTAATTTAGACTTTTATGTTAGAAATCCTCTGCGAATGACGTGGTTGACAATCCTAGCGAACTTTTTCGTGGGACCTGAGATTAAAAATGGGAAAACTGCTGTTTTTGTTCAGTTCATGACATACATCTTAGGAATGGTCTAAAAGAGTATGTGGATTATAACTCAGTGTTAACCTCAAAACCAACAAAGCCCTTGTTATTAATATTAAAATTTTTAGGGAAAGAAAGTTCCATGATTCTATGCTGTTCCAGTTGAATAAGTTAATTAAATTTCTGGCTTCACTCAGCTCATGTTAGAATTTCAATATAGCGATTCGTAGCACTCCAAGTTGATTGTTGTTGAAATAAATTTTGATCCGCCAATAATGGAACATTTGCATTCGACAAACTGAATGGGAGAGGAATTAATCGAATCAATACAATATAAATGAATGCATTTTTTTTAATAATTAAACCGGAAAGAGATTTTATTACCCATCAGTTGAATACTTCCTTGTAAAGGGTAATGAATCTGAGATCAATATATACATAAATTTAAATAAATTATATGAAAGTGACGCTCATCTATATTGCTTACATAAGTTGGTGATGAATCATTCACTATTGCATTAATTTATTACAACTCCACATTTTTATCAAAGATTCTTTTGCTTGAATAAATGGGAATAATGCATTCGACAAAGGTTAGAAAAACGCTTTATGTAACTCTCTTTCGCTCTTTATGATTGAATCCCTAATACTTATGATGGAATTAAAGGAAAAAGTTTTTTTGACCAACACAAACCAATGATACTTAAATAGTATCATTGAAATCAAAATCATATGACGTTTGATTAAGTTAAGATTTTTGTTCACAAATGATGCCTCTCTTAGCACGTTTTCATGAAAATTCTCCTTGGTTTGATTTTATTCGAATAAGTTTTAATGGGAGGAAAACGCATCATATCATCGATACACAACTTACTACGTTTCGTGTAAAAACATAAATGCGAACTTAGCAATTAGTGGTAATTACTTACGGAACATCTTCATTACTTCCTCTAAAAAAGAATTTAATTATTATCTTTATCCTGTTTGACGTCAGGGTGCGATAAGCTACTATTTTGAAAAGTTATGATAAAATCTTATCCAATATTAGACATTTTTACTACCTCTTTTCAATGCTTACTCATACATATTAAATGCACATTCATAGTATGCACATATATACATTTTTCTGACGTTATTCCCATACTGGGTAAACCTGCCTCATTTGTTCTCAGCACTTCACCATACTTTCCCTTCGTTGCATACATCATTCGCTTCCGACACATCAATATATCTTTTCGCTCATTTCCTTTTATTCTTCAAGCTTCCTGCATCTTTTCACCGTTTCGTACACCAGATTCGACCTACACTATCCATCTTTTCCTCTTTCTTACGAACCATTAACATTTTTCTCCATTTTCGTGGTCCCTTCATCCTTTGTTTACGTCCATGTACATCCGCGCGAAAGTTGCGGGTCGGGTCGGTAGGAAACGGTTATTTGTTCTTATGCGTTGGATAATTTACAGTCTTTTATGGTTGCGGATCGAGTATAGTTATGTAGCCTGAGGATACAGTTTGAATGCGGTTATGAAAATCCGTATCCTATCTGAATCCGATCTCATATTCGTCATTTAAATCATTCAAACTTCATTCAGTGTACTCATGGGCCTATCTTCAGACACCCTACCTTCGCTATCATACCACACTTCTACACATGTATGTACATCCATTTTCGACAGTAATATAAATTATTTTTCGTCAGTTCTTTACTGATAAAAATTTTCGATCCACTTCTAGCCGCAGTCACACGCTTTTCTATTTCATAATCAATTTTTCGATTCCATTCTTCCTTTCTTAGTAACCATTCTAGCCAAGTATCATCTATCATTTCAATATGCTGAGTAATGAAAACCCCAAAGTGGTAAGTCGGTAAGTGGTACCGATCCAGATTTCCTTCTGATTGGCCGGCGTCAGTACCTCGTACCGACTTAGTGCGGGGTACTGATTCCGGCCAAAATTAAATGGAATTCGTGTTGCGCTTATACGCTGGCTCAAATTTCGGTTATATTTAAGAGGTATTTTAATATAATATTATTGCATTGAAATGTCATGGTTGGAAAAATAGTAATGAACTTTCATACAGAAAAGCTTAAAAATCCACTGTTTTCATCGAATACCCGCCAGCCGTCGGCAGAAGAGGGATTTAAACTGAGCCGCACGTGAGGGATTAAGCAATAGAATCATTCCATTCGTTCACATTATTGACTTTTGTTTTAGCAACATTTTTCCTAATTTCCTCTATCTCTCTAATATCAACCATACTATAGAATATGTAAAAAATGTAAACTAAATCTTTTCTAATTTTCAATCAACTAGTCATATTAATTATATATAATGAGACTTTAAGCTCCATAAAAAACAGTTATTTGTGGATTGATATTTTTATAATCATTCACGTAATGAATTTGTGGAGTGATACATTAGCTGGGCAATAAAATAACCGTAATACATATAAGCCTAAGCTTTTAATTCTATCCATACGTAATTAAATATTCGTGTTAAAGAAATCCATTCGAGAAAATTAGCATTTGCCGCGTACATTCCCTTTATAAACATAGCACATAAATTCTAGCTGTTGTATCGCATTTGAAAATATAAATGGAAGTTTGTTTCTATCTCCATTAATAAACTTCAGCCATTAACATATTTGTTGTGGAATAGCAGGTAAGCTATATATTTGAATTTTCCATCCGAGTCACGGATTACTAGGGTATTGAATTTACTGAGATTTTTACTTTCTAGTGTAACGGTTATCTGCGGTTGAATATTTTTAATAGGCGTATGAAATTTCAAGAATTAAAATGACTTTGATTTAAAATTTAAATAACTTCTTTCCAGAGTGAAAATATTCCATTCCACGCTTTCTCCGTGGTTTTTCGTACGAGTTTACCCTAAAAAAACCTTCAACAGTGTTAAGTATTATCATTCACTGAAACTAGTTTAAATAAACCTAATGTGTAAAAAAGATGGTGCTGTAATCTTTGATGGATTATGTTAAGGATTAAGCATCTTTATTTCATACTTGAGAATATTTCTGGAGAAATGAAATGAAAATATACTATACATTCTTGTTTTTCACAATTCTAAGAATATAATCATTATACCTAAATAGCTACGAATGCCACATTTTATTGATTATTTCGTTAAGATGCAATTTATAATGTTTAGAATCACTGGTAATTTACTCCATCGTGTTTGTTAAAGCTTATAAAATATCATGACAATGAAATTTAGTCACCTTATTTAAATCTTGTGAGAATTCCCTTCTCCCGCGTAATTTTGTGAAAGAACACAGTCTAACCTTATCAAAATTTCAATTTTATAGAGCATGTAAATTCATGACAAAAATTTCCAAAGGGAGTTTGACATCTCATTATTTACAACGACCTATATCCACGCCTATACCAAATAACCCTCTAAGAAATATTGCGATTCTCGCATATCGTATTGGAGCCTTTTCACAAAATTAGAGAAGTCCCTTTTGACCTATCCACTCTAACCCCATAAACAGATTTAATCACCTTGTTCCCATCACATTGCTACCAAATCACCTAAACTTTCTCTCGCTCCACATTTCTTCATCTCCAGTTCAAACATGCTTCTTGTTTTTGTTACCTTTCTTGCGATCGGGTCTCATACATTTCAAGTTACTCGGGACGTTCTTTTTCTCCTACATATATAACGGACCTGTTTTAATTTCCTGGCAAAATTTTCCTATTCTCCGATATCTCCTTCCCTCAACAGTCTTTCTTCCATTGCTCTTACAGTGGGATGTTATGGGAATAAACCAAGTTTTTTTTCCACGTTCTCCAAGAGATGAGTCTTCTATGAGGAATGAAGAGTACGTAATATTATACAAAAAGGTCTATGTCTCCTCTTCTTTCAAATGACGGAGTTCCAAAAATCATCGCCAATTTCTGTGAAATTTATAATTATTTTATTTTTCGACATTTTTCCTCAAAGAAACGGTACAGCACTTTTATATAAAGTTTTAATTCAAGGAATCCGTCTCCTGTATTATGTTGGTCTGAGAGCACTACATACTCATAAATCTACCATCATGGCAAATAAATGATAGATTCAAACTTATGTTTCATCACGTGTAATCGGAAAGCGATACAGCACAAGTTATCGGTATACTGCGAATTTCTGTTTTCCTGCTAAATATTTACTTAGGTTCACAGGACTTATTTGGTCTCTAAATATAATGTATGCTCACAGTAACGGGTATTTAATGAATATTGTATTGGGAGTCATCGAACGTTTTACGTAGATGCATCGGCCTGCAGGACAAGAGGGCTGCGAGCCCCACTAGCTGCGAGCCGAGCTCTAATATGTGCATGCTTAATGACCTGACATAAAGACATTACTTAAAGGTTAAATCAATTTTATTTCATTCAAAACCGAAATTATCAGAACTCTCATTTTCTCTTTCTCAGATTGTAAGCTACATTTTACGTTTACTCATTTTAGCAAGTCGTTTACGTAAAAATGTAAAAATGCCTACAAAATATGTGATCAATATGATCATAGGTATTATCTACCTCTTACATTTCATTTCTGTGAGTGGTTGTAGTAGGCGCCCCAGCACACTGGTTTGACCAGGGATCCATAATGCTGTTAAGCGGACTGTAACCTTAATGATGCATTTAGAACACATTCGTGCTCGTGATTTGCCTCGTCACTCACAGACCTTTGTGAGTGGCATCCGTTGACCGCTAGAACTCGAAACGCCAAGTTAGCCTCGTCGATACGAGCCTTTGAATTGTCCCCAAAAACAGCTTCCGATGCAATCGCGACAAGACGAGTGACGAGGTGAATGACGAGTGAACCGACTACAGATTTGCCCCAACACCCGCCTTGCGATTTGATTCGCCATTTGTACGAATGCATAAGAGCGGTGGACTGGATGGAAGACATTTCGCGCCTCCTGAACATTTTGGAAACTTTCATAAAATATTGCCTATTGTGGTTTTCGATATTATTTCGTAGTTTCCCTTCTACTATACTTAACTAGGTAAAAAATACTTAGAAAAAATATCGAATAAAGTTCTAGTTATGGTTTACAAAAGTCAAGAAAAATGTTTGTATCTGTCAAGCTAGGGTGGAATAAGCAAGTCAAATTGACCAAACAAAGGCTGTAGAACTTGAGTGACAGATTATACTACTTTTACTGGCTCGGTTGAAGTATTTAATAAATACCATTCAGAAGGGAGCGCTCAAGATTAAATGACTCCAAATACTCTTCCGTTTCCTTCCTGATCAAAGTGCTCCACGCAAAGCTTTCTGAGACGACAAAATTCCTCCACTTTTTTCCTTTCTCCTCTCCATCTCCTTCGTCTGCCAGAACCTATTTCTTTTCCCTTTTCGGAGACGGCCGATTTGTCGGGTGATCGACTAACCCCTTCCGACTCTAGGGCAACACGATATCTCCGAATTTCTTTCTCTAGGGTGCGAAAGGATGGGTATAATTAATCTCCACTCCATATTGCCTATCAATTTATTCTGAAATATCCGCATAACTTCTACACCAACCTTTTGAAGTCTGTCAAAGCGTGGCTAATATAATCAACTCCCTCGAAGTTTCGATATTTATAAATTCTTTTAATTGCATTTTTCACGTGGAAACTTTTGGTGATGAATTTTTTTGCGTATGAATGACATTTCCATAATTTTCATCCTTTTATGTCTGCAGAAATGGAATAAATTTATAAACGAATGGCATTTATCGGAAATATGAAGGCCACGAATGCCCTTTTTTGATGACTTGCTAAAGGTGTACTTATATGCCGGTCGGTGCGAGTCGATCTTTAACCGTCCTAACGATCGTTAGAATAAAATGTCCATTAAAAGAATTGCAAAAATAGTTGCTTCCTACTATGATTAATTGATAATTTACATCTGGTTTCCAAAAGAAACGCTCATCTTGAAGAAACTCATTCCTTTAAAAATATCCGTTAATATGTCACTTGTCGGATTTTTAACAGCTATATGACACGATAATGGGTTTTAACACTATTTTCCTAAACTTCCAGTTAAAGCACGACTAGCATGTTTTCTGGTTTGAGCGATATGATAATTTACTTAACTCAAAACTGGGCGAACATTGAAAAATGTCATAGAGAATTTTCGGCCAAAGTATGGATCTGTGGTAATATCGATTAGTATAGTAGTAGATTCTTGTTCCATATTCTTCTCTCATATCGTATTTGTCTCTTCCTTTAGTTCTTCATTTAAAACTATTTCGGCAGATCGCTCCTTTTTATGTATAAGCATATAAAATTGCCCTGTTTTAAATCAGGAATATTTTCCCAACGAAACTTCGTCCACATCTCTCCTAATTAAAACTCACAAAAGGAACAAAAAACTTCCTGAACTCCTGAAAAATATTCTTTTCGTTTTCCGCTCAAAAATCTCTGTCGCCGCTGCTTCAGCGCTAATTTCATCATCTGAAGGAGCAAATTATTTATGGCCATCGTTTCAGTGCGCTGAAGGATCGAGAGGTTTCGAAAAAAAACTAAAATTTAAAAGCTTCTAAGCTTAAGGCATCGCGGATCTGAGAACACAAAGTCGATTTGGCGCTTAAAAAAGAGCAAACCGGTCCATTAAAATTTTTGTCCCAGCTGCAAAGCAGATAATCGGAAAAACTTGAGTTTCTGCTTGAAGTGTAACGAGGTCGGGGCCAAGAGGTAATGAAACACACGGCGATTATCGTTTTTCTCGAAGCGGGACAGAGATGCGCGAAGAGGGCAGTTAAATATCCGTAAATACCGAAAACGAAGCAGGAATGAGGTACGGAATGAGATTTCGATAGCAAAGTATATAATTATAATCGATGGTATCGCACGGTGCGGTACATAATGCAAAAAATAGGCAGCACCCGAAAATAATGGGAATTGTGTGCAGCGTAAATGCCGGGGCTCCAATTAATGGCTCTGAGGGCTTTTGTGTGCCGTCGTGGGGAAGGATAAAACGCTCGGCGCACGAAACAAACAGAATAAAAACAAAACAGAGGATTTCTTTTTAATCATCTCCGCCATCCTATCCTTCCCACGACCATCTCAGAGAAATCGGTGGCTTTCCTAATGACAGACTTCAAAGGAGGGTGCGGATTTGCGAGAGGGGGAGGGGTTAAAGAGAGGATGAATAGGAAGCCGATCAGATCGAGAATTTGGGGAGAAAGGGGATCGGAATGAGGAAAAATATAAAGAAATTAAGTGAGAAAAGAGCCCAGTCAGTCGTGCATGAAGAGGAATTTTAGGGGAAAGGCTGTTACGTGAGGGAATTGCGAACATTCACACGCCGAAAAACTTAATTTTGCGCAAATCTTTCCAGAGTATTTGATCCCAATCGTGGTGCTTGGGAATTATTTATCTTCACTGCCATCTTTAATGAATTTAGTCGAGAACTGTGGCTTTGAGATTAGCGTCCTTTGCTAAATTTAATTTTCAAGGAGGTCCAATATGATCACACAGCATCTTGAGATCTCTCGTGCCGCATGTGGCGATATCAAAATTTAAATAAGTTAATTAAAAATGTGAAAATATTTATCGCATGTGATTATCACAGCGGTTTTTCCTCATTTTTTATTTTTTTATTGCTTAGTTTTCTTCTATCCTTCTTCCAAAATAATAAAGAAGAGACTCTATAGTCTCAATCTCGCCCTAAATGAAGTCCTGTTTTATTATATATATTACTATTTATCTAATGTTCCGTGAAGAACCATACTTGAGTGTTCGAGTTTATGTTGGGAGTAGGTAACTTTACTAAAGATACTGAGGAGCCACAAGCTGCTCCTGGCACAAAAGCCAACCTGACAGCAACGCATCATAAACGACAAGATATAGCTAAATCAAAAAGACATTAGATACGTATTTTTATGCTAACTATACGAATAATAATAGGTAGTTTTCCAAAACTAGACAAGTTAATATCACTAAGAGAAAAAGTTCACATACATCACATAAGAAACATATTTATTCCTGATGTTTCTTCATGTTCAAGCCCAACTAATGCAACTCATGATAGCTATTTTTACCTTTCGAAAACTCGGTTATTAGATTCCAAATGATATTGAATATCTTTGATAGCAATTATACCGAAAATGAAGATGTATTAAATAAATATTTAAGGTAGGTTACAAATGCATGCATGCAAATAGTCCCTTTTTCTGTAATTCTTTTCATGATCATTATAGCATCATTAAGTTTTTGAGAATAGTTCTGTTATAGCATCATATATCATTACAGTATCATTAAGTTCTAGGAGAGTTGATTTCACGCTCCTCTTCTCGCATTGCTAGTTATCTGGAGAGTAAAAACAATCGCGGTGGATACTCAGATGAAATTCTAGAGAAAAAGTGGCTAAAGATAGCTCTCTCGGCACTGATAGAAAGAGACCAGTAATTGGGTCATTACTTCCGGAACAGGCAAAGCAGTATTCCATTTCTTTAATCCGTTATTTATGAATTTAGAGGACAATTTGGAAAGAGAGGAGGAATTACGAGGAGGAAATTTCCGATTTACGCGCTGGCATAAGGATATTTTTTGTAATTATTTCCGGACGAAATCGGGCGCGAAATAGTAAGAGACGATATGGCGGAGCGAAAGATTCGATTAAATTCAGTCAACTCTTCCTCGTCATCACCAGTTCTGCCCGATAAGCAGGTCATCCAATTACAGCTTCTACTAGACTTCCCTGTCATCTGCTTCATCTTAATTTTTCGGTGACTTTCTTCCCTTATATTATCTCCTACCGACTCCTACATCCTTTTTGACCATTTTTCTAAAAGCGTTCCTTGTCGGAATTTTTCTTACAGATTTTTAGCCCGTGTTCATTTATAGAGATTACCTTTTCTATGAATAATTCTTTCCTTGTCATGTAATTATTTTTGTATCTAAGATTCAGCAAACTTTTGAGAACTTATCTCTTCTTGTTGTTGCCGCTCAATTGTTTTATTTCTATTTTTGTTCACATAAGATGAAAAGGGAAATGTTCCTTTCTTCCTGCATTTCCATTTTCAGTTTTAAACTCAGTAACGTTCGAAAAATATTAGTCATTATCGTTTCGCCAAATTTACGTAGTTATGTATATTTATGTAGTATTCGTTTTACTCCGTAAATGAGTACTTTTAATATGTCGATAAAAAAATGATTTTGTAATACAAAATACCTTGTTTTATCATTAAGATAGTATCATATTATTTTGATACATTTATTTATATATTTACATTTGCTATAAGGTAGAACCTTTGCACTTCTGATATTAATGTAGATAATTTAAGGTTATATCAGTAAATATGTATTTCTTCTGACGATTCCTTACAAGGTACCTTGCTTATGGACAATAAAAAGCTATATTTAGTGTTCTATGTAAGCTGTGTAACTTTCTATGTTCCGTTCGAAGTTTTTATTCTAATACCTGTGGAGAGATGTTGTAGAAATTTGTTATATGAAAAACGATGTTCATTATTTCCATAGAATAAATTTATTACTCCTTCCTTCTCCTTTCTCTCTTATCATCTTAAAGGTCACATCTATCGTGGCTTCTTTTTTGTTTATTTTCGTTATTACGATTACATGTTGAAGAGGAAGAAAGAGCAGAGATAGTTTCTTATTCTTTTTTATACATTTTCTCCCGTCGACTTAGTTTTGTTTCTTAAGTAAACCTCGCCTCTTAATTGCTGTTGGGGAGTACACAATGTGTCACTAATCACTCTCTAAGTTCTTCCAGCTTTCGGATTGTTATCCTCTTTCTAGGCTGTATATATATATGTATTACTATTCTTGCGGTTTAGTCTTTCGTCATTTAGTATTTCAATCAGCTCCTGCCATTGCAAACATCCCAAAAGTTCTTAAAGCGTACAACTGCTCCGACAGCTCTGCCTTTCCTTATGTACCTTTCTCCTCTTAATAATCCCACCGCGTCTCTTCCCTTGAGTCTACATTGTTCTTTTATTATGATCCATCTTCTGTTGATGGTTCTTCTTTATAAAAGTACATTAAGATTATTTTTCTGTGATTATTTGGTATTGAAACCAATTCGGTTCCTCATGGGTAATGTGATTTGCGTTTTTCTTCTCTCAAATTGATTGCTTAAAAAATAGTCTTTACCGTTTCTTCGTCTTCCATCCATGCCTCAATTCCTTCTTAATTTTTTTCTTTATAGTAATATTTTATTCCAGTTCTTCCATTTCCTTATTACGTATTTTCATGTTCATTGTAATATTCACTAGTAAATTTCGTTAATTATCCTCGTTGAATCTGAATTCAAATCCTTTATTTTTCCGATTTTCGTTCATCAACGTTTTTGTACCCTTGATATTCCAAATCTATTCCAATTGTTTGTGTTATAGGTTTTTCAAAAATTTCCAATTTTCCCAAGTTAATTTTTTCCAGTTTCATCCAATCATCCTCATATTTGCCTTTTTGGTTAATCTTCTATAGTGAGCCCCATCAAAGACCCAATGGGGATAAATCCAGATTTCAATTTTGCTCCGAAAGATTCTATGTTTCTTGCGAATATTAAACTGGGGCTTTACCGTTACCTTACACCCTTACAGATAGCGGCTGTAATATGAAACGCGGAAGCTTTTAACAGCTCCTTCTAGAATGAAGTAAAGGTACTACTGGTTTTAATATTTCAGGGATGCTTCACGAACCTTTGATCAAGAATCAAACCAATCCTCTCCGGAGTCGCAGTTTTGAAGGTTAACACATACCAACTTTCACGTGTTTTACTTAGCTATGCTCTTCTTCATCATCTCCACTTAAGCATTTTGATCCAATCATCCATCGAATATTTTTTATTTATTTGTTGGTATCTATTGAATGGGAATTCTGTCTCGAAAGAATTTATATACGAATTATTTACTCCTTATTTTTTCTATACTCACACATACTCATTTACTGCGAAAAGACGAAATTTGATAAAAACCATCTACCGTTATTGCTAAATATGATTGTAAGTATGCCTATGGGCTCGGGGTCAGAAAATTGAAATGAGAACAAAAAATTAGAATAACAAAACTGAATAGATATTGGTAAGTAGGTAACACGAAAATGATAGATATTCTAAATTGCATGGAGTTGAGGAAAAAAAGGTATTTATACGAGAGAATAACAAACATCCAGAGAGAATATCCAGGAAAAATATGTCGCTTCAGGAAATACCCTCAGAGAATGAGACTGATGAAAATCTACGAAACCTACCATCTAAGTGAAATATCGTGTGATAAAAATGCTGACTCGATTAAATTTTATTAAGAAGTAAATTTCTCAATTGTGCATAATTAGAAGAATTTATCACTGCTAGATCCAATAAATCATCTTTGCAAAACCCCGTAGGGACATTTGAGGCTACCGGTAGTAAATATCATCGTTTAACTACTTTATTTCGTTTAACCGTTGATAATGATAAAATCGCTATCCCAATTGTTTGTTGAGTTAAGAATATGTTACTACCATAACGTAAATTTGTCTTCTTAATTTATCAATCTTCAAGATATAATATTATAAGAAATATTCAAGAAAAATTAGCTGTCGGGCAGCGAGGGATAGATGAAAAGCCCACATGCGGCCCGTGGGTTGGACACCGTTGTTTTCTTACGCTTAAATACTTGATTCAATGTGAATTAAAGCAAAATGCGGAAATTGCTCGAAGTCTGCTTCGGGTAGGCTGGTACAATTTATTCTTTACGTTTAAGAAAACGGGAAAAATATTGGAAAATACTAATTGTAGCTCGTCATTTTTTGTAATCGCCATTCCACTTAAATTAAGAGCTATAATCTGAAAGCACGTTCAGCGTAAGTGTATACTGTTCATAAAAACACCCAAGTAGAAACGGACATGAAGATGCTCAACAGAACTGGGACTCTGCCTCGGATTTCATAATCATCCATTCATATGCTCAAATCATGAAGATATATTGCCAGAATATCCTAACACACCGTTTGGAAGGCTTTGCAGCCAAAGGCGTGTGTATTCGAATCCCGGTCCTGCCAGACTTTATCATCTACATTTCTCCTTGGGAGTTATCCTAGGTGCCTTTTACGTTCAAAGTAACTCTTAACCCTTATAGAAATGAACCGGAATTTCAAGAATTTTAGTTCTCTGACCTTTTAGATAACTTACGCCCTGATTCGTTCTCCTACGCTCTTACCGTTTAACTTGAGAAGCACATACAATAGATATAAAGATGAAGAAGCCCACTCTGCCTACAAGAGGGCTCAGAACTTCTCCATGCACAAAAGACCGATAGGACGTATTTAGAAGCAAATCTTAGTCGAGGTTGATCGATAATCGAACAACTAAAATTTTTATCAAGCCACGATCCGTAATTGCTCATATTATGTCAATTATTCCTACCCTAAGCATTTTTAACGAAGGGATACGAACTTACAATGTAAATCGTCTCCTCTTTTGAATCTTTGTAATAAACGTACTTGTAAAAGAAGGAAAGCAAAAGTGAAAGTGTCGAAAGCTGAAAGTTTTTTTCTATGGCTAGAGATTGAATGGCTTTATCGAATTGGAGTGATTCCCATCTGAAAAAAACGTCTAAAATCTCGGCGTGAATTTTTTCGCGCAAATATCCTGGAAAAAATACCTGTAATGCGTGCAGTTTTTCATTAGAAAATCTTTCTAATTTTTTAATCGGCTACTTCAACCTTCACTTTAAGGAAACTGGATATTTAATACACCGTAAAAAACGAATATGAGT
This sequence comes from Pachydiplax longipennis, assembly GCA_036926295.1. Lineage (NCBI taxonomy): Eukaryota > Metazoa > Arthropoda > Insecta > Odonata > Libellulidae > Pachydiplax > Pachydiplax longipennis. The sequence goes on along the minus strand of JAVFKF010000001.1, from coordinate 47,667,688 downwards.
TGAGTATTAATATTAGTGGAAACTGTAATTCTCTGTTTGATCTTTCGCGATGAATTCAAATTTTTTCCTTTAATCTGAACTTAGAATTTAGTAAACGTATGATTTTTATTTCTGTGAGTATAACGCTCCATTCGCTGTTTTTGAAACAATTTCAGAATAAATTATGTATTATATCATTAGAATAATTGATGTACACCTATGTAAGAATAACTTATATTTATAATATTGTAAGAACAATTGATGTATAATACTGTAGGAACGTTTGATGTATTATAGGGTAAGAATAGTTAATTATTATTATGATGTAGAACATTTGTATACATTATACCTACAGAATAGGACCAGGATATCAAATAATCTTATATGAGAAAAACAATTTGTGTTTTTTTTTCTAAAATTTTGCCAGTTTTCACGAGTTTTGGAGCGCTGCTTCTTATTATATGTATTTATTTAAAAGAGCGGTGGACCGAGACATGCCCACTTTACGACGGTGATCGTCCGTGATACATAAACAGTTATTGTGTTGTTTACAAGGATAGACAGGATTCCATAGGGATGAGGGAAAATGGAATGGAGAGAAGCGCTCCGAAAAAAAGGCAGATCCTCCCCCGGAAGATCGGCGCCACGAATCCTAGGACAGTCCCACCCCCGTCCACCCCCAGCCACCCCCAACCGCCCTCGCGGCGTTCCGTGAGCAGAAAAATCAATATGGCCTAATGCGTGCGGAGTAGAGATGATAAGAAGTGATCGTAGATTTTGCCGGAGAAGAGGGCGATATATTTCCCTAGAGATAGTAATTCCCCTGCGGGTCGAACGGAACGACGGAAGAATTTCCGAACACAGTAAAGAAATTCCGCCGAACCGTGATGAAGTGACAGGATTTTCGGTAAAAGGAAAACAGAATGAGCGGTGTGTTATATACAATGTCTCTTTCACGGCTGAATTCCTCGAGTTCAATCTTTCGCGCAAAAAATCTTCGGAGGCCAATAAGTGGGCGAATTTATCTTCTGAGAGCCAGACTTTAGAAGAATACAGTGACATCCGCTACGCTTAGTAATACTCGGGTATATGTTTATTTAAATATTTATGCACACTCAGGAACGTTGAGACAACTTTCGTCTTCCTGGGCAGAGGAGTTTCAGCACAGGAAGATAATATAGTATAGCACAATCTTGCAGTATTGAAAAGTTTTTAAAAGAAAATAAAATTCAAATTCTTTCGCGAGTCGTATTCCTAAAGATATTCTAAAATATCTTTGCATACACTTTCCTTATTTTATCGAATGCAGTTTCTTTTTCAAACCATGAATATCTTCGATTATCTCTTTATCATACACTTAGATATCATTACGATTAAACTTATTGGCATATAATTAATTGAATAAAATTTTTAAATTTGTTAATTTTATGAATTTTGATAGAGAAATTAGAATTTTATTTTATATTTATGAATATGAAGCGCATTACTGCAAAGTTGAGAAAGAAACAAAAGAAAAAAGGGGAAATTATGAAGAAAACGAATTTCTATTACTAAAAGCAAATGAAAAGAGATGATATCTTGAAATTTGCGTTCAGTCGAATGAAAATATCATCTTCGTATCTTGGAAACAATTTTATCCTTTCCGTGCGTCCAACATAGTTGTAAATTTCTGATATTTCACTGAATTCAATCGTTCATAAAAGAAATTCAATAAATGGATGCCACAATATTGATTATTTATGGGCTATCTGAAAGGCAGTAGTTCTTTGTACAGTGCAGTTCGTACAAGGCTCAAGAATTTTTAAGCCAACGAAAACCCTTACCACGTCTTGAACGATAGAAGTAACCGATAACTCTCTGCCGATAAAAATTTAGTGAGCAAATATGCCTATGTTATGGGGTTCATTTATGAGGAAGACACTCTCAAACATGATACATTTTAGGGAACGTTGTTTGAGGGTGCTCTTCCCCTTACGCGGAATGAAGTGGGGGCAAAATTTTTGTGACAGGATATTTATAATCTTCGAAGCAGAATTTGGGGAGGGATCTCTTACATCTTCTTATTACGAGAAATCGATGTCAGAGTGTGTAAACTCCTTGTTAGAAGTTGGAGGGGCAAAATCTTCGGAAACATTCATATCCTGACGTGTCATGTAAGGGAGAAAGCCATTACATTCATCGATAGTTAGTCATGGCTTAATTTTTTTGTCTCTTTTTCTTGTGGTGGTGGGAGGAGCAGCCAAGCCAGACTGAACGCGAAGCAAAATTGAAGTTACGTAATTTCGCATTTGCAATACTGTTTTACTTTACGATGCCGACGATACAGTTCGGTTTACTTTGCAAAGCAAAGTTAAACTTCGAGTCTCTCGAGTTTTCGCTTTTTTGAACCTTGCTTTTCCACTCTGCGGTAAATTGGAGAAGCTTGGCCAAAGTGCATGCCAAATTTCATGGAACCATCTCAACAAGAACTACTTGAAAATCAATGAAGGTTTTGGCAATTCAAGAGTCCGGAAAGAGAAGGATGGATAAAACGGAAGAGGAGAGCGCGCCACGTCGCTGAAAGAATGAAATTTATAAAATGGATATGGGCTAGCCACACAGCCAGAAGAAATGATCAGCAATAGAGTTCCAAGGCGGTAGAATGGATTCCAAGGGATATGGAGTGACCGGAGGAAAAGACGGGACAAGAATATGATCGAATTTTTAGAAGCAACATGGGAAAGGGACGCAACTTGGAAGAATCATGGGGAATCCTACGTCGATCGATGCACCGATAGAGTCCGAGCAATGAGGATGACGTGATAAATATGGATTAGTGATATTTAAGCATGGCAAAGAATTTGTATTGTTTAATGTCGATCAACTTTTACCGAGTTCCATTGTCGTCAAATTCTCAGGCCACACTTGATGATATTCCTACCAAAAAATATGAATTCTTTTCCTAATTATTTCGATAATAAAATCTAATAACCCGATATCAACTAAAGATAAAAGTGTTCGTTACATTTCTCTTTATTACTTCAGTATTTTATAAATTTTTATATCAAATGTTGCTATCGTTGTCTTTTGATTCCAAATGAGCAACCACTTTTCTGCAGTTGTAACCCACCAATGCCCGCTACAATATGCCATATGAAAGTTCATAGTATCCAATATGAATGTAGGTCCAATTGAATAATTCACTTCGTAAGGATTCAGTGCGCTCCTCGATTTTTCTCGGTTAACCATTTAAATTAATATAAAACAAAATGTCGATTTCTGTACCGTTTCTTTTTTAATTTTAGTACGAATTTAGACTTAAGAATGGACGAGGAAAGAATGCCCAAACTGCTACTCAGCATCAAGACGAGAGGGGTCAAAAAGAAAGGAAACCCCGTAAAAGATGGCTATAGAATGCTGAGGAAAATTTGAAAACAATGGGAGTAGAAGATGGCGGAAGAAAGCAAGAAGAAGAACTGAATGAAGCATCTAATAAAGGAATCCAAGGCCCGAGCTGGGCTGTAAGCTGTGGATGATGATGAATTTAGCTTTGATGAGTCCCTTGAATGTAATAAAGTAAACTGAAATCTTATTATACACGGTTCTTTGGATGGTATTTTACAACTTGGATTTTAAAGTATGTTTCTTCCGATTCGATGTCTTTTTCTACTCAAAATATTTGAAAATATCTCAAGTTTTGGGAATCATAATACCTGAAGAATTACATTGTTAACATTCATTTAAGTTAAAAAAGTTTAAAGCAAAAATTAGGTTAACAAAATTGAAATCTTATCATGGACTTAGAGATACGATACGTAAATTTCTCTCTGGAATATAAGTAAGCAGCTTACGTTTCATTTATCTCAAATAATTTAAAGCAAGTTAAATATTTAATCCATTAATTTTTTCGTCAAACGACGTTAAAGGAAGTAGAAAAAAGTTTAAATGCTGTATCTGCTTTCAGCATAATTCTGCTTATCAGTTAATTTGGGTAATTTTATAACGCGAGACATCAAACGCATCTTGAAAAGAACGGAAATATGCGACGCATTTAGGTAATTAAGCGCGACGCTGGCAGAATGAACAACGTTCCTTTTAATTTTAGCGGAAAGTTAATTTTCCCTCGCTGAGACGAGGCTTCACGGCGCATAAAAATTATGGGAGGTAAAAATGTTACGGAATGCGTCAATTTGAACATCTCAAGGAATCGAAAAATTGCGTCATTAAAGCTTTTTAATCCGATCCGTACGTGCTTCGCTGTATGTGAAACGGGACGATAATGAGCATCTCAAGCTCAAATATCTTCTACCTCATTCGGAGACCTGTCAATATAGACGCGAAGTTTGAAAGAAAATTGGAATTTTTCGAGGAGACTCGAAAACAACGCCGGCTAAATGAAAATAGGCTTTATTTGTTTAGCTTCAAAATCAGCACCTGTCCGGATATCTTCCTTGAAGCGGTTTTTTTATAATTTTAACTTTGTCAGAAAAAGAAGAATGGATGGGGAACAAGGGGCGTATTAAGAGTGTAGGAACTGGGACGTCCGACGTTAACCTAGTTTTTCCGCTTTTGGGGAAAATGTTTTTTTCCAGAGAAGCCACAATCTAGTTAGCTTTAGCCTTTGGTCTCAGCTTTCATTTAACTCACGAACGGGCACGTTAGGTTAATTCATTCTCCAGCTCTACGCGTACACAGACAGCGGAATGAAGCGTTTTCTTGCAAAACAGAACCCAAAAAGTGGACAAAAAATATTAAGGATAATTTTTCCTCCTCCGGAGCACGATTTCACATTAATTACGTTTTTTTTAGCGGAATAGTTGGCAGGAAGCAGGGATTCTCTAAGTTGTAGTAAATATTTCGTAATGCGATCCTTCCTTTTGTCCCGAGTATTATTTTTTTCGCACTCCTCGCAAAAGCTTGCTCGATGAACACTCTGCCATTTATTAGGATTGCAGTCTAGAAATTTCGCGATACAATCGGTGGATAACCCGACGCGCTAATAGGGCACGTGTATTCGAAGATATCTCCTTTTGAAAATCGGAATAACTACGTCAGTCGTAATTTTAACTTCAGTGTAATCCCATTGGTGGCGAACACCTATCAAAATGTGTTTGGACTCAGCAGTCGTGTTCACGGCCGTAATCCGCATCTTCATCGCGGATCAATGGATTTAGAGTGCCAATCACGCCGATGGCTTAATTCCTCCACGTCCAGGGACTTCCACTATTCACGCTTTTCCATTGGCCCACGCAAAACTCAATTCAACGTCATATGAGTATACATTGCAATGAAGTGGGAGTAAAGAATAGGGAAAATATATTTAATTCACTCAAAGAATAGAAGACGATTTTAGTTTCCATAGTGTTACTCACACCCCTTGCTGATTACGTGAGAACCAGGCATTGCTGCTCCGAAGTCAGTCTATTTCTTAACATCAACAAGTCTACTGATTAGTGCCCCAATTAAAGATTCTTAAGAGAGGAAAGAAGGCTTTTGTTATTTTTTTAAAACATTTTCTCTAGAAATACCGACGCACTCACAATATGATTTTTCGATTTTTATTCATATCAAACTTTATTAATTAAATTGAACGAGATTTATCTCCATAGTCTCTACACGTTTCACATCTCTTTACGTTTTTTCAGAGTGGCATTTGCAATTCTCTTTTTCTGTACGCGCTCTTCCTTTGCTCGGTGTGATTAGAAAAAGAGGACTTATGAACCCACAGAGGAAACTTTCGAAGGAAAATAAGCAAACGATCCTGTAATTGAATTCTGCTTTGATAAGATTGGATTATTTACATAATGAATAAGAAAGAGATGCGTCACTTCTCTCTCGGATCTTCATTCCTCTCTTTATTTCTTACCACGGCCATCAAGGTAATTCATTCATATTTTTGGGGAAAATGGCGGTACATTTATCAGATTTAAAAAGTAATATTGTTTGCAGTTGCGGGACCATGTTGCATTGGTTTATTGAGTTCATTCAAACCCTATCGATGAGAAAGATATTCGTATAGCAGTTGTCTCATTCTCAGATGGTGACTGCACGAGCGATTTTTGAAAATTTTGGGGTACAGTATTAGCACATCCCCGGAAAGTTTATATGTATATTTTTGCTATTTTACTTTAATCGGAGTTGCAGTAAACGATTATATATTCTAAGAAAAACAGCACTCGAAAAGAGCACTGAATGACTAGGAATCATAAACTCATGAATTTACCGTTAAAATAACCCTATCGAACTCTAGATGGCGCTAAGTTTTACTCCGTCCCTTATTATGTCTTATCATTCACGAATTTTTCACGCGCGAAAGGAATTTACTTCTTCCAGGATGTGGCATATAAAAGCAACATTCAGAGCAAGGAATGTAAACAACTTTTAAAAAAGTGTAAGAAAATCGAAAAGGAAGTCTAACTAAGTATTAACGTAATAGTCCAAAAGAAGCTATATTTATAAAACTTTAAAATATACTACACCACAAGACAAAATTAAAACGATCCTGGTATCGAAGCTTCGCCTTATCTTTAGGTATCTTCAAAACCTGTGTAGTTCTTTTACCTTTGCGGTGATCTATCAATGTAAATGGAATCGTATTTTTCATATCATTTGTCATTATCTGGGGGTCGCATGCAGGAACTTACTTAACCAGTCTCTCTGTTGAATGATGACTCACTTTTTTAAGTCTGTTTCAACGTCGAAATGGCCGGTTAGAGTCTGGTTCCATTTCAAAAACATCCAAAGTTTATCCTCAGTGGTTCAAAATCCTGTTCAAAGCTATTTTTTCCGAAAATTACATTTTCAAGTCCTGTAAGGTCGATGATCAGGATGGCTGCCACCCATCACCGCTTTTATAGTTAATCAGCTTATTTTATCTAACCCCCAATCCACTGGTGAAACAATCTAATCATGTCTATCTTGTTATACTTGTTGTCTCGTATGTATAATTAAAGATATGATAGAGTGTTTGTTTTGCAGTTACATACACGACTTATTACTTGACCTCGCATGATAACCACACCACCACTGCGGCCGGTAAATTTGGTCACGGTCATCAAAATAGTCCAAACCCATCCCAAGGATTCCTGACTGACAATCAAACTAATTTGCCTTTCGTCTCCCATTATGACACATTTCTTACATTCAGGGTCCAAATCGGTTCGCCCATCTATATGTATGTCTTCCAGGTTACGAGGTGGGTTAAACATGAGGTGCAATTATAATAGGCAAATAGTTTTATTAAAAATATCTTATACGAAGAGAAAAATAATCCGTCGATTGGCCACGATCGCAGCGTAACCCGAGCGGCCAAAATGAACCGTGAGTTCCCACGACATCATCTGTCACTGATTAGCTGCGAAGAAACTTAGCAGCAAGTATCTAATCTGCTACTTTTTAAAGTACATACATTTAAACAGTTTAAACAGATCTTGCGAGTCAGTGGAAATAAACCCCTGGAATAAAAATGGTTATTTTTATATTTAATTCTCTATTTCGCTCAACAGATCTTAATTCAAGATCGCGATTCCATCTGGGATCCTCTCCTTGTGAGCCGACAGGAGTGACATTTAACAAAGCTTTGAATCAATAAGAAAACAATGATAGAAAATTAAGGAGAAAATATGAAATGCAATACATCCAAATTTAACATGTGATTGGCCGTGCCAACGATCATTTTAGACTGGGCTTCCTTGTCGATGGTGAGGAACGTCCAGTAAGCGATTCCCGAAAGAAAGCTGCAAGAAAACAAACGAAAGATCGAATAGAAGTAGAATGAATCTGAAAATTGGATATCTCATTTATCATTGTATTTCTTCCCTTCGTAAGAGCAACCATGTCCATCCCATTAATGCATAGTTTCAGTGATCTCTGGGCAGCTTGAGAGACTGTTTGACAACAAAGGAACTTCGAATCCTGTTTAAAATCGCAATATTTCATGGTATTTCCACTGATGAATATCAGTTCAAAAATTCCCTTCTCTTTGTTCCTCCCACGAATTTTCCAACAACGAGAATTACACAAAAGAATTGAATAAGTCATTTTATCCGGGACTCGAAGCTTGATCATTCAGTTGCCGGTTGATGCTCAGTTGCCATTATTCTAACCAAAAAAAAAGAGCTGGATGGGTTAGGCGGATATATGGGCTCCCGCCAAGTATCGAACCAGGGGCCTCTTTCGCCAAAGTTGAACAAGCTGCCCACTTGGCTATCCGGTGTCTTCATTGCCGTCTGATGCTTCTCACTAGATAAATTCTCTTAAAATTTTCTATGAATTGCACGGAAATTCATTTAAATCAAAAGCCTAGTTATTTCCGATCATCAGTCTTGGCATTATGTGAAGCAACCAATCAAAGTCATCAGCTGCTTCGAAAATTTTTCCGCAAGTCATTAATGGCTTCTTGTTGCCAAAGTAAAGGTAGGGCGTCTACGCCCCCTTTCTGGTTCTACGACTAAATAACGCCTGTTCTTTTATAAGTAGGAGAAGATTGAAATTTTCTGGCCTTTTGAAGTGTCAGTCAAGGGCTTAGGATCGATCAAAGAGCGTAATTAAGAATCCGATCCTCGAAGCCGTTTCATTTTACGTTTTCTCTTCTTTTATCCGCATCAGTTCGATAAGAAAACTAGGCGTTATACATTGAAGGGAAGGGTAACATCGGCGCTCGGTTTTCCTCTCCAGTGTGTGTTGGCAAACGAACCCTTGCTCACCTGAGAAAGCCATGAGGTCGGATGCGTTGGGCAAGCTTTTATTGACATTGACATTGAGAGAAGTTCGATAGAATGTGGGATTCTGAAGTGCCCGTGCGTTCCCCCATTTCTCTTCCCAGAGAGCGAATTGCGTACGCCGAAGAGTATGAGTCTTCTCTGCGAGGGGATTCCATATGGAGTCATTTCGAACGCTCATCTCGTATTCAAATAAAACGGATTGCTGCGTCATTCCTCTTCTCCCGCGTCATTTTCTATCTCTCTTTCTACTTTCTCCGTCTCTTCGATTCCATTCTCCTTTCTCTCGACTCGACTAAATCCTCGGGGATCCCCACGTCCCTAAGCCCTTGCATCCGAAGCAAACAGTTGCGAGATGGAAAACCTGCTAAGTATATGTTTGTTTCTGAACAGCTTTATTCCCAAGCATCGGGTTTAATCCATTTCGTGCTTGCTTATGCTTAAAGGAATCCGAATTCTTGTCGAAAAGTTTTCTGAGTGGCTGCGTGGCGCGGCTTTTCGCTATTGGAACGCGATATGTGGTTTATCTCGTTTATATGGTCTACGCAACAATTTAATGTCATTCTCTTTGCTCCGTTATATTTGTGAATGAAAGCATGATACAGATTACGGCGCTTCATTCCGTCGACGGAGATGTATCAAAGGATGGGATTGAGAAGGCTTGAGTTCCTTTTCGGGAGCAATTCACATTAGGTAATTCATGAAGAGAGTTACGGAAGAATTTAAGCGCCTTATTATGTACGTAAACAAGATCCCTGAGAAAGAATCAGGGAAGATGATTTGGGACTTTAGAGATCCTTCCTGCCCGCCTTATAGAATGCTCACCCTCTATACGGGTGGGGAATCAATCATCAGGTCATTAGGCGTATAAAACCATTAGGCTACATATGAAAGTCTACCGTCCATGTGAAACCATCAGACCGCACTGGTTTAGTGGCTTATAGTTTAGTTTCATCGGTCGAACATCAAACTTTTATGTAAGAAAACGAATTTATTTGCTAAGTGAACTGGAAAAGAGTATCAAGTGATCTTAATTCGAGAATCAATTTCCGAGCGTATGCTCACACCGAGGCTAGATAATCTTTTCGGGATGCTTTGCGAGGAATTAAAGCTACGTATTTAATTGCACGCCTAATCTCACTTAACTTTATTAGATAAGCCTTTTATACCTAGCCCTAATCCTCAAAAGAGAAAATTTTCCACTTTATTTTCATTGCGCGTTATTAGTAAGAATGAGAACCAATGTAAGTCAGCCTCTGGAGGAAAAGAGAAGACCACAGTTGACACAGAAAAAAGGCCGCATATTTCCTGAAGGCCGCACTTATAGCTTATGCATTCATTCGGGGAAACGTGGTGTGCTGCACCTCGTTTATTCAACGAGAGCGTGATCGATTCGAAGAGTGTCACGATGCTTTTAGTTTACTTTTGACGTGTAGAAAAATTGTCTTCGAGAGCTTAGAAATTCTTCTCTCGTAATAAAAACCAGTAGAGCGCGATAAAAGGGATCTATCAAAATGTTCCATAACACATCAACTAAGGAAAACAAGCCCACTTGACGCTACTTTATCGTTAGGTATTGATCATCAGTTTACGATGAGCGCATCTTCTTCTCTGAAGACTTCAGAGGGCTAAAAAGACGATCTCCATATGCATTCTTTTTAATTCAGTGGTAATCACGTGAATGAGTATCATCACTCTTCATCTCCGTCTCGCCGTAACAACAGGTCCGTGACGTTACAAATCTCCGCGCGTGATTGTATTTTTGGCGGGGAACCGAAGATTCGGAGCGAATTGCAAAGTCTTTCCGGTAAATTTTATTTTGCGTCGTCTAGACTCTCCGCTTATTTAGAACTCAGGAAAATAGTAAGCTTCTGGTCTCCATTTGATATTCGGGATGCGTTTCATGAAAAAAATTCTTCCCGAGGAAAACCTCACGTTCTCCTCAACGACCCTTCCTCTCCTCTTTCATGAACACCCCCTCATTTCACCCTATTGCCTCCACATTAGACGTTTATTCCCCTCGTCATGAGATTACTCCATCTATTCATTCGATTGTCTGATTTCGTTTCTTTTTTGTTTCCAAGAAGAGCCGCCCCATTTTCCCTTTCATCCGGTGCCCGCATTCCTCCAACTGCGACTCTTTCGTTTAGGAGCATTCCTTCCGTGAAATTTAACCATTCTTTCCCATCGCATCCGTCCCGCATTGCATGCTCTCTAGGAGGGCTCTTTGTCAAATGGGAGGGATATACTCTCATCTAACGACGTACATTTCATTTTGTGCCTGATTAGTTGAGTGGTAAACTTATCGCATATGCGTGCATGGATTGCACCCTTCCCTTATTGAAGGTCGACAATGTAATGTGGTGGATAACCACCTCATCCACTGATATAAAATATTTATCTTCCAACGGAGAAAACATTCTTAGATGTGCATTCCAATTTGAATTCCGAATCCTGAAAATTCTTACCCTGAAATGAACCTTCGGGGCATTTCGGTTGATTACCAGCGTATATAAGATTTAATCGGGCTAAAATGTTTTATTCAAGTTATTCGTTCGTTAGTTCAAGTTATAACAACTATTCTGTGAACGTATGCAAAATATTTTTCTCCTTTGCCCAATTCATAGATGTGAAACTTTTCATCTTCGATAGGTCATATTTAGCACTCGCTTTTCACGCGCAGTGAAACCATTTAAGTACATTGTGTTTCGGGTCACCTACATCCAAATAGTTAAACATCGAAATTTCAGATGAGAGAATAATTTTATTCGCTGAGTAAACTGAAAATGAACACATCCACTTTATTTTTCACTCGGGGTTATTTGCAAGATTGGAAATAGAATTATTTAAATACGGGTATTTGTTTCAGGAAGTGACTGAAAGGCCATAATGAAAGCTCTAAAAGGCCACTTGAGGCCTAAGGCCGCAACTTCCCCACCTCTGCTCTAATCACTCTCAAATTCATCGGTAGCGCTCGTTCAATTTTGGATTATAATTTCCGTGTTTCAGTGAAATCGCCTCCGGCAGAAAAGCGGTTGTACTTTAAGGTATCATTACTCTTTTCTTGTGATTAAAAAGTTTTAAACAAAATTACATATTGTATGTGATTCGGCGTATGTAGCTGAACTTCAGATAACATTTAATAGAGGAAATTACTTCTTTCTCTCTCTGGTGTATTTTTTCATCCTTACCTCTTCTGTGCTCTTTCCTTTCAAGATTTCTCTTTCTTTTACTTTTATATGAGGAAGGGTAACGTGTAAGAAAAGACTTACTAGTCTCAACCTCGCCCGAATAAAGTCGCTATATTATTATTTTTTCCACAACGTCAAACTCTCGTTTAGCTATCATCAATTCAAAAATTTTGTTGTTGTGGATATACTTTTTAGTTCCAATCGTGTTGTATTGAGATAGTGGTATCATTAATAAGTTCAAATTTCGATGAATGATTTAAATGCTTGAAACTTTCATTTCATTGAAGGAAGCAAAGTAGGTTAAGAAAAAATTTTACAGACGTAGTTCATATCGTAATTACCATTCAAATTAGTAGTACCTAGAAAATTTTGCGTAAAACATGAGATGCAATATGCTTACTTTAAATTTCATCATATGTAAGATAATGTTCATCCTGATTTATCCTACAGTATTTATCTCCGATAGAATAATAAATGTCAATTGTATTACTACTGCATTAAAATGACGTAGACAAAGACGGACATCTTTCTTTTAATTTTGTAATTCAATGCGAGAGTTTTCACAGTGGACCAGCAATGCATGAGTGACAGTAGATGAATCCCTTTGATGCACATGAAATTTCATGAAAAGTTCGCCATATTTTTCGTCCTTTCGAAGAATTTTTCCAAAATTTTAATTAAGGTAACATGGTGATTATTTTAAGGCCATAGTAGCATGCCATATTATTTAGGTCTAATTGTTTATATCCTTCACATCTTTAATATTTATAAACTACGACGGATAATTTAATCCTGCATGAATTTGTATTAATATAAATTATAATTACATTCATTGCATTTTCCCACAACATCGTTTCCGTGTGTACCTCAATTATGTGCTTAATTGAGGCACCGTCCATGTATGCACGTACAAACTTTTGAATATTAACGCAGCAATGACACTTTCGTTTTATTGCGAAGGTTAAAGGTATGAAAATTTAATGACCGAGCTTAGAAACTCATAAATAGCTACAAATATTTAATGCCGATTTATTCCTTAAATTGTCTAGAACTGAAAACAGCTACTAATTAGCCGATGCATTTCCACATAACAGGAAGACCATTGTTAGAAATACTTGCAGAAATATAGTTGCCGATCAATCACACTTTTGAGCCTTTTTGAGCAATCTACTTGATCTCATGTTATCGTGCGTATGTATCTGCATTAAATTAAATGTCATGAAATCAGAAAATGTGAGTCGTAACCCATCGACCATTTTAGATGCTAAATTTAATCGCTATGTATCATTAGATTCTGTATAGCATCCCCAATTTCCAAAATAGAATGCAGCAAACGATATATTTCTATCAATTTTGAAGTAGTGAGCAAGTGGAATGCAGCAAACCCGTCATTTTTGGAGCTCCCTTCATATAGGGGAGATAAAACGAATTTGAATGTTCCTCCTATTTGCCGTGAAGTACTGGGTGATTCACCAAATACAATTTCAGGAAGAAAAGGACCGGGGAACGCGAGGGCTTTAAAATTAGTGATCCCTTTCAAATGGCAAATCTCGACTCCCACCACACCACAGGTAGGCATGCCAGTTTTCAAACGCCTCTCGCGTGATAAAGATGAAGGTTCGAGGCACGCCTCCGAAAGGTCTCATTACCTCTCTCAAGGGTCTGATCTAATTTTCTCACATCTAAGAATCGTATGGGGTCAGCTTAAGCCCTACGCAGCATAGTTTCCCAATGGGATTGCCGTATTCTGAGTTGGGTAGGTGGTGGTTGCCAAGGGAACTTCTTTTCTTGTAGTCTAGTCGAGTGGATCTGCTTCCTGACTGTGTCTGTAAAAATCAACAGCCCGAAGGAAAGTTGGATCATCAAACCCTCTCAAATTAGCTTCCTACAGCTTTGAAGAGGGAATGAAGTTTGATGGGTAAGATGAGGAGTGAGGTAGTTTGATTTTGCTTTTCTCAATGAGCCAGAATGCTTGCGGAAATGTATCTCTTGTTATTGGAATAAATTCTTATATTAATAATGAATTCGACGAACAGAAAAAGTCTGCGTGTGTGCGGGACAGTGAATAACACTTTTCTTAGTATTCAATAAGTGATAATTAGGATGTTGTCATTATTCATACCTCAGTTTCCATATCATCATAGCTAAAAGAAAGGCCGAGAACTTATGATGTAGATGTTTAAGAAAGATGTATTTTCCTTTACCTCGTACAAAAAAGAAATATTCCATCAATCAAATATGTTATCAGGAGTAATAGTTTCATAAACTAGTAAAATTTATGTCCTCCTTTACTCAATCAATAGCCGTAATTTTTCGCCAAGATAAAGGACGAGAAACAACTACGGATAACAAGACATTCATTTCTGAAAGGTGAATTGAACGGAAAAGATTTATTTACGCTTTTTTAGCTAAATTAATATCTGAATATTATTTCTATTATATCATATGCTTCTTAAGGAAGATTTTCCTTTTGAATATCCGTAAACGCATCCGTCAGTGGTCCGTTACGGAATCGAATAGTTAAGCTATCTTCTGCTAAGATTCATAAATGTGGAGGCTCGATATGGCTGAAGCAATAAAATTTCTCGTAAACTGTGTTTGTTTCATTTCAATGAAAATATGCAGTGATCACACGATTCTCGACAAAATTCTCCCTATGCTATAATGAAATACATTTACTTCTCAGTTATCAAGCATATAAAATTTGGAAAACATTTTAACGCCCTTTTTGATCAGCGCATAAACTTCAGCGGCTAACGATCAGCAATGTCAGACGAAGTTGAGGAAGTAGTTCGACCCTCATCCTTTCGACCATTATTCGAATGCTTGGGCGCGGTTTCGGATCGTTTCGAGTTCTATTTTATAGAAGTAGTGCGACGTAGAGCAGCTTGGATTGTTAAGAGAGAGAGAGATTGAGCTTCGAGTAAAATCTATCGCGTGAGTTAAAATTTCTTGAATGGGAACCCTTTCTGGGAATGTTGAGGAAAGCTTTTAGATAAATTCGCTCAAGTTGACTGCAGCGAAGACTTCCGAAATATCCTTAACCAGGTCATCATAGATCGTAAGATCCCACACCACACCAAAAAAAGAAATCGCGGGAAACTATCGCCGAAACAGTTAACTTCTACTACACACACTTTTCATTAGCTGTTTTTCTTCGCAAAAGTATGAATTTTATTTTTAAAACTTGGTAAAACACGGCATCTTTTCGCTATTTCACAGAAGTACCAATAAGCTGGAAGTTGAGAGAATATTATATTTTGTATTGATCCGCAGCATGGTACAGTTTGAGATAGCAGAGAAATTTTGCGCGTTAGGAATGATCGAGGATGGAAATGGATAAAGGACACTAGATTGATTGCCGTTATTTTTTTACTTTGTATAAACATTCTCGCGAACAGGTTTATTATTAATAAGCGGATCTGCCAACCGCGTAATTTCATCATCATTCGAAGATGCGGTAGCTTTTCCCATTAATCCGTTAATCCTTCAGTAGCGATATCAACCGTTTCCACACCCGCGGCGCTTTTCAGAATCGCCGCCCACTCCAATTTGCATTTGATAATTAATTTGATTGGCACATTGTGCAGCTCTTGGCATATTGGCTTCCCAATGGATTTCGGAGAAAACTTGTCCTCTGCGGTGGACGAATTCCGAAGATTCGCTACGGCGGCCCTTACTCTAGGCATTCTTCCCCATTCCGCATTCTCTCCCTCCCAGGAAACAGGATTCGTGTAGGACTGACTACAGCGCCGCAAGATGGGGACGGAGGTCCTAAGAAATAAATCTCTGCGCACACTCAGTCAGTGAGAAAGGAAAATCTCCGAGATTTATTTTCCCCTCTCCTTTATGCCGAAAATGTCTCCTTCTTATGCGGAAATAAATGTTTTCTCTTCCCACTTCGCGTCGACTTTACTAGTGGAGCTCTTCCGTCCTGTAGAAAGCACCGCCGATTGCCTCATTCACAGACATCTCCTTGAATTTCAAAACCCTCTTTTCTTCGTTTCATTCCTCTCTATCTCTCCCATTCATTTCCTCTATCCTCTTCCACACTTCGAATCCCTAAGCCCTTCAAATCTTCCCATGCTTGTTGCCGTTTTCCGCATTCTTCGTACACTCTTGTCTCTTCAAGAGAAATTTCTGTCTTTGTTTTGAAAAGTTTTACGGGAAACGAGATGGAGATCGGGAGAAAGAACTTTATCGGAGAGTTCCGTAATTTTCCAAATCAAAAGGTTCTTCAAAAAGAAAGACGAGAGAGAGAGAGTACTGGTATTTTTTTGATTTTCTAGAGACGTGTAGGCAGGGCATCGAACTCCAAAATTTTTAATTTCTGTTTTCTCTCCGGTTTAATTAAATAATCTGATTTCAGTTCGGTTCTAGTTCCGATTATTCCGCTGTTTTTAATGGGTTCGAACCGGTTTATTCGTTCTGACCATCGGAATACCCTTCCAAAAGGGAATTAAATTTGTTTAGCTTTTAAATTGAATTTGATTATATTTGAAATACAACTTGCGATACTAAAGAAATAATGATCAAATTACTAGACTAGGTGTATACCAATGTATATCATTGATTTTAATTATCTGCAAGTCGCTGGTAGATATATTTAGTTTAGTTTCATCAGTTTATGCTACCGTGAACTTATTTTGTAAGGAACTGCAAGTTAGAGCGGAATAAATAATGATTTTTAGTTTCGGCTCAGTTTCAAGAATTATAAATTTTTAGACTCGGTTTCGGTTTTAACTCCGGAAAATAACGGTTTACACGGTTTCGGTCTTCACTTTGGTTTCGGTTTGATATCCTGGATTTGAAATGGATGGAAATATGCTGTGTGTATCAACATGATTTCCTTTTAATGTTTTTACGTTACGGTTTAATGCGAAGTTTATTGTAAAATCAGCCTTAGAACGAAACACTTATAAATGTTGTGTTATTGCTAGGAAGTAGTGTAGAAAATTTCAGAGAGCGACACCCAGTTTTTGGTCTAATTCTTCATAGTCCTCCCCAAGAATATAATTAATTTTTCGTGGAGTTTGGATTTCACTACTATGTATGTTACTTTTTTATCCTCCAGAGAATTTAAATCTTTGCTATTTTCTATTACAATGCTTTTTATTACTACTAGAAATGTAACTCTGTAAAATGTAATGTAGAGTGAAAAATTGAGTTTGTAGCAGAACCAGGTAAAAACAAAAATTTTCCTGTATAATCATTCAAATGTATTTTACAGCTACAGCATCATCAGTTTATTTTACACCCAAGAGATAAAGGTGAAAAACGGAGCGTTCTTGATTAGGTTTTAATATCTATAATCTTAGAATATCGAATATATCGTGCCAGTGTAGAATATAACCCTTGAAAATACAAAAGGAAAAAATTGGATGAAATTAGAATCACTTGGGACTTTGCAATTTATCATCGTATTTTTTAAATCCTCTTTTATTATACTAAATTGATATCGTATTAAGAGTACAGGGATTGACGTTAATTAATTTAATTGAACAATTATTTCATTTTTGATTTTCAGTAAATTAAGCATATTGAAAACTAATCCCTGATGCTGTGCATTTAGAGAAATCTTCGAGAGCGAGCATAATTTTCTTTTGAAGCATATGGGAGCGCAGCTCAGAAGAGAGAGATTGGATCTCCGACGCGTCTATTAGCAGATTCGCAAATAGCGGTGCGATGGGTGTCGTTAATTTCCTTCCGTTTCACCTCTTATTCCCTTCTTCGTCTCACCTTTACACATGTACGAGATTACCTCAAATTTAATCAATGGGAAATATCGCTCCTCCAAATTCCAGACTTATAGAAATTCCTCCATTCCGAGTTTTATTCGCCGTTTAACTGTTTCAGCTGACATTTCCTCCTTTACGATGTACCTTTCAGCTTCGTTTCTTCTTGATGAAATTTTATATGGACTCCTATTCAAATGAAACGAATTTTTCCTCCCGAATCGAAAGTTCTATGATGTCTCCGACAAAGTTCAAATTGTTCGGACTCAAACGAAAATAATACCATCCACGGAAAAACAAAAGGGACCCGAGGAAAGTAAATTCTTGACGGGGATTATTGAATTCAATTAGGGAGACGAATATGCATTTAATGAATATAAAGTGAATCTGATACAGTTATGCGCCGTCGGAAAATATTCGAAGGACGGGTTGACTCCATGACAATCTGATTAATTCGAATCGATATTCTATATTTTATCTTTGTTCTCTCATCCGTCTTTATTTCTCCTCTCGATTTTACTCCCAGAAAAAACTGCCGTTTCCGACAAACTTTTCGTTTCAATTCTTCCACTCCTCCACCCACAACGTCGGTTCGCTCTTTCTCTACCCTCCCTCTCTTCTAACCAACTTTATCCCCCCCTCAATTCTATTCTCCTTTATGCCCTTTCTTCTTTTACAGTGCTTTTTCCGTTCCCACCGACTTTACCCTTCGCTTCACCCCTCATATCACCACTACTTTCCATATCCGCCAACTATAGTCGCTCCCTCCAGACTATACTTTTTATGGGTCCGGCTATACGGCCCTTGGAGATGCAGTATAGGAAACAGAATTATTGCGGGCTCGGACTCATTCCATAAATATTCATTTCACATAATCGTTTACGCTTAGTTTTTAATTTCTCTCCTCTACTTGGTTTTTTTTCCCGAATCGTGGGTTTTATATCTAGTTATAGAATCCTCTGTGACCGAGCTTATTTCCGCAAGTGTTGATTTTCACTATACTGTTGGTATACTTGTGCTTTTATAAGTAACATATACGTATATAAACTCAGTAGATTGGGGAATGATTTTGTGATGTTCCTCAACGATGGAGGAAATAAGAAACACCAAGTTTCACTAAGGAAACATTTCCTAGTTCCTAATTTATTAAAAAATAAAACATTTTCTTATATTTTGCAGTTTTATATAAACATGAGGAAATAGTTTCCCCTGTGAAAATTCTTCTCTTTTTTATTTCTTCCAATTTCCAAGATACTATATATTATATATATAACGCCGACTAAGGAGGATAGGTAGAAGAAAGGCTCACCCTTTCCTGTCCTCCTTTGTTAAAAGGTCATTTCAATCCGAACTTTGTGCAGTATCCATGCCGTTTTAACTTTAGCAGTAGGTACTGTGAAATGCGAAAGATATCGGCCTGGAGGCCCGCCAAAAATCCTGGTCTGGGGGCCCGCCTTGGGACATGGAAGCCTCTCCATACCTTAACCATTATTTTCCTTCCCCCATCTCTTTATTCCGTTCCAAATTATTGTACCTTCCCACCCCTTCTTTCTCTTCTTTTAACTCAACCCCTCCGTCATTGCAACATTTGTCTGATTACTGTTTATTGTAAATAATTTTCCGCTAATTCTTTAGATTATCGACTATGGATTCCGGAACGTATTGTTACAGAAATAACGTCGCCATTTATTTTTACTGAGCAAATTCTACCCAGCGTGAAGATTAGTATCTCTGAGACGAAAATCCTTTCGCATCGAAATCTTATATATAAATATTTATTTGTTTCACAATCTTACCGGGAAAATCGTGCAGAATCCTTTCTTTTCAATTTACCAATGTCTATCCCGAGCCTATACAACGATAAGGCTTCTTAATACGATACACAAACACCAGATTCTCGCCGGTGCAGCCGTACTCCTCCATCTTTCATTAATACATCCTGCCTTTCCTACCAAATCTACTTTTCTCCGCCCCCGCTGTCCTTCTGCCCAACTTTCCCTCGATGCCGTCTGTTCTTTAAGCCAAATCTCCCCCTCCAAATGTCTTCTCCTCCACAATGCGTTTCTATTCTCTTTCCTCCCAACGACTCATCCCAAACCACATACCCTCAAAAGGCTATCACAATCGAATCCCACCCACTTCTTCTCTCATATCCGTCCTTTATCCCTCGCACGTGAAACTGCCTGCGTCCCTTCACTTTGCATGAGTACCCTAACCTGAGTTTTTCTCGCTGAATTTTCGGAATTCTTTTAAATGACGATTAGGAATGGTTCCTTTCTCTTCCCCGCCCACTCATTCCTTCACCCCCGAGATCTTCCCTCCCCACGTTTTCAATTGTTCCTCAATAATAGCCTTTAATAAACTCTTTGTTAACTCCATCGAAATCTCATCGATTCATACCGTTTTCTTCATTTTTGTGTTCATATAGAACTTTGGGTACGAATGCGTGTATATCCATCCAAATGGATACATTCTGAAAAATAAAAATGAGTGTTGGATCTTTCGATAGATGTACGTGATAATGGCTGAATAGGACGAAACCGACTCTCTAATTATTGAAACTTAGTGTGCTACGTCCCTTTTTCATTTGATTTTATTACGTGGAGTATACGCAGGAATATATTTGAAGAATTTATTTCTATATTTTTTTAATATTTTATTCCCTGTATATTTTGAAATAGGAATACATTCTTTCTTTTTAGTAGTACATTATTTCAGCGTCCATATTCGTATGACTCTTGTCGTGCTCCGCCAGAATTTTATTTTTCCTTTTTTTATCCCATATACCCGTGTGAGTACCGCTTTCCCTATGCTGTTAGCGGTACCGGTTTCGCTTCCAGGCCAGGGTCCAAAAAGTCCCGAATCCCCGGGTCGGAGACAGGAAGGGCGTTGGGCCGTAAAAAGCTTTGCCAAACCAAATAAAACAGCGACCCCTGGAAAATATGGAAGAGAGGACGAGAAGTTTTCTGCTTTATAAACATTGACCTCGGTTTTTTACTCCTTAAACATCTGTGGTAACGGAATTTTCATTTCCTTTCGCGATCTAGGTATATTGTTTTCCATGTTCAATGCTTGAATGCATGAGGAGGCTTAGCAAGCTACGATTTTGCTGTGTCGGTAGTCGTTGGCATTCCTTTTATTCCCCTCTTCCCCTGGATACCTCCGAACTCACGCACACACACTCGTTGTCTCCCTGCCTTTCCCCAGAACTTCCCGGCGACGCTTCTTCGACGCCGTCGTCCCGACGCCAAGCGGACGCCCCCCCCCCCTCCGCTCCCCTCAGCCCCCTTTCCCTCCATCTCTCCGAACACATACGAATATACCACTTATAAATACTCCTGATGAAGTGGAAATTTTTCTCACCTGCAGCCTTACATCGTCCAAATCAGCGGGGTTTTCCTCACTCATCGGTCGAGGAGATTTTAATGACACCCTCGGGGCTCTCGAATTCCAAAATAAAACGAATCTGCCATTCAAATTATAGCGAAGGAACGGAATTGGTTATTTCTCTCGGGTAAATTCGGTTGCTTCAAATTTAGAAATTTGAATTAATAATATTTCGTCTTTTTCCAAAGTGCGACCGCCAATGACGAATCGGAGGAGTTAAATGATGAATCAATATATAATTGTCAGGATATACTTATTTTAATGCAGTGTAGTATTCAAATTTTTGGTTTCGCTTTCCTGAGTTAAATTCATCGCACCTATATTTCTCCAGCGGGTCAATTCGAAACTCTTGACGTCGGCAATCTTGAAACTCCATCCGAAGCATACATCCTTCGAAAATAAGGGATTCCTCCATCTCCGCAGTTCGAAAGGATCATTTTCCGCTACGTTAGCATCGATAGACCTGTGTCAAACAACTTATTCCTTAATGCTCTCACTAAATCTAACCATTATAAGATTCGTCTAATTCTCTTGTCACTTCTCTTTTGGCCCTATTAAGAAACGCCAATTCCCCAAGGATCTGAAAGACTGCAGTGTGTTTGTTTACGCTATGAAAACCACGGAGAAGTGCGATCGATTTGATTCTGTTGCTACCCATAGTTCCCCTACCCTCTGATCGCATCCCTTATCATACATTCCCCCATCAAACGCTGCCCCATCCACTTCTCTATTCCATATTATACTTGCAACTCTCCCTCCCAGTTCTTCGTGATTCTCCCTCATTTCTGATCTTATCTCTCCGCTTAATTCGCTACATTCGCCTCCTTCACAGATCCAAACTTTCCGAATGCTCCCTCCCTCTCTGTTGCGTCGATATCTCTACTTCACATAAGGCAATAAATGCTTGTATTGACTGCTACTTTATGTCTTTACATGCACTTAGAAGTATCTCCGTGGAGACATTTAGAGCTTCAGAATTGCTTAGAGAATGTAAGATGTATCAGTAACGTCCATTAGAAAAGTTTATTCTTACTTTAGACGTCGATCGAACTCATATGTAAGACCCAATATTGCGCGTTTGATTAAAGTAAATCGATAGCTTTGATGTAGAGTAGAAATTAATTTACTTTTACATTTGGTAACGCAGAATGCTGAAATAAGACCTTTTGGTGCCACAGAAGAGAATACACTAGGAATTTAGACCCATGTGATAGAAATAGTGAAAAGATATCATTCCTTAAGAAGAGAAGGTGATTATCTATGATTTTGTCATTTGTTATTATGGTAAACGATTCGTAGAGGCAAACTTACGACAATCTACGTGTGTTTCTCAACAGGACTGTTTTCGCTTATGGACAGCCATATATTGTATTTCCACGATAAAGGTGATAAAACATCGGTGAATGGAGAGGAAGGGGAAGGATTTTCGAAGAAGAATGGGCGTTCAGTGAAAATTAGGAGTGAAAAGAAGTTCCTTTACTTCGAGTCTCAAGTGATCCATAATATTCGATAACACTTGATTGAGCTATCTTTTAGGGATCCCGTTCACTCTCTTAGCTTTAAATTCTAGCATGATTGATATTCATAAAAACTTTGTAGCAAGAATAAAAGCTATCTTAAGGAAAATGAATTTTATCATTTTAGGTTTCATGAGATAATTTAAATTACGTTCGAACACTCTTGATGAGTTTACTGATTACTGATTACCATAATTGAAGGTGAAACTTGGTGAAGAGATAGAAGCAAACTGTTATACTTTTATGCCTAATTTGCTTATTGCCAACTTTATCACAAATTTCTAGGGAAAATGTGTCAGAAATAGGCTACTTTGGTAGTTTTCTCAATAAATAATTTCGCAATATTTATTGAGATATTTATTTATGTATTGCACCGTAACTTATTACAATGCAAAAAATCGTGTGGAAAACTTTGAACCTGAAATATTCTCAGCAAATAGTGCAGCTAAAGTGAATTTTAGTTCAAATATGAGTGATATGAAGAAGAATTATACCTTTCTACTATGGATCCTGAAGATTTCCAATCTTATCGCTGTAATCTTCCCAGACATAGCCTTGGAGATTGCTTAATCAACCTTAAATCATTCAGAACCTACCTGATTGATTCATGAATTTCGCAATCTGTTTTATATTTAAATGTCGTCCCTGTAAACGAATGCAATAATTAACGAATTCAGGTGAACGTGATTCACATTAGCGGTTCCACCACATGAATTCCCTGGTCGTTGGATAACATTTCCAATGCTTAATTTCGAAATTAATCGATAATTAATTTTAACCGTTCTCCATATTAACCCGTGCGTTTCATTTGTTTCGCTGCCCAAATTACAGCTGATTCGAAGTTATCAAGTTACGATTAAAACTTAAGTATGCAATTGTTTATGTGCATAAATTTTCTCACGTTTCCACGCAGGAACTTTGCAGGAAGCAGAATAATCCATCCGCTAGAAGCATTGGAGAGAGTTGGCTGTAAAACGAGGAATTTTTCTAGGTGCACATCCATACGAGAAAAATCACTTATCACCCTTACGCTCATGTTATCTTTAAGGAATGTTTCACTTTCGTCCACTTTGTAAGGCTGGTGCCTCAATATCCGAGGACGACGCCGCTACTCGGACTCTTCATAGTCGCTCTTGCCTACAGTCTTCCGGAAAATATTTGCTTGAATGTTCCGGCAAGATAGGTTAATGGTTAGAGAAGTCATGCTAAGTATAGTAAGTGTAAAATCATTATTTGAATCCCTATCATTTCAGACTTTTCATGTCTGTTTTCCCTGGGATTTACACGTTGACTAACTTATATTTCTTCACATCCTTTTACCCTCAAATTTTTATGGATACAGGACAGTTGCTGAATTTTATCTTGTATTTTAAAAGTGCTTCGAGCCAAGGACATTTCGCACATGTAGCCCCCTTATATCTGTTGAATCGAACCCGGACCCCTCTCATCAAAATTGAACGCGCTGCCCGTTTGGTTATTCGGGAGGCCCATCAGTCTTACAGTGAAATTTCATCGCAGATGAGAGTTTCCAACCTTTTTTAATCCTTTTGGATGACACTCATAGCCAAAAGCACTTAACTAGTCTTAAGTCTTGGTTAAAATATCTAATATTAAATATTTTCTAGATCTTACAATAATATTCTAAGCCCTTTAACCTGAATATAATTAGCAACCTCTCATATCCCCGTTGAGAGCAAGTCACAAATGTTTAGGGGGAATCATAGCGGAAAGAATCCAGTGGTTTCGTATTTTATAAAAACAACTCACACACTTTCCGCAAAAACTGTCATTATCAATGCTATCTCTGGTACGTATGCGTGGCTCTCATGGGCGCGGATTCATTTCACCTGACCATGCAGCTCAAAATCAACATCCGAAATTCTGGGATATGCTTCAAAAAGCATTTTCTATTTTGGTTGGGCGTTCGGAAATCCCAGCAATACTCGAGTTTATGCGCGCCTTCATCAAATAGAGAGTATTTTAATGGTATCCCAAAGCCATCATTTCGACTATTAAAATCGAATACCGCTTTGTTTGCAAGGGCATAGTTAGAGCTGCTCATGCATTATTTATAATCCAATTTCATCGTAGAAATTACGGCACTTGTTGTTTCCGTAATCAGCCCATTGCATTTATGAATTTAGAAGAACGCTTTCACTCTCCATTTTGCACGTCAACAAGAGACGCGGTTCAGATGTGAGACCCAACTATTACGTATCCCACAGACGGCTTATGTATCCCAGTTGTTGACCGTTCGACCGCCGAATTGATACACTCGACCGCAGTGCTCCCTACCGTTTATCATCTCCAAAATATTTAGGCGAGAATAGCAAATAACAGTGAAGGAAAATCTGACGTCCACAGAGATTCCCTCAAAACTCCGGAAAAAACGGACAGGTAACGAGTTGTCACGCTCTTCATTCTACTTTTTTCGCTTGGCGTAATCTTGGATTAACTCTGGCGATATTTAGGGCGGAAAAACGCGCGAGAGAGAGGATCCCGTGAGGGCGCCACATATTGATGGGGTTACGAAACGTCCGGATTTTCCCGTTTGAAGGGGAGACATCCGGGCGGGATTACCATTGCGATCCGGAATCGACTTAATTTCAGAGTGGAGCTTCAAATCAAGTGTATATTTTCCCCATGAAATTTCCATTAAAGGTGATTTTAATAATGTCGTTAGTTGGAATATTAATCTGCGTCAAATTCACTAGATTATTAAGATAAAATAACCTACCCTTTGGCAGGATTTCGAACCGTAATATTTTTCCCTCCGGTTCACAAATTTCGATTCCGGTTTCGTTAAATCAGCTTTATTGAACCAGTTTGCTATTAAAGTACTGCAAGCTTCCAAAAGGTAATATACGAGTATAATATATGAAAGGCAATACTATAAAACGTATTTAAAGAATTGCTACGACAAATCGGTGAGCGATAATTCGCGATACATCGAATGCTTTATTATTTAATATTTAGAAAAATTTATAGAATATTCAGATGAAAAAGGATCCAAACGAAGACTCAATTTATTTAATAAATTCAGAGAATACGTTATAAAAAGATGTAGCCGACATGATGCGTCCTCCTTGTTCCATAGATCGATCTGATACTGCAATAAAGATCACAGAAATAGATGCTATAGTAGAACCAGTCGGTTAAGGAATTAATTTTTTTTTCTAGAATAATACGCGGAAGTAATCTATCAGGGAATTAGAGTCTTTGTGCATGCACCCCCTGCAACACGCCGAATGACTTACAGGATATGGCTCACTGATTTGTCAGAGTAATTCTTTACAGAAGCGTATTGCCTTTCGTTATGTCTTTATAAATTCGCGAATATAACACTCCCGGCAAGGTCTCATACATGCTAACTCAAGGTGAGGTCAAACTAGAGCAAAGTAACATCGCTCTCGCGAACTTTTTCATCGCTCCTCCTCTTGACGAAGGCGAGTTTCTTAAGTGCCCGCCCACATATAATACGGATGTGGGTACCCCATGTTATGTTATTCGTGAGGGTAACTTCAAGTTATTTTACCTTTTCTACCGTTAACTTAGGCAATTAGTATCCATATCCACTCACATTAGCATAGATTAGAGGGGTTTGTTTTGGATAAATCGGTGAAACATTTCCCTTTGAACTTTGAATTAAACATCTTATTTCAACGAAAATAAGATGTAAAATTATGATTGAGTCAGAGTACAGAAATGCAATTTTGTAAGAAAATTTCAAGTTCTTTCCCTTCTAATATTTCGTGTGAAACTTTGTATCTAATACATCATCGGCTATGGAAAATGACTAAGCAATACTAATTGAAATTACTGTAATATTTTAACTCCTCCAAATAAAATTTTAATTGCCTCAAATCAGTTGGAGTCAATTCTTACGATTTGTTAAAACATCCTGTATATAAGCCACGACTCCGTTTTGCCGAAGAAGAAAGACTCCAAACCATTTCACTTTTAAGCTCAGAGAAATCCCGACATTAGAGTCACATAAAGCGCCTTTCCGATATCATATTGGGAAATATTCGTTTTCATATTGTTACACAATACTTAAATGAACGTTAAAGAAAAATCGCAACTTCGGTTAACAGGTAATTACACCAGTTTAACTGAAAAGAAGGAGCTCCAGAGATTTTTAGAAGAATAGAGACTCGGTGGTTAAATGAGATTCAGAAAAAAAAATTATGTGAAATGAAACGTCCTTTTTGTTTCGAATCGGAGAGAGAATTCTGCTCGAGATTCGCCTTTAGGGCTAACTATTTAAAAAAAATGAGGGCTTCCATGCGTGAGAATGCGTCGCTTACGAGGGAGCGCTTTCATTATTAAAGAGAAGAAAGACTACTGCCTCGAAGAAATGCCATGCAAATCAGGTTTTGAACGAAAGAGAAGACCCGTTATTTTCAAATATAACGCTATCTCGGAAGACAGATTCGCCAGGGAAACCGAATTTCCAAACAAAACGAATTTATTCTCCAAAACGTGTCTATTCGCTTTTTATCGAGTAGAAAGTCCTATCTGAGCGCACTTCTACTGTAAGAAGGCAAAGCCGTAAGGTGAATGATCTGGTGGTAGTGAAATTTCAACTACGGAAAAAATTAATGTACTAAATTTAATTTAACTGTACTTTGGTAATGAAAATGACTTCGGGATAGCGCTCCCTACGTGCTATCGTTCGAAGTAGCCTTAACTCTTTGGCCGCCATTACTTTTAATGAATATTCCTTCTCGTTAAAATAATTCGGCGGTATATTCCAATTACCCTACTTTGCTGTATTCTTGCTCTTGGAGGAATCTTCTCAACCACATTATCTTAATGCCTCGTTCTCCTTCGCTAATGGTTGGAGGAAGAGTATAGATATGCGATGACCGATGGACAATCGCGATAACGATCCAAGAGCCCCTTTTCATTTCGGAAAAACTCGTCCACGTTGGGTCATCACAGATAAGAAAGATTCAAATTATCTCAAGGTACAAACGATCGTTGATTCAAAGAATGATTAGTTTCTGTCACTCCTATCTTGTGTTATACGTTAGCTTAGAGTTGGGGATCCCGAGACTTTCAGACCACATGTGGCCTTTTAGGGCGTTTTCAAGTCACTTCCTCCTATACTCGTCTTAAAATAATTTTGATTTCTAATCATTGTGATGAAGTCAAGTGTGGAATAAAGCAGAAAATGTTCTCCTTTAGTTTACTCGGAGAATGAGTTCGTTTACTCGAATGAAAATTCAATGATTAACTACGCTGATGTTAGGCAACGTGCTACGCAATAGTGCACTGCTGGTTTCATAAGTTTCCGTTCGTATGAGACCGAATGCCTAATGTGGTCTTCTAATGGAAAACGGTCCCCTGCGGTAGCGACATATGCTGTTATCCGTATTTGATTCTTATCCATATATATTAATTTTCATATAATCTCTTATGATACACCGTTGTGTATGTATTTATTTCTCCGATATCAGTAACTCCCAAAAGAAATGCATGGGAGAATCATTGGAACCTCACTTCCCGACCAGAGAGAAATATGAAATTCGACGATCCATTATAGGATCAGTGGTCTAACAAATATCAATATTTTTCTACCAAAAGTATCCTTAGTTCGACTCTGGACGACTCGAAAATACTCTCATAAGAAATGTACGTGAAGATTATTTCGATCGATTGCAGACTTTTTTTCTTTTGCGGAATTAATTTTGAAGTAATGGTTCTACAAAATCGAGATAACTACCAGCATAAAGGAAATTAAATCAAGATTCTTATTGTTGTCATGAATTATTGCTTTGGATTCCAAGCTGCGAGAATTTTGATGTAATAAACGAAAGTTTCGCGAGATTTTGCGGTTCTACTTAACAAGTCCCCTTGACGACCAATGCTATTGTTTAACCCGAACTTATGCATTCTGAGAATATACTCATAGGAAAATCCATGTTACATCGGTTGAAATAATGTGTAGTGAATTAAGGGAAATAGATGCTAAAGCTAGTCGGTTCTAGCAATAATACTTCTTAAATCTATTAATGAAATAGAGTGCGCGCACCACCTGCCATTCGTCTAAATGGGTTACGTTTGTAGATATACGGATAATTAAATAAGATAAATGTACCCTATCAATTCATTTGTTAAGCAGGAAGGGCAAATGCTATGTTAAAATAAACAAGCCGTGATAACGTGTGATGTATGAAGAAATGAGAGCTCAAGTAAACGTTATACATATTTTAGAGTACGAAATATACAAAAATTAAAATTTAATTATAAATACCTATACATCTTTGTAATTCTGCGTCATTAATATAAAACATTGCGTAATCAAGTAAATAATTGCTCTATTAAAACACAACACATAATTTATGACAAAATTAAACAAAATAAGATCGTAATTTCGGGTTTAATACATTTTAAACTGAGAATAAAGATTTCGAAATCCAAAGTTATACTAATAAATTTATAAAGTAATATTAATAATAATGACCAAATTAGTTTAATAATGTATTTTCGTGTAAATAAAATCTGTATATATTTTATGTATGTATACATATGTTATTCTATTCGAAATAAAAGGTTTGGTGAATCTTGATATTGGAGATATATTGACATATTGTAAAAATTAATGATTTTTCGTGTATTTAAAATAAACAAAAGCGTAAAAAAGTGAAGAATTACTTTATTAAAAGAAGCAAACAAGGGAAACTTCTAAGCTTCTCCTTCTGAAGCATCTTAGAGAACCAGAAACTTCATTCTCCGGAAAACATTTCCATAAACAGGATTCGCACCACAGAGGATAAACTTTTGGTTTATTTTTGGAGACTTTGGACTCTAACCAGTCGGCCATTTTGATGATTATGTAATGGGATGGTTATAATTCAGCAAAAAGACTGGCTTAGTAGATTATTAAATGTCAGATGATGTGACAGATTCATTTAAACTTATTTGATTGTTTATTACTCAGAAGGATCAGATGTATGCGATAATGTTAGTACATTTTTCTATAAATAAAATTTATTTCCGTCATTTTTGACGAAGGAGTTGACTAGTAATATATAATAATTCATTTTAAATTTTACCTGTAAAGAAATAATGTATATTTAGTTGTATAATCCAGATTAGAATTATAATGATACATCATTCTTCATAACTTGCAATTATGTGAACCTCCGATATCAAGTGATATGAAATTTCGAGCTACTATTCTAAAATACGCTTGCCATATAAATTTTGCTGCCTCTCTGCATATGATTTTTAGCGTTAATAGCGCTAGCCACTCATAACGGAAAACTTGGGTATAACTTAAGGTATTGTCGCTCCAAAGTGAAATAATGAATGCATGTGATTCCTAATAAATTTTGAGTTAATTTAAATATAGGTGATGAATTTACGAGAAGAGATGCTGCAAGATCGTGTAGCCGTGAAAAGATACAAACATTGGTATTGGTTGATTTCGGGTGAAATCATGTTTGCTTTTTTAGTACGTCGGTAATATTTTGTATCGATCGTCTAAATTATCTTATACAAGAAAAAATATGGGCTTTAAGGCATAAAAAATAAGGAGACATTGCAAACTTACAATTTGGTGACATTCAAAAGTAAAATACTTCCAGAAACCTGTCTTTTCCATGAATCATTTTCACACAGAAAATAATCCATTTTCTTACCGTGGTTATCCTGAATAATCTCACTTAAATTGCCTTTGCCTTTTACTAAATCTTAGTATCAGATTCATTTTTGAGAACGAATTTTCTAAGTCATTCATGTGGCTGATTTATACAATTCACTGCTAATTGTTTCAAGTTAATTCGAATTGAAATCTGCACAATTGATAAAAGAGCTTTCTGTAATAAACATAATGCAGTCCCTCAAAGTCATACCGATGCTTTATTGCCCGATGAAATTACCAGAAATTTTCATTAGGCATCATATAAATAATGTTCATCGAATTGAAGTGTTGCCCCTGTGGTTCGGACAATAAAAGAGAACATTTTATCGAATTTTATTTTTGAGCGAATCGGAGATTGGATGACAATTTCGAATTCCACATTCATAATGCAAACAGTTAATTGCAATAACATCAAATCACGCCCATTTCAGAAAATATGCGTTATTTTTTGAGAGTAAATTACGCAATACGAAATTCATCGCCATAACAAAGTCTTTTCAAATACAATCAGCGCGAGTTTTACTCGGTGATTAATGGCAAACAGTGGCCTCAGAGAGAATGTTTTCCCTAATAGTTAAAAATAATAAGATCTCAGAACTCAATGTATGATCATACCAAGACATTATTTAACTTAAAAATGATATCTTGAAGCAGGTTTAAATTAGGTTAGTGAGAAGAGAGCCGTTCGGACTTAACCTTGCCTAGTAAAGAGTCGAACAATAATAAAATATTGGTGTTTTACTTGTATTACTGCTTTAGCACAATATTAGTGAAGGTTAATAAACTGTATTAAATGTATATATTACAAAAAATAACGATACTTATGAGGAAATGAGTGAATAATCAGCATTCATATTATTTTTGGTTCAAGGTAATTACAAAATTCAGATTCACAAGGAAGTTCTATCTTCAAGTTAACAATTAATTAAAAACAAATTTTTTGAACGCAAGACGGCTATTATTGAGATAGATATTTAACTGGGCGCTCAATTCTTCATAGTTTGAGTATTTGGAAATTATATTTTAAACGTAGTTCCAAGTTCCTCAAAAAGACACAGAATACATTATTTTTGGCCCTCTGTAGGGTGATACTCTCACATTTTACTGAGATAGTCTTTTTTATTACTATGCGAAGTCCTTTTGAAATGCTAAGGAACTATCCTGATAGGATTTATAAAACTTATATTATTCCGTATTTAGATTTATAATATTCCGTATTTCTTTCAGTCATAAGCTTTTCGTACGACCAAAAATTATAATTTATTCATAGTTGAAAACATAGAAATGGAAACACGATTGTTCGGATTCGGCGAATGTAGAAAGGTTGAATGTGTAAAAGGAAATGGATTTTTCCGGAAACATGTTTGTAAGTATTAGAGAGTGATTCATAAGCGTCCGTCATTTCGCCAAGAGGCCTCCTTGCTATTCATATCATCGCTCTGAGTATTCCAGCGCAACTTGACGAAACCCATTGTGTGGGTAGCGACCGAGAGAAATGAATCAGAGCTTTTTCCCATTATCGCAAATGTTCTTCATTTAAACCTTGAAATGCTGCAATAGGCAAACTTGAATGGGGGTAGACGGGTACATACGCCAACGTAATGGTCTGGAATTTTTCGTAGTTTTTTTTTCAATTTAATCGCCCTACCGTCCATAACAGTTAGAATGGATTTCAGTCATATTCGAATCCAGGAGTATACTTTAACATTAGCAATCCTTCAATTACCTCGCACTTCAACTACATTTCAAACATTTGTGTTTCTGCTTTCTCATAGTTTTCGATTCTCCTGTTCCTACGAATTTTTCAAATAATTCTATTTCCATCATCGCCATATTACGTAACCATGTTATCCAAGTATTTCATGAATAAAATTAATAATATGAGATAAACTTTATTTATAAAGATTATTCCATTTCCGCGTCTCTATGATTCATTCATTTCATATTTTAGTTATTATAAAAGATTATTCCATATTTTTGGGGTTTCAGCGAGATCTTGGTATCATCACCTAGAGAGAAAGATAAGTTTCTTTGCTTCTTAGGAAGTTGATCTCATCGTGATTATAAGTTTACTCAGATAGCCAACTTTGCAACGCTTTCGCCTTCGGTTCAGGATTCGATTTCTGCTGGAGGCCCATAGGTGCAAAATGACCTCAAGCCGTAGTAATACTTTTAAGAATACTACGACTTTACACAAGTTCACTAGATTTCTGAATCTTGAACGGTCTTCCTTACTAAGAATAAACTCTTTTATCGTAACTTACAAGGTTATTATTATACACCATGATTCTGTATTAAGCAAATTCTTACCAGAAATAATCCCATGCACAATATATAATCGCATTTATAAAATCTCTTTTTAGGCAACCTGATCTACAAATTAACTTCTTCTATATTCATGATTATGGATGAAGACCTTGTTTTTCTACATAAAATTCCACCCCAGTTTAAAATTTGGAAACATATATCATATCTAAATAAATTGGAATTGATAAAAATAATTGCCCATCTCATAAATTCTTTCTGTTTCATTTATTTTTGAACAGAAAGAACGTACATTCGGCGTTTATAATGCGGCTTTAGGAATTATCTCCAAGGATGAATTTAAATTACAAATTATTCCTTTCTTTCTACATTTTCATTCTTTAAAAGACCTATATGATCCTGATACTGTATCGGCAACTTTAATTGTATCTCGGAAAGGTATTCATGAGTATATTTCCTGGACAACTCTTTATATTTCGAAAAAAGTAGGTCCTCGAAAAATTGTCGCTCGACGCTTGCAAGGATAATGGAATATGAGAGAACACTGCATATGACATAATGCAACCCAGACGAATAGAAGTGACAAATCATAGTCACAAAAACTATCAACTCCGACTAAAGTTACTATTAAATTCTTCGTAATTATGCCGGGAAAGAAAAACGTAAACCAAAGAGGAATGCACTAACGAATTGCATTCTGGTGCCAGAGATAAGCAAGTTCCAAGCGGTCTATCCAGCGAGGCAACGGTAAATCCAATTCAATCCCGCAAAATTTTCATCAAGACACTTCTAATGAAAATTTCTCCTATGTCGCAGTGAATAGTAGCATCACGAATTACACTCATTGAATTTAAAGTTAGATTCGCGTCCTACAATTCAAATTAATCATTCAAAAGCGTAGGCATGATCGCACGTGAGATTCTGATTAGCATAATTCGATACAGTCACACTCTTGTGTCTTTCTGTTATTAATAATTAATCTTCGAGTTATTCGGAGAGAATTCTATCAATACGCATTCTGTATTCAGACAAATTAAAAACGATTGAAGTCTCGGGCTTCACTTATCCGAATACTTCGATAAATAGTATTGTGACAAGGATGTAACTGAAATTGATTGGTTCAGCCTATATATCTGAGGTTATATCAGTTATATTTTCCTTATTTTTTCAGTGACGGTCAGCCTGTTAGCTTTCTCTTGGGTTAAAAAAGAACGCAAATGAATGATAATATTATTCACGTATTGCTGAAGTCGGAAGATCGGAATTTTAGTCGTTCCAAAACGAGAACAAGAGAGCGTTTTGACAACAGGTTTCCCCACTTAACACGGGTTCGCTTTACACGAAATCCTCATTTACAAAGAGTGACCATTTTCGAACTTATTCGCATAACACGGAAAAATTTCCTGCTTCAACACGAATTCATCTAATGACAGGATATGTAAGGGTTTTAAATATTCGTATAACACGAAGTGGGTTTGCGCGTCATTTTTACAAACGTATCTCTCCTGCGGGGGAAACCCATAGAGCGGCAGTAAGGAAAGTTCGACGAGGGACCATCCAAACAGTGAACAATTTCATCGAAGAATGCATAATGAGAAAGCCTGATCAGCCATGTTGAAATTCTACGATATTGCTCCTGTTTCATTACGTTTACGTTTTACGAAATTACGTTTCATTTGCCAATTACATCGCGGGAAACACAATACAACACAAAAGTTTAGGACAAACCGTAGTCGTTTCCTTTATTTCTTTCTTCGCGTGCATAATTTAACCCCTGGTTGGCTCAAGCGTTAGTAGATGAAAACCACAACTCCATTTCTTTTTCGTAATTTCTTACTTTTCCCCGTCGAATTCCAACTGGCATTCCGCTAGTATGCATAAAATGGCAAAGGCGAGTGAATACGAATTCCATTAACTGCCGGTGCGGGTTTCAGCGTAAACATCACGGACGTCGATTTTATTTCGCTGCCTTGAAAAAATAAGGTGTTTGCAGGAAATGGCCTTGCCTCAGTCCCCAGGACTTTATGGGCAAAAGA
The DNA here is from genome assembly GCA_036926295.1 of Pachydiplax longipennis. Classification (NCBI taxonomy): domain Eukaryota; kingdom Metazoa; phylum Arthropoda; class Insecta; order Odonata; family Libellulidae; genus Pachydiplax; species Pachydiplax longipennis. The sequence continues at coordinate 47,633,228 of JAVFKF010000001.1, read as the reverse complement.
TAAAATGTATCGTACGGCTGTGTTTCCCTCGGGAAGTTTAAATGCGTCTGTAGGACTCTGTCGGGGATACGTGGCAATCAATTCTTTTCATTAATATTTATCGAACAAAGCGAATGACAAGTGCCGCAAAGTGGAAAAAAAACTTCCAGAAATCGGCGACGGAGGAAATATGCAAAACCAGCTCTTTCCTATTGGCAATTTATGATTAATCTCTTTTTCGACGTTTAATTAGGATTAGCTCTTCTTGTGTTACAAGGTTACGAAGCGAAAAATGTAGTACACACGGTTCTGCCAAGTTTTGCATCATCAATTACAATGTCAAGGGTGGGTGTCTGTCGAAGGAGGGCCATTATTACCAAATGGAATTGATTTTGAGATGTTCGGCAGAGAGTGGTCGAAAAGAAAATAAACATCCTTACGATCAATATCTCTTACCGAATATTTGGAAATTTTTTTGCCATTATATTCTCCAAACTAATTTTTAAATATAAACAGGGGCTGATTTTTATTTAATTTATTATTCACGGACAAATAAACATCGACCAAGAATCGTTCCGATATCCTGCTCCCCTGGAATCATTGAAGTTGAACTCTTCGTGGAAGGTGGCATATTTGTAGCTACCTTTACCAAAAATTGCGATGGAAATCTTGTGAGACCCGTCCGTGTGTTTGTGAGATGTCGGCCGGTGAATGTTTCACAAAACTGGCTTTGGCAGCGATCCCCCAGTGGGGGGTTCGGGCGTACCCTAAGGGATACGCGCTCGGTGGTTTAGAGTTATCTGGAAAAATGTAATGATGATGGAAATATGAGAAAAATTTTGGAACCCATTTTCATCGGATTATTCTTGCAACCCTCCACTTTTACGTAATTTATTTGCAGCTATCGGTATTAACAAATAAAAGTAATGGGTAATAAAAACTACCAACTTCTTTCTAAAGCAAGGAGATAATTTTAGGTACTTCAGCTGCCAAGGATAAGTTGAACTCTAAATCTCTCTATTTTATGACACAAAAGGAGCTCCGTATTACGGTTTCATGTTTCGGCGTTGGAATACAGTTCACCTCTGCGTTATCGTTTCCCATATTTACTAGATCACAATTTTCAAGTGCGTTATTTTAGTGTTTTCCTATTTATCGAAGTTGGAGCAAAATATCTTCGAATCGCCTATGCGAATTGGATTTTTCATCGCCGAATGTTTCACTTCGATTTCATTCGCTCACATTGTGTCAAAGAAATCGATAGATCTTCAAGACATTCTGATTTACTAAAAGGTCTCTTTGACGACAAGTTTGTTGAGCTCGAAATCATCATTATTTTATGACGCCGTATAAAATGGGATTACTTCCCCGGTATCGCGTCTTTTATGAAGACGTGGACTCAAAGAATATTCTTGTTCTGAATTCTCCATTTCCTCTGCGTTCCTATCCGTGTTAATAAATTCTTTCCTGTTTCCCTTCGTAAAATCAACATAAGTGCGCCATCGCCTCTTATCTCTTACGGAAGACATTCAAAGCTGTTGAAAAATTTTCAACCTTCAGCTTTTACAAAAGACAAAGCGTTAGACTTACCTATTTTGGAATATTTTAAAACTTCCATTGTAGATTTCTACGCTATGCTCTACGCTTACACATTTACCATGATAAATCCCACGTTAAATGAATGAATTAAATAATAGTACAGTTAAAAGTGGTTCTACAGCTGAGGTCATTTCGCGCATAGGCTCCCATCGGGAATCGAATCCGGGACCGCTTTCACCAAAATCGAACGCGCTGCCCAATTGGCTATCCCGGTGCCATGGCTGAACGAAATAATAAGAAATTTTTCTAGCTGCTTTAATACCATTTCATTTAAAATAAAATTCGCAGTAAGAGGTGAGATTTTTTAGAAATCTATCAAGCAGAATTAAGAGAGGTGTTGTTCCTATCAAGACAAATAATAGTCATCTTCAGGTCATGTTTCCCCATTAAAGATCCAAAAATATTTTTGTGGAAAAAGTACGCCTCTCTTCATTCCCCATTTTACTAAATTTTGGAAGTTGTAAAAGAATTTTTTGCGGAAGCGGTAAAAGTTTTCTTAAAAGAGCATTTGATTGAATATTCGAGGACATGGTAGCTTCAGCGCATAAAGAACATGGGACGTCCTGCACAGTTTCTGCCCAGCGCTATCTGTGAACGAGATAATTCAGAAAATGGGACCGGCGGTCTCAAATTTAACGAGGCTAGAGTTAGGAGTGGATGAAATCTCCCGCTCTCATCGTCCTTGCTTCAAAGCACAATTTTTTCATAAGTGGAGCCGCGGATACGGCTATATTAAACCAAATATGTAGGTTAACTCCCGCCCCTCACCTTCGGAATAAACCGTTCGCAATAAACCCGAAACGAGATTCAAGAAGACCGACCAAATAATTAGACACCTTCCGTTATTTTCGAACTAATTTCACCAGGGGACCCCGAGAGTCGGGTTTTACTTTTTAGGGTCATACGGTTCAGTTCGCGATAACCTCGACCGTTTCCATGCCGCAATAGCAGAGCGTCTGTCTGTTAGTGCGTCCCTCTCCTCTCCGCTGGGAATTTCCCCGTGCCGAGATCGCTCCTGCAGATATTTTCACTTCACAGCGTTTACGTCTGTGAAAGTGAGTATCCGCGTGAATAAATGCATGCAGTCATTTATCCACGCACGGGCTAAGATAACTTCCATCCTCGGCAGTGACACTGAAATTATGTCGAGCGATCTTTAACCTTATTTATCGGGAGAGTTCAGCGGTAGGCGATCTTTTGCTATCGGTCTTTTCTGAAGCTGAAATTTACTCTTTAATAGTGATGTATGTATGAATGGAGCTTTTTCTCTTCAAACCGAATCGACTGAATATTCGATCGGATACACAATGCTCTGTCCGTTTGTTTCTCGTAAATTACCCTAACTGGAGCTCGCATTTTCTTCGTATCTCGCGTATCTACTGAAAACAGAATCCCAAATTTCTGATAAGGATTTCTTTTATTTGATATAATTTCCTCGTTTTAACCATTCTTAGGAATAAATTATTTTAGTTAGAATTATACTTACATAATATTTGCCACACGAAGTTCATCAAGAAAATTGGAACGAAATCGTAATTTTGCTCCACTTAAATTTGTTTTCGATTTTTGATTCGATTAGAGTTTTATAAATTTTGATTCACCTCGAAATTTTTGTCACACAAAAATCATTCCATTCGTAGTAGCAAATACTCCAACAAATCTACTCTATAAATCAACGATACGCAGAATTACTAATCTGTCTCTTTCGAAAAGTCTTAAAATAAATATAATTTAATTAATTTTAAATGTTATCATGAAAAAATAATCGGATCACACGAAAGGAATAAATCTCAATCAGTTCCAAAAATTCTCGATGATAAAGGCTGTGATGACTCTCAGGGGGCATATCTAAAACAATTTGGTGTAAAAATGAAAGATCGGAAGTTTAAGTACAAAAAGTAGGGATGCTATCTGATTTTGAGGTGAGAGTGGCGGAGGTGATATTCGAAATGTGGATAAAATCCCTCCGAGGTGCATCTACGCTTTGAGATTCGTGGAGCACGTTCAACCTATTTTTTATCATCCCTGTATCTATGTTTATGAGAGTGCGTATGTACGTGATCGAGACGACCTAATTTGCAATCTGTTTAGCGTATCGTTTCTAATTTTACGTATCAAAGATCGATAAGATAGCGAAGAGAGATCATTTATAACGGTGTATATGAGATCAACCTTAGATAGTCTCGCTATATTCATTCTTTTGGTATTAAAAAAGCTAATAGAAATATTTTATAAACAAAACGTAGTACGAAATAGCGTAGGAAAATTAGAGCCAATTTATACACCACAGCGAAAAACGCTAGTATCGCATTAATATCTGCACAGCATTTTAAACACCGCATGAAAAAAATTTCCATTAAACTTCGGAATGGCTCATAACATAAAACTAGAATTTTATCCACTGGGTAAATATACTCAGAAATAAATTGCCCAATATCTATAATTCAAATGTTATTAATTCGATAAAAGTTCAAGGCAAGCATATTTCTTATTTCCTTTTAAAAAGGACATCAACTGATTAACGTCGCGCGTAAACTATTCCTAATTTAATCCCATGAGAAGAGAAATTCGGTAAACGAGAATAACGGACCAAGAATAATTCCCAGATCCTATATAACCGAATGAAATTCGACGTAAATTACAGATTCGCAATAAAGTCGGCTGTATACGCGTTAAATGAGGAAAATCCCGTATTGATTGCATTAGATTCTCTCCTTTGACCTATTTGACGAAAGAGAAGCCCGCGAATCTGAATTTGCGGATGATTTCGGAAAAAATCCAAGAATGACAAATTGCCGTTCCGAAAAAGCAAATTATGGCCAACTTTTCAATGCAAACAAACTTCCTTTACAGAAATCAAATTTTGGGGAGCTGTTTACACTTTAAAGGACGGAATATCATGCACGAGTAGAATTTCCGCACCTCTGTTGATGTTTCCGGTGCGGGAACTCCGCTCGCTATCGCAAACTGAATTGTTTACGTTTATTTTTTCGTTAAACACAGCCATTCTCAGAAGCGTACGAATTTCCGTCTCCGAACCGAGAGGCATTGGAAATGATAAGAGATGCTCAAATGTTTCGCGTTTCGATTTATTCCCACTGCAGCGGACTCATTCGAAATAATGGCAATAAAACGTTTTCTATCTTTTAATGATTCTGGAGAAGTTGGGTTCCCACGGGAGGAACATTCTGGAGCACGTATTCTCGTTGGAAAACAGTGACGCGGCGAGGGAGCTCTCGTACGCTACGAATAGTAATCACGCCTCCATTGTGATTCGAATCATAATTCTTCACCTGCTAAACGCGAGAGAAAAACCAGAAACCCATTTATTCCGACGGCGATCTTTTATTTTCCTCGATTTATGAAGTACTGGATGAACCATCCCGCTTGAGGATATTTTTGGAAAACGAGAGGTATTTAGAAAATATACGCGGAGGTTTGGAGACAGAATTTATTGTGTGAAACATACGAAATAAATAAGCAGAAAGCTCTAATATATATGAATAAATAACGATAAAAATCATCGTATTTCGAGAAATAACTGCACGTCAGCGTTGGAAAAGAACTCTTTCCTCTGTTTCTCCAGCATCGAAAAGGAAAAGAAGGATGGATTTGGTAATATCTAGAAACCATGAATATGTATATAATTGCGTGTTGACTTGTTCTTTGGTAAACATATTTGGTACATTGAAGGCGTAGGATGATGCGATAAATAGAAATAGAACGCTCTTCACATTTGAAATGCCCTTTCAGTGGCAACACATTACTTATGGCAAATATTGGAATTCTCGGCAAAAACTGGCGATGTGAACAAAAAAATATAAACTCGGAATCGTTGATGCTTGATATTCACAGGTAAATATGTCTCTCTAGAATATTTGAAGTTATAAAAATGTGATCTTTTGGCAATCAGCGATCCATTCGTGGTCCTCAATGGGAGGTTTATGTGGAATTTTAAACACTCGGTGTTATAGAATCCTAGCAGGTATGAATTCCTTTCTAAAAATCTCAGCATGAGAAAAATTAATGATCTAAAGATATATTTTTATACAGTATACAAACTATATTGGAACGATAACGTAACTAGCGATATTTCATCAATTAGATAAATATATAATATGGTTTAATTGATATATTGACTTAATTTTAATTAACTACTACATGATGATGAGGCGATCGTCTGTGGGGCTGAAATAATCTACTGTATTTTAATGGTATTCAGTACTTATACTATTAGTAATGCATGAAAAATTCTTAAAACAAAATTCATAAGAATTTTTTAATCGATTCATTGATTTACTGAAATGTTCCAGATTATCCGGGATGATGATGAAGAGAGAAGGCACGAATAATCCGAAAAGATGGAAATTCCAAACATTCACATCGATTACTCATGATGTTCATAACTTACATAAATAAAGAATTCATTGCTATTTGCGCACAGTTCGTTATTTTAGATCGGGATGAAGAATTTTCTACACCCGATGATGGATCGGAATTTCTACACCCGACCGTAGATCTTTTTGACAGCGGTAATGTCATTATAGTAGTATTCTCACTGCTCCATGGAAAAGGTCTAACACAAACCTTGCTTACATTAGAACATATTTATGACTTTAAGGTGGTTGACATATACATTTACATTACATCATGTTTTTAATATGCCACGGATGATAAAAACACGGAAAAGTCAAAAAAATCACGGACAATCCTCCCACGGATAATCGAGAGGTCACTCCATCCCTCGATCGATTATGCTATATCACATGTGCTGATCACTGAAATTTTATGTGTTACTCAACATCTCTTCCCTGTTACGTACGGATTTTACCTCAATGGTAGTTACATGGAAACATCTCTCTCGTGTCTCTTTCATTAGATTTCGAAGCCAACCGTTTCCATAAATTATCGACGCACGCTTTTAATTATTCCTCGAATCCTTGCAATTGGTATCATACATCTACCTTCGATTTCTATTTTATCTATTTTGGATTCTGGATATAAACACCAGATGTTCTCCTTCAAATATAAAGAACCCTTTTCTATAGGAAACAATCTCCATTTGAATGGTATTTACGTGTATTTCTTGTTATTTTTACATCTCAGTATATTTTAATGTTACGTTTTCGCTTTTTCTTGCAATCATTCTACTTTATTTCTTACTTATACTCAGGTTGCCTTTATGATGAAGATTTCTAGGATTGTCTTTCCTATCTTACAAATAGTTACGTTTACTGGTAAGCTCTTGCAGTACCCTTCCTGAGTCGGTTGGTATTATCTAATTGTCTGTACAATCACATGTTTCCACTCGTAGTCTAACCACGAAACCTCTGTTAAATCCTAACCCATAACAGCCTTTGCTCCCTGATTCATGTACATGTTTTTGATATTTGAGAGAGACTCTAAAATATAACCTTGGAATAATTAGTAAACTATTTCTTGGTTTACTGAAGTAGCCATCATTTTCTATAGTCAAATACCTTACTCCTCTCAGCTTCCAGAAAAGCCGAGTAGGCGCTCGATTTTAGTGACAGTGGTCCTGGTTTCGATTCCCGGTAGAAGCCTAAGTATAAAATGGCTTTAGCTGTCGAAGCAGTTTATATAATACTACTACTCCTATATATTCAACCCTTCGAACCTCATATTAGCACATACATGGGTGATCTGAAAAGTTTCCGACATTTCGCCATTTCTCGACATGTTTTCTGAAAATTTATGAAAATTTTCTGAAGATCTCTGGAAAATCTGGGGTCGGAAACTTTTCAGACCACCCTCGTATTGCTCGGCACACTACTTTCCACTGTACTTCGCTTTAAGAATGGAATTTGTACATGGCTGTTATCAAAATAGTCTAAGAGTTCTTCATATAATGAAGATGATGGCTTAGCTAATGAACGGATTTTACCTCAATGGTAGTTACATGGAGTTCTCCTTAGGTCGGTGTTTTTTTCAGGATGTTGTTCTTCACATTATGAGATCATGATTTGTGCTCTAGGACAGCCTCCTAATGGCTAAAGGGGTTTTTTTTATCTATTTCAATTTCCATAATCTTTATGCAATAATTTCAGTTCTTATAAACCTAATAAATTACACTGTCATATAATAGTTGCGAGCCAGAACCCATGTGCAAACAGAATCAACATTCCGTTTGCAAATGGACTTTGTACGCTAATTGGAAATATCCAGGCTATTGTTACTGTTCCTTATCCAGTAGATAATCGATTGTTCTAGGTGAATTACGTAGCGTCCAACATTATCTGGCAGTTCTTGCCAACATGGCGAAAGTTGAGAGTTGGTGGATAATTTGGCCCTAATCCATATGCCTTGCTAGACAAAGAGATATGGTCAGAAAAATCAGACAAGTATAAGTTATGATTTGTATGGAACCGACTTAAACTAAATTTGGGTCAAGTCTTGCGGCGTCGTCGAGTTTCATCTCGCTTGTTTTTGTTGTTACAAGTTTAATGACTTTTTCTTTCAGCGAGTGTGACTTTCGGTTCGCACCGTCCTTTTTCCTCTCACAGATTTCTCATAAGAGTCTATGTTTTTCTCGAAGCCGTATTTTGATTTTCTAATTATTCTTGGGTGCTACCGGTGGAAATGCCTCCGCCCACGACAACCGAGCTTTACGGAATAAAACTTTTCTAGGACGCAGAGGCGTCCGAAAAATTTTAAATCCAGACAGAGGAATAGTTTCAATGCTGCGCAAATACGTTTAGCTATTGATCCTGTAACATATGTGAGATAAGTTTTTCATATTTCGGTTGTATAGGTCTTGGGTTATCTTTGTGAATCGAACTGGATAAATTCTTCCACGTAGATGTAAATCTACGTTATATATTCTCATTAATCTCTTGAAAGCATTTTCTGTATTTTTCCTAGAAACAAATGTCTGATTTCCATTTGATGGGATTTTCTCTGTATCGGTTTATCATTTTGAAGGGCGTTTTTTCACATCGTCTCGAAGCATTTACCCTGATCCGCTCCGTGGGCGAATCATGGAAAATCACGGTTGAGTCAGAATGACAAGCTCAACTGCTTATATAAAACTGTATCTTCTCCACTAAATTAGTCTAACCTTCGAATCGTTTAACCTATCAGTCTCGATATTTCAATTTCCAGCATATCCAAGGATGATCGGTTATTCTCCCGAAATTGATGTGAATTCTATGGAACTTTGGTTATGAATTTGCTACTTTAAGGTTAAGAAAAATGAAATATCTACAGTTAATTACTAACCATCTGGTTTATTTTTCTGATTTTATATCACCTTCTCTTCCTTAAATTTCTGTACACTACACTTTATCCTTTCTGTTGACCTTTACCCTTTTCGAGGTCTTTTTAGACAGTTTACTCTTAAACTCCTGCCTTTGCTTTTCTCAGTATTTATTTAAACTTCTGCAACTCGAATATTGCTTATAAAAAGAAAATATGTTTTCCTCTTATATTTTTTTTCTATTATCCTCTACCTTTTCCTTGTTTCCGTACAACTGTGTAATTTCTCAGAATTAGATTTTTATGTTCTGGGAACAAACTCTCTTAGCAAATTTTCATCTCAGATGTTTAGTGATTTAATCTTAGAGTTTAAGTCTTCCGTTATATTTCCCACAGCGTCTTCGAGGTAACGATATTTTTTCTTGCATTTTTTGTTTTTATCCTTTATGCTCCATTATTAAATTACTTGGTAGGCTCCATATGAACAAAGTATTCCGCTAATTTCATAGTATCCAGAAGCAGCAAATATCCTAAAAATACTTTTATCACTTCGTATTCCCTTATGCTACTTCTTTGCAATGGTTTTCCCATAATCGGGTACATTTCTTTTAAAGTGAAATTCAATTGATCTTCATTCGTCATTCTATTTTTTCTCCTATCTTCCATCATTTTAACTGTCATCTCGCTTTTCATTAACATCCTGAGTTGAATGGAAGAAGTAACCTAATTGTCTCAATGCTGTTAAGTAGAGATGTTATTCAATTACCAAAGTTTAATTTAGTTTAGTCTTGCTGCTACTGTAGACAAATCATCTAGTTAAATGTATGATGGCCATCTTCATTCTTATACACAACCATGACGATGATATTTTGCTACCTCCGTTCTTGTAACTATCCCATTCCCTCCCCTTCTTTACCATATCCTCCAAGCACAACTAATAAATGGGTCTTGTTGGTCCCTTCCAAACTTCAAGTTCCCGAAATTGCCTTCTCCATTCCTATACTCCATCTCCTCGGCATAGCGCACAGTCAACAACTGTTTTGGAGTAGTTACGCTGCAGTTCCTACCTGGAGATGGAGTTAATCTCCGAAATGTTTTACCTCGTAAGAGCTTATTATGTCTAACTTACAAAAGCTGCAAGCGAGGAATAATGTGACAGTTCCTGGTGGAAAAGCCGCTCATCTCGTCCTCATTACGCGTGAAAGTTACGTCTTCGGCCTTTTCAAAAACTCACCTTTTTCCATTCCTATTATTCCGCTTCCAGCTATTACGCCCGTCAGAACATTTTATGAGTGTTATATTAATCTTTCGTCTTCCAGCAGTCTCAATGAAGCGATGCGAAAAAAACAAGGATGAAGTATGACACTGATATTTACGAGCAAGTTTTCATCAATGCAAGGGTGAATTTTTTGCTGATGCGGCTGTCAATTCTGGACGACCGCTTCGCTGTCAAAGATCCGTCGCAAAAAAAATCGACGTTCATTTATTTCGTCCCGTCTCGCCTTCTTCCATTATCTGTTGCTTATTTAACCACGCGGAAGAGCTCAAGAATGAATTTTGCATATCGTAAAGTCCGAGCTTAAACCCTAAGAGGAGGTAATATTGATGTTCCGCCAACTTTACCGTAAAAATTTGATCCACTTTGAAGTTGAAATTGGATGTGAAACTATCCGCTTCCAGATGAGCTAAGTTGGAATCATTTCTCGATCCAAAAACTTCCGGGAACTTTAAGGTAACGAAACTCGAATGAAAACTAGCGCTTATGTGATATTTGTCGCGATTTATGTTAAGTAAAATAGCTTGGATACCACTGTAAATAATTGGAGGTCTTTTTGAAGGATTCATAGAAGCGCAATCGAAATTATCTCTCGATAAAATATTTCCTGCAGCTTCAAGCCAACAAAACTCAAATGAAAATTTGCGCTCTTGTGATATTTGCTGTGATTCCTCTCATATTCAGTAAGAAATAGTTATGACTACTTAGATGATAAAGTAAATAATTGTAGGCATATTTGGACATTTTTGCATGAGAATTCCCTAATATTTGGATATATCGGAACAAGTACATGAAGTAAGTCCATTGAGGAATCGTAGTTTTAGGTCAAGAAAAAAAACGTCTTGACAACGAAAATTACGCCCCGGTATTGCCGTCAAGGGATCGAACCTAGTTTTGAACTTTCTAGACGACACTCCGCAATTTACAGCCGTGGATATCGTGCGGCAGAGTCAATTAAGGGCATAATACCGCGGTGATGTCTCTTTCACTTTTTAGCTTCGGCATCCTCTTTACGGGAAGACCCTTCCCCCACGATCTCCCTTCGGCGGCAAAGACGAGATGCAGCGGCAGAATTCGCCCCTATCGTGATTCCGTCGGCGCAGTAAATCTTCTAGTGATACGAGATAACATAGAACCCATGCCACAGGTGTCGCACTGTCACGACATTCCGCGAGATTTATTTCCACTTTCTTTCGCGATGTCATCGCATGAATTCGCGAAGACATCCCTCCATGAATGCGGCATTGGCATGACAACGAGGATTACGTAAAAGGAGAGGTGAAAGAGGGGACTCACCGAGAACCGCCAGAAAGGCAGCGATCTTCGCCGCTCCCGAGAGCTTCCCTTGGTCCATCATCGCACCACTGGACACTGGAAACGCCACTCTCGCACTAGCGCGCGCCCTCGGGTGCGATGCTGAGGGTGGCGAGAAGTAGAATGAGTGAAAGAGTAGGGGCACGAAGAATAGGGGGTGGAGAAGGATGCGGAGGCATGCGCGGGTCCGTGGGGGCGTCACCTACTCCTTCGATCCGAAATGGATCATCAAGTGTTTCTGCGAGATTCATTGTTGAAGTCGCCAAACATTGTTGGAGTCCCGGGTTCGACCCTTAGTGTGAGTTTTTATATCCTTTGTCCATTGGAACACGGCACGGTTTTTCGAGTCCAAATTCGTTTTCGTTTGCCGGGAAACTAGCACAAGTATGATCACGCTACATAATATGGGTAAGTTTTTTCGGGAGCAATTTTTTTCGGCGCTCACGCGTACGATTGGGCGTTAAAGCACGATATTATGGACGTTATATTATGGAAGTCGGTTTTATTATAATATTCACAATAAATGAACTTAAGAGAGTGATGATGGTAGGCAGGCGCAAAAGATATTAATGGTACGAAATTTCACGGTGAAAATCATTTTTTATTCTGAAGAAGGAAACATAATTACTTTTCCGTATTATTTTCATTTTGGATGCAGATAAATATTAAGTAAGTAAAAAAGTACGCATCTTTTCAGAACGGATCAGGTGCTATAAATTTGAAATATTTTACGTAGCAAATATGGAAAGTAAATTATACGCTGCAAATGCATGAGTAATGCGAAAGTGAATTGATGCTACAGCATACCTTAAAAGGCCAGAAAAGGAAACAGATGCATACAAAAAAGTTAATATGTAGTACATGTTTTCTAATTCACGGAAGAAAATTTAAGGAAGAAATTGAAAGCAATGAGCGTTATGATGTTATAATTGAAATTCCCTCGGTTCCGCATTGAGCGTGAGTTCTCCAGAAAGCCAAGTGGGTAATGCGTTTGCCTTTGATGAAAGTCCTGTCCAGATTTCGATTCCCAGTAAGGTATCATGTGCGCAATGCCCTCGGCTGTCGAAGCATTTTAAAATTACTACTATTCCAGATCAAGTGATGGTTGTTACGAAGTACTATATCAATTATCTATTACTATCATCAATCAAAAAAAGGGAAATTTATCGATTTTCAGATTTTATAATTAAGGATGGAAATAATTCACGTATTAAAGCAGTTGATATATTTAATCCTCCCATAGACACGCTCTGATGAGCATTGCAAAAAGTACGCAAGGATACTTGAAGCCAATTTTACCTTGGCGCAGTTCAATAAATATGATAATTACCCACTGCGTCCATTTAATAGAGTACGTAAATCGCTATCTTCTAGAACATGCGATCCGAAAGTGCTCGATATAATCCTTCCAATGTTCATAACTCAATCTTAATGGCGAACATGTCATCTTATCGCCATCCATTCTTCTCAGGCCAATAGAATGGCGAGAAAGCGGGGAGATCTCGGAAATTAGCCCTTCGGGAGTTGGTTTATCAGAAATATTAAATGTTACCATATTTCTATGTAGTTTATTGCAGCCCTTGTGTTTCCAGTGGTGAACATTCATTGAACGTTTCATTCATGCACATACAGATTACCAGATTCCTCCTCCTCCTCTCCCTCCTATGGCATCTATCACAAATTCATGCCACATTTGCCTTGTTTACTTAGTTTACCTGCCTGCGGAGGTCTGAAAATAAATTTAAATTTACTCTCATAAGCTGTTTTTCCTACTGCTGATTTAAAGAGGACTGCTTGAGAGTGAGTGAAAATTTTCACCTATTTTCCACGGAATGACGACATCTAATAATGTCTTGTTTGGGGTTGCGGAGTTTGGGCTGAAGCGCGTGTTGCGCTACATAATACGACGGCGTATTTTAACTTTGGAGAAATTATCACCGTAGTGCATTCCAGTATTTTAAGTCAGTAATGATGGATTATATGGGAATAAGATAAGATCCCATATATTTTTCTCCGTGTTGCAAGAATGGCCTCATTCCAAGTCTTCTCCGCGCGGTATTCCTCGATCTGACAATAAACATTGCTATTCGTAGTTAGCATTACAAGATTTCAATTATTCAAGTTTTCAACTATCAAACAGACCGGAAAACTGGAACACGGCGCAGAAGCGCGCGTCGCCAAACTCAACTGAATTGTCCTCCGGAATTCCGAAGGATCTTTAAGTCTTCTCTAGTCTATATAAGATGGTTAATATGAGTACCCGTCTTTCAATATTCAATTAGACTGCGAAAAATTCAATTTGTAATAGATATATCCGGTGGATTTTTTCATACATTTAAATCATTATAAAATATTAAAATATGAAAACAGAAAAGTGCAATCCATAATAGATGAAATAAATGAATGAATAGATGAATAAAAATTATTTAGACTGTAACCATTTTCACCATAGTAGTGTCATCATCAGGCACGAAAGCAATAATTCGTGTGGTTTAAAAAGCGAAATTTGGGGAAAAATACCAAGCTTTTTTGAGATCCGTGTTGTGGGTCCAAAACACTCGCTGCATATTCCCCAATCGGCCTAGCAAAGGTTTTGTACGCTTTTTCCCAGGCAATCTTCCTTCTACATTTTAAGTTAAAAAGTGGATAAATCTAAATTTCTTCGAAATAATATCATTGATGTGACTCCCCCATTTTAGGTTTACGGAAAATTCAATACTTAGATTTTTGCAGTTGGATTCTCCATAAATGGCATCAGCGTTCTATGTAAAATTATTTATTTCTGGTGAATATCTTCTAGAAAACTTAATATTCTTACATTTAATAACATTGATTTCTATTCCATCTACTTTAGTCCATTCGACTAATTGTTGTAGATCACTTTACGATATTTCGCGATCATGCTGATCCAGCAGCTGAAAACAGCAAAACTTCGGATTTAATGTTTTTTGGGGATATTATTAATGTAAATTAGGATTAGCATTGACCCAAGAACGATACCTTTTGGAGTAGCCGACGTGACTCACGATCAGTCTCCGATTAGAGAAAACATTCCCAATTCTATTTGTTTTCTGTTTTTCAGAAAATATTCGATCTAGCCCATTACCCGATGGTCAATTAACTTCCGTATTTTCCCGAACAGTAATTTATGAGGTAATTAGTCAAATGTCTTTGCAAAGTCAGCAAATCTGTCAACTCCATCCCGGATATCTATAGTTTCGGCAATATCTTGAACTAATCCATGGAGTTGCGTCTCGCATGAGTATCCCGGCCTGAATCCTCTTGCATAACCAGTCGTTTTCTTTTCAGAATACGTGTATATAATCTGCTATAACTGTTTCCTTTACTTTGTAAACTCGTGAAGTTAGACGTAAAGGGGCTATAGTTATCTTATGACGTTTTCGAACCTCTCATATCTGTGTGAATCAAGATAGCTTTTTTCAAGTCTACAAGAACACATTTTTTGTTTAAAGTTGCTGTAAACAATCCTCTCACTATCGCATTATTACCGTCGCCACCATGGCGTCGCAGGGAATTTCATCTAGGTCCTTCGATTTCTTATTTTTTTAATTTTAGGACCATAGGACCATGTGAAATAAGTTGGAAATTTGGTTATAATTAGAATAACCACCTCCTATTCCTAATTTACTATCCCATTTACTCTTTTATCTACCCCTTGATTACCCTTAGTAAGGCCTGCGAGAACCAGCCATTGATGATTGTCAACATCATTGTAGATTGACAAACAATAGAATTCTTGATCTTCAGAACATAATTTTAGTTATATGCTGTACTGGTTTCTTATACTTTCTTGCCGGAGAATTGTCATTATTTGCCTCCAGCTAGTTTCTAAGGATCTCGAGATTATAACTGTGAACATAAATCGTAGCGAAAAGAGATTTAATGTTTATTCTTGGCCTGAATGCTATTTCCCCATATGTCATGTACTAAAATAATTGTTTGCTGAAATACATCAGGAGTGCAATGCGTAAGTATGTATGCAGTATGTATGTATGCAGTAACCCTATGAACTATAGCCTTCATGGTATTCAATAAGGATTGACTAAGATGAACACCATTACTCAGCATCGCTCATTCTTCAGTAGCTTTCGCATTATTACATGAACAATATGAAAGTAATAGAAAGATACAATTTTCCCTATCGTGCACCAGAAAACATATTAAGCATTCATTTCCTAAAGATATGAAAGCAGTAAGCTACAACTTCTTTTACTGATAGTATTTTTGTTGTTTTTATAATTATAAGCTGGGAAAAATCACTATATCATTTCTCCAGATACCGAAGATCCCCAGGTATCACTAGCTTACCGTAAGAGATTATGAATTCCATGAAGCATTCCAAACATTCATAATATTTACTGGTTAAGGTGATTTTTCGCCTATTATCTTGTATGTGGGTGCGACCGGGGATCGAACTCGGGACCGCTTTCGTCCAATGCAAACGTGTTACCGACTTAGCTATCCGAGGGCATTCTTAATCTTTAATTGACAAAAATATTCCCATACTGGAAACCGAAAACAATCACGTTTACATGAATATTTGCATTTTTTCTCAAAAGCGGGGAAAAGGGCTCGAAAAATCAGCGAGTCGAAAGTGGACGCAAAAAAATGATTAAAGACACCGCATGCGGTCAGTTGGCCACAGATGGGTTACCCTTGCACCCAGGAATATTAATGTGCTTTTACGAATATTTCCACAACTCAAGAAGTTTGTGAATCTTCATAAGAGACGTGTCTAAAATTAACGCGTAAAATATTTTTCTCCGACACATTTATAGGAAACATTCATGGGATTTTTATATAGAAAGAGAACTTTTTAGATCTTTGGGATGCTCTGATGAGTTCTGATGTCACTGGCAGAGTAATAAAGTGGTCTCCTCCCACACCATATGGCAGATCCAGAGGAAAAACGCGATGAAAAAGATTCTAGGGAGTGGAATGAAAGAAGAATTGAATGTCTTATATCCTTACTCTCCGCATATTTTTTCCGTTTTCTCCCGGAGAAACAAAGAGCGAGGGATTTCAAAAGGAGGTCGTTTCGTAAGTGGGGGAAAAAAGGCTCTCGGATAGCTAAGAAGGAAGCGCCCTAGCATTTGGTGATAGCGGCCCCAGATTCGATTCCCCGTGTTAGCAAATATGTAATGTAAATATATATGGACGCTGATTTTAGCTCTCCTAACACCTTTAAAAATACTATTATTGCGGGAAAACCGGTTGTGAAGGGAAACCGCTAAATGGAAAAAATATTGCGAATTAGTTATAATCCCGAATTATTGGTACTTGAAAGAAGAACTATACTGCTTCATTGGATGCAGCAATGTTGTAACTTATCGTTCATTAGGAAAATTATTTTTTGTGTCGGAAGTCACTATGTTAAAAATTATCCTTTGAAAAATCATTTTTTTAATTAATGGAGAAATACCTCCTCATTGAATTCCTTTATCTTTGTGGGAAAACATAAAAAATACACTCATGCCTTGACCAATGGCCAAAAAAGAAGTGCAAATAATAGGAGTAACTTTAAAAACAAGAACTCTCATACTGGAAAAAAATTCTGAAGCGTACTCAGTAGGAGAATTTTATCCGAAATTCATCAAGCATCATCATTTGATTTTAAGTAATTTCCGAGGAAGATATTCAATCATTTGAACTTCAGTTTATTTCATAACCGTGAAATATAAAATGCGATGTCAAGGTTTCTTCTCATAAACCTGAAGTTAAGTTCGAAGGAAACAAATGAAAGCTTAAAGATCACCTTTAGTGAAAACATTTTTGCTCTTGACTTTTAACGCTTTAGTAATCCTGAGTATCTATAGGAGAGTCGATTTTCTTCCAGGAGAAATATTGGATGCGCTCGCAACGGCGGCTCAATCTATTCACCTGAACTACATTGTGATGGTATCTTTTGTCATTCTGGATAACTCTGACTTAGAGACCCGCGAATCGCGAATTTTCTTTCAAATCGAATATCGAGTTGCGTCGGAAGTTGCGATTTGACTTCGAATCTGGGTCTGAATCGAATCGGAGTACATGACAGTGTATGGAAGTTTTCTTACATACTAGCGCTTACATAATTAAAAACATGTACATGTTTACTCCTTGCTGTCGTCAGACACTTGACAAGGACGATGCAATCCTTCATTTTCTTCATCTCAAGAAAACATAAAAACCAAACTCCGAACGTATATATCAATTATACGACCTATGATCACCTATGCATCACCCACTTTGCATTACACATACAAAACCTCTTTAAGAAAGCTATATAGATTTGAAAGTAAAACACTCAAATCGATTTTAAACGTTCCATATCTCACCAGTACTTCTGAAATATACAATTTTCATAAAATCTCACTTAATAATCTCAAATCTCCATTAAATTTAAATAGAATAACACAATGATTCAAGTCAAAACTGAAACACATTCAAAATTCCTTATTCTCCACAATATGAGATTACAATCTAAATACAACAATCAACAAATACCGTCGCCCAAAATCTGCTTAAAATAAATAAACCCTAATCCTAGCCACTTAACCTTAAACTGAACTAGACGCTTTCCCCTAACCCGTGTATTGAATAAAAAGTGAGTTCTGAAGTGTTTAATAACAAAACCATGGATAAGACCCCGAGTCTGGAGTCATGATCAAAATTTCCGACAGTAAGTGAACTTAATTCGTTCGTTAGTCGTCCATTTACTTCATCCTTATAAAATTCTACCATTCACACTTCACTATTCGCATTTACCTTTTCTAATTACATCCAATAACAGTAATTAAACATGCAACACAACAATTATAACAAGAGAAATATGATTAGATGAACTGATTCACCGGTGGGATAAGATAAACTGACTAACCATAAGAGCGGAGGTGGGTGGCAGTCGTCCAGATTATCGACATCACAAGTCCTGAAATTTTAATTTTCCGGAAAAAATTTTCTTTGAACAAAATTGAAACAACTGAGGATAAACTTGAAACTTTGGAAATCTGAAACAGACAGGAGAACCACTCGGCCACTTTTGACTTGAAATAATGAGGTTGTAATTCAACAAAGAGGCTGGTTAAGTAGGTTATTGCATGCGCCCCCCGGACAACGCCAGGTACATTTACATTAATACCCTGAGAGCCACCGTATGGCGCATGCTAGGGAATGTGAACACCGACAGATTATATCTTAATGCACCGATTTGATTTCAATGATCAATCAATTTCAATTTGATCAATCGAAGATTGTGAACTTTGATTGATCTGTAAATGCATTCCAGCGTAAATTAATAAAACTCCGATCGGTATACATATATAAAAGGCAAATATATCCATTAAAAATATCTGAAACGAAGAGAAAATTGAAACGTTGATAGGCCGCGATAGCTGCTATGTACGGCGAGTTCCCGCAACCTCATGACTGCCACTAAATAGTTGCGAAGAAGCTTAGCAGCAGGTATCTATTCTGCTACTTTTGAAGGTATATTTAAACAACCATATCTCGCGAACCAGGGGAGAAAAACACTTAGGCCAAAACGGTTATTTTTTATATTTAGTTGAGAACTAAATGGGCTAAACAGGTCTCGTCACAAAATCGCGATTCTTCCTTGGAACCTCTCTTTGTAAGATGCAGTGAGCGGTTCTCGGGAAAAGACGGAATTAAAAATTTCGGAGATAAATATTTCCCATGTCACAATCCTGCATCCTACGTTACTCAACTGTGAAATTAAAATCACCGTGCAGTTACAGTTGATGTAATTATGTTATTATTTTCTATTAGTTGATCAATCTAACAATGTTTAGCAATTCATGTGGCGAGAATCTTAATTTTTTCCAAGTTTTGTATTTAGTAACTTTCAATATTTTACGAAAATATATCCACCGATACACAAGGTAAATCTATGGATCCTTTTAGGGATTTTTATAATAGCTTCGGTGTATTTTCCAAAAACGTTTTGCTCTGTGTGCTGAACAAATTGATTCTATCATTGAAACAATAGCTAAACACTTTGTGTGCCATACGAGCGTTTTCTCATATATACTCACAGAATCCAGTTATAGGCAAGGAAAAGGTGAATAGAAGTACCTTAATGGACCGTAAAATTTTCAACAATAGTTGTGTCCTCCCACATTCCTCGTGCTATCACACTGCTGCCATGCATGTATAAGGATTAAATTGCCCACGTACGGGCTCCGTTCAACCAAGAATGCTTTTGCAGTGCTATGAATTGCACATGAGTCGCCATACTTATGAGAGAATGAAAGAGGAAAGTCTGCGTAGTATTCAAAAGCCGAAATTAAATGAGGAAATAAATTCGCCTAGGATTCATCTGTGCATTTGTTTGAATTTTTTTAACTTGTCGTTTAAGGGAGGGAAATTACTTAGCGTTGAAATTTACTGTTAAAAATTGTTCGTTAGAAAGAAATATTTTCAATGAATGTAGAAATGCCACCTTATTAAATTCTTTTTACTTTGGTGAGTAAACATCAAATATGCATTCATGCCTTGACTTATGGCCAAAAAAGAAGTAAAAATGATTTTAGTAACTTTAGAAACACGGACTCACATATGAATAGTTCCTTTTATCTGATGAACAATTCTGGATAACAATTCGTAGAAATGAGACCATATATAATGTATTCTTCACCATATGAACCATATTCTTACTTTCCATATTTTCAGGCTTCTCTCCCTAACAAGGCAGAATAGAATGACGAAGATTATTTCGAAATAATTATTGATTGTATAACAAACGCCTCTAGCTGTTCTGCCTCTCTCTAATCATTATCATTAATTACTAGATGATCATAATGAATATGAATCGGTTATGTGACCTGGTTAACATTCATGGTACTATAGTTATTTAACGTGAGAAATGAAATTTAATCTACATTTTTGTGTTTTATCCGTATGTGTTTTGAAATTTCTCGTATCCATTTTACTTGAATTTTTCATATTTTTTTATAGAGTAACTATATTTTTTGTGTATTGCCTTTCTATTTTTATACGTCGTTTTTCCCGGTATTTTCTCGCCATCCTTGTTTGTTGGCATTTTCCCGAAACGAGATTTCTTTGTTAACGTTGAATTGCAAAGATTTTATTTCTTTCTTTCGCTTTCCTTTATTTTTTGTTTTTCATTAACCTATATTTATATTAAATATTAGTCGACATGCGAGGTTAGGTGAAAGAGAAGCCCACATGGCCTACGAATAAGTGTCTTTCTATCTATAAACAGAGTATATTAGCGTATTGAAACTTATTGTTTTACAAGGAAAATTTGGCCATGTGTTTCTTACCGAAAAAACTTTCTTGTTAATAAGCGCCGATGAGTAAAAATTGAGTGCACTGCAACAGATTGATGAATAATGCAAAGAAAACTGTGTTAAGAAAATGTTTACCTGTGATTTTCCCATTTCATCATGTCTTTATTCAATTACTAGGACATTATTTATCTCATGGTAGCATTGACTGTATTTCAAGTCGTTGGGTAGTATTACGACCTCTGGCGATAAAGTTTCTGAATTGAGTTAACCAATGCATCAATGTTTAATTTTAATCCTGCCCGTCGTCACGCGCAAAATTCTGGACGAATCGGACGTTATAGCCATAAGCATTCTCCCTATTTGTGTTCCGGTAAAAGCAGCGTTCAAAGTTCTTGACAAATATATCGGAAGTTGAGGGAACGACTCGGCATAAAAACGTCCTCGTTGAATGCTAATGAGGACTTGTTACACGTTATGCTTGTAGCATCATATCCACTTGTACCATCTCTAGTAAAATTTCCCCATGAAAGAAGCACGGTACAAGTGCAGATACACCTCTCATCGGATACCTCATTTCGCTCAAGGGTAGGCTGAGCATACGTCCCGTTTTCACCGGAACAGTCCCGATCCCGCCCCTTCCGTCCCGTCCACATCGTCAAAAATTGTGCCTGGCCCCGTTAACGTATCCTCCAAAAATAGCGGAATTCAATACCAAAATACTGAGAATTAAACTTTCCGATTTCACGAGAGCTCAAAGATATAGCAAATTTAAATCCAAAAAATAATCGAAGTTTTCGTGGTGAATTTTATCTGCATGAGGATTATCAACTTTGCTAAAAGTATGCTCGAGAAGAAAAAAGTTACCTTCCAAAATGGCCTATTTCACCTTAAAAATGTATTAATCCCCAGTGTTCTATACTTAATTGAGCGGGAGAACTAGGGTACCAGTTATTTCCAGTTAAAATAAAATTTCCATCGACAGTATAGTTTAAAAGTCTTTCAAATAATAATTTTCATTGAAGTAATGAAAACATCTCTGGAGATAAATAAGACCAAAGATATTGTCCGGTATTGCTAATAGGAAATATCCTGTTTTCAATTAGGTCAGCCTATTCACGGGCAACAAAGAAAGAAATATGGCGTAGTTTTACTACAATCCTCCGTCATGTAGTTCAAACACTTACAGTCAATGTGACTTGAATAGGATCAGCATTATGTGGTTTGTTGTAAAATTTTGATGCCATTTTCATTGTCCAGCTGCCAAATGTTTACCTTTGTCGCTTTAGTGAGTGAACACAAGGTATGCTTCCAAAAGGTGTCGATTTCTCACCACCCAATAATACGACTAAAACAGCATAAAACTGTGAGGAACAAAATCCCTAAAAGAAATTTTATAAGCAACTTGATGAACTTGAGAAGCTGTATTTTATACTTAAAATCAATATTTTTCCTATGCTCCGAACTTATAATTAATTGAATCATTAATACATTTTTAGTAGCTCCATGGTCGTCTACTGAATGCAGTATCTGTTGCAACTGATTCTTTAGGAAAAAATTCATGTAAATATTCAATTCATAGAATTTTTTAGAGTTTCATGGAATTTTTCAAGAAAATAAGTTAATTAATGTTGCTATTACATTTAGAATAATATAATTTGTAATATAGTTGTCAGAATAATTTTAAAAGTGCTTCCATAACTTTATCTTTTGGTTCTCCACCAGGAATCGAACCTGGAACCGCTTCCATCAAAGAAAAACGCGTCACACACCTGGCTATCCGGGATCTCACTTAAATGTAAATCATCTCACTTAAATGTAAATCAACGAAGATGATCGTCGTCATGTAAATGGATACCTATTTCCATCAACAAAAATCACATATGCTAAGAGGTATTATTAACTAATAGAAATAGATGTCTACAACTTCAGATGGATATTTTCCGATTAAATGAAGCACTTCGTTAATTTAGGAAATACAAAGATAATTATCAAGCTGATTGAAGTACAATTTTCATTCGCGATTCATCGCATGAAATTAAATCTTCAATATTTCGTTCCGGAGCAGATTAGTTATGTAAACAGAGTGCGGATATGCAAATCGTTCCGCTAATGCATTAAGACATTCATCATCCATACATAAATACCAGTAAAATAGTTGGAAATTCAGAAAGTGTAGTGAAGGTGCCGTTGTTGTGGACTATGCTCTCCCAGGTTACAAAATGAAACATTAAAATTTCAGTTCTATCATCGTTTTATGAATTCCTATGAATAATTCCTCAATCTCCGATTGATCGAACTCATCTATGGCATCTCCGTACAATTTAATCAATATTCATCGCACTAGTAATACATTTTAATAATTAAAGATTATCTGGTGCACCTCTAAACCAAATTCGAGGAAACGCCACTGCTATTATTAGTGTAGAGCTGTGGTTGCAGATCGATGAAATGACAAAAGCCTAACCCGACGCGTGACGTGAATATACTGACGCTGCTATCGGTGAAGAATGAATATTCATGAGGTCATCATTATGCAATTTGTCTAAACATTATTCGAGGTAATTTGAGAATTTTGGTGGGGACATGGCTAAAATCGAGCAGATCCTTCCTTGTTTCAGAAAAGTGTCCAACCGATGGCAGCGAAGTTCGCCACCGGCAAAAACTGCTTCGGTGTCGCGTCATGGGCATAATTTAACCGATAAAGAAGAGGAAGAATGAGGCAATTATTAACGAGTGTTTATAATTGACGTATTTGTTTATGGCGGAATCAGCTGATTTGTTTGACACGCAATCGGTTCGATCGAGGTAATTTATCACCGCTAAAATGCCGATTATCGTTGATTGGGGGATGAGGAGCTAATTTTAAAGCGGGAGTGTATATCTTTCATCAACTGCGGAAATCTGTTTAAGTGCGTTAAATTAACTCCTTTTTTTGCCTCGTCCGAACTCCGCGTTAAAGAGAAATTGAAATAGATTTGCATTTTGCAAAGCGGCGGGAATTTCGTGTTCGTACCGCCGCCTCTCTCATATTCATAACTACGTCATTATCGCGAAGGCATTCGAACGAGCTCCCTAATTTCATGTGATCTGAGCCTTATTAATCTGAATTGCGGATTTCTGTACACTCCCAATTGATGTTTCTGTTAGACGTGCGCGGAGCCCAATTGACATCGAGCTGTCAAAAACGATAAGCAAGTCGACGAATATTCATCTCACTAGAAGAGTAATCGCTGTATCTTGCGTAATGACCGATCGTTCTTGTTTTCGTTGGCGTCGAATGACTGGGTCTTTTTTAAACGTCAATGTGATTTTTTATCATTTTTCACCGCTTCTCTGAGTAGGCGGTACATCCCTGCTGTCACGATATCCGTCTTTTTCTACACCTTCCTATACTTCTCCATCCACCATTATCAGTAAGGCTGAGCTTGGCGTAGTAGGCTATATCTATTGCTGTTCATTTCAATTCCGAATAAGTTATCATTCCCATAATCTTCAAAGTTATCTTTCTCTGGTTCCAATTCCGGTGAGTTTCTGGTAATTTCCCTGGTAATTCCGGGGCCTATGTGAGAAATGACCGTAGCTGTCGAAGAATTTTCAAAGTACTACTGATATTACTAACTTATCATTCCATGACTTTTCCCTCCATTATATATTCTAGTAAGTTGTTATGCCTAAGAAAATATTTAACAAATTTCATTTCTTTTATTAAATTATTTTCCTCTCAAACTACACTCATAGCTCTAATGTCGTTCTTCTAGAGCATTCATCTAGTTCTTGTTGTCCTTCTCAGAATCCATATTTCCACAGCTTCCAACCAAGAGTTTTCTCCAAGATCTTTCCAATTTTCTCTTCCGTATAACAATATGATCCAAAAATAGCTTTATGCGATACGTAGATTTCCTTATTTCCAGATTCTTTCCTATAACATTCATTTTACTTTCGTAAACGTATGATTTCTTTGATGTAGCTATTTTATTTCTCACTTTGGCGCTTCATCTGCTGCATTTTGAAAGAAACGACATGATGTCCTGATAACGTAAAAGTTGCATCGACGATCTCTCTTTGTCCATTCCTTAGCTTACTCCTACACTTTGTGTTCTCTCATTGAGTTTCAATATTTCAAATTCGTTTCTTCCTTTATCTTTTTCTTTGCAACCTTCAATTTTTAAGCTCGTCATTTTTTGAGTTGAATTCTTTATATTTCTCTTTTGTGTCAATTTTTTCGATCCAATCAAGTTATTGGCCGCTTGTGGAAAGAAAGATAATTAAAGCTAACGCTCGTTTAAAATATGTGTATCTTAGCTTTAATAAAATATTAAATTAAGTTTTCGAAGATTTATCCCTCTCTCTTGTAAACTAAGAACATTTGGATTCTGGCTGAACATCACCTCAACCAGTTGCCTTTCTTCACGGTGAAAAAAAATTTTGAGACTGATGCAGTATGAACCGGACGGAAGATATTTCGCCGGAAGAGGAACGTGAAAACTATGCCAATTTCAGGAGGATTGAAGGGAGACAAGAGTTTAGGGTTTTTCAAGAAATGTGAATTTTAAAATGGGAGAGGATTCAAACTCCCTTGAAAGGGTAAGGAAAACCTGTAATGGAAAAAAGCCGCAACATGCAAGTTCATGTATCCTTTCCACCGCCTTTTGCTTCGCTGGAGTGTTGGATAATTAGATTACTACTGAATTAAATGGCAGAAGGCCAAGTCAAGAGAATAAGATTTTCATGATAGCTGTAAATTTTCAGAAAGGTTCTGCTACGAATGAATTCATTTCTTTTTTTAGTGAAGGCATTTGGAAACGGCAATCCATAAAACATTTCTCGAACGATCTATTGGCTTTCTTCGAAGAATGCGTGCTAGAGCAAATTAAATCCCTAAATTCCTTATCTAAGCACAACTTAAGACATTTTCATAGGCATTTGGGTGATCGATTGATGCAGCGTGTCACAGCTGTTTCTCCTGACTAAACACTTCACCAATTCTGAGGTTACAACGAAACACCCAGTGGTGTCGGCAAATATCAGTAAATAACTTATGTAAGTGGATATGGGGCAAAGAGAGGGTGTAGAAAAGAGAAAACTATTAGAGCAGAGTGGTAACAGAGAGATTGTGGAAGAGGTTTGTGAGCACGGCACACCCGGCTGAAGGCACGTGATGATAATGAATTTATTTATTTACTATATTCTTAGACTGTAAGTAGGCATGTAGGTGGCAGTCATTCGAGGGGAAAATAGAATAAAATCTCTGCCTGAAATTCACCTAATTTGGCGGGAAAACCTCTCCAAATGCCATTGACATTGGAATGAGGAGTTCTCCAGGTCATTGAATTCCCTTATACCTCTATTAATAAAAGAATATTTCGCAACATCGGTTTTCTGTTCACGTTCCTTTATTCCACGCACCCATGATCACCGCGTCCGATGTAATTAGGTAGAAAGTCCATGTAGAAAGGTTTCATACGCCAATTTTCATTAGAGTTCCATGCATTATATACACTCATAATCTAAATAAAAAAAATTCTTCAAATAGGATTTGAAATATAGAGGGTAAACTTTGGAAATTTTGGAAACTGTACAAGGCACTCCAACCACTCGACCATTTTGATGATGATAAAATAATGTTGAACTTCTTTCAACTTCACCCCGCATTTAACTTAAATTTTCACTACTTTTGGTGGAATACCAACTTTCCGTGGAATATAACTTGGAAACGCTTCGTTAACGAACAGCTCTGACTGCGAAATAATCGGACAAAGAACGCCTTGGTGAAAACATTTATGCAAAGTCTACGGACGACATCGCCTGCTAACAAGCGAACACCTCACGAAGCAAACAGAGTTTCTTATGAAGTAGGACCGAAGAAGACCAACCGCGATTTCCGCTATTAAAGCTCATTTGAAGTAGAACGACGTAAGTACGAAGTAGTTGAAAAAGCACCAAAACAAGATTGATGTCTATGGGCCTGAGAAAACGACGATTCTGTTAATCACTTCCGAAAACTGTTAAGACGCACTTTTTTGTTATTTTTAGAACATACAAAATCGGGACCAAATGCACCTCTCTTTTGGGTTTCCAAGATTCCTTTAGATCACGTTTCCCAAACATTTTCATGCAATTGTACCCTTCGCTCGATACAACGCATATGACGCCCCCACACCGTCATCTTAGAACACACCTCTTTATAACACTGTAAAATTCAACTGAGAGAAATATGATAGGCAATGGAATCAAATTCTTTTGCGTCAAGCGCCCTTTAGATTAGTCCAGCGCTCCTAGGGAGGCCGTATTACCCACTTTGAGAATCACTAGTTAAGAGTAAGAATCGTATTGCCTAAGCTCATTAATGATTGAGGCTGATCTTACAAATTTGTTTCTCAATAGCTGAAAATTCTTTATGCTCTACGAGCCTAAGCTATTTTATATCAAGATTTTATTTTCCCGTTCCTAATGGGAAAAACAGCTAAATTTTCATTGTTTCTTATATTGCTTCCGTGAGTTGCATCGAAGTATTGAAAGTATTATATTCCTTTCACAACTTTTCAACTATTGAAAAGTTATTGATACTCCGCCGGTAGCGTGGCGCTGCTATCCGCATTGACTTCTCTTTAAACCACAACTTCGTGACATTTTAGTCAGCATCTTTTTCCAAAGCAGGCGAACTCATCTACTGGACTTTCTGGTCAATTTTAAGTGCGGTTTTACGAGTATAAGTTCATAATATCAATGAATATACATATACTCGTACTACTCAATTTTAAATCCATGTAAGCAACCTCTTCCATGGCACATTGACGCATGGAATAATTTTCATATCTCTTTTGGTGAAGGATAAATGAAAACTTACCTTACATTAAATTTTTTCTCCCTCTCGATCATAGCTATGACAATGTGAAAGTTACAGAGGTATAAATGATAATGGTCACTCTTTATTTAATGCTATCAAAAGTGTTATTCATATCATGCTGTACCTAGGTAGATGGGTGTATCTTTGTTTCCAGTTCATTGCCCCATTTCAAATGAAGGTAAAGGATAATAGAGCTGATTAAATTATCAAAGTTCTACATTTTTGTTCTGTGATCTTAGGAATTTTTTGAGCTTAGATTATTTTATTGCAACTTTGTCTATATAACCCATGGTAAGTATCAGATGATTGGATTGATTCAAAAGCTACAATTTCCTTTTAAAGATTAAGATTAATATGATGGCAGCATGAACACCATAGCGTGACATTTACTTTGAATTAGTATCAATTTTAAAAACTGTTCATTCTTATTATTGAAAAATTCAATGTTTACAGGTTTAGTTCTGTATATATTCTGAAAAGATTACACTCTTGTTAAATATTTTAGTTCGCATTTTAACTGTCCACTTCAATAATTATGCCAATATATCTTTTTATAAACTTTTTACTCAACAAAGTAGACAAAGTATTGTGATTTATTTCCATGTTTTGGTTTATTTGATTAGATTTGTTATGCTACTATCTTTCATGTGCATGTGAATGGAAACAGGAGAAATTTGTCAGTAGCTTCCTTTGTTCAGATAATGGAAAATATTAATTATTTTCTGACTGAAGTATGAAAATGCAAGGAATATTTATAATACAATGAGAGAATTCATAGAATTTTTCTCTCTGCAGTTTCAGAGGAGGATATTTTATCATTTGCTGAACTCATCTTCCATTGTATTTGGTTTTTAAAATACCTGATTAATCTAAAGGAAGTTTAGGATTGAAATCATATCCTGAAGTAGTTACTGCATTTTAAAAAGTTTTAATTTCATGATCTTAATTGAGAATTAAACTTGAGGAATTATAGTGGCTTTATACTTCAACCATTCAAAATTCAGCATCCTACAGATCACATTTTACATTGGATAACTTGGATTTTCAGTGAATATCTTCTATTTTAAAATTTTGTGCCAGTTTTCTTATTTTCACATGTCACTTGCATGATAGAGAAGTAATGAAATCTTACTATAATTCCTAGGGAGAATTGTGCTGTGATCTCTTGGAATTGCATTAAGATTTCATTACTTCTCCATCATGTGCATTCTATGAAATTGAACATCAATTTTATGTCACTTGTATTTTGAGAATTCATTGTAACTTTCTTTCTCAGGCAAAGGATAACAACTGTAATGTTAAGAATTTCTTTATTGAAGTTGAAAATACATTGTGTAATTTTCAATTTGTAAAATCACATGTGAAAAAAAATTGTAAAATGGAATAAGCAAATAAAGAAAATTGCCTAATTTTTTGTGGATCCAATTCACTTGGAAAAGGAGTAATTATCATGCCAGAAATTATATCCAGAGATTTGGACTTCGAATATTTTTCAAGATCGTTTTGCATTTTAAATTCTTTGTGTTTTCTCTCCAAATGCAGCAGAAAGTTCAAATATAACATCTTGAAATATTTCTCCAAGTCCAACTTGAAAGCATGGTAAAGTAAAGCCCAAGCTCATAAAAGTAGTCCTATGGAGCACACAGGACAAAAGTGATTTATCTAGTGATGTAATTAGCTTTATGAAAGGTCTCATTTATAAATTCTAGTTGATTGTTAGACTAGTAAAAATCCAGCTTTGTAGAATTTTACCCATCCTGTGATGCTACAATTAATCCCTCAATCTGAGATTAAGGGTACTTGACATCTTCTAAACATTCTGTCACTCTGTAGTCATTGTGCATTCTCAACTCACCATCTGGCTACATAACAGAAAGTAAATGTGTTTGAACGTCATAAGTTCAGCATTCATCTTGGCTTTAAACCCTTAGGGCAAGGATTTATATTGAAAAATTTAACTGATTCAGTGTTAAGAGAAACTCTTGTATTTTTACCTAATTCTTCTTTAAATAATGT
Organism: Pachydiplax longipennis; assembly: GCA_036926295.1. Taxonomy (NCBI): domain Eukaryota; kingdom Metazoa; phylum Arthropoda; class Insecta; order Odonata; family Libellulidae; genus Pachydiplax; species Pachydiplax longipennis. The sequence continues at coordinate 47,603,710 of JAVFKF010000001.1, read as the reverse complement.
ATCATATTACTTAATTTAGCTAAATTATTATGAGTACTAATGGTGTTTGGCTTACAATTAAATAATTCACCATATAGCGATATTAATTCTACTATTTCAAATAAGAATAAAGGAAAGTAACTAATCGCGTGTATTCAATTAAGATTTATTAAAAAAGAATCACGGTAATCCGCTAAGGGTATCCATGTACAATGGTTGTAGAAAACTATCTTCGTGTTTCCCGGTAAGAAACACACTTATCACTACTCAATTGTCTCATACCGAGAATTTCGTGGCGCGTCTTGTTTCAGAATCACATGACAGCTGGTTGACATCGGTCTTTTAAGGTACGCAGTCCGTGATTGGTCCTTTGTACAATGGAAATATTGTTTCTTCTTAGGTTGATTTCTGGTTTACATAAGAATTTAACTTTCTGTTGATACTAAGAAGTATTATCGAGGAGTCACAGAATGAAGAGAAATCTTTCATTACAGTGATACTCTTGATTATTTGGCCATTTACTTGTTCGGTATTTTTATGCCCATTAGTCAGCAGAATAAATGCAGTACCCCTGGTAAACGTAAAAACGATCTTTCTATTCTTTGACGGCAGTCTATGACTTTCGAATGTTTTGACATGTTTTTAACAGGTTTGTTTTGTAAAATGAGAAAGCGAATGTATATTGATTTCTTTGAAGCTTTTGAATTCGTTGAGAAATCTTTCAATAGATTTTACATGTAGATTTAAACTTAAAACACATGTTCATTCCAGTAAATTTATTTCTGTTTTATAGTCAATATGATGGTTGTGATTGACCTAATTTCTTTCACTCAATCACGTCATGTTAATCAACCCGTAGTTTATTATAATTTGGATCTGTTTTATCAAAAACAATATATTTTCAATAACGTATTATTGATGAGAGATTATATGATATTTTTTCAGTGTATCCATGGGTAAAGGTAAGCTGTTATTCATGCCCTATGTTGAATATTCCTTTCTGAGACAAGCACTCCGGACCTAATGTTTTCTTCTTTGTCAAGCGTTTGCCCTTCTCCTGTCATCCTTATCAATTTGAGGATCAACAGCTGTGTTTTAGTACAAGAGGATGAAACTGAAGAGTTGTTAGGACATCATGCTAATGGAATAATTTACACTTCCAAGTACTAGGACACAGTGATGTGGTGAAAGAGTAGTGTAGCATGAAAGCAAAGTTATTTATTCTGGATTTGCAGCATAGTAAAAAGTCCTTCGGTCTCTCGCTGCGTGAGTAAACAATCATGGCAACAAGTAGTTACTCTCTTCTTTCATATCGTATTCTTGTCATGGAGCCAGGCTCTAAATTCCTCCGAAATGCATCACGCAAGTAGTAACTTCCATACAGTACATTTTTCTGAAAGATCAGAAAGATGCTGGTGGCAGTCAGGTTCTCTCCTTGTTTTTTGATTTATAGCGTAGGTTCCCTTAGGTACATAATGGGATTATTTCTTTATGTAATACAGAAGGCTAGTGCCATCTTTGAATGTAAATTCTTAGAAATATAGTGATGAATTTCGACTTTGTTTCACAAAACTTGCTTAGGCTATATGTTGTTTATCTCTTGGTATAATAAGTAGTTGCAAAAATCCATAGCCATTGTCTCTTACATTTCAACTTCTTCAAGTGAAACTTTCCTATCTGGTGAATAGAGTACGTTCGCCTGTTTTTGAAATTTACACTTCTGGTTGATTTTTATAGTTTTATTATTATAATTCATAATTTGGCATTTCGTTCTCTTGTTAATGGAGTTGAATAATTGGTCTAGTTTTTGAGTCAAGGCTGGTGTCAACTTTCATTCTCTTATGCCAGTTATACTTAGTTCATAACAAACATTTCTCCTAACATCCAGCATTTTAAACTTTCTTACATTGTGAATGTCTATTAAAAGGTACATTAATTACCTGTGAATTGCATTTCCAAATATTTTCTCTTTGGACAGATGAACATGATTTCATAGTCTCTATTTCATAACTTCGGCTTCCATTTTGTCAAGTTAAATCCTACTAGTCTTCAACATTCTCCTCCTGTGCATATTGATTGTCAATCATCTTTTCAACATTTGGAATAATATTTCTAGGATAAAAGTCGAAATAATTTAAGATAAAATTCATTGAAATCCTATTGTTTTCCTTCTATTTTAATAATCCTTTGTATTTCAAAAACATTTTGTCATTCATGTGATTATAAGGGAACTTCTTGAAAGATGACTAGAAGTATACCCAGTTGAAATTGAGATTCATGATAAAAAAACGTTGCTTTTAATTAAGCTGTTCTATATTAAAGGTCCAATGTTTAAAATGTCTATGATTGTTTCTTTTGCTAGTGGGTATTCATACATGAAACATTCATTTTCATACCTTTTCAAAGAATTTGTTTAGCTAAGAAAACTGGTTATTTCGTGTTAATTTTGACAAACAGTTCCTTGCATAGGTTATCAGTTATAGATGACAGAATGAATATGTGTTTCATATTTCTACAAAGAGTCTTAGCATAATTGTTTCCAGTGAATTTATCATAAATAATTTATATACAGATAAAGTTGTGCATTTTTTCAAAATCAGCACCTTCTGAAAGTATATCTTAAGCAGTTTATTTATTTTTTTAAATTTTTATATCATATTAAAAATAGTTTTTGATCAATCTCCTGGATTAGGGTTAGAAAAAGATTTCTTATAAATTAATTAATTACTGTTTAAAAATATTAATAAATAATTATTAAATAAATAAATATTTATAAAAATATTTTTGAATCTCAAAGTTGAAATTTATACTGAAGTATTATATATTAAAGACCTTTACTGTGTGCAATTTTCATATTTTTATCTGGTCCCCCAACCAAGATATTGGAAGTGGAAATTTGAAAAAAAAATTCAAAAATGTGTTTTTTAAAGATGAATACTTTTTAAAGGGTAATCTTCACATATAGTGTACAGCCCAAAAAATATTAAGGCTGAGGAATTGTTTCTTTGAAAAGTTTCTCGTCAGAAGTTGAATTTTGTTCATTTTTGACCAATAACTTTAAGGTGTTAAAAAATGTTTAGGAAATACATATAGTTTGATAATTATGGTTTTAGTTCATAGGCCAGAGGGTACTGAAATCATTGCAGATTATTTGAAAGTCCTAGGGTAACCCATTGCTGAATAATTGAAGAATTTTTAGATACCTGCAAACGCTAAAAACCGTGTGCAGCCAAGTACAAAAATGGCTGACATCTCCAAATAGTAAACATTAAAATTATTTAAAAAATACTTTTGAGCTTTCTAAACTTAAGGGTATCTACACACCAAATATCAATTTTTTCTGAGTTGGTCGAGCAACCAGTGTTGGACCACTTGAAATGACCTAGTTATCTATTTAATTTTGAAAATCAAGGCCCTTCATTTATGAATGTATGCATTTTCGTGTCTTTGGAATATATTTATGTAAAGGTCACTTTGTTCTTTCAACGTCAAAGCATTATTTAACTTCATTTTTTATGAAAGGGTGAATTAAATTCCCTTTACATTGGGTGTGAATTTGAGCAACATATTTTCAAAGGATTTAAAGTGTTTAATGGATTGACTCTTATGTGATTTCATAGTGATGGAAATTTTACAAAGATTTCTTTTCATTGTTGTGCATTGTGTGAAGTATTTGAAGTGGTAGTATTGATGTCTCTATGCAAAATAATCCACGAGTGCTGGAGATTGATTTAACCATTAGATTTTTGTGATGTTAACTGTGAAGAATTATACAATCTTTGGAACATTTTCTTTCTAATTGAAAGCAAGTAGCTTTGAAATTAGTTTGACTTATGTAGCAAGAATTTCATGGAATTGGGACCTTAAACCTTGGGAACTTAAACAAAGCTTTGCATTCTGATTCTTCATATTCTTCTTTACTCATCACATTTTAAACTGTAACTAGCTGAATTGCCGACTGATTCTCAACGGGAAAAATAGACGTAGGATTAAATAAGTAATGCTATTTGTGCAGAAGTGAAATTATCCTCTCCAAATATTTTAGAAGCAAATATAAGGGTTCAAGACCCTCCTAGCCTTTTGGTTGATCACTTAATCGTTTGTATATAGGTATGCATTTAGGCTTTCATTTTATGAAAATGAACCAGGAAGGATATTTATAATGTTTGGATAATAAATACTTATAAATATAACTCTAGGATTTTATTTCTATGCATTTAATGTTATTGATAATATGACTTAAGTTGCTTTTATACGAATGCAGAAGATAAAGGAGCTTTAAAGACCCAAATGGGTCCCAAGCAAACATTTACTGATAGATTACAAAGCAACTGTTTCCTAATACTCCAATTCCACATGTACTGTATATTACTTATTAGACATTATTTAAATCCAGCGGGGTTTAAATTTCGTGTAGAAGAACTTCGTATTATTTTGGAAAATGGAAAGTTCAGTGGAATGAACATAGATCAGATTTACTATAGTCATACCAGGAGACGATAATCAATTATTTGGAAATTGTTGCAAGAAAACATTACTGACAATGAGTCCGACTCCATGTCTTGAGAAGATATATCTTAAGAGAGCTGCGATATAGTATATGGTCTGTAGTCGAACCCATACAAATTTCGATAGGTATCATTGCATGTTACGGGAGCGTCTCCTCTAATTTTCTAGTGCAAATAAAGAATCGGGAAGAGTATCGAAAAAAGTTCAGTGTATCCCTTTATTTCTTAAAGAAGAGTGATTCAAGTTCCCTGGTCCAGATTCAATTAGGAAGCGGACAGCTTCCGGTATAAGACTTAATCAGGGCTTCATACCAAACGCTGCATGATTGCTAACCATTGTCGACTTCACAAAATTGTTTTTAAACCATTCAAATATTAAGATTCAACAGGAAATTTATCTCTCTATTTTGCTCTGTTGTCGACCCATAATAACACGATATTTGGGAGTGGCTTTGAAGTTTAAGGCAAGAAAAAACACCTCGAAAGACACGCTAAGTATTAATTTTCACAAATACTGTAAAGTGCTCAATTATTTGAAATGCTTCACAATGACCTTCAAATTGCTGTATTACTTTGCATGTAATCCATGATAGCTGAATTCAAGAAATTGGTTACTATATGAAAACAGTGTATGAATAGAAAATCAACAAAGAGAGGCGTACTCTTTTTCTAGTTAAAAGTTTTCGCATAGCGTGCACGTGCTCATGCAAAACCAATCCTTCAGAAGGAAGCGTGATGTGAAAATAAATATAACTACATAAATTCGTGAAACATATTAAAACAATTACAAAGAACGCACTTAAGGTATTTCGTATGAGCTTATGAGTTATTCAGTGATACTCAAATATAAGAAAATGGATGTAAAACAGCTCACGAAAAAACATGTAGAACACAACACGAAATCGCTGTTTTTTTAATTTCTCAGCATAGGTTGAGGAGTATCAACTAAGTTACGAAAACGACGTTTAGTCCAAAGAGTTAAAGAACACTTACGGTACTTCGTATTTGTGTGTTTGCGTTCGTACAGAAGAAAAGGGGATGCAATTAGCAATATACCTTCGGATATTCTTCTATAATTAAAAATGTCAACCGAGTAACGATGTAGCAGATTTCATCAAAGATAATAGCTATGGTTTGGTGTAGGAACCAAAGGTAAGCACCAACGCAATGAGCTATAAAATAAAACAATGCACACTTCCTGACTTTCACACTTGAGTTTTTGTGTATTCGGAATTCAAATGATACATACTGAATGATTCAAAATACCGAGACCACAACGAAAATCAATATAAAATCAAAAAATTCCATTGAAAATTATACAGTTCATGAGAATAACACAAACACACTGCTTTAAAATCGATGCTATAAAATCAAGAACGTATAAATGCCCTTTTATAAATCGGTTTCATAGAGAAAATCTCCAAAATCTCTGTAATTTTGTTCCTGCAATTTAAATATCATAGTTTACATTCGCTGCAATCTCAGTTAATCGCCTACTCTTAATAAATACTGATGTTAGATCCTACCATTCATTCGGTATGGACTTAAAATCCACGTGTATTCTTATGGGAAAATCAATGTATCGGATTCAACAGTCATCTTGGTCCTCAGGGGGACAGGTTGTTTACTTCGGCGAAATTTTTACAATATTTGCGTGCGGTTTGCCATAGTTCTCGTAATTTAGGTTCAAAAAGTGTATTTCACGACAATAATAAGATTCTTCATTCAATTTACCTTCGTTTGGTACTTTTCTTGACTTCGTAGGACCATTTTAAAAAGTTTAATTCTGTAAAAGTAACAAAGCATGCAGGGTACAAAAACAAACTTTACGTGCATTCCTTATGGAAACGTATTATGGAGTCCTATTTTTGAGCGGATTTTGGCTTAATTTGAAAGATTTTTCAAATATCTTACCAAATAAGCCGTTTTCGGATCAAATTTCGGCTTAACTTGGGAGATTTTGCATATATCTTGCTAAATAACCCGTTTTTTGAATGAATTGGGGCTAAATTCGGATGATTTTTCAAATATCTTACTAAAAAAACTCGTTTTCGGATATAATTTCGGCTTAATTAAGAATATTTTGCATATATCTTACTGAATAAGCCGTCATTAAAGCAGATATCCGCTTAATTTCGAATATTTTACAAAGATCTAGGTAAATAAGCCGTTTTCGTATAGATTTACGGCTAAAATCAGGACGATTTTGAGAATATCTTAATAAATTTGCCGTTTTCGGATTAAATTTTGGCTTAATTTGGAAATGTTTTCAAATATCTTCCCTAAAAAGCCGTTTTCGGATATAATTTCGGCTTAATTTGGAAGACTTTGCATACATCTTGCTAAATAATCCGTTTCTAGATGGATTTTCGGCTTATTCGGGAAGATATTGTAAACATCTTGCTAAATAATCCGTTTTTAGATCCATTTCGGCTTCATTTGGACGATTTTTCAAATATCTTGCTGAATAGGCCATCTTTGGATAAAATTTCGGCTTAATCTGGGATATTTTGCAAATGTTTTACTAAATAAGCCGTCTTTTGAGCAGATATTGGCTTAATTTGGAAGCTTTTCCAAAATATCTTGCTATATAATCCATTTTTAGATCGATTTTCGGCTAAAATTTCAACGATTTTGCAAATATCTTGCTAAATTTACAATTTTTGGATCGAACTTTGGCATAATTTCGAAGATTTTTCAAATATTTTACTAAATAAGCCGTCTTTTGAGCAGATATCGGCTTAATTTCGAAGATTTTCCAAATAACTTACTTAATAAGCCGTGTTCGATTCGAATTTCGGCTTATTCTGGAAGATTTTACAAATATCTTGCTAAATAATTCGTTTTTAGATTGAATTTTGGCTTCATTTGACGATTTTCCAAATATCTTGCTAAGTAGGCCCTTTTTGGTTCAAATTCGGCTTATTTTGGAAATTTTTGAAAATATCTTCCTTAATAATCCGTTTTTTGAACGAATTTCGGCATAATTTCGAAGATTTTTCAAATATCTAAATGAGCCGTTTTCGTATCGATTTACGACTAAAATTTCGAAAAATTCGCAAATAACTTGCTAAATTTGTCGTTTTTGGATAAATTTCGGCTTATTCTGGAAAATGTTGAGAATATCTTCCTTAATAATCCGTTTTAAGATCGAATTTCGGCTGAAATTTGAACGATTTGGCAAATATCTTGCCTAATAAGCAGTTTTTAGATCGAATTTCAGCTTATTTGGACGATTTCTTAAAAATATCTTACTAAATAAGCCGTTTTCGGATCTAATTATGTCTTAATTAGGAAGATTTTCCATATATCTTACTAAATAAGCCGTCTTTTAAGAAGATATCCGCTTAATTTCAAAGATTTTTCAAATATCTGAGTAAATGAGCCGTTTTCGTATCGATTTTGCGCTAAAATTAGTACGATTTTAAGAATATATTGCTAAATTTGACGTTTTCTATATTTTAAGGAAGTTTGTAATATAGTAAGGAAAAGATTATCATATTTTTTTCATATAAAAGGTGAAATATCGTATAAAAGGTTTTTCATAGGTGAACAACAACAAAATTGTTCCTTCCCAGGAGTCCCCCCCCCCAGGCAGCATAGATGGCGAGGGCCCGGAAGACTCGTTGCCCGTCCGGCCCGCCTCCTCTTCCCTCCCATACCCTTCTTCCAGGAGACGTTCCGACACCGGTTCGAGGACGCTTAGCGATTCGGAACCGGAGCCTTCGTAAGCAGAGGTTGATCCAAGCAAAAAACGAGCAGCGGGAAGCGGTCTTCAAGGCGGCACCGTGGCTCCCAACTCCTCGCCCGCGCATTCCAAGAGAAGGAGCAGCAGCGCACGGTTGAGGGACGCTGCGGCTTCTCTTAGTCCCAGAAGCCCTCTCGACGCACTCGATGCCAGCCTCCCCTCAGCTGCCACCCTAGCGCGGTCTCTGGGTGCTACTAATTCCATCCCCGAGGGTTCTCAGCACTCACAGCGGAAACCCAGCGACGAGTACCGAACGCTGACCCAGGATTTGCAGGTATTGCCCGTGCCTTTAAATTGGAAGGACTCGTTTTGGGATTGCATCATACTGTCTAAAAATGTTGCCCTAATCGCTACCAAAGGAAGTTACTATCTGAAGTCTTTCATGAGAGGGTATAGATATGGGCGATCATACAGAACCTATATAGATATTCTAAATAGCTATTCTCCAGCGCTACCATAATGAAAATGAGCATCGTAAGCAAAGAAAATAGATATTGAAGAAAGTCTTCAAAAAACCATCAAGTTAAACCAAGTGAAATATTTGGGAGGATTTTATTAGGTTTAAATTAGTTTTTTTTTAATGAAAATAATTTCCTTACTCATAAAACTAAGTATTAATCATTTCATTTAAATTTTTATCTTCCATTATTTAATTAGCATCAGTCCTAATTGACTCAAAAAAATTATTCCAAATTCTAAATCAGACAAACTTGTATGTGTAAATTACAATGGAGGTTTGGTTTCTATATCTCCCTATATTCTAGTCTTTTGACATGTATTGAAATTTTCTTACAGATTGATTTTGGAGAGTACAATGCAGACAGAGGACGTGGAAGTGGAGGAACATCTGGAAACCCCCACCATCAAGTACAGCAAGCCCTAGATAAATTCTATCCAGTCCGATACAGAGAAAATCTTAAGTTAAGTGCTCAGATTTATTTTATCAATTTTCAGTGGTAATTTTCTTTTAATCATAATCACTCACTATCCTTTTATGTTTGTGTCATGCACCTTTGCACAATGAGTTTATCTAAAGATAGAGTTTTAGAAAATGCTAATTATAAATGATTTAGACAATTTAAAATAAATAAAATAAACTGTGATTGAAAAGTTAATTAATATGATACATGTGTAAATAAATTTAAAAAGAGAGAGAGAGATATTTCTTGGAAAAAGCTAAATCTCCATTCTGAAATATATAACATTCAGATAACAGCAAACTGCTGTAATATACTAAGTAATAATAATTCATGATATAGAGAATATCTCTGAAGAGAAAAAAATCCATAATTTTTCTAATTCATTTTGATACATTGGTAAGATTATATTAAATAATGCTGTTTTGCACTTTTCAAAGATAAAATACATCTGATAAAGGGGTTAATTTTTTGCATTATATTGTTTGTCTTATCTTTCTAGGGAGCTACTTGACAGCCTTATGGAAAAGTGGATGTCATTGAAGGGGAGGAGTTTGCTTGATTGTGTACGAATCTATTTGACGTGCACCAGGAAGTGGCCATTCTTTGGAGCTACACTCTTCCAAGCTAAGGTAGGTTATGCTTGTTAAATGGCAATTAATGTATGTACTACAACAACTAATGGAAGAGGGAGAGCAAAACTCGGGAGAAGTCTCTAATCAAAGCTCCCTGAAGCATTTTTGCCGAGGAGGGGTTAGGCAAGTAGTGGGAAATAATGCATGAATTAGATGATGATAATTTTTGCATTTAATTATTTTCTGATCTTTGAAGGGATAACATCCCTCAGATTACCGTTTCCTTGTCTCTTACATCAATTTACGATTCCAAGATATGCATCATATGTAGAACAAATATCTAGATGGGATTTTTTTGTCTTTTTTATTCTCAGCTCTCCTAACTTTCCTAACCTTACATACATTTTTATTTTCTAACTAATTCATTAATTTTCAATATATGCATCCTGTTTAATTATTTAAGCTTGAGAATGTCTCTTCTCTTCGGCATTTCATTCAACTAATTCAAACCACTTTTACTAAGTCTTATAATCAATTCTTTAACTGCATGCAATCGTAATTTTACCAAAAAGTTTTCCTCCATCTAGTCCAATCATTGAACCTCACTTTATTTTTATATTGTAAGGCCATACTTACTCTAGCTCTTTTCCATTGAAGATAGAATCATTTTTCAGCCCCCTTTCTTTTCTGATTAAGTTTTGCTTCATCATCTTCTTGTTTCATTTACAACTGCCTCCCCTTTTCCTTTTGCTTGACTTGCTTTATTACGTTCTCAACATCACTCAGCACCTTGAGGACGATGGCAAAGTTAGCCATTGAAACATTGGTGGAAATTTATTTGGCCAGGTGGAAAGTCAGGGAAAAATTCATTTCAACTGCTTATTTGATCACTTAATATGCTTCTTTTGCAGCTAACCTGTATATTTTGAGTTGAATCCAACTTATGCAACCCAGTGGATTCCTAGCAATGAGGACATCTAATTATAATAGTAAATTCTAAGAAAACTTGAAAATCTGAATTTTTCCCATACTTTATGAAAAAGCATAATTTTTTCTGGGTTTATTCCTATTCCATTACTATTTTCTTGTAGATTTCCAATTTATGACCTATTTTTCTTTTTGTTTAGCTGAAGAGTGGTAATGCTGGTGAAGTGGCAATAGGACAGGATATTTGGCTTGCAGTATCTGAGGACAGTGTCACTCTACTGGAGCTTTCCTCAATGCAGAGCCTCTCTCGACACCCATATACTTCTATTGTAACATTTGGTGGCTGTCAGGATGATTTTATGCTTGTTGTTGTGAAACCTGATGGAAGTGGCTCTCACAGGCTACTGTTTATCTTATCTAAACCAAAGGTAAGTGTTATCTCTCTCATAGGATAGTAGGAAATACTTTACTTATGTGGAATGCTTTTACTAATTTATGTTGCTTAAATTTTTTAAGACACAGTAATCACAAAGAATTGTCCAATTCAAAATTTGAAAGATTGATTGTTAAATCTTCAGACATCAAAAATCAGCAACTTTTCTTGAATATTTCTTAGGCATAAGAGTTGATTGACACTATTATGGAATATTATTTCATTTTTTTAATATGAAAAATTATAAAACAGAGAGAAAAATTTAGAGATTCTTAACCCAACGGTTCCCATTATATGAAGATGATTTTGACCTTTTCCTTTCTCTATTTCCTTAAATGCATTTTATGGACGTATTAAAAGTAAATTATTGGGATATTTGACCAGTGAAATTTCTCCTATACTCAAAATATTAGTCATCCCAAACAAGAGAGTCTTGTTGCCCTTAGTAAGGAGAACAGGAGAGGGAAGGACAGCAATACAGATAATGTGGACAATTTTCAGTCAATTGACTGAGGAGGAGGATTGGCTATAGTGTTTTGCAGTGCATCTGGGAAAGAGAAAAATCCACCTAATAAGCAGAGCATCTTAAGAGGCATTTTTACTGTGTGTTTAATGTGAAAGGGATTGCAACTGAGAGAAAACAGGGTATTAAATGATATAGCTTCTTAAGCAGGAGTGTTTTAAATGGGTTTTACTGTATTTGCTTCAATTAAGGGTTAATTGTGGATACCCTCTTGTTTGATCAAAAATATTTTCTTTTAACAATTGTCCAGAAATATGCCTAGATGAAATGGAAAAGTGAAAATCATATCTTCTTCTAATCTTCTTTTATCTATCATAGAAAAAGTCTTGAGTTTTCTGTGAAAAAATGGGCAGCCAGTTGAGAAAATGTTTTTGACTAATATTTTGTGAATTCTTCTGCATTGTAGATCCTTGAGCTTACTCTCCTCATTGCTGACTACATGAATGCAATGGGACATGGCACACTGCCTGGTACACCACAGACAGGTACCCTTACCAGGAATGGTTCTCACCGGTCTGTCCATCGCTCTCGGACCCATCATACCAAAGGAGAAGGATCAACAGCTGTCGGAGCAACAACACTTGCTCCCACTTCTACAGCATCAGCTCCAGTTTCTCATGTGGCCCACCGCATGGGAGCAGAACCAGATATTTTAAGGTCAACTCCAGACCACCAGGGTGACCCAGCACCTCCACGACTGCAAAGGACAGACTCAAAGAAAAGAACACATCTAGATAGTGGAGTGGCATGATGAGGACTTGCTTAGGATTTGGAAACTTATATTCATTATGATAGTGGTGTCCATCTCCAATTACGAAAAAATATCTCTCATAGATAAGTGAGTGTAACTGGGATCGGTGGGCACAATGGAAACAACGACAGAATCTAGCTTTATAACTGGATTTAAAAGGTAACAATTCCCTGGAAAGGATATGAAAAACTGTTGAAACTGTGTTAAAGAAAATTGAATGTTAAGTGCTGTGAATTTTAAGAATGTAAGAAAGATGTTATTTTTATCTAGAGAGGTAAGTGAGTGTGAATTAAAGGTATGAAACCTGAGTTAAGTTGGTATATTTGTGTGCTAACTAAAATAAACGAAATTCTAAGGAAACATAGGAAGTCATTCAATGCTTATATTAGTGATTTTATTCTGTTGAAGATGTTTGACTTCAGTGTGAATGGACCCATCAAAAACTAATTTTCGTTTACTTTATCAATAACCATGAATGTCCAAAAAATTTAAAATTTTAATTTTTGTGCTTTCAACTATAAGGACAAATCAGAATTTCTGGATTTAAATGTTAGCTGAATATTGATGCTGGATGTGTTTAGGAAAATATTGATTTCTATTTTTGTCAATGCTCAAATGAAGTATTTTACGTAGATAATTCATTTAATTTGAAGCCATAAAGAGTTTATTATGATCTTAAGTAAAGTGGTGCTATGGTGAGTGTTACGATTGTTTTTCCAATTTTTATACTCTTTGAACTGTCATATAAAGACCTTATCATAGTCAAAAATGTCCAAAACTGGGAAAACCAAATTTTGTCACAATTTTGACAATCATAGAAACTCTTGAAGTTCATTTAATATATTTCCAAAAGCCAAAATTTGGTTGAAAATTTTACAAAAACAATTTTTTTCTTGATTACCTCATTGTGTCTTATGTATGGTTTAATTTCTAGTCTTCTCCTGGTTGCAAATGAACTGTTAACTAGTCAGAAAGCAGGAAAGCCTAAATTGAAATCTGCTATTTCAGTGTACACAACCTGATATGAACCAGATTACATAGATGTAAATATGAATACATCATAAATTTATTTCGTGTAAGTGGTCCTTTTATTTCTTCTCACTCAAAAATACCTCATAGACTTAAGACCAAGTAGAACTTTTTGTTTTTACTACGTTTTTATATGCCCCTTGATAAATAAGCATAACTACATTAATATACTTATGTCCGTGGTGAGTCTACATCTTTATATAAATTTTAGACTTGGAAGAGAAGATTGAAGGTGTTATGAAAAGCAACAGTGTATGTACATCCCAATTGATTGTGGAAAACAAGCAAATATAGAAATTGTACACATGATAATAGAATAGGAAAATGTCTTCCAATCTTCCTGACCTTTAGGCATCTCAAGTTTTTTGTTGGCGTGAAATAGAATCAATGAGTTGGGACTGAATTTAGTAAAACGATAAATAAAATAACTATTTATGGAAATAGCCATAGTATATTTTACTAGTATGAGTGCACTTGATATGAATTTTATTTGAAACTTTAATTTTCAATTGATTAAATATAGTTTCATAGGTTTCATCCCATTGAATAGAAGATTTTGTTTGAATTCAGTGAAGGTTAATCTTTAAAGAAAAATTTCAATGAAGTCTACATAGGATCAATGGTTAAAAGAAAAGTAAGAAAAAAGTCAAAGAAGGAATAAGGACAAAATAGTAGAGAATAGAAGTATAAATGTGATTAACTTAAATGCTTTAATTTAAGTCTTTCCAAAGGATCAAAAGCCTTTCACATAAGTTGGATTATATATATTTTTTGTTTTTTGCTTATTGAGTATCAATATTTTATAAATACTATATCAGCAAAGAAAAGAAATTTATAATAGTAAGTTATCCCTTTATGCATACTTGGTAGCAAATTGATTTTTAGTGGAATGAAAAATGCCAAGAACAAAGTTACTAAAGAAAGTGCTCCATCTTTCTGAAAAACTTGCAATTCTTTTAAAATGTTATATGTGTTGTCTGGAGCATATTTTCACAGGTTTGGGGACCACGACAATGCAGCAAACTAGGATTTATGACTTCTTCCTCTGAATTGGTATGTAATAATTTGGTGATAATTCAAAATGTGAATGGTTTCTGGCCCACAATAAAAATGAAAATCATATTAAATTCAAGACTCTTTTCCACCTATAGCTGCATTAAATTATAACAATGATTTGGATAGAATTGTATTATTCTTCAATTACAAATGGCAAAGAAGAAACCTTGACATTTCCTTGGGTGGTATTAGTAGTAGTAGTATTGTGAAAAGTGCTTCGACAGCTCAGGTCATTTCACATGTGGGCTCCCACCGGGAATCGAATTCGGGACCACTTTCATTGAAGTCGAACGTGCTGCCCTCACGGCTCTCTGGGAGCCATTTCTTTGGGTTCAATGAGCAAATGCTATGAAAGTGAATGAAATAAATTTAAGCAAGACATTGGAAGGAATTGGAGATCTTGAAATGGATGGTGACTAAGAATTTGTTAAGTATTAGATTGTAATAAGTATGCAGTAGTAGTGTAGAAAAACTCAATACTTGTATAGATTCTTCTGGATATTTCTTAGAATTACTTACAACGAAAAAAATATATCGACCCTGATTTACCAGAAATCTTTTCTATTTCATATGCCTTTAAATACAGATTATCAGTTTTTTTTATAATATTACTAGCAATAAAAAATTATGTTTTCTATTTTTTCACAGCAATACCTAATTTAAAGTATTTTTAATAGAAGTCAAGTATATCCTTGTAAACTTCATTGCTTCAGAATGACAGGAAGAACAAATCATTTAGATCCCTCTTCACCATTTAAGATTCTTAGTACAAGTCATGTGGTTCAAGTTATATTTTCGTGATCTTACGTTGTTTGATAATGGGTAGTATTCTGTAACTCGTCGGAATCACTTTTCGACTTTCCGACTCAAGAACAATCCGTACTCTTTTCCGACTTAGCGTCTCTTTGCGATTCAGTAGGCTAGTAAAATCAGAAACTTGCAGTTTTCAACGGGAGGCACGGCCTAACCCATACAAGAGGAAATTCCCCAACATTTCCGGAGATGACAGTCACGTGCTTCATCTCAACCAACGGAAGACAAGCAAATGAACACATGAAGAATGAAACTCGGCGTGTAATAAACCTGCGAGCAGAAGGAAATCATGCAGACATGACTTAAATAGCCATAAAAGGCTCATGGTAGAATTTTGTCGTTTTCTTAATGAAGTTGCGGTGATAAAGACATTATGGAGTGAAATTACTACAATTGAATTCGTTTATGCTTTTACTTTTTTATGTTAATTATGTTGTACGAAAATATTGCGAACGAAAGGATGGTATTACCTCTGCAACTTATGAAATGGAAATATATTCCGCGTTATAAACATTACAATTTAACAAATACATTATGAAACGGAAAGAATAGCTGTGGGAAGAATTTAGTTCGAGGTAAATATCGCGGATTATTGTAAACGTGTAGTTGAACGAGTTGTATTGTTGTATTTCATTGGAACTTGTCCATTATCTATCAAATTACTTTTCTCGGTTGTAATGTATTTACATTCAAAACTTTTGTTTGAAAAATGGTGAAAAACCATATATACTATCTAAAACTACGTACTACTGTTCATCATGGGCATCGTTCTTGCAAGTAATATTAATACATTTGAGCGTGATTTTGTAAATTGAATGAAATTCACGTCGTTTAGAGAAATTCCACATGTTACATTCTCCTCTCTTTTTGTAACTTCGAAATGGTATTTGTTATTATTGTTGATTGTTTCCATCCATTGTTTTTGGAATATATTTTCTATTAAATGTTACAATTACATACATTTTGGAACAATGCTATGATTTTGTTTAAACCTACTTAAGTATCTTGGCGGCTGGATAGTATGTAAGCGAAAGCTTCTTTACTTATGTCTTACATACCAATAATTTAATTCTTTAAGTCATGAGATAATTTTACAAATTTAAATATTATGTCTTCATTCCTTAAGTAGATCTTAGAGTATAATTATGCTCATTTATGGGTTGAATGGAAACAATTAAGGATGGATCTTTATGTTTAACATTCTTAATTGCAGCTGTCATATGAATTTGAGAGATGGTTTTTATCTTATTCTTGGTAATTCCTATCTGGGTTTGAGATGAAGGTAGTAAAACTTAGCCTCCTCTAACACACAAAATAGTTTTCCACTGCAATAAGTTTCTTAATAGTTTCAGGTAGTATTGGGGTAGAATTATGAATGATCATGGAAGACTTGGGTGCTTTTACTTCCTGGAGGTCTGTTCAGTTTATGTTTTGATAAATATTTGGTGAAACCAATGCAAAGCCGTTTTCCTTCATTGTATCCATAAAATTAGATTGTTCATGCGTAGATTAAACATTTACCATGTTTTCAGAACTTCTTTTAAAGTAAATTCATGATGGTTCTATTTGAAATATTAATCAAAACTTAAAGAAGATATATCTCTCAATTTTTTTTGCCTTTGTTGAAGTCGATTAGCAAAATGAAAATTTTGTTGCTCAGCTTAGTAATCCTAATAAAATACTTGTATGCCTTAGTGAAATTTCTATTTAAATTATTGTTGAGTACAGTTCCAACTCCCATATTTCATAAATATCAGATTGAAACTAATTATAAAATAATTTTATTGTTTGTTTTTCAATGATGTAATTTTTCACAAACCCCTTTTATTTTTCTTGCCTAGGAATTACAGAAAATCCCTCCTGGAAGTGAAAAGGTAGCAAATATATCTCTAGATGAAGAGAAAGTATTTATTTGATTGTGCTGTATCCTTCAGTGGATGGAAATTTTTTGCACCCTCACATTCCTCTGAAGCTGAACTTGGAAAGAAACTCATTCTTTATTTAGGTAAATAGGGTAATTAAAAATTCCAAAAGCAGGCAGGTGGGGGTCAGGCAACGAGAGAAGCTGGTGGGATGTAATAACAATGACAATGTTTAATACATAATGACAACTGGGTTTGATTCCTGGTGGGAGCCCATGTGTGGAATGACCTCAGCTGGTGAAGCACTTTTCACAATACCACTACTATATCATTATGACAATATGTAATATTATGTTATGTTATCTGTTATATATAGTTATATATCTGTTATATATTTTCAAAAATCTGTGTAATGCATTCTTATGGGAAAATTCTGATTTTTTGGGACCTCCTGGTAACAAACCAAAAATGATAGCTAGCGTCTGAGGGATACAGGGGATAGGGGATACAAATATATAGAGGATACAAACCCTAACCATGTTCCAACAAAAGCCATTGACTTGAAATTCTTACAATGCACTGGCCCTACCATGTAGCTGTCAGAATAATTCAACCTTAGATGATTATGGGTTCAATACTGGAAGGCCCCAAAAATCTAAAATTTCCCATAAGAATGCATTGAGTATAACTTTGAAAATTATTTTGAGGTCCTTCTCGGTAAGACAGCCAATTGAAAACCATGGAGTTTGCAGATGATGTGGTCTCCACAATAGTACCAGCAGATGATGTCACCAAATGAGCATGGGTTTGATGGGTGCAAAATTCTCCCATTTGAAATATATTACAGTAATTTTTTTTATGCTTTCACAATAAGCTGGAAAGATAAAACCCAGAATATTATCAGAGGTGATTGTTAAATTTCATATACCCAGTTTGCCATTTCTTGGATGATCCTTGGTTTGATATGAGAGCATCATTTATACTCTACCATACATTTCAAATGGGGATAAAAGAATCTTATTTTAGGGCCTTTCCAATGTGATATTGAACTGAAACTTTCGAAATGGTCAGAGTTGTTCTCATATAATATTAACATACATTTAGCTCTTCATAAAAGTTTCTAGGTTCCTCACCAGGTGGTATTAATTCTTCCACTTGATATGGCGGGGAATACAAATATTTTGTAGAAGCATTTCCCAAGAAGATAGAATGATTTATTTCGGCATATGATCAACAGTATTGATTATGTTTTGAAAAATTAGTTTATCGTTTCCCTAATGGACCTTGGTTTGATGCCAAGGCGACAATTGTTTTCTACCATGATATCAAATGGGGAATACAGGATTATGCTTGATGACCTCCTCCATATGATATAGACTTGAAATTCTGTGCATGGGTTGAGAGGACCTTTCCAAAACTTAATTAGCAAAAGTATCCTTCAGAATAGCTCCGGTTCAACACCAGGTGGTCTTAATGCTCCTATAAAAAATGTATGGTAGGAAATTCTATTTTTTTAAACAGGCTTTTCTGGGAAGATGAAAGTCTGTAACCTGGCATGTAAACAGCAGTCATAAATATGTTTTAAAAATGCAATTTGCTGTTCCCCTGATTGTCTTTGGTTCAAGGAAAGAGGACCATTTCCAGTCTACAATACATTTAAATTCGAAATACAGAATTTTGTTTGGGGACCTTCCTGATATGATATCGACCAGAAACTTTATGGTTAAGTTGGTTTAAGAAGCTTTTACCAATTATGGTTCTGGGTTTGACTCCAGACAATCTTTATGCTCCCATTTCAAATGTGTGGTGAAGATGGCAAATATTTTTATGAGGCATTCCCTGAAAACATAGAAATCAATATTTTGGCCTTTGAACAGTTATCATGAATATATTTTTTAATGCAGTGTATAGTTTCTCAAATTGTCTTTGATTCGACTCCAGGGCATCATTTGCATTCTATCATTTACTTAAATGGGGAATTCAGATATATGTTTGAGGACCTTTCTGGAATGATAGAGACTTGAAATTTTGCGTATGGTTAGAGGACTCATTTCCGTAACTTGATATCTACAATGGTTGAACCCAGGACAATTACATGATACACTTTGTTATACACAATGGTAAACTGTGAGATGTTATTGTAAGGATGTAAAAATTAATCGTGTGTTCTTTAAAATATTTATTTTATAAATATTTGCAGTATGCAAGCAACTTTTACTTATGCTCACATATATATAAACACACCTTTATGTAGAATACTTTACTGTAGAATAATACTTTCTACTTATACAGTCACTCTCAACTTAGAATCAGATTATGTGTTGAGCACCAATTAAATAACCACCATATCCTGAGTGGGTCGTAAGTTGGATATATGTTGTGAGTTGTTGCATAACCCATCCATAGATGGGGGCTGATTTTGTGCATTACCTGAAAGAATTTCTATTCATTAATGAACCTTTTCACTATAATATCCTCAGATTATAACATATAGATTGTAATATAACATCACTGTAATTATTTTAGTGATTTTATTGAAATTCTTGACTCTCTCTAATAAAAATACAGTCGAGCGCAAGGATTTCAAAATTAAGTGAATGGGAATGTTTAAGTGGCTTATAACTACAATTAGTCATCAATAAATTAGGCAATTTAGTAATTTGGAATTCGTGTTGTAGTATATGTTTAGAAATATACCAAAAGTTAGGACTCAGTATATTTTTCAATTTATGTAGAAATTTTTCTTCCATCGTATCAGATAGTTTAATCATTATTTTGCTATAGTTTCATTACATTTACACCCATGCTGTATGTTGTTTAGTAGTAAAATAGGTGGTATTTTCTTTAGATACATATTTATTTACCATAATCTTGTTATAAATCAACATTTTCTTTGCTCTCATCTCAAACTGGATTATTGTATTTAAGGCTAATCTTTATTGTTTCTTATCCCCTTTCACCAACTGTTCTTACATTCAACAAATGAAGTTTTTTGTATTTAACTATTTTAACAAATATGGTAAGATTCAGAGATTTTCTTTCACTCTGAACTGTTTCTTTCAATTGAAGAACTTAGAATTACCTCTGTGATATTCATTGGTCACCCAATCACAATTTCTCTCAAAACCTTGGTGTTATAGTTTTCTTTGACAAGCGAATTTTGAGATATGTCCACTATAATGGTTTTCTAAATTTACTCACTTAGCACATAAATATCTGTAGATAGTTGCTTCATTTCAGCACCATCTCATTCTCTTTAGACCCATCCATCAAGTTGTATTGTTCTTTAGATAAGAAGCAGGTATGCTGATGTCTATTTTGCTGAAAAACATTAGAGGCTGATTAATTATAGCTTATTTAATGGTGTGTCTACTAATTATTATATATTAGAATATGAAATTATGAGGAGGTTCTGTTGAGTATCATAATGTAAGAATGTAAGAGTATATCCATGTGAGAATGCCTTCTTAATGCTTTACTCTTTCCAGGAATAAAGGGCTCATCATTACTTTCTCATCAAATCAAAGGAAGGATGAGATTGAATTTACTCAAGATAACATTAAATTTACTAAGAGACAACGGTTCTCCAAGCGCCGACAGTGACAACCGTCAAGGGCAATTCCTGGGAAAAGGATGATCGCTCGGCAGTCACCAGTTAGTCAGAATCCCAAAGCGCATTTCAGAAAAAAGCTTCCATTTTCATAGGGGGTCCAATGCTGAAAGATGGAAGCTTTGTTTCCGAAATGCGCATTGGAATTCTGAATAACTGGTGACCGCCAAGCGATTATCCTTTTTCCAGGAATTGCCCTCGACAGTTGCCGCTGTTGGCGCTCGGAGAACCTTTGCCTCTTAGTTCATTGAACGAAGAGTTCCTTTTTCTTTCTTCTAACATTAAATTTACTTGATATAAGTGTGAAGATCATATTATTTCATTAATGCATTTTTATATCTGAACTGATATTATACTTGTGAAAATGATTTCAAATAATTATATTTTTTAATTAATATTTTGTGACTTCTATGATGTAAGTTACTTCTTTGGGTGCAGTTTGCTATATTCGGAAAATTACTTGTCCTCCCTGACAGACTTGTCAGTCAGAAAAAAATTTACCCAGGGAAATTTTCCAATTGGTATAAAAAACTCTGGTAGATCTGGTGAATAAGGTGGGTGTAGCTGCAATTAGAATTTTAGTTTTGGCAATTTTGTCATTGCAGAATTGCGGGTAAGCACCTGAGCATTATTTTATTAGAACAGTGCATTTTTGTTGGTAAAAAATCAAATTAAATAAATTATATTAATGTTATACATGAATGATTTTTACTTTCGCAAGGTAATCAAATGAAGTGTTTCCGTCATTATACTTTCACAGAGAACGACTCGCTTTATTAGGAGTAGGTTCTATCATCGCAATCCAGTGCACTGACTGCTGTTTATCTCTGGTACATGGTAATGGATTCAGGATTCATCCACAGGGATTAATTTTCGCAAAACTTCGGTTCGATTTTTTGCACGTTCGCATTTTAGCGCATTCGCGCTTTTGATAGATTGCCAAATATGCGGTACCCAGAGTGTGGATTGTTTTCTCATCTACAAATCATGGTGTAAAATGTTGTGCTGCCCTTCACATGATTTCCCACGATCTTCCATCACAGCTCGACGCAGTAAATCAACAGTTTCTTCCATTGAATCAATTTAGGTGTGTATCTGAAGTTTTAATTTCAACAGACTCCTTGATTTACGACAATTTGTTGACAATTTTGCAACACATTTAAGAGACACTGCAATTGCAATTTACTATACTGAGGACTTGAATGAATTTCACTGTTTTTATAAAAAGTAACGATCACGAAATTCTCACTGCCGTTGGTAATTTCCTTTTATTCTTCCGTGAAAGTCTCGAGATTTATAACCGGAAATTATGTGGAAAGCATGGATTATGGTATCGAAAATACTGAGTAACGAAACGAGTTATTTTCGTCATGTGACTGGGCCCTTTCCGTTCTTCTTTAGTCCTCTCACTTAATGGCACTCCTAACGACGTCTGTTCGTGCTGTGAAGGCAGCTTTTATATTCTCTAGTGGGTGTGAAAGTGTGCTACAAATTGAATGGTGTTATCTACAGTAGATACAGTGATTGCAAAGAATGATATGTTTAAAATAGTGGTGTGTTAGTGAAACAACGTGTAGAAGGAAAGTGAAAAGTGTGTCGTACAAAAATGTTTCTTACGCGTTACTACTACCGAGTTTGCTGTACTTTGGGTAGTAGTAAATGTAATCTTTCTCACCGTCACCATCCAAACCGTCAGAGTAGCAGAGTCCGATTGTGTAAGATTCTCCTGTTCCTGAGAATATTCACACCTGCAGTGGAAGAAAGTTCTTCTGTGTAAGGCTGGAGGTGAGTAAATAATATTTCTGTATTTGAACAAAGTATTTCGAATTTACTTAACAGATCAAAAGAGAGGAAGAAGGATTTAATTGCACGCAATTCTATTCCCAAGAAAGATGGCTTATTCCTGGCAAAGTGCGTAAACCTAAGTTACTTCAGGTATGTGAATTACTAATCCAGTAGCACTTGTTACCTTGGTCTATTCGATCACATTCTTAGAATGAATCATGTACAAATCCATTTTATTTTAATATTTCACTCATTGCTATCATCCTACATTCTGTTTTATATTATCAATGAAAATCTCTCTTCTCCCACCATCTCTGGTAATTACTCTCATTTGTATCAAAAGTTTCACTTCGAAAAAACGGGATTATTACTACATTCATGAAATAAATGAAACATAAGTCATTTTCTTCAGGTGAATCGAATACCATAAGAGTTCAAATTTGAGGGAGCCATTACTGTCAGAAATTAACTCAAATATTTATGTGCCAAAACGTAATTGAAATATCTTCAATTCCTCCACATATATAATGTCAAGAACATCACATAGTTACATGTGATATTCTTGACATAGTTATACATTATTACATTGTTATACATTTAAACTAATGAATCACCCCGTAAAAAATGATGGGACTAAATTCAACTTATCTTCTATTATATATAGCTAACTCTCCGGATATACCTATATAGATATAGGGGATACGAATTCTGACCATGTTCCACAAGCGACGTCCACGTCAGATTTTTTCGACTTACTGGCCCTACCCTTTAAATGCCAGAATAATTCAGATATCGACGCTAGCTATCATAGGTTCGATACCAGAATGTCCCAAAAATCGCAATTTTCCCATAAGAATGCATTGCGCGGATTTTTGAAAATTATTTTGAGGCACTTATCGGTAAGATAGAGGAACCAAAATCTCGGAGGTTGAAGTTGAGGTAGTCTTCTATGGTTCTTATGGAAGAAATGTTGCCAAATGACCGTGAGTTCGACTCCAGGTGGGTCCGAAATTCTTCCATAAGAAATGCATTGCTGCAATTTTTGAAAATTTTTTCAATGCCTTCCCGATAAGCTGGAAGGATAAAACCCGGAATGCTGACAGAGGCGTTTGAAATCCTCCTTTCATGAGGTTCACCGTTTCTCTAGTGGTCCTTGGTTCGACACAAGAGCGTCATTTCGATTCCACCATGTATATCAATCGGGGAAAACGGAAAACGGATCCATGATTTCGGATTCATTTCTTTGTGTATATTAATGCTATGATTCATTCGAACTTTTGCAGAAGTCATAACTTTGTTATTCCCTACTTAATATTGTTTTGAGGTTGGTTGTGATATAATATAAGGTTCTGAGACATGAGTATTTGGATTCTATTATCCCCTTGAATGATATGAATAGCTTTTTACACATTTCTGCTTCATGACTACTATCGTTACATTCTGACTCAGTGAGGAGAAATGAGGCAAATTATGTCCCTCATTCCTTCCAATTACTCAAAGAAGGCTGTCCCTTGCGAAAATTCCATGCTAAACGACAATACTACGAATTCCTGTGTATTTTAACACATGTATTACACAAGCTAGGACGTTTTATGACTCATTGAGTAGCTTATGTAACATGACTCTCCCCTCATTTGACTTGTGAGCCTCAGTCCGTTTTACAATTACGTAAAAGACAGGTTTAAGGGAGTATAACTACCTCTTCGATAGTCTTGATGTATTCAGCCCACCAAAACCTTTCAAAGGAAAAGCTACATAGCTTTGTTCTGTTTTCTTTATGTTCTACTAGTATTCCCACGAATTTTTGTTTCTTTTATGCTAGAGTAACCAAAGAATAGGTACATTTCCTTGTTACTTTTGTCATACTTACCTTTACTATCTTTCATAACTCGGTATATGACACGCAAAGAAACCCGTATCCATCGATATTCGAGCAGAAAGACGTCCAATTCGTTTTCTTTGACGATTTGACACTCTTGGGATACCAAGGAGATCACAATCACGATGGCGTACAAGTACGATATTCGATGTTTTAAGTTCACCAAAGGTTTCGCGATCTTTCCTCCATGATTTCACGAGCTATTCACTAATTTTCCGCGCTTATTGAAGAGAATTGTGGTCTTGAAAATCGTGAATAACGAAAAATGAAGTCAGCATATCCTTCGTACACGTTTGTCTCGCTTACGTCTTGCTCAAGACGGTGTCTTTTCATTTTATGCGAATTTCTAATACAACCAGGAACGTAATAGAGTTTCTATGGTTATTTCTTTATGAAAATGGTGTGTGGGAACGCTATATACACTTTGTATTAAGTGCATAACTTAAATGTAATTTCTATACTCATTTTTTGGTGATTTCTTTATCATATTCGTGTGTGGTAATGCTCCATAACCTGTGTATGAAGTGAATTACTTAAGTGAAGTTTCTACAGTGTTTTTGTGGTTATTTCTTTCACAAAAGCGTGTGCAATAACGCTGTAAGTACTGTGAATTAAGTGCATTACTTTTATCGAGTTCGGATCACCGTTATTGCTACGAAATTTCGTTCTTTGCCATCTATAAAATATAATTGACGTGATCATAAGTGTATTGAATCTTTTAAAATTGTGATTTCTTCGCATTTGGATAGTAAAATTCATCTTCAGGAGCATTCGAAGGTAAGCCAGCGATTATTAGGGTGAGTGGACGTAATACAACGAGTTATGAGTGCAAAATGAATGAAGTGACCACTATAAAATACAATTGTTCGTATTTTGGTGTCTAGAATAGGGAATTTTCGTAGAATGTTTCGCACTTGCACAGTTTAATTTGAAGTCATTTTATTGCTAAATTTTCCGTGAATTGAGAACGAAAGCATTTATATACTGAACATACATTACATATTGATTACAAGTCAAAATTACATCAATTATATGGGAATAACATGGAATCTTTTTTTTATAGAATAATTATAATACATTATTCTCGTTTACCATTCATTGAAAGTAGGTGGTGATTACGTCACGTGAATTTTCGTAAAAATTCACGTTGAATTTATACTACGTAATCGAAAGTGAAGCTATTATTTTTAAGACTTCAGAATTGAAATCCAAGAAAAGTTTGTACGAATAAAAGTTTATTAAAATTATTATTAACAATTACGAAAATAGTTTTTATTTTGAACTACAGGGGGAAAAGGGCGGGTACTTCGCTCGCAAATTGGAACAGCCTCAGCGGCAGCCAATCAGATGCATCCGTTTTAATTAACAGTTTCTTTTGGAGGGAAAATCTTCAGTTGCTTCGAAGATATCTGATGGTGAAGAACTGCTGAAGGATTTTGGAGAGAACAATTTCGAATTTCTTTGAATTTCAGTCGATTCGGAATTCATTTATCGTATTTTAAGTTTTTGCGTTGGAGTTTAATCATTTTAATACGGATATAATTATTTATTAGTGAATTTACGGTATTTAAGTGTATTTCTGGTGTCACGATATCCCTGGGACTGCTTTACGACTTCCTCATTGCTTAGTAAGTAGCATCAATGTATCATAGTTAAATTAGTTGTAATAATTCATCTTTTAAACACAACATCATTATCTGTCGTTTCATACATATACGTAACTATACTCAGAGCGTAATCTTAGCTAATACGAGTGAAAGTTGCTTTCATACAACAAGATAATCGGTGAATAGTCTTAAATACCCGATTTTTTTGGGTATTCTTACAATAAGGTACCCCAGTTATTTTACTGTATAACAAACGCGAAAATATGATCGTCCTGATGTCGAACCCGGAACCATTACGGAAGGCATGTTTCTACATTAAGTTGTGGTAATAATTTTTATTTATTATTTACATAGATATAGCGTTTAAGTAGTTATCGTAAGTAATACAATACTTCCTTGATAAATTAATGTTGATTTAAATCTATTGAATAAAGTACGAAAATGCGATCGTAATTCTACTAAAATATTTCCGACGTGGCATACGACATTATCAAGTATCATAGCAAACTATCATGATTTAAAATCGTCTATATTTAAATATGATTCCTAATATATATCTAATATTGACAAATGAATTAATTTGGTGTTTCTATTTTTTTCTAGATTTTTCTTTTACATCTCTGCATTCCTTTTGGAGTTTTGGAAGGACACTGAAGAAGATGAGGAATGCTTACCAGAGGACCACAAGTGGTGAGTTTTATAAAAGTATTGATAACGTTTAATGTTCTTTCTTTGAAAATGCAGAAATTCTGATTTAATGTAAACAGCACCTGAGTTTATATGGAATCACACAATCAGTATTTACTTGGTCTGCTAGTAAATTGAAACTAATAAAATTTTAATTAAGACGTAAAAGTTAAGATGGTTAAGATATAACTATGCTTAACATAAAAATTGGCAGGAATTTAATTCCCATATTTACATATTTATTCAATCAATTTTCCATAAATTTCCGCATTTCATTCATTCATTACGAATTTTGATTACTGTTTACTATATTGAACTTAATTTTACAAAATTTTGATTAATTTGATATTCTTACTGTAATTAACTTTAAATTTATTAAAATTAATTCTTAATAAATGTGAATAATTGATCCTGGACTTGATACATTTTCAATTAAGGTTATTTATACTTAAGGATTCGTTTATCATAATAACGATTCATTCTGGGTCATTCATTTCAATATTGTCGGAATTCGAATCACGTTTACCATATTTGATTCATTTTAACAAAATTTGATTTTTATTCTTTACTTTTAGTAAATTAAAGTTAATTTTATTCATATAAACTTTATTTCAATTTATGTTCCAATTCATTCAGATAGTGTACAGAATAATTATTGATCGATTGCAAGTCTAATAATCTAGTTAAATAGGACATTTTTCACTGACTCAAAGAGAGTTGAACTAACATAATGATATAACTCAGTGTGTTTCTTTCATCTAGTTCAGGCAATAATTCCATGAAATTGTAAATGGAAGCTGGTTACCATTCAGAGTATTTCAGTCCTATTCTTTCTATAAATTAGATGAAGAATAATCCAATGATTTGCTTTCATGGGGTACTTTTCTGACATCAGACATGACATTACAGTAATGTGGTATCTTCTTTTGATATGATCCATTTTTAAAGCAGTACCTCTGATAGAATGCATTATTTAAGGCTGATAGTTTACCTTTTAATAAAAAGGTGGATTTTTCAATTTCACTTTAGTTTGCCTGTTGTATGAATGTTTCAATAGTGTTCTGAATCATATTATGTGTGTGAGTGTAGAATATATTTAGGGAGAGCATAGGGTAGGGCATAATGTGATTTGATGTGAGAAAGGTGAAATGTAAATCCAGTATTTTAAGCTTATTTGCATTCTTAGTAAAGTAAATGGGAAATGCAAATGCAACTTGCAAGACATCATCATAACCTGATTGAAGCTGATTAAAATATTCACAGCATTAAGCCTAGGGCACAGTCTGACTTGAATTGATCGATGTTGAGTAATGGGGAAGACACTTAAAGAGCTATTGAATCTGATCGAATGTTAATCTTAACTTTACTCTTTGACTTCATTTCTTAGGAGTAAATGGGAAACGCAAATGAAACTTGCGAGACATCATTTTGTGGGTAAGACCGCTGCGTAAGAGTTGAGTGTTCGGTTCAATGTAACCTGATTGAAGCGGATTAAAATATTCACAGCATTAAGCCTAGGGTAAACCTAATCTTTTAGTGATAATATTTCTTAGACAGTATTGGGGTACGAATATTTATATATATTTCTTAAAGGGATTTCAAGCTTAAAGTATATGATCATTACTGCCTATGGAGGTAGAGTTTGGCTCTGCTTGTGGACCATAACCACCTTTTCATAATGATATCCAGGGTTAGTGTGAATCATTGAGATGCTGTATGCAGTAGGATCCATCCCAAGCCTGCATTCAAATACCATCCTTCAGTGAATCAAATTTCCCTCCCTGTTAAGCATCACATCTGCCCAAATGTGTTAATGAAATACTGACTGCTATAACAATCCACAGCTTGAGGTCCTAGGATGATTGTTATTACCCTGTTTTTATCTGTGCATTGATCTCAGGTCACCTGCTGCCTAACCTTCTTTAGAAAATATCATAACTATTAGTGGGTGTCCTTAATCTAATTGGAGCAACAGTTCCATGAAATCGTAATGGGGAGCTGGAAACCTTCAGATTTGATTTCATGGGCTCTTTATCCGATGCCTTGCGTGCCATTACAATAACGTGGAATCTGCTTTTGAAATGATCCCCTATTAAAGCAGTATCTTTGATAGGATTCATTTTTTAAGGCTAATAGTTTGAGCTGTAATGAAAAAGGTTGGATTTTCAATTTCACTTAAGTATACCTGTTGTGTGAATGTTTAAATGGAGTGCGCACTCAAAAATGGATGGGTCTGTGTGTGTGGGTTATGTCTTGGGGAGGGGGTTGGGTGGGGCATGCATAGCGTGATGTTGATGTATGAAGTGTGAGAGGTGAATGGAAATCCAGCCCTGTAACATTATTTACATTCTTAGCCAAAGCTGTATATATCTCCAAAAAATCAGTTTCTATTTTGCCAACTTTGAAGTCACGTAGAGAGCTAAAAATCATTATGACGTATTCATGGTGATAACGTGAAGTTTGTGTCATTGAGGCACTATCAGCTCTTACCAGTAGATCTTAACTGACTTCTGAGTGGGTCACAGAATTTATTCTCATACTTCCTGTCACCTTTTAGTAGAATAATATTTACGGTTCCATTCCTAGCCTTGCCTAATATCTCCTAGCCTCAAAGCTGTGCTTGTTTACTGGTAGTGATTACTTCTACAACTTTAAAAAAATCTTGTCCTCAGAACACCTCTTACTTGAGGTGGAATGTTTTTGCTAATCATTTCCAACCATCCTTGTGCTCTTCCATCATGAACCAGCCGAGTCCTGTATTTTGGTTACTGATGATTAAAGATCAATTCTGCAATAATAAACTCATTCAAGTGTTGAAATAGCTCCTTAGTTATCGGAAATTTCAAACTACATGTAAATATCTTCATCCCTTATAACTGTGTGGCAGTCTAATAAGAAGGAGATTTCAGCTATTCTGGGATTAATGCTCTCAATCAATTTTGATTCATTTGGTAATCAATGGCAGCCTATTATTCCTAGAGGATGAAATATTACATTTTGACGTTCAAATTAACTTCCATATTATCAGCTCTTTGCTGATGTCTCATAAAATCAAATAAATAAGTAGTCGAGAGTTACTTTCTCAATTCCAAAGGCAGTAAATCCGTAGATGAATAAATTGGGGTCATTCAACGGGTGGATTAAGTATCTGAGGGAAGGGAATACCTTTCAGATATTTTAGGTATGATTTTTGAGGGCTATGTTAGATAATAATTTGTGCTTGATTCAAATATTGCACGATTTAGAGCCCTCCTAACGTGATATAGGGTTTCTTGAAAGGGGAAGGCTTTAATAAGCTCTGGAGCCCATTATTCATAGACTATGGGATAGGTATATTTCGGGCTGTGTAGATCCCTTAATTAAAGTAATATTTTGCATCTCTCATCATCCACTTCATGCATACACGTTTGGTAGTGCATGGTAATTCTTGTTTTCCGATGATAATTAACAAAGCATCTCTGCTTAATGTACCACTTCATTTGTCGGCTGAACTTTGTCTAGTTCCTATCAGGGATTGATTTTGCGTATGCTTAATCAGTTTATTATCTCAGTAATATTTTTGTTAACCAATGATTTCAATCCTTGATCTTCATCGTTCTCTTGCGTTTTAATATTCTTGTTTAGTAATTAGGGTTCATTCTTAGCTTACAGATTCCCTCTTCCCATTGTGGTGACGAGTGATACGAAGGACTCATGGAGGCAGCTGAAAGAACGGTAGGTGTAAGCAATAATAAGTATTTAATCTTATCTCACCTACATCTGTTAAATATTATTATATTGTTTGAAACCGTGCCATAAGAATTGTTGAAAAACGGGGGAACGGATGGTACACTTGTGATAAGATTTGTGATCTGTCAATGGAAAGCTGTGGTGATCAATTGCAACTCGTTGTAATACTAAGTATGTTCAATTTTCCAGTCATTGCCAGTATATGCAGAGTAATCTTGAGCAAAATTCATATAGAGCCTTTTGAATTCAAGATATTCTCTCTTGTGCTGTCATATGTTGTTGACAAATTTAAAACAAAATATCTGCGGTCTTACACGTAAGCTATGGAAAAATCTTTAGTAATTGATCAGTAGTGTCTATGGAGCTAGAACTCAACTCTTCTCTTTGAATTTTGCCACATTTGTGTATAATCTTACATTTATAAGTAACGTTAAGATTCTGTAGGAAGATCCTTCTGATTACCCTGTTAGAAGCCATGCTTGTGATGATAAATCCTTCACCCAAAATTAATTTGTAGCTAAGCTTCAATGAAGTTTTAAGATATGCGCTCATGCTTGATGAAATATCTCATAAAGGGGATCGGTGTCCATTTCATTAGATAAGCGAAACTGAACAGTCATTGCTCTGCCTTTCAAGTTAAATCAGATGCATTGTTTTGAATGTGCTGACCTAACAATTGATTGGACATTGATATCAGTTAACGTTAAAGCTTCAAATTGAATTCAGTACCCTTACGACCAAGTGAGGCAAACGGTTAAAGCCAGTATTTTTGGGTTCAATGGAAGTAGGTTCCCTTCCATTAGTATGGAATAAATTGGAATTGATTACCTGGGAATTCTTCTCAAAGAGAACATTGAAATCCGTTTAAAGAGATGGTAAAGGATTTGAAAGTTGAATTTGTTTGTCCCCTAGGATCACTTTAAGAAACCGTTGACTGACAGTAAGGTAGAATCAGTAACCTTGATAACATTCAGCATCAAAGCCACTTTTTCAAAAGTTTGATCAAGGGATTGGATTTTCTATTTTCCTTCAGGTTGTTTGTTGTCTGAATGTTTGGATGGAGTGGCCACTCAGTACTGGTGTGCGTGTGTGGGGAATATATTCTGGTGTTATGGGGAGGGGGCTTGGGTGGGGCAGGGCCTAGTGTTGGTTTTTGTGATGCATGGATGAGTGAAGGTAAAATAGAAATCCAATCCTATAGCTTCGTTTGCATTCTTGGGATTCATGTAAATATATCTCAAAATCCCTCTGTAATACTAAACCCCCCTTGATATTGAATGACACTGGGAATAGAATATCCTTGCTGGGAGGAAAGTTTATGCTTCACAAAACTTTCTATATTAGAGTTTTACTTTGGGATCAACCAGTTGCACTGCAGTCTGGCTAGAGCGATACTGGCTTAAAAGTTACCTCACAAGGCAGTGAGGATTTCCTTGGGTAGCATATAATTAAATTAAATTCATCAGAAACATGAAATTAACATTGGTTGATAATTTGCTTTTCAATTTTGGGTGCACATTTTCAGTTACTTAGTTTCGAGTAATGTAATGTTCAGTTTAAGATTTTTGTATCATTCCTCATAATTTCTTAAATAACCAATGTCAGCAGTATAACAGCCCCATGCTTAAAATTGAATCATTTTCATAACCATGGCATCTTTTGAACCGTACTTGTGGTATTTGAAAATCCCTTAGATTAGAAAATTTTAAGACTGTGGCATTTTCTCAGCTCATTTCTGGACCCTGTTCACCTCAAAAGTTAATTTATGGTCAAGGGATGTTTTCTTGACTCCATGGTCGGTGAATCAAATCTTGAATTAAAATGGGTTTACTTCATCTATGTACGTTAAATAATGGGGATAGGAATGAGATGAAGTTCCCTGGAGAGTCTTAGCAGGGGACTTAAATTATATGTTAAACGGTAATTTTCTCATAATTTTTATAAAGTTATTGGCTCTGGTCACTAGATTTGTATCTCATTCCTAATTTGTTAAACAGTGAATAGCATATTGAAGGGTTTTCAGAGATTATTAAAGAATGACGAATTTTGCTTATCTTAAATAAAGGGACTCTATTGCGAGGAATGAATTTACCATAGCAGTTAATGAAAATTTGATTTTGGTGTTGCAATTGATTGCCGTGGTTTGATATTTAAGACATTGCTTGTGTTGAATAACATTGTGATATTAAATTGGGCTCCAGAGTGTATTGCCGCGTGTTTATTAAGTTTGAAATATTTCCCATTGGCGTTACATTTCAGTAAAAGTTTTATTATGTGTGAGAGACAAATGGGAACTGGTCAGTCAAATTTCGTTACACCTAGTCACAGATAAACATTGGGCTATGAATCTCGCTTTGGACTCGCGAAAGTTTCTTAAGTAAACTGCAGTGTTTTCCCTATGCATATAATCAATAGAAAAAGAATGGTGCGTGCTGTTTAGAATTCGACAATGTCCATGTTAATCATAGAGTTCTGATATGTTTTGCCATTCAGAGGTGGTGCAAAGCCAGCATACGGACTTCTTTTAAAATTAGGATTCATTTTGCAACTCATAACCTTAACTTGAAGACCTTTAAGTGTCTATAGTTTCCTAGAGAGTAGTAGTCTGAACTTGGAGTAATGAGCATTGAAATTCCAAGCATGTTTTAAATTAAAAGATGTTGTATGTCCATCATTACTTTTTGAGTGATTGTTGTATGTATGTTTGTGTGGAGTATACTCCGGAATGGATGAGTAGTGAAGGTTTTGAATATTTAGTAGAGTTGCTAGCTTGGTTTTCTAACAAATACTAATGTGGTGTTGGGTTGTAGATAGAGTTTCATCTGATTTTTGGGAATTGTTAGAGGTTGTAGAGGAAATTTATTGTGTGATGTTTGGAAGGAAATGATGGAAGTACAACATCAAAAATCTTTTCACGGATCCTTAATAAAAAACCTAGATTGAAATTTATTTGCTTTGTCTTTCACTCGTGATTCAACTCTGGTTTTTCTTTGTTAAGCAAGAGTGTCGTAGCTCCTACGTATCCTCAGATATTAGTGGTTGCTTCCCGGTGTTTCCTGCACTACTGTAATGGGATATCATTTGCTTTCTCATAACTACCTATGCATAGGTATCCCAATGCACCAAATTAGTGTTATCTCTTAATAAGAGTATAAATGCTTTGCACCAAACTCAGGTGGCATGGCGATGGCTCTGAGCACCAATCTTCACTATTTTCTTCATTAATGCGGTAGCAGATCTGATTCAAGATAGTAAATTAATTTTGATTATGAAGTATGGGAAAACCGAGTCCTTCACATAATTTATCGATTGCTTTTGTTTATTGTTTATAATGAAGATTTTAAAATTTAATTCTTTGATTACAAGATCCCCTCACAAGAAAATTTGGGGCCATGGAATACTGGTCTTTCTGCTTTGTTTTTGGTGAAGACAGCGGCGGTAACCTTCACGTTTAAAGTCAAAATGTAAATCTCTCCATTGTTGATCCTTTGTTTGAAGAGTGGTAGAATCAGAAGTAAAATTCTCTGCATTATGTAGTTGTACATCTGTGAGGTTGACGAAATTAGTCTGACTTGATTTGATCGATGTTGAGTAATGGGGGAGGCTCTTAAAAAGCTATTGAATCTGATCGAATGTTAATCTTAACTTTACTCTTTGACTTCATTTCTTAGGAGTAAATGGGAAACGCAAATGAAACTTGCGAGACATCATTTTGTGGGTAAGACCGCTGCGTAAGAGTTGAGTGTTCGGTTCAATGTAACCTGATTGAAGCGGATTAAAATATTAACAGCATTAAGCCTAGGGTAACCCTAATCTCTTAGTGATAATATTTCTTAGACAGTATTGGGGTACGAATATTTATATATATTTCTTAAAGGGATTTCAAGCATAAAGTATATGATCATTACTGCCTACGGAGGTAGAGTTTGGCTCTGCTTGTGGACCATAACCACCTTTTCATAATGATATCCTGGGTTAGTGTGAATCATTGAGATGCTGTATGCAGTAGCATCCATCCCAAGCCTGCATTCAAATACCATCCTTCAGTGAATCAAATTTCCCTCCCTGTTAAGCATCACATCTGCCCAAATGTGTTAATGAAATACTGACTGCTATAACAATCCACAGCTTGAGGTCCTAGGATGATTATGTTATTACCCTGTTTTTATCTGTGCATTGATCTCAGGTCACATGCTGCCTAACCTTCTTTAGAAAATATCATAACTATTAGTGGGTGTCCTTAATCTAATTGGAGCAACAGTTCCATGAAATCGTAATGGGGAGCTGGAAACCTTCAGATTTGATTTCATGGGCTCTTTATCCGATGCCTTGCGTGCCATTACAATAACGTGGAATCTGCTTTTGAAATGATCCCCTATTAAAGCAGTATCTTTGATAGGATTCATTTTTTAAGGCTAATAGTTTGAGCTCTAATGAAAAAGGTTGGATTTTCAATTTCACTTAAGTATACCTGTTGTGTGTTTAAATGGAGTGCGCACTCAAAAATGGATGGGTCTGTGTGTGTGGGTTATGTTTTGGGGAGGGGTTTGGGTGGGGCATGCATAGCGTGATGTTGATGTATGAAGTGTGAGAGGTGAATGGAAATCCAGCCCTGTAACATTATTTGCATTCTTAGCCAAAGCTGTATATATCTCCAAAAAAATCAGTTTCTATTTAGCCACCTTTGAAGTCACGTAGAGAGCTAAAAATCATTATGACGTATTCTTGGTGATAACGTGAAGTTTTTGTAATTGAGGCAGTATCAGCTGTTACCAGTAGATCTTAACTGACTTCTGAGTGGGTCACAGAATTTATTCTCATACTTCCTGTCACCTTTTAGTAGAGTAATATTTACGGTTCCATTCCTAGCGTTGCCTAATATCTCCTAGCCTCAAAGCTGTGCTTGTTTACTGGTAGTGATTACTTCTACAACTTTAAAAAATCTTGTCCTCAGAACACCTCTTACTTGAGGTGGAATGTTTTTGCTAATCATTTCCAACCTTCCTTGTGCTCTTCCATCATGAACCAGCCGAGTCCTGTATTTTGATTACTGATGATTAAAGATCAACTCTGCAAAAATAAACTCATTCAAGTGCTGAGATAGCTCCATAGTTATGGGAAATTTCAAACTACATGTAAATATCTACATCCCTTAAAACTGTGTGGCAGTCTAATAAGAAGGAGATTTCAGCTATTCTGGGATTAATGCTCTCAATCAATTTTGATTCATTTGGTAATCAATGGCAGCCTATTATTCCTAGAGGATGAAATATTACATTTTGACGTTCAAATTAACTTCCATATTATCAGCTCTTTGCTGATGTCTCATAAAATCAAATAAATAAGTAGTCGAGAGTTACTTTCTCAATTCCAAAGGCAGTAAATCCGTAGATGAATAAATTGGGGTCATTCAACGGGTGGATTAAGTATCTGAGGGAAAGGAATACCTTTCAGATATTTTAGGTATGATTTTTGAGGGCTATGTTAGATAATAATTCGTGCTTGATTCAAATATTGCACGATTTAGAGCCCTCCTAACGTGATATAGGGTTTCTTGAAAGGGGAAGGCTTTAATAAGCTCTGGAGCCCATTATTCATAGACTATGGGATAGGTATATTTCGGGCTGTGTAGATCCCTTAATTAAAGTAATATTTTGCATCTCTCATCATCCACTTCATGCATACACGTTTGGTAGTGCATGGTAATTCTTGTTTTCCGATGATAATTAACAAAGCATTTCTGCTTAATGTACCACTTCATTTGTCGGCTGAACTTTGTCTAGTTCCTATCAGGGATTGATTTTGCTTATGCTTAATCAGTTTATTATCTCAGTAATATTTTTGTTAACCAATGATTTCAATCCTTGATCTTCATCGTTCTCTTGCGTTTTAATATTCTTGTTTAGTAATTAGGGTTCATTCTTAGCTTACAGATTCCCTCTTCCCATTGTGGTGATGAGTGATACGAAGGACTCATGGAGGCAGCTGAAAGAACGGTAGGTGTAAGCAATAATAAGTATTTAATCTTATCTCACCTACATCTGTTAAATATTATTATATTGTTTGAAACCGTGCCATAAGAATTGTTGAAAAACGGGGGAACGGATGGTACACTTGTGATAAGATTTGTGATCTGTCAATGGAAAGCTGTGGTGATCAATTGCAACTCGTTGTAATACTAAGTATGTTCAATTTTCCAGTCATTGCCAGTCTATGCAGAGTAATCTTGAGCAAAATTCATATAGAGCCTTTTGAATTCAAGATATTCTCTCTTGTGCTGTCATATGTTGTTGACAAATTTAAAACAAAATATCTGCGGTCTTACACGTAAGCTATGGAAAAATCTTTAGTAATTGATCAGTAGTGTCTATGGAGCTAGAACTCAACTCTTCTCTTTGAATTTTGCCACATTTGTGTATAATCTTACATTTATAAGTAACGTTAAGATTCTGTAGGAAGATCCTTCTGATTACCCTGTTAGAAGCCATGCTTGTGATGATAAATCCTTCACCCAAAATTAATTTGTAGCTAAGCTTCAATGAAGTTTTAAGATATGCGCTCATGCTTGATGAAATATCTCATTAAGGGGATCGGTGTCCATTTCATTAGATAAGCGAAACTGAACAGTCATTGCTCTGCCTTTCAAGTGAAATCAGATGCATTGTTTTGAATGTGCTGACCTAACAATTGATTGGACATTGATATCAGTTAACGTTAAAGCTTCAAATTGAATTCAGTACCCTTACGACCAAGTGAGGCAAACGGTTAAAGCCAGTATTTTTGGGTTCAATGGAAGTAGGTTCCCTTCCATTAGTATGGAATAAATTGGAATTGATTACCTGGGAATTCTTCTCAAAGAGAACATTGAAATCCGTTTAAAGAGATGGTAAAGGATTTGAAAGTTGAATTTGTTTGTCCCCTAGGATCACTTTAAGAAACCGTTGACTGACAGTAAGGTAGAATCAGTAACCTTGATAACATTCAGCATCAAAGCCACTTTTTCAAAAGTTTGATCAAGGGATTGGATTTTCTATTTTCCTTCAGGTTGTGTGTTGTCTGAATGTTTGGATGGAGTGGCCACTCAGTACTGGTGTGCGTGTGTGGGGAATATATTCTGGTGTTATGGGGAGGGGGGTTGGGTGGGGCAGGGCCTAGTGTTGGTTTTTGTGATGCATGGATGAGTGAAGGTTAAAATAGAAATCCAATCCTATAGCTTCGTTTGCATTCTTGGGATTCATGTAAATATATCTCAAAATCCCTCTGTAATACTAAACCCCCCTTGATATTGAATGA
Source organism: Pachydiplax longipennis (assembly GCA_036926295.1). Taxonomy (NCBI): domain Eukaryota; kingdom Metazoa; phylum Arthropoda; class Insecta; order Odonata; family Libellulidae; genus Pachydiplax; species Pachydiplax longipennis. Next base: position 47,565,999 of record JAVFKF010000001.1, on the reverse strand, counting down.
CACTGGGAATAGAATATCCTTGCTGGGAGGAAAGTTTATGCTTCACAAAACTTTCTATATTAGAGTTTTACTTTGGGATCAACCAGTTGCACTGCAGTCTGGCTAGAGCGATACTGGCTTAAAAGTTACCTCACAAGGCAGTGAGGATTTCCTTGGGTAGCATATAATTAAATTAAATTCATCAGAAACATGAAATTAACATTGGTTGATAATTTGCTTTTCAATTTTGGGTGCACATTTTCAGTTACTTAGTTTCGAGTAATGTAATGTTCAGTTTAAGATTTTTGTATCATTCCTCATAATTTCTTAAATAACCAATGTCAGCAGTATAACAGCCCCATGCTTAAAATTGAATCATTTTCATAACCATGGCATCTTTTGAACCGTACTTGTGGTATTTGAAAATCCCTTAGATTAGAAAATTTTAAGACTGTGGCATTTTCTCAGCTCATTTCTGGACCCTGTTCACCTCAAAAGTTAATTTATGGTCAAGGGATGTTTTCTTGACTCCATGGTCGGTGAATCAAATCTTGAATTAAAATGGGTTTACTTCATCTATGTACGTTAAATAATGGGGATAGGAATGAGATGAAGTTCCCTGGAGAGTCTTAGCAGGGGACTTAAATTATATGTTAAACGGTAATTTTCTCATAATTTTTATAAAGTTATTGGCTCTGGTCACTAGATTTGTATCTCATTCCTAATTTGTTAAACAGTGAATAGCATATTGAAGGGTTTTCAGAGATTATTAAAGAATGACGAATTTTGCTTATCTTAAATAAAGGGACTCTATTGCGAGGAATGAATTTACCATAGCAGTTAATGAAAATTTGATTTTGGTGTTGCAATTGATTGCCGTGGTTTGATATTTAAGACATTGCTTGTGTTGAATAACATTGTGATATTAAATTGGGCTCCAGAGTGTATTGCCTCGTGTTTATTAAGTTTGAAATATTTCCCATTGGCGTTACATTTCAGTAAAAGTTTTATTATGCGTGAGAGACAAATGGGAACTGGTCAGTCAAATTTCGTTACACCTAGTCACAGATAAACATTGGGCTATGAATCTCGCTTTGGACTCGCGAAAGTTTCTTAAGTAAACTGCAGTGTTTTCCCTATGCATATAATCAATAGAAAAAGAATGGTGCGTGCTGTTTAGAATTCGACAATGTCCATGTTAATCATAGAGTTCTGATATGTTTTGCCATTCAGAGGTGGTGCAAAGCCAGCATACGGACTTCTTTTAAAATTAGGATTCATTTTGCAACTCATAACCTTAACTTGAAGACCTTTAAGTGTCTATAGTTTCCTAGAGAGTAGTAGTCTGAACTTGGAGTAATGAGCATTGAAATTCCAAGCATGTTTTAAATTAAAAGATGTTGTATGTCCATCATTACTTTTTGAGTGATTGTTGTATGTATGTTTGTGTGGAGTATACTCCGGAATGGATGAGTAGTGAAGGTTTTGAATATTTAGTAGAGTTGCTAGCTTGGTTTTCTAACAAATACTAATGTGGTGTTGGGTTGTAGATAGAGTTTCATCTGATTTTTGGGAATTGTTAGAGGTTGTAGAGGAAATTTATTGTGTGATGTTTGGAAGGAAATGATGGAAGTACAACATCAAAAATCTTTTCACGGATCCTTAATAAAAAACCTAGATTGAAATTTATTTGCTTTGTCTTTCACTCGTGATTCAACTCTGGTTTTTCTTTGTTAAGCAAGAGTGTCGTAGCTCCTACGTATCCTCAGATATTAGTGGTTGCTTCCCGGTGTTTCCTGCACTACTGTAATGGGATATCATTTGCTTTCTCATAACTACCTATGCATAGGTATCCCAATGCACCAAATTAGTGTTATCTCTTAATAAGAGTATAAATGCTTTGCACCAAACTCAGGTGGCATGGCGATGGCTCTGAGCACCAATCTTCACTATTTTCTTCATTAATGCGGTAGCAGATCTGATTCAAGATAGTAAATTAATTTTGATTATGAAGTATGGGAAAACCGAGTCCTTCACATAATTTATCGATTGCTTTTGTTTATTGTTTATAATGAAGATTTTAAAATTTAATTCTTTGATTACAAGATCCCCTCACAAGAAAATTTGGGGCCATGGAATACTGGTCTTTCTGCTTTGTTTTTGGTGAAGACAGCGGCGGTAACCTTCACGTTTAAAGTCAAAATGTAAATCTCTCCATTGTTGATCCTTTGTTTGAAGAGTGGTAGAATCAGAAGTAAAATTCTCTGCATTATGTAGTTGTACATCTGTGAGGTTGACGAAATTAGTCTGACTTGATTTGATCGATGTTGAGTAATGGGGGAGGCTCTTAAAAAGCTATTGAATCTGATCGAATGTTAATCTTAACTTTACTCTTTGACTTCATTTCTTAGGAGTAAATGGGAAACGCAAATGAAACTTGCGAGACATCATTTTGTGGGTAAGACCGCTGCGTAAGAGTTGAGTGTTCGGTTCAATGTAACCTGATTGAAGCGGATTAAAATATTAACAGCATTAAGCCTAGGGTAACCCTAATCTCTTAGTGATAATATTTCTTAGACAGTATTGGGGTACGAATATTTATATATATTTCTTAAAGGGATTTCAAGCATAAAGTATATGATCATTACTGCCTACGGAGGTAGAGTTTGGCTCTGCTTGTGGACCATAACCACCTTTTCATAATGATATCCTGGGTTAGTGTGAATCATTGAGATGCTGTATGCAGTAGCATCCATCCCAAGCCTGCATTCAAATACCATCCTTCAGTGAATCAAATTTCCCTCCCTGTTAAGCATCACATCTGCCCAAATGTGTTAATGAAATACTGACTGCTATAACAATCCACAGCTTGAGGTCCTAGGATGATTATGTTATTACCCTGTTTTTATCTGTGCATTGATCTCAGGTCACATGCTGCCTAACCTTCTTTAGAAAATATCATAACTATTAGTGGGTGTCCTTAATCTAATTGGAGCAACAGTTCCATGAAATCGTAATGGGGAGCTGGAAACCTTCAGATTTGATTTCATGGGCTCTTTATCCGATGCCTTGCGTGCCATTACAATAACGTGGAATCTGCTTTTGAAATGATCCCCTATTAAAGCAGTATCTTTGATAGGATTCATTTTTTAAGGCTAATAGTTTGAGCTCTAATGAAAAAGGTTGGATTTTCAATTTCACTTAAGTATACCTGTTGTGTGTTTAAATGGAGTGCGCACTCAAAAATGGATGGGTCTGTGTGTGTGGGTTATGTTTTGGGGAGGGGTTTGGGTGGGGCATGCATAGCGTGATGTTGATGTATGAAGTGTGAGAGGTGAATGGAAATCCAGCCCTGTAACATTATTTGCATTCTTAGCCAAAGCTGTATATATCTCCAAAAAAATCAGTTTCTATTTAGCCACCTTTGAAGTCACGTAGAGAGCTAAAAATCATTATGACGTATTCTTGGTGATAACGTGAAGTTTTTGTAATTGAGGCAGTATCAGCTGTTACCAGTAGATCTTAACTGACTTCTGAGTGGGTCACAGAATTTATTCTCATACTTCCTGTCACCTTTTAGTAGAGTAATATTTACGGTTCCATTCCTAGCGTTGCCTAATATCTCCTAGCCTCAAAGCTGTGCTTGTTTACTGGTAGTGATTACTTCTACAACTTTAAAAAATCTTGTCCTCAGAACACCTCTTACTTGAGGTGGAATGTTTTTGCTAATCATTTCCAACCTTCCTTGTGCTCTTCCATCATGAACCAGCCGAGTCCTGTATTTTGATTACTGATGATTAAAGATCAACTCTGCAAAAATAAACTCATTCAAGTGCTGAGATAGCTCCATAGTTATGGGAAATTTCAAACTACATGTAAATATCTACATCCCTTAAAACTGTGTGGCAGTCTAATAAGAAGGAGATTTCAGCTATTCTGGGATTAATGCTCTCAATCAATTTTGATTCATTTGGTAATCAATGGCAGCCTATTATTCCTAGAGGATGAAATATTACATTTTGACGTTCAAATTAACTTCCATATTATCAGCTCTTTGCTGATGTCTCATAAAATCAAATAAATAAGTAGTCGAGAGTTACTTTCTCAATTCCAAAGGCAGTAAATCCGTAGATGAATAAATTGGGGTCATTCAACGGGTGGATTAAGTATCTGAGGGAAAGGAATACCTTTCAGATATTTTAGGTATGATTTTTGAGGGCTATGTTAGATAATAATTCGTGCTTGATTCAAATATTGCACGATTTAGAGCCCTCCTAACGTGATATAGGGTTTCTTGAAAGGGGAAGGCTTTAATAAGCTCTGGAGCCCATTATTCATAGACTATGGGATAGGTATATTTCGGGCTGTGTAGATCCCTTAATTAAAGTAATATTTTGCATCTCTCATCATCCACTTCATGCATACACGTTTGGTAGTGCATGGTAATTCTTGTTTTCCGATGATAATTAACAAAGCATTTCTGCTTAATGTACCACTTCATTTGTCGGCTGAACTTTGTCTAGTTCCTATCAGGGATTGATTTTGCTTATGCTTAATCAGTTTATTATCTCAGTAATATTTTTGTTAACCAATGATTTCAATCCTTGATCTTCATCGTTCTCTTGCGTTTTAATATTCTTGTTTAGTAATTAGGGTTCATTCTTAGCTTACAGATTCCCTCTTCCCATTGTGGTGATGAGTGATACGAAGGACTCATGGAGGCAGCTGAAAGAACGGTAGGTGTAAGCAATAATAAGTATTTAATCTTATCTCACCTACATCTGTTAAATATTATTATATTGTTTGAAACCGTGCCATAAGAATTGTTGAAAAACGGGGGAACGGATGGTACACTTGTGATAAGATTTGTGATCTGTCAATGGAAAGCTGTGGTGATCAATTGCAACTCGTTGTAATACTAAGTATGTTCAATTTTCCAGTCATTGCCAGTCTATGCAGAGTAATCTTGAGCAAAATTCATATAGAGCCTTTTGAATTCAAGATATTCTCTCTTGTGCTGTCATATGTTGTTGACAAATTTAAAACAAAATATCTGCGGTCTTACACGTAAGCTATGGAAAAATCTTTAGTAATTGATCAGTAGTGTCTATGGAGCTAGAACTCAACTCTTCTCTTTGAATTTTGCCACATTTGTGTATAATCTTACATTTATAAGTAACGTTAAGATTCTGTAGGAAGATCCTTCTGATTACCCTGTTAGAAGCCATGCTTGTGATGATAAATCCTTCACCCAAAATTAATTTGTAGCTAAGCTTCAATGAAGTTTTAAGATATGCGCTCATGCTTGATGAAATATCTCATTAAGGGGATCGGTGTCCATTTCATTAGATAAGCGAAACTGAACAGTCATTGCTCTGCCTTTCAAGTGAAATCAGATGCATTGTTTTGAATGTGCTGACCTAACAATTGATTGGACATTGATATCAGTTAACGTTAAAGCTTCAAATTGAATTCAGTACCCTTACGACCAAGTGAGGCAAACGGTTAAAGCCAGTATTTTTGGGTTCAATGGAAGTAGGTTCCCTTCCATTAGTATGGAATAAATTGGAATTGATTACCTGGGAATTCTTCTCAAAGAGAACATTGAAATCCGTTTAAAGAGATGGTAAAGGATTTGAAAGTTGAATTTGTTTGTCCCCTAGGATCACTTTAAGAAACCGTTGACTGACAGTAAGGTAGAATCAGTAACCTTGATAACATTCAGCATCAAAGCCACTTTTTCAAAAGTTTGATCAAGGGATTGGATTTTCTATTTTCCTTCAGGTTGTGTGTTGTCTGAATGTTTGGATGGAGTGGCCACTCAGTACTGGTGTGCGTGTGTGGGGAATATATTCTGGTGTTATGGGGAGGGGGGTTGGGTGGGGCAGGGCCTAGTGTTGGTTTTTGTGATGCATGGATGAGTGAAGGTTAAAATAGAAATCCAATCCTATAGCTTCGTTTGCATTCTTGGGATTCATGTAAATATATCTCAAAATCCCTCTGTAATACTAAACCCCCCTTGATATTGAATGACACTGGGAATAGAATATCCTTGCTGGGAGGAAAGTTTATGCTTCACAAAACTTTCTATATTAGAGTTTTACTTTGGGATCAACCAGTTGCACTGCAGTCTGGCTAGAGCGATACTGGCTTAAAAGTTACCTCACAAGGCAGTGAGGATTTCCTTGGGTAGCATATAATTAAATTAAATTCATCAGAAACATGAAATTAACATTGGTTGATAATTTGCTTTTCAATTTTGGGTGCACATTTTCAGTTACTTAGTTTCGAGTAATGTAATGTTCAGTTTAAGATTTTTGTATCATTCCTCATAATTTCTTAAATAACCAATGTCAGCAGTATAACAGCCCCATGCTTAAAATTGAATCATTTTCATAACCATGGCATCTTTTGAACCGTACTTGTGGTATTTGAAAATCCCTTAGATTAGAAAATTTTAAGACTGTGGCATTTTCTCAGCTCATTTCTGGACCCTGTTCACCTCAAAAGTTAATTTATGGTCAAGGGATGTTTTCTTGACTCCATGGTCGGTGAATCAAATCTTGAATTAAAATGGGTTTACTTCATCTATGTACGTTAAATAATGGGGATAGGAATGAGATGAAGTTCAGTGGAGAGTCTTAGCAGGGGACTTAAATTATATGTTAAACGGTAATTTTCTCATAATTTTTATAAAGTTATTGGCTCTGGTCACTAGATTTGTATCTCATTCCTAATTTGTTAAACAGTGAATAGCATATTGAAGGGTTTTCAGAGATTATTAAAGAATGACGAATTTTGCTTATCTTAAATAAAGGGACTCTATTGCGAGGAATGAATTTACCATAGCAGTTAATGAAAATTTGATTTTGGTGTTGCAATTGATTGCCGTGGTTTGATATTTAAGACATTGCTTGTGTTGAATAACATTGTGATATTAAATTGGGCTCCAGAGTGTATTGCCGCGTGTTTATTAAGTTTGAAATATTTCCCATTGGCGTTACATTTCAGTAAAAGTTTTATTATGCGTGAGAGACAAATGGGAACTGGTCAGTCAAATTTCGTTACACCTAGTCACAGATAAACATTGGGCTATGAATCTCGCTTTGGACTCGCGAAAGTTTCTTAAGTAAACTGCAGTGTTTTCCCTATGCATATAATCAATAGAAAAAGAATGGTGCGTGCTGTTTAGAATTCGACAATGTCCATGTTAATCATAGAGTTCTGATATGTTTTGCCATTCAGAGGTGGTGCAAAGCCAGCATACGGACTTCTTTTAAAATTAGGATTCATTTTGCAACTCATAACCTTAACTTGAAGACCTTTAAGTGTCTATAGTTTCCTAGAGAGTAGTAGTCTGAACTTGGAGTAATGAGCATTGAAATTCCAAGCATGTTTTAAATTAAAAGATGTTGTATGTCCATCATTACTTTTTGAGTGATTGTTGTATGTATGTTTGTGTGGAGTATACTCCGGAATGGATGAGTAGTGAAGGTTTTGAATATTTAGTAGAGTTGCTAGCTTGGTTTTCTAACAAATACTAATGTGGTGTTGGGTTGTAGATAGAGTTTCATCTGATTTTTGGGAATTGTTAGAGGTTGTAGAGGAAATTTATTGTGTGATGTTTGGAAGGAAATGATGGAAGTACAACATCAAAAATCTTTTCACGGATCCTTAATAAAAAACCTAGATTGAAATTTATTTGCTTTGTCTTTCACTCGTGATTCAACTCTGGTTTTTCTTTGTTAAGCAAGAGTGTCGTAGCTCCTACGTATCCTCAGATATTAGTGGTTGCTTCCCGGTGTTTCCTGCACTACTGTAATGGGATATCATTTGCTTTCTCATAACTACCTATGCATAGGTATCCCAATGCACCAAATTAGTGTTATCTCTTAATAAGAGTATAAATGCTTTGCACCAAACTCAGGTGGCATGGCGATGGTTCTGAGCACCAATCTTCACTATTTTCTTCATTAATGCGGTAGCAGATCTGATTCATGATAGTAAATTAATTTTGATTATGAAGTATGGGAAAACCGAGTCCTTCACATAATTTATCGATTGCTTTTGTTTATTGTTTATAATGAAGATTTTAAAATTTAATTCTTTGATTACAAGATCCCCTCACAAGAAAATTTGGGGCCATGGAATACTGGTCTTTCTGCTTTGTTTTTGGTGAAGACAGCGGCGGTAACCTTCACGTTTAAAGTCAAAATGTAAATCTCTCCATTGTTGATCCTTTGATTGAAGAGTGGTAGAATCAGAAGTAAAATTCTCCGCATTATGTAGTTGTACATCTGTGAGGTTGACGAAATTAGTCTGACTTGAATTGATCGATGTTGAGTAATGGGGGAGGCTATTAAGAAGCTATTGAATCTGATCGAATGTTAATCTTAACTTTACTCTTTGACTTCATTTCTTAGGAGTAAATGGGAAACGCAAATGAAACTTGCGAGACATCATTTTGTGGGTAAGACCGCTGAGTAAGAGTTGAGTGTTCGGTTCAATGTATCCTGATTGAGCGGATTGAAATATTAACAGCATTAAGCCTAGGGTAACCCTAATCTCTTAGTGATAATATTTCTCAGACAGTATTGGGGTACGAATATTTATATATATTTCTTAAAGGGATTTCAAGCATAAAGTATATGATCATTACTGCCTATGGAGGTAGAGTTTGGCTCTGCTTGTGGACCATAACCACCTTTTCATAATGATATCCAGGGTTAGTGTGAATCATTGAGATGCTGTATGCAGTAGCATCCATCCCAAGCCTGCATTCAAATACCATCCTTCAGTGAATCAAATTTCCCTCCCTGTTAAGCATCACATCTGCCCAAATGTGTTAATGAAATACTGACTGCTATAACAATCCACAGCTTGAGGTCCTAGGATGATTATGTTATTACCCTGTTTTTATCTGTGCATTGATCTCAGGTCACCTGCTGCCTAACCTTCTTTAGAAAATATCATAACTATTAGTGGGTGTCCTTAATCTAATTGGAGCAACAGTTCCATGAAATCGTAATGGGGAGCTGGAAACCTTCAGATTTGATTTCATGGGCTCTTTATCCGATGCCTTGCGTGCCATTACAATAACGTGGAATCTGCTTTTGAAATGATCCCCTATTAAAGCAGTATCTTTGATAGGATTCATTTTTTAAGGCTAATAGTTTGAGCTGTAATGAAAAAGGTTGGATTTTCAATTTCACTTAAGTATACCTGTTGTGTGAATGTTTAAATGGAGTGCGCACTCAAAAATGGATGGGTCTGTGTGTGTGGGTTATGTCTTGGGGAGGGGGTTGGGTGGGGCATGCATAGCGTGATGTTGATGTATGAAGTGTGAGAGGTGAATGGAAATCCAGCCCTGTAACATTATTTGCATTCTTAGCCAAAGCTGTATATATCTCCAAAAAAATCAGTTTCTATTTTGCCACCTTTGAAGTCACGTAGAGAGCTAAAAATCATTATGACGTATTCTTGGTGATAACGTGAAGTTTGTGTCATTGAGGCACTATCAGCTCTTACCAGTAGATCTTAACTGACTTCTGAGTGGGTAACAGAATTTATTCACATACTTTCTGTCACCTTTTAGTAGAGTAATATTTACGGTTCCATTCCTAGCGTTGCCTAATATCTCCTAGCCTCAAAGCTGTGCTTGTTTACTGGTAGTGATTACTTCTACAACTTTAAAAAATCTTGTCCGCAGAACACCTCTTACTTGAGGTGGAATGTTTTTGCTAATCATTTCCAACCTTCCTTGTGCTCTTCCATCATGAACCAGCCGAGTCCTGTATTTTTAATTACTGATGATTAAAGATCAACTCTGCAAAAATAAACTCATTCAAGTGCTGAGATAGCTCCATAGTTATGGGAAATTTCAAACTACATGTAAATATCTACATCCCTTAAAACTGTGTGGCAGTCTAATAAGAAGGAGATTTCAGCTATTCTGAGATTAATGCTCTCAATCAATTTTGATTCATTTGGTAATCAATGGCAGCCTATTATTCCTACAGGATGAAATATTACATTTTGACGTTCAAAATAACTTCCATATTATCAGCTCTTTGCTGATGTCTCATAAAATCAAATAAATAAGTAGTCGAGAGTTACTTTCTCAATTCCAAAGGCAGTAAATCCGTAGATGAATAAATTGGGGTCATTCAACGGGTGGATTAAGTATCTGAGGGAAGGGAATACCTCTCAGATTTTTTAGGTATGATTTTTGAGGGCTATGTTAGATAATAATTCGTGCTTGATTCAAATATTGCACGATTTAGAGCCCTCCTAACGTGATATAGGGTTTCTTGAAAGGGGAATGCTTTAATAAGCTCTGGAGCCCATTATTCATAGACTATGGGATAGGTATATTTCGGGCTGTGTAGATCCCTTAATTAAAGTAATATTTTGCATCTCTCATCATCCACTTCATGCATACACGTTTGGTAGTGCATGGTAATTCTTGTTTTCCGATGATAATTAACAAAGCATTTCTGCTTAATGTACCACTTCATTTGTCGGCTGAACTTTGTCTAGTTCCTATCAGGGATTGATTTTGCGTATGCTTAATCAGTTTATTATCTCAGTAATATTTTTGTTAACCAATGATTTCAATCCTTGATCTTCATCGTTCTCTTGCGTTTTAATATTCTTGTTTAGTAATTAGGGTTCATTCTTAGCTTACAGATTCCCTCTTCCCATTGTGGTGACGAGTGATACGAAGGACTCATGGAGGCAGCTGAAAGAACGGTAGGTGTAAGCAATAATAAGTATTTAATCTTATCTCACCTACATCTGTTAAATATTATTATATTGTTTGAAACCGTGCCATAAGAATTGTTGAAAAACGGGGGAACGGATGGTACACTTGTGATAAGATTTGTGATCTGTCAATGGAAAGCTGTGGTGATCAATTGCAACTCGTTGTAATACTAAGTATGTTCAATTTTCCAGTCATTGCCAGTCTATGCAGAGTAATCTTGAGCAAAATTCATATAGAGCCTTTTGAATTCAAGATATTCTCTCTTGTGCTGTCATATGTTGTTGACAAATTTAAAACAAAATATCTGCGGTCTTACACGTAAGCTATGGAAAAATCTTTAGTAATTGATCAGTAGTGTCTATGGAGCTAGAACTCAACTCTTCTCTTTGAATTTTGCCACATTTGCATACAATCTTACATTTATAAGTAAGGTTTAGATTCTGTAGAAAGATCCTTCTGCTTACCCTGTTAGAAGCCATGCTTGTGATGATAAATCCTTCACCCAAAATTAATTTGTAGCTAAGCTTCAATGAAGTTTTAAGATATGCGCTCATGCTTGATGAAATATCTCACTAAGAGGATCGGTGTCCATTTCATTAGATAAGCGAAACTGAACAGTCATTGCTCTGCCTTTCAAGTGAAATCAGATGCATTGTTTTGAATGTGCTGACCTAACAATTGATTGGACATTGATATCAGTTAACGTTAAAGCTTCAAATTGAATTCAGTACCCTTACGACCAAGTGAGGCAAATGGTTAAAGCCAGTATTTTTGTGTTCAATGGAAGTAGGTTCCCTTCCATTAGTATGGAATAAATTGGAATTGATTACCTGGGAATTCTTCTCAAAGAGAACATTGAAATCGGTTTAAAGAGATGGTAAAGGATTTGAAAGTTGAATTTGTTTGTCCCCTAGGATCACTTTAAGAAACCGTTGACTGACAGTAAGGTAGAATCAGTAACCTTGATAACATTCAGCATCAAAGCCACTTTTTCAAAAGTTTGATCAAGGGATTGGATTTTCTATTTTCCTTAAGGTTGTGTGTTGTCTGAATGTTTGGATGGAGTGGCCACTCAGTACTGGTGTGCGTTTGTGGGGAATATATTCTGGTGTTATGGGGAGGGGGCTTGGGTGGGGCAGGGCCTAGTGTTGGTTTTTGTGATGCATGGATGAGTGAAGGTTAAAATAGATATCCAATCCTATAGCTTCGTTTGCATTCTTGGGATTCATGTAAATATATCTCAAAATCCCTCTGTAATACTAAACCCCCTTTGATATTGAATGACACTGGGAATAGAATATCCTTGCTGGGAGGAAAGTTTATGCTTCACAAAACTTTCTATATTAGAGTTTTACTTTGGGATCAACCAGTTGCACTGCAGTCTGGCTAGAGCAATACTGGCTTAAAAGTTACCTCACAAGGCAGTGAGGATTTCCTTGGGTAGCATATAATTAAATTAAATTCATCAGAAACATGAAATTAACATTGGTTGATAATTTGCTTTTCAATTCTGGGTGCACATTTTCAGTTACTTAGTTTCGAGTAATGTAATGTTCAGTTCAAGATTTTTGTATCATTCCTCATAATTTCTTAAATGACCAATGTCAGCAGTATAACAGCCCCATGTTTAAAATTGAATCATTTTCATAACCATGGCATCTTTTGAACCGTACTTGTGGTATTTGAAAATCCCTTAGATTAGAAAATTTTAAGACTGTGGCATTTTCTCAGCTCATTTCTGGACCCTGTTCACCTCAAAAGTTAATTTATGGTCAAGGGATGTTTTCTTGACTCCATGGTCGGTGAATCAAATCTTGAATTAAAATGGGTTTACTTCATCTATGTACGTTAAATAATGGGGATAGGAATGAGATGAAGTTCCCTGGAGAGTCTTAGCAGGGGACTTAAATTATATGTTAAAAGGTAGTTTTCTCATAATTTTTATAAAGTTATTGGCTCTAGTCACTAGATTTGTATCTCATTCCTAATTTGTTAAACAGTGAATAGCATATTGAAGGGTTTTCAGAGATTATTAAAGAATGACGAATTTTGCTTATCTTAAATAAAGGGACTCTATTGCGAGGAATGAATTTACCATAGCAGTTAATGAAAATTTGATTTTGGTGTTGCAATTGATTGCCATGGTTTGATATTTAAGACATTGCTTGTGTTGAATAACATTGTGATATTAAATTGGGCTCCAGAGTGTATTGCCGCGTGTTTATTAAGTTTCATATATATCCCATTGGCGTTACATTTCAGTAAAAGTTTTATTATGTGTGAGAGACAAATGGGAACTGGTCATTCAAATTTCGTTACACCTAGTCACAGATAAACATTGGGCTATGAATCTCGCTTTGGACTCGCGAAAGTTTCTTAAGTAAACTGCAGTGTTTTCCCTATGCATATAATCAATAGAAAAAGAATGGTGCGTGCTCTTTAGAATTCGACAATGTCCATGTTAATCATAGAGTTCTGATATGTTTTGCCATTCAGAGGTGGTGCAAAGCCAGCATACGGACTTCTTTTAAAATTAGGATTCATTTTGCAACTCATAACCTTAACTTGAAGACCTTTAAGTGTCTATAGTTTCCTAGAGAGTAGTAGTCTGAACTTGGAGTAATGAGCATTGAAATTCCAAGCATGTTTTAAATTAAAAGATGTTGTATGTCCATCATTACTTTTTGAGTGATTGTTGTATGTATGTTTGTGTGGAGTATACTCCGGAATGGATGAGTAGTGAAGGTTTTGAATATTTAGTAGAGTTGCTAGCTTGGTTTTCTAACAAATACTAATGTGGTGTTGGGTTGTAGATAGAGTTTCATCTGATTTTTGGGAATTGTTAGAGGTTGTAGAGGAAATTTATTGTGTGATGTTTGGAAGGAAATGATGGAAGTACAACATCAAAAATCTTTTCATGGATCCTTAATAAAATACCTAGATTTAAATTTATTTGCTTTGTCTTTCACTCGTGATTCAACTCTGGTTTTTCTTTCTTAAGCAAGAGTGTCGTAGCTCCTACGTATCCTCAGATATTAGTGGTTGCTTCCCGGTGTTTCCTGCACTACTGTGATGGGATATCATTTGCTTTCTCATAACTACCTATGCATAGGTATCCCAATGCACCAAATTAGTGTTATCTCTTAATAAGAGTATAAATGCTTTGCACCAAACTCAGGTGGCATGGCGATGGTTCTGAGCACCAATCTTCACTATTTTTTTCATTAATGCGGTAGCAGAACTGATTCAAGATAGTAAATTAATTTTGATTATGTAGTAAGGGAAAACCGAGTCCTTCAGATAATTTATCGATTGCTTTTGTTTATTGTTTATAATGGAGATTTTAAAATTTAATTCTTTGATTACAAGATCCCCTCACAAGAAAATTTGGGGCCATGGAATACTGGTCTTTCTGCTTTGTTTTTGGTGAAGACAGCGGCGGTAACCTTCACGTTTAAAGTCAAAATGTAAATCTCTCCATTGTTGATCCTTTGTTTGAAGAGTGGTAGAATCAGAAGTAAAATTCTCTGCATTATGTAGTTGTACATCTGTGAGGTTGACGAAATTAGTCTGACTTGAATTGATCGATGTTGAGTAATGGGGGAGGCTCTTAAGAAGCTATTGAATCTGATCGAATGTTAATCTTAACTTTACTCTTTGACTTCATTTCTTAGGAGTAAATGGGAAACGCAAATGAAACTTGCGAGACATCATTTTGTGGGTAAGACCGCTGCGTAAGAGTTGAGTGTTCGGTTCAATGTATCCTGATTGAGCGGATTGAAATATTAACAGCATTAAGCCTAGGGTAACCCTAATCTCTTAGTGATAATATTTCTCAGACAGTATTGGGGTACGAATATTTATATATATTTCTTAAAGGGATTTCAAGCATAAAGTAGATGATCATTACTGCCTAAGGAGGTAGAGTTTGGCTCTGCTTGTGGACCATAACCACCTTTTCATAATGATATCCAGGGTTAGTGTGAATCATTGAGATGCTGTATGCAGTAGCATCCATCCCAAGCCTGCATTCAAATACCATCCTTCAGTGAATCAAATTTCCCTCCCTGTTAAGCATCACATCTGCCCAAATGTGTTAATGAAATACTGACTGCTATAACAATCCACAGCTTGAGGTCCTAGGATGATTATGTTATTACCCTGTTTTTATCTGTGCATTGATCTCAGGTCACCTGCTGCCTAACCTTCTTTAGAAAATATCATAACTATTAGTGGGTGTCCTTAATCTAATTGGAGCAACAGTTCCATGAAATCGTAATGGGGAGCTGGAAACCTTCAGATTTGATTTCATGGGCTCTTTATCTGATGCCTTGCGTGCCATTACAATAACGTGGAATCTGCTTTTGAAATGATCCCCTATTAAAGCAGTATCTTTGATAGGATTCATTTTTTAAGGCTAATAGTTTGAGCTGTTATGAAAAAGGTTGGATTTTCAATTTCACTTAAGTATACCTGTTGTGTGAATGTTTAAATGGAGTGCGCACTCAAAAATGGATGGGTCTGTGTGTGTGGGTTATGTCTTGGGGAGGGGGTTGGGTGGGGCATGCATAGCGTGATGTTGATGTATGAAGTGTGAGAGGTGAATGGAAATCCAGCCCTGTAACATTATTTGCATTCTTAGCCAAAGCTGTATATATCTCCAAAAAAATCAGTTTCTATTTTGCCACCTTTGAAGTCACGTAGAGAGCTAAAAATCATTATGACGTATTCTTGGTGATAACGTGAAGTTTGTGTCATTGAGGCACTATCAGCTCTTACCAGTAGATCTTAACTGACTTCTGAGTGGGTCACAGAATTTATTCTCATACTTCCTGTCACCTTTTAGTAGAGTAATATTTACTGTTCCATTCCTAGCGTTGCCTAATATCTCCTAGCCTCAAAGCTGTGCTTGTTTACTGGTAGTGATTACTTCTACAACTTTAAAAAATCTTGTCCTCAGAACACCTCTTACTTGAGGTGGAATGTTTTTGCTAATCATTTCCAACCTTCCTTGTGCTCTTCCATCATGAACCAGCCGAGTCCTGTATTTTGATTACTGATGATTAAAGATCAACTCTGCAAAAATAAACTCATTCAAGTGCTGACATAGCTCCATAGTTACGGGAAATTTCAAACTACATGTAAATATCTACATCCCTTAAAACTGTGTGGCAGTCTAATAAGAAGAAGATTTCAGCTATTCTGAGATTAATGCTCTCAATCAATTTTGATTCATTTGGTAATCAATGGCAGCCTATTATTCCTAGAGGATGAAATATTACATTTTGACGTTCAAATTAACTTCCATATTATCAGCTCTTTGCTGATGTCTCATAAAATCAAATAAATAAGTAGTCGAGAGTTACTTTCTCAATTCCAAAGGCAGTAAATCCGTAGATGAATAAATTGGGGTCATTCAACGGGTGGATTAAGTATCTGAGGGAAGGGAATACCTCTCAGATTTTTTAGGTATGATTTTTGAGGGCTATGTTAGATAATAATTCGTGCTTGATTCAAATATTGCACGATTTAGAGCCCTCCTAACGTGATATAGGGTTTCTTGAAAGGGGAATGCTTTAATAAGCTCTGGAGCCCATTATTCATAGACTATGGGATAGGTATATTTCGGGCTGTGTAGATCCCTTAATTAAAGTAATATTTTGCATCTCTCATCATCCACTTCATGCATACACGTTTGGTAGTGTATGGTAATTCTTGTTTTCCGATGATAATTAACAAAGCATTTCTGCTTAATGTACCACTTCATTTGTCGGCTGAACTTTGTCTAGTTCCTATCAGGGATTGATTTTGCGTATGCTTAATCAGTTTATTATCTCAGTAATATTTTTGTTAACCAATGATTTCAATCCTTGATCTTCATCGTTCTCTTGCGTTTTAATATTCTTGTTTAGTAATTAGGGTTCATTCTTAGCTTACAGATTCCCTCTTCCCATTGTGGTGACGAGTGATACGAAGGACTCATGGAGGCAGCTGAAAGAACGGTAGGTGTAAGCAACAATAAGTATTTAATCTTATCTCACCTACATCTGTTAAATATTATTATATTGTTTGAAACCGTGCCATAAGAATTGTTGAAAAACGGGGGAACGGATGGTACACTTGTGATAAGATTTGTGATCTGTCAATGGAAAGCTGTGGTGATCAATTGCAACTCGTTGTAATACTAAGTATGTTCAATTTTCCAGTCATTGCCAGTCTATGCAGAGTAATCTTGAGCAAAATTCATATAGAGCCTTTTGAATTCAAGATATTCTCTCTTGTGCTGTCATATGTTGTTGACAAATTTAAAACAAAATATCTGCGGTCTTACACGTAAGCTATGGAAAAATCTTTAGTAATTGATCAGTAGTGTCTATGGAGCTAGAACTCAACTCTTCTCTATGAATTTTGCCACATTTGCATACAATCTTACATTTATAAGTAAGGTTTAGATTCTGTAGAAAGATCCTTCTGATTACCCTGTTAGAAGCTATGCTTGTGATGATAAATCCTTCACCCAAAATTAATTTGTAGCTAAGCTTCAATGAAGTTTTAAGATATGCGCTCATGCTTGATGAAATATCTCATTAAGGGGATCGGTGTCCATTTCATTAGATAAGCGAAACTGAACAGTCATTGCTCTGCCTTTCAAGTGAAATCAGATGCATTGTTTTGAATGTGCTGACCTAACAATTGATTGGACATTGATATCAGTTAACGTTAAAGCTTCAAATTGAATTCAGTACCCTTACGACCAAGTGAGGCAAACGGTTAAAGCCAGTATTTTTGGGTTCAATGGAAGTAGGTTCCCTTCCATTAGTATGGAATAAATTGGAATTGATTACCTGGGAATTCTTCTCAAAGAGAACATTGAAATCGGTTTAAAGAGATGGTAAAGAATTTGAAAGTTGAATTTGTTTGTCCCCTAGGATCACTTTAAGAAACCGTTGACTGACAGTAAGGTAGAATCAGTAACCTTGATAACATTCAGCATCAAAGCCACTTTTTCAAAAGTTTGATCAAGGGATTGGATTTTCTATTTTCCTTCAGGTTGTGTGTTGTCTGAATGTTTGGATGGAGTGGCCACTCAGTACTGGTGTGCGTGTGTGGGGAATATATTCTGGTGTTATGGGGAGGGGGGTTGGGTGGGGCAGGGCCTAGTGTTGGTTTTTGTGATGCATGGATGAGTGAAGGTTAAAATAGAAATCCAATCCTATAGCTTCGTTTGCATTCTTGGGATTCATGTAAATATATCTCAAAATCCCTCTGTAATACTAAACCCCCCTTGATATTGAATGACACTGGGAATAGAATATCCTTGCTGGGAGGAAAGTTTATGCTTCACAAAACTTTCTATATTAGAGTTTTACTTTGGGATCAACCAGTTGCACTGCAGTCTGGCTAGTGCGATACTGGCTTAAAAGTTACCTCACAAGGCAGTGAGGATTTCCTTGGGTAGCATATAATTAAATTAAATTCATCAGAAACATGAAATTAACATTGGTTGATAATTTGCTTTTCAATTTTGGGTGCACATTTTCAGTTACTTAGTTTCGAGTAATGTAATGTTCAGTTCAAGATTTTTGTATCATTCCTCATAATTTCTTAAATAACCAATGTCAGCAGTATAACAGCCCCATGCTTAAAATTGAATCATTTTCATAACCATGGCATCTTTTGAACCGTACTTGTGGTATTTGAAAATCCCTTAGATTAGAAAATTTTAAGACTGTGGCATTTTCTCAGCTCATTTCTGGACCCTGTTCACCTCAAAAGTTAATTTATGGTCAAGGGATGTTTTCTTGACTCCATGGTCGGTGAATCAAATCTTGAATTAAAATGGGTTTACTTCATCTATGTACGTTAAATAATTGGGATAGGAATGAGATGAAGTTCCCTGGAGAGTCTTAGCAGGGGACTTAAATTATATGTTAAAAGGTAGTTTTCTCATAATTTTTATAAAGTTATTGGCTCTAGTCACTAGATTTGTATCTCATTCCTAATTTGTTAAACAGTGAATAGCATATTGAAGGGTTTTCAGAGATTATTAAAGAATGACGAATTTTGCTTATCTTAAATAAAGGGACTCTATTGCGAGGAATGAATTTACCATAGCAGTTAATGAAAATTTGATTTTGGTGTTGCAATTGATTGCCATGGTTTGATATTTAAGACATTGCTTGTGTTGAATAACATTGTGATATTAAATTGGGCTCCAGAGTGTATTGCCGCGTGTTTATTAAGTTTCATATATATCCCATTGGCGTTACATTTCAGTAAAAGTTTTATTATGTGTGAGAGACAAATGGGAACTGGTCATTCAAATTTCGTTACACCTAGTCACAGATAAACATTGGGCTATGAATCTCGCTTTGGACTCGCGAAAGTTTCTTAAGTAAACTGCAGTGTTTTCCCTATGCATATAATCAATAGAAAAAGAATGGTGCGTGCTCTTTAGAATTCGACAATGTCCATGTTAATCATAGAGTTCTGATATGTTTTGCCATTCAGAGGTGGTGCAAAGCCAGCATACGGACTTCTTTTAAAATTAGGATTCATTTTGCAACTCATAACCTTAACTTGAAGACCTTTAAGTGTCTATAGTTTCCTAGAGAGTAGTAGTCTGAACTTGGAGTAATGAGCATTGAAATTCCAAGCATGTTTTAAATTAAAAGATGTTGTATGTCCATCATTACTTTTTGAGTGATTGTTGTATGTATGTTTGTGTGGAGTATACTCCGGAATGGATGAGTAGTGAAGGTTTTGAATATTTAGTATAGTTGCTAGCTTGGTTTTCTAACAAATACTAATGTGGTGTTGGGTTGTAGATAGAGTTTCCTCTGATTTTTGGGAATTGTTAGAGGTTGTAGAGGAAATTTATTGTGTGATGTTTGGAAGGAAATGATGGAAGTACAACATCAAAAATCTTTTCACGGATCCTTAATAAAAAACCTAGATTTAAATTTATTTGCTTTGTCTTTCACTCGTGATTCAACTCTGGTTTTTAAGCAAGAGTGTCGTAGCTCCTACGTATCCTCAGATATTAGTGGTTGCTTCCCGGTGTTTCCTGCACTACTGTGATGGGATATCATTTGCTTTCTCATAACTACCTATGCATAGGTATCCCAATGCACCAAATTAGTGTTATCTCTTAATAAGAGTATAAATGCTTTGCACCAAACTCAGGTGGCATGGCGATGGTTCTGAGCACCAATCTTCACTATTTTTTTCATTAATGCGGTAGCAGAACTGATTCAAGATAGTAAAGTAATTTTGATTATGAAGTAAGGGAAAACCGAGTCCTTCAGATAATTTATCGATTGCTTTTGTTTATCGTTTATAATGAAGATTTTAAAATTTAATTCTCTGATTACAAGATCCCCTCACAAGAAAATTTGGGGCCATGGAATACTGGTCTTTCTGCTTTGTTTTTGGTGAAGACAGCGGCGGTAACCTTCACGTTTAAAGTCAAAATGTAAATCTCTCCATTGTTGATCCTTTGATTGAAGAGTGGTAGAATCAGAAGTAAAATTCTCCGCATTATGTAGTTGTACATCTGTGAGGTTGACGAAATTAGTCTGACTTGAATTGATCGATGTTGAGTAATGGGGGAGGCTCTTAAGAAGCTATTGAATCTGATGGAATGTTAATCTTAACTTTACTCTTTGACTTCATTTCTTAGGAGTAAATGGGAAATGCAAATGAAACTTGCGAGACATCATTTTGTGGGTAAGACCGCTGCGTAAGAGTTGAGTGTTCGGTTCAATGTAACCTGATTGAAGCGGATTAAAATATTCACAGCATTAAGCCTAGGGTAACCCTAATCTCTTAGTGATAATATTTCTCAGACAGTATTGGGGTACGAATATTTATATATATTTCTTAAAGGGATTTCAAGCATAAAGTATATGATCATTACTGCCTAAGGAGGTAGAGTTTGGCTCTGCTTGTGGACCATAACCACCTTTTCATAATGATATCCAGGGTTAGTGTGAATCATTGAGATGCTGTATGCAGTAGCATCCATCCCAAGCCTGCATTCAAATACCATCCTTCAGTGAATCAAATTTCCCTCCCTGTTAAGCATCACATCTGCCCAAATGTGTTAATGAAATACTGACTGCTATAACAATCCACAGCTTGAGGTCCTAGGATGATTATGTTATTACCCTGTTTTTATCTGTGCATTGATCTCAGGTCACCTGCTGCCTAACCTTCTTTAGAAAATATCATAACTATTAGTGGGTGTCCTTAATCTAATTGGAGCAACAGTTCCATGAAATCGTAATGGGGAGCTGGAAACCTTCAGATTTGATTTCATGGGCTCTTTATCTGATGCCTTGCGTGCCATTACAATAACGTGGAATCTGCTTTTGAAATGATCCCCTATTAAAGCAGTATCTTTGATAGGATTCATTTTTTAAGGCTAATAGTTTGAGCTGTTATGAAAAAGGTTGGATTTTCAATTTCACTTAAGTATACCTGTTGTGTGAATGTTTAAATGGAGTGCGCACTCAAAAATGGATGGGTCTGTGTGTGTGGGTTATGTCTTGGGGAGGGGGTTGGGTGGGGCATGCATAGCGTGATGTTGATGTATGAAGTGTGAGAGGTGAATGGAAATCCAGCCCTGTAACATTATTTGCATTCTTAGCCAAAGCTTTATATATCTCCAAAAAAATCAGTTTCTATTTTGCCACCTTTGAAGTCACGTAGAGAG
This sequence comes from Pachydiplax longipennis, assembly GCA_036926295.1. Taxonomy (NCBI): domain Eukaryota; kingdom Metazoa; phylum Arthropoda; class Insecta; order Odonata; family Libellulidae; genus Pachydiplax; species Pachydiplax longipennis. Next base: position 47,544,538 of record JAVFKF010000001.1, on the reverse strand, counting down.
CTAAAAATCATTATGACGTATTCTTGGTGATAACGTGAAGTTTGTGTCATTGAGGCACTATCAGCTCTTACCAGTAGATCTTAACTGACTTCTGAGTGGGTCACAGAATTTATTCTCATACTTCCTGTCACCTTTTAGTAGAGTAATATTTACGGTTCCATTCCTAGCGTTGCCTAATATCTCCTAGCCTCAAAGCTGTGCTTGTTTACTGGTAGTGATTACTTCTACAACTTTAAAAAATCTTGTCCTCAGAACACCTCTTACTTGAGGTGGAATGTTTTTGCTAATCATTTCCAACCTTCCTTGTGCTCTTCCATCATGAACCAGCCGAGTCCTGTATTTTGGTTATTGATGATAGCCCAGATTAAAGATCAACTCTGCAAAAATAAACTCATTCAAGTGCTGACATAGCTCCATAGTTACGGGAAATTTCAAACTACATGTAAATATCTACATCCCTTAAAACTGTGTGGCAGTCTAATAAGAAGAAGATTTCAGCTATTCTGAGATTAATGCTCTCAATCAATTTTGATTCATTTGGTAATCAATGGCAGCCTATTATTCCTAGAGGATGAAATATTACATTTTGACGTTCAAATTAACTTCCATATTATCAGCTCTTTGCTGATGTCTCATAAAATCAAATAAATAAGTAGTCGAGAGTTACTTTCTCAATTCCAAAGGCAGTAAATCCGTAGATGAATAAATTGGGGTCATTCAACGGGTGGATTAAGTATCTGAGGGAAGGGAATACCTCTCAGATTTTTTAGCGATGAATTTTGAGGGCTATGTTAGATAATAATTCGTGCTTGATTCAAATATTGCACGATTTAGAGCCCTCCTAACGTGATATAGGGTTTCTTGAAAGGGGAATGCTTTAATAAGCTCTGGAGCCCATTATTCATAGACTATGGGATAGGTATATTTCGGGCTGTGTAGATCCCTTAATTAAAGTAATATTTTGCATCTCTCATCATCCACTTCATGCATACACGTTTGGTAGTGCATGGTAATTCTTGTTTTCCGATGATAATTAACAAAGCATTTCTGCTTAATGTACCACTTCATTTGTCGGCTGAACTTTGTCTAGTTCCTATCAGGGATTGATTTTGCGTATGCTTAATCAGTTTATTATCTCAGTAATATTTTTGTTAACCAATGATTTCAATCCTTGATCTTCATCGTTCTCTTGCGTTTTAATATTCTTGTTTAGTAATTAGGGTTCATTCTTTGCTTACAGATTCCCTCTTCCCATTGTGGTGACGAGTGATACGAAGGACTCATGGAGGCAGCTGAAAGAACGGTAGGTGTAAGCAATAATAAGTATTTAATCTTATCTCACCTACATCTGTTAAATATTATTATATTGTTTGAAACCGTGCCATAAGAATTGTTGAAAAACGGGGGAACGGATGGTACACTTGTGATAAGATTTGTGATCTGTCAATGGAAAGCTGTGGTGATCAATTGCAACTCGTTGTAATACTAAGTATGTTCAATTTTCCAGTCATTGCCAGTCTATGCAGAGTAATCTTGAGCAAAATTCATATAGAGCCTTTTGAATTCAAGATATTCTCTCTTGTGCTGTCATATGTTGTTGACAAATTTAAAATAAAATATCTGCGGTCTTACACGTAAGCTATGGAAAAATCTTTAGTAATTGATCAGTAGTGTCTATGGAGCTAGAACTCAACTCTTCTCTTTGAATTTTGCCACATTTGTGTATAATCTTACATTTATAAGTAACGTTAAGATTCTGTAGGAAGATCCTTCTGATTACCCTGTTAGAAGCCATGCTTGTGATGATAAATCCTTCACCCAAAATTAATTTGTAGCTAAGCTTCAATGAAGTTTTAAGATATGCGCTCATGCTTGATGAAATATCTCATTAAGGGGATCGGTGTCCATTTCATTAGATAAGCGAAACTGAACAGTCATTGCTCTGCCTTTCAAGTGAAATCAGATGCATTGTTTTGAATGTGCTGACCTAACAATTGATTGGACATTGATATCAGTTAACGTTAAAGCTTCAAATTGAATTCAGTACCCTTACGACCAAGTGAGGCAAACGGTTAAAGCCAGTATTTTTGGGTTCAATGGAAGTAGGTTCCCTTCCATTAGTATGGAATAAATTGGAATTGATTACCTGGGAATTCTTCTCAAAGAGAACATTGAAATCGGTTTAAAGAGATGGTAAAGAATTTGAAAGTTGAATTTGTTTGTCCCCTAGGATCACTTTAAGAAACCGTTGACTGACAGTAAGGTAGAATCAGTAACCTTGATAACATTCAGCATCAAAGCCACTTTTTCAAAAGTTTGATCAAGGGATTGGATTTTCTATTTTCCTTCAGGTTGTGTGTTGTCTGAATGTTTGGATGGAGTGGCCACTCAGTACTGGTGTGCGTGTGTGGGGAATATATTCTGGTGTTATGGGGAGGGGGGTTGGGTGGGGCAGGGCCTAGTGTTGGTTTTTGTGATGCATGGATGAGTGAAGGTTAAAATAGAAATCCAATCCTATAGCTTCGTTTGCATTCTTGGGATTCATGTAAATATATCTCAAAATCCCTCTGTAATACTAAACCCCCCTTGATATTGAATGACACTGGGAATAGAATATCCTTGCTGGGAGGAAAGTTTATGCTTCACAAAACTTTCTATATTAGAGTTTTACTTTGGGATCAACCAGTTGCACTGCAGTCTGGCTAGAGCGATACTGGCTTAAAAGTTACCTCACAAGGCAGTGAGGATTTCCTTGGGTAGCATATAATTAAATTAAATTCATCAGAAACATGAAATTAACATTGGTTGATAATTTGCTTTTCAATTTTGGGTGCACATTTTCAGTTACTTAGTTTCGAGTAATGTAATGTTCAGTTCAAGATTTTTGTATCATTCCTCATAATTTCTTAAATAACCAATGTCAGCAGTATAACAGCCCCATGCTTAAAATTGAATCATTTTCATAACCATGGCATCTTTTGAACCGTACTTGTGGTATTTGAAAATCCCTTAGATTAGAAAATTTTAAGACTGTGGCATTTTCTCAGCTCATTTCTGGACCCTGTTCACCTCAAAAGTTAATTTATGGTCAAGGGATGTTTTCTTGACTCCATGGTCGGTGAATCAAATCTTGAATTAAAATGGGTTTACTTCATCTATGTACGTTAAATAATGGGGATAGGAATGAGATGAAGTTCCCTGGAGAGTCTTAGCAGGGGACTTAAATTATATGTTAAAAGGTAGTTTTCTCATAATTTTTATAAAGTTATTGGCTCTAGTCACTAGATTTGTATCTCATTCCTAATTTGTTAAACAGTGAATAGCATATTGAAGGGTTTTCAGAGATTATTAAAGAATGACGAATTTTGCTTATCTTAAATAAAGGGACTCTATTGCGAGGAATGAATTTACCATAGCAGTTAATGAAAATTTGATTATGGTGTTGCAATTGATTGCCGTGGTTTGATATTTAAGACATTGCTTGTGTTGAATAACATTGTGATATTAAATTGGGCTCCAGAGTCTATTGCCGCGTGTTTATTAAGTTTGAAATATTTCCCATTTGCTTTACATTTCAGTAAAAGATTTATTATGCGTGAGAGACAAATGGGAACTGGTCAGTCAAATTTCGTTACACCTAGTCACAGATGTACATTGGGCTATGAATCTCGCTTTGGACTCGCGAAAGTTTCTTAAGTAAACTGCAGTGTTTTCCCTATGCATATAATCAATAGAAAAAGAATGGTGCGTGCTCTTTAGAATTCGACAATCTCCATGTTAATCATAGAGTTCTGTTATGTTTTGCCATTCAGAGGTGGTGCAAAGCCAGCATACGGACTTCTTTTAAAATTAGGATTCATTTTGCAACTCATAACCTTAACTTGAAGACCTTTAAGTGTCTATAGTTTCCTAGAGAGTAGTAGTCTGAACTTGGAGTAATGAGCATTGAAATTCCAAGCATGTTTTAAATTAAAAGATGTTGTATGTCCATCATTACTTTTTGAGTGATTGTTGTATGTATGTTTGTGTGGAGTATACTCCGGAATGGATGAGTAGTGAAGGTTTTGAATATTTAGTATAGTTGCTAGCTTTGTTTTCTAACAAATACTAATGTGGTGTTGGGTTGTAGATAGAGTTTCATCTGATTTTTGGGAATTGTTAGAGGTTGTAGAGGAAATTTATTGTGTGATGTTTGGAAGGAAATGATGGAAGTACAACATCTAAAATCTTTTCACGGATCCTTAATAAAAAACCTAGATTGAAATTTATTTGCTTTGTCTTTCACTCGTGATTCAACTCTGGTTTTTCTTTGTTAAGCAAGAGTGTCGTAGCTCCTACGTATCCTCAGATATTAGTGGTTGCTTCCCGGTGTTTCCTGCACTACTGTGATGGGATATCATTTGCTTTCTCATAACTACCTATGCATAGGTATCCCAATGCACCAAATTAGTGTTATCTCTTAATAAGAGTATAAATGCTTTGCACCAAACTCAGGTGGCATGGCGATGGTTCTGAGCACCAATCTTCACTATTTTTTTCATTAATGCGGTAGCAGAACTGATTCAAGATAGTAAATTAATTTTGATTATGAAGTACGGGAAAACCGAGTCCTTCAGATAATTTATCGATTGCTTTTGTTTATTGTTTATAATGAAGATTTTAAAATTTAATTCTTTGATTACAAGATAGCCTCACAAGAAAATTTGGGCCATGGAATACTGGTCTTTCTGCTTGTTTTTGGTGAAGACAGCGGCGGTAACCTTCACGTTTAAAGTCAAAATGTAAATCTCTCCATTGTTGATCCTTTGATTGAAGAGTGGTAGAATCAGAAGTAAAATTCTCCGCATTATGTAGTTGTACATCTGTGAGGTTGACGAAATTAGTCTGACTTGAATTGATCGATGTTGAGTAATGGGGGAGGCTCTTAAGAAGCTATTGAATCTGATCAAATGTTAATCTTAACTTTACTCTTTGACTTCATTTCTTAGGAGTAAATGGGAAACGCAAATGAAACTTGCGAGACATCATTTTGTGGGTAAGACCGCTGCGTAAGAGTTGAGTGTTCGGTTCAATGTATCCTGATTGAGCGGATTGAAATATTAACAGCATTAAGCCTAGGGTAACCCTAATCTCTTAGTGATAATATTTCTCAGACAGTATTGGGGTACGAATATTTATATATATTTCTTAAAGGGATTTCAAGCATAAAGTAGATGATCATTACTGCCTAAGGAGGTAGAGTTTGGCTCTGCTTGTGGACCATAACCACCTTTTCATAATGATATCCAGGGTTAGTGTGAATCATTGAGATGCTGTATGCAGTAGCATCCATCCCAAGCCTGCATTCAAATACCATCCTTCAGTGAATCAAATTTCCCTCCCTGTTAAGCATCACATCTGCCCAAATGTGTTAATGAAATACTGACTGCTATAACAATCCACAGCTTGAGGTCCTAGGATGATTATGTTATTACCCTGTTTTTATCTGTGCATTGATCTCAGGTCACCTGCTGCCTAACCTTCTTTAGAAAATATCATAACTATTAGTGGGTGTCCTTAATCTAATTGGAGCAACAGTTCCATGAAATCGTAATGGGGAGCTGGAAACCTTCAGATTTGATTTCATGGGCTCTTTATCTGATGCCTTGCGTGCCATTACAATAACGTGGAATCTGCTTTTGAAATGATCCCCTATTAAAGCAGTATCTTTGATAGGATTCATTTTTTAAGGCTAATAGTTTGAGCTGTAATGAAAAAGGTTGGATTTTCAATTTCACTTAAGTATACCTGTTGTGTGTTTAAATGGAGTGCGCACTCAAAAATGGATGGGTCTGTGTGTGTGGGTTATGTCTTGGGGAGGGGGTTGGGTGGGGCATGCATAGCGTGATGTTGATGTATGAAGTGTGAGAGGTGAATGGAAATCCAGCCCTGTAACATTATTTGCATTCTTAGCCAAAGCTGTATATATCTCCAAAAAAATCAGTTTCTATTTAGCCACCTTTGAAGTCACGTAGAGAGCTAAAAATCATTATGACGTATTCTTGGTGATAACGTGAAGTTTTTGTAATTGAGGCAGTATCAGCTGTTACCAGTAGATCTTAACTGACTTCTGAGTGGGTCACAGAATTTATTCTCATACTTCCTGTCACCTTTTAGTAGAGTAATATTTACGGTTCCATTCCTAGCGTTGCCTAATATCTCCTAGCCTCAAAGCTGTGCTTGTTTACTGGTAGTGATTACTTCTACAACTTTAAAAAATCTTGTCCTCAGAACACCTCTTACTTGAGGTGGAATGTTTTTGCTAATCATTTCCAACCTTCCTTGTGCTCTTCCATCATGAACCAGCCGAGTCCTGTATTTTGATTACTGATGATTAAAGATCAACTCTGCAAAAATAAACTCATTCAAGTGCTGAGATAGCTCCATAGTTATGGGAAATTTCAAACTACATGTAAATATCTACATCCCTTAAAACTGTGTGGCAGTCTAATAAGAAGGAGATTTCAGCTATTCTGGGATTAATGCTCTCAATCAATTTTGATTCATTTGGTAATCAATGGCAGCCTATTATTCCTAGAGGATGAAATATTACATTTTGACGTTCAAATTAACTTCCATATTATCAGCTCTTTGCTGATGTCTCATAAAATCAAATAAATAAGTAGTCGAGAGTTACTTTCTCAATTCCAAAGGCAGTAAATCCGTAGATGAATAAATTGGGGTCATTCAACGGGTGGATTAAGTATCTGAGGGAAAGGAATACCTTTCAGATATTTTAGGTATGATTTTTGAGGGCTATGTTAGATAATAATTCGTGCTTGATTCAAATATTGCACGATTTAGAGCCCTCCTAACGTGATATAGGGTTTCTTGAAAGGGGAAGGCTTTAATAAGCTCTGGAGCCCATTATTCATAGACTATGGGATAGGTATATTTCGGGCTGTGTAGATCCCTTAATTAAAGTAATATTTTGCATCTCTCATCATCCACTTCATGCATACACGTTTGGTAGTGCATGGTAATTCTTGTTTTCCGATGATAATTAACAAAGCATTTCTGCTTAATGTACCACTTCATTTGTCGGCTGAACTTTGTCTAGTTCCTATCAGGGATTGATTTTGCTTATGCTTAATCAGTTTATTATCTCAGTAATATTTTTGTTAACCAATGATTTCAATCCTTGATCTTCATCGTTCTCTTGCGTTTTAATATTCTTGTTTAGTAATTAGGGTTCATTCTTAGCTTACAGATTCCCTCTTCCCATTGTGGTGACGAGTGATACGAAGGACTCATGGAGGCAGCTGAAAGAACGGTAGGTGTAAGCAATAATAAGTATTTAATCTTATCTCACCTACATCTGTTAAATATTATTATATTGTTTGAAACCGTGCCATAAGAATTGTTGAAAAACGGGGGAACGGATGGTACACTTGTGATAAGATTTGTGATCTGTCAATGGAAAGCTGTGGTGATCAATTGCAACTCGTTGTAATACTAAGTATGTTCAATTTTCCAGTCATTGCCAGTCTATGCAGAGTAATCTTGAGCAAAATTCATATAGAGCCTTTTGAATTCAAGATATTCTCTCTTGTGCTGTCATATGTTGTTGACAAATTTAAAACAAAATATCTGCGGTCTTACACGTAAGCTATGGAAAAATCTTTAGTAATTGATCAGTAGTGTCTATGGAGCTAGAACTCAACTCTTCTCTTTGAATTTTGCCACATTTGTGTATAATCTTACATTTATAAGTAACGTTAAGATTCTGTAGGAAGATCCTTCTGATTACCCTGTTAGAAGCCATGCTTGTGATGATAAATCCTTCACCCAAAATTAATTTGTAGCTAAGCTTCAATGAAGTTTTAAGATATGCGCTCATGCTTGATGAAATATCTCATTAAGGGGATCGGTGTCCATTTCATTAGATAAGCGAAACTGAACAGTCATTGCTCTGCCTTTCAAGTGAAATCAGATGCATTGTTTTGAATGTGCTGACCTAACAATTGATTGGACATTGATATCAGTTAACGTTAAAGCTTCAAATTGAATTCAGTACCCTTACGACCAAGTGAGGCAAACGGTTAAAGCCAGTATTTTTGGGTTCAATGGAAGTAGGTTCCCTTCCATTAGTATGGAATAAATTGGAATTGATTACCTGGGAATTCTTCTCAAAGAGAACATTGAAATCCGTTTAAAGAGATGGTAAAGGATTTGAAAGTTGAATTTGTTTGTCCCCTAGGATCACTTTAAGAAACCGTTGACTGACAGTAAGGTAGAATCAGTAACCTTGATAACATTCAGCATCAAAGCCACTTTTTCAAAAGTTTGATCAAGGGATTGGATTTTCTATTTTCCTTCAGGTTGTGTGTTGTCTGAATGTTTGGATGGAGTGGCCACTCAGTACTGGTGTGCGTGTGTGGGGAATATATTCTGGTGTTATGGGGAGGGGGGTTGGGTGGGGCAGGGCCTAGTGTTGGTTTTTGTGATGCATGGATGAGTGAAGGTTAAAATAGAAATCCAATCCTATAGCTTCGTTTGCATTCTTGGGATTCATGTAAATATATCTCAAAATCCCTCTGTAATACTAAACCCCCCTTGATATTGAATGACACTGGGAATAGAATATCCTTGCTGGGAGGAAAGTTTATGCTTCACAAAACTTTCTATATTAGAGTTTTACTTTGGGATCAACCAGTTGCACTGCAGTCTGGCTAGAGCGATACTGGCTTAAAAGTTACCTCACAAGGCAGTGAGGATTTCCTTGGGTAGCATATAATTAAATTAAATTCATCAGAAACATGAAATTAACATTGGTTGATAATTTGCTTTTCAATTTTGGGTGCACATTTTCAGTTACTTAGTTTCGAGTAATGTAATGTTCAGTTCAAGATTTTTGTATCATTCCTCATAATTTCTTAAATAACCAATGTCAGCAGTATAACAGCCCCATGCTTAAAATTGAATCATTTTCATAACCATGGCATCTTTTGAACCGTACTTGTGGTATTTGAAAATCCCTTAGATTAGAAAATTTTAAGACTGTGGCATTTTCTCAGCTCATTTCTGGACCCTGTTCACCTCAAAAGTTAATTTATGGTCAAGGGATGTTTTCTTGACTCCATGGTCGGTGAATCAAATCTTGAATTAAAATGGGTTTACTTCATCTATGTACGTTAAATAATGGGGATAGGAATGAGATGAAGTTCAGTGGAGAGTCTTAGCAGGGGACTTAAATTATATGTTAAACGGTAATTTTCTCATAATTTTTATAAAGTTATTGGCTCTGGTCACTAGATTTGTATCTCATTCCTAATTTGTTAAACAGTGAATAGCATATTGAAGGGTTTTCAGAGATTATTAAAGAATGACGAATTTTGCTTATCTTAAATAAAGGGACTCTATTGCGAGGAATGAATTTACCATAGCAGTTAATGAAAATTTGATTTTGGTGTTGCAATTGATTGCCGTGGTTTGATATTTAAGACATTGCTTGTGTTGAATAACATTGTGATATTAAATTGGGCTCCAGAGTGTATTGCCGCGTGTTTATTAAGTTTGAAATATTTCCCATTGGCGTTACATTTCAGTAAAAGTTTTATTATGCGTGAGAGACAAATGGGAACTGGTCAGTCAAATTTCGTTACACCTAGTCACAGATAAACATTGGGCTATGAATCTCGCTTTGGACTCGCGAAAGTTTCTTAAGTAAACTGCAGTGTTTTCCCTATGCATATAATCAATAGAAAAAGAATGGTGCGTGCTGTTTAGAATTCGACAATGTCCATGTTAATCATAGAGTTCTGATATGTTTTGCCATTCAGAGGTGGTGCAAAGCCAGCATACGGACTTCTTTTAAAATTAGGATTCATTTTGCAACTCATAACCTTAACTTGAAGACCTTTAAGTGTCTATAGTTTCCTAGAGAGTAGTAGTCTGAACTTGGAGTAATGAGCATTGAAATTCCAAGCATGTTTTAAATTAAAAGATGTTGTATGTCCATCATTACTTTTTGAGTGATTGTTGTATGTATGTTTGTGTGGAGTATACTCCGGAATGGATGAGTAGTGAAGGTTTTGAATATTTAGTAGAGTTGCTAGCTTGGTTTTCTAACAAATACTAATGTGGTGTTGGGTTGTAGATAGAGTTTCATCTGATTTTTGGGAATTGTTAGAGGTTGTAGAGGAAATTTATTGTGTGATGTTTGGAAGGAAATGATGGAAGTACAACATCAAAAATCTTTTCACGGATCCTTAATAAAAAACCTAGATTGAAATTTATTTGCTTTGTCTTTCACTCGTGATTCAACTCTGGTTTTTCTTTGTTAAGCAAGAGTGTCGTAGCTCCTACGTATCCTCAGATATTAGTGGTTGCTTCCCGGTGTTTCCTGCACTACTGTAATGGGATATCATTTGCTTTCTCATAACTACCTATGCATAGGTATCCCAATGCACCAAATTAGTGTTATCTCTTAATAAGAGTATAAATGCTTTGCACCAAACTCAGGTGGCATGGCGATGGTTCTGAGCACCAATCTTCACTATTTTTTTCATTAATGCGGTAGCAGAACTGATTCAAGATAGTAAATTAATTTTGATTATGAAGTACGGGAAAACCGAGTCCTTCAGATAATTTATCGATTGCTTTTGTTTATTGTTTATAATGAAGATTTTAAAATTTAATTCTTTGATTACAAGATAGCCTCACAAGAAAATTTGGGCCATGGAATACTGGTCTTTCTGCTTGTTTTTGGTGAAGACAGCGGCGGTAACCTTCACGTTTAAAGTCAAAATGTAAATCTCTCCATTGTTGATCCTTTGATTGAAGAGTGGTAGAATCAGAAGTAAAATTCTCCGCATTATGTAGTTGTACATCTGTGAGGTTGACGAAATTAGTCTGACTTTAATTGATCGATGTTGAGTAATGGGGGAGGCTATTAAGAAGCTATTGAATCTGATCGAATGTTAATCTTAACTTTACTCTTTGACTTCATTTCTTAGGAGTAAATGGGAAACGCAAATGAAACTTGCGAGACATCATTTTGTGGGTAAGACCGCTGAGTAAGAGTTGAGTGTTCGGTTCAATGTATCCTGATTGAGCGGATTGAAATATTAACAGCATTAAGCCTAGGGTAACCCTAATCTCTTAGTGATAATATTTCTCAGACAGTATTGGGGTACGAATATTTATATATATTTCTTAAAGGGATTTCAAGCATAAAGTATATGATCATTACTGCCTATGGAGGTAGAGTTTGGCTCTGCTTGTGGACCATAACCACCTTTTCATAATGATATCCAGGGTTAGTGTGAATCATTGAGATGCTGTATGCAGTAGCATCCATCCCAAGCCTGCATTCAAATACCATCCTTCAGTGAATCAAATTTCCCTCCCTGTTAAGCATCACATCTGCCCAAATGTGTTAATGAAATACTGACTGCTATAACAATCCACAGCTTGAGGTCCTAGGATGATTATGTTATTACCCTGTTTTTATCTGTGCATTGATCTCAGGTCACCTGCTGCCTAACCTTCTTTAGAAAATATCATAACTATTAGTGGGTGTCCTTAATCTAATTGGAGCAACAGTTCCATGAAATCGTAATGGGGAGCTGGAAACCTTCAGATTTGATTTCATGGGCTCTTTATCCGATGCCTTGCGTGCCATTACAATAACGTGGAATCTGCTTTTGAAATGATCCCCTATTAAAGCAGTATCTTTGATAGGATTCATTTTTTAAGGCTAATAGTTTGAGCTGTAATGAAAAAGGTTGGATTTTCAATTTCACTTAAGTATACCTGTTGTGTGAATGTTTAAATGGAGTGCGCACTCAAAAATGGATGGGTCTGTGTGTGTGGGTTATGTCTTGGGGAGGGGGTTGGGTGGGGCATGCATAGCGTGATGTTGATGTATGAAGTGTGAGAGGTGAATGGAAATCCAGCCCTGTAACATTATTTGCATTCTTAGCCAAAGCTGTATATATCTCCAAAAAAATCAGTTTCTATTTTGCCACCTTTGAAGTCACGTAGAGAGCTAAAAATCATTATGACGTATTCTTGGTGATAACGTGAAGTTTGTGTCATTGAGGCACTATCAGCTCTTACCAGTAGATCTTAACTGACTTCTGAGTGGGTAACAGAATTTATTTACATACTTTCTGTCACCTTTTAGTAGAGTAATATTTACGGTTCCATTCCTAGCGTTGCCTAATATCTCCTAGCCTCAAAGCTGTGCTTGTTTACTGGTAGTGATTACTTCTACAACTTTAAAAAATCTTGTCCGCAGAACACCTCTTACTTGAGGTGGAATGTTTTTGCTAATCATTTCCAACCTTCCTTGTGCTCTTCCATCATGAACCAGCCGAGTCCTGTATTTTTAATTACTGATGATTAAAGATCAACTCTGCAAAAATAAACTCATTCAAGTGCTGAGATAGCTCCATAGTTATGGGAAATTTCAAACTACATGTAAATATCTACATCCCTTAAAACTGTGTGGCAGTCTAATAAGAAGGAGATTTCAGCTATTCTGAGATTAATGCTCTCAATCAATTTTGATTCATTTGGTAATCAATGGCAGCCTATTATTCCTACAGGATGAAATATTACATTTTGACGTTCAAAATAACTTCCATATTATCAGCTCTTTGCTGATGTCTCATAAAATCAAATAAATAAGTAGTCGAGAGTTACTTTCTCAATTCCAAAGGCAGTAAATCCGTAGATGAATAAATTGGGGTCATTCAACGGGTGGATTAAGTATCTGAGGGAAGGGAATACCTCTCAGATTTTTTAGGTATGATTTTTGAGGGCTATGTTAGATAATAATTCGTGCTTGATTCAAATATTGCACGATTTAGAGCCCTCCTAACGTGATATAGGGTTTCTTGAAAGGGGAATGCTTTAATAAGCTCTGGAGCCCATTATTCATAGACTATGGGATAGGTATATTTCGGGCTGTGTAGATCCCTTAATTAAAGTAATATTTTGCATCTCTCATCATCCACTTCATGCATACACGTTTGGTAGTGCATGGTAATTCTTGTTTTCCGATGATAATTAACAAAGCATTTCTGCTTAATGTACCACTTCATTTGTCGGCTGAACTTTGTCTAGTTCCTATCAGGGATTGATTTTGCTTATGCTTAATCAGTTTATTATCTCAGTAATATTTTTGTTAACCAATGATTTCAATCCTTGATCTTCATCGTTCTCTTGCGTTTTAATATTCTTGTTTAGTAATTAGGGTTCATTCTTAGCTTACAGATTCCCTCTTCCCATTGTGGTGACGAGTGATACGAAGGACTCATGGAGGCAGCTGAAAGAACGGTAGGTGTAAGCAATAATAAGTATTTAATCTTATCTCACCTACATCTGTTAAATATTATTATATTGTTTGAAACCGTGCCATAAGAATTGTTGAAAAACGGGGGAACGGATGGTACACTTGTGATAAGATTTGTGATCTGTCAATGGAAAGCTGTGGTGATCAATTGCAACTCGTTGTAATACTAAGTATGTTCAATTTTCCAGTCATTGCCAGTCTATGCAGAGTAATCTTGAGCAAAATTCATATAGAGCCTTTTGAATTCAAGATATTCTCTCTTGTGCTGTCATATGTTGTTGACAAATTTAAAACAAAATATCTGCGGTCTTACACGTAAGCTATGGAAAAATCTTTAGTAATTGATCAGTAGTGTCTATGGAGCTAGAACTCAACTCTTCTCTTTGAATTTTGCCACATTTGTGTATAATCTTACATTTATAAGTAACGTTAAGATTCTGTAGGAAGATCCTTCTGATTACCCTGTTAGAAGCCATGCTTGTGATGATAAATCCTTCACCCAAAATTAATTTGTAGCTAAGCTTCAATGAAGTTTTAAGATATGCGCTCATGCTTGATGAAATATCTCATTAAGGGGATCGGTGTCCATTTCATTAGATAAGCGAAACTGAACAGTCATTGCTCTGCCTTTCAAGTGAAATCAGATGCATTGTTTTGAATGTGCTGACCTAACAATTGATTGGACATTGATATCAGTTAACGTTAAAGCTTCAAATTGAATTCAGTACCCTTACGACCAAGTGAGGCAAACGGTTAAAGCCAGTATTTTTGGGTTCAATGGAAGTAGGTTCCCTTCCATTAGTATGGAATAAATTGGAATTGATTACCTGGGAATTCTTCTCAAAGAGAACATTGAAATCCGTTTAAAGAGATGGTAAAGGATTTGAAAGTTGAATTTGTTTGTCCCCTAGGATCACTTTAAGAAACCGTTGACTGACAGTAAGGTAGAATCAGTAACCTTGATAACATTCAGCATCAAAGCCACTTTTTCAAAAGTTTGATCAAGGGATTGGATTTTCTATTTTCCTTAAGGTTGTGTGTTGTCTGAATGTTTGGATGGAGTGGCCACTCAGTACTGGTGTGCGTTTGTGGGGAATATATTCTGGTGTTATGGGGAGGGGGGTTGGGTGGGGCAGGGCCTAGTGTTGGTTTTTGTGATGCATGGATGAGTGAAGGTTAAAATAGATATCCAATCCTATAGCTTCGTTTGCATTCTTGGGATTCATGTAAATATATCTCAAAATCCCTCTGTAATACTAAACCCCCCTTGATATTGAATGACACTGGGAATAGAATATCCTTGCTGGGAGGAAAGTTTATGCTTCACAAAACTTTCTATATTAGAGTTTTACTTTGGGATCAACCAGTTGCACTGCAGTCTGGCTAGAGCAATACTGGCTTAAAAGTTACCTCACAAGGCAGTGAGGATTTCCTTGGGTAGCATATAATTAAATTAAATTCATCAGAAACATGAAATTAACATTGGTTGATAATTTGCTTTTCAATTCTGGGTGCACATTTTCAGTTACTTAGTTTCGAGTAATGTAATGTTCAGTTCAAGATTTTTGTATCATTCCTCATAATTTCTTAAATGACCAATGTCAGCAGTATAACAGCCCCATGTTTAAAATTGAATCATTTTCATAACCATGGCATCTTTTGAACCGTACTTGTGGTATTTGAAAATCCCTTAGATTAGAAAATTTTAAGACTGTGGCATTTTCTCAGCTCATTTCTGGACCCTGTTCACCTCAAAAGTTAATTTATGGTCAAGGGATGTTTTCTTGACTCCATGGTCGGTGAATCAAATCTTGAATTAAAATGGGTTTACTTCATCTATGTACGTTAAATAATGGGGATAGGAATGAGATGAAGTTCAGTGGAGAGTCTTAGCAGGGGACTTAAATTATATGTTAAACGGTAATTTTCTCATAATTTTTATAAAGTTATTGGCTCTGGTCACTAGATTTGTATCTCATTCCTAATTTGTTAAACAGTGAATAGCATATTGAAGGGTTTTCAGAGATTATTAAAGAATGACGAATTTTGCTTATCTTAAATAAAGGGACTCTATTGCGAGGAATGAATTTACCATAGCAGTTAATGAAAATTTGATTTTGGTGTTGCAATTGATTGCCGTGGTTTGATATTTAAGACATTGCTTGTGTTGAATAACATTGTGATATTAAATTGGGCTCCAGAGTGTATTGCCGCGTGTTTATTAAGTTTGAAATATTTCCCATTGGCGTTACATTTCAGTAAAAGTTTTATTATGCGTGAGAGACAAATGGGAACTGGTCAGTCAAATTTCGTTACACCTAGTCACAGATAAACATTGGGCTATGAATCTCGCTTTGGACTCGCGAAAGTTTCTTAAGTAAACTGCAGTGTTTTCCCTATGCATATAATCAATAGAAAAAGAATGGTGCGTGCTGTTTAGAATTCGACAATGTCCATGTTAATCATAGAGTTCTGATATGTTTTGCCATTCAGAGGTGGTGCAAAGCCAGCATTCGGACTTCTTTTAAAATTAGGATTCATTTTGCAACTCATAACCTTAACTTGAAGACCTTTAAGTGTCTATAGTTTCCTAGAGAGTAGTAGTCTGAACTTGGAGTAATGAGCATTGAAATTCCAAGCATGTTTTAAATTAAAAGATGTTGTATGTCCATCATTACTTTTTGAGTGATTGTTGTATGTATGTTTGTGTGGAGTATACTCCGGAATGGATGAGTAGTGAAGGTTTTGAATATTTAGTAGAGTTGCTAGCTTGGTTTTCTAACAAATACTAATGTGGTGTTGGGTTGTAGATAGAGTTTCATCTGATTTTTGGGAATTGTTAGAGGTTGTAGAGGAAATTTATTGTGTGATGTTTGGAAGGAAATGATGGAAGTACAACATCAAAAATCTTTTCACGGATCCTTAATAAAAAACCTAGATTGAAATTTATTTGCTTTGTCTTTCACTCGTGATTCAACTCTGGTTTTTCTTTGTTAAGCAAGAGTGTCGTAGCTCCTACGTATCCTCAGATATTAGTGGTTGCTTCCCGGTGTTTCCTGCACTACTGTAATGGGATATCATTTGCTTTCTCATAACTACCTATGCATAGGTATCCCAATGCACCAAATTAGTGTTATCTCTTAATAAGAGTATAAATGCTTTGCACCAAACTCAGGTGGCATGGCGATGGTTCTGAGCACCAATCTTCACTATTTTTTTCATTAATGCGGTAGCAGAACTGATTCAAGATAGTAAATTAATTTTGATTATGAAGTACGGGAAAACCGAGTCCTTCAGATAATTTATCGATTGCTTTTGTTTATTGTTTATAATGAAGATTTTAAAATTTAATTCTTTGATTACAAGATAGCCTCACAAGAAAATTTGGGCCATGGAATACTGGTCTTTCTGCTTGTTTTTGGTGAAGACAGCGGCGGTAACCTTCACGTTTAAAGTCAAAATGTAAATCTCTCCATTGTTGATCCTTTGATTGAAGAGTGGTAGAATCAGAAGTAAAATTCTCCGCATTATGTAGTTGTACATCTGTGAGGTTGACGAAATTAGTCTGACTTTAATTGATCGATGTTGAGTAATGGGGGAGGCTATTAAGAAGCTATTGAATCTGATCGAATGTTAATCTTAACTTTACTCTTTGACTTCATTTCTTAGGAGTAAATGGGAAACGCAAATGAAACTTGCGAGACATCATTTTGTGGGTAAGACCGCTGAGTAAGAGTTGAGTGTTCGGTTCAATGTATCCTGATTGAGCGGATTGAAATATTAACAGCATTAAGCCTAGGGTAACCCTAATCTCTTAGTGATAATATTTCTCAGACAGTATTGGGGTACGAATATTTATATATATTTCTTAAAGGGATTTCAAGCATAAAGTATATGATCATTACTGCCTATGGAGGTAGAGTTTGGCTCTGCTTGTGGACCATAACCACCTTTTCATAATGATATCCAGGGTTAGTGTGAATCATTGAGATGCTGTATGCAGTAGCATCCATCCCAAGCCTGCATTCAAATACCATCCTTCAGTGAATCAAATTTCCCTCCCTGTTAAGCATCACATCTGCCCAAATGTGTTAATGAAATACTGACTGCTATAACAATCCACAGCTTGAGGTCCTAGGATGATTATGTTATTACCCTGTTTTTATCTGTGCATTGATCTCAGGTCACCTGCTGCCTAACCTTCTTTAGAAAATATCATAACTATTAGTGGGTGTCCTTAATCTAATTGGAGCAACAGTTCCATGAAATCGTAATGGGGAGCTGGAAACCTTCAGATTTGATTTCATGGGCTCTTTATCCGATGCCTTGCGTGCCATTACAATAACGTGGAATCTGCTTTTGAAATGATCCCCTATTAAAGCAGTATCTTTGATAGGATTCATTTTTTAAGGCTAATAGTTTGAGCTGTAATGAAAAAGGTTGGATTTTCAATTTCACTTAAGTATACCTGTTGTGTGAATGTTTAAATGGAGTGCGCACTCAAAAATGGATGGGTCTGTGTGTGTGGGTTATGTCTTGGGGAGGGGGTTGGGTGGGGCATGCATAGCGTGATGTTGATGTATGAAGTGTGAGAGGTGAATGGAAATCCAGCCCTGTAACATTATTTGCATTCTTAGCCAAAGCTGTATATATCTCCAAAAAAATCAGTTTCTATTTTGCCACCTTTGAAGTCACGTAGAGAGCTAAAAATCATTATGACGTATTCTTGGTGATAACGTGAAGTTTGTGTCATTGAGGCACTATCAGCTCTTACCAGTAGATCTTAACTGACTTCTGAGTGGGTAACAGAATTTATTTACATACTTTCTGTCACCTTTTAGTAGAGTAATATTTACGGTTCCATTCCTAGCGTTGCCTAATATCTCCTAGCCTCAAAGCTGTGCTTGTTTACTGGTAGTGATTACTTCTACAACTTTAAAAAATCTTGTCCGCAGAACACCTCTTACTTGAGGTGGAATGTTTTTGCTAATCATTTCCAACCTTCCTTGTGCTCTTCCATCATGAACCAGCCGAGTCCTGTATTTTTAATTACTGATGATTAAAGATCAACTCTGCAAAAATAAACTCATTCAAGTGCTGAGATAGCTCCATAGTTATGGGAAATTTCAAACTACATGTAAATATCTACATCCCTTAAAACTGTGTGGCAGTCTAATAAGAAGGAGATTTCAGCTATTCTGAGATTAATGCTCTCAATCAATTTTGATTCATTTGGTAATCAATGGCAGCCTATTATTCCTACAGGATGAAATATTACATTTTGACGTTCAAAATAACTTCCATATTATCAGCTCTTTGCTGATGTCTCATAAAATCAAATAAATAAGTAGTCGAGAGTTACTTTCTCAATTCCAAAGGCAGTAAATCCGTAGATGAATAAATTGGGGTCATTCAACGGGTGGATTAAGTATCTGAGGGAAGGGAATACCTCTCAGATTTTTTAGGTATGATTTTTGAGGGCTATGTTAGATAATAATTCGTGCTTGATTCAAATATTGCACGATTTAGAGCCCTCCTAACGTGATATAGGGTTTCTTGAAAGGGGAATGCTTTAATAAGCTCTGGAGCCCATTATTCATAGACTATGGGATAGGTATATTTCGGGCTGTGTAGATCCCTTAATTAAAGTAATATTTTGCATCTCTCATCATCCACTTCATGCATACACGTTTGGTAGTGCATGGTAATTCTTGTTTTCCGATGATAATTAACAAAGCATTTCTGCTTAATGTACCACTTCATTTGTCGGCTGAACTTTGTCTAGTTCCTATCAGGGATTGATTTTGCTTATGCTTAATCAGTTTATTATCTCAGTAATATTTTTGTTAACCAATGATTTCAATCCTTGATCTTCATCGTTCTCTTGCGTTTTAATATTCTTGTTTAGTAATTAGGGTTCATTCTTAGCTTACAGATTCCCTCTTCCCATTGTGGTGACGAGTGATACGAAGGACTCATGGAGGCAGCTGAAAGAACGGTAGGTGTAAGCAATAATAAGTATTTAATCTTATCTCACCTACATCTGTTAAATATTATTATATTGTTTGAAACCGTGCCATAAGAATTGTTGAAAAACGGGGGAACGGATGGTACACTTGTGATAAGATTTGTGATCTGTCAATGGAAAGCTGTGGTGATCAATTGCAACTCGTTGTAATACTAAGTATGTTCAATTTTCCAGTCATTGCCAGTCTATGCAGAGTAATCTTGAGCAAAATTCATATAGAGCCTTTTGAATTCAAGATATTCTCTCTTGTGCTGTCATATGTTGTTGACAAATTTAAAACAAAATATCTGCGGTCTTACACGTAAGCTATGGAAAAATCTTTAGTAATTGATCAGTAGTGTCTATGGAGCTAGAACTCAACTCTTCTCTTTGAATTTTGCCACATTTGTGTATAATCTTACATTTATAAGTAACGTTAAGATTCTGTAGGAAGATCCTTCTGATTACCCTGTTAGAAGCCATGCTTGTGATGATAAATCCTTCACCCAAAATTAATTTGTAGCTAAGCTTCAATGAAGTTTTAAGATATGCGCTCATGCTTGATGAAATATCTCATTAAGGGGATCGGTGTCCATTTCATTAGATAAGCGAAACTGAACAGTCATTGCTCTGCCTTTCAAGTGAAATCAGATGCATTGTTTTGAATGTGCTGACCTAACAATTGATTGGACATTGATATCAGTTAACGTTAAAGCTTCAAATTGAATTCAGTACCCTTACGACCAAGTGAGGCAAACGGTTAAAGCCAGTATTTTTGGGTTCAATGGAAGTAGGTTCCCTTCCATTAGTATGGAATAAATTGGAATTGATTACCTGGGAATTCTTCTCAAAGAGAACATTGAAATCCGTTTAAAGAGATGGTAAAGGATTTGAAAGTTGAATTTGTTTGTCCCCTAGGATCACTTTAAGAAACCGTTGACTGACAGTAAGGTAGAATCAGTAACCTTGATAACATTCAGCATCAAAGCCACTTTTTCAAAAGTTTGATCAAGGGATTGGATTTTCTATTTTCCTTAAGGTTGTGTGTTGTCTGAATGTTTGGATGGAGTGGCCACTCAGTACTGGTGTGCGTTTGTGGGGAATATATTCTGGTGTTATGGGGAGGGGGGTTGGGTGGGGCAGGGCCTAGTGTTGGTTTTTGTGATGCATGGATGAGTGAAGGTTAAAATAGATATCCAATCCTATAGCTTCGTTTGCATTCTTGGGATTCATGTAAATATATCTCAAAATCCCTCTGTAATACTAAACCCCCCTTGATATTGAATGACACTGGGAATAGAATATCCTTGCTGGGAGGAAAGTTTATGCTTCACAAAACTTTCTATATTAGAGTTTTACTTTGGGATCAACCAGTTGCACTGCAGTCTGGCTAGAGCAATACTGGCTTAAAAGTTACCTCACAAGGCAGTGAGGATTTCCTTGGGTAGCATATAATTAAATTAAATTCATCAGAAACATGAAATTAACATTGGTTGATAATTTGCTTTTCAATTCTGGGTGCACATTTTCAGTTACTTAGTTTCGAGTAATGTAATGTTCAGTTCAAGATTTTTGTATCATTCCTCATAATTTCTTAAATGACCAATGTCAGCAGTATAACAGCCCCATGTTTAAAATTGAATCATTTTCATAACCATGGCATCTTTTGAACCGTACTTGTGGTATTTGAAAATCCCTTAGATTAGAAAATTTTAAGACTGTGGCATTTTCTCAGCTCATTTCTGGACCCTGTTCACCTCAAAAGTTAATTTATGGTCAAGGGATGTTTTCTTGACTCCATGGTCGGTGAATCAAATCTTGAATTAAAATGGGTTTACTTCATCTATGTACGTTAAATAATGGGGATAGGAATGAGATGAAGTTCAGTGGAGAGTCTTAGCAGGGGACTTAAATTATATGTTAAACGGTAATTTTCTCATAATTTTTATAAAGTTATTGGCTCTGGTCACTAGATTTGTATCTCATTCCTAATTTGTTAAACAGTGAATAGCATATTGAAGGGTTTTCAGAGATTATTAAAGAATGACGAATTTTGCTTATCTTAAATAAAGGGACTCTATTGCGAGGAATGAATTTACCATAGCAGTTAATGAAAATTTGATTTTGGTGTTGCAATTGATTGCCGTGGTTTGATATTTAAGACATTGCTTGTGTTGAATAACATTGTGATATTAAATTGGGCTCCAGAGTGTATTGCCGCGTGTTTATTAAGTTTGAAATATTTCCCATTGGCGTTACATTTCAGTAAAAGTTTTATTATGCGTGAGAGACAAATGGGAACTGGTCAGTCAAATTTCGTTACACCTAGTCACAGATAAACATTGGGCTATGAATCTCGCTTTGGACTCGCGAAAGTTTCTTAAGTAAACTGCAGTGTTTTCCCTATGCATATAATCAATAGAAAAAGAATGGTGCGTGCTGTTTAGAATTCGACAATGTCCATGTTAATCATAGAGTTCTGATATGTTTTGCCATTCAGAGGTGGTGCAAAGCCAGCATACGGACTTCTTTTAAAATTAGGATTCATTTTGCAACTCATAACCTTAACTTGAAGACCTTTAAGTGTCTATAGTTTCCTAGAGAGTAGTAGTCTGAACTTGGAGTAATGAGCATTGAAATTCCAAGCATGTTTTAAATTAAAAGATGTTGTATGTCCATCATTACTTTTTGAGTGATTGTTGTATGTATGTTTGTGTGGAGTATACTCCGGAATGGATGAGTAGTGAAGGTTTTGAATATTTAGTAGAGTTGCTAGCTTGGTTTTCTAACAAATACTAATGTGGTGTTGGGTTGTAGATAGAGTTTCATCTGATTTTTGGGAATTGTTAGAGGTTGTAGAGGAAATTTATTGTGTGATGTTTGGAAGGAAATGATGGAAGTACAACATCAAAAATCTTTTCACGGATCCTTAATAAAAAACCTAGATTGAAATTTATTTGCTTTGTCTTTCACTCGTGATTCAACTCTGGTTTTTCTTTGTTAAGCAAGAGTGTCGTAGCTCCTACGTATCCTCAGATATTAGTGGTTGCTTCCCGGTGTTTCCTGCACTACTGTAATGGGATATCATTTGCTTTCTCATAACTACCTATGCATAGGTATCCCAATGCACCAAATTAGTGTTATCTCTTAATAAGAGTATAAATGCTTTGCACCAAACTCAGGTGGCATGGCGATGGTTCTGAGCACCAATCTTCACTATTTTTTTCATTAATGCGGTAGCAGAACTGATTCAAGATAGTAAATTAATTTTGATTATGAAGTACGGGAAAACCGAGTCCTTCAGATAATTTATCGATTGCTTTTGTTTATTGTTTATAATGAAGATTTTAAAATTTAATTCTTTGATTACAAGATAGCCTCACAAGAAAATTTGGGCCATGGAATACTGGTCTTTCTGCTTGTTTTTGGTGAAGACAGCGGCGGTAACCTTCACGTTTAAAGTCAAAATGTAAATCTCTCCATTGTTGATCCTTTGATTGAAGAGTGGTAGAATCAGAAGTAAAATTCTCCGCATTATGTAGTTGTACATCTGTGAGGTTGACGAAATTAGTCTGACTTTAATTGATCGATGTTGAGTAATGGGGGAGGCTATTAAGAAGCTATTGAATCTGATCGAATGTTAATCTTAACTTTACTCTTTGACTTCATTTCTTAGGAGTAAATGGGAAACGCAAATGAAACTTGCGAGACATCATTTTGTGGGTAAGACCGCTGAGTAAGAGTTGAGTGTTCGGTTCAATGTATCCTGATTGAGCGGATTGAAATATTAACAGCATTAAGCCTAGGGTAACCCTAATCTCTTAGTGATAATATTTCTCAGACAGTATTGGGGTACGAATATTTATATATATTTCTTAAAGGGATTTCAAGCATAAAGTATATGATCATTACTGCCTATGGAGGTAGAGTTTGGCTCTGCTTGTGGACCATAACCACCTTTTCATAATGATATCCAGGGTTAGTGTGAATCATTGAGATGCTGTATGCAGTAGCATCCATCCCAAGCCTGCATTCAAATACCATCCTTCAGTGAATCAAATTTCCCTCCCTGTTAAGCATCACATCTGCCCAAATGTGTTAATGAAATACTGACTGCTATAACAATCCACAGCTTGAGGTCCTAGGATGATTATGTTATTACCCTGTTTTTATCTGTGCATTGATCTCAGGTCACCTGCTGCCTAACCTTCTTTAGAAAATATCATAACTATTAGTGGGTGTCCTTAATCTAATTGGAGCAACAGTTCCATGAAATCGTAATGGGGAGCTGGAAACCTTCAGATTTGATTTCATGGGCTCTTTATCCGATGCCTTGCGTGCCATTACAATAACGTGGAATCTGCTTTTGAAATGATCCCCTATTAAAGCAGTATCTTTGATAGGATTCATTTTTTAAGGCTAATAGTTTGAGCTGTAATGAAAAAGGTTGGATTTTCAATTTCACTTAAGTATACCTGTTGTGTGAATGTTTAAATGGAGTGCGCACTCAAAAATGGATGGGTCTGTGTGTGTGGGTTATGTCTTGGGGAGGGGGTTGGGTGGGGCATGCATAGCGTGATGTTGATGTATGAAGTGTGAGAGGTGAATGGAAATCCAGCCCTGTAACATTATTTGCATTCTTAGCCAAAGCTGTATATATCTCCAAAAAAATCAGTTTCTATTTTGCCACCTTTGAAGTCACGTAGAGAGCTAAAAATCATTATGACGTATTCTTGGTGATAACGTGAAGTTTGTGTCATTGAGGCACTATCAGCTCTTACCAGTAGATCTTAACTGACTTCTGAGTGGGTAACAGAATTTATTTACATACTTTCTGTCACCTTTTAGTAGAGTAATATTTACGGTTCCATTCCTAGCGTTGCCTAATATCTCCTAGCCTCAAAGCTGTGCTTGTTTACTGGTAGTGATTACTTCTACAACTTTAAAAAATCTTGTCCGCAGAACACCTCTTACTTGAGGTGGAATGTTTTTGCTAATCATTTCCAACCTTCCTTGTGCTCTTCCATCATGAACCAGCCGAGTCCTGTATTTTTAATTACTGATGATTAAAGATCAACTCTGCAAAAATAAACTCATTCAAGTGCTGAGATAGCTCCATAGTTATGGGAAATTTCAAACTACATGTAAATATCTACATCCCTTAAAACTGTGTGGCAGTCTAATAAGAAGGAGATTTCAGCTATTCTGAGATTAATGCTCTCAATCAATTTTGATTCATTTGGTAATCAATGGCAGCCTATTATTCCTACAGGATGAAATATTACATTTTGACGTTCAAAATAACTTCCATATTATCAGCTCTTTGCTGATGTCTCATAAAATCAAATAAATAAGTAGTCGAGAGTTACTTTCTCAATTCCAAAGGCAGTAAATCCGTAGATGAATAAATTGGGGTCATTCAACGGGTGGATTAAGTATCTGAGGGAAGGGAATACCTCTCAGATTTTTTAGGTATGATTTTTGAGGGCTATGTTAGATAATAATTCGTGCTTGATTCAAATATTGCACGATTTAGAGCCCTCCTAACGTGATATAGGGTTTCTTGAAAGGGGAATGCTTTAATAAGCTCTGGAGCCCATTATTCATAGACTATGGGATAGGTATATTTCGGGCTGTGTAGATCCCTTAATTAAAGTAATATTTTGCATCTCTCATCATCCACTTCATGCATACACGTTTGGTAGTGCATGGTAATTCTTGTTTTCCGATGATAATTAACAAAGCATTTCTGCTTAATGTACCACTTCATTTGTCGGCTGAACTTTGTCTAGTTCCTATCAGGGATTGATTTTGCTTATGCTTAATCAGTTTATTATCTCAGTAATATTTTTGTTAACCAATGATTTCAATCCTTGATCTTCATCGTTCTCTTGCGTTTTAATATTCTTGTTTAGTAATTAGGGTTCATTCTTAGCTTACAGATTCCCTCTTCCCATTGTGGTGACGAGTGATACGAAGGACTCATGGAGGCAGCTGAAAGAACGGTAGGTGTAAGCAATAATAAGTATTTAATCTTATCTCACCTACATCTGTTAAATATTATTATATTGTTTGAAACCGTGCCATAAGAATTGTTGAAAAACGGGGGAACGGATGGTACACTTGTGATAAGATTTGTGATCTGTCAATGGAAAGCTGTGGTGATCAATTGCAACTCGTTGTAATACTAAGTATGTTCAATTTTCCAGTCATTGCCAGTCTATGCAGAGTAATCTTGAGCAAAATTCATATAGAGCCTTTTGAATTCAAGATATTCTCTCTTGTGCTGTCATATGTTGTTGACAAATTTAAAACAAAATATCTGCGGTCTTACACGTAAGCTATGGAAAAATCTTTAGTAATTGATCAGTAGTGTCTATGGAGCTAGAACTCAACTCTTCTCTTTGAATTTTGCCACATTTGTGTATAATCTTACATTTATAAGTAACGTTAAGATTCTGTAGGAAGATCCTTCTGATTACCCTGTTAGAAGCCATGCTTGTGATGATAAATCCTTCACCCAAAATTAATTTGTAGCTAAGCTTCAATGAAGTTTTAAGATATGCGCTCATGCTTGATGAAATATCTCATTAAGGGGATCGGTGTCCATTTCATTAGATAAGCGAAACTGAACAGTCATTGCTCTGCCTTTCAAGTGAAATCAGATGCATTGTTTTGAATGTGCTGACCTAACAATTGATTGGACATTGATATCAGTTAACGTTAAAGCTTCAAATTGAATTCAGTACCCTTACGACCAAGTGAGGCAAACGGTTAAAGCCAGTATTTTTGGGTTCAATGGAAGTAGGTTCCCTTCCATTAGTATGGAATAAATTGGAATTGATTACCTGGGAATTCTTCTCAAAGAGAACATTGAAATCCGTTTAAAGAGATGGTAAAGGATTTGAAAGTTGAATTTGTTTGTCCCCTAGGATCACTTTAAGAAACCGTTGACTGACAGTAAGGTAGAATCAGTAACCTTGATAACATTCAGCATCAAAGCCACTTTTTCAAAAGTTTGATCAAGGGATTGGATTTTCTATTTTCCTTAAGGTTGTGTGTTGTCTGAATGTTTGGATGGAGTGGCCACTCAGTACTGGTGTGCGTTTGTGGGGAATATATTCTGGTGTTATGGGGAGGGGGGTTGGGTGGGGCAGGGCCTAGTGTTGGTTTTTGTGATGCATGGATGAGTGAAGGTTAAAATAGATATCCAATCCTATAGCTTCGTTTGCATTCTTGGGATTCATGTAAATATATCTCAAAATCCCTCTGTAATACTAAACCCCCCTTGATATTGAATGACACTGGGAATAGAATATCCTTGCTGGGAGGAAAGTTTATGCTTCACAAAACTTTCTATATTAGAGTTTTACTTTGGGATCAACCAGTTGCACTGCAGTCTGGCTAGAGCAATACTGGCTTAAAAGTTACCTCACAAGGCAGTGAGGATTTCCTTGGGTAGCATATAATTAAATTAAATTCATCAGAAACATGAAATTAACATTGGTTGATAATTTGCTTTTCAATTCTGGGTGCACATTTTCAGTTACTTAGTTTCGAGTAATGTAATGTTCAGTTCAAGATTTTTGTATCATTCCTCATAATTTCTTAAATGACCAATGTCAGCAGTATAACAGCCCCATGTTTAAAATTGAATCATTTTCATAACCATGGCATCTTTTGAACCGTACTTGTGGTATTTGAAAATCCCTTAGATTAGAAAATTTTAAGACTGTGGCATTTTCTCAGCTCATTTCTGGACCCTGTTCACCTCAAAAGTTAATTTATGGTCAAGGGATGTTTTCTTGACTCCATGGTCGGTGAATCAAATCTTGAATTAAAATGGGTTTACTTCATCTATGTACGTTAAATAATGGGGATAGGAATGAGATGAAGTTCCCTGGAGAGTCTTAGCAGGGGACTTAAATTATATGTTAAAAGGTAGTTTTCTCATAATTTTTATAAAGTTATTGGCTCTAGTCACTAGATTTGTATCTCATTCCTAATTTGTTAAACAGTGAATAGCATATTGAAGGGTTTTCAGAGATTATTAAAGAATGACGAATTTTGCTTATCTTAAATAAAGGGACTCTATTGCGAGGAATGAATTTACCATAGCAGTTAATGAAAATTTGATTTTGGTGTTGCAATTGATTGCCGTGGTTTGATATTTAAGACATTGCTTGTGTTGAATAACATTGTGATATTAAATTGGGCTCCAGAGTGTATTGCCGCGTGTTTATTAAGTTTGAAATATTTCCCATTGGCGTTACATTTCAGTAAAAGTTTTATTATGCGTGAGAGACAAATGGGAACTGGTCAGTCAAATTTCGTTACACCTAGTCACAGATAAACATTGGGCTATGAATCTCGCTTTGGACTCGCGAAAGTTTCTTAAGTAAACTGCAGTGTTTTCCCTATGCATATAATCAATAGAAAAAGAATGGTGCGTGCTGTTTAGAATTCGACAATGTCCATGTTAATCATAGAGTTCTGATATGTTTTGCCATTCAGAGGTGGTGCAAAGCCAGCATACGGACTTCTTTTAAAATTAGGATTCATTTTGCAACTCATAACCTTAACTTGAAGACCTTTAAGTGTCTATAGTTTCCTAGAGAGTAGTAGTCTGAACTTGGAGTAATGAGCATTGAAATTCCAAGCATGTTTTAAATTAAAAGATGTTGTATGTCCATCATTACTTTTTGAGTGATTGTTGTATGTATGTTTGTGTGGAGTATACTCCGGAATGGATGAGTAGTGAAGGTTTTGAATATTTAGTAGAGTTGCTAGCTTGGTTTTCTAACAAATACTAATGTGGTGTTGGGTTGTAGATAGAGTTTCATCTGATTTTTGGGAATTGTTAGAGGTTGTAGAGGAAATTTATTGTGTGATGTTTGGAAGGAAATGATGGAAGTACAACATCAAAAATCTTTTCACGGATCCTTAATAAAAAACCTAGATTGAAATTTATTTGCTTTGTCTTTCACTCGTGATTCAACTCTGGTTTTTCTTTGTTAAGCAAGAGTGTCGTAGCTCCTACGTATCCTCAGATATTAGTGGTTGCTTCCCGGTGTTTCCTGCACTACTGTAATGGGATATCATTTGCTTTCTCATAACTACCTATGCATAGGTATCCCAATGCACCAAATTAGTGTTATCTCTTAATAAGAGTATAAATGCTTTGCACCAAACTCAGGTGGCATGGCGATGGTTCTGAGCACCAATCTTCACTATTTTTTTCATTAATGCGGTAGCAGAACTGATTCAAGATAGTAAATTAATTTTGATTATGAAGTACGGGAAAACCGAGTCCTTCAGATAATTTATCGATTGCTTTTGTTTATTGTTTATAATGAAGATTTTAAAATTTAATTCTTTGATTACAAGATAGCCTCACAAGAAAATTTGGGCCATGGAATACTGGTCTTTCTGCTTGTTTTTGGTGAAGACAGCGGCGGTAACCTTCACGTTTAAAGTCAAAATGTAAATCTCTCCATTGTTGATCCTTTGATTGAAGAGTGGTAGAATCAGAAGTAAAATTCTCCGCATTATGTAGTTGTACATCTGTGAGGTTGACGAAATTAGTCTGACTTTAATTGATCGATGTTGAGTAATGGGGGAGGCTATTAAGAAGCTATTGAATCTGATCGAATGTTAATCTTAACTTTACTCTTTGACTTCATTTCTTAGGAGTAAATGGGAAACGCAAATGAAACTTGCGAGACATCATTTTGTGGGTAAGACCGCTGAGTAAGAGTTGAGTGTTCGGTTCAATGTATCCTGATTGAGCGGATTGAAATATTAACAGCATTAAGCCTAGGGTAACCCTAATCTCTTAGTGATAATATTTCTCAGACAGTATTGGGGTACGAATATTTATATATATTTCTTAAAGGGATTTCAAGCATAAAGTATATGATCATTACTGCCTATGGAGGTAGAGTTTGGCTCTGCTTGTGGACCATAACCACCTTTTCATAATGATATCCAGGGTTAGTGTGAATCATTGAGATGCTGTATGCAGTAGCATCCATCCCAAGCCTGCATTCAAATACCATCCTTCAGTGAATCAAATTTCCCTCCCTGTTAAGCATCACATCTGCCCAAATGTGTTAATGAAATACTGACTGCTATAACAATCCACAGCTTGAGGTCCTAGGATGATTATGTTATTACCCTGTTTTTATCTGTGCATTGATCTCAGGTCACCTGCTGCCTAACCTTCTTTAGAAAATATCATAACTATTAGTGGGTGTCCTTAATCTAATTGGAGCAACAGTTCCATGAAATCGTAATGGGGAGCTGGAAACCTTCAGATTTGATTTCATGGGCTCTTTATCCGATGCCTTGCGTGCCATTACAATAACGTGGAATCTGCTTTTGAAATGATCCCCTATTAAAGCAGTATCTTTGATAGGATTCATTTTTTAAGGCTAATAGTTTGAGCTGTAATGAAAAAGGTTGGATTTTCAATTTCACTTAAGTATACCTGTTGTGTGAATGTTTAAATGGAGTGCGCACTCAAAAATGGATGGGTCTGTGTGTGTGGGTTATGTCTTGGGGAGGGGGTTGGGTGGGGCATGCATAGCGTGATGTTGATGTATGAAGTGTGAGAGGTGAATGGAAATCCAGCCCTGTAACATTATTTGCATTCTTAGCCAAAGCTGTATATATCTCCAAAAAAATCAGTTTCTATTTTGCCACCTTTGAAGTCACGTAGAGAGCTAAAAATCATTATGACGTATTCTTGGTGATAACGTGAAGTTTGTGTCATTGAGGCACTATCAGCTCTTACCAGTAGATCTTAACTGACTTCTGAGTGGGTAACAGAATTTATTTACATACTTTCTGTCACCTTTTAGTAGAGTAATATTTACGGTTCCATTCCTAGCGTTGCCTAATATCTCCTAGCCTCAAAGCTGTGCTTGTTTACTGGTAGTGATTACTTCTACAACTTTAAAAAATCTTGTCCGCAGAACACCTCTTACTTGAGGTGGAATGTTTTTGCTAATCATTTCCAACCTTCCTTGTGCTCTTCCATCATGAACCAGCCGAGTCCTGTATTTTTAATTACTGATGATTAAAGATCAACTCTGCAAAAATAAACTCATTCAAGTGCTGAGATAGCTCCATAGTTATGGGAAATTTCAAACTACATGTAAATATCTACATCCCTTAAAACTGTGTGGCAGTCTAATAAGAAGGAGATTTCAGCTATTCTGAGATTAATGCTCTCAATCAATTTTGATTCATTTGGTAATCAATGGCAGCCTATTATTCCTACAGGATGAAATATTACATTTTGACGTTCAAAATAACTTCCATATTATCAGCTCTTTGCTGATGTCTCATAAAATCAAATAAATAAGTAGTCGAGAGTTACTTTCTCAATTCCAAAGGCAGTAAATCCGTAGATGAATAAATTGGGGTCATTCAACGGGTGGATTAAGTATCTGAGGGAAGGGAATACCTCTCAGATTTTTTAGGTATGATTTTTGAGGGCTATGTTAGATAATAATTCGTGCTTGATTCAAATATTGCACGATTTAGAGCCCTCCTAACGTGATATAGGGTTTCTTGAAAGGGGAATGCTTTAATAAGCTCTGGAGCCCATTATTCATAGACTATGGGATAGGTATATTTCGGGCTGTGTAGATCCCTTAATTAAAGTAATATTTTGCATCTCTCATCATCCACTTCATGCATACACGTTTGGTAGTGCATGGTAATTCTTGTTTTCCGATGATAATTAACAAAGCATTTCTGCTTAATGTACCACTTCATTTGTCGGCTGAACTTTGTCTAGTTCCTATCAGGGATTGATTTTGCTTATGCTTAATCAGTTTATTATCTCAGTAATATTTTTGTTAACCAATGATTTCAATCCTTGATCTTCATCGTTCTCTTGCGTTTTAATATTCTTGTTTAGTAATTAGGGTTCATTCTTAGCTTACAGATTCCCTCTTCCCATTGTGGTGACGAGTGATACGAAGGACTCATGGAGGCAGCTGAAAGAACGGTTGGTGTAAGCAATAATAAGTATTTAATCTTATCTCACCTACATCTGTTAAATATTATTATATTGTTTGAAACCGTGCCATAAGAATTGTTGAAAAACGGGGGAACGGATGGTACACTTGTGATAAGATTTGTGATCTGTCAATGGAAAGCTGTGGTGATCAATTGCAACTCGTTGTAATACTAAGTATGTTCAATTTTCCAGTCATTGCCAGTCTATGCAGAGTAATCTTGAGCAAAATTCATATAGAGCCTTTTGAATTCAAGATATTCTCTCTTGTGCTGTCATATGTTGTTGACAAATTTAAAACAAAATATCTGCGGTCTTACACGTAAGCTATGGAAAAATCTTTAGTAATTGATCAGTAGTGTCTATGGAGCTAGAACTCAACTCTTCTCTTTGAATTTTGCCACATTTGTGTATAATCTTACATTTATAAGTAACGTTAAGATTCTGTAGGAAGATCCTTCTGATTACCCTGTTAGAAGCCATGCTTGTGATGATAAATCCTTCACCCAAAATTAATTTGTAGCTAAGCTTCAATGAAGTTTTAAGATATGCGCTCATGCTTGATGAAATATCTCATTAAGGGGATCGGTGTCCATTTCATTAGATAAGCGAAACTGAACAGTCATTGCTCTGCCTTTCAAGTGAAATCAGATGCATTGTTTTGAATGTGCTGACCTAACAATTGATTGGACATTGATATCAGTTAACGTTAAAGCTTCAAATTGAATTCAGTACCCTTACGACCAAGTGAGGCAAACGGTTAAAGCCAGTATTTTTGGGTTCAATGGAAGTAGGTTCCCTTCCATTAGTATGGAATAAATTGGAATTGATTACCTGGGAATTCTTCTCAAAGAGAACATTGAAATCCGTTTAAAGAGATGGTAAAGGATTTGAAAGTTGAATTTGTTTGTCCCCTAGGATCACTTTAAGAAACCGTTGACTGACAGTAAGGTAGAATCAGTAACCTTGATAACATTCAGCATCAAAGCCACTTTTTCAAAAGTTTGATCAAGGGATTGGATTTTCTATTTTCCTTAAGGTTGTGTGTTGTCTGAATGTTTGGATGGAGTGGCCACTCAGTACTGGTGTGCGTTTGTGGGGAATATATTCTGGTGTTATGGGGAGGGGGGTTGGGTGGGGCAGGGCCTAGTGTTGGTTTTTGTGATGCATGGATGAGTGAAGGTTAAAATAGATATCCAATCCTATAGCTTCGTTTGCATTCTTGGGATTCATGTAAATATATCTCAAAATCCCTCTGTAATACTAAACCCCCCTTGATATTGAATGACACTGGGAATAGAATATCCTTGCTGGGAGGAAAGTTTATGCTTCACAAAACTTTCTATATTAGAGTTTTACTTTGGGATCAACCAGTTGCACTGCAGTCTGGCTAGAGCAATACTGGCTTAAAAGTTACCTCACAAGGCAGTGAGGATTTCCTTGGGTAGCATATAATTAAATTAAATTCATCAGAAACATGAAATTAACATTGGTTGATAATTTGCTTTTCAATTCTGGGTGCACATTTTCAGTTACTTAGTTTCGAGTAATGTAATGTTCAGTTCAAGATTTTTGTATCATTCCTCATAATTTCTTAAATGACCAATGTCAGCAGTATAACAGCCCCATGTTTAAAATTGAATCATTTTCATAACCATGGCATCTTTTGAACCGTACTTGTGGTATTTGAAAATCCCTTAGATTAGAAAATTTTAAGACTGTGGCATTTTCTCAGCTCATTTCTGGACCCTGTTCACCTCAAAAGTTAATTTATGGTCAAGGGATGTTTTCTTGACTCCATGGTCGGTGAATCAAATCTTGAATTAAAATGGGTTTACTTCATCTATGTACGTTAAATAATGGGGATAGGAATGAGATGAAGTTCCCTGGAGAGTCTTAGCAGGGGACTTAAATTATATGTTAAAAGGTAGTTTTCTCATAATTTTTATAAAGTTATTGGCTCTAGTCACTAGATTTGTATCTCATTCCTAATTTGTTAAACAGTGAATAGCATATTGAAGGGTTTTCAGAGATTATTAAAGAATGACGAATTTTGCTTATCTTAAATAAAGGGACTCTATTGCGAGGAATGAATTTACCATAGCAGTTAATGAAAATTTGATTTTGGTGTTGCAATTGATTGCCGTGGTTTGATATTTAAGACATTGCTTGTGTTGAATAACATTGTGATATTAAATTGGGCTCCAGAGTGTATTGCCGCGTGTTTATTAAGTTTGATATATATCCCATTGGCGTTACATTTCAGTAAAAGTTTTATTATGTGTGAGAGACAAATGGGAACTGGTCATTCAAATTTCGTTACACCTAGTCACAGATAAACATTGGGCTATGAATCTCGCTTTGGACTCGCGAAAGTTTCTTAAGTAAACTGCAGTGTTTTCCCTATGCATATAATCAATAGAAAAAGAATGGTGCGTGCTCTTTAGAATTCGACAATGTCCATGTTAATCATAGAGTTCTGATATGTTTTGCCATTCAGAGGTGGTGCAAAGCCAGCATACGGACTTCTTTTAAAATTAGGATTCATTTTGCAACTCATAACCTTAACTTGAAGACCTTTAAGTGTCTATAGTTTCCTAGAGAGTAGTAGTCTGAACTTGGAGTAATGAGCATTGAAATTCCAAGCATGTTTTAAATTAAAAGATGTTGTATGTCCATCATTACTTTTTGAGTGATTGTTGTATGTATGTTTGTGTGGAGTATACTCCGGAATGGATGAGTAGTGAAGGTTTTGAATATTTAGTATAGTTGCTAGCTTGGTTTTCTAACAAATACTAATGTGGTGTTGGGTTGTAGATAGAGTTTCATCTGATTTTTGGGAATTGTTAGAGGTTGTAGAGGAAATTTATTGTGTGATGTTTGGAAGGAAATGATGGAAGTACAACATCAAAAATCTTTTCATGGATCCTTAATAAAATACCTAGATTTAAATTTATTTGCTTTGTCTTTCACTCGTGATTCAACTCTGGTTTTTCTTTCTTAAGCAAGAGTGTCGTAGCTCCTACGTATCCTCAGATATTAGTGGTTGCTTCCCGGTGTTTCCTGCACTACTGTGATGGGATATCATTTGCTTTCTCATAACTACCTATGCATAGGTATCCCAATGCACCAAATTAGTGTTATCTCTTAATAAGAGTATAAATGCTTTGCACCAAACTCAGGTGGCATGGCGATGGTTCTGAGCACCAATCTTCACTATTTTTTTCATTAATGCGGTAGCAGAACTGATTCAAGATAGTAAATTAATTTTGATTATGTAGTAAGGGAAAACCGAGTCCTTCAGATAATTTATCGATTGCTTTTGTTTATTGTTTATAATGAAGATTTTAAAATTTAATTCTTTGATTACAAGATCCCCTCACAAGAAAATTTGGGGCCATGGAATACTGGTCTTTCTGCTTTGTTTTTGGTGAAGACAGCGGCGGTAACCTTCACGTTTAAAGTCAAAATGTAAATCTCTCCATTGTTGATCCTTTGTTTGAAGAGTGGTAGAATCAGAAGTAAAATTCTCTGCATTATGTAGTTGTACATCTGTGAGGTTGACGAAATTAGTCTGACTTGAATTGATCGATGTTGAGTAATGGGGGAGGCTCTTAAGAAGCTATTGAATCTGATCGAATGTTAATCTTAACTTTACTCTTTGACTTCATTTCTTAGGAGTAAATGGGAAACGCAAATGAAACTTGCGAGACATCATTTTGTGGGTAAGACCGCTGCGTAAGAGTTGAGTGTTCGGTTCAATGTATCCTGATTGAGCGGATTGAAATATTAACAGCATTAAGCCTAGGGTAACCCTAATCTCTTAGTGATAATATTTCTCAGACAGTATTGGGGTACGAATATTTATATATATTTCTTAAAGGGATTTCAAGCATAAAGTAGATGATCATTACTGCCTAAGGAGGTAGAGTTTGGCTCTGCTTGTGGACCATAACCACCTTTTCATAATGATATCCAGGGTTAGTGTGAATCATTGAGATGCTGTATGCAGTAGCATCCATCCCAAGCCTGCATTCAAATACCATCCTTCAGTGAATCAAATTTCCCTCCCTGTTAAGCATCACATCTGCCCAAATGTGTTAATGAAATACTGACTGCTATAACAATCCACAGCTTGAGGTCCTAGGATGATTATGTTATTACCCTGTTTTTATCTGTGCATTGATCTCAGGTCACCTGCTGCCTAACCTTCTTTAGAAAATATCATAACTATTAGTGGGTGTCCTTAATCTAATTGGAGCAACAGTTCCATGAAATCGTAATGGGGAGCTGGAAACCTTCAGATTTGATTTCATGGGCTCTTTATCTGATGCCTTGCGTGCCATTACAATAACGTGGAATCTGCTTTTGAAATGATCCCCTATTAAAGCAGTATCTTTGATAGGATTCATTTTTTAAGGCTAATAGTTTGAGCTGTTATGAAAAAGGTTGGATTTTCAATTTCACTTAAGTATACCTGTTGTGTGAATGTTTAAATGGAGTGCGCACTCAAAAATGGATGGGTCTGTGTGTGTGGGTTATGTCTTGGGGAGGGGGTTGGGTGGGGCATGCATAGCGTGATGTTGATGTATGAAGTGTGAGAGGTGAATGGAAATCCAGCCCTGTAACATTATTTGCATTCTTAGCCAAAGCTGTATATATCTCCAAAAAAATCAGTTTCTATTTTGCCACCTTTGAAGTCACGTAGAGAGCTAAAAATCATTATGACGTATTCTTGGTGATAACGTGAAGTTTGTGTCATTGAGGCACTATCAGCTCTTACCAGTAGATCTTAACTGACTTCTGAGTGGGTCACAGAATTTATTCTCATACTTCCTGTCACCTTTTAGTAGAGTAATATTTACTGTTCCATTCCTAGCGTTGCCTAATATCTCCTAGCCTCAAAGCTGTGCTTGTTTACTGGTAGTGATTACTTCTACAACTTTAAAAAATCTTGTCCTCAGAACACCTCTTACTTGAGGTGGAATGTTTTTGCTAATCATTTCCAACCTTCCTTGTGCTCTTCCATCATGAACCAGCCGAGTCCTGTATTTTGATTACTGATGATTAAAGATCAACTCTGCAAAAATAAACTCATTCAAGTGCTGACATAGCTCCATAGTTACGGGAAATTTCAAACTACATGTAAATATCTACATCCCTTAAAACTGTGTGGCAGTCTAATAAGAAGAAGATTTCAGCTATTCTGAGATTAATGCTCTCAATCAATTTTGATTCATTTGGTAATCAATGGCAGCCTATTATTCCTAGAGGATGAAATATTACATTTTGACGTTCAAATTAACTTCCATATTATCAGCTCTTTGCTGATGTCTCATAAAATCAAATAAATAAGTAGTCGAGAGTTACTTTCTCAATTCCAAAGGCAGTAAATCCGTAGATGAATAAATTGGGGTCATTCAACGGGTGGATTAAGTATCTGAGGGAAGGGAATACCTCTCAGATTTTTTAGGTATGATTTTTGAGGGCTATGTTAGATAATAATTCGTGCTTGATTCAAATATTGCACGATTTAGAGCCCTCCTAACGTGATATAGGGTTTCTTGAAAGGGGAATGCTTTAATAAGCTCTGGAGCCCATTATTCATAGACTATGGGATAGGTATATTTCGGGCTGTGTAGATCCCTTAATTAAAGTAATATTTTGCATCTCTCATCATCCACTTCATGCATACACGTTTGGTAGTGTATGGTAATTCTTGTTTTCCGATGATAATTAACAAAGCATTTCTGCTTAATGTACCACTTCATTTGTCGGCTGAACTTTGTCTAGTTCCTATCAGGGATTGATTTTGCGTATGCTTAATCAGTTTATTATCTCAGTAATATTTTTGTTAACCAATGATTTCAATCCTTGATCTTCATCGTTCTCTTGCGTTTTAATATTCTTGTTTAGTAATTAGGGTTCATTCTTAGCTTACAGATTCCCTCTTCCCATTGTGGTGACGAGTGATACGAAGGACTCATGGAGGCAGCTGAAAGAACGGTAGGTGTAAGCAAGAATAAGTATTTAATCTTATCTCACCTACATCTGTTAAATATTATTATATTGTTTGAAACCGTGCCATAAGAATTGTTGAAAAACGGGGGAACGGATGGTACACTTGTGATAAGATTTGTGATCTGTCAATGGAAAGCTGTGGTGATCAATTGCAACTCGTTGTAATACTAAGTATGTTCAATTTTCCAGTCATTGCCAGTCTATGCAGAGTAATCTTGAGCAAAATTCATATAGAGCCTTTTGAATTCAAGATATTCTCTCTTGTGCTGTCATATGTTGTTGACAAATTTAAAACAAAATATCTGCGGTCTTACACGTAAGCTATGGAAAAATCTTTAGTAATTGATCAGTAGTGTCTATGGAGCTAGAACTCAACTCTTCTCTATGAATTTTGCCACATTTGCATACAATCTTACATTTATAAGTAAGGTTTAGATTCTGTAGAAAGATCCTTCTGATTACCCTGTTAGAAGCTATGCTTGTGATGATAAATCCTTCACCCAAAATTAATTTGTAGCTAAGCTTCAATGAAGTTTTAAGATATGCGCTCATGCTTGATGAAATATCTCATTAAGGGGATCGGTGTCCATTTCATTAGATAAGCGAAACTGAACAGTCATTGCTCTGCCTTTCAAGTGAAATCAGATGCATTGTTTTGAATGTGCTGACCTAACAATTGATTGGACATTGATATCAGTTAACGTTAAAGCTTCAAATTGAATGCAGTACCCTTACGACCAAGTGAGGCAAACGGTTAAAGCCAGTATTTTTGGGTTCAATGGAAGTAGGTTCCTTTCTATTAGTATGGAATAAATTGGAATTGATTACCTGGGAATTCTTCTCAAAGAGAACATTGAAATCGGTTTAAAGAGATGGTAAAGAATTTGAAAGTTGAATTTGTTTGTCCCCTAGGATCACTTTAAGAAACCGTTGACTGACAGTAAGGTAGAATCAGTAACCTTGATAACATTCAGCATCAAAGCCACTTTTTCAAAAGTTTGATCAAGGGATTGGATTTTCTATTTTCCTTCAGGTTGTGTGTTGTCTGAATGTTTGGATGGAGTGGCCACTCAGTACTGGTGTGCGTGTGTGGGGAATATATTCTGGTGTTATGGGGAGGGGGGTTGGGTGGGGCAGGGCCTAGTGTTGGTTTTTGTGATGCATGGATGAGTGAAGGTTAAAATAGAAATCCAATCCTATAGCTTCGTTTGCATTCTTGGGATTCATGTAAATATATCTCAAAATCCCTCTGTAATACTAAACCCCCCTTGATATTGAATGACACTGGGAATAGAATATCCTTGCTGGGAGGAAAGTTTATGCTTCACAAAACTTTCTATATTAGAGTTTTACTTTGGGATCAACCAGTTGCACTGCAGTCTGGCTAGTGCGATACTGGCTTAAAAGTTACCTCACAAGGCAGTGAGGATTTCCTTGGGTAGCATATAATTAAATTAAATTCATCAGAAACATGAAATTAACATTGGTTGATAATTTGCTTTTCAATTTTGGGTGCACATTTTCAGTTACTTAGTTTCGAGTAATGTAATGTTCAGTTCAAGATTTTTGTATCATTCCTCATAATTTCTTAAATAACCAATGTCAGCAGTATAACAGCCCCATGCTTAAAATTGAATCATTTTCATAACCATGGCATCTTTTGAACCGTACTTGTGGTATTTGAAAATCCCTTAGATTAGAAAATTTTAAGACTGTGGCATTTTCTCAGCTCATTTCTGGACCCTGTTCACCTCAAAAGTTAATTTATGGTCAAGGGATGTTTTCTTGACTCCATGGTCGGTGAATCAAATCTTGAATTAAAATGGGTTTACTTCATCTATGTACGTTAAATAATTGGGATAGGAATGAGATGAAGTTCCCTGGAGAGTCTTAGCAGGGGACTTAAATTATATGTTAAAAGGTAGTTTTCTCATAATTTTTATAAAGTTATTGGCTCTAGTCACTAGATTTGTATCTCATTCCTAATTTGTTAAACAGTGAATAGCATATTGAAGGGTTTTCAGAGATTATTAAAGAATGACGAATTTTGCTTATCTTAAATAAAGGGACTCTATTGCGAGGAATGAATTTACCATAGCAGTTAATGAAAATTTGATTTTGGTGTTGCAATTGATTGCCATGGTTTGATATTTAAGACATTGCTTGTGTTGAATAACATTGTGATATTAAATTGGGCTCCAGAGTGTATTGCCGCGTGTTTATTAAGTTTGATATATATCCCATTGGCGTTACATTTCAGTAAAAGTTTTATTATGTGTGA
This sequence comes from Pachydiplax longipennis, assembly GCA_036926295.1. Taxonomy (NCBI): domain Eukaryota; kingdom Metazoa; phylum Arthropoda; class Insecta; order Odonata; family Libellulidae; genus Pachydiplax; species Pachydiplax longipennis. The sequence continues at coordinate 47,504,859 of JAVFKF010000001.1, read as the reverse complement.
GAGACAAATGGGAACTGGTCAGTCAAATTTCGTTACACCTAGTCACAGATAAACATTGGGCTATGAATCTCGCTTTTGACTCGCGGAAGTTTCTTAAGTAAACTGCAGTGTTTTCCCTATGCATATAATCAATAGAAAAAGAATGGTGCGTGCTCTTTAGAATTCGACAATGTCCATGTTAATCATAGAGTTCTGATATGTTTTGCCATTCAGAGGTGGTGCAAAGCCAGCATACGGACTTCTTTTAAAATTAGGATTCATTTTGCAACTCATAACCTTAACTTGAAGACCTTTAAGTGTCTATAGTTTCCTAGAGAGTAGTAGTCTGAACTTGGAGTAATGAGCATTGAAATTCCAAGCATGTTTTAAATTAAAAGATGTTGTATGTCCATCATTACTTTTTGAGTGATTGTTGTATGTATGTTTGTGTGGAGTATACTCCGGAATGGATGAGTAGTGAAGGTTTTGAATATTTAGTATAGTTGCTAGCTTGGTTTTCTAACAAATACTAATGTGGTGTTGGGTTGTAGATAGAGTTTCCTCTGATTTTTGGGAATTGTTAGAGGTTGTAGAGGAAATTTATTGTGTGATGTTTGGAAGGAAATGATGGAAGTACAACATCAAAAATCTTTTCACGGATCCTTAATAAAAAACCTAGATTTAAATTTATTTGCTTTGTCTTTCACTCGTGATTCAACTCTGGTTTTTAAGCAAGAGTGTCGTAGCTCCTACGTATCCTCAGATATTAGTGGTTGCTTCCCGGTGTTTCCTGCACTACTGTGATGGGATATCATTTGCTTTCTCATAACTACCTATGCATAGGTATCCCAATGCACCAAATTAGTGTTATCTCTTAATAAGAGTATAAATGCTTTGCACCAAACTCAGGTGGCATGGCGATGGTTCTGAGCACCAATCTTCACTATTTTTTTCATTAATGCGGTAGCAGAACTGATTCAAGATAGTAAAGTAATTTTGATTATGAAGTAAGGGAAAACCGAGTCCTTCAGATAATTTATCGATTGCTTTTGTTTATCGTTTATAATGAAGATTTTAAAATTTAATTCTCTGATTACAAGATCCCCTCACAAGAAAATTTGGGGCCATGGAATACTGGTCTTTCTGCTTTGTTTTTGGTGAAGACAGCGGCGGTAACCTTCACGTTTAAAGTCAAAATGTAAATCTCTCCATTGTTGATCCTTTGATTGAAGAGTGGTAGAATCAGAAGTAAAATTCTCCGCATTATGTAGTTGTACATCTGTGAGGTTGACGAAATTAGTCTGACTTGAATTGATCGATGTTGAGTAATGGGGGAGGCTCTTAAGAAGCTATTGAATCTGATGGAATGTTAATCTTAACTTTACTCTTTGACTTCATTTCTTAGGAGTAAATGGGAAATGCAAATGAAACTTGCGAGACATCATTTTGTGGGTAAGACCGCTGCGTAAGAGTTGAGTGTACGGTTCAATGTAACCTGATTGAAGCGGATTAAAATATTCACAGCATTAAGCCTAGGGTAACCCTAATCTCTTAGTGATAATATTTCTCAGACAGTATTGGGGTACGAATATTTATATATATTTCTTAAAGGGATTTCAAGCATAAAGTATATGATCATTACTGCCTAAGGAGGTAGAGTTTGGCTCTGCTTGTGGACCATAACCACCTTTTCATAATGATATCCAGGGTTAGTGTGAATCATTGAGATGCTGTATGCAGTAGCATCCATCCCAAGCCTGCATTCAAATACCATCCTTCAGTGAATCAAATTTCCCTCCCTGTTAAGCATCACATCTGCCCAAATGTGTTAATGAAATACTGACTGCTATAACAATCCACAGCTTGAGGTCCTAGGATGATTATGTTATTACCCTGTTTTTATCTGTGCATTGATCTCAGGTCACCTGCTGCCTAACCTTCTTTAGAAAATATCATAACTATTAGTGGGTGTCCTTAATCTAATTGGAGCAACAGTTCCATGAAATCGTAATGGGGAGCTGGAAACCTTCAGATTTGATTTCATGGGCTCTTTATCTGATGCCTTGCGTGCCATTACAATAACGTGGAATCTGCTTTTGAAATGATCCCCTATTAAAGCAGTATCTTTGATAGGATTCATTTTTTAAGGCTAATAGTTTGAGCTGTTATGAAAAAGGTTGGATTTTCAATTTCACTTAAGTATACCTGTTGTGTGAATGTTTAAATGGAGTGCGCACTCAAAAATGGATGGGTCTGTGTGTGTGGGTTATGTCTTGGGGAGGGGGTTGGGTGGGGCATGCATAGCGTGATGTTGATGTATGAAGTGTGAGAGGTGAATGGAAATCCAGCCCTGTAACATTATTTGCATTCTTAGCCAAAGCTTCATATATCTCCAAAAAAATCAGTTTCTATTTTGCCACCTTTGAAGTCACGTAGAGAGCTAAAAATCATTATGACGTATTCTTGGTGATAACGTGAAGTTTGTGTCATTGAGGCACTATCAGCTCTTACCAGTAGATCTTAACTGACTTCTGAGTGGGTCACAGAATTTATTCTCATACTTCCTGTCACCTTTTAGTAGAGTAATATTTACGGTTCCATTCCTAGCGTTGCCTAATATCTCCTAGCCTCAAAGCTGTGCTTGTTTACTGGTAGTGATTACTTCTACAACTTTAAAAAATCTTGTCCTCAGAACACCTCTTACTTGAGGTGGAATGTTTTTGCTAATCATTTCCAACCTTCCTTGTGCTCTTCCATCATGAACCAGCCGAGTCCTGTATTTTGGTTATTGATGATAGCCCAGATTAAAGATCAACTCTGCAAAAATAAACTCATTCAAGTGCTGACATAGCTCCATAGTTACGGGAAATTTCAAACTACATGTAAATATCTACATCACTTAAAACTGTGTGGCAGTCTAATAAGAAGAAGATTTCAGCTATTCTGAGATTAATGCTCTCAATCAATTTTGATTCATTTGGTAATCAATGGCAGCCTATTATTCCTAGAGGATGAAATATTACATTTTGACGTTCAAATTAACTTCCATATTATCAGCTCTTTGCTGATGTCTCATAAAATCAAATAAATAAGTAGTCGAGAGTTACTTTCTCAATTCCAAAGGCAGTAAATCCGTAGATGAATAAATTGGGGTCATTCAACGGGTGGATTAAGTATCTGAGGGAAGGGAATACCTCTCAGATTTTTTAGCGATGAATTTTGAGGGCTATGTTAGATAATAATTCGTGCTTGATTCAAATATTGCACGATTTAGAGCCCTCCTAACGTGATATAGGGTTTCTTGAAAGGGGAATGCTTTAATAAGCTCTGGAGCCCATTATTCATAGACTATGGGATAGGTATATTTCGGGCTGTGTAGATCCCTTAATTAAAGTAATATTTTGCATCTCTCATCATCCACTTCATGCATACACGTTTGGTAGTGCATGGTAATTCTTGTTTTCCGATGATAATTAACAAAGCATTTCTGCTTAATGTACCACTTCATTTGTCGGCTGAACTTTGTCTAGTTCCTATCAGGGATTGATTTTGCGTATGCTTAATCAGTTTATTATCTCAGTAATATTTTTGTTAACCAATGATTTCAATCCTTGATCTTCATCGTTCTCTTGCGTTTTAATATTCTTGTTTAGTAATTAGGGTTCATTCTTAGCTTACAGATTCCCTCTTCCCATTGTGGTGACGAGTGATACGAAGGACTCATGGAGGCAGCTGAAAGAACGGTAGGTGTAAGCAATAATAAGTATTTAATCTTATCTCACCTACATCTGTTAAATATTATTATATTGTTTGAAACCGTGCCATAAGAATTGTTGAAAAACGGGGGAACGGATGGTACACTTGTGATAAGATTTGTGATCTGTCAATGGAAAGCTGTGGTGATCAATTGCAACTCGTTGTAATACTAAGTATGTTCAATTTTCCAGTCATTGCCAGTCTATGCAGAGTAATCTTGAGCAAAATTCATATAGAGCCTTTTGAATTCAAGATATTCTCTCTTGTGCTGTCATATGTTGTTGACAAATTTAAAATAAAATATCTGCGGTCTTACACGTAAGCTATGGAAAAATCTTTAGTAATTGATCAGTAGTGTCTATGGAGCTAGAACTCAACTCTTCTCTTTGAATTTTGCCACATTTGTGTATAATCTTACATTTATAAGTAACGTTAAGATTCTGTAGGAAGATCCTTCTGATTACCCTGTTAGAAGCCATGCTTGTGATGATAAATCCTTCACCCAAAATTAATTTGTAGCTAAGCTTCAATGAAGTTTTAAGATATGCGCTCATGCTTGATGAAATATCTCATTAAGGGGATCGGTGTCCATTTCATTAGATAAGCGAAACTGAACAGTCATTGCTCTGCCTTTCAAGTGAAATCAGATGCATTGTTTTGAATGTGCTGACCTAACAATTGATTGGACATTGATATCAGTTAACGTTAAAGCTTCAAATTGAATTCAGTACCCTTACGACCAAGTGAGGCAAACGGTTAAAGCCAGTATTTTTGGGTTCAATGGAAGTAGGTTCCCTTCCATTAGTATGGAATAAATTGGAATTGATTACCTGGGAATTCTTCTCAAAGAGAACATTGAAATCGGTTTAAAGAGATGGTAAAGAATTTGAAAGTTGAATTTGTTTGTCCCCTAGGATCACTTTAAGAAACCGTTGACTGACAGTAAGGTAGAATCAGTAACCTTGATAACATTCAGCATCAAAGCCACTTTTTCAAAAGTTTGATCAAGGGATTGGATTTTCTATTTTCCTTCAGGTTGTGTGTTGTCTGAATGTTTGGATGGAGTGGCCACTCAGTACTGGTGTGCGTGTGTGGGGAATATATTCTGGTGTTATGGGGAGGGG